>JARTUT010001740.1:10000000-12970302 GCA_030674115.1 Micraspis discolor
GATCTCGATTAGATAGTGCGCACTCCATTAACTTCCCGGCTTATACCTGAACTGAAATTCGTATCAATAAGGAAGTCATTGACTGGAACCAAGATGGGATTATTAACAACCGCCTTTGCTTCCGTTGATGATTCAATTACAAGAATAGGATGGGATGCTGATATCAGTTGAATTTATGTGTATACGGTTTATCGAACGAAGAAAAACAAGCATGGGTTAGTTAAGTTATCGCGGGGAAAAAAGTGATAATCTCCAATTAAGACATCTATTCAAAGCACTGACTGGAGGTTTTAGCTTCTTCCTTCATAGTTTGAGTTCGATTCCTTCCACATATTAGCTGAGTAAATGAACATGTCCACAAGATATAGATCAAAATATTTTCTTTGTTGTCGCCAAATATTTTTCAATTGAACAATAGAAAAGGATACTGATTGGAGATTTAATCAATTGTGCTTACAATAGTAATATGATTTGATGGATTCCGAGAAGAGGGGATGTAATGTATATGCGCATGACACCCCCCTAATTTAGGATGACAACTTTTCATTTGACAGTTGAAATATAGAACTAATGGCGAATAGATTGTTAGAAATAATACGCCTTTTATTCCTCACAATGTGTTTATCAGGGTTGGTCTGATCAATGTCCAGATGTTACATTGAAAAATAATTATTCGAAAAGATTCGAATTAGTGATTCAATATGTTGCATATTTTGGAATCACAGAATTTTAATACCCGAGTCGTTACGTAGGTCTGTTCTCGACGAATTACATTCTACACATTTGGTCATTGTGAAAATGAAATCGCCCGCCAATATTTTTGGTGTCCAGGAATTGATAAAAAATTTAATTACTTACAGAAATGTGTAAATCCTGTAGTTAACTTTTTGCTAGTCCTGGAAAAATTGTACTGCATAATTGGCATTATCCTCAAGTGCCTTGGGAACAATACACGTAAATTATTTTGGCTTTTTCAAACAGAAATATTACTTGATTGTTGTTGATGCTCACACTAAATGGATAGAAGTTTGTGGAACATTATCAAATATTTAATATCTAACAAGGGTACCAGTTTTACTTCCCGGGAATTTTCGGAATTTGTCGAGAGAAATTCTATCTCCCAAATAACTTCTCCACCTTTCAGCCCAGTTCCTAATGGAGCAGCGAAAAATAGTGTCAGGGTGGTCAAGAATGCCTTGACGAAAGCTCTTACTATGAACTCAAGGTCAACTACTAATCAGATTCGTTGCAGATTTTATTAGTTTATAGAAACACCCCTCTGTACCATAGGAGTGAGTCCAGCAAACTTAGTATTTGGTCGATCACTGAGAACAGAATTCAATATAGTTAATCCTTACGCAAAATCAGAAATTGAGAGGAGGTATCAAAGAGTTGATGAGGTTGCTAGGGATCATGGAATTTATTATAATGGGAAGAAAAATGTAGATGATTCTGTAGGTGGAATAGTATTAATAAGAGATTACAGAAATAGACCAAAAATATGTTGGATTAAAGGTATTATTCATAAGAAGATAGAGAGATGTACATGACACTTCCCTTAATTTAGGATGTTAACTTTTCAGTTCTCAGTTGTAATGTGGAATTAATGTCAAATAGAATGTAAGTCATGTTATGCCTTTTATTCCTGCAAATTATTAATCTAAACATATTAGAGGATTTCCATAAGTCTCCTAGTAGACAGAGTAACGTTCATGATACGTTATATTTTTCGAGTAACATCAGTTATTTTAATCGTTGAAAAACTGCAAAATAACGATTTATATAGTACTGGTCTGTTTACTAAGATTCCTTATGAATACAGATCTTTAAAAAAACATCAGTGTAATTCTTTTTCCGATAGAACATCTTCTAGATTAACGGCAAATTCATCACTTCTTGAAGACCTTTCAGAGTTAATTTCTTTTATCGAATTCCATCAATTTTTATCTTTTACAAAATATGAACACCAAATTGGCAAAGCTGTACTCTGTTGAGGGGGAATTGAACCGATGGCTTTTAGGCTAATTTTGTTTGTCAATTTATCTATATATTAAAGTGACCCGGCTGCAGTGAGTACAATTTAGTAAAATTCGTTCGGAAAAATGTAGGTTCAGTTTTCGAACCTCATCAAGCATTGCGTGTATTCAGTGCTAATAAACGTCCACCAGAGCGATTAATTCGGGAAACTGCGGAATGTTTCCGCAATACGTTCACTCGAAACGATAATACGCATCCGGTAAAACGTCGTTCATTGTTCACACAACAAGCTGTTGATATTCTATGCAGTTATGCTGAGGACCAAATCGTCGTGCTCGGTAATTAAAGTTCTGTCCATACCACTATAAGAGTATGCTCGTCAGAAGCTTGCTTCGTAAGTAAACGAGATTAAACTAGACGATTATAATAATGTTCACCTCATTTTAAGCAGATATTAATTTATTTCTACGAAGTCAGATCATCAAAACAAATCTTTTTGTCGAGAGCTTCTTCTCTTTTTGCTTGTTCATTTTCAACACGTCAGCCGCTTTCGTGTTCTTGAAAATTATCTGAATCTTTGAGGGATTCATGGTACTCGGCAATATATTTTGCATGCGCCAATTATGCAGGAGTATTTCATTACCTAATTTATAAAAATATACTGCTGGAAAAAACAATTATAAATTCGTAGCATTTACAGTTCGTTTTTCTTTAAACTCACTCCCAAATTGTGATTCGTTTCATTTAGCTGATATTTGCGTTGTCCGCAAAATATCCATAAATGATTACTTTTAACTGCATAATTTACCCAGTTACTGTGAAGAATGTTGTAGATGTTTGGTACAGAATCAAAGAATTCTCCGCATTCACAACGAAGAAAATTCCACGATTGAACCGAGAAAACGCACATAGAGCTTTTCGAGTATCCTCTCTTCACAAACAGGAATTTCAAAACGGAATAATCAGCTCTTACCGCTAAAAGCATCACGCGAAGAGCGATACGTTCGTAAGAGAAGACCCTTGTCACCTTTTACTGCTGAAATGTCAACTTGAAGTTTCAATAAAGCACTTTGCCTATATTTTTTATGGCTGTGCGATTCCACGTGTCAGAGAAAATGAAAGGGTTCCCAGCTTTCCCATGTGCCTGTACCTCGCGGCTCAGCCTTTGTGCTGGAATTTCTGGCCGTGGACGGGATCAAGGGAGGTTGTGAGACTACGTGAACAGGAAATTTTATTCTTTGTACTTTCGAAATGACGATGCGGATTACTCCAGCTTGTGTGGATGAGTTGGAGCATACTTCTGCATGTGAATTTCTGTTTCGCTTCAAAATATCTGCTGGCACCCGTGAGGAGATTCGTCTTCGACCGAGTAATATTGGTTAGTTCTCGATGGAAGACTGAGAAATATTGATTATTTGAGTCATGTTAAGTTTCGCTTTTTATTTTATTATATAATCAAGGTTCTCATAAATTGCTGATGCTCACTTATGTTTGGGTAAAGCTTGTCACAAATTTAATTCGAAATTTATGCGAAATTCAGGAAACAGGTTTTTTTCCATCTTATTCGAACGATTTTCAAGTTGTGACAACCTCTTTGGGGATCGGTCAAACTTTCTATTACACGGAAATCACAAGCTCGAGCCCACGTAGTCTCCAGATGAGAATATAAAATCACAAAAGTTGGTACATACCTTTCCAATTTTCAACAACGCAGTCAGTCAATTATTATAGTCAATTCAATTACTTACAGCTTTGCTGAGTGAATAACTATATCGAACCACTGATAGTTTCATACTCTTTTACGTCTAGACATCATACCATCGCAAATATCTGTACTAATCTGTATAGGAGTCTAGTGACTGTGCACACTGGGTACTTGACCTGGAAACCCCTTAGAAAGCTCCTGCAGTGGAATAAGAACCATCTTTAAGTACACCATTTCGATGTTCCCACCCTAATGTTCATTACCTTTGGCATTTTTTCCTTTTGTTACATATTGTGTTGAAGTTTTTCTCAATGCTCACATTCTTGTTCATTACACGAGATGTAATTGTTTAGGTAAGCCCAGACTCCTAATTTTTAATGAGAAATTCTCCGATACCTTAGAGGTAGCCTCTATCGATGTAGGCAAGCATCTTCACTTCGTAGAGTATCAGATCCCTTCTATCTCTACTGGTTGAAGTATAGTATCAACATGTTTATTCTCTAGAATCTGGCTTTTTCTCAGGTGTGGAACGTCAGACTTCACTCGACATTCATTAGATTTCCGAATGATTTCTCCTAGCTCCTCGTTCCCTATTCCAAAAATGGAACAGATATTAGAGCTGAATGGTGGTTAGACTGCACAAAGGTTATGGAATTCCATCCCTGGTTATGTTAAATGAATAACCGTGTAGCCATTCTCTTAATTTCGACCCCGAATGAAGTTTTGATGAGAATAGAAACGAAAATCCTTTCAGAATACAAAATAATCCGGAAATGAAAAAGGGTTTCCTATTCTTCATAATTCATCTGTTATGAAACAGTTCTTTCGCACAAATGACTATATTCGACTCGCAAATCCGGAAACGTGTAGAATGCATAATGAGAAATTAGTCATCAGAATGATTTAATAACAACCCGAGTTCCCCTACTTGCGAGCGCATACCGAAAGGGTTGTGAGTCGGTTTAGCTGCGAAATGTCTTTCAAATATTGTGGGGCTCATGACAATTGAATCCGATGTACCTAATTTGTGCCCGGCATATGCCCCAATTTGTATTGGTTGAGGGTTCTAATTGGGAACATTACGGAAGAGAATCATGAAGTGTTCGAGAGGGATGAATGTGAAATTATTTCTGATGGTCGGGTATCTGAGTTACTCAGTGAAATAGTCGGTTTGGTAACGACTAACGGCCTGAGAGATTGAATTAATCACATTTGCAGTGGTTCTCAAGTAATCTCCATATGATAAGTTGATATGGTTCCTACTACGCTGATTACATACTATCTGAAAGGGTTTCATAACGTTTTTAAAAGTAAAGAGTTTATAACAATAATTTTAGCACGACATTCGAAAATTTAGAACATTCGGTCAGGATGTAAAAACGCTGTATTGCAAGCGTGCACAATTATACTCGATCTGAAAATATAGTATATAACATTACTAGCATGGTAAGAGGGTTTTTACTGGCGAATGGATTATATAACTGACGAGCCGCAGGCGAGTCAGTTACCTCCTTGAGCCAGTAAAACCCGTTACATTTCGTGTATTGTTTCATATTTTATTTGTTTCTCATTTGTAAAAAGGGTAGATAATTTCCAAAAAAATCTCAATAATCTGTCGCAAATGTCGAAAGCTATGAAAACGTTGCCATGAACATGTCTGTTTATTTTTCTTTACATTTGCAGATTTCAAAAGGTAATAGCGGTTCTGAAATGTAAAAATGAGCGTTATACGCTAAAAAAGGGCAAGGTATTAAGTAAAGAAGAGGCTGAACAATTTTTTCCACATGCTCCTGATGACCAGTGGTTACTGGCGAAATTTGTAACAATATTTGGGATTTTTGGATGTTGAGACAAAATTCTCTCCTTAAACATGAATCATGTAGAAGATATGGGAAAATACGTTATTGTGACATTGTGGCAAACAAAAAATTTAACAACAACAAGATTCACCATAACCGATGATGGCTGCAGCTTCAAGCCCTGCATGTTATACAGAAAATATGTAAGTCTTCGGCCTACTGGAACAAAAAGCCTAAGATTTTTCTGGACATACCGACATGGAAAGTGCATTTGCTTAATGCCAGCCAGCACACTATTGGTGAAGTCCCAAAGCAAATAGCGAAATATTTAGGTTTAAAAGACCCAGATGTAATATGATATGTCTAGCGATGCTGGATAATGGGTCTTAATAAGCAAAAGACCATATCTAATCGAAATTTCCAGACATTCCAGACAGTAATAAACCTCTCAAACATATCACCCCAATAATCATGAAACCTAAGATTTAAAACAAAATTTATTGATGCGCTACATGGAAATCTTGATGGATGTACGACGTAATAAAATTTGAGAATTAACTAGGGGAGTTCGACATATGATATATTTACGTGACCCTCTCGACCTTAAGAGCTTATGGTCCCTAATTTAACGATGGGAAAAAGGTGGATCTTTAGTAAAAATTAAAATTAAATCAGTGGACCAACCAGAGGTTTGTATCGAGAGACTCAATTGACTAAAGCCAATGAAACTTAGATTTCGAAGTAGTTGGGGTAAATTTCGAACTATCGAAAAGAAGGGCACCAATTAGGAGGAATTAGGGAATTCCGGATTATGTTCGATAACGCCCACAGACAAAGGGATATTAGGAAAAATTAGGGAATGGAAAGTCAGTGCAACGTGAGCCGTAACCAGAAAAACACTTAAAAAAATATAGAAGAAATTAGTCTGTAAAATCCAAGGAAAATAGTTATTGTGTTGTAATTGAGTGAGTTCGAAGATTTCGGTAGTCCAAACAAAAAGGTCAGATATGAATTTTATAAACAGTCAGAAATCCATAGTCCGAAACCTCCAATAATACTTTGTCAGAAATTATTTTAATTATTTTTTGTGCTTGCTAAAATTGTCATTTTGTTTTTTGTGTGCTTCGAATAAATTAGTTTTTGTTATTCAGGAACTTTATTGAGTTCCCTAATCTTACAGAACTGAAGACTCGTCCTTTCTAGCGACGAGCTGACCCTGAAGATATCTCCCGTCAGGAGAAACTCTAAATAGACAATATTTTTGAATTTTCAATTTTTTTCTTGAACACCTCTTCGTCGGTGGAAAGCCGCTCTTCTACTGGGACGTTGGAAAGAGGTGTTCATTACACAAAGTTATACACCGGCCACTCTTTTCACAAAACTGGAGCTACTATGGTTGCAGATTCGGGTGGAGATATTTTAGCACTGAAGCGTGCAGGATGCGATGAGTCGATATCGATGATTTGGTCAACAAAAAAATCAAAATGTCTAGCAAATTATTTGGTAGTGAATAGAGTACAAATGTTCTGCAGTCCTCGAGTTCAGCAGTTTCTGAGTCAAAAGAAAGGTCATCATTTCAGTATTAACTTTTCCATCATAAAAATCTGTGTTACTGGAAATAAACATTGTACCATGTGTCACCAAACCCACTCAGCTCCAGAGAGTGCACAAAGTACCCCCTCGGCTAGCTCTAGAGCTGAGAGTACTTATAAAGGGGCGCCACTCTTTTTTATGATAATACAAAGAAAAAAAGAGGAAAGTACACTAAAGATCTCAGGGTCGCAAAAGAGAGAAAATAACGAACGCACTCTCAGGATGCTAAACGAGCCCGATCACACAAGCGGGAGGTAGTGGCTGGTAGAAAGAATTCAGAGCATTTATTTAATAATATAATGAGCCCAAATAAAATACACAAGGTCCCTCCAACGAGGATATATCTTACAGAAGGTAGATCACTAACTAGTTCTTACTTCACAACCCGAATATTCGATATAATGCTTTATCTCTTACTAAACAAACAGTAATATCACCCCAAGGTATATACTTAGAGCCTCGATGGTAATCGTTACAAAAAGCTCTTTACTTATATCTAAGCGACATTCTCGATAGGTCGGGTTTTATATAATAAACATTATTCACTGAATTGGGCTTCTGTGATACTAATCAATCTTAACTAAATTCTACAGACTAACCTTCTATAACAGTCTAGGTCGTGACTTGACTGAAGTACAAAAGGATATTATTCTCACAGTCTCGTAGATGGAAACTGGGCTCAAATATATTCCTGGGCCAACGTAGTACAATTTCTCACAGCAATGCCCCCTGGGTAGACGACAGGTGTGGTATGTTAGATGGCGAAATGTGGTGGAGGACCCCAAAGACAGCTCCCACGGCAGTAATTCAAAACAGCCTAGACAAACAGCTCGAAGACTGTTTTCAAGGACAGTTCAGAATCCGCGGCACCTCGCAACGGTACAATAATAATTCTCAATTCGAAGCAGAATGATGCCAAAAATACGAACAAAAATCTAAAATACCTCGTGACAAACATAGGTTAACACACCAATCCCACATCGTCCCTCCAAACAAATACGCCACTCCGCCAAAGCGCAAAAATCTCACCAACGAACAAACCAAACCAACATGATAAGATTTCTCTCAGGGCTTCAGTCAAAATCCTGTTCAGATCCGCAAAATTGCGATCAACTACTCCAGGATATTTCAACCAAACATATGCCGGAAGAACGACGTAATCGACAACCCACGTCACATGCACAGAACAGGACCACCGACAACCGTCCACTGAAACGCACGAGATAAGCTGGTAAACTACTGCGACCAACGCCACCAGCTCGGTTGGCAGGTACCAACTGGAGCGGGAACCTTGAAACCGTGACACATGATTTTCAATATATATGACGATAAAACAACATTTTCTTATGTAAATAATACTACTAACTTGTAAAAATTTTGCAAGTTAACTGTCAGTTTTACAAGTTAGTGACTTGATGAAATAAACTTTCTTGATTAATATTTTGTATGTAGGTTATTGTATTAACTACCTATAATTTTAGCTTAGAAGGCTTACACTTCTTAAGAAAGATATATAGTGTAGTGAAACTTTTAATTGGTGTATTGAAGTTACATATTTCTACTACACAATATACAAGATGCTTCCAGATCAAATGCCTGTCAAGCCTTTAATTAGAAACTGAATTTAATTGGAATCTGAAAATTGATATTATGCTATCGTTCGCTTTATTGTAAAGTCCTAAAATATTATATAAAAGTACGAAACTTCAGGTTACAAAGTGACAAATAAATTTTTCAGAAAAACCTTCGAGACTTATTAGTTGAAAAAAACCAAGTGCTCTCTACTTGCAATTATATAAACATTTTTTTTCCCTACAGTTCTCTCTGTTGCCAAACACGGGCACTTATCAATCCAACCTTGTATTCACTAATCATGATTCACTTAGAGAATCATTGTTAGTGGATTATAATCTGCTGGATTTTTTTTATTTGAGCAATAACTTAGTTTTATGGAGAAGTTCAACATTAGTAGAAGATATTTTCTTCACGCAGAGTGGAACTACCCAAGTGACATTTTTCCCAGGCAACGATTCTTCCACAATCGCTGAACTGATGAAATCTAAAAGAATGTCGAAGCCCACTTTTAGCAGCCCTCATATGTGAGCAGCCATTATAATACCAGATTAAACTCAAACCGAAACAAACGACTTCTTTTATCGTTCATGACTTGAAGTATATGTCTATCCTTTGTGCAATTTCATTAGTGACTGGCTAAATGGCTCCGGAAACAATAAAGCGAAGTTGCCGAACTCAAATTGCTCTGTATAGGAAATGCCTCAAAACAATTACAGTTTCCATTGTTGATTTTCACACGAAACTACCGTTTGCTTTCCATCTCTGAAACAGACACGAAAGGGTTGACTTGTGTTTTCAGGAAGTGCATGTTTTGGACTTATTTTGCGAACTTGCAGAATTATTCATTGAATAACATTGAAGTATTGGATTTAGTGATCTCACCGCGATCAACAAAGATCGAATACTTATATTCTTCCAGAAGGAGTTCTTGAATGTAAAGACGATCATTTTTTTCTGCAATCCTACTGTTTATTACAAGATCTAGTCAAAATTCACAAGTGTTAACCACAAAATTTCACAAGTTCTCCAATATCATTAAGGTCACAATATTAGTATATACAAAGTCTTCATAAATGACGAAAGGAGCTGACTACCTTCGTCTCTATCCTGTAGTTATATCGGCCATAAAGTTCAAACCAAAATTCAGTCAAATCGATCATCAACTTCTTCAGAGCCAGTCTCATTCTATTGCCAAGTCGAGATTGATTTATGTTACGTAGCAGATTATGTGGTGGTAGTTCAGGCAATACTAATTCTCTTAAAAATTTTATATGATAGTTAACTACGTCATCCTGGTTCAAAGCTGTAGCAACTGATTTTCAACTAAAAAACTCTCTTGGTAGGAAATTCTGAGTTGACGCATTTAGGTTATAGACATTTGTGTTTTTTGACGCCAATAATTGCTTGTTCACTCAGCCAATTATGGTTATCATTTTGTTGAATGTCCGAAAAATCACGTAGAACAAGCTCTATTTTCGAATTCTTAAAGTTACAGAGGTCTGTGGGAAATTTTATTTATAAACTCGAGGTGTCAACTGAGACTTCTTATTTCCAAATTCTAAAAACTGCATCGAAAATTCAATTTCAGTTTGATCATATTGCAAAAATAGTTATTAGTCGTTGAATTAGGTGCAGGCATTCTTTCAGATCGTCAGCAGCAATTAATCGAGGAATTGTCTGACCACAAAATCATCGCTCTACCAAAAATATCTGAGTTGTTGAGTAATATTTTAAAGTCTTGTCTAGTGTCTTCAACAACCTCTTTAGGGCCAATGCATTAATCCCAAATTATCAATTGTATCTCAATTGTTTTTTCATATCTTACTACTCCCTTAACCATCCCTGGACCCTATATTATGCAAATTGCCAATTGCCAATTAGGTATAACTATTTTGCTATCCGTTGAACCCTGCGTGCTCGCCATTTCGTAACGGCAACAACAAACAGCCAAATTATCTTAGTTTCCAAGCGCAAGTTATGAACGTGGAGTAGCAGAAGGAACAATACCTCATCCCATCAATAGTTGTCCCATATATGCATTTCAAGATGGTTTTTGGACTATTCATGATGATTCCGATTGTTTCTTGGAATGGGTTATAAATTTCAAACGAATATGATACGTATTTTTGTTATTCAGTTCTTTTTTCTGCTTTTGTCTTTTTATTTCCAGATATTTGAAGAAGTCTCTGTCTCCATTAATAGAAGACCACTCTTGAAGAAACAAGTCCCTAAAATATATTTCAGCTTATTTTTGTACTCTCACACTTAGTCGGGGAGCCAGGGTTTTTTACTGGGTTTTTTTCCTAGGCTTTTATGTCATACGCCGAATTGTATGACACCTCATCACTAACCCCTGATCTATATGCTTTATTGTTTGCTAACTAAATATTGTAAGCCAAAGGTCCAAAGAATATATATATCTTATATCCTGAAACTTTTCTGTAAATAATGAATAATAGGATAAAAAACCAAATTCCATCCACTGTGAAGATTATCGCATGATTGGTCTGATGCCTCATGTGCTTGAAATCTTACTGAGAATAATTCATACTAGAATATATAAAAAATGCTATTTTGTAGTCGGCGAAAAACAGTTTGGGTTCCGAAATGGAGTAGGTACCCGTGAGGCACTTTTCTCCGTGAACATGCTGATGCAGAGATGTCGGGATATGAATGTAGACGTGTTTGCTTGTTTCATAGACTACCACAAAGCTTTTGACTGCGTAAAACATGAAAAGCTGATTAAAATCTTGAGAGAGATCGATTTGGACGAGGGCGATATTGGAATTGTACATGAACTGTACTGGGGGCAATTGGCAGAAGTCAAAGTTGAAATGAACACATCAGAATCAATAGCAATAAAGAGAGGAGTGAGACAAAGCTGCATATTGTCTCCGCTGCTATTTAACATCTATTCTGAGGCAATATTCGATGAAGCCCTACAGGACATCAAAGGTGGAATTAAGATTAATGGAGTACTAATCAACAACATTAGATATGCAGATGATACCGTTATCCTGGCAGACAATGAAGCTGACTTGCAGCAAATATTGAATAAGATAGTTTCTTACAGTGAATGTTATGGTTTGTAAATAAATCCTTCCAAAACCAAGGTACTCGTGTTTGCAAAAAGACGCCTAAACGCCTCGATAACAATAAAAGGATAACACGTTGAACAGATCTCCTCGTTTAAATACTTAGGTGCTATTGTCAACGAGCAAAATGACCCAAAAGTGGAAATTTGGGCTAGAATTGAACAAGCCAGAAGGGTCTTCATAAATATGAAGCAGTTCTTCATAAGGTCACATATCAGCATGGAACTTCGCATGAGGATCATAAGGTGCTACATATTTCCATTCTTCTATATGGTTGTGAAAGTTGGACACTTGATCCAACCATGTAAAAGAAAATCGACGCATTTGAAATGTACCTATATCGAAGAATATTGCGCATACCATGGGTAACAAGAGTAACTAATGCCGCATGCACAACAAAACAAAAGAATTGATGCTCTGCATTAAAGAAATAAAAACCCCATATATATAGGCCATATCATGAGAGGTGAAAGGTACGAGATACTGAGACTTATTATAGAGGGCAAGGTGCATGGTAAAAGATCTGTGGGGAGAAGACAGAACTCCTGGCTTAAGGATCTGAGGCGATGGTATTATTGCTCATCTTTAGAGCAGCGGTTTCAAGGATCACATTAGCCAATTGGATCGCCAACCTTCGACGATCGGAGACGGCGGATTAAGAAGAAGAATGCTACAAGATTAAACGTTTGTTGTTTAAAAACATATTTTATTGCGAATTCAATAGAGTTTATTAAGTATATCAAAACATTGGTTCCACCTCCGATGTGTCGACGTATGTCACAAATTTACCACTTTGTTTATTTTCGTTGCAGTAATTACTTCCATGAAAAATACATACTTGAGATCTGTAAACTGTATTATTTATATATAAGATGATTATCTATAATCTAATTATTGTTATATTTATTATCACTTTGTTTACTTTATTTAATGCTTTAAGATTCATTGAAGTTTGTTGTCTAAACGCATATTTTATTGCGAATTCAACAGAGTTTATTAAGTATATCAACACTGGTTAATATTCTTGGTTGTATTTGCCAATCAACTTAATAAATTTATAAAAATATTTCTAGCTCCTAAAGTATTCAGAGGAGCATTTTTTTTTGTAATTGGCTTCTTAATGGGGTTACTTTCTAATGCGATGGAAAATATTGGTGGTATTAAAGTAGCACTGAAAGAAGTTTGAAGTTGATAAGGAACATTTTATTTTTTCTCTTAGAATTGAACTTGAAATAAATTTTTTCTGCGTATATGCTCATCGCAATAAGCCGATATTTTAGTTTTATTTCCTAAACTATTAATACAAAATCTGAACAGATAAAGAAACATTTAACCTAATCAAACAAAAAAGGCTTAATAATAAAACTTACGAAATGGTTTCCTTCAAATTTTATTTAGCCGGAAAGCCATACGCCATTGAAGTAAAAATTTCTTCTGCGACGAAAAGACGAAATTTCCGTTCAAAAATAATAATTCAATAAAGATAGTTCCGATTCTATCGCAAGAAATGCAAAATCTTGGCGGCAGTCCAACGGTAATATATTCGATTTCGTATTGTTCCCCATAACTCGATTTATTCAAATCGCAGCCCGACCGTTTCTCCCGATACGGTAAAAATATTAACCTCTTTTATCGGTGGCCGGTGGAAATTGCAGACGATTCGAAAATCTAAGTCAATCGATCCGCGATAAATTGGGCCGAACCTCTGGGACCGGAACCCAGCGCGACTGATGCCGCAAAATAGGCGCAATGCAGGACTCTTCGAGAATCTTCCCGGGATTTAATATCGTCGGATTTTTGAGGGGATTTATTTGCATATTCTGTTTTAGTTTTTAGTTTCGTCAGTTCAGCGGCCTCGCGTCCCTCAAGGGATCGGTTCGGAAAATAATGGAACCTGTTTTGCGGTTATAAACTGGAAAGTTTCCAAATATCCGAAACTGTGTGCAAACTCCCCGGCCTGTGGACGATATTGTCGCTATCTCTTCGAGTTACCTTACGGGGGTTTGGGTTTGTGGTGGTTGTTTTCGGTTAGAAAGTTTTGAATTGGTATCTCTATATAAAATATTTATGTGGATATTGTTTGTTGAATAAAATGGCGTTATTGTTTATATATTCCAGAAATTTTAACTCGGATTCACTCAGCACGTACAAGATTTGAAAGCGTTCTGTCAGTATAGGAGGGTGAGTCATATCAGAAAAAAAATTTTTTCGTTTTATTTAAACCTTTTCTAGAGTATCGATTTCTGCGTAATTTTGCGAGCCAGTTTATTACTACCTAATTCACATATCTTACATCTTACAACTTCATCGATGAATATTCTAGGAATTATAGATATAACCAAATTTCAGATGCTTGTAACTCTTGAACTACTAGACGAATTTGGCCCGATAACGAACTTGGCCGAGATATACTGACTGTTCACCTATTCTGAAAGTAAGAAAACTCTATCTCATCTCTTTCTTAAGTTAGAGCATATTTCAAAAAGTGTGGGGTACGATCCTGAATCAACCTTAAACGCTTAATACAAATTTCTGCAAGCAAAGAATTAAATCTCGATATTATCTGAAAATATAAAACATTTTAACGGGCGAATTTCCCGATTGCGATTACTTTGGAAATCTCCGCTAAAAATTGGATCGAGGCCTGCATAGTACGATCTCTGTGTTCCTGTGATGCGCATGATAGAGAAGTGGGGTTGATTTCGATGGACTTTCTTCGATTCTGCATAATTTCCTGTGTAAAAATGCTAGAAAGTATATGTGTTTATCTTGTGTAATGATCTTTCTCGAATCGAAATTAAGTTTTAAATAAAGTTTTTGTCGCAGCGAACAGTTTTATAACGTTCGGTAAGCCCAGTTTTTGATCAGACATGGTTTATTCAATTTTAAATTGCCGTATTCAATTGTTTAATGTACAGGAGATGGCAAAGATCTCGTGCATTCTTTTTCAGATCGCCATATTTAGTTCTCCACGTGTCTTTCACAGAGATGTCTGAAGAATCAACTTACCTTCCTAATTGTTTCAATATTAGTGTTATACTTTGTAGCTTAATGATGAGTTTTTTTCGTTTCTCAGTTTCTAAATTTCCCTTTTGAATTTTTTATCGAATTATTTGTACCATTGTGTTCTTTTTTTGAACACATGGATATTTTTTCTTCTCTTAAATTATTATCGTTTTGTCAGTCAATACATTTAGGGATCGCTGTAAACTGTGGAAAATTATCGGCTCAAGTACTTATCAAATTGATTTTCATTGTCAAATTTGCCGGAGCTGGAAATTTACCTAAGAACTGAACAAAATTCGCCGGAGTTGAAAATTTACCGAAGAACTGAACCAAATCTGCCGGAGTTAGGAATCTTGCCGAATTTGGCATACCTTGCTGAGGCTGAACAGATTTGCCGAAGTTGAATTTTACAGCGTAATAACAGATGTTTCTTTGTGGGACTGGAGAAATGAGAGAGGAAATAGTTTTGTTTGAAAGTTCGTTTATAGGGTGGAAGACTCGAGACCCATTTTCCACACCAGACTCATCTCGAACAACCAGGATGGTTATATGGTCCTGTTATCTCTTGAATTAGGACTCAAGACAGACGAGATAAGTTCCAGCAACAATTGTAGACATCACCTGTTGATTTTCATAGCCAGAAATCAATTATTTCCACTTGCAATTTTTGATTTGGACAATTTAACATTTGTACATACTGTAAATATCATTGTCTGGGGTGGAAGCATCTATTTAAACTCTCTGAAGGTAAATGTGAGAAGCTTTTGTACTCTAGTTACCAGAGTATTTTTCAATAGATTGAATTAAGTAAATAAATTTTTTTAAGAGAAGAAATAAATAAACGTCATTTTTATTACTATGACTTCGCGGATTTTGAAAAGTTTTATTCTCCTTTATTCAATTCATCCTGCGGGAACATTGGCATTAAGAACATCCATAATAGACGAAGAAAATAACCCTGAATAACTGTTCAGCATGAATATTTGTGTTGCTATCGTCAAGTTCACTTCATATTTCATTTTATTTCCCGCGTAGACACGTGCTTATTGGTCGTTCGTTCATCAAGAAAAGAGAACACAAGTTAATAAACTTAACGTTATGGTGATTAACATTTCGTGAAACCTAGATTCGGAAAATAACAGATGCTCAAAGTTTCCTGCAAGTAATTTACTAGTTAGGGATTGAATACAAGGCTTCAGGGGCGTACTTTGTAAATCACATGGTTATTCTGCACGGCATCTAAAATGATATACGCATTCTAAATATGCGAAAAGGCAATTTCGGTGAAGCCACAATATTTATTGGTAGAATTCATACTCGGGACTCTAATACATGTTAGATTTTCACGCTAGTCGTAATATGTTATAACTCTTTGGAGAATCGTAGGTATCTGTTTTGTTGAGTGGCATATTACATTGGTTGATTTCCGGACCCCTAGCTTGAAATGCAAAGTAATTACTCTAGTTGCTAACAATCGTTCCTTGAACAGAAATATTAGACGGACTGCGTTCAATTTGCCATATTGATGTTTTGTTTATATTTCGTTCAAATAATGTTCAGTACATTTCCGAATATATTCTAGAAATTAATAGTTTTTTTTTTCGTCCAATATGTAACTATAATACTTTAGAATATTTTTCGGTGTATTAATGCAACATATAACGTATATTTCGGGATTAGAGAACAAAAACAAATATTAATAATCGAAAATCGCTTTATTGTTTTTCAAAATATTTCCCATTTAGATCTATACACTTTTGCATACGTTTAAACCAATTGTCGAAGCACTTTTGCCACTCTGATTGAGGTATCTCCAAAACATGCATTCTGAACGCATCAACCGCTTCTTCAGGTGTCGAAAAACGTTGACCTCTCATTTCATTTTTTACGTACGGGAATAAAAAGAAGTCATTTGGTGTCAAGTCAGGACTATACGGCGGATGACTGATCAAATCGATGTTTTGAGTGTGTCACGGTTTCAAAATTCCCGCTCCAGTTAGTACCTACAAACCGAACTGGTGGCGTTAGTCGCAGTAGTTTACCAGCTTATCTCGTACGTTTCAATGGGTTTTCGGTGGTCCTGTTCTGTGCATGTGACGTAGGTTGTCAATTACATCGTTCTTCCGGCATATATTTGGTTAAAATATCCTGGAGTAATTAATCGCAATTTTGCGGATCTGAACAGGATTTTAACTGAAGCCCTGAGAGAAATCTTATCACGTTGGTTTGGTTTGTTCGTTGGTGAGATTTTTGCGCTTTAGCGGAGCTGCTTTGGGGTATTTTGTTTGGTATCTTACACCTGTCAAAAACGACGTGGGATTGGGTTAGTCTGTAGAATTTTGTTAACATTGATTAGTATCAAAGAAGCCCAATTCAGTGAATACTGTTTAGTACATAAAATCCGACCTATTGAGAAGGTCGCTTAGATCTAAGTAAAGAGCTATTTGTAACGATTACCATCGAGGCTCTAAGTATAATATATAAGTATAAACCTTGGGGTGATATTACTGTTTGTTTAGTAGGAGATAAAGCATTATATCGAATATTCGGGTTGTGAAGTAAGAACTAGTTAGTGATCTACCTTCTGTAAGATATATCCTCGTTTGAGAGACCTTGTGTATTTCATTTGGGCTCATTATATTATTACATAATTGCTCTATATTCTTTCTACTAGCCACTACCTCCCGCTTGTGTGATCGGGCTAGTTTGGCATCCTGAGAGTGCGTTCGTTATTTTCTCTCTTCTGCGACCCTGAGATCTTTAGTGTACTTTCCTCTTTTCTTCTTTATTTCTACTTTATAAGTAGTCTCAGCTTTAGAGCTAGCCGAGGAGGTACTTTGTGCACTCTCTGGAGCCGAGTGGGTTTGGTGACAAGTGCTCAGAAATACAGTTGTTTGAGCCGATATATGAAATTTTTTTCGAGCGATTGCCAAATTGTGTGGGATCCAACGCGAACAAATTTTTTTTGACGGTCAAATGTTCATGCTATATTGAATGTAGGCTGATCCCATTAATTCCTAAGGTTGTCTCAATCTCACGATAGGTCACATGACGATCTTGCAATATCAGTTGGCGCACAGTATGCATGATTATCGGAAATTTCCTGAAAACTGTTAAAATTCATCTTCTCCTTCCAACAAACTGCTAGTAACGCCATGTGCCTCAATATATTTCAACCATTCCATAACATGTTCTTTACTAAGCCGTAAGCCCAACTCAAATTTAAGGCACGTCTTAGCTGAGTCGGTGCAAGTGGGCAATAATTTTCTTGGAGCTTTCAGAATATTTAATATCTCAATAACATTATTTCTTCTGTTGTCTCATCTGCTGCTTCTATAATTCATTCGGAAACTACAACCTCATCACCAACACTCAAGATTATTGAAGAACGTTTCAGAAATTCAATTTTTGTTCCATTATATTTATTGACACTTCAAAAAAAAATTGATATCATACTATCTTTGCTGCCATATATGAAAGGGATATCTCGCAATGAATTTGATTTTTATATATCTTCCTGAAAGTACTCATTTGTTTACTTTTAATCCAAATGAGATTAAATTATGTATTACAGTAAAGTATTAATCTTTCTCTATTGAAATGAGTATTACGATATTTCTTGCAAAATTTGTAATCAACAAAATCTTTCTTCCAGGTTTTCATTTTTTCGAATAACCGTACAGATATTTAAGGAACATTTTCTTCTGTTTTTTTGACGAAGATATATCACGATGCTAAATACTGCTCAGAGCAGATCATATTTCACAAGTGCGTGTTTACAAAGAATCGGAACAAAAATTAATAAACCAACTTCAACTGCATTCCCAAATCTTAACAGTAAATCCTCATGTGATGCGTGCAAATTAGGTCGACGCGAAATTGAATGATTTATGATAACACTGAAATATTGTCGTGGTGGAGCTGAGCATATTATGAAGGTTGAGACTTTATCGAACTCGCTAACCCAATTTTCTCAATCTAGATGGTGAAGAAATTGCTGGCATGAAAGAAGGGCGAATGTTATTTCTCCACCTAGAGATTTTTATGTGGCAATATTTCGATATTATCTTTCGTCAACCACCACTTTGCCAGTCGTAAAGTATTTGATGTATTAGAAGTCATTCTGAGTTTCTTTTTCGAAACTGTATCTTGACAAGATCGTTACTTATTGGTAAGGTATTCTGAGGAAAATATTATTAGGTATGCTAAGAGCATCAAGTTTTATTACTTCTGTTCATTATATAAGGAAGCTCCAGTATGAAGTCATAACCATGTCGTGGTGTACAGGTTTAAGTAGTTGTGGTGATTTTTATGGATGAGCAATGGAACCAAGAATGACCACAATTCCAAATTAAAATTCTTTTCAATCCAAGGGCTCGTGTGTAAGCATAAGCTTAGATTGTGACACCTTTGCGAACATGAGCAGAAATGCTCTGGATGTCTCCGGAGATCTAGATAGCAAGTAAAGATGTCGGTCGATTAGCATGAGGGCACGGCGTGGTTAGCTATAGTTTTCTTGGCACCCTTGGGTTGACGCTAGGAGAAACTTCAGTGCCATACATACCAAGAGCAACTATGACTTACTTGGTCCCCTAAGTCCTCGAGCACAGAGTGACCCAAGAAGTAATATTGGGTGAATAGCATGAGGGTGCGGAATGGTTAACTATTGTTTTTTTGGCCCAAAAGTCCACGGACATGGGGTAGACCAGTAAGTAGCGTGATCACCACATTACAGAAAGAATTATGACTCATTTGGCCCCCTGAGTACTAGGACACTGATAAGACTGTTAGTCTTTGAACTAGAAGTTCGACTGCTGCGAAGATAAGGAGTTTCTTCTCCCGGTATTTTTGGACTCAGCATAGATTTGGATAGTAAATTCGTATTGATATCAGAGTAACTATGACCACCTTGTCATAATACAAACACTTGGACTCGAGAAAGGCTCTATGCGTAATGTTAATGTCTGACAGAAACTACATCGATCAGGGTCCACAACTTCAAACAAGGATGTGGCATGGTCTCCAGTCTGGAGTGGTTAACACCTTTCGAGGATCTTCTCTTGGCTTATTACTTTCGTGCTAGTTTAGAGCCAGGAGAATACGGAACTCAGGTCAACTAGGTTTGTGACCCCTCACGAAGAGACTACGATGCCTGGGAATCCAGGTATGACAAACTTTTCATCACATTCTCAACATCTACTTAGTCGAAGGTGCGTCCACCAACGTTATTGTGGGTAGGTGTCCTTGAAGCTGTAACTGAATGTGGATAAGGAATTAAGGAGTTTAGGTGAGTTAGAGTATAACATCAACTCGCAGAATTATACTACCCAGCAGCATGGAAGGCACGACATTTTCCCCCTACATCTGGAGCCAAAAACGGGTTGAAGGGAACTGTTC
Source organism: Micraspis discolor (assembly GCA_030674115.1). Taxonomy (NCBI): domain Eukaryota; kingdom Metazoa; phylum Arthropoda; class Insecta; order Coleoptera; family Coccinellidae; genus Micraspis; species Micraspis discolor. The sequence goes on from JARTUT010001740.1 coordinate 10,020,148, forward strand.
CACCAGAAACCTCTCTCGAATGCTGAAATGGATTTCTTCAATTGCAGATTTGTTGATGAAACCTATCAAATAGAATTATGTCAAACACTTCGCGTCGGTGCATCGGAAATTATTGATGTTGGTATAAGGCTGAATATCAATCCTAATATGAGTATAGTAGTACTATTTGAATTATCATTACAGTGAACTACATAAGGTATATAAGGTAAATGATAGATTGCCCTGCATGCATTTTTCAATCAAACCTCATGGTTTTTTCAACGGTTCTTCATCAGATTTTGGAGAGAATCATAACGGTGTGCTCTGTCTGATTTAGTCTTCTATATAGTACCGACTTTTTCATTATTATCAGTTCAAAAATATAACTTGAAGCATGGAATATTAAAAGAAGATATTTGATAATCTGAATATTGTGGATACCTGTTAAGCTATTGTAATTTTGTGAATTTGGTCTATTGCCATCTCAATTATCTCAAGTTTACCATGGATGTATAACTTCCCCTTGATATCTAAGCTTGTGAATATGTAAAAATCGTTATGGTGATATATGAGCAACTAGATGACACTATAGGCTTGGATTACCGAATAATTAATTGAATGTTATGTGTGTCCTGAAATCATTCCTAAAGCTAGGGTTGACTTTTCGTGCCAGACGGCAATTAATCGACCAAGCTGACAGGTCGTAATGAATAAAAATGGGCGATATTTCCATCTTCTACGGACGCGGGAGTAGTTTCCTCATATTTACGATGTTGAAAGTGGCAGTTCTGTTATTAAAAATGTAAATCAAACTCCACTTCTGCTACGTCGAAGCAGATTCAGTGTCATTCCACGGCGGAAATAAGTTCAGGGAGGTCCATTGCAGGTCATCATGGGAACTGCTTTGAAACATTCATCATTCGTAGAGAGGTTGTGATGGCCGATCTGCATCTCCATATTTTCAGCTGTCTGGGTCTATTCTAATGGAACTTGAAAAAGGAAAAAGTGTTGCGAAACGTGTCAAACTTTTTAAGGTTCCATCTGATGTAATTTTTTTTAGAAACTCAGCTACTAGAAATGTTTCAGAGAAGGAAGTTTGCCTCGACCTAAATTTCTCCGTTTTGTTCTGGCGGGAATAATGAGCTTGAAATTGGGAATTTACGGTTTGTTTTTCACTTCAGTTGGTCTGACTTTCATCCAAAATATTAAATATCAAATTATGTGACATTTTTCATCAAACCAAGCATGATATATTTTAAAATAAATAGTTGTGGTATTTGGTTCAAGAGGAAAAAATTTAATTGCCTTCTGGCATGTGATTTTCAAAATCCGCCACTTGTGTGCCAAATTTGTATTGCATTGTTATATCCTATTTTATGAATGCTGAACGCAATCATACAAGTGAAAATAATGACTTACTATGATTATTTACCTTCTAAAACAAACTGATGCAGTATTATCAAGTGTGTGCGGAATGGGAAACAAGACATTAACCAACCTTTCTGTGTAGTTGGGTTTGCAGGTATCGGATAGTCGATCAAATCATTCGGTATTCACTAAATTTCGGTTTTAGCAACAAATAGATGAAGTTGGTGCAGAATTCGAAGCCACTCAACTAAATATTACAAGATTGCCTTTTTCATTTTGATTTTGTATACACAAGATAAGTCTGGAAAATAAACGCTGTGTTTCATTAGACATCGACCAAAATCAGAACAAGAAATTGTAGCCTGACAAAGTGCCATTTTAAATAATGAGCACGAGACTCTACTCTTGATTCTCTCAAGGTGGGCTCAATTTTCCCAGCACCAAAACTCCTCTCGGTTTTGACAAATATATAGAAATGTATAAGTAAAATTCACAAATAAAAATTTTGAGGAATGTCCAATCTCCCAAGTAAAACAGAACACAAGGGTCTTATCTTACATCTATTTGAGTCGATAGTTTCCTCCCAGCTCCCAGATACAAAATAGAGTCCCAGAGGGTATGGCCTGGCAGTTGACCAGAAACGGGTTGTATAGTTTCCACACAGATGTTCCAGACAGCGACTCGATGATCCCAATTTTCATCCCAGTTGGAGAATGTGCTCCATGGCAAGGTGGTTATACTATACCACAAGCTCCAATTATGTACTGCTCGAACCAGGGACTGGATATGATTTAATCTCTCATGTCTTTAGCCTCGGAATAGGATATAATTTGGCCCCCAGGGAGGAGCTTTATCAGGATGAACGAAAGAACATTAGAAAGTGCAAGTGCATGTATAACAAGGCTCCTTCTCGATCTCTTTTAAACAAATATTGAACAAATAAGAGTAAAATTACATTATCTTAACAAATTAAACCGAGAAGAAGTCATGTTGTGGGAATCATTGGAAGCAGTCACTGCAAAAACGTGCTCTCATGTTAAAGTGCCAAAAAGAACTAAAATTTCGGTTCCTGGGAGGAAATAAACACTTACCGAGAATAGTTATGTATTTCTCGCAAATCTCTGACCCAAAAAAGTCACTTTTAGGTATTGATTTCAATAATTACACAGAGATGACCAGCATCTCATCTCGACAGACAGGAAAAACTACGCTGACCGTTCGAGGTTAGCTTTGAGGAACACAGATCACCGGCATAGAACACATTTATATTCTATTGCATTTGAACTATTCCAAGTTTCAACCATAATTCGGGTGCGCGTACGCAATAACGTCAGTGGCGTGCAAATCGTTGCAAAATTTATTGGTTTGTAACTAAAGTGCCATTCAGAATACTGAATTTAAATAAGCGCGGTATATGAAACTCCTATATACTTATTCTCCTGAGTTTACTCTACAGAGATGACATTTCAAAACATGCCGTAAATCAATAACTTCTCATGAGTGCACAAAATTTTGTATATATCTGACGAATATATTATGAGATATAGAATATTTAAAAAAAAAATTCCGAATTTTTTGAAAATTTCTAGCCTGAGGATTTCCACAAAGTTTGGCAGACTCTTTTACTTCAACTCTATTCAAACGATTTTCAAGATTCGAATGAATCGGATAAATATTCTAGGAGTTGTTGATGAAACCAGATACCAATGACTTCTGAACTACTCGACGGATTCAGCCCACTAACGATCGTCAATTTTCGGCTCGATATTTGAAAATAACATTTGGGTGAAATGATAGCATGCTGTTCTTTTATTTTTGGTGGAAAGAATGTATTGACGGTCAGTTTAAAATTAGGTATTGAAAGAACGCATCAATTCGACCAAAATTAGCCCAAAACCTTGTCACAATCTACAGGGTGAGTCTTTGACCACTGCGTAAATTTTAACCATAGATTCTTTACGTCGAAAGAAACATTTTCTTCTCATAAAATTTTTCCGAATTTGTCCCCGTTCAAAAGATATAAGGTGTTGAAATTTCACCAGTCATATTTATACAACAATATTAATTGAAATGATCTCTTGTAGAAGGTTTTTGATAACAGTCATGCATATTTTTTCATCGATAGATTTATTCCGTTTCTTGTTGGTTTCTCACAGTAAGACATGCTCGTACCATCAAATGATCCAATGGTTAGATTAGGTTCGATGCAATTTTTTTATTGAGAATCAAAGGATAACTTTGGGCATAGTCTCCCTGTTTTTCATCAATATCTCATACAAATTATGTTCATATCGTTTCGATGCAAAGAAATTACCATTTGTTGCTATTTCTAGCCTCACTCACGTCTGTAAACTATCCCCATTTAACGAACTCCTGCAACGTGACGAGAGTAGTGAGGTTTTCACAAAAAACGACATTGAGAAATTTTATTTGATTATAAGTGGAAAAAATATATTGAAGACAAGGTTAGCTGAACATTCGCTTACATAGATGGTTACAAAACAAACCCCAGTTTTCTCGGTACACTAGCAAACTTATCAAGAACTTCCTCATCGCTAACTGTGATGTTTCTGTGAATAGAGAGCAATGCGAGACCATTTAGTATATTCTCAGATGTTGTGTTCCTTAGGTAAGTTTTCAGTCTTCGTAGGCTAGAGAAAGTCCTTTCAACGGTAGCGACTGACACGGGACAGCTAGTATTTTCAGAAGGATATACATGTTGGGGAATAAATCTTTGTCACATTTTTCTAGATAACTAAAAGTCGTTTTTGGCAGAACTTCAGGTCTTTCCTGTTTCCACTTTTCTTGCCACAGCTTAAACTCCCTTCGCACAATATCGTTAAATGACAAATCTGATTCATATAATTTCAATGCAGCGTCTAATGAAGTGATGTCTGTTCTGATACAAAATTGTGGAAGAATGTTTTGTAAAGATATTATTGTGTCTTTATGAGATTGGAATCTTTCCTTAACGCTTCACAAAAATCATCCAGGTATGGCACGTAAACTGCTCGTCTATAATATTCTTCTTCTGTGGTATGAGGTACATTGTGCGTGTTGTTTGAAGCCGACAAAATCGTGGAAGCTCCTCTGTGACAAAAAGTTTTGAGGCTATTGCCTTCACCTGTTCATATAATGGTTTGAAGGTTTGCTCGGCATTTGATCTCTGTTTTGACAGTAGGTCTAAAACAGTTGTGATGTTGCTTATAGCCTGACTAAGGTCAATATTTTTTTTCTGAAGGGTCTCAGACAAGCTGTGTGTAGTCGACAGCATCTGGCTCAAAATGAAAAGATTAACAATAAATGGGAAAGTACAAATGGCACGACTTAAAGCAAATCCTTTAGTTGATGAAACATTCGATTCTTCTATCTTATTTAGGGGGAGTATGATAGCTTATAAAATTTCTTCAAATAGAATAACTGAGTCATGTCTTTCCACCCATCGCGTTTCGCACAATGAAATCAGTTTCCTTCTCTTTTCATCAGGAAAGCACTCTGAAATCGTGCATTTTAAAATCTCTGTGAAGAATGCACATATTTCTGTAATGACACCCATGCAGTTTCTAATAGAGGAAATGCTACTTGCATCTGACAAGCACAAGTTGAGTGTAAGCGAAGAACAATGTGTATAAAGGGCCAATGGTAGTTTTTCTCTGATAGCAGCTTGAACTCCTCTGAACTTGCCACTCATAGTGGCAGCACCATCGTATCCTTGGCCTCTCAATTTGTTCAAGTCAAGACCTAAATTTGACAAGGTCTCTAGTACTGTTTTCGCCAAACCTGCACCAGTTACATCATGAACGGGAACAAATATTAGGAAATCTTCTCTGATTTTAAAAGTTTCATCCTCAACATAGCGAATGCAAAGTGAAAATTGTTCTAATTGGCTTATATCGGTGGTTTCATCCGCTAAAACGGAATAGAAGATAGAATTTCTAACTTTTGCCACAATTTTGGTTTGAATCAAAGAACCGAATGTGTTCATGATGTCGTTCTGAATGACGGGACTTGTGTACATTGTCTTTCCACCAGCACTGATCAATTGGTCCTTGAGAAGATTATCTCCGCTGTTAGCTCGATATCTCAACAATGATCGGAAATTTCCGTCATTTTCGTCAGGTTCTTCAAGACTTACTCGTCCAGAATCATTGTGACCTCTGAGAGCAATCATTTGCCTTCCGCAAAACTTAATAGTTTGAATTATAGCAACCAGTTTTTTTCTATATTTTCAATATCTAATTTTCTTTGAGAATTTACTTGATCGATAATACTATTACGTTTTTTTTTAATCAAGGATTTTGTATTTTCAGCAATCAAAATAGATTGTCTATGGTATTTTGAATCTTGATGATGCTTGAACATTTCCTTTGCTTTTTTGAAATTGATGAAAGGTTGGGTTACAAATATTCCCAATGATTGGTGATCTCCTTTCCCTACATTTTCGATCCGAGAGAAAAACACGCAGTATTTACAAAATGCACCGCATTTCTCCTCTGAATAAGTTGACCACTCAAATTCTTCAAGCCATTTCGCTTGAAAGGATGTCGTGTGGTTTGAAATCGAAGTGGTAGGAAATTTGTATCCAGACTGAGGTTTCCATACATTTTCTAACAATGAAACTTTTTCATCATTTGTTAATGAACAAATATAACTCCTTTGACAGTAATTTCCAATGTCGTTTACATTTTTAATAACTTGAAAAATACCTTCCACATCTTGACCAGAGGAGCTCGTTTGAAAGATATCGGCACAAGCAATTTCACTTTGTCCTTCCACGGCAACGCGGGCTTCCAAATTTTCAACTTCAGGCCTATCCACATTTTGTCTTTTCGTGAAAAAATCTTGAATTGAACTTTGTCTCTTTTTTGTGATTTTCTTTCACTAATTAGCTTTCAATTACGACCCGAGAACACTAAAATACTCTTACGATCTTAGAACGCAACCGTGAGATTTAGGTAATCATCAACTACTGTCCTAGCGGCTTCAGCCGTGTCGTGCGTATTACAGATTATTATTAGGTTTATTCACTTAAGCGCAGATAGAAAAGAACCGTTCGCGGATTCAAAGATATGATCAGAGCTTCGAAGATTTGTAACTGGTACCCACATAGTTCCGAATTTTAAGATCTGAGCCTGCGTATAGGTTCCCAACCAGTTTAGAAATCGTCACGCGAACAAACAGTTGTTGTATGTTCACATCAGACGCCGGAGCCATGCTTCCCGAGCCTGTTTTATTTATTATAGTAGTTCAGTTTTCTTTATCCATTTCGGGGGGGGGCCGGGCCCCCTGGGCCCCCTCCTATATACGCCACTGTTCTCACTACTACTGTATAGATCGGTTAAATTGCATGAAAAACAAATATTACTTGAACTAAAGGTCCGTGTCTTGTACTTCCTAGAATCATTAGTCTTTTTTGCGGATAACATTTTTCATCATCTTTTTTCCTAATTTGCTCTATTTTAGAGATATTTGAAGTTGAAAGGAATTAAATCGATATAATCATCTTATGAAACATCAGTGAGTAAATCATATCTTAAAGGAAAAATTATGTTTTTAAACAAGTCAGATTTGATAGTGGATGCTGTGGAAGGTATTTGATCAATGTGAAAACTTAAAATGCTTATACCTTTTTAACGCAGCTGAATAGGAAAAACGGTATGGGAAAAAAGTGTTTCTTTTGATCTCAAGAACCTATGGTTAAAATTAACGCAGTGGTCAAAGACTCACCCTGTATAATGAGGGTGTTCTACAAACTGAGATAATCCTAATATATAGTTTTTTGATATCCTGTTTGTCAATTCATTCATTGTCACTCGATTTGTAGAATATGATTTAATTCTGAATTTATGATGTTGAGACTTATGAAGATGAAAGTGCAGATAACTCTTCAGCGTATTTGCGCTGTGACGATTTCACTTCTATGTTTGTTATTGATTCATAAGTTGCTCAGTAATCGGTTGAAATCGCTGTGGCTTATCTCGCAGTTTTGCCTTCATGCTCCATTGGAGAGGTTTAGACAGTTGGACACCTTCGTCCCGTCCTTGAGAGCTACTAACAGCTCCAAAAATTCTCCATTATAATGGAACTTGAACTGTACTTGAACCATTTCAGAACTATAATTAATATCTTTCACCATGATGAGAAAACAGATAGGAAATATTTAAGATATCACCTGAAATTTTCATATGGTTTGGGAGTGAAATTATGTAGTGGACAATGCACTATATTTTTTTTTTTTTTTTTCTCTCTATAGTATTAACTTTACACTAGTTTAGTTTGAATAATTGTTGTGTGCCTCTGTAATTACTCAATTCAGTTATCAACATTCTTCTGGGTATTTGTTTACGTGTTAATAAATTAATATTAAATGATCTTTTAGGTGTACTTATTTCAATAGATCCAAAAATTCTCTCAGAATACAAAATCTGATAGAATTTCAATACTTTTCGTTATTTCTGAATTCTATTCAAGTTCAAATTGTTCAATATCCCCAATTTATTATTAGCTGACGAAAAGGGACCAACCAAAATCTCTGTTGCATTCCTCATGGAGTTCAGGGAATGCCGATACCTTATGGATGTAACGATATGACAACAAACCGATAGGAACAATATTTCGTTGTTTGTAAACATTGCAGTGAGAAAGTGAATGCTTCCCGACAACATATTTGGGGTTATGCGTTATTAATACCTCGAAGCTTTTACACACACTCGGTATAGCTGTTTTCCTCGTTTCCCAACCCTATTACGTTGTCGCTTAGCAAGGTTGGAGCTTTCCGCTAGGGATAACTTTCGGATCATTTTTCGGAAACTGTTTTCATAAATGGCCTCTGAAATCGGAGTAGTTGCCATGAATATCCCCCTGAACATATTGGATATCATAACATCCGGTTTTACTGAGGAAATTCCGAATGCCCTTTCTGGCTCCTAAATGCCATCGCCATATAGGCTCTGTGGATCTCAAGTATAATGTACATTCAGTACAATTGACATGGAAGGAGAATGTAGAACGAAACCACGAGGAAAATTTCAACAACTGAATGGCGGAAACTGTATTTAGAGATTTTTGCCCTTCGGTTCATTTTCAGCGGAAATTTCATCATAGAAGTACCAGTTTTTTGGAAAAATAGGAAATAGCAATATCATTTGTTATCAAAACTACTGAAACTATGCCATACATTTCATAACTACCTTTGAAATATAACAAAATCAGATCAATTCATGAAGCAATTACGTATGAGTCTGTCACGATCTCATCAATTAATAATAATAATGATCTTTAATTCCTTATCATCTTCACAAATACGGAAATTCAGAGAATAGTGTCAAAAACAACAAAAAAACTAAATTATTGGTCATAAAATTAGAGTTAAATTCTCCCAACGAATATGGCTCCAAGGAAAGGAGATTTTGAATAAACTTTTTTGAAACATGAAGTATTTGAAATTAATTTTATATTCCCTGGAAGAGAATTGAACAACTTCAAATATCTATATTCTGCCTGCTTTTGAGATGTTGTCCAGCTATGCTTGGGATAGATGAAGTCACCATTTCTTGTATCGTAGAAAGTACTTCTCTTTTCATGCTTCTCAAATAGAGCTTGGTAGTTCCTCATGAAAAGGACACATTCTTGTATGTAGAGTGCATATATAGTCAATATTCCAGATTTCCTGAAAACACCTCTGCCAGATTCATCATATATGATATTATTTAAAATTTCCATCACTTTTTTCTGTAGAATAAATTGTTGTTTTTTATTGCCTGAGCCATTAAATATGATACCGAAGCTCAGTTTTTCTATCATTACATGGTAAACTGTCTTCATGTAATTACTTTCAAGATACCTAGCCATAACACTGGAAGCATAGACAACTGTTGTTATTTTTTCATACAAATAATTCACATGCTCCTTCCAGTTGAGTGTTTCAATCTATGTACATGCCCAAAAATTTGGTGAATTTTAGGATGTTATATTTTACTGGACTCAGTGCTTTTGAGCTTTTGGTTGGTGAAAAAAGAATAAACTCGGTTTTTTTTTTCACTAAGAAGAAGATTGTTGTTCTTGAACCATTCATTTGTATTGTCTGCATAATTAACTATGGTCACTAATTGTTTTTCCATCTCTGCATCTAGTCATTCAAATATATTATAAATAATAATGGTCCCACAATACTTCCTTGTGGGATTCCTAGAATTAGTTCTTCTAGATTCGATCTAATAATCTCTCCATGCAATTCCAATCCAAGCCTTTACTGTTTGTCTGCTAAATATGACTTCACCCATTCTAGAGCTGGTTCTCGGATCCTATAATTATCTAGTTTTCTAACACCATTTCAATGATCTTGGAGAAACTTTTTAATTTTTATTTTCTTCTTCTGTAATTTTTTGCTAATAAATAAATTTGGTCAATATTTGGATATTATTGAATATTTTGTCGTGAGCATGATTCCTGCATTTATGAAAAAATTGTTCATCTTATTTGCGGTTTGAATGGGATCTCCCACTAATTCAGTACTCTCTTTAGTTGTGTTCTTTAATGAATGTATTACTGTCAAAACTGTTCTACTCTTGTTATCTGAATTTTCAATCAAAGTCGCATATTTTTTCTTTTTATGTGTCATTAATAATCGGTCATATTCGATTTTTGTTCCTCGATATTCATTCTTGAAATTCTCATCATAAGTACTCAGCATGAGCAATATATCCAGTCTGTTCTTTATTTCTTCGATTGTGGGATCGTCAGTAACTACTTTTGGTTTCTTAATACTTGAAACTTCTTTTAATGGAAACATCTCAGCAGAGGAAATGAGTATAACTTTCATTTGAATCTCATCATAACTCATCAGGGAAAAACAAAGAAATTATTCATGAAGACTATTAGAATCTACAGTCGAATGAATTATTCAGAGGAATGTCCAATTCTGACGCCAACGTCGTTCTGATTAAGACTTAAATACGAATTGATGAACTCTTGTTCAGTTGTTATCAGTTATTTGAATTAAACATCCCTGTCATTTGTTCCGACATATCCGTCAGAATTAATAGAAGTCTCATTTAACATCAAGGGTTCGTCAAATCTGTTATACGACGTATCCATAATCTCAGTTGAACCAGGTGTTTTATCAGACTAAAGGAAGTACCAGATGAATTATGATCAAAAGCTTCAGGACTCTTTCACAACATACTTCCAATTTTTCACGTGAAATATATTGGGCATATTCTTCGATAAATTTCTGTAATTTCTGCTTACAGTGTCATTTATCTGGCACGATGTGCTATTCAAAGGACATTAATTCTGCTGACACAAGGTGCCTTGCCGCAGTTTATCAAATCTGAATGTGAATCTGACATTCTGTGGAAAACTGCTACCCGTTCTCGTTAATGCAGCTAAAAAACTATGATGATTTATCATTATCCGATGGTTATCTATATTTTCCTGTGGGGGCTCTCCCATATTTAACTCATTGGACGTCATTGAGGCCTGAAAGAATTGATTAATAGTGATATATCCACCAACCAGGACGTAATTTGAATAAGATTTGACTAGCTGGTGAATTTATGTTGATATTTGAGGTTCAACTAATGGCTTGACTTATGAAAGGCGCCTCTTCAATAATTTACTGGTTGGTTACCTCTAAAATTTTATGAGATAGGAAATAATGCCATTTTCAAGTACAAGTGGAAGAAAGTTATGGCTTGTCACATGTATTCTTCTTCAGTTCTTCTGATATTCTGTTCGTTTCATAGCTTCCAGCAGTGAAATCAAATTAAACTCCCTACAGTATGCGTCGAAATTATGGAACAAATTCATTTTCTCAGAAAAAACATAGTTGGCAACAAAATCCTGAAACAAGTCAACTCTTATTTCACTTTTACCAAATTGTTTTTTCCGTTATTCAAGTAATTCTGTTGCACCCTGCTGTCCCTATGTACACTCTAATTCTTCTGAATAAGGAACGTGGATCATGTTATACTTTTTGGGAAGTTCTTTGTATCTACTTTACAGGTATGCAGAAATTTTCAAGATGTTATAGACATGTTGATCTATTTTGAAAGTTTTTTGTGCATTTGTCGCTTATTAAATATTGATCACCATCATCAGAGCTCGAGTCTTCAAGAAATTCAATTCAATTTGATTGTTCAGTGGTTTCTTGAGTGCTTCTTCCCAGTAGAACAACGTAATTAATGTGAATAGTGACGTTATTGCGATATGTAGCGAAATTTTTTTGGTCCAAGAGTTGCAGGAGTTTGCAGGTTTCAACTCAAGAACGTGGTTTCAGCAAGATTGCCATACCTCAAATGATTCAATGGAAGTTGTTAACGAATTATTCCTTAATAAAATAACTCCGCGAAGGGGTAACATCAACTGGCGTCCCAGAAGCTCCGACCTTAGTCCGCTTGACTATTTTGTACAACGATATCTTGAAAGTAAGGTTTATCGAAATAATCCCAGTTGAAGCAAAACATCAGGTTTAAAATGGCAGCTATATCAATAGCTATGTGTCAACTTGTTATCGTCAATCTTCATTCTCGTATAGAAGAGTATAGATGTATTACTTTGAAAAATTTTAATTTTTCAATTAATTGATCGGTATTTGATAATATTTTTATTCTAAATTCACCTGAGGTAATAATCGAGCCAAAAATGGTCTCAATCGATTGGGTTTGACTTTCCGATGAAGAATCGGTGGAGAAATTTGAGTCTGCCCGGCCGACCGTATATTCTCTCAAAAAATCGAGGTATTTTAACTAAGGTTATTTTCATTTAAATGATTAAATTTCATAATATGAATTTCATTCAATCAAATCAACCACAAATTCTCAATAGTAATCGTTTTTCGAGATATAAATAGTTTTCAACCAATTTTTCGAAAATGTCGTAGTGGTATTTCTTCGCTGAAGAGCCACCTATCGTTCTGACCAAATGCAGTAGAACCTCTTGAATCCGTACTCCCAATAATCTGAACCCGCATCCGCTCACATTTACGTACCTAAGTTGCAAGACAAAGCTTTTTATTTGTCATTGAATACCTTCCGATAAACTAAATTATTGGATTTATTTGAAAAATACCTTATAAATCCTCTATACACTAATCCAAACTGGGTGTGAATTTTCAGAGTTCTGATTAAAGAGGTCCTACTGTATCTATAACTTTGGAATGTCTAACCGAGAAGCATTACAATTGAGATCGACTCAATAATCAAGAATTCTGAGTTTAATGCGAGGATGTTCGTCCATTCGGTTACACACATCTAATACCTAATCAATTTCAACTTTATAATTTCCAAGATGAGTTAAGAAATCAAATATTTTCAATGGTTTTGATCTTATAGTTTTCTGCATTTTTCCATTTCCGTTAAGTCAGTCCATACTTGAGACGTTATAGACATGAAATCAGAAACATTAATATAATGTTACATCTTCAATATTAGTACAAATTCTTGTTAAAATCGTATCATTTTGAGAACTAGCGCCCTAAAATGCCGTCCTCACGCTAGTGCTCTTAAACAATTTTCGTAAGATATAATGACAGCAGAAAGTCTGTCATAGTATTTTAAATACTATACTATACTATGTAAAGAAAGAGCTGCATTTTAGCGGTCGTTCACAATGAATGTAACGCATAAAATCTTATAACATATTTACAAGTTTAATCATTATTTAATCAATATTCAAGTTCATATTCATTACAAAATACAGCGCGAGTTAAATTGTTATGGAAACGTCTATTGTCTATTAAGTTACATAATTGCCTAAAATGTGTGAAACTCCATTAATGTGAAGATATTTTATGGTTGCGTTTACGTTACATTCATTGTGAATAAACCCTCCATGTAAACGCTCCATTTCAGTTCGAAATCTTATGTTCGTTCAAAGAGGTGTTTCCTGAAATTCTATAAAAACACAAGTATAATATATAAAACCACAACTAAGAAGATCCAATGACATAACATACATGGGAGAAAACCAGATACATCATGATATGAGGGATTCAATTTATAATGCTACTATCTTGAATCTTAGTTCGGAAGAACAAATATTGAAATGAAATAACTACGAATCTTCGTGAAGAGCAACATATTTTCTGAAGCCGGCCCTGGCCATCGTCTAATAGTTCGGTAACTCTCCGTTAAATGCTGTAACAAATACATGTATTTCCAGAAACATACATCTATAAACCAGAAATCGTACTAGTAAATTTCTGGCTTCATTTCTTTGACCTGCGTTTCCCCTCTAGGAAGATTTATACTCAATGCTGCAACGCAACGATCATAATTTGGATGACATCATCTTTTCCAAATAATTATCCAATTCATATGTTAATGAACATAAACAATAAACTTTTTTATTGCTCACAAATATTTTTTGTTTTTGGTTTTGTAGGATCGTAAGTTATCCCTACTTATGCGTTTCGTCACTGGCGCACACATTTGGACTCATCAGTATGGCTTGTGTGCACCATGTCATAGACGCAGGGGTTAAGAAGTTTGAGGGAGCCGCCGGGAGTTAAACCCGGGCACCTAGTACCTAGTCGGTGTGAAACTTGAACGATTACCTCTAGGCCACCGGAGCGCTGTGAATTTAGCTATGCGTGGCTATATGGAGTGCCGTCAAGAGATCCCTACACACTTCCTTGCCGCTGACAGAGTGCCGCTACACACTCCCTTACCAGTGACGGAGGAACGAAACCAATGCGTGTTACAAGGTCAGTAGATGTAGCCGGGTGTTGGCCACCTGAAGCTACACCACACGGTATGGTGCGGACGGGTGATGTCCAACTAAGCAGATCCGCAATACCGCGGCAGACCATGAATATTGTACGGAATGGGAAAGGCGTCTAGAATTTCGTTGGAAGTTGCAGAGAGGAAGCGAGTATACCTCAAGCGTCAACCGTCTGCTTTTCCAAGATACGTCGTAAAGACAACCGTTCCCATCACGTCCGGGTCACCAATGTAGGATCGTAAGTTATCCCTACTTAGGCGTTTCGTCCCTGGCGCACACATTTGGACTCATCAGTATGGCTTGTGTGCGCCATGCCATAGACGCAGGGGTTTAGAAGTTTGAGGGAGCCGCCGGGAGTTAAACCCGGGCACCTAGTACCTAGTCGGTGTGAAACTTGAGCGCTTACCTCTAGGCCACCGGAGCGCTGTGAATTAAGCTATGCGTGGCTATATGGAGTGCCGCAAAGAGATCCCTACACACTCCCTTGCCGCTGACAGAGTGTCGCTACGGTTTACTGATAACAAGAAAAACATCTACCCATTTAGTTATTAAAAAATCGTAAGGCTAGAAATCTGATGAGAATTCCAAAACCTTTAACTCATAATACTCTATATTTCATAAGAAGTTCGTTATAAATCGAGAAATGAGACACAGAGAATTTCATTATTCTCTATTGGCTATCTTGTTATGAAACTTTGTCGAATTAATATTATTCATTCCGAATTTATCCAGGGATGCGAGAAGCTGAAACATTTTCGGCATGGATGATTTTAGGAATGAAATATCTCATCTATGAATGCAATTCAAGCTTTGGAAAGCAATTTCAATATTTGCATTCCTCCAGTGCAATTAATTAATCAGGACCTCTCTGCAGGAGCTACTTCATTATTCATTATAATTTCGCAGTGTCATAAAAAGAGTACACAATGCCATAGTCTGTTGTAAAATATGTTTATGGTTCTGGCTCAGTGGACTAATAACTCTGAAATAACTTCGCATTAAGTATACCAGATTACCTCTTTTGAGTTTATGGCGAATTTTCATGAAGGATAATAATTAATTGCTACTGCCGAAGCTGTGCGGAATGGAATCCCAAGATTAAATTATCATTTTCTCTTTGGGTAGATATGAAACTTCTGTGATTTAGAGTACAACGCATCGACAATTCTCTTTAAGTATGAACCCGGATTATTACTAGCGCAGAGGATGTGCTCCTGTTATCCTGTAACATAGGACCGTATAAATTCGAAAGGTTAATATAGTTTTTCTTTCGCTTGAACATTTGCTGTGAACTCCAATTCCATTATGTGAACAATAAAGTTGCCGTGCTGTGTTGAAACATCTCACTGCTAATTCAGTACATGTACGAAGATACGGGAGTGCCTTTAATGAAAATTATTTTTATCAGAAAGAAATGAAGACACGTTTATGTTGTGAGTGACGAGTTATTATACGTCGTATAGGTTTATGACTACGGCATGGTCTTAAGTAGAAACTCTCTTTTATTTGGTGCCAGCAAGAACAAGCTTCTTATTGATAACACTTTCACATTCTAGTATAAACTGGTCATCAATCCTCCATCAATCTAATAGTAGGTTCCACATCTCCTCACACATTACATTCGTCACCAAGAAGTTTTCTTGCTTTCCATAAATTAGGGATGAAAAAATTCTCTTTTTCGATTTGTTATTTGGATTTCACAATTGCATGTTATCAACACAAAACTCAAATTGACAATTGAAAAATTCTAATTGGCATATTCGATGAAGGAACTAAGAATGTTTCAATCATCGACGTCAAAAAGCTGAAACCGTTTTTTATAAAATCAAATTTTTTAATCATTAAACTTATTTCTCTATTTCAGTGTCTTGATGAGTTTACATTACAGTACTAAAAACAGTGCTGTAATGAACTCATTACACAATTGTTTTTAGTTATATTTTTTTGTTTTGTGCTTGACTGACATCCTATCCTTTCGAATGTCAACACGCATCTATTGTCAATATCAAACCATGTGACTGATGTTCAAATTATAAAATCTGTCAATTTTCGTATCAGTCACACCAACTGCGAAAATAAAATACAAAAGGGACTAGGAGGTATAATCTGAATTTTTCATTGAATTCCAATAAATTTCTCACAATTTTTGACTGAAATAGAGAAAATATCGTCGAATACTCGTTGCCGAATGCAATTCCGACACTCATGCGTTCAAAAACTCGCATTCGTATTGGAACATAATTCTGCAACTTGTTTTGGAATATACTATTATATATTGAAGTTTCTTGAAATAAAATGCTTGATTGGAAGATTTCCTGGATATCAAATTTTGTGAATCAATGATGAGTAATGAAATATCTTGTACGATAATAATTAGATTGTTTCAACGAATATATAGGGTGTTCTGATTTATTTCCGACAAACTGAAATTAGTGAGAGATCACATCAATTTAAGCAAAAATGTTTTTATGAACATGGTTCCGAAAATGCTTCGTTTCCGAGATACAGGGTGTTAAAGTTGAAGAAATAATTCGCATTTTCTTTAATATCTTTCGACTTTTTCCAAATAATTACACGAAAGTTGGTACGTAGGGGTTTTTGAGGTGAGAAATTCAAATTTGTGGTCGATTCGGTTGTATTTTCTAGAGGGCGCCCTGGCAATCATTATGTTCCCTTTAAACCGTTGCTACTTTTTTGTTCTACCCTGTACGTCATTTTGGACTAGAAAAATCGATTCGTTTTAAAATCACGTTCACGAGAAAATCGCAACCGGTCAACTTCTGCTATCACATAGGTGACCATTTCATAGTCATGATGGATCAGATTCACGATCTTGGAGTCTTGTTCGATTTTACTTTCAGTTTCATTCCCCAAATTGAGGAGCTATGTATCAAGGCTAGCAGAACATTGGGATTTGTACTAAGAGCAACAGCAGAATTCGAGGATCTATCGGTGCACAGAAAATTGTACGCCAACTTGATCTGGTTTCCCATCTACAATTGTCATCTTATGCCATTGGAACGTATACATAGGAAGTTCTTCAAATACATTATATTCAGGCGTACTGGTAGGTTTCCCGAGCGTGGAGCAGATTTATCAGTCATCATGGTTGAGATGAGAATACCATCTTTGCTTGCAAGACGTGAAGAACAATGTGCAAGATTCGCTCAGAGACTTACAGAATTACAGAATTGACTGTCCTTATTTGCTGCCCAAAATTATGCTGAATGTTCCAAGAGCATACAAATAAGAAAGAAATCATCTACGGAGAAATAGGATTTTACAGACCTTGAAGAAACAAAAAAACTCAGTATTCGTCAAGCATTCCAACAACTCAATATTTCAGGAAACAGAATATTTCAGAACACTAAAAAAGCAACAATTACATAGCATACCACTTCTACTTATTTTTATTCCGCCTTAGAAATTTTCAAAATGAATTTAAATTAAATATTTTAATATTTATAAACGAAAATTGACAAAAATCAAACACTTGACTGTACGTTTCACAAATTTAATTCAAACATAATTGTTGACGTGCATGTTTCAGGTTTTATCCCATTCTCAAAACTGAATACAAAACAATAACGGTTCATACAGTGCATATCAAGTAACAGATGTTAAAATTGGTAATAGGCGGAATTCTAATTGATCGTTCACAATTGGGAGAGTTTGTTTATAAGCTGAAGCTATTTCTAAATATTCCAAAAGGTCCATACGTTTACTTTAGTTGCATTTATGTAATATTCCAGTGTTTTCAAAATCAATACGATGGTTAGAGGAGATACAATGGCTTGAGAAACCAGTCGTTGATTGATTGATTTTTTATGTTCATCGATTCGTTTTGCCAAGGAACGTCCAGTTTGACCTATGTAAAATGCAGGGCATTCATTACAGTATAGTTTATATACACCACTTAATTGTGTGTTATTCAGTCGATTTTTACCATTGAAAAACAATGATTTTAAATCTTTCTTGTTGGTACATATAACGTCAATATTATAATGTCTAATTCTTTTGCAAATTTTGTTACTCAGAGAAGGGATGTAGTCTATGTATGTATATTTCTTCCTTTCGTCTTTGTTGTGAGGTGGGTATATTGAATGTAATAACCTCTTCTGTTGCTTTTTGAATAGTAATTGGTCTATCCGTTATTTTCAGCTAAACGTCTTAGGGTATGAAGTTCTTTGTCAAAGTTTATTTTTGATAATGGAATAGAGACCAATCTGTGGGTAAGTGCGTGAAATGCAGACATTCTAATCTTATAAGGGTGTGAACTACTATTTTGTATTAGAATATCAGAGAAGGTGGATTTTCTGTGTATATCAAATTCAATATTTTAATGGGAATAATTTTCAAAGAAGTTTTTGGACCCTTTGGCTTCAAAATCGTTTTTCTCTGAAATGGTTGCTCCTAGCGACTTCGATATTGTATACCATTTTTGAGTAAAAAGGATGAGAGAATCGATTTTTAAGTCCAAAACGGTGTACAGGGTAGCACAAAGAAGTTGCAACGGTTTACATGAGTTGAAATGGTTGCTGATGGCGACCTCTAGAACATACAATTAAATCAACCACAAATTTGAATTTATCGTGCCAAAAATCCCCTGTGATCGAAATTTCATAAAAGGACTTGAATGCAATCAAAAGATATTAAAAAAAACGCGTATAATTTTTTTAACTTTAACACCCTCTATTTCGGAAACGAAGTACTTTCGGACCCATGTTTATAGGATTTTTTTGCTTGAAATGATGTGATCTATACCCATTTCAGTTTGCCGGAAACAAATAAGAACACCCTGAATATACATGAGTTTCACAGACTAGAAATCAAAAATCTAATACAACTAGTTTAACATTATAAATGGACATGCCTATAAGTTCTATTCATGCACCGGTAGTAGTTCAATATGTTGTTGAAATTACCAATAGAATAATATTAAATAATCCTTTTTTAAAGGCTTAAATGGTGGTACCAGGATCAAAGAAACGGGAAAATAATACTATGTCTATATGCTCCATATTCATTTGTAGAGCCCTGAAGATGGAAAAATATATTTCCGAAACGTCGGCGAACTGACATAGTATTATTTTCCCGTTTTCTTGATCCTGGTATCACCATTTAAGCCTTTAAAAATACAATTTTGGATCACCAATTTGAATTTGAGAATTAAATAATCCTACATTTAAATAAATATGTACCGCAATCCTGAGAGCTTTCAGAGTAAATGTATTCAATTCTCAATGCTTTATGAATGAGTTCAAGAAAATGTCCACATTTCTAAAGCTCTATAGGGTTGACAGACACATCTATATCAATTTTGAGTATTGCATCGCCATACTTCTCCCCATTGAGTCAATTCCATAAACCAGTCGCCTTATCCTTATGTCAACACAAATATTCCATTTTCGTATAACTTATTTATGACACCTCTGACAGATTCAACCATTTCAACAGTTGATATGAGGAAGATACTCTTGAATTTCACAGCGTCTAATGAAGTTTTCCCTGCATTTTCCGGAGGGCTGTGAGGTGCAAAGGAGAACAGTAATTACGAATGCAATTACATTGGATCACTTATCCCGACAGTTTGCAGTCTGAATAATTTTCACAGAATTTCTCGTTCCCAATGAATCTCTACATTCATGGAATTAGCTGAAAGTTGCCGAAAATGGAGATGTTGCTGATTCAGAAAGCACCTTGCGCCAAGTTGATATTGATCAGGGTGTCAGAAACTGAATTATCATAATCTTTAATGAATCACCTGGATTCATTATAAAGGATGATTCATTTAGAGGTACTTTAATTTTAAATATAAAATAATTAATAAAAACAACTTTTTGATTTTTAATCTTTACTAACAAATGAAAGAACCATTATTCACAATTATTTTCTTAAGATAA
Organism: Micraspis discolor; assembly: GCA_030674115.1. Taxonomy (NCBI): domain Eukaryota; kingdom Metazoa; phylum Arthropoda; class Insecta; order Coleoptera; family Coccinellidae; genus Micraspis; species Micraspis discolor. Next base: position 10,040,121 of record JARTUT010001740.1, read on the forward strand.
TTTCTTTCAAATGCTAACCTCGATTACGTTTAACAAGATCAATTCGATAGTTCCAATTATCGATGACGCGTGTGAGTATTTCGGGTGATACTCCTAGCCGGCTTGTCCATGGAGGCTTTGGACTTCACATAGCCCCAAAGGAGAAAATCAAGAGGTGTGATGTCACACGATCTAGCCGGCCAATTCACTGGTCCGAAGCGTTAAATGATCTGCTCGCCGAAATGCTCTCGCAGTAAAGCCATGGTTTCACGGGCTTTATGGCAAGTGGCACCTTTTTGTTGGAACCATATTTCGTCGAGACCACGGGCTTCAATTTCGGGCAATAAATAGTCTGTTATCATGGTGGGTTATCATTCACAGTAGCATTCCGGCCGTCCTCTGTTTTGAAGAAATATGAACCGATTATAGCCACACCAAACGGTTGTTTTTTCTAGATTTAAAGGCAATTCTTGAGACTCTTCGGGTTGTTCATCGCCCCAGATTCGGGCATTTTGTTTGTTCAGGAACTCATTAAGCCGAAAATGGGCCTCATCGACATAATCGATTATTTCTATACTACTAATTTTAATAATCGATTATGGAATTAGTAACTGAAAGGTTGTGATAATCGAATGATATTAGTAGTTAGAATTAGCATTAGAAACGACTGACGAAGATGATCCCTGGCTGCATTTCGACAAAAAATCTATGGATCTAGCATCTTCTCACGGCCTTCTTCATCAGCTATAATAATGATGAAGCAATATGTCGAGTCCCCTTTATTGCCACGCAAAGAAGATCATTGCTTTATTGGGAGACACATGAAAAATATTTACTTAAGTTTCTAAACTAGCTATGAAGTACCTTTCGATGCCAGCAACTTCGGTACCCTCAGAAAGGCTTTTTTTCAAGACTGGATATATTTTAAATGCTAGACGCAGTATGCTTAAACCAAACAAACTTAATGAATTTGTATTTCTAAACTCTAACATGATGCTAGATGAATAATTTTAATATTTTAGACGAAGGTAAATTCAAAAGTTTGACCTCAAACCGATTATATCCTTCATTTTATTTTTATATTATATTTTGTTAACAAAAAATTTTTTTTTGCTGAATATCGTTATTCAAATATTTTCATTGTTGGATCGTTATAGTATCTATATTATAGATATCGATTATACGAGTGTATAATCGAGTGCTGGATAATCGTATCTCGTCTAAGCCGAGAGACGATTATGCAGCTGCATGGGCAGCAGTACTGTATAGATTAGTATTAGTAACTACTAACCGTTATTTATAATCGAGATATCTCGAGACATTTCTATAATCGAATGATTTCGTTAGTATATCTCATAATCGCCCACCTCTTATAAAGCTGAACAATTTGTAGACGCTGTGCCGGGTTAAGCAGTTCCATTATGAGATTAAATCCCCACAACAAAGAGTAAGTCCCACTAAATGAATCACCCTTTAGTAGTGAATAGAGCAAAAATATTTTACGATTCTCTTTTCAAACTAAGTTTCAATGAACTCTTTGTAAATTATGAATTAAATTTCTGTATTCTCTGTTGATTTGCTTTAAATCAGTTGTTTCAGCTACACTGATGAGTTAATATATTGAATTTTCTTTTTTTTGGGCAAGCGTGTTTTTAGTAGGACAGAGTGATATCTTTTCGTCTGAATGTTTGCAATTTTCAAATATCGAACCGAAAACGATTGAGTTCGACTTCTTTATCAAGAATTCGAGGTCAAATATGTCTGACCGGCCGTATACTAACTATCTAAGGCCAGTCAATAAAGTACGTGGAATAGAATAATTAGCTGCAATCTTAGTTTTCGATTTTGTGGTTTAGGACAATAAATGGCTAACCCACAATTGTTTAACACTCTGGTGAAAGCTAGGGGAGACACTGGTAAAATAGGTTCTATTATTATTACTCTGGATAAAAAATTCTGAACGGGTTGAAATATTAAAGTACCTACGCTTACGTAAATAATTAAACATCTTGCATTAAGATTTCAATTCTTTGGGGTTGAAGCAAACGGTGGAGGGAATGAAGAAGGTTTTTTCTCATAACTTTGAAAACAAATTCCGAATTCGTTGAAATTTTGCAGGTTCGGTTGTTGAGAATTCAAGACATTAATTAGTTCGTTGATTTTCAATTTTATCTGTCACTCTTGAGTTCGTAACGCGCTGTTCCAGTGAGGGAAAAAACATTATAATGGGCGAGCAAAACTTCTGACGTTACTTCAGTGATTTTTCACATTTTTTTATCTCTTCTCGTGTAATAATTCATTACACAAGCACCGTCTGGTTTGAATACATTAAACGAGGAATTTTTCAACATATTTGTTAGCAGAGTACGTGAATTTCTCGAATTATTCAATAAAAGTTGAATGAAAAATATTCTTGGAAGTTTTTTTGTATTATTCTTGACTATTTTTTCGAAACGATTTTTTTTTAATTCACAAATATTTATTTCTACAGCAGGGATCATCAGCGATGGAAAGAAACATACTTATGAGATACATATTAACATTATTACAAAAATTATATTTTTTGATCAATTTTATACTATTGAAAATGATCCTTATCACATCAGCTTTTGGAAAATTAAACTTTTCATTACGTGTTGATGATTTCAATAAAATCAATAGTTTTGGTGGGTGAATCTGAAAATCTGAAAAATCTTGAAAACTATGGTAGAAATATTAATATATCTCAGTAACCATTTGGGTTTGGATCAAACTTGCCTGGGCCCAAGTTTTTACAAATGATGTCTAGTCAAAATTCTTCAAAGGATCACTTGGAATCACCAAATACTCTATTTACCTTGATTCAGTGCCTACTCACCCGAGTTTGAGAAATTTCTAATCATTGTTTCTAATGAAACATTATAAATAAGAGTACCACTGGGGTCAATACGAAATTGAACTACATAATTTATAATAACATAATAATTTAACAGTTAAATAATATAATTCAATAACAAAATATTACCATAAACTAAAAAGCACTAAACAATTATCAATCAACTAAACAAACATTTGCAGTATTCTTATAATGCACATATTTCCTAAAATAACTAAACAAACGTACAAATTTCATAAAATGACTAAACCTAATAGACATAATAGGACAAAACCAACAAATAATTATATACAATAATACCTATCCAATTATACACAGTAATACCTATGCAATTTCTGCTTTTTCTATTACTTCTTCTCCCTCTCTGTCAAATGCACCCAGTTCTTTTCTTTAATCAACCTGTTTTTTGTAGACTTACTTCACTTTAAAATTGTATTTAGCCATTATGGTGACATGCACAAAATGTGATGAAAATTGTTACTTATACAAGGTAGGTAAGCATGCAATTTGGAGGTTACATTTATTTCAGTTTTTAAATTGATAAAATTAAATTTTCTACTTACTCATATTCTAGATTGCAGGACATTGCAGAAAGAGTTGAAAGCGAATTCAAGATCAAAAAAGACGGAAAGGATTGAGTATCAGAGGTTTCTTCTGCACTTTAGCCATAGAGAAATTTATTTTCTCATGAATTCACTTTCTTCCTTGATAATAAAGACTTTTTCTTCTTCTTTTCCCTTGATAATTATAATGTTCATCACAATCCACCATTTCGAAGAGGGGCACTTTTTCACTTTCACTCCCATAGCCATAGACATTACGAATAATTATTAATCAACAATAATTATTTGTAATGACAATGACTGATGACACTTGGAAATCTTGACATTATATTGTAAATACATATTGTTTCATGGAATGTGATTTGTTTCGAAAAGGAGTTATCGCATTATGTATACTACATCATCATCCCGCACACTCAGATCAGGTCACTCGCTCACTCGCTTCGGCACCACTGGCCCCCTGAGAAAAATTTCTGCAGGCGCCCATTTAAAACGTTTATAGGCATCAGACTGTTCTATGAAATCAAAAAGAACACAATCAATTTTAAATCAAAGTTGTTACATTTCTCTTCCAAGATTTCTCTGGCAAATTTATGTTCTCTGGAGGAAATTGTTGATTCAAAATAGTGGGCTTATTAAAGTCCTCCAGGAATTTTCAGAGCAGATCAAATCTCATACTTCTAATTTTTACCTTTGATGAGTGAAATGCTATTTCCCAGCTACTAGGTGTATAAAAGGGTCATTTCATTCTAGTATGGATAACTCTTCCATTTCTTGAGTCTAAATTCATCATTGGAAGAAATTTCTATTCCATTTTGACTTTGCTTGAAGGTGTGTTGATGCTTGAGGTTAAGCACAGTTCAAAGTGGTCGTTAGCTGAAAGAGTCATTTCCACTTAATTTTAATGATAAGTCAGCAATCGCCTTTGTGTCTGAAATGATAGTGCAGGCTTTCAGCATCATCCTCTGAAGAATTCCTTCCTTTTAATTTCCTAAATGAGGACTCAGTGGCTGAATAACTTTATTGTGCTTTAGTGTATTCCAGGACAGATTCTCTTCTGTACAATATCTTGAGACACTTCATTTAAACTCAGATGAATTTTCAGTCTTCTATTTACTTTGATTCAGTGTCTACTCGCCCGAGTTTGAGAAATTTCTAATCATTGTTTCTAATGAAACATTATAAATAAAAGTACCACTGGGGTCAATACGAAATTGAACTACATAATTTATAATAATATAATAATTTAACAGTTAAATAATATAATTCAATAACAAAATATTACCATAAACTAAAAAGCTCAAAACAATTATCAATCCACTAAACATAATTCACTAACTTCTCTTAAAACTATGGGCGCCCGCAGGGGGGCAGGGGGGGCCGTGGCCCCCCCTGAGATATTGATCGCCTTATCACACTTCAGCACCCTCAAGATTATTTCCTTAATACAAAAGACAAGGAAAACAGGAGTAATGGATTCACAAAAATTTTCCGGAATTATATAATCCACAATCGTAAGAGATATTTATTCACAGGAAAATTTCATTAGGTGCACTTTTTGGGTGAATAAAAGGGCGTTTACATCTTTGCCAAATATCTCATGCAATCTCGGAGACCGGAGACAGATTTATTAGACCTCTATTTTACACGTGTTTCAGTCCCTTTCCACGCTCCACCAGCAGTTGTCAAAATATATATTATCTGTAGTTGTGAAACTGAATTTTTAGTGAGCGTATCTCGCCCGTTGGGTGAAAAAAATATACCGAATAATAAAAAGTTTACAACTGCTGGTAGATCGGGCAGATGGACAGAAGACGAGTGTCGGACTAGGGGTCTAATAAATAATTCTTCAAGAGATTGCATGAGATAGATCGCAAAGATGTAAACGCCCTTTAAAAATCATCATCGTCACTGAACGCTTTCCATGTGTGTCGGCATTCTCTTTCAACGTCACCAGATGATCGATTTATAGGCGGCTTGCTTTAAGGCGGCTTCTTTGATATGAGGTTGTTCGGGCGGCTTCCCCAAATCGCCAATCAGAATATTCTTTCCGATAAGGGCCCAGAAGGGGGAAAAAGCAGAATCTTTTCAATTGTATTCCTATTCTGAAGAATAATTGGCAGTTTGAAATATAAATATCACATATATTGAAAATTCAGATGAACAAAACTTTTAACAAACTAAAACTAATATTGCAGTATTCTTATAATACACATATTTCCTAAAATAACTAAACAAACGTACAAATTTCATAAAATGACTAAACCTAATGAACATAATAGACAAAACCAACAAATAATTATATACAATAATACCTATCCAATTATACACAGTAATACCTATGCAATTTCTTTTTTTCTATTACTTCTTCCTCCCTCTCTGTCAAATGCACCCCAGTTCTTTTCTTAATCAACCTGTTTTTTGTAGACTTACTCACTTTAAAATTGTATTTATGCATTATGGTGACATGCACAAAATGTGATGAAAATTATTTACTTATACAAAAGGTAGAAAGCATGCAATTTGGAGGTTACATTTATTTCAGTTTTTAAATTGATAAAATTAAATTTTCTACTTACTCATATTCTAGATTGCAGGACATTGCGAAAGAGCGAAAGCGAATTCAAGATCAAAAAGACGAAAAAGGATTGATATCAAGAGGTTTCTTCGCACTTTAGCCATAGAGAAATTTATTTTCTATGAAATTCACTTTCTTCCCTTGATAATAAAGACTTTTTTCTTCTTCTTTTCCCTTGATAATTATAATGTTCATCACAATCCACCATTTCGAGAGGGGCACTTTTCACTTTCACTCCCATAGCCATAGGCATTACGAATAATTATTAATCAACAATAATTATTTGTAATGACAATGACTGATGACACTTGAAATCTTGACATTATATTGTAAATACATATTGTTTCATGGAATGTGATTTGTTTCGAAAGGAGTTATCGTATTATGTATACTACATCATCATCCCCCCCCGCACACTCAAGATCAGGTCACTCGCTCACTCGCTAAACTTGCCACTGGCCCCCCCTGAGAAAAATTTCTGCGGGCGCCCATTTAAAACGTTTATAGGCATCAGACTGTTCTATGAAATCGAACACAATCATTTTAAATCAAAGTTGTTGCATTTTCTCTTCCATGATTTCTCTGGCAAATTTATGTTCTCTGGAGGAAATTGTTGATTCAAAATAGTGGGTTTTTTATTAAAGTCCTCCGAATTTTCAGGCAGATCAAATCTCATACTTCTAATTTTTTCCTTTGATGAGTAAGTGCTCTTTCTGGCTACTAGGTGTATATTTTCTTCATTTCCTTCAGATGGATAACTCCTTTCATTTCTTGGTCTAAATTCATCATTTGAAGAAATTTTCATTCCATTTGGACTGCTTGAAGGTATGTTGATACTTGAGAATTCGGCTTTTGGCTCAAATTGGTCGTTAGCTGAAAGAGTCATTTCACTTAATTTTAATGATAAGTCAGCAATCGCCTTTGTGTCTGAATGACATGAGCTCTTAGCATCATCCTCTGAAGAATTCATTCCTTTTAATTTCAATGAGGACTCGGTAGCTGAATAACTTCCGTCCTTAGTGTATTCCAGGACAGATTCCTTCTTAACAATATCTTGGAACACTTCATTAAACTCTGATGAATTTTCAATCTCATTAAATTCTTCAGGAACATGAAATCTCACTTTCTTCATTTTATTAATTTTTGAAGAGGTGCTCCAACTGGTGGCATAAAGATTATTTTCTTTAAAGATATACGTACTCTTGAAAATTCACTGTCCGAAATACTCCCACACTCAAATAAGGATCGAATTTGTTCAAATATATTATATCATAACTGAAACTAATGTTTTGATCATCCGCTAATAGTTCCTGAACACTTGAATATTCATTCACAACTGAAAATTTTCAAATGACTCTCTTCGTGTTAATACTTCTTTAAGTACAGATGATTTGACTCCTTAAAGATAACTCGACTGTTTTCAAACACAGGTAAAAGTCCCTTAAAGGGACCATCAAGTTGTTACTTGTAGAACCGTAGTACCTTATTATCTCAATACTTCTATGAGTTTACGCTCAAAACAATATTTCAGGAATACCAACGGCTGCTTTCAATAATCGACAGAGGGTCTATCAACTCCTATAGAAAGAATTTCGACAATGAAGATTAAGTTAAATCGTAAATCATATACAATATACAGGGTGATTGGTGATGTAAGGGACAATTGCTAAGTGGAGATTGAGGACCTCAAACTGAATGAGAATTTGGGTTTCAAATGTCCCATAAGGGTATTCGTTTCGAAGATATAGAGTGTCAAGTGAGAAATATCACACGGTATATGAGATAAAATAAAATGAAATAGAAATTTAGAAAGAGGGAAAAAACTGATGAAATATCGGTTTTTTGTTTGAATGGCACAAATGTTTTTTCGTTTTTATGATATGTTGAAGTAGGAATATTAAAATATTTTTATGTTACCATCACGAAAAATAATATTCTTGATAAAACAAAAACACTAAATTTGAGTCAAAGATATTTAATAGTTGATATTCAGGAAGGGGTTACATCTCACGGCGCCCTAAAGGTCTACGGACCTACGGCTACACACAACGACTGTACAGTTTTCCTCTCCGGCCAACCGGAGCGTGTATGGCTGGCGTGAGAAATCTGTTCTCACCACGCCCTGCACATGTCGCCAAAGATAAATAAAATGCAGACAATTATATAGAGTAGGCATATTTCAAAAAAAATGACGTTTATATTTATACATTACCTAATTGTTTGTGGATTGTTCGAAACAGTGTTGAAAGTCTATCAATCAAAAAATGCCTTCAGTATTTACAAATGAAGAATATGTGGATAAAATGCTTGTATACGGATTCTGTAATATGAATGCAAGAGCTGCTGAAAGAGAGTACCGCAGGCGTTTTCCAAATCGTCGTGTGCCAAGTCACAAGATTTTCCCAAATCTTGTCTTTTTTGCCAGAAGAAATGAAAATTTTCCAAATATGACAATCCAGAGAGGCCACAGCAGATCAGAAGACGAGTAGTCGACAATATTGATAATACAATAAATGAAAATAATAATACTCGACGACTGGCACATGGATTAGGCTTTTCTTAATGGTCTGTGTGGAATACGTTGAAGAAAGAAAAATACCATCCTTTCCATTCGCAATTAGTACAGCACTTAGAACCGGGAGATGAAGAACATCGACTTGTTTTTTGTAGATGGGTGAGTGAGCCATAGAAGAGATCTTCAGCGTATCCTCTTCACAGATGAATCTCAGTTCACCCGAGATGGAATAAATAATTTGAGAAACAACCACATTTGGTCCCGAAATAATCCTCATCTCAAAAGAGAAAGAAACAATCAAAGACGTTTTAGTGTCCACGTTTGGTGTGGCATTCATAATGGAAATTTGATCGGTCCACATTTCCTTGAATCAAGACTAACTGGGGCTGTTTATTTGGATTTCTTGCAGAATGTTCTGCCTCGTCTTTTAGAAAATATTAAACAGAGAGGTATGATTTTTCAACATGATGGTGCACCTCCTCATTTTGCAAATGAGGTAAAGAATTTTCTGAATAGGGAGGTTTCCTGACAGGTGGATTGGTCGGGGAGGTTCTAGGAATTGGCCTGCTAGATCACCCGATCTTACTCCTCTGGATTATTTCCTATGGGGACATCTTATGGATACAGTGTATAAAGAAACAATAAAGTGAAATGTGAATTAAAACAAATATTACTCTGATTAGAAAAGCTGTGCTTCACTTGTTCAAGAGAGCCAATAAATGTACGGAGGTGAACGGACTCATTTCGAAAATTTGCTTACTTGATTTTTTTATGAATTATATTTGCGACTTTTTTTATTTTTGTGTTTGAGTATCCAACTTTTTCATCACACCATCTACAACAAATTTTATTTTAAAATTTTATATGGCATCGAAATATTAATCGGTAAAAATAGATTTCAAGATTTGAAGGAATATTTTGAAGCCAGGCTCATTCTAGGTAGCTAATAGTACTAATTTTCATGATTTGAATATAAAAATATTGTAATATAGTTACTTCAACATATCATAAAAACGAAAAAAAAAATGTGCCATTCAAACAAAAAACAGATATTTCATCAGTTTTTTTCCCTCTGTCCAAATTTCTATTTCATTTTATTTTATCTTATATACCGTGTGATATTTCTCACTTTACATGTAAATTGAAATTTTTGAGTACGGGACAGCAATTTTTTAAATTTTTCTTCTTATGCTGACAGAGAATGCCTGTATGAACAAAGATGTGAAATATCAGCGAAAAACATATCATATTAACGAAGATATGGTAGTTCATAGATTTAGTATTTTTTCTTGAATCACCCTATATCTCCTAAACGAATACCCTTATGGGACATTTGAAAACCAAATTCTCATTCAGTTTCAGGTCCTCTATCTCCACTTAGCAGTTGTCCCTTGCGTCACCAGTCACCCTGTATATTGGATATGTATTCGTTTTTATAAGTATATATCGTAAATGGGTTAAGAACTAGTGTAGAAAAACAGTCTTCAAAACTTCGAACACTTATGTACTGTTGTGGTTATTTTTAGATAAAATACTTTCTTGTTGGAGTAAAGTTCATATTACAAATTCGACACTCATTATTTCTTTGTTGATAAGTTAATTGTTTCTCATATTATCCATTTATTTAAACTAATTATATGCAACTAATCAATTATCTTTTTGGAATTTTTTTGTCATTGAGCAGTTTTTTCTGGATGGTTACACATTGCTACTCTAGTAAATACTAGAATGTGAATTGAAATATTTCCGAAGTAGGTACCTCTATTCTTTTATTCTTCATTTGTCAAAATTTGATAATATTTTATTGGTTGTTCCTCGGTTACTAATATAGTTTCTGTTCTTCCTTTCAGGTAGTCAACTTCTATAAATTTTCGTCCTTCTTAAAAATATGTCTTGTTCATCATCAGACGAGGAAGAACGCGAACTTGAACTTGAAGACATTTTCGATTTTTATGGAGAAAACTAATTTTCACAAAGAGAACTCCTAAGCAAAACACTAGCACTATAGAATGAATTAACCATTGACCTTATATCTAGAGATCTTTGGAATTACATTCGCATTCGAAATGAAATGACAGAACAGAATAAGGTTATGTTATATAGTCATAGAGCATGCGTAAAAAAAAGGATACTTTTTCTTCCGTAAAGGCCTAATATCCGGACTTTATGATTAAGGATACTTCAAAGCTTCCTTTAACATTAAAATTGGTTTATGGAACCCGTTTCATTTGTAAAGGAGACTTCTTACGAAAAAGGAGACTTCATTTTCGATCATGGAACTGGCCCTTAATATAACAATGTTATGTTCATGTTAGAAGCATTTCAATGAGAACATAGACTTTCTCTTTGAGTCAACTTTTACAATTTGCCTCATGTGGTGGATAAACAAGCAAAATAGGAAGTTTGTCTACGAAAATATTGCTTAGAAGAACTTCAATAATAGAGTGAAGAAATAACCCAAGAAATCACTTCAGTGCAGTCATCGAGAATATATCGTCTCCAATGAGACTTTAGATTTCAAAGAACTTATCTTTGACATTCCTGCACATGAATTCTAGAAATCAATTAAAATTTAATATTTTGAAACAATATTCTTCTTATTCCATTTCTGACTAGTAAAAGATTTATTAAGAGCAAAATTTCTTTTGCCCACAATTGGAGAGTCGTCGTTTCATCGTAAAATATTCGAGCAATCGTAATATTTGAATGAGAAAATGAACATCGTGATATTGCTGATTGAAGGTATCAATGCGAAAAAAATAAATCAGCTTTTTCAAAAATTATGCATCGGCCGGGAATCGAACCCGGGCCGCCCGCGTGGCAGGCGAGCATTCTACCACTGAACCACCGATGCTTGACGAACAATTGAGACTTGGCAAAGATCATCATGGGAAATCAACAAAGTATTTAAGATTATGTTATTTATTTATTGACACAGTGTGATTGCAATTACGAACCAAACCAGTGTTTTTAATGACAATAAAGAATTTGTCATCGTTCTGGTTCGAACGTTCGATTCAAGAAATAAGTTTTTGGCAAATATACCAAATATTGGGTGTTATGGTGTCCATCTTAATCCAATTTTTCTGCATCCACATTTGCCGCTGCAAATGTTGAAATTTCATAAAAAAATTGCATTTCACCTGTATTATTCAAACGACAATATAAATTGAAAGGACTCTTGTAGAAGGTTTTTGATGACAGTCATGCATATTTTGACATCAATAGATTTATTCCATTTCTTGTGGGTTTCTCACTATTACTGTATAATGTAAATTTTATGAAAATCTCAAATTTAGATCTACCCGTTTAACCAGCACGGAGTTTCATAATGAAAACCTTAATAAGATTAGTACTTTCTTGATAAAAAACAATTACCCCACAACATTGATCAAGAGAATTTTAAATAAAAATGATACATATCTCCCAAGAACACACTCCACGGCGAAAAGATTTTTTAAGGTTCCCTATATTAAAGGGCTATCTGAGAGGGTCGGTCATCTCTTGAGAGATGAAATAGTTGAGATAGCGTACAAACCGGTTAATACTGTAAAAAATTTTTATTCCAGATTAAAGTCAAAAACTGCATCAGACTCAAAATCTAATGTCGTTTATAAAATACCTTGCCGTGACTGCGACAAGGTATACATAGGTCAGATGAACAGATATCTTAAAGCTAGGATAGCCGAACACAAAAGAGACTGTGTTAATATTCACAATCCTATTAAAAATAAAGACAATAACACAGAATTAGCTGAGCATAGTTTAAATACGTTACACTCTTTTAATTTTGAAGGTGTCACTGTTTTGGATACTCAAAACAACTTAAAGAAAAGATTGTTCTGTGAAATGCTAGAAATTAAAAAAGATGCAAATTCTATTAACAATAGGAGCGATATTGATAACTTGAATATGGCCTATTTTGACCTCATACAGAGAATACAAGATTTATAACATCCATGGATTTGTTTTGTTTCATGTTCCCTTGAGTTTACGTACACATTATTTCGTTTTTCTTATTTGATAGTTATCAAATGATTAACATTGAATGTCATCCATCCGGTTCATTTTCCTTTGGTGCGTTTATTTCGTACAATTCAGTCAGCTTTATAAGATGTCCTTTATTTAATCATCCTCGTTGTTTTTAATTTTTAAATTGACAATAGAGACCAACTGACAATGTGAGTAGCTTCCGATTATTGTATGTAATTGTGTGATAAATTCAAAGATATTTTTAAGCATATTTATTACTTTATCAGTCTGATTAATGTTTTTATTCAATTCTGTTCTCTAGTTCTTTGAATCTTTATTTGTTTTTACTGTTAAGTTGTCATTTATTTTAGAGCCCTGAGGATGATTTTAAAATAAATCGAAACGTCGGCATTTTGTCTTATTGATTCTCTGAAAATTTTTGACCGAAAAGAAACCTCTAAGCATTTATTCACATTGATACCAAGGTCATCAAAATATCAAAAATAATTAATAATGCCAGTAAAGATTCCACATTAACTGCATTTTTCAAACTCAACTGTGACGCCAACAGCGGTTCTCAAGATTACCTCTACCATGAAATACCGAATCACTATGTTTGGGAAAGAAATGCTTGGAAGAAAAGACCACGAGGAGGTGAAGTTATAATTGCAAGAATGTACCAAGTTTCACCTAAAGACACAGAACACTATTTCCTACGATTGTTACTTTTGCATATTCGTGGCCCTAGATCTTATGCCGACTTAAAAACAGTCAAAGGTACGACATACGCAACGTTTCTTGAAGCTGCAAAAGCAAGGCATCTATTGCATGATGAGGAAGAGTGCTATATTCGTACACCTCCAGGTTTCGTGAACGAAAAACAGGAGCTTTTATCTGATTTTCCAGAAGCTCCCTTTTTTTCCACGTTTTCTTTCTGCAGTTGCTCCAATTGCCTCTGCTCTTCTTCTTTTTGCTTCTTTTTCAGAAGGCTGTTTTGAAATCGCCGCTGTTGGCGTTTCAGTTGGGCGTCGGAATGTTTTTTGGGCAATTTTTTTAAACACATCTTCACTCGATGAAAGCTAGACACAAAATGACATGAACGGCTGCTTATAGGGGGCATTTGCTAATAACGACCGCGCGCTTCCTTACTTGCGCCCGTGGCGACACGGGCTTTTCCACTAGTAACCAGAAATATTTCTAGAAATTCAATTAAAAATTTTTTCAAAATAATTATTAATCAATTGAAAAGTTAGAAAATGAATAAGGATTTTCAGCTAGATTTTCTCAGATGGAAAATTTCAACCAGAAAAAAATTGGTAAAATAAAATATCTTCGTGACTGAATATTTCAATAATTCAAAGCATACTTCATGTTAGTAAAATTGCAAAATGTCTATAGTTTTATTGACAAACAACATTTTGTGTCATTAGCTCAATATAAAGAATAAAAAAAAAGAGATTACCTATATGTTGATATACTGAGGGAAATAACTATTCTGCTGGTAGGTTTTGGAAAAATCCCATATGGAATACCCAAGTTAATTTTTCAGACAGAATCACATTATTTCGGTGTAATTCAGATACACTTTATATGCAAAAACTGGGCATATTTAAACACAATCATTTTTTTATTTCCCTTAATGAAATATCTCTAATTGTGCTGTTAGTGAAATTTTTAATTATAAAACAAGATCTTCAGTCTTCAATATAGAGGAAAGTAGTATGAAACGCACACGTTCATTGAATTATACATAAACTCTAGCAAAACACTTGAAATACTTGAGTAATGGTTTTCTATGGATCGACTTGAATCATGATGTTGATAGAGAGTACAAAGAAATATTGATACAAAAAAACAAATTCTTAGGTAATAATTAATTAAAGAATCAGTCTGAAATTTATTAAACGCGGATAACATAAAATCCAAACAATACTAGTTTAAGGAAATGTATGAAAAATTATAGAGAGTTATTCTCATTCTGAAAATAAAAAAAAATGGGTATATATTTTGAAAACCAGAGTTTTTCACAATGTTTCGAATTAACAATTTGTAATATTTTTTCCACTTTATATAGCTGACAACTGAGATTCGGAAACGGTGGCAAAAAGCAAACTATTATCTAAGGTCACGCCGAATTTCGATTTATTAATTAAATTTTGTGTAAAAATCATAAAAATATAGATATACGGAGTCTTGCATTCAAAATAACAAAGCTGTTTGCACATATCCATACATCTTGCAATACTGGAAATCTTAAATTATTTGAGAAATGCACCTTAGACAACCCAGACTAGAAAATTCGAAAATCTTGCATGGTAAGTTTAAGTAATAATCCAAGAGGCCACCAACCTTGGGACTCCCAATAGACAAGAATCAGAAATATCATTCGGAATTATTGATATTGAACCCATTTATCTTCCAATATTTCAGTAACATAAAGGAATATTAATTTCATCCAGAGACTGCATGAAGCAAGCAAAAACCTAACATCATTCCACCAAATCCAATGCACACAGTGAAAAAATAAGCGACTTCATGCCGCATAATAACGAAGCGCCTCTCCATTTAATCGGCGGCAAAATTTACGCTTCTCTCCCCCAAGTCAAGCATTATCGATGCAGAAACTCTCAAATATGCAACAAAAAACAAGTTGCTCTCCGGTGAAGAGCTCGCAGAGCAGTCGAAGCCCGACCTCGAGCACGGCATAAGTGTCATCTTGACGGAGCGTCATTTTCAGGAAGTATGTCGAGAGGCTGCCACTAACATATTTTTTGGAGATAACGCTGCAAGAGGGGGAAAACGGACGTATGAAAGAAGCTCTTATGTTTTCAAATTCAGGGAAGGGTGTTCCGGTAAAACCGTTCAGAGATGGTTCTTGTGGCGAGAGTTGAATATGGAATTTGTTGATATTACGAGTATATAATTGGGGAAGCTTCAACTTTTCGCACTACGCGGAAACTTAATATTTTATCGGAATGCTGTCGTGGAGCAGTTCAGAAAATTTGATCAGAAAATGTCTTCATGCGGCATTGAATACATTAAATCAGCATTCAGCTTGTTTTTATATAAAACACCGATTTTCTATAAAAACGTCTTCCTACGTATCTTTACACGTTCATACAGTTTCTACAAAGAAGCATTCAAGCTTAAGGACGCACGGACGGACAGAAACAATGCTGGCAGGCGTTTAGACCATTTCCATCTATCCAAAAGCAGATCTTTAAAAAGATTAATCATTATTGTCGATGCAGGAACACTTTAATATGTTTGAAAAATGTCACATACACTGATCAACAATTGCTAGGGATCACTTATGAACTTCTCTTCATTTGTATTTTTTTCAAGTTATCTCGTGAATATCTGTACATTATATGTTCTCTAAGGAAAAATTAAGATGTTTTGAGTTGATTATATCAAATTTTTCCTCACTTCATCGGCTCTTGTTCACAAAATCGATTATTATCTGTAGGCTGTTACAGGTGGAGAAATGCAATGTGGTATTTGTTATTAAATCTGTTTTTTTCTCTCGTTCAAACACATAAGGTGACAATAATTGAAGAAATGAGAACAATATCAGCTTATCAGTCATGCCGAGAAGATGTTTGGCTCCTGTGCAACTGGACCAAATCATACGATGGATACAGGAAGATTTGTCCCAACGAGAAGTGTCCCGGCGGTTGAATGTTTCGCAAAGTGTCGTGAGTCGGGCTTGGAATAGGTTCATCCAAAACGACTTAGTACCTTATGTTCATGGGGGAGGTCGACAGCGCAGTACAACAACTGCCCAAGATCGTCTTTTGATCCTCAATGCTAGGAGAAATCCCACTTACCCAGCGTCGCGGCTCGATAGATCACTGAGAGTTGCAACAGGAGTTCTAATTTCGAACCAGACTGTAAGACGACGACTACATGTTCGTGGTTTAAGAGCACGTAGGAGGGTAATACATCCCCGTTTGAATAGGGAACACCGGGTTCATCGACGGCCAAACGGACAAAAAATGCTTTAAATTCAATCGAATTTATTATTAACTAGCAATTATACTAAATCCTAGTCGAACGATGAATTGGATTTATTCATAATAATAATAAATTGAAAATTAGTCTAAATGTATGTAGCAACACCAGAAATTGATAGCATATCAATTCATTCTTAAGAATTTGAAGAACAATTTATTGTCTAGCACGAATAACCGAAAAGGCGTCATCTCTCGCCACAAAATTATGTATCTAAATTTATAAATCTAATTGACAACATTGACAGAGGATGCAAAAATGGATATACAAGGCGCCCAGAAAGGCTATCGGGTATTTGTGAGTTTAATAAAACAAAAAATATTTGTAAACAATTAAAAGTAATTAAAATTTTTGCTAGAACTAGTATAACCTAGCATATCGCCCAGTAACCGCTTGACGTTGAGTTACGGGACACCCTGTATTTTTTTTTAAGGTTAAGCAATAACAGATGAGGAGTCAAATGGACCTCCTCCTTCTTTCAAAAATTATGTTTTTCACTCACTATGACTATACAGTTTTGTTAGTACTCGACATTATAATACACTGATCAACAATTGCTAGGGATCACTTATCAACTTCTCTTCATTTGTAGCTTTTTCAAGTTATCTCGTGAATATCTGTACATTATATGTTCTCTAAGGAAAAATTAAGATGTTTTGAGTTGATTATAGCAAATTTTTCACAAAATCGATTATTATCTGTAGGCTGTTACAGGTGGAGTGAAAAGCAATGTGGTATTTGTTATTAAATCTGTTTTTTCTCTCGTTCAAACATATAAGGTGTCAATAGTTGAAGAAATGAGAACAATATCAGCTTATCAGTCATGCCGAGAAGACGTTTGGCTCCTGTGCAACTGGACCAAATCATACAGTGAATACAGGAAGGTTTGTCCCAGCGAGAAGTGTCCCGGCGGTTGAATGTTTCGCAGAGTGTCGTGAGTCGGGCTTGGAATAGGTTCATCCAAAACGACTCAGTAGCTTATGTTCATGGGGGAGGTCGGCAGCGCAGTACAACAGCTGCCCAAGATCGTCTTTTGATCCTCAATGCTAGGAGAAAATACCCAGCTCGATAGATCACTGAGACACAGGAGAATTTCGAACCAGACTGTAAGACGACGACTACATGTTCGTGGTTTGAGAGCACGTAGGAGGGTAATACATCCCCGTTTGATTAGGAAACACCGGGTTCATCGACGGCAATGGGCTGAGGAGCACCGCAATTGGACAGTGGAAGATTGAAGCCGATGTTTATTTACGGATGAGTCTAGATTTCGTTTGGTCAACTCCGATGGACGTTTTCTTGCTTGAAGGGAAATAGGTCGAACGTATGCAGAACAGTTTATGGTACCCACAACAGCTTTTGGCGGAGGTTCTAAATGTGTATGGGGAGGCATTTGTTTGAACCAACGCACAGAGTTGGTTGTTCTGCAGAACACCACAATGACCAGCCAGAGATATCACGATATTATTATTGAACCCATAATTGTTCTGTTTGCGGCTGCCTTGGGCGAGAATTTCATTTTAACTGACGATAATGCCCGTCCACACCGTAGTCGTCTGATTAATGAAGCGCTAGAAACTCATGCTATTAAAGGGTTGGACTGGCCAGCTCGCTCTCCAGACATGAATTGCATCGAACATGTCTGGTCTTAGATGTCTAGACAATTGTCAACAACCGATCAATAAACTGGAGAACCTTTCTAACGCTTTACGGAATATTTGGACGAATTTGCCCCAAAATTTTTTAAATCGTTCGATTGAAAGTATACCTCGTAGGGTAGAATGCTTGAAACGAGCTCGTGGGAGTCAACTAGGTACTAGCTTAACCGAAATTTCAGCCTTCTTGTGGTTTCATCATAAAATTTTTATGTTATTCAAACACAAAATTTTGAGTGTTCCTAATAAAGTCTTTTTTTCTCTCCAACTTTCCATTTTTTCATTATTTTCTCAAGTGAACCATATTATCGACTGAAAATACTCTGATATCTGACTGAATTTATAATCTTGGAGCGAATATTTCAGAAATAAATTTAGAAAAAGTAGGTGAGCCCTATCAATTGTTGAGCAGTGTATTTATTTCATTGTCATTGAGAACCATACGGCTGTCGAAGCAGGTTGGCCTTGATAACATCTCAATGAAATCGTTAGATATAACATGAATGACGAATTGTTTCATAAGAATCTCCATTCTTATTCAAGCAAAGTTGAAGAATTCCTACTCGAAAGATAATAACGAACCAGATATAACGAATCCAGGATTGATCAAACAAAAGAGTACCATTTACATTTCAAATCTTCACAAAAGAAAACAGATGAGAAAGCTGGTGTATCAGGTGGAATTGTCACGAATGAAAATTCATTCTTTCATTTTTCCGACAAATGAAAGCTCAGAAGGCTGAATGACAACGTCCAGGCGATATTGATGAGAACATCAAAAGAAAGGGTACATTCCATTCATGAAAAGGTATTTTCGAAGCAAAGTATTGTTTTTGAGGAAAGACTAAAAAAAAACCAATTATGTATGTACAAGTTTATACAGGGTGAGTCTTTAACCACTGCGTTAATTTTAACCATAGGTTCTTGAGATCAAAAGAAACACTTTTTCCATTACGGTCTTTCTATAGTCAGCTGCGTTAAAAAGGTATAAGCATTTTCAGTTTTCACATTGGGCAAATACCCCTCTGTATTCCAGTTTAGTTTGAATGAAAATACCGTCCACAGCTTCCACTAATGAATCTGAACTGTTTATAAACATTATTTTTCTTCTAAAAAATGATTCACTCATTCATGTTTCATCCGATGAGGTCCATATCCAGAAGGAAGATACAAAATACTAATTTTCTGGTAAAAAAATTCAACACCATAAACGTAGATTTTTGTTGTTCTACTATAATTTCTTTCTAGTTTAAGATTATAAACCATCCCTTTCTAGTGAGAAATTCCACAAAAAACTCAGAATTATTGGATGTTATCATCATACATTTGTAATATTCTTCTTAAAATTTCCAAATCATGAAAACCATCATTTCTATGAAAACTTGCTTGAAATTTTCTAAGGAATCTATTTCTGCAATAAAAAAATGATGTTGTAATTTGAAAAACGGAAGTTGACGTCATTTCCGGAAGAACCGGAGGTGCTCATGTCTTGAAAATATTTTAGATTTCATCAGCATCGTGAAATACTTGCTGAATTTCATGAAAATACGTTCAGTAGTTTCCCGTATAAATATGGGTGAGGTTCCTCCTGAAAGACCCTGTAAACATATAAATAGCCGCAATATTCTTTTGAATGAACAAACATGTGGATCCGTCAACTTTATTTCGAAAACAGTAAATCTGTAGTTCAGCTGTAAGATAATTTTCTCTATTTCAGTGTCATAATGAGTTCATTACGGTACTAAAAACAGTGCTGTAATAAACTCATTACAGCATTGTTTTTAGTTATATTTTTCGTTTTGTGGTTGACAACACTGACAATCTATCCTGTCGAATGTCAACACGCGTCCATTGCATGTCAATTGTCAATATTAAACCATGTAGAGATTTGAACGCACTATTTAAATTCTATAATCTGTAAATTTTCGTATCAGTCACACCAACTGCGAAAATAAAATACAAAAGTCATTAAGAGGTATAATCTGAATGTTTCATTGAATTCCAATAAATTTCTCACAATTCTTGTCTGAAATAGAGAAAATATAGTATAATACTCGTTGCAGAAGGCAATTCCATTGGAATTGTGCCCATTCTGCAACTTGTTTTAGAATATACTATTCCCACACTTATTCACCCATTTCTTTCCGTATATATAAATCTGTTTCTTTCCCACAAAAATCATTCAGTTAAAATGCAACAACCCGAAGAAGCCATAACATGGTGAAACAGCTGTCATTGTGAAAATAAAGCTCTTGAAAATTGAAACTGTCCCCATTTAAACAAATAATTACAATAAAGAAGATCGAAAAAGTTGTGATCGTGCATTACCAATATAAGTTGAACAATATTAACATGGCGCATGAATACATGAATATGGATTGTTGAGATTAACAGATAACGAAGATTCTTCTGAAAACAATTCAAGCTGCCAGTAGAAATCCTGGAACTAAAATAATATTGAAAGTGTTAATGAACCAAGTGAAAATATTCCCTGGAGTGAATCATGAAGACGCGTTATAGAATATTCCCCATTTCGACAAAGTATACCTTCGGATAAAGAGTAGAAATCCGAACATTACATATTTCAGCAGCAGCTCTGAATACATTCATAACACCACACCAAATCAACCCTTCATTAGGGGCTAATTGTGTCGATAAGGGAAAAAGCGACGTTTTCGGAAAGTTGAACGCCGAACTTCGATTCTCGAAGGTATATTTATGTGACTCCAACGAGCACGAGTTTGTGAATTCGTTTTCTGATTACACTTCGGCTTAATTAACAAACTTCGCGTACAGTCTTTGGAAAAATTATTGTGAATTATGCTTCACTCCATCCTGAATATTTCCGTAACAACGATATATCTCTGGGATGAAATTTACATATATAAAGGGATGTTGTTCTCCCTATATTTCAGTAGGAAATATTTGGAAGTGAGAAAATATTTTATGGCATACGTCAAATTCACAGACTGCCTCGGTGATCAAGGCAATTGGAGACAGGGTCATGTAACTCCCTAACTTAGCACGAGTCTAGCTATACGGCTCCATTTAGGAGGTTGAACTATTATTGTTGAAAAATATTTTCAAATTACTCCGTACAAATCAATATTTGAAGTAATCACGTAACCTGTTTGATTATATATATATATATTCTTTCGAACTTTTGACTTACAATATTTAGTTAGCAAACAATAAAGCATATAGATCAGGGGTTAGTGTCGGGGTGTCATACAATTCGGCGTATCACATAAAAGCCTAGGGAAAAAACCCCAGTAAAAAAAACCCTGGCTACCCGCCTAAGTGTGAAAGTACAGAAATAAGCTGAAAAATATTTGAGGGATTTCTTTCTTCAAGAGTGGTTTTCTATTGATGGCGACAGAGACTTCTTCAAGTTGCCCACATCGAATCTGGAAATGAAAAGACAAAAGCAGAAAAAAGAACTGAATAACAAAAATACGTATCATATTCGTTTGAAATTTATAACCCATTTCAATAAAGAATCGGAAACATTATGAATAGCCCTAAAACCATCTTGAAATTTATATATGGGACAACTATTG
Organism: Micraspis discolor; assembly: GCA_030674115.1. Taxonomy (NCBI): domain Eukaryota; kingdom Metazoa; phylum Arthropoda; class Insecta; order Coleoptera; family Coccinellidae; genus Micraspis; species Micraspis discolor. Next base: position 10,061,832 of record JARTUT010001740.1, read on the forward strand.
ATGAGATGAGGTATTGTTTCTTCTGCTAGTCCACATTCATAACTTGCGCTAGGAACTGAGTTCCATCTGAATAGCATACTATTGGTACGACCATGACCTGGTCTAAAACGATTAAGAATTGTCCAAATTTTTTCTGGAAGATCAAAACCAGACATTTTTTCAGAAGGCTCAGAACCGAGATACTTATTGAACATTTCGTAAGAGTTCCACTCAGTCTTCCATAATTCTTTATCGCTTATGTTCATATTGAGGAAGAATTATGCCATAATGGTTTACGTGACTTCAATCTGGGAATTCTATTTTGTGGAATATATGAAATAATTGGGAAAAGAATGATATTTGTTCCAAGAATTCAGAACTGCAGTCTGGCTGCGAATATGGGGTGGGACAATGTTAGACAAAACTGGTAACCAATGAACCGGTGTAGATTTTATGGTGCCAGTATAAATATACCTGTTTGATTAAACATACGTCTTGACATCATAATATCTTCGAATTCGAATCCACGCTGCTATGAGTAATGATTTCTTAAATCCGTAATGAATATGGTCAAGGAAAATTTGTCGCTTTATAAAGATTCGAAATTAAAATGAGAGTTGCACATCATTAGGTGATCTAAGGCTGGAAAATCTGCTAGAGTACCGAGGGTAGGTTGTGCAAGTCCTGCCGACGAGCAGGGATCTTTTCACCATATGTATAAAATGTATAAATTGAAAAATACCTCAATATGATAACCACTTTTCATAGTATAGTAGGTGACTGAATTCTCTCATTCGTGTTCTTCAAAAATGTCCTTCAATGACGTAGAGTTCTAATCAAGGAGGTTATCCATTCATCTTTTCCTCATTACTTGCTATATTTAGGTACATAAGTCATTCCAGTTTATCCAGGCAAGTTTTAAAATCTCATCATTGTTCCAATTTCACGATAGGTCACATGACGATCTTGCAATATGAGTTGTCGCACAGCATCAATCGATTTCTGAACCACAACTGATTTTGGACGACCTCCACGAAATTCCTCTTGGAGTGAACTAGGAACTCGATACCATCGATAAACATCGATAAACCTGATGGAGCTTCATCGCCAAAAATTGAATGAAGTTCATCGATTGTAAAAAATAATCGCACGAAAATGTTCACGATTTATTTCAATTTTTTGGGCAAGAAAAAACAACACAAATAGCACTCGTATGTCAAAACGTTCTGACTACGTATAATCTCAAAAATGTCAAGCTTTAGATAGAGCTGTCAGTTGTCCAATTCCGAAATATAATTATTGGCAACCCTCGGACCCATATTTTCCCTAATCTCTCTCCTACAGAAACTTCTTTCTTCAAATAGATATAAACCTCTACATCTGCAACCAAGTGTTCAATGAAAATAATAAAAGAAAACTTAGATCACACTAAACGTTTAATTTTTATCGTGCAATAAATTCCTAACCGGAGAAAACTTTAGTCGACATAGTAGAAACTTTTCAGCGGTAACGTAATAAAATTTCGTACAGCGTAACACGTATTTCCTAGACCGGTTACGGTCGTCGCAAATTTAAAATACAACGTTGCAAGCTTACCTTTTGTAGGAGTTCATTCTAGAGCAGCTCGTTCGGGATCTAAAAGGATAACATCCAAGAAATTCTATTCAAATTCATTCAAAATGCTAACGAACCATTCCGTTCCGAATGAAAATTAGCGAGTTCATCTATTTTTCCGGCTCCAGTTTTCCATTCTGATTGCCTCCTCATTCAATTCGCTCTCCATCCCTGAAGAAAATTCTGATATCTGATCTGAAACGAAAAGTTATGTGGTTTTCCTGGAATAGGGGATTTCTTTGAGATAGCCTCTGTTATATTCCCGTATTGTCATGCCAGAAAATGAAATAACTTATGATGGTTCAGTTACTTCTAAGATACACTAGCTGTCATAGAACCTGCAACACCCAGAAAGAGCAGCATAAATTTTTTTTGTAAAACTTCTAGAGCGTATAGCAAGGAATGAATGATTGAAATTTGAAGAGAAAAAAAAAAAGGGCTTCAATTTTTTTAATGAATTGCTAATATATAATATATTTGTTCTTCCACCGCGATTATTTATACACTCCCCAACACATGTTGATATTGATGCAATAATATGGTTCTTTTCTTCTTAAGTGATACTTTCCCAAGCTTCCTGTAGTTTATATCTCAGAGCCGCCAAAGCCATGAGGCTGGGATAAATTTCCAAGCTTTCTACCCATGATGTCCCAAACATGTTGTATGGGCGAAGGATTGGAGGATCTGGGTGGCCATGGTCAAAGATTCACATGGGTCGCTTCACAAAATCGATTCTTGCAATAAGAGGTCGAGACTAATTTAGCTGAAATATTGAATTATCGATTGGGTGAAGGTAAGAGAGAACATATGGCTCAATTGTGCAACAGCAGCCCATACTATTACGCCTACTGTTTGGTACACATAACGCTCAATATCAAACTGAGGTTTAGGTTTTCCTGCCTGATGTCGTATTTCCCTTATTTGGAAATCATGTGATCCCAATAAAAATCGAGAATTCCTAGAGAAGTATAACCGTTGCCATATGACCAATTGACGTCCGTAGGCTTTCTGCTGCGAAATGTCATGATGTTTTGTTCCGAACCACCTCTACTACTTGGTATAGTGTATTTTACATCACTAACCGAAACAGTACTTCCGAATTTTATAATTATTTATTTCACCATAGAGAAATCAAACACATTACTCAACTTTTTTAATGATTTTCGATAATAAGAACGCGTTAGTCAATCTTGTGATATTCCATGATTTCTAACAGATGTCTGTCAATTCTCAATTCGAAACGTCACAATCATGTGACATTCTGACTGTATTACATGGCGTGCAATTCAAAGCATTATTCAAATACCCTTTATTAATGATAATCTCTAGATCCTTCTTGTGCAATAATTATTCTACAGTTCTCAAGGTGAATTAGCTGTTGAAAATGCAGAAAATTTTGGAACAATTTTTAATTTTCATTCATTATGAAGATAGACAGAACTTCGAATTTATTGTACTCATCTTTGGATTGAATGAAGACTTCTTCAAGTTAGATCCTACTTGAAACGTAAATAACTATTTCCCTAGACATTTAAACTTCAAGACAGCACCAAACTCAACAAATGGATAGAATTAACATTCAGCTGTCGATATCGACCGCCTGATTCAATTTTCATCCCGAATATCTCATCTAAACTTTCCAGTTCGTATTCCCGTCGAATTTTCAGGCATCTGCAATAGGAGAAGCATTCCTCAGCAGAAGTTTTAATACTTGCGAAATGAGAAAATAGTGCTTTGAAGGAATTTCCATTAAAGGTGGTGATGTAATGTGTGCGAGACAACTTTCGTACGTGTTGAGAACGTAAGACGTTACGAAGGGAAATCACAATGCGGTTACGATGGAACTTTGTTCCCCTTTAGGATGACAAGATAAATTCACTCGAGCTTCCAGATACGAAAGAATTTGTGGAGAAGCTGCGACTCTGAGATGAAAAAATAAGAAATTTGATTAGGTCGTAAAATGAGGAAATAAATATAAGTTAGTACTATATGGGTAGAGGAAAAATGATATTGAAAATTATTGTTTTATTGCAATCTTTGATAGTTGTACGGCATTGTCAAGTGAAGAGGTCGGACAATTAGCATGAGGGGCGCCCAACGAGTCCACGGACATGAGATAGAGCGAAGGCGCAACGTTACTTACACAAGCAACGAATATCTATATCTCATTGGGACTCCTGAGTACACGGACACAGGGTATACTCAAGGAGTACCTGTAGTATCCGAACTAGCAGTCTACAACTGCTAGCTCAAATCGAGCGCGAAAACAAGGAGTCTCGATTTTTCCCTTGATACTGGTCTGATACTACTCATGTCCAATGTCCCGCGGACTCAGGAAATTCCCAAGGAGTAATGTTCATTCTTTTATTCTGATCGATCAGGTCCTCTAATTTCAAACTGGAAGGCCGAATGATCTCCAGTATGAAGAGGTCAAGATCTTCCTGAGATCTATATCTGGCAAACAATTCCGTAACTATAGCCAGGTGAACACGTAATAATGATCAGCTGAGATAATAGGTCCTCACGTGTTCTACGTTAGACTATGGAACATTGAATCTTAGTAGATATGAACTCCTCTTTATAACCCCATAACCCAAGTAAGATAAGTGTTGTATCGGGGTGCTCTCAATACCAATCGCCCTGGTAGAGGGTAGCGTCACCACTTGTGAACAACAAACAAAACAGTATTATGAGTCCTGGAGCTGGAAAGGCATGACTCTTTAACACTACATCTGAGGTGCAGTAAGGGATAAAATAAGGTAACGATAACTTCTGAGAGCTCTTGTATTAATAACGATATCCATTATGTTGATGCATTTTTTGAACCTCATACCATTGACGTGAGAAGAGCTCTAGAAGATATAGGAGAATAAATTAGTGGCACCAAATAATTTGAACAGTTTGTGGATAGATAACATTTTATTCCTCTTTCGGTTTACTTATTTGAGTATTTCCTTTGTTCAAGCTAGCAATTGCTAATAATTCATGCTTCAAATTTTCACTGATATAAGGCGATATAAGGTGACATTACCTTGAGTATGACATAGATTTTAGCTTCCAATCGCTGATGTCATTTCATTCCTCCAAATGAAGGTACTACTTCAAATAAGTAATTCCCTCAACAGAAAGTCCAATCAGTATTGTCTCTCACTTACATTGTTTGGCAGCATTATCCCTCTGGAAACTTTGGAATAGGCTTGACAACTTCGGAGAGAGTAAAGTTCTTCAAATCCGTAGGAAATAGGTTAAAGAAAATACCCGTAATTGAAACTTGAACTGATTCCCTGACGCTGTCACTAACTCAGTAATCCCTACCATGAAACAAGTCGAACCTGGAGGGCCATTAAAGGAATCAGCGATTATCTGTATCGATTAAATGTCCAATCTCATATTGGCATCCGGAAGGTTGAACCCTGTCCGCGGCAAAGATCGTTACCAGGCCATTACTTCCCAGGCAATGTCGACGGATATCGCTGAGCGATATCGAAAACTGTTCGGTTTAATTGTGACCACCGCAGGACCGGGGACAAATCCAGGTCGGGCTATTGTTGAACCCCGACAGATCGAAGGTGGCCGTGCTTACCTATTCATCTTGGCGGAATTGAAGTGCAGTTTTCCCGACTCTGTGAAATTGATTCCATTTCGGTCAATAGGGTACGATTTAGTGGAGGAAAATATCTCTTGCAGATGCCAGAACCCGAAGTTTTCGTGTGAGATTGCCACACATATCTGAGAATATTACTTGGAAAAATCTTGAAAAGTGTCAGTGTGGCGATCATTGAATTTTCAAGAAATTTTTTTTATTGATGACATGTAGCTTTGAGTGTGCGGATAACACAGTTTACTAAAAGGCAAATGTACGTCCAAAACCCAAACTGTTAGTGCCCACCCAGCATCGTTGATTCTTTTAAACTTTAGTTCTCTTCTGGTGTGAATAGTAGTAAGTTGTTATCACTTTGGAAACTCTAGCCGAACAGTATGGATTTTCTCTTCATTAGTATTTTGAGTTTCCTTTCATAAGACGAACCGCTTAAGACGATTAATAAGCTCTATTGTAACAAAACTTCAAGAAATTCATATATTGCGAACAAAACGTCTAATTTTGGCTTTCGATATATGAACTGCTACAAAGAGTTTATAATCCGTATTTCTTTAACCGGAAGTGTGCTGTCATCACAGTAATCCTGATCCCTAAAGAAGGGTACTTCCTGCATCCCATTATATGACCCATATATAGGAGTTTTCGCTCCTTCAACGTGTTCACAATTTCGCAAATCTTCTGCAGTCGGTTTAGTACTCCAGCGTTAGTAACTCACCCAATGGGATAATTCTACGGTAGCGCCATATTTCGAAGGTTGCAGTTTGATCTTGTGATTTTTCATGTAACAACATCCTAAGACTCAAGCTGATATCCAGGCTAACAAGTCTGCAAATGTAGTCCTGGACATCTTTATTTTCATCCATATTCTTCTTTGTTGTTTACCTGTATGTTCTTTCCATGTACCCAAATACTTATATGTCGGTACATTATCTATTAAGCTGATTGATTTCCTGCGGTGATTTTGGAATTATCATCCACTTGTTTCCATTAGAAAAATCAATTTTGAGGCTCATTTATTACATCTATTATTTTATTTGTTCAAAATATGTTGTGTATCTATAGGGTTACTCAATTAAATGACAGTGTCATCCGCATACCTCATTTTATTTACAACCTCTCCATTTATTACTATACTCACTGTCTCCTCTTTTAGGGTTTCCCTAAAAATTCATGTATTCCATGCACTTCAAGGCTGGGAGTCACAGAAGTTCACTGTATTTCAGGTTATCACAATTGACAACACCAAAAAAATTATACTCTAAATGGTTGATGTGCTGCTATGTCTATTATTATTATTATTATTTATTTGGTAAGAGTTAAGAAATCTATAAACTCACAGAATAACAAAATAAAAGTTAATGCACATGGCTAAAAATAAAACATAATTTGCTCACAATAAAATAAGTTGACAAATTCAATAAAAGAAACAAAAAGCAAATTAATAATTTCATATTGGTTCTTGAATGCATTGACGTTGGAGGCCTCCACAATGGTAGACGGTAAACGATTCCAAGTCGAAAACACTCTATTGGATAGAAAGTACTCCCTCTGCGTTGTTCGGAAATTTTCCTCCTCAGCTTGAATCTATGGCCACGCAATCGTTCGCTATCGTTTAAGGTGAACACTCTTCCCAAGTCTGAGCTGAAAAGTCCATTCAGAGCTCTTTAAGTTATTATAAGGTCCCCTCGAATCCTTCTATCAGAGAATAGGGGAAGATTCATAATGGAGAGCCGTTCAGGATAATTGAGTCGGAAAACACCATAAGGTATCCTAGTCGCACGACGCTGGAAGCTCTCGAGTAATTGTGCATCACGAACCAGAGACGGAGACCAGACTGGTCCAGCATATTCCAGTATAGTGCGCACATATGTGGTGTATAGGATTCTGCAGGTGGTCGGATCGCAACGGGAAAATGATCTACTCAGTAGATAAAGAATCCTCTTCGCCTTGTTGACAGCATGTAGGATGTGATTAGACCAAGAGAGGTCGTCGGAAACCACTACTCCAAGGTCGCAGTGGGAACTCTCTGAGGAAATCACGCAGCCACCAAGAGTGTACTCGACTGCTGGATTATTTCTTCCCATGTGAACAACAGCGCACTTCTGGAGGTTCAGAGGTAGACACCAGTTTGTAGACCAGTCATAAAGGGCATCAAGGTCTTGCTGGATAACACCAGGATCGGTGAGGGGACTGCCAAATATTTTCGAATCATCGGCGAATTCCCAAATTCTGGAGTTTTGAAAAACACGATCGAAAGCACTACAAAAATCGAGGTAGACTACGTCAACAGGAATACGTTTGTCCAGCATACGCGACCACTCATCCACACACAACAAAAGGTTGGTTAACACAGAACGGCCAGGCAAGAAACCATGCTGTTCCCTTGGGATTAAGTTGTTCTGAAGAGCGAATTGAGTGACTCTTTCCAGGATTATTCTCTCTCATATTTTTGCTGCAATCGGTACAAGGCTGATAGGACGGTAATTTCTGGCGTCCAACTTGTCCCCCGATTTAAATATGGGAGTTATAAGCGCCGTTTTCCAACAATTGGGTAGTGTATGGAAAGAAAAACATTTCTCATATAAGATAAATAAGGGTTTAGCCAGGGAAGATGCACAGCATCTGAGAACCCTCGCAGAAATCCCATCGGCCCCCGGAGATGGAGAAACGTCCAACTGTTGGAGATGCTCCAAAACAAGAGCAGGAGTAAATTCAACGACGCTCAAAGTTACACCTGAACAACCTGTCGGCAGATTCGGCAAATGAGGAGGCTCCCAAGAGAACGCAGTCTCAAAGACATCAGCAAGCTCCTCCGCAGACGCCGAAGTCGAAGATGTGGGGTTGCCTTGTTTGTCTCTGACTAATGGGACGGAGACTTTCGTTTGCAGAGAAGACCTCAGATATTTGAACATGCGCTTACGATCTTTGGAAAAGGCCAGTTTGGACTCAAAATTACGTTTAGCCCTTCTAATTACATCTGAAAAGTAATTGGAGTAGTCTCTGTGCTCTTGGTAAGTATGGTCGGACTTCTTATGTCTGATCATCTTGAGGATAGTATGGTCGATCCAAGGTTTGGCAGGAACACAAACAACGGACTTCGTCTCGGAGCACTCATCAATCAAAGCTTTGACTGTGTCTAGAAAGATGTTCCACATTTCATTAACGTCGGCCGCAGGCGAGAGAACCCTGTCCCAATCCAAGTCCAGAGCCTCCAGGACGAGGTTGAAATTTATTGACTTGATTGGAGATGATTCATCCTCGTTGAGGTTCTGTGCAGGATTCAGAAGATTCGATGTTAACTTTTGTGTAATTTGGATCTGAATATATAAGATGCTTCTAAGGACAAGTGCTTACGGAAATAAAGCTAATCTAATGATTTTCAATGGAGTATATATGCTATCTTTGGGTTGATTTTTAAGAGGAGGTAATTGAAGGTTTGAAAAAAATAGGTAAACTATGATTAGTTTTTTTCAATTTAAGACATAGATTTGTTCATTCATTGTTGCTGTTGTATTAGTACTACACTATTCCAGAGTACGGAAAATACTTCAGAAAAAGCACGGAAAAGCTCATGTCCATTCATTTTTTGAAAACCAACCCAAAACGCTCACTGAATGGGTGACAAAAAACACTTAATTCAAACTGCAGCGTTTTCTCCACTATTTAATATTCGAAATTTTCAGATCCTTCTGAAGACAATACCAAACAAGTGAGGATCACAAAAGGTTCTGAAAGTTTTCGAAATCCGTTATTACCTTCGACGGTCAAGTTTCATGAGAAAAATCTTATTCAGACAGGAACGAGGTTTTTTTTGCGGTCTTTTCAATAAACGCTGCATAGCGCTCTCCCACCAGACCGCATTTCCACGTCACGCGTCTAACTTACACCAGCTGGAATTATCCCTGCAGATTGCCTCCGAAGACTGAAATTACGACTTCTCTTTCAATTATAAAAACTTAAATGGAATTTTCTTCTGAACGCTTTCCTGATTTGCATAAGTTCAACATGTAACGAAAGTTTAATTAAGGAATGATTCATTCCGACCATTTCACCTCAGACAACGTTGCTTTTGCCGAGAAAAGGGAAATGTCCCAACTATATTCGGATTCTTAAGGGAAAAAACTGCTTGGTCCTTATTACACTGTATATTGAGTTTTGATATTGTATGAATAATAATAAAACTTATCAAAGTTATCAATTTGCAAGAATTTAGCTTCAATCGGTATGAAAAGGTAAGCTTTAACTGAAACTTAATGGCTGAGCACATACTTAAGCTCCTTAAGATAGAGGAAGAAGAAGAAATTTGAGGTTATAACTTATGAGGTCTCCGCTAGTCCGACTTGGTTTAAACAGATCCACGTAGTGCGACTACTGGCTGGTATCTATAGGCGGTTTGTATATTTCCGAAATGAGACATCTGTTGGCGATTTTCGGCATAATATCTTTTATAACATTGTATATAGTTCAGTCTTAAATTTGGACTTCTTGGAGTTTTTAAGGGTTGTTGGGTAATACTTGTGAATCTTGTCAGAAGAAAGATGATTGTTAAAACATCTTTCGGATTTCTGAAGATCAACTTCAATTATTTCTCTAAGAAAATGAAGAAAAATGACGAACTGGGAAGAAAGGTGATCTTGTTTGACTGCTTATGCTGCTGAAATCCCAGTTGGTACCTATATGACAGTCAGTTCATTATTATATTCGATTGATTCTCAGCTTGTCAAAGAGATACACAAGTGGTGCAACTTGCACTGCTGACAATCTGAATATATTATACATATTCCTTCAATCATGAAGAGGATTCATCCTTTGAAAAAACTAGTGAGAGTGAAATCTGCCCTTATAGCTAGCAGCATGTGGCAAAAAAATTAAGTAGTAGTTTTTAGATGATCTGAAATGATAACGTTTTCTACTTTGTTTGAGATTATGATTATGCAGCTTCTAGCATAAGAAACCATCTTCAAATATGATGATTTTTACAAGGTTGCATGAATAGGGTGTGAATGAACTAGTCAGTCGAGTCCTAACAATTGAGCACTTGAGTTCAACCGAAAATTGGATCTTTAAATGATCCATCAGACGTTATAAAACTAGACGTTTGGTGAAAAAAGATGTCAAATTTAAGGGGTCGTTGATTCTCTGATAAAAAAATGTATTTAAGTTATGCTTGTAAATATAGTAATTTTATTTGTTTCTCATTTGTAAACGTCAGTTTCAAAAACACAATATTAATCAAGAAAGTTTATTTTATCACGTCTCTAACTTGTAAAACTGACAGTTGACTTGCAAAATTTTTACAAGTAGTATTATTTACATTAGAAAATTTTGTTTTATCGTCATATATGCTGAAAATTATGGTACAATTGTTATTTCCAGTAACACAGATTTTTGATGATGAAAGAGTTGATACTTTGTACTCTCCTTATTACCAAATGATTTTCTAGACATTTCGATTTTTTTGTTGACCGAATCATTGACATAACTCATTGCAATTTCGGTGCTCTTCCACCCTCCTGCACGCTTTAGTGCTAAAATGTCTCCACCCGAATCCGCAACCATGGTGGCTCCAGATCTGCGAAAATAGTGACCGGTGTATAACTATGTGTCTTTTAAATTTTTTAAATTTTAAAATATTTCGCTATTTGCTTTGGGACACAACCAATAGTGTGCTGTCCAGCATAAAGGGAAATGCACTCTCCATGTCGGTAATTCGAAAAAAATCTTAGGTTTTCTGTTCCAGGAGGCCGAAGATTTACATATTTTCTGTATAACATGCAAGGCTTGAAGTTGCAGCCATCCTCAGTTATGCATCTTCTTGTTGTTAAATTCTTTGTTTTCCGCAATGTCACAATAAAGTATTTTCTACATCATTCATGTTTAAGGAGAGAATTTCGTCACATCGACAACAATCCCAAATATTGTTACAATATTCGCCAGCAACCACTGGTCATCAGGAGCATGTAAATTGTTCAGCCTCTTCCTTACTTAATACCTTGGCCTTTTTTGGCGTAGGGGAGACCGGGTACAAAAGTAACACTTTGTACTTTTACCTTGATTTCTGGCTGGGTGTTACTATTACCATTCATTTAATATAACTATATAAAAATTCAGTTTATGTTCTTTGCCCTATCAACTCGAATTATCACATTATAGTGAGTTTTATATGAATTATAGAAATTTAAAAAAAAATCGCCATTTGTTACTTTCGACCAAGTAGGCAGGTCGAAAGTAACACGTTGTGTCGAAAGTAACAAGCCGAAGGGGTGGGTAATGAGTACAATATTATACATGGTAAATTAACAAATGATTTATTTAAAATCTTTATCATATACTAATAACACAAATAAACATCTACTAGAATTGCCCGCTCCAGTACATCCAACAGGACCCTCACGGATCATGTGGTCTTGGAATCGTTTCAGTGGGAATACGAAAAAGGGTGGGATGTGTCCGCCTTGAGCATTGATGGCAACAGCAACATTTACCAATCTTCCTCGTTCTGCGGATGTTACTGCACCTACTTGTTCAATTCTTTTTTGGGTTACAATTTTGTTGGTTTTTTGGACAGTGGTCACCCCTGTTTCGTCCATGTTCCAGATATCTTTTGGCTCAAATTGGTATCTATCCATAACATCAGCAAGGTTGTCAAAAAATTTACTCACATTTTGCTCGTTGAAACATGATGCCTGCGACAGACTTGTTGCTTGAGGACATCTTAAAGACAGGCTCGGGTCTAGTTTTAAAAAACCAGTCAACCATTCCTTATCCGCCATTCGAGTATCGTATTTGTAGGAAATGATTTTTCATTCTTAAGCGCTAACTCGTGTGCCAGTTTACGTATTTCAGTTGGGGATAACCCAAAATAAACTGCTGAGCACTAGAGTAAGTAGTCGCGTAGATTAAATTGTTCGTCGTTGGTAAAAACACGGTTGACGCAACGATAGCCCACAACAGCGGTAGTATTTCCTGCTTTTATTTTTTTATAAATCTATATAATGTTACATGCCAAACATATTTTTTTGCCAGGCTTCTAATGGTTGCAGCATCTTTAAATTGCTCCTCAGCCGTTTTTTGATATACTCCCGTGTTCGTGGTTTCTCGTTCAGTTTTTCTAATGCGTTGAAGGGGCATTCTGTGGGAAAAAACAAAATAATTATAAATGATTAAATCACCACGAGGACAAAAGTAACATGTTACTTTTGTACCCATAGGGCTATGTTACTTTTGTACCCGTTCACATTTTTGTCAAAACGTACAACATAACCTTAAATCGGAGCATGCTACACAAAAATGAAATTACGCAATGTGTAATCACTTTAATACAGAATAGATTAACAAAAACATTCAGATTCCTACTTACTTTTAAGACTATCTAAACTTTAAATAAGAAAACATCACTGTTAGGCTGTTACACAGCCTAACAGCGCGTGCCGTACGTGGCAACTAAATGCAATTGAGGGGGCACACCCGGCTGTCACCTGACAGCAGCAAAGCGGTGTTCGCCTATTGGATAAATCTAGAGAGCATTTGTTACTTTAACCCGCCTAGTCCAGTAAAGGAAGGGCTGAAATCACTTTTTTCGAAAGAGCTGCATTTTTGATATGTTGATTGTTTATAATGAAAGAAACATATGGTCAAAAATGCAGGTGTTAAAATTTTCAGGAACACTGAAAATCCTTGAAAATATAGAGAAAAATACGGTTTTTCTGATTTTTTCGCGAATTAGAAGGTTTAGTAAGAAAAAGTTTTAAACAAAAGTTGTAGAGCGTAAAATTCTAGTCCAAATTATGTACTTTATCGTTCTCGAAAGTGAATTTGTATACTGATAAACAGCGTATTTCTTTAGTAGCGCAATACCAACGAATTTTAAATTTGGCGCTCGATGAAATGACTACCTGCACCTCAGCTGAACTCTAAACAAAACATCTGGTAGATATTTGGCAGAGTTGGACTCTACTCGTTTTGTTATTGTATTGCTTTTATTACATCGAACCCTATCATATAATGTTGAGTTGGTTGAAAACGGACAGTTTGGGTAAAATGATGTTCGGTTTTCTAATCTGATGTGCTAGCGAAGGCGTTATAGATTCTTCAATGGAGGCTAGAAGTAATATGAAAAATAGAAAAGTCAAAAATTGGATAAATTTTAAAAAGGAAATTTTGTAATTTGACGAAATTGAAATTTTATTAATTCAAAAACTAAAATAGATTTCAGCCGCAATTATGAACAAATTCCTAGCTGAATTTCCTTAAGATGCATACGATATACGAATAATAGTTTAGACGTAGGTGGGTATGTTTCTGATAGTAAAATAATAGTAATTCTTCGAAAGAAAGAAATTTATTCAGAGTAATGGGACAAAAGAGTTCAATTGAAAACTGTAGTAATTATTTGAAGAGCAATAGCATTAATTAATAATAATTAAAGTTTCTGCATCGAATAATATCAGGAAAACTTTTTTTCATTTTCACTAATAATTCTTCAATTAAATGCATCAATATCATCTCCTCAGCATCATCTAGATCCCATTGATCTTCATCGACATCAGAGTTTATCAGGTCAGAGACATTTTCACATGCCGTTAAACATTTTGCAAAACCTTGTACATTTCAGTCCTGCTTTTTCCAACTGTAGCGAGAATAATCACATTTTCCATTACAGCTGCAGAATACCTTAAACAAATGTGAATAAATAAAAACAAGAATAAGAGTGAATTTCTGAAATTTTTGAAACTAATAAAACTAGGGTGTGAATGAATTTGATCACATTATTCAATAATTCCTGTGGAGCTACTGCTTTGGTCTTCATTTTAGGAAGTAGCATACAATGTGATCTATGCCAACCCCAATATTCAGGTTTCAACGACGGTCGTTCTAGCCAAACCTGAATTTGATAATAAACTCGTCTGGTGTGTTCAATCAATGCTGACTCTGTTGGAGGAAGCATTACTAGGGGTGATGTTTTCCTGGTTCCTAAAACTGGGGTTGTGAATATTTTATATCTCAGTTCAACGATGCTCAAATTTTCCGCACTTGTGTTGTACAGATATCTCACTATTTTTTCCGTGATCTATTGCTGTGATCTGGTGTAAGAGATCTACGTCACTGCCAATCACAGCAACCGATTCTGGAACGTTCTCTTTCAGAGAGATTGCTGCCATTACTATATCTACGTCGGCATCTTTTTCTGCTACATGTACTTCTATAATATGTTTTCGTAGATAATTGGACAGTATTTTGATAAATGTATATTTATTCCCAATATTTGACCAAATTTTTTTTTGTGTCATTGTTACTATTTTGTCTTCATCAATTTGTACATCAGGGGCAACAACTTTTCTTCTCGGCGGAATCGTTCATACGATTTTATTCCGACGATTTCATCCCAATAACCGCTAAATACAATTTTACAATTCTGTCCCAATTTTTTCAATATGAACGATCTATATATTTCTAATACATCTACGAATCTCTTACTGTGAGGCCATACAACTTGGTATAATAAACATCTATAACATGTATCATACCAGTAAGCAGAGGTTGTGATTGAAGATGCGTTGAGAATAATTTATAGAGGTCAGAGTTAACAGTTTTTCTCATTAATCCATATTCGTCGAAAAGAGATAGTGGATATGGCGACAATTCGTAAGAACTTGCCTCTTTTTTCCTTTTATTCATCGTTCTGATAAAGAACGAACATTCTCTGCAACAATGCAGATGAGTCTATAGAAGATGTACCTCCAAGAATACGAATTTTATTCTGGCTATCGCATAAATTTTTAACTTTAAATTTTGATGACAAAGTCATATTCCACAAATTTTTTCCAACTATTGCTACCATTCCTTTATGTCCTTGAAGTGCCATATGCCATATGACAGTTAATATAGTCGCTACCAATAACACCTGTAGAAAGAGACATCAGACAATCTCTTTTCTCAAAAGGATTATGGCATTTTAGCCAGAATTCAATTTTTTCTATGTCTTCTTTATCTCTCTTCATACGACTTTCAGATAAATCCACGTGTTGTTCACTATTCGCTGTTCTCAAATCAGCCTATTCCTCCAAACATTCCATGACGTCAAATGCCGATGGCATCCCCAGAAGGTAACGCGCAACAACCCTGGGTGTGACTCCTCTACCATGCCTTAAATCGGTACCGAAAATCTATTTAGTATTTGTTCTATACACATATCACTCCAGACACCACTCCAAGCTTTGTATGTCCTAAGAATAGTGAAACATCCTTCTTTTGTGAACCTGTCGAATTCTAATGTATCCATCGTTGTTTCCAAATGCACCATATCCTGTAAGTACCATTGAACACTTTTGTTTCATGACACTGCTTAAGTGCAAATCTTCAATATTGAAGTGTTCCCTCGAATTTCCGAGTTGAACATACTATCATTGGGCCAATATTACAAAGTAGGAGAATTTTCCTTCCACTTTTCGAACATCATTTTCACTTGTTTCTCAATTACATCATTCGCAGTTGTATTGCTTGTTTTCAAAATATGAATTCCTGTAGCAGTGAAAGTTAATATGTGAGTACGAAAGCTCTGATGAAAGCCCTTCAGACATTTTCTTCACTGATTGTGCAGCGTATGAAGTAGCCCAAAGATCTTTCAAACCACTCCCATCCATGATAAAGCCAATGGCGCCCATATATGACATCAATGAATGGAACCCTCCTAATCTCACAGTAATATTCCTAAATTCAGGATTGACCGACTGCACAATGATTGAGTTAGCTTTGAAATAAGGATGCTGATCGAATGTTACAAAAGTTGTTCTATCTTTATTTATCTTCGTTTCTTCAACTGCCTAGAGCAAAGCTGTGTGTAATTTGGTTAAACTGGATGGTGGTGCATTAATGAATGGGAGACAATTAACATGCGACATCATATATGTAACGTCTCGTGATAAAATTTCATGAAAACCCCTGCCATGTTGGAATATTTTCTATTTCGAGAGATTTCGCACATAAATACGCAACATATGATTTTGGAACTTCAGGTTGTACCTTTATATGAAGTTTTGATTCATCAACGAACTCTACACTCTTCAATTCATCAGAATTCGTGTAACTGAATGGTATCAATTATATCTTCTTTGTGAAGCTAAAATAGAAGCAAGTGGTATTGCCATCAGCCTTTTGGAACCTCCTTCATATTCAACATCCTATTCTGGTGTATTGACTCTAATACCCCCCAAATAGTGAAATGTTTCATGACCATCCGACGTACTTACATTGTGATCTGTGTTATCAAAAACGAATTGAATGAAAGAGTTGATGCGTTAATTTTGCAGGTTGCCTTATAACGGAAGCTTCATATAATTGAATATTGTGGTATGAAGCCGATACTCCTAATTTACTCATCATGTCAATTATCAAACGAGTACCTGTTTTTCTGTAGACATAAGTTCCAACAGCTAGCTGAAATTTGGAAATGAATATTCTTGAACGAACAGTGGAAATTTTGGAATGTGCTATTGTATCACGTTCCACATCTTTCCTTGCACTACATTTTGAATCTAGTAAATGGAATAGGGTAGTTTTCAAACTTTCCGGAATTTCAGATATAGTGCTATCCAAGAATTAACTTGAGAGGGGATAAATTTCATAGTTATAATCTTGTTTTTTTATATAAGCTACAACGATTTGACCAGCTATCCGTAAAATTAAATTTTTTTGATAATTACTGAGAGAATCGGGATTAAAAGCCAATCTTTACTAAGCTCCATTATATTGGGAGATTTGTAAAAGAAAACCGGTTGCTTTCCACGATGTTGTTCGATGATAATGACATTATTATATTTCTCTTTAAATTTTTTTATGAAAGTATTATTGTTGAGAAAGTTTTCCCCCCATAACCCCATAACTAACTATATAATAATCTGTTCTTGTAAGTATTCAAAATCCCGTCAACGAGTTATTTGAGAAAATGAAATTTTGGTGGGACAATTATTCATTTCAATGCGTCACTGAAATATCGATTTCAAACTAATGAGTTTAAACCTAATGATTACATGTTATTGATATCCCAAGCGAGCTGTTAGTCATTCTAATAGACCAAGAATTTCAAATCACACTCTCCAGACAACTTGTGCTGAATCCTACCCTGTTCTAGAACTCCAGATGTCTAGGACCGCTCGCTTGGTTTTGCACTAGGCGCCAAATTTCGAATTCACTGTTATCGCTGCATTAGAGAAATACCTCAATAATCAATATACAAAATCACTTTCGAGAACGGTAAAGTACATAATTTGACTAGAATTTTCCGCTCTACAACTTTTGTTTAAAACTTTTTCTTACTAAACCTTCTAATTCGCGAAAAATCAGAAAAACCGCATTTTTTCTATATTTTCAAGAATTTTTCAATGTTCCTGAAAATTTCAACACCTGCATTTTTGACCATATGTTTCTTTCATTATAACAATCAACATATCAAAAATGCAGCTCTTTCGAGAAAAAGTGATTTCAGCCCTTCCTTTACTGGACTACGCCGTTACTTTTGTACCCGGTCTTCCTATAACGCTCATTTTTCGTTTCAGAAACGCTATTATCTTTTGAAATCTGCAACTGACAATTGAACGTCAGATTTTTCAATAAATTTTTTAAGGAAAACAAATCTGCGAACAGGGGCATTTTCTTTCATTTCCAAGCAGCTTTTCAACATAGACTATTTTGCCCATAAAGTATTAGTGCTGTATTTAGCCGATAGTTGATTCAAGTAGACCAATAAAACAACATGGCAACGTTTGCATAGCTTACGACATTTGCGACAAATTATTGAGATTTTTTTTGGAATTTATCTAACGTTTTTACAAATGAGAAACAAATAAAATATAAATCGCCTGCGGCTCGTCAATTATATCCTCCTTTCGCCAGTAAAAACCCTCTTACCTTGCTAGTGATGTTATATACTATTACATTGAATTTCTACTTCACCAATTGGAAATATAATTTTTAAAGATTATATGTATTTGATTTCATTCCGTTCTCTTATTGTGAAGTGAAAGCTATTCTACTAGATATTATTTAATTCGAGCAACATTACTTCCATGAGATTAGACTTTAGAAATATAATTTAAATTTCCAGGATATGCAAAATCTGAAACAGCAAATTTTTAGTTTAAAGTAGTATAAACCTGCAAAATACGCTCAATCATTATATTTCCTTAAAAAATGTATTCATCCCAATTACATAATTTTCATAAAAAATAAAGTCAATTTCAAAATTTATTTAATTATTTATTTATTTGATCATACGGCTTAGGCATTTCACATTAATAACAATGCATGAAATAACTCAAAAAATTGAAAAATAAAATTATATTCACAAATTATAAATAGCACTCATCCAACAGAATTTGTTATTAAATTTTTTATATCTTATCTATAGAATAGAGATATCAAGATGCCAAAGACCTATCTAGAGCTTGGGATTCGAAATGTTTTTTCAATATGTCAGTCGCAATGCTCTTGTTAATGGATTATAAAAACTATAATTGTTAGGAGCGAAGTCTACATAAAAAAGCTCTCGTACTCTAAGATGTACAGGGCTGCAATTGAGACCTATTTTATTCATTAAATACTGGCAGCCTATGAGGTTATTCACCAGTTTGAATACAAGCATTATGCTGAAGTTATCTCTTCTTACATCTAACGATCGAAGTCCAATTGTCTTTTGATTATAATTTTCAGATAACATGTTCAACCCGGTTTTATACGACACCCATTTCAGAAATTTCCTTTGTACTCGTTCGATACTTTGTCTATGGACATTATAGTATGGTGATCATACTCTACAGACCGGGGAGTTCCTCAGGGCTCGATTTTGGGGCCCTGTTATTTATTCTATATGCCAATGATTTTCCCGAGAATGTACCTGTCAGTGCGACACTTCGCTTCGCTGACGACACCAATTTGTTCAACAGGGCCGGTTCTGTGGAGGCACTGACGTGTGCTTCTTCTTTATCTTTGCAGGCTGCACAGGGATGGTTCACTGCAAATGGTCTGAATTTAAATGTTAGCAAGACCCAGATTCTGAGATTTGGAGGCCCCAGTGGGGAACATGTGAAGCTACTAGGGATTATCTTTGACAGCAATCTTACATGGAAACCATATCTGTCTGAATTGTCAAGAAAACTATCTACGGCCATATACACGATAAGGCGAATGAGAGTTATCTCCTCAACTGATGTCTGCAGAATAACGTATTTTGCCAACTTTCAATCTGTGGCAACCTATAGTATACTTCTATGGGGATGTTCTTCTGAGGCACATACTACCATTTTTTAAGACAGAAAGAAGCTCTTCGTGCTCTATGTGGAGTCTCGACCAGAACAAGTTCTAGGCCTTTATTCAGACAAGAGGGTATACTCAATTTACCATCTGCTTACATTCTCGCTTGCATAAAATATGTGGTCGAGAATAATTCAGACTCAGACTTCAAAACTCTTGGAAGTTTTCATTGTTACGGAACAAGACACAGAGACCATCTACTCATTCGACATCATCGTCTCGGAAGAACCCAGACAAGTACAAATTACATGTATGCCAAGCTATACAGTAAGTTGTCGAATTCTCTGAAAGAACAAAGAGAAAAGAAATTATTGATATCATTGAAAAGGTTGCTGATACAAAATTGCTTTTATTCGGTGCAGGAATTTATGGACCATGATTTTTAAATGTTAACGTACATTGTTTGTCTGATTCTATTAGTATTTGTCATATACAATCACTTAATATCATATATATGCCTATTTATGTTATTCTTTTGACTTTCCATGTAATTTTTATGTTTTGATGGAGCAAATAAATATTTTTATTATTATTATACGACAGCGGAGTACTCCAATATACTTCTAACATTTGAGCTGTATACAGCCGTCATTGTGTCAATATTATTGAAGTGATGCATAGATGTTTTGATGAACCCAAGCATTTTGAATGCCTTGTTAGTGATGACCTGTATGTGGGGAATGAAACTCATTTTTTGATCAAAATACACCCCTAGGTATTTGATTACATCCGTGTCCACGAGTGTTTGTTGATTCAACCGATATTCATATGTAAAAGTTGATTTCAGTCTTCCAAACCTCATCACCTGACATTTATCCACATTCAACTGCATTTGATTATCCCGACACCATTTCACCAATTTGATAGCACTTATAACATGTGAAATGTCTTATTCCAGTTTCATTCAAAAAATTGGGTAAATATTTATATTGTGCCTTGTAACACTACTATCCTATATTGTGTATGTTTATTGTTTCCGATCTAGGGTATTTCATTTTTTTAATGAATTTCCAGGTATATTTGTTTCTTTTTTTTAGGATTTTCTATCCACACTCGTTAAAATTGCTGCAAACGAAAGTTTACTTACTTACCCACTAATTAGCTCGACATGAGTAATTTTAACAACGTTTTGATTGGCATTCCTCTTGTACCATTACCCCTGAGCAATAATGATTCCAATAAGCTCTCCCACTCGATAACAAGGCACATGCTATAAATCTTATGTTTTCTAATTGGAGACCTATTAGCGCCGCTGAGGTGCCGACATTCCCAAACTTCTCACGTTGTATTACGGCCTGTCCGAAATTACTTCGTCGTTAAATCACTGAGCGATCTTATCGCTAATCTATCCTCACCTCGAGTGAGAATAAATGACCAGCTCACTTGTATAAATCAAAAGATAAGGCGGAGTGTGTGGGTCCGTCATTCTTAAGTCACAAAAGGGGCAAGAAATTTCATTTGTGCTCTGGTAGCGATTAGTTCTGTATAAATAGGTATTTGTCATTTTTAAGTGTACCTCTGGGTGGTGTTTAGTTGTTATTAGTCTTAAATGAAACATGTTCTCTCCAGATATGGAGCAATTAAGTTCATTTCACAATATATGTGTTTACCGGCAAGAAACGTTGTTCACATGGATGGAGATAATGATACTTTTATTTTCAACTATACAGGGTGGTTTATTGTTGAATAAATGGAAGCTGAGGGTATGTAGAGATTGAAAATGATATAAGATTCATATTCATATCGAAACGTCTGTAGACGGAAGAACTAAGGGCTCGTTTATACTGGCCGGTACCTTATGCCGTAACCGGTACCGTAAAAGTTGAACCATAGGAATTCAATGCTTTCGTTCATACTCATTCCGTAACCTTTTGGGTACCGGTAAAGTGTTCAACTTCTAGGGACAAATTCATAGAAATATATTTTCATATAATTATTTGGACAAATTACATATATATATTAGATAATTAGATTAGATTATCTTATAAGGGTATAAGATTATCTTATATGTAAGACAAATTAGGGGAATGTAATAGTCAGCGAGTTTTTCTGACACATGCGCATTCCATAGAGCGTTAATTATTTATATCAGAGTATTGAATACAGAATCAATCTCTGTTTTGATAGCGGTAATTAAAATAATATAATAAAATATAATTCAAGATGGTCAGCACGTATCAAAACATTGAAACTTAAATTCAAAATGGCAATTATTAACAAGCATAGAGCAAAATCCATAAACTTTATGTTCTGTTTACGGTTAAGTTACCGGCCGGTATAAACGCCTACTGAAATTCTTAGGGAATACGGAATACGGTAACGGCTTACGGCATAAGGTACCGGCCAGTATAAACGAGTCCTAAAACAGTTGGTGTATATAGCGCAAACATTAATTATTCTGATTATCCAAAATTAGTTCAAGAAATTTCTCAGAAACTCTAGGATCTACTTAAATAAGAAGTATTCGTATCATCTTCAAAAACTCGATAAATTATAAGTCACATTTACGTTAGACCTTCATAACAATCCTATCGCATATTTTTTCTTGATCAATTATTTTTAGATGGAAACACGTAATAAGATATAAACAAAGCCTTATCAGTTGCAGAATAAAAATAAAAGATGGGTTCAAATATAATCATAATTAAACAGTACCTACCTCTAAAGCACCAATAACTTAGATGCTTTATACTGAAAAATATCTAAAATTGACAACTATAGTCTTACACTTCTGTAAAGTATCAATGGTACCTTTATTTATTCCAGAAAACACTGTTTTCTTTGATGGATAAGAGAGAATTTCTCATTTTTATTATAACATCAAATAATTCAAAAAAAACTACAGAAAAAATAATCGACTCCCTGATGAAGAATCCGTGGCGAAAGCCACCGGCTAACCGGCCGTATCCTCTCTAGCATCCAAACGAGATGAGCTAGAGTTTTCATATTTTCAGAATAGGTTAATTGTCCAAATATTTCGGTCAAGTTCGTTATTGGGCCAAATTCGTCAGATGGTTGAGTAGTTATGAGCATCTGAAATTTTCTTTCCTCAATAACTACTAGAATATCCATCCAATCAAGTTGATACTTGAAATATTGTTGAGGGAGGCTGAAACAAAAAACGACTCGCAAAATTTCTCAGAAATCGTCACGCTAGAAAATTCCCAAAAAAATTTTTTCAATAGTCAATATCTCATAAGACGTTTATCGGATTTCAATAAAAATTCCTGAATATATTGAGGTGATCGATATCTTACTCATCCTCAAATTTCATTGTCGTAGCTTTTTTCCATCTGAAGATATGATCATTTATTTCATTTACTCAAGAGAAAAGAGTAATGACATGAAGTACTGATGATTTTCTTTAAACGATGGCCATCACAGATCGATATTCGATTGACAAATGCCGGGCTCATTAATCAGTGTCAGTTGGCGTAAAATTAATCAAAATTTTTCATAACGGGAAATCATAGAGATAGAATTCAATCTCGATGGCTGAAATAATATACGTTGTCAAAATTCAGAAAAGCACTGACATTAGTTTTTAGGGAAGGAAATTATAGCTTCAAACAAAACTTGGGGAAAATTATGAGTAGTTATTTTCAATTTGAGATATAGGTTTGTTCATTCATTAGGCGTCCATATTTGCATCACATTGTCCCATAGTACGGAAAAAGTATTTTGTTCACCTGATCAGAGTGCTTATACATTTGTTATGGTTTGAATATTTACTCGCAAGTAGATCAACAAGTGCACCAAAGCAATCTGACCTCACGTCAGTGAATTCTAAATTTTTTGAATTAATTTTTTTGTGGTTTTTTTTTTATTGTTTGATGTTATAATAAGATTGAAAAATTCTCTCTCATTCATCAAAGAAAACAGTGTTTCCTATCTCAATATATAAAAATGAAACCCGTTTTCGTTGTCACGGCATAACATGAAAACGGCTTGACCGATTTGGCTTGGTTTTTTGTGGCTTTCTAATACGCTGTACATGGTTCTTACGGATAAAATATCAAGAAAATCTCTCGGAAAATTGAAAAATATACATTCTAATTGTTTAATCATTATTGCTTTGACTGATACAAACTTGAGATTAGCTGTAGATCAAATGGCCAGTTGGTTAGAGCGTCGTGCTAATAACGCGAAGGTCGCGAGTTCGATCCCCTCATGGGCCAAGAAATTGTTATTATTCACAGCAGAATTTTTAAATTCGCTGGAATTGCCCGGCTTACCACCTCATAATCTGCAACTAAAAATCGGATCTGTAATTATTATGTTACGGAACATAAACCAGCCCCGTCTGTGTAATGGCACACGGCTTGCAGTGAAGAAATTATTGAACAACGTCATCGAAGCAACAATTTTGAAAGGGAAGTACGAGGGCGAAGATGTTTCAATCCCACGCATCCCTATGATACCGAACGATATGCCATTCAGCTTTAAACTTTTACAGTTTCCAGTGCGGCTTGCATTTGCAATTTCAATTAATAAATCGCAAGGGCAGTCGCTAAGTGTATGTGGGATCAACCTAGAAAGTCCATGTTTTTCACATGGCCAATTATATGTTGCCTGTTCCCGTGTCGAAAAACCATCAACATTATTTATTTATGCGCCAGAACGTAAAACTACAAATATGGTTTATCAAAAAGCATTAGAATAGAGAGAAGCAGGGAAGGGTATAGAGGCTATTAGTTGCTTTCTAGTGGTGTTGAGCTCAGTGTTTACTTCAAAATGTCAAGTTGTTCAATAGCGATTTGTAAATATATAAGTGAAATTATTGAACCGTATGAAATAAACGCTATTATAAAAATATTATATATTTTTTGTTTTTATTTAATAAAATTAGTAAAGTCCTTCTCAGGTAAGGCGAGACCAGGGAAATGGGAATTCATTTTTATATGGAGCATATTATAGATTCTAGTTCAAATTGCATAGGTTGGTACTCATACATAAGATAGGTCAGCTATACAAAATAAAGAGTGCTTCAAAGCAACGATGAGGCGGTACGAAGTTCGCCGGGCCAGCTAGTAATAAATAAAGGTCTCGTTGATACTTTCAGAAAAGTAACTGTAATTGTCGATTTTAGATATTTTTGGTTTATTTAGACGTTCAAGAATAGACTTATTCAATTAAATAGGCTATATACTGCCTACTAGTCTAGTTAATGATTTCGAAATGACATTAATAGGGCATACTTCTACTGAAATAATGTGACATAGCTCATTCGATTCTGATCCAGATCATGGTACGCAAAAATTGGACTAGTACAATAAAAATTTCAATAATAACATTCATTCGAATAACGAATTCATCAATTTCCTTTTCTGGCTCGTCATCCCTGTTGAATTTTCAAATACGAATTTCATGTGTTCAAAAAGTGAAGCGAGTAATTAACTGCAAACTTGTCTATTGATCATTCATGTAATGATTTATTAAAACAGGTTCTCTGTAAACTGGGCTTTATAAATCAGACTAGACGTGCTTGTGGTGCTTGTGAATTTCTGTGTCGGCAGAAGTGAAAGCAATTTCACCCGATTGTGTTAGAATAATGGATACATCAATAAATCAAGCCATTTTACATTTACATCATTCATTATGTAGGTAACTCGTTAGCAGGTAGGTACTAGATATATAGGATTTGTTGATCCTCTAATGAGAGTTTGAAGAGTTGGTATGAATAAAACTACAAATAGTTGAGGTTTTGTCCGATTTCAGAATAATGAAAAATATGAGTTATTGGATTATTTTATTTCTAGTGTTCAATTCTTCGCCTATAGTGGGAGGACAAATTGCTATGTAGAATGTGTTAGGACTTCAGTAACTTTGCGTTTTGTAACTGCTACAGTCTCTGTAGTGTTTGCGGCTACACCCCTGCACCGTCTCGGCGAAGCCTATGTATAAAATGAAGTATAACTTACTTAAGAAATTCCCTCTTTTCGTTTGTATGTCCAATTTAGGAAAACCGTTAGATTTCAAGTCCGTAGGATATAAGCAGCAGTTTCGGCTCCAAAATTGTACCATTTGCCAAAAAAAAATTTACTCCTCTGAGACACTTCCCAAGGAAACTAACAAATGAATATTTCCCATAGCTCATAGGAAGTTCTCATAAAAAAAATTATGAAATTATAATCTGGCTCTGCGCAGCTCGTCCCTTTGGTGAACACGAGAAGCATATTATCGGAACTTCCATGAACAATATGCAGTATATCGAATTACAAAAGGCCTAACTAGTCCAATAATTTCCGTTCGGCAGGAAAGCGCCAATGTTATTTCTAAACATACCACTTTCCGATAACGGATTCTGGAGTTAAATGAAATTTAAGGACTGGGGCGTAGGACATAAAAGTTTTTAGGGTTAATGGAAACAATTAAATGACCCCGACTAACCGGCCTGTTCCATTGCCAACTTCAGTACCAGCAGTTCTCGATATAAATTAACCGGAATTTATCCCTTAACATTTCGTCCCAAATAGAGGTTTATGATCTATAAGTTATCGTCGAACCGATTTTATTAGAAAACTGGGGGGAAACGGGGCTGGGAGCGTGCGTTTTCAGGGTGGAGTGAGCTTGTCAGCATCGCACATTCGCAGTACTTTATCCGCAGAACCTTTGTTCTCATCACCTATTACAAAAAAAAGTAATAGATGCTGAGATATTTGAAGAGTAAACGATGATACTATCATACTAATTTTATAGCATCTTTTAAATCTTTTTTGCCCTTATTTCTAGTGTGTATCATTCCACACATAACAAGAATTTCTGAAATGGAACACCAAATAAGAAATTTGGCCTTTGGGTGTGACTGCTTCGTAAAGTTTGGACTCAGCCTAATGTTATAAGTAATAATTCAAATCCGTAATACCTGAGAATGGTTAAAAATTGGTAGGAAAAAAGTGGGTGAATAAAACACAATTGTTAAACCTAATTTATGGACTCTCTCTTGTTGTGGATGTGAAAGAGTGTGTACTGAAGAGGAAAAGGAATCACAAACCCCTTTAACGATGAAAAGAGCAATATAAAATGAATGAAATATATAATATACAATAGTAATAATAATGATAATGATGAAAACAATATCAATAATAAGGTCCTTATTTCCAGTTCCCCCAAGGGCTACTGGTGCCTGCATGAAAAAAACGGATTCTGGCGCCCCTTGAGGCTTTTCAGATAATATTTTTTAAGGTAAGTGGGTATTTGAAACTAAGAAGGAAACTGAACTTAAGAAGTCATAATCTCAATGAATCATCCATAAAACCCAAATTTCATGCAATCTGAACAAAACCAATAATATCATCCTCAACACTTGGTTGGGTTGATGTTTTGTCTAATGAATTTCTTTGTTATTTTTGGAACGCAAGCGAGAGCAAATGATTTTTTCAGCATTCAAACCATGTCTTCCAGCAATGTTTCACATCCAGTCAGCCGGCCGCACGTCTACTTCGTCAATGAAGAATTCGATTAACAGCTGGAAGTCATCAGCAAACATATGCATCTTGCAGTGATGTATGAATTTTACAAATCAACTGGCATTCAAAATGGGGCCTAAGAATTGAACCCTAAGGAGCTCCTTTCAATACATTTTTAGCTTTCACTATCCAATTTCACAATTTGCGAAGATCACTCAAAAAGACTGATATCACTCCCTCGCACTCCACAAGATCTCAGTATCGAAAAAATATGTCAGGTCTAACCGTGTCGAAAGCTTCACTGAAATAGTGTAAAAGTAAAACGGCCCACTTTTACTCATCGACCCAGCCAATAATATCTTTGGTCTTATCCAGAAAAATGGAAGTTGTGCTATAGATGAAACCAGATTGAATATATGAAATATTTCCCAATGATTCAAGATAATAATAATATCTAATAATAATATTGATAATTTATTCGGAAATTTACTCACAATTGAAATGAATTCGTTTTTGAGATCCTGTGTAACCTAAGCTGCAAGCTTGTATGTCGCACAGATCTCTCAGTTATCGAATATTCCGACTGCATGATGAAAAATATTGATCATTGGGATGATCTCAAAGTTAAACCGACATCATCTTTTCCACTAATTCGGAGAACACTGATATGATACTAACTGGTCCAAAATCAGATAATTCGATAGGCGTGGTGCATTTAAAAATAGAAGTTACCAGGGACCATTTCCTCGCCCTGTACCTATTGTTCATAATTCCTCTGATCTCGTTCGTCATCTATTACGCATGGCTCTTCAAAAAATTAGATAAAAGGTGAATTTAAACATTCAATAATCATGATGGCGTTTATCTGCTGTTGTATGTACCAGTTCCGTGTGCTGGCGACATACCCGAACTTCTTGGAGAAACCAGATGTTTATGATCGAGTAATGGTATTGCGTCTCCCTATAGATAGGTTTTCAGAAAAAGCTGAACGTTTTCAAAACGCCTACCATAAACTCTTTGAAACTAATATGCAAATTAGTTTCGAATTCAACTAGGTTTATAATTCAGGCAAAATGAAATAAAATATCAAGCGCAGCCCCGTGTAATTGCAATGTCCAACAATCTGAACAATTTCATATTACATATGTATGAATGACCGGGTAGAATAAAACTAGAATGACATCATTTCATTTGATATATTCATTTATTCATACATTTTCCGTTGTGATACGGAATCAAATAGGCATATATAATTTATCGAAAATTGAGAGTGTTTACACACCGTTTGCTTGTTGCTTCATTATTATTTTCAATATTATATCGGTAAGCACACCTCATGTTCAACGACAGCCATGATGAAAAGTATGTGTCAATCGAATATTTGAAATTATAATGAATAATCAAACATCATCATAAGAGGCCATTTTCAACCGCCTTTCAGCAACAAGAGAAGGTTATCAATCCGTCGATTGTCCCTAATTCAACTGCGTGCTGTAGTTTCGCCCAAAAATGTCTGTGATGAACGAATATCGGTGTCGATCGATTTAGTTAAACTTCCTGATGAAGAATTCGTGGTCAAACTTGAGAATGTCCCTATGTTTCAAAAAGAAGGTATGCTTGAGTTTTCATATTTTCAGCATAGATTAATTCTCCAAAAATGGGTCCAGTTTGTTACCGGAACATTTCAGAAATTTTGTACATCTGAAATATGGTTTCCTGAATAACAATTTGAAACATAAAAGATGAAGAGATTCAAATGAGGTTCAAACGAATTGGTTTGCAAAATTTCGTGAAAATCGCCCAGCTCAAAATTGATCTGATGAGATGAATGAAGTGTTTATTTAAGAAGAATTTAATCAGGTACCTTATGATCCATGTCTACATGTACCTAAGATGCTGTTCTCCTATGTAAAATGAAATTAAACATGTAAATTGATCATTGATTCAAGGAAAAATACGAATTATTTTAATAATCATGATGAATTACTAAGAATGCTAAAACAATCTTCCCTATAATTCATAACATCACTAGTTATACACTGTATTCAGTTCATTTCAAAAATTCCCATAGGGCACTTATTGTTATATGTAGTTTCACATCAGGAAAAAATAATTGCTGAACTCACAAATACCTATGACTGGGTTTTTCAGATTCTGCCGATGCGTATGAAATTCCATAAACACATATATTAAACATGAAGTTCATGAGCAAATTTTTCGTATACGTACTTAAACATTATATGCAATCAATAATTTCTCATTATGATGTTATTCACTCGAATTCAGACAGCCGCTAGAAATGAAAAATGAGCATCGAGCAAATTAATTATTTCGGTTACTTAAAAAGTGTCATATGCGATAAGAGTAATGGAGCTCTCTTATTGTTGGTAGCTTTTGTCGATATAAAACTAGAGGTATAAAGAGCTGCCACAAACAGATCCCTAACCAAGTTCCTCATCAAATCGTTTCATAATGCATATGCTCACAGGTCTTTCAATATTTATTGCCATTTTCAGTTTCGGTAATTCTCTCCTTGGAATTGGAATAGGTAAGAGTCACATATAAATAGCTCATTTGGTGATGATCATCTTGGTTACTTCTGAGACACACGAAATACTATATAATACGAATATAATAATTCGGTAGACATTCGACAAATATTTTATGGTATATAGATCATTATAGAAATAAAGATTTGATATTTCGTTGAATTGTTTTTGCTTAAATATTTTCAAGTATTTGGCAAAATGTTTTGTTTCAAATTG
The DNA here is from genome assembly GCA_030674115.1 of Micraspis discolor. NCBI lineage: Eukaryota > Metazoa > Arthropoda > Insecta > Coleoptera > Coccinellidae > Micraspis > Micraspis discolor. The sequence goes on from JARTUT010001740.1 coordinate 10,091,507, forward strand.
ATATGGTTGATATTTTTCTAGATATTGCGGAAACTTCAGTTATTGACAATTTTTATTTATTCTTCTTTTTAGAATTTTTCAAACAAATTCACCATTTTTTCTCAACAGTTATAAAGCGGACTTCATAACGTTGCTGTCCGAAAATTGAATCACTCACAGATTATGTTATATAGCAAAATTACAAGAAATAAAAGGAATCTTATTTCTAAATTGCGTTAATTTGAACCAAAGATTCTGGACATCAAAAGAAACATTTTCGTCCTATAACATTTTTCCGAATTTGGTCCCGTTCAAAAGATCTGGTGCTGAAATTTCATAAAAAAATTGCATTTTCACCTGTGATATTCAAAGGACAATATCAATTGAAACGATCTCTTGTAGAAGGTTTTTCATAACATTCATGTATATTATGATGACATCAATAGATTTATTCAATTTTTTGTGGGTTCCTCTCTACTACTGTACATATTGGTTAAATTGCATGAAAAACAAATATCCCTTGAACTAAAGGTCCGTATCTTGTACTTTCTAGAATACTTAGTGCTTTTTTCAGATAAAGTCATTCGTCACTTTTTTCCTGAATTGCACCATTTTTGAGGTACTTGAAGTTGAAAGGAATTAAATCGATGTAATCATCTGATGAAACACAAGTGAGTGAATCATTTCTCAGAGCAGAAATAATGTTTTTAAACAACTCAGATTCGATAGTGGAAGGTAATTTTCATTCAAACTAAACTGGACTACAGAGGGGTATTTGCCCAATGTGAAAACTCAAAATGCTTATAACTTTTTATAATAGCTGAATATGGTAAAACGGCATGAAAAAAAGTGTTTATTTTGATCTCAAGAAGCTATGCTTAAAATTAACGCAGTGGTCAAAGACTCACCCTGTATTATTGTAAGTAAAACAGAAACTTATCAAGGAGACAAGCTTTTTGGTCCACAATAAGACAGCTTTGGCAACAATACCAATAATAATTCAATGTACCCGTACATAGATTTTCATTACCGCTAAATATTGTGGTGAGATTGAAAAAATTTAAATTAAAATACAATTTTATCGAAAAGTTTTAACTGCAGTAGAAACGTTCTAATAACATAGCGCAAGTGTTTCACACATTCTATTTTTTCACGTGACGGGGTTGAAAGTTGTGAATGAACAAAAACTGTAATGGTCGACTTTCATTTCGTGACTAATTTAATCAGGTAATCGAAGTAAATCAGTCAATCAAAGTAAATCAGCCAATACAATGTGCTCATACAAAAAAACCTCTTAGAAGTAACGAATGTTTTAAAAAAAAATCTTTTCTTGAAAATTCCTGTATGCCTGTAAAGATGATACAGAGACTTTGCTAAAAAAACACCACATGGCCCTTTTTGCCTGCTCGAAAAATTCAGAGGATTGATGGGGATGTCACAGGGTGCAACAAAAATCCTTCAAATATTTGGTAAAAGTGAAACAAAAACAGACTTGTTACAGGATTGTATTGCCAAATATTTTCTTCTGAAGAAATGAATTTGTTCCATAAATTTGACAAGCACTGTATATTCATTGAATTTCAGGAGGTGGTTTGGGAGGTGGAGCAAAAGCAGGGGGTCGAATAGGTCTAGGAGGAAGCGGCAATGTTGGAGGATCGGCAGGAGGACTGATTGGAGGAGCTGCAGGAACCGCGGGAGGACTTGGCGCAGCTGGAGGCGCTGCAGGAGGACTTCTTGGAGGAGCTGACGGAGCTGTTGGTGGTGCGGCTGCTGAACTTGGTAGTTTACTCAATGGAAAGCATCGTGGTGACGATAGCGACTCCGATTCTTCTGACGATTCATCTTCGAGTGGTGAGAAAAGGAACAAGCATGGAAAGAATCACAAGAGGAGGAAAAATGGAAGGGGTATCAATAAACATAATGGAATAGGATCTAGAGATGGCATTGTGACGCCTATTCTAGATCTAATTGGTAGGTGAAAGGTTCATACATATACATCCTCAAATAATGCATCTTCTTTTTCGATATAACTGTTGTTTATCTTAAGATGGAATCAGAGCATCCCAAACACTCTCGGTGAGAAATTTTAGGTTTCAGATTCGAAATACTCTTTATTGACTTCTAAAGGGTAAGGCAACTGAGAAAGAAATGAAAGAATGGACATTTTACATAAACGCATGAGATCAGTAAGACATAAAATATGTCTACAGCTCAAATTCTACTTCTTCAGTGAGGGTACCATTCACTGTCAAAGCATAAAATGAAGCGTGAAGGTTTCGAATTCTTTATTTCTCTTACACTTTTTCTTACGAAACGTTGGATTTTTCTCCTGATCTGGACTATTACGATTTCAATAAAACTATCTGCACCGTATGATCCCTAAAGAAACAGCGTCCTGTTAGACAGCCTGTTAAAAGGATACTTATCTCATTTTGGAATAAAAAATGCTAGAGAGCTTCCAACGAAGTGATTTCATTTCCCTCTTTTGGTTATATTTTCCCATACCTCAGAAACGCTCTCATCTAGTAAGTTAGCTTAATTCTTCCACCTGAAGAAGAAGTTTTGAATAACAGAATATTGAAGAGTGTCATTCTTGTTTTCTTTTTCATATTTCAGGATTAACCAAGGCCGTTTGCACCGTCAGCTATGCAGGAGAAGCTGCCATAGAGAAAATGGGAGACTTGGCTATAGGAATGAACCACGAAATTCGAAGAATTGACTATGCAATTGCTAACTATATCACAGATAAGATTATCCTGAAGGCTGTCGATGCGATCAGAAATGGCCACAACGATGTTGTCAAATTCATTGTTGGCACACATGTGGGATTCACCAAATTCGCCACGAATACTATAATAGAAATTTATAGAGCCACTAAAGCTCCAATAAGAGAATTATTTGCCTGTTAAACAAATAAAGACGTTCTAATTGAATTAAGTTTTTAGTATATTCTCTCTCCCACTTTCAAAAACATGTTAATGTGTAAGGAATCAATGGATACTTCATATATTTATTGCATTTATGAATGGTATCTGACAAAAAAATTTGATAAAATTTGTAGTAATTCAAGAATGCTCCCTAAATTGAGGAGCGTAAAGGGATAAAACAGTCCGTTCATGATATATTGTTATCAAAGGTGCTATGAAAGGAATTACGTTGGCAACGTCCAAACTAGATACATTTCAATTGGTTGAACTGAATTTGTTCGTACTGTAAATCACTAGTTTCTGCTGAACTATCATTTGGTTCTTGACTCTTCCATAATCGATAGTTACTTGTTGACTTTGAGTGAATTGTTGGAAAAATACATCTAAGGTTTGAGTATTTCCGCAGCATTGTGCTCTTATGAAATATCTGAAATTATGAAATATTATTGACAATATAGAATTATTAGATAGGCAATAACCATCAATTATTATTGTTCATCTTCTCAACGTTTCAACTGACATCTTTTGTCATTTTTGAAGTAAAATAAGCTGTTTTGAGTTATTTGTTTTACTTTTTCCAATATCTTTTAGAAACGGCCATTACTTTGGAAAGTTTTTGTGATGTTATTCATTTCTTCGTTTTCAATTTGTTGGTACACCATATTCTCACTTTAGTATTTAGATAATGGTTGGATCGTTGGAATTAAGATGTGGATATTGACCTGTGTTTGTTGGTTTTTCATAAACAAACACTGTTTCTTGGAATCCATTTCCACTTTCAAAGTAACCACCTGAATTTTGTTTGTTATGCAGGGACTATAGCCTGTTGCCAATGTTTTAGTCTATTTCGAGAATAATATATCATTATTTTAAATGTGTAAGCTGTGGTAAAAGCTGGACTGCTCTCATTACACTAGTAACTGAATCCCTTGCACTTTTTTAACTAAAGTTATGTGAAGGAATGACACAAGAAGTACAAATTCAAGTATTATGGTTTGTTTAAGGGTGAATAAGGATATATGTTTACCTGGAACGATTATCGATATCTTTATCTATACATCAGCCTTCGAGCAGATTTATTTATTTTGAAAAATGTTCAGATATTTATCAGGCAATTGCCAGAACTCACATCTTAGTGAACCTTTTCGATAAAACACGCACAAAATAACTAGATTCTAGAAAACCCTCTCATTATTTCTGATATCAAAAATGGTACACAAGCGTATTGTTGATATAATGATGAATTTAAAAATAATAGTTATTAGAGTGTCAAAGTGGTTTTAATAAGATATAGAAGCACGGCATCATGCAACCTGTTTATGGCTAGAGCACATGCAATCCACTCAATAATGAATTCAGTAATAGTTAAAGCATTTCCTCGATTCAACAATTTTCACCAAAGATGTATTATCATATAATTTGTTACGCAGTCACGGCTTGTTTTGTTTCCAATAATAGAGAAAATGTAAATTTAATTTTTTATTCGTTCTAATGCCATCGTTATTTCATAAAATATTTTCTCTATTTCATTATCGTAATTCATTATATCAGTTTATAAAAGTACTAAGGACAATGCTTCGATAAACTCGATACAGTATTGTTTCTTTTATTTTCTCCAAGCAAACATCCAATAACAGAAAATCTTATAACTGATATTACATGAGTACATAAATATCTCAAACCATCGAAATTGATGAAATATCATATTACCTGGTATACCGGTATGAAGTGAGCGTCAAGATAAAAATGTCCCGGTAGCGCACATTTGTTGTGAACGAGCCTTTATTTATTTTTTTTTTTTGTTTGCTATCACATCTGTGGAACATATTTAGTATACATCAAGTCATTGAACAGACAACATCACATTTTTCATCGCGTTAAAAAAGACTAGAAAGTGATGAATTGCGGAAAGTAAGTGCTGTAGAGTCGCATCGAAAGGTTGTCGAGGCATATGATGATCATACTCTACCAGAAGCAACATGCAAAAGATGGTTTCAACGGTTCAGAAATAATAATTTTGATGTGAGAAATGAAGAACGTGGAAGACCACAAAAAAAGTTTGAAGACGCCGAATCGTAAACGATATTGGATGGAGATGACAATTTGAATCAAAAGCAAATGGCAGAAATGTTAAATGATGCACCACAAACAATGTCTAATGAGCTTGACCAAGATATTTGCACACCTAACTTTTTCTCAAAATATGAAAACTCCAGCTCATCTCTTTCGAAAGATAGGCGGTATACGACCGACCGGCCGGACGGACATACTCAACTTTGGCCCTGTATTCTTTTGGGCAAAAAAATACCTCGCTGTTCTACAACAACAAGTGCGCAAAAACAGCTTAATTCCATGAATTCGGTTGATATTCAGTACTTTAACGAAATTTCCTATATTGAGTTATGGTCACTGGTTACAAGGAGGGTAAATTAAATGTAGTTAAAATAAGGGTTGATAGTCGAAAACAAACGATCCATCACTTTTATTTCAGTTTTTATTCAAATCAGTTATTTTCGAATCAAAGATTCTGGACCTCACTGCCTTTCACAATACCAAATGTAGTTGGATAATTCAGGATACTATCCCTACATATTCAGTTAAGTACCAGCCAGACACGTTTCATATTAGATGAATTTTCCGGAAAAAATTCAGCGGCCGTATTCTTGCGAAACCCTCCATCAAATTTGGCTCCTTTATAAAATAAGTGAGCCAATCTCGAAGTAAACGTATCCTGTGAAATGAAACTCGCTTGGCAGATTCATTAGTAAATTATCTCATTTAAAACAGAATTTTATGTGATTAAACCAGGTGCATGCCTTATCACATAAATGGAGAAGTTGAATAATTTCTAGATTTATTCACCAAATGGAAAATTCTTTATTTCGAAACATGTATTACGTGAGAAGTCAAATCACTTCAAGACATAAATGTTTTACATTGTAGAGAGAGGATCGCAAACAGCGCGATATTAAGACGATAAGCAATATGCTGATGTATAATATATGCATTTATATAGATGGGTTAGAATTGTGGATAATATTTTATTGCCCAAAATCAAGATGGGTTTTCAAATTTTTTTTTAAACCAATTTTTCAAACTTTGTCTATATTTCGGACGTATTTACGTCCTTCATCAGGACTCTAAAAAAATTATTACATTATATAACTTATTATTTTTACAATAACGAATTAACTACTTACAGTTTTCAAGGTTTATAAAATTGTCCAAATTTGGAATGTTTGAAGAATGATGTTGAGTGTTTTTTTGAAAGGAGTTTTTTATAAATGTCAAAGAAACATAAAGTAGGGAAGTGAAAATAGATAAGGGATGTAAATAAAATAAAAAGAACCTTCTTGGAAATGTGTTACATCAAAAATAATCCTAATAGTATCAACAAAAAATCTGATGTTGCTAAACTCAGCTCAATATATAGTTACCTTCTATCTCTAGATCAAAAATTGTGACTCCTCTTGATCTTTTCCTAACTTTCAAATTAATAATTTCAACTACTATCCCTTATCTTGATTCTATACTAATTTTTCGATTTTATTTACATCCCTAATCTATTTTCACCTTCCTACTCTATGTTTCTTTGACATTTATAAAAAACTCCTTTCAAAAAAACACACATCATTCTTCAAACATTCCAAATTTTATATTTATATAATGTAATAATTTTTTGTAGAGTCCTGATGAAGGACGTAAATACGTCCGAAATATAGACAAAGTTTGAAAATTGGTTTGAAGAAACCTTGATTTTGGGCAAAAAAATTTGCCAAGAACCCATCTATATACACATATTCATACGGCAATACTCCTTTTAGTCATTATGTATAATATATATATTCTCTTGAACTTTTGGCTTACAAAACAAATGTTAGCTGGGGTTGGTGACGTGGTTTATGACATGAAAGCCAAGGGAAAAAATCCCTGTGAAAAAAACCCTGCCTTCCCACATAAGTATTGTTGTGTGTACAAAATATATATATATTCCTGCTAAAGTGCTTGGAGACAGACATTAATTTCTTTTTACTCCCCTGGATGAATAAGAACAACCGGGAGAAAACCTCGAAAATTTAGAAGAGAAAAACAAGCTTCAGCTCCATAATGGAATGCAAACATCCGAAGAAATTGGCTATTTCTCAGTCGATTCGCTGCTTAACTTTTCACTGTATTTGTTGATACAAATGGAGTGTTCTGAATTGAAACATCCTGCGGCGCGACAACTATCATCTTCATTTCAGAGTTGCTGAAAATGTCTGGAACAGAGCCGGCTCCAGTTTTTAACGAAATCTTCCCCAATGAAAAATAATTTTTTGTTCAGATATTCAATACAGTTTTAGATTGCTCAATATTTCAGTATGGAGAAGAAGGAAGGAATGTTCTTATTATGTCATTTTTGCACTTGTCACCTTGGTTCTTCGGCTGTATCCTCCGATTTTGACGAATATTATCATTGCGATACTGAAGTAATTGGTTTATTTGCATTCTTCAACAATGACTCGACCACATTTCAATATTAAGATATATTGTGAGCTGCGGATGCTTCCTCCACGTTAATCCTCATTTTCAACTCCCAGCCGATACTCAAAGAGAAGGTAGTCAACTATGTCGGCTGTGCAATCCTATCATTAAAATCTTTCTGTTGACCTGAAGCTCCTCTCAAGCCTCTATTCGTTGCTAGATTTGAGTCATGATAGGAAAAAATAGATACAATTTTATACAATTTGATTTGGGTTGTTGTATCCGAATCAAACATACTGGGATTAGTGGGGAATTTTAACTGTGATTGGCTTCCCGCAGTTCAGCATGGAATTTGCGCCGCAAGCTAGCTGACACGAAATTTGGTGTAGAAATTGATTGGAATGTATTTATAAATATCAAATGTATCGAAGTCGTCGAATTATTATGCCTCTATCTAAAGATATGCCGCATAACGATGTTCCATTAACACCAAAAAAGTACTTCTTAGTTTTAACCCACTCTAATAGGCACTAAATAATTGACATACTTTGAGAATCAGTTGGTCAAATATTTCACCATTCTGAAGGGCAACTTTCAAAAATGGAACCCACAAGCAGATAGGAAATAATTCTCCCCTGTTCTCAATTATTTCACGATGAATAGTCATCCACAATTTCGTCAAAGCGGTTGTGGTGTTTACCATGCTTCGATAATTTCATTCGACCGAAAGCGAGCTGGCAGAAAATAAAATGATGAATTTCGGCTTCCTTGAATTCTGCTTTTAATTAGCGAAAAAACACGCCTACCAACGATGAGATTAAATTTTTTCGAATCGCCTGTTCACAATGGTGTCTCGTCTCTTTCTTTCTTGCAAAATATTATCCCGTCTTTATTAATATTGAGTGTTTTTATTCAATCAGTTTTGGATAGAAAGTGCCAGAAGTTTGGAAGAATATTTTGGGAACTTAGGAATGAATTTGCCTTTTCATGAACATTTTTTGTCAGACATCTAACCCTACCTTGATCTATCAAGAATATATGTCACCTACAAAAGTATCGAACATAAGATCATCGATCCAGTACCAAATATTAGATGGCTGTCGAGGAATTTCGCGGCCTAAAGAGACGCCGGTTGTGATTGTCTTGCAACAGAAAATATAGTGTTCAGAAGGCGCATTCTGTTAGAAGAAGTTTGGTGAAACTATGGTATTTGTATTGTGAAACTCAAATCTAATTGATTATTTCTTATAGTTTCATTTTACCTATCGTGCATAGCAGTATTTATCGTGAAGAAGTTTTTTGTTGTTCAGTATTTTCCTCTTCACTTTTGATCCGAAATAAGGTATACTTCATCATTTGGATCCAACCGTTGTGCTATCGTTTGGTGTTTACCATCACATACCATGGAAAATGTAGAATGTTACAAGTTATATATTGCAAATAAGTGATATCGTCTCTAGAAGTTTGGAGTTTCCGGATGTTGAAAAGAATATTCGAAGAAGCACTACCAGCAATTCCCAGTCGATACTCAAGGAGACGATATTCAACCATGTCGGCTGTGCAATCCCATCATTAAAATCTTTCTGTTGAGGCTACCTGAAGCTCCTCTCAAGCCTCTATTCATTGCTAGATTTGAGTCATGATAGGAAAAAATAGATACAATTTTATACAATTTGATTTGGGTTGTTGTATCCGAATCAAACATACTGGGATTAGTGGGGAATTTTAACTGTGATTGGCTTGCCGCAGTTCAGCATGGAATTTGCGCCGCAAGCGAGCTGACACGAAATTTGGTGTAGAAATTGATTGGAATGTATTTATAAATATCAAATGTATCGAAGTCGTCGAATTATTATGCCTCTATCTAAAGATATGCCGCATAACGATGTTCCATTAACACCAAAAAAGTACTTCTTAGTTTTAACCCACTCTAATAGGTACTAAATAATTGACATACTTTGAGAATCAGTTGGTCAAATATTTCACCATTCTGAAGGGCAACTTTCAAAAATGGAACCCACAAGCAGATAGGAAATAATTCTCCCCTGTTCTCAATTATTTCACGATGAATAGTCATCCACAATTTCGTCAAAGCGGTTGTGGTGTTTACCATGCGTCGATAATTTCATTCGACCGAAAGGAAGCTGGCAGAAAATAAAATGATGAATTTCGGCTTCCTTGAATTCTGCTTTTAATTAGCGAAAAAACACGCCTCCCAACGATGAGATTAAATTTTTTCGAATCGCCTGTTCACAATGGTATCTCGTCTCTTTCATTCTGCAAAATATTATCCCGTCTTTATTAATATTGAGTGTTTTTATTCAATCAGTTTTGGATAGAAAGTGCAAGAAGTGTGGAAGAATATTTTGGGAACTTAGGAATGAATTTGCTTTTTGGCGCTCTTGTTCACCTGAACAGAGTGCTTATCAATTTGCCCAAATGTCTGTGACTTTCGAATTTTTGGGCAAAAGTGGTATCAATCGTTTTGTTTGGACCTACTGATGAATAATCCGTGGTCAAAATCGATTCTGTCCGTCCGTCCGTCCATTCCGTGAACACGATAACTCTCGAACGGATGAAGTTAGAGAGTTGAAACTTTCAGAATAGGTTTGAGGTATAAATATCTCGGCTAAGTTCGTTATTCGGTCAAATCGGCCGAATAGGTTCGGAGTAACAAAAAAAAAAATTTTTTTTCAAATGACACTGTTCAAATAAACATTTTTTTATGGTGCAGTTTTATCAGACGTATACAAAAATACCACTCTCGACTTCGACAAGCTAATAGTTCTGGAGATATGATTTTTCAAAATTTAAATAATTGTCAGCGACTTTGAAGGATCTCTATATCTCCATAAAAGTAACTACGTTCGGTTGAGTAACTGTGAGAAACGTCAGAATTATTTTCAAATAGGAGAGTACAGGTTCAATTCCGTACGGAGTTTGAACTCAAGAAGTTTTTATCAACATTGATTATTATTTGACTTAATCTTAGAGATTTCAACTTTTGTATTTTTATTCAAATAGGTGTTAATGTCTATATATTTTTTTACTCCACTTTGGGTGACCTTCAATAGATATGCTTAGTGATTCCTACAAAACATATTCTCGTTGATTATTTCGACCTTGTTGATTTGAACAGTTGACATGTTTTTGACAAATTAATACTTAGGAATATGTTACTTTCAAACAATTGAAGAATTACTCGTAAGTGGTTTACAAGAGCGCCTAAGCCAACTGACCTCACGTCAGTGCTTTCTAAATTTTTTATGAACATTTTTTGTCAGACATCTAACCCAACTTTGATCTATCAAGAATATATCACCTACAAAATTTTCGAACATAAGATCATCGATCCAGTCCCAAACCTAATAACTTATTCGATGGCTGTCGAGGAATTTCGCGACCTAAAGAGACGCCGGTTGTGATTGTCTTGCAACAGAAAATGTAGTGTTCATAAGGCGCATTCTGTTAGAAGAAGTTTGGTGAAACTGTGGTATTTGTATTGTGAAACTCAAATCTAATTGATTATTTCTTATAGCTTCATTTTACCTATCGTGCGTAGCAGTATTCATCGAGAAGAAGTTTTTTGTTGTTTAGTTTTTTTCCTCTTCACTTTTGATCCAAAATAAGGTATACTTCATCATTTGGGTCCAACCGTCGTGCTATCGTTTATTGTTTACCATTGCATACTATGAAAAGTGTAGAATATGACAAGTTATATATTGCAAATAAGTGATATCGTCTCTAGAAGTTTCCGGATGTTGAAAAGAATATTCGAAAAAGCACTTCCATAAAAAGTCATAGAAGAATGGACAGTTTTATCCAATCTCCGATTCGCATAATTCATAAGGCTAATTTACGTCATTTTCTGTAGGGATTTGAATTCTCCAGGGTATGAAAATATCATTCTTCATGAAGTTGCCAAGTTTCGAACTAATCCAAACTGAACACGGCCCAGTGACCGCAAGCTCCAATTAAACTTGTCATTAATCGTTCCATGTGACTTTTCACTTTTAGTGGTCAGTTCGGTTAAGCTGACAGTAAGACCACAGATACGTAATTGATGACCGATGTCTAATGAATCAGCGTGAAGCTTGGGGGTTTAATCATGGTTTCGCTATGAGACCCTGTATTTGATTTGGAAGTAGACGACAATTACGCCACTGGAAATTTCATTCCATTTTGGATCAAGGAGATTACTATGTTGAATGACATATTCAGAGTGTTCAAAAGGTAGAAGATGATTGCCGTGATTGTGAGTTTTTGTTTCACAATTCAATTAGATTTATGATACGTGTTTCGGTTTTGCGACTATCTTCAATATTCGAAAGATTACACTTAGAAACCAAATAAATGTAGAGGCATTTATATCAACCCAATCTGAAATTAAGAAAATTCTAGCTCATCTCCTCCGAAGATAGACTACCGATTTCAGGAAGTGAGCGTATATCGACCGAAACTATTTTTAGATCTTCATTTGAAAAGTACAGAAATTTGAGCAGAACGATAGCACACGGTTTCATTAAGAGCAAGTTTGAAAGAAATTATGAACATAAGATAATTTTCTCTACAAGAGGTATAACAAGTTTCTACCTGATTCATTGAACAAGAATATATGTTCAGATATTAAATTGATACTTACGATATTAACGTTCGGAGAATTTCAATTCAGGAAAAATGTTATTCACGCAAGCATGGGTAGAAATAGTACATTGTTTACCGGGTAGGAAGAGCTTAACATTCCTGGACGACTGTGAAGATTGCTAAGTCGAGGCGCAAGCCGAGTCCAGGAATGTGGCTTTTCCTACGAGGTAAACCTACTATTTTTCCGCCAATCGTTTAAAATTCGACAGATATTGATTGATTTAAAAAAAAACGCGATAATTTTATTCTCAAATAAATGGTGCTTTGAAATTCCTAATAAAATTACTTGGGTTACTATGGAAACGTATTGAGGTTGAATTGTCAAACTTGACGCTTATAAATTTAATTGCTGGTGTTCTCGAAAGTAAAATGATAAGTGATGATGAAATTTCCATTCCTGGGACCCCTCCAGAGCTGGTTGAGGTAGTGAATACTGCTTCATTAGAATTATTGCCAAAAAAATCAAGAGAAAAGTACGAAAATGCATACAGACGTTTTATGAATTATCGCATGAGTAAATATACGAGTTCTTTCTCAGAAAATGTTGTAATGGCATACTTCCTAGACCTTTGTTTAAAGATGAAATCTTCAACATTATGGGCCAATTATTCAATGCTGAAGTCAACCCTTGCACTTAAACACAATGTAGATATATCTACATACTCAAAACTTCGTTCTTTATTGCAACGGCAAGCTCAAGGTTATAGGGCAAAGAAATCTAAGATTTTAACGAAGGAAGAAATTAAAAAATTTATCCAGGAAGCTCCAGATAAAGAAAATTTAATGATTAAGGTAATTTACAAGTTTTTAATTTCTATTTAGATTATAGCTTTATTTATTTTTTAGGTGGCTATAATATTTGGTATTTCTGGGGCCTGTAGAATGGATGAGTTAGTCCGAATGACTGTACACGATATAGAAGACTTAGAATCTAAGCTTTTAATCGGCATACCTGATTCGAAAACCAACAAACCAAGATCATTTGTAATTAATCAGATCTACTTGAATGTTTATCGAAAGTATGTTTCGTTAAGACCTAAGACCAGAAAATATGAACAGTGATCGATTTTTCTTTAAATATCAAAGCGGAAAGGGTTGTAGACAAGTGGTAGGAATTCATCAATTTAGAAAAATGCCCAAAATAGTTGCTACTTATTTGAACTTGCTAAATCCGACAGAATATACTGGTCACTGCTTTCGTCGGTCTTCTGCAACAATATTGGTTGACTCTGGTGGCGACATAACTAGTTTAAAAGGCATGGCGGATGGAAGTCATCAAACGTTGCTGAAGGATATATCGAAGAATCGCTTAACAATAAGATTGAGGTGGCAAATAAAATTTTCACAGTACAAAATATTCAACAAAATGACCCTTCCACCCTGCATGTTGTCCAAAATGTTTCTTATAGTTCTAAGAGTGTTCCTCCATTGTTCAATAATTGTACTAACTGTCAAATTACTGTAAATATAACAAATTGATTCAGCAATGACTTGATGTTTTCAAAATATAAATTAATTCCTTATAAGCAATGTGTTTTCTATCATTTTTGTAGAACACTAACAACTGTACGGAAATATCATTTCCTTACAGTAAGGAAATAACATTTCCTTACAGTAAGGAAGTCCTGACTTTTTCTTCAAGAAATTTTGACAGGAATGTCAAAATTTTCTGGCGATATGCGGAAAAAACATTTTTTTTATGAAACGTGACATATATTTTCGTCACTTAACCATATGAAATGTATAATACTGTCTGAAGAAGGCAACAAAGTTGATGAAACATTACGATAAAAAATATATTCAACTTTTTTCAATAAAACCTCTATCTTGAACAAACACTTTGTTACACTAGCTGCTTATTGATTAAATAACCCTATTTATAGGATAGTGAGTATTAGAATTGGTCAATAAATGCTTCATCTTTATTATTCTTCAGAAATAAACTCCAAATTATAATTTAGTTTTGAAACTACATTCTGTGAAAATGTGCCTGGTTTTACCAGCAAACCTGAAGCCGGTTCTTTCAAATAATCGTAAAGAACTGAAATTAGTCGGAAGTATAGAGCCAATAGGTACACACCCACTTTCAGCAATATGTTTTGCCATAATTTGTAACATCACTTCACCGAAGCCTCTACCACGATATCCTTCCACTGTTTGCAGTAGATTGATGTGCCCCAAATGACCTTGAATTGCCCATGCAATCAGTTCATCATCATCTTTCTTAAAGAGCCCATATCCTCCATTTTGTTCGAGATAAACTGTCAAGAATTCGTGAGAATCCTGGAATTTGTGAGGCCATACATCGTTAATCTTCTTGGAGTACTCTTTCGTCAATCTTCTCACGTATGTATTTGGAGGTACTATTACCTGTCTTCTTTTAGCTTCCTCAATATCCATTATATACAGAACAGCATCCATTTTAAGAAGAATTTGTCTGTGTAGATATTTGATTGATTCAAGTATGATAGGGAGACAATCATCACAAATATTCAAAAAATTTATACGATCTAAAGGTGATATTCTTCGAGTCCTTGTTAAGGCTACATGTATGTTTTTATAAGTTTTATCCAATGAAAATGTGTATATTGATTTTGATTCATAATCGAGAAAAATAACAATTGATCCATCTTTTCTCCATGTTCCTTGTGGAGATGTTACGATAATTTTTATTCTGTCTTGTTTGTTTTTCCATCTCAACGCCAAATCTAGTATAGCATGAGCACTGAAAGCTTCATCCACTTCACTGTACATAGTTTTTAATTCTTCCATCTCATCGAAGGTCATTTCAACTAGGATATCTTCATGGTTCTCAGCCATTGCCATTATAAATTTAACGTAAATATCTAACTTCACAATTCAGGCTAAAACGAAATTTTCAAAAGGAAACATTCAATTTTTTTAAATCAGAATTCACATTGACGTTCAGATACTCTTTGGAAGATCAATGGACTTGAAACACATAAAGTATCGTTTCAGTATGGGGAATATTCAATTATCAAGACTTGCGCATACGATAAAAAAGGTCTCAATTTGAACCTATTTTTATTTCTGTTGATGTGACAATTTATTCAAAGCAGCAAGTCTTATCAGTGTATATCATCATTATGTGTTTGTTGTTAACAAAGTGGACCGAAATACATATTGATGATTTTATACTCTTTCGTTTCGTAATTCATTTATTGATAAATCTCGACATAGTCTAGACATTAAGTGCTTTTTAGGTCAAAACTTCATTTTAAAAGTTTATAGAGGTGTCACCCGATAACGTATAGCGATTCTTTCGAAATATGAATAAGTTTGTTATTAAAAATTAAGAGGAACAAAAGAGGGATTGTGTTTTTTCGCAAATTATTCTGAAATTGGTTTCAATTTTTTGATATCGTTCAATGATTCGGAAGGAGGAGGAAAACATACTTAAAAAAATCCAATTACTCTCTATCTTTCGGAGGAGATGAGCTTAAGATTTCAAATTTTCAAAATGGGTTGGTTGTCCCAATATTTTCGTCAAGTTAATGGGCCAACTCCGTCAAATAGTTAAGCAGTTAAAAGCATATTGATTTCTTCAATAACTTCTAGATTATTAACTCAATTATTCCGATAAGGTTGAAGGAAATAGGTCTGATACATTTGGTGCAAAGAACCACCACGCTAAAAAAGTGTAGAAAAATCCCGTTTATCAGAAGAAAACGTCTTCTGAGACCTTCATTAAACAGATCCTCGAAAGAATAACATTTTCAGATATGTAGATTACTAATTATTGCGCTTGAAATGTTATCATTCGATCTGCCAAAAATGTAATGTTGTATATGCACCGTATAGAGATTTGGCCATATTGTGAAATTCCTTGTAAAGTTTTTGAGAAAGTTCGAATGTGCTTTCCATGTCATCCAAAAGGTGAGTTCAGCTTCGTGTCAGATTTGAACTCTCATCAAATGTTATCTAGTGAGTTGATGAGAAGTTTGTTTAGGATTATGATGAACTGAATAAAAAAAAATATAGGACATCACTTTTTATCTTCTCAATCATTCATTACACACGTTATTGTAAGATTTTCATTTGATCAGTAGATAAAAATGCCTTTTCAATCTCTCCAAGAGATATTAAAAGCAAACACGTTTCAACGAAACCAAAGTCTTAATGATTGGTCATAATATTCTGGAAATCTCACTAACTTTATTGATTCCCTCACGACAATCGTACATGGTTAAAATATAACGATACTTTAATTGGAATTGATCAGTCATTTATGTATACAAGATAAACTAGAAATGGAATACAACAAAAATTCTCAGTGCTCATAGTGCTCATTTAAGACTGATGCATTTCAAGATTAAAATTCCAAGAACTGGTTGTTGGGAAAAATGAAGAAACAAACCTGTGTATGAAACTTGATTCCTCTATACATCCATGCATTGAAGTAATACGCAGTTGTTATCACTCAGGGTAACACGTATAAAGAAGGAAGATCATGTCCAATACAAACCGAGGTATCTCCTCAAAACGAAATCCTATTGGGATTAATTGTAATAAATCGATATTTTTCTCTATGAACAGTTGAAAATAAGAAAATGAGACAGAAAATGAGGTATGATGGCAAGCAAACATTTTCTGTTAACCTTAGTCAGAAAAAAGAAATATTTTTATCCGGATGCAGTAATTTCCAACTGACTTGTGAGTAATGGCAACCTATGCATCAGGATATGGACGAAATATGTTTCCGGTGACTGATTATGGACTATAGAAATTAATACCAGCATGATAGTTGCACAAATGCCCTAGAAGATGTTATTAATTCACCGGCATCCATTCATTTCCTTCTCGGATTTTGCGAGAATGCTATAACTCATTAAACATCATATTTGCAGCTCAAATTGATGAACATCATTATTAAAAATGTTTAAAGCACTCACAGAATTTATTAACTTTCGTGGTCTCGATTATGTCTAATATAATCGGAAAACCTTATAAATAATTACATATTAAATTTGACAGAACTGAATGAATTTAACAGAATAAAATTATTTTCAGCTGATATCAACTCTGGCGTTGAAAAAATGATTTTAGCAGATCGAAACATTATCTTCGAAAAAATATCTTACAAATTAGGTGCTAGCGTCGAAACAATACATGAAATTTTTCATGACACGTTGAATTTTCGTAAATATGCGCCAGATGGATTCCCAGAATGATGCCGCAGTTCATAGAGAGGATCACTCAAAGATCTGTTCAGAGCTAAAACAACAGTTCGACGAAGAGAGTGAGTCCTTCTGACAATGCATAGCCAGTGAGTCCATCATTAAAAGTTGCATGGTTTACAAACTTCGGGAGTCTCCTGCTAAAACATTCAAGTTTTATCCACCAGCCAAAAATATGCTAGTCATGGAGTTCTGGGAGATGTACGAGCATATTTATTGCTTTTATTTGGAGGCAGAGCTACAGTGAATGCTGATTCGTATTGTAATATGATTGACGAAGAATTCAGACCGGCTATCTACAGGAAATGATCAGGATTGATCACTTAATCTCTTATTTTTCATAAACAAAATGCACCCTCCCATACCACTCGCTTACTCACTGTCTTGATTTAGACCCATGCGATTTCCACCTCGTTGGACCGCTAAAACACTATTTACGAGGAAAGATTTTTGAGGACAACGAAGATGTCTGGAAACATGTGGTTTTGTGGCTCTGACAGCAACTCAAAGAGTTCTATGCCAAAAGAATACACTTGATCAATGACACTGACAAAAAATTGTCATAAGCCGGTTTATCTCAGAGCCATGACGACAAGCGAATACTTGTTGAGGTTCATGATGATCTGAAATAGTACATCAAATTCAATTCATTTCTTTATGATGAAGGCAGATAATAATGTATAGGACAAGTCAACATCAGGAAAAAAAAAGGAAAGATACTAACTTTGAGAAGCAGAAATTAACACTACAAAAAAACAATTATAAGTGTTGCATTTTTTTTATTGTAGTTGAAGGTATCGACTACTTTGGTCATTAGCCTTGCAGGTAAAGATCTCAATATTATTCATATAAAAGGATATTATAAAATATATAGGTAAGTGTACAGCAATTATTGGTGTACGTAAATGAAAACAAAGTGTTGAATTATTGAGCTCATAGATCTAAAAACACTCGAATTTGAGCAAAAAAAACCAAAATAACTTGTAAATTGCACACCCCGTATATCACATGATCGCAAATTCATTGTAATTCGCACACCCTGTATGACATTTTATCGAAATTAGATCTCATACGCGAAAAAACATGAACACTTGCATATGGGACACCCACTATATAATCGATTCGCAGTGGGCGCAGACTCTGGTGAAAGTCAGTGATTCCAATGAACACAGCCCGTATATCAATCGATCGCAATCGGTGCATTCCACAAAGGTAGTATAAGCATTATTCGATAAAGCTCCCATGTAACACCCTGTATATGAATCGAAAATAATTTTTCCATAAAAAATAAACCCAAAAAATATCGTTTCAACTCCATCAATTTTACAAAGGTAAAATAAAAATTAATGGAAATAGGTCTGAACGTGTATTCATGAACAGAGTGCTTAGCCGTTTTCTCCAGAATAAACTAAGTGTGTCGGATTCTAACATAGAGTATCATAAGTTGGATCGGACCTCGGAGAGGGCAATGAATTCGCGCGCAAATCGAGTCCAAAATGCCGATTTTGAAAGGCATATTTGAGGTGTTTTTCTTTCGATTCATGAACTGAGAGTAGTCTCTAGAGATTCGGAATCTCCTGTAGATTCTTATTCGAGCGCTAGAAAGGCGTGAAGAATCTTCCACCGCCGATATCGAGCGAAAAATCGATGCCGGATTTTCAAATTTGGAGCTCGCGTTCGGCTATCATCGGAATCGTATCAGAAATTGTGACATTTTATAGCGTATTTCGTGAAAATTGCCGAATTTGGAATGAAGAATTCGCGGCCTTATCTCGCTACTTGGATATGAAAATTGGTACCCGGAGATTTGAAATTTTCGCGATTTTCGTTTGATAATTTCGGGTACTTTAAGAGCGCCCGGGGGGGTTTTCGCGGCGCTTCTCCTAGAGGAGGATACGCCTTCTCGTTTTTTCTTAAGATTGCCTCTCGAGCGGCCCTGCGGGTCGCTCGGAAAGCTTCGCTTTCCGGGTCCCTCACGGGACCCCCTCTCATAATTTTCTCTGGTTTACGATCTGATTACTATATTATATAGATAAAATATTCAAAGCGCTCTTTCTCTGAGATGACATTAATTATCAAATGATCTGTGAGCGTATTCTCATAGAAATATCGGATAATTCAAAAATTATGGCAGAGAATGACCCAAATATTTCAAATCAAAATTTCAGATTATCAAGTATTTCACATTCGCCTGTCATCTGTCATCTGATCCCTTGTAGAGATAAAATCAATAATATTTTAGGGAGAATTATAATGAAAACATCACTAATCTCACGGATATCTGTCGATCTGTTCACGTACGAATTTCCCAGAGGTTTTTACTGATACACAATCCAATCACAACTGAACTCATTGGGTTTGAATACGGATTTCTAGCAAAATAACGAACCTACCTATGTGCATCCAAATACGAAATTAGTGTGCGAAGCATGAAACCATTAATTTGCCGATGTCCAAGCGAAGGGTGTAAAGGGATAACATTTAGCACTTATCACATATGATGTTTATTGGCTGGTGAATATTGTGGAGAACTTGCTCAGACAAAGTTCGTCCTACAACTTTGCATACAGATGACTGCTTTGTGGAAATTGCATATTCGTTTCATCACTGGAAATGTGTTTCTTCCAACGGTGTGACAGGAACGTATTGTCACGATTATTCGACGAGGATTATATTGTCCAAGCTTTTTCTCTTCTTGATCACTTTTTTAATTTATTTTTGGTGAATGTAGATATGTAGAAGAATCAATACCTCATCTCATCGATAATTGTCCCATATAAAACAGGATTCATTTAGAAGTACTCTTTGTGGTGGGGATTTAGTTGCACATCGCGCATGCGTCGTGAACACTGGAATTCTTGTTCAGTAGTGTCTGACATTTCATAATGGAACGACTTAGCCCGGCACAGCATCCACAAATTGTTCAGGTGTATTACGAAAGTTGGCGTTCTCAGATTGATGTGTATGGGGCACTTAGAGCGACTTACGGTCCACATAATCGGTCTACCAAACGCATAATTCGCTCTACCATCACTAAGTTTGAGACTCTTTATTCGTTATTGGAGATGTAAACAGTCGTAGTCTTCAACATCTCAGGAGAAAATACACGCCTAGGGCCTTACAGTTGGTGCAATGATTATTTAAGTGTAAATTTTTCGGAAACTAAGGGTACAAATGATTTCAAGTTCAAGAACCATTTTTAAGAGTAATAAAAACAAATTTTACTGGCGAATAAAAAAATGAGGCATACTTCAGACCAATCAGCATTCATCAAATAAATTTCTGAGCCTGAAATTTTTTGTTAATCCCAAACGTTTCTGGTATCTGCGTCGTTGAAAATTCATTGTATTGCAAGTGTACTCGCATTATTTAATATTTGCAAAGCGGAAACAATAAAAGGGAGAAAAGATTCCAAATTGGAAAACTTTATAATTCGTACTATACAAACATTTGTTTCGCGAACTCCTGACCTTTTATCTCAACAGAAAGTGCTAGCAAATTGAAAACATGTCGTGATAAAACTTTCGGAAATGGGGGTTGTTGGGAGATCTTCATAATAGGGATTTCGTGGAAAATTATTCTGAGTTCAGGACGTGTAAGCTGTTCTCTGCGGTTTTTGCACCTTGTTTCCAGATCCTTTTACCCAAAGTCAGGGTTTAGTCTAATTAAATTTCGACTGTGGATTATGCAGATCTAGTTTTTCCTTTTTTTGTTCACTGCCAACTATAATTGCTCTGAATATTCAACCGAAATTATTTTTCATTATAACTTTGCTTCGCTGTTATCAACATGTCACAGAAGTTGAAACTGTAATATTTGGCCACTGAGATCAATTAAAATATCGAGAAGCACTGACGGGAGGTCAGACGATTTTGTTAGATTTCCATATAAGGATTTTCATTCCATAGGTGTTTTCTATTGTCACTAAATCATACAGAAAGCATTTCCTTGTAAAATATTTATTTGTTTTGACTCCTTTATTGAAAGTCTTAATCAATAATGGAACAGAAATGAAGGATATTTTTGTTGTACATCCTTGTGTGACAAGAATGAAATATATTAAAAACCTAAAACTGAATCTCACAAATTACCTTCAATTGGAGTATTTTGGCCTATACAATAGCTTGGAAAGTGTTGCTTCTTAAACAGGTGATGATAGAGAGAAGCTTTATGTTCCTTCCTTCACACTTCTAATTATCAAGTAGCGAAAGAGCGACGTTCTCAAAACTAGCACCTGAACTTCTCTCCATCTATGACCTCTGATATAAAAAATAAATCGACTTTATTTTTTTTCATTTACGTCTTCATAATATATCCGATAAGCAGTTTCAATTCATAATACAAAATATTAAATAATAATTCGATAGTAAAATGGAGAAATGGTTTTGATGCATAATACTAGGAGATTAGAGATATTTGCTCAGTTTGGCAACATGAAAATTCATCTCTGGCGTAAGTGCAATAACGTACAATACGTTACAATCGCCAGTTCTAAGTTTCAGATGCGACACTATTGGATGTTAATAAAGGTGCCTATGTTCATACAGGGTGAGTCTTTGGTCACGGCGTTAATTTTAACTACCCCCTTTTGAAGCGATAAGCAACACTTTGCTCATTGCAATCTTATAAGCACTTTAAGATTTCAGATTGGGCTATGCCCCCACTGGGTGCCTCTTGAGATTACAAGAAAAATCTGCTTTTGCTTTATGATAATAATAATTATAGTAATAATAATAACAGATCTTTATTTCAAATCATTCCCAACCTACAAATCAATAACAGGAGAAAAAAACGAAACGAAATAGTGTCACAAAAGTTGAGAATCTACCCTACAAAGTCTCCTAGGGTATAAGGCTCTCTATTCAATAATAGACTATACCATTGTTTTTTGAATATTTTATGATTCCTTGTTTTCTGCATTTCTGGAGGAAGAGAATTGAACATTTTTAAAGTTCGATATTCAACCTGTCTCTGCGTAGTATTCAAATTACATTTTGGGAGGTTGTATGCCATTGTCCTTGTCTGGTATCTACTTTTCATATTTTCATGTTGTTGATAAAGCACCTGATTTTGTGGAAGAAGAGCAAGCATTCCTGTATATATAATGCATATATGGTGAGAATTCCATTTTTCTTGAAATGTCCCCTACATGATTCATTATACTTTAAACCACATTGTATTCTTAATGCTTTTTTCTGTAAGATAATAATAATAATAATAAGGTTGAGATGTTTCCAGATCCATAGAACATTAAACCAAATCTAAGTTTGGATTCAATTGTAGCATGGTACACTGTTTTTACAGTTTGATTCTGAGAGCATAAAAAGTTGGTCCCAGTTTTTCTTCTAAGTAGGCTACATGGTCTCCCCAGTTCAGTTTCTCGTCAATCTGCAGACCCAAGAATTTTGTAGATTTTGCAACCAGATATTGTTCATTATTGATAGTGACACTACTTGGATTTTTTACTCCGGAATTGGGTGGGTGGAAAGAAATTAGAGTAGTTTTCTTTCTGTTCAGTATCAAGTTATTTTCCTGTAGCCATTGTTCAACATCTTGCATAATATTCTCTACAGTTTGTTTCAGATCCGGCCATAATGACTCTACTATAAGCATGCTGTTATCGTCTGCATAATTTAACATCGATAAAGAGGCTTTGTTATTTTTCGATTGTATGTCTATTCCAAAATCATTGATGTATGCAATAAAGAACAAGGGGCCTGCTATACTGCCCTGTGGTATCCCCAATTTGATTCCTTGCACTTCAGACCTCACTGTTGTTTCATCTTGTGTCAGTTCCACAATTTGTTTTCCATCCTCAAAATATGATTCAATCCATTTCAACGCAATCTTTCCAATTCCATATCTTTTCAACTTTTTTGTCAGTATCCTGTAATTCAAACAATCATATGCTTTAGATAGATCTAAAAATAATCCTAGTGCTAGATTTCTATCTTCAAATGCATCAGTGATCTTTTTTACCTTTTAGACCTTACTGTGTAGCGACATACTTGCTTATGCACTGTGCTCCTGTTTAAAGCTCCAAAGTGTGATTGATATTTATGATAAAACCACATATTTATTAATCTTCAAGATATGTTACATAATTTTCCATTCAAAACATTATTTCAGCTGAAAATCATACTGAATTTCTTGGTTTGTGATTTTCCATCCTAATATTGATGAAAATATTCAAATTTTTGCGGAGTTATTACGACTCAGTGATTTCTGTCTGGTTGGGGTTGGATCAAGGAAAGAAGGCAATTTTCCTAATATTTTTCCAAATTTCAAATCATTCAACAACGAATATTTTGGAACCAGTACATTTAAAGAAAATTATTGTCAAATAACAAATTCTTCTAAAATGTCCGTGCACACAAAAAATGCTAGCATGTGTTTTGTGACTGCCAACTTTTTGGCAAGTTTTGAAGATTTTACATGTTGGTCCTGCATTAACTCTAACGACCTCAGAGGATAAAGTAAGTTTAGTTTAATCTGAATAGTGTGTCCCATTTGTTCAAACCCTTTTGCGAAATTTGAATTTACTCGGATTATTCATAACGAAAATATAACCAAGAAACATTTTTTAATAAAATATCAATACTATCGAAGGTTACAATTAATATAGTATTCAGAAACTCGCCCTGTTTAGTGAAAGGTGTTTTCCACATTGTATATGAAATATTCCTGCGACGTATCACCCTTACTTGGCATCGCCTCTACATATTTATCTCAACAGTTATCTATTTTGTGCAGAAAATTTTACATCCTGCTTTTAAATTCTTTTCCTAACAACGACAAATCTCAGCTGTTAGGTGTTGAGTGACATTAACACAAGCACAAACTTGAACTAATCAGTTTTTCCTACTAGAAACTTGAAATTGATCCAAACTAATTAACAAACTGTAATGGTCCGCCTGTTAAAGCCCGATTATGACACGCACAAATGGAATTCTTTCGGTAGCAAAGCATAATCAATTGTACCAAGCTATGGACGTATTCTATCAATCAATCAAACTACTCAACTTCTTTCTCAACCATCAACCTGGCGGTTTTCTCCAGCATGGAAACCCATTAAAAATTAACGGCGAAACACATAGATAGAATAATTGAATGTCTGGATGAGAGTGTTCATAAAATTTCTAGAGCGGTGTGGAAATGTTGGATGTTTTAATCAGCTTTTAAATGAGTTTGGGGCGTAACAAATTTATTAATATTCAATGGTATGGTCTTGTTAGGATGAAGAGTTGTCGCGACTTGAGACTGCTGAATCATATCTGAATTTCTCAAGCACAGACATGAACGCATCTCCTACTCTGCTTTGATATTTGGTGATTTTGCAGATTACTAAAAATTGAATTGTCAAAATATAGATATTTAAATGTGTGGAATTGAATTTTTTTCTCAATTTTTCCGTATGATCCCAAAAACAGCAAGAAGATAACCTAGAAAACCTTATTTCGCGAAGAGGAAACATCAACTCCCAGACCTTGGCCCGCTTGACTATTTTGCGTGCGGATACCTTAAAAGTTTTATCAAAATAATCCGACTAATCTAACCCAGTTGAAACAAAACACATGTCAGAAATAGCCGCAATATCAAAAGCTATGTGTTAACATGTTATCGCCAATCTTCGTTTCCGTTTGAAAGAGTGCCAGCAACGCAACGGTCATCATTTGGATAACATCGTATTTTCCAAATAATTCTCCAATTCATATGTTAATAATAAACTTTTTTATTGCTCACAAATATATTTTGTTTTATTGAACTTACAAATACCCGATACCCTTTCTGGACATCTTGTACAAATACTTTATGGTTGAGACATAATCATAATAATAAATATGACACGTCTTAATCCTGTGTGAGGATATTTAAAAGGATGATATATTAAAGTTGAAGTCCAAGGAGATAGTGATTGAAATAAAAGTGGTGGAAAACTGAAAAATTTGGTTATGGTTCATCCAAAATATTTCTTCGGTGTTTTTTTAATATTTTATTTATATATCGACCTCATTTTTTTATCGCATTGTTTCAGAGTCAGGAAAGAGACTTCAGAGCAAAGGCGCAGAAGTCCCTGACCGCTTGTAAGGACTTTTCTAAATTTTATTCTAATGAAACCCCAAGTCGCAAGAATTAATTTCGTCTCCTAATCATGAATATTTCAACAAATGGAATTATTGTGACCGTCGTATCCCTCATAAATCATAACCTATCGTGAAAATGAAATATGCACATATGAAATGAGAATATGCATCTTCATACTCTACCACAAGCTCTCAGGTGTTCATGCCGACGCAAGTTAACATCTTAATCTAGTGAGACATTGGTCTACAGGATTACTGTTCGCTTGATAATTTCTCCGGAGAATGTGCAGACTTGATTTTAATTGGAGTGCCATCCTCCGGATACATTTTCAAAAAGAAGGTATGCTGGGGCATCTTCAAAGGAAAACACGCTTTCAACCTAATTATGAATTAATAAATTGAATATACAGTATAGTTATACCGGCAGCGTCCGCATGACCTATGTTTTTAACATATTTCAAAAACATTTTCAGAACAATATTTTCACAAAATGATAATAACACAAAGAACAGTTTTTATATAATCTATGCAATAATTCCTTCATCGGGCTAAATCAAGAAAAAAATTATAAAAGTCGTCTTGTTTTCGGAGGAAAATCTAAGACATTGACATGAAGGGGTTAGAGTTACATCATACAGGTTGCCAGGCCCCTCTTCCCCACTGGGTACTATGGGCACGTGCCTAGGGCCCTGCGATCGAAAGGGCCCCCCTAGTTCCTGCTAGATTACCAAATGGTAACCGATATTTAGGTATTATTAAAAAACATTAATTTTGAAAACTCTGATGATAATGACTTAATACAATACCTATGCTTCTTCTCCAAATTGAAACGAATAAAAATGAATTAAGAATTAATGCTTCAAGAGAGATTAACTAGTTTGTCGCTGATGTCCATAGAATGTGATGTTCTCAATACCATAGATTTTGAAGAAGTGATTAACGATTTTGCTCATCTTAAATCTAGAAGGGTACCTTTGCAATCGACATAGAATTAATCTAAAGACTTAATGCTAAGCGAGTTACATTTGTAGATTATTTTTTATATTTCCTATTTTTTTATAGTTATTAACTTAACAAAAATAAATTTACAACCTTGTTTGTGTGCTTTTAATCTATTATAACTAAATAGTGTTTTCTCAAGGTCATAGGGGCCCCATGATCCTAATGTGCCCAGGGCCTCAAATAGTTTAAAGAAGTCCCTGCAGGTTGCTTATGCTTCCTTCATGTCAATGTGTTAGATTTTCCTCCGAATGAGAAGTCCTAGTGTTGAAGACATAAATTGGTCGCTCGCTCCTGTTTGTGTACTCCTTTTATCTATTTAGTCTTCTAACCATCTCCTTATTCCTAAGATTACCTTACCCTGACGAAGCAAATTAGTAGAATAACGTGTCGGCAAGTACCATCTTCGTTCATTTCCTTCTGCTACTTGTAGATTCATCTAATATACCTTTCCTACTTATCCTGATTTTAATACAAAAATGCAATTTCAAACTATCCAATTCTCAGGATAATTTTGAATATAGATTGTATAAGAACTCACAGTCAGGTACCTAAATAGCTTATATAAGTATATAAGTTAAGGATAAACTGAGATCATTGATTGTAAATCTGGAACTTAGGAGATCCGTTCAATGCTAAATTTGATTTGATGCTGTTAAGATAGTACTTCATTTCAGATTTGTAGTCTCATCTGAAACAAATAGATATTATTGTTATTAATATTATTACCACGTTGTGTTATTATGTTATGTTACGTTATCCGATATTATTTTTGGGCATGACGATAGAGAGTATATAAAAGCTTGTAACCCCATTACCTTTGTCGGTTATGCTAAC
This sequence comes from Micraspis discolor, assembly GCA_030674115.1. Taxonomy (NCBI): domain Eukaryota; kingdom Metazoa; phylum Arthropoda; class Insecta; order Coleoptera; family Coccinellidae; genus Micraspis; species Micraspis discolor. The sequence goes on from JARTUT010001740.1 coordinate 10,118,639, forward strand.
AAAATAGTGACTAGAATAATCAAGTGATTTTCTGGGAATTAATTTCAAGATCCATTTTCGTTCACAGTCCAAATGCGAAGTTATAATTCATCTCTCTTATATCACTCAAAAAACAGATGAATTTCAAGAATATTCTATTCATTTTTTTCCTGCATATTGAAAAATATGTAAAAACGAAAATTCTTGAATAACAGAAGTTCCATTGTGAAACTTTTCTCTTTAGACCGTATGAAACATATAATTAAATTTGGAGTATTCTCGGTTAAGATTACATTTCATGCAATTAGCTGAAGAAATATGGATTCATTTCAGAAAGTTTTCACAGATTATGAGGATATCAAGCGAAAAAAAAACAATAAAGTCTCGCCATATCACAACAATATTTCAAATGAGCAGTTAAATGCACGTGGTACACCTAAAGTACTGTTAGGAATAGTAACTTGTTCCATTAAGTGAAAAGGGCTAATAAATATACTTCGATGCCTAATGAGTTGGATAAAATATGGGCAGTTACATCAAATCGATAGAATATTCGCTATAAATAAATTTCATTTTTCTTCATTTCAAAGATCATTCATCCCAATTGCTCCAAATAGTGAAGTAGCAATTTCGCTAACGGAAAAGGTTGATTGGGGATTAACTAAATTGTTACAATTTTGACTCTTTATTCCCTCAGCCAAGACAACAAAATGGAAACTGCAATTGTTGAAATTTCCACTAAAAGTATTTCCACCAGATACAAAGGAAAAAAAAATATCTTCATGCATAATTATTCGTCGACGAGACTACAGTCTCGTCGATTCTCCTAAAACGGTCTTCAAAGATTGTGATGCTGCAGATGACTCTCGCTCCACATCTGTTATCATCTTTGCTACCTTATTTTTGTGTAGAATACTGTCAGCCATATAGCCTTCTGAAACAGACGAACTTTTCCAACCACCATGTCTCTTGAGTATTGTCATTGAGGCTCCCGCATCGGCCAATGTCGCAGATGTTCGTCTTCCAGAATGGCCTAAACCCAACCATTCAGCAACCTTACTCGGAATTTTTCCGAATGTATTTTTGTCGACAGGCTGAAGAGTAGACTTCTTATTCATATAAGCTACGAAGAACCTAAGAACGCCTTTCGAACGCAACGCCGAATACTCCCTCACCAAACGAGCAGCGCCCAGATCTTATTCATCAATTATGGTGAATATTCTGTTTATACTAGGTTTTTTATATCGTTCCTATGTTATATGTTGAGAAAGGGTACCAAGAACCTCAGTTTGTATACAATTTATTCAATTAGCTACGTTTCGAGACTTTTAGTCTCTTCCTCAGGTTAATAAATATGACAGTTACATAAACACGATAAAAATCATCCAGATAGAAAGCAATCACATGAATAGCTGTACACAAATTTGTATATTACACTTATATTTACTCAATACTTGAACACTACAATTAAAATTAACAATTCATCACAAAAAAACGTTCTGACATCTCAAAAATAAGTTAAACCAACTCATCTATGAATATTATATAAATAAATTTTCTCCTTTGAAACATCGTTCAAAATCGTGGTTGTTAATAAATAATATAATAAACGTCTTGGGGACAACAATCTGTAGGGTCGAAAGTGTTATCCCTACTTATGCGTTTCGTCCTGGCGCACACATTTGGATTCATCAGTATGGCTTGTGTGCGCCATGCCATAGACGCAGGGGATATTAGAGTTTGAGGGAGCCTAACCTCTAGGCCACCGAAGCGCTGTGATTGAGCTATGCGGGGGCTATATGAAGTGCCGCCAAGTGATCCTTACACACTCCCCTGCCAGTGACGGAGTGCCGCTACAAATCTTTTTGACGTATATCAGTATCTGGTTCATAAATGGAAATGAGAATACAAGGGAGCCAGACGAAATTAGCATGTGTATAGAAAAACTAAACTAGATTTGGATTTCATTGATCATTCAACACTATACTACATCGTCCAATGAAATCGCTCAATTTTTGAAAACGGACCAATAGAAACAAACTGTATCTGAAAACACTCAACCTCCCAGTGTTTTCACTTTTAGAAATTTGTTTTTATCAAATGCCTAATTTGCATAGGAATATTAATACGTCCGGATAGTTTTGGCCGTTAGTGAAAGTAGCGGTGGTCATGGTTACGATAAACAAGCAGTTGTTAGCGATAACTTCAACATCACATTTGGCAGTTCTGTCAGTTTATTTTCGTATTTTACCATAAAGTAGACGAAAATGAAACGTTTTGGGAATTGTAATATTACTTCAATTGATGAAAGTGTGAAGAAAAGTGTGCCGCTTAATACAGTGAAGTCAAGATCCTACATTTGGAAACAATTTGAAGAATTCTGTGCTGCCCGGAAATACCTTGTAAATGAAAAAACAAGTTTGTCAGAGCTCAATAATATTATGCTAGACTGGGCTTTCAATATGAAGAAAAGATGGATCAGACTACAAGGAAAGTGTCGTAAAAACCTTGTGGAATAATACTGCCAAACAGATGCAGTAAAAATTCTATTCCGAATGGAGCGTTAGGTTCGATCCATTCACAGACGTGGCGTTTAAAACGACGCGGGATGCACGAAATGCCAAGAGGCGTATTTTGCAAGTGGATCCTGAGAAAAGAAAAGTTAGTGCCAAGGCGCTGTCTTTGGAGCAACACAAAAAGATGGTCAACTTATGTAAAGAAGATAATCCAGACGGTTTGAACAGAAAATTTTATTTTATTGCTGCATTGGAGCTTGCTTGGCGCGGAGGAGAGGGTTCATCATGCCTAATTTCGCATTTCCAATTCGAAATTGAAAACGATGATAATCCCACTGGTCGAATTGCCTACAATCCGATATTTTCTAAAACAAGACAAGGTGGTGCCCAAAAATGTGCGGAAACGAAATGGCTGACACCCAATATTGAAGAAGATGTTTGCCCGGTGAGGTTATTTAAGGTACTTGTATCCAAAAGAACTGCAAACATAACCACTGAAAGACTATTCCTTACTCCACATAAGATTTGGCAATATGGTTCATGGTTCAAAAACTTCCCAGTCGGTCCCAATACGATACCTAAATGGACAAAAGAATCGGCAGAACTCATTGGCATCAACACAACCAAGTCGAAGATAACCAACCACTCGCATCGAGCTACTGCTGTCAGCCAATTGGCCGAAGCAGGGATTGGCGAGGAACAGCTGATGAAGATAACAGGCCATTCTTCTGCAGCGTCAGCGAAACCGTATCTCCAACTGGACCAACAACATCACAAAAAAATAATCACAGCCATAAGGAATGAAAAAAATGTCCTTCAAGAAACAACATCAGTATCTACTTCATCATTCGAAAATAATGCTTGTAATGTGTATTATAATTGTACAAACAATAAATATTATTTTGAGAATAAAGATGAATAATTTGTTGTTATGCTTCTATCAGGTTATTTTTGAATAAAAAACTATTTTTATTTCGTTTGATTTATATTGTTGAATGATCTTTCCAAATACCACACGAGATTCGAATTTTTTTCAGAACACTATGTGGTTTTTTGAAAATTATACAAATTTCACTCAACAAAGTGATCCCGAAATTTTAAGGATAACTTTGTTTCGTGAAATTTAAACGCATAATTCCCAAAAAACAAGAGTGTTCTTAAAAAATTCTCACCTCTAGTGGTATTACCCTTGATAAGTTTAGAATATGCGATGTTTAATGAATTTAATGAACCAATATCGGTTCGCGCGTTAACAGAAATGGGTGCCTCTTAATGAACAGCATTTCCTTGAAATTTCTCTTGAACCAATTATCCTCCCTGGTCACAATTTTCGCGCCCTCAAAGTCAAAATTTTGTCCCTCACTTTTGACATGCATAGTAAGAGCGGTCGACTCTGATTGTTTTCTACAATCCGACTGGTGTTGTTTTAGTCTCTTGCCGAAATACTGACCTGTCTGTCCGATATATGATCCATCACAGTCCACCTTATATACAACACTGAAATCAGAATCATCATCTTTCAGTCGAGAAAATAGGCATTTACGGTCTTTTTATAATAACTGACAATGGTACAAGATGTTGTGCGCATGACATTAACCAATCTTTGGCTTAATTGTTGGACACAAATCAGTTTAAAATATTTTTTATCTCCATTATCTGCGCCAACTCTAACACTTGACTGAAGAGTTTGGCGAACAGCACTATGAAAAATCCTATTAATAAGGGTCTTTGGATATAAATTCTGGAATAGAACATTAGCCTATTCAATGAAATTTTTTGCATGAAATGACACATGCGACAAGGTTATAATTTTGTGCTTTATTGACTTGATGATCGCTAGTTTTTGAGATGTTGTATGGAGTGATTTAAAATGTAAGGTCCGATGAGATGCCATAGGTTTCGAATATAAGTCAGTTATTATACGACCATCTTTTCTAATTAGGAGGACGTCAAGAAAAGGAATTTTACCGTCTTGTTCAATTTCATGTGTAAACTGTAGATCAGAATGGAAGTTGTTAAATGTAGCCAATACATGGTCAATCATATCGCGTGGAACCGACATAACAATATCATCAACATAGAGAAAAATGAAGGGTATAAATATGGAAATTTAATTCCGATAAAACAAACTCAATTAAGTGGTTCATAATCAATTCAGCAATCACAGGTGATGCTGGGTTTCCCATGGCAGAGCCTTTAACCTGTGCATAAAATTTTCCATCATATTGAAAATAACTGTTCTTGAAAATGAACTTAATAATATATAACACCTTGTCTAGAGAAACATCAATAAAATCATGGTATGTTACCCAGTTCTCCTGTAATAATCGAATAACTGAATGTTGGGGAATATTCGTGAACAAGGATTTGATATCCACACTAATGAGAACATAATCTTCTGGAATATCAGTCGTGAGGGCGATCTTAGAAATGAGATCAACTGAATTTTTTACGGAGTACGAGAATAGGTGTATAATCTTACCCAAAGCGGTGCACAGGAACCTCGATACATTATACGTGGGTGAACCACAACAAGAAACTACAGGTCTGAGAGGGTTTCCCTCTTTATGTATCTTAACCAAACCTTCAATTGTTTTGCCTTACTGTCATTCTGTTTATATCATTCTTAATCTTTGAGACTTTGATTATGATTACCGACCCACGATCTTCGATATCTGAAGATAGCATATTCACCAACTCTTGTATTCTGCAGGCGCCAAAGATTTTCATTATTAAAACAACCTTCAAAATTATGAATATAAAAATCTTATCAACAGAGGAAATCAAAATGAAACTTTTATCTTATACATCAAAAAAACGTCATTAGGAGCTTCACTCAAGAATGTCTTGAGCTGCTCTCGGGACAACACTGCTGATTTTTTAGGATCGTATCCTTTAATTTTTGTTCTTAACAAATGCTTCGACTTCATCGAATAATTTGACATCGGTTTTTTCTTTCAAATGTAGCATACATCTTAACATCGATAGTTTCGGCCATAACGTGTTTAGAGAATATTATTGCGACTGGGGATCGAATAAATTAATCATACATCAAGAATAACAAAATAAGAGGAACATACTAAATCTTGGAAATATGCTAACAAATTATTATCGCTCTCACCGTCCACCAAATTTTTTCTTTTCCATTCCTGAAAGCATTTATACTCTTCACTGTAGGCAGCTTGAGATTTGGCCGGAACCAAAGATTCACGAGCCTTTGCCGCTTGAGTTTCGACGTAGTTAGACATTAAACGTTAAAAATTTAATTATCACAAAAATATACAATCTAATAATAATTGTTCCATATCAGATTGTTTCAATTAGAAAAAAAATATTGATTACACCACGGGTAATATGAATACATATCCCTCGGTTGTTTTCTTGATAATATATATGAAAATTATATATATAATTGGAGTCTCACATTGTTGTAGATTTTGTTATACTTACTGTATACTGTATACTGAAGGCCTGAAGAAAGATAAGTCATCATTCGAAAGCTTGCCTGAGATAACAGATTGCTAAAATTGTAACAATTGACTCTATCCCCTATCATCTTTCCCGATCAATGTTTTAGTTCAAATCGCTTTCAATGTTTCGGTTGCTAAAAGAAATAAGGTTAAAATGTTAAAATATTCAAAATATTTAAGTTGGCTCATTCCATCTAAAAAAATGGTGCTTGGCCTATACGGTTCATCTAAATGTGTTTTCCATATACCGTAAAGAGCTGCTCGGTTTCCGGAATTTAAAGATATTTAAGTGAAACTCTTTTGATGGGAAAAGGAGCGCAAAATTACAAAATTGAACATGGTATTTATCTTATGGCAATTCAACACAAAAATTATATCTCGGCATTTTCCCTCTCTCACTACGTACCAAATTAAATTCCCGCTTCTTGAAATTTTAAGCCAAAGAAAAGAATTGAAGTAGTATATCATTATCGAACTGATTTGTCTTTCTCGAATCAATTATTCTGCCAGCGATGTAGTATCAAATTATACAGTTCAAGAATCAGATTATCTCTATAACGATCTATTCATCTGATTTGTACCTATCTTTCTGCGGACTCGATCCTACAGATTGTAATTATATTAGGCCGCATGGTTTGTATTGGATCTCTAATCTGATATCCAATTTTATCTTGATATAAATCTCTATTTCTTTACCCACAACCAAATTTTCAATTCAGATTTCAGATAATAAATTAAAATGCTTCCTTGTATTGGCAATGCTCGAATTGAATTCCAGCGATAAGAGCTCTGTCTGGTTCAGAATAGAAATCGTAAAACAGGGGGAATTAAAAAAGCGGATATGAGAATTAGTAATTTTTGTATTTCTTCCTAATAAAATTGTAACTATCATTCAATCAAAATCGTAAGTTTGGGTTGAAATTCTTGTTGAAAAATCCGTGATCACAAAACTACTGCTTTATAGGTTATTTTGAGGTCCAAATATCTCGGTAAGCTTCGATTTCGAGCAAAATGTGAAAAATTGTTCAGAACAGCTCCCCCAGAATACTGAAAGTGTTTCATTTTCATTGGGAGTTTTTTCTAGTTTCAATATCAATGGTCTAAATCGATTGGGTTTGACTTCCTGAGGAGGAATCTGGATTCAAACTCAAGTATATCCAGCCTGGCGTGTACCCTGTATCATCCTAAGCAGATGAGCTAGAGTTTTCATATCTTCAGAAAAGGTTTATTGTTCAAATAAGTCAGTCAAGTTCATTATCACGGCGGTCTTAACACATGGCCCGGCTATTGGTAACAACGGCAACACTGTACTGGGGTATCTTACCCACACGGCAAGCAGTCTAGTTCCCGCGTTTTTGTGATATCATCTTAGTTTAGTTTGTTTATTCGGGTAATCTATGTGAAAAATTAGCGAATTATCGTGATTATTCGAGTGCCGTGAACAGTGAAAGTGTTTGTGATATCAGTGTCAGTAAATCTGCATTGGAATAACTTTTTTAAATTGGTCTTTTGGTAAGTATCTAATATCTAACCTAAATATACTGGCGCGACACGGCCTTTGAAATCAAATGAAAGCAAAAGAGAAATTAACAATGAAATTCCAGTGAGAAAAAATGACTCGAAAAGAAAATACGGAATGTTGGAGTATCGACTCTTGCGTACCTGTTGGTTTTACAGCACATCAATGTGTCACTCACGAGCGAGAAATAGTCACCTTTTCACTGGTGTTCGAACTTGTAGAAATTAACGAAAATTCGACAGAAACGAAGAAAAGTCTTGCACTGCACCGAACGAGCGTCGATGTGTGTATTCGAATTACGACTTTCTCACACTTCCTTCGTCTCGCACTGTCATATGCTCTAACATATGTCCATACGTAAATATACGTCCATAGAGAAAGAAATGAACATACGTGGGCCGCACGAAACGAACAAGCATTTTGGAACAGAAAATAAATGAACTTAACTAACAATAACGAGTTGCAGTAACATAACCGCCCACCTAAAATAGAATATTTTATGAAACAAAGCAAATAAAAATTGAGAAGATATCGAACATAAAGCGAAAAAAAATATATACATATATACATCAACATATGTCATAACTATTGGAGAGGTAATGGACATAATTTAACCACTGATCTCTGCAGTACACCTTGAGTAGTCCGAACAGTAGCTACTCTAGCTATTTTATCAGCGCCAGGATGCAATTTCTCAATGCGTCCAAGTCGCCAGCGCAATGGAGGAGTTGATCATCTTTTATCAAGACGAGTGCACCTATTGAATAAGGAGGCGAGTCACTATTGAACCACCTTTTTCGTTGTTGCAGTGTGTTCAGATATTCTAAATTCCATCTTTTCCAAAAATCCTGATGGATACGAGTTAAAAGCTGCCAACGCGATAATCGACCGATAGATAGGTGTGATAAATCTGGTTCAGGAATAGCAGTTAATGGAGCCAAAGTAAGAAAATGTCCTGGTGTTAGTGCAGATATGTCATTCGGATCATTACTAAGCGGACATAGAGGGCGAGAATTGAGCACAGACTCAATCTCTAAGTGGACTGTATAAAACTCCTGTATGACCTGTTCAGACAGAAGGAACTGTAAAGTCTGGGCACCTGGATGCAGACATATTTTGTGGAAATGCTGAATAAGGAGCCCAGTAAGACGATGAGATGAAGGAAGCAAAGCTGGGTGTTTGTGATCATAGGCCAGACCAGAAAAAGACAGACGACCGCCCACCCTGAGAACACCGTCTTCTCCAATAAATGGATTCAATTTTCGAAGTGATTTAGATATGGGATTTCCCGAGATGAGATTATCGATCTGTTCCTTGAACACAACCCGTTGAACCTGCTTTATAATGAAGAAAAGTGCATCTTTGAGATGAACTGCGGAAAATCTATATATCCTAGGAGCTTTAGAGTTTTTATGAAGTTAACGAATCTGAAAATGTAAGCTACCACCTTTTGAACCTTGGACAGGGATGAATACCTGGAGAGCAAATCATCAACAAACGATAGAGAAATGAAAGTTGACAAAGAGAGGTGACGCTCTTCTGTTTGTACAAGATGAAGAGAATTCTCTATTTCATCATTTGCGAAGGTGAGATGTTTGGAACGAAGCCAGTCAGGGCCTGTCCACCACAAAGAGCAGTTCAACAGTTCGGTTGGCGTTAAGCCGCGTGAAGCACAATCAGCTGGATTGTCTTTCGATTGAACATGATACCAATTTTCTGTTGAAACTAAGTCCTGAATTTGAGTAGTACGATTGCTTACAAATGTCTTCCATCGATGAGGAGAAGACTTAATCCATGTTAGAGCTACCACTGAATCAGACCAAGCAAAAATGTCATCTATTGTAAAGGCTGATTGGTAAACAGAGGAAACCACATTAATGAGTTTTGATAATAAGAGACAAGCACACAATTCCAGTCGTGGAAGTGAAATTCTCTTCAATGGGGAGACCTTTGCGAAGATGGCCCTACATTTCCCGTGGTTCTTGCTGGACAATAATTGAATAAAAACATCATCCAATTTGCTTTAATCTCAATTTTGATTTGTATTTATATTGATTTATTGACTGAGAACAAAATTCAAACTATGAAAACAATGAAAAACACATTTTTCAGTCGCCTTAAATACTTACGTTATTGGTCGAAATTAAAGGATTTTGAAACAATAAAATAGATAAAATTAGTGAAAATATTTAGATATGGGAACATCACAGAACTTTATCTAAACTCTATTGTAAAACTTTCAGAAAATGAATTTGTTGCAACAGTAATCAAAAATTTTAGCATTTTTTAGCATCTCTTATAGCTTTGTTCCATGAATTTGTTGTAAATAGCATTTTTAACATCTCTCTTTGGTCCCAGTAAATGCAACACAATATTGTGTCTTGTTTTTTTTTTTTGACTTGGAGGATTTTGAACCATTTGGTTTGTTTGTCTTTGGCGATATAATATTCTGATGAAGATTATTCTGCTTTATCTTTTGAGTCGGTTTCACTTTGTTCAGAGTCAGAATTATGATCTAGCTGTTCAACTAATTGTTCTCTGGTGCCCAACTGATCATTACTTTCATCAAATGGCTCTTCTTCGTCTTCGAGGAGCAGATTTGATATTTGCTCTGGATTCAAGTTGCCACTTGCCATTGTGTTCTACAGCTTGTTGAAAATAACAAATATACATTAAAAGCAAGTTTACATAAAATTTCGAAACAGAAAAAACAATATTTTTATCATTATACTTACCAAAATTCTACTGTACTATTAGTCGCTCCGTATGGCAAGTGTGTTTGACGCAGCGGCTTGCTGAACATTGAGTAGGAAAGGGTGGTTTGAGCTAGGAAGGTACCAAGACGCAAGGCCGCGTAAGTGTAATATTTGCCGAAATTTGATAAAAACAATCTCGCTCAGGGTCCAATAGACCCCGCGCGACTAATTAAAGGTTTTAATGACATAAGAAAGTGAAATGGTACGTTCGAAACATCGTATCTCTCAGCTAAGCGTATACCTCCCAGACATCGACTTTTGCGGCGTTGCCGCTTCAGGCGCCGGGCCATGTGTTGAGACGGCCGTGTTTTCATTATTTACCCAAATCCGTCGAATTTCAGCGTTGTATCATTTTACTTCAAGAAGCTAGGATTTTTCAATATATTGAGACGTTCAATGATTGAAGTTTTGAAGTCATATAGATTACGATTGTCATTGAGTTCTTCGTAGAGGATTGATTCGAACAAAACTGTAGAAAAAACAGTTAGTGGCATTTTTAATTCAAGATGTAGTATTGTTTTTCTTTCACATTCTTTGTGGCGGTTGTTTTTTTTTTGTATAACACTGTAAAAAGTTTGGGAAAAGACTTTAGAACAAGCGCATAAAAGCTTCCGACCACACGTCAGTGGAGACCTTTGATTTACCACCTACGAAAGAGATGTCAATGGAGCCGTCATAATTGAAAAACCTGAAATATACCGCGGCTGCGCAACCACGCTCACTACTATCTCCGAAACCATGAAGTTCGCAACGATAAAATGGTTTCGATGCAAGTTTCGAGGTATCTTTAATTTACCCAATTCGGTTAAGTCGGATTTACACTGATTCCAGCGACGGCTGACATCGTCTGGAAGTGTATCATCCCACTGCAAACCTAATGTCCAAAGATGCTGGATCAAATGTTTAGCAAGAAAAGCAAATGGAGAAAGGAACCCCAAAGGGTCGAAAATTCGAGAAAGTTCTGAAAGTATGGTACGTTTGGTACATACCTGAACAGTAGTTTCCGCAAAATAAGAAAATTCGTCCGACGAAGGAAACCACCTCAAACCGAGAATTTTGACTAATATTTGACGATACAGTTGTTTGATATCAACTGTGAAAACGAACCGATGAACACGAAAGTTCATCAAAATGGCAATAATATCCTTTTGTAATTTAGGACCTATCAATAGCGCATCATTTAAAGATGAATGACCAGGTACATGAGCTGACGCATCGAAAACAACCCTCAACTTTGTAGATGGACTGTTTGGTTTGATTATACAATGGTGAGGGATATAAAAAGTATTTTCATAATCCGAACTCGTAGAAATTAATGACAGATGATCTTTTTCTAAATATTCCTGCATGAAAGTAGAGTATTCCTGTATATATTCTGATTTTTAATAAGTTTACGTTCAAGGGATAAAAAACGACGTAGTGCTAGAGAATATGTGTCACCGAATGAAAGAGTTGACTGATCAGGTTTAAATGGTAATGCCACAGTGTACCGTCCAGATGTATTTCTAGAATAGTTCTGAGCGTATAAGTTCTCACAAAATTGATCTTCTGGTGATACAATGACATTCTCTGAAACTTCTTCAAGTTCCCAAAATCTTTTCAACGAGGAGTTCAAACCTGACTCAGACAATGACAAATGAAAATTGTTAACTGATATGTTAGGTGATTGAATCTTTCCCATGAAAACCCAACCAAACACTGTCTCAAGTGCTGTTGGTTCTAAACCGTTACCCTCGATACGACCCGGTGCCAACTCTAAGATGACGAAAGATGGCGACTATAAGTTGGCTCTCTAGCCAGGACCTATATTCATGCCAATTGCAGTTCTTGCAGTAGTCTAGGATTCACTCTTCGTGACAGGATCTACGAGACTTGCAGTCCAAGTCCTAAATGGGCCTGGATTCCTCGAGGTGACTAGTTCCGTCTTTTGAGACTGGACCCTTGAGATGAAATGGTTCGGTTTGTCGTAAATGGAACTTCGAATATAGTAGATTTAGTTGATGTAATTACTTGGGATTTTCTTACCGCTGTTTTCTATTGCAATATGCAATATAAATAGGTCGATTAAAAATCATGGTGTATTAATTAATTGAATTGTAGAATGTAATCGGTTGAGGTTTCTGTTGGACTGTCGGCATTGTTATAGATTTCAGATTAATAATATAAAAATGAACCCATATGATTTGACGAGACCGAGATGGTTTTGATTTTATTGAGTAAAATTTGTTTTTCGTTATTTAAGAATTTTATTGATATCTCCAACCTGAGATAAGTACCCGCCATTCTACATTGGATACTTCCTAGTCTCGACCTCGGGGTTTCCGTTTAGCTACATGGAAGAGTTCGATAATTAGGGTGACGCTCTTGGAGGTAAAATTGTTTAGCACCCGAGCAGTTGGACCGACTAGCGATAAAGGATGTCACAACTTCATAGAAACTTTCTCTTCAATCAGTAATCAAATTATTATTTTACATATCAGAATGTAGTTAATAAAAACTCTGCATGTAACGAATGCAGACATGCATGTGTTGGAAACAGTACAATCTTGCACATATGAAAACAATATTTTTACAGCAACCACAAAGTAGTGAATCAATCTTCATCGCTGAAGTTTTCCGTTTCCTGAATTTTGATTCATTATGTTGAGACCATTAGGATATACACAAATGGTATCCAGGCATTTCACGCAATTTTCCACCTACAAACTGCTTTCAAACTCTACTTAACCGCACAACCATTGCGTCCTTAAACAGAACGAATTATTAAAGAGAATATATCCGCTCCGAGGAGAAGGTCTATTGATTTCGGAATGGAAAAGTTCGGATCTGCTAACTTCTTGTTATGGACACAATTCCAAAACGAATAATTTACGAAAGAATTCGGCATTTCCGCACAAATCTTCGGAATCACGACGGCATCGAATGTAAATGATGGATTTATTTGACCTGATGGACGAATAGTACATTCAGTGCTGCAATTAGCAGAAGATGAGCTTTCACAAATTCCATTTATCGAAAATGAAGCATCACAAATTTTCAAGCCTAATCTATTTACACACGATTGAGTTATAATATTTATTTGAGAGCCTCCATCTAATAGAACTCGGACCTTCTGATATCTACCCCAAGCATCACGAATTTCGACCTCAGCGGTTGCCAAGAGAACGGTAGAATTTGAAGAAACATTGGTTAAAACTTGAGCTGAGCCTGAATCCGATGAATTTGTAGCATTGAAATGAAACGTCTCTGATGAAGAATCATTCTCCGCATTATTGCGCATGTGCAACAGGGTATGATGCTTTCCGTGGCAAGTACGACAATTTGACCTTGAAGAACAATTGTTAATCTTATGTCCAGAATGGAGGCAATTGATACACCAATTTTTGTTCTTCACAATCTTGAACCGATCTTGAACAGTCTGTTCCAAAAATGATGGACATTTGTAAATACTATGAGCTAACTTGCAATAATTACAGGTTAAACGTTTCTTGAATGATTCAGTTTCCGTTTGAACGAGAAGAGTCGAATTTCTTTTATTCGTTGAGAGAGAACTAGATTTCAAAACTTGAGAATTCGAAACTGAATGAGTTTTCGACGGAAGAGAAAGAGCTACTGCCTCCAAGGCTATACACTGATTTGTCAGGAAATTTCGCAAATTGACAAACGACGGAATATCGGTTGAACATTCTTGCAATTCAAAACGTTTGATCGTTGCTGAATCTAATTTCTGAATGAGAATGTGAAATAAAACGAAGTCCCACTGGTCAACGAGTAAACCTAAATTCCTTAATACCGATAAGTTTTCCGCAAAAACTTCTAGAATTCGCCTAAGGTCTTTAGCTGAATCACCCTGTAGCTTTGGAACATTACAGATTTCCTTCCAACATGTATTAGCGAGAAGTCTTTTATTTTGATATCTTTCCGCCAATGTCTGAAAAGCGCTTTCATAATTTTCAGCAGTCAATGAAAATCCTTTAACTAAATTTAAAGCATGAGAAGAAAGTGAACTAAGGAGGTATTGAAACTTTTCTATTTGACTCGTTAGAATTTTCATGAGAAAAAGTTGAAATTTCCATTGAAAATATCAAGTTAAAATTTCTTTTCTATTTGACTCAAGTTAGAATTTTCATGTACCAAACTTTGGAACATATCGAAAAAGTAGGCCACTCTTTATAATTCCCATTGAAAATGGGCAATACTATCTTTGGAAGTTTAACATTTGGCGCACTAATAGAGCAACTGTCTTGGTTTTTTACTGGAATGTTTACTACAGGAAATAAATTAACATAAGTTGTTCTGATGGTGTAATAATTATCCATAAAGGCTGTTCGAATAACCTTCTCAGTGTTCAATTCGGGTTCTTCGGAAGATACTATCATAGAGACAATAGACGTATGTAAATTTTGAAAGTCCACGAGAATCGTCAAATATTTCACATCTTAATTTGAATCTAACAATTTGATCAGTGACTAATTGTGCTAGAGAGTGATCAATAAGAGACTTTGATCAGTGACAGCGAATTGTGCTAAATTGAGAATTTCCTCGAGATCATCAATAACAATTTGACGACGAGCTTTGAGTTGTTTCAATTTTGTCGCCATTATTATTATTCAAGGTATACTGCAGAAAACAATATGAATTTCGTTTTGAGTAATTTCGAAAAAGAGTAAATAGACTAACCGATTGAAAAGAACTAAATTAATTAATAAAGCAAATAATTAAGATTGAATCTATTAAATTGAAAATCGAGTTGAAAATAAACAAATGAAAATAATGAAATGTAAATAAACAAAAACAAGAATGTCAATCTTTGTTTATGTTTTGAATCAAGGTTATGAGCATAGATGAGAAAAACAAATGAAAGGCAATGAAAGCTAAATTCTTTTAACATGCGCAGATATTAAAGGATTTATGAATGTGTTCGATATCTTATCAAGTTTTCGAGGTCACGTGAATAATGACAGATTGAAATAAATGCAAATGAAAAAACGAAATGAAAAAATTCCAAAATGCTTGATCGCAATAATTTTGAAAACGCGGTTCGAAAATATGCGGCTCAAGAAGGACCAAAATGGCGCGACACGGCCTTTGAAATCAAATGAAAGCAAAAGAGAAATTAACAATGAAATTCCAGTCAGAAAAAATGACTCGAAAAGAAA
Source organism: Micraspis discolor (assembly GCA_030674115.1). Classification (NCBI taxonomy): domain Eukaryota; kingdom Metazoa; phylum Arthropoda; class Insecta; order Coleoptera; family Coccinellidae; genus Micraspis; species Micraspis discolor. Next base: position 10,134,038 of record JARTUT010001740.1, read on the forward strand.
ATACGGAATGTTGGAGTATCGACTCTTGCGTACCTGTTGGTTTTACAGCACATCAATGTGTCACTCACGAGCGAGAAATAGTCACCTTTTCACTGGTGTTCGAACTTGTAGAAATTAACGAGAAAATTCGACAGAAACGAAGAAAAAGTCTTGCACTGCACCGAACGAGCGTCGATGTGTGTATTCGAATTACGACTTTCTCGCACTTCCTTCGTCTCGCACTGTCATATGCTCCAACATATGTCCATACGTAAATATACGTCCATAGAGAAAGAAATGAACATACGTGGGCCGCACGAAACGAACAAGCATTTTGGAACAGAAAATAAATGAACTTAACTAACAATAACGAGTTGCAGTAACATATACAATTTGGACTTGAGATCATTTGCGTCCAGAATGGTCAAAACGTGTTGTATTTCATCCTGTAAAAGTAATTATCCGTCTACAAAAAAAGAAGGTTATTTTAGTTGTTTTAGTTTCCCGAAAGACGAAAAACTTAAGCTTTTATGGAGGAGATTTCATTCCCAATAATACTAGTTTTGTTTGTGAGAAACATTTTGATTCCGACGATATAATTAAATTTGATAAACATTTGCAAGCCGATGGAACCATTAAATTATTTTCTTTAAGATTCGCAAAATTGAAAGAAGGCGCTATCCCAAAAATTTTTCCAAATTTACCGTCATACCTTGCGAAACAAAATCAAATAAAAGGGACCGATCCTCAATGTAGAAGGAACGCAATTTTAACTAGGTATAATAATAAAGTAGAAGCTTTTTTGAGCTCTGATTTGATCAAAGATTTTGAAGACTTTCTTGAAAATTATTCGGCTAAAATTGATTATCTGGTTGGGAAATTAAAAAATGCGATAACGCAGTCTATTTCTATATTTTAAATTATGAAAAATCATTATCGGTTGAAATTTCTATACAGATTAGTGAAGCTCTCGAGATTAAAATATTTCATAAAAATTGTCTAATTTCCGAAAATGACCTAAAATGGATACTTCCTCCTGATCTGATTCTCAGCAGATGGTCTCAATTAGCAAATTTGTTCTCTCGTTATAAAAATGTGTCTAATGAGAAAACAAGTAAATCTACATCAGATTTATTGAGAGATTCCTTGACCTCATTAGAAGCATTTTTATCAGATGAGAATAATGAAAATTTTGACCAACTACGGCAGCTAGAAATTGTTACTGATCAATTGAGCAAATAAGTCGAAATATTTGTTATATATATGTATAGAGAGTTTTATTTGAATTGATTTTATTTTGAAAGTTATATTTGAATTCACATTTTATGGCGAGAGATGGCCCTACACCTCCCTGTGGTTCTTGCTGGACAATAAATTGAATAAAACATCATCCAGTTTGCTTTAATCTCAATTTTGATTTGTATTTATATTCAATTTATTGACTGAGTAGGGCATACTTCCATCCTATTTTCAGATATTCATCGAAAAACACATTTAATGACATAAGAAAGTGAAATGGTACGTTCGAAACATCGTATCTCTCAGCTAAGCGTATACCTCCCAGACATCGTCTTTTGCGGGGTTGCCGCTTCAGGCGCCGGGCCATGTGTTAAGACGGCCGTGTTCATTATTTACCCAAATCCGTCGAATTTCAGCGTTGTATCATTTTACTGCAAGAAGCTAGGTTTTTTCAATATATTGAGACGTTCAATGATTGAAGTTTTGAAGTCATATAGATTACGATTGTCATTGAGTTCTTAGTAGAGGATTGATTCGAACAAAACTGTAGAAAAACAGTTAGTGGCATTTTTAATTCAAGATGTAGTATTGTTTTTTCTTTCACATTCTTTGTGGCGGTTGTTTTTTTTTGTATGACACTGTGAAAAAGTTTGGGAAAAGACTTTAGAACAAGCGCATAAAAGCTTCCGACCACACGTCAGTTCTATTTAACATCTTTAATTTATCAATGAAATGATAGTAACGTACAAATTTGTGATCAAATGAATATGCCTGATATTTCGAATATTTGAAATTATTTTCCCCATAACAATGTCGGAATAAGTTCATTACAACACTAAAAACAGTGCTGTAATGAGTTACTTACAGCATTGTTTTTAGTTATATTTTTCCTTTCGTGGTAGCCAGCACTGGCAATGTGAACAATGTAATGATGCATTTTTTCACATCGTGCTGAGTCGATGGCTAGGTGATATTTTTTGCCTTCTCGGAAAGGTACTGATAGAAGCCCACGTCAGCAACCGTCGCCAGTGCTACGTTTCGATGCCCCACTCTTCCCACTCTTGGTCACGCATGACGGTTACTAAGGGTGGGGACCCATATATGGCTATAAAATGCGAGTTCCTGCAGTATGCAGCGATTCACTCCAGGGGGTGGGAACTCGCCTACTACAAAGGTGGTCACGTTTTTCTTCGACGAGCGCAAGAGACATCTGTTGTCGTCTCAAAAGCTCGGATCGGTAAATTAGGACTTCTCAATAGTGATCGGTAAAAACGGATTTTATCGGACCTCACTCTTGGTGCACTTATTTATTACTTACTTATTTATTCAAAGAGTAGTGTTATTCAGCTAGAGAGGTATTTATTTCGAACTTATTCAATTTAATTTCATTGAAATGGCTTATTGCTGTGTTCCCAATTGCTTCAGTGATAGTAATCTCAAAAGGTATGTGTATTATTGCATTCATTTAAGTAGTGGTTTTGGATTAACTTATAACTGTGAATTAATATTTCTGTATTGTTTGTATCTGTAGCAATTTCATATTCGTGTAGTAATTTCTGATTAGTAAAAATTTGGAACAGTTTATAATACTGTTTTTATTATAGGTTTTGCATTACAAAAATTGAGTATGTTAGAAATGTTTGGTTGGAAAGAATCGAAAATCAAAGTCTTTTCATTTTTTTTTTCATATGGATTGTATAGATCCACATGGAAAGCTGAAAAGATTTGCTCGACCAACACTTAATTTGCCAAGTAATTCATTCTACTCCCTATGATTATCAGTTTTGTAATTTCAATAATCTTTCAGATTATGTAAGCCGCCCTCAAAATGATGACATATTTTTTCTACCATCCAGAAGTCCTGAAATAACTTTGAGGCAACAAGGTAGTTATATATAAGTGAACTGCTCATGGTCATAGATTATAGTTTTGGGTATTCCACTAATAGTGGGTTTCATAAAAATCGTTTATCAGAAGATTCCCAGAATACTTCAAACGATACGTCAGATTTATCGTTGGAACGCCAAATTCATGGAGAATTTCAGCTTTGGCTCAAAATCTCAGTATACCTTCATTAGTTCTCTTTGATTTAAATTCCTGTATTGCTCTCAGGTTCAAGAAGTAAAACTTTATTGATTTTGAGGTTATGATTCTAAAAGAATATATGAAAGAAGAAGACATGTATCAGATACTGAATTTACTTCTGCAAGCAGAAATCCGGAAGGTATTCATTTGTCATTTTCAAAGTTCTCACTACCTTATATTGTCAGTTGAAAGACTGTACGTTCCAAATATATTGACAGTAATATATTAATAATAATATATAATATAATATATATTAAAATATAAAGAGATACATGTTATAATTTTGTTTACAGCCACAGTACTTTGCCTGAATGAACCCATAAATTTCACAGCAAGTAATGAAATTCATGAAAACATAGGTGTTCATTCAAGTACTCAAAATTATGAACAATATAGAGATAGAAGATATAAAAGCTCTGTTCTGTACAGAACATAAGAAAATTAGTGATAAGTTTATTGATTTTGCCATGAAATTCATTCTGTACTATTATGACAGAACTATTAATAAAATTTTATCGGGAAAAAAACATTAAGATCTTATGATCCAATAATGAAGATGACATCCGAAAAAGTATCTAAAAGGAAAAGAAAATAGAGTTTAAGATATTGTTTCTGTCATAAAAGTATAAATCTAATGCATTTCATGCTTAAATTTATATATTTGTCACTAATATTCTAATTTATTCTTTTAATGTATTTTTCTTAATTTGATGAGTTATTGTTGGTTCGTTGATTCTGTCCCTCGTGTTGAAATTTTTGTAAATTGATTATATACTGCAATATATATATTTCCAAAGTTTATTTTTTGTTTATTTCCTTTCATCCTCTAAAGATTAGTATGTTCTTTGATTTGAAGGGCAGATATATTTGAAATGACTATAATTCTTTTAATCTGCAGGAAATTGTCACAATTTTCTGATCAAATGATATTTTTTTATTGAAATTGTGAAAATCTACAGCAGATTAAAAGAATTATGGTCATTTCAAATGTATTTGTTTTCAAATCCAATAAAAATATGGGATTCAACCTGCGCTTGCGTGGAATCCTATGATAACTCTTATAAAATGCACTAGAGGGCGCCACGAGGCGGAACGTTGTGCGAATGGAATCTGTAATCAACTCTAAGATGACGAAAGATGGCGCTATAAGTTGAGCTCTCTAACTCAGAACCAAAATTCATGCCAGAGTTGCCTATCTATAGGTAGTCTATGATTCACTCTTCGTCACGGATCCACGAGACTTGAAGTCCAAGTCCTAAATGGGCCTGGATCCTCGAGGTGACCAGTTCCGTCATTTGAGACTGGATCCTCGAGATGAAATGTTTCGGTTTGTCGTAAATGGAACTTCGAATATAGTAGATTTAGTTGATGTAATTACTTGGGATTTTCTTACCGCTGTTTTCTATTGCAATATGCAATATAAATAGGTCGATTAAAAATCATGGTGTATTAATTAATTGAATTGTAGAATGTAATCGGTTGAGGTTTCTCTCGGACTGTCGGCATTGTTATAGATTTCAGATTAATAACATAAAAATGAACCCATATGATTTGACGAGACCGAGATGGTTTTGATTTTATTGAGTAAAATTTGTATTTCGTTATTTAAGAATTTTATTAATATCTCCAACCTGAGATAAGTACCCGCCATTCTACATTGGATACTTCCTAGTCTCGAACTCGGGGTTTCCGTTTAGCTACACGGAAGAGTTCGATAATTAGGGTGACGCTCTTGGAGGTAAAATTGTTTAGCGCCCGAGCAGTTGGACCGAATAGTGATAAAGGATGTCACAACTTCATAGAATCTTTCTCTTCAATCAGTAATGAAATTATTATTTTACATATCAGAATGTAGTTAATAAAAACTCTGCATGTAACGAATGCAGACATGCATGTGTTGGAAACAGTACAATCTTGCACATATGAAAACAATTTTTTACAACAACCACAAAGTAGTGAATCAATCTTCACCGCTGAAGTTTTCCGTTTCCTGAATTTTGATTCATTATGTTGAGACCATTAGGACATACACAAATGGTATCCAGGCATTTCACGCAATTTTCCACCTACAAACTGCTTTCAAACTCTACTTAACCGCACAACCATTGCGTCCTTAAACAGAATACCTTTCACCATTGAAACAACTTTCGAGTAATGACAAAACGAAGCTTGGATCTCCTCCAACATCCGGTTTATGGAGGAAGGTATATCCAAGGAAGAAGAGCTGGTGGTGCCTCACTCGAAGGAAAGTAATTGAAATGTTTTGTTACGTCGACAATTTCTCAAAATCAGTGGTGCATTGTGCCAGAGACAATTCTCCGACTGGAATTACGTTGGCGCATGGAAACGGGAAACGCGGTTTGGCGACTCCATTCAGGATTGCGCCTGATTATTCAGTCTTACTTTCTGCTGTCGCAAGCTCTTTTCGCAACGCTTTTGCTCGACAGCCGCATTGGTCCTTTATGATTCTCCTGCTCTGAATTGTTTCGTCATAGACACGGTTCCTTCCTCGATGAGATGTGTGAATATGTAAACGATCTCCTATTTAGGTTTCAACATCAAACAGTCATTACTTCATGGAAAGTGTCTCCCTGATGAGACTATTGAATATAAGGTGGCGAATTGTTAACCATCCTCACAGTTACTGCAATATGAGTTCAACTAAAAAGCAATGCAGAAGTCGAATCAGAGTCCTTAATTCGGTGATTACAATCAACAATGAGATGTAGCCCGTTCAAAATATATTGTCATCAAACCAAGTCTTGAAAGTGCAGTCGGTGCCTTATTTCTGGTTACAAAAAGTAACTGAACTATTCTGTGCTTGAACAATGGAAATGAAATATAACCCCGTCGAGTCCCGATCCAATAATTGTGGCGGTTATCCCTACCGATAAATTCACATCATGTTCGATGTGAGAATTTAATAATAATTCTCTGTGAAATATATATACAGGGTGCGGCAAAAGTCAGTTTACCGTTTTGCATATGAGTGAAAAAAAAGCAAAGACAATTACAAATAAATTCATTTTCGAGAAGAATATAACATCAATAATTACTTGTGGCCTCACATTTTATTTCCGAATTGTTTCCCCTCCTCTTCAACACACATCCGGCATCGTTTAGTCACGGTAGAGCAAATTTTACAAAAAAAAATGACCAGAGTGACCTGAACGCGGCGCGTCGAATACGGAACCAGTACTTACGAATTTACGATAGAGTTTATGCACCATTTGTCTGGTGGAAACTTGCTCATTTGGAAAGCGCTGACGAAATCTTTCGAAAATTCAGCATAATCTCCATCAAGTTTTAGGTAACAAGTGAACAAACAAACACGTTTTTCTTTCGTGTAATTTATATGCGAAGCCATGGTAACGAACGCACTGTAAACGTACACAACAAGACTACTGCCTCCTTCCTGCACCTATGTACGATACTGGCCGAGAATACGGAATGCGTGACTACCAGACACTGTAAAATGACTTGTGCCGCACTCTGTATATAAAAGCCGGTAAACACACAAGAAGCAATAACAATTGATAAGTGATAGTGGAAAACCCAAAATCCAAGTAAAACAAAACGAAGTCTAGTAGTAGTATCAGAAGTAATACAAACCGCAGTGAAGACAGGTAGTAGGTAAGTTATGGTACTGAAACATCACCACTAACACTCTACAGTTTTTTTTAATTTCGTAGTGAGTTCTTATTACAAATTAGAGTGTTTGTTCAATAATAAAAAGTTGTTAGATGATAATGCTCATTTATTCTGCAGTATAATTATATCTGAAAACATTATGAAACCCTCTCTGATAGCAAGATATCTCAATTTTCTGTAAAATGTTATAATATGTACGAGAATAGAAAGCATTATGAAGGGATTAAGTTGGATTCGACCCTCGTTGTGACATTATATAAAATGTCTGTGAGTCTCAGATAAAAACTACTGCTGAATCGTGGAAACGTTTTAAATCATCATCCTACAGTTAATGCTGAACTTTATCAGAATTCAGCTCAAAACAGGGACGAGGATTCAACAATGTGATAACACTAAATTCGGCTTACATGCCCACATGGAAGGAATAATGTGGATTAGAGGTCGGATACTCGGGAAATACGGCCAGTATTTTGATTTCAATGGAATTTTTAACCTATTTTCTATACAGAGTAAATCTTACGTTGCTAGGTTGATTAAACTGCTTATTACTTACATCAGTTCACCATTTTTGGTTGCTTTTTCATCACTTAACAGCGTGCTAACGTCACACATTTCAAATTAAACACATTTGCTCTATAATCTAAGGTCTAGTTAATGCATCACCAACTCGTAAAAACATCGAAACTTATTATAGAATAGGCAGTTACTAAACACATACTAGCATTTTCTGAATGCTTGAACATATTAGAAGGGTTCATCATTTTACATTTCCCTTTCTGAATTGTACCGTTTTCAAGATAGTCGATGTTCAATCAATTAGATGATTGATCCATTTTCTGAATCCGACCCTGACTGGAAAAAATTACTGAGCCAAAATAGTTCCACGCTGCCACAACTCTTCTTTATTGAAATTATTATCATCACTGAAAATTTTGCTACGTATGTAAAAAAAATCACCATTTCTGTGGATGGATGAAAATTATGAAATAGTAAATACTGAACAAGTTTCTTGATAATGGTAACTAAAGGTTTCTGTTTCTAATTCGACAACACAACAAGTACTTTGTATATTTGAAAAAGTATTTCAAAATTAAATTTTTTGGAATAAAGTAAATCGTAGCGTAATTCAGGTAAGGTTAACGTTTCATAATTGTACGAGAGATCTATTAAGTAGAATGCGGACTTTGATCTACCAAATTTCAAAACGAAGTTTCAGAATATGTAGTATGTAGTCTTTACTATGTTATTTGATCAATTAAAATTTTTTGATACTCAATACTGAATTTTTCGTCTCAAATTCTACTAACCCTTTTATACAATTCCAGTGAAAATTTATCTGTTTTTATGACCAAAATATAATCTTAAGAAGTTTGTTTCAAACAAATAGAAAAATTGAATATCATTGATTTTTTCATGCATCTTTACCCCGTTTTAAATAAGTACAAATAAATCGCATGAAATATATCAATTTGGAATATTTGATAATCTTGAAAGTAATTTCAAAAGACAACGTTTGATCCTTAATGCTTCAAGAGATTTTTTTCTTTTATCTTATGCACAGGAAACGGATAAACAACATAATGGGTGGCCCATTTAAAAATTGGAATTTAATTTTGCTATAAAAAAAAACTGCTCAATATTTTCCAATGGTTGAACATTTATTTAAAAAGTTGGTTCATGACATTTATTTATGAAAAATAATTTCGGCCAAATGACCACCACGGCTGACTTGGCAGTAGCCTATTCGTTCCACCCAATTTTTTTATACATTTTCGATTGTTTGGGGCTCTATTTCACGAATAGCAGCTCGAATTTCGGTCTTGAGGTCTTTAATTGTTTCTGGATTGTTGGCGTAACACTTATCTTTCACCGCTCCCCAAAGATAATAATCCAATGGCGTCAGATCGCAGCTTCTTGGTGGCCAATTCACATCAGCATTTCTGCTGATTATTCGATTTCCGAAAATGCGGCGTTAAACATCGATTGTGGCGTGTGCTGTATGGCTCGTTGCACCGTCCTGTTGAAACCAAACATCGTCCAAGTCGTAAGCTTCAATTTCTTGAAAGAATCAATCGTTCAACATTGCGCGGTAGCGCAGTTTGAGTAGAAGACTCACCACTTTGGAAATAAGTTTTTAATATTTCCCAACTTTCTTCAAGCGAATAGCGTCCCATTTCGTAAACTTCAAACTTTCAACTGAATATTAGTCACGTCAAAAAGAATAGTTGACGTTTATAATGTCGAATAATCGGTAGTTCAAATTCCAAACACTAGATGGACCACCCGTTACATATTGAAATTCCTTCGAGTTTTTAAGGGCACCTCACACAGTTTTGAGAAAAATTATTAATGTAGAAAAATGAACAGAAATCTTCTGAATTTCAAAATCTATCCCCAGTAGGGTTGAAGTTGATTAAAAAAATTTTTCAGAATAGGTTTTGACAATATTACGTTTCATCGAATTGGTATTTCTGTTGGAAACTTATTTAGACTTCAAAACATGAGGAACTTCTTGAATACCATAACTTTGACATTTGTATTATACGAGGGTTGCCTTTCAAATTTCGGAATCAGAGAACAAAAATGAATATTAGTAATCGAAAATCGCTTGATTGTTTTTCAAAATATTCTCCATTAAGATCTATACACTTTGCATGCGTTTGAACCAATTGTCGAAGCACTTTTGCCACTCTGATTTAAGTATCTCCAAAACATGCATCATTGTATTTTTTACTTACGGGAATAAAAAGAAGTCATTCAGTGCCAAGTCAAGACTATACGGAGTATGACTCATCAAATCGGTGTTTAGAGTGCTCAGAAATGAAGTTGTTTGAGCCGATGTGTGAGGGCTCGCATTGTCGTGGTGAAGGGTGATGTGTCTTCGGCAGTTGGTTAATTTCTTGAAAGACAACTGTCAAACAAATGCTTGTTTACCACTCAGAATTAACTGTTCTGCGTTGTTTTAGTGGTGTGATTGCGACATGTCCAGTCAGTTTTTCTATACAGAATAAATCTTACGTTGCTAGGTTGATTAAACTGCTCATTACTTACATCAGTTCACCATTTTTGATTGCTTTTTCATCACTTAACAGCGTGCTAACGTCACACATTTCAAATTAAACACATTTGCTCTATAATCTAAGGTCTAGTTAATGCATCACCAACTCGTAAAAACATCGAAACTTATTATAGAATAGGCAGTTACTAAACACATACTAGCATTTTCTGAATGCTTGAACATATTAGAAGGATTCATCATTTTACATTTCCCTTTCTGAATTGTACCGTTTTCAAGATAGTCGATGTTCAATGATTTAAAATTTGGGAAAAAAATTAGATGATTGATCCATTTTCTGAATCCGACCCTGACTGGAAAAAATTACTGAGCCAAAATAGTTCCACGCTGCCACAACTCTTCTTTATTGAAATTATTATCATCACTGAAAATTTTGCTACGTATGTAAAAAAAATCACCATTTCTGTGGATGGATGAAAATTATGAAATAGTAAATACTGAACAAGTTTCTTGATAATGGTAACTAAAGGTTTCTGTTTCTAATTCGACAACACAACACGTACTTTGTATATTTGAAAAAGTATTTCAAAATTAAATTTTTTGGAATAAAGTAAATCGTAGCGTAATTCAGGTAAGGTTAACGTTTCATAATTGTACGAGAGATCTATTAAGTAGGATGCGGACTTTGATCTACCAAATTTCAAAACGTAGTTTCAGAATAAATTCTCTAAATGAATCGGTATGTAGTCTTTACTATGTTATTTGATCAATTAAAATTTTTTGATACTCAATACTGAATTTTTCGTCTCAAATTCTACTAACCCTTTTATACAATTCCAGTGAAAATTTATCTGTTTTTATGACCAAAATATAATCTTAAGAAGTTTGTTTCAAACAAATAGAAAAATTGAATATCATTGATTTTTTCATGCATCTTTACCCCGTTTTAAATAAGTACAAATAAATCGCATGAAATATAACAATTTGGAATATTTGATAATCTTGAAAGTAATTTCAAAAGACAACGTTTGATCCTTAATGCTTCAAGAGATTTTTTTCTTTTATCTTATGCACAGGAAATGGATAAACAACATAATGGGTGGCCCATTTAAAAATTGGAATTTAATTTCGCTATAAAAAAACTGCTCAATATTTTCCAATGGTTGAACATTTATTTAAAAAGTTGGTTCATGACATTTATTTATGAAAATAATTACGGCCAAATGACCACCACGGCTGACTTGGCAGTAGCCTATTCGTTCCACCCAATTTTTTTATACATTTTCGATTGTTTGGGGCTCTATTTCACGAATAGCAGCTCGAATTTCGGTCTTGAGGTCTTTAATTGTTTCTGGATTGTTGGCGTAACACTTATCTTTCACCGCTCCCCAAAGATAATAATCCAATGGCGTCAGATCGCAGCTTCTTGGTGGTTAATTCACATCAGCATTTCTGCTGATTATTCGATTTCCGAAAATGCGGCGTTAAACATCGATTGTGGCGTGTGCTGTATGGCTCGTTGCACCGTCCTGTTGAAACCAAACATCGTCCAAGTCGTAAGCTTCAATTTCTTGAAAGAATCAATCGTTCAACATTGCGCGGTAGCGCAGTTTGAGTAGAAGACTCACCACTTTGGAAATAAGTTTTTAATATTTCCGAACTTTCTTCAAGCGAATAGCGTCCCATTTCGTAAACTTCAAACTTTCAACTAAATATTAGTCACGTCAAAAAGAATAGTTGACGTTTATAATGTCAAATAATCGGTAGTTCAAATTCCAAACACTAGATGGACCACCCGTTACATATTGAAATTCCTTCGAGTTTTTGAGGGCACCTCACACAGTTTTGAGAAAAATTATTAATGTAGAAAAATGAACAGAAATCTTCTGAATTTCAAAATCTATCCCCAGTAGGGTTGAAGATGATTAAAAAAATTTTTCAGAATAGGTTTTGACAATACTACGTTTCATCGAATTGGTATTTCTGTTGGAAACTTATTTAGACTTCAAAACATGAGGAACTTCTTGAATTTCAACTTTGACATTTGTATTATACGAGGGTTGCCTTTCAAATTCCGGAATCAGAGAACAAAAGTAAATATTAGTAATCGAAAATCGCTTTATTGTTTTTCAAAATATTCTCCATTAAGATCTATACACTTTGCATGCGTTTGAACCAATTATCGAAGCACTTTTGCCACTCTGATTAAAGTATCTCCAAAACATGCATCATTGTATTTTTTAGTCACGGGAATAAAAAGAAGTCATTCAGTGCCAAGTCAAGACTATACGGTGGATGACTCATCAAATCGGTGTTTAGAGTGCTCAGAAATGAAGTTGTTTGAGCCGATGTGTGAAAGCTCGCATAGTCGTGGTGAAGGGTGATCTGTCTTTGGCAGTTGGTTAATTTCTTGAAAGACAACTGTCAAACAAATGCTTGTATACCACTCAGAATTAACTGTTCTGCGTTGTTTTAGTGGTGCGGTTGCGACATGTCCAGTCAGTTTTTACGAAAAGACAGGCGACCTATTACTTGGAAGTGCTTCGTACGCTAGCAACTGTCACGATGTCATAGACGTGCTTTGAAGTAACGTGATCGTATTTTTGAAGCATTTCTTTCGACCAATCGACTCAAGCGAGTGGCAAATTGTGTGGGATCCAACGCGAACAAATTTCTTTGAGGGTCAAATGTTCATGCAACATTGAATATATGCTGATCCCATTGATGCCTAAGGTTCTCTCAATCTCTCGATAGGTTACATGACGATCTTGTAATATCAGTTGGCGCAGAGCATCAATGTTTTCGAAACAACAACTGATTTAGGACGACCATCACTAAATTCGTCTTGGAGTACACTACGATCTCGGTTGAATTCACCATACCATCGCTAAACACAGGTCCTTAATGGAGAGCTTCATCGCCAAAAACTGAATCAAGTTTATCGATGCACTGTTGTTGAGGTAATCCTCGTCGAAAGTTGTAAAAAATAATCGCACAAAAATGTTCACGATTTAATTCCATTTTTGGGCGAAATGAATCATTTGAGTTACTGTAAACAACACATTTAGCTTTACGATAGAGCTGTCAGTTGGCAGATTGCAACACTAGGGTTCTCTAATCCCGAAATATAAAAGACTCGTATGAATAATCAAAACATTGAAATTTACAATTTCAAAATAGCACAAAGAAGAATACACAGATAGAGATCTCTGATAGTTATGGAAAATAAAAAAACATGGTAATAGCTCTAATTTGATGATCTAAAGAATTGGAAAGACTCATAGAATTGGAAAAGTTAATATTTGATATGAGTATTTTTTTATGGAATGTTACATTGGAGCTTTAAACAGCGTGTATAATTAAGTATTTCTTTACAATTTTATGGAATGTTGAATTTTTTTGTGTAATCTCGAAAAGTATCCAGTAGTGGCTTAGCCAAACTTGAAACTTTAAATTGCTTATAACTTTGAACCTGGGCACCTGGATGTTTTTCCTTCGCTTCTAGAGTTTGTAGTTGAAATTAACGCAGTGGTCAAAGACTCACTCTGTATATTGTATCACGAATATTTTTGTCGGTTTATTTAAAATTAAGACACATTTTTAGGGGTTTTTCAGGTTGAAGTGCCAACTTGACGTCTATGGAAAACTAGATCTATTGAGAATCTATAAATTGGGATTATTTATTATTTTGTTTGCTCTACTTCACGAAGCTAAAATATTCCCGAAGTCTGGGCACTTTCGGTTGTACAAGGTACGAAATGAGTCATCAGGCAGTCACAACCAATCATTCTATAACATATTTTTTCCTGTTCTACTGAAAACTAAAATGCATCTAATGAATTTTATATGTTTCCAATGAACAGTACATGAAAAATAAATCCTCTCTATAAAATCCGTACAAACGTACACCTGAATAATATGAACTCACTACCTGAATCAATTCGTTGGCAATCCGTTGGGTATCATTGAAAAATTTCATTGCGATGCTGGCTTTATTGTATATGTAACAAGGTCTACAACGCAATTCTCTCAATGGAATCTCCGATTTCAATTACCAAATTGTTGTTTGAAAATTGGATGGAGTTGAAAAAAAGTGTTCTCTCTATATAAATTCGTGAACCTGATTCTATCATTGTTGAAAATAACCATGTCAGTGTGAAATTTCATCAATGCAGTAAGTGAAGCTCTTTTTTGATTGGATTTGTTCATTAACCGGTTTATCAAGCATATGTATATGTAATTAACAATCACTCAGGTTAAATCAAAGCTCCACTATGTTACCTTCAATTTATCGAAGGTTTGGAGTTTGTTGGTTGTTTATTATCAAATCCTGACAAATTGAAATAGGGAACTAGATCATGCTGAAGATACTCCAATATTATCTTTTGATATCTATCTCAGATGGCATCCAATCTAGCGAGAACATTCAAACTAGCTAATACCTTGTAACAGTCCGTCCCTCGTATAAAATGTGCATTAATTAATAATCCCACAACTGGCGTTATATTGTTTGGTTAGATCTGGCAGGCCTGAGATGAGACTGATATTGTTATCGGTCCGCAACAGAATAGATTATGATATCTTAATCCATTATCCTAATTATTCAAGGCTCACTCCATCCAAACTAAACTTTTCCTTCCGCGGGAAACACTTGATATGGCAATTTGGAAGATATTACTCGAGATTACCATCTCTACGTCGAAAATGAGGACTACGTATGCCTTGATTAATAATGAGAGCATTTTCTCAATAAAAAATTTCTCTAGGCGGTAGGTTCAGAGTATGGACATAAGTTCCTTAGACTATATAATAATAGACCCCTGTATTTACATTGAAATGTGTCGCATCTGAAACTTAGAGCTGGTCGATTGTAACGTATTGAGCTGGAACACTCAGGTCATAAAAAATTTTCATGTTGTCAAACTGAGCAAATAATAGGTTTCTCTATTCCCCTATAATTGTGAATAAAAACTTTTTCTCCAATTTGCATTCAAAACATTGTATAAAATATTATATTTTGATCGAAACTGTCTTATCGGATATATTTGCAAGATGTAAAAGAAAAACTTTAGTTGATTCTGCTATTTTATGTCAGAGACCGCAGATGGAAAGAAATTCATATGAAAGTCAAGACAACTCTGCCGCATTCTCTGCTTGACAGTTTGTAGGTCACATTATGTTCAGAAGACACACGTTGCCACATCTGTATCAAAAATAAATACGCAAATTGAAGAAAATTCGTAAAAGTCAGTATTAGGTTATTCATATTTATTATTGTTCATTACTTTTCATCGCACTAAAAATGGTTCGTAAGTGTGAAAGTTGTAGTAAAGACAGGAATTTTAATCCGAATTTATCGTTCCATAGGTGGGTGTATTGTTAGAACCGAAGTATTTAGTTATTTACATGTTCAGTAGCGTAGAAAGTTTTAATAAGGAAGTTTTCAATGAGATTATTATATGCTAAAATGAAGTTTTCCTGATTTAAGGTTCCCAGATGACGATGAAAAAAGAAGAATTTGGGTTTCGCTGTTGGGATGATCAAGTATTTGCCCAAAGAAAGCAATTTTTTTTTTGTTCAGATCATTTTGACCATGAAGATATTGTGACCCGAGTAAATGAAAAAAGATATTATGCGGTGTTGCCGGGTGAGGTTTCACAAGAGACTTCCAATGAGGGAGTCAAAACAAATCGACATTTTACAAAGGAACGCTTTGTCTGTCTTATATAGTCTAAGACAGAGCTGTGCCAAAGCATTGTGCTTAGTGCTCGTGAAAGCACTCTAAGCACTTTAGTGCTTCCGAGCACTTTTCAAAGGCTAGTGCTTAGTGCTTGTTTTTCGGAGCACTCTAGCGAAAATCTTTGTGCTTAGTAATCCGCTAAGCACTAAGCCTTTCCGAATTCTTGAAGTAGGGTCAATATAAGCAGGTACGGTATTTGATTTTTTATGTTCGCAAAGATAATATGATCGTTTTGAATTAATATTCAGTATTTCTTCAGTCACCATTGATTTGACTTTATGGTTATGAAGGCCAGAAAATTTTTTGTTTTTGCGCGCTTGTTACTAGTGAAACAGGCGGTCTATCGTTCTGTCCAAATGTCTGTAATTTCCGAATATCGAGCCGAAAATGGTTTCAATCCATTGGGTTCGACTTCTTGATGGAGAAACCTTGGTCAAATTTAAGTAGGTCAGGCTGGCCGGCCCTCCGATCGTATACTCTCTATCTTCCGAAGGAGATGACCTAGAGTTTTCATTTTTCAGAATAGGTTGATCGTTCAAATATCTCGATCAAGTTCGTTATTGGGCCAAATCCCTCGTTAGTTATTAGCATTCAAAATTTGATTTTCGCCTAGAATATTCATCTGATCAATTTATAATTTAGAAGGTGTTTTAATGATGTTAAATTAAATGGTTTTCCAAATTTCGAGATAATCGCCACTCTAGAAAATTTATTAAAAATTCCCAAAAAAATCTTTTAGTAGAACCGATTCTTTATAAGATATTCGTCAGATATCTATGATGTTTCTATGGACGTTATTGATTTCCTGAATATAATTGAATTTCATCAATCCTGAAAATATATTATAATTTTGTGGAACCGAAAGCGAATAGATTGGAAATTTTGAATTCTCATTCCTTGTTACTATAAGCCTTCGTGTCTCATCACAAAAAAGGGATCCAAAATAGGAAAATTTCTATAAACAATCTGATTATCAGCTACATTTGATTTCATAACGATTTCTGGATGAAATTATATGGTATTCATCAAAATGTGTTTTGTGCATTGTAGGTCAAATGCTTATTTTTCAATAATTTATGTTCCATTGATGACACTTCATGAGTCTGAAGTTGTTTAAGGGCTAAATTGTGTTCGTATAAATGCATGTTTATATCGTATCACTTATAGAACAAACGCGTTGAGACTGCTTTGCAGCATTTTCAGATTTTTCACTTATATGCTCCATCCACACTAAAGCGAACAATGCATCACATCAGTAGTCTCGAACGTCAGAGAGCGAAAACGGTAGAAATACTTTGAGCAAATCTGTAGATTCCAACTGAAAAATGGTAAACGAAGAAAACCATATTCTTAAATAAACTTCATTCATTACTGGTACAAATGGTGGGAATTCGAATAGATGTGAAATAAAACGAAAATTCGAACTAGACTAGAATGATTTATTGCACAAAATTTTCTGTACTCTTTTTCACAACATCATATCACTGATTAAAATGGATATTACACCATAATAAAAAAGATTGATAAGCTCTTTTAAAATATTGTAAACAAACGAATATTTTCACAAAAACGTTAGACCAAACTGCCGTTCCCAATTGGGAATTTTAAAGCCAGATGTTCTTGTGCATATTTTTTATGACCCATCAATTTTAGCACTCTTCGGAATTTCCGTCGGCAAATTTGTTGATTATTTGGAAAGTTTGTGAAACGTTCAATTGATCCCTAAGCTCACGGAGATATTTAAATATACAAAACCAGGGTTCAATAATTACCTTATCAGTGGCACTCGGTGGGTAACCGGTAGTTGTAAAATTCGAAAGTTATGGCAATCCTTGAAACACAGCCCTCATTTTTGCGCTCTTGTTTCTAGGGGAACAGCGAACTATCGTTTTACCCAAATGTCTCAATCGATTGGGTTCGACTTCCTGATGAAGAACATTTGAGTATGTCCGGACGCGGGCCCTCCGGCTGTTTACTCTCTATCTTCCGAAGTAGATGACCTAGAGTCCTAGAGTTTTCATAATTTCAAAATAGGTTGATTGTCCAAATATTTCGGTCAAGTTCGTTTTTTTGGCCAAATCCATCGAATAGTTTAGCATTTGAAAGTTGATTTTCGCAATAATTCCTAAAATATTCACTGGAAGAAATCTCAGCTGGTCACAGACAACATATCCCTTGTTTATTTTGAGGGACCTAGAGTTTTCATTTTTCAGGATAGGTCGAGTGTCCAAATATCTCGGTCAAGTTCGTTATTGGGCCAAATCCATAGAATAGTTTAGCAGTTAATAACATTAATTTCTTGAATATTCATCCTATCAATTCGTAACTTAAAGAATGTCTAGATAGCGTTGAAAGGAAGGAGTGTGCCAAATTTCGAGAAAATCGTCACGAGAGAAATTTTTTTAAAAATTCCCAAAATGTTTTTTTTCAATACACGATATCTCATAAGTTATTCGTCAGATCACAACAATTTAGGGCATTTATGCAGGGTATAGGTACCTAAAATATTTTAAAATTTCATCATCATAGCGTACAATCTCCAGAAGAAAAGTTTTTCTGAAAATGAAGTCACAGATTATATTTCTATCTATGAATTCACATCACATCAATTATAAATCTCTATGAGGGTGGTTTTAATTTTATGACAAGTTCTCATAATGAGTGAATATTGAGCCGAAAATGAAACTAATTCTGTGGGTTCATTTTTATGACAAACATGTCTAAAATACTGGTGTGTGCAGTTGTCATATTTTGAATGGAAATGTCATTATGAATTTTGCGACAAGAGGACTATTTTTTTCCCAAATGTCTGTAATTTCTGAATATCGAGCTGAAAATGATCGCCATCGGTTGGATTTGACTCGTGATGAAGAAACGGTGGTCCAATTTGAAAATGTTTGGCTGAATATTCTCTATCTTCCGATAGAGATGAGATAGAGATTCCATATTAATAGAATTAGTTTATTATCCAAATATAAGTCAAGTTAGTTATTGGGCCAGACCTGTCCGATAGCTCAGCAATTATGAATCTGAAATTCGATTATAATTGATGACACTCAACTACAACAACTTATATATGGTATAGAAATGTGGAAAGAATGCCAGATCGAAGAATTTGCTGAACTGTAAGTTCACTCAACTTCCATTTAAGATATATGTTTATTGATTCGTTCACACTCATTGTGCTGGCTGATTTTGAATCGCACTCTTTTTAAGTCTGAGAAAAGACTTTAGAACAAGCGCGTAAAAGCTCCTGATCTCACGTCAGTGCTTTCGACATTTCTTCAGTAATGTGTTCTCGCTTATAAAATAATTGGTCCTCGATTATTAATTCAACTTTATGCATTGATTAGGAACAGCCATTCAGATTCAGATCGACGAATAAGATTAACTAGTACCAGAATGTAAATTGAATGCATGCGTTTCACAAAACAAATAAAATGGCTTTTGAGTTTTTCCCAGTCTCGAAATCATAATTTTAGATATGTCGATGAAGCTAAAGACTTCTCATTTCAATCAAACAACATTACATAAAATAGTTCCCACTAAAGTGCTTAGTGCTTAGTGCTCGAAATATTCAATTACTATTGCAAAAGTGCTCGGTAATCCGGAGCCTTCTGTCGAAAGCGGTGCTTAGAACTCGAGACTCGTATTTTTTTTCGAGTGCTTAGGGCTTAGTGCTCGAAGCACTTTTTTTTCGGTGCTTAGCACAGCTCTGGTCTAAGATAAGGTCACCATATTTCATCCACTCGATAAAAGATGACGAAAAATGTTGGACGACACAGAAAAAAAGACCTACTTATGAGTTGAAGTGAAATTTTTCATTTATGAGATCTTTTTGAATAAAAATATATATCCCTATCCAGGTTTCTTGGTTGCCTTGCCCTGAAGAAGCCAATAAGCAGAAACACGTGTCGGCAAGTACCTTCCATCCATTTCCCATATTTTCTGCATTCCTGCGGTTTAGCCCATTATCCTTTTTCAATATCTAATTTCACCGCGTTATCTTCTCTTTAATTGTATCCTTGGGTTTTGGTCGCATCACACAGGTTGCTTATGCTTCCATCGTGGCGATGCTCGGTTTAGCCTCCAAAACCGGAGGTATCTAGGGTTGAAGCCACAAATTGGATGCTCGCTCCTGTTGTGGTCACCTGTTGTCGTTTATATTTTTTTATTATTCATTTCCATCCCTATCCAGGTTTCTTGGTTGCCTTGCCCTGAAGAAGCCAATAAGCAGAAACACGTGTCGGCAAGTACCTTCCATCCATTTCCCATATTTTCTGCATTCCTGCGGTTTAGCCCATTATCCTTTTTCAAAAAATATATATCTTGCGTTGGTTAATTTGAGAGCCATTTATGTCCTGTAGATAATCCAGTTGAGATTCTCAAAATCATATTATTTTTCGATAAAAATTAAAATTGAATTTACTTTCAGAAAATGATGTTGAATCGACATGTGGAGATTACCCCGCTTTCACAATTTATGGCAAAATATCATCGAACACTTTGTGTTTTAGGTCTTGGTCTTATCGAAAAAATCCATGAGTATTTCCGGTGTTTAGTTGCTTCGTGATAGGAGTAATAAGGATTGTGGATGGCTTCTTAAATAAAACCATCCATACGGTTAGGTTATTATTTATTTTGTTATCATTCACTTTCTCAGTTACGGGCGGTTCTTGGAATAAAAAAAACTTTTTCTCTATTGGTTGTGTTTTGAAGTGAAAATGCGCCGATTTATAGCACCTGTCGCAACTTCAAAGATAGGGATTCAAAAGTAACATACAGAGTGAGTCTTTGACCACTGCTTTAATTTTAGCCATAGATTCTTGACGACAAAAGAAACATTTTTTTCCTATAAAATTTTTCCAAATTTGGCCCCGTTCCAAAGATATAGGGTGTTGAAATTTCATAAAAAAAATTGGATTTTTGCCTGTAATATTCATACGACAATATCAATTGAAATGATCTCCTGTAGAAAGTTTTTGATAACAGTCATGCATATTTTGGCATCATTAGATTTATTCCATTTCTTGTGGGTTTCTCACTAATACTCTATAGATTGGTTAAATTGCATGAAAAACAAATATCGCTTGAACTAAAGGTCCGCATCTTGTAATTCCTGGAATCATTAGTCTTTTTTGCAGATAAAATCATTTATCATCTTTCCTCCTAAATTGTACCATTCTTTAGATATTTGAAGTTGAAAGGAATTAAATCGATATAATTTTGTCCAAATTTTCTGATTTCCCACATCCAACTCTGTGCTGAAATGATTCAATAATCAGATTTGTTCAATGTTGCCATATTTTATGTCGTTATTAAATGTTTCTAAAAAAGGTTGGGGAAATCTCTCCAGTCTATGGTTCTACCACTAAACGCTATAGATGAAATTAACCACTGAACAATTTTTGTCTTACATTCACTACAAAATCTGAATTGCCATTTGCTGTATTCATTATTAATGATGTCTAGCATCTTATTCAATATTCAATCCAGAGTAATATTCCATAATAAATAGAGAAAAAGATTTCCATCCCTCGCATAGGTACTTAGGTATATTCTCATGACCGTTGAAATAGGTAATGTATTTTCTGTCAGGACCTGTTAAATTGAAGACTTGTCTTTATGAAAAGCTGTTTCTTTATAGCTTCAGACTTTCAGGGTTCATCAAATCATATCTATTCTAACATAAGAATGCTTCAAATTAAGCTAATATGAGTTTTAAAAACTTCGAACCCGGTCTCCTAGATTTGTTTATTACCTTTATAGAAGTTTTTTCACATCTTTATTTCATACACCGATTCAACCGGGTTCACAAACTTAGCAGATAATAGAATTTGACACTCTAGTTATTCTGAGAAAAATTATAACTAAAGATCAATAATGGTTACAAATATTATCTTTTATTCAAAAAAACTTTGCAATTATTATTTTTTTTCTCTCTTGGGGTTCGCTAATAAAATAATATTCTATGGTAAGGTCTTAAAATTTGACATAATCTATGAATAACTATTATTCAATATTTCTGTTTTTGTTTACATAATTAAAACAGATATTCTGATTATAAAAACCAAAAATTTACTCATATTCAGTAATTAATTATAATATAAACAATATTTTTTTATTAAAGAACACATAGTTGATTTTTCAGAATCAAATTTAGGTGATCAAACTCAATTTCTTCTAGCAAGTATAATTGCACACCTAAATCTGGGAATACTTGTAATCTATCTAAGTATATTGTTATTGGGATGAAGTAGAGAAAATAATCATCATGCAAAGTAATATCACTTTAAAATAATTATTCGTAGTGACATCATTCATTGTTTTTGAAGATTTCGAAAAACTTTTTCATGTTTTTACGGTATGATATCAAGAGACCTCATAGGCCTGTTCACTGGTCTCTGTCAAGGAGAAGAAAGTTCAGCATTATCAGTGTTTGGAAAATCATAGATTATTTTTTCTGGCTTTGAGTGGAAAGAAAAAGCAATGTGACAACCTCTTGCTTTGGAAGTTTCCATAGAAATGATGGTTTTCATGATTTGGAAATTTTAAGAAGAAAATTACAAATGTATGATGATAACATCCAATAATTCTGAGGTTTTTTTTGGAATTTCTCACTAGGAAGGGATGGTTTATAATCTTGGAGTAGAAAGAAATTATAACAGAACAGCAAAAATCTGTTTATGGTGTTGAATTTTTTTTACCAGAAAATTATTATTTTGTATCTTCCCTCTGGATATGGACCTCATCGGATGATACATGAGTGAGTGAATCATTGTTTAGAGGGAAAATTATGTTTTTAAACAATTCAGATTCATTAGTGGATGCTGTGGAAGGTATCTTTCATTCAAACTAAACTAGACTACAGAGGGGTATTTGCCCAATGTGAAAACTAAAAATGCTTATAACTTTTTAACGCAGCTGAATTTCGAAAAACCGTAATGAAAAAAGGGTTTCTTTTGATCTCAAGTACCTATGGTTAAAATCAACGCAGTGGTCCCCTGTATAAAGGAGTCAGAAATATAAATAAGATGATTTCGTCAGTTCCGAGCCTCTGTACTACCAGAGGTAAGGAAATAGACTTTATTTTGTGTTCTGATTTCATTTCAAACTAAAATGTTTACCTTTTTTGTTTCGTTTATCCAAATTTTTCCCATCCAGGGGTAGATATGGGATCTATTTATATATGACACTCATGTAACCATACCTGACAAAAATCCCGGATCCGCCCTTCATCTACGTCCTATTAGCAACTACGAGTATAATCAACTTACTAGTCAAACTTTCTTCCCTCTAATATTTCCATTTCATGAGAATTAGCTTTCAAGTAAGAACCGATTAAATTGGGATTAAGTTGGCTCGGATGCAAGACAAGATTTCCCAACTTCTGTCACCATTTCTCGGAGCTTCACAGTTTTTATCGTTCATTAAATGACGATTTGTAATTAGAAATCATTCGGTAGGCGGTGGATTGATCAGCGACAACTTGAAAATATAATTTTCACACCTTTATCTCATTTCTATAAGTGCAAAGATTTTTCTACGTCTATGGAATAACGTGTACGTCACAATTCTAGTTCTCAGAAAAATTGTTAACATCTGAGGCCAAGGCGATTATGAAAAATCGAAATTAACTTGAAGAAATACTATTGTCATTTTCGATTCGCAAAATTTTGGCTGGAATGCATAAAAACTATAATAACAATACTCATGAATCAGCTACAGGAATTTTTATTTCCATTGGATATAGTCTTTGATTTAAACGAAAACATAACTTAAGGGTCATTCAACAAGAAAACTTTGTTTTTTAAAACAAAATACATAAATAAAAAAATGTTATTGACGATGATTTAAATTTTTATTCTACTACAAGAAGAAAAGTTAGGTATCTGGCAAATGTCCTTAACGACCACGCTGATAGAATTAAAGTCTTTCATCGAAAATTTAATCATTTTTTGGCAAAATGTCGGGTCAATTTCGGTTATCACATCATAGATTTCGAGTTCAAAAAATTGAGGCCCTACAAGGTCACCTGCATGAACACCTGCCCATACTGTCACATTAGGAAAATTCAACTCCTCTTCGATCGTAACATGGAGGTTTTCACTCGACCAGTGAACCAGTCATTGCGAGAGCGGAGATATAAATTTGAGCTAATTTATCTACATCCAAAAACTGATAATGATTCCTCTTCAGAATATTTCTGAGAAAATGTATAATTAATCAGCTTCGTTCCCGGTTTTGCCTGAATTATGCATGCAATTTGATATTCTTCGACTTTCCATGTTTCCATAGCGTTGGTAAAAATACCCAAATACAGACATGTATCTCTGATAAAGGTTACTGAATAAAATTTATGAATATTCCGTGGCCTGATTTTCTAGATTTTATGTAAATCAGGAAATAATGACCAGTGAAGAATGATATATTTATTTTGAGGTTGAATTAAAGTATACCGCGAGTCCCAAAAATAAACCTTTCTCGTATATTATCTACTTATTTCAGTTCGCATCGGTTCGAATGTTGTCATTATTTTAATGTTTCTGATTAGGTTTCAAATTAATTGTACTATTATTAAAACAAATGAAAAAACTTGTAATATTTATTAGTTATATTTTCAGAAGTCATATTGAAAAAACGATTTTTTGCTAATCTAGATTATTTCGGAGCACAGATCAATCGGAAAAATTCTTGACTTATGTATCAGGTATACGAGTATGAAATGAGAGTTTTTTTGTGGAAATAAAACACTAATTATTAATGGGAAACTAAAAAACATTTCATTCAAGTATTGGCCATGGTTTTCTACACATTTTGACTACCTTTCTGGCAATTTGTGGATACCACGACCATAAAATTGTTCGTCTTTCAAAGCAAACCAATCAGACACCCAGTTTTCGACGTCCTAGTAGGAATCAAAGTGCTGCTCTGCCAATGCGCGTCCAATTTATGAAAACAAATGGTATTCGGAAGGAGCTAAGTCTGGTGAATACGGCGAGTGGGGTAGCAGCTCCCAGTCAAGTGTTTTGATTTTATCCTGAACCGGTTTTGATTTGTCTGCAGGTGCATTGTCATGGAGCAAAATTACCTTGCTGTGTCTTCTAGTCCTTTCCGGACGTTTCTCGTTCAATGCATGGTTCAAATTGATCATTTGTTGTCGGTAGCGATAAGAATTAATTATTGTCTGGTTATCATCCATTGTAATAGTATAGTAAATGAAATTTATCGGGATTCTTGGACACTCGTTTATTATTAAATTGTTCGATTTGTAACAAACGCCAACGTTTCGAAACAAATATTTTCTTCCTCGGGGCTAAAATTATATCAGGATATGGTGAAAACTCTAAAAAAATATGTTACCTAATTACTGCAGAAGCAATTTCGTCAGATTATAAAAGTACGAAAAAAGTCTATTATACATAAAAGTATTTCGTCTAAGAGTAGGCAAGCACATTGGTCTTCTTCCATATATAGGTTGCGCAAACATGACATTAACAAACATGGTTATGACATCTAATCTTAACTCCTTACCTACATCGACTCAGTCCAACATAACATGGCCAGTAATTTTATTTTCTTAATATATTATTATAAATTATACTGAGTTTTTTTATATCTGTTCTGTGATTTACAGTGTTATTTTTTTAATATTTACATTTCGCTGACATTTCGTCTATACCCAATTTCTTCCCTATCCAAAATCTGAACACATCCAAAATCAAATTTATGTCCAGTGTTGAAGTGGTGTAGAGTTAATGTTGTTTTTTTCGAAATTAGCAACATTCTCACTGTCGTTTTTATGTTGTTTGATTCTATCTCTTAAATTTTGTCTTGTTTGGCCAATGTAACACTTGTCACAGTTGGTGCAAGGTATCTTGTATACCACTCCAGACTCTAAATCATTTGGTGTTCTAGATTTTAAATTAGTGAACAATTTTTTTGTAGTGAGCAAGTTGTAAAATGCACACTTAACATCTAATTCCTTGACTATATCACTTATTCTGTGTGAAAGGCCCGGCAGGAATGGAAACTTAAAGTAGGAGGTAACCGATGTGTTGGTAGGTGTTCTAACTACCTGGTCAATAACATTGGAGGTGTTTTTTGTTATTACTCTATTCATCAAATATGAAATATAGTTATTTGGTTTTTGAATTTCTCTGACTTTGTTCATGTTCTTTCCATGGAATTTTTTGTTGCTTAGTTTCAAGGATCTTTTTATTAAGTTGCTCATTATATTAATTTTCTGTTGTATGCTGTGGTTGCTGTAAAAATTAGTGTATCAATAACAATAACAATAATTTTATTCTCAGAATTTTCAATAAAATCAAATACAAAAAAAATGAGAAAACTGTCAGTAACATTGAGAATAATTTAAACTAAATTATATTCTATTATTCATATATACGAATAGTTCAAAAATTCCGAAATACTATAAGGCTCTATATCATTAATCCAATTCGTGATTTCCTTCTTGGATTTATTAAAATTAACAATACTTAAAATATTTTTGGGTAGACAGTTGTAGAATTTTACACACATATACTTGGTATTCTTTTCCGTAAGTGTCATTTTATGTACAGGAAAGTGAAAAGGTATAGTTTTTCTTGTGTTATTTACATTTTTGAGATCCTCAAAATAATGTTGATTTTTTCTTATGAAAAGTATGCTTTCCAGAATGTAAATGCCGAAAACTTCGAATTCGATTCTGCCTGAAGCGCCCTCTGCATGTTTCTCTATATTTCATACCAAGCATAGATCGTAACGCCGATTTTTGAATAACAAATAGTCTTTGGCCGTCAGACCTACCCCCCCAAATTGCTATTCCATACCTAAGTATAGACTCAAAACCCGAGAAATAAAGTTGCCTGTCGACACGCCGGGATAAAACCCCTATCGTATACAGAGCACTATTCAACTTCTTACTTAATTGATGTATATGTTCGCACCAATTCAATTGATCATCGATACGAATTCCCAACAATTTAGTAGATTGGGCTGTTTCAATGGTGTTATTATTAATAGAAATTGTCTCTGGAAAATTTTCTCTACATCTATTGGTCCTGAATCTAATACACTTAGTTTTATCTACATTGAGAAGGAGTCCACCTCGACTACACCAATTATTAATGAGCTCAAAAACTGTACAAATTTGCTCAATGCAGGATTTTATGTCTTTCATTTTGATCAGAGTACTGGCGCCATCCTGTGATGATAGGAGTTAAAAGTATAGTATCTATATAGATTGTACCTTATCATATGGTACTAGCAGTAATGTATCATCTACATAGAATTTAATGAGTGGTACACAAAATTCGAGTTTTTCCATAATGTTATAAAAACTTTCGTTCATTATTAAGTTGGCGAAGGTTGGACTCGTTGGAGCACCCATGGCTGTGCCATAGAGTTGTCTATAAAACTTATCCTCATAGGCAAAAAATCCACCCTCAAAACATAGATCGACTAGATAAATAGATAAGTATTAACGTTTTCACCAGGTTTTAGGAGTTTGTGGTACACCATGCACACAGCATTGTCTTCGAATCGATCTGGTTTTGCAGTCGATATTGATGGTTGCCCCGGATTCACCCACGATTTTTTCCGTTTGGGATTCTTCAGATAAATCCATTTTTCATCGCCAGTAACAATCCGATGCAAAACCGATTTTCTTTCGTGTCGTTGAAGCAAAATGTCGCAAGTGTTTTTTCGGTTTTCCATCTGTCTTTCATTCAATTCATGTGGCACCTATTTTCCACGCTTTCGGATCTCTCCCATAGCTTTCAAACGTTCAGAAATTGTATGTTGTGCAACATTTTACATTTCTGCTGTTTGCTTTCGATTCATAGCGTCATCTCCATCCAATACACGTTTCAAAACGTCGATGTTGTTTTGAAAAATGTCAGTTTATTTGTCGATATTAGAAACAATGAAATATACTGCTTTCATTTGCAGTATGTTCCCTTTCTTTTTATTCATATAAGTTGACTCTCTATAAAAGCATTTTCATGATATAAACAGAAATGTTTTCAATTATGATTTTATTATTTCTTACAAAGAAATGACCAAGGATATGACCAATACGGTTCTTTTATTTTCCAATCCTACTCGTGTGACTATTAAAATTTCTATCTGATTTAACACAAGTGTTTAAAGCTGAACTAGATTTCCCGTTTAAATCAAACTCTAGACACAAAGTGACCGACTATCCGAAATACTTTGGTAATTACTGAAATTCACCGTGACTGAAGCATATTTATAGTTGTACTATGAATAAATTACAGAATTGTTGATCTGGAGCCACCCAAGAAAGAATACATTAATGAGGAAGCCATTCTAGACCGAAATCTAGGTAAGCTCCTCTTGCTGGCATAGATCCTCGGTAGGCATAAATGTCTTGCGAGAGAATATTCATTAAAATAACATGAAAGGGATAAATCCTCATTAGTTTCAGATCATTTTGTAAATTAGTACCCGAAAGATCTTCAAAGGCAGGCGATGAAATGTTCTTGAGAATAATAATTGATTTTTTATCTTCGAAACTTCAGATTGAGTCGATTCACTGCCCAATTACTACCGAAACTTCGATGAGAAATTTTAAATCCACTGGTGTCTACTAGAAAATTAATGAACGGTATATCAGGTGAGGATTTAATAGAGCCATCTTATGTATTTCTAGTCAATCTTTTAAGATTACATGATGGAAATAAAGATTCTACTCTCCGCTTAGATAACGCAGGTTAGATATGTTGATGTGAAATTTCTGTTTCCATATCTTATGAATAATTAAGAGCCAGACGGATTAGAGATAGATGGCTGCTCCATTGCTACTGAATTGGTTATCATGATTCAAGGACAAGAGAAATAATTGTCCATAACTTCCTACGATCCACAACTGAAATAATTATCATACAATCAATCCAATACGCCCATTGAAAACTGCAATATTCATTTCTACAGATATTGGCATATCCGACTTTGTGGAAAAATATTTGATAGCTCCGCGAGAAAATTGAAAAAAAAAATTCTGTGCTTGTAGCTTTTACAAAAACTAATTTTTTACCTTGAAAACGACAGAAGATGTCTGTTGGAACTTTGGGAAGAAAAACAATAAGATATCATGGTTATTACCTAAATAATAATTCTAATAACAAATTATGGAAGTAGCTAAAATAATCATTATTCGCGAGTTCCATCATCGAAAATATCTCATCTCAATTTACAAATAAAAATTTAGAAACTACTGACGTGAGGTCAGATTGCTTTGGCGCTCTTGTTGAGCTACTTGCGAGTAAATATTCAAACCTTAACAAATCTATAAGCTCTCTGATCGGGTGAACAATAGTCTTTTTCCGTACTATGGGACAATGTGATGCAAATATGAAAGCCTAATGAATAAACAAACCTTATCTCAATTTGAAAATAACTACTCATAATTTTCAACAAATTTTGTTCTATGCTTCTCCTAAAAACTTACGTCATTGCTTTTCTGAGTTTTGACAACGCCATAAAATTCTTTCTCTATGATAAAAAATTTTTTGATTAATATTACGTCTGTGCTTTTCTGAATTTTGACAACGTCATCGACATCGAATTCTGCCTCTATGAATTCTATGAAAATTTTGATTGATATTACGCCAACTGACACTGATATCGAGGTCCGCAAGTTGTCAAACGAATATCGATCTGTGATGGCAAATCTTTCAATGACAAAGCTCGGACTTCATGACATTTCTATTTTTCTCTTGAGTAAATGAAAAAAATGATCATATCTTCAGAAGGGGGAAAGCTACGACAATGAAATTTGTGGATGAGTAAGATATTGGTAACCTCAATATATATACGGATTTTTATTTAAATCTAAATGAAGTCTTAGGAGATATTGAGTATTGAAAATTTTTTTTTTGGGAATTTTCTAAAAATTTTCTAGCGTGACGATTTCTGCGAAATTTTGCAAGACGTTTCGTTTCAGCCTCCCTCAATAACATTCCAAGTATCAACTTGATCGGATGGATATTCTAGTAGTTATTGAGGAAACAAAATTTCAGATGCTCATAACTACTGAACCATCCGACGGATTTGGCCCAATAACGAACTTGACCGAGATATTTGGACAATTAACTTTTTCTGAAAATATGAAAACTCTAGCTGATTCCTTTTGGATGCTAGAGAGGATACGGCCGGACGGCCGGACGGCCGGACAGACTCAACTTTCGCCACGAATTCTTCATCAGGGAGTCGAACCCAATCGATTGAGACCATTTTCGGCTCGATATTCCAAAATTACAGACATTCGGGCAAAATGATAGGCACTCTGTTTGGGTGAACAAGAGCGCCAAAAATGTTTAGTAAACGCCTTCAACATGATTATTAACTTAGTAAGTCGACAAAATAAAGTCATGTAATAATAATAAACTCTATATAAGTACCAAGAGTTCCAGATTCATAAATATAACTTCTGAATCATTCCAGTTCCATGATTCAAGACACATCTTCAGCTGCAAACATTTTTCATCTCCCTGAACAGTGAGTGCACGAAAGACTGAATCCCAAGCAATAAATTCAAAGGCCTGAAAGATCGCCGCTCTGCCAACATACAGACAAGAATGAAGAACTAAAATTAAATAGGCGGCGGTTATCCCACAGATCCAGTTGGCAGGTGCAACCGGACGGACCTGACCGAAGGTTCTTGTACCAACTCTGTGGATGCTGGAGCTGATCGATGAATCAGGATTGAATCGAGGGAAATTTCAGATTCGGTTCGAAGATTGAGTCAGGAGGATTCGATTTCGAATAAAGGGGTGTTCCTGAATAGAAGATAGATGTGGAAGGGGGAGATTCTTTAATTCAAAAAAAACTCACGACTATATCAACATACTCTCACTGGACGTATCCATGTTCCTGAAACACATTTCTACAATGAACAAAGGTTATTTGTGGATTGTGCAACCAGTTGAGCAAAGAAGAGAATCGAATTCAAACGTTTCAGACTGTTTTCGGCTTGCTATTCCAATTTACAGATCGCGATAACACGGGGTAATAAACAAGCGCGTAATAAAATAAAATCATTAATCTTCTGATTGAAAATCCCCCAAGCATAATATACAGCTCTGAATAATAAATCCCCACAAAATGGAACAATTTGGTTACATGCCTTTCTCACGTAAATCCTTAACATGGGTTGAACAGATTAAACGACATGCACAGTTCTGGAATCCTAAAACTGCTATTAGTATAAGGTTCCCCTAGACAAGCAAAACAAGAAAATATTCGTCGTACGTGACCCAATCCACTCCTGTCTCGACACACGTATGTACACGCGTAAAGTGCTCTCTTTTCTTGACCCGGAGCAAGCGAATCCGGCTATGGAAGCCGCCTTGGGCATTTCCGGCTCCTCAACTCTGGTTGCAGCCATCTCGATGCATTTAACGCCATAGAAACCCCCCTGATATCACAATTGCTCACTGTTTATTCATCATTTGTTTATTCGAGAGCTAATGAATATGAAGGTGTATTTATGTGATTATTTCTGTTTAACAGAGACCTATTGTTTTGTACAAATATCTGTAATTTTCGAATTCCGACCATGATGAAAAATCGGTGAGCAATCTTGGGGTTTATCACTCTCAAAAAAAAATTACTTTCGCGAATAGAACAGTGATTTTGAAGAAAATTTCGACAATTTGTTGCTGTGAGAGTCTTCCCGTGATAATTTGTGAATGCTAACTGAACAGAAATGTGAAAACCACACGACATCTACTCACTGTCACATCACAGTTATTGTTATCGAAAGTTCTATCTCTCCGAAAAAACTCCCTATACAAATAATCTGACTTGTAGTTGAACATCATTCCTGCTGCAAAACTGTTTTGTGATTATCGCACTCATCCTGTTGGTAGCAAATCGCAAAATTCCTAGCTGCATACATTGAATGATGCTATTCTGCATGAATAAATTAGTAATGGCTGCATTAGCCTAATTAGCTGAATCACAATTGCGGAATATTACTATAATAAGCAAACGACGCCACCACAATATGAAATATGTGCTGCTATCAGATTCTACATGGTTATAATTTTGAGCTTGTTATATCTGCATACAACCAACGACTGAATTTGGATTACGTAATATTCGTTGCAGTAACATGATTTTTTTTATTCTGATCTCTGAGTTCATTATCTCAGAATAACGTTATTATTACGTTGGTACTTTCGTTTAGAGAATCACAGTATTCATAAATAATCCGCAATTTGAAGCAAGACTCTTCTTGTGAAATAATTTAGACCATTTTCATCATACATTGTTGATAATCTTAATACCAAGAATTCTTTTTATCTCTAGGTTATTGTTTCAATCTACCAAATCTCGAATAGCAGCAGGTTTTGACGGAATTCATCAAACATTTAGGAAAAAAGGACTTATCTTGGTTGTTGTCTTTCTATAACAATATTCTGAATTCCGAAAACTTTCCTTCCGAATTTCGTAAGGCTAAACTAATAGGTATTTTGAAACGAGAAAAAAATCCTTTGTGATCCTAGTAGTTATCGACCTCTCAGTTTATTGAGTGTTTCAAGATATAAGAAAAGTTAATTCTTTTCAGAATTGAATCTTCTATAGAAAATACTCTGCAAAATTTTCAGGGAGGCTTTAGGAAAAATAGAAATTGTTCAGATCAGGTTCTCGACCTTACAACATTCATAGAATCAGGCTTCAATGATTGATTGAAAACAGGAGCTGCTTTCATTGATTTATCTTTGGCATATGACACTGTGTGGAAATATGGATTAATTTTCAAACTCTATACCCATCTGAAGTGTAGAAAAATGGTACGTTTATTAGAAAATATGTTATCTGATAGAAGGTTTTGTGTTTTTATTGACAATAAGAGTAGGAATTTCAGAACATTGAAAAACGGTCTTCCTCAAGGATCAGTTCTAGCTCCTTTACTTATCAATTTATAGCTAAGTGATTTACCCTCGACATCATCTCAGAAATTCATTTATGCGGACGACATACTGTCATCTGATTTGGAAGTTTTAAAGAATTATTTTATTGAGTGGCGATTATGTCCAAATACCAACAAAATAGAGGTATCTAGTTTCCATCTGAATAATCATGAAAAATATAGGAAATTAGCTGTAACTTTCAATGATTCTCTATCGAACATAATTTCTATCCAAAATACTTAGGATTTAAATTAGATTCATCTCTCAATTACAAGGCTTATTTAAATGATCTGGGACTAACAATAATATAAAACTGAAAACCAGGCCATCGCCGAACAAATATAAAGGGCGTGTAATAATGTGCCAATTTAGGCACAATATGAAAAGTGAAATTTTTAAGAGATAAATATTTGAGTGTGTATCTGTATGATTTTTCAATTTTATAAATAGAAATAACAATAATATAATATAGTTTCAATGTTAATAGTCTTTAAATTTTTTACATTCAAATATTTTGGTTACGGGTATAACGACTAATTATTTTCTAGATAGGAGTGTTAGATTGAACTCTTGATTCTATGCCAAGCTTTCAAGTATTTATTCAGCTCTTCATCAGGGCCCTCGAATGGAAAAATTGCTCACTGGATACGTCCCCCTAACACCTCCCCTTATATAGTCTAAGGATGTATGTAGCCATTATTGGGGCTCTGATTTCTTGGAGCAAATATCATAATTTTCCTAATTTATTTCCAATTATTTCATACATTCCACAAAATACAATTCCAAGATTGAATTCACGTAAACCATTCTGGTATAATACATTCTTCAATATGAACATAAGCGATAAAGAATTATGAAAGATTAAGTGGAACTCTTATGAAATGTTCAATAAAAATCTCATTTCTGATCCTTCTGAAAAAATTCCGGGTTTTGATCTTCCAA
This sequence comes from Micraspis discolor, assembly GCA_030674115.1. Taxonomy (NCBI): domain Eukaryota; kingdom Metazoa; phylum Arthropoda; class Insecta; order Coleoptera; family Coccinellidae; genus Micraspis; species Micraspis discolor. The sequence goes on from JARTUT010001740.1 coordinate 10,167,633, forward strand.
GAGAAATTTGGACAGTTTTTAATTCAGATTGAACTCAGTTCCAAGCGAAAGTTGTGAATGTGAATATGCAGAAGAAACAATACCTCATCTCATCAATAATTGATGATTATTTATAAAATAAAAACCAAGCATTTATTTATCTTCTACTCTTAGAATACCAGTTTTAATGGTTTCTCTCATATCTGGTTGAATCGTTCTAATTTAGACTTCAAACGTATTTCTGATATCATTTTGGTATAGCCCTTTCTATGGACATGGGATTTGGGAACATCAAAAATAATAATTTAAGTAACCCGAACAGTTATTTCATATAAATACCATCAGCAAGAAAATCTACTTGTCAAGAAAGTGAAACTATTTGCAACTTTAGACGGATATTAGAAGAAACTTAGTAAAACCATCCCGAAATAAGATTTTTTCTCGAATAAACACATTTTGCTTTAAGCTGAAACACGTCAACGCAGTTTAATCAATCACTGTTAAGTCACGGGAAAAATCTTCTATTCAGTACACCTTACAAATAATTATCTGTCGGTGCTATCTAATGGATTATTCGACAAATCCATTACCATCAGCAGGAAATTCGCGTGCATATTAGGTGGATCATGGATCCAGACAGATTAGATCTGACAGGTGAAGCAGGACGAAATGCAGTGACGTGTTCATGCAATACTCCTGTTCTGAATCTGCTGAATACGAGAAACTCATCTTTATTAGCAATTTCCACAGGCGTTCTGAGATTTACAGCCATGAATGTAGAATTTAATTATTAAGAAATGATTTAGTCATTAACTAGTTGAATCTTACATTTTGTTCATTATTTTTTCTAGGTAATAACATCAACTGGAACATCAGAATACATACATTCTCTACGCTGACTGACGTGAGGTCAAATGGCTTTGGTACTCAAAAATTTTTTGATAAATTTGATTGAGAAACAAATACAGGTTTTACCCAACAAAAAAAAATGAGTAAATGAATAACATCACACTCAGAAGTCATGGCGATCCTAAAAGAAAAAGAAAAAGTTAAACAAAGAAGACAACATCAACTCGAGCCCCGTATTAATAGAACACAAACAGATATGGGACAACCATAAAAGGCGTCATTCCTGTGAAAGATTCATCACAAAAAATATGAAAAATTGAAAATAAATGCGATATAAAAACCGTATTCAATACACAAAGTACAACAACGAACAATAGGTTCAACGTAACGAAAGCGTAACTTGTTAATGGAAACTAAATAATGAATAATTATACAGGGTGAGTCTTTGACCACTACGTTAATTTTAACCATAGATTCTTGAAGTCAAAGAAACATTTTCTTCCTATAACATTTTTCCAAATTTGGCCCCGTTCAAAATATATAAGGTGTTGAAATTTCATACTAAAATTGCATTTTCACCTGTAATATTCAAACGACAATATCAATTGAATTGATCTCTTGTAGAAGGGTTTTGATAACAGCCATGCATATTTTGGCATCAATATATTCATTCCATTTCTTGTGGGTTTCTCACTACTACTGTACAGATTGGTTAAATTACATGAAAAACAAATATCATTTGAACTAAATGTCGGTATCTTGTACTTCCAAGAATCATTAGTCTTTTTTGCAGATAAAATCATTCGTCATCTTTTTTCCTAAATTGCACCATTTTTGAGATATTTGAAGGTGAAAGGAATTAAATCATCTGATGAATCATGAGTGAGTGAATCATTTCTTAGAGGGAAAATAATGTTTTCAAATAATTGAGATTCAATAGTGGATGCTGTGGAAGGTGGACTACAGAGGGGTATTTGCCCAATGTGAAAACTTAAAATGCTTATAACTAACGCAGCTGAATATGGAATAATATATGAAATAGCTTTCGAATAAATTATATAGTAGAAACAACACCTTTTCGAAAGTAAGAAGAAAAGAACATCAGAAGCTTTCTGTAGTGTGAGACCCCGTAAATAGAAGTTGGTCCAACATGCTGTAAACGAGAATCATCAGATAAATTGAAGAGATAATTCTATAATAGCCAAAGGGGAAAACACTTCAAGAAGAAAAATCAAGGAAGCAGCATTTATGAATATCCCTTTTGATCTCATAAGTGCCCAATCACTTTAGTTGCCGGAAGTTTGGAGGCAGAGTGTTCGAAGAAACTTGACGAAGTCTTGGTACCACAGATAAGTGCAAATTTGATAAAGTTTCAGAGTTCTATTAATCTTGAAAATCAATGAAAATTCTAAACAATCAAAAATTTATATCTAACGAATGCATACATAAACCAGAAAAAGCTCGGATCCGAAAACAGAACCCTGAAGAGCACCCCTGCTCACCGCATCATTTGACGTGTTTCGCTACATTGAATATATTGAATATGGAATACTTAGGATGATACGAATGAGATGTCATGTATTATTATTCTTCCGGGCCACTTTTCAGGGCAGCCAACTGAATTTTAGGAATCGAAACATATTCATTCAAAATCTCTTCAGTAAAATGGCGGATAGAAAATCGAACAATTATGTTCCCCACATAGCCATATAATTGATCGTGCATCGAGCATTGAATTTACATAAACATCGGCGCCGATTGACCTGCAGCGTTTGAAACTTTAAACTCCATGAATATTACGATGAACCCTTCAAATGAATACCCGTGTGACGACCTCACCCGATCCCTTCAGATTGCAACCCATATCAAAATAGATTACGTAAAACCTGACCTAACAGTTCCCAAATTTATCCCGTCGTGCTAAGAGGTGAAACCACCTTGCATGACAGTAATGAAAATAAAGGTTCAACTGAAATTACTCACCAAAACTTGTGTCACCACTATATGTCAAAAGTTGATTATCGTTATGAGCTAACTTCTCTTCATTGTTACACATATGACAAAAATGGGAGCAAATAGTTTGAAGTTCAGTATTGGAAATAGGATGCGTTCACCGGTGTTTTGTATTAGAAGTTTTCTGAACTGATCATTTGGATATATCAATTTTCAGTCGTTATCTTTATTATACAGTGCGCGTCAAAACTATGGAACAGATTAATCTTCTCAGAAAGAAAATATCTGGCAACAAAATCCTGAAACCAGTCGATTTTTGTTCCACTTTTACATTTTTTTGAAGGGTTTTCGTTACACCCTGTGCCATACCCATCAACCCTCTATATTTTTTTAATAGAGGAAATAGGTCACGTGCTATTTTTTTAACAAAGACTTTGTATCTTCTTAACAGGCGTGCAAAAAAAATTTTTTGAAAATTAGCTTCAAAAAGGGTTTCAGTATGTGCACTTTGCCATTGCTGATTTATTTTGAGAAATGGAAAATTTGTGACCGAATTTTTTTCATGCACAATGAAAAATTAGAATAGTACCATCATCTTCAAAGTAAATGAGTCACGACGAAGTGTCCATATTGAAAACCTCTTTGAACTAAAAAATACTTTTCTTGTTCTTGAACATTTCTACAAGAGTGTGTGTAAAGATACAAAGACCTTGACAAAAAACTACAACATGAACCACTTTCCCTATTCAAAAAATTTAGAGGATTGACGAGGATGGCATAGGGTGCAATGAAAAGCTTTCAAAAAAGCATAAAACTTTGGACAAAGTCAAGATTTGGTTGCCTAATATTTTTTATTGATATCAATAAAATAAAAAATAATATCTAAGGACATATGAATTTCGAACAAGCAAACTTCCTTCGACTTAACTATAAAGATAACAAGAGAAATTTTTTATTTTATTTCATCTCAAAAATTTGAATCACAACAATGTTATTACAGTTCAACATCTATGACTAAGAATAATAGGAAGAAACAGTTATCTGTCAAAAAAGCACAGAGGAACAAATTTTGTAACTTTAATCTTTAAAAGTCGTTATATTGACGAAACAGATGAAATAATAAAAATAATTCTACAGCAGATATACAGGGTGAGTCTTTGACCACTGCGTTAATTTTAACCATAGGTTCTTGAAATCAAAATAAAAACTTTTTATCCATACGATTTTTCCATATTCAGCTGCGTTAAAAAGTTATAAGCTTTTTAAGTTTTCACATTGGCCAAATATCCCTTTGTAGTCCAGTTTAGTTTGAATGAAAATTACCTTCCACAGAATCCACTATTGAATCTGAATTGTTTGAAAACATTAATTTCCCTCTAAGAAATGATTCACTCACTCATGATTTATCAGATGATTTAATTTCTTTCACCTTCAAATATCTCAAAAATGGGGCAATTTAGGAAAAAAGGTGATGAAATGAAATGAATTTGTCCTATGAATCCATAATTTCTCTGTCAACAAGACAATAGCGAGTCAACCCTCTGGGCCCACCAATGGTACTTAAGAATGTAATCACATTCAGATCGCTGTGGTGACCCAAAATTGGGGATCATTTTTGTTCTATGAATCCATAGAGGAAACGGGACTGTTTCAGTCTTTGAGATGTAGATGGCGCGCTTTCAGGAGAATACTTGGGAGTGCCTCACAATATTCTTTGAGTAGTGGCATCATATAAATGTTCTTGCTTCAAATTTCTTTTGAACTTAAGAATCCTGTTTAATGCGATTAGTTAAATGTAGTAAATTTTCCAGATTAAATCAACATCAGAGCATATAATTTGTTACTTGTTAGAAGATTTCTCCCAGTTGTTTATATTTTTTGCCTTAATAAATTTTTCTCAAGATTCGTTCAGTCTAATCTAAACTTGTAATACAGTTATCAGGTAATATTGAATTATCTTCTCATAAATACAATAATAAAAAAAACAGGTTTTCTGATATAAAATTATATTTTTCATATTTCTATAATGAATATAATATAGTAATATACAACGGAATAAAATACTATACAGTATCATAAAAATATAGTTTAATTCTGCATGCATTTCAGTCAACAATTATGTATACATCAATACATTCAAAATAACGAGTATACAAAGATCAGTGATATGATAGAAATATATAGAATGAATGTTTACGCTATGTGGTAAATTTGCATTAAGATCAATTCCATCAGAAAATTTGTACCTAATCTATAAATAAAACGAATACTGACAAACTGAAAATACATTAAAGCTAATGCACAATTAGCAGGTTCGAAAGATCTGTCACCATTGCATTGGTGAAATCCAATTATTTGGTCAAGAGATATATCATAAAAAATGAGTTTTGATAGACATCTCATCAACACATAATATGCAATCCTCTGCTCTTTCTGTCATAGTTTTTACTTTAGAAATTGCTCAAAATACATATTCATTCAAACCAACTTGGAAAAGTTCCATTAGTTATTCTGCATAGAGTAGCCTTGTGAGGTAAGGAAAAAGTTTTTCTTGAACTTCTTAAACTTTAGGTCCGTAAAAATAGATAGTAGGTGCAAATTGTTTATAAGCGATGGAGTACCTGTAGCCATGGGGATTTGTTCTTTTGAGTTGCAATTGGGCTATCATGAAATCAGCCATGTTCGAGCTGAAATTATTCCTGCAGAATAGAATGAAATTTTCATCCTCAATTTCTACAGTTTCTTTTTCCTTCATTGAAATCTTTCTCCTCTTCCAAATTCTTCACCATATATTATAAGAAAGATTATTAGACCATTGTTTTGCAGTTGTATACGCTACAATTGTTAACCATTTGGAATTAATTTGGAAAAACACATAATTGAAACAGAATACTTACTTGAATGAAAATAAATTATTGCAGCTTTGCTGGTTTATGGTAGATTTTGACTCAAAGAAATTCCCTTCAAGAGTTCAGTTCTCAACTACTGTGCTGATGAACGAGGCAAAGGAATTATTTGAGATGTCTAAAATAATAATAATGAAACACATCTTAGATCAATGAAACGCAGGGAGGTCCACAGACTTTGCAGTTTGGAGGTGGCAGCCCCCTTGAAACTCTGATGGATATCATCGAAAGGTCAAACTTGACCAGATATCATAGGTCAAACGTGACCAGCTCGCACTACGGAAAGACAATTTTTCATTGTCTTTCCTACCATTCAGTTAATATGAACATTAGCGATAAAGAATTATGAAAGATTGAGTGGAACTCTTATCGAATGTTAAATAAAAATCTCATTTCTGATCAAAATTTCAAGATGGTTTCAGAGCTATTCACGATGTTACCGATTCTTTTTTGGAATGGGTTATAAATTTCAAACAAATTTGATACGTATTTTTTTATTTGGTTCTTTTTTCTGCTTTTGTCTTTTTATTTTCAGATTCGATTCGAGCAACTTGAAGAAGCCTCTGTGTTTATAAGACCACTCTTGAAGAAAGAAGTCACTCAAATGTATTCAAGCTTATTTTGGACACACAAGAATTCTAATGCTGGGAGCCATGGTTTTTTCCCTAGGCTTTCATGTCATACAACGTATTGTATGGCACCCTGTCACCAACCCCAGCTAACATTTGATTTGTAAGCCAAAAGTTCAAAAGAATATATATGTTTTGCATCAGTCCCAATTGACTCCACTTATAATTTACATTGTACTACAAGTTGTCTGTTGAACAGACATTCCCTTGAACGGACACTTGGACACTAAGATATGTTCTATTAACCGAGACAAAACCAAGAACAAAAAATATCCAGTTCTGTTTCAATTATCTTTTGGAAAATATCGCTGTTAGTTCATTTGCACATCAAATGCTTGACTGTGGAAAAGAAGAGGAGGTTTCTGTCGCGCCAACATTAGTACCAGCCTTCGGATCGGAACTTCCCCGGTTGACCGGGTTTTTATCGATCAACTGCTGCACGAAACTCCTGGGAATTTAACTAGTGGTAGTTTGGATTATGACGGCTTGTCTCAGAGAAAGAGAAATGTCATTCTCTTATGAAAGAATATTCACCCCAGGATATCTTTAATGCTGATGAAACAGGTCTCTCTATTTCAGGCTCTGCCCAATGAAACGCTAACATTCAAAAAGAAAAAATGTGTTGATGGTAAATATCCCAAAGAGTATATATTAATTTTATGTATTCTCAAAAATACTGATTACAAAAATGTAGGTACAAATAAAAAACACATAAAAATATGAAAATAATTAAACATAAGATATATATATCATAAAATCACACAGGATTGTGTGAAAATGGCAATTTTACCACGTGATCCAATATGAATGAACATTATTATGTTTCAAATCGATTGAGGGGGTATTCTAAGTTATCTAATTCAATGCCGTAGTAGACCATGAATTCTTCAATGTTGAAACAATGAAATATTAAAATATCATTTACTGAACAGCACTATAAACAATTATTCCCAATTTTTCGTTGGACAGTCCACTGCATTCATTGTATTCCAGAAGGCTGTGAATTTGATAATTGCAATAATTGCTATCATGCAGCCACCAATTATCCATCTGTCTGTTGTTTTATTAATTTCAGCCTGATTGATTAAATTCGTAATTTCAATTTGTTTGATGAAACCACATATTTAATCCCAAATTTAAACTTCATTATTCGTATTCAAATAGTTTTCGTTTCGAATATATCCATACATGCAACAACAATTTGGTGAAGATTCATCCAAATAGAAAATATTTGAAATAAAATGAGACTGAATTTTATAGTGAGAAATCAATAAAAGCACTGACTACAAGCCTGTACGAGTTCAAAATTTCAACCCGTGTCGATCTATCTTGAATATTTTGGAAAATATAGAAATCAAATAGTGGTTTGAATTAAGTTGGAATTCTAACTGCGTAAATGAGCCATCATGGATAATAAGTTGAACTGTAAATGAAACCAGGACTGAACGAAAGCTAGAGTCGGTTTTGTAATACAAATCAAATAAATCTGTGATTTTACAGCATTTAAGTGGGTTGAGTGAACTCGATTGCATAAGGATTCAAACCAAATACAAATTGGAAGAAAATAAGATCATAATCTTAACGAAAAACTCTACAACTGTCTAACTGATATTTCTGTCAGTAAAATCATCTTAAAAATTCCCAAAAATATTTTCTTCACTACTTTATAGCTCATAAGATATCTGTAGCAATTGAACAAAAATTAGTGGATGTATAGGAATTATTGATATCTCAAATATTCTCAGATTTCACTAGTTTGCAGTATATTGGAGGTTGCCAGGTTCTGTTAAGTCTGACCAAAATTCGTGCTTTGGGAAGGTTTCCTGTTCCGCTATGTCTATAGGAGATGATTAACCCTGGTTAGGTTACTGTATTACTGAGTTAATTTTAACCATGGATTCTTGACGTCTAAAGAAACATTTTCTTCCAATAACATTTTTCCAAATTTGGTCCCGTTCAAAACAAATAGAGTTGAAATTTCATTAAAAAAATGCATTTTCACCTGTAATATTCAAACGACAATATCAATTGAGATGATCTCTTGTAGGAGGTTTTTGATAACAGTATTTTGGTATCAATAGATTTCTCCATTTCTTGTGGGTTTCTTACTACTACCATACAGATTGGTTAAATTGCATGAAAAACAAATATCACTTGAACTAAAGGTCCGTATCTTGTACTTCCTAGAATCATTAGTCTGTTTTGCAGATAAAATCATTCATCATCATTTTTCCTAAATAGTACCATTTTTGAGATATTAGCAAATTTACCTTGAAAACAATAGAACATGTCGAAAACAATGAACATGTATTGGTTCCACCCCCGTGTGTCGACGTATGTCTCTCGAAATTATTTCATTGTTTACTTTTTACTGCGGTCTGATAATTTTTTCCCATGCAAAATATTTGAGATTTGGAATTTATATTATTTATATAGAGGAAAATGGAAGGTACAATTGTTTGGTCTAGCCCTGAGGATGGAAAAATATATTTCCGAAATGTCAGCGAACTGACATAGTATCATTTATTATAATCATTAGGAAAATACAATTTTGGATCACAAGTTTGAATTTTGTAGTAACAGATGTTAGAGATAGCTCAAACAATCATTTTGTCTATTTTTATTATCTTTATTTAACCTATTTGCTTTCTTACTATTTTTCCCCCATATAATATCTTCAATTTTTGATATTGTTAACTCAACTAAATATTGAAAACCTTTGCATGAATTAAGCTTTGGTGTTTGTGAAGTGGAAAAGATTAATAAATAATTTCATTAAATCCAACAACTGCCTCGGTCATTAAATGTATCCGATACAGATAGCACAAATAAACAAAAACCGAAAAAACAAACAAAAAATAAAGGAAATTTTTATTATCAGCTTATTTTTGACAGGTAATAAGTCTAGGGTAGAAATAAAACCAATTCTTCAAACAAGGCCTACTAGTTTCGACTTCTATCTGAAGTCTTCCTCAGGGCACTATAGATATACAAATTATATTTAGAAAATTTTGTTTGTAAATGAATTACAATTTAAAGATTTTTTATCAAATAACACATAAATAACAAACTTCAAATTTTGAAACAATCTTTTGAATTTCTTCTAACATTTGTTTGAACAATTTATAGTTTTAGCTATCTATTTCATCAAATAAAGCTTATACAATGAGAATATGAAACTTATAGAATAATTGATTTGATCAACAGGAATTCATTGAGAATAAATATATTGAATAATAATAAAATACTATATTGACGATTACTCAAAACTAACAAGATAAAAAACACACATAAAAAAGGAATTTACCGACTGAGGAACTATGTTAAGGCTAAGAATCTGTTAAATTAATACGCGGGTGAAATCCAAAACGACTAGCAATCAAGAAAAAATGAAAAGAAAAGTTTATTTTGAATTTAGAAGAGATTCCCAATCATTAAGAACCATTTGTTATTTATGTGTTATTTGATAAAAAAATTATCTTTAAATTATAATTGATTAATAAACAAAATTTTAAAATATAATTTGTTCCTTTATAGTACCCTGAGGAATACTTCAGATAGAAGTCGAAACTTGTAGGCCTTATTTGAAGAATTGTTTTTATTTCTACCCTAGACTTATTACCTGTCAAAAATGAGCTGATAATAAATATTTCCTTTATTTTTGAACATCTTCATTATTACAAGTGTGTCATTTTGTTAGATGTAAAGATATCGTTTACGTTTCAGGTATTTGTAGTTCAATTTGTAATTTGAGCACCTTCGATATTGGATTTCATCTTAAGAGTCCTTTTCAAATCAACAAATATCATAAAATTGCTATTTTGATTGTGTGTAATCAAATGTATGATTACTTCATCTTTGAAATGGATTTAAGCATTGACATTTCCTATCTTTCAATCGTGACGTTCCCATTTTTATTTCAATTGTATGGAAATCAATCCAACTATATAAAATATTGCGATGGCACGAATAAACAGACGTCAGCGTAATCTGAGCAATTCATATCCTATGAAATCTCCTTACAATATTCAAATATTCCACTGCCGCATGGTACACAATGAAATGTTCTTTTCTTCCTGGGGCTGGCAGGATGTAACAAAGAGCACAGGAACAGCATCATATGAAAATATTCCTCGGAGCGCAGCCCTGAGAAAATTTCGAATCTGGTCAACAATGCAGGAGTACAAAGACTTCAAAGAATAATGTCTTCCGGTGAACCGTGGAGATCGTAGGGTATTTTTCAATCTACCTTTTTTGCACCTGCTGCAAATTTACGCGATAATTTCAGGTGACGTCATTGAAATTAAAATATGTGTTTGGGAACGTGGGTTCAATGAATTAGTAGTGGTTCATTCATGGTCATGGACAACTTGGGGAAGCCTCTGTGTTCGTTAATCACTCTTGAAGAAAGAAGTCTCTCACTCTACACCAGCTTATTTTTGTGAACATTACAACACTTATGCAGGGAGCCAGGGTTGCTTTTGCTGTGATATTTTTCCTAGGCTTTTATGTCATATGCAAAATTGTATGACACTCCGTCACTGTCCGCAGAGAGGGAGAGAGAACAGAATTATGTTTTGAGCCTTATGTGAGCAGAGTGTTAATCGATTAGTTCAAATGCCTTTGCAATATAAAATATTAAAATTTTAGAACATCTCCATATGGCTTGAACACCGTACAATTTCATTATCCTCATATTGAGCACTCATCATAAAGAGTTTAATATATTTTTTTATGAGATGAACCTCAATCCTCAATCACAAGTTGTAATTCAGTTAGCTATGTGTTAAACGTTTAGTCTGGCTAAAATAGCAACGTTGCCCTTTTAGATCTAATGCAATAACATCCAAATAAACAAGTTATCGTGACCAAAAGCATTAAAAGATGAGGAGTCTTTATAACGAAGAAATCAGTAAACCTATAGGAAATGGCGAATGCGCCTGGCTGGGCCTTATATTTCTCGATATATTTTTGAGTGTACGTTCTAGTCTATTAAACTAGTAGAAAAGCGTGCTATAGTTTACCCAAATATCAATTATTTAAAATAGAAAATACCACAGATTCTCCGCAGAAACATTTTAATTCTTATTTGTGTTAATATTTATACTAAAATTTGTGCAATTACAAATATTGAAAGGATTCAATTCATTTAAAATGCCATGTATATTTGAATTCTTTTAGTTGAAGACAAAAAAAGACGGCTAAGTTTCCATTTCACTTCGATTGTTTTTTACTGATGATTTTTGAAAGGTTTTGTCAATTTTAATTTTGTTTATATATATATATATATATATATCCGACCTACAGCGTTCTACGCCCTGCGGTGCCCAGTCTCCATCTCTGTCTATTCTCCCAATCTCCCGGTCTAAGACCTCTCTCCGACTTGCTTTGCTCACTCCCTGTATCCAAGTTATTTTTGGTCTTCCCCGCTTTCGTCGCTCCAATGGACTCTAGTTCATAATTTTTTTCGGTATCCTGTCTTCGCCCATTCTCTGCACATGGCCATACCAGCTGAGTTGTTTGATCTTTATATCCTCGATTATAGTGGTGTTTGCTTTCATTATCTTCTTTATTGTGATGTTTGGAATATGTTGGAGTCTAGAAATTCGAGCTGCTCGTCGCCAAAAATCCATTTCCAGAGATGATAGTTTTTCCATTGTCCTTGATGTTAGTTGCCATGTCTCACAGCCATACAGAACTACACTCTTGAAGATAGTGTTGTATATTTGTCGTTTCTTTTCTTCAGATATTTTATTTGACCATAATATCGAATTTAAGGCACCAATTATTTGTTTTCCCTTTATTAATCTTTCTTCTATCTCTGTCTCTGTTCGGCCAGTGTTAGTGATTTTGGTTCCTAAGTATGTATACTCTGTTGTGGTCGGTATCTGCCTGCCATCCTGCAGTTTAAAATCCTCTGTATCAGAGCCGACACAAATATACTTAGTCTTCTGCATATTCACACTTAATCCCCATTTTTCATATTCTTCAATCAAGCGACGCGTCATAAATTCCAAATCATCCCTGTCCTGGGAGACAACGACCTGGTCATTAGCGAAATGCAAAGTGTACAAAGTCGTCCGGTCACCCAGTTGGATCCCCATTCCGCGACATGATCTTCTCCAATGCTTCAATGCTTCGTTCAAATAAATTTTGAACAGCGTTGGTGATAGGCTGCAACCTTGTCTCAATCCTTTTGATACGTGAAAGCTGGATGATAACTGATTGTTAATTTTAACCCTTGAGAAGGAATTTTCATAAAGCTGTTGAATTGCTCTTATTAGTGTCACGTTTACCGAGGACCCTTCCAGTACCTACCAGAGCTTAGTGATGGGTACACTATCATACGCACTTGTCAGGTCAACAAACAGCAAATGAACGTTTCTGCCAGTTGCTATCTTCTTTTCAGTGAGTTAGTTGAGCGTGAAAATGTGGTCTATACAGGATCTCCCAATACTGAATCCAGCCTGCTCTTCTATTTCATTTGGCTCATATTCGTTTTCAATCAGATTTTGCTTCTTTCCATTCACTAGGTGGATTTTCGCCGTTCAGGTATTTGTTGAAGAGGTCTTTAATCATGTTTCGTAATTTTTCCGTTCCATTTTTAATCAGTTCGGCTGGGATTCCTCCTGGTCCAGCAGCCTTTTGGTTTTTCATAGGCCTTATGGCTTTTTCTATATGTTCCTCAGTGATTGTTTCTGTTGTTCCTTGTTCTGTATATCTTTTGGGAGAGTTATTAATGAATTCTGTCCTATGTTCTCGAAGCTCTTTCTCGTAGTGATCTTTCCATTCATTCAGCGTTATCGGTTGTATGTTGCTTCTCGTTATCTGTTCTTTCCTCAAACTTTTTATAAGACTCCAGGCCTCTGATGATCTGCTTCCGCCCATGTAAGATTCCAATTCTCTACACTTACGCTCCCATGTCTCACCTTTACTGTCTATTATCAACTTCTTGAATTTTGACTGTTCTCGACGGTAAAGCAACCCATCCTCTTCTTTTTTGGTATTCATCCAAATGTGGTAAGCTCTCTGTTTAATTTGTTTCTGGTTTTCCAGACTACTATTCCAGGTTAAGCTTGTGTCTCTTTCATGATGTGATGATCTTTCCTCCAAAGCAGCATCCTTTAGTGATTGAGTGATATGTTGGTATAAGATGTCTACTCCTTGTTCTGAGAGTCGTGGATCTAGTTTCTGGTATAGCCTTGACTTGAAAAGAGTTTTAATACTTTCATAATTAATTTTGTTTTCGATTGAATTATCTATATATCCTTCAGCCTCATTATTAGACTTCGACCCAGCGTGTCTCTTCAAATTTGTGATGTTTCCACTATTGTCAGCAAATATCGTCGACGAAGTTCGACGAATGCTATGGTCTGGGTAAATTTTTAGGATTGGGTAAATGTAAAATTTATGCCACACTGCCAAAAGTGTGGATAGCAACAGGCTCAATCGAACTATTTTTTAAGTAATTCAAGAATATCAGGTATACCGGTATGAAATGAGCGTTTTTTTTTTGTGAAAATAAAACACTAATAATTAATGGGAAAGTAAAAAAAAATTAATTTTAAGTAATGGCCATTGTGTTCTACACATTTTGACCACCTTTCTGGCTGTGGATACCACGCCAATAAAATTATTCGTCTTTTGAAGCAAACCAACCAGACAGCCAATTTTCAACCTCCTCGTAGGAATCAAGGTGCTGCTCAGCCAATGCGTGTTCCATCGACAAAAACAAATCGTAGTCGGAAGGAAACAAGTCTGGTGAATACGGTGGGTAGGGTAGCAGTTCCCAGCCAAGTGTTCTGATTGTATCCTGTACCGGTTTTGCTTTGCGTACAGGTGCATTATCATGGAGCTAAATTATCTTGCCGTGTCTTCTGGCCCATTCTTGGCGTTTCTCGATCAATGCTTGGTTAAAATTCATCATTTGTTGTCGGTAGTAATCAGTATTAACGGTTTCACCAGGTTTTATTAGCTCGTGGTACACCACACCTTTCTGGTACCACCAAACACACAGCATTTTCTTCTTTCCGAATCGATCTGGTTTTGCAGTCTATAGTGATGGTTGTCCCGGATTAACCCATAAGTTTTTCCGTTTAGGATTCTTAAAATAAATCCATTTTCAATCGTCAGTAACAATCCGATACAAAACCGATTTTCTTTCGTGTCTTTGAAGTAAAATTTCACAAGTGTTTTTCAGTTTTCATTCAATTCATTTAGCACACATTTTCTACACTTTTAGATCTTTTCCATAGCTTTTAAATGGTCAGAAATTGTTTGCTGTGCAACATTTAACATTTCTGCCATTTGCTTTTGATTCAAAGTGTCATCTTCATCCAATATCGTTTGCAATTCGGCGTCTTCAAACTTTTTTGGTGGTCTTCCACGTTCTTCATTTTACACATCAAAATCATTATTTCTGAACTGTTGAACCGTCCTTTGCATGTTGCTACTGATAGCTCATGATGCCTCGACAAGCATTCGATGTGACTGCAGCACTTTTCTTCAAATGAAAACAAAAAATTAATGCTTTCCGCAAATCATCACTTTCTGGTACAAAATTCGACATTTTTATCACGATGAAATAACATGATATTGTCTGTTCAATGACTTGATGTATACTAAATATGTTTCATAAATATCATAGCAAATAAACAGAAAAAAAAGTTATAGCTCGTTCGCAACAAATGTTCCCGATTGAGGCATTGGTATCTTGACGCTCACTTCATACCAGAAAAGAGTTTCAACACTAAATCCTATGTTAGATTATATCTTACAAGATCTACAATATCGATTTAACGAAGAATCTCTGAAAGCTTACGAGTTTAATATTTTTACGAAAACGGACACAGAATCAATCTTTCACTTGGAATAGTCGCGGAGTATATAAATAACCTTGAGAATGTCAAAAATAAAGCCTTGATGCTTTTGAAATTGAAAGCAGAATTCAGTATTTGGAAAATCATGACAGAAAACATAACAGATGGTATGGCGTTATATTCGTCCTGCGATGAAAGTATCTTTCCACTTATAAAAAAATGTCTTAAAGTTTTGGTCACTCTGCCCGTTAGTGAGCCTCCGCTGAGAGGAGTTTCTCCTGGCTTCGTTCAACAATGGGTCAGGATAGATTAGTTGGGCTATCATTGCTATTTATACATAGAGATATTTCAATAAAGGTGGGCAATATTATAAGTAAAATTGCTAATAATAAAAAGAGGCGGATTGATTTCGTTTTGTAATTTTTGAATCATGTTTGATGCTAAAAGGAGCGGGTAGGTTTTAATTAATATAACATTCACTAATATTTCTGATATTTTTCCCTTTAAATTTCGAATGATTTATTTCTTGAGTTTTTATATTTTTTTACCTATATATATTTTATTTCTTGACTTTTACATACCTATATTTTATTTCTTCAAATTTTATGATGATTATTGTATGCACTGTTCTCGCAATTGTTTGTTTTATATGTTCTCAATGTAGAATAAAAACTGTCAAATTATAGATGAGCTACAATAAATCCCCCCCCCCTCCTAGCGCGCTTTCGCTCAAGCTCATTATCTTATTATTGATAGTTCAGGTCAACTCCCAAAAACTTGCCACTACCCCCCCCAAACTCAATCTCTGGATACGCCACTGTACCGGTATACCTGGTAAGCTGATATGTGGATTATGGGATGGTCCCAAAGATAACTAGTTGTTATACAAAGCAGGTTTTCTTGCCCGATTATATATAATTCGAATCAGCAGATTCCTGGTATAAGTAATATTTGTTTTCTTTGAAATTAATATATAAACAATGTTTCATCTAAGTATTCATAAATTCAGAATGTAGGTATCATTTATTCAATATTTCAAAAACAGTTATTAACCCATTTCCAAAGTTTACACAATTAACCATTGACTTTCCTAGACTCTACGATTATACATTATTTAAATCTTACGGTTATCTACTTATAATGAAGATAAATCAGATAGCTTTGACGAGACTAACTTCAGTCGACCCAGTTCTGTTCTCTGAAAGTTGATGTCTTTGGAATAATTAATACAATGAAAAGGAACGACGTAAATAGGGCGGATTTTTTCATAAACTGAGTGGATTCCTCTAAAATATACAATTATAAATAGAATATAGCTCAGAACAATACAACTGATTGAATATTTTAATAGCATCCATTCCTATTCTTCTGGAAATGAGAAGAGGATTTAAAGTTAGAAGAGGAACAGATTTATGGCTACTTCCAATTATCTGTGAGCAACTTTGTTGAATATGAGATTTATTGAATATCGTTGAGTTATTAGCATTATTAATTATTTCAAACAATTTGAAGTATCCTTCTTAGCTGTTATACGATAAGCAAGATGAAATACACTACAAATAGTAGTTCAAAAATATTTCGAAGTGAATTTTTATTGTCCGGTCATTTGAGAATATTCCTTGGGATGTATAAAATTGAAATCGATACAGTTTTTCCATATTTTCTATTCGAATATGAATTTCAAAAATTCCTTATTTCCCTTTATGCATCCTTGAATGCATCCACATGCAAAAGCTGTTGCATAAAATATTAGTCTACAAAAATAAATATCCCCTGACCTTCAGACGATAATAAATTATGACAGTGAAATATTTAGTGCAAATGCCGCATGCTAGCCGTATTTTCCGAAGAGTAACGTGCTCCATTTAGGTACGTATTATTTATTGATCTACTGTACCTACAAAGGCGTTGTGTTGTAAATTCTTGAGTTTTGGAAACATTATCATATTCAATCGATACAAATTCACCATACTTCGTAGATTGAGGTTGTTTCTTCTAATAAGCGAACAAAATTAACAATATGAAGGAACATTTGTGGATAGTTCTGCAAAAGAGGTTTGGCTTCATCAGGTCAAGACAACCTTAAATTGAGATGAAAAAAAAATTAACGAAGAAAAGCAATAAAGAACCACAGAAGGTGCGATCGACCAATTTGTGTACTTTATAATCTCCATTTTGTAGAAAAAATAAGGTATGAACACGATGGAAGGACAATCAACCCGTGTGATACAAACCTAAACCAGGAATATCAGGTATACCGGTATGAAATTAGCGTTTTTTTGTGACAATAAAACACTTATTACTAATGTGAAAGTAAAAACATTTCATTCCTTTGAATGAATGGGTTCTAGACATTTTGATCACCTTTCTGGCAAATGTATACAACGCCAATAAAATTTTTCGTCTTTTCCGGCAAACCAACCAGACACCCAATGTTCGAACTCCTCGTAGGAATCAACGTGCTGCTCAGCCAATGCATGTCCATCGATGAAAACAAATGGTAGTCAGGAGGAGCCAAGTCTGTTGAATACGGCGGTTGGAGTGTTTTGATTGTATCCTGAACCGGTTTTGCTTTGTGTGCAGGTGGATTGACATGGAGCAAAATTACCGTGCCGTGTCTTCTGGCACATTCTGGTCGTTCCTCGGTCAATGCATAGTTCAAATTGATCATTTGTTGTCGGTAGCGATCAGTATTAACGGTTTCACCAGGTTTTATTAGCTCGTAGTATACCACACCTTTCTGGTCCCACCAAACACACAGCATTTTCTTATTTCCGAATCGATCTGACTTTGCGATCGATGTTGATGGTTGTCCTGGATTAACCCATGATTTTTTGCGTTTAGGATTCTTAAAATAAATCCATTTTTCATAGCAAGTTGCGCCAGTTTTCGTGTCTTTTGAGAACAAGTGTATTTTCGGTTTTCCATCTGTCTTTCATTAAATTCATGTGGCACACATTTTTCCTACTTTTGGATCTTTCCCATAGCTTTTGAACGGTCAGAAATTATTTGTTGTGCAACATTCAACATTTCTGCCATTTGATTTTAATCCAAAGTGTCATCTCCATCTAATATCGTTTGCAATCGGTGTCTTCAAACTGATGGTCTTTACGTTTTTCATTTCTCACATCAAAATTATTATTTCTGAATCGTTGAAACTATCTTTCGCATATTGCTTCTAATAGAGCATGATCACCATATACCTCGAAAAGCATTCTATGCGACTCTGCAGCACTTTTCTTCAAATGAAAACAAAAAATTATTGCTTTTCGCAAATCATCACTTTCTGGTAAAAAATTCGACATTTTTAACACGATGAAAAAATATGATGTTGTTTGTTCAATGACTTGATGAATACTAAATATATTTCACAGATGTTATAGCAAACAAATAGAAAAAATAAAGGCTCGTTCACAACAAATGTTCCCTATTGAGACATTTGTATCTTGACACCCACTTCATACCGGTATACCTGGTAGTTGATTCGAGATTTTTATCGTGCACAGATGACAAATATATGATAGAACATTCATGGGTAGTTTCGCATTGCCCTGATAAAGACAAAGAGCAGAACGACGTGTCGGCAAGTAGGTACTATATTTTATTCCTTTCTGTTCCTTTGCGGAAGTACCCACGAATATTATTTCATATATTTGTCATCTCCGCAATCGTGATCTAATCTAAATCTTGATTTAAAATAACCAATATCACTAATCAATACGTTAAGGCCATTCAAAAAGGAAAAACATAATCAAAATTTCAACTTACTTATCTATGTTGCACTGATTCTACACTGAGTTGAAGAACCCTCTGTCGTTATATAAAATAATCAACAAAATTTAGCATTTTCAAATTAAAGCAACGTCAAATTCGATTGACACGTTAACTTGAATTCTATAAATTACTTTCTCTATTTCAGTAATGAGTTCATTACAGTACTAAAAACAGTGCTGTAATGAACTCTTTATAGCATTGTTTTTAGTATTTTTTTTCGTTTTGTGGTTGACAACACTGACACCCTATCCTTTCAAATGTCAAAACGCGTCCATTGCATGTCAGTTGTCAATATTAAACTATGTAGAGATTTAAACGCACTACTCAAATTCTATAATCTGTCAATTTTCGTATCAGTCACACCAACTGCGAAAATTAAATACAAAAGGCACTAGGAGGTATAATCTGAATTTTTCATTGAATTCCAATAAATTTCTCACGATTTTTGACTGAAATAGAGAAAATATCACTCATGCGCTCCTTCGTCGCTCGTTTTCGAATTTCGCATTCGTGTCGGAATAGGTGCCCATTCTGCAACTTGTTTTAGAATATACGAATCTGATTCAGCAAACGTTGTTATATTCTAGTGTAAAAAATAATATCTAGCTTATTGTAAGTGTATAAAAAGTGAAATGAGTAAAAAAGGCATGGAACGCTGTTGGCAATGAGGGAATAAAAAAGTAACACAACACCAAGCTATTAAAGTAAAATTCTTTATAATTTATTCCCTCAAAATTATAAATCACCTCAAGCTTTCTCAACTGTTTGACACCGATAAGTTCAAGTGAAATGAAATGGAGCGCGATACGAGGTTGCCTTTCATATTTCGGGTTTATAGAACAAAAACAAATATTAGTCATCGAAAATCACTCTACTGTTCTTCAAAATATTCCCCATAAAGATCTGTACACTTCTGCATGCCTTTGAACCAACCTTTGTTGGATTTGGCTCACCTTGAAACACCCATACAAGATTCATCACCTATCACGATGTCATAGACGTGCTTTGGAGCACCACGATCTTATTTTTGGATCATTTCTTTCGACCAATCGACACGAGCCTTTTTTTGAGTGAAATTATGTGGGATCCTACGCCTACAAATTTTTTTCGGTCAAATGTTCATGCAATATTGAATGTATGCTGGTCCCACTACTACCTCGGTTGAATTCACCATACCATCGATACACACTGGTCCTTGATGGAGAGCTTCATCGCCAAAAATTTGAATTACGTTCATCGATGCACTGTTGTAAAAAAACGAAAATGTTTACGATTTAATTCCATTTTTGGGGGCGTGATGAATCTTTTAAGTTACTGTAAACAACACAAATAATAGCGCTCGTATGTCAAGCTTTACGATAGAGGTGACAGTTGGCAGATTACAACACTAGGGTTGTCCAATCCCGAAATATAAAATTCTTTGTATCCAAAGAAGAGTAACCTTCAAGAAGAAATCGCTTTTGATCCATCAATTGAGTTTCCGATTATTCGAAGTAACTTGAAGAATTATTTTAACCATAGATAGGTAGAAATTTGATCTAATCTCAGAGTTCTGACATTCTTGACACAAAATGAAAATTGAAAAATATTCAAATATTATTAGCTTTTATAAAAACTATTTTTTTGCCTTAAAAACTATAGAAGATTATCTATCGAAACGTTGGTAGTAAAAACAATAAGAGATGGTTGCCCTAAAAGAATTCTGTACTGAATCATTTCCATATTTCTAAAATCAGTTCACACTGCTGTGAAAATAAATGCGAATATCATTTTTGACTTAAAGTCATTTTTCATCATAATATGAAATATTATAAATTTCCCCAACATCAAAACTTTGGAAAGAATAAATGGAGTGAAAGAAAAGGTGTCCTAAGCTAGCATTCTGGTGAAGACATAATAAGGTGTTCCTTGTTCCTTACTCAAGTTGACACTCGAGTCTCTAATCCGATGAAGAACACACGAAAATTATCAGACAACTCTTAGCCACACGATTACTCAAGTTCCCAACGAAACTCGACTGTTGCTGCTTTGTTGGATCTAATAAATGTTTAGTTCGTTGGCCGGACCGTTCTGTCAACGTTTTTGCCAAACATGGCAGCCATGCATTCTGCATTCGCAAGGCACCTGGGATCCGTTTGTGATACAATTACATCCGAGAAACCAGATTACAAGCCATAAATGAGTAGGCAGACTCCAGAGCTACTGCCAGAGGGGCGGTGTGTATATGTTCACGGAGTACTCTTGAGGTCCCAGATGAAAACGCGTTTGATGATGAATGAGGAAATTAATCCGCCCATAGTTTATTTTATTTATTCATTTTTGTACAACCCGATTATGCTGAAATATAGGGGGAGATGCTGAGAATTGACCGAAGATGAAACAGCAAGATTAGTCGGTGAGATGTTATCGATGGAGTAAAGAGAATATTAATTTTATCGCATGGCTTGATTACAGCTATATCCACTTTTCAGATGGGAATGAGAGCCTCTTTTAATGCTTAATCATTGCTTGAGAACGCTCTTTTGATTCATGTATCGAGTTTTACAATAGGGCCTTGACAACTTTGAATTTAATTTGTGAAGGAACCCTTAAACCAGTCATCGAACTGTCAACGTCAATTTATTCAGTAAACTGAACATTTTCATTATGGTGAAGTACACGAACGAACAACGTTTACTACCTAAATTCGGAGGGTCACCGCATCTTTAAGAACTTTAACTCCAATTTTCGGTTCTAATTCGCGCCCTAGTAGATATAGTTCAGTCAATCTGTCGAAAAATAAATCGTTTTGACGGTATAATTACCCGCTCGATGAAATTTGGTACACTTGTTGAAAATGATGTAACTAAGCTACCTTTGCGATGGCCTCGCTGAAATGTTAGCGGTTTTTTGAAAAACTCAAAAAATAGTAAAAAAATGCATTTTTCTCGAATTGTATGCATCGTAAAGAAAATTTTATTGAACAAAAAATGTAGAGGACGTTGCGATCTACATTTTTTGTCATTTTTGTCATTTTTAGTGCAATGCTGCACGACTAAAAGCGCACAAAGTAGGTGGCGCTAAAGTATCAAAAAAAGTGTTTTTCATGTTTTTCGCCCTGAAAATGTTGTTTTAATGCAAAAGTTTAAATGTAAGAGTTGTTCCTTACATTATTATCAACAATTTTCATTTAAACATTATTTTTGTACAACTTACCATTTTGAAGCTGCAGCTTGCAGAAGAATGAAAAATCCAAATATATACTGTTGTACGCAGTATGAGTACACATCGGTAGTGCACGTTTAAATCAAGATTTTACTAATTTAATTTTTCTTAGCAATTAAACTTTAATAAATAAAATTTTAATTTGTTTTTGACAAGTATTATCCATTATTTGATTATTTGAGTCGCATTCTGTTATGAATTATTTTGTTGAACTCTCAATGTTATGTATTACTATAACTTGTAAATGGTACGTTGTACGAAAAAAATGTTAAAATAAAAGTTGTTGATAATAATGTAAGGAACAACTTTTACATTTAAACTTTTGCATTAAAACAACATTTTCAGGGTGAAAAACATGAAAAACACTCTTTTTGATACTTTAGCGCCACCTACTTTGTGCGCTTTTAGTCGTGCAGCATTGCACCAATGCTGAATTGAATTTTTCAAAAAACCGCTAACATTTCAGCGAGGCCATCGCAAAGGTAGCTTAGTTACATCATTTTCAATAAGTGTACCAAATTTCATCGAGCGGGTAATTATACCCGCACCAAATGTACAGATTGACTGAACTAATAGGCAATCACAAGTTTGGTGCTAAAATTTGAATCTACATATTCGCTATTGGATGTTGTCGGGCAAGTGAGACAAACGGCCGGTCGCAGTAACGAAAATATCGCTGCCGTTCGAGCCTCCGTAGCCGACGACCCAAATCAGTCAATTCTACGGCGTTCTCAAGAATTGGGCATCCGTCAGACCACTCTATGGCGAATTTTTCGTGCTCCCCCTGAGAATCAGGATAGTACGCATAAATTTTTGTCAGATTTTAGTGTTTTGAAAAATTTAGAATGTCCAAAATGAATAAATATCAGCAATTCCGCATAAACGACGGGATAAGGTTACGTTAACGAAAACGTCTACTATGATTAGAAAAGACCATCAATGTTTTTGAAATGGATAAGAGAAAGGTACAATTCTTGTTCAAGTCATAATATTTTACATCCATTCAGATCATGTCACACCTAAGTTCATTTTGAAGCAAATACATATTACTTTAAAACATTTTTGACTTCTACTTTTTCACTGTAAAGTGTCATACCCCCCAGACCCCCCGGTGGCTTTGCCACCCCTGGGAAAATATTCTGCCGGCGCCCATGGTCAATGGCGATCGCTACTGCGCCATGATAACGAATTTTTTTGGCCCCCAATTGCAAGGTATGGACTTCAACAAGACGGTACCACTAGCCACACAGCACAGGTAACAATCGGTTTTTTGAAGCAGACATTTGGTGAGCGTGTAATTTCGAGAAACGGCCCCGTCGATTGGCCGTCTCGTTCGTGCGATTTGACTCTTCTGAGGTATTTTCTTTGGGGCTACGTCAAGTCACTGGTCTATGCCAACATTGCAAGAGCTCAGAGACAACATTAAACGCGAGATAGTGGCCGTTTCGGCTGAAATGTGTGGTCGAGTCATCGAAAATTGGGCCCAGAGAATTGACCGCTGCAAACGGGCCTGTGGTGGCCATATGAACAAAGTCGAGTTCCATACAGAAATATTATGTTTGTACTTCAAGCCTATAAAAAAGTTTTTGAAATATCTCATTTGGTTTGTGTTTTATTTAGATTCAAAGTTGTCAAGTCCCTATTGGAAAACCCATTATATCCGATTGTGAATCTATATGCACATAATGATGAAAAATGTCGACTCCTATTCAAACTTAAATTTCAATGTTTTATGTGAAACTTCTAACGCGACTTGTGACAAGCTTGTGTTAAAACTTCAACTCTACCATTGAAGGGGTTGGAAAGCACTGTTGCGTTAAATATTCGATATCGCATTCGACCACGCATTCTGCATCATGAAGTCCAATCCAATGATTTGAGGGTATATTTTAGAAAATTACAGACATTTTTCGAAACCAAAGCTCGGTATTCCACAATAAAATGCCAAAATAATGTCATCAGGTTTATGAAAAAAATTCCACATTATTGTCCTCTAATCATAAAGGCAATGAAAACAAACTCTGCCAGTTCAGAGAATTTTCGAAGCTTCACATAAGCCCATAGTCAGAATTGTTTCAATTATTCAGCATAGAACTAAATCGTAGTCATCATGCAATGAGGAAATGAAATTAAAGATAAGACACCTAGTCTGAAAAGAAGCCAAAACGTTTTGATAGACTGTTATCTTGATAACTGAAATTGAAAAGATGAAATCTTCAATGATATAAATGTTTTTTCGTCGTGTTTAGTTATTCTCGCTGTGCAAGACCTAACCATGAATAATTAATGGAGTCTCACGTTCAATCACGATTTTTTGTATAGACAGGAAGTTCGTTTCCTGATAGAAAATGTAGATCAACTGTCTAACACATTCGATAGGGAAATTGAATGGAAACTCTTATTTACTTGATGATGATTTAGAGTCGTAGAGAAAAAGTTTTAAATTTGTATTAAATAATGAATTAATCAAACAAAACAAAAAAATGAATGTTATTTCATTAGAAAAAAGATCGATTACAAACATTTACCTAGGTGCTGTTCAACATCTATGACTAAGGTTAAAAAATGAACATTTCTCTGACAGAAAAGCACATTAAAAGACATTTTCTAATTTCAAACCAACCCATAAAAGCAAACTTTATTTCAGGAACTGATAAAATGATAAAAATAAGTCTACATCTTTTATAAAATCATGCAGGATATTTGCCTGAAAATGGCGATTTTTACCACGTAATCCGGTGTGACCAATAAAAAATGATAACCACATTATGTTGAACAGATCCTTTAAATGCTATCAAGGATCAATAACGTATTGATGAAAACTGAAGTATTTGTTAATTTTGTTTTATCTTAAAAATTAATTACAACAATGTACCTATGACTAGAGTTGAAAAGAAAAAACAGTTCTGACAGAAAGGCGAACCTCAATCTTAACCGGCTTGTCCATGTACTCTTTGGACTTGCCATAGCCCCAAAAGAAAAAAACCAAGAGGTGTGATATCACATGATCCAGCCGGCCAATTCACAGGTCCGAAGCATGAAATCATCTGCTAGCCGAAATGCTCTTGCAGAAATGCCATGGTTTCACGGGCTGTATGGCAAGTGACACCATCTTGTTGGAGCCATATTTCGTCGAGACCACGGACTTTAATTTCGGGCAACAAATAGTCTGTTATCAAGGTGCGATAACGGTCACCATTCAAAGTAGCATTCCAACTGTCCTCTGTTTGGAAGAAATATCGACCGATCATTCCACCTGCCCATAAACCATACCAAACAATTGTGTTTTTTCTGAATTAACGGCTATTCTTGAGTCTCTTCGGATTGTTCATCACCCCAGATTCGGGTATTTCGTTTATTCACGGATCCATTAAGCCAAAAATGTGCCTGATCAGTGAAAAAATTTTGTCGAAAATAGTGGATCATCTGCAAGCTTGTCAAGAGCCCAACGACTGAAACTTAAGCGATTCTGTAGGTCGGTCGGCTTCAGTTCTTGAACTAATTGAATTTTGTAAGCTTTCAGAGATGATCCTTAAGTAAAATCCGTCAAGTCGTTGAACACGAAAGGCCAAGATGTTGAGAACGGCGACTAATCGACACCTCAGGGTCATCACGTACACCGCCGCTATATTCTCTTCGCTACAAGCTGAATGTTGTCTATTTGGTCGAGTATTATCCAATAACGAATATTGGGTCTCAAACTTAGTGATGGTACAGCGGATTGTGATTTCGATAGGACGATTATGTGAACCGTAAGTCTCTCTAAGTGTCCGATACACATTATTCGGAGAACGCCCATTTTCGTAATAAAGCTGAACAATTTGTATACGCTGTGTCAGGCTAAGTCGTTCCATTATGAAATGTCAGGCACTACTCAACAAGAATACCACCTCAGCTTACACGACGTATGCGCGATCTGCAACTAAATATCCACTACAAAGAGTACCTCTAAATGAATCACCCTTTATTTTATTTAATATGGTACCCACCTTGGGACTCCCAATATACTTTTCTCGACCATTCTTATTGCAACTAGAATTTCTCAAACATCAATGACCCATTCAGTTGCATCGTGCTCGCATCATATATCGAATATCTTTCAAATTTCAATTCCTTCCAAGCCTTCGATTCAATTGATTGAGCAGGAATAGCTGCTCCGCTCCCAACCTCGAATTGGAATTCCAATCGGCAAGAATATTTTCGACCTCAAATGAATGCCCGTGTTATTTTCCGCTACAAAGAATGCGAATGCAATGTGGCGTTAAAATAAAATGATAGAAACGAGAAAATTCAAAGAACGATAATGACTTATCGGATCGAACCCAAACTGCGCCATTACATTGTGGAAATGGGACAATTCCGAATTAATTTTCATTTGGTACGATCATTGGGGCGTCGAATTCTATTATAATAAAATGGAAATGGGATTTCGGAATTACTGTCATTTTATTCGATACACATCTAACGTCACTGAACGAACTTGCAGTTACATTCTTGGGAATAGAACGATCTCCGACTGCTTGTCACGTATGAAATAAAATCCTTATTGCTTTATTTGATGAAAGAAATTCTGATAAAAATTGACAGAAAATCGGGAGCTTTTGCGAGCATGTCGAATTCAGTTAAAAATGAAGATTTGTGACATATTAAATGGTGGATACAGCAGAGGTCACTTGGAAGTTATTTAGGTGCAGCAAATAAGATTATGCCGCTTTTAATTTTGCTATTGTACCTAGCTATCATCATTATTTATTTATCGATATTTTACCCTACAAATGAATATGACTTCTAAAGTGCAGTTTCCTGATTAGTTGCAATTACCCACCTTAAAAAAACATGATCTGAAATGTCTCAAGGGGCGCCAAAATCCTTTTCTGCACACAAGGGCCAGTAGCCCTTGCGAAGGCAGACTTTTAACTGACTTCTTTACCCCTTTGGCCTCCTCGTTGCTTAGTTTCCATAAATTTATTCTTTTTCGGAGATTCACCTTAGTATTTGTGATTATGCCGATGTGCGAAATATCTCTTTTTCTTGAAATAATAAATATTTCAAAATGATAATTGTTGTTAAAACATTTTTTCGAAAAATCATGAAAGATTTTTTGATAAGTAATTATTATTAATTATTTGGAAGTAATCTTTTTGGGATTAGAGCACGGGATCAAAAATTAGGACTTCATCTATTTTTTCTATATTAATTAACTACATATGTTTCGGCGTATACTAAGCCTTTTTCAAGTTTACGTGCTACAAACATAGTGACAATCACATCTGTCCAACAATTCATCTTAAAAATCAGAAAATTAAAATCATGTTCATTGTGTTGTGAACGCTGTCAACTTATATATTATTATTAATTATGGTAATAGCCCAAACAATCATTCAACACGAGCTCCATCATCAACAATATCTCGTCATCAACAAGTAATTATTAATTAATTCTCGGAATTATATCACAATTCAATAATTCAAAATGCATTTTCATACATAATAATGAATGAAATATAACAAATTTTCAATGCAGTGAAATTTTAATTTTATGCTGCCATCTAGTACGTAATCTTGCAAGCAGAATGCCGTCAAGCAAGAAATTTTAAAGTGTTTTGCAGTTAACTATGCATATTTATAGGTGATACGATTAAAAATCCCTAGAGGTACTATTGTTTTGCCAATATGTCAAGTTTCCGAATATCGAGCTGAAAATGATCTGGATCGATTGGGTTTGACCTCATGATGAAGCATCCGTGGTCAGATTTGAGTATGCCATCCGTAATCTTTCTATTTTTTAAAGGACATCAGTTAGTTTTCAAATTTTCAGAATAGGTTAATTGTCGAGTTTGTTAGGCCAAATCCGTCGAATGGTTCAGCAGTTATTACCACTTGAAATTTGTTACTCAATAACTCCTAGAAAATACATCGGTTCGAGTTGTTACTTCGAAGATGTTTGAATGAGGTTGAAACGAAATGACTTGAAAATTTGTAGATATATTCTGGTTTGAAAATTTTAGATAAATCCCCAAAAAAATTTTTCAATACTTCATATCATAAGATATTCAGTTTTTAACAAAATGTGCGCATGTATTGATGATATCTTACATATTCTCAAATTTTATTACTGTGACGTTCTATCACGAGAAGACATAGGAGTTTATTCTTTCACCTTGGGTAGTCAGAAAAGTTCATTGAATAAACTGAAGAAAGGGTGGATATTTCTGCGTGCTTGTTCGGTTTATTTGGATTTGTTATCCTGACAAGTCTGACAAAATATTATGCTCTGAAAAAATTTAATCCTCCACTCTGTCTATAGAAGATGATTGAACATTTTTAGGCTCCTTTAGAGGTTTCAGAAAACTCGATTCCGAAAAATCATCACCCTTTGAATAAATTAGGTATTTCACAGGACAAGAGTTTACTGCAAAGAAGATAGCAATTTTTTCTTCATGACTTTCGATGGAAAAAATATGCCTCCTTCTGGCTGGTTCTCGAGCGAAGGGAATTTGAGCTTCAAACGAAACTGAATAAAAATTGTGGGTGATTTTTAATTTGAGATAAAGTTTTTTTCAATCATTGTGGTTCGCTTTTCTACATTATTCAAATATACAGGGTGTCTCAAGTTCGAGTGCCTATTAGACGTTTCTGGAGAACTAGACATATTTGAAATCTGAAAATTGGGATCATGATATTGTTCGATGTTCTCTACAGAGCTTAAATATTTTCGAAGCCGAAAAACTTCCGGTTATACAGGGAGTGAAAATAAATTCGACGAAAAAATTTTTTTTCAAGTTTTCCATTCCTGGTATGATCAAGTATTCAATAGTGAATATATTTTTGTTAAAACCATTGTATTAAATCGAATAGTTTTCAAAATATCTAAAAAAAAACTGGAAAAAAAGTCAAATATGTTCAGTCAGTAATATGTTCATTATTCTTATTTTAAATATCCTGAGCGTAAACCGTTTTTACAACATCGAAGAGGAAGGATGTGAAAAGGTCATGCATCTTTTGGATTTCAAAAATATCATCACAGGATGTTTCAAATTTTGTGTTGAAAATTGTGATCTGAAATTGGCCATAACTTCTGTTTTTCAAATTAGAACCTTATTTTTTTATAATTGTGTTGGTCAATTGTGCGGTCAAAAATAATGATAGTTTTCTCACATGATTATGCTCCTAAATTCAATAATTTCATAGTTATTTGAGATTTTCTGGATTTATGTAGTACGTACAGTCAAATCATCCCATTTATAATTCACAAGTGTCAGACAGGTCTTATTGTTAGTCGTTATGAAATTTTTTGATTTCACAAAATGAATCTTTGCTATTCTAATAATGAGATTCTGGATTTATTTCATATATTGTATTTTTTCAATTGTATACGCAATACACATTCAAATGCACTTAATGATATTGTTTATTTCAAATCCATGGTGGATGACACAAAATGTTGAGTATCCAATGAGAAGTATACCCAATCTTTTTTTACAATTTCTGAAAAGATGTTTCAAACTTTCCAAATGTAATGAATGTAAGAGCCCCTAAAGAATACAAAAAAGGGCAGTTGATGAAATTAGTATTTCGACTTATTTCGAAGCGAATGAGAATTCATCTCTTCAATAGGAAACACATTTAATAGATTCGCTACTTCAGTACACCGAGTTATGATTATAAATATTTTATGATAATAAAAATAAAAATACGTTTCATAACTCAAATTAACAAAATAAATGATCAGGTAAGAGTTTCAATATGGTAACCATTTTGTTAAACACACTTTCGAATACGTCCTGAAACACCTCGGTTAGTCGCTCGTAATTAGAATAATGGTTCATTTTGTTAAATCTAGAAATGAAGATAACGAATAACAATAACACCTGACACTTGTGAATTATTAACAGATAATTTATCTTCTATGGGTACAGAGTGTTCCCATGATTTTGAAAGAATATTGATTGAATTTTTTTAGATGCAATCAATTTGACTCGACGTACACCATAAATCCAGAAAATCTCAAATAACTCAGAAATTATTGAATTCAGGAGCATAATCATGTGAGAAAACTATCATTATTTTTGACCGCAGAATCCAACACAATTATAAAAAAATAGGGTTCTAATTTGAAAAACAGAAGTTATGGCCAATTTAAGATCACAATTTTCAACACAAAATTTGAAACACCCTGTGATGATATTTTTGAAATCCAAAAGATGCATGACCTTTTCACATCCTTTCTCTTCAATGTTGTAAAAACGGTTTACGCTCAGGATATTTAAAATAAGAATAATGAACATATTACTGACTGAACATATTTGACTTTTGTTTCATTTTTTTTTGGATATTTTGAAAACTATTCAGTTTAATACAATGGTTTTAACAGAAATGAATTCACTATTGAATACTCGATCATACCAGGAATAGAAAACTTGAAAAAAAATTTTTTCGTCGAATTTATTTTCACTCCCTGTATAACCGGAAGTTTTTGGGCTTCGAAAATATTTTAGCTCTGTAGAGAACTTCGAACAATATCATAATCCCAATTTTCAGATTTCAAATATGTCTAGTTCTCCAGAAACGTCTAATAGGCACTCGAACTTGAGACACCCTGTATGGACAAACTGTCCTTCCTTTTAAATATACAGATTTTGAATAAATCGATAAATATATGGAGGAACGTTTCAAATATATGGATTATTATTATAATAATTAAATTAGTATATGGTATTATATGATAAATATGGATCAAATTTTGAAATATATGGAGCAAAACTAATATTCTATAGGATTGCGGTATATTTCACACTTTCTTGGTTCTTTTAAATTGAACTGGCGTCAAACATTTATTGTTATTGATTTAATCATTTTGTTGTTTCACAAAAAAGGGCTGTTTGAAGTAGACATCAAATTTTTTTCTCTGAATAATTTTCATCTTGTTCATTATGTCTAGGAAATTTTAAACATACTACAATATTTAAATCCTTAGGGTAGGAATAATTGCTGTGTATTTTACTTGAACCACTAATTTTATATTATGCACCACGCACTGGAAGGACTGTCGTTTAGAATGTTGATAAAATATTGGAAATGATCGGAGCTGCCGCAGCACCGCTCAAAAGATAAAGATGGACCATGAAACAGTTCTAACTATTTTCATATGGTTGGCTTCGAGAAGAAATTTGAAGTTTGAATGCAGCAAGTGTTGTCAGAAAAAAATTTGATGGATCGTATTTCCATCTGCGATTCGTTTACCGAACGGAACGAAATCGGTCCATTTCTAGAGAGGCTGATTACTGGTCAGGAGAAATGGGTCACACACGACAAAGCCAAGCGAAAACGTTCATGGTCGAAACAGCTCGAACGGTGGCAAAACAAGGATTGACGTCCAGGAAAGTTTTGTTGTATATCTGGTGGAATTGGAAAGGGGTCATCTACTTTGAGCTACTGCCCAATGGCCAGCCGTTTAATTCGGATCTACTGCAAGCAATTACACCGATAGAAAGCAGCAATTGATCAAAAAAGACCAGGCGTCACACGTCTTTGATGAGCCACCAAAAGCTTGGGACCTTCGTTGGGAGGTTCTTATGCATCCGCCTTGTAGTCCAGATCTGGCACCAAGCGTTTGTCATTTATTTTGTCCATGTCTAACGCTCTCGGTGGTGTAAAATTGTCATTATGTTGTGAAAATTTTGTCATCTCATTTTTTTACTGATAGGGAGCGAGGCATAATGAAACTACCTTCTGAATGGCAAAAATAACTGAAAAAATTGGTGATTTGAGCATTAACGATTAATTATTTTTCATAAAGTCTCAAAATTAAAGTTAAAATAAAGGATTTCTTTTTCCCCAACCTAATAGCATCTGAGTCACCGGAATATTGAAGTTCTGTAAGATAAAGCATCAGACGATATGAATATATTTGAGGTAGGAAAAAACACCGGGTCTGTTTGAAAAATAAAAAGAAAAAAATTCAATTACTCGTTTAATACTAAATATAAGGCAATTTACATATTTTCTGTGCCCTACAAGTACGACAGCCAGTATTATTCAAATCCAAAGGCACCATCTACACTTGGTCTTGGAAAATAGTGTATCATACTAAAATTTTTCTTAGAAATAAAAATATATTAAAGAAACTCTGATTCAATATAAATAAGAAGTAAATTAAAAATACCTGTTATAATAAAGGTAATTATGCGTAATAATCCTGAGTGTTCAAAAAAAATAGATAAAAAAAAAATTTGGGATTGCTCAAAATTGCCTAAAAGTACTCCTTTGATATTGATAACATAGAATTGATCAAAATATAATTTATTAGTATTCAGAATTGGATTATTTTCAGAAACTGGATTTTAATAATGTAGCTCTGCTGAGACTCAACAATAAATTTCATTCAAAATACTTGAACAATCTTCCAACTTAATATGAATAAATATAATTTTAGACACCATACTAACGATTATGGTTCAACATTCTTAAAATTACCAAAAATGACAACTACATTGAAAAAATTCTGAAATATCCCAACCGAATAGCTAAAATATGATATATAACACATAAGAAACTTAATTCAAACAATTAACTAGTCAGTAACACCGTTATCCGTGTGATGACATACATCAAGTCTCATTGGATCATTTGTTTCTTCCATAAGAAATTTGCTCAGTTTGGTATCTGTATATCATATACAAATAAGAAAGATAAATATTTACAATATTTGGTATTTTTTTTCTTTCATTTCATCCTACGAAGTGCACTTAACGATAACAATAACAGGGATATAGATCCCAAACAATAATCAATTGAGATATTAAATGAAAATACACCAAAAGTAATAAAAATGCAGAAGTTGTTGGTTCTCATGCATCTTAACTAGCCAGAGTCTTGAAACATTTATACCTCAGCGAAAACAGATGAGGAAAATGAGCAAGAGACTAGATTGACTAGAATTATTTTCATTTTCACTTTATTACTTTTGGTTGCCAAATAATGAAAATAGGAAATAGTTGAAGTGGGAATTTGAGCTCTATACAAACATAGACTAAATCTGTTGATATCAGTTCCACTATTATCCTCATAAGCAGGTACAAAACAATTGGGAATAAACTTATTCAAATCAGAATTCAATGGACTACCCAATGTCAACGATATGTCCCATCTCGCAACTTCTGATAAGTTCAAAAGATTTCAAGAAATGAAGATTGTTATTCCAATTCCAGTCTGGTCCCTCATATTAAAAGAACCCATAGTATGGAAAGGAAAACATCATTCGTAATAAATATTCTGCTATAAAATGTCTTGATAGTAATTCTCAACAGTCAACTCTCACTAAATCACTATCACATTTCATTTATGAAAAAATCACATTCTTTTGTACAAAAATTACTTATCTGTATTAGCAGGGGAAGCAATTACTGATCGATGGTGTATTTCAATATTGTATTCAGTCAAAAATGTCTGGAAGTCATATAAAGTGGAGTTTTATTTTTGAATAATATGATTCCTGCCCAAATATGAAGTTACACTTGCAGATATTCTTATTAATAATTTTGAAAAAATACATAATTTTCAGATGAAAAATACTGAAATATGAGGTAACACTTTGCCTAAACGTAATTCCCTTCAATTGCATTAAGGGCAGTTGCAAAACTTTTATATTTATAAATATATATAATCATATAAATCTCTGACGATTTCTTTACACAACGTTGATTTTGAAAAAATTAAAAAAAAAAAGATAAGTCCACTACACCCCCAAACATAACAGACTTTTATGCACAACTTGAGGTATCTAATTTGGGAACTCTGTTCATTATCGATTGGTTTTACGATTCACTTTCCTTTTGGCCACTGCAACAGTCCTTGTTTTTTTAACACTTGGTGAACCGAAGGCAAAGTCATCTGAATGATCACTTAATTTTCGTTTTCTTTTCAACGGGGTATATTCATAATCTACCTCCATTCGCTGAGCTCTCAATCTAATTCTCTCACTGCGTCTGGTAGGTTGGGGGAAAATTTTTGGCTGTCTCTTCAACTTAGGAGGTGAAGGATTGTCTAAGGAACTTTTAGCCGAGACAACAATCCCACTGGAAGCAGTCGATTTCCTTGCCAATTCTTCAGCATTCCTGGAGGAAGTTACTCCATCAATTATCTGTTCAGTCTTATTTTCAAGTGAAGCTTGATTGCTTCTTGGAGATCCTTCACTATTGAAGCTGAAATGATTTTTTTATCATTATTACTATGAGAAGAATTACTTATGAGAAGGTCAAGCAATTCGAAGTAACAAAACGCCACAAATTTCTCTTGAACTTATTTCACATCATAGACTACTTCAACTCATTTAGAGATTGCTGATTTTTATTATTTCAAAGTTTCCGTTGATAAATCTTTTGTTTATGTATAATTGGCTGGAGAAAACATAAAATGTAGGTTCTACTTTGAAAATCTTCAGCAATAATGAACTTGAGTTGTCCATGTTCGTGAACATGCTCAAGAACATTTTACATTGTAGATCCATACAACAAACACTCTTATGATACTACGTATTCGCAGAATTGAATATGGCGAAGTTTCCATGAGAAAAACAGATATAATAGGTAAGCATTCAACGAACAATCAAGAAATACAAAACGTCTTTACAAATTAAAAAAATGTGTTTTGTTGTGTTTAAATTTGAACAGAAACAGAGAAGAGATAATAACTGACAATTGTTAGAAAGCAATTACATTCTTATAGAACTTAAATCAGTTAAGATTAAAAAATGAAAAAAGGAAATACTAACCTTGTAGACGAAGAAGCACTATCTTTGTCTGAGGAACTCTTTTTCTGTCTTCGTCTTTGTGCCAGCTTAGCACTCAGAACGTCTTGAAGCCTGAAACCCTCCCTCTGAGCCCTATGGAAAGCATTGAAAGTATTAGCTACTTTCCTTTCCGCTGAATCGTTGATAGACAGTAATTCAGGAGTCATTAATGGAGTTTGAGGTAGCCTTTGTGTTCCCTGTATCCAAGCATTTTGTTGAAGATCCGACATTTGCAAACGCTGATTAGAGTCGACTGTCAATAAGCCTGAGGAATGAAAGAATTTGATATACATTACAAATTTTCCATAATTGGATTTCATTTCATATTGTAGACTGATATCGATGATATTAGCTAATATACTGTTATAATATCAAATTTCAAGAAAAATTTATATATATTGAAATAATACATTGTCCAAAGGCGGAAAAGTTGGATTTTGTTGGCTTGAAGCTGTATGATCCTTTCATTTCGATCAAGTTTGGTCATGATTTTTAGGATTCTCATAAAGCATTACAAAAATAACAAGTAGATACATATAAAATGATCATATTTCTGAAAATTATTCATTGCAGTTTTGTATAGTCCCACAAATGATTAAATGTTTGATTGCTAACTACAAACTCACCTTTCACAACAACTTTTGCTTCCGTTGATACATTACTCCATGCTGAATGAGAAAATGAGAAATCTCCAGTTTTAATTCTATCCTCAATGACTTTGTTGCTTTCGCCGCTGGATTTCGCATGGAAAGGATCTCTTCCACAGAGCATCATATACAAAATCACCCCCAAACTCCATAAATCACAGTTTTCGTCATAGCCATCCGAGTCACCCTGTAGAACCTCTGGTGCGGCATACTTCAGGGTATAGCAAGGAGTGTGGAGAGACTCCTTCTCTTCTTTTAATCTCGCAAATCCGAAATCTACAATTTTGATTTCGGCATTGGCGTCAGATGAGGTAAAAACTAAATTTTCTGGCTTTAGGTCCCTGTGTACTACGCCTCTTGAATGCATAAAACTCACTGCATCCACCAACTTCTTCATAATCAAAGATGCTTCACCTTCAGTGAATTGCTTCTTGTGTCTTATTCTGTCAAACAGCTCTCCACCCTTCAGGTGCTCCATCACAAAGTAGTTGTACCGCTGATCTTGGTGGAATTCATGTAGAGTAACAATATTTCTGTGACCTTGGCAGGCACGCAACATATTGAGTTCTCGAGTGCAATCATACCGTTTGTCGACAATCTTGACAGCATACTCTCGACCTGAAATCAATCAACGGGTAATGAAACAAAATGACATAAATACACTATTAATAAGGCAATAACAAAAAATGTGAAGAAATACTATCAAGGAAGATAATGAAATATGCTTTTACAAATACAACCAACAAGTTACTTTACATAACCAAAAAAATATGTTATTTTTACGTATTCAGAAGGAATGTGTGTCCCTATTGCTTATATGCTCTGAAGCATTCAATAATGTTCCAATAAATGCTACTTGGTTCATCAACAGATATTATTGCAGGTATTTTAAATACAACTTCCCATTTCCTCAGAAAAACGTGTTAATGAAATGGACTGTTAGTGAATCGTAATATTTCAAATCTCACCTGTTACTTTATGAGTACACTTTTTACAGATAGAAAATGCACCATCGCCAAGAGTATCTTCTGCCAATGTGTAATTTTGGAAGAAAGGTGATTTCTCAGCTATGCTTTTGTCGATACTATTGGGATCAAAACAATAAGATATAGGTTGTGGAGCTCCCATATGAGGTTTTGGAGGAGCAACAAATGAATAACCCCTGAAAATGTCACCGTCGTATTCAGGTACAACACATGGGGAATCTGTTGCTGGCATCGTAGTAAATTCCTCGGAGAAATTGGAAACATCCAACTCATTCCTATAAAAAAAATGTAAGTTTAAATGTATGGACTCATCAAAACCCAGTGATTATCATAATACTAATGGATAATCTACCAAGATAATGGTGATGGAAGTCATATAAATTGATCGTTTGCACTATTTCCATCATATATTATCGATATTCTTATAACCTATTATTTGGTAGGTACCTACTACAGTTTCTGAAATGAATACATAAATCATATTCGATCCCATGAAAAGTAAGGATACCTATTTATAGTTCTCATCTCAATGGAAGTAATCTTCACATGACAGATTGTGGAAAATATTATTTTGGACAACTTCTGTAAATTTTTAGTTTCATGAAAGTTGAATAACTTCCTGAAGATTCCCTCTGCTCGTTTCAAGGTACTTCATTTCGAAAATGATAGCTGTTTAGCAAAACGTGAATGACTAAAAAATTTTGTGATACACAGTCGATAGGTATCATTTGATTCCATTATTTATTCAAAATCTTACATTGATTGATCTGTTAGAAATAAATATCTACTATATTTCATCAATTGATGCGAATGATTCCAAAGTGACATTGAGATGCTAAACCCTCATAGGACCGACTCTATCAATCTTACAAAAACCTTCGACCTTCAGACGTCAGATATTTTCTATTTTTTTTGTGTTCAATTTACCAATTCTACAATTTATAGACGTATAAGAATTTTTCTATAAAACATATCTTACGACACTTGTACCTTCAGGAAAACATCTATTTATGATTTTTCTGATTTGATCAGTAAACCCTTCTGGAATAGTTATTTGCAAAGATCTTTTGAACAATATGATTGTCTAACTGAGTACTTGGATAAAAATCTTTCTTCACTTTACTCCTGATTTCATAGAACTAATGTCGTCCTAATGGCATTTTCCTTCAAATAACAGCTCTTTGCGATTAGGTGAATAATAATTTTTTTTTTTTATACACGCTTGTTCTACTAGATATCGTGCTATCGTGTTGCCCAAATGTCTGCAATTTTAAGATATATGAAAGACTTTTAGATTTTACAGATGTATCACGATTTGGAATCTTTCGCGTCAATTCAGAAACACACTGTCTATACATATCTACCACCGATAATTATACTCAATTAGAAATAATCCACAAACCTTATGACCGGTCGAAATGGCGCCGAAATCTCTTTTCTGTAAAGTTTATCCCAGTCCAAATTTCTGAAGAAAGGATGCCGTTTCAGTTCTTTGGCATCTTCCTTACCTCCTCCCAGTCTTTTACGAGGGTCTCTTTCGAGTAACCCTGCCAGGAAACTTCCACAATCCCTACTAAGATCTATAAAAGAGCAAGGTATCTATAGCATTTATGCTTCTAAAATTTCGTTATACTTACAGTCTGGAATTGGAGGTACAGTTTTCAAAATTCTCCTAGTGATCTCTTGTTGACTGTTCCTCTCTCCATCGACAGTAAAAGGAGAAGACCCTGTCAGAAGCTCATAGGCTAGAACACCAATACTCCACCAATCGACAGACTGAAAAAAAATATATATAATACATTATCTATAGAAGGTGATGACTCCAATAGAAAATATTAAATAGTAACCATTCTATCGATTTTAATTTTTTTTTAATTGTAAGGAGCAAAAGAAAAGACGTAATACGGCCGCGTTCACTATTTCTAAAAACCGGAATGAGCAAGTAGCTGGTTAAACGTCAAATATATCACGGATGAAGCACAGTTATTCATTGAAAGGCTACGAAGGTACTTATGAAATGTAAATAAGCGTAAAGAAG
This sequence comes from Micraspis discolor, assembly GCA_030674115.1. NCBI lineage: Eukaryota > Metazoa > Arthropoda > Insecta > Coleoptera > Coccinellidae > Micraspis > Micraspis discolor. Next base: position 10,206,206 of record JARTUT010001740.1, read on the forward strand.
GGACAGGAGCAACAATTCCAAGTAGCAGAGTAGTTAACCAGAGATACTCCACAGTGAGATAATAATTATTGTAAACAAAAATTGTTTGTGGACAAAGAACTTATAGTATAAATAATTTTTTTATTGTTAATAGGACCTGACATCTAGTGAAAAATATATGAAATAATGATTTTCTAATTGACCGTTAGTGTCTTAAGCCAAATTTAAGGCAAAAAGATATTCTCTTGATAACAAAATCAAAGGTGTGAAATTATGAAATAATTGTCGCAAGGAATTTAAATTAAATGAAGACTGGTTATAGTATATCTACCTTTGCATATGCAGGGTTGCCGTATCCGCCTTCAGATTGTATTATTCATAAAATACATATATATTTTTTTGTAATAATATATTTGATTCATTAATAGTTTTTGAACTCTCTAATTATGATAAGTAGTAGTTTTTAACTACAATTACAGGAGGTTTTTAGACAAAAAAACGTTTTCATATGACTTGGAATGAATGATAAGATATTTACGGACAACCAAAAAAGTATAGCAGTTGACATTGGCGTCAAATTAGTTTAAACTAATTTCAAAACCTTGCATTAACAATTATGTCAAAGGCATAGAAGTTTCATGGCTAAATACATTGTTAGTCGTATTTTTGTTAAAAATAATTATAGCAGATACAATGAATTTCCGTGTGTACAAGATTCTATTGATAATCTCAGGTTTGTGACAAAACCACCTTCCTTGTATTGGGCCCTTCTCAAAACTAAAAAATATACTTTACATTTCAGAGATTTTTTATCAAAATATGATATTTTCAAATTTCTATTGAAGTATATTTAATTCGAAGAAAGCTAATAAATCAATAAAGTGTTTTCGAATGAATTCAAGAAAAAATATATGAATAGATATATAATACAGAAAACCTAAGATAAAATGAAATACACTCGGATCCACCAGATCAAAAACAAACCCAGGATAGATCTTTTTTTATTCGGCATATTTTTCCAATGTTAATTGTGCCAAAAAAAAATAGACCATGATTTTAATCAATTGACTTAAATCAGGCATTACCAGAGAGAAACAATAATCCTTCGTATCATGTAGGAAAAATTAGGCCGTGTTCTGTTAAGGCTATCTTGAGAATTTACAAAAAATTACTTCTTTTGTAAAGGTACAATTTCTACTAGTAAGGATAAAGCAGCAATCTTAATCAAACGAAGTATCAATAACCTTCAATCATGAATAATTTGGAAGTGAAAATCTATATCGTATATTGGTTCAGAATATAATGAATTTTCTCATTCAGGCTATTGTTTTCCGTATCAATAAAAATAATAGGAGCAATAAATATCATGCTAACGATGTTTCATTTAGGATTATTCCCACGAATCATGAATACTGGAGACAATATTGTGAACTATTCACCATTCCAGGTAAGGATAGCCATAAATATCAAGGCATCCTTCACAAGGAGTATAACATAGTGAAGTTTCAATTGAGAAAGGAAAATCAAGAATAGATAGAACAATTCATCATTAAAAAAACTCCAGAAGAAGTGGAACGAGATTATTAGATACTGCCATGATGAATGCGTGGTCAAATTTGAGTATGTACGGTCAGAAAACTATGGTTTTCCAACTTTTTGAATAGGTCAATGGTCTGAATAACTTAAATAGCTTTTGCGAGCTTGTTTTAGTCTTATCCGGTGCTTTTGAACAGTATGATACTATTACAACCGCCACCGATTAATGAAAATCCTATACCTTCCACTCTGTTGAGGTGAACAAGAGCGCCAATAAGGGCGCCAACCATCAAAACAGATGCGCATCTTCGTAATGAAGAGAGCAATTTCAGGAATTTCGGCGTCGATAAATAGAAGGTTGTTACAACAGACGTCCACGTGCAACATCATTCTACTGCCGATCTGGGTCACAGAAGTGTGTCACGAATTGATCGAGACCCGTGTGCCGCTCTGTAAGCAACATGGCACAACGTTGCCTGTCCGATAACTGAATGCAAAAAATGACAATACACAATCAATTGTTCCGTTTATCGAGAAAAATGAAAATATAGCGAGGAAGGTCGGACCGGACCTCCGGATCTCGCAATGAGGCATAGAAATAAGTGAAGTTAATGGTTCAACTAGCATAACGCAACGTTGTTGTAGAGGCGTGGGTTTGGCGCAAAATTAGTAAGAAGCAGAAGAAAAAATTGATTCGACCTGATATTTCCGCTCGAATACCTCTCGATATCTAGTAATAATTTTTTGTTTATACGAATTTATCAAGGTCAAGATATGTTTTTCCTATTACGACTATACAAGGAGTCGCTTATCAGACGAGAGACCCTGTATGTTTCTAATCCATCAGGAAAAATTTCCCTGAACAAGTCTATTCATTTTGTTCGGGGGCATTTTTTGAGGCTTAAACGAGTAACCCCTAAGAGGTTGCGCTTCAAAACCTCTAAAATGAATGGGGCAGAAGGGGCTTAGAAATTATTAATTTGGAAATGCTTATTCACAAGAATTTTTGGAAATGAAAAAAAAATTTATCACCATCGAATAAGAAATATAAGACTCTTAGACCGGAAAACCTGTATATACCAAATTCTTTTAAGAATCCTATTTTTTTTTAATACTCAGAAGATATTCATCGGATCCCAACAAAAATTATGCATTTTGAAATTTCATCTTTATAGAATAAACCCACAAGAAGATACAAGAGTCTCGAATTTCGAGCTTGTTCTAGTTCAGGAAACTAGTATGACAGCCTAAATGTCTGTAAAGCCTGACCTCAGGTCGGTGCTTTTCTAGATTATTTTCAATCGTACAAGTTAATGCCTTAATAAACATGAATAGTACTAGCACAAGTATTCATAAATAGAACTCTCTAAGGAACCACTTCTGGGATTTTTAACCTGTCCGAGCAGTATACAAGGAGTTTCAAATATTGACGAAGTTACAATAATCCAATTTGGACAATTAGGTGAACGAAAGCAATTGGTCGGTGGAGATTAGCGTGCCACATTATAAATGAAATTTAATTCTAATGATTGAAGTCTGCTATGGAATCCATTTAAAGGGAAATCATCATCTATAGTTTGAGAATGTAGAGATATAATACTTTTTTCATTTACTAAATAACGTAGGAAAATGATCGATAGACATCAATTATTATGTCCCAATTAATTAATAAGCTAACATTTGTTCTGTAAGCCAAAAGTTCAAATATAAATGCATGAATTCTAAAATATGTTTCTTGTAATATTCCAGTAGAAGATTTTCAATTCCAACAGTGAATTCAAGTAATGTTTCAATTATGAACTAATTGTCAATCGTTCATTTCGTTTCATCAAGTACAATGGCTAATTAGATTGTTAATTAGCAAACAAGTGAGAAGAACTTTCATTAAAATTTCATATATCATGTCTGACAAGAGCAACGGTATAAAACTTAACACACCAGGGAAAATGGAACTGAAGTAAATGAGATACCGTGTCACAATTGCATACGGAAATCTGAAGTCAACACTTATACCAACCAAGAAGTGGGTCACAGCACCTTGCACTTTGAAGTATCAAGATTGCGATATAAGTAAATAGCACTGATATAGAAGATGATGGAGGAGACAGTGAGTTTGAGAAATGAACTCTTCACTAAACAACTTGAATCATTTTATTTGTATCTCATTTGTAAACGTCAGTTTCCAAAAACACAATATTAATCAAGAAAATTTATTTTATGAAGTCACTAACTTGTAAAGCTGACAGTTAACTTCTTTACAAGTTAGTAGTATTATTTACATTAGAAAATTTTGTTTCATCGTCATATATGTTGAGAATCATGGTACAATTGTACAATCTCAAATATTGTTACAATTTTCGACAGCAACCACTGGTCATCAGGAGCATATAAAAGAAATTGTTCAGCCTCTTCTTTACTTAACACCTTGGCTTTTTGGCGTATAACGCTCATTTTTTTCGTTTCAGAAGCGCTATTACCTTTTGAAATCTGCAAATGACAACTAAAAGTAATATTTTTCAATAAATTTTTTAAGGAAAACAAACCTGCGAACAGGGGCATTTTCTTTCATTTCCAAACAGCTTTTCAGCATAGACCATTTTGCCCATAAACCATTAGGGCGTCGTACCTTGAAGCTGATTTTGCAGGTAATAAACTTGAAGCTACACTGTTGGCTGCCTCAATAATTCTTTTGGTACATTCATTTTCGCTTTCGCCAAAACAAATGTAAAGAAAAATAAAGAGACATGTTCATGGCAACGCTTCCATAGCTTACAACATTTGCGACAAATTATTGAGATTTTTTTAGAATTTATCTAACCTTTTTACAAATGAGAAACAAAATATAAAACAATACACACAAGGTAATGGGTTTTACTGGCTCAAGGAGGTAACTGACGAGCCGCAGGCGAGTCAGTTATATCCTCCATTTACCAGTAAAAACACTCTTACCTTGCTAGTAATGTTATATACTATATTATAAGGCTTCATGGATTTTTGGTTATTGGGAAAAAATAAGGATTTCTAACAATTAAATTGCTACAAACACTATCGTTCGCTATTGAAGATATGTCATGTATGGAAATTGATTTCAGAATACATCGTATTTTAAGGCCTAAAAAAAGCTCAACATATGTTCAACCTTACACACATGAAGTCCTGTGAACCCTACTTCATTCAGCAAATAGATTATTGAAAAAATTTGCCGAGGCACATCACGCTCACAAATTTAAATACCATTGATGTAACAATATGTCAAAGTTGCACCATAAAGTAAACAATTCTATTAAGCGCCATTTTCCCCACTTTCTTACATGATACCTGAAAATAAAGAAGAACTTATGCTTTGCATGCAGCAATTGGTCGGTGGAGATTAGCGTGCCACATTATAAATGAAATTTAATTCTAATGATTGAAGTCTGCTATGGAATCCATTTAAAGGGAAATCATCATCTATAGTTTGAGAATGTAGAGATATAATACTTTTTCATTTACTAAATAACGTAGGAAAATGATCGATAGACATCAATTATTATGTCCCAATTAATTAATAAGCTAACATTTGTTCTGTAAGCCAAAAGTTCAAATATAAATGCATGAATTCTAAAATATGTTTCTTGTAATATTCCAGTAGAAGATTTCCAATTCCAACAGTGAATTCAAGTAATGTTTCAATTATGAACTAATTGTCAATCGTTCATTTCGTTTCATCAAGTACAATGGCTAATTAGATTGTTAATTAGCAAACAAGTGAGAAGAACTTTCATTAAAATTTCATATATCATGTCTGACAAGAGCAACGGTATAAAACTTAACACACCAGGGGAAAATGGAACCGAAGTAAATGAGATACCGTGTCACAATTGCATACGGAAATCTGAAGTCAACACTTATACCAACCAAGAAGTGGGTCACAGCACCTTGCACTTTGAAGTATCAAGATTGCGATATAAGTAAATAGCACTGATATAGAAGATGATGGAGGAGACAGTGAGTTTGAGAAATGAACTCTTCACTAAACAACTTGAATCATTTTATTTGTATCTCATTTGTAAACGTCAGTTTCCAAAAACACAATATTAATCAAGAAAATTTATTTTATGAAGTCACTAACTTGTAAAGCTGACAGTTAACTTCTTTACAAGTTAGTAGTATTATTTACATTAGAAAATTTTGTTTCATCGTCATATATGTTGAGAATCATGGTACAATTGTACAATCTCAAATATTGTTACAATTTTCGACAGCAACCACTGGTCATCAGGAGCATATAAAAGAAATTGTTCAGCCTCTTCTTTACTTAACACCTTGGCTTTTTGGCGTATAACGCTCATTTTTTTCGTTTCAGAAGCGCTATTACCTTTTGAAATCTGCAAATGACAACTAAAAGTAATATTTTTTAAGGAAAACAAACCTGCGAACAGGGGCATTTTCTTTCATTTCCAAACAGCTTTTCAGCATAGACCATTTTGCCCATAAACCATTAGGGCGTCGTACCTTGAAGCTGATTTTGCAGGTAATAAACTTGAAGCTACACTGTTGGCTGCCTCAATAATTCTTTTGGTACATTCATTTTCGCTTTCGCCAAAACAAATGTAAAGAAAAATAAAGAGACATGTTCATGGCAACGCTTCCATAGCTTACAACATTTGCGACAAATTATTGAGATTTTTTTAGAATTTATCTAACCTTTTTACAAATGAGAAACAAAATATAAAACAATACACACAAGGTAATGGGTTTTACTGGCTCAAGGAGGTAACTGACGAGCCGCAGGCGAGTCAGTTATATCCTCCATTTACCAGTAAAAACACTCTTACCTTGCTAGTAATGTTATATACTATATTATAAGGCTTCATGGATTTTTGGTTATTGGGAAAAAATAAGGATTTCTAACAATTAAATTGCTACAAACACTATCGTTCGCTATTGAAGATATGTCATGTATGGAAATTGATTTCAGAATACATCGTATTTTAAGGCCTAAAAAAAGCTCAACATATGTTCAACCTTACACACATGAAGTCCTGTGAACCCTACTTCATTCAGCAAATAGATTATTGAAAAAATTTGCCGAGGCACATCACGCTCACAAATTTAAATACCATTGATGTAACAATATGTCAAAGTTGCACCATAAAGTAAACAATTCTATTAAGCGCCATTTTCCCCACTTTCTTACATGATACCTGAAAATAAAGAAGAACTTATGCTTTGCATGCTACTAAAACAGTAGCAAGTGCATCGACAACGCATATAAATCCATTTAAAATACTGTTACTTCAAGAAACAGTTACTGAAGCCACAATCTTCGTAACTGGGTCGTCTTGTGTTACTCGAACGCACAATTAGGACAAAGAGGCTTGTGGCAAACTCGAGAAAGAGTGAATTATTTTACATAACACAACGATAGCGTCTATCAGTGAAAGTTTATGACAACACTTATGCAAAAGAGATCAACAGTGAAGAATTTCGAAGAAGAAAAGTCTGCCTCACGATGTTAAGAGTTTGATATGACTTTTGTTTCTCAGTTTTGAGCAAAACTTTCGTTTTCGTTAACGCAAACCTAGAATAAAGGTGTCTTTTTTGTAAATATCAATAACCTTTCTTATTTAATTGACTGACATATTGTGAAAATGATTTGTTCAAATTATATTGAAATAATAGTTATTTATACAACAAGTGAGTTAAATGAATGTTTATTCATGAGAAGAAAGTTTAACCCACGAGCCCGTAAGGCGAGAGGGTTGATTTCTTCAAGTAAATAAAGATTTTTAACTCACGTGTCGTATACAAAATTTTATCCCATTTTGATGAAATTTCAAATAATGAATACTTTTTAGAGGAAATATGAGGTATAATTCGAATTCAATGAAAATTATAGAACCGTCAAAGAATTTTTATTTCGAAAAAATGTTGAGCGGTGACGAAGAGGTTGTAGTTCCTGAGTGCATTATACAAGAAGCAAATGAGGCAGCAGAAGCAGTTGTTCCATTAAATTCAAAAATATTGTACCAAAAGCAATATACGGCATTTTGTACCTGGAAAAATAATAAAAAAGCAAAAGGTGTCAACGAAAAAATAATTTTGGCGTATATTTTCGAACAATACAAGAAAGTTAAGTCTTTATGGTCCTACTACTCGCGACTTAAGAAAATGTTGGCTCTGAAAGAAAAAATAGACATCGGCAGATTTCATCAAGTCACCGCCTTTTTGAAGCAACATTCCAGGGGATACGTAGCAAAGAAGTCGAAGGTATTCACAAGAGAGGAGTTTGAATACTTTTTAGATACCGCTCCTGATGAGCAATATTTATTGATAAAGGTAGTTTTTATTATGGGTGTTGCTGGAGGGTGTAGAATCGGCGAGCTGGTGACTATGACCGTAGATGACGTGGAAGATCGTATTGGTTTCCAGATACGAAAACTTATAAGAAAAGGGTGTTCACTGTGGTCAATGGTACTAATAAGGTTGCTGCACTCGATATATTCCGCAAGTATAGGAACTTGAGGCCAAGCAAAGTTGATCACAAGCGACTATTTATAAATTATAAAAATGAAAAATGTACCGTCCAGCCTGTAGGTGTGAATACATTTTCGAAAATGCCCGTTACTATTGCAAAGTATTTGGGCCTTTCTGATGCTGAACAATATACAGGGCACAGTTTCAGGCGTTCTTCTGCAACCCTTCTCGCAAATTCTGGGGCAGATTTGACAGTTTTGAAAAGACATGGTGGATGGCGCTCAAGTTCTGTTGCAGAAGGATATATTGAAGATTCACTACAAAACAAAATAAATATTTCTGAACAAATACTTGGTGGGGTCACAAAAACCGGAGTTCCTGATGCAGAAATGGATATTCCAGCAGGGCCTGAGAAGTCCTCAAACACAAGTGCTATAACGACTGAGCGTGTTTCCTTTGGAGGAGGTGCAGGTTTCCAGTTCCGTTTTCAAAATCTTAATAATTATAATTTTTACTTCAATGATACAAATGACTGTTAATGTAGAATTTTTGATGAATTTTAAGAAACATACTTTAAAATGAGTTTTACGTGTTTTGTGTGTGGAAAGAATAAATTCCAGAAAGTGAGTGGTGAACATTTTATTCCACTAGTGAATTAAAAAAATTTTAATTCACTCAGTGGATAAACGTCAACTAACCGTTGTTACCATGGGTTGAATATTGTCGTCTTTAAAGCCAAAATGGGATAAAATAAATTTAAATGAAAACGAAAGTCAAGATAATTGATCGATTATTTCGCATATAGAGAAAAAGTCAAATTCGAATGAAATCTGAGTCATGCTTAGCTTCTAATTAAGAATATTGATTGCAATTGGGTAAGCAAAATTTTGACTGGAAACATAAAAAGACAGGACAGAAACATGGAGTTCCAGCTGATCCTACGTTTCTAAATAAGCATTCATTTATTTATGACGATATGAAGAACTCAATAACAAATCTATTTTGATTGAATCATATTATTCTCTCGAAAGTTTTTCTCGATACAAACAACACCGTATCGACGATTCGATAAAGATCGTATCTTAGAATCTGAATCGCAAACGCAAACAATATTCCATTCCTAACAAACAAACACGATTTCCAGTGTTCTGTCACCGCAAGATATAGATTAGAAAGTACTGTTATTCAACAGTACCCAAAAATTCTTGCCGAATTTTTAAACCACAATCAGTCATGCTCCGCTGAGCGAAATGTAAGAGTCTCGAACTAATGCTGAAGGAACAATAGCGGTTCGATTGAGCTTAACGATTTTTTTTTCGCTGTTTGTATGCTAATAAAACTAAAAATGATGCTTTTCTCATTATGGAGAAAGTACCGTGCACAATGAATGCCATGGCGGAAAAAATGTCTCGATTCATTTCATGGTGGTGTAAGATAATACTGTTATGAAATTTAATGCACAGCGCATCCGAAATTCATTCTCCACAGAATTTGAGATAGAAAAAAAAAGAATGGACACCTCATGAACTTAAATTCACATAAGCGTTTTAGGTGGAAATACTTTAACAAAAAAGTATCCGCAGATTTCAAATAAACTGCAAAAGTGTTAAACTTTTTCAAGATTTAATGAATCTCCTTCAAAACATGCTACGTTCGAAGCGGTGGACATATGCCAAACGTTTTTTCCAATCATGTAAACATTTTTTAGGCGCTTTCACGGATGGCGCTCAGCTCCTTCTGTGAATTTTCTTTTATGGCGTCTATGAAGTTAAATCCGGTTCTTCGAAGCGGTAATTTCAGTCTGGAGAAAAAAATCACAAAAAACTAGATCAGACGAATAACATGGCCGGTCTATGGTATTTATTGACTGAGAGAGAGAATAAACTTTATTGATAATCAAAATCAATATATGAGAGAGGTCGATGGTCATCCTGAACGGTGCAAATCTTCGACGATCTCTCGGCCATTTTAAAACGCTTTGTACCATTCGTACACTTTGATTTTCAATCAAACAGAGTCTCCATAAGCCTTCTCCAGCTTTCGCAATTGGTCAGCACACGAAATTTCGTTCAAAACACAGAATTTGAGACAGTCTTTGTTTCCAATGTAACATTCGCACACAACCACTGAGGTCGACCGATCCCAACAAGCTAGTTGAAATACTGCGCCCCTCGTGATTGACATAGTACTTACGGACAGTCCTACCATCATACAGATACTGCAAATTTAAAAAAAAATAAACGCAGACAATTTGAATGAAAAGTTCCGGATACTTTTTTGTCAGAGTGTAATTCTTCAATTATGACACTCTTGCAAAGATTCTTTACAGGTTAATTGACCGTAAATCTAATATGGATTATACAATCCTTCGAATATTTAACACAAATGTCACATCTCACTCAGGTAATTTGTTAGATTTGAACCAAAAATGGCAACGCTGACATTTGCAACACCCACACACAATCTTAAGATTCCTTATTTGTCACTGTTTCAACTCCCATTTCATCACAGATGTTCTAAAGCTAAGCAAAAGGGTACGTCCTCTGTCGAGTAGGTCCTTAGTGAAATAGAAAACACATATTCTATAATTTTTATGACGAAATATTATTTTTGTAGTATCAAAGGATTAATATCCAAAAAGTAAAACCTTACATAGAAAGATCCCAAACCAAGAAAAGATATGAGATATAAATTCCACCTCACCAGAACAACAAGATATGGCAACCAAGGTTGAAAATATTACATGTTTGCCTTCATTTTCCTAGAAAATATCACATGAATTAAGTGATAAGATCAATAAGAATATCAGAAGAATTTCAATTTGATTTTAATACGAAATAATTCATATATGATGAATTTTCTAATGAATTTTAAAAATCCCAAACCACCAATTCTAGACATTCTCTTATGAGAGGCGAGATAAATTTTGTTTCACATTTAAAACAGAAATTCTCGAAGACTTCAAAAAACAAAATAAATGAAAATTTCCTTTATTGTGACCATATTTTCAGGAATATGAATGAGATGACCTTCAAAGCAAAAATAAAAAGTTTGCTCTTGTACAAACCAAAGAGTGATTAAAATCATAACTGTGCTATTTCTTATCGTAAGGCGATAGTTTATTGGCTTTATGTTTTATGCAAACAAATTTGAAACACAACCGATTCCAGAATTCCAATGATGACTCAGATTCGAAAGTTTCCCTATACCATCAAATTCGTGGTTCTACTCGGATACAAGAAACTCATGACTGGCATTCCATTTATCACGTGTCCAAGTCGAAACTCTATTTCGGCAATATAAATAATTATTAATTCGCCTTGACACAATGTTATGTATGTCAAAGTCATAGAAACTTTCGGAAACAATTGTTTATATGCGGATTGCACGAGAATAATATCACCACTCTTAAAGGAAAAAATTTTCGATTGAACATCAGATTATGTCATTTAACGTTACAAATTTATTTTAGGATGAAGTTAATATGTAATATCAAGTCGAAAGAAACAGATATTAAGATATCATTGATATCATTTTTCTTTCTATATCCAATCGTCGAAGTGTTTGTGTGTCATTTCTTCAAGATTGAAAGGTCACTTGACTGGCTTACGCCAGTACTTTTTTAAAGGTTAAAATAACAATCATTGTAATGATTGACCTAGTAGCTCCATTTCAATCAATTTGTTAAGGATTACGAATGAAAATTCACCTTTACTCCTGGTTACACTTCCTCAAAAGTAATATAAAATAAAACTTCATTTAGCGATATCCAAAAGTATTATTAGTTCATTATTTTAATTCAATTCGAAAAAAATTTCCATTAGCATAGTCTTTTTGGCACTCTTGTTCACCCGAACAAAGTGCCTATCATTTTGCCCGAATATCTGTAATTTTGGAATATCAAGCCGAAAATGGTCTCAATCGATTGGGTTCGACTCCCTGATTCGTGGCGGAAGTTGAGTCTGTCCGGACGGCCGGTCGTATCCTCTCTGGCATCCAAAATGAATCAGCTAGAGTTTTCACATTTTCAGAATAGGTTAATTGTCCAAATATCTCGGTCAAGTTCGTTATTGGGCCAAATCCGTCGGATGGTTCAGTAGTTATGAGCATCTGAAATTTTGTTTCCTCAATAACTACTAGAATATCCATCCGATCAAATTGATACTTGAAATATTGTTGAGGGAGGCTGCAACAAACAGCTCGCAAAATTTCGCAAAAATCGTCACGCTAGAAAATTTTTAAAAATTCCAAAAAAAAAATTTTAATCCTCACTATCTCATAAGATATTTTTCGGATTTCAATAAAAAGTCGTGAATATATTGAGGCGATCGATATCTTACTTATCCTCAAATTTCATTGTCGTAGCTCTTTTTCATCTAAAGATATGATCATTTTTTTATTTACTCAAGAGAAAAGAGAAATGACATAAGTCGCGATGATTTTCTTTGAACGATGGCCATCACAGATCGATATTCGATTGACAAATGCCGGGCTCATTGATCAGTGTCAGTTGGCGTAATATTAATCAAAATTTTTCATAACGGGAAATCATAGAGATAGAATTCAATCTCGGTGGCTAAAATCATATACGTTGTCAAAATTCAGAAAAGCACTGACATACGTTTTTAGGAAAAGGGAATTCTAGCTTCGAACAAAACTTGGGGAAAATTATGAGTAGTTATTTTTAATTTGAGATATACGTTTGTTCATTCATTAGGCGTTCATATTTGCATCACATTGTCCCATAGTACGGGAAAAGACTATTGTTCACGTGATCAGAGTGCTTATAGATTTGTTATGGTTTCAATATTTACTCGCAAGTAGCTCAACAAGAGTGCCAAAGCAATCTGACCTCACGTCAGTGCTTTCTAAATTTTTTTTTCAAATGATAGAAACATCTGAAAATGTGAGCAATTAAAACACATATTAAGATCATTATCGGATCAGATTTTAGTGGAAATAAATTAGCTGACAACATTATATTTACATATTCCTAGTGGTAGGAGTTAATTTTATTGCAAATATTTTTTTGGTTACACAACAAAATAATATTTTTCTAATATATATATTGATCAAATCAATCAATAAAGCTGAATAATTGTGAAAGCACGTCATGGTGTATTTCAAATATTGTGTAAAAATTTGCCTTTAAATCTTATTCTTCAAACTGAACTTTTTTTTCAAATATTGAGTGGATTCTGCAAAGAAAAACAATAAAAGATTCGAAAAACCTTTGATATAATTATTTTGAAAGTCATTTAGATTTTGTATTCAATTTTATTTTTCATTATGAAACAGTGAAAGCAATGATGTTGAGTCAGGAAGCTGTAGTTCTCTTTTTGAACTACTTGCGATAAGTTTTCTAACGTTGAAAAATGTAATCTGCGAAAGAACCAGCTTGTCTAGGTCCAGATTGAACTCAATTCTCGTGACAACTGTACCATACAACATTGACTGAAATGAATTTGCCAGGATATGATTCTGGCAGCAAATATAAAACAACTTTGAATAGGATCAACCTGTCGCATTCGCCATTTTGTAGATATAGTGTTTAGTGGAACGAAAAAATACCTGAACAGCTTGTCAGTTTTAAAGTGTGGAAACCATATATGGATTGAAATTCTTCATACCATAATGTGAGAGAATTACAAAAATTCAGACACGTCAATTTTTGAATTCAGGTTTGCGTTGTTTAAACATACATTCAAATATACAAGGTGATTCGCAAAGTTTGCCATACTCCGTGTTTTTTTTTTTAATGGGAAACCCAGTGTATTTGTTTATTTTTCAAATCCCTCCCCTTAGAGAACCAATTTCAACAAACTATATATTAAATGGTCTGTTTAGACCATTTAATACAGTTCTTCAAAATAAGTTCATTAAAATGATTTCAAACGTATTCAAATATAATGGTATCCCATTTGAAGAAAGGACATAGAGCATGGCAGAGTTGCACGATTCGCCAAGTACGTTTGAATAACTAGACCTGAATTCAAAAATTGACGTGTCTCAGCATTTTTATATTATATATATTTTTTTAATAACACTACAACAAATCTTAGTTGTTTTCACACTGAACATTATATCGTAGATGCGGATAAATATGTGCATTCTATCACAATTTCTTCAGATATGGCCAAAAAGAATTACTGAATTACTGATTGGAGCAGCTTAAATCATTTTGACAATAGTGCGGAATTGTGGGGGAATCCTGTTAGCAAAACTTCTTCATTTTTCAGAATTGTATTTCAACTGTTCTGAAATTATTGAATATGAAATTGAAATTCAGACGATTGACGGGAAGCGAAGTGAAATTATTCTTCAATAAACTTTAATGGAAGAGTATGCAATCAGATGCCTATTCAACGAGTGCACGTAATCATATATTTATATGAACTGCTAAACAAATAATACAATATTCTCTGGATTCCCACAAATTCATCAAAACCTTTCGTGCAATAACTGAATCAAACTAACGCAACGTACTCTAATCACTCAACCTTGACTAAACGTTCAATAACGCTCTAACCTCAAAACCCTATTAATTGAACAGAAACACCTTGGAACGACTGTCGATTTCATTTGATGAAATAGCGAATTATACCGAGTGTAGAACGCTAATTTCCTGGTACAATCGAACTGATTAAACTGACTTTGACTCAAGTCATTAACGTAAGGATCAAACTCAAGAGCTCTGACTTTCGAGTAGCTTGCTGCTTTAAATTACAGTAGATTAACTTTTAATTAGCTCCAATCTGGAATCGAACATTTGAACAAAAATACATTGAAAAGCGTTAGTTCCGTTCAGTTCACGGGAACGAAAATATGAAATCGGTGATGAAATTTTGTAAACACTCGTTCCGGCAAATCGAGCGAACGAATCAATTTAAATTTCTTACACAATGTGACATTAAAATTTCATTGCTAATAAATCACGACGTAACGAAAGCTGAAATCTCTGTTTTAACTTTTTAGATATCACATCTTGATCAGAAATTGTTTTTGCCTACCTGGAATACATTCTTCGAATACCAGGAATATAATATGAATGTACAGGGCGTTTCTAAATTGATGCAAATTACTCACAATGATTATTCATTTAGCAAGGGGGGTTCTTTATATAACTTTTTGTTCATCATCCTTTTCCTTTCAATTCAGAGCCCTTAAAAATTAGTAATGATAGGGTTGCCTTTTATATTTCGGGATTAGAGAACAAAATCAAATATTATATTAAAATTAAAGATCGGTCTGTAGCTGTTTGCAATGGATAATAATGGATTTCTTTTTCCTCAACCTAATCTTTCTATTCCAGAACCAAAAAATAATTGTCAGCACTGCATAGATGATTCTAGCATCCATTACCGCAATGCATAATTTACATCCGGCTATGCCAAGTAATCCCTCGACTTCGATAAAAACCTGCTCCCAGGCGCAGTACCGACGGAACCTCCACCTATGATGCAAAAGTGTTACGACAGTTATCTGGCGCAAGTACGTATGACGCCGGTGCAGTCTCATTTGCGTGCGCTTCTCTCGCATCGTCATTGGTACAGGTACCACCGTCAAGGAGCCGCCGTGATATCGACGACCAGGAAGTACCAGATAGCGAACCGTCTAACGGTACCAGTCCGCGAACGGTGCCGCTTCTGGACCGGGCGGATCGAGGAACCCATCTCTTCATTGAAAACGAAACGGTACCACAAGAGGAGAGTACGGCACCCTCACGTTCGGCATGTGGTCATTTACGGATTGGCTTCGGGCATCTGGTCGCATTCAGGATGGCGAAAGAGATTGTACCATTTTACTTTTGAGCTGTCAATGTTTAAAAGGAGTTTTTGAACCGAATGGCGAATTATTACCTGTCGGGCGAATGCATCGCTTGAATATTCGCCTCCAGTGAGAGATTTGGCAACAGCGGACTGCATAGATAAGTTGACAAGAACCTTGAGATTTTCCAGTCGTTTCAATTCATTGAAGCTTGTGACATAGGTACAAGAAGGAATCACGAATTGAATTAAATGTCCTAGGATACAAGGAATACCATGGATATATTCTTTAAAAATAATGATAAGAGCGAAAAAAATATTATAATCTATAATACATTGTGTACCAACTCCGAACTAACACCAAGTTAGAGCAATAAACCAGTATGACTTAGGGAATTAATTTGAGTAATTACAATAATTGTGGTATAAAATAATTATGAGAATTAATTTATTTATCCTTCCTTATTTAAAAATCGTTAAATAATTAGTTATTTCTGTAAATAATGTTTAAATTAATTTTTCGTACCAGCTTTTCATATTTTACTTTATGCAACTTGTTCCAAAAACGTTTCATAATGCCAATCTGTTTCGAAAAGTGTCACCTAACATAAGGAAACATATTCATAAATGAAGGGATTTGTAGAGACTGGAACGATAAATGGATTGTGCAATTTACTGACCTACAAAGCCAATTTTTTCGTGACCGTAAGTATTCATCGAATAAACTTATCGGTATCAAAGGTATACATCTCAGACCACTGAAAAATTTTCCGATAAGACGTGGAATTATTTTGTTTCTTTCGACGTATATTTGAAACTTTATCAAGCAACCCTCTCCGAGGGAACAAACCCTAAATATTAAAGAGGGAGGAGGAGTTGAGTGAAACTTTACTTGAAAGTAGCTCTTTTACATCAGTGGAAGAAAAAAATAATTTTGAAGAGGTGTTTTCGCCAAAAAACAAGTTTTTAGCTCCAATGAACCACCTTGTATATTTTGTTCGGTAGCAAAAAAGATTTGATGAAATATAATAAAGATGATTCATTCGAGCCAAAAAATGTGGACGAAAACAGTTTCTCCCAATTACATTTGTCATCCACCGTTGCGAAAAAGCTTTCAAGTACTTTCAAATGAAGTATCTGTTTACCTCTCTTTTCTACTCAATTTTAAGGGGTTGAAGAGCCGCCTTATAAGGGTTGTTCGATCAAACCTCAAATATAAGTCAAAATATATTCTCTAAACAAAGTAATTCGACTTTTTTTTTAAATTGTTCTGATCACTATAGGATAAGAAATATACATGCTGGCTCGTCTTAGATGGAATACCCTATACATTGAGAGGTGTAATTAGAACCAAACTATTTACTATCTTCCTTTAAAATCCAAGGTAATAATAATTACACTTGGTTTCCCAAAAAAAAATCATCAATACCTATGCGAGTATATTTTCCTGTTTCATTATGCCATATATGAAGAAATTTCCTTTGTCCGCAGGCAAATAATGAACGTTCAGCCTTCTCGTTTCTTCATTATAAAGGATAAAACTAATGTCCTTTACTCGGAGCTTATCGTTTCAATTATCATAAAACAATCTGAACGTCTAGACGTTCGTTTGGTACTAATGAAGGACCGGAAGCAATAATTGTTTGCTTGGTTTACGTCAAATTCGCGGATATAAGTACCACAAACAGTTTAATTTCTAACTTTGAAAACAAATAGCAGTTGTTTTATAGTATATGCAGTTATTTTATTATTTTCCGACTGATTTAATTATCAGGATTGATATATAATTAGATTTCCATTCATATGATACATTAGAAAGCATCTAATAATTTATTAAATTAACAAAAAAAAATCAACAAAAAAAACACATCCCTCGATAAATTCCTGGCCTAGGTAGGGAAAAAAACATTTTCAAAAGTGTTGAAAGAGCACTTTTTTTTGTTGAGGCTTTTTGGGCAATTTCAGAGGCCACTACCTCCTTAGCCGATTTTCGAGTGCCTCATTTTTGTACTGAAGCGGTACATTGTACCACTTCAAATGAGGCGAGGTGGTCTGGCCGTTCATGACGCGATACGATGTCAGGACAAAATTTGTACTAGTATAGACGATGGGTTGTTGAGGCGGAGTAGCGTAGCGAGGGCGAGGTAGGTAAGAACTAGGAATGTTGATGGTCTGTCTCATTTCAAATATGTCGATGCAAAAGAAGGGTAACGTTAACTGTCGACAGATTTGAAGTAATAAAAGAGGCAAAATTAAGCATGAAAATTAATTGTTGGATTTTGAAACATTAGGACGATGAGCGAGTGAAGGGAAGACTTTACTGAATATGAGGGTTTTTATTATTCAATAATAATCGAAGCTAACCGTGATTATATATTCTTAAGCAATTAAAAAGTTTAAAGTTTCCTCTCACATCATACACATTCTTTTAATGAGACTTCATAATGCCGAAAAGATATATTGCTTATTTATGGCTCATCGCAATTCGCAATTTTAACATGTCATTTATTGAGTATTTCTATTCCGAAAATTTCATCTTTGTAGTTAATCATTTGTGTTAATTTGGTTGATAAGAAACTGAATATTTCGGCCTTTGATAATAATAATAATAATAACCTTTATTTCCAGATATGAGCAGTAGGTACATTGCTATGGAAAAAGTCAATATCAAAGTTTCACATAAAATCTACACATACAAACAGTATAATTATATATAGGTACATTATCTTGCAACATGAAAAGCAGCATTTGCCAAATCTACACCAAACAAATAAAAATCAATGTTTGTTCAGGAACTCCGAAATATCGTAAAAACATTCGGTAACCAAATACAGTTCTTCAGTTTCTTCTTAAAAATTTGGATATTTTGGGAGTCTCTGATACCCACATCCAGACCATTGAAAAGTCTAGGGCCGAGAGCATTAGGTGAATGAAAGCCTATTTTAGACTTCCTACATGGTCCCCTGATAGAAGCCGAGTTGCGAGTACTGTGTGAATGCACTGAACTACCCGTCAAAAACTTATGCTTATTTTTGAAGATGTATATGCAGAGCTCAAGAATAACTAGCGATGGCAGAGTCAAGATGCCGAGCGATCTAAAGAAGCCACGGCCGGATACCCCAGAAGGAGCTCCAACCAAACATCTGATTATCCGCTTCTGGGATACAAAAACACTGTCAGCAGCTGACGTGGAGCCCCAAAGAGAAATACCATAACGAAGTCGTGACTCCACCTGAGCATGATAAATGGGTAGCAGTTGATCGGTAGCTAAAACACTTTTTAGATTGCGTAACATAAGGCAGACGGAATTAAGCTTAGAATTAAGTTCGAAACAGTGCTGGTACCAATTCAGATTCGTGTCGAAAGTAATACCCAGAAAACCAACAAAATTAGCTCTTGAAACATCGCGTCCATCAACTTTTAAGTCAATATCCAATTCACTTTTGCTCTGATAGTTCTGAAACCTAATGTATTTGGTCTTCGATGCGTTCAAAAACAGAGAATTTCTGGAGAACCAGTCACCAAGACTCGGTAAGTTATTGCAGCAACTGCCTTCAACGATGCTGTTATTGGACCCAGAGATCAAGAGAGTTATATCATCGGCATAGGCCGAAAAATCACAAGTAAGCCGCATCCCAATGTCATTGACATACAACAGAAATAAGATGGGCCCCAAAATGGAACCCTGAGGTACTCCAACTCCAACAGAAAGCCTTTCAGATTCAACTGAAACCCTGCCACCATCTTGCACATGAGAAACAGCAACAAACTGACTTCTGTTTCTGAGGTATGACTTTACCCAGTCCAAGGCCACGCCCCTTATACCATACTTCTCCATTTTGCGAAAAAGAAAGTCATGATTTAAACAATCGAAAGCCCTGCTGAGATCACAAAGGATAGCAGCAGGGCACTCACCACACTCCAGAGCATCAATAATGGTATCGAAAGCATAAATGGCAGCAATAATAACAACTCGTTCAATTTTTCGTCGAATCGACTTTTCATGTTTTCTAATTTTTCTTTATCTATGACGAACAGAATTCCTAATAATAATTAATATTTTTAAATCCGAAAAATCAACACTATAATGTCATGAGATACTGATACAAAAATAGCAGGTAGTAATCGCGAGCTTAGCGTTTTAATCCTTCTCTGAAGAATCAATATTTTCATACAATCATCGAAAATAAAATTGTTTTTCTGTTAAGTTTAAAAAAACTCCAATAAAATCCCATTATATTTGGTGAGAGGCGCCAAAGTGACAAGACACCGCCGCGCCAGTCCTTAATTTACGGCATTTGTGTACTGTCTACTATGAATCAGTACATCCCCTGAGCCCTCATTTATCTCTGTCTCTGTGGTTTTTGTACCGGTGACCAGTACCAGGACTTATCCTCTCTCCCTCCTTGTATTTGTCGCGTGACTCCCGTGGCTCCATCGCTTCCTGGTTCTCATCGAGGCGAAGTGGGACATTTGAAGTGAGGTGGTACATTGTATAAAAATGAGCCGCTCTTACATTTTCTCGTCGTGTACGGGACAAATGAGCCGCCTCTTGCAAGAGGTACCCAACACTACTTTGGACGTTCTTTTCCAGCCGAGGCAACTCCTTCACGAAATTTTTGACCACAAAGTGTCAAAATGCGGAATTGGAGCGCTAGTGTCGCTAACTGTAATGCAATTAAATCTTTTTTTGCAGTGCTTACTCATGACAGCCTTGTCAACACTGTGGATAGAGTCTAAGCCGGCAAAAGATACTCTGATTTCAACGTTCGACTTTATTGATTTTGAAATGGTTTTGAAGAGTTATCAAAATATGCCACTGAAATGATAATTTGTGTTTAGTAGTCAAAATGATGAAAATTCAAGAGTGCTGCTGCTATACTTCACAAGAGTTGAAAAATCCAATGTCGCAAGGTGACTAAAAATACTCTGAATACTGAATTTTCTGTAAACTAAACAAACATCAAGTACCTATTAGCCGAGGGTAGTTAAACTCAGATTAGCATCGTCCACCGATAGCGGTCAGACAGATTTGTTTGAATACAATTGAAAGTACTCAAACTTTTTATCAAACAATAGGGTGCGCATATCCATTCCTTATATAATGAATAAGAAGAGATCAACCAAACTGTCGTGCGATAAAAAGTATGTAAGGGCTCTCTGTCAATGGTGCAAGCTTTAACACGGTAGGCGGTGCCGGAGCCTCCCTCAAGATGCACAGCTGGTCGTTCGCCATTCTCGACCTATCTCAATAATTCGGGTCTTCGCGAGGCTCCCCCGAAACGTCGTTTCTACTTACGTAACGCGAAATTCAAGAGATGGACCTTTTGCGGAGCACGTGGCGGCCGACGTGCACCACCACCTGTGGCGCAGGATCGACAGCGGGTGGTTAACCTCGTTCCGGCGGAGGTGTCAGACGCCATCGGTTCGATCTCGTCGGCTCGCAGGTCTGCCGTGGAAGTCGTCGTCTGTCTAAGCGAAGAACTGGGTTAAAGCCGCGGAAACTGTGTCGGGCTTCACACGCAGAGAGTTTGTTACGGGCGGTTTTAAATGAGCGCGAGATGGCGATAAAACACTTTCACCTTCGCACGATGTTACGCGCATTCTATCTGGTCCGAGTTCCGTCCTAGATTCTAGAGGAATCCGAACGTGATGGAAGACACGTGCCCCGAAAATTTTCCGAAAACTTGGGATCGACGAATGACATTGACGAAATAAACAGGCATATAACCTCAACAAAAGCTTTCGACACAGTTAATCACTACTACTGCAAAAATTAAAAGATTATGGACTGTAAAGGCATAACATATAGAGATAGATAGCTATAGAACTTTACACGAAGTTTCGATGAATGCAAAAAACGTATATTGTCACTCGAATGAAAATATATACACGTAGAATTAACCTACTATCAGAAAGGTGACAGAAAGTTTTAGACCAGAGCGGCTAATCTTCAATAAAGTATTTGCTTATTATACGAAAACTATCTCATTTACAGAAAGAAACGAGATGGCGATCCAAACAAACTAATACCAAAAGTTGATGGTAATTAACAAAAGTCAAAATTAATACTTACGCAATCGTGTCCATCTTCACTTCCTCTGATAACTTCAGGAGCCATATACTCTATGGTGCCACAAAACGAATATGACTTTTCTTCGTTCGGCTGTAGCTCCTTGCTGAGTCCGAAATCGGTCAAAACAAGATGCCCTTGGGAGTCTATCAATATGTTCTCTAATTTTATATCTCGGTAGATTATGCCCAACTGAAAAAGAAGGAAAAGACATCAAAATATATAAAACATTCAGCATAGCTGTAGAATGAGCAAATCACAGAATACATCAGTATGGCTGCCTGCTCGCTTCATAACATTCAAGGTCTAACATAAAAATAAAGGGTCTTTGCAGAGCAACAACCACTGATATGAATAAATGAGGATCAGCGTTTTATTTGTTATATATTTAGAAGTATAATATTATGCAGTTAGCAACAGCAATTATTATTTCATAATTTCTAGTATTCCAAAGCACAAACGATAGAAAACAATTTAGAATTTTATGGTGTCCCAATTAGATACAGCATAATTCCATTTGTCACCCCTTCCATGTATTGCCTACATTGCGAGTCCCCTGCTCAACATTTTTTCTTTCCAAAAAATTTTGAGAGTCAACAGAAATTAATTATACTTTATATATGAGGAATTCGCGAAAATGAAAAGTACGAAATAAAACAAAACATAGGATATTCGATTATTTAAACGGCAACGAGAATAAAAGAATACCATTTTTACACAAACTCGGTCCAGGGATGTATTGGCATAATTAGAACTCCTTAAAATCTTACGACATGGATTTATTCTTCATGCATCATGTTATTCGCAATTTTTTTTGTACATCATGAACATTTACGCCCATGTAGATCACAGACTACCTGCAAAAGAGGCCTAAATAAAAATCTCTACGATAATACTGAACATCTGCCCTCATTTAAATCCATTGTAGCATGCGCGTTGATTTGTGAGGTGTCTTCATCTGTTGAACACCTTGCCTCGAAGAGAAATAAGAAATAATGCACCAGGTGTTGGTCGCTTCAAGAATGTATAACTTATAGGAAATGAGGGGAAGCCTGAAATAGTCTTCCTTTATAGACCAGTTATTTTCATTTATTTATTCATTTCATAGAAATGTGAGATCTCTTCGCTTAAAATGCAAAATAGTACTTTTATTGGCGAAAAAGTGGCAAGTTTTGTACCATTCCCACATCTAGATGATCTTTTGAAACAGTTTGCCAAGAGTAGTAGTAAGGTACATTTTTTCAGGATTTTTTTTAATTAACAATTATATAAGTTACATTCGTAGTTATGATTGACAGAACTTATTTGAAATTACATTATCACAAAAATTCCTGTAATAGAAAGAAAAAAAGAATTATAATAAATAAACTGAACAACTTTTTTAACTTTGAACTAAATAAATCATTGATCCCTAGATCAACGGCAAAATTATTTATGCTGCTTCTGTTGCTTAAACTCAATGAAAACCACCGTTAGAGGATCAAGGACCACAAATTAGAAGAAAAAGTCACGATATCGAGATTCATCATTTTTCTTCGATCCAATTAAATAAGAAATTCTTAATCATATACTACAAGGACGACGATAATCAAATCTTATAAATAATCCTTGATCTCACAGGTGCCAACCGGCAGCAACCGTCCAACGTCTCTTTAAGCCATGCGTATCAACACACCAACAGTTGGAACTCAAACAAGGATACCAGTTTCTGATTGGTTGATAAATCCAGAAGGGTTAAAGACCTTATAGATGCTCCCCCATGTGTTAAGGTTCGAGTAACACCGGTAATGTGCTTGCAGGGGTATAAAACATAAATTTTCGTGCTGGTTCTGAAATATGACTCCGGAGGGGGCGCAACTTTCAGGTGATCTAAGGATACTTATAGTAAACATATAGAGGGTGCCTTATTTTGCTCGTTTTTCAATATTTCTGGTCTACAGAGGTTAAAGCGTTAAAAAAAATTGTGTACACGATTTTTGATGAAAGCTCATTAGAAGATACTGCCCAAATATCTGTAATTTTTCGAATATCTAGCCGAAAATGTTATCGATCGATTGGGTTCGATTTCTTGAAGAAGAATCCGGGGTCAGACTTGTGTACGTTAGGCCGAATACTATCTATTATCTTAATGAGATAGACTAGAGTTTTCATATTTCAGAAATATCTCTGTCGAGTTCGTTATTGGGCCAAATCCCTCGAAGCAGCTATGAGCATCTGAAATTTGTTTTCCTTAAACTTCCTAGAAAGAATCAAAATTAAAATATATTTTGAATAATGATGACAAAAAGTAGTCTTCCAAATTTTGTGGAAATCCTCAGGTAATTTTTTTTTTTTAATTTTCAATTCTTTTTTCGGAAATAAATTGTTTATTCATAAGACATTCGTCGAATCTATACAGAAAAGAGAAGGGAATAGAGAGGTCCCAACTCAATCAGGCATTCCAAATATTTTCTCTGGTCCGAATACTCATCAGACCGGCCTCGTATTTCGTGATTTCCACATGTATTCCGAAGATTCTGAATGCGGAGGCGCAATTAACTGAAACGCGGTCAAAACGAGTATTTTGGGAATAATGAATAATAATTCAAAGAAAGCAAAAACCCATGAAGTAAATATTGTGAAGGTTGTCAAAAGCATGGCACGAGTATTAACGCAACCTCCACAAAATGGATTGCTTGTTTTCACCTTCTCAACAGTGTGAAATTGGATTTCTCCCAAGAATTCAGGAGTGCACGGATTGAACTCGATTTCATTTGGCCTTGCAATTTCCAAGAATAATTTCATTTAATTTTTGGTTCTAACACACAAGGTGAAGATTTTGCGAGTACTCCAACTTTTAGAGCGCTGGTTTTACGTAGAATAGTAAGCAATCGTTATTTTTAAATTTATATTTATTTTTGATTGAAAATCCTTACATTTAAATAATACTGAAAGCCAAAAAATTGTTTCAACTTTTGACGCACATTATTCACGTATATTCAAGCTCATTGAATACAAATCCGTTGTGTCAGAAGTGCTTAGAATCGATTATTACAAGTATGGATTTTTATGAGATCCGTTCAACTACAGAAATCGACCAAATCATCGAGCTTATCGGCGTTGCCAGATTCGCCTTTCCTCAACTTGTTGCCGTTAAGAGTAAGGTGCAAGCAAAGAAGAGTGTAAGCTCAACTCAAATTAAAGGCACGTAGGCAACACAGTACCTATGTAAAATTGCTTCAGACAAAAATGGTAGGGGCTACTTGAAACATTGATAAAAGAATTTAGAAAAGATCAGAGGTACACGAAGGGGACAATTTTCCAAAAATACAATGTTATCATCTTCGATACTGTCAGATTACGAAAACTAAAACTGATCATTGTCAGATTAATGAGTTAACATATCCGGAACACCGAGATGGATGTATGAAAATCTGAAACGCTAGATAAAGAAAGAATAAAAAGGAAATATTTTGGCATTCTCAAAGGACCGCTATGGCCAAGCGTCAGGTCTAAATTATTAGTTCTCTTGAAAAGTAAATACCTTAGGGTCAATGAACATATTTGAATATTTGAGACTCAATATCAACCCTTCCGTACGACTAGCCGCACCACGCAAACTGTCATTTTAACATGAATTTTTCATCAGGGACGCGTAGCGCGTGTCCTTATCTGGCACGCTATGTCCACTTGACAATTTTATTCAATATTCGAAAACCAACACACACTGCTTATCGCTGAAAGGTTTGCACTTTCAGCATGGAAAATTGTTTTCTTTCTACAATATAATCTTCAGCCTCCACTATGTCTCCATTACACTCGAGTAATTACCGATTCAGCATCGTATGGACTTCCGAATTAAAGGGTATGTCCACCTCAACTTCGTTTGTTTCGGTATTGTGCTGACCCAATTTGTTGTATGTTCCTAAAGAGTAGTCCAAACATGTTCTGTTCAAGTTCTTCAATTATTCGTGGTTTGTTATTGTAAACTAGACATTTCAGCCCATCAAAAATAGCCCACGGACGTATAGGACAGTGAACCAGGCAATGTACTGGTAAAAATTCGAAACGTGCAAAGACTTGGTGACCATACACTAAAAATCCAAACTATCCTGATTCCGACGAATCATATTGCGCATTTCAAATTTCGAATGGCGGAACGCCATACACATACCATTTTAACGATACCCCGTACCACGCGCATTCAAGCCTTCGCGCTTCCTTCCTAGTGAGTGAGCCCCTTAGGATCGGTGGTCGGATTACGTCAGCATTTCTCGAAAAAGCGCATTCGGGAATTTTTCTCGCAAAAAAGCGTTTCACACACAAGATGTGTGGTTCCTAGTTTTTGAAAATAAAAATTGTTAATATCAATAATCATCAGTTGATGCCACAGATCTATTACACGATTTCCCTCGAGGTCTTCAAGAAAGTAAGGCCCAATATCATCCTGAGCCCCACAACCACACCAATCTTTTTCTGGAAGGTAACGCAGCGCTGTAATATTCCTCGAATAACGACTAATAGCACCCCATATCATAGCGCCTACTAACCGCTCAATGTCTAACTGATTTTCACGTATTTCTCTGACGTCGTCTAAGCCCTTCTTCGGCCATCATATGCACCCAAAGAGAACCAGATTCATCGGAAATGACGACCTGATGTCATACCAATGTTGACGTTCTCTGCAGTTCTGTAATCGTTGCTGGCGACGCTCAACCACCAGAGGTAACACAAGATGGTGTCAATAATGTTGCAGTCTAAAAGACCTCGGCGTTAAACCGTTCGGACAGTTACAGGATGGCCTTATTCTCTAACCACTAGTCAACCAAAGATCGTGTTATCGCAAATCGATCTCTAATGGCCATCCATAAGTCTCAAACGTCGTTATTGAACTTCATCTGACCCCTTCCACGTCCAGTACCTAGTCTTTTTCGATTTTGGGTATTATCATACCACGATTTACTATATCTTATAACAGGAGATCGGTTCGTACGGTTAGCGATTTGTTGAAATGACAACTCCGCAGATCATAGATCAATAATTCAACATTTTTTAAATTCACTTAGCTGACGATAATTCCGTCTACATCGACTTTGGATCTCCTCGATAGCTAGTTTGTTATAAGTTGTAGTTTATTTGTCAGTAAAAATACTCCATGGTGTCGAAAAGTCAAGTTCATTTAGAACTAGAAGGCAATATGATGTACGCCATAAAATTGTCCATAGTAAGAAGTATATACAATAATAATCAGGCCTTTCCATTACAACTACAAAGGATATACATTCATTATGAACGATTGAAGGAATCGTAATGACACAAAATGAACTAAACACCTTCGCGATAGTCGATCATACAGAAATAGAATGTCCTTCGCAAAAAGAGTACATCGACTAAGAAGAACGATATTTATAGAACAAAGAGTTCGTAATAAACATCGCAAGTGCGATTGTAAGCAGATTTCGACCGATTAGCAAGATCATGTCGATCTCATAGTTCAGTCACTGGACCCTGCGCTGAAGTAAAGAGTACGTGATATTTTCGCGAACACGGATGCGCATGCGCAAAAGCGGTTAGATGTGTGCAAGAGAACATAGCCAAGGTTGAAACACAACAGGTGCCACATTGCCAAATCGAGCTGGCGAAAATAAATCAGTTGTCCATCCATCACATGCGCTTTTCCGATGCATCGACCTCAAAATTGAGTTATCTGACGGCAATTAAAACTTCAGTATCTGCTCTCAATGTCAACACACACATCGGAACAATGACCCATTTCGCACTCTAATCTTGAACAACATTGTTATTGTTTTAGTTCATCTCTTTGATGTGGGATTTCGAGTGAAGATTGAAGCATATCGGCTACACTGTGACCGATAAAAACATATGTGGAAACATAAACATTATATTGATTTTATTTATCACAACAATGAAAATATACAGTGCACGTCAAAATTAAGGAACAAATTCATTTTCTCAGAAGAAAAATATTTGGCAACAACATCTTGAAACAGGTAAATTTTTGTTTCACTTTTACCAAATTTTTATACATTATTGAAGGATTTAAATTTTTTGAATAAGGAAGGATGGTCATGTGGTACTTTTTTGGCAAGCTCTTTGTATCTTCTTTACAGGCGTGCAGTGTTATTTTTGGTTTCGGTCATGTTCAGGAGCTTATTGATTAATCCGTATGCCAAACTTGTAGAGGCATATCTCCTCATAAGGAATAAAAATTTTTTCAATATAAGTTAATGTGTAGATTATAATTATTAATTGATATGCAGATGCCTTAATATGGCATCTTCCAAATGACTAATAAACATTAACTCCATGAAATCCAACAAAATAATTTGTAATGGATGAAAAACAACTTGAATAATATTGAAATCTGAGGTAATGTATGAATAAGATCTCTATTTATGCATTCAAGACACAATTTATTTATTTTTTTATTTGTTTGCTATGACATCTGTGAAACATATTTATCGAGAAATGACCAGAATGGGCCAGAAGACACGGCAAGAAATTTTGCTCCATGACAATGCACCTGCACAAAAAGCAAAACCGGTTCAGGATACAATCAAACCACTTGACTGGAAGCTGCTACCCCACCCGCCGTATTCACCAGACTTGGCCCCTTCCGACTACCATTTGTTTTCATCGATAGGACACGCATTGGCTGAGCAGCACTTCGATTCCTACGAGGAAGTCGAAAATTGGGTGTCTGGTTGGTTTGCTTTATAAGACGAACAGTTTTATTGGCGTGGTATCCAAAAATTACCAGAGAGGTGGTCAAAATGTGTAGGAAACAATGGTCAATAGTTTGAACAAAACGTTTTTTACTTACCTATTAATAATTATTGTTTTATTTTCACAAAAAACGCTCATTTCACACCGGTATACCTGATATGTTGTATTCTAGTTGCTTGAAAAAAGCAATGCCCGAAACGTCGCGAAAATATATTATTTGTAAGTTAATTATGATCCTGCATACCAATTAATAATTGGACAAATCAATTTCATTAATGTAAGATCATATTAACTCGTTCGTACATGTTTTCAGCGACCCATCCTCAACAGTACTAAAATCAAAAAATTTTCGAAATAGGTGGAAGGATTTAACATTGCTATCAATATTGAACTTAAAACTTAAAATTTCTGTGCCGCTTGTTTTTAGTTAATTTGTCAGTTGGCTTCATTAGCGTATCTAATTAATGATAAAGAATTTGAAAAGTGGAAAACTCTATATTCAGAATGCTTGTGTATTCCAGCACAATATCCTGACGTAAAAAGCCAGATTTGCTGAATAATTCATTATTCGACTAAATCGAATTTCACAAAATATTCAAAGATAGGAAAATATTTTCAATATTTATGGGTGCCTTCGAGTTTCAATGACCAATAATATTCGATAAACGTATATCAGTGAGGACATGCATTGAACATATTTTATTTATATTATGTTGATTAGATATTGAGTTACATTGCTGACTCAATTATTTTTTGCTAATTTCGTGGAATGTTATCCACGAAAATCTCGACACTCAAAACGATAGTGCACTTAACAAAATAGGAGAAGCATTCGATATTAAATCATATAGGCCATAATGATATTTATAAAAATACATGTGTGATCCCAATGAATTCAGTACAATACGTTTAAAAATGATTATATCGGATTTATTCCTCAAAAATAAACACCAAAAAATAGAGTACTTACACTATGAAGGCGTCCTAGGGCGATGATCAATTCTGCCATGTAAATCCGAACTTCATCTTCTGTGAAACGTTCCTTCATGTACAAATGAGTAAATAATTCCCCTCCGGCAACATAATCTGGAAAAAAAGGAACCGATAAAACTAAAATAGGAAAAGAATAGTGAACAATAGATTTGAAAACAAAAAAATTTGAGATATACACGGTTTCGTTTGAAATTTCAAAGTTACTTCGATGCCGTACAAGTATTTGCTACAATTATTGTTGACAGTGGAAACAGGCCCCCTATCATGCAAAGGGTAATTATAATTAGTCATACGCCAAGAAAAAGTAACCGTAGCGTCTTTATTACCTTCCTACGTCCGTTTGGTAAATTTTTGTGGATACGACCTTTGGGCAGGAAACCCTCGAATGTTACATCTTTATTTTCTGTAGGTTACCAAAATAATATTCTCTGTTTTATTATGTGAGACTGGAAATTTTTTTTCCATCGTATTGTCAAGTTTTATCAATATTCAGATGTGAATTGACATTTTGAGAAATTCATCTTTAAAAGGACTCCTTTGCGATATAGACAGCAGCGCGTATTGAACTGACAGGAAAATAAAAATCCTAACCTAACTTTTCGATATGAACAGTGAAATATGTCAAATTTCCATGGCACCCTGAGAGACTAAATTAAGTTGAACAGAGTATATCTAGTATTTGTCAATATCAAAATATGAGAACTTGGAAAGTGACATTAATCCAAATTACAGACTACTCAAAAAAAAAACTTTCTATCAGAAAACCTGTTTTTAATTGAGTGAATATCTTATAAAATATCCAGTTTGCAACACTCTACATGCATACTACTAGATAACAGTCAATTAAGAATTAAATAACCGAAAGTTTTTATTCTCTTAATGACGGCAAATAAAAACTTCGTTATTTGACAGTACAATCAAACTGCAGAATCACCAGGCATAACAATGAGCGAGGTATAATAAAAAAATCTAGCTATTACGATTTGATGAGGGCCATTACTACATCGTGTTATAAGAGTACCATAGAATAACACTTTCAATTGCATATTCTTCGTACTTCCCTGTAAAAAACAATGTTCGAAAGTTAAATAAAGATGTGAGCAAAAAAAAGTGCAAAAGTTGTTTACATTTTCCGGTATGTCTGAAGTATAGATGATATATAAGAGTGGTCCCAACATACTTCCCTGTGGGACTCCGGATTTGACTTTGAAAGGAGTGGTGGTTATTGCCCATATTTCATTGCAAAATACCGGTGTGCTGGATACAACTTAAGAATAATGTAATATGGTTGTGGGAGGTGTAGCCTGAGTTTGTATAGCAGACTCTTGGTCGAATGCTTGGGATGTGTCCAGAAATACTGCTGAGCAAACAATTTTTTGGGGCTTATTGATATGGTGTTTACGATGCGATGGACAAGGTGCGTTGTCAAGTAGTTCTTTTCGGAAACCTACTACGTGGTCTGGTACCATACGCATTGCAGAAGAGTATCATATCCTATTTAATTTATTGAGTTCTAGCTCAACACAAAAATAATCATAAATAGTTAGATATCAAGAATATATCAGGAAACATAAACATTATATTAGACTGGATAACTAAAATTAAAATCAGAGAACACAAAATTAGTGCCATTAATACAAGTACGCCCACGTATATCAGACTGTGATATCCCAATAGATGATGACTGAGTCCAAAGAATTGTAGCTAAAATTAGCCTGGCCCTGCTGCTTGATTCACTGCAGCATTTTCATTTGTATGTGTGTTGACAACTTCTAACAGCTCTAATGAAGGCGAAAGCTCGTGGGAATATTTCCTTCAGCGGAGTTCAGGATATTGTTGTACAGGATGTCCCAACAAAAATGCAACTCTCCAGAACTCAGAAATGAAGAAAATTTGGAGTTGTTCTCATATCCAGGATTTTTTTGTACAATATCAAAGGAATTTCAATTTCCTTATCAAAAGATTTTGGGTTGAAGCCACCTTTACGGTGGTGACGAAACCCTGTTGAATGAAAAAATGTGAAAAATTTCAGAGAAGAAAAAAATATTCCCAAACGAAAGATATTTATAGTTTATTGTCAAGGTTAATAGGTGATATCTCATCTCTATTAAAAGGTAATTAAATGCTGCAGTAAGATGGCACTTTCATAGGAAATCACATCAATGATACGATAGTGTTTGAACATTGGATTCAGAGAATTATTTCAAGGAGCAGATCAATTTATCATTATTGGTTCAGGAATTATACAGAACATTTACCACAGATGCGTTAAAAAGCAGGGTATAATCTAAACATTTATCCAGCATAATTAGCTAGATTGTAAGGTCAAAGATGAAATTGAATATTGGGCGTCACCAGGGTGTTCCCGGTTAATGATTTAGGATAAATGCTCAGATAAATTAAATGTAGGCTTTATGTCTATCGGAAGAATCTACTTTAGCCAAAATATAATGAAGAGCTTTGAAATGTTCTCAAAACGGTTTGAATCCGATTGTGTTTTGGCCAAACTCTTTCATAGAATCGTCTTTAGAAAAAAATGATTGCGAACAGATCAAAAAAAAGAAGATATGGTAGTTTCAATGATACCACTGGAATAGAAATGAAATTAAATAAGTAAAAAAAAAATATTATCATATAAAACAAAAGGTTTGATCGAAATTTCTAATGAAAACCTCAAGAAAACTGTTCCAATTTGAACATCAAATAATTTTTTCGAAATGCTGAAATTGATCTCAAATCCCTGTAGCTCTGACAATAACATTCCGATTTGGGGAACATTCTCATAATGTGACCATACCTACAACAGATTTTTCTTAAATTTTCAGAAATACCATCAAAGGGGAGAACATAATTTACTTTATTCATGAATTTCTAATACATTTTCGAACGATTCTACTTCAATTATCGGATTGTTCTATTCTATTCTAAAAGTGCAGAAAATCACTTGTTCTAAAGCCAGTACTCTAAGACAGTGGGAGACTAATACAACCTCAACGAGGAATGAACAATCCTACCTGAAATTGAAAGTAACCACTAACAGTTTTCTTTCAGTTTGGTTCGAAGCTGATATTCCCTTATTCCAAGAACCAACTAGAAAAACGTATATTTTATCCGTCGCATATACTATATTTACAAAAGTTATTACGAAAATGCTATGATTCTTCGGAATCTAATCTACTGAAACATCTACTGGACCTACAATAGGATAAATCATCTCCTATAGACATAGCGGAACATAAAGGTTTCTTAGAGCACGATTTTGTTCAGACTTATCAGAATGATAATTTCAAATAAACTGAAAAAGCACGCAAAAAAATCCATTCATTCTTCAGTTTAATCTATGAACGTCAGTAACCTAGAGAAATTTAAAACTCATCTATATCCTCTTTGATTGAACGCTATGATAAAAAAAATTGATAACCTTCGTAGATGCACAAATTTTTGTTGAAATTCGATGAAAATCTTGTGAGATTTCAAGTACGAAAAACATTTTTGGAATTTTTTTTTAAATTTTCTAGTGACGACCTTAACGAAATTTTGCGAGCTAATTTGATTTAACCTCATTGAAAATCTTTCAATTTACTACTTAATCGGATGGATATTCTAGTTGTTATTGAGGAAATCCAAATTTCAGATGCTCCATAACGGCTGACCTAGTACACGATAGGGATGTTCCGATACAAGTAAATACAAGTAGGTACTCGATACTTTTGTTTCGATACCAAGTACTTTTAGCATCGCATCAATTTTGCGATACCTACTTGGTATCGAAAGAAATGTACTTGGTATCGAATCGAATTGTACTCAAATTTTGA
This sequence comes from Micraspis discolor, assembly GCA_030674115.1. Classification (NCBI taxonomy): domain Eukaryota; kingdom Metazoa; phylum Arthropoda; class Insecta; order Coleoptera; family Coccinellidae; genus Micraspis; species Micraspis discolor. The sequence continues at coordinate 10,239,553 of JARTUT010001740.1, forward strand.
CTTTGGTTTCTGGTTTCCATTTTAACCGCAAGATACGCAGCGCAGGAGCAGAGATGTCAATTTGGGCAATTCGCAAAGAATGTCAAGAATGTGATGCAAAATTAACGCAGCTACAGCCTAGGTTATGATACGGACTTTCTTTCCAATTTCTCCATTTTTACTTTCTGTTAAGGTGTAGGTCTAGGGTCAGTTTGGTTATTCCAAAAGTTGTAGTGACCGTTTGTTGCATTGTTGTCACACTGACTAGTCAGAGTACAACATTTCCTCGTGTTCAAATTGTTGTAAGTGTATTCTAAATTCTTCGTATTCTCGAGTGATTTATCGGTTAAATCCTGATTTCTGTTCAAAGCGTTTAAGCGTGTCTAAGCTAAGAAGGTTGATCCATTATTCTTACAGTTCATCGAGAGCGCAAGAATATAATATTTATAATTAACCATGGTGCCACCAAAATCGAAAATATGGGCATATTTCAGCAAAATAGATTCGACAACAGCCAAGTGCAAACAATGTTTCAAGTCTTTGAAGTATAGTGGGCCACTAATAATAAATAAGTGGGCACCATTGAAGAGCAACCCATTTGCAGAATGGGATGAAATGAAACAAATATTTCCGTCATTGTACAAATATGCAATTCAGTATTTGATTGTTGTTGCTACATCGGTGCCAAGTGAAAGCCTATTTTCCAAGACAGGAGCAACAATATCAAAGTCCAGAAAAAGACTGTCCCCAACCTACCTGGAGCAATTACTGTTTTTAGGAAATTTGGATGCAAAAGAGTTTTTTGTTTAATATTTTGACATGTATATTTGGAATAAACAGAAAAAAAATCTATCCTAACGATCTTTTCTTATTGGTTCTATTAATAAAATATATATAACGTACTTCAATATTCATAATTTGGATTTCAAAAAAATTATTCAATTCACTCCTGAACTGAATACAGCATAGCTGGTTTAGAGAGATCTGAAAACAAATTGAAAAATTAACATCAAACATATTAGCAATACCTCTGCTAACTTTCAATCAATAAATCAGTGTTATTGTTAAAATAGCAGTATATAGATAAACTTAAGCCATTTTCCTTTGTGAATTTCTATGAAATCTTAAATGTATCGATATGAGTAAGAGTAGGTATCGATACATGAGTAGGTATCGAAACATGATTCGAGTACTACTTATATGAGTAGGTATCGATACCTTGATGGTATCGGAACATCCCTAGTACACGGATTTGGCCCAATAACGATAATTTGGACAAATAACCTTTTCTGAAAATATACAGGGTGAGTCTTTGACCACTGCGTTAGTTTTAACCATAGATTCTGGAAGTCAAAAGAAAGGTTTTCTTCCTATATCATTATTCCAAATTTGGCCCCGTTCAAAAGATATACGGTGTCGAAATTTCATTAAAAAATTGTATTTTCACCTGTATTATTCAAACGACAACATCAATTGAAATGATCTTTTGTGGAAGTTTTTTGATAACAGTCCTGCATAATTTGGTTTCGATAGATATCTCACTACTACTGTACATATTGGTTAAATTGCATGAAAAACAAATATCACTTGAACTAAAGGTCCGTATCTTGTATTCCCAGAATCATCTTTTCTGCAGATAAAATCATTCTTCATCTTCTTTCCTAAATTGCACCATTTTTGATATATTCGAAGTTGAAAGGAATTAAATCGATACAATCACCTGATGAAACATGAGTGAGTGAATCATTTCTTAGAGGAAAAATAATGTTTTTAAACAATTCAGATTCAATAGTGGATGCTGTGGAAGGTAATTTTATTTCAAACTAAACTGGACTACAGAGGGGTATTTGCCCAATGTGAAAACTTAAAATGCTTATAGCTTTCAAACGCAGCTGAATAGGAAAAACGGTATGGAAAAAAGTGATCTCAAGAACCTATGGTTGAAATTAATGCAGTGATCAAAGACTCACCCTGTATAAACTCTCGAAAGACAGTTTCACAATAATTTCTATCCTAACCTCATTCATTTTCATAAAATTCATTGAATTCTGCCAATAACAAGATTAGCAAAAAAACTTTCTTCAAGACCTTGAGTCATTTCTAGAATGAGAAATGTAGAGATAACTGCCAATAACAGCTGGCCTTCGGCGAAAAGCGTGAATCAATAACTTGATTTTTTTTCTGAAAACCTCATCACGTTATAACATTAATCAATGAGATAATTTATCCTGATCAGTAGGTAATGTAATGACTTCAACATAATATTTTATTAACTTCTAAGTGCTCCAATTATCCACAAGCTCTAGTCAGAACCGATAATGAACATAAATTCCTTCAACTAAAAATATAAACGGAACAGTTATTCTTGGCATTTCCGATACAAGCCGGGTTTAGATATCTCAGAAAATAAGAACAATTATTCAACTGATAACTGCTTGAACGTGAACTGTTTCAAGAAATCATCATTTCCAATTCATGAGAAATCATTTTCGGAATATTGAAAGATCAAGGATTGCTGACAAATAAAGCAACCCCCTGATAATTCGTAAATTAAAAGCAGTAAAACAATTGATTACACACTTCACGAACTGAGTAATGTATAATTCTGTTATTGTTCAATATTATAGCAGTGAAAGTGAATTGGTTTAACGTTCTCTTCTACACCACTTTCTCCAGAGTAATCAGAACTTGTTGTCTTTCACCACCATTTCTTTTGTTATAATTACAAGTTACGACAGTGATATCGATGGGAAACATAATAAATCTTAGAAGTCGTATTTAAATTTAAACCTGAACAATTCATTAAATAGCATCTCAATAAAACCAGAGTATAAAAACTTCTTGGAAACGTAACCAATTCACGTGGAACCAATTTTGTCAATCAGACCGAAAATGATGAATGGGTTTGTTCAAGATTTTTTCTGGATATTCATTTTTAGTAAATCATACATAGGCAAAGACAGGTAATTTTTCATGTTAATCTAACTTCCTTTGGACCCAGAAACTTCTATCATTCAGTGAAAATGGAATGCTCAATGAATCAATAAATTTTCGACTACCTTATTGAAATACAAAATTCAATACCTTAACAATGGTGGATATTACCTACCTATTTAAACGGAACAAAATTATTTAATAACATAACTGTATAGTTCGAAATCAGAAACTGGAAAAAAACACTTGGAAGCAATCAGAATATAAATATCTGAAACTAGTATAATTATTTTGGGTGAAAAAAAATACAGGTGATTCAAAAGTTTTGAAACAAAAAAGAATGGATTTTTGTTATCACTCAAGAGAAACTTTACGGCAGGAAATGCCACCGTGTTCATAAATAAAACTTATTCGGTTAGATTGCATTTTTGCATTAAATTAAAAAATCAAAAATCACTACGTTAAACCAGATAATACAATATTCATCAGATTCACTGCTACTCAAGTTAGCCTTGAAAAATGCGCATTTATTTTGATGTAAAAAGTAATCAATTAAGGAAGTGAATGAACTCAATTATCCCACAAATTTCAATATATTTCAGTCATTCAATCAATTCATAGGGAATAAAGAGCTATTTTTTCCATTTGATCTGGTGAACCATGTTTAAATACGGGGTTGCCTTTTATATATCAGGATTGCACAACCCTAGTCTTGCAACATGCCGACGAAAGCCCTATCGTAAAGTTTGACATTTTTGAGGTTATACGTAGTCAGAACGTACGGGAATAAAAAGAAGTCCTGGAATATAAAAGGCAACACTCGTTTGTGAACTAGTACGAGGTGTTGTTGATATGTTGACCACGTACAATTCGCAATTGATATATAATTGATCGGTGTTGTTGTTGAAAGCTAATAAATATTATAATTTTTACAAGCGAAGGTTTTCGAATTAACCTCGAAATTATTAGAAATTTCAACAATACTCGAAGACCCATGAGAAATGTAAAATACAGTAGAAATTGCCAAAAAAAAGAATGAATCTTTATGAATGTTTGTTTGAATTTTAATTTAAATGATATTTATTCATTACGGGTCAGAAGTTTGCATGGCTTCTGCAAGTTGTTTTTGTTTTCAGGGTATTTGCAATTCTCAGGGAAAATTGCAAGTATTATACTCAAGAATGATGCTTTTATTGGGGAAATCATTTCTCATTTCAGAGCTTTTCTCAAATTTGAATTAGCTAAATCAATATTTAAGATATTTGCGAAAATACAAACACTCCTTTTCTGTTCACTTACTCAACTGTTCGTTACTAATGTAAGAGAAACTCGAATTTCCTCAAAAACTATCGACATATCCTTTAAAAAAAATGACACCTCAATCATTTTTGAAAAATTAAAAAAAATTCGGACTGAAAAGCAATGTCTTCGAAAAGCAACTTTTTAAGTCATACTCCGGACCGAACAGCGCCTAAAAGTTCGGAATTTTCCTCGATAGCCGCCCAACTGAAAATACAAACTTAGAATTCCGTGAAAATCGCCGAAAGCGGATTTTACCAAAGCCGGTTTCCCAGATTTTCCCGAACGCCCACGCTTTCCTACGAACCAAAGACGTTGAACCAAACGTCCTCTCGTGATCTTTCAGCTCCTTTGTTTTCCGTCTGTCTCATCAAAACGAAATCGGCAGAGCCAATAACTTTTGCGACGCTTTTCGACCTTCGGTATGTTGAACCGAGGTTGAATCAACTCCGGTATACTAGAAAATTCGGCTATTATCCCGATCCAAGATTGACCAACAGATGTATGATATACAGGGTGTCTCAAAGACATGCGAAGTAGTCTAGAAACGATTGTTGCTGAAATGTATATGGGGGCGTTTTCAAAATCGTTCGGTCTTTCTAATTGCCTTCCTCAGAAGATTTATTTGGAGTTAATTAGTGTTAGGGAATCAATTTGGACAGTGATATGTAGGTTGCTTTGGGACGCTCTTCAAAAAAAAAAAAGGAAGAGTTAAAAAGAAAAAACTCATCCCTGTGATAGAGGGAGTTGCGAACAGTGTTTCAAATTTCAAAAAAGCAAGTCGAAGTCATCAGAATACTGACGGAATGCCCCAGACACACAAAATATTTTAGCGTGTCTGGTTCTTGAATATTCACAATTTGAAGTACACACAAACAATTTGAATATGCAGCGCACAAAATTAAAACTATCATAAACGTAAAATCGAATTAAATTAGGATGCTTAATCAACTATATGAAAATGTAGATGGAAAGTGAAAATATCATATACCATGTATACCGGTACAAATGTCTCGATAGGGAACCTTTATTTTTATTGGTTTGTTTGCTATGAAATTTGTGAAACATATTTAGTATACATAAAGTCATTGTACAGACAACATCACATGTTTTCATCGAGTTGAAAATGCCGAATTTTGTACCAGAAAGTGTTGATTTGCGGAAAGCATAAATTTTTGTTTTCATTCGAAGGAAAGTGCTGCAGATTCACATCGAATGCTTGTCAAGGCATATGGTGATCATGCTATACATCATGCCAAAGATGGTTTCAACGGTTCAAAAATAATGTTTTTGATGTGAGAAATGAAGAACATGGATGACCACCAAAAAAGTTTGAAGTCGCCGAATTGCAAACGATATTAGATGGAGATGACACTTTGAATCAAAAGCAAATGGCAGAAATGTTAAATGTGGCATAACAAACAATTTCTGACCGTTTAAAAGCAATGGGATGATCCAAAAGTGTGGAAAATGGGTGCCACATGAACTGAATGAAAAACAGATGGAAAACCGAAAAAGCATTTGCTTCAAAGACGAAATAAACTCGGTTTTGCATCGGGTTTTACTGGCGATGAAAAATGGATTTATTTTAAGAATCCTAAACGGAAAAAACCATGGGTTAATCCGGGACAACCATCAATATCTACTGCAAAACCAGATCGATTCGGCAAGTAGACAATGCTGTGTGTTTGATGGGACCAGAAAGGTGTGGTGTACCGCGAGCTCCTAAAACCTGGTGAAACCGTTAATACTGATCGCTACCGACAACAAATTATCAATTTGAACCATGCATTGATCGAGAAATGACCAGAATGGGCCAGAAGACACGGCAAAGTAATTTTGCTCCATGACAATACACCTGCAAACAAAGGAAAACCGGTTGAGGATACAATCAAAAGACTTGGCTGGGAGCTGCTACCCCACCCGCCGTATTCACCAGACTTGGCTCCTTCCGACTACCATTTGTTTTCATCGATGGGACATGCATTGGCTGAGCAGCACTTCCTACGAGGAGCTCGAAAATTGAGTGTCTGGTTGGTTTGCTTTAAAAGACAAACAATTTTGTTGGCGTGGTATCCACAAAATGCCAGAAAGGTGGTCAAAATGTGTAGAACACAATGGCCAATATTTTGAGTAAAGTGTTCTTTACTTTTCCATTAATAATTAGTGTTTATTTTCACGAAAAAACGCTCATTTTATACCGGTATATCTGATAAATCGAAAGCGAAACGCCTCCTAACAAGATTTATAATTTTCAATTCGATCGAGGCACATGTCTTCTTCTTTTGATATGAAGAATTTTATCTTGAAGTATATTAACTATAATTTGAAGAGGTGAAATAGTATTTCCTTAATCAAGTTGCAGAATGGGCACCTATTCCAACACGAATGCGAAATTTGAACGCATGAGCGTTGGAATTGCCTTCTGCAACGAGTATTCTACGATATTTTCTCTATTTCAGTCAAGAATTGTGAGAAATCTATTGGAATTCAATGAGAAATTCAGATTATAGCTCCTAGTGCCTTTTGTATTTTATTTTCGCAGTTGGTGTGACTGATATGAAAATTGAGAGATTACAGAATTTGAATAGTGCGTTCAAATCTCTACATAGTTTAATATTGACAATTGACATGCAATGGACGCGTATTGACATTCGAAAAGATAGGATGTCAGTGTTGTCAACCACAAAATGAAAAATATAACTAAAAACAATGCTGTAATCAGTTCATTACAGCACTGTTTTAAGTACTGTAATGAACTCATTACGACACTGAAATAGAGACACCAATTTATACATTTGATCAAATTATTTCAACATTGCTAAAACATAATTTTCATTACAACTTTCCGTCTTTCTCGGGCCCCTAGAATCTGTGGGACCTCTCTTTACCATGTGCCAGCAAGCGACGTTCGTTAATAAGTGGGGACGAACGATTCCATTTGTCTCAACAGTTAGTTGGTCTCCCTTGTTTCAAAGGATATCTCAGCTGCTAGGAAAACAACAACCTTCTAAGAAACGAATGCTTGCATGATGCTGGTATAAATAGGGTGGCGAGAACTGAAGCCGTAGGAGAAAATGTATTGAATTTCATGGAACACAATCCGGAATACGCTACCACGAAAATACTGCAGCATTCAACCGAAGTAGTTGAATCAAAATTTGCAGTATGTAGATGTTTTTTTTCCTCAACGTAAAACTAAAACTTTGCTTATTGAACAAACTAACGTCTAAATATTTATCAATTCAAGAGGCCATCGATTCATCCATATTAATTTTGTTTTGTTTGCGACAACACTCTTGAGTCACGGCAGAGAGGTATTTTCCCAGGACCATTTAAGTGGAACAAATAACTGTAACTTTCCGAATTGGTTTTCATGGTGAGCAATGCGAGGATTAAACAATTTTCGGACAACGTTGTGAAACATTGTAATGAGCAAGCATGGCAGCACACTTGTTTAATGTTACTTCCGAAGTCAATGATTGGCTTTTAAATGTGTAGGATGTGTATTCAAGTATGGAATAACGCATGATTCAGTTTTTTTTTGGGTCTAATAGGTCAATCAGGAACAAAATCATTCTGAATATGAAGAGGCAGACAAGGAGGGTTCAACAAGGTGCGATAGGAAAATTCACTAATTCGAAAAGTCAATAAAATATCTTGTGAGATCAGGTTGCTTTGGTGCTACTGTCAAACTGGCGAGTTTAATAAAATTCAAGATATTAGTTCCTCATAAGAATAAGAATTACATAAATCCAATACTTATTGTTATGAATGCACGCCTATGCAATAATTATGGCTGAAAATTTTTTGTAATTTAATAAGGTGATTCAATTTACACCCGTGTGAAGTTAGCAGCCGATATTGAAATTCTGGCTGCTGGGTCGTAGCAGCCGAAACTTCGTTTATGCGAACACCTTTGGAAGTCTCCACATGATTTTTAAGAAAAAAGAACTAGAGGAGTTAAGATCTTATAGTTTCATGCGGAATATGATCCTCTGAAGTCTTTTCAACAATTTAGAGTATTTCTATTTTGAATATTGGCGAGTCAGAATTATAATACAACAGATTCGAAGCGAATATGAAAAAAATGTTGTAATTTCATAGGAAGAAAATAAATAATCAGAATCATGACTTGTAATTGAATATACTTATAGGATACATCTACGAATGTATATTCTCTCTCTTCCGAACTACTTAATCAATAATATTTCGGACAATTCGTACTTTTGCCATAAGGGTTCAAGAAAAAGATGTTCCACCCTGAAAATTTAGTATGTTGAAGGGAATGAAATGTTCTTTTCGAAAAGTAAACGTAAAATCACTTACAAGCCGTCGTTATATCGGAAAATTTGAACTTTGTCCAATTACCATTATTCTAAGGTGGGATAACTATTCGAGCAAAAAACTTCAAATTTTGTAGATCAATATTAAGTAATGTTAGGTACATTTCCGAAATTTACAATGTTGCCAGTTACATGAAAAAATTTGCACCCTGAAAATTTAGTATGTTTGTTATTTCCGAAAAATGAAAATCACTTACAAAAGCCACCTTAGTTTGATTACGCATCATACGTTTTTGAATCTAAGTTGTGGTTTATATATAGTGGTAAAAGAATCACCATTTTTCAACTTTCAGAATTGTTAAATACTCTGTTTTATTCAAAGTTCCTTAGGGTTGAAGAAAAAATACATGTTCATACTATTTTTTCGAAAATCACTTACAATCGGTTTTCAAAATGAGAACAAACTCTTCAATAAGTTTTGAAGTAATAACTCGGAATGGCTATTTTTGATGAAAAGAGCTTTCAATAGTTAAAGTAATAATTTGATAGGCCACCCAATAGATATTTTAATGTCCTGTATGGCTTCATTATGTTTAGTAATGGTCTATACAGGGTGTTCTAAAACGCTACAATTTATACAATAAGAAAGTAAATTCATGTCACTTAATGAAGCGATAACAAATTTTTCGAAAAATTCAGAACATGACGGCGTTTATTGGATTTTCAAAGATTGTGTTGATTTGATGTGATTTTTGTAACAATGTGATTTTAACTGACAGTGATATCAATCGCAAACAGAAATCAAACTAATATCATCCTGAATTACGTGAAATGAATCAAGTTTTAATGCGTTTTAGTTCCAAAAATTATTGAGTTAACTTTGACACTACATGTTGGAAAAAAATGTACGGCTTATTTGCGATTAAAAAAATTGGAAAAATTGTTAACACAACTCAATACTGAGGGTGTCCAATTTTAAACTCTTTCGAATAATTTCTATAATCGCTTCACCAAGTAACAAGGATTTTTCCTATTCATAACTGATGGACCTTGACCTTTCGCCTGGTATTACCTTATCATTGAGTGTCGGGTACCCTGTATACCTATAACAGGATCTTATTTTCTATTAGATGAATTTTTTATGTCTCATAGTTTGTGTATATACTTTTTCATGAAGATTTTTATTTTCAGTAAATGGTAGTTATTTTTTATTTTAATTTTGAGTATTCTCAGAGCTACATTACGATATATCATAACATTCATAGCAAAATATTTACAGGAGTTGAACACTGTTGTCTTCTTTAATATTATATGGATCCACTCAATACGTTGAATAGTTTCTAATACGAAAAGTAACATCATTGAACGATCCTCCTTATACTTTTAGTTGAATATTTTTCCTAAGAAATACATTGCTTTATTATTTATGACAAAAACGTCATACAATCTTCAATAACTATGTTCAATAGTTGATAAGACAAACTAACAATAAGAATCAGGAATCTCACATCCGCCGCCTCTGATCCTTGGTGCAAAAAAATGGAATGTTCATTGAATTTCAAAACAGATAATTATGTCTATCCTTTTTCAAACGGAGTTTCTGCTACAATAACAGATTTCACCGAAAGTGAAACCGAATACTTAAATTTCGGTAGATATTTCAATCACGTGATAAGTTTATTTTCATTTCTCTTGGTTGTTGTGACAAAATGGCCGCTGTGGCGGAAAGTAGGTCGAGCGTGCCATCTCCGCGTGTGAACTCGACTGACATAAGGACTGAATGGAATTCGTTAAGTACGAGGAATAACGAATCCTCGCAGAGGTCAACCAAACGTTATCATTAATTAGCACAATGATTATGTCGTTAATTTACTTTTACTCGGTTGATGCTTAGTTCGAAGAAAAATGTTTGAGAAAATCTCCTGATGACTGACCATGAAGTTAGAAATTAAATCAAACTGAAACTTTACCCGCAATCTCGTTTTCGCTCCCATTAAACGTTTACTGGGGTTTATTAAAAAAAAAAAGAAAATCCATCATCGGAAATTTATTATTTATTCATTGTTTTTAAACTGGCAGCTGAACAAGAGGACAAACTGAAACGGTGAAATAAATCTTAAGGAATTTCAAATAATTCAAGTGAAATCTAGTTTCCGGAGGTAAACACGTCTCCATGAATACTACAGGGAGTCCGCCGCAAAGGTATACATATTTGTTTGTTTATAATTTTTAATTGAATGTAAGAAAGTGGGGCATCTATTGATGAACGCTTCATTCAATGTCAGCAATTATGTATGGATTACAATATCAGATAAATGTTCGTCTCTGTAAACCTCATGAATAACACATGGATCAATAAGTCCCGAGACTAACAATGAAAACAAATTTTTTTTTTGTAAAATTTTTTTATTCATTAACATAATCACCTTCTACGGTGACACAATTGTTCCAACACTTTTCCAATTTTTCAATACCATGTTTATAAAAAAATCATCTTTCGCTTCAAAATAAGCTTCAGTTTCAGCGATGACCTCCTCATTTGAGCCAAATCTTTTTCCCTGGAGCATTTTTTTAAGATCAGCAAAAAGCCAGTAGTCACTGGAGGCTAAATCTGGCGAGTATGGGGGTGGGGAAGCAGATCAAAGCCCAATTCGTTCAATTTTGCCATTGTTTTCATCCACTTGTGACAGGATTTTTTTCTCTGCATGTGCGGTCGTTTTTTGCGATTTCCTCCTTCAAACGCACCAGCAAGTCAATATAATAATCACTGTTGATCGATTTACCTTTTTCGAGGTAGTCAATGAAAATCATGCCATGCGTATCCCAAAAAACTGACGCCATGACTGTGTCAGCTCATTGCTGCGTTTTCGGGCGCTTCGGACGGCTTTCGTCAGCTGTGCGCTACTCAGATGACTGCCACTTCAACTCTGGAGAGTAGTGATGTATCCATGTTTCGTCCATGGTCACGTAACGAAGCAAGAAATCTTTTTTGTTGCGAGTAAATAGCGATAAACAGCTTTATGAATCATCGACGAAAGCAATCATGGCACCCACTTGGAAAACACCTTTTTCATGCCCAATTTTTCAGGAAGGATAGTAAATACACTTCCATATGATATCTGTGTCATCTCAGCAATCTCACGGAGCTTCACTTTACGATCTTTCATTATAAATTTTGTCACTTCACTCACATTTTCCGGTGTAACGGCTTCCGAACGATCCGCGTCATTTGTGTCGGTACGACCACGTTTAAACTCGGCAAACCATCGACAAATCGTTGCTTGTGGTGGACAAGAGTCCGGGTAACATTTTTAAATCCATTGTTTCGCTTGCACGGTGTTTTTACCCATTAAAAAAACAATGTTTCATCAGAACACGAAACTCGGTTTTTTTCTTTTTTTAAACAAACTACAAAACGACTTTACTCCAACCTCGATAACTCAGCTGTTTCTGGTCCGGTCGACTAAAAATTTTGACACGTTTCAAGCAAAGGTTAGTACTCTAGAAAGACGTGGTTACTGGTTTACTATATGCGCCATCTCTGGGTTAGTCTCGGGACTTATTGATCCATGTAGTACGAGCTCTTTTAAGTACATTTTCATTGCACCGTCACACTTTCAAGTGACATTTCATTAATTTCATCACGAATATTATGTTTCCCAGCTAACTCTCGGTACTTCCGTTCTCAGAACTTGACAGAAGAATCATTGAAAAACATCACAAAAATTTTGATTTCCCAAGAATGTTGAGAAAAACTACGTTGCTTCGTTATCTTATACTTCTTATTCCCGTTCCGCGAGACATGCCAAAAGGTGATATCATTCCGGGTAGGGGTGTCTGGAACTTGCATTCCTGATGGTATAAAAAAAGTCCCCTCTAGTTTCAGCTGCACTTACCGGCTGTCGTAAATCAGTCACCATCCCGCATGTATACATTACACTGACGAGGTGGATACACCCTACGATTTAACAGTTTGGATACAGGGTTCAGTTCAATGGTCCTGGCTCTTCAATATCAGAATGGGTGTAAGTTACTCTTCATTTGTAATCAGCGAATTACCTTAGAAGAGTAGCATTACTACGGAAAAAATTCCTAGTGGGCTGAATTTGCGCATACACCTTTATTTCGGTGATATAATGAAGATGTAAAAATCGACATCGATATTGTGCCAGCTGAAAAAGTTGAAAAGCTTTCTGAACGCTTCAATCCGAAAACCGTTAATTTGCCATAAAAACTGTAAGAGACATTTCTTATAGATAATTTAGAGTAAAAATTGAAATCGCACAAGTACTTATATCTGTACTATATCTGTTTTCATTACATACAATTTATCAATAGCACTAAAAATTGGTTGTAAGTTAAAATAGATCAAGAATTATCATCGAATATCTTTTTGTTCCAACCAAGTTCTCGCAGCTCCACATGCCTCATAATATATCAACTACAGAAATCGACAAAATCATCGAACTTAGCTACGTTGCCAGATTCACTATTCCTTGACACGTTCTTCACTAAGCCGTTGCCATTGAGGGTACGATGCAAGCAAAGACGAGGGTAAGCCTAGCTTAAATTAGAAGCAGGACTTAGCTAAGTGTGTCTTAAGCATAAAACGATGCGGTGCGGGTAGGAATAAGAGTTGTAAATTTCCTGACTCGAAATTTTCACTTTTGTCAACCTATCGATCACCTTGGAAGTCCCCGTAAAGCATTTGCTGAAATAATTATGGAATTCTCTTACACCAGTCAAAGTCAAACATCATTCCATCGAATGGAAATACTCTTCAACCTCTTCAAAACAAAATAAAACCTTAAGCAGCAATCCACATATCACCGAAGGCACTAAATAAGCTCATTATGATCATATCAGTTACTGATATTTCAAATATCCCCATCTATATCTCCCAACCTACTTCATTGCTATAAAATTTTTAAGATCGCAGTCGATGAACAATAACAGAGTGTTGATCCCGAACGGCTGTCGTCACATTGCAGCGTTCAGAAGCTCATCTCGTCCAAGGTCAATTGGTTCACACGATTTGATGGACAACCAGCTTCAGGCGTTCGCAGTTCGCACGAATTGTTTACGAGAATCACTGCTTAGTTAGAGACCGCCCATCTGATCTTGATGCAAGCATTCGCATAATATCAGTTTTCGTGGTACTAGAATTACGTCATTAGAATAATTTTTTCATTTCTTCATATTCATAGTTCCGTATACGTCAAATAGATGCATTATATTCGCTTTAATTATGATTGTTAGACTAGTTCGATAAAGGACTAATCACAGTTATTCAGTTAACATTAGCTGCTTTTCAGTCACCAAATAAGGCGCACCGATCTACTCTAGTCCATTCCAGTTAACTCGTTTCCCTTCATGGATAGGACGAGAAGCCCCAAAAGTTCAAGCACCGGGGTCACACTGAAAAGCGACTACAAAACGCAAATGTACTAGGAAGTTGATCGCGGCTCAAAAGCTGCAGCCCAATGTAGAGCAAGAGAATGTTGCAGCTCATCAATATAAACCTCCATGTACAGTGTGCTCCAAATTGGACACTTTTTGATAGGAAACACCAATCTCTAGAGCAGTTAGGGAAAACGTATCCAACTACTTTTTTTTACTTCGGTACTATCTTTCTAAAGTATGTTTTCACATCTAAACAAGAATTATTCAAAAATGGAGAAGTTACGGGGTCAGGTCAGAAATGCACAAAATTGAAAAACAAGTCAAGATAGATGTGCGGTTTTCGGTATTCATTGTCTCAAAAATCAATCTCGAAGCAAGTAGGCTAGTTTTTCTCTAACTCTTCTATAAATAGATGTTTCCTATCAAAAAAAAAAACAATTTGGACCACTCTGAACAAGCAGCTTTACGATCCAACTCCGCTAACCACTTGTGATAGGGCTATAATTACTAAAACAAAGTTACGCTTCAATCGATAAAATAAAATTGAGTTAAAAGATTAGGGAAGAAATGAAAGAGCATCATGAATATGAAACATCACGAAAATCGAGATCAATGGTATTTCAAGCTTCAAAACAAATTATCTGTAATTGATTAAGAAGTAAAACCAAAAGTCAAATCAAGGAAATTGGGAACACGAAAATGTAAGACTTCCTTGCCTCCGATTATCTTGAATTCATCAAACAGTCAACACGGCCGAAAAATCCTGTTGCATTTGGTGTTGAGTCACTTCACTTTCGTGCACTATAATTTCATCGGATATAGGCCGCAATAGGGGGGCGCTGTTGCAACAGCCAATTGGAAGCGCGTGTGTGCCCATTTCAACAGTGAATCACCGCAAAGAACCGCGTGGGTCTTCCGGCCTTTGAACGGTAAGGCAAAGAGCAAGTGGACTCTGATATGGACAATCGACTTCGAGACAAAACTACCAGGCCTATGGAATGTTCTCTTATCATGGGAAGATTCTCTTTTGCTATGATTATCTTCAACTGGATTCGCCTTCTTGGGAAAAAATTACGGGGAAAATTCTAGGGGGGAATTCGGCAATAAGCATAGAGCGTTTCCCAACTCATAAAAATGAGTCACCCTTTATGATTTTGGACTCCTTAATAAATTCTGAGATTATTTTATGAAGTGTGCCCTATGTCTAATGAAATTTGTTTTGAGTTACAATGACTTCTCAAAAAAATGAAGAATCGAATGATCTCACAAAAAACCAAATATCTACGAAATACATATTTGGATTATTAAAAATGCAACTTGAAATTTCTTAATAAACTGCCAAACTATGTAAAGGTATGAGCATTATGAAAAAAATTATATAGGATGGCGCAAAATTATTACCAAATATCCACTTCTTGAAGTGCTCAAAATTCAAGATTTTCAAATGAAAACCCCTTTTTTTTATTCATTGGATTTGACGTGAAAAAATTAGTTTACTTCGTTGAGACTTCGCTAATCTGGACACAATGAATATAAAAAAAGTCACATGTTAACGGTGTTAGAAAATCTGGTAAAATTAATTGTTTAGCTCAGGTGAGTCACCCTGAATATTTTGATTACTTTCATAATGTACAAGAAAGCTTATTTTCAATAACCCTTTTCTTCAAACTAGATAAAAAAACTAAATACCTATTCAATGTGGCTGCAGTTGGCTAAAAAAAAACAATTTTTGGCGACAAAAGTTGATTAAAATCACATTTTTCATAAACCATTCGAATGAATTATCATTCAACCCCTCTCTTCTATTCGATTTTGAGATTATAAAGCGCCCCCTATTTGAAGAAGTTGCTCGTTGAAGCCTTAAATATGAGTTAAAAGAATTCCCCCAAAAAACATCATTAACGTTTCGAGAAATTTTTCCAATGATTTTGGGATGGTGCCTCATCTTAGATGGAACATGCAGAAAAATATCAATTTTTCATAGCCGAGTGGCGCTTTCAAACGTTATCCTTAATAACTTCTTCTTCAAGTAACAAAATCGTTACATGAACTTGTGTACAGAGTACATACGTTTAGAGATATCTTTGATGTCCTCGATAAACGTCAACATTGAAGCTGTTTACAAAAACATCTACAAGGTTTGCACGCATATTTAGCCAAGATAATGAAATAATAAATATATACAATGGAGTTGTGGCGTCGCTTAGAAGACTTGCAACATCAACAAATGAACAGGAAGAAATATGTCTTTTCAATTCTTCCCTAGCGAAGTGGAATTTCTCAAAACCCTAGGATGGAATGAGTACGGTAATAGAATAATGGTCTAGTTGTCTGAAACACGCAATATGAACCCTGTTCTCAATGAATAAATAAAAATTTCAGTTGGTCTCTTCAGTTTTCCATTCATGTAAACCATCGTCACGTCAAGTATTAACCCGCGCAGCCCTGCAGCTGCGCACAGACTCCAATTGTCATGTCAAAACACACAACAAATAAAAAAATTGTAACTATAATTTTTCAACCCAAAATTAATTCAAAGGGAGCCAGAAATGAACGAATGCGTTGGAAGTGCTCCCTTGCTCTAATCTGAGTTTCTATAACAACCCTTAGGTATAGTCCAAATTAAGATATAATGGGATCTTAGTGTACCCTTAGTGTAGGCATTTTTCAAAGCTATGCTCTACGTGATGATAGAGCAGAAATATGATTTATAAAACGTTCAATGTAATATTTCGATCAATCAGGTCAAAAAAAAAGTACAAAATGATCATGCTTTCAATCTGATTATTCCAAGAGGACGTGCGATCAATATAAAAACAGCAAAAATATTGACATATGTCGCACGTCGATCAGACGTTCAATGAAAACACAAGTACTCCAAAATAAATTGAAACCAGAAGGTCATCAAACTTGTCCAACATGCCTTCATTTCTGGCCCACCCTGTACATCTACTACACTCACCAACGATAAGATGAAGTTTGGCATCCGTTTGGAAGGCGTAATGGAGGGTTATGAGAAAGGGACTATCCCGGACGGCTTCCAATACCTGACGTTCGGTCATTGTGTGTTCTTGAGTTTTCTTTTTTTGAACTATCGATGCCTTCCTCAACACCTTCATAGCATAAAGGCGACCATGGTCGGCTCCACCCTTTTTCCTTACAAGAAACACTTTACCGTATGCTGAAAAAGAAAGAACAAATATTAAATTTATATTTCAAATTATTGTCACACTTAAATTCGGATATTTTTATCGAAATGTGGGATGTCTTTGCAAAAATATATATATATATACTCTTATTAGCAAGAAAAGTGGTAAGTGTTGTGCCGTTATGAAGTCCAGACTAAGGGTAATATGATAAATTTTTTTCAACGTGGAGTGTCCAAATCAACTGAAAATAATTTTCTGAACCAAAAATGTCAAAATTTAATTTATTTTACTTTATTAACAATGTTATTTGGTGCTTCGATTTGTGGTAACGATAGATCGCATTGTTACTTTAGATTAAACCATTAAAAAATAAATATTATATTGTGGAGATTGTGACACAGTACAGTACTCAAAATAGCAAATTTAAGTTTTGAATTTTAAGCTTTTTCTATTATTGCTTCATTAAGCCACGATTTATTTATTTATTCGTAACTGATGGATGTATAAGTGAAATCTAGAAAAATGAAAACATATCAAAGAATTCGAAATAATTCTTCCAAGTATTATAGATACAAACTCAAAAAGATTGAAACTTATTCTTCATTCATTAATAACGAAATTTTAAGAATAGATGAAAAAAATAATTATTCTGATACTGAATGGCATTTTTAATGTTTCTGTTGTTCAAATTTTGAACAAGTAGAAATAGTCGAAATCTGAAAATGCATTTTTTACAAATAATAGTGATAGTTAATCTTTAATCATACAATCATAACAACAGAAAATAACAATTTTTTTAAAATTCAGTTCCATGATAATTTCGATTCTTTGAGCTGATAAAGTTGAATTTATATAATCTATTTATACTAAAATTAAATTAAAAGAATATTTAACAGTTCAACGCTGTTTCATAACGAATAAACAATCACGATTTCTTTGATATTATCTATTAAAGAATTCCACTTGACGAAATAAAACTTAAATTTGTTAATTCATGATTGGAATATTTGGAAAAAATTTGAATATGCCACTGGATTGCCCACAAAAATTTCGTATCCTGTTTTTGATTAGCGCTTCAACTTCAGCTAAGAATGCATGTTTTTTTCGCTTATAAGGGTACAAAAAAAGAACGAACAAAACCTATATGTTAAAAGAGACCGGGAAATCACTTTGTAAATTAAATATTTAACACCAAAGGTACAGTCAGTACAAATTATCCAATTTTTTTAAAAAGAAAAGCAACATCCCCTCTATCCTAAATTATGCTCTTCGAGTAAATAACTTGATTGAACGTGATCATTGCGATCTCAACTGCTTCCTGATTGTGTTGTGAAGCGCGGCAACACTGTATTTTAGTGCCAATGCACGGAATGTTTATCTATTCGAAAATACGAAATTCTGAGGTGAAGTTTGGGTTAAACGAAATGTCGATGAACCTTTTCTACCTGTGACTCGGGGATTCGGCAGCGATAATAACTCCAAGACCAAATATTTATGACATATACCTATTTTGATGAAATTCGAAAGAAAAACTTGAATTGTTCGATCTCACAACAGTAAATTCTCACATTCTTTTCCAAAACATTTAAATTTCATTAAGAAATCATTAATTCGAGAAAAATGAAACAGTGCCCTCGACACTTAATTTAATTTCAATTTTGTAGAAAAATATAGTTCCCATGAAAAATTATAAGAGTAAGTAATGAATTATCATGAGCACTTTCAGAATAGAGATTTACCGCGATTATAAAGAGATGCTTCCCCATAAGGGTGTGATTTGATTCAAATTAAAAAAAAAGTTCGATAAAGAGAACGTATTAAATTTTGCAAATTCCAAAGAAGGTAATATCAGAAATATTTTGCCACACCTCCCCGCGAAGGATCACTAAGAAGAAATTATTCACAAAATTACAAGATGTTTCCAATGTTAATATGGTAAATAAAAAACTAAATGAAACCGAGATGAGAATTTTTCAACAAACAATATTAGTAAAAATTTATAATAAATTTCAAAAATTTTTGCAGGTTCATAAAAATTGTATTCCAGCCATTCATTCATTCATTGCCTATTCAAATTTCTGATGGGGTCGCAACTATCCCCCCCTGGGGTTGCTAGAAGAAACAAGGTTTGTATCCCAGAGCATATACCTGGTAATCAAAAATCGACCTGTCAATATGTTTCAACAAATTCTGCTTGGATGTTCAATTATCGAGGATGGACACTATCAAATATGAGACTCCCTGTATATTGTACTTTCTGAATTATGTTACATTCTTGCTCCAGAGGATTCCATTCAGGGAGCTTATTGTTTTTCTTCAAACATGCTACCTGACAAACAAACTGCTCTCGGAGTGGGTTTATGAATGTTCCTCAGCTAAGTTAACTTGAATGAGGTCGAAATTCAACTACTGTTTGAGATGTTGTCAAGCGTGGTTTGATATTGCCCAAAATCGAAGGGGCGCAAAGGACGTTCAACATCGACGTCTAACGGCCGGTTTACGAAAGGCTGATTACTATAGAAATCAACTAATCAGTTGTTAAATCTATGATCAACTGTAATTTGAGTTGCTTGAAGGATGATCAACTAATTTAATTTGACCATCCGGTCAGTTAACACAATGGTCAAATATTGCAGGTTTATTGTATGTGAAGAAACACTATCGGCCGGTTTCCGGCCTAATCAGCTGATAAATCTATGATCAACTGTCATTTGAGTTGCTTGAAGGATGATCAACTAGTTTAATTTGACCATCCGGTTAGTTAACACAATGGTCAAATATTTCAGGTAAATTGTGGATAAATCAGAGATCAAACTAGTGTCGAAGAAGTTGTCCACTAATCGTTGCTGTTAGGCATATTAACTTGTAAGAGATTATTATTTAAATTTGTTACTCGAACAATACTTTTCGGTATTATAATGCACACCTTTTTGAAATTTTTAAAACTTTAGAAAGAATATGACGTGAGGTCAGATTGCTTTGGCGCTCTTGTTGACCTACTTGCGAGTAAATATTCAAACCTTAACAAATCTATAAGCTCTCTGATCGGGTGAACAAAAATTACTACTCATAATTTTCACCAAATTTTGTTCTATGCTTCTCCTAAAAACTTACGTCATTGTTTTTCTGAGTTTTGACAACTCCAGTCGACATCGAATTCTACCTCTATGAATTCTATGAAAATTTTGATTGAAAACTCGGACTTCATGACATTTCTATTTTTCTCTTGAGTAAATTGAAATTTTAGGATAAGTGAGATATTTTTATTACATTATTAATTTAGATGCTCATAACTACTGAACCATCTGACGGATTTGGCCCAATAACGAACTTGACCGAGATATTTGGACAATTAAACAAATTGTTAATGTAATGAACAATGGAATTATTGATGAAAAATATTTTCTTTCAACTCTGTTCGGGTGAACAAGAGCGCCAAAAAGGTAAAAATTTGTTTATAACTCTATGGAATTATTGATGATTTTATTTTTTTTTTATCATAGATAGTTCTTCAAGAATTACCGAAAAAACAACTTGATTGAAATAACCTATTTCTTTATAACAAATTTTTAATGTGGTTATAGAATTTTGTATTATGTAATGTAATGAATATCTATTTATTAAAATAAAACTGTAAGTACCAAATAAACAGAAATTTTTTACAACGGTGAATTTTTTTTTAACATAAAAAAATTATGATGTATAGCCAAGGAATTGTATTTGTTTGATTTTTTATCACACTTTCTTATTTTATAGGTATACAAGAATGTCCACACGCAGCGGAGATATTTTACGGCAATTATATAAGTATTTTATTAATTAACAATGATTAAAGAGTTATTAGTCAACAAAGGAATAGTTTCTTGGAAATTGACTATAGGAGATAATTCCAATGGAAATTAGTGCTTTGAAGTGTTAAGATTCAATAACAATTCTCTTAAATCTACAATATATACCCTTAAAATTTGACTACTTTGTTTTATTAACTTGCAGAGCCATATGCTCGACTTCAACATGGCTATGGAACGCGGACGCCAATTTTCAAGGATAAATTAAAATTACTGCGAATGTAACAAAAAATTTGATGCCAAATAGTACCTAAGCATTGACGCCTTCGAATATGTGGGAAAGTCTGAACTGCGCATGTGCCTACCCGAATGCCGCGTTGGGGAAACTCGAATCGCTCGTTTCAAAATTAGGAAGGAATGTCATTTATGCACAGGTGTAAATTATGCTTGACGTACTGATAACAATATTACAAAAATACACGTACACAACCATCATGAGGTTATTCCCCGAAATAATTATATTACTTGGCAAGTTCGCCGGGAAAATCAGCGCCAAATTTCGAAAGTTTTGCGCATGGGCAGTAGTGTTCTTGTCAGAGAATCTGTGGTTCGATAGTCTGGCAACACGGTCAACTCATGTCAACTGAAAATGATCATAGATTACTTAATTATGTTTTGGAAGCTAAAAGTTTCTAATTAATCACCCTGTCCACTTTCGCCAAAGGAAAACGCAATACTGACTTTCAAAAAACTTGAAATTATTCGTGATTGCTACATTAATTTTTCTTCATGAAAAAAAAATCGATATTCTATTTAGGATAAATCAGCAATTTTTTGTTAATTCAGTATATGACAATAAACTGCATTATGTATTGACATTCCCCTCTACACCAGAAATAAATGATTACTAATTTATTCTTCCCATCCACCACATGTGCTTCCTTCAGCACAACATGCAGTATATTAAACTTGTACCACCATCATCAAAATTGCATTATTGTCATTTGGTATAAGTTGAACCCTGATACAAGATAGACCCCGTCTCCAATTGATTACAGATCCTGCCGGCCATACTGGAAGCAATTCCATTTGGATCGGTGACACCTCGGAATCAACACACGAAGATTGGACGGTCGAAGTGAATGAACTTTGCCGCGAAAGCGCCAGCTTTAGGAACCACTACGAAAACGGGCCCCGATACGTTGGGCACCATCACGGTCAAATTGCGGGTCTTTGATCGATCTGCCTGAAGGGACATGGAACGCAGCAAACGCACAATGACCGACAAGGTCGTTGTCGTAAGGAGCAAAAAAACGAGACCTCTGAACGCGTCTAGCCTCATCGATCGCACTTTTCGGAGACCCAGGCGTTTTCTTCTGATACAAAGTTTGGATGGAAAAACCCGGCTGGGTTCGTTGAATATGAAATACCCAGAAGGAAGGAACGCATTGGGCTTTCCCTTCGAACAATTCAGAGGCAGGCCCTCTGGTGACTCGTCAGTTAAGTGTGTACAAACCTTTTATTTGGTCTAAACCATTTCGCAGCTAAAAAGATTTCGTTAATCGTAGATTGGATTCACTTCATAATTTGAATGATTATAGACACCTGATATCTCTCGTTTCACAAAGAAATCCATAGTTTTGTGCTAATTTCACTCAGAAAATCGATATTTTTTATATGATTTTCACAAGAAAACTCAAAATGAGTTGATTGAAAGAATATTGAACTTCGATTTTGTGTTAAAAATTTTTTTATGAAGCTATGAAAACTCTAACTCATCTTCTTTGGAATATAGAAAGTATATGAACATACGAAAGCTTCCCGTGAATCCTTCATCAGTAATAATAAAATAAACAATAGGCCTTAATTTGGATCGACAATTTGAATTGCAAACAAATTAATTTGTTAAATACGAAACAATCTAATATATTTAATATTATACAAAAATTGAACAATATAATATGAATTAAACAATATAATATAAGTTTTAAATATAAAAATATGTCTATAATAAAAAAGTTTTCATTACTCGAAATATGATAACAGAGTTAAAGAAATATCAATTACTTACTTTGAAATTTTCTACTTTTTCTGAGAGAATATGATAGAGGAACAAAGTGTATGGCCGAAAATTTGAATAAAAAATAATAAAAGAAGATAGACTAAATATCTTGTATTATAAGAAAAATTTTATTACAGAACTGGAAGAGTACAAAAATAATATTTCGACTTGTCGAGCATGCGCACTCTCTTATATCAAAAGCCCCGTCAGAGTCGACTGCAATGTTCGGTCCTTTATTTTTACACAGTTTACTTACCTGGGATCTCTCATTTTCACACACGTGGAAATTTAAAGCTTTAAAATCCGAAAACCTCATTAGGACCAATTTTTTTGCAGACAACCCTATGTCAACGTGTTCACAATAAAACAGGGCTTATGCTGATATCAATTTTTTTTTCAATTATCGTACCAAATGAATGTAATTATCATCAACAAACCTGTTTATACCTGGCAGCCTAGTAGTTAGTCCAGGTAAATTATAGACAACCCTACGTCTGCACATTCTAAATGTTTTATACTTTAAGTATAGTATAAAATTTTCTTATTATCTTTATATTGCAAAATTTAATGAAAAATCATTTTTTTAAAAATGATTAAAAACATTTTGTCCAGGATATTTTCTAATATATTTTCTAATACATAAATTTTATTATAAAATAAGTTTTATTCTATTATCAGCTCGGTGAAGGTCGATTTAGGTTCGGATCTTCTACTATTAACAGTGCTATTGCTGTATGTGTTTTGAAGATTGAAGATTAATTTTTTATGCTACTTTAATAGCATTTATATCAAATTTCTAGTCACAATTAAAATTTAATGAAGAACAAAGTGGTGGCAAAATACCACAATTGGGTGAGAATGAAATTATGAGAATTAAAAATCAGTCAGGAAGAAAATATGTAGAGCTTTCAGCTTACATCTTTATGCTAACATAAAATTCTCTGGCTCATGTTTATTTTGTAAACGGATCTTGAAGAAATCCAGTTTTCTTAATAATGAATTCTGAGCACATCAAATACAACTGATTTGTATATTGTTTCATTTTATACGGTGCGCGTCAGAATTATGGAACGTGTGACATCCCCATCAACCCTCTGAATTAGGGGGTCATGTGTTACTTTTTTTGCAAGGTCTTTGTATCTTATTTTCAGGCTTGCAGAAATTTTCAAGAAAATAAATTTGTTAATTAGTTAGTCTAAGAGAAGTAGTAATAAAATACCTACTTATCATCATAACTGAAGAGCAATGTTTCATACATTCCAATTTTTCACGTGAAGGAGTTGCAAGGGGTTGAAAGTTGTGTATGAACAAAAACTGTAATGGTTGTCTCCCATTCGGTGACAAATTTCATCAGCTAACTTCTCAAATTTGGTAGAAGTGAAACAAAAATTAACCCGTTTCAGGATTTTCTTGCCAAATATTTTTCTGGAAAAATTGACCACACAGCAATAAATATTTGGAGGTTATGTTTATGAACGAGCTTAAAGGTTAAGTCTTTGAATGATGACAGCTCAAAATAAAAAGCACTTATCCTCCACTTAAATGAACAAAAGGTAATTAAAGATTACTCTAATTTGGGTTCAAGTGGGTATGAACGAGGCAACTTTATTCTGAGCCATTCGCTTGAGGTGCTACAAATAGAATTTGAATCTATGGAATGGGCTATTCGATAGAGTAGGACGAATTCCTGAGAAGACGTTGTCGCATATGTTTAATGAAATTAAAGTGATATTTATGACTTGAATAATCATTAGAATCGATGAAATACAGTGTCTCGCTTCAGGGAGGGTACAGAGGGATTGGAAAAAATGCAAAGTCCGATAAAAATCAAAAAAAGCGTTGTCGCACCATCTGACGCTATTGAGGTTGTTAATTTTGATATTCAGAATACTCTGTTATCAATGGAATTGATTGTCGGGTCTCAGGAACGGCAGGACCGGACTTTGAAAATTTCTACCAAAAATAATTAAAAGTTCAACAAAAATTTTAAAATGCGTTGTCGCACCATCTGACGCTATTGGGGTTGTTAATTTTGATATTTAGAATACTCTGTTATCAATGGAATTGATTGTCGGGCCTCAGGAACGGCAGGACCGGACTTTGAAAATTTCTACCAAAAATAATTCAAAGTTCAATAAATATCAAGAAAATTGTTGTCGCACCATCTGACAATATTGAGGTTGTTAATTTTGATATTTAGAATACTCTGTTATCAATGGAATTGATTGTCGGGCCTCAGGAACGGCAGGACCGGACTTTGAAAATTTCTACCAAAAAAAATTCAAAGTTAAACAAAATTTAAAAAAAAGCGTTGTCGCACCATCTGACGATATTGGTGCTGTTGGTATTGATATTAGGAATACTCTGTTATCAATGGAATTGATTGTCGGGCCTCAGGAACAGCAGGACCGGACTTTGAAAATTTCTACCAAAAATAATTCAAAGTTCAATAAATATCAAGAAAAGCGTTGTCGCACCATCTGACGCTATTGAGGTTGTTAATTTTGATATTTAGAATACTCTGTTATCAATGGAATTGATTGTCGGGCCTCAGGAACGTCATTACCGGACTTTGAAAATTTCTACCAAAAAAAATTCAAAGTTAAACAAAATTAAAAAAAAAGCGTTGTCGCACCATCTGACGATATTGGTGCTGTTGGTATTGATATTAAGAATACTCTGTTATCAATGGAATTGATTGTCGGGCCTCAGGAACAGCAGGACCGGACTTTGAAAATTTCTACCAAAAATAATTCAAAGTTCAATAAATATCAAGAAAAGCGTTGTCGCACCATCTGACGCTATTGAGGTTGTTAATTTTGATATTAAGAATACTCTGTTATCAATGGAATTGATTGTCGGGCCTCAGGAACGGCATTACCGGACTTTGAAAATTTCTACCAAAAAAATTCAAAGTTAAACAAAATTAAAAAAAAAGCGTTGTCGCACCATCTGACGATATTGGTACTGTTGGTATTGATATTAAGAATATTCTGTTATCAATGAAATTGATTGTCGGGCCTCAGGAACGGCAGGACCGGACTTTGAAAATTTCTACCAAAAAAAAATCAAAGTTCGATAAAAATCAAAAAAAGCGTTGTCGCACCATCTGACGCCATTGAGGTTGTTAATTTTGATATTAAGAATACTCTGTTATCAATGGAATTGATTGTCGGGCCTCAGGAACAGCAGGACCGGACTTTGAAAATTTCTACCAAAAATAATTCAAAGTTCAATAAATATCAAGAAAAGCGTTGTCACACCATCTGACGCCATTGAGGTTGTTAATTTTGATATTTAGAATACTCTGTTATCAATGGAATTGATTGTCGGGCCTCAGGAACAGCAGGACCGGACTTTGAAAATTTCTACCAAAAATAATTCAAAGTTCAATAAATATCAAGAAAAGCGTTGTCGCACCATCTGACGCTATTGAGGTTGTTAATTTTGATATTTTAAATACTCTGTTATCAATGGAATTGATTGTCGGGCCTCAGGAACGGCAGGACCGGACTTTGAAAATTTCTACCAAAAAAAATTCAAAGTTCAACAAAATTGAAAAAAAAGCGTTGTCGCACCATCTGACGCTATTGAGGTTGTTAATTTTGATATTTTAAATACTCTGTTATCAATGGAATTGATTGTCGGGCCTCAGGAACAGCAGGACCGGACTTTGAAAATTTCTACCAAAAATAATTCAAAGTTCAATAAATATCAAGAAAAGCGTTGTCGCACCATCTGACGCTATTGAGGTTGTTAATTTTGATATTTAGATTTCTCTGTTATCAATGGAATTGATTGTCGGGCCTCAGGAACGGCAGGACCGGACTTTGAAAATTTCTACCAAAAATAATTCAAAGTTCAACAAAATTAAAAAAAAAGCATTGTCGCACCATCTGACGCTATTGAGGTTGTTAATTTTGATATTTAGAATACTCTGTTATCAATGGAATTGATTGTCGGGCCTCAGGAACGGCAGGACCGGACTTGAATTTTTTGGTAGAAATTTTCAAAGTCCGGTCCTGCTGTTCCTGAGGCCCGACAATCAATTCCATTGATAACAGAGTATTCTCAATATCAATACCAACAGCACCAATATCGTTAGATGGTGCGACAACGCTTTTTTTAATTTTGTTTAACTTTGAATTATTTTTGGTAGAAATTTTCAAAGTCCGGTCCTGCCGTTCCTGAGGCCCGACAATCAATTCCATTGATAACAGAGTATTCCTAATATCAATACCAACAGCACCAATATCGTGAGATGGTGCGACAACGCTTTTTTGACTTTTATCGGACTTTGATTTTTTTGGTAGAAATTTTCAAAGTCCGGTCCTGCTGTTCCTGAGGCCCGACAATCAATTCCATTGATAACAGAGTATTCTCAATATCAATACCAACAACCCCAATATAGTGAGATGGTGCGACAACGTTTTTTTTAATTTTGTTGAACTTTGAATTTTTTGGTTGAAATTTTCAAAGTCCGGTCCTGCCGTTCCTGAGGCCCGACAATCAATTCCATTGATAACAGAGTATTCTAAATATCAAAATTAACAACCTCAATGGCGTCAGATGGTGTGACAACGCTTTTCTTGATATTTATTGAAATTTGAATTATTTTTGGTAGAAATTTTTCAAAGTCCGGTCCTGCTGTTCCTGAGGCCCGACAATCAATTCCATTGATAACAGAGTATTCTCAATATCAATACCAACAGCACCAATATCGTCAGATGGTGCGACAACGCTTTTTTAATTTTTTGTTTAACTTTGAATTATTTTGGTAGAAATTTTCAAAGTCCGGTCCTGCCGTTCCTGAGGCCCGACAATCAATTCCATTGATAACAGAGTATTCTAAATATCAAAATTAACAACCTCAATAGCGTCAGATGGTGCGACAACGCTTTTCTTGATATTTATCGGACTTTGAATTATTTTTGGTAGAAATTTTCAAAGTCCGGTCCTGCCGTTCCTGAGGCCCGACAATCAATTCCATTGATAACAGAGTATTCTTAATATCAATACCAATAGCACCAATATCGTGGGATGGTGCGACAACGCTTTTTTTTAATTTTGTTTAACTTTGAATTTTTTTTGGTAGAAATTTTCAAAGTCCGGTCCTGCCGTTCCTGAGGCCCGACAATCAATTCCATTGATAACAGAGTATTCTTAATATCAATACAGCCGTAGGAAATTCATGTGAATTTTAAAATAAAATTTAGAGGCAAAACTATTTAAGATGAGGATTGGTCTGTTCAATTGGCGAGGAACACAAGGTTTCTTTTTAATAATCGCACAGCTCAGTTTTTTGTCAACTTGTAACCTTGTCCAAGAATTAATATGAAAACCTAAAGTTGGGAATAGTCAAGGCTATTTCTCGTCTAAATGAATGAATGGCGATGAAGGAGCAACTAAACTAATTGAAACATCGAATTTCATCTTTGAATAAGATTACAAAAATAGTATTATAATGAAAATCAATACTACTTAAAGGGAACTATGTATGGTAGTTGATCATATCATATCTCCAATCGCATCAATAATTATATCAGTGGAAAATTGAACTGCCTAGACCGCATGGCAACTTATTCATTTTTAAAATCTGAGTTGTCGTATGTACCTACATATGCACATTGAATTAAGCATGTGATTAAAACTATTTATAACTAAATCACGATTCAATCACGTTATATTTTTCATTGAAATGGCGACAAATGTAACATTCATGAATTGTTCATACAAATTTATATATATAAAAAATGTTCGTGAAATGATGCGAAAGATTGTAAGTTAAATTATAATCTCAGGAAGCCCTATTTTTAACGTATCTATATATTTTTCTATAAAAAATTTACTTTAAATGACAGTTCAAATATACCGGGTGAGTCTTTGACTTCTGCGTCAAAAGAAACATTTTCTTCCTATAACATTTTTCCAAATTTGGCCCCGTTCAAGAGATATAGGTTGTTAAAATTTCATACAAAAATTGCATTTTCACCTGTAATATTCAAACGACAATATCAATTGAAATGATCTCTTGTAGAAGGTTTTTGATGAAAATCATGCATATTTTGGCATCAATAAATTTATTCCTTTCTTGTGGGTTTCTCACTACTACTGTACAGATTGGTTAAATTGCATGAAAAACAAATATCACTTGCACTAAAGGTCCGTATCTTGTCCTTCCTAGAATCATTAAGTCTTTTCTGCAGATAAAATCATCTTTTTTCCTAAATTGCACCATTTTTGAGAAATTTGAAGTTGAATGGAATTAAATCGATATAATCATCTGATGAAAGTGAGTGAATCATTTCTTAGAGGTAAAATAATGTTTTTAAACAATTCAGATTCAATAGTGGATGCTGTGGAAGGTAATTTTCATTCAAACTAAACTGGACTACGAAAGGGTATTTGCTCAATGTGAAAACTCAAAATGCTTCAAAATTTTAACGCAGCTGAATATGGAAAAAACGGTATGGAAAAAAGTGTATATTTATGGCAGGTATCTGATTTTTCAGCTTTAATTTACTTTCTTCAACAGTTCGATCCGCCCTCTTCTGCACAGAAACCAATAGTTATATATAGCAGTTGCAATTTTTATAGATTAAATTAATTGAATATTCAATTGAAATAAATGGATTATCGAATTTTTACTTACCACCAGTTCCCAGAACTTTAAGCATTTCAAAGTGCGACATATCCACCTTGCCGGTGCCGCTGAGGTTGACTGAAAAAAAAACAAAATTGAAATAAAAAAAAATAAAATAATAGATATATATGAAGATATCATCAAGAAGAAGAAGAATTTGACCAATGTTTAATTTTGGAAGATCAAAATTCAGAATTACTAATATTGCTATGACGGTGGTAATCTAATCCCATTCAAAAATCAGGAGTTGAGAGCCTGCCTTATTATATGGATTTATGTGAAATATATTTTAATTACCTCTGCCCTCCATATCCGAAGAGCAATAAAAAAAACACAACTTGAATTTCAGCACGCCATAACAATAAAATGAACTAAATTTGCGAAGAGAAGTTAGGTTGGATCACAGAGTGTAGATGAGTGACCGCAAATTCTATGTCTAAATGGATTTGTACCATAGAGATACAACCTAAAATATCGATTCTATGGTTAAAAGTGGATCATTAAATAAGAACCAGAAAAGTTATCTGATCTGTTCAAATAACTTATAAAAATATAAATAATTTCATAGAATAAGGATTATATCAATTCATATATACAGGCTGTTCCATCTCAGAAGATAAGTCGAAGGGATAGTTTCTCGTTTCAACCCCTAATAATTAAATATGGGCGGTACTTTCTTTGAAGAGCAATTTTGAACAGTCATTTCCGCCAAAAACAATTCTTTAGCTTAAATGACTCTGTTATGGTTCCGACTAAAAATAAATTAACTAAATCAGAACATTTTCGATATAATGTAAACAACATATCATATAGCTAACGTTGCTTTCAAAATTTAGTTATTTTGATTTTCCCGCGCTCGGAGCATACCAGGCTGAAAGAGGTCGTAGTGAAATCTGTTCCAATACAGTGACTTTATACAAGACAGTGGCGACAATAGGCTAAAGTCGCCATTAACGGTCGGCGGGAAATAATAGATTCAAATATGAAGCATTATTTTTAAGATGTCTTCTACTGTAGGATCTTCCTACTCAAACAAAAAATGATAATGTGGAAAAAATAAGGTGAAAACAATTTGTGAGCCTTCTATCCGATGACATGGTTTAGTCAATGCCAATTTTATTGATTCATTTTTGAGAGTCGAAAATGTCTTTTTGTAGTCTTACTTTAAGGTCAGTTCTACTTATGAAAAGGGAATAATTTTGGAAATATACAGGGAGGCTTCCGAAATGTACAAAACGCTTTCGATATGTACATAGGGCTTCCGAATAAGGGGAGCTTTCAAAGTGTACGGGAAGCTTGATTAAATCGAATTCAGTATAGCTGAACTATACTGAGTTTTTATTCGGAGCTTCTTATGTGTCATTAAAGGTATATCACTACAAATAAAAAAAAAATCTTCGTTGAAGAGGAACGATAAAAGGTTATGTATTCATTGATTATCTCCTTGATATCCTTGATTCACAATATCGAGTTAATCCAAAAAGGCTAATTTGAGGGAGTTTTCTTTATCTCTTTCAAATTTTGTATTTTTGATATTCAGTTCTTTTTCTGCTTTTGTCTATTTATTTCCAGATTCGATGTGGGCACCTTGAAGAAGTCTCTGTTTCCATCAATAGAAGACCACTCTTGAAGAAAGAAATCCCAAATATATTTCAGCTTATTTTTGTACTTTCACAGTTAGGCGGGGAGCCAGGGTTTTTTTTTTTTTTTTACGGGGGTTTTTTCCTAGGCTTTTATGTGATACGCCGGAATTGTATGACACCCCGTCACTAACCCCTGATCTGTATGCTTTATTGTTTGCTAACTAAATATTGTAAGCCAAAAGTTCAAAAGAATATATATATATATATATACTACAAATAGGTAAATCAATCAAAAAGGCGCTTAGCATTACCTATAATATAATCCAATCCCTACTACAATAAAGAAGACCATAAGGACTGCTGAAAATATCATATACGGATGGTATAGACGTTATAGATTAAAGCTCCAAATCAACGTTTGTAAAAGCTATATTATAACAATTTCCACAATTTATACTGTTTAGAAACTATTCAGGTAATTTCTATGAACCCTCACCTTCATGGTACCTCAATGGACACCCAGAAGAAGAATACATACTCTGGCCCGGCGATCGATTAAATAAAGGAAAACCTTATCACTTTGGTGATTTTCTGGTATTAATGATAACGCTTATCACCTACGGGTAATGATCTATTAAGAATGCTATGCATATGATAGTTTCGAAATGACATTGATTTGAAACAACTCAAATACATACCGGTTACAAAAATAGACGAGAAAAGATTTCATTTTGAACTGAGAAAAACCGACGATCAAATTCTCATTATATTATTATATCAAAAACAGTGGTAAGCTCTAGAATATACAATGCACTGATAATATTTCAATCAGTTGCAGCAGATAATTTGAGCTGTGACCAACAACGGAAAAAATAAACAAACCAATATATCTCATTCAAAATTGCACAATCCGTAACGATCTAATAATTAAGTGCCATTGAATGAAAGAAAAGCAAGCAATGGGGAGCGTGATATTTTTGACAACGAAATATTATTATTCAAATTGGTGATCTAAAAATTGTATATTCGAATGGTTAAATGGTGGTAGCAGGATCATAAAACGGGAAAATGATACTATGTTTCGGAAATAAATTTTTCCATCTTCAGGGCTAGACTAAACAATTGTATCCTCCCATTATCCTCTTTATGAATAATATAGTGTCCAAATCTCAAATATTTTGCATGGAAAGAAATTATCAGACCGCAGTGAATATACATAATCTTTCAGATTATGTAATGATGACATATTTTTCCTACCTTCCAGAACTCCTGAAGAAACTTTGAGGCAACAAGGTATTTATATAAGTGAACTGCTCATGGTCATTGATTATAGTTTTGGGTATTCCACTAATAGTTGGTTTCATAAAAATCGTTTATCAGAAGATTCCTAGAATACTTCAACGGATATGTGAGATTTACCGATGAAACGCCAAATTCATGGAATTTCAGTTAATAAGTTTATTGATTTTGCCATGAAATTAATTCTGTACTTTTATGACAGAACTATTAATAAATTTTTATCGCGAAAAAAAACAAGATCTTATGATTCAATAATGACGATGGGATCCGAAAAAGTATCTAATCTATTTGTTTTAAAATCGAATAAAAATATGGGATTCAACCTGCGCTTGCCTGAAATCCTATGATAACTCGTATAAAATGCACTAAGGGCGCCACGAGACGGAACGTTGTGCGAATGGAATCTGTAATCAACTAGGGAATAACTAAAGATGGCGCTGTAAGTTGAGCTCTCGAAATCGGGACCAAAATTCTTGCCAGAGTTGCCTATCTATAGGTAGTCTATGCCCAATACTTCGAGGCCATTTTCGGTTATTCTAAAGTTTCATTAGGCAAAACGATAGAGTGCAAGAAAGATACCTACTGAATAAGTTACTCAACCTTTATAAGTTCACATTTGAATGTCAAACTGAAAACTAGTTCAGCAAGTGACAGATAAAAATTGATCTTTCAATGGTATGGTATTGTTAGTATTCAAGGGTACCCGGAATATTCATGAAATGGATTCCATAATAAACAAAGTTTGATCATAAGCGGTTGGTTTCCGTGTTCTATGAAATAATGAGAAACTAACAGGATTAGTATTAATTTTTGGCTACCTTCTTTTGTTTTCGAGCTACAATTGAAAATTGGAAAAATGGTGATATCGAAACAAAATTATATCTCCGCTAATAATGATGGTAGAGCTCTGAAATCAAAACATTATACAGGCACTTTTTTACGTAGAATCCAGAGGCGTGCTTCTCCTTTTTGCACCATTTATAATCACGAGGCTATGACCCAGAGTTATGTTTTTTTTTAATGGCAACACTATATTTTTGTAACTGTTTCTGAAAGCTTAATTTATTCTGATTCGAAAAATGTGCAACATCGTATAGTTTGCATAAACATGAGTTATAGAAAATTGTCAAAAACTTATTTTTATCAGAGTCTCAAAGTGTTCTAAGGTTTCAATTGATGATTTCATGATATGTTCCTACGAACTATGGGTCTCTAACGCACTGTTTCTGAGAAACGGAGTGTAGATATATGAGACCATATACAGGGTGAGTCTTTGACCACTGCGTTAATTTTAACCATAGGTTCTTGAAATCAAAAGAAACACTTTTTCCATTACGGTTTTTCTATATTCAGCTGCGTTGAAATGTTATTAGCATTTCAAGTTTTCACATTGGGCAAATACCCCTCTGTAGTACAGTATAGTTTGAATGAAAAATACTTTCCACAGCATCCACTATTGAATCTGAATTGTTTGAAAACATTATTTTCCCTATAAGAAATGATTCACTCACTCATGTTTCATCCGATTAGGTCCATATCCAGAAGGAAGATACAAAATACTAATTTTCTGGTAAAAAAAATTCAACACCATAAACATATTTTTGCTGTTTACTATACTTTCTTTCTACTTCAAGATTATAAACCATCCCTTCCCAGTGAGAAATTCCCAAAAAACCTCAGAATTATTGGATGTTATCATCATACATTTGTAATTTTCTTCTTAAGATTTCCAAATCATGAAAACCATCATTTCTATGAAAACTTCCAAGGCAAGAGGTTGTCACATTGCTTTTTTTTTCACTCAAAGCCAGAAAATATCATCTATGATTTTCCAAACACTGATATTATTTAAGTTTCTTCTCCTTGACAGAGACCAGTGAACAGGTCTATGAGAGTTAAAAATATGGCAATCTTTTTCGAAATCTTCAACAACAATAGATATAGACATAGTTTGAAAATTGGTTTAAAGAAACCTTGATTTTGGGCAAAACAATTTGCCGAGAACCCATCTATATACACATATTTATACGGCAATACTCCTTTTAGTCATTGAGACCATATATCTACATCTACATCTATGAGACCATACTATGAATTATGTGTTAGCGATTCCTTGACCAAACGGAGCAAAATCGATCCATTTTTGAAAAGGCTTGTTACTGGTGACGAGAAATGGGTCACACAAGATAATGTCAAGAGATAACGTTCATGGTCGGGGTGAAGCAGCTCAAACGGTAACCAAACAAGAATTGACGGTCCGGAAAGTCTTGTCTACTTGAGCCCAATGGCCCGACGCTTAATTCGGATCTCTACTGCCAGTAATTAGACCGATTGAAAGCAGCAATTGATCAGCAGAGACCAGAATTAGCAAATCGGACATGTGTGGTATTACTTCAGGACAACGTCAGGCCTCACTCGTCTCTGATGACCCGCTAAAATCTTCGGGACCTTGGTTTGGAGGTTCTTATGCATCCGCCTTATAGTCCAGATCTGGCACTAAGCGATTATCATTTACTCTTGTCCATGTCTATCGCTCCTGGTCGTGTAAAATTGTCCTCAAGAGAAGATTGTGAAAAATGGTTATCTCATTTTTGTGCTAATAAGAACAAGACTTTCAGGAACGATGCATAATGAAATTACCTTCTAAATGGTAACAAGTAACTGAGAAAACGGGTGCATATTTAAGCATTAACGAATGATTGTAACTTTGTTAAATAAACCCCCAAAATTGAAGAAAACTAATGGATTTCTTTTTCCCCAACCTGATAATTAAAAGCTCAATAATATTCGAATGCTATTCTTATCACTTTCACTTCAGAATCTTAAACGTTTAAACAATCGATATACCCAGCAACAAGGAAGGTGAGATGGCGAACTAGCAATACCGACTTTCACATATGATATTAAGAACTTATGTTCCTCTGAGCAAAATCGAACCAAAAAAGGAGGTCAAGAGCGACTCCTACAGAATGAGTGTAAGACGACCTGCGGGGTTACATCAGTATCGCAGATCACGCAATCTCACATTGATGTTACGATAATGATAATCGTTACCATTTTTCAAACGACGCCATATTATTCCCATTGTTGTCAGGGTTTCAGCATGGAAGACCAGAGTTTCTATTTGCACGTATCCACCGTAGTCTGTAGGGATACAGAGAAATAACAATTGGGACACGAAAGGAATAACAATCACATGACACTCAACTGAATGAAATTAATGATTGAATGATGTGAGGCTTATTCTGTAGTTGTTTGACAGAAGACACAGAATGGTTTTCGTCTAAAATACATGTGTGTGCACCTCCCATAATTTGAATGGAAACGTCATTTCAAATCTTGCGACATTTGTATTATCTCCTATGACGTTAACGTGGGGGCGCAACCATACAAATCATTCATTAGTATTTGGCCGATCTTTGATTTATTTTTCACTTCAACGTCCTCAAGAAATGTTTGACATTTTCATAACAAATTTCGAAACTTGCAAGATATTTCAAGCAAAGTAACATCACTTTGAAATAATTATTCGTAGTGACACCATTCATTGTTGTTGATTTCGAAAAAGATTTTCATGTTTTGAACAGTATGATATCAAGAAACCTCATAGACCTGTTCACTGGTCCCTGTCAAGGAGAAGAAACTTCAAAAATACCAGTGTTGGGAAAATCATAGATGATTTTTTCTGGCTTTGAGTGAAAAAAACACAGTGACAACCTCTTGCCTTGGAAGTTTTCATAGAAATGATGGTTTTCATGATTTGGAAATTTTAAGAAGAAAATTACAAATGTATGATTATAACATCCAATAATTCTGAGGTTTTTTTGGAATTTCTCACTAGAAAGGGATGGTTTATAATCTTGAAGTAGAAAGAAATTATAGTAGAACAACAAAAATCTATGTTTATGGTGTTGAATTTTTTTACCAGAAAATTAGTATTTTGTATCTTCCTTCTGGATATGGACCTCATCGGATGAAACATGAGTGAGTGAATCATTTTTAGAGGAAAATCATGTTTTTAAACAATTCAGATTCATTAGTGGATGCTGTGGAAGGTATTTTTCATTCAAACTAAACTGGACTACAGAGGGGTATTTGCCCAATGTGAAAACTTAAAATGCTTATAACTTTTTAACGCAGCTGAATATGGAAAAACCGTAATGGAAAAAGTGTTTCTTTTCATCTCAAGAACCTATGGTTAAAATTAACGCAGTGGTCAAAGACTCACCCTGTATAGAATAACAGGGGGGAGCATAGGCTCTAAAAGCGAGAATCGAAGGGTTCATGCGCATAGACTAATTCAGATTGAATAATCCGTTATGAAGATAGACTTATCACAGTGTTGCCGATGCTATCGATTTATCAGTAATTCTACCGATTTGAAGTCATCAACCGATATACCGAAAAGTTATGGAAATCTACCGATTTTTCAATTTCTTAGATATTATGCTAAAATAATCGAATCTTTCACACAAAAAATTCGAATCGACATCCAAATGTATTCTCTTATACCAGTTTAAGGATCAGAATGACTACCGAAGACGTGAACTCGTACTGAACTGATATTTCGCGTTCTTGTTCGTTGCTCCGATTCAAGTAATGTTGAGTTGAGTTGTAAATTAAAATTTCATATGTCCAGATTCTTTTCTGAGGCCTCTTCTAAAAATTGTTTTAAAATATACGATTATTAACAGATCCATCAAATGTGTCAAAAAAATTTTCCGCATTAGCATATCGATCGAACTCCTAGTTTTAATAAAACTAAAATCCTTGGAACAAACTAACAGAGAAAGTAGCCAAATTTGCATCCGGCTATAATAATCTGATTCCGTAGATACTGAATACGAAAATATTCAGTTACACAAATCCATATTCATTCAAACTATGAGGTTTGAGACGCATTGCGGAAGTTACGACATTTTCATGTAAGGGATTCCCCAAGGCAATCTATCCCACCCCGCATGCAGTTCAGACGATATTTATGTGAGTATCCTTGAACTTACTTGCGAGTTCTGTCCACGTGCGGAGGCAATGTTTATTACAGGTAATAAAAATTCAGTTAGCAATGGACACAATTTACAAACAAAAATTATAGTCGGTTTTGATAATGAAAAAGTGGTTCATATCGAATCACCAAGAAACAAGGAATATTTTCATCAGAAATGAGTTTTGTAGGCTTCCATAACTAGTAAAAATCTGACGTCAGGTGAGAAGTTTTTGCGCGCTTATTCTAGGATCTTTTTCCGTTCTCTGAAACGGTGTGATTATAATACAACCGCCACGATGTCAACATGGTTCATAAACATTAACTTTATTTTTTGTTAAGTAGAAGAAAAAATGATTATATCTTCTGGTGGAAAGAAGCTACGATAATGAAAATATTCAAGATATCAATAACGCTCTCACATGCACAAATTTTTGTTCAAGTACATCGAATGTCTTATGAGGTATGAAGTTTTAAAGAAATTTGGTAATCTGGACTTTTAGACCGGTAGATTGTGGGCTTTAAAAGAGCAACAACGTTGCCAGATCGTACGTTATTATCTTAACAGCCATTTACTTCTCGGGGCAACTCCGTTTAATAATAAACCAATTTAAAGAATTTCGAGGCTCCCCTTTGTATCAAAAGGAGAGTAATAAGCATGAAATATACCAGTTCAAAGCTGAGATATTCCTAACTTCACGGTCGTTGAAGAGGTTAGCTTCAATCATTTTGAAGACTGTATATGTGCAATAATACAGTCGTCACACACCGTTATATACTGAAATAAGCATGCTTGGTGTCGATGCAAATGGAAATTCGATACAGAACGCAATTCTCTTTTAAATTACCTTCATTAGATAAATAAACAGGAAGAATAGGAAAACTAATGACCGAAAAAATGTGGTATACATATTCAAATTATTCCAGATAACGGAAAACATAATAATTTCATTTCATAATATTCAGTTGTACGATTCTAACCTCTACAACAGATACTGTTGGCTATTTTTCTGCTGCTATCACAAAATACTTCGAAAAATAACATTTGGAGCAAGACTACTGACTTTTCGCGAAACTCAAAAAGATGCCCAGTGGAAATAGATTTGGCTCAGATGAGGAAGTGATTACCGAAATTCAAGCATATGATAAGATAGTTAATGAGGCTCAACTCTGGCTCAAAGCCTCAGTTGTATTTTGATTTGGCTTCAGTCAAAATGGCCTCGGGCCACTAGCCCTGGCGCATTAGGCTCTATAGTGTATGGCCGGCTTTAGGATACAGAAGGAAGTTCACGTGTTTCTCCTGATTGGCTCACTAATATTATATAAACAATCCCTATGCATAGTAGCCTGTCAAAATTATGGAAGAAAATAATCTTCTCAGAAGAAAAATATTTGGCAACAAAATACTGGTCGATTTTTGTTTCACTTTTACCATATTTTTATGCATTTTAAAGAATTTTTGTTGCCCTGTGCCATCCACATCAACACTCTAAGTTTTTTGAACAGGGAAAGCGGGTCATGTAGTTTTTTTGCAAGGTGTTTGTTTCACTTTAACTTAATTTTATGTATGTATTTCTCTTCTTTAAACGGCAAGTGGATAATGTAGTACTTTTTTGGCAAGGTATTTTACTTTACAGGACTGCAGAATTTTTCAAGAAAAATATTTGTTTTATTTTTCAATTTGTTAGTTCATAAAAGTTTTCAATACGTGTACTTTGTCATGGCTCATTTTCTTGGAGACGAAGCTACCTGATGAAATTTGTAACCGAATGAAAGTCGACCATAACAGTTTTATCCATGCGCGACTTACAACCCCAACTAACCCTTAAATGGAGAAAAAAATGAAGCGACATTCCAAATTCATTTCGGTATTGAAGTACCACCCGGAAAAACATGATGCAAAATGACCACCATCGTTCTCGATGCAAGAAGCGCTTGGCACATTCTTCGTGTACCTTCTGGGAAGTTTCTGGAGTTATTCTACCTATGTCGACCCTAATTCGGTTTTTCAAGTCTTCCAAACTTGAGGGCCTATTGAATAATGAACAATTTTCATTTAAGGTAGCCCCATAAGAAAAAATTGTGAGGTGTCAGATCTGGAGACCTGGCTGGCCACTTTATAGGACTGCCTCTTCCATATCTCAGGAAACGCATTGCAGGTGACATCGTCTCAAAGTAAATAAGTCATGGCAAAGTGCATACTGAACCCCTCTTTGAACTTACTAATTTTCCAAAAAAAAATGTTTTTCATGGAAATTTCTGCAAGCCTGTGAACATTTGATTTAATTTTGTTAATGAATTCAGCTATTCTAGGCTCGATTCTAGGGGTAACAGTAAGTCATCCACGTTTTGATAGATTTGTCTCATATAAATTTAAAAAGTTGAGTGTCGTTCCGGTTCAACCGGAAATGTATCAACAAAACACTGTTAATGGACCATTGTACTTAGATGCTAAATATCATAAAGAGTGATTGTTTTCGACCAAAAGATAACAGACTATTTAGTTATGTACTTCATTCAATTGAGTATAAAAATTTTTTTTTAATAATTTCGCATGGAGATTGACAAAAACGCCAAAGCAACTTGACCTCACGTCTGTGCTTCGAATAGTTTTGGCAATTAAAGTTTTCGCTCTTGAGATGACATCGTTTAATGGCCTCGTTTGACAAATAGAGGTGAATATTGTTATCATCATATTAATACCACATTTCAATGCAAACAAAATGAGATTAGTGGAATTCACTATTTTTGATTTCTTAAGCAGCTGGATAAAGTTCAAAAACAGACATCATTGCTATCGACAAAGAAAGAAAATTAGGAAATTCAGGACAAAAATTCTGGTTAATATGGTGTTGATGAAACAAGATTATCAAAATCTATGACAGAGTCGGGAACTCACAAGAAATGAAACTAGGATTTTATTCACTTCTACCTTCTGCAATATGACCTTGAAATGGGGTATGGTTCAAAATACAGAGGTAAGAGAGGTAGAAACATCTGTTGCTGATTGTAGTCTTTCGAGATAGGTAGGTATCTATTCATTTTTCAGCAATGCAAAGTAAACAATAGAAACAAGATCAGAGACATCGGTTTACACTGTTTTCATTAAATCAGCTATGTATTATACCCATTGGTTCGCAAGTAGGTAGTAACCCCTCATATAGAAATTTTGAACCCAGTTTTGAATTAATTATGGATCTTCAAAATATGTATTTTTCATCATGAAAACGGTACCTTTGGATTGGCCATTCTTCACAGGGGTTTCATTCAGCACAGGCCTTTCTGGAGGAGGCTTCAGTTCCGGCACTTGAGCTGCTGGCTCACGAGCTTCATCAGAAACGGTATAGATTCTTGTTCTTTGTAAATGCGGTTTGCCCATCTTTGAAATATCTGAATCAGATGAGCCATCGAAAAATCCGCTCTCCTTAGTTTTCTTATGGGGACGCATTTTCTGAGAAAATTTCAGTCATACACCACATGAAAATCCATGTCAATTCTGCTAGCACTCTCACTGGAACTCTGAATTCATTTAAATGTTCGAGTGTATTTACAGTTCCAAATGTAGGTCGTTAAAACTGTTAATTTGATTCAACGAAATTTCACTCGATATATTCCCGTAAACCGAAATAATCCCAGTCTGGGCCAGAACGTCCTTATCACATGAGCTTTTGACAACCTTGTTGATCTGATTATCACATTCACAATTCTTTAAAGAACGTCTTACTTTATCAAAGTAAGGTTAGGTCACTTCACGATGGACTTTAAGAGAATGTCAACGTTTAGATTTTTATGCGGTAGAAATGGACGTTCAAAATCTCTTTCACTAAACTAGTCCGTTTATTTTGATGTATAAAAGTCCTTAACTTTAAAAATAAAAACAAAATAATAAACTAATAAACAAACAACATAGCCCGACGAGCAACTGATTACTGAAGTGCGTTCGACAATCTTCGTTCCGTTTCCATGTTGGCTTCCCCTCCACTGGCGCGCAGCGTCTGAAACTTTCTACCTTGGGCAGTGAGATTTGAAAATATAAAATAATTCAATTTTCACACTTATTTTTACGCTCACGGTTCCAATTCAATATTCAATCAATGTGATTTCGAAATATCATTGTTGTATTGAGCTTTCAGAGTTTACACTCAAGTGAACTGTCAACATATTTAAATAGGATGAATCGATTGACGATAGATCAGCTGATAATCGCACTAATCATTCACATCATTTAAATAATAAAGAAAGTAACTAGATATTACTGTGTTCTCTTTGTAGAAACACTCTACTTGAACAAAAGAAATTTGAAACTTAAGAACGTTTGAACTTCAATGGGTTTAGATCGCTGCAACACTCATTACATCTATGCGTATGGTGAGTTTCCTAACACAAATGAAAGATAGATCAGTGGTGTAGAGTACATTGAAGGTTAAGTGTTGAAAAGAGATATTTTACTTGTCTTGAATTAGTCGAATAAAATGTGTATGTATACAGGATGTCGCAAATTTAAGTGCTCCTTGAAAGTTGATAAAAACTGTACTTATATGAAAAAGTGTTATATTGATACTGTGGAACATACTAAGCTAAATACAGATGGACAGAATTGATTTTGACCACTGTTTCTTCATCAGTTAGTCCAAACAAATCGATTGATACCACTTTAATCCAAATATTAGAAAAATACAGACATTGGGAGCAAATCTATAAACACTTTGTAAGGGTGAACAAGAGTTCCAAAAATGGTATCACCTTTGAAGGGTTTATGTTGAATAAAAAAAAACTTATTTCGTACAATAAAGTGAGATTTACACCGGTAGGCCGTGGACTTTTCAATTGACCTGTTATCTACAGGGAGTACTATGAATGAACAGACTTGGTTGATATTTGTTTGCATATGTGGTTGCAGTGACTTCGCCTTTCTTTCTGTTGTGAACAACGCCCATTGCCGGATTTATTTGACATCCGCTTTCAAATATCTCTCTTCTAAGTGAAATGAATCAGATACTAACTATTTCAATATGGAATATTGTTCAATCACTTGTACATGACAAGATTTCAGTGAATGATTCATTAAATGTCAAGTGAAATTTAATATTTTCCGATTACAGTAAAATAATTTTGTATTATACCTCAAATTTTGAGAAATGAGAGATCATTAAAGAATTTGTCCATCACAAAGAGCGTAGACAACATAAATTCAGTGGTTTCCCGGCTTGATTCTGAGGAAGTTTTCGCAATTTTTTCGCTCAAATATAACAAAATTATTGAATAAATTGAACCCAGTGTTATATCGTATCAGGTAGAAACTTCGCGTTAATAGATAAGGGTTTCTAAAGACTTCCTGTTTCACTTAAATCAATGACTTTTGTACATCTTCCCAGCGGGCTGAGTCTTGTTTGGGCCTTTTTTAGAATTTCTTTTAAGTGGAGTTGATTCTAGATTACCTTAAGATGTCGAACTATCTTTCAGATCCCCTAATGTTGACGAATTAAAATTTCAACCAAATATTCATTCTATTCAGCATTTTTAATGATATATGAATGTATATGAATGATAATTGGGTAACAGATATTCCATTAAGGATCAAAGTTGAGGAGGGTTTAAGATCTTAGACATATTTCATTAATAAAGTGAATAGGATTTAATCAAAATATCATTTTTGTAAAGAGATAGAAAATTTTAGCATTCCAGACGAGAGATTTCAGAAATTACATTCTTTACCGCAATGAATTTCCTTCAACTGTTGGCGTTCGACATAAATTATTGAAAATACGTTGTTTATAAGGGATTGATTCATTTTTGGAGAATCACTACAGAATACAGAATAGAATAGAATAGAATTTTATTGATCCTCTAAGACATACAAATATGTTTAGGACATTCTTAAATTGGGTTGATATAT
Source organism: Micraspis discolor (assembly GCA_030674115.1). Classification (NCBI taxonomy): domain Eukaryota; kingdom Metazoa; phylum Arthropoda; class Insecta; order Coleoptera; family Coccinellidae; genus Micraspis; species Micraspis discolor. Next base: position 10,282,858 of record JARTUT010001740.1, read on the forward strand.
TTACAGAAACTTCCTAGGGCCTCGACTATATTTTTAATCGTTAAACGAAATCGATTCGGCGGCAGTTGCATATATCTGCCAGTTAGTATAGTTATTCAAAAATTGATGAACGAAAACATTGATTTTTGTCAAAAATAGTTCATTGAAATCATTTTTTCCATACACCGTTGGAAAGAAGCATCCAAGCGTAGATAGAAAAGCTTTTATTTAGGTTTAAAATTCAAGTAAGTACAATTTCCCGGGCTTGGCCATGATTTTAATTCTTACCAGACCGCTAGAGGTCGCGGAAGGCTGTTCCAGAATATCGTGCGTGATGCCATTTCATGTAACTTTGATTTATGCATCCAAGAACTCTCAAATGAGGTTTCACTCAACCTATCTCCCTAATTCAATTATGCACAGTGACTTCTTTTTAATAGTCACCGTATAATTATGGAGGCTTAAATGCCTTCTCTCGGAGGGCCGTACTTAAAGACCGAAATATACGAAAAAGATGTCCCAAATTTTAATTTGAAAATCAGCTCAGAGCCTTCTTAAAATTTCAATAGAATTTGTAAACTGTCCAGCAATATAACCGTCATAACACTATCTACCTGGAATCTTCTCACAATATAATAAATATCATTTGTAACAAACTTCGCAAACACCCCCTTTTCTTGTCTATAGGATTCCAGTTATTATCTATTTACTAACTAGGAAACAGAAATACTAAACTGAATTTAATTGGCAATTCTAGGAATTTTAAAGCTTTAGAATTCATAACCTCATTCTGAGGCGAATTTATGGGTGAGGGTATTAGTATTTACTAAATAGGAAATAAAAGAACCAAATTGAATACATCCGACAATTTCGAGAATTTTGAAGCTTCAGAAACCACTCTGAGGAGGATATAGGATTAGGGATGTTATTGCTTGCCCTTGAAAATAATGAAAAAATGTACTCTATACTAGAATGAAATTTGTGAATATGTAAGATATCAATAACTTTAAAATCTGCTCAATTTTTGTTTAAATACGTTTCAACCTAGTTCAAATATCTTCCAAGTTACTACTTGATCCGATGGATATTCTACGAGTAAGAGGAAATCAAATTTCAAAGCCTCGTAACTCTTGAAGCATTGAACGGATTTAGCCCAATAACGAACTTGACTGAGATATTTGGAGAGTTAACCTATTCTGAAAATATGAAAAACTAGCTCATCTCTTTTGGAAGATAGAGAGTATACGGTACGACGGAAACCGGATGGCATACTCAAGATTGAACCTGTATTATTCTTCAGGAAGTCAAACCTAATCGAGTGAGACCATTTTCGGCTCGATATTCGAACATTAAAGACATTTGGAGAAAACGTTTTTTTCAATAAACAAGAAGTATATTTGTAGAAGTGTTGAACGAAGATTGTTAACAATTATTCTAGATTTATGTACTCAAAATGCATGGTGACACTGCCTATCATTCAATTGTTTAGACTGAAAGTTCTTTCTTGCTGGTCGATCATAGACGACATTAAATAAGTGAAATAAATAAATTATATACAATTTTCATTACTCAAAATGTACCGGTTTTTTAAATATTTATGAATTATGAATATACTGAACCCCTTATCCAGTAAAACAATGTAAACACTAAGGGTAGGTTGTTCAATTGAAAATTAATCCCGGTGTTATGGAATCAGTGTTAACTCCGGATTAAGACGTTGATCGATGTTCAATGTGAAATTAGCACCGGCTTATTTAATCCATCGGAAGGTTTGGCAACAATACAACAATTTATAAGTGTAACCATCGAACACCTAATTTTCAGTCCTCTCCTTTGGAAAAAGAAATGTATTTTTTGTATGCGATGATATATGTGTACAATTAAAATATGAAATTAAAACTTATTGAAGGAAACACGAATCAGATAAGAATCATTAAAATATTCATAACACAATTTAACATACCAGGTATACCGGTATGAAGTGAGCGTCAAGACACAAATGTCTCGATAGGAAACATTTAATGTGAACGAGCCTTTATTTTTTTTATTTGTTTGCTATGTGGAACAATGGCCAATACTTTGAATTAAATGTTTTTAACTTTCCCATTAATACACTGATCAACAATTGCTAGGGATCACTTATGAACTTCTCTTCATTTGCATTTTTTTCAAGTTATCTCGTGAATATCTGTACATTATATGTTCTCTAAGGAAAAATTAAGATGTTTTGAGTTGATTATAACAAATTTTTCCTCACTTTATCGGCTCTTGTTCACAAAATCTATTATTATGTGTAGGCTGTTACAGGTGGAGTGAAAAGCAATGTGGTATTTGTTATTAAATCTGTTTTTTTCTCTCGTTCAAACACATAAGGTGACAATAATTGAAGAAATCAGAACAATATCAGCTTATCGGTCATGCAGAGAAGACGTTTGGCTCCTGTGCAACTGGACCAAATCATACGGTGGATACAGGTAGGTTTGTCCCAGCGAGCTGTTGAATGTTTTGCAAAGTGTCGTGAGTCGGGCTTGGAATAGGTTCATCCAAAACGACTCAGTAGCTTATGTTCATGGGGGAGGTCGGCAGCGCAGTACAACAGCTGCCCAAGATCATCTTTTGATCTTCACTGCTAGGAGAAATCCCACTTACCCGGCGTCGCGGCTCAATAGATCACTGAGAGTTGCAACAGGAGTTCCAATTTCGAGCCAGACTGTAGGACGACGACTACATGTTCGTGGTTTGAGAGCATGTAGGAGGGTACAACATCTCCGTTTGAATAGGGAACACCGGGTTCATCGACGGCAATAGGCTGAGGAGCACCATTTGGACAGTTGAAGATTGGAGCCGATGTTTATTTACGGATGAGTCTAGATTTCGTTTGGTCAACTCCGATGGACGTTTTCTTTCTTGGAGGAAAAGAGGTCGAAGTTTATGGTACCCACAACAGCTTTTGGCGGAGGTTCTATATGTGTATGGGGAGGCATTTGTTTGAACCAACGCACAGAGTTGGTTGTTCTGCAGAACACCACAATGACCAGCCAGAGATATCACGATATGATTATTGAACCCATAATTGTTCCGTTTGCGGCTGCCTTGGGCGAGAATTTCATTTTAATTGACGATAATGCGCGTCCACACCGTAGTCGTCTGGTTAATGAAGCGCTAGAAACTCACGCTATTGATAGGATGGACTGGCCAACTCGCTCTCCAGACATGAATTGCATCAAACATGTCTGGTCTGAGATGTCTAGACAATTGTCAACCTTAGAACAACCGATCAATAACCTGGCAGACCTTTCTAACGCTTTACGGGATATTTGGACGAATTTGCCCCAAAATTTTTTAAATCGTTCGATTGAAAGTATACCTCGTAGGGTAGAATGCTTGAGACGAGCTCGTGGGGGTCAACTAGGTAGGTACTAGCTTAACCGAAATCTCAGCCTTCTTGTGGTTTCATCATAAAATTTTTATGTTATTCAAATACAGAATTTTGAGTGTTCCTAATAAAGTCTTTTTTGCTCTCCAATTTTCCATTTTTTCATTCTTTTCTCAAGTGAACTATATTATCAACTGAAAATACTCTGATATCTGACTAAATTTATAATCTTGGAGCGAATATTTCAGAAATAAATTTAGAAAAAGTAAGTGATCCCTATCAATTGTTGAGCAGTGTATTTAGTGTTTTATTTTCACAAAAAAAAAACGCTCATTTCATACCGGTATACCTGATATATTTATCCATTCCAAGTTACAAAATATGTACATCTATAGTTTTTTCTTTCATTTGAAATCTAGGTCTCGAGCTTAGAGATAGTCGAGTTCCATGAATTAAAACAAAAGTAGCCAGTTGAAGAATAATAATAAAATGCAATTTAATATTTCTTCCTAATTCTTTTCTTTTTAACCATCATACAAAAACAAAACCCCATCTTATTCGCTAGTTTGTAGAAATTGTCACTGCTGAAATAAATTGTTTGGATGAAAATTGTACTTATTTTTTGAAGAACTCAAATTCATGAAAATCTTACATTAGATGAAAATGAATGTTAATTCCGTCTCAAACCGGTGTTTTCTCTTAATTCTCCATTGAAAACCGATCAAAACTACTAATCCACGAATCAACCTAGATCCAGAGATCATCAGAGACTAAGACAATGAACGGTGTCAGTACATTTCATAATTCGAAAGAATGTTAAAGAAGATATCAAGATTACAGAACTGTACTCAAAATGCATGGTGGTACCAGAGACAACTCTCTGATGGTACTATCCATTATTCAATAGTTTGGGTGGATGTTCTTTCTTGATGGTCGTTCGCAGACGACATTAAATAAGTGAAAAAAATGAAATATTTAGAATATTCTCTGGTCCATTTAAACCGTACAATATCTTTCTACGATGATTAAGTGAAAGTGATGAATATACTGAAGTTCACATCCAGCAAAACTCTTATGAAGCTTGTCTAATAAACGAAATGCACGTCTCTTAAGAGAGCCATATCAGGTCATAGAATTAGAGATGAATGAAATATAGAACACAAAGCACTCAACTCCTATATTCTTTCAGGACATAATCATAGAACTAAATGTGTACTGTCCGAATAAACGTGGTTCCGTTAAAATTAATTGCATCATGCGAGAACATCCTTCCATTCAGTTCAAACCGAACTTTCAAGGTCTACTATTGCGATGATAGCCATTAACACGGCTCAGAGAATTACATAAAGAATAAGAAAATAGTTGACTTACCATACGTGATATTATGTGTAATAGTTCCATCCAGTGATACAATGACAGTTTTTGTCATACTACGAATAGACGGCGAAAGACCGGATTTCGACAACGGAACCGGTGTTTTAACGAAAGGATCTTTCGATTCACTCTCCTCTTCTTTCTCAGACATAGTTTATATTTTCACTCTCGCACAGTTTTATAACTCGGATAAGAACTACTTATTTATTGACGATCCATCATTTCAACGTGTGATTTAAATTGATTGAAATATTAAATTGGAAGTAAATGCAGGAAAATAAACCATGTTTTGGGAGGTATGTCAAATATTGGCAGAGTAGGCTGGTCGCGGTGAGCAACTCACACTTCATTGGGAATATCTTGATCTAGAGGAAGGTCACTTGGGCAAACAAATACCGCAACAATTATTATCTCTGATTGGTGATAAATATACTATTCATAGGAGTCTCCTCTCACGCCAGGCATTTCATTTGGAATAAATCATTGAAAAATTGAATCTCTCCGTTTTTGCGTTTATTTCCTTATTGTATTTATGCAGTAGGTTATCTAAGGCCAATAGGAACTATCACATGTTGGGAGTAGCCAACTTACTATGAGTTCTCTCCTACGTGACCCATTTTTCCATTGTCAAGATCATTGATCCATAATATAAGGCATATAATGATAATAAATAGGGATAATGAACCGGTTTATTTCGATACGAGGAAAATCTACGATTTAACCGAAATAACTGCGCAAGCTTGAAGCGTTTCTAAATTTATAGGCTCGTTTTTCCTTGTGTGAACTGCGGAATACTGGGATACACTTTCTCTGTCATACAATCGATACCAACTTGTTGCACATCCGAATAGACTGAATTTATGGGAAATTTAAGATTAGATGATTATCTTATGATTAGAATTCAATTTATGAAGCTTCAACCGAGTTCGATGACTGCTTCCAAGACTTCGAGGGATATTCGGTCCATTTGTGTTGGCCAAAATCTATTTTGTTAAAAATTATTTTGAGGTTGTATTTGCTTTGACGCCTGGAGACACTGCATCGATTCCATATATGGCAAAAAATTATCCAAGGCTAAATGTTTGAAAATCTTCGTTTCAAAGTTTCAGTTGTAGAGATATAATAAAGGCTTCACATAAAAACAATAATTGTCGGGTACTCTAGCATCATGGTGATTTGGATGCGGACACGACGTGTGGTAAGGTTCAAATCCCGACGGCTTCCGTTCCCAAATATCACAAAGAGCAAATCGCAGTCTGTGGCATGGCGTTTATATTGAAAATCACACTGAAAAGATCAGTGTGTGTCCAACAGGGACGAAACCCTACATAGTAAAATAGCAAGCATAAAACCAAGTCAGATAAAGTTTTTGATTATACAATCACTCTCAATTGATATATGATTCTATGTACAGCGTGTCCTCTCAATGATAACCTGGTAATAAAAATATATCCACGTCACTCAATGAAGGGATAATGTAAATTCTTCGAAAAAATTTATAATTTGATATCCTTCGTCGAAATTTCAAGCACCCTGAACCTAATTTTCACAATTTCAAAGTAATTTTTTTCATGTGATCTCAGATATGAGTGGTATCAATTGCTGTATCAATTGTTGTTCAACATATATCACGATTTCAAAAAGGATACAACACTTGCCAGTGTTCTTACCAATTAAAGTTACTACTTTTAGCGAAAAGATTTCAATAAAAACACCAAACACCTTAATGTTCTGATGAAAAACTGATTGAAAGATATTTAATTTTATCACAAGGAATGGTGATTTTTATGAAATCAAGTACGACAAATTTTACCTGTGCATAACTTTATTCTGACCTGCTTCGACAATTTTTTCAAAACAGATGTGAAATAAATCTCAAACGATAGAAGGACATTATTCATGATCACTTTCTTGATTCGGATAATTTTATTGATCCTTTTTCTTATACAGTGGAACTCCCCTAACTCCAGCTTTCGTATCTAGAAGAATTGTTCAAGTCGAATTTTCTTCAGAAGCAAAACGTTTTGACAACATCGCCATGTATTTCTCCCCTATAAGTCGAATTTCCATAACTCGAATATTTCTGAAACTCTAACTGAAATTCAGCAGTAACCGAGGCGGCAATCAAGCATAACTCGAATTTTTTGGGGCAACACTCACTGCAACTTCGGGGAATTACCGAGCGGAGAGTCGCCGACAGATCCAAACTTGTTTTTCTTAGTTTTCTTAAGAACGTTTAATTGCGCGCGTTCTATAAAATATCAGTTCTGATTAGTTACCTCGTGAAATTTAAAAAGGCTTTTTGTTGTGGTGGACTAAAATGACATCAAAGCGAAACTTGAAGTGTTCGACGCTGAAGGAGAAATTAAAATCAATTGCTGAAGTAGAAAGAGGCGAAATGAAAAAGAAAATCATTGCTCAACAATTTGGGATACGTTTCGTAGATATATTTCTACTTCTTCAGGGCTACAAAAGAGAAATTTTTTTTCACAGAGATCGAATATGGTACAAGTACATCTGATATAAAAATTGAATAATGGATTAAAACATGGTTCCAAAATAAACATATACAACAAACGGTAACAAAATCGTACAATTGAAACTATATATTAAAATTACATTTATTCGAATTTATTTGTTATTTTTTCTTTTTCTATTTGGATTTGACAGAAACACACATTTAAAATCGAAAAAACCTTACCAAAGTCGAACTTATGTTTTACACACAAAGGATCTTAATATTAGTTTGTTGAGCAAATTGAAAAGGAACTTATGGGGAAACTTTGGAAAACTCCGTCTAGAATGTTTTTTAGACAAATTGCAAAACATCACAATCACTTGTTATGGTCAATGAGTGTTCCGAAACTGAAATATTTATTTCTATCTTAACCTGTTCAACAACAGGTGGAGTCTAAATATGTTGTTAAAAAGTTGAATTCCTCAATTCACTGTTATGAATATTTGTTTTTGAAAAGATCTAATATGTTATTATATATCAAGCTCAAATTTTGTGTGTCAGTTCGGCAATTGACGGTATCATTTAGTTTTATGTATATCATCTCACTGATGGTTCTTTTTGTATAATTTCTTTCTATGTCCAAAATAGAAACCGCTTGAAAATTAAATTTATGTTTATTATCAAAATGATGGGTTGCAAGGGCTGTTTTAGTATCTTTAGATCTATATTTTTCTTGACAATCATATTTGTGCTGACTTATTCTATTTTTTAGATATTGTTTAGTTTGGCCAATGTAACTCTTCGAACAATCACTGCAAGGGATCTTATAAACCAATTCGCTCTGATCCAACATAGGGTCGACGTCCTTCAATTTAGAAAATAATGCGTTACAAGTTGAAATGTTGTATGAAACTACTTTTATGTTATGAGAAAACGATTTTATGAGCATATTTATTTTGTTAGTGAGTCCAGGGATGAATGGAAATTTTACATAATGTATATCTTGAGTGCTATTCTCATTTTCCGCGCTTGCCACTATCGGTCTAATTTTGATATTGTTGTTCCCAATTATTTTATCAATAAATGATTTCGGGTAGGCATTTAGTTTTAAAATATCTCTGATTACTACCAAATTATCTTTGTGAAAAGAGCTGTCGCTAAGATTTTTTGATCTGTACATAAGATTTTTAATTGCTGCTACTTTGTATGAAAAATTGCAGAGTGAATTGTAATTTAAAATTCGTCCATCAATAGCGCATTATTTTCAATATCAGAGCTAAAAATAGAATAAGTAAACAATATCTAAAAAATAGAATAAGTAAAGCACAAATATGATTGTCAAGAAAAATATAGATCTAAAGATACTAAGACAGCCCTTGCAACCCATCATTTTGATAATAAACATCAATTTAATTTTCAAGCGGTTTCTATTTTGGACATAGAAAGAAATTATACAAAAAGAACCATCAGTGAGATGATATACATAAAACTAAATGATACCGTCAATTGCCGAACTGACACACAAAATTTGAGCTTGATATATAATAACATATTAGATATTTTCAAAAACAAATATTCATAACAGTGAATTGAGGAATTCAACTTTTTAACAACATATTTAGACTCCACCTGTTGTTGAACAGGTTAAGATAGAAATAAATATTTCAGTTTGGGAACACTCATTGACCATAACAAGTGATTGTGATGTTTTGCAATTTGTCTAAAAAACATTCTAGACGGAGTTTTCCAAAGTTTTCCCATAAGTTCCTTTTCAATTTGCTCAACAAACTAATATTAAGATCCTTTGTGTGTAAAACATAAGTTCGACTTTGGTAAGGTTTTTTCGATTTTAAATGTGTGTTTCTGTCAAATCCAAATAGAAAAAGAAAAAATAACAAATAAATTCGAATGAATGTAATTTTAATATATAGTTTCAATTGTACGTTTTTTTTACCGGTTGTTGTATATGTTTATTTTGCAACCATGTTTTGATCCATTATTCAATTTTTATATCAGATGTACTTGTACCATATTCGATCTCTGTAAAAAAAAAATTTCTCTTTTGTAGCCCTGAAGAAGTAGAAATATATCTACGAAACGTTGGCATTAGTTGGATGTAGTTTTTGACCAATTGCTTTCCTCAAAATTCCATGAAAAATCAACCTAATGGAATAATAATCACTATAGTTTATGCGGTCTATCAGAGCGAGTTCATTGAAAAACTGATTGAAATCTTGTTTGTTCAGTGAGATCATAATTAATTCTTAATTTCGATCTTTCATTTTATACAAAAGTGAGGAATTCAAATGATCAGAAGTTCTCGACAAGGAATGGTGATTTTTTCAGAAATCAAGTATGACAAATTTTATCTGTGCATAACTTTATTCTGACCTGCTTGGACAATTTTTTTCAAAACAGATGTGAAATAAATCTCGAACGATAGAACGACATTATTCATGATCACTTTCTTGATTCGGATAATTTTATTGATCCTTTTTCTTATAATTGGTTATTTAAATTTCAACATCGATTTTTAGAATTTTAAATTATTCAATATTTCGAATAGGAAGGCACATATTATACCCTATGTTTGAACTGTAGACTCACGAAATGAACTTCATTTAATATGATTCGATTTCAAGGACAAAGCCTTTCTAGTCTCAGAATAACCGCGCGCCACTGAAAAAGGTTGGGGACTGCTGGAACTGGAATAGATCGATAGTGGTGTCCCCGAAAAGGAAGTTAAACAAGTCTCGTTTTGGGGCTATCAGTGGGTTGGTCGTTGGTTAACTATTATATGTGTTTATTGTCAAGAACTATGCTCTGCTGATTAACGATAGTATTATATTTAAGTCATCCTTATTTAGTGGTGGTGTTCATTCACAACAAGAAGTGTGAAAATGGCTGGCTTACTGAATGTTTTCAAGGAAATTCAATGGCCTTATTATGTGATAGGATTGATCCTTTATTTCATAGTTAGAACATCATTTGTTGTTTTAAGAGAGAAAAAAAGACGTGCTGCTTTACGTGCCCAACAGAATGAAGGTAACGCTGGGAAATTCCATTAATTGAAAGTTCTATTAATCAGTTAGTGACTCGACTCTAAAATTATTAAAATTTTTGATCTTAATCAGTTAATACTGTGTGTAATTTCAATAGCTAGGAAAAGATAAGAATTTTCTTTGTGTATTATGGCATGCAAATGCGGAAATGGTGGAGGAGCGGTTACTCGGTTACTCTTGAATTAGAAATCACCTGATGGAATACTTTGGTCTTTATCTCTATTAGACAATCCACAACTCGCTTTTTATACTGCAAAAATATTTTTGCTAATAGACTAAGGATACACTCGAATTCAATAATTGGCTTTAGAAAAACTATTAATCTTCAATTTCTCAACTTCACTTAGTACGTTGTGTTGCCTGCCTTACCATTAAAGGGGCACAAATTTCCGCTTTGACAATTTTTGTTTAAATCATCGCTAATGAAATTTAGTATTTTTTTACTTTTACAAATTCTAGTTTCCATACAGTGTGTCCCAAGTTCGAGTACTCATTGAACAATTCTGGAGAACTAGATTATGATATTTTTCCATATTCTCAATTGAGGTGCAACGGTCTTGAAACCTGGATTGTTTCTGTTATAGAAGGAATTGAAACTAATTTTTCCAAAAAAATTATTTTAATGATAATAGTCCAAATGATTCATACCTAACGTTTGTGCGTTTTTAGTATTATGATCGTTTTCACATTTTAGAAATTGAAGAAACAAGAAATATTCAGTAAATACCAAATTTTGAAAAGATCTACTCAGTATGTTTGAAAAATGAGTTTTGTTTCAAAAATCGTGACTATTCTAGAAATATCTCTAATTTCTAACTTAAATGACTTTCGAACTATGTTGAAAAACAAAGAGATACCTGTCTTCTGTGAAAAACTTCATTTGTATCAATTCACAATATTTTTCCTGATTTTTTTCAACTCATAAGAATTAACCTAGAAGAATTTTCTATAGAAATATATCGTGATCCATCTCTTTCATCACTTGAATTTATTTCAGTAGGTTGAAAGTTCTACGATGTATTAGTGGTATGATAATTTTTAGTCGATTTCATTTTATTGACATTTGTTTTGTTATATAGAATTATATTACATGAATAAGAACAATGTTTGAAATTACTTTGTTTTAGTTTTAGTTGCCGCAATTACCAAAAATATTTTGGTTCAATATTACCAACTAAAAATAATATTGATTCAATTAAAATTCAATTATCAAATGTTTTTAGGTGCTGAACAGAGAGAGGCGACAACCAAGGATTCAGAAAACAAAAAAGCAGATTAGATCTAGTCTTAACAATAACGATGATGAAGAAAAATAAGACTGCGAATACAAAGCTCCGATGGGTTGTTATTAAGCTTTTCTAGTCCACTCAAATGTTTTTATATGTTGCATTTAGTGTCAAGAATTTAATAAAAGTGATCTATGAATAGTTAACGTTCTTTTTGATAGTAATAATCTGCTTTCATACCGCTATGCTCAACTCTTGGTGAAGTAGATAAGCATGCTTTTTTAATTGGACCGTTTTGGGCATACGGAGTTCAGAAAAGCCACACAAAGTTACATATTTGCCTATTATTATATTGGTTCAATAAAGAACATACATCATCCCTGTCAGATGTGATTAAAGGTAATAATGAGGGAAATATATTTATTTTATTTCAGTAATCCTAAAAAAGGACTGCTCTGCCTTTTATTTATATCAAATGATCACATTTCTAAACAAGTACAATTATTTGGGCTTATGATTGTTTTATATTATATTTCGAATTTTCAACCAAATAATTGTCAAAAGTGGTTCGCTCAAGATGAAATTCTCTGCAGCTGATCAAAATATATTGTAGAAATTCTCAAAAATGTAGTACACTTTCTCTATTGCCTTTTAAGAGCCTAAAGTATGCATTCCTCGTGGAACAAAATGAAAAATGTATAATAATTGTTTCTTTATTTTCAGCTAATTTTTACATACATTTACAAAAAGCAGCATGCAGCGCATAAAAAATAGTGGAATGTACATAATATGTCTTGTCCACTTTTCCTTACACAGTACATATTGCATGAAGCGTTCAATGTAAAGTTTAAGGCATTTGCTCAGTTCATTCTCGAGACATAATTCAATGGACAGATGAACCTTTACAAACTGAATAACTTAACTTAATCAAGAGAAAATTAATAGTACATATATATATAGTTATATAGAGTATATGTATTTATGTATTGTATCTTTGCTTTGACGTAATGATAAGAATTATTATAATTATGATGAAAATTAAATCAATTCCGCCACGAAATCGGACTCGTATCGAAACTGAAATCACTTGTCCATCGAATTCTAAAGTAACCAAGGAAAATATAACAATATAAAAATGATCGGTACTTTGAATCAAAAAAGAAATGGTAAAATATAAATATGTCACATCACACAAATAAACATAATTATTTACATTTAAAAACTTACTAAAACTAAAGTTATCAATAATAAATATCAAATCAATGGAATATTCTCCACAAATTGTTAAAAAAATAATTTTTCATATTGAAATGTCTTGTCATATGGACTTCAATTGCGATCAATTCTTCTCTATTATTATAATATTTTTTTTATATCCGTAGACTAGAAAACAGATACTTCAAATAAATCCAAAAAAATATAATAATAATAACGACTATAAACGTAATTTAAATAATGATAATTTGGATAACTTAATTTTTTAAATAGGAATATGATATTTGTGAAATTCATCACATTGGGGTTGTAATGGAAAAATATATTTAGAGTCAATATTATTCTTGAATGAGAAAAATTTTGTTGTTGATTTTTTGCTATCAATAAATTCATCCTTAACTATTAAGTTCTTAAGTTGCCTATATGGGATATACACACATTTTTACAGAATCCACGGCATTTCAGATTCAGATTGTATAGAATCAGAAAATTTTAAAATGTTCTAAGCCCAACAATTCAATAACTTTCAATTTCAACAATTAATTCAGATTCTGATCACAGAAATAATACATAAAAATGAATTATGCGATATTTCGATCATTTTTCCATGACAAAAATTTACATAAATCAACATCTTTTAATTTTTATGCTGATAAAACATTTTAATTTTTCATCACTCTGTCCCTAACGTAGTGTTAAATACTTTGGTTTCGAAGATGTGTTGTTTCAAAGCACATGGAAGATAAAAGTTTCATCAAAATTCCTGTTGTCTGTTCATAGCCGTGTGAAATATAAATGAAGTAATGAAACCAAACAGATGAGGAATGAACTTGTGGCACTGCTAGCTGAGTTTGGATTCTTGGATTCTGAAACATTGAAATTCATAGTATAAATATACAGATTAATATTCTATCGGAAACTCTATTAACACATGTATTTAATTCTACTTTGAAATTAATAGTTTATAAATTACGTATTGGCTTTATATTGCATTGAAAAAATTTTTCGATACAGTTGACAGTATGTCATCGGTCTTTTTGACTAGGATGGTTTATCGTATTTTGAGTGTGAAGAAATTGAGTGATATACATGTATTTCTAGAAGTATATGGTATCCCAGATATTGCGGATTTTAACAGGAAAAATCAAATCATTGAGACGGTTGGGTACGGTTACAAAATTGTCATTATGTTAAACCCGGGAATAAATATCAACAAGTTCAAAACCATTAAAATAAACTATTTACCAGGAACAAAATTTACTGCTAGTTATTCTTTCTTTTTTGAATCCATGTCAGAGACCACCGATATACTCGTAGCTTTGAGGAAGCCTATTTGGTTAGGCTTTTTCTTGTTGCTGATGATTTTTATTTAGAAAATTCATACAAGGGATGTTTTTTATATTTCTGTGAAAACACCGATATGTTCATCATCCGTAATGTGTGCCTTTGAAACATGCGTTCAAAGCGGAAACCACTTTTACAATTTCGAAGAAGTTGTGTGAGTGTAAGTCATCTTGCAAAACGATTTGGCGATTCCGGTTGGGTGCCATATCTAGACTGTATGGTAGATGACCCATCAATTAAATTTTTGGTGTGGACAAATGCTCTCTTGTTGATGTGTGTGAGTCATCATGCAAAATGATTCGTAGGTTCCTTTCAATTTATCGAAATCTTCTGATGAACAAATGGTCGTGTACCAAGCTGAGGTTTCGGTCTTTTAATTTTTAAGAGCAACAGTAGACTTATGACCGTCTCCATTCACTCCTAGCTCGCACTGGGTACTTTCGTTGGATTTTCTTTGAATTATAAATCCAAACAGTCTGGTTTCCTTTTTTCTGGTTATATATCCAAGACTATGCTATAAATTGAGCCGTTTCCAATTATCTTTATGCGAGAAATTTTCTAGTGAGAGAGCTCATATCAATTCTATTTCGTTATAGTAATTGAACGATTCTAATTATATCATTTAACAGTTGTCTTCAATTTATTCCTAACATCCAGCACTTCTGGTAATGTGAGCGAGCTTGCACTGAGTGAGCTCAAGGCAAATATTTTTTTATCTGCCCGAGATATTTCTTTCCACATAAAAAGACTTTGATACCATAAATAGCCTGGCTAATGCATTCAACTATTAACATAAAAAAGTTCGAGTGGATTTCCGAGATAGGGTATGTTCCGTAGTTATTATTCACCGTAGAATATGCCCTTATATAATGAATTAAGTAAACGAAGTTTTAATATTTTGGGAAAAAATTGATAATATTAGGTGAGATTTTGTTTGACATACCTACGCCGTTTTTATACCTCACGTAATTTATAAACCACTACTTTAAATATAATACATAATATTCTGGTGGATAAAAATCAAACATGCCACATATAATAAAAAAATAAGAAAAAGTACTGTCAATTTTTGATTTGAAATATATCATCTTTCAATAAATTTTAGGAAGGTTGAGTTCGGCAGAAACAACAGGTTAACTGATGGTGAGGCCGAATGCCTTCAAACGCAACTTTCATAAAAAAGCGTAAGTGTACGCAAAATATTTTTAAGAATTTAGCGCGAGTTATTAGAGAAATGCGCATTCATATTCCCTTCTGTGAAGAAAATACGTGTCAAATTTTCATATGCTGTGCGCTGACAGTTTCAACATGTTAAATTTTGTTGTATGTCATTTAGACTTGACCTCAGATGGTAGATTTATATTCTTATTTTCAATCATCAACATTGGTTTTGTGGTCCAAACCTTCTCAATGAAAACAGCAATCTGTTTCAGACGAAACAGGCATTTTAGCTAAGTATGAAAATTTTAAACACAACCATAATATTATAAAACATAATATGTGATTGTAATTTCAACTGTACAGATAGTTTGCATGAATGCTGTGGCGTGTATACATGTAATTTCCTACTTCAAATGATTGGTTGGAACTTTCAAGTCTATATGCCTGAATTTTGTCCACATATTGGACGAGAATACTTTGACAGGCTTCAAAAACGCTCCATATACACAGGCCTTAAAGAAACTCCTACTAGTTTTACATAGTCAAGAGATATTTTTTCTTTATTTCGAAAATGATTTTTATCCTAAACGCATAATGATTTCAGTTGAATATCTACATTTCTAGATGAATTCGAATCAGCAAATCCTTAGTTTCATTGGTTCGCAATATTGGGATATCTATATTGAATTCACTCTTGTATCAAGCTCTGGGTCAAATACAAGTCGAACTCAACCTAACAATCCAATCAAAGTTTGACAGTCTAAGATAATAATAAAAAGGTAACTACCGCCTATTTCAGATTCCTTCTCTGGTTGCTGTGCAAGGGGTACATCCAAGGGCATTGGGGTGGGTTTATCTGTGTAGAAATTATAGACTATATAATAATGAAAAGAAAAATTGCAAAAAAAATTTCAATAAAGCCGGATCATGCAATTGAAAAATGGAACTATGAGTGTTTGTTTATTTTTGCCTTTGAGAACGCAGAGCTCGCTCTGTTTGTGTTATTGTTTTGAAATTGTGATAAGCAATGAGAATTGCAAAATCATGCTTGAGAAAACAGTTAATTGCGATTTTTCATTTGTTCGTTTTAGAAAAAAAATTCTCTGTTAGAGAATTGAAAAATTGATGAGAACCTCAACAAATGGAAAAAATATATATTGGCTTTCTGAATTTCAGTTTGCAAGAAATATATTTAAATGCATAAAAAATTGAATTGTTTCATCGATTATTATTCATTTTGTGAAGTTCGGAAAACACTTCGTATCTTTGTTGTGTATGAGGTTTGTACTGAAAAAACTAAGTTGAAGATAGTCCTTGTTCATTGAGTATTTTACATTTATATCTGATATTGTCTATACCTAATTGTTTGGGCTTTTTCTGTAGCTATTTTGAAAATTTCAGGAAGTCTTCTTGTTGTTGTTATTGAATATAAAATTTTAATTATCGATAGATAATGATTTCTTCAATAAAATGTTTGTATATCTTCAATAAAAGCAAAAGCGAGCGTCTCATGTTTAATCGAAGCAGCTGAATGAGAGGGTTGCCTTTTATATTTTGGAATTGGACATCCTAAGTGTTGCAATCTGCTCTATCGTAATGCTTGATATTTTTGAGGTTATACGTAGTCAGAACGTGTTTTCGGAAAAACTGGACATGTTGCAATTGTACCTAGAACAACGTAGAACAGTCAATTCTGATTGGTACACAACCATTTGTTTGCCAGTTGTCTTCCAAGAAATCAGGAAAACCAACCGTTGAAGACGGATCACCCTTCATCACGACATTACGAGCTCAAACAACTGCATTTTTGAGCACTCAAAACATAGATTTGATGAGTTATCCGTCATATAGTCCTGACTTGGCACCGAATGAATTTTTTTTATTCCTATACGTAAAAAATAAAATGAGAGGTCAACGTTTTTCGACACCTAAAGAAGCGGTTGATGGGTTCAAAATGCATGTTGAGGAGATACCTCAATCAAAGTGGCAAAAGTGCTTCGACAATTGGTTCAAACGCATGCAAAAGTGTATAGATCTTGATGGGGAATATTTTGAAAAATCAATAAAGCTATTTTCGATTATTAATATTTGTTTTGTTCTCTAATCCCGAAATATAAAAGGCAACTCTCGTATAAGAAAGTCACTGCATCATACGCCTCAACTTATTGCAATAATAATGCTTTCATTCAATCAGATATATATATATATATACCGGCGTACTTCCTTATCATTCTAAAAGGTGAAATTTGTCATGATTCAAAATAAGTGAATGAAAACACCCAAATATCACTAAATACTCAAGGAATCAGTTCTCATATTTCCAATATAAATAAATGTTTATATCAAATATGTGTATGTATACCTTTGTTGTGTCTATGCGATTTTTTGTTACCATGCTTGCCGTGATGTGCTTTATCTAAAAAATGAGAAGCGAAACGCAAAATTAATAAGATTATAAAAGAAAAAAATAGCATTAAATGTGCGCCAAAAAATTAAATGGTTGTTTTCTTACCAACTTCCACAACAGTTACATCAGTGTATTCCGACCATCCATGAGTGTTTTGAGATCTGCATCTTGTTTCGTAAGTACCTTCGCCTAAGTCCTTCAAGGTATATTTTATTACGTAAACCCCATCTTCTCCTGAGTGTACATTAGGTTTAACCGTTTTCCATTCAGTGTCCTGTAAAGGAAAAAACGTATATGTTTTCCATTTGAAAAAATGAATACTCAAAAGTGACTAGTTCGGATAAAGATTTTGTTCAATTTTGAGATGTCTGTTTTGATGATGAATCTTCAACGGGTTAGGATTAGTTCTTAACTTATTGCTGGTGCCCAGTATTTAATTTCTGTGATGGTCGTACCTATCTGAGAAGGAGTTATGGCCTTGGTGACTTTTTTTAAAATACCTTTTCTTCCACCTTCTCTGTGTACGAAAGTAGAGTTTGTCTTTGATGTTCTTAGATTCAAACTTCGAGATGACGATGAGTCTCCGCCATGTAGCATATATCACTAACGCAAAGTATTTCATTAACGCAGTTCTTATATATTGATGTAAGTTATGAGGCTTCATCTTGGTAAGATTGCCTCCGATTGTATATTTGGCCTTGAATGGTTTCTTACATTGTATCCATTACGAATCCTTCTTATTTTCTCGAATAACCCCTTCACGTCTGACATGACGCAATTCATCATTATGGTAGGGTCATTGTTTATTTGTTGGGACTGCGGTCTTCATTGCGGACTTTTCATAATCTAGTTGATTAACAGTCGAGTCTACTTCTTCAAATGTTTGGATTAAGGTAGGTACGAAGTAAGGACAGGACTTTATGTTGTTGTTTTCTGTAGACTGTGGTCTGGGCGGTATATTTTTTTGTAATACTGTATATCAAGGTAAATAAGGCTATTTTTTTTCTATCTACTTATTGAAAAAAAACTAAAGTGGCAACATGGCAATCATTTGCTCCTTATGTTTAAAATCTATGTCACAACTTGTTACCGATACTGAGCGGTAAAAAAGTATGCTCCTCAAAATGGCGACCGATACTCAACATCGTTCTGTAGTGAGCGTATCATTTATCAAACCAACAATAGAAATGTCACAACAGTTCCGCAACTGTCGAGTCTGCTGAACGCGACCAATGTTTCTTTCTCTTGATCTCACATACTTTCTACATACATTTCATGTACTCTCTTCCTCTTATTTTTTCAAGATTGTAAGGGTTTAGTTAGCTGGAACAATAGCGGACCCGTTTTTGATGTAGAAGCTGACCATGATGTATGTCTTGGTCACAGATATGTAATTCTGATTTGTATTTTTGAAGTATATCATAGTAAGCCACAATCTTTAGAAGAAATTCAGCTAATGGGGAATGTCTTCTATTAACCTATAACAATTTAAAGAGAATTTCGAAAACTGAATTGACTACTTGGATTGGGTTAATTAAGTATAAGAGAATTAATTACATGTGAACAGATAATGGTTTCTGTGAAAGTTGCAAAATTATAAGGAAAATTGATATATTTTTAACATACCCCTCTCTTCCTGTACTGCAATTCATGTTCAGTGATCGGAGTCTTCGATTCAACCTTCCACGTCAAGACCAAATCCCTTGTTGGTTTCTCCGGCTTGATAAATTCCAAAACAGCTGGTGTTTTGACTAAACTGATCGACTTCTCCACAGTTCCCAAGCGATTTTTCGCTAAACATACATATTTACCGAAGTCTGTCTCTTGCAAACCTTTAAGTAGGAGGATGTGGTCATTGTCTTCGTTACGTAAATGGATATGTTCAGACGAGTGGACGGTGAGTCCGTTCCGGATCCATACAACATTGGCAGTAGGTTTAGCTTTGACTGAACATTTCAATTCCGTGTCCATATCTTTGTCGGAGTTCACAACGAATTTCTCTATGCTCACGATTGGTGGATCTGTATTGATCAGAATTAAACATAAATTATGATTATGATGAAGAATTGAACAAAAAGGTACAAAGAATCGTTTTATAAACACAATTTAACTTCTATAGGAAATTTTACTATTTGAAATTGACTTATTTTTGTACTTAAGTTCTTTCCATTTTGAATTCGATATTTTAGATATGAAATGATGAAAATATAATTCAGATTGAATTTAACGCGATGTTTGCTCGCTTATACAAAAGTTGTTTTTTGTAAGTTGATATCAACACTTTTGATAATTAGAACTCTTTCAATTTGCTGCAAGTTTTGTCGAAACATTTTCCAATGACAATTTCAATTGAAAATGGTTTCCTAGTTATTTTTGCAGAACCTCATAGTGGTAATTGAAATTTTTCTTGCCTCCTGATAAGTATGTAAAATACCTTTTTTTCTGAGACATATTTATTTCAGACCACTGTTTCTAAGGCCAATTTGAGAGAAGTTGCTTTATACCTGTTTTTGACACAAAGAGAAATTATTCAGTTGCATATAATATTTTATTCACCAAATATTTCTGGAGAATCTGGAGAACTGAGTGGCCACTCTATAAAGCCTTTTCTTCCAAAAAGATCCTAGCCTATCGAATGTGATCTCGTTTGAATTCAAGCAAATTCAAAAACTTAGTGTTAACGATCCCAGTTCTACTAAATACATATAATCATTATAAAAGTGAAGACTTACGTGTAAGTGTAATATTTATATACTTCATGGCAGGTTTTCCAATTTTATTATCAGCAAAACAGAGGTATTGTCCCTCATCTCTTCGTGAAACCTCAGGGATCGTCAATTTTTTTCCAGTCGCATCGAATCTTTCATTGACAGGTCTTCCTTCCTTCATTGTTTCTTTGTGCCAAGAGATCACAGGTTCCGGATAACCTTCAGCATGACATGTGAGAACTAGATCTTCCCCGACTTCAAGCTGAAAGAGGTTCAAGCTAGTATTTATTTGAATTTCAAATAAACTGCATCGATAAAGACAATAAGGTTTCAAAATTTAATCTAACCATGGATAATTTACAAAATACAATTAACTCAATGATACTCAATGAATCCGTATCATATAAAGGGTGAGTCTTTGACCACTGAGTTAATTTTAACCATAGGTTCTTGAGATCAAAAGAAATACTTTTTTCCCATAACGTTTTTCTATATTCAGCACGTTAAAAAGTTATAAACATTTTAAGTTTTCACATTGGGCAAATACCCCTCTTTAGTACAGTTTAGTTTGAATGAAAATTACCATCCGTAGCATCCACTATTGATTCTGAATTGTTTAAAAACATTATTTTCTCTCTAAGAAATGATTCACTCACTCATGATTCATTAGATCATTATATTGATTTAATTCCTTCTAACTTCAAATATCTCAAAAATGGTGCAATTTAGGTAAAAAGATGATGAATGATTTTATCTGAAAAAAGGACTAATGATTCTAGGAAGTACAAGATACGGACCTTTAGTTCAAGTGATATTTGTTTTTATGCAATTTAACAAATCTGTCCAGTAGTAGTGAGAAACCCACAAGAAATGGAATGAATCTATTGATGCCAACATATGCATGACTGTTATCAAAAACCTTCTACAAGAGATCATTTCAATTGATATTGTCGATTGAATATAACAGGTGAAAATGCAATTTTTGTATGAAATTTCAACATCCTTTTGAACGGGACCAAATTATAAAAAATGTTATAGGAAGAAAATGTTTCTTTTGACGTCAAGAATCTATGGTTGAAATGAAATCAGTGGTCAAAGACTCACCCTGTATGTATAGAAAGTTTAATGCGAAGCAACTTCTACCTTGTTTTGAAAATCCTTTAATGAAAATTATTAGAAAGTTGATATTTATAATTATAGCAGAATCATAATGAGTAGGAATTCCGTTTGGTATATCTTTGAAGATTAGATTTAAAATCCGGAAAAAATTAATAGATAGACAAAAATCAGTGATGATAGGGTAGCAGTATCAAACCCCGAAAGTTACACTTAGATGGTATTCATCTGAAGTTGTTAATACTTACAGTAGTTTTATTATTCTTGACAGAGAGCTCTTTTACGACTGGTTCATATCTGATCTTGAGATGGTGTGTGATTTCAGCCTTGTTGTGATCACTCACAATTGAAACACACTTGTACTGACCAGCATCATCTTTAGTCAAATCCTTGATAACAAGCGCGTTGTTCTTGAGTTGATGGTTAGGTTTCGCATGCAAGGCGATTGTGTCTTGATAAAGGATGTCTCCATTTTTGTACCAAATGATTACGCTATCGTCTGAAAAATGAAATAGTTTTACATAGGTTCAAGAAACTATTGAATAAGCTGATTTTAAACCTGTTATATTCGTGGAAATGCAAAGAAGGTTTAAACGGTGATAAATCTGACAAAATTGCTAGAAATTATAAAAATATTAAAGTATTGCCATGGTTATCGTTTATGTTACAAAATGGCGAACACGACGGGATCGTGAAATCAGAAATCGTCATTGTTTAAGATTGTAAAGGGATGTTTGGAGGGTGAAAAATTGGGAGAAAAATTAAGATTTGCAGCAGTTGAAATAATGATACTAGAAAAACCATTGGTTGTGATGGGTGCTTGGCAAAGAACTCATTGCAAAACTTGGTATCCCTAGCGTTGGTTTCATCAGAAATAGTTGCACCTTTGCTGAAATGAGGACGAAAAGCACATTCAGCCTTGACATTGCTAGTAATTATGCAACTACTGAAACATCTGATCTTTCAACATTACCAAAAACGCTTTATCAAAGATCCTTCAGATATGCAAATTGGTAATTCAAAAGAAATGTACAATGGCATAAAGACGTCGCTAGGTGCACTGGACAGGACTTCAAGCGTTTCAAGAAAAAAATGAAATGGAAAAACTAAAAATTTTTCCCAATAAATGTTGATATTGAAGAATATAGTTAAGATTATCCCATTTTAACTGACAAAAAAATATGAAAACGAAACACAGCCATTATGCTGATTTAAATAGTTTAATGAATTGTTGGCATACAGGAAACAAATCTAAGGTAGCAAAACCACTGTGGAGCAGGGTAATAAGTAGCAATAAAATAATTTGATGTTGAAAGATGTGCAGTACAAGCTTCACTTCTCATATTGCCCTAATAAAAATAATTCCAAGAACGAAAGAAAGAATAAACGAATAATTGAAGAAATCATTTCAGAAAATTCTTCTATATCTATTTTCTATCTTTTATGAAATTCAAATAGCCCAATTCAGTGTGGTTCTACAAAGTTCTACATTCAGAGATCTAAATGACTTACGTTTTTCGGTATCACATCCCAACGTCACTGTATTCCCTTTGTCTTTTTCGAAAATTCCAGGTTGTGTCAAGATTCGGGCTGGTTCCTCAGCACGATCGCTGTTTTTCTCTGTACTGACATCAGCAGCTTCTTTTTCATCTAAGGTATCATAATAATTTCCCATGTCCTTGTCCCCTTGCATGTTATCATCATCTTCACTATCAGCTGCATAATCCAAATCTTCCGGCCTACTCAAAGGTACAGCACCATAAACTGAAAAATAAAAATGGGTGTGATCATTGCATTCACAAAAACAATCAACATTTTTGCATCGAATAGGCGATTCACAGATATTTTTGAAAAAAGAATTTCATTCTGCTAAAAATTTCTAATCAAAGACTATGCGGGTGATAATATGTTCCTTGTCTTGGAAATATCTCAGTAAAATGAGGAAAAATAATCTTGCCATTCGTAGAATACGTCGAATACTATAAAAGTGTTTATTCAGCTTTTCAGCATTCATTTTGATATAAAAGTTTCTTTCATATGTTCTGAAGCTACTGACTTCATAAGAAAAATATCGAAGAAATTTTATTCACATGAAAAATCCTCTTCACATTTCGACAAAATGCCACACTCCCAAAAACACCTATTCGAATAAAAAAGATGAGAGATTCAAGAAAGAAAAATTCATACTTTTGCTGTGAAGAGTTCAGTCTTTTATTCCAGAACAAAATAAATGAACAATGTTGTCAGCTGGCAATTTTTTTAACTAATCCTTACAGATTCAGTCTCAGGAAATATTGGAATGATTAGTGATGGGTTCTACCCCACCACACGAAGTCAAGAACCCCTATAATAATCCTCAATTCAACCCAGAGGATGCAACAATTAGACGGCAAAGCCACATTTCTTTCGATAATAAATAACGTAAGGGTTATTTTTTCAGCTGCTCGAAGCCGTCATAATTTCTGTGCTGGGGAAGATGTAGAAACGCAATACAGAGGCGTAACATTGAGGAGTTCTAGTTATAATATAAAAATTTTACTATGGATTATGAATTAGACGTCTCCACTTATATTAGTATTTATAATTATGTATGAACCCACAATGTGCTCCAAATAAAAAAATTTAATTGTTTCCGAGACGAACAAGTTAATTTTTAACTAATATCTATTAATTGATTTCAAATTTCATTCCATATATATTTCCCTTATTTATCAACTTTGTTGCTAAATATTTTTTGTATCAACTTTGTTGTTGAATGCATTTTTTAATCAACTCTGTCGATGAATGCATTTAATCAATTAATTTACCATCAATAAGCCATTTTTTGACATTCATTTTTATCGTCACAAAATATTAATATTTAGGAGGTGCTGCAAAGTCAAAGACAGCTAGAATGATACACTGAATCTAAGAACTTTTACTAGAGGTATACTTCATGTATTGCCTTCTGTCATTGAAATATGAACGTTTTCTTGAATAACTCAGCTACTGATGCTGATTTTTTTTTACCGATGAAATAAGTTTTCTTTTTCATTTTTTGGATTGGTTGTTGATTACTTTATTGTATTGAATATCAAAAAGACTCATTAAGGAGGAATATCGGCACTGGCCTGGATCCTGGAAGATATATCATTATCAATGAAAAATATCATATTGGTTATATACAGTGTACGTGAAAATTATGGATTAAATTAATTTCCACGTAAGAAAAATATTTTGCAACAAAATTGTGATTTTGGTTTTACCTTTACCAAATTTGTATGTATTTTTAAAGAGTTTATGTTGAACCCTGTGCCATTGCCCTCTGAATTTTTTTAATAAGAAATGTGGATCATCTGGTATTTATTCGGCAAGGTCTTTGTATTTTCTTTACAGAACATTTCTTTGCAGAAATGTTGAAGAAAAAAATTTGTTTGAAAAATTAGTTTGAAGAGGTGTCAGTAGGTGCATTTTGTCATTGGCTTGTTTACGATGGTATCTAATGAATTTGTCATCAAATGAACGTCGACCAATACAGTTCTGTTCATTCACAACTTCGGTGATAAATTTCATCAGGTACCATCGTCTCAAAGAAAATGGGTCATGACAAAGTGCACCTAGTCCAACAGAAATCCTTCCCAAATGCATAACGATTTGGTTAAGATTTTAATTTGATCTGAGCCATTTCTCTCGAAAGTTTTCAAACTTGAAAAAAATTTTGGAAAAAAAAATAAAGGATCAGCATCAAACGAAGTTGTTTTAATAAATGGAAAGTCATTGGAAAAAGTCGAATAATGGTGATTGTTGAAAGAGAGGATAAATGTAGAAGACTTCATGTTGCACCACTACTGACTTCAACTAAAGCTTGATGATGCCGAGAGACATAACTGACAGGCAGAAAAAATAAAAAATGCAAAATGCCACATCATTCCTCCGTACAATGGTTTATTTGGACAACCCCATCAATTATACAGTTGCCTTTATAATGGCCATAAAAAGACTTTCATATCTTTTGTTGGAATCCATATCGAATTGGATTTATTGTGGAACGAGAATGGAGGGTACCTCAAGGATCATAATACTGCGTTGTCATCTGTGGTCATAAAAAATCATGGATGTATCAAGATATTTCGAGATGTGAAGGTAAATAGGATATTGTCCTCTGAAAGATGATCTTATTTCATGAATGGGGAGAAATCAACTTCATCATCATACTGAGTATCACGACAGTCGTTTTTCTGCACGAATGAAGTGCATTCGAGGATGATCCTTTGAGTCTACGGAAAAAAAAGCTATGATGAGCTTATTTTATTCGATAAATAATTTATTATTATTATCACCATAAACATTAAGGCTCATTGAATCGAATCAGTGTTTGCCTTTAAAAACCAATGAAATTAAAATTATATTATGCGTCAATTCAGTCTGCGAGAAGAAATCATGTTATTTTACATCAACAATATTTGATCTGATAGCAGTAAAGTATGAATGAATTATATCAATTGTCAGAAAATTCTATATATAAATGATTGATTAATGAAATTCATACCACTTGTTAATACAAATGAAGTTGTCAGGAATCTTATAACCCAATGTGGGACAGGCGGACAGTTCAATTAGAAATTAAAGAACTCAAAAATGTTTCACTGCCACGGTTTGTATAGTATTTTATGTATTTGAAAAAAAAATTTAGAAAGCACTGACGTGAGGTCAGATTGCTTTGGCGCTCTTGTTGAGCTACTTGCGAGTAAATATTCAAACCATAATAAATCTATAAGCACTGATCACGTGAACAATAGTCTTTTCCCGTACTATGGGACAATGTGATGCAAATATGCCCAATGAATGAACAAACCTATATCTCAAATTAAAAATAACTACTCATAATTTTCTCCAAGTTTTGTTCGAAGCTATAATTCCCTTACCCTAAAAACTTACGTCAGTGCTTTTCTGAATTTTAACAACGTATATTATTTCAGCCAACGAGATTGAATTCTGTCTCTATGATTTCCAGTTATGAAAAATTTTGATTGATATCACGCCAACTGACACTGATTAATGAGCCCGGCATTTGTCAATCGAATTTCGATCTGTGATGGCCATCGTTCAAAGAAAATCATCAGGACGTATGTCATTTCATTTTTCTCTTGAGTAAATTAAAAAAATGATCATATCTTAAGATGGAAAAGAGCTACGACAATGAAATTTGAGGATAAGTAAGATATCGATCACCTCAATATATTCACGAATTTTTATTGAAATCCGAAAAATATCTTATGAGATAGTGAGGATTAAAAAATTTTTTTGGGAATTTTTAAAAATTTTCTAGCGTGACGATTTCTGCGAAATTTTGCGAGCTGTCTTTTTGCAGCCTCCCTCAACAATATTTCAAGTATCAATTTGATCGGATGGATATTCTAGTAGTTATTGAGGAAACAAAATTTCAGATGCTCATAACTACTGAACCATCCTACGGATTCGGCCCAATAACGAACTTGACCGAGATATTTGGACAATGAACCTATTCTGAAAATATGAGAACTCTAGCTGATTCTTTTGGATGCTAGAGAGGATACGGCCGGCCGGACAGACTCAACTTTCGCCACGAATTCTTCATCAGGGAGTCGAACCCAATCGATTGAGACCATTTTCGGCTCGATATTCCAAAATTACAGACATTCGGGCAAAATTATAGGCGCTCTGTTCGGGTGAACAAGAGCGCCAAAAATACAAATTAATGCATCATCTTATGAAGGAATATATGACTAGTTTAATAAAACTATGTTTTTTATCATTTTTTTTTCTGAAAAAAAAAAAATGATATCAGTCTTGAAAATCAAAAGAACGAAAGTAATCTTCGAATTACATTAAATAGTATTGTTCAATATTGAACCCACAAAATGGCGAATACGCCGAGTTTGAATATTTAATAATTTTAGATATTGTAAACATGTTTTATCGTTGACTCTCTGTCTAACCTTGTACCTCCCCATATTCGCAGATAGACTGCAGCTCTGAATTCTTGGAGCAAATATCATTCTTTTCGTTATTTATTCCCCTCTTACTTACTGTTTAATAATAATAAAAATAATATTTCATACATTCCACAAAATAAAATTTCAAGATTGAAGTCACGTAAACCATTCTGGTATAATACCTTCTTCAATATGAACATAAAGGATAAAGAATTATGAAAGATTGAGCGGAACTCTTATGAAATGTTCAATAAAAATCTCATTTCTGATCCTTCTAAAAAAATTCCGGGTTTTCATCTTCCAAGGAAAATTTGGTGAATTTTTAATCGTTTGAGACTAGGTCATGGTCGTACCAATAGCATGGCATTCAGATGGAACTCAGTTCCAAGCGCAAGTTGTGAATGTGGATATGCTGAAGAAACAATACCTCACCTCATCAATGATTGTCCCATATATAAATTTCAAGATGGTTTTAGGGCTATTCACGATGTTTCAGTTTCTTTCTTGGAATGGGTTATAAATTTTAAACAAATTCAATATGTATATTCTGTATTCAGTTATTTTTTCTGCTTTTGTCGTTTTATTTTCAGATTCGATATGTGCAACTTAAAGAAGCCTCTGTTATTGAAGCTAATTTCTGTACACACAACAACACTGCAGGGAGCCAGAGTTTTTTTTCACTGGGGTTTTTTCCCTAGGCTTTTATGTGATACACCGAGTTGTATGGCACCCCGTCACCAACACCAGATAACATTTGTTTGTAAGCCAATAGATCAAAAGAATATATATATATATTTCGTTAACTCTCCAAACCAACCTCTCATTGTACGAATGTCTTGCACAAATATTCATTTCAGAAATATGAAAATTTTCATTCTGTATAACTCTGTACAATGACACCTATGTGACAATATTAGACCACCATGTTCTTCATTTATTCACCTTGCCTTGAAAAAATTATTGTATTCGATTTAATTCATTCAATGTAGCCAATAAAATATCCTCACAATCATCAAAATAGGTCTGGATACTGCGGTTGGTCTAAAATCAACACATCAAGTCTGAATTAGCGACCATGTGTTAAATTCCTGAAGTCTGCCGCTATCGTTCTTTTGATCTTATTTCCTGGACTTCTCCTTTCATTTTAAATACCCGCGACTTCTTTGTTGTCAAAAGACATCTAGTGTGAAAATAAATATAGGAGAGGTTTTGGCGATATCGTATTTCACGATATCCAGTTTTCATGGGAACCAACCAACCAACCCGTTAATAGCGAATCTCATATGAAGACATACAGCGTATAAGATTATTATTTGGGCAACGTTTAGACAGACATATTCTGACGTTTTCAAGGTAAAAAAATTGCTTCTAGAAAAGCCTACAATATTTGATAATTCTTCAAGTTGCACTGGGTAATCACAGCGTGATTCAGAAGTACATATTATATTTTCATAAAGAAGTATTTTAACTTATTTTATAGGAAATAGAGCAACTGAAACGATTTTCAAATTACAAAAGGATATGATGGAAAATTTTCAAGTTAATGAGTAAACCAAACTTCAAATACCAATAACTTCGTAACTGTTGGACCGAAATTAATTTTATTGATTATAAGTTTTGTAGTTCTCTCTTTTCCGAAGAAAAGAGAGATTGCTCGAATTCAACGTGAACAATGCAAATTCAGATATTTATTCACATATTCGGAAACTTCGGAAAAGTATATGAATATTAATTAATTGCAAACATAAACTGACAACTCACAGGATGTTGCGCTTCGTTTTTCGAATTTCAACATCACTTCACCATTATCCCTGGCAAAACAACGGAACGATAATAACCTGAACAGAACAATTTTATCCGCAATTAGCTTCACTCTGAGTCACTTGATGCCTCAATAACCCGTTCATTATGTTCATCGATTTGTTCAATTCGGCATAATTTGTACAGAGAGGTCGATGCTTCGGTTCGGAGAATTGTCAAGTTTGGAAATTCAATGTTCGGGAATTTTTTTATTCGTCTGGCATTTATACCAGGGTGCAAAGCGTTATCATTTATCTTTTTCTGAGGAGAGATCTATTTTTAGTTCATTTTTTTTATGACATGATCACCTTGAATGATGTTTCAATCAAAAGAATAACTCAGCATCGTGAAATTACTTGAAGTTCCTCAAAAAATGCTTGAGAGTTGGAACTTTAGTTTTCAGTAGGATTTACTTGATTATTGAACTTCAAATTAAAAATACAAAGAGGTAACTTTCGAAATCATAAAAAAGCAGTTCTAAAGCAGTCTATTCTTATTATGATTGGTTTTTTAAGGCCAATGACAGTTGAAATACGTTGCAATCGTGTTTAAATTATTTCAGTCTATCCGCCTTCTAGGGCCAATTACAAAAAAACTAGGTCGATTAAATACTATTTTTTCAAAATTTGCTAGTTTAAAAAGAAGCAGAGTTTTTAAGCTAAGCCAGAATATATCAAACTCGTTTTCCTACTTTCAAATTGAAGTTTGATGTTTAAGTAATTCCTACTAAAAACTGAAGTTCCAAATTTCAAGGCTTCTTTGAGTAACTTTAAGTAATTTGAGGAAGCTGAGTTATTTTTTGTATCAAAACAGCATTCGAGAAAATCCGTTACTGAAAAGACTGCAAATATAAATACTTCGGAAAAAGATGTCACTTTTTTTCTAGTTCGAATGGATTTATCAATCTGCATTTCAATTATGTTATCACGTATCAGAGAATCTAGGATAGGAACATGCTTTCAACAAAACGAGACCAAAGCCGACATAAAACTTTATTATCCATTGAACACCTATAATAATTTATGATCTATAAAAATGCGTAAACTTCAAGAAGAAATATTGGAATAGCAAAATGTCACATATTTATAGTAAAGTTCACTTTACCTTGACCCAGTTGATTTCCAATAATCCCCCATGCCTGTTGATATAGCCATCAATCAACAAGTCTACACAGGCAATTTATCGTCCGCCCGTGACAGACAAACTTATTAGGATTATGAATTATTATAGTGATAGCCAATAATAATTGTAACATTCTGTATTCAGGTTTTGATTCTGTGAATCCACTGTTCGAATTTGAGCCAATATTTAAGAGATTCCAACGAACTGAAAGATTGGTTATAAGATTGATATCAAAGCAGGTTTTGAAAGTGTAGTAGCTGCTTCATTTTTGGTAATATATAGGTACTTTATTCATAAGTGATGAAAATTTGATGAATGTCGCACATGCATTGTGAAAATTTTTTTGGTTATTTATCTATTGATGCCTCAATTTGTTTCAGTTAAGAATGTTTATATTTATTTATTTATAATAATATTGAATTATCAACGTGTGGCTTGTGCAAGAAGGATAACTCATTCCTCTTGAAATTGGAATTTATTTCAAACAGTTCATGAAATATTTGCGAGAAATGAAACCATATTTTATCCACTTGATGGTTCATAATCTTGTCGAACTCTGTTGAATTTACCCAAATTTCCAGAGAATATGAAGAGGGACTTGAGAAACATATATATATATATATATATTATTTAGAAGTAATCTTCTTGGGTTAGAGCACGGGATCAAAAATTAGGACTTCATCTATTTTTTGTATATTAATTAACTACATATGTTTCGGCGTACATTGAGCCTTTTTCAAGTTTACGTGCTACAAACATAGTGACAATCACATCTGTCCAACAATTCATCTTAAAACTCAGAAAATTAAAATCATGTGAAAAAATCATGTGAAAAATGGAGAGAAACAATGTCAACCTAAAATTTATACAAGACAGATATCCTACAAACATTACACAAGCCATAAAAAAACTCTGGAATCTGAAAACAAAGAATGCCAAGCAGAGAAATAGAAGAATATTTTTACTAGTGCAAGAATGCAAACCTACGTCCAGCGTTCCTAAAACTTGGTCTTAACCACATTAAATTTCTACAAGACTCAATGGAAGTCAACTTCAGAACATGATTTTAATTTTCTGAGTTTTAAGATGAATTGTTGGACAGATGTGATTGTCACTATGTTTGTAGCACGTAAACTTGAAAAAGGCTCAATGTACGCCGAAACATATGTAGGTAATTAATATACAAAAAATAGATGAAGTCCTAATTTTTGATCCCGTGCTCTAACCCAAGAAGATTTCTTCTAAATAATATATAATATAGCACAAGAAAAATACATATTTATATATATATATATATATACCAGATGAAATGTTTTCTTTATCAGCATATGAATTTTTGTCACTTCATAAGCCAGTAGGCGAATATTTCATTTTTCGAATTGAGTTATTTATCTAATTCTCTTTTTTCTGAGGATATAAGCTTCTGTATAAAAACTGCGCTGTGTTTTTAATTGGAGTAATTTTCTCCTTGAGTTTCCTCTTAGATTCATTGACTCTTGAAATTAAAGTGATCAGAGAGCGAAACAGTGAACATCATGAAATGCTTTGAAATTGATTATATCCCGAAATAAGAAAATTTTTGTCGTTTATGCAACTTATGTTTTCAAACATATTTTGAATATTCATGAAACGCAGCAGAACTTAATTGCAAGTAAGTTGTCAAATCATTTTGTGCCATATTTTCTTACGCCTCTTATCAAACTTAATTAATAAGTGTATTAAGTGCAATTTAACCGCTAATTAAATCAGCGGTTACCGCGTATTGCATTCAATTGATTTGAAAATGATTTTTATTGTCTTGCCTCTATATACGTATAGACCTTATACGGAGTTATATCTCAATTGATCATGCAATATTTTATAGACGATTAGATCAGTCACATTCGATTGAATCATTTTTCTTGGAACAAAGTGTAACTGAATGGTTTTCATTGCAATAACTATGATGTCAATATGTTTTGTTATTTCTTCCAATTTCTGAGGGCTCATTTCAAAGATTATTTTTTGGCACACTTTTTTGGCAGAGTTGTTTTTGAATCAATTCTATGAGTTGAAGAACATGCGAATCTATGAATCAGCTAATAATTATTAATTTAATTTACTGTTAAGTAATTGAAAAAAAAATTGTAAATAATAAATTTCAATGGTGACAATTTCTATGAAATTGCGCAGACCTAATCGTTTTAAGTTCATCTTAGATGGTAATAACTATAATAACTGCTGAAGAATTTGACGGGTTTGGTACAATAAAAAAATTGAGGTAATGTTCGGACAATCAACGTATTCTGTAAATTTGAAATCTTTAGTTCATCTTCATTATGAGTTGAATCTAATCGACGAGGCCATTTCCTGACCGAATTTCCAAAAATAATAGTGCATTTGAGCAAAAATGGATCTCTGATTTTGATACTAATCTCGAGAATAACCTAACTGATTGCGCTTATTCTTTTGTTTTTAAAATAATCTTTGAAGAAATATGCCATACCATAAAGGTGAGGTTACCGAAGGGAAAAACAATTGAGTGACGTAAGTATAGTATAAATATTAAGTTCATCATTTGTAAGATGGTAACATTAGTCAAACACACACTGTCTGTGGTAAAGCAACAAATCAAAAATGTGGTGAACTATCAATCTAAATGTTTCAATCGCTAGATTTTTCAGATTCTCATTTTTAAATATTTAATCCTTTGTATGATGCTAGTTATTGTATTCTGCGCTAGATAATCAAACAAAAAAATTGTGTGCCATAAAATACTACAAATAAAACACGTTGAACCTTAATTTAGACTAGAAATAAACGAAATCAGATATAATAAGTTGTTACCTTTGGTAAAAAGGTGGAATTGTAACTTCACATTGGATTTTGTATGGACAATCGATATAATTCTTCATGTTTCATAATTTGTATTTTTAACACAATGTTGTTGTTGACTTATTGCCTTTCTTCTTCTAACTAACTTGCTCACCAGGCAAACCAAATAGCAGAGTGAGTAATAAAAAAACAAAAAAATCAAAGAATCCATTCTGTGAAGTTACGAAGTTTACCGGGTCAGCTAGTGGAAAATGAAAACCTAGATATTGATGAACTAATGTCTAGTTTCATATAGTTCTGATCAGTATGCAAAACAATTCACTTTCACCTTCCATTTCCTAATCATCGTCGGATGCAACACGATAAAACTCATTTCCATTAGACGAAGTGGCAACTCATTGAAAATAACTACGATCTTATTACGACCCAATTGTCCAACCTAATGTTTTAATTGCAGATGCATCATGTGGAAAGCAAATTGAATTGCGCTCAGAAAATGGCCACATGCTGTTCGTATACGCGTTAAAAACACAGGAACTTCCTGTCTTTGAAGGGTTATGGACGTAATTCGGCCACTTCCGCTCGGGAGTGCCGCACGTGCTCTGATTGATCGAACACACCTTATAAAATTCATGTCCTATATAGTTCAGGGCGTAATATTTACCCCGTATTTGACTGTAACATATCGCATGTTCTCAGCCTTAAAACTGTTTACTGTTTCAATTAAAGTAGAATTTATTGAATCAAAGAATTAGTTAATTTAGGGGTAACGGTTCATTATCAGTGAGAGTGCTTTTTCTCATTCTCAAAAAAAATTGTGCTATTACTTTTGAATTGTGAAGGGGACATGTTCCACTCCAGCATGGAATAAAATCCCCAGGAAGTGGCTCTTATGGTTCCCAGACATTTTATATACTAAAATGCCCTTTCATGAAAATTTCTATGCCATTTTGACAGAGATATCTTACGGATATCTAGTTGTATTTCTGATTCAATCTCGAGATTCCTTCACATATCCAATGATTTGATAACTGTTGATTTGTCTGAATGACATATAAAATCCGTGTGCCCGCCTTTAGCTGAACCATGAAGTTTCTTTGGTAATATGAGGCTGTTAATCAAGCAAACAGTCAACCAATTCATTCAGATTGGATAATTTGAAATTTAACTTCCAGATTTCGCGTTGATTTTAAATCAATCAATACTAAAAATAAAATGTTCAAAAGACGTACTCAATGATGCAGATGCGTTTCCTATATCCTCATTCCAGAGCCATCGGGCCTCAATCATAATTTAACGAAATCATCTATGAGTTATGATTCACGTTTCTTGTGCGGTCTTTAACCGTTGTTCGCCATTTTCGATGTACAGGCACATGCCCATCATATGAAAAAGCCAAACGGTACTGAATTCAATTAATTCTGATTTGTACGATCGAACGTTTCGACGATTAAGTAGTTCTTCCGCATTGTGGCGACGTGCAGATCTTCTGTACAATTGTTTAATAGGTTATCTGAATTACTCAGTTACCTAGATTCGCGGATGGTACAGATAGCTTTTGAAGAAACGAATCGTGTGTATAAGTGTTCAGAAAAGATGCGGCAATTTCTCCCGTGTTCAAAAACTATCTATTCATTTATATAGTATAATTATTGAAAATGGCAAATCCACAGGAAATCTATTGAGAAAAATGGACTGGTTAGTTTGGCGCCGAACTAATGAAAATTTATAAGAAAAAAATTATTACTTGACAAGGCTGTCCAATGATTCTGAAACAGCTAGGGACAATCCAAGCAAAATATTTCCTTTATCAATAATAATTTTCGGAATTCTTCCATATTTCGCGTTCATTAGCAGCTATACAAACAAATAACATATCGAATTGACTGACGCTCACTGAATTTTTGGATAATTTTAACATATATGAATAACGATGGAAAGAGTGCACACAATCCTTCTTATAATGGTGATAGATTGAATAAAAAACCGGTAGCGAGATCTTTGACCATAAAACAAACATTACGCGTAAACATTCAACCAATTGCATATTGGAACTTGATTGAAAATTAAATAGTTTTCAAATATATCCTTCTTGCGTATTGGTATAATTCAACCTCGAAAATTTTTAAGAAGACCTCGTTGGAAATTCAAGAAAGGTAATTGGATTGAATTACTAAGAAGGTAGAGTGATATTAGGTGGTTTAAACCCAGTCACGATAACTATCACAGATTCTTAGGTGTTGTGAAAACCGCAGCAAAAAAGTTCGTTCCTAGAGGTTTTCGGAAAGATTATATTCCAGGTTGGTCGAAAGAAACCGATAATTTGTATAAGGACTATCAAAAATCACCATCCGTTTATAAATGTGAAAGGCTTATGAATTCCATCAATACAAGCCGAAAAGAGAAATGGGATAGTGTTGTATCAAAAATGAATTTCACACATTCGAGTAGGTGTTCATGGGACATATTGAGAAAATTAGGTGAAGCTACTCCCCTTGCCTCATCATCATCAAAAATTTGATCCAAGATTAATCGCTCGCCGCCAGTTGATGTATATGAATCAGTTAATATATCCTAATCTAAAATGAAGATTATGAAGAAAAATTACACATATTCAGGAGATCAGGTCCTGTTTAAGAACATGTGTCATATCCATTCAAGATAGATGAATTGAGGGCTGCAATCAATCTACCAAATCTCGAAAAGCAGCAGGTTTTAACGGAATTTATCCAGAATTCATCAAACATTTAGGAAAAAGGTCTTGTCTTGGTTATTGTCTTTCTATAACAATATTCTGAATTCAGGAAACTTTCCTTCCGAATTTCGTAAGGCTAAAGTAATTAGGTATTTTGAAACGAGGATGATCCTAGTAGATATCGACCCATCAGTTGATTGAGTGTTGGTTGCAAGATATTAGATAGGTTAATTCTTTTTGAAATTGAATCTTCTGTAGAAAATGCTCTACAAAATTTCCAGGGAGGCTTTAGGAAAAATAGAAATTGTTCAGATCAGGTTCTCAGCCTTACAACTTTCATAGAATCAGGCTTCCATAATAGATTGAAAACAGAAGCTGCTTTCATTGATTTATCTTCGGCATATGACACTGTGTGCAAAGATGGATTAATTTTCAAACTCTATACCCATCTGAAGTGTGGAAAAATGGTACGATTATTAGAAAATATGTTATCTGATAAAAGGTTTCGTGTTTTTATTGACAATAAGAGTAGCAATTTCAAAACATTGAAAACGGTGTTCCTAAAGGATCAATTCTAGCTCCTTAAGTTTTCAATTTATATCTAAGTGATTTATTTACCCACGACATCATCTCAGAAATTTGTTTATGCCGACGACATTGCTATTGCTTACGAATAGGTATGATACGTATTTTTGTTATACTTATTTTTGATGGGTATTTTTGTTATTCAGTTCTTTTTTCTGCTTTTGTCTTTATATTTCCAGATTCGATGTGGGCAACTTGAAAAAGTCTCTGTCTCCATCAATAGAAGACCACTCTTGAAGAAAAAAGTCCCTCAAAAATATTTCAGCTTATTTTAGTTCTTTCACACTAAGGCGGAGAGCCAGGGTTTTTTTTACTGGGGTTTTTCCCCTAGGTTTTTATGTCATACGCCGAACTGTATGACACCCCGTTACTAACCCGTGATCGATATGCTGGATTGTTTGCTAACTAAATATTGTAAGCCAAAAGTTCAAAAGAATATATATACCTCAAGAAATGCGAATATGTATGCTCGAACACTGATATTAAAATTATCAAAATGTCCGAATAAAAATGAGTACCACTATCAAGAATATCTTGTCACCAAACAAATTTATATATATGTATATGATTCAAATACTTCTAATGTCACCAAGTATATACACTTAAGATACAGCAGACTTCAAGATTCTATCATCTATAAGGAAAAATACATTTTCTTCTTGTCAACTCATTCCACATGAAAGATGCATGTTGCGCATCAGATATGCATCGAATTATTATACGCCAGTCTGCACATATGATGGATGTTGCCTGTGTTCGTTCAAACCTAAATAGCAGCACGTGTACCGAATTAATAAGTGAAGCAATTCTATTGAGGAAATCGACCAATTTCAACATTTTTTTCACGAATCCAAATAATTTATTATGCAGATTGCTTTCTGATTAATCAACAACGGAAATGTGCTTTAACCAGCTGGTGACTGATCTAATATTTATTCCGTCAAAGGACTTCCACTATACGCTGTTCCGATTAAGCTTCATGTGTGGTCTGAGAACTTTGAGAACAAAATAGGCACTTAATATGTACCTTTGCTTTATTAGTGACTGAATGAATCAATTATAATGCAACACGAGCATGCGATTTTCATCAGGGCTTCAACAGAAGATGAGAGGTTTATACATATCCACATGTATACTAGCATTTCTAATCCGAATGAAGTATTTTCAAACTACTGTGAGTTTTATTTTGAACAATGACAAGGCTCAACCAGATGATCTGCACCTACAACTGAAAATTATGATTAATAGTTATCAGAAATTAGCTGGATCGTATTGAGGTGTTAATGGTCCCACGTAAACTCTAGCTTTTGTCTTTCATGCAGCTGAATATTGTTGCTCTGTTTGGTTTAATAGTGTACATACAAAAAAAATCGATGAGAATAATTGCAGGAACGATAAGATCCACACCGGCCCATTGGTAACCAAGTTTGCCTAACATTTTCTTAGAAAGACTGAGCTCTGAATACTTGGAACGAATATTCTTTTTCCAATTTATTTACATTCTCTCATATCAATTTCGTTTTTAGTTTTGATATATCTCAAATCAGGTTACGATATATTTATCTTCACATTTTTCTGTAAGTTTTGCTTGAATTTCTAGATCATTATTCTATAATGCTAACGCCAAACCGAATACATATTTTCCTTGTTTTGAAAATTTCGAGAAATTTTTTGTCACATATTGATATGCATCGGTACTATACAATTAGATAAAAATTATTCTTGATCTTTTCGAGAGAAAACATGTTTAATACAACAGGTAAGTAAGCAGTCCATTTTTCTTGCATTATAACACTAATTTTTTTGATCACAATATTTTGTAAGCAAACATTGATGACTTTTATCTTGACTGGTAATCTACAAAAGACTTACTTTTCACTATAAAATAAACAATAATTATTCCAACACAGATTCAAAATGAGAAATCATTAAATGTTTATGCGAACCATTGGTGGGTTCAATAAACCTTCGTAAGGAACTTTACGTATTTGTGTAGGTATGAGTGGGAATGGAAAGCAAAATTTTATTCTACTCAAGGTAATAAACTTGGATAACAACAGTAGGTAGTATATCACAAAAGAAACATGATTGCAAATGAACTCAGTCAAAAATACATAATCATTTTATTTTCATACTACTACAGTTATCTAGGTTTCTTTATTGATATAAATTAATATTAATACATCGAAAATTTATATTCAAGAAATATCATGAATTTGACTTCGTGAAATTATATTTACTGGATATTTAAAATCGAATAAATTCTTCATATAACTGATGAAAAAAATGGTAGAAAAAATTACCATGCGACATTCAGAAAGTGAATCTTAAACTGACCTTGAAGATCTTGTTGGCTAGTTGAATATATAAGCATACTTTCGATTGCCCCTTTTTATGAATAAATTATTCAAGACGGTGTTTGGATCTTATTATCCCGAAACGAGTTCACTTCATTAAATCTCCGCGAAACAAGAATTTTATGGTCTTGTATGATGCGTCCAATGGTAATTTCCTCTTATCCGGTTAAAGAATGAAAGGAATGATTGTACAGATATGAACACTCCTTATCTGTAACTCTAGACACGTCCCTTCTTTCTCAGTCAAGATCTTGCAAGACTCAAATTCATCGAAGCTCACAGTAATATTTTATAAGTGCTCTTGGTTATCTACAATAACTTATGTTTTATTCTAGTCTGTTTTTTTATGTGGCAAAATATACTCATGATCTCCATTCATCCCACCAATTATCTGCTACTGTGGTTTATGACTAATTTATAATTTATTTTTCAATTTCAGTAGTAAAGAAATGATATCTTCAAGACGTAAACTTTTATATTAAATCTTATTAATCAAAAAGTGTCAAGCTTGTATTTGCAATGTATACAAGGACATATGTTTCAGATGTGCCTATGGTCCAAAATTGTCGCTTCGACGTAGGATACATAGGATCACTGAAAAAATTCTTTTCGATGAAGAAACGAAATAAAAAAGATTTCCTCCTTAAAAAAAAATTAGAGGGGTTAATGGAGAAGGAACAGGGTGCAACAAAGAGCATAAAAATGCATACAAATTTGGTAAATGTGACACAAAAATTGACTTGTTCCAGGATTTTGTTGCCAATTACACTGTATAAAAAACGTAGTTTTACACTCAATGATGATTTATTCAATTTTCTGCAAAAAACGAAATTAGCTATTAAAAAGTGAAATGAAAGCTGATAATGAAAACAATCAACAGATTAGTGTAAAATAAGGCGTAACATGTTAAAAATGTATATTAATTCGGAATATTTCAAAAATATCTTTCATGCCACCCCATTTTTGAATCGCATTAAATATTGTTCAATAAATCGCCTCATGAATTGTATCGGAAAAAATATCGCCCAAGAAGACTAATCATAACGGTTTTCGTTCTGAATAATAAACCCTGTATTAAATAACATCCTCAATTTCATACACATACGTTGACCATATGATCATGAATGAATCACACTCGGTACCTACCATTAAATTCTTGGAAGCATCAAAATCTTTTTATTTTTAGTCGCTATCTATCTGACTCTGGTTCTTCTAAGAGCTTATTTGCGTATATACGTTATGGCTGGATCCCATCAAATATAAAACGTATTGATGGGATTTAATATAAACAAGAATATTATTTTCACTGCATTCATGCTTTATTATGGCCACTGATATGCCACCCACGTCAAAACATTTTGAATGTTTACAGACGTAACAGATTACGTTTGCATATGAAATAAAACCTGATCGTCCATAACCCCGATGACGCTGTTCAAATTATAATAAATATGCTGTGTTATACGGGGCGACCAACCGAAAATTTGATATTATACAGAACAAAGAAATCAAAAATCTGCGAAGATTAAAAAAGAACAGCAACTTCCCTTTGAAAGAGATGAATTTCCAATAAAAATCTGATGAAAATTAATTCACTCTCAAAATTTTTGGAACTGGGAAGTTGTAGAGGGCTGATCAGTTTGAAAGTTATTTATGTTGTGTACACAACTGAGTTTATAT
Organism: Micraspis discolor; assembly: GCA_030674115.1. NCBI lineage: Eukaryota > Metazoa > Arthropoda > Insecta > Coleoptera > Coccinellidae > Micraspis > Micraspis discolor. The sequence continues at coordinate 10,323,291 of JARTUT010001740.1, forward strand.
TTGAAAAGGTGTTGAACTGGCTAAATTTGATAAACTAAGAGTCTTTGGAAAAAAGTTACATGAGAAACTTCTGCATACCCCTAAAATCACTGTTTGGTGTTGAGTAGGCCGCACGATGCTTATTCGCCCTAATTTTCTAGACACCCTGTATACGAATTCCCTGGAATTAACATTTTAGCCATTTCAATTCGTAGTACGAGAAAACGTTTCAATAACTAATATGAAAGAAAATAATTAGAGAATTTCCAAATCATTAGGCTAAATTGGATCTAGTAGTTCAAACTTTTGCACGAAAATTAAGGAAGTGAAGTTCTTAAATTCCTTTGAACCCAAGTTGAGGATTTGCTTGCTTCGAAAAGAAATAAATACTTAGTTATCAGGTTTTGCCTAATTGCAAACTCATAAATATCAAGAATAAATATTCATACTTTTTATGGTTCCGTGGTTGCCTCAAGGTAGACTATTTTGCTTCGCCTCAATTTTCATAAATTTTTCGGTGGTGGGCAGACCAATTTAGTAGATGCTGTCGGATGATATGTCACGATTTGTACGTTTTTACTAACAAGCAATTTCGGGAAATGAAGATGATTTGGATATAACGAGTGGAATATTGACTTTTATTGTGAAATTGTGTGGGTACATTTGTACTGCTTTTTAGATACGTTGACTCTCATTTGGTAGATTACTATTTTTGCGCGCTTGTTCCTAGTGGAACAGCGTGCTATTGTTCTGCCATTATATAGTTTTCGCATATCGAGCTAAAAATGACATCAGTCGATAGGGTTCGACTTCTTGATCCAGAATCCGTGGTCAAACTTGAGCATGTCAGGCAGTCTGTCTGGTCGTATACTCTTATTTTCTGAAGGATATCATATGAAGCTTTTATAAATGTTTTTTAAATTGGTTATTTCAAAGAGGTTTTCAGTATGAGCACTTTATCATGGATCATTTTGAGACGATTCAAAAAATTCTGGGGGTTGATCGGGATGCCACAGGGTGCAATAAAAGTCCTTCAAAAATGCATGAAAAATTGGTAAAAGTGAACCAAAAATGGAGCTCTTTGTTGCTCAATATTTTTCTTCTGAAAAACTGAAATTTTTCCATAATTTTGACGCGCACTGTGTATGCACAAATATATTATGAGATATTGGGCTTTTTGGAAAAACAGTTTCTTGAATTTTGCTAACTTCTTCCTTTTGATGTTATTCAAATGATTTACAAGTTACAAATTAATCAGGAAGATATTTTTTTCTATTTATGAATAACCCAAACTAAAATGCTCTTAACTTCGTTCGCATTTTTTTCAACATGTACACAGAAAGTACCTCAAAGTTCAGATATATTATTGGCTTTATAAGTTTGAATATTATTTTGCAGCACTTTGTAAAGGGTCTTTCAATAAAAACTTTATTTTTTGAATCAAAGAATGTTCATGACGATGATTCAAATTTTTGTTGTATCACAAAAAGTTCGGCAATTATGAATGAATAATGATATCTGGCAAATGTCCACCACGACCAGGCTTACAAGAATAAAGTCTATCATCGAAATTTTTAATCACTTTTTGGCAAAATGTCGGGTCTATTTCGAGTATCACATTACAGATTATGAGTTTTAAGTCTGCAGATTCGATTGGTTCCGTATAGACTCTGTCCTCAAGATAGCTCCACAAAAAATAATCCAGTGTTGTTAAATTTCACGATCTGGCTGGCAATTTAACAGGTGAATTTCGTGAAATTATGCGATCAGCAAATTTGGTTTGCAATAAACTGATCGTCTCATTGGCTGTGTGACAAGTGGCACTGTCTTGTTGAAACCACATGTCAGTAATATCCATGTAATCAATGATGGTCCAAAATCTCCCGATAGCGTGATCCATTGATCGTTACCGCATTTACAGCTTCATATTCGAAAAAACCGGCCCAATCATACCTCCAGACCACATTGCGCTTCATACAGTGAGACTTTGAGCATGCAAAGGCTTCTCAATAATCGTTCTAGGATTTTCAGAAACCCAAATGCGGCAATTTTGGTTGTTGACGTACCCTGACAAGTGAAAATGGGCTTCGTTTGAAAAAATGATTTTTTCAGAAAAACCAGCGGTTGTTGAATTGGGCGAATCTACGGCGACGTGTATGGTCGGTCGGCTTCAATTCCCGCACTGATTGAATCTTGTAAGGCTTCAAAGCCAAATGCAAAATTCGCCATGTGGTGGTTTGGAATAACCCCAGTTTAGAACGTCGGGCAGTTGACCAATTTCCACACAGTGGCTCAGGGCTGCGATGTTTTCAGTTGAACACGCGTTGATGTTGGCACATTTTGTACCTAGCCCGTCGACTCAAATTTAAAGAAACAAATTCTTAATAGCGGTCTCAGGAGGTCGATTATGTTTTCCAAAAATATCACGAATTGTACGGAACTGTAGGGATTTCTTGTGGCGGCACTCCATAAAACCCCACATATCAACAATATACAGCGCTTCGGTAGCCGAAAGGTTAGCGCTCGAAGTTTCATACCGATTAGGTGCTGGGTTCAACTCCCGGCGGCTCCCACTCTCTAATATCCCCTGCGTCTATGGCATGGCGCACACAAGCCATACTGATGAGTCCAAGTGTGTGCGCCAGGGACGAAAAGCGTAGGATAGAAAACCTACATCCTACATTGGTGACCCCGACGTGATCAACGTCATTCTGTACCTACAGAACCACCATTCCATAGTGGGTTTTAATTATTTTAATGCGTTTTTCTAACAAAGTTCCTGTTGAGAGACCCTTTAAATACAAATAATATCGCTTGCAGTCTCTTTTATTGCCATTGTTAACGTTAGTTTCCAAAGAAAATGGAAGCCACCCTTATTCATATCATATTCCAACAATTCGGCTATTCCGAGCCATTTATTTCCTCATCTCGCCGCGACGCTACTAGAACATTGTAAGGTAAAATGTTAACAATAAACCTAAATAGGAACGATGTCACGTTCTCCGTAGCCATTTGGGATTCAAATATTCCGTGTTTCTTTACGCCAATTAATTTTTATTCCTCCTGCTGCTGGCTGAAGTAGTTTCGGAAATGTCGGCCGTGAAATTAGGCAATTTCAACACGTTCATCGGATCTGTCCGTTATATCCAGCACGGGCATGTTATACAGAATGAAATTTCTGATAGAAAATTACCTGTTTCGTTATCTTGTAAAGGTACGAATGCCAATTCCTATCACAGGTTGATGTAAAACGAATTAGAGTAAGCGTTATTTTATGAGCAAGTTTCAATTTGTAAACATAATTGTGTTTCTGACACATAGAGTGTTTTATGATACTAATGATGAACACATTTTATTACAGGAGCCTATTTATTATATTTGATTTTATGTGTACTCCTTCTGAATTAAGTTTTGAAGTTTTATTCTTTCTGCAGTACTCTACTTCTCATGGGAAAACACATGGACATGTTTAGAAGAGGATTGTCAATTTTTGATCCATCAAGGAAGTGTTATCAATTATCAATTCAGAATATCGGTTTATTCGACACTAATAATTTCCTTACATTTCTGTATAACTTTCAAACGTTCTGGTATTGATGGGTTCTAGGACAAGCTTCGAAATATTCCTTGTAGGGAATATAATAACCGAAATCATAAATATTAAGTTATCTACGTTTTCGTGTCGGATCTAATTTATAAGAATGTTCAGCATAAGTAATACCGGTCATAAAAACTCAAATCAAGTCAGCGCTGAATATGAGATTTCCATGTTTGGCCTTTATTACTTTGAACAACCTTCTGTAGCATGCGAAACAAAAATCATTTTGTAATATACTGCGTCATCAATTATAATAATCTTATTTGCATATGACCGACAGTAGAGAGAACTCGTGATAGCAGGCATTCAAAGAGAGTCTGCCCATAATTCCAGATGCCCATTTATGGAAACTCAATCGTGAGGACACACTTGAAATGAACGATACGAACGCTTATGACCCAAATAAAATAGGTACCTAAGAGAGTGTGAAGCAAATCATAACACACTTGAAGAGTTTCAAAACATCAATAAACAAATAAATATTAATGAGGCTCGAAAGTGTGTAGAGGCATAACTTCGAATATTCCCATAAGATTGTGCGTATTTGATTACATGAGACGAAAGTTGGCTGGAGAATTTCATCCGATGTTTATAAGCATTTTTCAATGACTCTTCATGGCTGATTATAGAACTCTTCTGTCGTATTCGATGATACATAAATCATAACTTATTGACTGTATGAGTGTATGATTTGCTATATTTATAAAGCATAAAAAATAACTGTTATTTCGGGTCAACAGTTATTGTCTTGTTTATATTTCAAGATATTGGATTATTTAAGAAATTTTTTTTCACTCCAGTTCAGGATCCAAAATATCGAAAAGTATAATAATCCCATTTTTCAGTTTTCAAAAGAGGTCAGTTTTCCACCATCTTTAACAGTAGCGGATTTACAAATTTGCCACTAGTGGGCCATTCAATTTTTGCCGCCCTTACTGACTTTTGAAATTCAATACGTTAGTTTAATCCTGTTATTAGTATGATTGTGAACTTAATGATATTTCTGTCAGTTACTAGATTATTTTTGCAACCCGCTATGTACTGAAGAGTTTAATGTTGACCTAACAAGTTTATTTGACAGGCAAAACAAAAACCCCCGACTTTAAAGTGTAAAACCTCTGTAACTTTTAAACAGCTCAATCGATTTTCATCAAACATGTCTAAGAACACTCGCCCGTAAAACACCTATAATACAAAAAAAACTAAATTGAAATCGGTTCATTCGTTCGGGTGCTATGATGCCACATACAGACAGACAGACAGACACGTCAAACTTATAACACCCCTCTTTTTGCGTCGGGGGTTAAAAATAGCAGCATGTACTAATCATAAGGTGGGGAAAGGCATGACTACCTACACTATATGAGCACAGACAAAATAATGAGTGGTCAGAAAACATTGTTTTTGTTACATATTTTTTATTGCACTTAACTTTTTAAAAACAATACAAACAATTTCTATTAAAATATAACATGTTAACAATCAGTTAATGGTGACAGACAATGAGATCAAATAAGTTTAACATTATTTTCTTGCGAGATTTTAAATTTGCAAAATCAATAATTATATCGTCGTATGAAATCTTTTTCATAAGTTCTGACTCTATGTACAAAAGAGATAAAGCATTAAGCTTTTCTTAACTTAAAGTAGATCGTAGATAGTTTTTAACCCGTTCTAAGCAAGAAAAGCTTCTCTCCGCTGAACAATTTGTCACCGCTGTACACAGAGTCATGCGAAGTGCTATATCCAAGTTTGGATAAATATGCTCCAAATTCTGTTTTCACAGAAACAAAGATAGACTTAACTATTAATGCAAAGTTTGATCAAAATCGGTCTAGTAGTTTTGGTGTGATTGAGCAACAATCCAAACAACTAAACATCCAAACTCACTTCCACATTTATAAAATAAGTATTAGTAAGATCATAATGATTTGAACCATCCAAGAATAGTGAAAAGTTCGACCGCAAAATTCAATATTTGACACGACCATCAACAACGTCTGCCTTCACGCGTCTGCCGCGTTCCGGTTGCTCACTCGGGTATCTGCCCCCGCTCCGCACCTCAGCAGCGCTATTGCCGCCCCACAACCGCCGAATTGAAAAAAATAAATATGTGGTCCTCCACCAATTACTTTAAAGAATATCCATGAAAAATTTCAAAGAGATTGGACCACGGAATCACGTAGTTCCATACAAAAGTTGACCCCCTTTTTGACCTCCTTAAGGGTACAATTTTGATAAATATTTTATGCTAAATGTTAAACCGGACTTCAAACTACACAATTCAAGGAGATTCATGTAAAAGTGCCCAGTAGTTTTTGCGTGATGTTGATTCAAACAAACGGGCAGACAGACAAACAAGAAATTTAAAAAAGATCTAATTCTACTCAGTTACTCATCTTAAGCCATCCTAGCGAATTTTTTTTCGAATATCTTTAATGCACAGACTATTTTTGGTTTACGATTTTATTATAGTATAGATTGTGTACACGTACCTATAATTATAAAAACAAAATTGCTAAATTTGCCGCCCCTCTAAATCTGCCGCCCTTAGCACCGGCCTACTTGGCCTATTGGTAAATCCGCCACTGATCTTTAAGTAGGTAGTCGAAGTTTGTGAATTATATTGTCTTTTTATATCGAAAAAAGAAAATTAATATCAGATCAGTTGAATCATAGAATTTTTGGAAAATGAAAAAGAGCTATTTCATATTATATACAGGGTGTCCGGGAAAATGTGGGGATCTCTAGAATTCAGATAGAACATTAAAAATAAGATGACAACTTTCCATAAATATTTTCCTAACGGCCATCCCTACGAAGATTCGGCCTCGTAAAGGACGCCACTGGTAATCAATTTTTCTTCAATAACTCATAAACTACTAAATATTATTTAATAGAAATTCAATACGATAAACAGTAGTAAGGACCTCTTAAAATATTGATCTTAAAAAATAATCAGCTTATTTAGTTTTATCAAGGTTTATCAGGGAAATAATCGATATTCTATATTTTATCCCTCTTTCGACTCTAAAACCATTGAAGCTGTGCGCCAAATGATCTTGCAAGATCGTCATGTGACCTATCGTGTGATTGAGAGAACCATAGGCATTAGTGGGACCAGCATACATTCAATATTGCACGAACATTTGACTGTCAAAAAAATTTGTTCGCGTTGGATCCCACACCATTTGTCAATCCTTCAAAAAAAGGCTCGTGTTGATTGATCGATAGAAATGCTTCAAGAATACGATAGCGGTGCTTCGAAGCACGTCTATGTCATCGTGACAGGTAATGAATCGTGGATTTACGCGTATGAGCACGAAAATAAATAGCAATCGACTGTATGAGTGTTCCAAGATGAGCCAAATTCAACAAAAGTTTCTCGCGCACGAAGCATTTCCAAGCAAATGGTCACCTGTTTTTTCGGAAAAACTGGACAGAACAGTCAATTCTGATTGGTACACAACCATTTGTTTGCCAGTTATCTTTCAAGAAATCAGGAAAACCAAGCGCCGAAGACGGATCACCCTTCACCACGACAATGCGAGCTCTTACACATTGGATAAAACAACGGCATTTTTGAGCACTCAAAACATCGATTTGATGAGTCATCCGCCGTATAGTACTTACTTAGTACCGAATGACCTTTTTTTATTCCCGTACGTAAAGAATAAAATGAGAGGTCAACGTTTTTCGACACCTGAAGAAGCGACTTCGACAATTGGTTCAACCGCATGGAAAAGTGTAAGATCTTAATGGATAATATTTTGAAAAACAATAAAGCGATTTTGGATGATTAATATTTGTTTTTCCCGAAATATAAAAGGCATCCCTCGTTACTTTTAGTATCAGGAAAAATATGTAAAAAAATTCCGTCGCCGAGATAATAAAGTAATAATATGCGAAAAAGAATTCTGAAAAATGAAAATATTCACTGATATCGTAAGTGAATGACCATGGAATGAAGCTAATGTTTAAATAGGCTAAATTATTTGAAAAACATCAATTTAGATGAAAAGGAAATGCTTAATTCGCTCAGGCAGAAAAACACCAACAAATTCCAAATTATGATTCTCTTCTTGATCAAACATTTATTCAGAGTATCCAAAAGCTATAATTATTGTATCGAACATTAGCATGCCTACCAAATTCGCCTACAAGGGATCGAAATTACCGAATACAAAGCACGAACTTGTCGAGTATGCGTGACTCTGCTATGGAATTCGATTCTTAAAAAATTGGGCTTCTCAGAAACAAGACTGGTCCCAAGTAGGCAGTCGAAGTTGAAATCAGCTGGCGATTGATCCACTTATTCAGAAAGGCAAAACAACGTTTTATTACTGGAACCAGTTCGCCAATGCGTTTTGCATGTTGCTTTAAAAATATGTAGGTGGACATCATAATGGATATGACCTTAGTCTAATAATAAGCTTATACGTCTGGACAACGAACTTTCATGTTATTCAGCAGCCTTATGCAAGGAATATTTCATTTGATTAATTTTGGATGGTCGATAGATCGAGGTCATATTGAAAAAAAATATATGGGTAAGTATAAATGGAGCAAGTATTTTTTTCGACCAATGAAAATAATGAAATAAAAAAAAGGTTTCCACAGTCATGCTAAGGCCATGTATAAAACATTTCAAAAGGGGCAATAACGAACGGGCAATCGCAAAAGAGTATGGAAAAAATTCTAATTCTTAAGCCTATAAAGATATGAGCACAGTAGATAAAACATTCCTTGCTCTCCAGGGATTTACAATATTCAGAAGTTACGCATGAGAAGTGAAGAATCATAAAAAGAAAAACAATTTGAAGAGAAGATCTCAAAATCGATTAAGATTGCACCGTTTTATGCATTTTATGCTATATTTTTAAGTTGGGTCTACACTTTGAACACACCGTACTCTCTCAATAGCTAAGTGAAAAACGTGTAAACGAATAATGAATCTGGTAACGTCACTAAGATCGATGATTTTGTCGATTTCTTCAATTGAAATATAATGGGGCACATAGAGCTGCGAGCACTTTGTTGGAAGAAGGATATAATTAAAGATAGTTTTGGATGCATATTAGCCTATAACTTATTTTTAGCAAAAAACTACACTTTACAGTGCTATAGCTGTATGTGTTTTGAAGATTGTTTCATTTTTTATTCCAAGTAAAAAATTTAAGAAAAAAAATCAATCTATTTTTTATTAGCAACTTCGAAAGCATATATGATTTTTTTCTAATCACAATTAAAATTCAATGAAGAATAGTGTGGTGGTAATATAACACTATTGGGAGAGAATGAAAGAATGACAATCAAACATTAGTCAGAGAGAAAATATGTAATTATTTCAGCTTACATCTTTATGCTAACATGAAATTCAATGGCTCATGTTTATTTTGTAAACGGATCTTCTGAAAATCCAGACTTCGTAATAATAGATTCTGAGCACTGAAGAACCTAACTGATTTGTGTTTAATGAGATTGAACTTTGAACATGCATAATAATGTGCCCCAAAAGCTCAATACAATTTTTTTGCTGTCAGCATTATTTCAATCAGAAATAAACATAATTTCAAAATTATACAATCCTTTATATTTTAAATATTGACAGATATTTTATAACATCAAATCACTTACATTTAACATAACAAATTCAGAATGCTCTGTTTTGTCAATCGAAATCTCCCATGAAATGCCAATTTATCCATACCACGATTGTGATCAGCTCTTTTATTACAAATCGATTATTTCCAATACACCGAAATCGTTTTCATATATGTTGTTGACTTCATTCAAATTATTTAGTTTCCATTATTGAATAACAAAAACACTGCGAAAATATACCAACTCACAGCAATAAATATTTGTTATGTTTATAAATGTTCATGACTGGCTTAGGGGTTGAGTTCCGTTTGCACCAGTGACCCTCAAAAAGATCACTTAAAGTTACGGGTCATTTGAATTTATTTTCAGTTGCACTACTGTCACTTAACAGTAACTTATCTAAGCAACGCAAAAATTTTCTATCTACTGTTATTTTATTATTTCACTTTGTGCAATTTTTCGCTAGTTCAAAAAAGCTATTTAATTGACTGGTCGGGATATTTAATGTTCGGATCATAAACAAAATTTAGATAGTTTATCTATGGAAAAGCCAATTTCTACTTTGTCTAAGTCATCATGAAATACATCAAATCCATTCAAGAAGTCCATTATTCATTATAGAAATTATTAGCGTTCTTTATAGTAAATAGGTCAATTTCAATCAATGATATTAGTCATATTCACTCGAAAACTACAACAAAACCACTTTTTTTAGGTAAGAATTTTAGCCTTGAAGACTTGTGTCGTTAGGAGCGCTTAACCTTAAGGTTTAGACATTGAACTGTCGCTTCAAAGTTGGTGCAACGCAATTTAAAATGAGTTTTCATTTTAAGTGTGATTGCTGCAAACGGACCCAAAGTCTTTCGTAAGCCATAAACGATGGCTTAAAATGAGAAAAACTTATCATTCACTCAATCTGTGGAACCAGAGAATTTGTCTCAAACCTCACTGACAATTAAAGATGGCGCTAAGTAAAACTAGAATCGACGGTACAGAGGGCATAAGATTCTCACCGAACAACGCTGTCTTTGTTATTCAGATCCTTGTAAAAAGACACCATGTAATTCTATATTCGAAAGAGAACTCGAATTGATACCTAACGATTGCCTGAAGCATTCAGCTTTTCGAACATGCAATATGGACAACAAGCGTCTTCCGGTTCCGTTACACCAAATTAGATATCCTTTGTTGCATAACAAGGATTCTCCCGAACATCGAAACCCCTAATGCGAATTTAAATTCTCTGTTCGATTGTTACCGACGACTCAATTGATGTGACAGCGCTCTATGGTCATGGGGGAGTGAAAATAATTCAGTGATAATGATTCAGCTGCATTTTCGGTCATGCGGGCAAATTTTGTCGTTAAAACAACAAGGTCATTCATTCAAATGGAAATGCACATTTTGATCCTTTGATCGTAATACTGTTCCGTAATTATTCACAGAGTCCATTTAGTGAAGTTAACTTCACCTACGAGGACAAGCAATTAATCTTTCTCGCTATCACAACCACAATATATCTTCCACGTTTTAACTTTTTTTCTGATTTTTCTTCGGTAAATGGATGACTCACCTTTGTATCGTACTGTACCAAAGTAGTTTTTGAGGATCAATTCTGAAACATCTCCTGCACAGCAGAGCTAACCAAATATGAAATTTGGCTCTTGTGTATCTAACACTGCTTAAAATATGGAGATCACATTTGATCAGTCCATGTTAGTATTTTTTCGGAGATTTTCTCTCGTTGATATTTTACTCTTCTGCTTTGACCGTTCTTTATTGAAATATGCAAAAATTATTCGAAATCATGTGAACCTACAATTCAAATTTTTCTTACTCCATCTTTAAAACTCATCTGCTCACTTTGAGTTGGGGGTGAACCTTTAAATTCTCATTATTCAACGCGGTTTTTGTTGCTGACACGTGATATTTTGATTGGTTTTTCCTCCAAGATCCCAGGAGTCATCCAACTTTTGACGTTTTATATTCTTGGCGCGTTTCGGAATCAAAGAAGACCTTCCTATCATCAGGTGAATGACCATGACGAATTCCAGTGAACCCATATTTTATAATAATATGAGGACGAGGAGGACGAACACTTCATACTCACAAAGAACCCTTTATCAGCGTGAAAGCTGAGATGAATATCACTTTTTTTATGTCGGCACCGTGAATTTATGAAATTTACGCACCTCAAAGAGGCCGACATTTCACGTTGCATAACCAATGGTCATCTCTTCGCCGAAACAAAAAGGAAAACAGAAATAAACACTAAGACTGCATGGTTGGCAATGATTGAATAGCAAGAGAGTTTTATTGAAAACACGGAAGAAAAATCAGGAAAAAAAGTCCTGAATTATTTATTTACATCTCAAGGTTGCGAACAGAACCTATAAAGCAGACACAAATTATAGGTTAATTAAGTCAAAGTCAACTAAACTACTAGTGTGCTAGTTTAAGTAAGTAGTTTACGATACAATAAGAAGCAAATAACATGTCTTTAATTAATTTTATAACATTTTTCTTTTGCCGGTGAAAACATCCACAGCCTCACTCAGGCTGTGGGTGTCAGAAGCGTCCTGTAAACGTAATCATCGGAGAGGGCTGTTCAGTATTCGTTCTACGATAAGGGTTGTTCTGAAGTTGACTCTTGAGAGTAAGTACGGAGAGTTGATATTAATATTGATGATTTTATTGAGTGTACAGAGATCTATAACGCTCCGACTATCTTCGAGTTCCAGGATTTCAAATTTATATCTTGATCTGAGCTTTACAAGGAGAAAGAAATTAAAGTTGAAATAAAGTCAACAAAGAATGGTGATCAACTAATGTTTTATGATTTCCAATTAACTTATTTTATCACTCTCTTCGTAGGAAATCAGAATTATAATTTACAAAGTGTTCTTTCAGTAATTTTTGTCTTCGAGTCGAGCGCTATGAATTAGATTAATGAATTATTCAAATAATTTTTTTTACCGAATTTTTTCTAATCAGTTTTCACTGCTTCGATTTTAAATGCACCCGTTTATTTAAAACCCGTTCATTTTGAATAATTCATGTGACATTAAGTATTCCATTCACCATAAACATAGGTACTAGCGCCATTACGTCATCAGATATCAATGTTCATTTTAGGCAGGCCCTAATCATAATGGGTGGTTCGAATTGATATTGTCCGCCTTGTATTTAATTCGTACATTATACTTCGGCTTTGTATTTACCGACTTGTCATTGTACTTGCTTGAGTGGGTTGGCAGGAAGCAACATACCTGAAACAAAAAAAATCTGTTACAAAGGCTTTTATCAAATACAAGTCAATGGAACTCTCACGACTTTGAGGAAAAGAGTGAAAGTTCGCTTAAATTACGTTCATAGAGAAAGTGTCAAACTGAATTGATTAAAAATGATTTACGAACATTTTGTTCTAACTGAAAGATTCTACAAAGCGTTCAGAAATTTTATGGTGCAATAGAAAACATTCCCGTGTTGTTATTTATATCCATTGGTTTCACGAGAGATAGTTTCTTCAACCAAGGGGCAAACTTTCGAGTTAAAATTTTGGCTACCTCAAAGTAAAAATATTATACTTTCATTTTCGCATGTACACTATTACAATATTTTTGAAGGTTCATTATTTACAGAGTTTCAAAAAAAGTTGATTTATGTATACCTCAAATTGGTTTAACAAACATAACACTTAGCATTGATTTGCAGAAAAACTCTTACTTGAGTTTAATCAGGAATATGTGGTCAAATAATAATGACGCAAGAAGGCTAAAATTACAAACGTTTATTAAAGGATCAAAATGTCATTGTCAAAACTGAGATAGCGGATCCACAACTGAATTGACAGGGTGAGTGCAATTAAATGTATTTATGATGGGAGGTCCAAAACGTCATCGAATGAAAGGGATAGGGGCGCTCTTAGTTTGTGGAGTTGCCCCTTGAGTATCATATTGATTGGGAAGCCATTATTAATATTTAAATTGGGTATCAGCCTAATTGCATCTTTCGTTCACAAATAATGACCTAGCAAACAAATTAATCTAAAAAAATTTAAATTATACAGAAAATCAAATACCTAGCAGGGACAGAGTTCTCAGACCATTTCGAAAGATATTAAAACGTGAAAAATAGTTTAAGAGTGGTTCATTGGAGGCAGCACCAGCACCCTCTCAGGCGAGATAAGGTCACAACCTCACAATAAAAAATTGCACCGAAGGATATCTATTGCAAAATCAAGTATCTACATCAGTTGGAGTAAATCCTATATGGTCATCCAGGCGAAAAAATCCATTCCAATTCACAGATTTTTTAGCTATGATGAAACAAGGTGTCGACACTGGTATTTCAATACTTTGACTACTTTAAGTATGAATTCAAGCAAGAGTCCATGGATCGGCATTAAAAGAAAACATCACTAATAGAGAAATTCTAGAAGTCGGAGTCGCCAAGAAAACTGATTGCTACTGAAGAAAAGACAGGACCGTAATAAGAGAATACTTTAATTTTTATTTGTAAATGAGATAAAAGAAACAACTTATTCTAATTTCAGAGCAGAAAACAATAAATAGCTTCACAGTGGTTCAGAAAGTTTGAGATATCTCCTCGTATCTTTAGTTACTCAAATTCAAAAAAGAACAGGTTGAGAGATACACCAGTACGAGGCACCTTGTTGTGATATCAGAGCTCAAATAGTTATGATGACCCTTAAAGATGAGCAACCAAGTGAAGAATGACCATAAATCAGTGGAGTAAACTACGGTTCTCTAAGCCCTCTGAGTCAAAAGTCTCCGAGTAGATCTTATAGAGAGATGTTAGTACTTTTCACCAAGACCAGCAACTATGAATTCTGTCCCTAGAGTCTTCCGAACCCAAATTCTCTTAAATCCGAGGGTACCTGTCCTAGCATGCGTCTAGGTCGTACACCTTTGTAAGCAGACATGGGCAGAAAGTAATAGAAGTCGGTTGATCGTTGAAACTATAGATTTTACACCCCCTGAGTTATGGATATGGGGTACACCAGAGAAGTAACACTAGTACTACAGTCAAGAAATAATTGACTCACCTAGCCCATGAGTCCTCAGGCACAAGTTAAGGAAATAAGTATTGTTGAGATTCTGAACCACGAAGGACTAAGACTGGAAGCTTATTTTCAACGAAAACCGAGCCCAATGAGAACAGTCTAGTACTAATAGTACGGTTGGATTACGAACCTTCAGACTCTGAAGAAATACAAGAAGTTAATGTTTGACGGAAGATGCTACCTACCACATGGCTTAATCCCCCTGGGATCAGAGCTAACAAACTCCTTCAGGCCTGCTGCCTCTGTAAGTCTATCTAGAGCGGTCAAGACCATCCGAGGATTTATATTGACAACCAAGTGTTTCATAAACATACCCCACCAAAGACTGAACAAGACTGAACAAAAATTATTAGAACACAACTTTTTCACTAGGCTTCAAAACTGGGATAAATCAATCTTCTTGCATGAGACTTTTTGAAGATTCTATTTAAAGAAGTAAGAGGGTAGGTTTTACAACTATGATCTGAAATCTTATCAGAAAAATATCGCCAACGTTTTTTTAGTTTTGATTATATAATAATGTGCCTCTTTCACTCGCATTTATAAATAAGTGTTTACGGAAAGGCAGAACACTCTATATGAGTTTATTTTTCCTTTCGGATAAGGACATCATGAAAACTGGATTTCTCAGTAAGTTTCCCTTTTCCACTGAATATTTCAATGTGAAGGTGTGTAACGGATACCATTCCAGTTTCCATATTCTGGCAATGTTCCTCCGAACACAATTTTTCAGGATATTTGCATAAAGACGTATATTTCCTGCATAATTTTCGCATGAAATCCTCAGTCAGCTCTGCAAATACGCGATAAAACCTCTGTAAATAGTGAAATAGAGATATTTCCCTTCGCTTTCATCGCGTTCGTTACAGATAGCCACATATGGGCTGTGGAACTTTTCACTTTATTTATGGTATGTAAATAGTCGAGCCCATGTGGCCTGGCTTAATGAATTAATGTTATGCAACTAGCGCAAGTTACTTCGGCAGGCCATGCTCACATGGAATAATTTTGTTCTATTTGCATTTCTATGATTAAGGAAAAAATAGAATTGCCATATTAAACGATTACCTGGTGAGAAGGGGGCTGGGCGATTAAAAAATGCAACCATTTTCAGACGCCCTTTATTTGAGAGCTTGTTTATAGTCGTTTAGATAGATATCGTTTTGTCCAAATGTTTCTGATTTTCGAGCCAAGAATCGTCCCTATCGATTGGATCCGATTTTATGATGGAAAATCTATGGTTAAACTCGAAAGTGTCTGGCTGGACTTCTGGACGATATTATACACTCTTTCTTGCGAAGGAGAAATGCTACAGTCTTCTCATTTTCAGAATAGATTAATTGTCTCAATATCTCGATCAAGTTTATTATTGCACCAGACTCGTCGAATAGTTAATCAGTTATTAACATCTGAAATATTGTTTCCTCATTAACTCCAAGAAAATCCATCTGATTATATAAAATAGTTTTTCCAAAGGGGATAAAATCTTTAAATATAACTTCTGTTTTGTATGAATACTCTTATTAATAAAAAGACTGATAGGGCTTAATTAGATGAAATTTCAAAATGTTCAACTTTCCCATGAGTACCTGCATGATGAAAACAACTGAGTCATTGTCGAATTAACGTATATGTATAAACTTAAATGTATCAAAGAGAGAAATCAAAGGATTTTGGAGGTCAACCACCCGAAACATTCGGCTTCACCCGCATGATGGCTATCATTGAAATGACATCGTGATAATTTATGTCATTCTTTCAATTCAAAGAAATTTTTGTGTGATAATTCTTGATATTCGTTATGTTTGGAAGATCTTATGACAACATTAGATGGCAATAAATAATTTTTTTTCCTAAAACTCCAACTGAAAACACTATCATATGGGAGCATTCATTAATCAGAAGATTTATACAACTTCAGAACAATTAGTAATTTTGTGTGAAAGATATTGTGTAAGTTTTATGCCTTTGATGCTGTTTTTATTACTGGATTATTTTTGTTGTGCTGAAGTGTTATTTTTGCTTCTTTTTCTTTTAGTATTTCAAGATATCAATTAGACATAACATATCAAGTATATTGAATTTCATTCAAAATCTAGAGCATGAAAAATTACGTTTTGTCGCTAAATATATTGTTGTTGAAATGCTTTTTCCAAAACTATGTTTTCGTCCAACTATTATGATTTTCAGCTTGGAAGAAACCAGCAAAACATCCGAGTGATGCTTTAATAATACTTCCAACCAGATAGGAACATAAATAGAAATGAAGAGGAAATGGGACTTGTCATAACATAAAAAATGTCACACACCTCTAACAGAATTATTATGGGGCTATGCTCTTCAATCATTTCTAATAGAAGGCCATTAAAAGTAGATGAATGATGATTAACTGAAAGACTCTAGATCATAACTTGTATACTCGCTCAGGCTCAACAATCTTTAATAACTCGGAACATCGGAGCAGATTAAAAATGATACATACTTTCAACAATAAAACGTGGTATGGATCTTTTGGTATTCGGCCTTCTTCTAGAATATGAATATTTTCAGGACTTCCTTTGAATTCCCCTAAAAAAGAAGTAGTTCTACAAAATTTTTCAAAATACAGCACTCTACTCAAAAACCTGTTAATGACATGAATCCATAAATTGAAGTTTTTATAGTTCTTCCTTTATGTGGCCATTACAACACTCTAACTCTGTACCGAATTTCAGCTCTCTGAAATTGATTTGTCTTCAAAATCCGGAACTTTACTTTCGCATATCTTAGGAACTAAATGACCTACAGACTTGAAATTTTGGATTCCAAGTATGTGACAATAGTTTACTGCGTGCTGGTCTTATTCAGAAGTTCTCAAATAAGGGCCTGAGAATGTAGTGAAATGGTTTCAGTAAAGGATGGTATGGCAGTGGTTGCTCGACTTGGCGGGGGCACTACAGTGTCCCCAGACATGTATTATCTTTGTGGCAAACCTTGAGAACTAAACAAAGTTTTGCATCAATTTCGTGTTATTTTAAAACATGGAAAAGGAGCAATTTCGTTCAGAGATTCGATTCCTGTATTTGGAAGGGAAGACGTGCGAGGAAATCAAAGATCGGTTGGTAGCTGTTTACAGGACCGTGCACCTTTGATGAAGACCATCAGATATTGCTTCAATGAATTCAAACGGGGCCGAAAATTATTGTTCGAGGAGGACCGCCCAGGACGCCGAATGAAGGAACTACGGATAATATGGTCGATTGCTGGGATTCTGAAAATTTCATACAAACGCGTGCACAATATTTCACATTAACATTTGGAGATGAAGAAGCTGTCGGCAAGATGAGTTCCCTTTTTTGCGGTCGGAAAGATTATGTCCGTTGTTTTTTTGGGATTTCCAAGAAATAATCCTCATTGATTACTTGGAAAAGGGAAAGACAATAACAGATCAATACTACAGTGAAATATTGGATCGGTTTGACGCCGCATTCAAGGAAAAACGCACCCTTTCGTATCGAAAATCGACTTTTCTTTTCAAACACTTATCAATCCATCCTCGTAGTTTCAAGTGTAAATTACACAAAAGCCATGGTTCTTCGGAATCGAATCCTGAAACTTTTATTGGGCCTAAAGGAGGATGAATAATTTTCAATAGATATAGTGGTACATCAAACATTCCAAGAGCACAACTCCCGTCAGTGTTTTTCTACATTTTTGTGGGCCTTTTCTAGTAAAACAGCGTGATCTCATTTTGCTCAAATCCGAAGGAGAAAAGCTAGAATTTATATTGAAGATTCAGGCTGAAAGAATGACTTCATAACATGCCTTTTCTTATTCTTATTGCTGGTACCGTAACGAGTAGTTTCATGGTAATAAAGAAACTTAACTGTTACAAATAGATACTATTACGAAGTGGACAAATAAAAAATCTATTTTATTGGAACCATATCATAAACCATATATTCACAAAAGACCTCCAACAATGCCAAGCTTGTTCACAGCATAAGTTCATTGAAGAGTGAAAGCAGACACCTTGTCCAACGTCATTTACAAGATGTCTGTTCTGCGGGATTAATTTGAATAAAATCGCTCGATACACTCGGTCAGTTCAGACGTCACAACCGTTCAGGAAATTTTCGACGAAAAACAGTCTGATCCACTGCAATCCTTCAATTCCAATAAACTACTCCCACAAGATAATTCCAGTAGATTGGTCCCGTTCTGATGCTTTTGTAGCCGTCATATGATGACATCAATGATCTTCGGTTGTTTCACATCACGAGGCAGGTCTCCTGGGATTTGAGCTCCGATGTATGATACTGTCATCCTTATGAAATAGGGTTCGTTCCAGATACTCGTGGCCGAGCGGCATAGGTTATATCCGCATGGATTTAAAGTTCTTTGCAAGGCGAGAGAGAATGGAGTGACGTTTATTCGGATTACATGCTGTGATCTGGTTGACATTCCATTATTCAAGTTTTTATTTTGACGGGAAAGGTTGTCTGAAAGACATTTTTGCATAGAAAAAATATTATGTATGAATGGTATGAATAGAAGTTTTTGCGGTGACGTTGTATCAGTTTGCTTATCATCAGGGTGTGGTTGAAGTCTACAGAACGAATTATGTGTTTATATATTGCGGTAAAATATTGAAGTAAAACTTCTTTAGACGCGACTAGGAGGTAACTGGACGACAATGAAACTGAAGTCCGTTACGGCAATATGGCTTCACGTTTCCGTACCATCCGGTTTTCAAATATTTTTGATTTTGTCAATAGATATAGAAGAAAAAACAAAATAATCATTAAAAAATATTGATTTGAATAATAATAACTAATTTTTGGTAACACAAATCAGCCGCCATATTTGATAGTACCTACAGGAACGAAGCAGCGGGAATTTTTAATTTTCTCAAGCATGCATGGTGAATATGCACTGAATTATGCTGCTCATGTGAAATTCAGGCATCTGCAAGATTATTATTACAAAGAAAAAAGCTGTAATAAATTATCATCATTTTATTGTTATTCTGGTGGATATTTAGGAATATAATTACAGAGTATTATGTCATATGAAATTAATCCCAAAACCGAACCGACTACAATATTCATTGAATTCAGATCAGGGATAATTAAATTAATATGAATGAAAGCTCAGTTATAAAATATAAAATGATATGAAAGTAATGAACAAAAACAAAATGAAAAGAAAATATGAAATGAAGACGACAAAAACAAGGATACGGAAGTTATAAAAAAATGATGAAAGAAGAAGATTTTACTTATATTTACAATAAAATTAACTCAAAAAATTTTGAAAATCATAACATGACATTCAACCATGGATACAAATTAGTCATAAATAGATCATAAAGAATTGATAGGAAGAGTCGAGTCTTCAATATTGCTAGCACGTAAACAATAGAAAGAATAAAAATTATTTAGAGGATTCAAGGTTTTCGATTAGCATACTTTGAAATTACAAATGCAATAGAAAAATAATATGAAAAATAAATTAAATTCATGTGAAATGAATAAATCTAGTGACTTTATAAGAAATGATCTTATAAACAATAACAAAATTAAAGAAACATATTAGAAAAACAGTCATAAAAAAAATACTTATTCTATATAAATACGGGTCATATGTTATATGATTTTTAACTTAATTGCCATCTCGTAGAATGCCCAAGAAGTTTTATTTCAATCGTGTGAACGTTTCAAGCACTCTTTTTTTTCTTCACTCAGAAATATTATGGAGATTC
Organism: Micraspis discolor; assembly: GCA_030674115.1. NCBI lineage: Eukaryota > Metazoa > Arthropoda > Insecta > Coleoptera > Coccinellidae > Micraspis > Micraspis discolor. Next base: position 10,343,301 of record JARTUT010001740.1, read on the forward strand.
TTTTAATGTAAGTTGAATATAATTCAAACACCAACACAACAATACCAACATCTTTTTATCTTTTATATGGAGCTAAATTTCTAAAACACTCATGACGAACTAGAGTTTAATTGAATCTCAAAAATATATCGTTAAAAGCCACGAACTTAGAAGTCAAATGATCTCTGTGTGAAATGAAAAATGAAACTTATTGAACAGAGACTCATTTATTTTACTACTGATCAAATTTTCACATAGAGTAAAATTTGGTATTAAATGAATATATATTTTGCTACATACAAACAAGTCAAAAATATTGAAACTCTCGAAATGAAAGCAGGAATATCTGACCAACAGGCAGTGGCATGGTTCAGCAAAAATAAAAAATTGTCAGCAAACGAGGAGACAACCCAGAAGCTACTTATAACTTCGAAAGGAAAAATAATATTAAAATTTTGGGAATGATATTCGACACAAACTTGTCATGGGCTAAACACATAATTGATCTTTGTTGAAAGATCTCAACGTCCATCTTCATGTTCAGAAGAATAATATCGATAGTAGTCGAAAGTGTAGCAATACACTTCCATAGTTGATTATTTCAAACTGGTACGTAAAAGTTATTTCTTTTCAACTTATCATGCACCTAGTTTTTAATCAAATTTTCTCATGAAATCACCATTTTTCTAGTGTTTATTCCATGAATTATTCAGTACAGTCAAGAAATTATGAGCTTTCCTCAACAATAGATCATCCCTCTATGCGGGAACAAAGAATGAATGATGGCATTGTTGTCAATGAATGGTGGACCAGACGATTTCTGTAGACATGAACGATTCCTTTTGGAAGAGCCGTCTGCAAAACGACACATTGAAGAAACCTGACCTGGTGTCATGTTTGCTGCCAAAACATAATTGAGACCTTTCGACAGACGGCATACACAGACGACCCACTAGTTAAAAAGTATGTCACCACAACTCAGCCGTGGTCTTTTCACAGAAAACATTCAGGGACACTGATGAGTTATCGACACTGGCCACTCAACTAATTAGTCCATGAGCCTTGAACTGGATTCCGAAATAGATCCTAGATTTTTTATCCTTGTGGATTTTATTACAAGTTACATCCGCTGATGTGTTGAAATAAAAAAAAAAATTGTCAAATATTTCTGCATACTCACATATTTATTTTAACTTTATTGTCAATTGAATCCGCTGATCGAATATGATACCCATGAGACTCAGAAATGAGTTAATGAAAAAATTTGACTGTACTGATATAAATCGCCAGGTTGCTCTTATCGAACTAACTGCTGTAGTTATTTTGTACACATTTTATCAGCTATAATAGTCTAAAAGTAAATGAGCAATGAGAAAGTGCACATACTGAAACCCTCTTTGAACTAACTAACTAAAAAAAATGTTTTACTTGAAAATTTTTGCACGCCTGTAAAGAAGATACAAATACCTTGCCAAAAAAAGCGTACTGTATAACTCAAAAATGGATAGAGATATACATATAGAAAAGTGAAAGGAAATCAATTAAATTCTTAATAGAGAAGCATAAAACATAGAAATACTTACAGGGTGTCCCGTTTAAGATAACAAATTTGCTTTCAAATTTGCATACATCTGGCAATGCTGGCAATACTTCAAAAACGTATAATACATAGCTAACTTTATGTTGATCTACAGAATTTGAAAATTTTTGCATGAATAGTTTCCATAATAAGTTTCCAAATGGTCGCCTGTTTTTTCGGAAAAACTGGATATGTCGCAATCATACCACTAGTACAACGCAGAAAAGTCAATTCTACGTGGTACACAATCATTTGTTTGCCAGTTGTCTTACATGAAATGAGGAAAATCAACCGCCTAAGACGGATCACCCTTCACACATCGGGTCAAACAACTGCATTTTTTAGCACACAAAACATCGATTTGATGAGTCATCCGCCGTATACTCCTGACTTGGCATCGAGTGAAAAAAATAAAAAATAAAATGAGAGGTCAACGTTACTCGACACCTGAAGAAGCGGTTGATGCGTTCAGATTGCATGTTTTGGAGATACCTCAATCAGAATGGCAAAAGTGCTTCGATAATTGGTTTAAACGCATGTAAAAGTATATAGATCTTAATGGAAATATCTTGGAAACCAATAAAGCGATATTCGATGATGAATTTTTGTTTTTGTTCTTTAATCCCGAAATATAAATGGAAACCCTCGTAAATCTCAATTTTGATTTTCCACAATATCAAGATGACAGATGGACAGTACATACATCAAGCTGAACTAGTAAATTAAATTTTATTTTGGATTCTTTGAATTGCAATGTGGGATCATTGTCCAATAGTTAAGTGCATGCATTTCCTCAAATCACGAATACCTCAAATGCTCACCGAAAAGACATGAAGGAACTGGGCACAATCAATCAAGTTAATCAGCATTAATCAACTCCCTTCAAGCGAGTATCTGATGAAATTGCTCAAGCGATATTCATCGCATTCAATAAATCCTAGATCGTGTTACATTGAGCGTACAAATCTGAAATAGGGGAACTGCCAAGGATTGAATCATCTAATTGCCTTCGAATAGCACAAACATTGCCAGTTCTATTGATATGAACGGCTAGATTTTCAAAGCAGCTCTATAGCACCCTTGATGTCATCATCAGATGAAAGATGAATCTAGGGAGAGCAAGATCAATAGCAAATATACTATTTCCTACCCCAATATACCAGTAGAACTGAATTAATGATACTGTTTGCAGGCTCCTCATATATATTTGTCAAGATAAATATTGGTGGCAGGTAGGCATTTTCGAAATATTTCCATATCTGGATAAACAAAGGAGTGGCCGCTGAAGCAGGGATCCGTAAGAATTCCAACGTCATCTACGCATTCAATATGCAGGTCCTTTGCTGACGGAGGAATTGCTTGAGATTCAGGAATCGACCCCAGCTATCCACCTTTACGAAAGAATTCGGAGACAATTGAATTCAATATGACGTTTCTTCTTTATCAAGTCACGAAGGGAGAAAGTAATCCAATAAATTTTTCCATCCGAGACTGAATCTCCCTTGTGGTACATTCTAATTACGTCGACCCACGAAAAGGTCACATTATTATAATGAAAGCTTTCTGTTGAATAATCGTGAAATTTGGAAAGTGGATTTTTACTAATGCCTTTTTGAATTTTAAAGGATATTGATCCCATCTTAATTATACGCTGATGATGAAGCATCAAAAAAATCATGCTAATGCGATCTGGTGTCATTGTGTGAGAAGTTGGCCTATATTCCTTTCATTATAATACAGTCAGCGCAGAGACTGTCTTTCTCTGCGCAAAAGCTTCTGACCCAACGTCAGTGCTTTTCTACTTTTTGCACGTTTATTCTAGTTAAAAAACTAGTAGAACAGTATGATATCGTTTTGCCGAAATGTCTGTGATTTTCGACTATCGAGCCAGAAATGGTCTCAATCGATTGGGTTTGACTTCTTGATGAAGAATTCGAGGTCAAACTCGTGGATGTCCGGCCGGCCGTATACTCTTTATCATCCGAGGGAGATGAGCTAGAGTATTCATATTTTCAGAATAGATTAGCTGCCCAAATTTCTCAGTCGAGTTGGGTCAAATCCGTCGCATGAGCATGAACATCTGACATTTAGTTACCTCAATATATCCTAGAATATCCATCCGAACAAGTTGTAGCTTGAAAGATGTTTTAATGCAGTTGAAACGAAAATTTCAGAAAAATTCGTAAAACGTAAAAAATAACTCGTATAATATTCATCCGAGATCCATAAAATTATACTGTTTTATAAACTGGGCACTGCTTCACTTTCAAAGAAGGTAGATGCACTGCTACTTTGAAATTGAAAAAACAAGGTTGGAAATGGAGCTCTGTTGCCGAGGGGTATGTTGAAAAAAATGGAAAATATTTGGTGAATAGTAACACTGTGGATCGCCTCCCAAATAGCAGCGAGTTCTGGCAATAAAAAGACTAGGTATATCTTCGGGAATTAATTTAAATGACTGCTTTACTTCTGTAATAAATATTTATAATCATTTATTTTAATTATGCTCTTTCTTGAATTCAAATCGTTGAATAATAGAATTTTTTTTGTCACTGACGTTGAAATTCCTTTTTATTTACCAGCTATCTAATATATTACTTTTACTTTTTTTTAAAGTAGTTTCATAAAGTCGATTTACTTTGTGTGTCAAAATTGGAAAATATATTATTTTGGATTTATTTGTCGCATTGCCATGAATTGAAAATATTAATTATTCCATATGTTAAAAATCATGTGTATTAGATTTCTGATTTGGTAAGATACTATATTGAAAAGAAGTGCTTTCAACTCAGTTCCTTATTTCTCGTGAAGAAAGGGAAATGAAAATGGAGGAGTTAATTAGCAATTCATTAGAAATAATCTAAAATTGACAATAGTCTTACACTTATTGAAGTATCCTTGATACATTTCTTTAATTTTGAAAACGCTGTTTTTCTTGATGAATATAAGAGAATTTTTTCATTCTTTTCACTAATAACAAACAATTCAGAAAAATTAATTGAAAAATGAAACAGAACACGACACAGATATTTTGACTCGTCAGGTATTCATATTCAATTAATTGAAGACTATAATTGTCAGTTTCAGATTTTATTCAATTTATTTACACTTTTCAAGAATGACTTGTTCTAATTAATTATTTGAAATTAGCAATTCATTTGGTGAAACACTTCCTAATTCAATACCTCACTACAAGGATTATAAAATGTAAATGAAAATGAGCAGAATATTCCTATGACGCCAGTGTTTCATTAAATACGGTGTGTAATAAAATACGACGAGAGAATTAGAATTTTTATAGCATGCCTTCCATACCATGTCACGAAAAGCATGTGCATAGGGAATATTTCACCCCATTCAGAACATGTGGGTCGAAGGGGTAAAATTCCGCCGTCCACTTCAGAAAAGTGAGCAGTTAAATTTCCCTCGCCCATATTACACTTTTCTCCTTTGGCTAAACCGACAAACTTTCAAATTGTTCTCCGCAGATGAGATTCTTTCATCGTTCCGAGGTCTTTTAGGGACATAAAACTTATCTTCAAAGTGTTAACACATATTCCATCTGTGTTCAACAGAGAAAAACAAATAAATCATCACTGTCAAAATGTGTAACATAGACAGACTGTCTGGTCTTCCTACACACCCCAACAGTTCCGCTAGAGAAGATAGTTGTCAACCCCTCTTCATAGGATTTCTAACGGGTTTAGTTGTACAATTATTAGGATTGAGATTACAAGGAATGAGTGTCGATTTTCAGTTGGAACGAAGGTGAGAATCTATTTCGGAAATTAATGAACATAAGTCTATTCAATAAATTTGATGATGTAGAAAACAAATAGGGAAATGATTTCCACTACATGAGAATTAATTTAAGGAATCTCAATTGAAACGTCGATCAAATCTTGAATATTTTAATTTTTTGCCACTTACTAATATTACGGAAGGAGCAAAAGTTTTCAAAGGATGATAGAATGAGGAAGTAGAAAATAAGAGATCAGGAGCTTCTGTGGGCTTGTTCTAAGTCTTTTCCTGGACTCTGGATCAATGCGACACAGAGATAGATAATCTAACAAAAATACTGAAAAGGACATTTTTTAATGAAATAACAACTTTTGCGCGATCAAAAAAAAATCGTGAAAGGACAGTATACTTTGAAGAACGAGCGCGTATTTGCAGTTTTGCAGTGACCAGAAAATCAAATAAGGCGTTACAATGCATTCAGGTTTTCTCGCTAATGCAGCATTTCAATTTTATTATTATTGAAACTGCGCATGCATCGTTAGTTATGTACAATTATTTTTGTTAGTCACCACAATCTCATTCATGGATCATAAAGAGACGCTCCAAGCTCCATGCCAATTAGATCTGCCAATTCATTGGTTCATTCGAACCTATCCTCTCATTATTCTAATTGAATGGACAATTAATAGATCTCATTGAGATTAACCGATCATCTATTACGCAATTGAAAGAAAATAAGGTCATTGTAACAATGTAATAAGTAACTAGTGTTCCTTTGTTAGTTATTTTCGTCAAACGATCCTTATGTAGACAGTCACTTCCTGTAAATGAAAGGCTAAAAATAAAAATACTTCCAGGTTATTTTTCAAACGCTTCAAGGGTGATTTTCATGGTGTCGAGATAAGAATCGACCGGACGTAGATTAGAAATAGAAAAAAAAATTGTTTCGTTTTGATGTGCATGAACGCCTTCGGCGCTAATGTTCATTATTTCGACAGCGTGAAGGAATGTTATAACATGATTATTGTAACAATATGGTACATTAGGAGCTGAAGATTACTTTTTTAAATTCAATGAAAAAATACATTTCTATAATCTTATCAACATAATATATTGCCACACGTTTACTGTGCAAAAATTTTGGACCAATTTGGTATTTATTCCAATTGTCATAAATATGATGTAGTATTTTATCTGATTATCAGGAATTATTCAATTTGATGTGATGTATCCACTTAGATTTTAATATTAAAACACTATGAATACAACAGCAAGTATTCATAACAAATTCAATATAATGACGACGTTTTAGAAATATTTCTTTTTGAAGTCCACAATCTACGTAGAATTATGATACTTGGTCGATAACAGGTTTTTCGAAAAAGTTTGAAATTCGACACCCTTAGTCGCATTTTTAACTACTGTGATCACTGTTATTTTTCAAATAACAAAGCTATTAAACGAATCCAATAATCAAATTGATATTATTGCTAACTCAGCAACATAAATCAAATTTGGATGAGCTTTATTTAAAAATTGTGACCATACTATTTGAAAATCTGTAGATATATATACCTACAATATTTCGAGTATATGTTTTCTAAAGAAGACTGCAAAACTCAACAAAAAAGCACATGTTCCTTCGAATATCACTTGAAAAACCATTAGTAACAAATATTCAAATACAACGAAACATTAAACTTCAGATAGATAAAGAAATAGAAGCCAAATAAAACCAAATATCGAATGAAAATGAATTTGTTACAGTGAAATTCATAACTTGTCTTGTTCGTAACCCTTTTATCAGGAGTTATATAGATAGATCCTTCATATGACAATATTCATAGCAGTCAAAATAAATAATGAACAATTCACCTTTTTTGTGTCCAAAACATGTCTTATCAAGAGCTTGTAGTTACTGACCTGAAACAAAAAATCATTATCAAAACCTTATCAAAATACTAACAGTATAAGGGAAATATTTTGAGGATATCCCACTCATTCAACTATTATCACCAATAACGAGTTTCTCTTCTTTAATGCAAATATTTTACTTTGACAAATATTAACTTTGGAATAATTTCAGCTGTGCATACTCTATATCTCAATATTCGAAAAAATAAAAAATCATGACGGATATCTTTGACGATATTTATTGGAGAATAACAAATTTACAAAACTTCTTTGGAATTGCTAGCACGAAGTTAAATATTGATTATTTTGAGCATATTCTTGTTGATACACGCCCAATTATATTTCTGAAGAATATTTGCGATATAACCAATCACAATGCACATTTCAGAATGAAAAAAAGTTTCTTTTTTATTATTTGCTGTGTAGATTGTTACTATAAATCATGCAAAAATGACCCACGTGCGTTATACCTATAGATATAATTAATTGATTTATGACAGTATCCGGAAACATTAATTTAAGTCAAATTAATACTTTTCACTTATGTAGGGTAGAAATTCTAATTAGCAAATTTGTATTTATAATAGAAAGCATGCTCAGTCCTTGTAGGGGCTAGTGAGAAACATTAATTTGATAAATAGCTAGATATGCCCTAATGGCTCTCAAGTTCGACATTCAGCAGTCCTTCCTTTGTTCGGCATAGTAACACATATTTCATTATTACTGCCCTGTTCGAACTAAGGTAGAGCAATTATTATTTGGCCAGTAGAGGAGTTCCAAGATTATAACAAGGGATATTGCAGAGAGAAAAAGTATATAGATCGAGTATCAACTTTTTCTCTTCTAGAAAACATAATGGGATCATTATCATTGTCTTAAAATGCACGATTTCGCACTAGATGGATACAAAATTGTTCAATTTCTAATTGCAGTGTAACATCGAATTCATGAAAATTAATATTTTTGAAACAAACCAGCCGGTTATATCAAAATGTGACTTTTATTTTATTGAGCTTTATTTTTAATTTCGATTCACTAGAACCCTATTATTCATTAATAAGCGAATATACTTTTTGCCTTATAAGCAAGCCCAGCAAAGTTATGTAAAAAATACATGGACCATCTCAAAAATATCATTTTATATATGTATATTTAGAAGGCTCTAGTGAGAAAGCTTGCAGAAGTTCATATATTCACAAAAAAAGCGTAGAAATTATAAGATGAAACTGTTTTATAGAATATCGAAAACTAAATATGTCATCGAATAATAAATTTGTGATAGATATTTATTCTAAAAACAAATGAACATCTTATCTAAAAAAATACAACACTTATTATTTGGATGTATGAATAAAAAATGTAGAAAGGTACTGACATAAGGCCTATAGAGCTCATTGTTTAAATGATACAATCAGAACATTCCTTTTGTAACAAACTTATATATCCTATTAGAAACTTGTTAATTTCATAAATTTCCTTGTAGTTTGTAACATAAATTTTCTCATTGAATTCAAATTTGTAGTTAATATGTATATTTTTGTTTGCGATAGGTTCCTCGAACATATTAATTATTACTTCCCTAATATGAGTTGAGAAGGTTTTTTCATATATTATTGAAAATAATCTATATATATTCAACTACCAAGCAGCTTTTTGTAAGCTGTCATTAGTTCGGAAACTAACACTGTCACTATTGACTCATAGCGGAAGTGTTTCCAGTTCCTAAATTTTATTGTTGATGTAAATAAACTATAGGTAGGTAACTATAGGTACACATTGTATCTATTTTAACGGTAGAGAACACTAGGGCCTGCTGCCGACTGACCACAAATAGAACTTAATTGTTGAGCAGCTGATGTGAAGAGCCTATGACCATGAGTTTCGAACATATGTCTCTCGATGAAACATTTCATGGGCGATTTGAACAAAATCCAGGTAGAAATACCTGGCAATTCTAGGAAAACTGACACGTATAAATCTCTTTTAACTTATGGTTATAGTTGCGGCTCTGAGCGAAATATCTGACAGAAGGTGAGATAAAAACAGATTGGTCCTTTCACGAAATCGCAAACAGACGGGTTACTAATTAAAACATATATACTAGTTTTCCAGATATAAAAAATTTTAATTGAATATCTAGGATATTCTGTCAATTTAATTCTATATTCTGCTGCACTCGCCATTATTTTCATTTAATTCATTGCTTTTTTACGTGTAGTAAAGAAGTAATCCGATGGAGCATCTCTACGTATTGACCCAGAAAGTTGATATCATTCCTTCTTGAGCAAACCAATAGTCGCATTAAAAAATACTCATAGTAGTTTCCTCGAAGTACTTTGAATAGAAGAAAAATTTCAGCCATTAATCAATGTCTTAATCACATTTCCAGAAAATCGTTATTAAAAATATGAATAATAATACTTATATTATTATTACTTTTATTTCTATTATTATTAAAGCTTCTATGTTGATATGATTCATATATGTAATATTCTCTTGTGTACCAAATTCTTGTGACTGACGATTGTGATGCTAGAATTTTTTTCCTTGATTCCATTATTTATTCATTCGAAATAAAGTGGTCAGACAGGTTCGTGCTGTCATAGATAATTAATAATTGCACGGAATTCAATCATCGGTGTATTTTTGGTATGATTGAATAAAATTGTTCTATATTGAACAGAATGACAAAATATGAACATCTGTTGAAATCACTAAAAAAAATCTCCCTACAATTTGCGGCGAATTCGCAATTATTCGATTTTTGAACTGAACCATTCGCTAATTCGATATAAAATACACAAATTGAATGTCGAATGATAAAATTCAAGGACGATCCAGTACAGCTGCATTACAATCAATGAATATTATAAAAATGAAGCAGCTGAAACCTATTGTTGAGCTGAGAAACGTATTGGATATTAGTGAAGGCTAATCTGTTTCAGTGTATAGATATTTCCGAACAAGATATGTTCAAACTCACGTTTTCATCTAATATTGTTACGATTGGATGTTTACAATAAAACACTATGCGGGGAAGTGATTGCACTGTTATCTAAACTGACCTCCTTACTATCAATATTGAATTGTACTATTGACATGATTCTCAGAGATTTACAGAGTGAAGCGCTTTATCAGAGATCCATAATTCGTTCATATGAACGCTGATGCATCAAGAAACTGGTGCTATTCATAGCTTGACTGTATTGCAGTTAGCTGCCAAGCATGCACTTTTCATTTGGCAAATATAAGCAGTTTTTACTGTAAGCTGAATGAGCTTGAACATAAAATATTAAGTGGATACCATAGTCGAAGAAGTCTTCCGAGCTCGAATTCCCTGAAATTCATTAATAAGATATTACCGAAAAACAGCAGTTGAAAACAATAAGAGAAAAATTAGTTTATTTTTGTTGAAAATACCAATATCCAAAATTCCTCAAATAAGAAAAAATATTCGAAAGGAGAAGCCAATTCCAGAACAAAATCTCAACTACTGAATCAGTAGAAACAATATGTAAAATTAATAAATAATAATCAATAAATAAAGGACAGAAATAACTCAAGCGCTTCCATTTTCGATGACCAATAATTCACGCAGTCCGAAATTTTTAATCGAAGCTTTTCAAAGTTGATTAACAATTTTTTGTAATACAGATATTGAAATTGAAGTACGGTTATTGATCTGAATAAAGAAAATTATTCATTTTAGCATTATTATTATCAATTGTCTTGGGTTGAAAGTTAAAACTTGGAACTTCTAGAAAGCAAAAAATTCTCAAATTTATGGCTCAACACTAATGAGACTTGCAATATTACTGTTGGGCTTAAAAATAATTACTAAGTGATAATCCATTGAAAGAAAACTATAAAAAATATCGTACCGCGTACAGTATTTAACTTTCTTGTTGTTTCATTGATCTATTCTGTAAGCGTCCGAATTTTTTCAGTCATACTCAATGAATATAAAAAATTAAATGAAAGCCGGGAAACCTACCCATTTTTGCTTATATTGGCAATCTTCCAGGAAAATTAAGAGTTAAGTTTCACAGTTTAGGAAGTTGAGGTTCAATTTTGGGAAATTTGCACCGTTTTTTTCATATTTTGAAAATATTGAATAATTATCGAGAAAGTTGGCATAATATTTTTCAAATCGTCTATAACTGTTACGATTTTCGAAAGCAGCCCTTGAATATTCTCCATAAGATAATTTTGAAAAAATTTGAAAGTTTTTGACCCGATAAGCTCTCTTTGCGATATCTCCCCTTGGTTTAAGCATGGATTTAATTTTCAAAAAACAATATATATATATATATAATTGAATTACAGAAAAGGATATAATGCGGTGAAATTAGATATAAAGGAAGGATAATATAATAATATAATATAATGTCGGCAAGTACCTTCCATCCAATTCTCATATTTTCTGCACTACTGCGGTTTCACCCATTATCCTTCCTTTATATATATATATATATATTCTTTTGAGCTTTTGGCTTACAATATTTAGTTAGCAAACAATAAAGCATATAGATCAGGGGTTAGTGACGGGATGTCATACAATTCGGCGTATCACATAAAAGCTTAGGGAAAAAACCCCAGTAAAACAAAAACCCTGGCTCCCCGCCTAGGTGTGAGAGTACAAAAATAAGCTGAAATATATTTTAGGGACTTCTTTCTTCAAGAGTGATCTATGGATGGAGACAAAGACTTCTTCAAATTGCCCACATCGAATCTGGAAATAAATAGACAAAAGCAGAAAAAAGAACTGAATGACAAAAATACAAAATTTGAAAGAGATAAAGAAAACACCCTCAAATTCGCCTTTGTGGATTAACTCGATATTGTGAATCAAGGATTTTTCAACATAACAAGCTAAACCGTAAATTTTACTAAGGAAATAATCAATGAATACATAACCTTTTATGGTTCCTCTTTCACGAAGTTTTTTTTTAGTATTCGTATGTGTCTCTTGAAGGATAATAATCTCAGCACCATAGTCCTTTGCTAGTTTAGAAATATAATCACTCTTGTCCTTAGAAATACACCTCTATATTCAAATCTATTACAGAAAAATTTGTCGCCAATCTGCAGAGGAGGATTCTTCGAATCAGGTCTTGCGGTTCAAGTGATCGTTTTCAGATCTTCTGATGTTTGAAGTCTGCTATTGAATCCATTCAAAGGAAAAAAAGTTGTGATATAACACTTATTTCATTGAATAAATAGCAGAGGAAAAATTATCGACTGACATTTATTATGACTTATGTCATAATAAATAAATAAAAAACAATACAATCATGTATATCTTCAAATCATAATGAAAGTCCTATTCTTCTGATTTGACCTATTACAATTCTACTATCAGATTGATATTCCTCATGTACACAATATATCTATTTCGTAATTTTCCAGTTAACATCCGCTTTCTTGTTTGCACATGAACTGTAACTGGCACAAGTAGCTTTGATACCGGGAAAAATGGGATAAAACTTTATTGCTCCGGAAGAAACAACAAACACACACATACTGATAGTTTTATGACCGGTGAATAGCGAAATGATTGAGAATAATTACAGCAGCTGGACAATTGCTAGTGTTCACTTCGTTGGGTCAGTTCAAAGGAAATTCATCGGCTCGAAATTAAACAAAAAGCCATAAAACGAACTGTTTCGTCATAGTTGAATTGGCGATTTGGGTCGAATGATTCCATTACCGTGTTCTAGAAGGAACAATATCAGTAGAAATAAATGCCGTTAAGTATTAAAATAATTAAATACTCAATTGAATAGGAGATAACGTAATTGTCACTTTTGTGATAATTCGGTTTCGAAAAGTTTGAAACACTTCTAAGTATACAACACAATCTGTAGAATGGGCTCCTACTGCATGTATATGAAATTCTTGCTGAAATGAGATGTTTGTTAGGAAACGAACATATTATTTCGTTTTTCGTTCCAATCTTCTCAGTATTTTCGGGGTGACAAGGACATTTTTTTCGAATAACTTTCTACAAATTGATTTATTTCATTATGAAGTTCTTTTACATACTATTTCAATACGAAAATGAAACTCCGTATAAAAAAATCCGCTAGAGTCATATTCACTTGACTTACTGCATATACTCACTTCTTCTATTATGTTCACTTCTCATTCCTCTCAGTCTCGTATGCTGCTCAAATGATACTTTGGTAAGCGTAGATGTTTCCATTCATACACATTGATATCCGAGAGCAAAGTTGCATAACCATAGCAAGTATGTTTTATGATACAAAAGATGTTATCAATGTCAAACAATGTCTCTTACGTAACGATATAATGAAAAGAATTTACGATAGCCGTATATTCATATCACACTATACAACCACAATAATTCACGTTTTACGGGTTGGTCTCATACTAATTAGGAGCCCATTGTAATTAATTCCGCCTCAATGAAATCTAGGCTCAGTACGTACTGAAGAATTATTGTTTCTAATTAATATCGAGCATAGCGGGCCCTTAAGACCAGTTTAGTTGTTGTTCGCTGATTAGAATTTATCCTTTTATCTCCTTAATCCTCCTAATGATCGTCAACGTCAGTAATATCTTATTTTCATGGGGGGTCCAAAGAATACAAGGCAATATACAGGACTCAATGTAATAGGGAGCTTAATTTAAATCTACGGCAGTCTTAAATCGATATCATAGTTGATCGGGTTGAGTACGAAATCTCACAATTCATTTGTAGCAGTTTAAATTTTGGGTCATGGTAGAAAAAATGGTTTTAATATGATATAAGAAACTTTTGCAAGCTTATTTTTAAGTGTTTCCACCGCTGAAACATTGTGTTACTGAGATAAAGGAGCTATGTATATGTTGAATTAAAAATACCCGCTCATAGTTTTCCTTAAGTGTAGTGCGAAGCTCAAACTTCCTCCTCTTAAAAACCTACCATGAGAAGGTTTATCTTTTCCCTCGAAAATCATATAGACTCGATGTCTTCCTTCCAGAGGAATGCTGGCTGGCATGCTGGCAATTAAATCTTCAGTAAGGATATTGAGTGACAGAACTTTCGAAAGGGTGAACTGTGAGTTTTCAGACGCTAGAACCCATGTATTTATCATTTCTGTTCAGTAAGCATTAACAATTATCATGAAATGACATTATCCTAATTTAATTTAAAAATTCATACCGGAATATGAAGATTTGATGGTGAAGTTTTCTAACTTTCACGAATACTCTACAAGGAATTATACCACACTAAGCTTTCCCAGTGGCGGCGTAGCATAGGTTGGCACCCGGGGCGACTTTCTATCGAGCACCCTCAAAATAAAACGACAAATATTAAACGTGTTTACGTGACTATATTTTGCTAAAATACTCAATGACATTATCAAAATTTACTTTCCTCTCCTTTTCAATGGACAATATGGATAGTCGTGTTTGGCTCATTGTAGATCTTAAGTAAGATTTTATTAACTTTAATTTTGAGAAACTTCTTTCACAAGTAGCCACCGAAACACAAATAGTTAAAAAAAATCTTAGACATAGAGCTAGACTTGGAACAGACTCAGAATAGTCCCATTTTACAATAAATTTCAGAAGCTCCAAGGTAGTCCATTGGATCGCTTCTTGAAGAGAAATGCTGGCGGCTTCCAAGTAGCGCCTCAGTCGTAAAATCTCCAAAATAAGGTCCTCTGCCGAAAATTCATCATAGATTTTTGTAAGATTTGGAACTTTATCACGAAGTTCTTCTTCTGTTGACGTAAGTAGAGTTTCAGACTGAACAACACCAAATGTTATGAGAATATCATCCATTGCTTTGTAGCGATGCTCTAGTTCTTCGTAAAATCTATCAAGACATTCTAACATAGCTCTATGCAACTCTTCTGGCAATGTTAGTCCAACATCTTGGGACATTTCTCCTGGCATTCGTTTTCGGAATCTCCTCCTTCCTCTTCTTTCAACGGAGATATCCAAGTCCTCACATTTCTCAGTTGCGTAGGAAATAGCTCTTTCCACTATTTGTATACATTGAGTTTGAAGAAAAATTTTTAGGGCTTTAATTTTTATAACACACTTTTCCTTTCGTGATGAAATATTGATAGCCTACACTTTTCATAGAAAAGCAATTGTACCTATTGTATTTTTAGCACTAAATTCGGGATATTGTATCAGCTCTAAAAAGAAATCTGACCTGGGCCTTAGGCATGGTATGAAGAATTACAGAAAACTTGTTAGTATATAAATTGTAGAACAATGGATATTCGTCCATCTTCACAACAAGTTAAACTCAGTGAAAATTTTGTCGAAAAATCTTGGTCTACACACACACAAGATTTAACTAGTTCAAGAACTAAAGCCACTTGACTATAATAGGCGTCGTTTGTTTGCTGACTGATCCCTAGAACAGCTAGAAGTAGTTTTTACTGAAAAATGTTTCGTAATGAAGCTCATTTCTGATTGAACGGCAACATAAACATGCAAAATTTCCCTATCTGGAGTGAAAATAATCCTCAAGAAGTTTTGCAGGTCTTGCCTGAAAAATGCACTATGAATGGTGTGATTTACACGCTGAAGGCATTATCAGTCGATATTTTACTTAAAATTACGGTGGAGATAATGTATTAGTGAATGGTGCTCGTTAAAAATTAATGATCATTGCTTATTTGCTTCAAAATTTGAATTGTATCAACTCTAGTATTTTGGTTCCTATAAGATGGTGCTACACATCATACTAATTCCGTAACAATTGACTTATAGAAAGAAACATTTTGTGATAACATTATTTTGAGATATGGTCCCATTTCATCAGGTCCTTAAATTATTTTAAATGGAGATATGCCAAGTTATTTCTCGTTGGAGAAACCAGAAACTTTGGAAACTAACATAACTCGTGTTTTTGAGCAAGCGAAGCCTGAAGTCCTTAAAAAGTAGTCTGTAGCTGTTTGTTACCTCAGAGTGGTGGAAATCAAAATTATCTTTGAAATAAAAAAGTTCACTGTTAATTATATTGTGTGCTATTTCCATTCATAGTTCTATTAAAAAAACATGATACAATGAATTTATTTGTAAGGGTTTTCCAGTTCTTCATTTTATGCGAAATATAAAAACTCCATAATTTTGCACAACTGCCGCCCGGGCCTAGATTCTCGAGTTTATAACCTATAAATTCCCTACAAACTCGCTCGCTAAAATTCGGAGAACTGTGACGAAAACATCTTACAATGAAAGTTTATAGACTTTCCTAGCAGTCGCATACAGTATTCCCGAAAAACCACCCTCGTCAAGTGTTCCTATTAAGGGCGCGTCCAACGGACGTGCCACTTCAAATTCAGGCCAAGAACATCATTTCTCGTTTGGTTGCTTTTTATCGAACGGGCTCGATCCAGACCATCCCTGTTTACCGTCACTTTGCCAAGGGTTCATATAAATAATTGCACTGGCTAATTGAGGAAAAATATGACCTGAAAATTAATGAAGAGAAAAGGTTTAGAGACTGAGCTAAGAGTTCCGAGGACCGTTCAAACATTGAAAAAAATCATGGCTTACTGAAAATGAGAACTCTTGATGCCAATGGCTTCACAAACAGATCACTAAGAAAAGGCGCTATACAACGATAGAGGAAGATAATGTAGACAGGCAATTATACATTATACATATTATGCTTCAAAACGCCTTCTATTAATGTAATCTCAAGAGTTTTCCACTTCCACAAACATTTTCATATATAATCTAGTTAATGAGTTAAAAATACGTTAATAGGACATACTTTTACTAAAATTATGGGATATAAATCATTGGATTCGGGATCATGTCTAGAATATTGTGCGAAAAAATTGCATTAGAACACTAAAAATTTCAAAAGTTAATGATAACACTTGAAGAAGGTTGAAAAAGGTGGTGTTAAGTTTTTTAGTAATAATTGATAAATTTAAAATTTTCTTGGCTTTTGGAAAAAAATATCCTGAAATAAAAAGGAGTTAACTAAAAAGGTCCAAGCACCGAATCTGTACGACCATTATTAATAATATTAGTTTAACATTGAAAATTGCAGTCCTTGCAATATATCGAGGTTGAGCTCATGGCCTTGAAAGTTGAAAGTAAATTATAAAAAAATTAAGTATAAAGTAGATTTAAAAATCTAAAAAAATCATATGAAAATCTAATAATTTAAAAAAAATTGTTTCTCGTTGGAATTTTTCATTAAAGTTAATTTTCCAATAAAATCAGACCTTTATCAACTAACAACTTTTTCCGAGGCATCTTCAATCATTGTGAATAAAAGAAATATTTGAATAATTGGCATAAATTTTTTTCGCCGGGATAATTTGGGATTTTTTCTATTTTCGTTGGAATCTACGGTACGTTCTCTACTAAGATGGCCCATGATAAATCCATATCCCCAGAAGTCAGTAGGTAGTCGGCCTGATTTTTAAAAATTCATAAAAATCAACCATACATGAGAATGCCATCAAACTCCTGCTGAATCATCTACATGTCGACAAAAAAATAATTCAGTAGTTATCTCCTACTTGCAACCCCTTGGGGGCTAAAATAACAGCTTAATGATTATTCAAGCAGATTCGAATATCTCGAGAACTAGACATAGAATCGACACGAAATTTGGTATTTGCTCTTCTTTGTATATCCACAAAATAACTTTGTGACTCACTATCACTTGAACCCTCTGGGAGGGGCTAGCCGAGTTCCAGCCGAGTTTTCTGTGAGTAATTCATACCTGGGAAACTAGACATAGGATTGAGGTCAAATTTCACAATAACATTAAGAAGCATCAACTCACAATTTCTGCATATGCCCCATTCACTTGCTCCCCCCAGGGGGGTCAGTAGGTACTCGGCCTGATTTTTAAAAATTCCTAAAAAAACAACTATGCATAAGAATGCCATCAAACTCCTGCAGAATTTTCTACATTATGACAATAAAATAAATCAGTAGTTATCTCTGTCTTGCAACCCCTTGGGGGGCTAAAATAATGGCTTAATGATTATTCAAGCATATTCGAATATCTCGAGAACTAGACATAGAATCGACACGAAATTCGGTATTTGATCTTCTTTCTATATACACAAAATAACTATGGGGTTCACTACCACTTGCACCCCCAGGGGGGGGGCTAGCCGAGTTCTAGCCGAGTTTTCTGTGAGTAATTCATACCTGGGAAACTAGACATTCGATTGAGTTCAAATTTCACAATAACATCCTGAAGCATCAACTCATAATTTCTGCATATGCCACATTCACTTGCACCCCCCAGGGGGGTCAGTAAGTAGTCGGCCTGATTTTTAAAAATTCATAAAAAATCAACCATACATGAGAATGCCATCAAACTCCTGCTGAATCATCTACATCACGAAAAAAAATTAAATCAGTAGTTATCTCTGTCTTGCAACCCCTTGGGGGGCTAAAATAACGGCTTAATGATTATTCAAGCAGATTCGAATATCTCGAGAACTAGACATAGAATCGACACGAAATTTGGTATTTATCCTTCTCTCTAAATACAGAGAATACCACTATGACTCACTTCCACTTGCACCCCTTGGGGGGGGCTAGCCGAGTTTCAGCCGAGTTTTCTGAGAGTAATTCATACCTGGGAAACTAGACATAGGATTGCGGTCAAATTTAACAATAACATTTAGAAGCATCAACTCACAATTTCAGCATATGCCAAATTCACTTGCACCCCCCAGGGGGGTCAGAAGGTACTCGGCCTATTTTTTGAAAATTCATAAAAAATCAACTATACATGAGAATGCCATCAAACTCCTGCAGAATCTTCTACATTACGACAAAAAAATTATTCAGTAGTTATCTATGATTTGCAACCCCTTGAGGGGCTAAAATAACGGCTTAATGATTATTCAAGCAGAACTAGAGATATAATCATGGGGGTGCAACTATTCTATTTCATTGATTCATAATCAAGATAGCTGGTCAAAGCATTTTAATGATTTTTTTTCACATTAACTCGGATCTAAGTCTTTGGCATCAAGGATACGAAAAATTCTGTATGACAGAGCAGACATGAGACTAGACATTAAATGATACTTGTAGAGCAGTCATGGCAGTCAAGGTTTTCGTAATGAACATTCAGTTGCTAATACTGAATAATACTTATTAGCAACTGTAAAATTACAAGGCGGATCTATACATAACGCAATAAGTGCAAAAATTTATTCATGAAAAAAATAAGAGAAACACCAGTTGCCAACAGCGCATATAACCCGCGGTGAGAACTTAATTGACAGCAATGGTATTCAAAATAGATTTACGAGTTCGGTAAAATTCACTAGAAGTTCTCCGTGAGTTCCTCTATTAAAAGTTTTCTTCATCAGGAATTTTTTCCAATTTTCCGAGTCGTCCCTCTTGTCATAAGATTTACGAGGTGATTTATCATGATAACGATTTATGAAAGGGAACAATTCAGAAGCTTTCCGAGAGAAAATGGTAATATAAGGGTTATGTTGGTTTACCAAACGATATTTCTGAATCTACATGGAACTAAATCAATTTTATGGGCCACACAAGTTTTTTATTTCATATCTTCAAGGAGTGATCTCAGCAGCAATTTATAGATAGCATGTGGCTGCTGAATGGGAAATTTATTTCAAAAACATTGGAAAAAATCGTGTTTGCCTGTACATTTAACCTTTTTCCTTCCGTTCACGTATTCTTTATACCATGTTTTATATTCCCGAGTGTTTATCATACAACATTAATGCATTTTTTTATTACTATGTTGTTATTTATTTTATTTGTTTCTTATTTGTAAACATCAGTTTCCAAAAACACAATATTAATCAAGAAAGCATATTTTATCAAGTCACTAACTTGTAAAACTGACAGTTAACTTACAAAATTTTTACAAGTTAGTAGTATTATTTACATTAGAAAATTTTGTTTCATCGTCATATATGTTGAAAATCATTGTACCATTGTTATTTCCAGTAACACAGATTTTTGATGATGAAAGAGTTGATACTGATGATGATGAACCATCTGTTGACTCAGAAACTGCTGAACTCGAGGACTGCAAAACATTTGTACTGTTCTTACTACCAAATAATTTGCTACACATTTCGATTTTTTTGTTGACCGAATCATCAAAACAAATGTAAAGAAAAATAAACAGATATGTTCGTGGCAACGATTCCATAGCTTAAGACATTTGTGAAAAATTCTTGAAATTTTTTTGGAATTTATCTAACCTTTTTACAAATGAGAAACAAATGAAATATAAAACAATACACGTAAGGTAACGAGTTTAACTGACTCAAGGAGGTAACTGACTCGCCTGCGGCTCGTTTCATTACTTTTGCATCGCAAACTCCTCAATTTCTGGAGGTATTTTTGTTTTCCTAGTTTGTGGCAGTTCAATACCTTGTTCATATCCATCCAAGGAAGTAGAAGACCAAAATGCTAACTACTCAACCTTGCTCTAATATCAAGGATTAAAAGACTAGCCTTTCTTCAAATTATCAGAAAAATATTGAAAATGAAACTTTATATTTAAAAGACCAGAATCGTACCCAGTGCTTTAATTAATTCATTATGTTGGGATCTGGATTTCTCCTAATTAGGACGATGAATAAATTGATCTCAGGCGAGATCATATCATTAATCTGTGTATCTTCAAGCGACACAAAAAAATCATAGACGAGGTTGTGAAATTCACGTGTTAGAGATATAAACAAAGGCATGTGTTATTTTGGAGCCAAGAGTGGAATAAAACCTCGAATCGCGTCGTAATCTCTCATCGTGTAGTCTACATAAGTGAGAAATAGTGACGTTTTACTGGTTTTACTACCGAAACGTAGGCCATTACATTTGTTTCTTCGTCAAAGATGCGGAGATATATTATCAGGCCTGTTTCTACGAGATCACTCTTCTCCCTTCATATCAGCTCTCTAATGAGGGCGTTTCTTACATATCGGTTACATTAAGTTATATAGGCTGACATCGGCTTTTTCCCTTTTTTATCGCTTCAGGGGTATTCAGTTGCCACCCTCTCAGAACGAAACCTCTTGTTAGTAGTTCCCTGTAACTCCGATGGCGACAGCAAAAGTAAATTGCCTTCGTGTAGGTTATCAAAGGGGTCCATCGAAGAAAGGAATCCGATTGAAATTGATTCTTGTTACGTAAATGGTGAGATGATGATATCCATAAATATAGGGTTATCTGTTTCGGAATATCTTCCATTTAAACGAACCGTATTATGTCTTTCAAACGAAATCGAGTATTCTCTATATGAAGGTGAAAATTTACTGATTTAAAAAATCACCTAGAGTAACAAGAAGTAAATCCATCATTACATTTTGAAGAAAGTACAGAATTATAAAGATGAGATAAAATAAATGAAGAATTATTAAAATTAAACAAATTGATTTTTTGAGTTATGTTTGAACTATGTTCTGTATTGCTTTATATTGAAGTTATTGTTATAGAAAGTTACCAATTAATTGGAGACACTGTTTTTTTGCGATTTCACGTATTTATGCTTCATTTAACAATCGACACGGAACGATTAATACAACTCTCCCAAATATTCGAAAAATACACATTTGAGGAAATCTATAAGCAGTCCTCCTCTGTGAAACAGAGGCAAAAATTAATGGCCAACAAAAAAACAGTTTTTCTGAACCATATGCAATCTACGACCACACCTCATACTCGATAAAGCCAACCGTCGTAGCTGTTCTTGAAGGAATTCACAGCCGTCAACTCAGCAAAAAGTTCCACACACTTAATATAGGATTGACCACTGAGTGCAGCTTATAAATCTTGAATCTTGAATGGGTAAGCTCGTAGACCATCATGTATATACGAATATCGTGAACAGGCCACACAGACTTACTCCAAGGAGATTGGTCTTCGGTTTTGGGTCTTCCTGAAGGTGAAGGCGAGGGTGATTGTGTGAAGGTGAAGGTTTGATTGTGCGAAAATGTGCGTTTGTATTCAGAAATAAGAAATTATCATTAGCCGTTAGATTTTAAGATGCAACATCACATAGTACATGGAAGAAACAGATTCAGTGGCTAGAGAACGAATCACAGAGTGTGCAAGGTTTAAAATTCTTCTCACTTGAAAATCAGAAAATTATTTTTGCACCTTATTGAACACCAGAAGAGGTAGAACTCTCTAAAATTTGCACAAAGTGTTTGCGTACGTAGTGCCAATACTCAACTCTCATGGACTTGTTTCTATTGGCTTCTGATGTCGAAACTTTATGTCAGAAAGAAGTATATATCTTCACTGTAGGTATTGGGAGAACTCAGAGCTCAACAATAAACTTCCAGTCGCATCAATGATCGAATACTCAAAATAAAAATAACCACATCATAGCATACCAAACAACAGACCAAACTAATTCCATTAAATCTGAAGTACTTCCACGTTGTCTCAACTTTCTTCTATGTAATTGACGATGTGTAAGTAGACTAACCTTCTGCCTAACCGAATCTAATCTACGAGCAACAAAGGGCCCCCTTTATTTTTATAACGAAAGCCTTACATCACCGGCGCTATAATTTAAATTCAGAGAGAAAAGAGCATTCCCCAACTCGAATGTTTGAAATTCAGCTGCCACCCGCGTCTGACTTGTAAACAATGAAACAGCTGAAAATGTGATTCGTCGACTGTATGACGTGTGAAGAATTTATTGTGAAATTCGAAGGCCCCAATGGGTGAAACATATTGGCTGCAAGCGCCAATTTGGTTTAATTGAAAGTTTATCTGGATTAATTTCGCATTGTGCATTCGAGCGAGTACATTGAATGCACAGGATTTGCAGTAATTCCGATTTGAATTAATTTTTTTAAATAAAATTCACAACCAAAATTACAGCAGAATATTATTTTTATTATTATTAAGTTCACAAAGTTAACTCCGTTAAAAAGGTAAGGGAAGTAAATTAATTTAATATTTTGTAGAGTCGAATTAAAATAAAAGGAGGTCCCATTTGAAATAGCATAAAAGTTGCTTAATTTGCATACATACACTGGACTTTGAAAGTATCTCAGAAAATTCGCATAACAAATTTGACCAAACGTGCGGAATGTTCTGACCTCAGTCAGTGTTTTTGAACGTTTTTTTATTTCTCCAGCCCAGGCTTTAAATTCAACCTCAACATTCCAGTCAGACAAACAACAAAGCCAAAGATAAGAAAGTGTTAATAGAACAGAATAAATAAAAATCGACACAGTTCTAAGATTAGATTATGAGATGAGATAATAATAATAGTGATGACTTATTTATATGCTGCCACTGCTTGTTTGAAATGACAATACATCCCAACCTGATGAGCTCCAACAAAGATTGGCCTTCACGTATGAAAGATAACATTCCTAACTTGGAAGGTAAATAGATTTTACGACACTTTGTATAATAAGATGTTACCTATCTATGATTCTTCACCTTTCAAATTTTCATGGTTGTGATATTGTAGA
Organism: Micraspis discolor; assembly: GCA_030674115.1. Lineage (NCBI taxonomy): Eukaryota > Metazoa > Arthropoda > Insecta > Coleoptera > Coccinellidae > Micraspis > Micraspis discolor. The sequence goes on from JARTUT010001740.1 coordinate 10,366,959, forward strand.
AATAATACTGAATATTGAATATGCAAATCGCGGAAGCAATTTTATCAGTAAAAGATCATCATTATTTTTCAATACATTCAACTATACATCCATAGAATACATTGATTATTCAACTGATTTTATGAAGTTTTAGTACCTTTACATCAAGTGTGAGTAGAATTCAATTCTACATTGACAAAAATTACATTAGAAGAAAGTAAATTTCTGACATTTGTCACGCATTCGGTTCTCGATCATGTCTGCTATCGAGTGCAGTAGAGGGGACGAGTAATGTCACTTAATAGTTAATAAAAAATGCAGACAATTTAGAAATATATAAGTTTGCTCAATATTCTCGGACTGTTGGGTAACTGAAATTGTATATAAAATTAAATTAATTGTCGAAATTATCACTGTCAAAGCAATTATCAATAATTAAATGTCACGATTTATTATGATAGTTTGACCTAGGGATATCGAATATCTAATATACACTATATATCTGACTTCGAATAAGCGTAAATTTTAACACCACAGTTGCTATAGTAGATAAGGCCAAATGATAATGTTTAACTACGAGGGTTGAAGTAGTGATATGCTGCTATATTTAGGTAATCTTATTTGCTAGCACATCGTGTACTTAAGATCTCCCCTGTTGACAAACCTTGAACTCTGATTCAATTCTTGACGCCAATCTGTTAGACGACATGCATCCTGAGTCTGGATCAATTGGTGAATAATAAGATATAAATTGAAAGTTGTCATTTGTTACTTATACACAATAATTCGTTCTTCACGGGACATCTACCAATCCAGAAAAAAAGACTTCACGCATTTGAAGGTCGAAAGAAAAATAGATTTCATCCAGTAATATGTTATTTATTGAAATTTGAAAATTAAATTTGTTCTCTTGTTTCAATGACTGGCTCATCAAAAATGAACTTCCCTTGAAATACATTGCTGTACTTTTTATGCAATTTTTTTTCTTTTACTATTTAATGCCTTCGTTTTTCCAAATAACTTTCTCGAAAACTTCAATTTTGAACGGATATTTTGTAACAATTCGTAACTCCCAAATATAGAATGATTCACATGTGATTGCTAAATCAAACATTACTACAAAATCATATTACCATGATCCCAACTAGGTGGCATCAAGAATGACGAGCATCCATCGAACATACCTGCAACAAAAAATCCATTGAGATCCAAGATATAAAATATAACACCATAAATATAATCATAACCGCTGATGAACAAGAGTATTAACACATTAAAGAACCATCTCATATTACCATATCAATAAAACATACAACCAGTCATTTCTTCGTAACTCTTTACGAATGTAACATAAAGAATAAACGTGAGCCATGCCACAGTGGTGGTCCACACGCATAATCGTTAATTTTAATGTAATCCCTCGAACCGAATATTATCAGTAATCGATCAACTTCCACCGCTCTGTGGTCTGGGTCATCTTTCAGGGGATTCCATCCTGGAGGTTTGAAAACTAGATTTATTGCTCTATGAGGGCATATTTCTCCAGGTCTAAATAGATCTTACCTCCATGTCAGACTTTGGAGATTAGGGTTAAGTGAAAAATATCACAGGTAATTTTCGAAGGATGTGAACCACAGAAGTTACTAGAGGAAGAGATTATTGGAATGGGAGAGGTAAATTATATCGTTTATCCAATGCATTCTGGGAGCCAATAATCAATGAAAGCTTTTATAATGCTTCAAATAAATTTATATTAACGGTTACAGTTATCTGTCTTTTATCGTATTGAATTCTAGAGCAGCATTGGTGAAGCCTAGATGTTGGCATGGAAATTTTTCTCTGGCTTTAATTGAATAGAATGAACTATAAAGTTTGACGTAGCTAGATCTATAGTTAGAACAAATGTGGTAACAGCAGAGTAATGTTCAATGGTTCATTATTCCTACTGGAGTATATTCCGAATTGCTTGATATTTTCGAATGCTTGTGTATACAGGGTGGTACTTCATGGAAGATTGATCATTATATATGTATTATGTTCATTTCAATTGAATCACTCAGTTAGCCATGACTTGAGATTCTTGCGTTGGTAACCTTACTTCCCGACATTTCTTAGGAATACTTCGGATCACGACGTTGTTATTTTGATATTGTAAATGCAAATAATTGAGACTGATATTTATTATGGAATATATAAAAATAAATATCTTCACCAGCAACTGAATGGTTTTTCATTCCAAGAAGCCAAAAAATTATATCTGAACAACAGATGTCAAAAAGTGCCATATTGTAGTGACGTCTGCTCAAGTATGTAATAATAATTTTCATTCTGAAAGATGTGAATAATTTGAGAAATGATTCATTTAAACTTACTACCATTTTTGTCCCATCAATATTCGGAAGAACTAACCTCCATATCCATAAAATTGTCTTTTATATTTCGAGATTTGAGAACAAAAGCAAATATTAATAATCGAAAATCACTTTATTGTTTTTCAAATTATTCTCCATTAAGATCTATACACTTTTGCAAGTTTTGAAGTATTGCTAGCATTTCCAGATGTATGCAAATTTGAAAACAAATTTGTTATTTTAAACGGGACACCCTGTATTTAATTTTTTATGGTTCTACATGAAGAATTTAATTGATTTACTTTCAATTTTCTATATGTATATCTCTATCCATTTTTGAGTTATACGGTACCCATTATGGATCGAATTCATTTCCTCAGAATAAAAATATTTGGCAACGAAATCCTGAAACAGAACAAACAATTTTTGTTTCTTTTTTTCCCAATTTATGAAGGATTTTTGTTGCACCCTGTGAAATCTCCAGCAACCCTCTAAATTTAAATAGGGAAACAGTGTCATGTGGTACTTTTTTGGCAAGTTGTTTGTATCTTCTTTACAGGCGTGCAGAAATTTTCAAGAAAAACATTTCTTTTAGATATTGGTTAGTTCAAAGAGGGTTTCAATATGTGCACTTTCTCATTGCTCATTTACTTTGAGACTATTATACCCGATAAAATGTGTACAAAATAACTACAGCGGTACTTTTGAATATACATAGTGAAATGTGTCGAATTTCCACCGAATTTCGAGCGACTAAATGAAAATCAACCTTGTATATTTACTCCCTAGGAAGCTGGATAACTACGAATTCAGATTTGAGAATAATCTTAAGAGGTTTTCAACAGGTTAATTGTTTGGCAAAATATTGATAAGTTTCATGTTATTTCAACTAGATTCCTTTTCATATTTTCTGGACTAGGTATTGCTTCATGAAAAGATTTTGTGTGAAGAACTTCCCTATTTGTTTTAGAAAATGTGGCTTCTATAAAACTGTTCGGGATACTTTCATTCTGGGACACTTTTTTAATGGTGTGCTCGATAATAGGCATATGTACATTTATTATTATAGTAAGGTCATACTTTATTATGACAAGCAAATTATTTCTTTAATATGTATATTGAAAATAGTTGAAGTCGATTCACATCGTCACGTTCAGATAAGAGACATCAAAATGTTGTCACGAATAATGATTCCAGATTGATTGATAACAAGTCGAAAAGAAATTCCATATCGTCTGTTTAACTTTGGCTTTACTAGAGGTGATGTCTCAATGAAATGAATCACGTTTCGAAAACAATGTATAGTGAATGGCAACTTAATTCCAAATTGTCCATTGAATGAGATTTCAATATCCCAATTACAGATTACAGGTTGTATTGTTGGAAGAGACGGTTTATGTAGCATGCGACGTTTCAACGCAATATACGAGTTATTTCTAGGAATAGGACGTTGACTCCTATCCTCAGATATTTAGAAAAGGTTACGGTATATACTCAGCTTAGAATAGCGAATACATCGAAGTATGCTTGCTGATATGTTATTAAAATTTTCATACTGATAAGTATTTTTTTGTATTGAATATATTGAGATTAACAATCTACTTCCGAATGTATTAACGGACTTGTATACAAACTCAAATACGTCCTCCCACAACCATATTACATGATTCTGAAGACTTATCTAGCAGACTTCTGTTTTGCAGTGAAATATGGGGGAGTAATAAGTATTTCATCTGAAACCATTTAATACGAATTAAATTTCACATAGTTTCGTGAAGCAACAACTTAAATGGGTGAAATATTGTGAGAGGAAATTATTGTTTTAGGAGAACTCAAGAATTTGAGGACACATAAGTGGTGATAGTTCTTGAAGGAAAACTTAATCAGACGAATCGTCTTATGTAGTTTGAAAATAATTTAGTTTAGTTTCAACTATCGGATATTTTTTCAGAATTTTAAATTGGACTGAAACACATTTTAATTGAGGATGAAGCCAATTTCTTTTTGAAAGATAATTTTATTATATTTATATTTGGAAAATAATTTCTGGCATTCAAGCAGACCAATTATGGCCCTATTTTTCAAATATCTAATTTCATCAATAACATTTATTATGTTTTCTTCCAAAGCGTCTACTGCTTTTGGTCCATCAGCAAAAATCAATGACTTGACTTAACCCCAATTTGAGTAGGGTCTTCCAATTGTGACGCCTAGATGTCAGCATTATATAATTTTTACACGTGATATCTTTTCAAATGACATAAACCATTTTGTTTTATTAGAAGGATGTACAGTTTTAACGATGGACAGGTACACACTGCAACAACGCGTTTACATCATTCAAAGTAATTATGAAAATGAGCGCTCTTTGAAAAATACCCATCGCTGAATTCGAGATTTTTGTGGCGTAAATAATCGGCCAAATCAATCTTCAATTCAGAGATTAGTGAAAAAATTCGAAGAAATTGGTTGTGTTACTGATAAACCAAAAAGTGGAAGACCAAAACTGTACGCACAAATGAAAATATTGCTGTTGTTAATGAAAGTGTAAAAAATGAACCGAAAAATCAATTTCGCAACGTTCGCAAGAATTGGGCATATCTTATGGCTTGCTTTAGGAGGATTTTGCATAAATATTTGCATTCACACGCTTATAATATTCAATTAATCTAGAAATTGAAAGAAAGAGACCACTTACAACGTCGTAATTTCCCTAGTTGGATTATTGAAAAACGAACGACAGATCCATTGTTTTCAAGCAAAATTTTGCTTAGTGACGAAGCTCATTTTATAATGGATGGAATTGGTCAAAAAGCAAAATTGCCGTATCTGGGATGATGAAATTCCTCGTGTTATTCATGAAAAATGTCTGCACCCACAACAAGTTACTGTTTGGTGTTTGTTTTGGGCAAATGGAATCATTGGGCCATTTTTATTCGAAGTGATGCTGGAAATGCTGTTACTGTGAATGTTGAGCGATACTAATCAATGTTGAGAGACTTATTATGGACACAGTTGAGTCATATTGATGTGTCTGACGTCCATTTCCCAAGACGATGCTACATGTCACACAACTCGAGAAAACATGACGTTTTTGCAATCAAAATTTCCTCAACACCAGCAACATGTCGGAAAGTCATTGAAAATTTCGATATTCGGATTGATGCCTGCAGACGCAGTCGTGGTGAACATTTGAATGATATTCTATTCTACTTCTAATTGCAATGGATCATACTTTTAATAAAAAATTGAAGAAATTGTAAACATTTCGTGTTTATTTCAAAGAAACATGTAGGCGCGTTTTTTGGATGACCCGTTACGTTTCAACAATAATCTTATGTTCACTAAGTTTTTTATAACAAAAATCCAACTGATTCTTGATGGAACTGTCAAAATATTTTCATTCCTGCAGGCAACTGAATGCATTCACTATTACATCCTTCAAGATTCTCAATATTTTTGCCAAACAATTAACCTGCTGAAACCTTGTTAAGATTATTCTCAGAGCTGAATTCGTAGTTATCCAGCTTCCTAGGGAGTAAATATAACAAGGTTGATTTTCATTTAATCGCTTGAGATTCGATGGAAATTCGACACATTTAACTGTGTATATTCAAAAGTTAAGTGAGGTGTGCTGTTTTTCTCTCAGATTGATATGTCTTTGAATATCATCGATTTAATAAAAAAACAGCTTGAAAAAATTGCGAACAGTTTGTGTTTTATTTCAAAGAAACATGTAGGCTCGTTTTTTGGATGACCCTTTACGTTTTAACAATAACTTTACGTACACTAAGTTTTTAATAACAAAAATCCAACTGATTCTTGATGGAACTGTCAAAATATTTTCCTTCCTGCTGACAACTGAATGTATTCATAACATCCACAAGAATCACTATTGGAATATGTATGACACCCCGTCACTAACCCCTGATCTATATGCTTTATTGTTTGCTAACTAAATATTGTCAGCCAAAAGTTCAAAAGAATATATATATACTATTGGAATAATTATAGAAATGGCCGGTCTATAAATGATTCATTGGTACTATTTTTAACTCTGATCATACTTGGATTTGGCGCCATAAATATTTCTACATAGACCAAGGTGAAGTGTACGATTTATACAAACAACATCTAACTAATTGCATACTCCAATCGGCAATAATTCACTAATTTTTCATAGTATAAATAAACAACTATAATATTATTCCTAGAACGTCATATTCCACTTGGTTCAGTTCACATAAAAAAAAATTGAGTTACGGGTGAGATAATGAATAATAACGGATTAAATAGCAATATCAGTATCATTTTTTTTCATAGGAATACTGATATACAAATGGAGAAAATGTTAGATGCAACATTAACAAGAGAGTCACCAAGGGTACATTATAGTACTCTTTTTCAGACGGGAAACATTCGAGGTCACCAACGTCAAGTCCCAACGATTGCTCAGACGAAAATCATCGAGCACAAATAAATAAACATTAATTTTATGTTCTGTGAACCGGTCCCCTGTAGGATATCTGAAGTTAAATTGATTCGATTGCTTTCATCATCAAAGTTAATTACGGCATTGGATCGAAGCCACTTGAACCACAGAATGAATCATCACGCATTTACACCCAGTTCACATTTGTGGAACGCACGCCCTTTTTCGTCTGGGTTCAGTTACGTTTTTTGATGTCGGTTTGGACAACATGAATGTTATGAGAAACCAGATGTTCCATTGTGGCCTAGATGATAGGAAACGTGATTAAAGCACGAAGTGTTTGTCATGTTCGATATACCACGCATCGACACGGCTGGTAAACAGGAAATTTGATCTCCCGCCAGAAATATTAGATCGGAAATTTTGTCGAATTTTAAAACATGTAATGGTGTTATTCTATACAACCTTCATATACCACCTATAATATATATAATAATGATAGAAGTGGATTAGCTTTAGCTGACTGGATGAAAGATAATAATTGCTATTTGACTTTTTGATGAAAAATATGTACCTTCTTTTCATTCTTCTCGATGGAATAAAGGCTATGATCCTGATCTCTGCCTAGTGACTTGTGGCAATACTTGCAAACCACCTCCTATAAATATATTCTAGGAGTTTTTCCTCATAGTCAGCATAGGCCTATTCTGATGACTTCAAGAAGTTTAAATCAATATTCTGAATGTTTAAGAAGACCTCGTTGGAATTTCAAGAAAGCAATTTGGGTTGAATTTGCTAAGAAGGTAGCCAGTGATATTAGATAGATTAAACCCACTCACGATAACTATCACAGATTCTTAGGTGTTGTGAAAGCCGCAGCCAAAAAGTTCGTTCCAAGAGGTTTCCGGAAAGATTATACTCTAGGTTGGTCGAAAGAAACCGATAATTTGTATATCAGCACTATCAAAAATCACCATCCGTTGATGAATGTGAAAGGCTTAAGAATTCTATCAATACAAGCCGAAAAGCGAAATGGGATAGTGTTGTTCATGGGATATATCGAGAAAATTAGGTGATGCTACTCCCCTTGCCTCATCATCATCAAATATTGATCCAAGATTAATCGCTCGCTGCCTAATTGATGTATCTGAATCAGTTAATATATCCCAATTTAAAATGAAGAATATGAAGAAAAAACTACATATCTTCAAGAAATCAGCTCCTACTTTAGAACATGTGTCACATCCATTCAATATAGATGAATTGAGGGCTGCAATCAAGTCTACCAAATCTCGAAAGGCAGCAGGTTTCGACGGAATTTATCCTGATGTCATCACACATTTATGAAAAAAGGCCTTGTCTTGGTTATTGTCTTTCTATAACAATATTCTGAATTCAGGAAACTTTCCTTCCGAATTTCATAAGGCTTAAGTAATAGGTATTTTGAAACGAGGAAAAAATCCATGTGCTCCTAGTAGTTATCGACCAATCAGTTTATTGGGTGTTCTTTTCAAGATATTAGAAAGGTTAATTCCTTTCAGAATTGAATCTTCTATAGAAAATGCTCTACAAAATTCACAGGGATACTTTAAAAAAATAAATATTGTTTAGATCAGGTTCTCAACCTTACAAACTTTCATAGAATTAGGCTTCAATAATAGGTTGAAAGCAGGAGCTGCTTTCATTGATTTATCTTCGGCACATGACACTGTGTGGAAAGATGGATTAATTTTCAAACTCTGTACCCATCTGAAGTGTGGGAAAATGGTGCGATTATCAGAAAATATGAAATCTGATAGAAGGTTTCGTGTTTTTATTGAAAATAAGAGTAGCGATTTCAAAACATTGAAAAACGGTCTTCCTCAAGGATCAGTTCTACCTCCTTTACTTTTCAATTTATATATCAGTGATTTACCCACGACATCATCTCAGAAATTTGTTTATTCTGATGACATTGCTATTGCTTACCAACATTCGGATTTCTATAATCTGGAAAACATTGTCTTCTGATTTGGAAATTTTAAAGAATTATTTTATTGAGTGGCGATTATTTCTCGATCCCAACAAAACGGAGGTATCTTGTTTTCATCTGAATAATCATGAAAAATATAGAAAATTAGCTGTAACTTTCAATGATTCTCCTATCGAACATAATTTGTATCCAATATACTTATGAGTTAAATTAGATTCATCTCTCAATTACAAAGCTCATTTAAATGGTCTGAGCCTAAAACTGAAAACTAGGAATAATATGCTTCATAAATTAGCTGGATCGTCTTGGGGTGCTGATGCTACCACTCTTCGCAGAGCATCTCTAGCCCTAGTGTTTTCTGCAGCTGAGTATTGTTGCTCTGTTTGGTTTAATAGTGCACATACAAAAAAATTGATGCACAATTGAATACATCCATGAGAATAATTACTGGCACCATAAGATCGACACCGGTTCATTGGTTAACAGTTTTGTCTAACATTGTCCCTCCTCATATCCGCAGACAGACTGCAGCTCTGAATTCTTGGAGCAAATATCATTCTTTTCCTAATTTATTTCCAATAATTTCATACATTCCACAAAATAAAATTCCAAGATTGAAGTCACGAAAACCATTCTGGTAAAATACATTCTTCAATATGAACATAAGCGATAAAGAGTTATGGAAGATCCAGTGGAACTCTTATGAAATGTTCAGTAAAATTCTCATTTCTGATCCTTCTGAATTTCTGAACGAAATTTCTGAGTTGTTCAATTTGGCGATTTTGCAAGAACTACGCCTGTATAGTTTCACATCCAAGCAATAAGAAAACTACTCATATCAACATTTCGCATTCGAAAATTCGATAAAATCAGTTCACAGTCCTTAATTCAGTATCCTGTTCTAATAATTCAGTTCAATTTGGACAAATTTGGAAGATTGTTGTGAGATCTACAAACTTATGTACCCGAAAATTCTTAAAATATTAAGTAGTACTGACAGAATTGAAACCTCTGCAGTTGCCTTCACAGGGTTTTCATCGTAACGTCAGAAATTCGGGGTGAAGTATCAGTCCTGAATTTTCACATGGCTGCCTCGCGTAGTCGACGTTTTATATCATCATGCAGACGATTTCCATTAGATAGTGAAAAGTGGGTTGAAAATTTCACTGACTGCGGCACTTTCCCTATACCCAGTTCTACTTATTCCAAATGCATCCGTAACATGATGCCGACAGTATAAACAATTCACGGTGGCGAGATGCCAAATATCTGAGAAAATGGGGCATCACATCAGTACATGACATCATCGACCTATCCTCGAATAAATAAAGTCACGTTCAGTTTCATGTTTTGAAAATAGTGACCCCTGCACACTTCCTTTCGGGGCATGCAAGTATTAGGAACATTTAAATATTCAGATCATTCGAATCATTTGAATACGAATATGTGACCATTTTGGGATATGGTGTAACTGTTAATTTATAGCACTACAGGTCAAGCGCCAATTTCTTGGAAATAAAGAGGTGTTGAGTTTTTAGAAGTAAATACATTCGATAGGTGAAACAATAATTTTGAAATTAAGGAGACCCAACAAAGAGATAATAAATCAAATTGAGTCTCGAAACCATAATATATCACAACAAATAGATTTTATTGATGACTCAATTAATTTGTGGAAATCCATCATAAATATTGAAAGAAACAAGTATTTTGTCCAATTTTCTTTTTATTGATCTTACGACACGACCGGTATCTAGTACCTGACGATAGTTGGATAATCTAAACCTGTCGTGTCGTAAGATCAATTAGTCGTGAGATGAAAATTAGTTCAAATAATAACGTTATTTGTTTATTTCAATATTTATATCATAAAAAATTCAGCTATTCAGGGTAAGTATTTGATTACTACATTAATGTAATTGATGCTGTGCGCCTACTGATATTGAAAGATCTTCATGTGCACTATCGTGAGATCGAGACAGCCTTAGGAATTAGTAGGACCAGCACACATTCAATATTGCATGAACATTTGACCGTCAAAAAAATTTGTCCACGTTGGATCTTTCACAATTCGTCAATCGCTCAAAAAATGGCTCGTGTCGATAGGTCGAAAGAAATGCTCCAAATATACGATCGCGGTGCTTCTAAGCACGTCTATGACATTGTGACAGGTAATGAATCGTGGTTTTATGCGTATGAGCCCGAAAGTAAACAGCAGTCGACTGTGTGGGTGCCAAATTCAACAGAAGTTGCTCGCGCACGAAGCACTTCCAAGCAAATGTTCGCCTGTTTTTTTCCGGAAAACTGGACATGTCGCAATCGTACCACTAGAACAACGCAGAACAGTCAATTCTGAGTGGTACAAAACCATTTATTTGCCAGTTGTCTTCCAAGAAATCAGGAAAACCAACCGCCAACCAATGCGAGCTCTCACATATCGGATCGAACAACTGCATTTTTGAGCACTCAAAACATCGATTTGATAAGTCATCCGCCGTATAATCCTGTCTTGGCACCAAATGACTTCTTTTTATTCCTATACGTAAAAAAAAAGACGGGTTGCATTCCGGGAGTGCCGGCAGAAGGGAAAACTTGAATATTAACGTTGTGCATTTTTGATATTTTGGAATGGTTAGAGAATAATTTTGTATGAATTGCTTTCATTATCAGTATAAAAGTGCTATTATTTATATGGTGGAATACAATATTCATTTATTGCGCTAAAGTACACAAAAATGACAATAGGTTTGTTCGGGTGGCAGTTCCCAGTTGTACTGGGGTCACAGAGAACCAGGTTCTGTAACTCTTGGAATCGTCGCAAGTTGTTCTATGACACGAACGGGTGAGAACAGGTGGGAACAGATAATTTCAAAACGATTTCGTTAAGTGCATAGATAAGTGAAAGTAAGGTTATGTTGTACATCATGGACATTGAACTCTAAATACCATATAGGTATTCATATAGAGTTCAATGATCATGGATCGTATCATGGATAGTGTTAAAAGATATTGAATAAGTTATTGTGTTATTAATACGGTGGAAATTACAAATATTAAAATTGAACAATTTTTTTTGTCATAAATAAATAAACATAAACATATCCATATAAATAACTGTAAATATAATTTATATGTAATGAAATATTTAAAGAAATGATTTAATTTAATTATAATTTGAAATTTCAATACATGTAGTAGTGGTCATCAGTGGAGAAATTATTTTTGTTAGTTCATATCTGGATAAACTGTGAATTTTTGTTATTTCATTGTAATTTTGGTGGAAACTGTGTACAGAAAATTTTATATAATAGAATTAGGTAATTGTATATGGAACTGGTGGCATTTGGGAAATAAATAAAAATATTTTCTAACAATTTTCATAGCTATAATTTTTAGTAATAATTTTTAAATAAGAATTGTTTTAACAAGTCGTTGTGTTTTTGAAAGAGGTCATTCCTCCGTTTCCTTCCTAAATTTTCAATACATTTTGAGTGGTTAAAAATAAAGATACTACAATCACGGAATAATAAAAATAAATATATAGTATATAAATACGAAATATCATATATATAAATAATATAAAATAATTATCTTACATAATTTGATCAACAACTAGGCAATTATTTTATTCATTTATTGCAAATGATCCTTCCTCTTCTTTGAGATAACAAAAATTTAGAGAAGCTATTATAACGAATTGATTAAAAATTTATACTCCCACAACATCGAATATACTCAAAAACAGCTATGCGAATATCCTAGTCACCAAATATATAACTTAATTGCCAATTAGAACTACTGAAAATTTGAATCACCGATGATTTGAATTTACCGCTTCTTCTGTTGTACCTTGTACCATCTCTAGATCAGGAACCGTAAGAACAGTAACGAACAGTTCCGAAATCAAGTGTTCCGACCACACGAACGACAAGGAACTCCTGTTCCGTCCCAGACGAACGGGTGGGAACCACAAATTATCAAAAATTACAGTTCCGAACTGCCACGCGAACAAACCTAATTTATATTACATTAACATACACAAACATTCCACAAGCACCCTGCACCGCCTAAATGAAACAGCATACGCAGGCACGGTAGAAAGAGTGGGGGATATTATTCCCTATCCTACTCCTCGACCTTACGCTTTTTCGATCAGCATCACGTGACCCTGACGCGAGTTTGGATGTTTTTACCCATACAAGAGAGTGCTCAGCGCCGCTAAAGAAGTTTTCACTTCAAAAATAAAATGACAACTCAACGATTTTAAACACCTGACGAAGAGCTTGATGCGTCAGAATGTATGATTTGGAGATACCTCTATCAGAGTTGCGAAAGTGCTTCGACTATTGGTTCAAACGCATGCAAAAGTGTATAGATCTATTTTGAAAATCAATACAACTCTAATCCCGAAATATAAAATGCAACCCTCGTAATGGAATTTTATCGGATATTTAGGAGGGGGTTTCAAAGAGCTCGAAGTAAATCTTATCATCTTGTACAAAACTATGATCAAAAATGATCTGAAAATTATAATGTATTCTCGCTAGTGTTAAAGGAAATTCAAATTTTTTCCGAATAGGTTTTGACATTACTGTAAAACTGCCTTTCATCGAGCTGATTTCTTTGTTGCGAACTTATTTCGACTTCAAAATATGATGAACATGAATATTATCATAACTTTAACTTTGTGTTCCATGAATTGTTATATCACTTTGAAGGTTCAAAATAGGAAATAGAAAATCAAACAACATAATATTTATGAAAATTCACAAAAAATGACAATAGTACTGATGTGATGATCTAAAGAATCGGATACGAATCTTAGAATACAGTTTATAGTGAAAGTTAATGTAGAATAAGAGTATTCGTTCATGAATATCCAATTAAATTGTGAAAAAGATTCAGAAATTTTAATATCCAATCACTAACCAAGGAATTCATTCAGCTGAAATGATGTTTTGGATAGAAAATTATGAGACATTCTCCGAAGAGCGATAAATACGTGTTTTTATCAGGGATATCGAACTTTGGAGCCGTGAACAGGATCATGGTGCATAAAAATGTTCGTCTTTACAAAATTATGGTCCATTATATAGCAAAAGCTATATTCGGCATAGCCGAATTTACAACCTTAAATCGCTAATAAATTTGCAATAGTGCAGAATTAGAAAAAGTGGTACAGAAAAAAGTGTTTCGTATCGCTTCAAGATCTGTAGTTGAAATTAACATCAAAGACTGACATTGCTGGTATTACTTTGATTATATACCTCATCGAATCTGTTGTAATGAGTCGATCGGTTTGTTGGTTCAGTTTCCCTCATTCCATTTGTTAGAATCGAGTATCATAAATTAAATTGTACTTCTTGATTACGGAGAAGATTCTTCCTTAAGTGGTAACTGTTTTCAAAATACTCGTAACTTCAATGATGAGAGAATAACTGTTTCTCTTACTGGGAATGTCAAAACTGGGATTTTCTTCTATAATTGGTAAATACAAGCACGCAATAATGTAGTAAATAAGTGTATCAAACAGTCAACTCTTGGATCTTCATTCCGTCTCATTTTAGATCGGCGTCTGAAGTATGCAACATAAAATTTCCAGATATAAATAATTTCTAGACAGAACGAGTGCAGTTGTAAGTTTAATATTAGAAATATAAGGGATTGACTTGATGGCTGACGCAGCAGGTGCCTTATTCAATGGGTAACAAGAAACGACTTCAAGCCATGAAAGAACTAACGAGTTCACACCACATCAGCTCCGTATTGGAATTCTTCAACGATTCAGTAACATGAACGCCATTCATGTGTAAGTGATTATGAATTACCTACACTTATCTGAAAATATTATTTTTCACCATTTCCCCACTCAAAAAACGACAGTGTAGGTGAGAGAAATTTTACACTTGTGATTGATTCTTAAACCAAACCACAGTATACGAAGATTTTATAATTCCAGACGTTATTGATTTATATTCCAAGAATTAAGGCGGAACATGAAAGGCTTGTAAGAACCTTTCGTTCTTCCGACAAAAACTTCTACTTGTTCTGATAACATCTAACACTTCCCCAGCATATAAAAGACTGCTTCCGAATGGCGCCAAATATTTCCCAAACTTTTATCAACCACACGTTTCATTTAGTACGTGATCAAACTTTGAATTGAAATTTTGTGTGGCAGTCTTATATGAGTTTTAATTCCATTGAAATATTTTCAAATAACAGTTAATTCGAGTTGGTTTATAGATATCAAATAGCAAACAATCGATCCTATCAATCTTCTACTTAAACTTGTTTGATTTTCAAAAAAATTTTTAAAAAAACAGCACAACGTAATGTTATTAAAACGATCAGAAAACAGAGTTTTTTACACAATGATTCTTTTAAATATTGAAAGAATTGATGATTTTGAATTCATTTCAAACATTGATTTGCTCCACTCCAAACACTATAAGAGAAATGAATGAGGACGGAAAACTTCCACTGGAGTACACTCTGGATCATAAAATCTTGAATATACATAAACATATGCCAATTCAAGAATTTTCTCGTTCACATTTAAACAGACTATTTATGGGAATTGCAAAGTTCATATAGAAATGAATAAAACATTCTAGCTTTCATGAAGATATAATGTCATTTACAAAACTTGCGATAGCCATCATTCCTCAGCATTCAAAAATTCCAAAAATGAAAGATGTCGTTTTCAAATATCGGCTTCAACAAAAAAAAATTCCATTTTGTTATTTTAGCCAAAATCATTCATTTTGTATTGTAATTGTCTGCTTATCAATCACTATCAATCATTAATTTACTCGATCAACTTTTTTGAAGCTGTTAACAATTTTCTTTGACCTAATTCCGAAATCACAGTCCAACCGATATCCCCCTATGAGCTATCAATTCTACTGAAAATGCTATCCTTAAGTGTCTCCTAAAAGGTATAGTCTTGGGTACGATTCACATTTGAATTTTAAATGCACTGAAAAATGATTCGATGAGTTCATATTCACTCAAATTGATTCAGACTCATACGAGAAGTGTTTCGGAATACAAGTTAATCTGTTTGAAGTTGTATTCATATGCTTTTGTACCTTCATATTAAATATGGCTGATACCATATAGCAATCAAGCTGTGGTCTCTTTTAGAATGACATCAAGCCTACTACTCTATGTCACTCTATGAGCTTTTGAATCATTCTGAAATACAATTTAAGTTTTTAAACTCATACGAGTGCATTGTCGCTTTAGAAATAGTCAACACAAAGCATTTTTAAAAATTTTCAGATATCTTAGATGAAATATTAATAGAGAACACAAGAAATCTCAGAATATGATTCAGAGGTTCGACAATAGGTCAATCACACGAAATTGAAAGATCCGTAGACTGTCTGACGATCACGTCAAGAACAATAAATTTAATCGCAATATAAATTGCACTTCATCTCTTTCCGCCTACAGCCCTCCAACGCCCAAGACTGTTTCCTAATTAATAATTACAAAGAAACCCAATAAATGATCGCAAGTTGTTAAACGAATGAATAGCGATGGACAAAAATAAATGTTATTTTAAGTTGAACGGCCGGAATCGATGCCATCCAAGTGGTGACCACGTCCAAGTGGGCTGTGGAAGCGGCATACAGTCTATGGTGAATGGCGTCAACACATTCTCAGCAATGACCTCTCGTAGTATTCAGCACCTGCTAGATAGAAATGCTTGCTAACCGGACGATGATGAAATTAAAAGTGGAAGAACTCCACGCTTTGTAATAACGTAGACCGTCACCCACGTTGTTGATTAAGCTCATTATGAATGATCGAGTGGATCATGGTTATTCAAAGGTATCCATTCACTGCAGACACGTGATCGTTTCATTAACTTTTGCTCGGAGATAATATTTGTTGGAGAAATCGAGAGGAATGGGTTTGATGAAAATTGTTTACAAGATAGTTTAGTGCTTGCTTAAAAATCATGAATTTACTTGATCTAGGACACAATGAATATTATAAGAGTGAACTGCTGCCTTCCGTGATGCTACATTCTTCAAAGGGGATTTTTGTTCGTCACTACAATAAATGAAAAAAATCATATCCATAAATGGTTGCTGGTTTATGAATATCCAAACACTAATAAATCTTCTGCTCGTTGAAATATGGTTCCGAAAACAGCCTTATATGAAACTCTTCAGAAATGAAGTTTTCAGAATGTGGTTTTGTTTGGCCCTCAGATATATCGCTGAAAACCCATTCTTGAAGTGCGTATACATCAGTGCGCAGTTCAGCAAACGAGCACGATTCGGCAAACGCGCATGATTCTTTTAGATTTGTACGAGTTCTCATGATGCGTTCGCTCGGTATAGCACCAGAAAACAGCGCAAGCGTCACACTTAATGAACACACCTTAAAATATTTAGTAATTATACAGTATAGAGTTTTCATAGTTCGTACTGTGTTCAATCATAGATAAGATTTCGATGATGGCTAATCCGAGAAAAACCAAAGAAATTGTCTTGGATTATCCGCCATCTAGAGATCATCCCTGGCCAGCATTTAAAGAACGAGCGCATAAAAGCTTATGATCTCAAGTACTCAAGTTATTTTCAAGATTTTTGAATTTCTAAATCTTATATGCTGTGTATGTTGTTCTGCCAGTTTGGGCACTATATTTCAAATGATCCTTTTTTTAGCTCAAAAGTATTTCAATGGAGAGAATATTTGACCATTTGCATATAAATCTTTTCAATAGGAGCATTGAAGAAAGAAAGCTTAATTATACTCATAAGAAATTATATATACATGCAGGAATATAAACAACTAGGGTAAATACTCAAGGATATTTCATCTCATCCAAAGGATTTTATGGCGATAAAGAAAGTAATCATTTAAATAAAACATTCTTAACGATCAATTAAGAGCATAAATGAGGATATTTCTAAGAATTTTTGTTTGTGGAACAACCGATGAAGTTTTCATTATATCTGATGACAGATTAATCAAAACAAAAACTCATTCATTTTGATTTATTAATTGATTGCAACAATTAGGTACTCGGTTTACCATTGGGAACGTTTAAAGTGTAGTCTTCTCCATTCTTTGTTATATTGGTTTCAATGAACATCAGAACATATAATTACTTGAATTAGTATTCTTCATTTCTAATGTTAGGAAGATATGAGATAACGGGGTTCCAACTAGATGCATTGATTAATGAAATAATGTGAAAGTTTATTTTTTACTTTCGGCATTGACGTTGGAAAATAATAGCCTCAAATATAGTAGTTGAAATCGATAACTTTGATCTATAAATCTTTTATTTATCTCAGAGTAACTTCAGCACAACTAGGAGTTGGAGATGCGCCTGCAATGTTCCATTCACATTTAACTCAATTCCCATTCATAGTTAGCCTAAGGTGAATCCCAGAGTCGGTGAATTTCAAAGCAGCAATTACCCATACTAACAATTTTCGGTGATTTCAGAGTCCTACCGATAGAACCTCTGGCGAAACTGCGAACTATTATTAATGACCGACAATAGAACTGTTCATTAACGAAATTATGTGATCCATTTCCAGGCGCTGCTTCAGACGTTTATATTTGCGAAAACGTGAATAAACATGCAAGCCGAGAAGTAACTTCCTCATTGCTTTTACATGGAACACCTCTTAATTGAAGCATGAAGTGATTTGAGGTAAGAGAAAAAAATTTTGTCATATTTTGAAAAAGGAAGGTCATATTTCATAGAATATCATATATTTAATAGACATATCGTGAATGTCAAAGCAAATGCGCTGAAAATTGTAGAAACAATGACCATGAGAGATAGTATCTACTGTCCATGCGCAAAAGCGGTTGAGATGGCCGGTTTTCAAAACTCACAGTTACATAACCTTTGATTCGTTCATAAGCTTCAATCTCTCAGTTTAGAATATCACTCATGGTCAAATGAGAAGAACCATGTTGTTCATAATTTCTTTGGCTAAGCTCAGTAAATCACAAACTACTACCAATAGCAGTACCATTCTGAAAAAACCATGAGCAAGATAACAATGTCTGTCAAGCTTTTTGAGCACATATGGCTTCACTTTCCAGTTTAAATGCATAATTTCGCACTGCCCGACTCGTCGAAATCATTCAGATTAATGACACGAATGTTGATATGCATCCAAATAATGACAAACAAATTTTATTCATGTAATTACAACTTTCCAAAAGCTAAGAGGCACTCACAGCCTGATTTGTCTTAGGATAGGGATTATATCCGATCAACTCGAAATCATCATAAGTAAACTCGTCAATATTGTCGACTTTTCTCTTGATCTTGAGTGTGGGAAACGGCCTTGGATCTCTCTGAATCTGCTCTTTCAACGCCTCGATATGATTAAAATAAATATGACAATCTCCTAAAGTATGGATGAATTCTCCCGGTTGAAGGTCGGTAACATGTGCAATCATACACGTCAAAAGAGCATAACTAGCGATATTAAACGGCACTCCTACTCCTATGTCGGCGGACCTCTGGTACAACATACAAGATAACTCCCCGTTACCTACGAAGAACTGAACCAGACAATGAGAAGGTGGTAGAGCCATCTCAGGTATATCCACTGGATTCCACGAACACAGAATCATTCTTCGGTCACATGGTCTAGTTTTTATGGTTTGTATGAGATGAGATAATTGATCGATCCCTTTATTTGTGTAATCTGCGTTCATTCCTTGATATTCTGCCCCGTAGTGTCTCCATTGAAATCCGTAAATTGGTCCAAGATCTCCTTCCTCCCTATCAGGTAACCCTGCAGCATCCAGAAATTCCCTAGTGCTATTCGCATCCCAAATATGAACATTCTTTGCATTCAGATGGAGTGAATTTGTGCTACCACTTATAAACCATAGCATTTCCTCAACTACTCCTCGCCAGAAGACCCTCTTTGTCGTTATGAGTGGAAAGTGATTTCTCAAAGTAAACCTCATTTGCGCTCCAAAATACGAGAATGTTCCCATGTTGAGCCTCTCGGATCTCTTGATGCCCTCGTTCAGAACCTTATTAACTAATTGAAGGTATTGGTGCTCTTCATGCTGTTTCTTAACATCTCCTTGATGAAGGCTAGGAGTACATGGAGAACCGATTTCAAGATTCGAAATACTCGTCTTATCCAGACTGATCTCAATTGTGAAAGGCGTACTTTTGTTATTCATCCTGAATTTCATTCACAAATACAACATACCAAATCAAACAAAAATGTTGAGAAATCATATTATGTCACAAGTTTTTGACGTTGCTCTTGTTGAACATAGACAGTGATCGCTTATATTCAATTTGTCTAAAGTAATGTTGTGTGTACTTATTAGTATATCTTCCTCAGGTTTCAGGAGGAATTTTTTTTTATTTTTCGTCAGATGACGTCACACTATATCGATACCATAGTCTAATATTCAAATTTGTATATAAACAAAACACAACGAAGCAAAGTGCTTCAGAAGCAACGGAAGTCGAATAAAATATTCTGGAAGTTTCAGAATATAGAAGGAATCCTGCGATGCAAGTGTCGAACGTAGTTATCTATAACTGTGGTG
Organism: Micraspis discolor; assembly: GCA_030674115.1. Taxonomy (NCBI): domain Eukaryota; kingdom Metazoa; phylum Arthropoda; class Insecta; order Coleoptera; family Coccinellidae; genus Micraspis; species Micraspis discolor. The sequence goes on from JARTUT010001740.1 coordinate 10,387,267, forward strand.
GGGTGTTTTGAAACAATATTAACAAACAATCATATGAAATAACATAAAATGAGAAAAATGCTTCATTTTAGACTGCATCATAAACATTTCTTTAATATTGATTTATGAATTCAATTGATACAAATAATTGACCTTTTTACTTTCTATTACTGTCATTCTGTCAAGTAAATATTATATTAGATGCAAAAAACACTTCATTCAATAAAAAAGGATTCAACTGTGGACTAAGAACAAAATCAATAATGTATAATAATAAAGCAACTCTTTTGATATTATATAACTGATATAATAATTGCTATTTCAGACAATGAAATTTTTTCACTGCAGTATACAACTCTTACAAAAGTAGATTTTATGGAGTATGCCAAATTATTGTATTTGATACAATAACAGCAATCATGTCATAACTGAAGAATCATGCGTTCTATCTATCCGGATAACTGTTGAAAGGGAGTTATGTCATTCTCAATATATTACAAATATCGACGAATTTATCCAAATTTCGTTCGTCTTTGTATGATGTAGATAGGAGATGAAACAGTTTCATCACTTGCATTCTCTCATTCCACTTACCTCATACCAAGACAAAAGTGAAGATAAGAGGAATCTGACACTTTCTAATGGCATTTTATGTAATCCTCATATATGAATCATGTAGTTTGAAGCGTCGAATAATTCAAATTCCGGATTGATATTGAACCCACCCAAAAATTCCAGTCCGAACCTTCTGGCATGTTTTTAATATCAACCTTATACATTTAATGAATATGTTCATCACGTTCAATTTATTTATTCAGTCAGTATATACACCTCTTATAGAAGAAGCTCATCATCACTCTTCAAGAATTCTCTCAGGTCTTTACAAACATTTACGACGTGTTTGCTAATGAAAGAGGAATCTACTGTTTTTTCTATAGCTCAACATGGATGCCTCAATTAATTGCGTTTGATTGAAAAAATGAATTCGATTATACGCATATTATACGATATATTTCCAGTGGCGTAATGAAATACTGCAAAAATTATAACAAAGAATGGGTGAATTATCTTTTCGTTGATGTATTTTGATTTGTATTAAAGGATTCCCCCAGGAAATTGAAAGGTATTTGATGGATTCATGAAAGGCACTATACTTCCTGATGTTTTCAGGTAGAATTAACCGTTGTTTCGAGAAATAAAAAGGGAGATTTACAATATTAACATGCAAAACCAGACCAGGGTCTTAAATCTTAGATGTCGTACGTGATTTCGTTTCATAAATGTCCTATTGTACGTCGTTCGTTAATGTTATGAGTCACCGCGAATCCTGATTTATTTATGCACCTTTGGCTCGTTTTGTGTTTCGCATCGGTGGCTTGGTGCGAACATTTTTTCTGCATAGTCAAGTCGTCATTTGAATTTACAAAGAGAACGTTCAATTAGCAAATCATTCTTGATGGAATTTGCAAATTGAGTCTTTTTTATTTTTCTAGTCCAAGAACTTTTAGATAACTATTCGACTATTTTTCACTTCAATGTTAATTAAACTTTTTCGAGTTAAAAAGTCATCGAATGGATATTAATGAGGCGACAAATTTTCAGATGGCTCTAAACAACCTAACTATTCAACAGATTTTTCCCTACTCTACTGATATATTGCCAAACGCAAACGAATAAATTACAACGCAATTAATCAATAACCTCTATATAAGTAAAATTTTATATTATAATCGATAATCACCTTATGAGTTATCTTATATTTCAAGGTGTTGAATTTTAGAGAGTTTCGAAGTGTAATTGTCATTTTTTTGGTAAGATCATCTAGTAAAAATATAGGAAAGCACTGACGTGAGGTCAGGAACCTTTGCGAACATGTTTCAAAGTTCTTTTCAGCACTCAGGAGCATTGCTATATAAAAAAAGGCATAGAGAATGTTAGAGTCAAGAAACATATTTCTTAAATGAACAACAACTAAACTTACAGTTCTCCTTTAGTTTTCTTACAACAAAATCTAATTCTCTCAATAACAGATTGACATAATGATCAAAACAGTTGACATTTCAAAATTCAGTGAATTTTTGAAAGAATAAAGTTCACGAAAAAAGTGCATTGTATGATCTTCTGTGACTTCATCACATAAAGAAACTTCCATATCTCCTCGTGGGTTTACTAGACGAAGATAAATATGTAAGATATCTGCACAAATTTTCTCAAAGTTATGCAAACTATTTTCAAGTTTCAAATCGTTTGGATAGATAGATAAATTAGTTATTGAGGAAAAAATTTTAATGCTCATAACTACAAATTTGGCCCAATAACGAACTTGACCGAGGTATTTGGGCAATCAACCTACGAGTATTTTGAAAATATGAAACCGCTCATTCATCTCGATAGAGATGTATACGAATATAAGGATTCTTTATCAAGTAGCCCAACCGTTCGATTAAGACTATTTTCGGCTAGATATTCGAAAATAACAGGCATGTGGGCGAACATGCAAGCATAAATCTTAGTTTAAAGATCGAAGATACAAGTGTAACAACAAATAAATAATAATAATTTCTGTACCAGTATGGAATAATCTTCTTGAAAAAATATTATTCACCAGAAAAGTCTGAACGAATAAATGGATTTATCCAATTATCATAAATTCCTGAAAACACATGGAATCTTAGAATGATGGAAAAAATAAAGGACAAAAAATATAATGCGTACATAACAATTATATCAATTATTTCAGCAACATATGACTAGGATTTTTTGGGTTTCATTGATAAATCTTCTATTTCAAAGTACTTAGTGATAAAATGAATCAAGTACGACTCAAAAAAGTGACAAAATTCGCTGAGGAATATTTTCAAAACAAAAAATTTAGGAACTTCCTATCTTTTAAATCGATGAATATGTCGATGTTCAATTATGGGACGCCTGAATCGCAGTATTTCACGATAAGAGAAGTTTCGACCATCATAATAGTGGTTCCTTCTTATTTTTAATTTCCAACGAGAGATAAATTCCTTCGCTACATCTCCCTCGAATGTAGCCAAATGGAAACCAGATGAAGGCATGGCTCAATTTATCTTCATTGTACTATACTTCTATAATATCGAGCCCTACCTTACGATGTATTCTGAAAATGTCTAGCACATCTGTTACAATAATATCACAAAATATCAAGTTCATAACTTCACTACAGTTCATAAACGGGGAGATTTCTATAAACCTCTAAAGTGACTCTATTTATGGTCAAGAACTGTTTGAATTTCATTTCCATAATCGTATCAATAAACGAGGCCACTTTCGATGCATAATACTGCATCGAAAAGATTTAATGAGCATTTTTCCTGTCATAAACACCAAATGAAGAACATCCTTATCTGTCTTGTTCCATATACGAACAAAAGCAAACTTGTATGAAATCATGAGCATAGCTCAGATTGCATTATATTCGGGAATTCGAATTTATGAATAGCTAACTCATCTACAGATTTCGAAATGGATATTTGTTTCGGATGATAACTCTCGACACAAATGAACTCTTCAATGTTATTATATTTACTCTCCGGAGGTCAAATTATTCTTCCCAGACTACAGTCACAGAGACCAGTCTGTTGTCTGAATCCTAATGAAATTCGAACTTCACTTAGTACGAGGGAGATCCAAAACACGAGAAATTCGAACTCAGTTATTTCTGGATATTTTTATACCAATTTTTTGCATTCAAAGATCTCCTTATTGGCCTCAACGAACCTCCGACATTTATCTATTGGTAGTTCGAAAAATACTCCAACCTCACATATTTGCTAACTAAAATCTACGCTACGTCTACTTAAATGGTAGAAAACAGATGGTTAAAATAGTAGTTTGTAGAATACCACGACATCGAATGAAATTTAAACCTTTGAAGTTCATAATTAATATGTATGGCCATGTTCACTCACCAGTAGTGACCTGAATAAGAAGCTGTTTTAAAACCCACCTGAAAAAAATAAAAATTAATAGTCAACTTGATCAGGCACAAATTTTCCAAATTTCGAAAAATTCAAGATTTTATAATAGTCTGTCCAAATAAAAGAGAGAGCTTTGTAAAGAAGTAGGAAGGACTTGGAGGGTTTTATAATGAGTATAGCAATAGGGGAGACGTAGGTAATGGGATCACTTAAGCAAAAACAAAAATAAAAACATGATTATCAACAACACTATTTTACCAAAGTTAGTTAATGTGAAAAGTAAGGATTACTAGTACGTGATTAGGATAACTCGACTCCAATTATCTGCATGGGCAATTAATTGAACGCAAATATTTAAAAAAAATGAAAATTTGATGAAAATGGTGCAAAAATTACACACGCCTGCCAACCAGAAATACGTCACGCGAACTAAACCAGCCGACAGTCGTCGACGAATATTACGCAATACTATATAAGTAAGTATTGTCGCATCGTTCGGTCAAGTTCGATTTTTGTTATTTTAAAGTGATCAATATTGCCAACTGTCTCCAATTGCCTACAACTCCCTAATATAAGACCGTTTGACCAATACAAGTTGTGCGCAAAAAAACTGAATTGGTTTGTTTATATGCTTTCTGTTATATTTGAACGGACGTTAATTGATGTTTCCTTGTATTCATGGTTTTTTTTGGAGGAAGAAATGAGTTTTCTTAAATGTTTAATTAAATGTAACTTGAAGAAATAATTTCTGCATAAACTAGACATTTCAAACTGTGAAAAGCACTTGAGTATATTATGTTTTTACCGAATATTGGTGAAACTCAGCGTATATTAGATATAACAGTGGGGCGGTATAGCTCTGTAAACCTGTCAAATAGCTTGACCTACAACTCCTTGCCGTTTAGAAATCTAGTAATGTAGTGTGTTAATGAACTTCACCGCATTCGTTGGTGCCTCGTATATTACTTGGCTTCAGGAAGAATGAATCAAAATGGCGTAGTCCTTCAACTGGACAATTGCAAAGCAGATGTCAAACTTTCTCGGTGGTCTATTAGCTGAAGCGACAAGTTATATCAAGAACCTTTTCCGCATTACGCAGATGATACCGAAATTGAGCAGAGAAGAATTTGATTGTTTTGCAACCATGGTTCAAATAAATCTATGAATAATACAACAAATGAAATATATTCAAATATTAAAGTTCAGATTCCAATTTTATCAAAAGTAGTTCTCACGAAATTGAGAAGTTGCTCATTTAATGCAATGAAATAGTACAGCATCAATTAAGAAAAAGATCGATTAGGTGCAGTCTAACCCCTGGTAAAGATCGACAATGATTAAAGTCAAGGCAAGATAACTCAGAAGGAAACTGGAGAACTGGAAGAACTTTCCAGATTATCTTAAGTTCAGGACCTCGAATTGAAGCATATATTTTGTGATGAATAGCTCTTTACATTCAGTTCATACCTGTAGAATTGAACTCTGTACCATAAGTTAGTGGCCTAATTGTAAGAAAATTCTATATAAATAAACTGAAATGAAATGAATGGTATGAAAAGAACATGATGATCTAAAATATATTCAAATGGAACCCAAAAACCTCCAATTTTCATGTTACTAATTGAAATACTCAAGTACATAAAACTTGTATTCTTCATGAGTTTCTTTATTCATTCCTAAGAGTAGTCTGTGAGCATTGTGATCCTCAATTCGGTAGCGGTATCATCGCATCCTTGATGTCGGTAAATTGACCTACCAAAGAAATATTTGGACTCTCCAGGGCTTTAATCTGTCGGGCTTATCTACACAGTAATTTGTCACACCCGAAAAATGCAGAAGTCCGTATCCGCAGCCAAATCAACTTTGTTCCTCGTAAAGTAACTGACGAACGGGTCGGAAGAAACCAAAAATTAAAGCTCTCCACAAAGCCCTACGATTTGCATCTTACATTTCGGAGTTCCGCATAAATAATACCTTCGAGAAACATGGGGATTTATGAATAAAACATTAAATTCGGAACTAGTTTGTATTGTTGAAGACGAGGCGATTTCAGATTTATGGGGTTGGTCTTTCTTTGGAACCTTCTGGGTATCTATGTTTTATTCAGATAAGACATATTCGATACCTTCCTGTCGATAATTATGATCGAAAAGGGGACGATATGGAAAGATAAAATCTGATGAAGATTTCAACGGCCTAACACTTGGATTTGGCTAGTGAAGTAGAATATCTACCTTGTAATTACAAAAAATGGCCGAAAACGGGTAATCTTTAAACAGGAAAAATTTGAAGGAAGCAATTATGGCTACTTCAACGATTTTATGAACCTACAGGTGTTTTAAATCACTGGGTGAAAAAACTTCTCGGTATCTCGGCAAGTTTAGGCCGATTCATACTAGCGAATAATATCTTTCATTTTAAGTAGTTCTCACAATTTTTCGAATAATTGATATAGTAGGTATCGCATTTTCGAAAAATAGGATTTCAACTTTTTAAATATCTCGAGTTGCTCAACAGATTTGTCCTTTTCGAATTTCGTATTATTCTGGCCCTTCAAGGGCAAATTAATAAATGAGAAAAATCCTCGCTGTGCACCTTGTTCTTTTTACAAATAACTGTGAATTCGTACCACAGTTATGCCTGGCTCTGCAATCAATATTTTCATGAAAATAAAAAAAATTATCGAAAAATCAGGAAAATACATAAGAATGTCCATTGCACAAATTTTTTTTCGGAGAAAATTGGTTTATATCAATTCAGAGATTGTATTTGTGCTGATTTCTTCCAATCAAAATTTCTGAAAATAGTTGCAGTCGTACTTTCAAATAGTGAAAAAATACTTAACATAACTGAATTGAATTAATCAAAGCAAATGACAGCAGGCAAAGAGGGCGTGTTTCTCCTGAAAATTCCTTTCTTGAAATGAAATTCCCACAGAGTGGACGAGAACATTTTTATCCCAGTTTTATTTCCGATTTCGACCACCGAAAATAATTGGCTTACAAATTTGCAAGAAATATTTTCTTTGATCAGCTTCAAGAAAATATTAAGAGTTGCAAATAAAAAGTTCTTATGTTGTTACCATATTATTTCGATTTTCAATTAGATTCCATATACCTCTCAAGAAACGTATTTTTTTATGAATTGCTCTGTATAACGATAGATCTGCACGCCACAAAAATTAATATTTCTGAAATAGCATGGATTTTTGAAACTATAGAAATGTATCGAATACCGATTATAAAATTATTATTAATGAGCTATGCAAGCAAATAAGTCAGTAAATTTCAATAATTAATATTGCTCCGCTATCATGATACACAGTTTGGACTAGAGTAAACATCAAAAAATGATGATACATTGTATTGACCTCTTATCTATAACCAAATAACATTGATTAATATTATGAAAATTGTATCAATGGATATTTATCGAAACTGATTGTAAGGGAATCATTGATATTTATTACATTGGAAATGTGGGTGTGGGACTTACCAACTGTTACAGGAGCATTGATTGAAGACTAAAGGGACATTTAATTTTATTTAGCTCCAATAGATAATTGATTTTCATCGTAATATACAACTCAACCAAGTTTTATCAAACAGAAACACACGCGAAAACTCCATTTTCATCCAAGTTGATTTTTCGAATGGAATATACACACGAAGTACAGGTGCAGAATATTCCTTGTTGAATGAAGCTTTATCTGATTCTCTCTATAGTTTTGAGTTTTTTCATTATGATGCAAATTTTATTGCCTGTCTCAACAATTATTCATATAGGTTAATCTTATTCTGATCATGTTATAAGAGGTGAAATGTTGAAAAACACTCACGCTCATTCTAAATCCCTTTTCAGGTCTCTGTGAGTATGAAAACCCTACCTCATCTCCCTCAAATGTATTTACGGACAGATGGCCCAATATATATAAGTTTGACCTCGGATTTTTCATCAAAGAAAAACGCTATTCGAAAATAACAGATCTTTGGGCAAACCAATATCTTGCCGTTCCATCACAAACAAGCACGCAAAAACGAATTAACCAATGCTAAATATTTCTACTCAACTTATTGAAAAAATTGAAAAATATTGACGAGCTGTCGGGTTTTTCTCTATAAGATACGGTTTTTAAAAAATTATAATATATTCGAGGGAGAAGTAACATATATCCTTCTGATGCAATGATATATTATTATTGTTATATTTCATGGAAATTCCTTAACTTACACGTTCTTAAGGACCCCCCTCGTAGCTGCTGTAATTCTCGAGATCCTCTCGGTTGACAATGAATTTCGCTCACCCTGTACATGAATTCAATCTGACAGAAGATCCAACGTGAAAAAAATCATCTTATATTCACGTTTCTCTATATTCATTATATTCATGGTCAACTTGTGGCGCAATATGATCATAACGTAGCTCTCGACAAATGACTGCTTTATATTCGGACATAAAACCTCCCCATCTTATACATCGTTATATTTAGATCCACTGGCTCCAGCAACTTCATTTACCAGACGGAAATAAACAAAGGAATGGCATCTCGTAACGAATAAGCAGCTCGATAGATGAGGGGGAAAACATAGTCTCTAGAATTATTAAAAATATTGAATATAAAAATTGATACAAAACTGCTTATTAGACACTCATGTAAAATGAAATGTAGACCATATGCAGTTGGCAGATTATTTGAATATTAACACTGAAATTCATTGAGGTCATTGATATCTTCCATGGTCTGAAATTTAATCATAGTAGCGTATAATCATGAACTGAATTTTAGCTTCAAACAGGTCCACTTTTACAATTGGCGCTTGAACTTGAAACATCCTACATATCTTTAAATAATACCATTTTAAGTCCATCACTTTTTATTGACTTACTGAACAGAAAAAATTTTCAAGTAGGTCTTGCATCTTGACATTCATTTCATATCTGGATATATCATTGACATGTAGGGTATCCACATCGCCTGACATGTCATGTTTTTCGAAAAAATCCAAACTTTTCACTTATTAAATTTGCCCTTAGAAACCATCTATCAAAAAACGCAACTCAACATGAGTTCGTCACCAATACGTCAAACATTGATTTGTACAAAAAGCTTCATCAAGACAACTCTAGTACCACAAAAAAATTCTAGAAACACCAATTCTTTCAATCAAATCATCCCTGAACATAAATAATCGAGATCCCCATGGAAATGAAAGATGGCACAGGATTCATCACGTGATATTTCGGTACGAAATTCTACAGAAATACGATAATTGCTTCAGATATACGTTAAAATGATTTGGATCGAATTTGAATAACAATGGGTAACGAAACACTCACTACTCGACTGTCTGAATGATTTATTCAATGCCTGTTTTAATTTTGGACTGGTTCCACATGAGCTTTCATGAATGTTCGTGTTATACCGAAATACAAAATCAATCACCAGAGACCAGCAACTCAAGCTACGCCCAGTGCACAAGGGATGGGAAAACATCAATATCATAATGCCAAATCCAACCAAATCAATCTGTAAAAGTCTGAGAAAAGTGTAAAAGGAAAAACAAAATGGTCACAAACTCATAACAATTACGAAGGAATTCGTCATAAAAAAATTAAAAAGTGACAAAGCATATGTAGAAATATAGTATTTTTATTCGAAACACATTAACTTCTAAGTACCATAACTCTGAAGTGAAACGATTGAAGAAATCAAAAATGAACAGGTATGGAGCAAGTAGACTAAAAAGTAGAGTACCATTATCGAAACTTAAAGAAGGTTAAAGAAGGTGGAAATATTAAAAAATGCTTTTCCTAACTTAAAAAAGAGCTTATTTCTGGAAATGTGCAACTGAAAGTCAAATTTTGCAAGGATGCTTATAACTGCCGAACTATTCGGCGGATTTGGTTCAATAATGATCCAGACTGAGATATTTGGACAGTAGACCTATTCTGAAAATATGAAAACTCCAGATCATCTCCTTCGGAAGATAGAAAGTATATGGCTGGACATACTCCAGTTTGACCACAGATTCATCATCAGCAAGTCCAACTCAATCAGTTTTCGGCTCGACATTCTAAAATGCATTTTGGCAAAACAATATTTAGCACGCTATTTTACTGGTTCAATGAACTAGAACAAGCTCGCAAAAAGTATGTTGTCATTTTCATCTCAGGGTATAATTCAATGAAGGATACATCATCGAAAGCTTTCATCACGATGATTCAGATGCCTTGGACATCCCTGAAGCGATACAACGTGGAGACGTGTCTTAAACTTAAATTAACCTAGTCGCAGACTGAAAAAGAAACAAAAATTCACTGCAGGCATTTCAATGCCGCCGTCCAAGACTCGCCCACTGTGTTTAAGTTTGTAGCTTTAAAAACAACAACCAATCAATGGTAATTCGCAATGTCGATTACAAAACGCTTCACAGAAAATATGCAATGAGTTGCATCCTTGCCTTTTTTAAGTTTTCTTTATATTGTTTGAGTACGGCGTATATATATATATATTTTTTTGTTATAGTTTCTTGTCTTCTAGTAAAGATTGGCACTTATTCTACTAATAAATGGTAATTGTTAAATTATTATTTTATTTATTTTATTTTCAACATATGTTTCGGCGTGTCAGAAAATCAATAGCATCAGGAAGATACATTAATTGATGCGCTTCGATATCATCCAATGATAAATGAAAATTAACATTATCTTTTTAATCTAAAATTTGAAAACAAGAGTTATTTGAAAATATCGCATAATAAATTTAAAGATCAAAAAATCTTCTGATTCTCAAAGATCTTTTAATAAAAACGGTTATAGACACCTATTTTGGAACAATTTTGTGTTTATAAATTTCAATAAATTATTATGCTTCAATACAGCCCTAATGGTGATCTAGTTCCACGTTCACGATTAGATGCTGATATACAACTTTTGCTTTTTTTATTACCATCAGAACAACAAAGATTTTTATACCATTAACACTACAAATATCTTACATAGAAACACTTTCATATAATCTAAGAAAAAGAATACAGGTGAACCACCTGATAAAATTATTTCAAATTGCTGTAAGACACATCAACAAAACGTTTGAAAAAATGTAAAACCAGTTAGGTCTATATTCACATTTTAATTTGAAAGACAGAGATAAGATCTTAAATAAATCTAATGTTGTCTACAGCATTCAAACACAGGAGTAAAGACAATTTGGTACACAAAACCAACCTGGAATGGACGATATTTGAACTTTGAAGCTAGTTCCAATGGTTCATAAAAACTTTGAAGCTGCAGTAAGGATTGCGATCAAATATACATAGGTCAGACTTCCACCAAACTTCAACAAAGGATAACACTACACAAAAGCAATATCAGAACTCTTAAAAATTCCTGTGCTCTTACCAATCATGTGAATTCTGAAGATCATCATCCTGATTATGAAAATATAAAAATATTAGATTCAGAACCTAGTTTCAAAAAAGAACATTTATGGAAATGGTGAGAATATCACAATATGATAACTCCATGAACTCTAGGAAGGATATTAACTCTTTGAGCACAATGTATTCTTACTTGATTTCTATAGAAAAAACAAGAAATGTGACTAACGTTTCAAACTTAGATATAAGTGAATAACAAAATCTTTTAACACCGAACATATGTTCTTATTCTAAGTAATCTGATTCTAAATTAAAGCTTGTATTGTTGAGAATATCACATATGCCTAGCTCTCAAGATTCCACTTCGATGTTCACGTCTTTAAATGACATCCAAAAATTGACAATCATTATTATATCACATTAATTTTTGAGCTATCATAATTTAAGGTCTTGAATTCATGTTAATTAGATTAAGATTTAATGAACATCATTTCATAATCAATCTCGCTATCGTAAGTACTGAAGATCTGTAACCTGTTCACCAATTGATTTTTGTTGATAATTTGCAGCACTCTTGAAAAAGAAACAAATTGTTTTGAAAAGCTCGAGAAAAGGATAAAGAGTCTTCTACTTTTTATTTGACTGTTAAATAAAATAAAAAAATAATCTATATACTTTATATTCAGTAGTAGAATTTTCTTAAATTTCTTAAATATATATATATATATATTGAATGAATTTTAAGGGTCTTTAGGCTCGGATTTGGGAGTAAATGATTCGAATACTCTTTATTCTATGCCAAGCTTTCGCATTAATTTAATGCTTCTTCAGGGCTTTGAATGTGAGGTTTTACATGGATGACATCTGACACAAACGTTATAATTAATAAAAACAATGGAAAGTTAATTTTTGATTCCATAGGATTCCTCACAAAACACGTCATCTAAATCTATTTTGTGAAAAATTTCAAAAAATTTTCGAAATTTTTGTTGATGACTTTTATTCTATGGAATCAAATTCACAATCAATTGATTGTGACTGAACAATTGCCCTGAAGAAATTATTAAATTAATGCGAAAGCTTGGCATAGAATAAAGAGTATTCGAATAATTTACTCCCAAATCCGAGCCTAAAGACCCTTAAAATTCATTCAATATATTTATTTTGGCTCTGAAAACAATAGTTATATATATATATATATTCAGGAGCAGCAAAAAATGGAAGTTTAAATTCTTCTCGAAGCAATTGGCAGATTGAAAAATTAGACTTTCATCGCCCGTGCCTATACTGAAGTGCAAGCTTTTATAATAATTCAAACCAACATATTGTGAACAGAAAACGAATATAAAAGGTGAATGTTTACTCACCACCTAAATTTTAACCACAGATTTCTGAGACCAAGGTAGTCACTTTTTTAAATTCATTTATTTAGACATATATCATTCGACAGCCTTGGCCAATTACAGAATGGGAAATTACAAGTGTTTACAAAAAGAAAAATATTGAACATCAATAGTAAATTAAATACATGAACATTACAACAACAAAACAAAGAGAGAACAAAAAATGCTAACTTAATATGAGAAAGGCGATCGCACCCAGTTTGATCACAGATTTTGTGAGCCCTTATGCTAGCTAGTTTGCAAGCAAAAATATCCACGATGTTTTCATAAAACATATAGTCATAACATATTCTGTACAGAGGCGAAAACTGAAGAACGTTAGATCGTGGACAAGGTAGATAAAATGTTCTAATAGTACTTACGGGCAATCTAAGTACATGTACGCAGATTAGACCCAGCAAGTAAGGACAATCGAATATTGAGCACAGAAATAAAATACCTAAATAGGTGCGACGACATTCTAGAGAATTAACCTGAAATATTCTCAAGAAATATTCGTGAAGTGTACAACACTTCGGGTAAACACCGTCAATCTTAAAACATAGATACTTCAGAAATCACCTCTGTACATTCTCTAATCTACTGATATGTACACTATACCCTGGGCTCCAAATTAGGCACCCGCACTTGAGCCTTGACCTCACAAACACATTGAATAGTATAAATAGGGTTCTGGTGTTTCTATGCTGAGATGATTGAATGTATGTGAGGAACAAAACTAAGTCCACGATCGAATAAGGTGCCTAGGTCTTTAAATTCAACACTTACATTCAACCTTACCAAGAACGCAACAATTAATATCATAAAGGAAGTCTATTGTAGTTCTTTTATGGCTGAAGGACATTACACTACATTTTTGAACGTTCGGGGGAAGTAAGCTGTCCCTGCACTAACGGTTTAGCCTATCAATGTCACCCTGGAGGTCCCAACAATCCTAAACAGAGAGAATGCGATGAAACAGCTTCAACATAAAGAAGAAAGGAACATGTACAAACAGATGAATTTTAAGAAAAGGAGTGGCTCCAATACTACAACCAGACCTATAACCAAAACACTGAACATACAGTTTCTACAGGAAATATAAGATTTAAAAAAATATAGAAAATCGAGATTTAACCCGAAAGAAGACAATTTCTTGATGAGTATGCCATGATCCAGTCTGTCAAATACCTTCATGAAGTCCGTGTAGATGAGACATCATGTTAAGAAGACAAATCCAATGCCCTACCGATATACTGAGTTAAACAGGCCAAGTCGGTCACTGTTGATCGACCCTTGATGAATTGAATGAGCATAGATGATGTAATAAACTATTTTTTCGAAAACTTTGCTGAAGTTCTTTTTGAGGAACATAGAATCGATTAAAGTTCTCTCAAAGACTTAGACAACTTCCAATATATCGAATTATATTAGTATCTCACTCCCTCTAACAACGATGTGTGATTAAGTCTTCATCTCTTTATACTCAGCAACAAACGATCCATTATATGCATGGATAATAATTACCTTTTTATAGCAGCATGTGCAACAATCAAGATAATGAGATTGAAGTGGTTTTCTACTTGAAGTATATTATTCAACATGGTCCATAAACAGACAGTAATGCTTAGGCACCACCTTTCTTTCCTGTTGTGTATTCACATACTCATTTAAATTATACGGGCTCAGTATTACACGCAGATTTATGGCAAAACCGGAGAATAAACCTCTTACTAATTTAAAGTCTACAGGGGAGGTAATAGAGGAAAAATTTCTTGGAAATTTAAACTTATCTCTCTGTGCAGTCTCAATGTTACGGTAAGCAAGATAAACATCACCTTCCAATCCGAAAATGCTTCTAGGACAAAAATTAGCATAAATAAACGATGTTATTGTGTCCCCCTTTGTCGTAAAAGTAGGTACAGCATCTTAGGGATTTGCCTAAAAAATCATTTCTTGCGAATATCGAGTCGAAAATGTTCTCGAACTATTGAATATCACTGCTGATGAAGAATCTGTAGTACCAATTCAATATATTCACCAAAAATGTCGCAAAATGAGCTTGCAGCCATCGAACTTTGAAACCCGAAATACGACGCTCTATCAGTGAAATACCACTACATATCTCCAATAAGGTTATTGAAATTTCCATCAAAAGGATATGCATATGGCAGCAAAGCAGTTGGAGGTCTTCTACAGGACTTTTGTTTCACACATTATTCCGATATGTTTATCTTTCAAATCGATAAATGTTTCAATAATTTAATACAGAAAACCATGGTTTATTGAATTTCGAAATCTTAATGCACCACCGTTAGTCTTTTGTTTTCATTTTTTAGCTTCAAACTCGCTTTTCTAACCAACAATCAACAACAATGAACAATTATTCTTTTTCTCAGAGTTTTGTTTTTGTGTCATCAAACTGAATCGTTTTGATTGCAGTTCTCAATTCCCACTTGGATAACTATAGTGCATTGATATGAAACATATTTGATTTTTACGTTCTCGATTGGTAAAATGAATTTTTTCTTCAAATTCGATGACTCAACAATTTTTCTCCAGATAAAATCAACTAACCTATTTTCAGTTAGTCCTTTAGAACCTACCATATGTCAATAAAATGATTATTTAATTCAAATTACATCAGAGAATGCCAGCAAACATAAATGTGTGCCATAAGGAACGAAGAATAATAATCTTCACCTTCACTATTGCCATCATCAGGCAATACGTTGATTAAATCTCATTACATAACATGTCTTCAAGGGTGTGTATCGCACCATATTGGGAATTGAAGAATCGATTACCACAAGAATTGACCTCCACTCCTCCCAAGATGATTCTATCTCTACCCACCTAAAAAACGTCCTTTGAAGTAATATATCGATCTTTTTGTTCATTTCCCCTGAGACTGAGAACCATGTTTTCCAGACACGTGCTCTCCAATTAAGTTGAGTGAAAGCTCATATATTTTATGACGTACTATTCAAATATCTCAATTTCAGATCCATAACGAAGAAAAGGAGGGCCTATTTGTTCCGAATCAAATATTTTACGTCCATTTGGAAAATTTGTCTATTCACTAACTATAAATGTTACGTAGATTTAATTCCCTTCTACTTGATTATCCCTTGAAGATTTAAACATCTTTAAAGTAACAGTGCAAACAGTTATAATAGTATTTCGAAATAATCGTTCAATGGTATATAACATTACTAGCAAGGTAAGAGAGTTTTTACTGGCGAATGGAGGGTAGGTATAACTCCTTGAGCCAGCAAAACCCGTTACCTTGCGTGTATTATTTTATATTTTATTTGCTTCTCATTTGTAAAAAGGTTAGATAAATTCCAAAAAATCTCAATAATTTGTCGCAAATGTCGTAAGCTATGGAAGCGTTGCCATGAACATGTCTGTTTATTTTTCTTTACATTTATTATGGCGAAAGCGAAAATGAATTTACCAAAAGAAATTATTGAGGCAGCCAACAGTGTAGCTTCAAGTTTATTACCTGCAAAATCAGCTTCAAGGTACGAGCGGGAATACGACGACTTCAAAAAGTGGCAAAACAAAAATAGTGTGATTGGGGTAACTGAAGATGTTTTGTTGGTCTACTTGAATCAACTATCAGCTAGATTCAGCCTTAATACTTTGTGGGCAAAATGGTCTATGCTGAAAAGCTATTTGGAAATGAAAGAAAATGCCCCTGTTCGCAGGTTTGTTTTCCTTATAAAAATTATTGAAAAATATGAGGTTTAGTTGTCATTTGCAGATTTCAAAAGGTAATAGCGTTTCTGAAACGAAAAAATGAGCGTTATACGTCAAAAAAGGCCAAGGTATTAAGTAAAGAAGAGGCTGGACAATTTCTTTTACATGCTCCTGACGACCAGTGGTTGCTGGCGAAAATTGTAACAATATTTGGGATTTTTGGATGGTTTCGATGTGACGAAATTCTCTCCTAAAACATGAATGATGTAGAAGATATGGGAAAAAACGTAATTGTGACATTGCGGCAAACAAAAATTTAACAACAAGAAGATTCAACATATCCGATGATGGCTGCAGCTTCAAGCCCTGCATGTTGTACAGAAAATATATAAATATTCGGCCTCCTGGAACAGAAAGCCTAAGTTTTTTTTTGACATACCGACATGGAAAGTGCATTTCCCTTATATTCCCTTATATTAATGCTGGCCAGCACATTATTGGTGGTGTCCCAACGCAAATAGCGAAATATTTAGGTTTAAAAGACCCAGAGTTATACAACAGCCACTCTTTTTGCAGAACTGGAGCCACTATGGTTGCGGATTCGGGTGGAGATATTTTAGCACTAAAGCGTGCAGGAAGGTGGAAGAGCACCGAAAATGCGATGAGTTATGTCGATGATTCGGTCAACAAAAAATCGTAATGTCTAGCAATTATTTGGTAGTAAGGAGAGTACAAATGTTCTGCAGTCCTCGAGTTCAGCAGTTTCTGAGTCAACAGATGGTTCATCATCATCAGTGTTGCGATATTCTCGCAACAAAGGACCGTTCTTGGAATTTGGGGTAGCGGCCGTTCCTTCCAAGAATGCCTTCTGTCGGACGGAATTTTGGAAATCCCTAAACTTAGCTACCTGTACGACCTCTCTCAATTATTCAAATTCATTCTCTCTACACCTCTCAAGGTGGTCAGTACTACAAGTAAGTTCTCCTTTATCAATTTACTTTCACGAGTCTATAACGGCACTCAGAACTACAAGTTCCTCTAAACATCTCTCAAAATAATCTGTTTTCGGGTCAGTTAGCTACCCTAGTTCATTGTGTATGTGAATTACTCAGTTGAAATTCTTTACGTAAAAGAAAAAGGTTTTGAATTGTGAACCTGTGACGCAATTACATATCGCCAAGGCACACAAGTGCCTGCACTTTATTCTGAGAAATCTACCCTCGACGATGGAAGCAAAGCTGTGGTGAACTCCAAACAATAAATAAGGTCAGATCTCTTTATCATTTAATATTACCAGAAGTGCCCAAGATTGAACAAACAAGTTCAAATTCTTGGTTATTATAGACACCTAAAAACTCTTTCTGTGAGTGTATACTCAAGTGCCGAACATTGTGAAACTATTCTTATCTGTGAATACATAATTCTATTGTAACTACAAACTTGTTTTTATTCACCTTGCAAACATCTTTTCTACCAAAGATAATTTTTGGATCTACTGTTATAGTATAACCAGCGACTCAGGAAGTGCACTGCCCTTAATTAAGCGGGTGATTATTATTATTTCTAATTTTGTACCCGCACAATCAGTATCAACTGTTTCATCATCACAAATCTGTGTTACTGGAAATAACAATTGTACCATGATTTTCAACATAGATGACGATAAAACAAAATTTTCTAATGTAAATAATACTACTATCTTGTGAAAATTTTGCAATTTAATTTTCAGTTTTACAAGATAGTGACTTAATAAAATAAGCTTTCTTGATTAAGATTGTGTTTTTGGAAACTGACGTTTACAATGAAAAACAAATAAATGTTCTTATTCTACTGAAAAATTTAGAATCCATCATAACAGGAAGTTTTTGTTCAACGATATTTTGGAATGATACTAGAAGTTTTTTGAATTGGTGTTCAATCAAGGAATCAACATAATATCAACAAAAAATTTAGAATCTCATAAGATTCTTTCATTCTAAGTGCTGATCATTTGCTTGGTTTTACCACTTCTTCGATACATATGATGCTAACATTTTGTCACTACATTCAAGAATAGCTGGAAATAAAAAAGTGAACAGTTTTGTTTAGTTACAACTGAATTGATTCTATGTAAAAACAATTTATTCCTTTTTTCAATTGCAAAAACCAAGTAGTGGTGGGTGTTGTGAAATTGAATTGGCTCGTTTCAAAACAGCAGGACCGTTATCAGAAATTTCGACGTAACTGTATGCAGTTAAAAAGATAACCATCTCCATATTGTCTGACAAAGTATGACCTTGAGAAAGTCGGGGTCAGTTAAATAGTAGGATTGAATCGACGAAACACTACAATTGGTATCAATAGGCCCATCAAATTACCGATTCAACGGAATAATCTCCCAGCTGACCAGTCTAACCATTTTAGGACAATATATATCGGTTCCAGTTCTTTCAATGGAGACTGTTTCTGAATGAAATAACTACCCATTGAGCGATTTTCTATAGGAATTCCGCCCAACACATTAACAGAATGCTCATTTTTCCTCCTTGCTAGAGGTATTTCCGAGAAAACCAAAGAATACACAAACGTAGTTTGACAATGACATGACAACAAATTTTACGTAAACTGTACCACTGGGTGGTAACAATTTATGGCATATATAGTGATAACACAGTTATACAATATAGTTTAGTACATTTTAAAACAGAAGGTTTTCTATTATCTGACTCCGTAAACTTGAGGTACTGTGGGAGACTTTTTGCATCGTTACATTGTACATAATGCAAATTTATTCGTTTCGTTGATACTTTTTACTATATCAAATTCTGCAATAGTTGCAGATCTTTATACGACATATACTCGAAAATTTGGATATGAACTCCCGTGTAATTGGTAGTTCTTCAGATAGAGTGTCTATTATACCCATCAAAGTTCATCCATAATTTTAATTGAAAATAATACATCATATTCAATCATATCCAGATTATAATAACAATTCTTTTTCTCAAAACTTGTTACACTTTTTGGATTTCGATCCATATGAAAAAACGAATCATTTCAAAAATATTATAATAGCTCGATTCTACTATAAGTTTTCTTTAAATGAAAACATATTCAGATATGCATCTAGGGAAGCAACCTTGATCGAATCACACACAAGAGTATTAGCTAATTAAGTGAATAGAAATAATTCAAATAATCACGTTCATCAAGGTGCAATTAAATCGAACTCTTCCGGAAAACCTAAGCTAAAATCTCGTACGATATTCCTTAGGTACATGAAATCTCATAATGTTGGCAGCATTTCCTATACGAACTGTTTGCAAACTCAACCAGTACATATGCAGGAATTGCTTGAGAACCGACCCGAAGTTATTTTAAGAATTTATGTCATTGTTCAAGTGTTCAGAAGCGAGAAGGTTGAGGAGGAAAGTATATGGTGGAATTCGATATAAATTGCCTTAAGGATAAATGTCCTCGAACAGCCAAGAGGGTATTACGTAATTAAAAATTAATTAATGGAAAATAAACGTACGTCAACATATATATCTCTTGGTTTATTACTGGATGCAAACAACACTTCATTCAAAGAAGAAGAGAACTATGATCTGAAATCAAAGTTCTGAATTTTAACTATCAGTTATCAATCTGCAATACTCTTGATACTTCATTATTGCATAGGCTCCTTGCGTAAGATCGTACGGACCAAATTCTTCCGAAGAATTTGAAATACTAGAGAGCCTGGATTCATTGAATTGATTATCTCTGCCACTTGTAGGTTTTGTCATTGTGTCATCATTTTTTTCTTCTTCAATTTGGGTAGCTTCTTCGGCGTTCAAGTCATCGTTCCCATCTTCGTCACTATCAATTTCATCAGTTTCGTTTGTGTCCCCCCTAAGATCCTCATATCGTATGGATTCTCCAGGCTGTATTCTTAAGGCTTTCTTTTTACCCCTTTTAAGACGTTGTCCCTGCTCTTTTCTTCCTTTCAAAAAGTCCAGAAGTGAATTGTCAATAGTCTCTGTCACGTGCTGTTTGAACCTCTCATTAGGCATCTTCTTTAACACTTCATGTGGATTGAAAGGGTGAATTCCTGTAGCCCGAATCCACTTTTTAATTACTTTTTCAAGATTTTCTTCAAGTTTAGACAATAATCTAGCTAGAAGTTGAGGAAAAACACTTTTTCTACGCAGTTAATAGATGGCTGTTTCAATTTGATATCTGTCAGTATTGATCTCCATGCCTGTTTAACAGGTCTGAAAAAGACTGACGTCAAGAGGTTGAGTCAATTGCGTCGAATTAGGCGGGAGTAAAACGAATCTTATGTTGAGCCTTTGGCATAATTGAATTATATCAATGTTGATGTGTGATGATAAGTTATCACCGATGAGCAATTTTACTTCTTTATCTTTTTTGCCCAAGGAACAATTATTTTGTTGAACCAGTCTTGGAACGTTGATGAATCGAACCACCCTGACTTGCTCCTATTGTAGACTGTTCGAGAGGGTCCTCCAGTGACCCACCTATCATATAGACGTTCTGATTTATACACAACATACAAAGGCAACATTTCACCAGATGCAGTTGCGGCAAACATTAGTGAAACAGCACTTTTTGTCGAATTCATAAATCGTTCTGGGTATTTGGTCCCTCTCCTAAAAATGCACTTCTGAGTTCCGTACTACCTCCAATTGCTTCCTGGCCAATTATCAGGGTGGCAATCCTTATTTTAGTACTCTGAGTCATCTACGTAGCTTTCCGCTACGGCTGACTAAGTATTCATCCAGCAAAAATGGATAATTTTGGAAAAAACTATGAATAATTCAAACAATAAGAATAAAGCTACCTGTCAATAGTTAAAAAAAAAAAAAAAAATCTGCCATTAATTCCCAAAAAAATGCCCATTATATCAATAACTTCTTTGTGAACAACGCATGGAAGCCGACAAACAATAGGTACATTAAAAAAGAATTTTATTCAACATAAGGTATAAAGAAAACAGAAAGGGTATTTGAACCAGAATTATGGTCGACCTAGCAACTGAGATCAATACTTAAAAATATGATACACATAGCAGTCGAATAAATTAATTTTCAAACGGTATAACTAAGCAGACACCTGAGAAAATTAAAGAACCCTTGAAAAATACAATAAATATTTTCCATTAATACAGGAGTATTTCCAGACAATTTGAAGACAACAGTAATTGTCCGGAAGTATAAAGGTGTGGATGAAACTAACTATAGTAATTATAGATCCATCAGAATGTTTATCTCTTTTGTGAATTCTTTGAAATTGTCTGCAGTAATAAACTGATGAATATTCTCATAAAAGGTGCTTTCTTCAAGGAAAATCATCATGGATACCTGAAAGGTCGATCTATTCGAACAGCAATATACCAGTTTGTCTTAAAATTGGTTGATACATTTATTTTTGAGAAGAAATGGCATTTTAACAGTTAACGACATATATGTTACCTTCATAAATATAAACGAATGTTTGATCAATTTAAATGTTTTAATATACAACTAGAAATAAATATAACAATTACCCTAAATGCTTCCCTACAACAAAGATTACAGATGCTTTTTAATAAGCTCCCCTAGGAATTGAAAACTTCATTTCCACGAAAATTTTCGAAAATCAACTGGTACTACTGGATTTGGAACCATACTCGCTGGACGAAATTGAAAGACAGTTGTATCAACTTTCCTTCTTTACTAGGACACTGTTTCATTTCATTCAACAATTTGTTATACACAAGTATGTGATTGAAATAAAGTAAACTATTATTATTAGTAAACTATTAGATATACCGGTATGAAATTATGCGTTTTTTTGTGAAATAAAA
This sequence comes from Micraspis discolor, assembly GCA_030674115.1. Lineage (NCBI taxonomy): Eukaryota > Metazoa > Arthropoda > Insecta > Coleoptera > Coccinellidae > Micraspis > Micraspis discolor. The sequence goes on from JARTUT010001740.1 coordinate 10,409,492, forward strand.
CACTTATTATTAATGGGAGAGTAAAAACATTTCATCCAAAGTTTGGCCATGGTTTTCCATACATTTTGACCACCTTTCTGGCAATTTCTGATTACCACGCTAATAAAATTGTTCGTCTTTTAAAGCAAACCAACCAGACACCTAGTTTTCGACCTCCTCGTAGGAATTAAAGTGCTGCTCAGCCAATGCGTGTTCCATCGATGAAATCAAATAGTAGTCGGTAGGAGCCAAGTCTGGTGAATACGGCGGGTGGGGTAGCAGCTCCCAGACAAATGTTTTGATTGTAAGCTGAACCGGTTTTGCTTTGTGTGCAGGTGCATTGTTATGGAGCAAAATTACCTTGCCTTGTCTTCTGGCCCATTCTGGTCGTTTCTCTATCAATGCATGGTTCAAATTGATCATTTATTGTCGGTAGCGATGAGTAATAACGGTTTCACCAGGTTTTAGGAGCTCCTGGTACACCACACCCTTCTGGTCCCAACAAACATACCCTATTGTCTTCTTACCGATTCGATCTGGTTTTGCAGTCGATATTGATGGATGTCCCGGATTAACCCATGATTTTTTCCGTTTAGGATTCTTAAAATAAATCCATTTTAAATCCCCAGTAGCAATCCGATGCAAAACCGTTTTTCTTGTGTCTTTGAAGCAAAATTTCACAAGTGTTTTTTGGTTTTCCATGTGTCTTTCATTCAATTCATGTGACACACTTCTGGATCTTTCTTTCCCACAGCTTTTAAACGGCCAAAAATTGTTTGTTGTGTAACATTTAACATTTCTGCCATTTGCTTTTGATTCAAAGTGTCATCTCCATCCAATATCGTTTGCGATTCGGGGTCGTAAGCTTTTTTGGTTCTTCATTTCTCACATCAAAATCATTATTTCTGATCCGTTGAAACCATCTTTTGCATGTTGCTTCTGATAGCGCATGATCACCATATGCCTCGACGAGCATTTAATGTGACTCTGCAGCCTTTTCTTCAAATGAAAACAAAAATTAAATATAATATTGTCTGTTCAATGACTTGATCTATACTAAATATCACAGATATCATAACAAATAAGCAAAAAATAAAGGCTCGTTTACAATAAATGTTCCGTATCGAGACATTTGTACCTTGACGCTCACTTCATACCGGTACTCCCGGTATTATTATTATTAGATAAGTCACAAATGTTCAGCTATTCTAGTTCAGTCTTCGAACAAAGATCTACCAACTATTCGATGCCTATCGTTTGAAATGTCTTCAGGTTAATATGACAGAAGAATACGAAATTCAGAAAATAAAGAACAATCTTTCACATTATTCATAAAGACAATGAAACAAAGATTTTATTCCAACATATTGCCAACATATGAGATCAAATTCTCGCTTTCAACACTCATGCTTCGCAACCATCACTCAAATTTCACGAATTCCAAACGTGATGAACGCTGAGGCAATTCATTTCGAAAACATGTAACGTATCCATTCCTTCATTTCTCAAAACTGCGAACAGTTCCATCGTCAGATGGCGCTGATAAAAAACGACTAGAACGTTCGTTCTGTCGGTCGCAGAATGCAAATGCAGAAGCCAGGATTATGGGTACGAGGCGAAAGATGAGAAGAAGAAATGATGTTGATCTTGGCATTGAACCTTGTGAACGTTAAGGAATCTCGATTCATGAGTCAGCCTTTTGATGCCGACTCGAAATCGCCGAAGGTGTTTGTGGAAAATGTGTTTTACTGTTATTAAGGGGATGACGGGGGATTATTTTGGGGTTCACTTCCATGAACAAACAGTCGGGATCAAACGAACGACTGAAATATGATGATGAAGAAGACCCCGAGATACCTGGCGAACTGGAACGGCATATCAAATTTCCTTTCTTTGTGACCATCCTTCATATTCATCTCAGCGGGAATCTGAGATAGTTTTAAGGGGTTATTTACGGAGTATTTTCAGAGATTTCCAAGTTTTAATTAATTTTAGTAGAATCTTTTGGCATGCAGCTCCACGTTTCACACTCCTTCTGAGTATACACAAAATGAATCATCCTTAATCAATATTCTTTGTACATTTTGATTTTATTCGTAGTCTCCAACCAGTATGCATAACAAGAAGGGAAAAATTCGACATTGATGGTTGTAGGCAACGTTTAGATGATGTCGGCTCCTATATTTTCAAGCAAGAGAAGTCAGGAAATAAATATCTTTATCTTCACCCAACGCTCGACTACTATTTCTCGTTCAGTTACTAAGGAATATAATCGATTGTTTCACTCATTACTATTTGGTGGTTTATCATAATTGAAACTTTTTTGAATTTTTATTACTATGTACCAACATTATTTATAATGAAAATGTGACTGCAGTTTCGAACTCACGTTCATGTTCAGACAGTACATTAAACTAAAAAAAATATAGAGCTCTTTTGTACCTGTAATTTTAGATAAGATAAGATATAGTATATACTTCATTCTTCAAACAAAAATCACTTTCATTATTGTAGGGAACATGAAATTCAATCCAAACTTAACTGGATGTGTCTAAATTTTGAGACTGATCCTTTGGAACTTGTTAACAACATTGAGTATAAATTTATTTCCGTATAATCAATGGCAGCAAAAAGCATAAATGTACTTCAAAGTTCAAAATTGACCTTCTTCTCAGTGGATTCAGTTTCTCGATAATTTCATTCATCCATCAGCGTATCGAGAGAGAAACTTCGTCGGCCAATTATTGAGAAATGATGAAATATTAGATCACATTATCTCTAGTATCTAACCAGATTGTATCATGTAATGACTTCCGCTTCTGTAAAAGAAACCAACTATCAATTTCAAAGTGTCCTCCGACATCCAAATCATTCTAAAATGAGTAGGCGGAATAATTTAACTGTCTGATGTATGGGTGTTTATAAAATGTATGAAAGTAGTTTCAAGCAATATGAAAACCTCTGCGTGATATCTGAAGAACTTGATCCCATCTAGGATTATTAATTACAGAGGCAATTTCTTATACTCTATACAATAAAAGTATTATTATTTTTTTATAGTTGTGATCACTCCAATCATTGTTTAGATTGAAGAAAAATGAAGAAACTATTGAGAAGTTCTGTTATACATATCCCAGATGCCCCAAACTTCAATGTCCATCAAGGAGGGATTGAAAGAAAAAATAAATTATTAAAAACTATTCTATAAAATTATTCGTATAAATTTTTTTTTATAAATTTTTGCTTTTTCGAAATCTCTTGATATAGATAGGTAGATATAGAATGCTACATCGTCGAACACTCTGATTATCCCCTTGAAAAATAAAGTAGGCTACCCTCGTAGATAATATATTCATTAATGACCCACATGTACTTTCTACTACCAATAATATCATTTTGATACAGAGATTTGAAGTATACTGTCGTCTGGAGGGATTATTATACAGGTTCCTTAAGAATGTTTTTTCCAGCCTAAACATTTATCAAGAAGTTGAAAGGATAAAAAATCTAAAACTTGTATTTTTAATAAATTATAGGCTGGCGTTTTTCGGCTATTAAACTATTGTCAAAGCCACTGTAATATTTGTGATTTTATTATAAAAAAAGGTCTATCTGACTAGATCTGGATACTCCCACCTCATACACCCCTCATATTAAAGAATGGATAAATTGGTTTATCCACAAATTCATATATGGAGGGATCTATGTGAGTTGTAGAATACCAAATATATATTTACAAATTGAATTCGAAGGAAATATTAGTCCAAAATAAGATATTTTAAAACTCCATTTGGAGAATCTCATGCAATAAATTTTGTCCGATTTTAGAGTTCCCGACCATAAATGATCTCATAAATTTGGCTTAGATTTACGAATGAATAATTTGTGGTTTATAAAAATGATAATGCCATTACGAAATGAACTGGATATGGGAAATATGTAACGAAATGGGAAACAATAACAGAAATTGAAATTATGGCAGCAAAATCTGAAAATTTTGGCCCTTGGGGATTGAGGTAAGTAAATTGCACATTTTCTCAATTGAGATGTTCATAATTAATCCATAATTCTTGGATGAACCAGACAAAATCCTTTAGATAGTTGTCAGTGTAGAGACGACCTTAATTGAACACAAAATATTGAATATCACACACAGTACACTCAACTCTATAGACACGAATAGTGATTTTTGTAGGTTCTGGATCCATATCGTTTTATTCATGTTGATTTTAGAATTGAAAACAAAGTAATTGTGCCATGTTGAATTTTCCTAGTTTTATTTCAATATTGAATGGAGATTAATCGGGTTTTCATTAAGTTGGCAGTGATATAGAGGACTACATCACACCAATTCATTGATTGACTTCAAATGGTTTGCTTGCTCTGGTAGAAGACAAAGTTGCACTTCTTGATTTTTAAACAATATTTTTTCGAAAACCATTGAAGAAAAGTAAAGAGGAAGAATGCTATATTTCTTGAATAACTTTCCCATTTGCTCGAAATATATCGTTTTTTACAGAAAGCAAGTATTATATACCTTTGGTAGTGTAAATTCATAGTAGATAGTAGATAGTTGTTCCTGGCTTAATTTTATGTAAAAATTTCGAAGAGCCTATCACATAAAAACGAAATAGAATATGGGACTCAAAACGCTAACAAATTATTTATTTGATTTCAAAAAACTTCCTGCGAACATTTCATGACTCTTTATCGTTTCAGAAAGATAATATCATTGTTCGCGCTTTGTAGAATATAACACAGACATCCAATGCCCAAGATGTTTCTGCAGTATGTGGTAACACAAATATTTCTGATACCAGTTTATTTATTTCGATCACTCCTATTTCTGGTGATGAATCAATCCATTTCCCCTTCATCTTTCCGTTGTCAGTACAAAATCCAAAAATAAATCAGTGTATTTTGACGAATGCAATTTCTTCCGATTTCCTCGAAACAGATTATGTAACGTATTTTATTCATGCCGTCCATTATTGGGTAACAGTTGTTGATTTCTGCGTCTATTATTACGCAATAGATAGGGGGAATAGAAACAAGTTAACGCACTATTCTTTACGTTGAAGTCGTGACTGAATGATACTTTTTTTTTATCGAAAACCCATTTCCGGCATGGGAATTCATGTCAAGGATAGAGTAATTTCATGGGTTGTTGTATTCGGCTGTATTATTTCATTATTAATGTGAGGTATTAATTTTGGTGTCACTTTTCGATCCTAATCTTTTCTATTCGTGGATGAATAAAATACGAAACTTCTATATGTTGCTTTTCTGATAGGAGACGGTTTGTAAGAAATTTAAACTTTATCACGGCGAATATTTGTTATAGGTGATATAGGCTTTTCCTCTTCTTTCGATTTAATTGATTTGAATTATTAGGTAACACATAATACTCAGTCTTGCTCAACTCACACTGAATTGATCTCATATGCACTCTCCCGTAAACACAATGCTTGAACATCGCGTTTGTGAAAGATGGATGACACTAAAATCTCTCCAGATAACTTCTCAATGATAATAAAAAACATTTCATTTTACCATCTTCAACTCAATCCTTTGATTATAATCATAATAATAATAGTAATCAAGTTTATTCGATGAAGAAACAAATATGTAACATCAAAGAGGTATAACATAATTATTATACAGGTGTATTGTTTTCGTGCCATATTCAGAACGGGGCGTAATGGTGATTCAATACTGACTACTCAACGTCTCGTGCGGAATATCGTACACGCTACGCGCCAAGTAACGATAGCATTAGGAAATAGATCAGGATATTCAAGAATACAGGTGCGACAATTAAAATTTAATACTCTGGTCCTCCTCGTTCAGTTCGCGATGAAAAAACAATTGAAGAAATTGAGGTGTCGGTTCATCCAAATCCGTTTTTATCCATCCGAAAGCGAAGCCAAGCGTTGAGCGTCAAGAAAACGTCTTTACACTCGATTTTAAAGAAAGACTTACATCCAAAAGCTTATAAAATTCAATTGGTTCAAGAATTGATGGATGCGGACTATGCTAATCGACTGAATTTTGCAAACGAAATGCTGCAGCGATTTAACAACTTTAACAACATACTGTTTAGCGACGAAGCAAATTGTCACCTGAATGGTCATATTTATAAGCAGAATTGTCGGTACTGGGCAGTGGAAAATCCGATACGAAAGCATGAACGACCCCTCCATAGCCCAAAAGTCGTGGTTTGGGCCGCTATGTCTGCTTAAGGCATAATTGGTCCTTATTTTCATGAAGATCAACGAGACCAAGCAATTAATGTGAATATTGACCGTTATTGCGATATGTTGCGAAATTTTTTGGTCCCAGAGTTGCAGGAGTTGCAAGTTTCAACTCAAGAATGTGGTTGCAGCAAGATGGGGCCACTTACCATACCTCAAATATTTAATGGAAGTTGTTAACGAATTATTCCCTATTAAAAGTCATTTCGCGAAGAGGTTACATCAACTGGCCTCCCAGATGTCCCGACTTCAGCCCGCTTGATTATTTTTCAACCTTAAAACTAAGGTTTATCAAAATAATCCGACGAATCTAACCCAGTTGAAGCAAAACATCAGGTCAAAAATGGCAGAAATATCAATAGCTATGTGTCAACGTGTTATCGCCAATTTTCGATCCCGTTTAGAATCATTTGGGTAACATCATCTTTTCCAAATAATTCTCCAATTCATATGTTAATAATAAACAATAAACTTTTTTATTACTCACAAACATTTTTGTTTTATTGAACTTACAAATACCCGATACCCCTTCTGGACACCTTGTATTATTATCATATATTGTTTATATGAAATATAAACAAAATATTGATTCCTGTAGCTGTTCCGAACTCGAAACAATCGAATACCATAAATCCTATACAGCAAACCACAAAAACAAGGTGAAAAAAATTAAAAAGAAGAAAGCAAAACAAAATTCATGCTGTAACAAAATGGTGAGAGTCTACTCTTAAGTAATTGTTTTTTGAACAATACTTCCGATGTTGTCGACACCAATTGTTTAGGTCCTTTTAGACTCGATATTCAAAAAAACTTGGGTAAAATAAGGTCTTATCCGAAATATGAAAGTTATCATTTATTGACGACAAACTTTTGATGACACAACTCGTGTAAAATTATTATTTAGGCTATATCCAGCATCTATTATTCTTGCTACCAGCGTTCTCGAGACAAATCAGCTTTTAAAAAGCAAAAAGTGTTATTTTTAATTGTAATTCCATTTGTTTTTTCATCAATCCTCCCTGAATACCTATGTTAGTGAATCGATCTAAACAGGGATTCATCATTGGCTGTCAAAATTACCGGAATAGTTAAGGTTCATTCTCTCCAGTAGTCAAGAAAATAAAGAATGGCTCTAAATCTATTTACTCGAAGTAAATGGAAAAAATCAGTAGTTTCTAAACTCAGGTAAGAAATCTGGGTCAGTCGGCATAGCCAATGAAAAGGTGTATGGGTAGCCGAAAAGAAAAGATGCCATTTACACGGGGTGATCGGTAAGGAGATACTTCTTGTGCCTACATTGCTTTTTCGCACATAATAGCTCACTAACCTACCCCTAAGGCAATCACATAAGAAAAGATTCATTCATACGCACGTTCTTCACATAACAAGGGCAGGTAAACTTAGTGTAAACTATTATCACCAAGTTTACTCCTCGCACATTCGTGTGTATATTTGTTATGTGTTCTGGCTATCCTAATGATAATTATTCAATTGGACTTTTTGGCGTTACAGTTGCAACTCACTGATATGAGCGTTATCAAATCTGTCCAGCCGTTCGTGACCACTTCGACTCTCGAACGTCATACGCGAGACAGAGTTGAAATTTTGAATAGGTTTTTTTATTGAGTTGAATCTGCCTGGTATTTTCGGAGGTACGAAACAAATTTCGTAATCAAGATGAAGTTCCATCAAATGAAGTTTCTCAACTCTGACAATTAATATTTTGTCAGATATAATTGATATAAGTTTTCAAATATTGATTAGTTTTGACGAGCACGCCAAAGAAACAAGGTACAAAAAAATTAGTTTCTTCACACCTGAAGTATATATGGTTAAAAAAGTTATAATAGGTACGAGTGGATCGTCATAAATATTTCTAAGTCATTTCCACGAGTATTGATGTCAAGATAATATTAATTTCGCTGATATGAAATCAGTTCATTCGTAAAAAAATTGCTGGAAGGTTGACATCAGACTTAATAAACAAACTTTGCGTTTTGCTTAGTTCATATTTCACAAAGGATATCAGTTGCAAAAATTTTGCCAACTAATGACACGGGATATCACTAAAGTATAAATAAATATGTAGAGATGAGTTAGCATAATATCAATGGGAGGTAACCATTTCTTCATGGATCATCAAACTTTGGAAAATACCGAGTGATTCACCTAAATTTGATCAAAAGACAATGAAGGTGAATTAGAGGGATATATCGTTCAAGCATGACATCATTTGAAGCCAATATGCGATTTGTATTCAATTATGTCCCTCATTTCCTTTCAGTTCATTTGAATATTTCCGCTTATGCTAATTCCATCAATCGAAATCTATTGTCTGAAATAGTAGCCAGAAATTTCACTTAAAAAAATCGATGACTTAGCGAAGAGTAAAACGGGAAGTTGAAATATTGCGTCATGCAAATTAATGTACTTTCCTACGTGAAAACTATGACCTAATTTTTTTATTCCAAGCATGTATCATGCTAATATGCATAAACACTTCGCGGTCATTATTTTTTTAACGAACTATACTCTTTATGAATTAATGCGTCTGTTTTCAGAGAAAAAGTTTTGTCGATCTTCAGGTCAGAAAATTTATTCAGTTAGTTCAAAGAGGTTTTCAGTATGTGCACTTTGTCAAGGTTAATTTTACTTTGAGATTATCCATAGAAGTTCCATTTCTTTAGAGAATTCTTCCCAATGTTCTGATTGTTTTATATTCTTCATGAGTTCCTCTAGTTTTTCTTGATCTATATTTGTGATAAGCTTCTGTTTTTTCCTGGCATTTTAATTTCACCTCTTCACAAAACCAGGATGTATTTTTCACTCTTCTTGATGTTCCGTTTATTTCTCGTTCCCCAATTGCTTCCTCTGCTGCCTTGATGATGTTATTTTTTTATCTTTATATATATATTCGATGTCTTCCTCCTCTGTCACAGGATTTTTATCTATTTCATTCACCAGTCTTGACTTGTAAAGATTCCTTGTTGATTCGTCTTGTAGACTTTCAACTTTCATCTTTGTTTCACAAACTATTGGATCTGTTTTTAGGGTTTCTTTATTGTCATTCTTATCTTTCCCAAGAAGAGATTGTTAACACCTATATCTTCAGAACATAAGCATCTTATGGCAAGTATTTGTGTACAATGTATCTTCCTGTTTGTCAAAATGTAGTCTATCATTGACCTATCTCGACTTGTATTTTGAAATGTATATTTATGTTGTTCTTTGTGTTTGAAGAAAGTATTGTTTATTCGGAGCTCGTTTTGTGAGAGAAGTCTATCAGTAGTTCATCATTCTCGTTAGTTACATCTTCTTTAAATTTCTGTTTGCCTCCAGGTATTATCCTGTTCCTCACCCTTGCATTAAAAAACCCCATTAGAATAACTATTTCGTTTTTTGGTATTGTGTCAATTGTCTCCTGTAATGTTTCATGAAAGCTTGTTCTCTCTGCTTCCGGTTTGCAGTTTTCTGGACTGTATATTCCAATTATAATAATGTTTTGTCCCTGTGATCTAAGTTTTGTTGCCACTATTCTCGTTGATACGTATTTGCACTCTTGAATGTTCTGCGTGGAGTTCAACGTAAATAGATAGCCCTGTACTTTGTTTTGTGAGTTTCTTATCTATACTGTATTCATTAATCCTAGGACCAATCGGACCATATTAAAATACTGAAGATTTGTTTAATACAATTATATTAAGTCATTCAGCCATCAGCAAAGCTATAAACATACAATTGAGTTGTCAATTTGTTCATTCGGTAACCATCTAAAGAAATGTCCCAGCAGAAATGACTCAATTTCAATCAACTTAACTGGCAAAAGTAGCGATAAAATTAATTTCAATTAAAATGGAATGCTGAAATGTGTCATTGTCATTCATATTAACAACACACCACTGCCGTGTAAGGATCGTTACTTCCCTTTAGTGGAGTGGAAACCCCGAGGACAAAGAGCAGACGTTCACCTTTTACAGCGTCTCTTACAAAAGCTTTCCATATTAACCATGGAAACGTAACTACACGGCTAAGTAGCTTAAAGTTGGGGGATGAAATTGAGAATGTAATTAATGTTATAACCTTGCCGGACTGAGAAAGAGTTGAGTTCTATTTTAAAGTTTTTGATATAACTTTTTTAATCGGGAAGAAAGCCTAATGAAGAGGTATGTTAAAAAACAAGTATTCATTAAAATACTCACATATCCCGAAGTGCTGAGAATAATCAGGGAGTTGAGTAGCACGTTTTTTATAACTGGACAAATGTGAGAATTCTAGGGCACCCAAGATATTAAACATGGGAGAGTTCTTGAAGTGGTACGTGATCCACTATAGTTTATGTTAGGCACGTTCAAGATGAGAGGATTATGGTTTGAGAGTAATTTCATGGCATGGTAGGTCATTTTAGTGGGAATATAGGCCAGTCGTCTAGATAAAGCATAGTACCCGATGCAACTATCTGGAAATATTGAATAACTATTGGCTATTCTGTTATCCTATCAGTTTCAACAATTATTGTGGTAAAGAGAATACGAATTTCGCCAAACTTCAATTGAACATCATTCTGAAAATAAATAGAAGTAATTTTCATCTTCGTTTCATTTCTTAATCAATCTTCAGAATGCTCAAGCATTAAAGATCGTGTATGAGGGCACCAAATAGAATGTACCCTCAGGTTTATCAAAATATTTTCAAACTGATGAAATAAAATTGTGCTGAAATTATGAATAAGGGTTTTTCGTTTAAAGGAACAGTACCTATTGTTCATCAAAGAACATACAATTTAGAAATCTAGGTGGAGAAAACTTATGAAAATTAGATCATATTCAAAAATGTTCATAAGACCTTTATTCAACGCTTGATTCGACTTATAGAGAAAGACAAATGATTTGTGAAGATAAAAAAATTGTTATTTCATGTCTTTCGGCATTGACCATTGGATCATTCAATGGCATAGCCGACAAAAGATTTTTCAGACGTCGGTCGAGCTATTTTAATGAGTTATATTATTGCGTACGATAAAATTAATGGGAGTACCAGTGATGTCTTATTTAACTTCCTAGAATACCCGCTGAGACCTTGAAACCAGTTATCTGCATTTTTATTGGTGCAGTTTTCTCATCTTTATATAAAAAATATAGTTGAAATAAAGAGGCGATAAAAATTATGTAAGATTTGCTTCAAGATCAAATTAAAATTATAAAATCTATCATAAATCTACTCGTTAGATTTTGTGAGCATGTCTGAGATACAAATGGATTGATTTCAACTTTCGAGAAATATAATTGATTCCTACATTGTAATCAATACATGCAGAAAATATACAGAAAATGAATAAACATTCTGATGATTGATGTATTTTGATAACTGATTGTTTGATTTCTAATCTATATTATTTTCCTGATTTATAGTAGTAGATACATATTTTCGCAATTGGTACTGAAAAGAAAAACATATGAAAATAAAGAAATCTATAAAAACCTTCAAAAATACAAATAAATATACAGAGATTCTTGACGTCAAAAGAAATATTTTCTTCCTATAAAATTTTTCCAAATTTGTCCCCGTTCAAAAGTTATAGGGTGTTGAAATTTCATGAAGAAATTGCTTTTTCATCTGTAATATTCAAATGACAATAACAATTGAAATGATCTCTTGTAGAAGGCAGTGGCGGCTTGTCCTATGAGGCAGGTAAGGCAGTGCCTCATCAAAAAAATTCTGAACCGTATATTTCTTTATTCCCTTTCATCATCACTTTTTTCCTCAATATTTTTCCCACTCTCACGTTCCTTGTATATTTATAACAAATTAAATCCTCTTTGACTAAGCGATTGGAGGCATGCCTACCGCAGGCTTCTTTGACTTAATTAGCGTGTTATCTACTTCGATGACCTACGTCGTAGGTCCTACGAGAACGTAATGGAAAGCCGTTGTAGGATTAATCCGAGGCTGGCCTCTGCGGGATCTTAGCCGATCTGAGATCGTTTCGTTTCTGCGATGTCCAGAGGGTTATCTGCGTCGAAGGGGTGAGAACATATCTACGGCTTTGAAGGCGGCTTCTCGAGAAATTAGAGGCTAGCCTCAGGTTTTTATTCGAGTTAATCGGGAAGCGGGAAATAGAGAAATAGGGTTAGTTCACTTTGTCGTTATTTAGTGGTATCGCGTTTGCTGTGTATCGCGTATGATTATAATCTTTTTCAGGTGAATTTTTTCTGAAATATAAATCTTTTTTATCGAAAGTGACTAACAGATCGCGAAATGAATTCAGCGGGACCTAGTAATAGTAAATCTTTTGAAATTCCTAAGGAAAATATTCGGTGTACTTGTGATATTGTTAATTTTTTAATAAATAAGAAACATTTTCGACTCATTCGTATGATGATAAATTATATTTAATTAAGGAAGTTAAGCGACCTGTTCCAAATTTGAGGAAATCTCTAGTGTCTAGTGGTGGGGTCGGTAAATCAAATCGGGGATTCCAAAATACGTGGTATGACAAGTACGACTGGCTTACTGGAAGTATTACTCTGAAAAAAATATTTTGTTGTGCATTTTATTCTCAGCAACTAATGGAAATTCCGACAGAGTTTGGTCGAAAAGTGGTTTTAATGATTTGAAAAATTTATCTCGGGGTCTATCGCTACACAATAAAAGTGCTCAGCATATTTCATCTAATTGCAAGCTTACCGTTATGAGAAAGCAAAAACAAAATATCGCCACAGCAATAGATAATACGCGTCAAATAGAAATTGAAAATTTCCATGCTAGAGTCAAAGAAAATCGACAAATTCTAAGAAGTTTAATAGATATTACGATGCACCTCTGTATGCAAGAGTTACCTTTTAGGGGGCACGATGAATCGAATGAGTCTTTAAATCGCGGATATTTCAAAGAATTGGTAGTTCTTGTTAGTAAATTTGACACGAATTTAAAAACCTTTTTAGAAAATGACACCAACAGTAAATCGGTAATTTCTGGTTCATCTAAAACCATTCAAAATGATTCGGTTGCTTTTGTTGTGAATAAACAAATCGAGGACGAAATATATATTACATTATTAAATTTTTTTTCATATGTGCCTCACCATACTATATTGTCACGAGCCGCCACTGGTAGAAGGTTTTTGATAACAGTCATGCATATTTTGGCATCAATAGAATTATTCCATTTCTTGTGGGTTCCTCACGACTATTATTGAACTCTTTATTGCTTCAGAATAAGTTTCATACTTTTTACAGTATTGTGCAAATGGTGGGCATATCGCCATGCAATTTCTTCCACGACTACTGTACAGATTGGTTAAATTGCATGAAAAACAAATATCACTCGAACTGAAGGTCCGTATCTTGTACTTCCTAGAATCATTAGTCTGTCTTTTTTGCAGTTAAAATCATTCATCATCTTTTTCCTAAATTACACCATTTTTGAGATATTTGAAGTTGAAATGAATTAAATCGATATAATCATCTGATGAAACATGAGGGGGTGAATGATTTCTTAGGAGGAAAAATAATGTTTTTAAACTATTCAGATTCAAAAGTATGCTCTGGAAGGTAATTTCCATTCAAACTAAACTGGACTACAGAGGGGTATTTGCCCAATGTGACAACTTAAAATGCTTATACCTTTTTAAAGCAGCTGAATATGGAAAAACGGTATAGGAAAAACGTTTCTTTTGGTCCAAAGAACCTATGGTTAAAATTAACGCAGTGATCAAAGACTCAAAAATCAAAAATCGCCAAAATATCCTCTATAAATTTTTCTATTACATCGATAAAAATTATATCATGTTTCCAGAATTGATTGCATCTTATTTGGGTCAACACCAATAAATTGAGTGCTTCGTGCTGCTCATAAATATAGATGTCAGATATGCTTTATATCAGATCTTGATTGTTATACTTTCAGTATCGACTAAAAGCCTAATGGATAAGAGGTGGGGTCACTGTCATGAAATATTAAATTGAAAGGGAATTAATGACATCATAAATAGAAAATAAATCCTCAGTTAAATAAAAATCATACTAATTTCCATTCACCATGCGGATTCATTCGATACAGTCAGTGGAAAAATGAAATAATGCTAACTGGAAAAAATAAATACATCTTGTCATTAACATATTACATGCTAACATATGGAAAATAAAAATATATTCAAGGAAAAGGATTTTAACAGTCACGAAATTGATTTGTCAAATCATCATGAACAAACATACACATTTCGCACTGAAAACATCATCAAGGTAAGCAATTCTTGAACAAACAAACATAGTATGTGTATAACAAACGCACCGAATCTCCTATTTACTCAAATAATAACATCATTTCACACATTAGAAAAGTAATCATTGTTCGATTTAGAGATCCTAACGTGAGTGGTTATCCTCTTTCAAAAATAGGTATTGTTTTCGTGTGGTACTTAAAGCAAGACGATTTCTTCAGTGAAATCTTCTCGAAACCTTTTTTAACCCACTGCCTAGAAATTATTTCATGTTTTTCGCGTATCTTTTATGATTTGAACCAAATCATTTTCTTGTTATAACCAGTACCGCGAGTTATATGATACATTTAATTTTCGACTACATCAGTATAATTTATCAAAAATTAGACATCGATTTAAATACTTCAATAACAGTAATAGATTGTGCCATGCAGAGGTCTTTATAATCGAGATTTGCTTTATGTAAGAAACATCAAATATTCACGATTTTTAAATGAAATTCTAGGGAACGCAGACCAAAGGAAATGAAACAATGAATGTTTGACAAATTCCTATTATACATTCTTAAAAATTCTGATATTAGAACTAGAAATAATAAATCCCAATACACGTTTTAGAATTGTATTCTACCACACCTCAATGGCGAACGTATACTCTTCTTATTTTTATTGCACTTCACATTGTACGCCTACGTTATAGCAATCGTAAATTTGTTTTTAATTAGTAATGTGTTGTGAAGAAAAAACCTTAATGTTCCGTATGTGTACATATATCGCTTGAATGGCTTAGTGAGAGGCGTATGAATGGAGTGGAGTGCAATGGAAGCAGCAGGTGACCAACATGAAATAATATGGTTAAACCTCGATGGACGAACTTGAAACTCGTAGCCAAGAATTTGTGATATACAAATATTTGGATTTGGAGCTAATAAAATTTGTAAAATGTGGTACCTACATTTACGATAGATCGACAAAGACCACCAACTAAACACCCTCAGATTCTGTTTGAATTGTTTTGGATCTGAGAATATCAACTTCAAATAATTCTATGAAGGATTTATACTTTTATGATTGACTCGCCCTATCGTTACCTGTGCAGCGTCCAAAGCGTTTAAGGATGTGACTGGTCGCACTGAAAAAGAGGCGGAAATTCACTGGTGGAGCAAGACTGGACACAGCGAAGGCATTAGGCATCACTCAAGTGACAGTTTGGAATCATTAAAAACGGCCGGATACAAAAAAGGTCGATTATTGGGTGCCACGTTAATTAACGCAAAAAAATTTGATTGATCGCATGACCATCAGTGAAACGAAATGAAATCGAACCATTTTTGGAGCAAATCATACCAGGTGGTAAAAATTGGGTTAAATAGTAGAATATGCATCGAAATGTGTCTCCACAAACTGCATCGAAAGGGGAATTGTTCATTGCTACTGCAACTTGACGAGGCGATCAATTCTGAGCTCTACTGTCACCTATCAACCAGATTACAACCAGCTCTTCAAAAGAAGGATCCAGAATTGGCCAATAGAAAAGGTGTTGTGTATCATGATAACTCCAAACCAAATACATATTTGATGACCAGACAAAAATTGACAAGGCTTGGTTGGCTAACCAAAGAACCGCTGAAAATCACATTGCCAAGTTTTCGCTAATAAATCACAGAACTTCTACACTGATGGAATTATGGAGCTACCCGAAAAATAGCAAAAGGTCATAGATAATAATGGTCAAAATATATTTGATTGAAATTAACTAAGAAAGAATTGTTCTAAAAATAAAAAAAAAAAACGAAGAAACTTTTTTTAACCCAATATTTTGTAAACAATAAAATGTGAAAATTAAATTAAATAATTGTTAATGAACTTTTTAAATTGGTTTAAATGAATTTTCATCAAGTTAGGACCACGATCATCTACGTTCAGAGCCCTCTTTGTGTGTTCAATGCCTCTAAATGTTCAATATAATTCTATTCTGTATAATCTGCGATTGGTCAGTATGATTTGCTGTATTCGATGTGCATAATTCATGAAGCATTTGCCGCAAAACTCAAATGTATGCATGGCTTCGCGAATAATATATAGATATTTGTTCGTCGTCGATGACATGATCAGCACGACGTCCGACGTATCCCATTATCGAGTTCAAATCCCGCTCAGCTCGAAGTATAGATAATGGATTTGCCCTATCTCATGAATAAATAATCCGATGGATTCATTTCGAACTTGATGGCAATTCGTTCCGTAGGTGCTTTATCGGTCGGTAATGAAGATCCCGCTTGTTTTTTATTGGAGCACAGATACTTATGGAAGAATTCTGCTGTATTTGATTATCTAATTTCCATTCGTTATTTGTCCTTGTTCTCGATCCTTCTGACATCATATTTGCATATTCTAAAAGCTGAACTAACTTGAACTGTTCCATCGATTGATAGAAGAATACTACAACCAGAGATTGGTTCTGACCCGACCACCGGTGAACCATTTCTAATGCCCCAGTTACACCAGGGGCGTTTGACCTAATACCGATCATATAGCTGTAACCGCTGTACCGAAAGGACACTTTTGATAAGAAAAAGCAATTTCTAAAGGAGTTAGAAAAGACTAACTTATTAAGAAGAGTTCACAAGTTACTACCAAATGACCAAGAATTCCGGCTCGAATTTTGTCAATGGTATTTAGGAAAATGTGCCACAGTTTTGGATAGAATATCATATGGACGTAGCGAATGCGTTAGCAGCTTTAGTATTTTTAATAGATACAATTCCTAAAATTAGACGTTGGAAAAACTACATATTATATTGGAGACACAAAATCAAGACCAATACAGTTTCAATATTTGGATCGGTATTTTTAGAGGACGATTTATCGTTTCTTATATCTATGAGTTCAAAAACAAGTTACAAAGTTGGGTCAGAACTGCACACTATGAAAAAATTGAAAAAAATAAGCCATGGTATCAATGTGTGATTTTCAACATTCATTTTGTCAAAAGAATCGTATCATGTACACTAGTTTTTCTCTTACTCCTCTCTTTGTATTCAAATATAAGTTTGGAGCAGTGAAGTCGATATAGTAAATCGAGAAAGTAATCGACCTTTAGTGTAAAAGACATCAAATATATGTAATGAGATAAATGGTTCAAACAGAAATAATCATAAATAAACACTACAGACTCCTAATTTTTTTCTCTCTCAAATTCAAGATAATCATTATCTCTGTGATTAATTCACATTCGGATATTGTCTTCAAGCTGAAGCAATTATATCCACAATTTTGTCAAGGTCCTCAAAATGGAAGCACAGAATTTATAGGTCATAACTCACATGTATTTTGCACCATAAATAATTTCGTATAATTGGTTATACTAAGCAACTGTAATGAAAATGTCAGATTATTTCCCATTTTATATTGACTATATTCTTAGTAGTCCACCAACTTGTGAGTGAACCTTGAAATCTAAGTGGAAAATAGTTCAAACCAACCCTTCATCAAAATTTGAGCCGGTCGGATTCTGCTACCACCTTTATTTAAACCATAGAATCCTATAGTGAAAAAAAGCCTTGTTCGAGTCGAAATGGCGTTAAATAGCAATGAATTGATTGGACAGGAGGATAGCAAAATTGAAAGAATTGTTCACCTTATGAGTTGGACACAAAAACGTTTCCAGCAAAACCTTGCAAATTTTCACTTAGGGATTTCATCCCCTTAAACTTTGAATATCAAAAACTTTGCAGTTTTTTGGTCAATCAAGATGATTTAATTTTTTGAAAGACTCAAGCATTTAGATATACAAGGTGAGTCTTCGAACACTGCGTAAATTTCAACCATAGGTTCTTGAGATTGAGAAAATGCAATTTGTTTATGAAATTTCAACACCCTATATCTTTTGAACCGGGCCAAATTTGGAAAAATGTTAGAGAAAGAAAATGTTTCTTTTGGCGTCAAGAATCTATGGTTAAAATTAACGCAGTGGTCAAAGACTCACCCTGTATATGTAGGCGAAGTCTGAATCTTTCTTTACCACTGGAATATTTTTCATTTGGCATTTTATTAATCAGTAAAATTATAATGAGGAACAAACCGAAGAGAAACCAAATATTTTCACTAAACAAATATACGTAGGAGTAATCGAAAATTCCAAGTACATCGTAACAGGCATTTCGAAAATATAAGACAAAATGCAATTTTATATTAGTATTTTTGCGAGCATGTTGTAGTAAAATAGCGAGCTGTGATTTTGACCAAACGTCTGTAATTTTTGAGCTGAAAATAGTCTCAATCGATTGGGTTTGACTTCCTGATGAAGAATCGAGGATCAAACTTAGCATGTCCGTCTGGCCAGCCTTATACTCTATATCTTCCGAAAGAGGAGAGGTAGAAAAGTTTCATATTTTCAGGGTTCTTCAAATATCTCAGTCAAGAATTTGATATTGATACTGATATCCTACATATTCTCAAAATTAATTGTCGTACCTTTCTTCCACTAGAAGATAAACATTTTTTTTATTTTACTTACAGGCAGGCAATCATAAAATTCATATATGATTGAGGGTTGTACCACTCGTAGAGGTTTCAAAAATTCTATTCCGAAGAATCATCGGTTTTGTGTAAATTTGATTTGAATATATAAGGTATTTCAAAGGACAAGTGCTTAGTGGAAGAAGGATATTCCAAATGCTTTTCGATGGAGTTGATATGCCTACTTTTAATTGATTTTCAGGAGAAGAGAATTTGAGATTAGAACAAAACTGTCAGTAATTATTTTCAATTTGAGACATAGGGTTTTTCGTTCATTGTATTAGTGTCACACTGTTTCAGAGTAAGAAAAAAAAGACTCTTCAACAAGTGAACAAAAGTTCCTTACCTCACGTCAGTACTTTTATACATTTTTATAATACCGAACTGAAAATAGTCACAAACAGTTCCATATTATAAAACGAAAACTTGGGCGTACATTTTGTACACATAGATAGTCTTATTTTCATACCAAACTTATTTTTTAAAGATTAGATTTATTCTGAAGTTTCAACTCGATCTTGAGGAAATTCCTCGTTCAAATAATCGAAAATAAATAATACGTAAAATATTTCAAACTGTTTAATTTTGAAAATATTGTTTAAAATCAAACAATTCCACTATTTTCTCACATTATGTTTCGTAATTTCACTACTTCTTCAGGTGATTTTTTTTTCAAACTGTTTGATTTTGAATAATGAAGTTGAATTTCCATCAATTACGGACGGAAAATATTCAAAATACGAAAATAATTTCCTGCTTGGCACACACACCGTAGCCGAATCCGGTAAATTATTGGGAATTTGGAATTACAATTTGAAAAATGGAACTGACTTACGTGAAAAATAAGGAGAACGCACTTCATTATTCAATTCCAACAGGTTCGTCGATGGACACACGAATCTGATATGAGAGGAAATCCATCAAAAATTAAATCTGAAGGTCAAAGATTCACTGTTTTGCATGCAGGAAGTAATTTTGGATTTTTGGAGGTTGTGATTTCATTTTAGATTCGAAGAATAACGACCGTGACTATCACAAGACTATGACCAGTGAAATTTTTCAAAATTGGGTTATTAATCAACTAATTCCAGCTTTATCAAAGCTTGCTGGTAAATTTGTGATCATAATGGACAATGCACCATATCATTCAGTGCAGTTGGATAAGCCACCAACTAGTTCAAGCAAGAAAATTGATATGCAGAATTGGTTGGCGAATAACAAAATTGATTTCGATCGGAATTTAAATAAAAAACAACTTTGGAATTTAATATTACCATTTAGAACTGACCGACAGAGACGATACGTTATTGATGAACTTTTGAAAGAGCATGGACATGAAGTTCTTAGATTACCCCCATACCATTGCCAATATAATCCTATTGAAATGGCATGGGCGTTTTGTAAAAACTTCTACAACAAGAACATAAATTCTCATCCTTACACAAGGGATAGAGTGTTCAATTTATGGACTCTGGCTCTTTCAAAATGTACACCTGAAATGTGGCAAAATTTTTATTTACATTGCGAACGACTTATTGAAGACGACTGGACGAAACATATGGGTAATCTACCTATAGATAATATTCCTCGATTTATTATTTCATTGGAGGAAAGTGATTCAGATCCAGAATTATCTGATGATGAGTCTGATTCGTTCACTGAAGTAATGGATGTGGAATAATGTCGAGAAGAACTCAAGTTGTCACTTCATTTAAGGATATAATTTGAAATGTATGTAAGTAAATTATTGTTACATGCTAATATACAGTTATTATTAGGAGGATATGCTACTCATTTTCATTTAGTAAAAGGAGCACAATCTGTTGGCATTAAAAGAAGATTTTTCTCCTACAGGTGGATAAGGTTGTTAAGAATCATCAATCGGATAGCTCAACCTGGACTAATAGGCCCTTCCCCCATACCGAGCTTCTTCACTAGTGCACCAATATGACACAGAGAGCCCACCAAAGGCCAAACTACAAGCACTACCAATTTATGAACATCTAATATCATTGGAATAACTTTTTTTTATAAAATAAATACAATTAATAAATTATAAATGTAAAATTGGCAGGAAGACTTCGGTCGATAGCCATTTGATGATGTTTTATTATCAATAAAGTTAATTTCTCTCTTCTCTTTCTTTCACAAAGATTTTTTTCACTTTTCGAAAAATACTTATTGTGTAATTTGTAAAACCCTAATAATAATTTGACAAATTTCATTCATATGATATTTCATTCATGTTTTCAAATATCTATTTTGATTTCAATAATGATTGGAAGTTATTTGATAATAGTAAAAGTCTACACATTGAATATTAATAATTGAATTATATCTAATTTGATTATGGTAGATCGTTATTCTTCATCGTTTTCAGATCATTGATGTTCTATCCTTATTTGTATGATTCAAGTTTATTGAAATTTATTTGTTAGAGAAATAAAAAGCATTTTCAATATTTTTTTATTATATGTGAATAAGTATTGTATAATTTTTCGTAATTGTGCTTTATGCTTCCACTTCAGTCAAGTATGATCAATTCACAATCTCTACTGAATTGTTGACTAACTCAGTGATCAAGGGTTGAGTAAATGAAATTTATTCATCTCTCAGTTCTTATTTGAAAAAAAAGGCAAACGAAGAAATGAACACATACATCACTTTCCATAGCGTTCAGTATTGTGAATGTATACATAACATACCTGTAAGAGATATTATTCGGATTGAAAGAACTTTAGAAGTAATCAACATTTATTCGATTCTTTATGTTAAAAGCTATTATTTCAATTTTGAATATTGAGGATGTGATTAGAGCTGAGTATATCCCAGACCAACAAAACTATGAAACAATCATGATAAAAATATATATTGAATGGAAGATCATCCCTGATTACAGTTGTATCGTATCACCTAAAGAACTAAACTCCGACTTACGACAAAGCTTTTTAACATCTTTCGCATTAAACAAAATTGAGAACTCATTCATTAGCAAACAGAATGGAATATTCTGATATTTCCTAGATGAATTCCATCAATGCGGAATGAATGAATGAAATCTCATGAATATGTAAAATACATCAGTTTCAAAATGTATTCATTCAGTCGCTCGATTCATATATCATTTCTAATTGGAAATAATGGTGAAAAGCAACTTCAAACTGCTATGTTGTAACAAACCAAAGTTCACTTGACCAGCAAAGTCAACATACGTGTTGAAGTTTCGTGAAATCACCAAGGTTGAACGTAGAGAAACACGTCGAAGTCTAACTTTTAATAAAATAAAAAGTTTACTGAGAGAATTTTTTTTTATTTATTTTGGAAAACATATAATTGGGAATAAGAATTTGAAATAATGAATCAAAGAGAGTTGAAGTAATCCTCGGATTTCATTCAGTTGAAACTCAGAAATGACTGGTTGCGCACTATTTGCGCCAAGGACATTACCGGCATATCAAAGAACTCACCTGAACAAAAAACAGCGATGAAGGCCGCTGCCAATAGAAAGATCCTCATCGTGAAATTTCGAAAATGTCACTTTTCAGTCACAAAACTTAACAATTCCGGGGAAAAAATCACAGAAAACACACGGTAGAGCGCACGTCGGTTCAAACGCACCCGCGGGTAACTAGTAGAGCGCAGCAATCCGGAAGACTGTTGTTGGCGGGTTGGCGCTACAATACAGAGTGGAATTATTTTTGAACTTGGCGCAAGCGTGATCCGGGTCGAAGGACCATCGGTCGTGGAAGTTTGCCGGATCGCGAAAGAAAGGAGTTGTTGGATGAAAGCGTGAGATTTAACTGTATTTATTGGCCGGCTTATCGAATCAAACCGCAATTTTCCGGAAAATCGTCAGGATTAGAAATTTTCTTCTGCTGTTGTTCTTTCCCTGAAAGATGGTTAATTGTTGACGAGAAATTTCTCGTATATAATTAATTGTAATTTGGACAATAACCATCATCTCTTATTGTTCCCAACGTTTCAATAGACATCTTCGTTCGTTTTCAAGGTAAAAATTAACTTTTAAGAAAGCTAACAAGTTCAGAAAATTTGTGTCAATTTTGGGTCCCACACTATTTATCATATATGTATATGAATGACTTGAAATTGAATACTGCTGAAGGGATCAAAAAGGCGTTTGCTGAAGATGCGTCCTTTTTAAATCCTGCACCTCACGAGCACATTAAACCTTAAAGCTCACACGGCTCTGGAAAACGTTGTAGAGTGGATTGAGGAATTTCCAAAAAACACAATAATTCATAATTAACCCGAGAAGTGAATATCGAGATCATATTAGTCTGTTGGGAGTTGACATTTATGTCGCTTTGAACTGAAACTGCCACGTGAAAAACTCAGACCCAAATTAACCACAGAATTATCCCAGGTACCTTCAATCCATGAGTGCAAATCAATTCAAGGGCTGTGAAGGTTGTCTTGTTGGAACGAATGTTCTACACTTATAGTGTGGAAGAGTTTTTGCGATGTGAATTTTAAATGATCTGGCAATACTGGAAGCGCGGGTCTTTGTGGGGCGGTAGAGGAATATGTGATCTACCTTCAATACGAGTTTAACCGCGCTCAAGCCACTTGGTTGTGCGTAGCGATTGCTTCAGCAGGCCTACGGAGATAGTGTTTTGTCACGGAGTCAGGTTTAAGGCATTTTCAGAAGGAAGAGAGTCGATTGAAGATGAACCACGAAGCGGAAGGACTTCGTCGTCAAGAATCGATGAAAATGTCTACAGAATCTGGGATCTTGTGCGTTCAGATATCAGAATGATAGGGGAAGAGTTAAATTTGACTCATACCATCTTTCATCAAATTTTGACCAATTAATAGGGGATGAGAAAAATCTGCGCAAAAATGGTTCCAAAAAATAATTTCAATAAACGAGTTTTTGGCCAGTAAAAACATTCCTGTGGCTCCTCAGCCTCCTTATTCTCCCGAATAGAGTCCTTGTGACTTTTTTCTTTTCCCAAAGTTGAAAAATTACATCAGGGGAAATTATTTTGGGGCAGTCGAAAAAATTCAAAGGGCTGTAACCGACCAACTGAAGATTATTTCAGTATCGGAGTTCCAGAACTGCTTTAAGGAGTGGAAGAAACGTCTCCAGCGCTGTGTAGCCTCAGAAGGAAGTTATTTTGAAGAAGACAATATTGAATTGTAATTATTTGTGTATTAATTACCTACTATTACTTAATTTACAGACTTCGTATTTGTCTGAAAATGTCCATTTTCACCATGTGATCCGGTGTCACCAGTGAAAAATGATAACCGCAATCTGTTGAATAGTGACGAAATTGAGTCGTGTGATTCCTAATTTGGAAATAATTTTTTAGATAATAAAAAAAAACTACTATGTTATATCCGATGTATCAAACTACAAAGTATATTAGAATAATAAAAAAAATTTCCAAGGCCCTTCAGGGATTTCGAGAAATGCTACTACTTTTTCTTGGAGGATAGGAAGACTTACAGTAATGAGAAATAACAAAACACAAACTTAGTTGTATATCCTTTCGAGGGGTGCCATTTATCATTTCCAGAAATATATGAGGTTAGATTATTTCATCAACTTCTGTGACTCCATCTCATGAAAAGTCATATCTTTTTGTGTTTACACGATATTTAGAAAACAGTGAGTAAGATTTAATTCTAGAAAATTTCTACAAAACTTCCGAAAGGTACTTGCCTTCGTCACAAAAGCATGCATATATTTGAAAGCATGAATGAAATGTAAATCATCATTAAATGATTTTTTTTCTACCTCGAAACCCAACCAGCGATATTTTTTGTCTTTAATGACAATCCGGTCGTACGAACTTGAAAAGTTAAAAAATTATGATTTCGTCAGAAATATATATATATTCTTTTGAACTTTTGGCTTACAATATTTAGTTAGCAAACAATAAAGCATATAGATCAGTGTGAAAGTACAAAAATAAGCTGAAATATCTTTTAGGGACTTCTTTCTTCAAAAGTAGTCTTCTATTGATGAAGACAGGGACTTCTTCAAGTTGCCCACATCGAATCTGGAAATAAAAAGACAAAAGCAGAAAAAAGAACTGAATAACAGAAATATAAAATTTGAAAGAGATAAAGAAAACACCCTCAAATTCGCCTTTTTGGATTAACTCGATATTGTGAATCAAGGATTTTTTAACATAACAAGCTAAGCCGTAAATTTTACTAAGGAGATAATCAATGAATACATAACCTTTTATGGTTCCTCTTTCACGAAGATTTTTTTTAGTATCCGTATGTGTCTCTTGAAGGAGAATGATCTCAGCACCATAGTCCTTTGCTAGTTTAGAAATATAATCACTCTTGTCCTTAGAAATACCCTCTTATTCAAATCTAATACACAAAATTAGTCGCCAATCTGCAAAGAGGATTCTTCGAATCGGGTCTTGCGGTCCAAGTGATGATTTTTCAGATCTTCAGAAGTTTGAAGTCTGCTATGGAACACATTCAAAGGGAAATCATCACCCACAGATAAATGTAGGAATTATATTTGGAATAGTTTCAATACTGCAAATTTCAATTAGCAGAACCAATATCACGTTTAGAAGAATAACCACAGGTCACTGATAATATCGGTGAGTTATTTCTTCATATATCTATTTTTACGACTGACGCTCCAGAGAAAAATTATGTCAATAGGTCAATCTTGTAGTCACTGTAAGCGTTTCCAACTAAAAACTGAAATATCCGGTATGCACTAATATCCAGTTCTAGCACCCTTTAAATAGGTCGTTTTGTGGTTGGAATATACTGATCCATTTTTTTTTTAGGATATCGAAGAAACCAGGAATAAAACAGATGATATCATGAACTATGAGCAAGTGTTTCATTAGTAATATATTCGTGGTGAAGGTGAAAATTCACTGGAAGTAATTAATGCCGATGCTGAGTCATTCGAAAGTTTTATGCAGGTAAAATTATTATTTTTAGAGATGAGTTATTTTCAAACATTCGAAAATTGAACGAAGGAAACTATCGAATTGAAAAACCACACAGATGATATGATTAAAATGTTTTTGAATTTAGGGCCAAGTTGACTGTTAATTTTTTTCTGGCTTGAGTAATATCATCATATCTTCAAAACACTTACAAACCTATGATATGAGATATATAATACGAGGGTCTTTTATATTTCGGAATTGGAGAACAATAGTATATTATATACCGCGGGACTGAAGTAGTACATTTAATCCTGACCGCAGGAGGGTTTCACGTAAAACCGCAGGGAGGAAACACCCTGTATATAATTTTACCTGAAGGATTAAATACTTCAGTCGCAAGGTATATACGATACTTTTCGTACTTCCGGTATGATTTTATTAATTATTTCAATAATTTCAATCAGTTTTTTCTCTCTTCAACTCATTTAATAATCTGTCTTTGAAATAAGTTACCATAGTAACATTGCGTTGTGACAATTATAATTTAGAAACATTGTCATTACTAGTGTCATTGTAAAGAAACATTGTTATTGATAATTATTGGTATCATGAGTGAAGAAGGTGTAACTGATATTGATAATAAGAGAGCAGCCGAAGTAAGTGAAGAATTGTTACCACCGAAATGTAGAAAACTATACGAGCAGCAGTACGATGAGAAAAAGTGGTGCCGCTTAAAAAAATGTGAGACAACCTACTGAAAATGCGCTGTTAGTCTACTTCAATGATAAATCAAAAGCGGTTTGTGCCTCAACTCTCTGGGCACATTACTCAATGCTGAAATCGGTTATTAACATTAGAGAAGATATTGATATAAGTAAATTTCCAAAATTATTAGCTTTTTTGAAGAGAAGAAATGAGGGATTTAAGCCAAAGAAGTCAAGAATTCTCACGTCTGAGCAGGTAGATCAGTTCTTACGGAAGGCTCCGGATGATAAATATTTAATGCTCAAGGTAAATTTGGAAATGTGTTTATATTCAGAAATTTTAAGAAATCAATTTTTTTGTAGGTTGCACTCATTTTGGGCGTTGCGGGAGCTTGTCGTGGAAAAGAGTTGGTTGAGTTAGAAATCGACGATGTGAGTGATTTGGGCGATTCCTTCCTAATTGCGATTAGAAACACCAAAAGTAAAATTGACTGAAATTTTGTGATCCAAAATTCAGAAAACAGTTCCATCAGTTTTGTGGCGATATTTCGAAAATATGTGGCATTGCGAAAGACAAGGACACCTCATTCAAAATTTTTTGTTCAATACATTAACAAAGAATGTACTACGCGAGTAGTAGGAAAAAACATGTTTGGTACATTTCCACGGCAAATAGCAGCTTTCTTGAAATTAGAAAATGCGACGTCTTATACGGGACATTGTTTTAGACGCACATCTGCGTCTTTGTTAGCTGATTCGGGAGCAACAATATACGTGCTGAAGAGACATGGACGTGGCCGAGGGATATATTGAAACGTCTATTAAAAATAAACAAAAAATTTCAGATAAAATATTTGGTCAAGTCGCCGATTCGTCCACTATAGTTATGCCACAGTCCTCATTCTCGCTGCCTGTTTCCGCAGGATCTTCGAAACAAACACCAGTTCAATATGGTAAGGACCTATCTGTTACTCGTCAGTTACCTGCAGCATTAACCCAGGAAAGACTGGTCAATATGACGAACTGTCACAATATCAATTTGAATATTAACGTTAATTACCATTCTAATTAATTGTATTTTTCAATAAAATATCCCTTAAATTCGTTTGTTTGTGATTTAATCGTTTCGGGAGTTTCGTCAATATTTAATCCCGGAGGGATTAAATGTGACACTCTAGTACCTGTCACAAGGAAGTGAAGTTGTCACTTTAGGCCCGGAAGTACGAAAAAACATATATTAAACATAGAAAATCGCGCTATTGTTTTTCAAAATATTTCCCATTAAGATCTATATAAATTTTTGCCAAGTCAGGACTATAAGGCGGATGAATCAACAAATCGATGTTTTGAGTGCTCAAAAATGCAGTTGTTTAAGCCGATGTGTGAGAGCTCGCATTGTCGTGGTGAAACGTCTTCGGCGTTTGGTTTTCCTGATTTCTTGGAAGACAACTGGCAAACAAATGGTTGTGTACCACTCAGAATTGACTGTTCTGAGTTGTTCTAGTGGTACGATTGCGACATGTTGTAAATGGTCAGGGCACCTTTGGATCAACCGCGCATAAAACTACAGATGTGACCCTAGACATCACGACTGCTCCTCAACATTTTATTATTGCCATCCGTTTTTCTCATCTAAGTGCGAAATACCAAACCTGTCTCTTTGTCAAGTGGAATTCCGAATAAGTGTTCCCAGTCAGAATGATTTTATTATAATCATCTGATCAATGGGAAAACCGAACTCGCAAACCTGGTCCTTTTGCAAATAACGCCAGAAATAAATGACAGGAATCATTCAAGATCGAACGACAAAACCTTAGGGCTATTTAGCCCATCTGTTATTCGACCCTAATAAAATGAACGGGTATTGCTCGTAGTAGAACAGCGAACTATCGTTTCGCCAAATGTCTATCTATAATTTTCGAATATCGAGCCGTCTGTTATGAGTATCTGAAATTTGGTTTTCTTAAAAATTCAGAGAATATCCTTCAGATTTAAACTTGAAAAACAGTTGAATATGGAAATATGCAAAATTTTGTGGAAATCGACAGGCTAGAATATTTTTAAGGACTCTTTTAGTGACTTCAGAGACGTCAGAAAGGCAAGGGTCAATCTGACAGATGCACCGTTTTCGGGGTAACTGCCCCTCATACTTAAGGTCTTGATTCTCTGGGATATCTTACGTCAATCGTGATTAGCTCGCACCATTGGAACGATACTTCTCCGGAATTATCGAATCTTTGTAGTAATTTAAAAATAAACTTTCCCAGGATTTATTTCGAAAATAGGAACATTTAATCGAACAATCTTATGGGTGGGTCATGATGGAAGTCAAATGACTGATCACTGGATATGCTATTAAGAGTCATCCCAAACTTAACAATTTATCAAATGCCTTGAAATCAGAGAAAGTCAAGCAGATGGGGAGATAATTATTAGGAAAAAGCTTGTCTTCGTTCTTATATAGGTATGGACGTGACTGAGTGGTAAAGTGGATATACTCAGAATTCTTTCAGCTGGCATCACATCTTTAGGCTCTCAAATATACAGACTGCTGCGAAAGCCTTAGCCAAGTATCCACTGAATCCTGACAGATTCCAGACATCTTCATTCGTTGTTGATCTGAGATCTCAAACTACGAGGCATGTTTTTTAAGTAAGTACCGTTTTGGAAATAAAAAAAGATGTGTAAAGATATCCCAATAATTTCATTTTTACATGAAAGCCTGTATCTTAATCTACTTTTCAACATAATTTTCGTGAATATTGACGCACTTGTCATAACGTAGCACCAGTTTTTGGATACCCTTCTCATAAAATTCTGCCGCCTGAATTGTTAACCACTGTGTCACAAATGTTTTGACTTCTTTATCGTCTTGCAGACACTGTCCGCCCAGGTGTTTCTTCAAGTGCAGGAACAAATGGTAGATGCCAGATCAGGGCTTTTCGTCTACTTTCTGCACCAAGTCTTCATTAACGACCGAAGAACGTCCACTGCGTTCTTCATCATGCATATTTGTGCCGCTATGTTTAAATGCTCTCACCCATTTCCTTACCATTCCATCACACATAATGTTTTGTCTGTAAACTTCACAGATCTCACGATGAATATCGATCGGTTTTACGCCTTTAGCACTAAGAAATCGTATAACAGACCATACTTCACAATCAGTGGGACTCACGATTGTCGGAGGCATCTTAAACACTCAGTAAACAACGTATACAATGAAGAATCAGACTGTAACAGTGCCTAACCAGCGCGCATGCGCGGAACGCCGACCGTAGCGCTACGGCGGCGGAATCGCAAAACGGTACTTACTTACAAAACATGCCTCGTATTTCCAAAACTCTCTTTAGTATAGTGGTGTAACTCCCTATTCTGGAGGAAGAACAAATATTGGAGAATTGCTAAAATCAAAATCAGATCCAGTAGAAGATTAAATGATTCACAACAATGTTATTTCTACTTCATACATATATCGATTAATTTTGAGTCGTACTTAATAAAGGGCTTCTTAGAATTGATTTATACGTAATCATGGAAATGCAGATCTGTAGGGTGCATAAAATAATTAAATATTGTCAGCCAAAAGTTCAAAAGAATATATATATAGATATAAAATAGGTACTAACTGAAATTCTTCATGATTGAATATGTAAAGGAAGTAGGTATAAAAAAAACTCTTCCTTTCCTTTAGTAACTCTACATGTTTTATTTGGCTACGTCTAGCATAATATGATAGTTTTTGATATGTGATTGTCAATGGTTTGTGAGCAAAATCTTAAGAAACTCTAGATGAACCTTGATTGCCATCTATCTCTTTCTTGATTCATAATTGTAATAATATCCTTATGATTAATACTTTTTGCGATCGACTCGATCGTACATAACAGTGACTTCACAGCCTGATAATGAGTCAGATGAAGCGTAACACATGAGACGATAAAAAGAGTCTTTACTACTCCAACTGTATTCATTCTGACATTATTATGATGTCATCTTAATCTGAAAGTATACTGAATTAATTAATGTGAGTCACACAATGCTGAGGCTTATCAGATCTCATAATATTATAGAATTGTGTACTAGACATTTATTCAATTCTGGGAATGAATTGAATGATGCACTCTATTAGATTGGGCAAAAGTAGAAATATAATAAATATTCGATACTTCTGCTCCTGTTGAAGACCTCTTGTTAATTGCAACTTAGGTATATCTTGGGCAAAATATGCAAAACTAAATAACCCGGTGAACTTTGTTGGGCCTCAAAGATATCGAATATTAAAATACTTGTATGTGTTAACTATTCATTGAAGCAATTTGAATCAACTAGATAACATTCAGTAGATATCAACATTTGATACACATACAATATCACAAAAATATTTTCACTCTGTAATCTGTGTTAAGCGGGAAAATACTAGTATATGTTTCAAAGGGATAAAAATCTCTAAAGTAAAGAATCGAAAAATATTGAGGACTTTTTCTTTAATGTGAATAATATTGGTATTCAATCAGATGATTGTTCCGCTAGGGATCAGTTGAGCGAGATGTGTTCGTATAAAAGAATCAGCCATGCACAAAATGTAAGGAGCTATTTCAGATCCAATGGTGACCATTATTTGAAATCTGATAATTGAATACCTCTAAAGGAACTTGAGTTTGGTCTTTCATGGAATATACAGAAAAGTTATATAAGTGAAAGCGTTTTGATGTATCTTCTAACGACATCATTCTTGTTGTTCCTTCTCAAAAAGCTCAACCGCCATTAAAATATTCTTCATTATTCCTAATATAAGTTGAAACCCTTTTCACTTTCAAACAGGATTAAGGGCATTATGTCCTTTTATTTCCAGTTCTACTTGTGAGGTATGGATCTAATATAAATATTAAATTCAAAAGAATAAAAACATGATTTTTTTAAAATATTATAACTACAAATTTTGTCACCCGAAAGAAAAAAGAAAACCTGACATGTGTACCTATTACTCTAGCATGCCGATTTCTGCAAAACTTTGCAAGCTTATTTGTTTCAACCTGATTTAAATATCTTCCAAGTTCCAATTTTTTCACACGAAGAAAAAAGAAAACCTGATATGTGTACCTATTACTCTTTTTTTTTCTAAAAATTTAGAGAACGAAATATCATCTATTGTTATGTGGACATCCTGTACATGTAATGCTATTTAGTCGCCAGTTTTATCTTGTTCTTAATGTATGTTATCATATTATGCTAATGAAAGTGCCAGGTTCATACACCTCAAGAGTAAATATGATAACAAGAGCAAACTTCAACATGGGGATTTATCAAGTCTTCTTATGACGAAATATAATATATCAAAGACATATGTTTGTCAACGAAAATTGTGTGCGTACTCTTTGAATTACCATACTATAATTTAGGCAGAATGCTCTCAATATTCTAATATGGAGTCGTAAATGGTCTCAAAATATAACATATATAACATAAAATCATTATATTATGAAGAATAAGGCCCGTTTGCACCAACCACACTTAGCGTTAAGCATCCCTTAAAATGAATCCTTAACTTCAATTGCGTTGCACCAACTGTTAAGCGGCACTTAAATCCCTTAAGCGAGCCTTAAATTTAAGTGCTCATTCATGGCCACTTAACTATTTAAGGGCGGATTCTACCCATAGATCAAAGGTAAGTATACATTTATTTTGGTATTTATCTATGATTCTAACCTAAAATAATTTGATTTGTTTGGTTTTCCAAATATTTGTCTAGTATTTCTTTGTGATTTTCGAACAAATGTGATGTGACTAAAATAATATTAATCGTAATTATAACATATACTTCGAACAACGCTATTAACTTGTATAACTTCTTTAATGAATTTGATGCATTTCATGACGACTTGGAAATAATAGAAACTGTGGAAAGAGGATTTCCTAGGCGTATAAACGTATAAAGTCTTTAATTAAAACCATATCGGGCTTGTTTATTTATATATTAATCTATAAACAAATATTTCTGCCATAGAATAGACGAAATATTTAAAACTTCTTTAAACACAGAACATGAAATATTGCGTGTAGCCAATATATATATATATATATATATATTCTTTTGAACTTTTGGCTGACAATATTTAGTTAGCAAACAATAAAGCATATAGATCAGGGGTTAGTGACGGGGTGTCATAAAATTCGGCGTATGACATAAAAGCCTAGGGAAAAAACACCAGTAAAAAAAATTGCTTTATTGATCTAGGGAGAAATGAAATACTGAAATGTCACTAGATTGAGAAAGTTAAGCGTCGCTTACGCCCGTTTGCACCGACTTTTTCTTAAGGGTCAGTTAGACTAACGGTCCCTTAAATCACACTTAACGGTCAGTTCGTGTTGCACCGATTATAAGTGTCCCTCAAATCAGCCATTAAACCAACCTTAGTTAATTAACCAAATTCCATCCCTTAAAGCATATTTAACAAATTTAAGTAATTCTTAAGTAATTCTAACAAAGTCTTGTTCAGAGTGAACTTATTAGGTATTTCAGTCAGTTGGGATACCTAACACTGATATTTCATAAAAATCTAATGTTAAATCCCAGTTTGAGTAAAATTAACTTCCATATGTGTAATCCTTTTTGTTGCTCTTGTTCACCCGAACAGAGTGCCTATCATTTTGCCCAAATGTCTGTAATTTTCGAATATCCAGCTGAAAATGGTCTCCATCGATTGGGTTTGACTCTCCGATAAATCTCATAAAAGTGATTTGCAAAGAATTCTTAATAAAAAGAGGTTTGGTGAAGAGTAATTTTATTTTCCATGAAAAAAAAAACAAGAAACCGAAATATAATTAATCTATGTCCTTTGGAGAGACAGCATTTCCAGTTGTTTTCTTTTTATTTCCATATCCAATTTAAGACACTCAAGTTTAATTTTATGTTCCTCTTCAGCCTGCATCCTCTCCTCTTGAATTTTTTTCATCGTGAGATCAGCAATGGCAATCAGCTAGAATCTCGTATTTTTCGGCTAAAGTATTACCAGCCAAGGTTTTAAGGATTGTAGCTGTCAGTCTCCTTCTGTGACATCCCTAAAATGATGAAAAGGTAATATATGTTTTGAGAATGAAACATGCATGTCAACAATTATGTTTAAATTAAATTAAACTTGTGCACAAATATAATTCGAAGTCTCAAGTATTGCAGGAACAAGAATAAAAAACCCATCAAAATCAAATTTATGGTGCCTCCTCTTCCTCTACTATTTTCTCGATTGCCATGCACTGTATACTGCAACAGTGCAGGATTTAGAGGTTGTTTCAAATCATCTGTTTTGAAGCTTTTCCAATTCCTTTTCTGCATTTCTGTATCGCACATCTAAAATTTTTGAAAGCGTTAGTGTGCCACCCATTAAATAATTGTGCCCTCAGAATATATAATTCTTTCGTGGAATAAAATATATTCCTAAACAAAAAATATATACTAGTTAAATCACATAAGTACTTCAAATGGCTTAATATATTAATAATGAATAATCAAAAATAATACATTACTTACATTTCTGGATGCTAATTTAGGAGAATCGCAGGCATCATCGATTTCAGAATTTCCATTGAAACATTCGGCTAATGAATATGAAGGCATTTCTTTTAGAACTTCTTCCATGTTATTCTCCATTGAATTTCCACCAGTCAAGGAGCTACCCTAAAATATATTCACATTACTACAAAAGTTGCAAATATTGGAAATATTCAACTTTATTGGTAACTATAAAAATTCGGGTTGACGAATCCCACAGGTCTGAATGTAAACATCGCAATTTTTCATCAAGAAACCTACCGTATTTTTGACTACAAATTCAATCGCATCAGAATTTGCCTGTAAATTTTCATTATAAGCCAGCATTGATGATTAATAACAAGTATATAACGTCAATGTATGCCAGAGACATCTCTGTTATATGCTGAATACTCTAGATAATGCGACGTTGCCATACTTCAAATATATTAAAAGTCCCTTAGTTAAAGTTGACAGGAACTGGTTTGGTGCAAATCATTTGAATCTTAAGTTACCCTTTATTTAAGGGCCCATTTGTTAAGTAACGCTTAAGAAAAAGTCGGTGCAAACGGGCGTTAGTTAAGTTTCTGTTAAGTGACAGTCGTGCAACTGGACATGAGTTTAAGCGACCCTTAATTTTAAGCTAAGCGATATTTTAAGGAGCCTTGGTGCAAACGGGCCTAAGACATCGCAATTGATTACAAACACAGGATCAAGAATACTCTTCGGTCTAGCCTGCTCCTATATCAATTTTTGTATCCATAAATCACACTACCTTACAACAGATTTTCCATTAAGAGGTATTATTACAATTTGCTATCGATATCTTGCTACGTGAAAGATCTGCGCCAAGTACCCAGCGTCAATTCAAGTCCCCAAAGAGGGAATTCCTGAAGCTATTGTAACGATACCGAATAAGCAATTGGCTGTGGAATATAAAAAAGTAAGTATTTTGATCACAAATCTCTATTTCGTAAATTAATATATTTATGAAGTTTCGATATGAATATATCAATTTGCCTAACAGTGAATAGCGACTTGTATTATGAGGGGGATTAAACAGTGCCTCAATAAATAAATTCTAGAATTCAACGTTTGATGCTTTGATATCTTTAATCTCAATTTCCCACCGGGTCTTTTTTCCATGCCATCTTAGCTTAATCTCAGTATTCTTGCATATTTTCTTCCTCTTCGAAAAAAACGGTGTGAGGCGTGCCTCATGAACCTTCTTTTCTAACGCGTTATCTATGTCGACGCGACGTAAATGCCGTCTTTGTTGGGGATTTCCCAAATTTGATTTCATGCCTCGACTCTAGATCTCGATATCCGATATACTAAACAATATGTGTGCGAATTGTTGCTCATTTATGTAGGTCTTTTGGCTATCGGTGGGGTCAGTAAATGAAATGGTATTTAAGTTAAAAAAAGGTTCGGTAATCTGTAAGACACCAATACCAATGGATTGATGAAATCAATATCAAATTTGTCACTATGGGCGTAATAAGGAGTGTATTTGTCAAAATTTATATTATTAAGGATAAAAATTTTTTTGTTTCTTGTGAAACTAACAAGGCAGAGTTCATCAGATAATCTTCGTCCGTAAATATAAAATATATAGATATTTATAATTGGAGTAACGATAAGTGTTGTGCAGTCACGAACCGCCACTGTAGATATTTTTGTGGAACGTACACCTGTTCTCTGCTCACAGCTCACAGAGCAAGAATCTGTCGCTATTTGTCATATATGTGTCATGTTCTGTTGATCTATGGTTTTCAGTTTTATACAAAAATCCTATCAATTATTTGTTTTCAGTTTTGATCATGATTTAATTTGAAACAATAATATTAATAAGTAACATTAATAATTACTCATAAGATTAGATTGTTAAAGATTGAACATATTTTAGCTCTCATTAGATAAACATAATGCTGCAAATAACTATCGAATCATTAAAAAATACCAGAAACATTATCAGTATCTAATTCAATTCTGCTTGAAATATGTAATTGTGCCTTTTTAAGATTGTGATTTTGTATTAGTTATCAAAAAATGTTTTGCCGTAAATCGAGACGAGAAAGTAAAGCAAAGCTAGAGCACAAACTTTACTTAGTAAGGAAAACAGTAAGGTATACTGGAGAAGAAATGAACATGTTTTTTTAGGCCAAAGAAACACCAGAACCTATATTCGATTTATCAGAATGTGATATCAAGGAAGTTCCTCAAGGGATATACTCACTGTGTCGTGTATTCTTGAAGGAACGTTTATTATTGGATTCAAATAATCTTTCTTCTTTGTCTGGTGGGGGAAATTTAGCAGATTTAAAATACCTCAAAATTCTCAAAATAAGTCACAACAATTTTTCTATATTGCCAGATGGAATAGGATATCTTGCAAATCTACAAGTAAGTTGGGAAAATTCTTATGAAATCATACAGAATGGCAATTATTTATCGTAATACACATAAAAGACCACTTCTTATTACTCCATTGGTAGATATAAACCTAAACATAATTCTCATTTAACCATATATATTTAGGACCAATGTGCGGTTCTTCATTTATTTCTGGGTTTCAAGAACATTGACCAATTGATCATATTATTGATTGAGCGATGATTCCATTGGTCAATTTAACATTGAAGTGTTCTGTGAATCCTTTGATCAACAATCTTTATGAAACCTACTATAAGACTATAAGGATATTCTGAACAGAATTAAGTAACTTATAAATTTGTACTTTTCCAGGAGTTATATGTTGATTACAATTCTCTGAAAACTTTACCTAATTCGATTTGTGATCTTCTAAATTTGCAAATTCTGGATGTGTCTCACAATAAAATCAGGCAGTTACCTGAAAATTTAGGTAATTTACGATATTTGAAGAAAATCGATTTGTGTTGTAATCAATTGAAACGACTACCTTCAAGTATTTGTCAAGCAAGGAGATTAATTCATTTGGAGTTAGATGCAGAAAATTTTGAATATCCACCAGAGGAAATTGTGAAAAAAGGACGAGAAGCTATATTGAAATATATATGTGATGGTGAGGAAACTTAATCCTTCTCAATTTTAAATAACACTCTTCACTTCAAGATGTTGGGCAAGATTATGCTTTTATAGACGATTTATCCAATACCTTGAGGAATTTAGGAGAATCTGTTTCTAATTTTGAAGAAGATGATAGAGTGTGGCAGGTAGGTCTGTTTGACAACATGTAGTATATTAAAGGTATGTATGAATGTTCCATCAAATCGATCAAGAAGTGTAAGTCAAAAAAAGCATTCTTTTATCACCAATGGTGCATTTCTGAATCTAATACTGTGTCATGAGATACATTGGAATTTATGGTTGGTCTTACAATTTGCTTAAATGCTGTTGCTTTTCCCTATAATTTTTGAGCTGAGACAGTGTAGTGATAAATTTATGTTCAATTGTAAAATATTGCAAAATATAATAGCAGTGACACATTGGAGTAAGTAATGTTGAAATCAAAAGTGTTTTGTGTTGATACATCTAATAGTAAAACTAAAACCAACAGGAATCTAGTGTCAATTCATTGTTTTTTCCCCAGTTGTAAAAAAAACAAGCAAAAGTAATATTGTCAAGAATATTAATTTAAGAAGAATTCAAAATGCTAATAAAAAAGCAGATTCCAGACATGTTTGTTTCAAACATTTCGAAGTATATGAATTTCATACACGAAGTAATATATTAAAATATCAGTCAAGTTCCACGTAACTGTTTCTATATTATGTAAAGAATCTGAGACTGAGGATGATGAAAACAAATGATGCCGCTAGAAAATCATTCCTAATATTTTGGTTGCTTCTAAATATCGGGAATATTAGATTGAACTGAGTAGTGCACTGCTTTCCTCCATTTTTCATATTTTACTTACAATGAATATCAATAAAATAACGAAAAATATGATCTTAGTTAGCTACAGTTGAAGACTAATTAAGGGCGAAACCCAATCTTGAATCGCGGATATAATCATCTCTACGCCACTGCGTCATGTTAAAAGTAATCTAATTCTGTGGTCGTACACTAATACGACATTGACGGGAATCATATGAGTGTTTACGCCTATATATATATATATATTTCTCCTTGTCCTACCTTTCAGTATTTCACGTGATTAATTTCTTTAGGTGCATTTGTAAAATTTTCAAAAGCCATGTTTCTTGTGAACGCAAAGTTGATTTTTCTGTTAGTTTTTATAATTTTCAATTCAGATATATGTGCTACAAAGGAGCATGTTCCGGTTTATATGTGGGGAACTCAAGAAACTTTTCACCAAAGTCCTGCTCTCCATAGGACTAGTGAAGAATCTTTCAGGCATACCTTGTCTGAAAAAATAAAAGGAAATCCACTTGTTGTCATTTTTGCTGAGAATACGCTCAGTCCTGAAGATTTTGCTCATCATGATGCCAATGGAATAACTCCTTTCGAAAACTTACATGATTTTTTGAAAACAAGCAATGCTGATTATTTGCCTTATGTTCAAAACCCAATCGGTGTTGTGAAAGATTTAGGTAAAAAAGTAAGTGAATTATCACTTGCCTCTCTTTTACACAATGTTGAAGTACCTAAAGATGAAATTCTTATTGTGGACCTTAACGATGCTAAGGAAGATGAACCACGTATACAGATGCTCAAACGACATGATTCTGCTATGGCCAAAATATTTGGAGAACTCTTAAAAAAGAATGATAATATTGTTGTTATATATACTTCCCATCATAAATCATGGCTTGCCCCTGAAGTTATTAAGCATCGTAATGTTAGAAATTTACTCCAAGAACAGAATGAAACTGCAGAAATTCCTAAGAATTCTGAAGATAATCTTGTTGAATCGATGAAAAATGACAATACTGGAGGATTAATCGTGGACACAAAAAATATGCTTCTCTATGTTTCTTCTACCCCTGTTATTAGTGAAGATGCAGGCCAAAAATTTAAACCCGTTGTCTTATCAGAGCCGAATTGTTATAAGCAAGAGAGTAGTATTAAATGCGAGTTATCCAACCAAAAAAATATATTTGAATTTAACATAACTCTGGGAGATGATGGATACTGGATTCTTAGTGAGGCTTCATGGAACAATAATATTTTCACTTTTCCGCATATTACTGCTCCAATTGGTTTTTCATACCATTGTTTTAATGTTTCTTTCAAAGCAGATAAGGAAATTTTAATATTACCAGGATTGCAAATAGAACCGTTTACTGACGAATCAGACCAAAAACATTCCTTTAATGATGCTTATGATTGTGTAGGATTTACAAGTATTCCAATTTGGACGGGGATATTTGTAACTGTTATTTTGTTGCTTATTTTAACATTTGGAATTACCTTCATGATGGATATAAAGACAATGGATAAATTTGATGATGCTAAAGGAAAAACAATAACAATAAATGCCTCAGAGTAACATTGAAAGTTCTATAAGGATATAAATCTGTATTAGAAAATCTAGAAATAGACAATACTACCAACTACTTTCATCTTTTGATGGATAGATTTGTGATATTCATTTGGAAAACACATAATTGAATATATTAACAATTGTTTATACTTTGTTGTTAGAAATGCCAAACTATGAATTGCCTTTTCTAGAAATTTACAAGTATTTCACTTAGCACAATACGGCAATTTTATACATGTATATACATTTCCATTCTCATTATTCAATATATGAAAGTTCTCATGAAGCAGATGTTTTATTATTCATTTTCAAAATAGTATGGTTATAATTAGGTTGGATATATTCTGAAACCAAGATTTAGGAAACTTGTTTGTTATTGTTGAGCTGTAATCATAAGATAGTTTATTTATAGAAAATTTAATGTAGTTAGAAATGATTTTTTATTTTCTGAAAATGTGAGGTACCTATCTTAAAATTGTTCAGAGACTGAGCAGGGTTTACTGAAAATAAATGATTGAAGTATAATTCGATTACTATACTTTCCTTGGCTAGTTTTGTAAAAATACATATTTCAGATATCTGCCATAGTAGATGTTCATTTTACCTTATGTTAACATCAAAATTATAAAATGGTTTCTATGTAAAGTAATGGATCTTTTTGATAACAAATAAAGAAGTTGGAATTTTCATATTTGAGAAGTTATACCTCCACTGGTTAAAATGATGACTACTTATGAACAATTCAAATCAATACAATTGCATAAATAATTCTAGGTGACAGTCCTTCTGAATAAAAATCCTGTATCATACACAAGGACATAAATTATTTAAAACATCTTTGTATATAAAAATGTCAAAGATCACTGACGTGAGGTCAAGAGCTTTTGCGCGCTTATTAAGTGTTTTCCCAGGCTCTGAAGCAGTGTGGTACTGAAGCACTCTTGAAGAAAGAAGTCCCTAAAATATATTTCAGCTTATTTTTGTACTTTCACATTTGGCCGGGGAGCCAGGGTTTTTTTTTACTGGGGTTTTCTCCCAAGGCTTTTATTGGATATGCCGAATTCTATGACACCTCGTCACTAACCCATGATCTATATGCTTTATTGTTTGCTAACTAAATATTGTAAGCCAAAAGTTCAAAAGTATATTTATATATATATATACTGAAGCACCGCCGCAAAGAATGTTAAAGAATAATCAAATCTATATTTCAAATTGGGAATAAACACAGTTTTCTTTCAGTTTAGTTCTAAACTCAAATCCCCTTCTATTACGTTGTTTCTTGTGATAATTTGAATTGCCTGGAGTATTACCACATAATTTGTTATTAAAAGTAGGATCAGTTGTATATAAGTGCTGAACGAGCGTACCAAATAGCAAAATAAGTATTAAAAAACTATTCAGTCTACTGTTAGTCGCTACAAAGTACGTAAAATTAAAGGGCAATTTGGGCAGATATAGCCAAAACAGAACTGATTTTCCATTCTTGGTGCTAAATAATCAAGAAAGAAATCAGTACAGAAACTTACTGTTCCAAGAATAAATATTATTGGTACTTAACACATTGAAACACAAATAAGTATATTGAAACGATCTCCATTATCTCATGAACCCATTTCTGAATCTAACTGGGTAATGGTTTATAAGGTTGCTATCAAACTGGTTACAGAGAGGATACCCCCACCTTCAAAATAATTAAAAAATTGTTTGATCACTCCTTTTCTTTCAAGATTTTCATTTCAGAATACTTAATAACTCATGGAAACTAAAGGGCAGGGAATTTTTTTGTAATATTTTTATTATCATGAATTTTCATTAAAAAATAAAGTGGAGGGTAGTCAAAGTAAACCTATAAATATATGAAATTGTAAAAAAAAAAATTAAATCACTTTGAATTCAGTTCAAAGTATTGCCATAGCATCTTACTTGTTCCATGGGTTATTAAATCAGTGAGCAATTTTTTCGGTGGTACCTAACTTATATTGCAATAAACACAATGTATTGAATTCCAC
The DNA here is from genome assembly GCA_030674115.1 of Micraspis discolor. Lineage (NCBI taxonomy): Eukaryota > Metazoa > Arthropoda > Insecta > Coleoptera > Coccinellidae > Micraspis > Micraspis discolor. Next base: position 10,451,040 of record JARTUT010001740.1, read on the forward strand.
ACTTCTAATTGAAGGTGTTTGTCTCGGTTCTAATCTTCATTTTATTTTTTTTTAGGCGAAAATGTGGGAGCTAGAAACGATTAAGGCATGTTTTATTTTGCTATGTTTAATTTTTTTTTATTAATATTAAGAGCTAGTTGTGCTTGTTATTTGCTGTAAATGTTCCTTGCTGTGAAATAAATCTGAAGGTCATAGTTACTCATAGTCGTATATCTCTCCAGCAAAACAAAGTACGTCAATTTTTGGAGATTGAAAAACACAATGAACTCCTACAAAGACAAGAACTTGAGGTGGCTAATATACAAAAACAGAATAGAGAGAAGGTAAGTTTTAGTTGGTGATAGTAGAAAAACGATGTTATGGGAATTTTTCTTGTGTCTTATTATTAATCATGGGAGGATCTGAATTTGAAGAGTAAATGGGACAATTCAAGAAATTTAGGGCACATGTTCGATTATTTTCCTGTCATACTTTTGATTGATTGGGTGATATTTATCTGTGTCTTCAAACAATAAAACTATCATTTTTAGGATTAAGAAATTCAATCCAAACAGTAACAAGCTTAGAAAATAAAATTACTGTTCTGCATTATATTTCTCATTGGTGATTGAGTATAAATAAAATTACTGTTCTCACTGTTATTATTTCTCATTGGTGATGCAAATGATGTATACTTTTAGGACCAGATTGAATAAAAGTGTTCAATTTTTAATCATTGTTGCAGGAAAATGTTTTAATCAGTGGCGGCTTGTCACTGAGGCAGAACATGCCTCATCAAAAAAACACTCACTCATTTCTTTTTACTTTTTCCTCCATGCTCTGGAGGAGCTCGCTTGTATATTCATAACAAATCCGTCACGGTTGGAGGCATGTCTAACGCAAAAAATTTGACTGATTTAGGACCATGATTACGAGAATAATGGAAAGTGTTCAATTAATCCGAGGCTGGCCTCTGCGCGATCTTAGCCGATCTGAGATCGTTTCGTTTCTGCGATGTCCAGAGGGTTATCTGCGTCGAAGCGGTGAGAACATATCTACGGCTTTGAAGGCGGCTTCTCGAGGAATTAGAGGCTGGCCTCAGGTTTTTATTCGAGTTAATCGGGAAGCGGGAAATAGAGAAATAGGGTTAGTTCACTTTGTCGTTATTTAGTGGTATCGCGTTTGCTGTGTATCGCGTATGATTATAATCTTTTGCAGATGAATTTTTTCTGAAATATAAATCTTTTTTATCGAAAGTGACTAACAGATCGCGAAATGGATTCAGCGGGACCTAGTAATAGTAAATCTTTTTAAATTCCTAAGGAACATATTCGGTGTACTTGTGTATTCGAATATTGTTATTTTTTAATAAATAATCAACATTTTCGACTCATTCATTCGTATGATGATAAATTATATTTAATTAAGGAAGTTAAGCGACCTTTTCCAAATTTGAGTAAATCTCTAGTGTCTAGTGGTGAGGTCGGTAAATCAAATCGGGGATTCCAAAATACGTGGTATGACAAGTACGACTGGCTTACTGGAAGTATTACTTTGAAAAAAATATTTTGTTGGCCGTGCATTTTATTCTCAGCAAGACAGAGTTTGGTCGAAAAGTGGTTTTAGTGATTTGAAAAATTTATCTCGGGTTCTATCGCTACACAATAAAAGTGCTCAGCATATTTCATCTAATTGCAAGTTTACCGTTATGAGAAAGAAAAAAACAAAATATCGCCACAGCAATAGACAATGCGCGTCAAATAGAAATTGAAAATTTCAATGCTAGATTAAAAAAAAATCGACAAATTCTAAGAACTTTAATAGATATTACGATGCACCTCTGTATGCAAGAGTTACCTTTTAGGGGGCACGATGAATCGAATGAGTCTTTAAATCGCGGAAATTTCAAAGAATTGGTAGTTCTTGTTAGTAAATTTGACACGAATTTAAAAACCTTTTTAGAAAATGACAACAACAGTAAATCGGTAATTTCTGGTACATCTAAAATCATTCAAAATGAATTAATTGATTCGGTTGCTTTTGTTGTGAATAAACAAATCGAGGACGATATATATATTACATTAGTAAATTTTTTTTCATATGTGCCTCACCATACTATATTGTCACGAGCCGCCACTGGTTTTAATATTTATTAGAAATTAAGTGTTTATTTTTTTTTAATTTACAAAGAAAACAACAAAAAAAATCGCATCAACCACTTGGGTTATTAGCGATTGAGGCAATAGTGTTTACATAGTATTTGATAAATTAATTGATGACCAGAAAGCTATTATATCAGAGAAATTACAGTTGGGACCAAGTGCCTGTCGTCTTGTTGTTGGTATCTAGGTTTCTGAGATTCATAGCATTTCTATATATGTATAATAGATAATTAAAAAAATCGCTAGATGTTGTTCATACTCATTACGAGCAACACTAATCCGATTGTATCATACTAACATGTGTTTGAAAGTTGAAATTTCAAACAACATTTTTCTTGAAGACAGTTCTGTAATTCGAAAAATTGTTTTGATCTGAAATCAAGTGAAATTTCCGAAGAAATATGGTATGGTATGTTCCTATGAAAATGGTTAAAGCGCTGCAAAAAAATGCCGAAAACTTCGTGAGGTTTACGGTGAGAATGCTTTAAGTGAACGCCAGACCGAGGCGTGGTTTACACGATTTCGTGTCCATGAAATTCTGCAACTGGTGGAGCAAGATCGGCACGCAAGCTGTTGGGACATAGCGGAGGCATTAGGCACATCACGTGACAGTTTGAAATTATTAAAGAAAGGCTGGTTACAAAAAAAAGCTCGATATCTGGTACAAGATGAATTAAGGCAAAAAATTTTGATTGACAGAATTACCATCAGTGAAACGGTAACGAAATCGAACCATTTTCGAATGAAATCATCGCGGGCGATGAAAACTTGGTTAAATGCGAGAATATAAAACGAAAAAAATCTACATCGAATCCTGGATTGACAACAAAGGTGATGATGAATATATGGTGGGATTGAAAGGGAACTGTCCATTATGAGCTCTTACAACCTGGCGAAACAATAGATTCTGAATTCTACTGTCAACAATTGGTCAGATTAGAACAGGGTCTTGAAAAAAAACGTCCAGAATTGGTCAATAGAAACAGTGTTGTGTTTCATCATGATATGACCAAACCACATAAATTTTTGATGAAACTAACAGAGCTTGGTTGGGAAGTTTTGATGTACTACGCACTGTATAGCCCGAACCTTGCACTATCTAACTACCATTTGTTTTGGTCTCTGCAAAACTCTCGATGGTAAAAGATTGGCTGACCGCCAGTTCGGTCGGCTGAAGATCACTTGGCCAAGTTTTTCGCCGATAAATCACACTGATGGAATTATGAAGCTGCCCGAAAAATCGCAAAAGGTCATAGATAATAATGGTCAATATCTACTTGATTGAAATTAATTTTCAATAAAAAAATTCTTTTCTAAAAAACACAAGACTCTTTTAATTATCCTATATATATAGCCAAATTTTCCACAGCTGTCGCCATTTATCGCTTCTAGATCCCAACGCCTGCGATCCTTCTAGTCTTCTCCCTGCAATCCCCTGCATTTCATTGCACAGTTCACCTCTTGTCTCCAGGACTCACTGGGTCTTCCTCTTCTCCTTCCAATGCTGTGCGGCACTGTAAAAGTCTCTTCAGGCTTTCTATTGTTGTATATACATTATACAAATATCATTAAATCTTTTTTCAATACACCGATTTCGTCTATCATCTTATCTAGAATTTCTCACATTCCAGTTGCTACAAGACATAGCGAAAGAACAGGATGAGTTTGATAGTAGGTTGTATCAAATACAACAAACGAAAGAAAAAGACAGGTTCCGCTTGATAGAGCAACTACATGAAGGTAACGTTAAAAAATATAATATTATCATACTTTGGAATAGCTAAATCGGTTGCTCTAGAGTCATGAACACCTAGTGGATTTTGGGTATTATAGAATAAATAAGAAAAAAAGTTCTTTAGTGTATGCACTTTCAGCGGTGAGGAGTGTGACATCATTTGCTTCGCTGACGATGCTGTCATTTTTATACAAGCACAAGGTTGGGGAACATTGAAAAATTGCAATAATATAATATATATATAATAAGCTAAATTATGATCAATTTAAATTTATGTTGTTCCCAGGTAAAAAGAGAAAATTTTATAATTGTGATAGTTTGAACATAGACAATTCTAAAGTATTAAGAACTGACAACATTAAATACTTGGGGTGTACATTGATAATCGCCTAAAATTCTGAATTTATAATTTAAATGCTAGAAAGCTGCTTAACAAATTCCAATTTTACCACATTTTAATTATGGAATATTGTGATGTTTAGCGAACATCTACTGTAGAAAATAGGAAGTTATTCAGAAATGAATCCTAAAAATTATGCTTAGGAATCATGTAATGTATTGAACTGAATAGCTTTACAAGAAAGCGGAAGTTTTCTACGTTAGACAAATATATATAAAATTGCTTCTTCCTCATAAACACAAGCAGCATAAAATAATCTCGACAAATAAAAAACGATATCAAATTAGTGGCAATCCAGTTCAGCTACCACATGCTAGGAAAACTGATGGTTTACAAACATTCACATATATGAGATATATATGGCGCCACTGTTATTCAATATCCTTTCCTCAAACATCAAAGCAGAAAAGTGTTAATTGAAAGAATTAAAGAATGGACCAAATCATGGAATCTTGGTTTTTGGAGGACCATATTCAATCGGGTCAAATTAATTTAAAATTGTCATTTAGGTACATACATTTTTTTTGACTTCTTTCAAATCGTGTTATATTTAAATCATTACCTTCACCATTGATAGATAGTTTCTTAATCATATTCAAAGGAATACTATTTGTTATCACGAACAAGTCTCGAACTTTTGGGAGTTATAATCTGTGTATTGAAGCGTATTAGACAATATATAATTTTTAGTTCAGTTAATTTTATTTCATAAGATATACTTTTTATTTGCTTCAATAAACATACTATACTACTTGTTTTTATATATTTTAAGCTGAACAGAATGCTTATGCTGCCATTGAGCAACTACTTACTATCAATAGAGAACCCCTTACTACTCTCATGGATTATGAAAAACAGGAAGAGGAGAGATTGATAGCCGCTGCTACTGCTCACAATGAAGATTTGAAGAAAAGTGAGATTTTAGAAGCAATGAAGTCAATTCTTGAACAGGAGGGGGCACAATTTGAAAGTATATTCCAACAAAGAATTGAAATGTCTAAGAGCATTTTGCAGAGGTAATTTTTATTTCTAATTATTTTTTTAATTTGAAATAGTTGTATCGTTTCTCTGTAACATTCAGGTTTGAAGACTGTCACCTCCTTAATATCTTATTTGAAAGTGGTCTCTATAAATGATATCCATGCATTTAGGATATCCTTCAAAGTTTGGCTTTTATCCTAAGTGGATATTGTTAATTGTTGAGACTACTCTTTTGTCTATAATTCATCGGAATATTTTATCCTTTTAAACTCTATAGAAGTAAAGTGTTTCCTTTCCCTTCAGTGAATACATTATCTTATATTACAACTGAAGTATGTGAATCCAGACTAGACGTTTAAGTGAGAATTATTGATGAACTTTTTACTGGCTTATTGCCTCTAGCAACTAAACTTATTTCACTTCTTTTGCCTATTTCCCCTGCTTATATGCAGTAAAATGAAGCATAAAACTTTTCATCTTGAACCCTATTTTATTATCTCAGATGAAAATGATTCCATCCTCCAAGTCCATTGTTTAATTTTGGTTTATCTCAATACTAACAATTTTTTTAGAGAAGTTGATTGGCAAAGCAGAATATCAGAATTGATGAATGTTCACGATACTTCCAAGAAAAATATTGTGTCTAAATTAATGACAGATATGGAATTGCAAAAGGCAGCTCTTGGGACTTTATTAGAGAGGAATGATAACAGAAGTTGGGGACTATTACAACAAGTTTCTCTAGTCGAATCTCAACTAGCCTCCTTGACACAAATTGAATTAGACAGAAGAAAACTGAATTTGGAGGAACAAGTGGTAAGAATATTGAATGCATACAAAGAAAATTTAGTGTGTGCATAAACCTCCAGCAACATTGCTCAATACTCGTTCCACTCTATCTGATTAATTTGATACCAAATACACTACCAAGCATCAAATTAGGATTACCTCGTAATTTCAGTTCATGTTATGTTGTCTGTGGGCTAGAGCTACGCATCAATCGCGCGGCGCATGCACCGCTGCTATACAGAGCGAGTGTAACATGATTCTTCAAAATCGAATATTCTGAAACCTCTACAAGAATCAAGGAGGATGAATCATTTCCTATAGACATAATGGAACATGGCAATATCCTCAACATCTATTCGTGTATTTGATCTATGATGGTGAAACATGTGAATGTAAGATATCAATAACCTCCATTTATGCACGCATCAGTGACGGCTCGTGCCCTCTAGGAGTGGGTCGGCCAGACCAAGCATATATATATGTATATACATACATACATACATCATGAAAGATGCGCACTAGCGACACATGCAGTAAACACCGGTCACAGTTTTAATTTCGAGGATACAAAGGTCTTGACAATAGAAAAAATTATTATAAACGCATAATATTAGAGATGATAGAGATAAATAAACGGGTAAACACAGTTAACAAAAAAACCGATACTAATAAATTAAGTATAATATATAAATATTTGTTGGAACATAGTCAAAGAAACTTGGTATTTTTCGATGGTCCTGTCGATGGTTAATAAAGTTAGGTAATTGTCAAAAAAGATCCCAAACTTCAATAAAAACAAAAAAGAAACGTTGACTTCAAGAGGAAATTTTAAAGAAATTAATTTATAGTATTGTCTTTTTAGTTGTTCATGTTGTAATTAAGACGTGTCTCTGCGAGATTTGAGTTTTAAGTCTTGGACGAAATGTCTGCAGCTGCGCCAATTAATTTTTATGTATAACCTCATATTCAGTGAGTAAATAATAACAAAGAAAAATTTCATGTTAGATTCAATTTATTATATGATTATTTGTATTTCAGAAGCCCTGAAGAAGAGCTGAATAAATGCTCGAAAGCTCGGCAAAGAATTAAGAGATTTATTTAACATCGCCTACATAAATTAGTCGTTATACCCTTACCCCAAATACTTAATAAATACAAGCGAAGACTATTATCATATAGACTATATATGTATATATATATATGCATATATTAACTACCTGCTCACATATAGAGTCTAATACCCTTATACAAAAAATTATATGTATATATATAATTTAAAAGCAATTTTCTTGGGATTAGATCACTGGATTGAAATTAGGATTTCATCTTTTTTTTATTAATACTTTACTACATATGTTTCGGCGTACATTGAGCCTTTTCCAAGTTTACATGTTACAAATACAGTGACAATCATATCTAAAATATATAACTGTTCAACAATTCATCTTATAACTTGGTAAAATTAAAATCATATACATCATGTTGTGAACGCTGTCAATTAGAATTATTCTAATAATGGAAAACCTGTTATCTACAAAAAACTAATCAAATCACCGCAATTTGATACTACCTCTCTTACACTTGCCATCTGGATCACTCACATTCAACTTCTAACCGAAAACGAACGAAAACTGGTACAACCCTAAGCCCTACACACTAACATCCTGCTCCAAACTACTGACCTAGTGAACTGAACTCTGGTAATCAAAGTGTAAACACACGCAATGCAATTCTCATATACCCCCTCCCCAAGGGTATCTTGGCCGACCTAGTCTTTGAAAAATGAACAAGTTTTAATTTGAAATAGTTGTATCGTTTCTCTGTAATATCTGTAGGTTTGAAGACTGTCACCTCCTTAATATCTTATTTGAAAGTGGTCTCTATAAATGATATCCATGCATTTAGGATATCCTTCAAAGTTTGGCTTTTTATCCTAAGTGGATATTGTTAATTGTTGAGACTACTCTTTTGTCTATAATTCATCTGGGAATATTTTTATCCTTTTAAACTCTATAGAAGTAAAGTGTTTCCTTTCCCTTCAGTGAATACATTATCTTATATTCCAGACAGACTGAGAAGTATTGTTGATAAATGCTTACTGGCTTATGCTCAGAAAGTGAACTAATATTTGCTTCTCACTTTTTCCTATTTCCCCTGCTTAAGCAGTAAAATAAAACTTTTTCATCTTGAACCCTATTTTATTATCTCAGATGAAAATGATTCCATCCTCCAAGTCCATTGTTTAATTTTGGTTTATCTCAATACTAACAATTTTTTAGAGAAGTTGATTGGCAAAGCAGAATATCAGAATTGATGAATGTTCACGATACTTCCAAGAAAATATTGTGTCTAAATTAATGACAGATATGGAATTGCAAAAGGCAGCTCTTGGGACTTTATTAGAGAGGAATGATAACAGAAGTTGGGGACTATTACAACAAGTTTCTCTAGTCGAATCTCAACTAGCCTCCCTGACACAAATTGAATTGGACAGAAGAAAACTGAATTTGAGGAACAAGTGGTAAGAATATTGAATGCATACAAAGAAAATTTAGTGTGTGCATAAAACCTCCAGCAACATTGCTCAATACTGCTCCACTCTATCTGATTAATTTGATACCAAATACACTACCAAGCATCAAATTAGGATTACCTGGGTAATTTCCAGTTCATGTTATGTTGTCTGTGGGCTAGAGCTACAGCAGCAATCGCGCGGTGCACTGCACTGCTGCTATACAGAGCGAGTGTAACATGATTCTTCAAAATCGAATATTCTGAAACCTCTACAAGAATCAAGGAGGATGAATCATTTCCTATAGACATAATGGAACATGGCAATATCCTCAACATCTATTCGTGTATTTGATCTATGATGGTGAAACATGTGAATGTAAGATATCAATAACCTCCATTTATGCACGCATCAGTGACGGCTCGTGCCTCCTCTAGGAGTGGGTTAATAGACTAAGCATATATATATGTATATACATACATACATACATCATGAAAGATGTGCACTAGCGACACATGCAGTAAACACCGGTCACAGTTTTAATTTCTGAGGATACAAAGGTCTTGACAATAGAAAAAATTATTATAAACGCATAATATTAGAGATGATAGAGATAAATAAACGGGTAAACACAGTTAAAAAAAAAACGATACTAATAAATTAAGTATAATATATAAATATTTGTTGGAACATAGTCAAAGAAACTTGTATTTTTTTCGATGGTCCTGTCGATGGTTAATAAAGTTAGGTAATTGTCAAAAAAGATCCCAAACTTCAATAAAAACAAAAAGTATATATGCATATATTAACTACCTGCTCACATATAGAGTCTAATACCCTTATACAAAAAATTATATGTATATATATAATTTAAAAGCAATTTTCTTGGGATTAGATCACTGGATTGAAATTAGGATTTAATCTTTTTTTTATTAATACTTTACTACATATGTTTCGGCGTACATTGAGCCTTTTCCAAGTTTACATGTTACAAATACAGTGACAATCATATCTAAAATATATAACTGTTCAACAATTCATCTTAAAACTTGGTAAAATTAAAATCATATACATCATGTTGTGAACGCTGTCAATTAGAATTATTCTAATAATGGAAAACCTGTTATCTACTAAAAAACTAATCAAATCACCGCAATTTGATACTACCTCTCTTACACTTGCCATCTGGATCACTCACATTCAACTTGTAACCGAAAACGAACGAAAACTCGTACAACCCTAAGCCCTACACACTAACATCCTGCTCCAAACTACTGACCTAGTGAACTGAACTCTGGTAATCAAAGTGTAAACACACGCAATGCAATTCTCATATACCCCCTCCCCAAGGGTATCTTGGCCGACCTAGTCTTTGAAAAATGAACAAGTCGTGGGTTGCTGTTTTGCTATTTACAGTTACTAAGAATGAATTTTTATGGTCAGAAAATCACAATATTTATTCCATACAGTACGAATACACTTTTTTCTGAAATTGAAATAATATTCAAGTACTTATGATAATAGTCATTTGAGATTTGAGGGTGAAAATTGCAATTATTAACAGGATACGTGACAAAATTTTAAATACATAATGGTTTCTCTTTCTATCTCAAATTTAGAATAAACATATGAAGATGTCGGATATTAAATTACAATTTTTAATTTGATATTTGCAATAAACATCGATAATGATAAACAATTTCACCCACCTGTCGTTTCACATAGGGATGGCCGACGGCCAAGGGTTCTCGGCCGACCTCGCAAGTGTCACAGTCGAGGTATTGTAGAGTTCCATAATAGGAACTTCGAGCGACGTATGTGTTAGATGAAATCATAAACTGAAAGCAGTGGCTCGGCTGGCTGAGCTGCGTTATTACGTATAAGGACAGATGCGGGAACTTGGAATAAAAATTATTTGAGGTGTTTGACCGAAATAATGTGTACTTCGATGTGTTGAGTGGAAATATGAGATATATAGATGGCAGAGGAAAAGATACTAAGGGCATTTCTCGAGATTTAAATATTGCTATTAATTTTTCAAATAAGATTCGATTAAAAAAATATTTATTTTCACCTTCTTTTTTTCGGTTGTGTTTGCGTCGGCCCGGCCGACCCTGCCTACCCTGACGAGCCGTCACTGGCACGCATATTTGTTTAAATCCTACGGATATCTTATGAGCTATGATGTATTAAAATAAATGTTTTGAACGTTTTTCAACATATGTACTTTGGTTGCCGATTTGTATGAGATTTCGCAAGACTTTTTGTTATAACTTCGTTGAAATATCGTTCATTTTACAACTCGATCCGATGGATTTTCAAGGAGTTATTAGGTGATCTTAGATGCTCATAACTCCTGAACAATTCTACAGATTTATCCCAAAAACGAACTTGACAGAGATATTTAAACAATTAACCTGCAAATACTCAAGTTTGACCCCATATTCTTCATCAGGAAGTCAAACCCAATCGATTGAGACCATTTTCGTCCCGGTATTCGAAAATTACAGACATTGCTGTTCTACTAGAACAGGCGCGCAAAAATATGATGATGAAGAATGTTTCCATTTTTTTGAATTATTTTCATTTGAAAACTTGGTTCTATCGAACTCAAACCCGGTACATATTTTGAGCTAGACGATCTGTCAACTTCAAGCTTGTTAACAATGAAAGATAATAGATCAGTTTGCGTATAATTATTCAAATATGTAATGATTAGATCTTCAGAAGTATCGATTTGTCGAAGAACCAAAGCATAACCCTTGTATACAGTTTGCTTTCATTGTAGCTAAATAAAGTAAAAAAATAATAGGCTCTTTCATGATATTCTCAAATTATGAGTTAAACTTGATAGTATGCTTGGTAGTGTAGTTTAAAACTGATAGTTAAATAGCAGTTGAGTTGAGGATTTTTATCCACAGAATAATTTTGCTGTGAAGAGAATGGAACTGTCAGCTTTATTAATAGACCTTCTGGAACAACAAGATATCAGAAGGAGTGAAATTTTAGCCACATTGAAAACTTTAGAGGATAATTGGGATAGAAAATCTCAAGATTATTGGTTGAAACAATATCAAGCACTTCTTAGCAGGTAGCTGAATGCTTATTGTAAGGATTAAATGAATTAAAATAATTTTGTTTTCAAGGATGCCTGAAGGATTGGTTGAGAATCAAAAAAATATAAATCCACTTCTTGCTGAAGCACTGTTGATGAATGGGGTGATTCATTGTCTGCCTCATTTAGCTAAAATTATGCAGAATGATTGTAAAAAGGCGATAATATGTGATTGTCATATTCCTTACTTTATTATTTTCCAGACAAAATGGAATTTGTTGATGACACGGCTCTAATTGAAGCTGGTGTTTCTAGTAAACAAGATAGACTAAACATTTTAGATGCTTTTATTTTTTACAAGAAACAAAAGGATCAATATGAAAAGAAGCCATTGCCAGAAATTGAACTTCCTCAGTCATCTGACCAAGGTCCAAGTGCACCGCCACTCGATCATTTTACCTTTGTAGGTGCACCTATCGCAGAATGTGTTGTTTGTATGGATAGTGAGGTAGGATTAAAATTGGTGTTGTGTATGACTCTTCCTGTGTATATTGTTCTTAAAGCCTGATTTATGCCGAATGATATACCCAAAATTTGAATTAAAGGCGTAGATTTTTAATCAACTCAACTTATACCTTTATCCGTAAAATTTGATGATAAAAAAATAGAAAAGAAGGTAGTTCCTGCTGGCACCTGCTCTCCATATTATTTTCTCAATACCAAGGTTGTCTGGCCTTGGGGAAGCCAATCAGCAGAAACACTTATTATCAGCAAATATCATCTCTTTCTCCTGCAACTTGCGAATGATTATTCAGGTAGATCTGGTAGATCATAAACTCATAGTATATACCATACTCACAACTTTATAAATTCAAAGCATATGTTATCATTGACTAAGGCCAAACATTTTCCATTTTTTAAAGCATAAGTTAACAAGTTGAGGAATATGTTAACAGCCGGCATAGACCATGGTTTAACAAACCTCATATGTAAAGGTATGAGTTCAGGAATTTTTATATGTACAATAGTATGCAGGTAGTCTATTTTAATAAGCTAAAGTTAGCAGAATATCCAAATATTTCATGCCTTTTTTTTTTTCAGTGCCAAGTGATATTCGTACCCTGTGGGCATATAGTTTGTTGTGTAACTTGTTCAGCTGCCGTTACCACATGTCCGCTTTGCAGAGTGAATATCGAACGAAAGATCAGAATTATTTTATAGGTAAAACTTTGATTTTTCATTTATAAAATGTTTTTCAAATACATAAGATTAAGAATTTTCAAAATGTGAGTTGTGAAACAATTTCCACTTGAGTGCCATTATTGCAATTAATACTGCTTGATATTCATAACTTTGTCGATTACCATGAAACTTCTTTTTACCAATGGAAGCAATACTTGTCACATTTTGATATGAGAGTTTGAATAAATATTATAATAAAGACGCACAATCAATCGACATAAGCGTTTAAATAATTTTTTCTTCACATTCAAATGAATCCTTTGAGGTATAGATATTTCATTGGAAAAATGTTGTATCAATGACAATATCCTTAGAGGAGTAGAAAAGAAAAAAGATGTACTTGCCAAACTACAGGTTCTTTTAATCAGCCACCGTGGGACAGGCAAGCTTCAGGTAAGTTTTTTGATAGAATTCTCATACAGAATTAGTTCTGCTCTTATTGATAATCAATTTTTTTTTCTGTTACAACTTCTGTTTTCGCGCTATCGGTATTTGTTTGCTATAAAAAAAATATAACCAAGTTCAATAAGATATTTTTATTTGTTAGAATCATTCTCGAATTATGATAGAAAATTCTAAATATCAACCATGATTCACATATGATACATCTTCTCAGAAAAATTCTTCAAATTTTGAAAGAAGCGGATATGTTTAGTGATGTTCTACTATCAGGACCGAATATAATTCTAGATCCTTCGATTTTGAATTTATTTTTTCCATAGTTTTTCCTGACTGCTACGTCGATTATTACATTGCCCTTGCCGTCTCTCTTAACTTTTGGTATAATCTTCCAACCTTCCTTCTTTGCAGGAGGATCATCATCTGTACTCCCAGGAACTACCGCTACTGCTATTACTAATAATGTTATGACAATAACAAGATGCCTCATCTGAAATTTTGAAAGAAATACCGTGTAATAATAATTTGTTGTTTTGTAAGCTTTGTGTGAATTGATAATGATAGTACAGAGTGGTCACATTTCGATGGTTCAGTACTAGAAGTACTACAAATCCTCAACTGAAATCTATAAAGAAGAGTAATACTGTGATACACATGTCATATTTTCTTTTTTTCCGCGCTTGTTCTAGTAGAACATCCATTGTAAATCATTTAGAATTTAGAGTATCTTTCTTCCACAAGCTCTTCAAAAGACAAACGCATGTCCTATGAAAACCTTATATATTCAAATCCAAATTACAGAGAAGCTATGATTCTGTGGAATCGAAACCTCTGCACGAGCATTACGTTAAACTTTTTCAGAACATGAATTTGAATTGTCAATTTTGAGAACCTTCCATTAAATTTAACTTCTGTGATTCTTTCCTTGAGTAAATGAAAAAAAAAGTTTATTTATTTGAGTGAAAGGAAGCTACGACAACGAATTTTGAGAATATGTGTATTTTTTGGGAATTCTTTGAAAGTTTTCTAGCATGTCGATTTCTACGAAGTTTTATGAGTCTATTTGTTTCAACGTCATTCAAATATCTTCCAAATTACAACTCGACCTGATGGATATTTTGGGAGTTACAGAGAAACCAAATTTCATATGCTCATAATACCTGAACCATTCGTCGGATTTGACCCAATAAGGATCTTGATCGAGATATTTGGAAGTTGAGGAATATGTTAACAGCCGGCATAGACCATGGTTTAACAAACCTCATATGTAAAGGTATGAGTTCAGGAATTTTTATATGTACAATAGTATGCAGGTAGTTGGTCTATTTTAATAAGCTAAAGTTAGCAGAATATCCAAATATTTCATGCCTTTTTTTTTTTCAGTGCCAAGTGATATTCGTACCCTGTGGGCATATAGTTTGTTGTGTAACTTGTTCAGCTGCCGTTACCACATGTCCGCTTTGCAGAGTGAATATCGAACGAAAGATCAGAATTATTTTATAGGTAAAACTTTGATTTTTCATTTATAAAATGTTTTTCAAATACATAAGATTAAGAATTTTCAAAATGTGAGTTGTGAAACAATTTCCACTTGAGTGCCATTATTGCAATTAATACTGCTTGATATTCATAACTTTGTCGATTACCATGAAACTTCTTTTTACCAATGGAAGCAATACTTGTCACATTTTGATATGAGAGTTTGAATAAATATTATAATAAAGACGCACAATCAATCGACATAAGCGTTTAAATAATTTTTTCTTCACATTCAAATGAATCCTTTGAGGTATAGATATTTCATTGGAAAAATGTTGTATCAATGACAATATCCTTAGAGGAGTAGAAAAGAAAAAAGATGTACTTGCCAAACTACAGGTTCTTTTAATCAGCCACCGTGGGACAGGCAAGCTTCAGGTAAGTTTTTTGATAGAATTCTCATACAGAATTAGTTCTGCTCTTATTGATAATCAATTTTTTTTTCTGTTACAACTTCTGTTTTCGCGCTATCGGTATTTGTTTGCTATAAAAAAAATATAACCAAGTTCAATAAGATATTTTTATTTGTTAGAATCATTCTCGAATTATGATAGAAAATTCTAAATATCAACCATGATTCACATATGATACATCTTCTCAGAAAAATTCTTCAAATTTTGAAAGAAGCGGATATGTTTAGTGATGTTCTACTATCAGGACCGAATATAATTCTAGATCCTTCGATTTTGAATTTATTTTTTCCATAGTTTTTCCTGACTGCTACGTCGATTATTACATTGCCCTTGCCGTCTCTCTTAACTTTTGGTATAATCTTCCAACCTTCCTTCTTTGCAGGAGGATCATCATCTGTACTCCCAGGAACTACCGCTACTGCTATTACTAATAATGTTATGACAATAACAAGATGCCTCATCTGAAATTTTGAAAGAAATACCGTGTAATAATAATTTGTTGTTTTGTAAGCTTTGTGTGAATTGATAATGATAGTACAGAGTGGTCACATTTCGATGGTTCAGTACTAGAAGTACTACAAATCCTCAACTGAAATCTATAAAGAAGAGTAATACTGTGATACACATGTCATATTTTCTTTTTTTCCGCGCTTGTTCTAGTAGAACATCCATTGTAAATCATTTAGAATTTAGAGTATCTTTCTTCCACAAGCTCTTCAAAAGACAAACGCATGTCCTATGAAAAACCTTATATATTCAAATCCAAATTACAGAGAAGCTATGATTCTGTGGAATCGAAACCTCTGCACGAGCATTACGTTAAACTTTTTCAGAACATGAATTTGAATTGTCAATTTTGAGAACCTTCCATTAAATTTAACTTCTGTGATTCTTTTCCTTGAGTAAATGAAAAAAAAAAGTTTATTTATTTGAGTGAAAGGAAGCTACGACAACGAATTTTGAGAATATGTGTATTTTTTGGGAATTCTTTGAAAGTTTTCTAGCATGTCGATTTCTACGAAGTTTTGCGAGTCTATTTGTTTCAACGTCATTCAAATATCTTCCAAATTACAACTCGACCCGATGGATATTTTGGGAGTTACAGAGGAAACCAAATTTCATATGCTCATAATACCTGAACCATTCGTCGGATTTGACCCAATAAGGATCTTGATCGAGATATTTGGACAGTTAACCTATTAAGAAAGTATAAAACTCATCTCTCAGGAAGAAAATATATGTAAACAAGTAGGGTTGCAAAATTCCGTAGAAATCGACACGCTAGAAAATTTAAAAAAAATTCTTAATACTTACTAGTTCATAAGATATCCGTAGCATTCGAACAAAAATGCCACGAGAAGATATGGGGGTTTTGGCGCACTTGTCTCATTTACTTCAGGAGTTATAGAAGAATCGATGGATATTTTTCAGTCTATTGGTTAGTTTTCTGCTCTGTCAAATCTGACCAAATATCATGCTTTGTGAAAGATTCATGTTCCGCTATGTCTATAGGGAATGATTCATCTTACTTAGGTTCCTGTAGAGGTTTCAGAATATTCGATTCCGAAAAATAATCGTTTCTTGCAATTTGGACTAATTAGGTATTTTAAAGAAAAAGAGCTCAGTGGAAGAAATATATCGCCTTCTAAATGATTTTTGAGATAGTTGATAAACCTACTTTTGATTGGTTTTCAAGAGAAGGCAGTTCGAGCCTCAAGTAAAACTGAAGAATAACTGTGAATTGATATTTTTAATTGTAGTAGTTGATCAATGCGGATTTTTAAATAGGTATAATTAAGAAAGTTGGCAGAAAGTTGGGCAGTTACCCAAGAAGTTATGTGTATATGCTTATTGGATCTTTTAGGACAAGGTAACCGTGAAACCAAGGCTAGAGACGAAATAATAGAAAAGGACTTACTATAACACAGGGGGTCACAGCAGGTGCGAACGACCAGTTTATGGCTTTAACTCTAGAATCTCTGGTTTTGGAGCAATACCAAAGTAGCGCCATAGAGAAGGTATAAGAGACCTTTGAGTTACGACCCTAGCTCGAGTATAATCAAGAAAGTATTCTTGCGCAATTCCGCAGAAATTTATTTTTGAATTGAGAAATAGGTTCACTCACTGTGGCGGTTGTTTAGGGATCCGAGCAAAGAATTTAGAACAAGCCCAAAAGATCCTGATCTCACATCAGTGCTTTTTATTAGTTCTTGAAATAATATTTTCTCTAAAAAAGTGAGTTTTCTTCACCCGGATAGATATACATAAATGTAGAGGTAGATATTCAATTTTAGAATATATTTATAAAAAAGTGTAATTGTTGCTTTAAGTACAACAGCGTACCAGTTAAAAAATTCAAATTCTGCTCAGATTATTTTCGGACTTTGATTCATTCTAGTTTTCGTACTAGAATATATTGTAATAAAGTTTTTGTCAACATTAAATAGCATACTCCCCGCCACAGAATGAAATTGCGTATTATATAGGAAAATAAAATATATTTTAGCTTGAGCTGCTCAAATATTGTTAATCAAATATTATTTTTTCGAAATTTGCACCACGATAGAATTTCGGAATTATCCGATGAAGCCCCAGATGAAGAAGTTTTCATTTGGAATATAGTATATGATAGTTAGCCAAAGTCGACCTGCAGCCAGGAAAATAGACTTACAGATTTCCGCGATTAATGTTTCTCAAAAAAATAGAGAACCATACATAGTATTTTTCTTCCAGTCTTTTCAATTAGGAGATGTAGTATTGAACCGTCGAAATCTGACCTCACTGTACTAAAATAAACTTTCAAGACGGTTGTGTTGAAATTGATTACATGATCATTTCGAACAAAATATGCAAACGATCCTTATTGAAATTCATATATTATATTTCATTAAAAAAAAGAGGTATATTGATCAAAACGAACATCCAGACAGATAACAAAAAGCAATTAGAAAGTCAGAGTACAAGAAAATTAGATTACTTGATAAAAAATCATATAAATGCATACCTCTTAATGTATCTATGTACGAGAATATATTCTAGGCACAATATGAAACGTTTACGGTCTATAATTCATATTGAGTGCTATAGCTCATTATAATTACTTCGTTTATATCCATTTCATATATTCTATTCCGATTGCAATTTGTGTTTAGTACTCAATTTATAACTCTGCTAATTCAGACACAATAAATTGTGAATTTTTGACTAAATTGATTATTCATTTTAGGTGGGGGTATCTACTCATTTTTATAAACAATTTATCTTCTCCAAGACTGATTATCTGGAACAGTCTATTAGTATTATAGAAAAAAAAAATTTAAGATAATGTTGAAATGTAATAGAAAGTATCTAATTGAAAAAGCCATTCAGGAGTGAAATATTGCTCTCGCAAAAATATTATACAAGGAGTGAAATGGGCAAATCAGATTTGAGCTGTCGATTACATTCTTCAGCAAGAATATAGTTTCAATTCAAAAATATCTGTATTCATAAGTAAAATCTATCAAAAGGAAAACAATATGCTATAAAATTATGACTAAAAACTGCTGCTGGGTTTGGTGATGATTTTGTCGAATTATTCATCTGTAAACCCCTGCAATGATTATCCCTGGAATCTCTTAGATCAGCATAATTGTCACGAGCCCCTATGGTTATTCCCGTATACAAAAATTAGAATAGCACTGACGTAATGTCAAGAGCGTTTGCGCGTTTGTTTCAAAGTCTTCCGGTACTCTGAAAGATTATAATACTAATACAACCGCCACGATGCATGAGCATGTCTATATCGAATTAAATATAACTTCTCACAGTTTTCCTTCAGTTTAGTTCGAATCTCAAATTCCCTCACCCCTAAAAACTAATCAAAAGTAGGCATATCGACCGCCATTCAGAATATTATTTCAGTAAGCTGTTGTCCTTCGAAACACCTTACATATTCAAGTGCAAATTATAAATATCTTGAATTCAAAATAACCAAAGTATCGGTTTTCCTTTATTTTCATTTCATCCGCAATCCTTGTCCCCCTAAAACTGAGCTACTTCATAATATATTTACTTGAATCATTTAAAGCATATGGCAACATCATCAGGAAAATGAATCTATTGGTGAACAAGGTCTTGTTTCATCTTCTACCATAATTCAGAACGGCCGAACACTTGTCCTTTGAAATAATTTATATTTTCAAATCCAAATTACTGAATTCTGAAACCTCTGAATGACTTTAAAGAGCATTATAACAAACTTCAGTACCTAAACACACGAACAAATTCACTTGCCTTAAATGATCCGATGATATATGGATTTCTTCAGAATATCTACCGCATTCTTCTCAAGACACTACGAATAGGTCATTTTCAATGGAATTGAGTTCCATCGACATAGCATGCCATTCGTACGACCATGACCTAATCTCAAAAACCAAG
The DNA here is from genome assembly GCA_030674115.1 of Micraspis discolor. Taxonomy (NCBI): domain Eukaryota; kingdom Metazoa; phylum Arthropoda; class Insecta; order Coleoptera; family Coccinellidae; genus Micraspis; species Micraspis discolor. The sequence goes on from JARTUT010001740.1 coordinate 10,470,668, forward strand.
AATTTTTTCAGAAGGATCTGAAATGAGATCTTTATTGAACATTTCATAAGAGTCCCACTCAATCTTCTATAATATTTTATCGCTAATGTTCATATTGAATAACGTATTATACCAGAATAGTTTACATGACTGCAATCTGGAAATCCTATTTTGTGGAATGTATGAAATAATTGGAAATAAATTAGGAGAAGAATAACATTTGCTCCAAGAATTCAGAGCTGCAGTCTGTCTGCGAATATAGGGAGGGACAATGTTAGACAAAACTGATAACCAATGAACCTGTGTAGATTTTATGGTGCCAGTATTTATTCTCATCGATGTATTCAATTGTGCATCGATTTTTTGTTTATGTGCACTATTAAACCAAACAGAGCAACAATACTCAGCTGCAGAAAAGACTAAGGCTAGAGATGCTGTGCGAAGAGTGGAAGCATCAGCGCTCCAAGATGATCCAGCTAATTTCTAAAGAATATTATTCCTAGTCTTCAGTTTCAGGCCCAGATCATCTAAATGAGTCTTGTAATTGGGAGATTAATCTATTTTAACTTCTAAGTATTTAGTATGAAAATTATGGTCGATAGAGGAATCATTGAGTTACACAAATTTCCTATGAATCGAAAATTTTTTCGTCGTGCTCCATATACTTACCGATGAGGTTGAAAAGATTGATCCTGTATATTCCTCATTTTGCAAGCAAGTATACCTACTAATTAAAGCAGAAATTTGAATGGATATTAAAATAAAAAGTAATCATAATAAAAGATGATCATAATGAAAGATTTCATTGGGTATTAATTGCAGTCAACTAAATCTCTAGCACTACGTTTCAGATTCACCCTCGGAAACATAAGGATTCTGAAGGTAAATTCAAATATTTTTTTACAAAATTCACTTCTTTCAGTTATATTTCGGAATTGTGTTTCTCTTATTTGATAAAAGAGTGTCTCAATGAAAGTGTACTTTTTAATTAAGAATTTTTTCGTGATATTATTGTTATTACCAAAGAATTAAGAAAAAAATACTCGTTTTAATTGTTTCAACTCATTCCAAAATGAGGATAGTTACTCTTGAGTCCGTTCTTAAATTTTAATTTTTTATCGTTAAGGGTACCTTATGTTTCAACTTGTGCAATCAAAAAATTTGAAGCACTATTAAGCTTATATTTCTGTTGATCTTGAACATTACAGTTGTCAATTAATATTGCCTGTTGTGCGTTCAAGGTTGCAGAAGAAGTTGATGTAACGGGTATATAACAGTAATGGTAAAAACTTCAGCGAAAAATCTTGTCTTCCCATATGATTTTAGTGAAATGTTAATGTGGAATTTGTACACAAAAAAATTAGATATTTGGAGTCTTCCTTCAATTTATTGCAATGTGTGGGAATCTTCTGTGTCCCATCCTTATGTGATGTCCATACCAGATTTGTTGTTGTTGTTCTTGCCTCTCTATGAAAGTATTAAAAACGTTCGCTCTATATCTGATAGTCTCATTTCGTACATGTTCCAGTCTCGAGATCCGTCATGATCTCCTCAAAAAATCTATTTCCAGCTTTTGCTTTTTCCTCAGTCGCTAGGTTCTGCTACATATGTTTTTATTGGCTTTTATAGTTACATAAACGCTTTTTCGTTTCCGGTCTGATTTTTGTGGACCACAGTAACCCATTTAATTGCCGTATAACGGTCCCTGATTTATTCTAAAATCAATGTGCTAGTCATCTTAACCGCCTTTTGAAATTAAACTTTCCAGGTATTTAAACTTATTTACACTTTTCATGGTGATGTCATTGATCTTCATGTCTTCATCTAATCCTCCAATGCAAAGGTATTCTGGTTTCTCCATATTAACCTTTAATCCCCACGTTGCCATCTCACTGAAAAGTTGTTCCATCATATAAGCAGCGTTATCTTTACATTATGCAATTATTGGCAGCTCGTCTGCAAACAGCATAATGAACAAATTCATTTCATCCATCTATATTCCTAAACCCAAGCATCTTCCATACCCCTGAGTGCCTCCTGCACTTTTATCTTGAACAACGTCGGTGACACGCAGCAACCGTCTTTGAGCCTCTTCGTTATTTTTTTTTGTATCTGTTGTCTGTGAACAATTCTTCTCGACACATTGGGAGTTTTAATAGATGTTGGAAATACATCTGGTATTTCCAAATGAATTTTCTTAAAGATGTTCATTCCATACTCTCCTTCTTCTTCCCCACCACATTACGACGTCGCCGACCTCGCATTATCCTTGATATGGGTATTTGTCTATCTGTCTCCTAATGTGTAACCGAATACGACGTCATGTTAATGCTGTTCTACATATTTTGTCTTTAAAATTGAAGAAGTACACTATTACTGAGACAATATTTTAAGCGTTAAAAATTGTCACAGTGTACAGATAATCTTAATATAATATAATGTTTAATTTGATTCACCATTCATATCATAAATTCAAGTTGACCAGTGGGACAACACTTTCCGATTTCTACTGGAACAGCAGATGTATATTCCGAAAAAGTTTCAATTAGTTTTTCTTTTTAACATTTTAGATGAGAATAAGTACTCTTTTAATGGTATCGTTAATGGTAGTATCGATGACAACAGAGACCATTGGAAGTCCTTTCTGGGGTTCATCTGAAGATGATAATGATCATGAAGATCATGATCCTGAAGATCATGATCATGAAGATCATGATGATGAAGATCATCATGACAAACCAAATGATGATTGGGTATTCGTTCCGAAAATATCCACCGATAAAGATGGAAATGTAGTATCATCTGTGATTATCAAGAAAAAATTTGGAAAACATATGTTCGCATTGAATGCAACTAAAATTCTTTTTGGAGAAGACAACAGCTTATCAACATTAAATATTACCACTTCACTCAATTTTTAAAAAATCATGGAAAATGTATGATTAAAACAAATAATCTTTCATTTTCAAGTAAACATCAACATGATATTTATATACTTTTTCTACTTCTTTGTTTTGGTCCATCCATTTAATTAATGAAAAATGTCGCAGTTGTAAAACCGTCTCATTTGTAATCCATACACTGCCTCTGAATCCAAGTGAAACTTCCGAATCTCTTGTTTACTCACAAATTTGTTCATATTTCTCTTTACCCGTTGTTGGATTCTTCGACAAAATAAGAAATTTATCATGTTTCTCTCACTGAAATGGAATTCTTTTGTCATTATTTTAGAAAATTATAAAGAATGCTGAGACACGTCGACTTTTAAATTATGGTGTGTGTTATAGAAAGATAAATATAAACGTATAAGGTGATTCGCGCAAGTCTGTCATATTCTGTATCCAATTTTCTTAAAAGAGACACTCTGTGTATTTTTATATTTTTGAAATCCCCTCAAAGAACTGATTCCAACAAATGGTGTATTATGAATTATACAAGATAAAATTTTGGAATGAATTACTCTGGAAATATTGGTATTCTTACATTAGCGTAAATGTAGGTCTTATCAAAAATCAAAACTTATCGTAGAAGTATTTAAAAATTCAACATCTAATAAAACCGGGTAAGTCCATGAATTTTATCACAAAAGCCTAAAAACTGGTCAAAAATAATTTGAACCTATATAACTCGTAATAGTTTGTTCAATCAAGTTTGGCATAAAGCATAGGGTCGTGAAACCAAAAACTTTTCGTCCTCAAATGTAGAAAACCTATTCCTACTGAGAAAGTTATTTAGTCACCGCAATTTAATACTAACTCTCTTACTAGCCTTCTACAGGGTGTCAAGGAAAAAAAAATGCTTAGTGATACAGGACCATAAAATATAAAAAAAGGTCCCATGAATATATGTACGAAATTGCTTCATTTTTTTAATTGGACGAAGATGTAAGAATTGAACAAAATGTGGTATGATGGAGAATGTAAATATTCTATTAGTTTTTAGATTACTAATTATTAATTAATTACGCGCCTTATACAGGATTCCTCCACATTTAAAACAACCCTAACTTTTTTGCCCCATACTATATGTCATTCTGGACTAGAAAAAGCGTTTCCCCAATATTTTTTCCTTCAAAAACGTATACTTTGCAGAAGTCGCTAGGACCAATGGTTTCGAACGCATCGAAAAGTTAAGATGTCTAGATTACTAAGAATCTATGATCTAGCCTTTAGATTATGATCTAAAGATTTATGTGATTTCACCTATATCCTTGTAGGCATTTGATCACATGTACGAGGGTTGCCTTTTATATTTCGGTATTGGACAACCCTAGGGTTGCAATCTGACAGCTCCATTGTAAAGCTTGACATTTTTGAGCTTATACGTAATCAGAACTTTCGACGTGTAGTAACTCAATAACAGTGCCTCAATGAACTTAATTCAATCTTTGGCGATGAAGTTCCATCAAAAAAGTCTTTATCGTCCAATATCAGTTTACGATCCGAAAACCATTGATGCGGTGCGCCAACTGATATCGCAAGATCATGTGACCTTACGTGAGATTAAAACAACCTTAGGCATTTGTGGGACCAGCATACATTCAATATTGTAAGGAACATTGACCGTCAAAAAAATTTGTTCTGATTGGTTCCCTCACAATTTGTCAATCGCTCAAACAAAGGCACGTGTCGATTGGTCGAATGAAATGCTCCAAAAATACTATCGCTGTGCTTCGAAGCACGTTTATGACATCGTGACATGATGAATCGTGGATTTACGCGTATCAACAGTCGATTGTGTGGATGTTTCAAGATGTACCAAATCCAACAAAAGTTGCTTTTTTTTCTGAAAAACTGGACATATCGCAATCGTACTACTAGAACAACGCAGAACAGTTAATTCTGAGTGATACACAACCATTTTTTTGACAGTTGTCTCCCAAGAAATCAGGAAAACCAACCGCTGAAGACGGATCACCCTTCACCACGACAATGGGAGCTCTCTCACATCGACTAAAAAAATGCAATTTTGAGCACTCAGAACATCGATTTGATGAGTCATCGACCGTAGATTCCTGACTTGGCACCGAATGACTTCTTATTCCCCTACGTAAAAAATAAAATGAGATGTCAACGTTTTTCGATAGCTGTAGAAGCGGTTGATGCGTTCAGAATGCATGTTTTGGAGATACCTAAATCAGAGTGGCAAAAGTGCTTCGACAATTGGTTCAAACGCATGGAAAAGTGTATAGATCATAATGGGGAATATTTTGAAAAACAATAAAGCGATTTTCGATGATTAATATTGGTTTTTGTTCTCTAATCCCGTAATCAAATATGGCGGTCTATAAATTTAATTCGTCTTCTCTAAATTGTATCCGAAAATCAAAATGAATCAACATTCAATTGCAAATTGACAGCATCTCGGAAAACCGGAAAATTTGGGGAGTTTGCGAAAATATCAAGATGAGTAAGTAATGCTTCGGGTTAATGCATCCGGCACTTAAAATTGTTTTGGATGAAATTCAGTTAGTCGGATAGGAGTGCTCAATGTTGAGGAAAATGCTGCTCAAATTTCTAAAATAATTTGAATTTTCCATGATAATGAAAACTTTGTGGAATATTTTCATTGAGTAATAATGATCTCGTTGTTATCCCATTATTATTCAATTTCATTTGTAGAAATTGTTGAATTTTCCTCATGATAATCATCAAATTTCCCATGACAACGTTCGTACTCAGAGGTACAATGTAAGCTTAAAGGTATATTGGCTCGTCCACATTTTTTTATTCTTTGAAGAAGCGTCTTCTCTGAGATACCACAGCAACATTCATTCGTTTTGGGGACACATTAATTGTATTTCGATATCTTTGCACATACAATTTGACATAAAAATTGTCTAATAATTGACAATTGGTATTGATTTGATTAATTGTAAGTTAGAGTAATGAATTTATTCCGAATATTATTCAAGACCAGGAAGAATAAGTACAAAAAAACGAAAGCTACATTCGGTTTTCTATACGGTCTTCTTTTAGGATTTGGATTTTATATCCTCATCTTGACTGATTTGAATTTTTTACCCTCCAGCGCAATTATATGTGGAACCTTGATCAGCTTAATGATGGGATTTGGTATCGCATTTTCATCTCAGATACGTTGTATTGCGTTGATATCTCTTCCAGTATTCGCTGGAGAGAGTGGGAAAAGTGTCCAATACGCTTTAATTCTCTTCATGGTCATAGCAGGGCCTTTAGAGAATATGGCTTCAAATGGCAAGGAAGTGGTGAGGGTATTTGCGTGTTCCGCTTCTCTAACGTTCAATTTAACCAAGACTAGATTTGAACTAATGTTCAAACCATTTACTCAGGCGTTATTCGGAATGAAAACAGAAGTTAACGAGGTCAAAGATACTTTAAGAACCGTCAAAGATTTATCTGCTCCCATCACTGGAGAGATTGAAGACGAAAAGGAAATGAAGAAACTCAGGGAAGAAAATGATTATCTTGATAACTTACTAGGAGATACGAAAAGAAATCCGGAAATTGATAACAAATATCTAACTAAAGGTGAACAAATTGAAGCAGCAAAATATGAAAAGAAATATTTGGACAAAATAGAATTAAGATGTAACCAGCAGTTTTCGACAGCTGCCTTGAAATGCAGAAATATGTTTCAAGCAACTTACGATAAGTGCTATGACGCAGTAACATGGGCAGTTGCATGGGTTGTCTGTTGGCCTATGAAGTTAGATTTTGTCTGCAACATTGCACAAGCCTTGGGAGGAAGCAGTCGTTGTGACCCCTCTAGTGAAATTGATCCAGGTTTAGGAGAAGGTTACGAATACCTAAAGAAGTCGAGGGAATCGCTCACAAAAAATTTTAAGAACGTCAAATTGCAATACAAATTGACCAAAATCCGACATTTAATTAACCTTCAAGATACTGTTGACTCCTCAAAAGCGATTCAGCATGATGTAGACGAAAAAAAGAAAATCTTAGATAATATATTCATCTCATTGAAAAGAGGGTTAGCTTTTTTTCTTCTTTATATCATTATAAAAAGCCAGAATTACCATGACCAATATCTACGCAACATTGAATTCGATAATGTCTACATAACAAAATATTTTCGTAAAATCGATGCTAGAAGAAAAAAATTAGGAAAAACAGTTTTATTCCCATTGAAAAAGTTTGAGAAAACCAAACTTGTTGAACTGTGGAGTAGAAGATACTTAAAAAGTGAGAAAAGGTATCTATTCGTTCAAATTTTCATTTTAATTCTTGAAATAGTGTTCATTTCAACTTTCATTTTGATCGATCGTTTATTTTATGAAGCTCTAGATTTGGTGAGGAGACACGCTAAAATTCAATACACTCAAGTTGGCCATCACGACCTGTTACTCGAGATCAAAGGAACAGGTATGATAGCTTCATTGCTGAGGTCAATTGTGAAGGGATTTAACGTGAAGAAGAGGATCAGGATGACCCGTAGCAATGAAATGTGCCTCCCTAGTCCAAAATTGATGCCCCACATTTACTTCTTGGAAATATATGGAATGTTCTTACTGATTGCTTTAATGATGATAGTTGAAGTATACATAAACAGACTGAAGCCTGTAATTTGTGGTTACATTTACAGAAAACGTCAAAAGCGAAGGATTCTTTATCTGTACAATGAGACCACGAGGAGGAGGATAGGTTATCTTCGGTATATGAAAGCTCGAATCATAAAGCAAGTAAGAGAACGCAGACTAAGCGAAGCAGTCAATATTTGTATTGTTGCCAGAGTACGTTATCCAAGATGTTGTGGCTTCTTGAAAATGTTTGGCTTGGCCAGACGAAACTGCATCATTTGTGAGGAACCCGAAGGAGTATTCGATTCTCCTGGAAAATTTACCATGTGTAGAAATTATGGTTGTCATCTTCTTTACTGTGCTGAATGTTGGAGAGACATAAGCGGAGAGTGCTTGGCGTGTAGTACAATTCAAGCTGAAAGCAGTTATCCTGAAGACGAATCAGGCTACGAAGATTAGGAGTGATTGTTGATAAATAGTATAGGTACTTTTCAGTTTGCCTAATGGTTAAATACAGATTTCATAACGGTGTGTTTTATTTTCTAACTATGAGCACTTTAAGCATTTGTAGTGATTTTATTGAAGGTCTATTGAAATGCAGATTGGAAATGTATCTAGAGAATGAACTTCAAAGGGTCAGCTTTTTTTCTCATTACAGCGGAATGTAATGACAATGCTTGAGTTGGAGGTTTTTCTCCTTTTTTTTCCATTCTCGAAATTTTTCACAATATGAGTTCTTCTCATTATAATGTTCTGAAACAACCGACAATAAGCTTGAAGATAGCTGACAATCGTAGAAAACCAGCGTTCTGGCAAATTCCCTGGAAGACTGATATGCTTTCATTCGCTTGAAATAACTGCAGTGCTCATAACACAGTAGCACCCCAAGAGACGAGCGACTTTTATACTTAGGTACGTCATTTCGATGGATATTTTTGATCAGCTGTCCCAAAGTATTAACTTCATTCTCTACTCTGCATAGATAAATTGGTACATTGTACATTCGTCAAATATTTTACTTTGTGATTGGAGAGGAATTATCTACTGTAAAGTGCCCTCATATAACAAACTTCGAAACTGAACTGTCTAATTGTACCGCCTGAAGGAAGTAACACCTCATATGCCACCATCATTGACAATGAGTAAATAAAGTGTATTCTGGAAGAACCATACAGACGCTCTGGAAACTTGGTTGAGAGGTCTTATGCCTCCATCAAATTAAATCACTGTAATCATCATCTGTTCCTGTCCATAGCTAATAATTTTGCCTCAAGATAGGCTTGAGAGAATCGATTATCTCAAATCTTTGTCATTAGGAATGAGGGCTTCGATGAGCAAAAAACTTCAAAATGGCAACAATAACTTATCGAGCAAAACGACTTGTATGTGACCTGAGTCGGATTATTCTGACTCTCGTAATTAAAGCCTTCAATTTCATACAAAAATAATGCACTTTTTATAATGGATTTCTTTTCTCCACAGCTTACATTATATGGTGTTATAATCTGTTTGAATATCATAAATTCTAAAATGGAAACTAATTCCTAACACAAAGGTAATTGCGAGAATTTTATTTTATCTTTAAACGACAGCTCACTACTCGGTACAATTCTTTGGCATTTTTGAGGACTGCTGGTAAAATGTACTTCGAGCAATAATCCACCCTACAGCTTGAACAAACATGTTTTAAATACAATAGAAACTAGAAATCGTTACTGTAAATTGAACTCCCACTTATCCTAGGCATTATTTATATGAGCCTGGTTTTTTTTACTGGGGTTTTTTCCCTAAGCTTTCATGTCATACACCGAATTGTATGGCACCCCGTCACCAACCTCAGCTAACATCTGTTTTGTAAGCCAACAGTTCAAAAGAATATATATATATATGTATATAAACAATTTGCTAGGAATGTTTTAACTTCTAAAAACATTTCAGAATGTTCTCATCTGAACAAAGAAGAATTACAAAATTCACTAGTCAGCGAATCAGCTGTTTTTTGAAGGTCAGAGGTTTGTAGGTTATTATTTGACTGTTGTTGTCGAAGTCCGTACTTATTTTTTATTTTTTTCCATGCATTGCATTACGTTTAAAGACTTAATAATACTATATCTTAGATTAATAAATGAAATTTTTAAAAAATAATACCCTTTTTTAATGAGAACACTGTGAAATGGATCCAAAAATAGATCACCATATTCTGCTAAATAGCTGGGAAATGAAAATGATTATGTATATTACCAAAATACTGTTTCCCAAGGATCCTTTTCGTTTATATCCACTTTATATGTTTCTTCATTATTGTAAGATATGCAGTCGTAAGAAACAATACGAATTACAGACAATTCAAAGGAGTTTCATTGAAGAGATTGCAGAAAAGTTAGAATTACAAGATTATGATGAAAACTTCAGTGTCTTGGTCAATAATAAGTTTATGATGGGAAAGAGAAGTGCTGTAATCAGAATAGAATTCGCAGATGAAAATATTCAACTGAATGTTAAACCAATATTTTATGAGGAAATGGATAGAAATACAATATTTGTTACACCAACATTCTTATTTAATGTTATGAACAAGCTTAAGTTGAATTATTTACAATACACTGAATTTATATTGAAAGCATACATAATGAGTATCCCTCCTGGACGAATAGGCTTTGCAGAAGAAATTCATTTGGGCCTAATTAACAATCCTTTTGATCTTGATAATAGTTCACTTGATTCCATAGTGAAAAATTATTTCGAAAAACCTAAACTGGTTTGTGAAGATATTATGATTGAAATTTCTCTGAAGGATATTCTGTTGAATATACCAAATACAGTTAATAAAATATTCAATATCAAGGAGAATATCTATTTCAAATGTACCAAAGTATTTTGTAGCCCTGAAAACAATAATAAAACAAATGGAAAATATGCAGTACTAGGTGAAACTGCAGTCAAACAAGTATCTAATATGCAAAGTTTCATACCACCACTTGTGGAAATGAATATCAATGCACAAAAGTTTAAAGGAAGCATAGTTAATAAATGTCCAAATGGATTAAGATGTTATGCAAGGGAGATTGAAAGAGCTATCAAGCCATTTCTTATGAAAAGTAGGTACTACAAAAATCGTTCACAAATATATGAGGCCTATCTAAAAAATAACCTACTGATTATCATAAAAAATATCTTAAGTACCTAACTAACCTGGTATCCTTTCAAAGTAAGCTCTTTGTCATTTAGCCCAATTATTTATCCATTACTGAAACACCTTTGGAAGGTTTTTTTCATGATGATGTTGAACTCCATCTTCCCGTTTCTCATTATACTGTCCTCTCTTAGCAAGATCCTTTCATGGACATCTTCAATTGTGGAAACAACCAAAACTCGCCAGGAGCCAGGTCTGGTTAGTAGGGAGGTTAGTGAACAGTTGTAATTCTATGTTTGACTATGAAAGTGTCAATCAATTCGGTGTAAATTTTTCGGTCACTCGGTTAATGATCACATCTACATGAAAAATTGCATATGCAGAATTTGACTAACTCATTACTTGAATTGCTAAATTCTTAAGTGTTCTTGGAAGAAAGCAGAGCCTTACTTGACTAACACAAGGGAATGCTGTGAGAAAGTATGTTCCTTCTTCAATTGTGAACTGTGGCGACATGTCGAAATCACCATTTTGCATGATAGAAAGTTTGAAAAATATTTAGGCAGGCCTCCTGAATTCTAGACTAGCAAATTATTCTTATTAATATTGTTTTTTTTTAAGCTGGTGTGATGTTTCTATTTCAGAAGTGCCTATGAATCCAGTGTTCCTCATAACTGGGAAGAAAGGTTCTGGAAAAGAAATTATTATATCAAGCATTGCTTCCAAATATGGCCTACATTTTTATAAAGTAACAAATTTTGATGTGGCGGCTCAGGTATATGCTCAGAATGAAACTAAACTGAATAATGTTTTCTTCAACGCCAAACTGTATGCACCATGTATATTATACATGAAAAATTTTGAGGTAAACTTCATAAGGATACATAATAATTAAGGTGATTCAAATTTCTTTCCTAATTGAGCAAACGGCAGATATTTATTTTATAGCTTTTTTTAGAATTTCGAAAACAATAATGAAGGACAAAGTGATGAACGAATAATTTCTCATTTCACTAATGGATTGAAAAATCTCTTTGAGAATAATGAATTTCCAGTCATATTATTTTGTTCAAGTAATGAGGATAAGATCTCTCCAAGATTGAGAAGACAATTTCTGGAAATATTCAAATTAAATGCACCTATGAAGGAAGAAAGGATTGAAATGTTGGAATGGCTATTTAAAAATGATAAAATTGATTATACTGGCGATTTGGATGAAGTAGCTCAAAAAACTAACACATTCTTGTTTGAAGATTTAAATAGTTTAATTAGACTTGCAAAAACTTATAGTACATGTCTCCAAGAGACAAATTCTCTAAGCAGAGAGAATCTGTTGGCAGCTTTAGGTATCTTATAAAATTATACGTTAATTCTTTAATTTACTTTGCTATTTATAGAATACATGCAGCTACATTACAATGAAAGTATAGGAGCACCAAAGGTTCCTAAAGTTGAGTGGGATGATATTGGTGGATTGACCGATGTCAAAGAAGAAATAATTAAAACAATTAATTTTCCGTTGAAATATCCAGAACTTTTAAATTCCACAGGTCTCAGAAGGTTTGGTGAGTAGATATTTGAGCTGTCTCTACTAGACTCAGAATTCGTTATTCCTTCAAATCGGTCTAGAAGTTCTATCAAAAATATGTGAATTTTTCATTGGTTTATGCATCTATTTGCTTATCCGAGAATCTGTCAAATATTGCAACCTTTCGAAAACAAGTTGTTCACGATTGCTTTTGCCTCTACGTCGACTCAATTTTTGCAGTTTATTTGTATGTATTCTCTGTGAGGTTACAACTCACAGAAGATTTATGAAATCTATCATTTCTAACAGAATCTGTCATATATTTGGTATACATCTTCCTGGTTTTAAGCTACCTCCCCACTAATTTTCAGCTGAATCAGTTCAACTGTTCTTGAGTTGCAAAAAGTGTAACTAACCTGACTTTCTCGGATAGGTATAGATATGATATAAGTAATTCTCTAAAGTAGCAGTGATTTGTAGTTGAACGATATTAAAGTGAATAACTACAGGTTCAATGAATTCAAAAGAAATAATGCTTGCTGTTTTATTATTTTTATAGTCAGTAATTGTTGAAAGCATTTCTTATTTGGTGATTTATTTTGTTTATGCTAACAACAAAATAGTTGTTTATTTTTATCTTGGAAAATATTAAATGGAAATAATTCATATGACAGAAAGTTTGCTCTATCAATTAATTGATATATAATTATGCAAAAATTATCTATGTTGAGCAGCACATCAATAATGGGTCAGTTGATTTTTTATCACTCCTTCAGGTTTTTCAAGTTATAAAAGTAGTTTGAAATCTCCTCCACATGTATTTGAGCTTAATTTCAAATTTTGTTGTAGGTATATTATTGTATGGACCACCAGGAACTGGTAAAACGTTGTTAGCTAAAGCTGTTGCCACTGAATGTAATTTATGTTTTCTGTCTGTCAAGGGACCTGAATTGTTGAATATGTATATTGGACAGTCTGAAGAAAATATAAGGGAAGGTGAGCAAGGATTGAAGAATTGAGTGTATCTGTTTGATTATATTATAATTTTTGACTTAACCTCATTTGAACCTATAAATTGAAATTATTGATGCACCAAACACAATTTTTTGCATTACTACCTTCAAAGAAAATTTCTAAAGGACTCAAATAGTCTGGTTCACATCTGTTTTTCAAATTACAAATATTTTCAAGAATATAGATTGAACTCTAATCATTTTAATTCTAATTACCATCTGAATATTAGAGCTGGATAGTTATCCATTTGACAAATAATATCCTTTCAGTGTTTGATCGCGCGAGAGCTGCAACACCATGCATAATATTTTTTGATGAACTTGATTCCCTTGCTCCTAACAGGGGGATTGCTGGCGATTCTGGGGGTGTAATGGACAGAGTAGTTTCTCAACTATTAGCTGAAATGGATGGACTCAATGAAAAAAACACTGTTTTTGTGATAGGTACAGAAAAATACCATACTTTGGTATTTAAATCAATAATGAAATGATTTTTCACCTTCAGGAGCCACAAATCGACCTGATCTGATAGATCCTGCACTTCTAAGACCAGGAAGATTCGATAAACTTCTATATGTTGGTCCAGCAATAGATTCAGCATCAAGGTTATCAGTTTTGAAAGCTTTAACAAGAAGGTAAATCAATATTCGGCATTCTCCCAAGCAATCTTCACAATTAATAACTTCCAGATTCAATCTCTCTGAAGAAGTTAATCTTGAAGATATTGTTAGCTCATGTCCAACTAATATATCTGGCGCTGACTTTTATGGGATTTGCTCAGAAAGTTGGATGAATGCTGTGAGAAGAACTATTCATGCTAATGAAAATGGTAAGAAAAAAATTTAATCCGTAAAATCGAGAATTTTGAAATTGTTATTGAAAAATATGTTTAAATATTACTCGACATAAGAAAGATAAATAGAATTGAAGAATTGAAATAGCTGGCTCGTCAAACATCGTACTACCTCATAATAGATTCCTTGAGGTTTTAGTTTTTTTTATACTTATTCTGATATTCAGTCCCGTGGTTAGGACTCATTTATGCAGGGTGACAGAAAGGGTCATGCTAGATCTGTTAAGGGCATCTTACTTATTTCATCCTACCTTAAACTTTTCGAGATATTCAACTTCTTTTTTTTTATTGAAAATAACCAATTTTTAGTCTACTTAAATTTCATTTTGTTCATATTGTGTGTGTCATTATTACTCGCCTATTGTATAGATCTGATTGAAGAATGTGTGGGGATTGGTTAGGTTTGGAAATGCATTTTAGTTGTTGGTCTGCCTTTACACATACTAGATGTGATACGTTTTGCTTCTTTTCTCGATTTAGCTGTGATTCTGGTCTATTTCTTCTGATTTGAAACGACCATATCCGGCACTCTCCAACTAGGGTAGCAGGTTAAGTATTCTCTGATAGCTTATGCAGACACACAATCGTAATGTCCTTAACAAATAAGCATATAAGCAAAAAGCAGTAAAAAACTATCCGCTCAGCTTATACAATTAATTTCCTGTTTTTTTTAGGTTCCAAAGGCAACATTAATGCAAATGATGTTGTTGTTAAAACCGAGGATTTTATATCAGCTATCAGTTCAGTGAAGCCTTCAGTCTCGAAAGAAGACCTGTTGTATTTTGAAAAATTGAAGAATGAAATAGGTTCTAGTTGATTAAACGATTTTGTTGGGTAAATATCAAGTTTTTTTTTCACATTTTAGTATTTCCAGAACACTCAAGTTTTTTTGAGACATTTAATGGCCAAATTTGAGGCGTTTTTACTTATAACCATTGTGATTGACTATTGCATTTTATTAAAATATGTGTTCTGGGTATGTTTATGCTTCGGTTGATATCAATCCATGAGCACAAACATAATTGGTTATAACTGCACAGATATGAGACCTTTTTTGATGAGTTTTTCAAATGAAACTGAAGAAATAAAGTTAACCTGGTAATTGTTGATAAATTTGTTATTCCGCGAAATCGTCTCAGTAGTTTAGGAGTAAGGAAAAAAAAATATTTCTCAAATTACAGTTCTGTCTTCCAAAAAAACATTGACAGCATTTTTATTATCGACAAACTAATATGTACTTCGGGAGATGTGATCTTTGAAAGTTTTAATAGGTACTTGCTATGTATACTATCATAAAGTTCTACAGTTACCTGAAATAGTTTAATTGGCCAGAGGTCCTAGGTTCGAAACCGGATAGAACCTAATTTTTGAATTCTATCATTATGTGATATTTAGCAGGTCTTGGAGATCTAGACAAATATTCACAGTGCATTTAACTCGACATAATAAAATTGAAAAATCACTGAACTGAAAAAAAATTGTCATTGTACTGATGATTCAATATTTGAGCTATAATGGCTACCCCTTTATAATATATATATAAATGTATTGTATAGTGAAACTTTTTGAAGGTCTATTTAAGACAAGCATTTTCACCACATCAAACAGTGTGTTACAAGTTCAAGTAAGTACCTATTAGACGTTATGGGAGACTGAGGCTATTTGAAATTGAAACACTGAGATCATGATATTATTCGTTATTACTCCAAAAAGCCAAAATATTCTCGAAATCTGGGCAGTTTTGTCCGTCCGCGAGCATGATGACTCCCAAACGAAATGATCTTGAGAACTGAATGGGGTAGGTTTGACGGTTTGAATATCAAGGCTTCAGTTATTCGGTCAAATTGACTCAGCAATTTTGATATAACAAAAAAAAAACTTTCGAATAACACTCTTCAAATTAAATACTTTTCTCTATGCAGTTCATCGTCCTCATTACTTCTTATTGGAATATATATTGCGGAGATGTGATTTTTAAAGTTTGAATAACTACTCGCACAAGAACGCTATAACCATCTAACCTCACGTGAGTGCTTTGTAATTTTTTTGTACCACATTGTTCATTTTGAGCCCTGAAGAATACTTAGCAATAAAGTCGAAACTGGTTGGCATTGTTTTCAGAAAGTGATTTCATTTGAGCCCTAGGCCTTCTTACTCCGAGAACTCATTCATTCTATATTCGATTATAATATAACGTCCTCGATGTTTGTACAAATTCGTGTTGAAATTGAACCGATTACCACTCGTCAGTGTTTTCAATATATTCTTGTGTTCATATTTACTATATTGTACTTTGATTATGAATGCAAATTCGTAAATCGCCAGTATTGGTTTCAATTAACTTTTAATGAGCTGATATTTGCTCATAACTTCAAGAATATCACAATGGCGATCGGAACTGGGATGACAATTTGAAGGATCCAATAGGCCTGACTTTTGCTGATCAAACATTTATGGTATTTCGAACTGTTATAATTTAATCTTTTAGATCTTGTGGAAATTGGCATTTTAGCAGCCGTATTTATTAATGACTTTTAGTCTCATGTTTCTCTTTTATTTTTATATTCGATAACTTTGGTATTTTCAATTCTAGTTATTTACTATGAGCCTGCTGAGTAAGTAGTCTTATTTTTCTGCTGAGCTTGAATTTGGCGCCTAGCGCAAGATCTTGCATTGGTCAAATCTTTCTTTTACAAATGGATTGTGGATTAATTCAAAATAATTGAGCGAAAATTATATGAAAATATCAATGGTGATATTTTATTTTCAAACATTCATACAATTCATTAATATGTAATATAATCTCTGGTTATTCTACTTTCACAGCCACAAATACAAACAAAAAATTGAATGAAATTATTAAGTAGTGATAACCTCAAAAAATATGGAATTATTATTTTTTGGTTTTAAGGTAACCACCATTCGAAAATGTTTCTAAATCGTACAATATCACAATGAACTATTATAATACCTAGGGAGCAAATTCTTTCCTTCAATTGCTGAGTATAACTTTCTGTAGAATTTATATATGTTTCTTTACTCCGAATATTTAAATAAACTAATCTTTTTTTAGAATAATTTTTTTCTAATTGTCCAAAAACAATAAAAAGTGAAAATTCCTCCGATAATTGCAGGAAAAAGTCCTTCTTTGCTTCACAATAAAGGTATAACCTGTGCATGATGGAAATGCATGTTGAATTCATCGGAATATTTCCATCATGACCAGTATATGATATAAATAAAACTCAACTAATTGCATTGATACACATTGAAAATTTCATTAGTTTCACATCAACCGAATGTTATGGCAAGGATGAAACCATGCTGTGTGGTCTTTTTTAGTCTTCCTAAGATTTTTCTGTACAATGAATTATAATGTTATATAAATTTTGTTTTGAGTCAGAACGAAAAAATGCTTCAAAAGCCCAGAAAATGAGAAATTTAATTTATTCATAAAGAAGCCACATTTTTGCCAAAGTAAATTTGAAATATATTACAAAAATAATTATCATTTTTGAAGAAACTGAAATAACGTATTCGATTCTGGCGGATATGAAACCAGTGATCATATAATGTAAAAAAATTAAATAAATAAATATATGCACAAAAACATCGAGCTTGTTGGTAGTCATTATCATTCGGAATCTCTGAGTGACAAAAAATAAATTTTGTCATCATAGCTTACTCCGATGAAAACAGTTTTACTCCAGGGATCATTCCAAGTCAATATACCTTAGATATATATCAGTTTTCAATGATTTTTCCGCTATAAGTGTTGACCGAAGTTGATGAACCTTGAGCACCAGTGGTAAGCATCTTCTTCATTTGCACAGCACATTGGGTATACAATGGGCGATTTTGTTTGCTTAGCGCATATCTGGCATGTTTCTATAACCTGGTCCTGAAACAAATATTTGTAATTAGTGAAGCTGTATTTGACTATTTGTAGGTGAAGTATTGAGATTTTTTCATGAAATCCATCTTTTGCGAATCCTACTACATAATATAATGTAACGTTTTTAAATCAATACCACAAAAAAATAAGGATTACATGGAAAATTTATATCCACAAGTTGTCACTGAGTACGTGTCTGCAACGTTTTTTAAACAACTCTCATTCGTCTACAGCTACCTTTATATCCTGATGATTCATTTCCCGAACATTCTTCACCTTCTAGGGTTCCCGAGAACCCGGTACCTTTTTATCCTGTCTTTCTATGTGACAGTTATGGTTGTAATTACGGCCTGATTGTCATGATGCGGACGACGACATCATCCGTGATTTAATTTATTATTTCCACGGCGTGAGAAAATGGTCGGACTCCGTATCGTTACAATAGTTTAAAAACGGGTTGATTTTATAGGTATTAAATTACTAAATGATATTATGGACGGATACTTTTTCGATTTATAATCTACCAAGAAAGCTTGCATTTAAATTGGGAAGATAATTCAAAAAGAATATTCGATTTTATACAATTCATATTTAAATCAATTCCATGAAACTTTTTTGTAACACAGTTGAACAGAGGTACTTTTGTAGTAAGGAAACTAGAAAAAAAATATGAAAATTTCTTTGAAGTACCTTTTTCAATCAATCCAATCTTAAGCGCTTTGCATATGTCCACTCATTAATAATAATAATAATAATTAGATAGTATTTTTCCCAGATAGTCAAAGAAAGAGTGAGGAATGCAGTTATTTGGTCTCCTCAGCCTCAGTTCAAGCATACCTTTATCGATAATTTTTTCGATTTTGAACATTTAATCAATCTCATGATTTGCCAGCTTTCTGATGAAGAATTCAATTGTGAGTTTAATAATATCTGGTTTATCTTTACATATAAAAATTACGTGTCACCTTGTTTATCCGCGATGCACCCCTAAACTACTGAACCGATTTTAAATTTGATTTGCACACCGCATGCAATTCGACCTTACTTGAAAGATAGGATAGCTTACATTTTCATATATAGTTGCTATATTATTGCATTGCAAATTATTTGTCTATTACTTGACAGTCATAATTATCTGTTAGCGCCAAAGGATTCTAACAGATGGCGAAATCTGTTGACTGGATTGAGTAAATATTCAATAGATGGTGCTATGTTAAAAATACAAACGTTTCATATAAGCTACAATTCAATAGCATAACTACCACGTGTTGCTGATTATATTATTAATCATTGTCTTTAAAGGTGATACGAAGTTCGCCGGGTCATGTTGTGGTTTATAAATAATCAGAAATTTGAGTTTATGAATACTTACAACTCCTCTGTTGCATTTATTCTCCGAGTTCCAATATTCTTCCAAAATACCTGGTCTTGCTACCACTTCGTATATTGCAACAAATATGAGGAAGACAGTTATGAACGCAATCTGTAACAGAAAAAAACCTTTCAATATTTAGAATGAATTTATAATCCATAATATAATATATCAAGAATACAATCTGACAAAAAATTATCCAGAAATTCTCTTTTAAATTGCCTGCGTCGAGTATTTTCAAGTATTTGAAATTTCTGTTTGTTGGTAGGACTATACGTAATTACTACGCTAAACATGGGCGCAGTCTATCGGCTAGTTTTTTTACGACAGTTATTGAAACCAGTCGACCTCAGTGGTAGTCTGCGAATGTTTCAATGGAAAAGTTATCGAACAAAAAGTTTGTCTCGAATTTTGTGTTTTGAACGAAATTTTGTGTTTTATTAGATTATTAATAGAGGACGACAAATACAAGATTCCTCCACATTTGAATTAACCCTAACTTTTTTATCCCACACTGTAAGTCATTCTTCTATCTTTTTTCCTTCAAAAAGGTATACTTCTTTGATGTCGCTAGGACCAACGGTTTTCGGTAAGAACTTTCGATGCGTTATGGAGCACGAAATTGCCCAGAACCGCCAAAGTAAATATTTTGTTATTTTTTATTTAATTTCATTCGCCTGTCATTTTCATTATTTCGTGTTCTTGATAAGGATTTTAATTTAATTCCTTGCTGTTTTTTTAACTACTTTCAGCAATGAATGATATTGTAAGTAGCTTACTTTTTGGCGCTTCTGGACTATTTACGTGCTTCATAACTTTTCGATGCGTTTTTAGCGGATACCATTGGTGACAATTGACTTCAATAAAATATACCTTTTTGAAGGAAAAAAATTAAAGAATTGTTTTTTTTAGTCCAGAATGACATATAGTATTAGGCAAAAAAGTTAAGGTTGATTTAAACGTGGAGGAATCCTGTATGTGGAGCCCACTATTAGTAATCTGAAAACTAATAGGATTTTTGGATTTTGCATCATATATAACCCCCACATACAACATTCCGTTCAATTCTCTTAGTTATTCAACTATATATATATTATAATAGGTTGTCAAATATCTCCCTTCCGATTTTTTGCTCTTTATTCAATGCTTTATAAAAAGTGTTACAGTGATCGGGTTTAGTTCAAATATGCGCCTTTTTTTCGATAATCTGTTTCCATCCAGTCGGCAACTTCATAATACCTCCCTCGTAGAAGTCCCCCTCCTTATTTGCAAAGAACTCGGACAGCCACTTTTCACAAGCCTCATTTGAGTTCAACTTTACACCACTAAGGGCGTTCGCCATGGACAGGAACAGGTGGTAATCACTTGGTGCTATGTCCGGGCTATACGATGGACGCGATAAAACCTCCCGTCCGAGCTCCCGTAGCTTCTGACGGGTCATCACGAGGTGTGTGGTCTGGCGTTGTTCTGATGGAACACTACACCCTTTCTGTTGGCCAATTCTGGACGCTTCTGGTCGATCGCCTGCTTCAAGCGGTCCATTTGTCCGCAGTAGATGGTAGAATTAAGCATCTGGCCATATGGGAGCAGCTCATAGTAGATGATTCCCTTCCAATCCCACCAAACATACAGCAAAACCTTCTTGGCTGTCAATCCCGGCTTGGCTACTGTTTGGGACGATTCACCTGCCTTCGACCACGACCGTTTTCGCTTGATATTGTCATATGTGATCCATTTTTCGTCGCCAGTCACCATCCGCTTCAAGAATGGGTCGAGTTCGTTCCGTTTCAGTAGCATATCGCAGGCGTTGATTCGGTCCAGAAGGTTTTATTGCGTCAAATCATGCGGCACCCAAACATCAAGCTTTTTTTTGTATCCAGCCTTCTGCAGATGGTTTAAAATGGTTTGGTGATTAATTCCCATCTCCTGGGCCGATGCCACATGTCGGTCTAACTCGATTTATTCCATGATTTGATCGGTATTTGTCGTCACAGGTATCCATGGTGTCGTTCTCCCCGGCTCTGAATCGTCGAAACCATTCCTCCGTGGTTCGAACTAATAGAGTACCCGTCCCCCAAAACACCACTAATCTCACAGAACGTTTCTCTAGCGGATTTGCCTGTAACGAAGGTAAACTTGAAAATAGCGGGAATTTCGGCGTTAGTGAACTCCATGTTTCCACGTCTATAACTGTTGAACGCAATATCCAAATCCTTATCATGCATAGCGTCGTTCTGTAGGTTATGTCAAGACCTTTCAAATGATGTATAGTATTGCCAGTTACGGACTCTGTAGCGCTTTGTACATAGCCTCGAAATTCAAAAGACAAAAAGGCGGAAGGGAGATATTTGACAACCTATTATAATTCAATATTATAAATATTCCCAATACCAAATACATCATAGCTTAATTTTTCTATATCTCCGCATTATCTAAAATCGGACCGGTTCATCTCATTTCGGATAATATTGTCACTATGCTGGGTAATAATTCAACTTCAGACATCGCGTCAGTGCTCTTTCACATGTTTTTTATTGACACGTTTTTTTCCGGAATCATGCTCGTTCATAATAAATTTTTCTGGACATAACTATAGTATTAATTATTGGAAGTTCTATTTGAAACCACATTAAAATGCTACCAGCAGTTCATGTTTCAAAAATTTTGTTGTATTTATTTGAAAATTTTGAAATCTTACTGTTTTCAGATATCTACATATGTACTTTTCGAACTCATGCACTAAACATTAACATTAAATGCTTTATAATATCCTCCTCCTCCAACTATTGATCTTTGCCTTTCGAACTTGTTTGTATGTCTAGCATGCGGTTATCTTATTAATACTCAATAAATTATCCCACTTATTCCGCATATCATTTCAATATACAATTAATTAAGTTCAATTAAGATATTCTTTCGAATATTTCAAAAGTGCGAAGTTAATGTCATCATTAAATTAATTCCGTTTCTCTCAATATTTTTGAATATCTGTGTTTGTTTTCGAATAAGATTCATCTGATCGATCTACTCTCTATTTATTTCGCATAGAAAAAAAAACTGGCGTTACACTGAGAAATATCAAACAACTTTTTATGGCCTTTCGCCCCAGCTATCTTGTTGAGTTCTTCATCTAAAGAAATAGGTTCCATTCATTAAATATTACGGAATACTGCCCTTTAATTGTTGCTCTATCTTTGAAAATAATAGTTATATAATAATATTCTCTGGCAAAGAAGTATACGGAAATTTGAAAATATACATGGTGAGTCTTTAACCACTGCATTAATTTTAACCATAGGTTCTTGAGATCAAAAAAACACTTTTTCCCATACCGTTTTTCCATATTCAGCTGCGTTGAAAAGTTATAAGCATTTTAAGTTTTCACATTGGGCAAATACCCCTCTATAGTCCAGTTTAGTTTGAATGAAAATTACCTTTCACAGCATCCACTATTGAATCTGAATTGTTTGAAAACATTATTTTCCCTCTAAGAAATGATTCACTCACTCATGTTTCATCAGATGATTATATCGATTTAATTCCTTTCAACTTCAATGTATCTCAAAAATGATGCAGTTCAGGAAAAAAGATGAATTATTTTATCAGCAAAACGAAAAAGACTAATGATTGTAGGAAGTACAAGATACGGACCTTTAGTTCAAGTGATATTTGTTTTTCATGCAATTTAACCTATCTGTACAGTAGTAGTGAGAAACCCACAAGAAATGGAATAAATCTATTGATGCCAAGATATGCATGACTGTTATCAAAAACCCTCTACAAGAGATCATTTCTATTGATATTGTCGTTTGAATATTACAGATGAAAATGCAATTTTTTTATGAAATTTCAACACC
Source organism: Micraspis discolor (assembly GCA_030674115.1). NCBI lineage: Eukaryota > Metazoa > Arthropoda > Insecta > Coleoptera > Coccinellidae > Micraspis > Micraspis discolor. Next base: position 10,493,814 of record JARTUT010001740.1, read on the forward strand.
ATCTTTTGAATGGGGACAAATTTGGAAAAATGTTATAGGAAGAAAATGTTTTTTTTTGACGTCAAGAATCTATGGTTAAAATTAACGCAGTGGTCAAAGACTCACCCTGTATATAACGCCTTCCATGGTGCGAGTTAGTCACGTTTAACGTATGATATCCCAGAGTTTCGAGAGCCCAAGTGCAAATGTGGACCGGTTTCGAGGTGTTTTGCCTCTCATCAGCATCTTGGGCTCTCGGGATATCATACGTCAAACGTGACTAACTCGCACCACGGAAAGACAATTTTTCTGAAAATTGTCTTTCCTCCTGAACATATTTTACATTGCATGTCCACATAGAGGCAATTATCTCTCACATTATAACGCCTTCAACAGTCATTGATTCTCCTTCAAAATATGCTCCATTTAATGCGTTACAAATGTGCAAACGTGTTTTCCAAGCATGAAAACATTTTTTATAGGCTCTTTTAGGGATTGTCTTCTTGTGCGAATTTTTTTTACGACGTCTATTGAGTCACATCTGGTTCCACGGAGCGCTAATTCCAGTTTGGAGAAAAAGTCACACGGAGCTTAAGCAGGCGAATAACAGGGCTGGTCGATGATATTTATGAGAGCTTAGCCTTAAAATCGTAAATAATGTGGTTCGATGAGATGATGCTTTATCGTCATGCAAAATCCACGAATTGTTTTGCAAGAAATCTGGCCGTTAACGGCGACAGTTAAGCCCGTTTGACGAATTTCGAAGAATCAATAAGCATTGTCCTTATTTTCGAGCTAATTTTGCGAGATATTTGCGGTCCGGCTCATTCCGATGATTGTTGGGTCGTTTGTGTGTCGTATTAAAAGGCCCATGTCGCGTCGCCAATTATGATCCGTCCCGTGAACGTGGGATCAGAATTCCCACGATCTAGAATGTCTGCAGCTACCTGCATCCTTTACTATTTTTGAAAAACTTCAGCTCTATCGTCCAATTGATTCAACAAAATCTAACGAGCGGTTTCATGACAGATTTTGAAATCGCTAGCTATCTCTCTAACACTGGCATGACGATTTTCGAGCACAATATGCTATAAACACACAATATTTCGTTCAAAACACAAAATTGAGACAAACTCTTTGTCCAATATTTTTTCCATTGTAACATTCGACTACCACTGAGGTCGACTGGTTACAACAGCTGTCATGAACAAACTAGTTTAGAGACCGCGCTCACGTTTGGAAATGGACAGTCCTATCAGAATACAGAAATTTTAAAAAACTTAAAAATTATCAACTCGGGCAATTTAAATGAGAATTCCCGGATTTTTTTTTGGCAGAGTGTACATTTAGGAAAAGATACAATATTGCGAATAAAGACAATATGATTATCTTCGAATTCGGCATTTTCAAAAAAAAAATAATGATCTAGGTAATTTTTTCAGATATGTCGGGTATTAGATATTAAGTTCGTGGGTGAGTAATTGTTATTTTGTGTAAAATAATATTTTATAATTATGTTAAAAGGAATTGCCATGATTAATTGAAAAACATGGTGATGTTTTCAGTTCAGATTTCGAAGTATATATATTTCAAAAGAAACAATCGAAAATATTGAAACAAACGAACCCAATTTGTTTCGGAGGATTTCCACCACAAGTTTACTTTGTCTATTTAGGCTAAATTATCAATTTTTTTATATTGAGCCATTTTTAAATTTCAACACTCCGCCTTCGTTTCAAAAATCATCGTTTACAGAGGCAAACTTACAAATTTTTGTCACTTAGCCATAACTATCCAAATATTTGAAAACTATTTTCGACTTAAATGCCGGCAATTATTGACATTTCATTATTTTGATTAATTGATAAGGTAGCAGTTTATTGAGTGAAGTCAAATTATCGGAATTTTACGGAGAAATCAATATTATGTAATTTTCTCATTATTTCATCATATATTATCATTATTATTTATTTTGAATCGGGTCTTGTATTTACCTCGTCTCTATGGAGTGATTTGCCTAATGCCATAACAAGAATTGTTTTATTTCCTTGATCTGATTCTGGTTTAGAATGTTTTTCATGTTTTTTTGGGTCAAGGTTACAACTGCGAAAGTCTTAAATCTGTAATCTTGAAATTGTTCCAACAAGAGGCCTCGTTTTGAATTCCCTTCTATTTTGTTATTATCACTTCATTTCATTGATGGTATCTTAGCAATATGTGATCAATTATTGCTAAACATATTACAGAAATATAGGATTATTGCGTGAACAGTTTATTTCTTACATTTTAGTTCGACTACGGTATATATTTAAATTGAGTTAGTCTTTGCTGTCTAGTGAAATATCTTGAACAGAAAAGAGGCCAATTTGTGAGCAAAAGCCAATTACAATTCTTAAAATTACCAGAAGTCCTTGGTTTTCCATTTAAATTTTTCAGAACACATTTCGTGGTTATCAAAAAGTCTTATAACTTTCATTTAGATGTCGTGGAAGTGAGATTTGGTGATAATGATTATGTAAATAACTCAACACTCCAAGATAGGTCTTGCGAAGAATATTATTGGCAATTCAATTTTTTGTGCGCTTGTTCAGGGTGTTTCATTAACTTTGATAACATGGAACAATATAATATCCGTGATGAATCCATAATCAAAGTTGAGTATAACGTTTAAAGGAGATTCCTATTTATTCAGAGCAAGAGTCCTAATAATCGGTCAAGTTCATTATTGAACAAAATCTATCCAATAGTTTTTGTTTCGAAATGTTCCAAAGCATTAATATTTCTTGTTGTTCATCAAGCATTTGTTACTTCATCATTTGTTTGGTGTCCCAGATAAATTTCTTGCTATTTCTTGTTGTTCATCAAGCATCTGTTACCTTATCATTTGTTTTGTGTCCTAGATAAATTTCTCTTGAATATACTAATACTCTGTATCCTCCTGACCATTCCATCAATATTTGTAGTTCATAGGATTTTGTTTGATAGTTAAGAAAGATACTAAAATTTTTTGCAAACGAATTAGGAATTTCATTTATAAAACCTTCACTTATATCTATGAGTAATCGCTAAATAAACGGTATGGAATCCTTTTTTGACCGTTGTGGAACACTAGATTTGTTGATGATGAAAACGTTTGAAAGAAGAAGCTGCAGAGCTTCTTCTCTAATATACAATCCTAACTTATTAGAATCCTATGATTCAATATATATCTCTTCCAACTAATAAATCAAGTGAAAATCGACTTTATTGTGGTACAGCTGTTAGCCATCAATCCAAGGTATTTTTTCTGAATAGTTTTATTTATAAAATGTTGTGAGCAGTGACGAAGAATGTTGGCTTTGGGTCTCCCGTCAAACTACTTATAGTAGTTATTCAAACTTCGAAGAATCCCGTAATAACAATAGGTTTTTAATAATAATAACATAAAAGAGTTTCCTGATTCCGCATGGCCGTACATAATCTAATCTGACTATGTAATCTCCATCAGTGAGTGTAGCCAAATGGATTAATAACATTTCATGCCAAAAATTAAAAAATTTCATTCAATAAGGTAGGTTTCGCAACGTTCCAAAGCATTGCTATTTCATGTGCATCAAGATTTTGTTACCTCATTATTTGTTTTGTGTCCCAGATGAATTTCTTGATGTTCATCAAGCATTTGTTACTTTATCATATGTTTTGTGACCCAGATAAATGTCTCTTGTATCTGCTATTAATATGTATTCTCCTGACCACTTCATCATCCGAACTCTTATATGTAAAGTGATGAAAATTAGGAAGGGGCTTGCTTCTTAATCATTAAATATGGCCAAGAATCAATTATCAGTAAGTCAAAATAAATCTGTGAAAAAAAGCGATCGTTTGATTCAATTTAAGTCGATTATATTCAAAAAATCACCGAATACAACGATGACCTTCAACATCAAGGATGTGGGCGCTTAATGAATGCGATAATAGCCAAGGAACTCACCTTGATTATAAACGCCATTGCTATAGTACTATAGTCAATAAATATCGAAGTTGGTAACTGGAGAGAACGTCTGTATAACTAGACACTTGAAAGGCCGTATCGCTCTATGCTAACGATATCGAAATACTAACTGAGCTTGGAAATCCTTCTGATTTATACTAAATTTCTGCTAGGTCCCAAAGTTCAGTAATCGATAACTTCGATCACGCTCCATATTGAGGGAAGTCCTCTTAAAATTCCTTCTAATCTATAAAAAATATATTCAAATCAACGGTTTTTTCCATGGAAGGTGGATCTAATGGCAATATTTGATGCCATTTCACTCTTGCTGCCTTATCCTGCTTAGGATCTATTTGCTTTTGGTACCATACATGTATTTTTATCTCGCGTTAGAGAAGTTGTCACTTTGATGCTTCTTTACATTTGTTTTGTCTCCTTGTGAGCTTATCTCAGTTGGTATCATCTTCCGTATTTACATGTCTGTAGTTCACGTGGTACTTACTCAACCGTTATACCGAATCTATTTCCGATATATGATAGCCTTGGATGTTTGAAGGCGGGTATATATGTCAGGGATTTGTGTTGACCCACTTTTCGAGTGCTCAATAAAATTGGTTCAATTTTATACTTTCGGGTATGGTTGAGCCGCACAGTGAAATAAAATAATTTTTAAACATCCATTCATTCAATTCCGATTTGACTTGTCTTTCCTGTTTGTAGATGTTAAATTTCACTCCTAGAGTAATGGATTAGCCGTTTATTTAGATCTAAATAATGCTTTTTATTTTATTTAGAATTTTTGTTGATATTTTTTGGTCATTACAAAATTTCACAGGTGCTTCATGACAAAAAGTTTCTGGTGAACTTAATCGACATGTACTTTTAGGCTTAAACCTTTTCAAACCTGTGCCATTTCTGTTCGTACCGGAAGTTCGAGAACACTTCGTCAGATTGAATTGAAAACTCTGTATAGTTTTTGGGGTCTAATATTTTAGAGAAGTCTATATTTTACAAAGTTTTTGAACTGAATATTTTAGTAATTAGTATCGTCTTACCCCCACAAAATCGATTCCATAACTTATTAGTTCTTTTAATGCTATTAAGTACGCCTGTTCAGCACTGTTCATCTTACTGTTAATTGCAAATTATATGGTGTTACTCCAATCAATTGATGATTACTTGGAGTTTCTTTACGTGCCGCCAAAAATCAGATTATTTCAGGCATGAATTTGTTCGTTAGTAAGAGGAAACATCGACACCTGGCAACAGAGCGATGACCCCACAAAAATGTTTTGGTTTTCACGTAAATCTTCAAAAGTCATATCCAGTGGTCTCTTATATGGCATTGTGCCTTCGTCATAAATCACCAATTTTCATATCTGAAAAATCTTCCACTGGCCTTTCATTGATTTGCATTTTTAGGCGTAAGTTGAACACCGAAAGTGCAGTTCGTCCAACTTCTAACAAAAGTTGCTGTCCAGCCACCTACTAATGCTGCCCTGATACGCTCCGATCTACTCCAGCCCTTTGTAGTCAAGTAAGAGATGTACACTGGGGCTACTTGGTTATTAGATACGATCTATTCCATGCGCTCATCACAACTTTCAACTGCCATAAATATAAATTTTACTCCCCATTTTCTGTATTTATCACCTTCAAAACATCATCTGCATAGTATTTAGCATTTATGAATTGAGATTTCATGATCCATTAAACCCGGCGTATTCGCCATTTTGTAACGATGAAGTATGGTCATGTTTCCCTATTTTCTAAAATTTCCTCTTAAATAAAATGTATTCTACATTCTTCCGTTTTAATCTATCTTTACACCAGGTTTCAGTTGAATACGTTCAGCCGTTCTTATATATAGTGTAACTCACACGAAATATATTGAATTATTATACATACACAAAAATTCATCCATGTCAATTCAGCAGTTTACTTGCAGTATAGATAAATAACCTAAATACTGACTAAAGCGCCATCATTTTAGTACTTCATTAAGCACCTCATGTTATGGCTGCAGTCTTCAGGAATTCTCAGAATGATTATTCTCTTCGAAAATAACTTGTTATGAACACAATCAACTAATAGCTTTAATTAAACAAACATCATCCAGACATGAATCCGACAATGATTATACACCACTGAGTTCATTCACATTCGTACTAATAAAAATTTAATAATAGAAATCATTTACAATCACTGTGACAGACTTTAGTGCATGCTGATACCGTGGAAATTAATTTTTAACTGGTATTACGTTGGTTTCAAACTAAAACTTCTGAAAAGCCCACATGATTTTTTTTTCGTGTGGAATGATTAGTACTTTTACTTCTAGGGTAGTTGATTAGAAAAAGTAAGGTTCCTTCGAGCTTGTTTTCGTAAAACGCTTCATTTTCGAGGCTCTGAAACTTGAATAATTGACAAAACGAATCACCTTCAGGAATTAAAGTGCGCAATTACGAGGATGGGATCATATCTCCTGGACATGAGATGATCATGCCCAATATTCAATATGTCATTGTCCATTAGTATCATAACACAAGAATTACGTATTGTTCAGGAGGATTGGGCATGAATCTTAATCAAAAACCTCAGCAGATGCCTCTGTTGTAGCTTCTAGTCATATGGTATTGTAAATACTAATATGTTGTTGAACGACATGTATGGTGTGGTTGGAGACATACCAAGGGACATTAAGCAGTGAACGTAATATTTTTGATTGAACTCTTTAGATAATTTGAATATTTTTTGGCGTTTTCATCAGATGCAAGTATGGATATATCGTCTACATAAGATGCTATGGCGGTGTTTTCATTTTCTAGTATGTCTGAAGTGTAGATGATATATAAAAGTGGTCTCAAAATACTTCCCTGTGGGACTCCGGATTTGACTTTGGCAGGAGTGGTTATTGCTTCCCTATACTATTATTCAAAATATTTATAATTTGGACTTGGATATATGGAATATTTCAAAAGACAACAGCTTAGGGAAAGAAAGTTATTCTATATTGTTTAGGATGGAGTTAATATACCTCTTGATAGGTTTTTAGGAGAAGGGAATTTAAGTTTGACCAAAACTTAAAGAAAACTGTTAGTAGTTATTCTTGATTTGAGATATAGGTTGATCATTTATCGTAGCGGTAGTTAGAGTATCATACTATTCCAGAGTACGAGTAAAGACTGTAGAACAAGCGCTCGAAATCTCAGGTCAATGCTTCTCAAAATTTTTTCAAACTCCTATTTCTATCTAGCCTTAGGGGTCAGATTAGAAAGAACGACGAAATAAATTATATCTAACTCAATATTTCATCTAGTTCGAATCATTAGGTTTCTCAAATTTTTCATATATCATAGTGTAACCCACGTGATCAATTAATGATCAAGAATATCCACATGTCGTCTCGGTTATTTTGTTTTTAATAATGGAAATGACTAATGATAAAATGTAACGGCGATCACAAATATTTATAGAATATTCTAGGAAATGAAAACGGACCTTGAAGATACTGAAATGGACTTCGAAATCTGCGGAATTTTATATTCGTGTCGTTCAACTTTTAACGGATTTTCTTCCTACTTTCGAAAGGAATAACCACATCTTCTACTTTCTGGTACATCTATACTTCTAATTATGTTCCAATTATATTCTTCATCCAGCTGGAATTTGTCAGGAGATGAGCTTTTTATCGACAGAAAGATAGCTGTTTAAATAATGGAAGCCCTATCAGATGACTACGAAATTAACATGGGGGTGCCCCAGGAACCTGTGTTAGGACCTCTTTTTCTCAATTTTATTTATGAATGACTTATCGAGAAGTATCTCTCCGAGAGTTCTGACGATTTTGCGGATGATACGGCTATGGTGATCTCGGGCGGATCGTTTGAGTAGCTCGTGTGCATCTTGAGGATTTTCCTGGAACTTTCTGTCGAATGGTGTAGACAAAATTCATTGATGATTAATGTAAATGACAGCTCATGCGATCAGAAATTAAAGATAAAGTTCAGATCCAGTCCACCGAGAGTGTGAAGTTTCTGGGAACGTATGTGGATCAATTGCTGAGATGAGGGGAACTATCTATAAAACATTTTAAGTCATTTCCAGATTGAAATCGTCGATGCTGCTATGAGTGTCAGTGCTCTTATCAGTACCTACTACGGTTTAATTTCTTGTCATCTATCATACAATGTTATAGATGCAAAACAGCCGACAAACGGAAAATGTTCATCGCATATAAGAGAGCCATGCGGATTATCTTCAACATTCCGTATCTAAAATCTTGTAGGTCCTACTTTTCCCAATATGAAATACAAAATTTCCTTGTATACAGGGTTCTTGAGATCAAAAGAAACACTTTCTTCCCATACCGGTTTTCCATATTCAGCTACGTTAAAAAGTTATAAGCATTTTAGGTGTTCACATTGGGTAAATACCCCTCTGTGATCCAGTTTAGTTTGAATGAAAATTAACTTCCACAGCATCCACTTTTGAATCTGAATTGTTTAAAAACATTATTTTCCCTCTAAGAAATGATTCATTCACTTATGTTTCATCAGATGATTAATCGATTTAATTCCTTTCAACTTCTAATATCTCAAAAAATGGTGCAATTTAGAAAAAAAGATGAAGAATGATTTTATCTGCAAAACAGACTAATGATTCTAGGAAGTACAAGATACGGACCTTTAGTTCAAGTGATATTTGTTTTTCATGCAATTTAACCAATCTGTACAGTAGCAGTGAGAAACCCACAAGAAATGGAATAAATCTATTGATGCCAAAATATGCATGACCTTCTACAAGAGATCATTTCAATTGATATTGTCGTTTGATATTACAGGAGAAAATGCAATTTTTGTATGAAATTTCAACACCCTATTACTTTTCGAACGGGGTTAAATTTGGAGAAATATTATATATATTTTAACGTCAAGAATCTATGGTTAAAATAAACGCAGTGGTACCTAATGTACATCGAATCTAACCTGGTAAACCTCAGAAAAAATGCTGACTTCCATTATTACAACACCAGACACTATGAGGTGCTAACTATACCATGTCATATAATGAAAAAATTGGAAACGTCAGCTTTGTACCACTGCATTAAACTTTACAATCCAGTTCGCTGAAAAGTTTAAATTTGAGCTCTTAAAGATAAAAACTGAAATGTATGCCTTTACAGAAAGCATATCACAGTATTGAGGAATATCTGAACGATTGTGCAATTTTTTTCCTAATGACATGCTGTTTTAGCCATAATTGTCTTTTTTTAAATTGTTTGTGTGTTATTTCTATATTGACTTGTCCTATGCATGAATGTAACTATGTCTGAAAGGATAAATAAAGATTGTTATTATTACTCTGACACTCGTTGGCTTTGTTATGAATTACATGAAAACCGTGCATTTTAGCTTTGCAGAAGTAGAATTTTCTCTTATTTTATTATCGATTTACCACTATACTCGAAATATTTCAACGAAGTCAATCTTTTTTCGGTTTTATGGCTAAAAACTGTGCTTAAAAATTGTTTTATCAGACAATTCACCAAATCATCTCAACCTCGAAACATTCTTCGAAGAACTTCAAGTCAAAATCATGGTGTATCATCTTTAATTTGTATAATTTGAACATTGTCAACATTACATTTGAGGAATATTGACCCTACATGTATCTGAACAATCGACTTGTAACATATAAGAAAATCATAACATGATTCTGTCATGATGTTATCTAGCTTAACGACCAAAAATGTGATAAAAACCTTAAAGCGGCCCAGTTTCGAAATAAAGATGTTTTCACTCCTTCAAAGATAACAAAAACATTTTCGAAATCGTTATTCTAGTTTCCGTAACGATTGACACATAACTTCGGTATAATTCGCATCCCACTATGTAGACATACAGGATGTCCAAACATACGGTGTACTACCTCGAGAAAAAGGCAATTCTTTAAATATTTCATCAGAGAATATGAGCAAAGTTCTTATTCATAGAGTAATGTGAGGAGGCACAGTACAGAGTTAAAGTAGCTTATCGTTTTCCCACTTATTGGACTTTCACTGTCCGTGCACTCAGCGGATTTTGGGATATTTTCTTGTCCGAAAAGTGTTGCCAATACTTCTTCACAGAAAAGTGAGAAAATAATAATGAAGGGTTTTATTTCACAAGTAAAATCAAGGAGAAGTTCGCTCATAGGGGCTCTGCCACTTATCACTTCTAGTATAAACAAAATAGGATAGCCCTGAATTGAGGTCAGGTGCTTTTGAACGCTTGTTCTAGAGTGTTTTCCCGTACTCCGGAAGAGTGTGATACTATCAGTTATAACGGTTTGAAAGGAGCGTTTTTTTGTAAAAATAAAACACTAATTATTAATGGGAAAGTAAAAAACATTTCATTCCAAGTATTGGCCATTGTTTTCTACTCATTTTGACCACCTTTCTGGCAATTTGTGGATACCACGACAATAAAATTGTTCGTCGTTTGAAGCAAAACAACCAGACACCCAATTTTCGACCTCCTCGTAGGAATCAAAGTGCTGCTAAGCCAATGCGTGTCCCATTGATGAACAAAATGGTAGTCGGAAGGAGCCAAGCCTGGTGGATACGGCGGGTACCATAGCAGCTCTCAGCCAAGTGTTTTGATTATATCCTACACCGGTTTTGCTTTATTTGCAAGTGTATTGTCATGTAGAAAAATTACCTTGCCGTGTCTTCTGGCCCATTCTGGTCGTTTCTCGATCAATGCATGATTCAAATTGATCATTTGTAGTAGGTAACGATAAGTATTAACGGTTTCATCAGGTTTTAGGAGCTCGTGGTACACTAAACTTTTCTGGACCCACCAAACACACAGCATTGTGGTCTTGCCGAATCAATCTGGTTTTGTAAGCCATGTTGATGGTTGTCCCGGATTAACCCATGATTTTTTCCGTTTAGGATACTTAAAATAAATCATTTTTTCATTGCCAGTAACAATCCGATGCAAAACCGATTTTCTTTCGTGTCTTTGAACCGAAATTTCACAATTTTTTTTTCGGTTTTCCATCTTTCTTTCATTCAATTCATGTGGCACCCATTATCTACACGGATCGTTCCCATAGCTTTTAAATGGTCAGAAATTGTTTGTTGTACAACATTCAACATTTCTACCATTTGCTTTTGACTCAAAGTGTCATCTCCATCCAATATCGTTTGCAATTCGGCGTCTTCAAACTGTTTTTGTGATCTTCCACGTTCTTCATTTATCACATCAAAATCATCATTTCTGAACCGTTGAAACCATCTTTTGCATGTTGCTTCTGATGGAGAATGATCACCATATACCTAAACAAGCATTCGATGCGACTCTGCAGCACTTTTCTTCAAATGAAAACAAAAAATTAATGCTTTCCGCAAATCATCACTTTCTGGTAGATAATTCAGCATTTTTAACAAGATGAAAAAATATGATGTTGTCTGTTAAATGACTTGATGTATACTAAATATGTTTCAGATAGAAAAAAACAAAAAATAAAGGCTGGTTCACAACAAATGTTCTCTATGGAAACATTTTTATCTTGACGCTCACTTCATACCGGTGTACCTGGTAATACAATCACCACGATGAATGAACAAACCTATAGCTCAAATTAAGAATAACTACTCAAAGTTTTCCTTAAAGTTTGTCCGAAGCTCAAATTCCCTTCTCCTAAAAATCTATCAAAAGTAGACATCAGCTCAATCGAAAACCGTTTAGAATATACTTATGCAGTTTCATTAACGTTGATGGCCTAATCAACTCGTTGATCAAGCAATTCTTTTTCCAAAATAACTTTGATTCGAAGTTCTATCGGTAAATTTGACGAAATCGTTGAAAGATTTTTCTAATGTTTCAATCATCGATCTTTATAAAATGTTCCAATAAATACCAATTGATGATGCCAAATAATCGTAATCTAGGCTTCTCTAACATTTTTTTATCATTTAACGTCTTTATATATTGATAAAAAAATATTGCGTAATTGATTTAATAAAACGAATTAATTGTAGCAATTTTTTTATATTGGCTGCAATTAAATCAAAACTCAATCTCTTTTATATTAAATATATCCCATTTAAATGCAATTATTTGTGCATTTTACTCACAATATTGTTGTATTCGGTGATAAAGATGACATGGAATACATGATGCGCAAGCTAATTAAAGAATACGAGAAGTGGTGCTTAAATGTCAACTTAGAGAAAACCAAATATCTTTGTGTTGGTGGAGAACCGGGTGATCTGGTATTGGATGATGACAGGGATGAAATGATAACCCACTGCCTGGACTATAGCTATTGTAGCGGCAGGGAGTGTATAGGGATCTATTGGCGGCACTTTATATAGCCACGCATAGCTTAATTCACAGCGCGTCGGTAGCCTAGAGGTTTACGCTCAAGTATCACACCGATTAGGTACTAGGTGCCGGGTTCAACTCCCGGTGGCTCCCTCAAAACTTCTAACCACTGCGTCTATGGCATGGCGCACACAAGCCTTACTGATGAGTCCAAATGTGTGCGCCAGGGACGAAACGCATAAGTAGGGATAAATTCCTTCGATTCTACATTGGTGACCCCGACGTGATGGGAACGGTTGTCTTTACGACGTGTCTTGAAAAGCAGACGGTTGACGCTTGAGGTATACTCGCTCCCTCTCTGCAACTTCCAACGAAACTCTAGACGCCTTTCCCATTCCGTACAATATTCATGGTCTGCCGCGGTATTCCGGTATTTATTAATATTTTGCTAGTGTCAAAAACCCTTCAATTTAGCTCAAATCAATCAGTTTCTTAACCCAAGAAACTTTCACTTGACATAAGAGATACTATCATTTTTATCGACTGAATTCTCGACCCATTCAACTAAGATCCTTTAAATCAACTACAAATCGAGTTTCAGTGAAATGTAATATTTATTTACATGAAACCAAAATTTTTATTCTACGAAAAGTATCAATAGTTACATACTTAACATCTAGCTTATTGAAATAAGGTGCAATAATGAAATTCTCGGATGTTCTAAATATAAATCACTTGATGTGCAATAATGAAATTTCGGATGAATAAATCACTGGATATACTAATGAGATTAAAAAAAATTATCGAAATTTTTTCCTAATTTTCTAATGAAACTGGAACCAAAAAATATGCATATATCGACTACATCCCATCTCTGAGTGATAAAATTTGCAAAAGACTCAGACATTATAATATTGACATTAGTTATACTAATAAGAAAAATCTAAGATCAATGTTCTTTAATGGTAAAGATCGAGCGAACAACACACAATTAAGCGGTGTATATAAGCTTCACTGTAATGAATGCCCTGCATTTTACATAGGTCAAACTGGTCGTTCCCTGGCAAAAAGAATTGATGAACACAAAAAAGCAATCCTCCAAAACAAACCCACTACTGGTTTATCTAGTTACTGTATCACCTCAAACCATTTTATTGATTTTGAAAAAACCAAAATATTGCACAAATGCCATAAAGGTAAACGCATGGACCTTTTAGAATATTTAGAAATAACATCAGCTTTTAAACGAAATCTTCCCATTGTGAATGATCAATTAGATTTCCGTCTATCACCAATTTTAACATGTGTTACTTGATATGTTATGTAGATGTGTACTGTATTAACCGATATTGTTTTATCTTCAGTTTTGAAAATGGGATGAAACCCGAAACATGCATGTCAACGATGCTTTAAATAAAATTTGTGAAACGTACAGCCAAGTGTTTTTATTTAATTTTTGTTAATTAATATCGAACTATGTTTCACCATGGGATAAGCGAGGAATCAATTACGAAAAATAGATTTATTCTAAGACTCCTAAACGGAAAAAATCACGGGTTAATCCGGAACAACCATCCACATCGACTGCAAAATCAGATCGATTCGGCAAGAAGACAATGTTGTGTGTTTGGTGGGACCAGAAAGGTGTGGTGTACCACGAACCCCTAAAACCTGGTGAAACTGTTAATACTGATCGCTACCGACGACAAATGATCAATTTGAACCATGCATTGATCGAGAAACGACCAAAATGGGCCAGAAAACACGACTACCAGAATGGGCCAGAAGACACGGCAAGGTAATTTTGCTCCATGACAATACACTTGCAAATAAAGCAAAACCGGTTTAGGATATAATTAAAACACTTGGCTGAGAGCTGCTATCCTACCCGCCGTATTCACCAGGCTTGGCTCCTTCCGACTACCATTTGTTTGCATCAATGGGACACGCATTGGCTGAGCAGCACTTTGATTCCTACGAGGAGGTTAAAATTGGGTGTCTGGTTGGTTTGCTTTAAAAGACGAACAATTTTGTTGGCATAGTATTCATAAATTGCCACAAAGGTGGTCAAAATGTCTAGAAAACAATGGCCAATACTTGGAATGAAATGTTTTTTACTTTCCCATTAATAATTAGTGCTTTATTTTCACAAAAAACGCTCATTTCAGACCGGTATACTTGACATACCATCATTTGTTAGGCTTTTACGAGAACATAATTTAAGCATCGAAGAATACTGAAGGAAAACTGTGAGTGTTTATTTTTAAATCTGAGGCAAAAGACTTCAGATCAAGCGTGCAAAAGTTCGTGACCTCACTTCAGTACTTTTCTACATTTTTTGTATTAATCACGAATCTTTGTTTTATTTCCTTAATTATCATTAATTTCTCAGTTTGTTGGTTGTTGAATACAACATACTCAGATAATTGAAGTTCTCCGCTATTAATACATTTCAATGTGGGTAAATATTTATTAGATTCAATACGCTGCGTTCTTATTTGTGTATTATGAATTTAAATGAAAAATTACTGTTGATCGGATAGGAAAACCAAGGAGATAAAGGTTAATGGGCGTTGCTATACGTGCAATTTCAATTCTCATATTTTTTCGTCTGTTATTGATAAACGAAATATTTTGGATATGAGTCATGTTCACCTTATTGATCCATGGAGCCAAAGTTGCTAACCGGAATGCATAACTTTACTTTCAGAGAGAAATAAAATTTCACTTATCGGTTTTAAAAAATGGTAACTGCCTGCACAGATAGTTAAATGCAACGTATCAGAATCATGTGGGTGTCAGTCGGTATTGATACGGGTGATGTATTATTGCCAAAGACCTATGAGGTCATAGATTACAACACGTGTCTTCGAAAATTTCCAAGTATTTTGTCTCATCCTGTCTGGATTGCTTATCGCCAAAAGTCGAGAAATATTTGATATCGTTAAAATTTCATAGTAATACTCATGGATATTCCAGAACACTGAAAAATGTCACTATCTTCCATACCGAGGAAGGGAATACAGCGTCACAAAGGGTCTACTTTTCGCGCGTTTGCTATACTTTATAACCTAAACTTGTAGAACGGCATAGTATCGTTTTGCCCAAATGTCTACTATTTTCGAATATTGAGAAGAGAATGTTCTCAATTGATTGAGTTGGACATCCTGATGAAGAATCCGTGGTCCTACTGGAGTACCTATGTCCGGGTGGCCATATACTCTCTATTTTCCGAAAGAGATGAACTGTATATATTTTCAAAGTGGTCCAGGTGGACCCCCAGGTGTCTACATGAGACTCGATCGCAGTCTACGTTGGGCGCAATGGAAAATAGGGGTCCACAATCGTAAGTGGGCATGATTAATCCCCAGGAGATGGGAGTTAGTCACCAAACCATTTTAAACCATCTGCAGAAGGGTGGATACAAAAAAAAGCTTGATGTTCGGGTGCCGCATGATTTGTCGCAAAAAACCCTTCTTGGCCGAATCAACCCCTGCGATATGCTGCTAAAACGGAACGAACCCGACCCGTTCTTGAAGCGGATAGTGATTGGCGATGAAAAATGGATCACATACGACAATATCCAGCGAAAACGGTCGTGGTCGAAGGCAGGCGAATCGTCCCAAACAGTCGCCAAGACGGGATTGACGGCCAGGAAGGTTTTGCTGTGTGTTTGGTGGGATTGGAAGGGAATCATCCACTATGAGCTGCTTTCATATGGCCAGACGCTTAATTCTACCATCTACTGCGAACAACTGGACAGCTTGAAGCAGGCGATCGACCAGAACAACGGCAGACCACACACTTCGTTGATGACTCGTCAGAAGCTACGGGAGCTCGGATGGGAGGATTTATCGCATCCACCATATAGCCCGGACATAGCGCCAAGTGATTACCACCTGTTACAGTCCATGGCGAACGCCCTTGGTGGTGTAAAGTTGAACTCAAAAGAGGCTTGTGAAATGTGGCTGCCCGAGTTCTTCGCAAATAAGGAGCGAAGTTGCCGTCTAAATGGAAACAGATTATCGAACAAAACGGCGCATATTTGAACTAAATCCGATCAATGTAACACTTTTTATAAAGCATTGAATAAAGAGCAAAAAAGCGGAAGGGAGATATTTGACAACCAATTATTTCAAGAAGCCCGGAACCGTTTCTTGTAAAAACTTGCATATTCAGGGCTATTCACTAACTCAAGTTGCTATGAATAGCCACCGAAAATCGTGGTCATCTTCAAGGTCAGTTGCTAAGCGCGAAATCGGTATTCACTATTCAAGAAAGTGGTTATGAAAGTTACTATGCATAACGACTAGTGGCTATCCCTAGTAGTTTACTGGCAACTGCTTCATAGGTGTAGCTATCGATAACCACTCTCGTCGGCTACTGTTTGTTTATTGTTTTTTTTTCATTCATGTGAAGAATTAAAAGTTTTAATCGAATAAGAATGACATTTTTAGTGCATAAGAACTTTTTAATGAATTTGGAATTACAAAGGTATTAATATAGAGTATTGTAGAGTAAATGCGCCACTGCTGCAAAGGCTTAACGCGGTCTTCATATTATTCAACTCTTTTGTGAGTTGCATTCACAGTTCTCCAACTTTTACTGATTCAGCTGGCGATAGTTTTACTTTCATCATCATCATAAATTGATATCTTCATTGCTTGCCTTTTTAAACCTGTTATGTCTGAAATAAGAGATGATAAATTAAAAATACCGAAAATTGTCTTTTATATAACCTCATCCTTCTTCCATAGTTACAGTACAGATTCCTCGAAAATAATTGAAATCTTTTCCCAACTTTCTTTAACTGTAATTTTTCGTGATTTTGAAGGATATGTATGTGCTTATTCCACAGACAAATCCATATCATTTGTCTATGGTTGAATCGAGAAAACGGACTATTTTGCGGTGTTGCCATGACTCTCTTTGTGCGGGTACAAAATTAGAAATAATAATAATCACCCGCTTAATGAAGGGCAGCGGACTTCCTGAGTCGCTGGTTATACTAAAACAGTAGATCCAAAAATTATCTTTGGTAGAAAAGATGTTTGCAAGGTGAATAAAAACAAGTTTTTAGTTACAATAGAATTATGTATTCACAGATAAGAATAGGTACACAATATTCGGCACTTGAGTTTACACTTACAGAAAGAGTTTTTAAGTGTCTATAATAACCAAGGATTTGAACCTCTTTGCTCAATCTAGGCACTTCTGGTAATATAAAATGATAAAGAGATCTGACCTTATTTGTTGTTTGGAGTTCACCACAGCTCTGCTTCAATCGTCGAGGGTAGATTTCTCAGAATAAGGTGCAGGCACTTTGGATAAAGCTTCTCAAACTTCCACTGATGAATTGTGCCTTGGCGATATGTAATTGCTTCACAGATTCACAATTCACAACCTTTTTCTTTTACGTAGAGAATTTCAACTGAGTAATTCACATACACATGAACTAGGGTAGCTAACTGACCCGAAAACAGATTATTTTGAGAGATCTTTAGAGGAACTTGTAGTTCTGAGTGCCTTTATGGACTCGTGAAAAGTAAATTGATAAAAGAGAGTTTACTTGAAGTGTGCACGAGAGCGTCTTGAGAGAGAATGAATTTACTTGTAGGAGTACTTACCACCTTGAGAGGTGCAGACAGAATGAATTTGAATTACTAAAAGAGTTCGGACGTATACAAAGGTTCAGGTAGCTGAGTTTAGGGATTTCCAAAATTCCGTCCCACAGAAGGCGTTCTTGGAAGTAACGGCCGCTCCGCCAAATTCCGAGAACGGTCCTTTGTTGCGAGAATATCGCAACACTCTTCACAAAAAGTTGTTATGATAACAACAGTTGCTAATGGTTAGTTAGAGAATACCAAAAAAGGGTAGCAGTGGCTATCGAAAGTTGTTATACGAGTTGCTTTGGATAGCCACGGCGAAAGCAACTTGAGTTAGTGAATAGCCCTGATTGTATTCCATATTCAGTACAACCCGTCGAGACTTGTCGTTGCAGCTTTGGCTGCCTCGCCGTCTCATCCACAACACAGGCATTTAACATAAGATGTAATTATAATAATAAAAAAATCGTGTTTTATTACGGATCTTTTCCTTTATCATTCTCCTTATCTTCAGATTCGATCCAGCAGGAATGACCAAAGTATTGTTTCTCTTGAGTGTTTTGTTCTTCATTATTGTTGTTATTTCTAGTGTGTTCTGGTACAATGAATGGTATGAATAGATCACCCTGTTTATCCGTTATTAATTCCCATTTTTGGAAAAAGACTCATTATTATTATTATTAACGTCAATAAAAAATGAATTCTTCATGTTTTACTGCTTTTTAAATCCAAGAAAATTACTTCTGAATCACATATAGCTCAAGAAATACTACATAATCTCTATCTAAGTATATACAGGGTGAGTCTTTGACCTGCGTTAATTTTAACCATAGATTATTGACGTCAAAAGAAACATTTTTTTCCAATAACATCTTTCCAAATTTTGTCCCGTTCAAAAGATTTAGGGTGTTGAAATTTCATAAAAAAATTGCTTTTTCACCTGTAATATTCAAACTACAATATCAATTGGAATGATCTCTTGTAGAAGGTTTTTGATAACACTCGTGCATATTTTGGCATCAATAGATTTATTCCATTTCTTGTGGGTTTCTCACTACTACTGTACAGATAGGTTAAATTGCATGAAAAACAAATATCACTTGAACCAAAAGTCCGTATCTTGTACTTCCTAGAATCATTAGTCTTATCTGCAAATAAAATCATCTTTTTTTTAAATTGCACCATTTTTGAGATATTTGAAGTTGAATAGAATTAAATCGATATAATCATCTGATGAAACATGAGTGAGTGAATCATCTCTTAGAGGGAAAATAATGTTTTGAAACAATTCAGATTCAATAGTGAATGCTGTGGAAGGTAATTTTCATTCAAACTTTCATTGTTGATAAAAATAACCGTTTCAGAGAAAAAAATAAAATAATTAATATTTTACTTTTATTAAAAAGAAATTTAAATTAAGTTTACCAAGATATTCAAACTACAATAAATTATCAACGTGTCAACAACATTTAAAATGTCAATGCAAGATATTTATTTATTTTAGTAACGTTTGTTAAAACAGTGCGTTTTTCAATACTGATAACAATTTCTTTTTAATAAAAATAAAACATTAATTCTTTTAATTTCTTTTTTCTCGAAAACGGTTGATTTTATTGATAATGAACAAGAGTACCTTTTCTTTAGCTTGATGTTCAAAGTATTCAAATTTGTTTTTTCAACTCCTTTTCATAATTAAAAATGTAAGCAAAAAAGTACAATCTAGTCCATCCCTCATAAACTGAACAAGCTAATTATGTTTTAAGGGCAGTATTTTAAGAGGTCCTTACACTGTTTATCGTATTAAATTTTCATTCAATTATATTAAGTAGTTTGAATGTTCGAGAAAAATTGATTACCGGTGGCGTCCTTTAGGAGGCCGAATCTCCATAGGGTGTCCGCTAGGAAAAAATTTAGGGGAACTTGTCATCTTATTTTTTAATGTTCTATCTGAATCCGAGAGATCTCCCACATTTTCCCGAACACCCTGTATATCAAGACACTATCTGCAAGAGCGAAATACCTGGCTCGATTAAGCACATACATTCGAAATGTAATCATTAAAATTGTACCAGAAATTTGAAACGAACCCGTTGTTAATTGAACAATAATCCATCCACACTTTTTAAGGGTCCTTGAATTCTAACAACAATGATTAATCCAAAAATGTGGGAAATACAATTTATTAAGTAATGTCTATCTTTTGTAGAACAGATTGAAATAAAATGCTTATCTCGTGTAGGTATAGGTTGAATTATGAATTTTAACATTTGATTGGGGGCTAATGCTAATTACCCACTAATAATTTGTTATTTATAAGGAAATAAATGATATTCATAATGGAAAGAATATGTATTTTATTAATATCATCAATTTTTCTCGGAAACTTATTTCTAATTTCGATACTGCGTTCCTTGAAGTCACAGCAAATTAAAAGTTTAGATATGTCTTGTACTCGTAATTATAAATTGTACATATTTGGAGCGAAACTTTATCGTTCCTACCACTCGAATATTTTTGATATGATTTAAGAAGGTGATTGGACATTCTGAGTCCATAACAAAATTTTATCTCCAATCAGGATAATTAGGATTGCCAGGAGGTTACGTAAATAACTACTACAACATGGCGTGAGGAGACATGATTATTCCTCTAAAGAAATTATTTCATCATGAAAAATAAGAAATTTCCATTATATATTTTCAGGAACAAATGATCAGTGAACAAATATTAAACCTTTAATTTTCCAAGAAATATAATTATGACCACAAATTAAATTTAAAACCAAAAATATGTTTCAATATATAACGAACGGAAACGTTAAAATTGGTTCACATTGCATTATTGTTCGATACTTCATGAATAAGAAAATTACGAAATCCTCAAAACAATTTGTTTATCAATGTTTCACCAGAAAAGCATTTTCTAATTTTCTTTCTGGAGTGAAAAAAATTGGAAATAGTTCTTTGCAGAATAACTCGTCGAATATAATTCCAGCTCTAACATTGATGAAAAAAATATCTGGATTTGGTTTTTAAAAAATGAAACTTATGAATAATACGAAAAAATGTTATCTGCATATCCTAATAAGTTTTTCAAGACTCCACTAATACGAGGGTTGTCTTTTATATTTCGGGATTAGAGAATAAACACAAATAATAATCATCTAAAACCGCTTTATTGCTTTTCAAAATATTCTCCATTAAGAGCTATACAAATTTGCATGCGTTTGTACCAATTGTCGGAGCACTTTTGCCATTCTGATTAAGGTATTTCCAAAACATGCATTCTGAACGCATCAACCGCTTCTTCAGGTGTCGAAAAACGATGATCTCTCATTTTATTTTTTACGTATGGGAATAAAAAGAAGTCAATCGGTGGCAAGTCAGGACTATACGGCGGATGACTCATCAAATCGATGTTTTGAGTGCTCAAAAATGCAGTTGTTTGAGCCGATGAGAGCTCGCATTGTCGTGGTGATGTTTGATCTGTCTTCGGCGGTTGGTTTTCCTGAATTTTTTGGAAGACAACTGGTAAACAAATGGTTGTGGACCACTCAAAATTGACTCTTCTGCGGTGTTCTAGCGGTACGATTGCGACATGTCCAGTTTTTCAGAAAAAACAGGCGACCGTTTGCTTGGAAGTGCTTTGAGCGCGAGCAACTTTTGTTGGATTTGGCTCATCTTGAAACACCCATACAGTCGATTGATGTTTACCTTCTGGCTCATACGCATAAATCCACGATTCGTCACCTGTCACGATGTCCTAGACGAGCTTCGAAGCACCGCGTTCGTATTTTTGAAGCATTTTTTGCAACCAATCGACACTAGCCTTTTTTTGAGCGATTTATAAATTGTCTGGGATCCAACGCTAACAAATTTTTTTGACGGTCAAATGTTGTCAAATGCAATATTGGATTATGTTGGTCCGACTTATGGCTAAGGTTGTCTCAGACGATAGGTCACGTGACGTTTTGATTCTGGACAACCTCCACGAAATTCGTCTTGGAGTGAACTACGACCTCAGTTGAATTCACCATACCATCAATAACCACTGGTTCTTGATGGAGCTTCATCGCCGAAAAATTGAGTTAAGTTCATCGATACACTGTTGTTGAGTTGTTGAGAAAATGTTCACGATTTAATTCCATTTTTTGGGCGAAATGAATCTTTTTAGTTTATGTAAACAACACAAATAGCGCTCGTATGTAAAAATCTCAAAAAATGTCAAGCTTTACGATAGAGCTATCTGTTGGCAGATTGTAACACTAGGGTTTTCCAATACCGAAATATAAAAGGTAACCCTCGTAATTCATCAAATAATCAGTCATTCCAAATGGCTACCAATAATTATTTGGACTATTGATATACCTATTTAATTTGTTTTAATTAATGATATTCATTTGGAATAACCACTATGACAGTGGCATGTCTATACCTATGTACAGTTCGCGCCAAAATTATAGAACAAATACATTTTCTCAGAAATAAAATAATGGACAAAAAAATCCTAAAACTGGTCAATTTTTGTTTTGTTCATGCACAACTATAAAAGTCAAATTTCATTAGGAGACAAATTTCATGAGGTACATCGCCTCAAAGTAAATGAGCCATGACAAACTGCGCAAACTAAAAAACCTCTTTGAACTAATTTTTCCAAAAAAAAATGTATTCTCGAAAATGTCTGCACTTTCCCCTTTTCAAAAAATTTATAAGGTTAATGGGATTGAGGTAGGTGGCAAAAAAATCCTTCAAAATTCATAATGTAAAACGAAAATTCACCTGTTTCTGGATTTTGTTGTCAAATATTTTTCTTCTGAGAGAATTAATTTGTTTCATAATTTTGATTATATGATATATTTTTTTGCAACTTTACAGACAGAGCTAGTACCCTGATTGAAATGAACATTGAACAAGCTCTAGCAATATAGCCGTTGAAAATTCATTATTTTGAAAATAATATTAAATGTTATTGATGATACGAAATTTTTCATGATGAAACTTGTGTAGAAATCCTTAATTGATAAAAAATTATTATTTAGGCTATATCAACCATGTGTTTTTGATTTTAATGCTACCAATGATTAGATGGACAACTTCTATCATTCTCAACATAATTGAACTTTTGAAAAGGAAGAAAATATGTAAAAAATTTCAATTTCCACCTTTTTATCGTCCTCAAGTTGAATAAGGTTTCGAAAAGTCAGAAAATGTTTGAAAATTTTTCAATTTTCATGTCTTATATGGATCTCAAGGTAATGCTTTTGAGAAAGCAGAATATATTTGAAATTTTTTGTCGATTTTTATCAGTTGCCGAGTCTCTCGTTCTCGTGGTAAAGCGGAAAAGGTTTGAAAATTTTTTATTTCCATCAATTGTCATATTATTATTAATTCTCATTATTTGCATTGATGATAAAACATGTCTTATGTATTATGAAAACTAATGGCAGAAGTTTAATTTTTCTCGTAATTTGAGTAATTTTCGATTGGATACAATTTTTTTGTAGTTTTTTTAATTGTTTAATGTTATAATAAGAATGAAAAATTCTCTCTTATTCATCAAAGAAAACAGTGTTTTCTAGAATAAATAAAGGTATCATTTATACTTTAATCGAGAAGTATAAGGCTATAATTGTCAATTTTTAGATATTTTATCCATCAATTGGTTAAAATTTTGAAAACTATTGCTAGCGACATTGGTAATATAAAAAAAACTGGTGGCACTTTTTGTAACTGCTTCTAATCGCACTTATAAAATGGTGACGCACAAAAATCCTAATTTTTGTTCATAATAACTTATTTAATCAGATTATACCAAATTTTTGACGAAACAGTAAATGTAGGAATAACTTATGAGACTATATCGGATGATATTCAATTCGTCGTTACCCTATGTTCAACAACATTAAAACAACTGTTACACATTTCATTTATTGTAAATATGAAAATATTCAAATATACAAAATTTACAAATCTAGAATATTATTTATACACAACCTTTTGGAATGATTACTATATGAAAAAAATTATGTTTTTTTCTAGAATAGAAGAAAATATTCAAATTCTTAGCTGAAATTGTATGAATATTTTATTCATTAATTAATTAATATCTCAGAAAAATCGATTTCATAAATGAAATTTTCTGATGCCTCAAAAACTTGTTTTATTATATTTTAATTTCGTTCCTTATTACATATAAATCAAATTCTGATCATTAGGAAGTTTCCAAATCATGAATTGTATTATGGAACATTTGCTTAACAATTTAGTAATGGAATCTTAGTCTATAAATAAATGCATGTGAATAGTTGTTGCCAAAGACGGGCACTAAAGACCCATTTCTGCATGTTAGATGTGAGGATATGAACCATCAGAGTTTCAACAAAGGTCAGTTTTCCTGTCCTTTCCTCTATCAATGCTTAGGCAGAAATATTGAATATTCCAGCGAACTGGTCAGTAAGGATAATAAATAAAATGTTGATGAAAATAACCAAATTATATAGAAAGGAAATAATCAAATTTTATAAAAAGGAATATTCAAATTAAAGATTTCATTCGGAAGATTACCATACTGCTTATAATGTCAAAATGGCATATTGAGTTGTCACAATAACATAAATCTTAATATTTCAAGCAAACTCTGTTTTGGAATGGACAACAAACAATATCAAAATTCAAAACCATATAATTCATTTCATCACTCAGAAATGGGCCTTTACTTGTCCTTGAACATTTTTATCTTAGTGATGAAATTGTTTTCATTGTAAAGGTGGAGAAAACAAACACATCCAATTCATGTAGAACATATTCAAATTAAATATTCAACAGTTTTTCAATGAAGTAAAAAAGTAAAAAATTCATTATTAAAATCAATAAAAATGGAAATCTTGAAAATATATCTACATATATGGTTATTACCCTCATTAGTTCAAATAAGAAATAGTTAATAAGTTATTTATTATATAGATATTACAAAAAACTCAATGAATCAATGAACATTTCAAAACAAACTAGCTTGTGTTAATTTGTGCAATAATATCACATTCAATCAGCTCTCCTTGGTCTTCGTTTCTTCAATTTATTTGGTGAATGGGGTTTATAATTCGGATCGGAATCAGAATCTGATGCCTTTTCTTCTTCAGACTGAGTGGCATCATCGACAAGGTCATCCCTGATATCTTCATCAGCCTGATAAAGAAAAGATTGAATATTTCAATATTCAATTCAATATTTATAACAGACACACTAAGAATAGTGTGTGGCAAAATTTCAACTACATGAAATCCATAAATTAATATAAAAAACTTAATAGAAATGTTGGAAGCACTGACATATGGTCAGGTTTTAGCGCCCTTGTCAAACTGGTACCACCAGGCTGATTCAACTTGATAAGTAGTAATTGACAAAATATTCGTTTTTATGTTTTCTGCCAAATATTGAATATTGCGCCATATTTTTGTTTTCAGCCTCAAAACAGCCTGGGCTCCTTTGACACAAAATAATAAGAGAAGCTTGAAAATACAAAATCAAGTCAACGTCAAACTTACCAATTCATCATCTGAATCATTGGTTTTCTCCCTATCTGCTTTCACAAAAGGTGGAACATTACTTTGTTTGGGAGGATAGATGAGATCAAGAAGACATACCAGTACCTAGAACAAAGCATATTTGTATGAAACCATTAAATTGATCTCTTGTTACCAAGAAAAGAGGTGTTTTACATTATTTTTTGGAGGTCATTAATGCTTTAACAGCATCATATGAAGTAAATGACTGTTCCATTAATACATCCTCTTATTGCTTGGAATGAATAACCCATTAATAATGAACATTTTATAGTTTTAGGAGAGTTTATGCTTCGATTCACCAAAACATATAAACTAAAGAGAAAGTGTGAATGAAAAGAGCAGTAAACACACAAATTTAAGCAATGTACTCAGTATAACATAAAAATATGTATCAAACATTCTCAATGTGTTTTAGCTGCTCTGAATGAACTTGTCAAAACACTTCAAAAGAATAATTTGATAAAGGATATTTACCAAGCCAAGTACAGCCCCCATCAAAATTGTAGCAATTGCAAATATCAGATATGAACCCCAAGTTGGGAGTCCAAAGTCCTCTGTCATTTTATTATGCAGGTCCTGTAAGAAAAGTAATATGGACTGAGACTTGTCATGTATTAAACTATTTGGAAAAAGCATACTCTCAAATTTTGGGATAGCTTGAAGAATGAAGAAACAACAGACATTTGAAGAGAATTTGGTGATTTCCATCCTGGCACAGGATCAATTTGCTGCCATTTCCTTTCCTCAATAAAAGTCATGAGTGATTCCTTATCCCTAGAACCTTTATACTGCCTGAATTCTCCATTCAAAACACTGAAAAATGAAAAAAAAATATTTTCAGTTAAATAAAAGTTATTTGATATTTCAAAAATTCTCCAATAATTATGTTGTACTGCATTAAAAAATGAGATCATTTGAATTGCCTACAAAAGTAACTTGAGAATCTTACTCAGTATTTACAGAATAACTAATGGCTAAATGTTGTTTCTTCAAATAACAGGGATAATTTATATCAAAAAAGGATCCAAAGGTAATCAGCAAGTAGAAAATGGAATTAATATGACACTTGCCTCTGCTTTTGAAGTCAACAGTGCAAGACAAGACATCCTTGGAATTAGGGCAAAAAATATTGTCAAAATCTCATTTTGTATGGCAAAGAAATTCATGAATTGAGAAGCTTTTCAATAATTCCCTTCATGAACAGAGTGTATAACAAAAAAATTGATGTAAAAATTCTCACTAAATGTTACTATTTTATTGACAAATTTTGCATGGAGTCAGGAGTAACAATATCAAAATCTGTTCAACTGAAATCCATGTTTTTTTTAATGAATCCACAATTATTCCTTGTAATTGAACACCATGAACTTCCTACTAAATTTTTGTTTGCTGTGTTTGAATTCATCAGAAAATGATACTATAATCTTAAACACTCACTGAAAAATTGTAGGGAGTGCAGTTACCATGAAACGTCCACTTAACCCTGGACTTGTTATAACATCAACTTTTCCTACTTTTATACCTAAACCTGGAGATTGAGCAGCAAATTGTTTCCAAATCTCTTCCAATGATTTGCATGCTGGGCACCATGGAGCATAGCTGCAATAAAACGACATTCTTATACATTAATTTGTCCTATGAATTGAATAAAAATTATTATTATTTTCAAAACTATCAAATTATGAGACAATTTCCAAAGGAGAATTATTGATTCCTCAAAATCACCAATATCTGAAAAAGGCATAGCATAACTATTTTTTAATGAATTAGAGATAGCAGTGTTTTTTTGAATGTGAGTTCTAAAATTCATATATATATTTCAGTTTCAGCACTGTGCCAAGCATAAAGTGAACACACTTCATGAATGACTTACAATTCAACCATCCATTCACTTTTGAGCATATCCGTCCAGTTATTTTCATTCAATTCAATAACAGTCTTTTGAGCTTGTGCATGATTAAAAAAATTGCAGAAACCAATTACAATAATCAACGAAAATACCACATTATTTTTCGCCATGTTGAATGAGATTATCACTTCTGAACCGGCGTTTCCTTGGTAATGTTTTATTGAGTTATATTTTGAAATCTCTTGGTAAATTACATCTCCAATCTATTAAATGAATTTCGTTAGAATTGATTCAAGTCAAATTCATAGGAATTTCATTAGCTGCTTTCAAGACTTTTTTCAAATCCAATTAAATTATACAATAAACAATAAAATGGCTTTATTGATGTGCCAGATGTCTTGTCTGATGAATTTGAAACGTCAGCAGTGACAAATAATGACCTATGCGAAGATTGCAAGCTGAACCAGCATCTAAAATCTACGAAGTTGCCCGATCCATCAGTGGAGTCGGGGAAAGACACGCTGTCGCGAAATGCGATCGAGATGACTACGTTTACATTCGATATAATGGAAGCGAGTCTTTTTTGAAATAAGGATGTGGTATTAAGAATATTCTCAAGATTTCTCATGACACGAAAAACTAAGTTTTTCTTATGAGTATTCTAGAGATGGAACCATATTATTCATTTGAATTGCATTTTCCAAGATGCCATGGAAAAGGAAACAACAATTAGAAATAAAAATATTGTTGTCGCAAATTTTTCCAGTACTTGCCGTCTTTGATAAAATAAAATACGTTTTGATATTCTGTAATAATTATCATCTTTTCAAAGGCAAAAAATCCCCACTGCTCAACATAAAAAAAATCATGAATCACTCGAAAGTGGCAGCTGTTCCGAAATAATTAAATACGAGTATATACTTTTCTCTATTTCAGTGTCGTAATGACTTTATTACAGTATTTAAAACAGTGCTGTAATGAACTCATTACAGCATTGATTTAGTTATATTTTTCGTTTTGTGGTTGACAACACTGATATCCTATTCTTTTCTATATATTTATATTTCTATGATGTCAACACGCGTCCATTGCATGTCAATTGTCAATATTAAACTATGTAGAGATTTGAACGAACTATTCAAATTCTATAATCTGTCAATTTTCGTATCAGTCACACCAACTGCGAAAATAAAATACAAAAGGTACTAGGAGGTATAATCTGAATTTTTCATTGAATTCCAATAAATTTCTCACAATTCTTGACTGAAATAGAGAAAATATCGTCTAATACTCGTTGCAGAAGGCAATTCCAACACTCATGCGTTCAAAAACTCGCTCCTTCGTCGCTTGTTTTCGAATTTCGCATTCGTGTCGGAATAGGTGCCCATTCTGCAACTTATTTTAAAATATACTATTTGACGATCTATAGGAACACGCTCTATGTAATATAATTATGTACGTTTCTTCGACAGGCGAAGAATCTACTTTGCTCAACACTTCTTCAAGTGTCAGCAGCAATAAAAAATGAAAAATTTTTCATATAATTGCCAAGAATATGTTTCATATAATTTCTAGCCTTCGATAAGCAAAAAACTCCAACTCAAGTGCCCAACATGAAAATTTTTCATGATCTTTTGTCGGCACAGCTGTTTTGAAAAACTAAAAATGTGTTCCCTTTGGGTTTTTCCGATATTATTTCTGAAACGAAATTTTGTCGGCAGCGTGTCTATGACCGAAGCCAATGGTCTGTTCGGGAATATTAGCTGCAGGCTCAACCTGCTTTATCTTCAGGTAGGTTAATATCATAGGCTTCTATGTTCTTCCAGTTGCTGTGAAGTTATCTACTAGTATTTACATTAATTACTATGACGTGAAGTCTTTGAAACCGGGATAGGGATGAATTGTGTCCCAAAGTTGCCAAATGTAATTACATTGTCTGAGAGTAGGTTATCGATTTTTTTCCGAATTATATCTATACCAGAATTATAGAAATTATGAGTCATATATATATTATATTACAAATAATAATTGAGTGTGTGTATTACATTCATGAAAATAATTATAACTACTCAGGATACAATTGGATGTATGACGGGTTAGCCGCATCCATTTGTTATGGTTCCTTCGCAAATTAAGCTAAGGTCACATAAATCCTTTTGTACGACAGCATGATGATAAGCGAGTCTCCTATTCTCCGACATGGGTACCACAGAACACTAATATGGGTACCGCTTTGTCATTGTACCGTCAGACAAACCAATTCATGTCACCTTGACCGCAGCTTTGATCGCCCTTTGTCTGTACAGTAGGTAGAACTAGATTCTGCGGCATACTATGTATGGACGATTGCCTACAGGACCAATGGTGCTTTTTCTGGGGAAATAACTGGTACGCGTAACAGACAAAATTGCGACCGGCAATTGTACCTTCAAGAATTAGGTGCATCATATTTTATACGGGAGCTGCTTGCCTTCGAATCTTGAATACTCTGAATCTATCGCATCGAAGTAGAACTGTTGAGCTTGGAGCTACCTGATGATGCGGTAACATAGTAGCTACCGAAACGTCAATCCGCATGAAGGCTGGGTCATACCTCACCCTCAGTGACGGAGGAACATGTTCTAACCGTGTCAATGCAGAGCTGCATCTTTAGGTATCCTGTGTGCTCGTGTAAAAACATATAAGAAAAAAATGATAGGATTGCATGTCGACAGAATTATGGAGTGTACCCCAACCCCCCATATAAGACGAAAGTTTGGATTGTAGCTTGAACTTTTTCATTAAGTAAAAATAGGACCAAGAAATGAAACGACAGTTGATGATGATTATATTCGCTATCTCTGAACTGTGCTCTTAAATTGATTTTCTTAGATTTATTATCCACAGAAGAGGGTGTAGCCCAGATAAACTAATTAATCTTATTGTCCACTGAATTCTGCGACCACAAATAATGCGCATTTAAAAACCTGGATCAATTCTTCAAATTATTGTCCAATCTGACAACGCTGCAGTCCTTGAAAAATGGCCTCGGTATACAAATATCAATCACAGCCTAATGGCCATGAAAGAGGATTATAAAAAAAAATATATTGTTGAGAATGAACATTGTATCAAAGTATAAAAAATTACGTAATCGAGATATCAAATAATCATAATTCGTCGATAAAAAAAGAAAGAAGATCTGTGGTTGACGTTCCGAAAATCTAACCTTTATATATAACCTCAAATTATAAGATTATTTTGAATAGTGTGGTAACATCGACTTCTTATTCGTGAATGATTTATTGAATATATGTTAATTGATATAATTATATTATGAAGCAGAAAAATAAATTCAAAGGTAGTAAAAATGACTTCGATGATTTTGAAGATAATATTGAAGTTACTCAAAAATGGTTCGAACAGGTACGTAATTGTGAACACTTTTTTATTAGGTCTCATCCAATGTGCTTCAATTTCTAGATCCCCGAGGTTCCTGAAAATTTCTCCTCAGTAACCGAACAACAAATAATAGAACTCAAAGAAGAAGCGAAGAAGTGTCTTGATTCTGAAACAGCACACTATAACATTAGTAAGTTCTATTTTAGTGTTCACAGCACTTTTGGTCTTGACGTAGCTGATATGATGAATCATAGTTGTTCATGGTTTTTCTTTTTCAGAAAATGCAAAAACTAACTCTAATTACCAGTGGATGAAATCGGTAATCACAAATGGTACTGTTTCTGATAAAATCGCTTCCCATACTATTATGATTCAAAATGATCCTGTTCATAATTTAGAATTACTGACAAAGTTTGTTGGAATGGTGAAAGTGGGAAAGAAAAAAGAATGTGTTGGAGTAATTGGTAAGAGATGCAGTAATTTTATGGTTGATACATTTTAATATTATTTAGTGGGATGGTCAGAGAATTGAATGAATTTAGCGACTTTGTCATTATTTCCCAAAAATAAAACAAAATGTAATAACTACTTTCAAACAAATATAACCAAATATGAGTACTTTATAGGGTCATAAAAAAAATTACTTGGGGATAGACAGAAATGTTAAAATCTAGTAACATACCTATATAATTATATCTTGAAGAGTAGTACCTATTTCATTCAACCGGTTTTTTTTTCAGATACCCTCACTGATCTATTTTTGGAAGATCTACTGATACCTAACAGAAAGTTACACGCATTTCATCAGAAGCCATTATCTTTGTTGAATGAACTTTCTTCAGGTAATGCAATAACGAGAAGGAAAATTTTAAGTCTGTGGTACTTCGAAAATCAGTTGAAAGAGTTGTTCAACACATATATAGATGCTTTAAATACTGCTGCACATGACTCTGTGGACAACAATAAGGAAAAAGCAATTGGTGCCTTATTCAAATTGTTAGCAGGAAATCCAGAACAAGAAAAAGTGAGTGTTTTTGTAAGGAATGTGTTTTGAAAAAAAAACCATTGATTTCCTGACATATGAATCCATATCTCATGTTGTACAAGTCCTATCTGGTTTTTCATATAGTGTTCATAAAATTTCGTTACAAAAATATCGTTTTGACATTTGTTGTAGTTATTCAACTTGGATTTGTGCTAGCAGAAGTGGGAAATGGTACATACTTAAAGATCATTCTTTCAATAGTAATTATAACTTTCAAAAATAATGGATTTTTCTCTACACCTTATACATTTGCTGCACGCAGAAGAACTTTTGCACATATTTATCATGAATATTGGTGTCTTACACAGCTAAATTAAATGTTTTTTCCAGAAATTGCTAGCTTTGCTTGTGAATAAATTAGGTGATCCATCACAGAAAGTTGCGTCAAAAGCAATGTATTGCTTAGGACAGCTTATAAGGAATCATTCAAATATGCAAGGTGTTATCTTGAATGAAGTTGAAAAATTGATGTTTAGGTCGAATGTATCTACAAAAGCACAGTACTACAGCTTATGTTATTTATCTCAATTTTATCTGAGTCATGAAGAAGAAGAGGTAGCCAGAAGATTGATAAATGTATATTTTGGATTCTTCAAAGCTTGTGTTAAAAAGGTGGGTCTAATCTGCATAAAATATACAGCTTAGCCATATAACTTGTTTACTGCTAAATTGTATAGAAAAATGTAAAAGGAACTGACGTAAGGTCAGTGCAATATAGAAACAACAGATATAGTTGATCTAAAAGAATCAACAAACAAATATCTTGAATTAACCAAAACGAAACTTCCAGATTTCCATCAGTTTTATTTCAATTACAAACCTCTTTTACTCTTGAGAATTACAGCATTGAAAATAGCAATTTACGATTGTCAAAGAATTTTATTATTTTTCTTTCTCAAGAGATAGGATGCCTTATGGTACAATGAAGATTTTTAAGTCCATTAAAATGGAATATCAATGCTTAACTTTATTCTATGGACTTCTGTGATTTTAGTACATTAAGAAACTCATATCTTTTTCATGGGTTTACTCTTATTAAGATGAAATTTCAAAATAATATAGGTTATTGAATGTTGACATCAATAACCTCAATATATGCACAAATTTTTGTCTACATCTGACAAATATCTCAACATTATTCGAAAATTTTCAAAAAGGAATTTGAGGAAAATCCTGATTATTGTGAATTCAAGAAATATGTTGTTTCATTCATTTCAATTGTTTATTTCATATCGATTGGTTTTTTATTATATTGTCCAATGCAGAGTCCTGAAGATGAAAGCATTAAATTGGAATTGGTTCAAATTCCAGATCTTTTTTCTGCAATTTTTCAAAATTTCTTTTTTCATAGGGTGAGGTAGATAGTAGGATGATGTCTGCCTTGTTAATGGGAGTTAATAGAGCTTACCCTTACGCAAAATTAGAGGAGAAAGTGATAGCTGAACATTTGGATACAATTTATAAAATTGTTCATCTGGCAAATTTCAACATAAGTCTCCAGGCACTGTCTCTACTTTATCAGGTATCTGATTGTGCAAATAATGTTGCTGATAGGTAAGCACTCAAAATTTTGTACATAATACATAATTGCTAAATAACTCAACTCATTTTTTCCAGATTCTATTCTGCCTTCTATCGTAAATTACTTGATACAAAAATAATTTCTACAAGTCACCAGGCTATGCTACTGAACCTGATTTACAAATCTCTGTTAAGAGACACAGAAATAAGCAGAGTTAAAGCAATTGTAAAACGATTACTGCAGGTAAGTGAAAGAATGTGTTATATGAAATTTTTTATTTTTCAAGCAACAGGAATGAAAAAAAAATATCACACATACAGGATGTGTCTATTAATTTCAATCATGGAAATCCCAGAAAAATTTGTATCCATGAATGCTCTCTCTTGGAAATAATAAAATTTATGTATTGGAACTAAAAAATTTAATAAAGGTTGAAAAGCATCACTATATTTTGATATGAGAGGGAATATAAGGAGTGCATGAAACCTACTGACACTGCAGTGCTATCATTTTTTTTTTTTTTTCAATTCATACCTTTCGCTAAATTAATATCAATTACTTTTTCAGTTGTGCCTCCATCTAAACACTAGTTTTGCTTGTGGTATTTTATATCTCATTTCGCAGTTGATGAATAAAAAGACTGGATTACTTTCTTTGATTCAAAAGAAAACCTTACTAGATGATGAAGAAGAAGAAAAGTATTCTGAAATAAAGATGAAAGAAAAAATATCAGATGTAAGTATGTTATTTAAGTTTTGTTTATAGTCATTTCCTTCTAAATTTCTAATGGCAATAACTCATTTTATTATAATAAGAAAAAATCTATCCCTTGTTCTGAGATATCCATTTAATGAATAGATAGGACTGCAGGATCCTCTTAATTTGACATTTTTAAATACAGAGTGTTTTATAATTGGATACTGATCCTTAAGTGTGTGAAGTGTCAAGTGATTTCAAAATGAAAAATTCATAGCCTAAACCTCTTAGCTTTTGAGCTTTATGCTGTTGAATTTTTGAGAAAATAATTGTTTTTTTAATGAGACTCATAGATATTTTTTCTCAATTTGGCACACATGATTTGAGCAGCAACATCAATTTCTTGATATATATGTATTTTAATTGTTTCAATAAATGGCAACAATATGTGATATGGAATAGATATTCTATGTTTTTACTTATTGCAATATTATCCGCATAAAACTGATCTCTATTGATTCATGTAATCTATAACCTTATGGAATTTATAGGATGGCAACGAAAAGGTTCTCAGTGAAAATGACAAATCTGCTGCTAGCAAAATTATTGAAGACTCTGATATGAACAATTCTGTTGAAATTGTTGAGAGTAAAGATGCTGAGGATAAAACTAGGGACAACTCGAAGATTGCATGTGGCTGGTACCACTCAAACATAAATGTAAAAAGGGAGAAAAATGTTAATGAATATAATCCTCTAGTCAGAAATCCCTTGTTTGCTGGCGCTGAACATTCAGCATTTATAGAATTGCTTCATTTAAGACACCATTTTCATCCAACTGTTTCTCTTTATGCAAAAAATATTTTGAATGGTGAGTTTTATTTCATGCTGGTTTTAACTTCTATAGATATTCTACAATTCAGACCATTAGATTAGTATTTTTTCATTTAGTGAGTTAGTTTTTATGACTCATATCTGTATTTGATGAATTTAAGATCGAAATTTCAATACATTTCATCATTAAATAACATATATTATTTTTAGGTGAACTCATCAAATATCAGGGAGACCCTCTGAAAGATTTCACATTGATCAGGTTTTTGGATAGATTTGTTTTTAAAAATCCTAAACAGACAGATGAACTCCAGAGTGGATCCCATCCAACGTTTGGAAGAAGAAAATTATACAGGCCAAAGGGGGTTAAGTCTTTATCTGTAACATCATCTGAATATTTACGTACAAATGAGGAAAAAATTCCAGTGGATGAAAAGTTCTTGCATATGTGAGTATTTCATAAATGGGTATACTGAAATTAATTACAGATTCTACAACATTGTAGTACTCATTATTAAATCCAATAATTAAGTTTATTTCACAAATTAAGTATATCTGATTTGAACGGTTCATATTATATACTATATCTCGGAATATAGGAAAATTGTTTTAAAATTATTTCTTGCTTATTCCAGGTACCTTCAAAATAAATTTGCACACAGAACTAACAATGAAGATGACGAGAGTGATGTAGATTCCGTGGATAGTGATGAATTTGAAGAGATGCTGGATAAGATGGCAGGCATTCCAGAAGAAGATATAGACTTCATGGAAGATATAGGAGACAGACTGAAGAAGCCAAAAAAGAAATCCAAAGCTGATGGTAACTCATCATTCAATTTATTTGTAACCATACTATTCTTTTTAATTGGTTATGTCAAGTAATAGCAATAGTTTTGTATTATTATTTGGACAATACCCACCATTTGCTGAAGTTCTTTTTCCCACTAAGATTTCCGTATACATCTTCTTTCATTCTCAAGGTAAATTAGCTTTTGAAAAGCAGGAAATGTTTGAGAACGATAGAAGATTTCTATTGAAATCTTGGTAGGAAAAAGAACAGATGGTGGATATAGCCCAGATGACAACTCTACACGAGTTTCATTATCAAATATTTCTCTTGATCTGATATAAATATCACAAAAAGTAGCAGTGATGACAGTTGATATTGGCATTCAACGTTGAATAAAATAGTAAAATTCATTTTTTAATAAATCAAATTTCTATTTCTAGTTGATAGTGATGATGAAAATGATGATGGAGAAGAAAATGATGAAGACGAAGATGAAGAAAATGATGAAAACCAAGATGAAGAACTGATGGATGATGAAGGCAAGTCTTTTTAGATTATAATTTACAATGAAAACACAGTTATTTTAATGAAGTAACATAATTATTGTGTAGAATGATTCTTTGGGCTATTTCCAGCATCTATTACCGATCTTCTTCTTTCCAGTGTTTCGGTAGGCAATTTTTACCTTTCTCAATGTTGTTACTTCGATAAAAGCAGAAAATGTTTGAAAATCTTTTAATTTTCTTAAGATATAGCCCAAAGGACCAATATACAATAATTGCATTATCGACAATATCTTGTCATCAAGTATTTATGATTTAAAGTTGTCTACTATCATATTTTTCCTAGCTCACTACTTTTTAAGAGATCTAAATCATTTCCTTTTTAGACATTTTCGCCGATTTGGAAGATGATGAGGAGGACGATATTGACTTCAGTGATGATGAAGTAACAGATACAGATAAAAATAAATCTAAAAAGAAAAAAGAAAAGCCATCAGTGTTTGCACCAGCAGAGGAGTTTGCTGAATTACTGGAAGATGAGGGAATTTCTTTTGGAAAACCTGGTAGTGCCAGCACACTTTCCAACAAGGATAATGCACGTAAGTAGCGATCAATTTAAAAATATTTCATTTTTAAATTTTAAATATAATGAAGAACTATATATACTATAAGTTAATTCGTTAGTATCTAATCTATACAAGGTTTTTTTGAATCATACATACAATGACGTATAACTTTTGTTCCTTCAGATGCAAGGCAACTCCAGTGGGAAATGAAGAGGAATAATAACTATTCGAAGCAAAGAGGTAAAAAAAGGAAAAGGAATAGGAGATAATATGTATGATGAACAAAGTAATATATAATCAGTTTATTATAATGTGTACATAATTCAATATAAGTCTTCAGAAAAAATTAGAAAATATTTTTATTTATGTATATTTATTATTTATAATTGCTTGACATTTGTTCAGCAAATCCACCATATCTTTATATTTTGCTAAATTGCAAGCATCATTAATTGATAACCATTTATAGTCTTGATGTTCGTTAGACAGTTTTACATTAGCATTCTTATTTATCAGTTCAGCTAACCAATAATGTACTATTTTGGGTTTTCCTTTAACATCATAATTTAGAGTAAACTTTTCATTTTCAAAAACCTTGAAATCCGATTCTAAGAAGCCTGCTTCTTCTTTAGTTTCCCTCAAGGCTGCTTGCCAGTCCGTCTCTCCAGGATCTGTGTGACCTACAGAAGTTCATTTGTTGTAATAACTTAGTAAATTTTTATTCAGTATGGGGCTTGCTTTAATAAGAGTAAAGGGATTAACATCCTCATTGCCTTTGAACTGTTTTTTTATTGTTTTAGTGAGCGCCCTGTTTTGAGTTTTTGCTATATTTTTCTATATGAAGTGATATGCCTTCAATGGCATATAATATGCTATGTAGATTTCGAAAGCCCTTCCGAGGCGATTGGAAATGCATTAATGTCTTGTGGTAATTGTACAGAATCTATCACCAGAGAGAATGGAATTTTAACACTGAGACCATGATCAGCCTACAAGGTCAATGTTCACAAAGCTTAAATTTAGGTTTGGTAAAAATACTGGAAAGCTATACTGATGGAGGCACAAACCATAGAGCTGGGAAAAATGACTCCAATCGAAAACTTATGGACTTTCAGGTCAGGGATACACTAGCATAGCAGATCATAGAGGTAGCTAATCATGCAATTGAATATTAAAGGTTACAGCAGAAATATAATTACATTAATTGTTTTCTTGGTTTTTGAGGTATTCATGAACGTTGAAGAGTTTGATCAAACATGGGATAAAAGTTTCATGTAGAAACTCGTACAGATAAACTTAGATTCGAAGTAACATATGCAAAACTTCACTGAAGGAATATGTATTTTTCCATTATGGGAATTGGAAAAGTATAACCTATAGGATTGGTGTACATGCATATCACTTCCTTCTAGACCTTTATCTTTCAAAACACCTTTTCACTTCGCAGTACCCTGTTGAATCAATATCATTTTATTGAAATAGAAGTAAAAATTAAACCTTTAGGAGGTGTCCAATGATGTTCTCCATAAGAAGTTTGCAATAATAAAAACTCAGTTGGGCCTGTGAATCTTCTGAAGATTATGAAACCAGCTGCTACTTTTGTCATAACGAGTCTCTATAAATTGGTTTTCTTGAAATTATAAACTAGTAATAGATTAATCAAATTAAGATGAAAAGTTAGGTTATATACCTATCAAACTCTTCTATGTCCATTCCTCTTGTTCTTTTTTATGACAAAAAGGCAACAGCTTTTAATAGCAAAAGTAACTGGGCAAAACAGTCCTTCAACTTTATTCAGAACAAATTTTTAACTAATCAATATCAGAGGTCATATATATTACGACAAAATATTAAGAAAAAATGGCCCATCTTCCATATTCATTTCTGATGTTATTAAGAGTCAAACTTAGAACAGAAGTAAACATTTAATAATCCAAAACAAGAAAAATTCAACAGTACACAATTTACATAAATAATTTTTTCATCTTCTCTTTGTCAGCTAGATTCTTCTTTTTCATCAAATGTTCTAAATCAGTCAGTTCCTTTTTAATTGCACTTTCCATATTTGGGTCCAATTCAATAACTCTAAGAAAATCACTCTTTGCTTTATCTGGATTCCATGCTCCTACATGAGCCTTTCCTCTTCTGTAAAGTGCTTTCACATTATTATTTTGGAAATTTAAAACAGATGTACAATGCTCAATTGTACCGTAATAATCTCCTTTGTTCAAGAGGCACTGAGAATAATTTAATAACAATAATAATTTCTGTTCATTGAAATTATTCCAATCTTCATCATTAGGTTTTTCTTTAACCATCAATTGCTCTAACACACCAATTGCTTTAGCATATAATTCAGAGGCTTTATGAAAGTTTTTTAATTTATACTCATCATTACCCTGTTTTTTCAGTTTTGGCACAAGTTGCACCAGTTCATCTTGTGTTAATTGCCATGTTTCTTTTTCATATTGTTCTGGCTGCTCAATTGCTATAATTTCCATGATGAACTCTAAATTTTGAGGTTGTTTGATTAAATTATTTAGATCATTATAGCCTATGCCTTCAGTTTGAAGGGTCATTGCACAACAATGAGTATTGTGCCTTTCTTCCTTAGGCTTGTGTGAATCCCTCAGAACTTTGGACACAAAAGGATATTCAAGTACTAGGGACTTATGGACAGTGAATTTACTGACTTCATTCAAAGCCATACCTCTCAACATTGATTCCCATACCTCCAACTTGAATTTTTTACCAATTAGAAGTTCAACAGGTTTGCCTGGTCCCAACTTTTTAGAATCGTCTAATAGAACTGAATCTTTATTCGCAATTCTGGTTTGGAAATGAAAATGAACTTTGGTGCCGTCTCTAAAGTTAATTTTTCTGGTACCAGCATATATGATTTCTTTAATAATAGGTCTAGATTCATCTGGATTCATGTTTTTTGATCTTGTCTCTTGATTCTTTGAGTAAAATGAAATGTTTCCCTTTCTCTGTAAATTGCAGTGAGGGGACAGGAATGAATTCAGAGTCCAGAGGCAAATCAATCTTTGTTAAAATAAAGGAAAAATCG
Organism: Micraspis discolor; assembly: GCA_030674115.1. Taxonomy (NCBI): domain Eukaryota; kingdom Metazoa; phylum Arthropoda; class Insecta; order Coleoptera; family Coccinellidae; genus Micraspis; species Micraspis discolor. The sequence continues at coordinate 10,533,506 of JARTUT010001740.1, forward strand.
ATTAATACAATCATTTACTTGTGCATGCGTTGGGTTCATTTTGATTTTTAATATTTTGACGTAATTGTGATGAAAGATGAACCAGAGATCTTGAAAGAGCATAAAATTCTGTGAGCTTATTCTATGGTGTGAGTGCTGAACCACAAAACACCAAGCCCGTTCGAGTGAAGAAGAAGAAGAAATCTTATGTATCTATGAAAATCTTTTAAGACATCGACAGATGTATCTGATAACGTCATGTCACTACAAAATATGAAAAGTTGTGTTGTTTGGATGGAAAGAACTCATCAAAAATGGGACCACAATGTAGAGTTTCTTTAACATAATAAAAAACAGAGCAATTATGAAATACAGTTCTTGAAAGAAGGAAATACTCAGGATCTAATATAATCATGTGCTTCTGAATAATGTTGCTGAAAATCATGTGGAAATCGTAAATTACAGTTCAGTAATACAACTGGTCTGTCAACTGAAGGTGCGTTGAAATGAAACTTATAAATCCAATGATTTTCTAGAATTTTAACTTTGAAGGCTGTAGGTATTTGATCACAATTTAAATTTTAGGAAAACTCAAAAATAAAATTGGAAGCAGAAACTTCAATGGAGAAAAAATTCCATTTCTATAAATCACCTAGTTAAAAAAATTATTTGGAAACCATTAGAAGCATTGTAGAATGTACAGATTAAATTTGCTTTTCATTAGAGGAAAATAGAATTCCTTGTGTATTTTGTTAGCTGCAGTAATCAAAAATTTTATCAGCAGCTGCAAACATTGAATGTAAAGAGAAACTTAACCAGTCATCAACTGAAAGTATGTTGAAGTAACACAGGAAAACCATCTATTCTTATTGAATTTGTTATAAAGATAATATTCAATTCTATTTCAAATTTCAGGATAACTCTATAAGAGAAGAAATAAAAGGCTCGAAGAGAAAATGTCATTTGTGTGAAGCAATCTATATTGATAATAATTTGAAAATTACAAGAAAAACCTAAAAATTAAAGCCACATCAATAAAAATCCTTTGAGAATTCTGTTAATGAAACTATGAAAAGTTGCTTCAAATTTATGTCATGTGTGCAATACTGAGTATCTGCAAAGCATCGTATCAATAGTTTGGGTGTTCTGAGAATGCCCCATATGGTAGCAATGAGGAGAAATTTTAAGGTAGATCATTAAATTGAAAGAAGAACCAGTAGAAGTGACCAAATAACTCTTTTTTTTTTTAAATTGGAATAAACTGAAATATACAAATTCAAAATATTGTTTGTTAAAACCATCATGAGATTTGTCATTGCTGTTCCTAAAGTTGGGAGATTAAGAAGTTCTTTCATTGCCTTTTTGTGTTTGTTTCAAATTTTCATCAAGTATAATCTCGAAATAATGGAAAAATAGATTTAATTTTCTTCGTTTTACTAGCTGTTAATATTGATATTTTTCATTTTAATCATTTCTTGTCATTTTCTTCATTCCTAGTTAGGTACTCACAAAATAATTTTTTCGGCAACCGTCCGGGAAGTACCCACTTTCCGGACGCTTTTTCTTTGAGAAAGAAGCCTTTCCGGCCTAGTCCGGGAAGTACGTACTTCCCGGACTAGGCCGGGAAGAATCACGTCGTTTTGATCATAGTAAATATGAAAATCTTGGTAGGTATATTTTTGATAAATGAAGTTACCATAGCACTGAGAAAACGGCTGACAGTTCATATAAAATTAGTTGTCAAGAATTTGCATGTTTTCTGATCGCAATCCCAATCCGCATTAAAATATGGAAAGCAGCAGTGATAGTGACAATGAAAATGTGCCTTGGGAAATTTCAATATAGCAGCCGCTGCTACAGCACAATTATTGCCTGAAAAATCAAAATCAAGGTATGAAAACGTGTATGATTCGTTCACGAAATGGATGGAGATGAAGCAATGCAAAATTATAACAGAGGATGTAATGTTGGCCTATTTGGCGCATAAATCAGAAACAGTCAAATCCTCCACTCTGTGGAGCATGTACTCTATGTTGAAAAGTACCATTTTAGTAAAGAAAATGTGAACATAGCCATTTTCCCAAAAGTTCTCGCATTTCTTAAAAGGAAGAATGTTGGTTACAAAGCCAAAAAATCAGAAGTTTTCAGCAGTGAACAGATCAGCAAATTCATTAGAGAAGCGGATAATGATACATATCTAATGCTGAAGGTGATTTTAACAAAATATTACGATTGTAGGATATAAAAGTATCAACTTACTTTTCAGGTAGCAACAATTATTGGGTTAGCTGGCGCGTGCAGAAGAGAAGAACTGACAAAAATGTCGATTGATTTAATAAACGATAAGGAAGACATGTTGCTTGTGAAAATACCGGATTCCAAAACACATATTGAGAGAACTTTTGTTGTAATTGGGCAAGAAAACCTGCTGTTGTATAGACAATATTTATCTTTACGGCCATCTCATACTCCACACAACAGATTATTCGTGAATTACAAAAGGGAAAATGTTCGATTCAGCCTGTTGGTATCCACACTTTCGGGAGTCTCGGAATGAAAATCGCAGAGTTTTTACATTTACCCAATCCTAAAAATTACACAGGCCATAGCATTCGTCGAACTTCGGCGACGTTATTTGCTGACAATGGTGGAAACATCACAAATTTGAAGAGACACGGTGGCTGGAAGTCTACCAATGTGGCTGAAGGATATATAGATAATTCCCTTGAAAACAAAATTAAAATTGCCAAGACCATTCAAAAATCACCAGAAGAAAATAATCGATGCGAAACGGAAACTTTGCCATCTTGTTGTGGCTTCAACAAAAGGAATTTAAATATACCAGGCATTTCAAACAAATTGAATCCCTTCAATATCAGTAATTGCTCGAATTTTAATATAAATATTAATATAAATAAGAATTAGAATGTTTCTGTTAATATGTGATATTTTCTGTTCTGTTTAATTTAAATAAGAATTAAAATATATAAAAAAGAAATGTGTCGTCTCATTGATTTGTTATTCTAGACGGTTGCCGAAAAAATATTGTACGCAACACGCTTGAAAATGGTTTTTTTGGACTCATAGACTTCTAGGACTCGCTTGCGCTCGTCCTAGAATTTTGTCTATTCGTCCAAAAAAACCCTATTTTCGGACTTGTTACGTAAATTACTATTTTATGATCATTTTTTACATGTATAGATATTATATGAGTCTAATTTAGTATTTTTTCCTTGTTAAATTTATTGTAGTTTCAGTAATTCCATTATAAGGATATAGAATACAGAGACAAAGTGGTCTCTGGTCTCGGTATATTTGATTTTCTGTGTATTTGATGTTCTGTGGTCTCGGTTGTCTCTGATAGAATATATCTTCCAATTAGTAAATAAGAAAAATTAAATTTCAAATTATGGTTTGCGAAAAGTGTGAAAAAAATTAGGTAAAGTAATAACACCTGATCCATGGAAAAGTGGAGCTCGAAATACTACCGAGGGTGGCGGAAGAAAAGTTGGTGAAAATAAAGCTTTGACAGCTGGTGTAAACCGATTTAATCCTTATACTAGTAAATTCACAACATGCAGGTGAGCAAATATAATTTTAAAATAAAAATTTGATCAACTATGTCTAAACTAAATAAATTCATAAAATTTTCAGAAGATATAAAAATTATAATACTTCACCAATTCGATCATTGTTTAAGAGTTTTATTATTTGTTCCAGAATATGCCGCCAGAAAATACATCAAGCTGGTTCACATTATTGCCAGGCCTGTGCATACAAGAAGGGCATATGTGCTATGTGTGGAAAAAAAATGTTGAGTACCAAAAATTATCGGCAGTCCTCTGCCTAGTGTAGTATTCTCAAAAGATGTAAACTTCAGTGTTTGAACCAATACCCCTGAATAACTTATGTTAAGCGAGTTGTATATATTTTTTAATTCCAATTGTAAGTATGGATATAATATATTTGTTAAGTTTCCTTTGGTGTATCATTTCATGAATCAGTTTAAAATTTTCATTTAAATTAGGATAGATGATTGGATTACTCTTACTGAAAAATGTTGGTAAACATGCTGATAACAAAGTGACAAGTGAGATGTTACAAACGTTATGTCAAATTGGTGGCTGCGTTACTGGATCGAAATATTTTTCGTTCATTTCAAGAATGTCAAAGAATTCGTCCTTTACATCAGAAGTTAATTTACATTCATATTTTCATTAAATTGTATTATAGTATCATTAAATTGATTTTAAAATGAATATGTAATTTTGTTTGGATTTATGAAATTAATTCAATCAAAAAATATATTTTTCTAAATTAAAAAGATTTGTCTTTGGTAAATATGAAAACTTTGAATTGAAGGGTCTCAGTAAGCTGATCTCAAATAACTAATAAATTGAATTTAGGAGCATAATCATGTGAAAAAACTATATATTTTTGACCGCAGAATCCAACAAAATATTAAAAAAATTGGGTTCTAATTTGAAAAACAGAAGTTATGGCCAATTTAAGATCACAATTTTCAACACAAAATTTGAAACACCCTGTGATGATATTTTTGAAATCCAAAAGATGCATGACCTTTTCACATCCTTCCTCTTCGATGTTGTAAAAACGGTTTACGCTCAGGATATTTAAAATAAGAGTAATGAACATATTACTGACTGAACATATTTGACTTTTTTTCCAGTTTTTTTTTGATATTTTGAAAACTATTCGATTTAATACAATGGTTTTAACAGAAATGTATTCACTATTGAATACTCGTTCATTCCAGGAATGGAAAACTTGAAAAAAAAATTTTTTCGTCGAATTCATTTTCACACCCTGTATAACCGGAAGTTTTTGGGCTTCGTTAATATTTTAGCTCTGTAGAGAACTTCGAACAATATCATAATCCCAATTTTCAGATTTCAAATATGTCTAGTTCTCCAGAAACGTCTAATAGGCACTCGAACTTGAGACACCCTGTATTGTAAATACTGTGTTATAAATACATTTTATGCTTAACAATTAAAATTTTTATTTGAAAAACCATAATACATCTGTAACTGTTGATTTACGAAACGCAACCATTAATTCAAAATTCTACGGATTCTGCAGATCCGATGTATGCACAATCTGGCAACAAAATCGTAAATTATACAGCACTGCGCATACAGGTACTGATCACATGTTTCTATGGTTCCCCATATGTCATCCGCGTCACCATAGAGTATAAATGATTCTGTATTCTATGATCTTATAAATGTTTTAGGTTAAAATATTCGATTTTGCTGCGGTTAAAAGTTGACATTTAATTAAAAACTTGTTACTTTGCACAAAATACTGTTAATTTTGCCATTTGCAATAAACATTCAAATAAATAATAAATGTCTTCTAAGCGCACTGTATATGTTGGTGGTCTTGCTGAAGAAGTCGATGAAAAAGTATTGAATGCTGCATTCATTCCATTTGGAGATATTGTTGATATTCAGATACCCCTTGATTATGAAACTGAAAAACATAGGGGCTTCGCATTTATTGAATTCGAAAATGGTGAAGATGCAGCTGCTGCTATCGATAACATGGTACAAATACAAACAATAAAATTCTGAAAAGTGATGTTTCATTATTTTATGATTTTAGAATGACTCCGAGTTATTCGGTAGAACAATTAGAGTGAACTTAGCTAAACCCCAAAGAATTAAAGAAGGCTCTACCAGACCTGTTTGGTCTGAGGATACTTGGTTACAATCTCATGCAGGAGAAACATTGAAGAAAAAGAATGACAATATTGATGATGAAGCTATGGATACGGTGCATATTTCATTCTTATTTTATTTCTGTAACATTTTGCAATGTCTAAAAAAGATCCAAGAGTTTCAAGTTTATCCAATGATTTTCAGTCAAATGATAAACAAGAGGAAGTATCAAAGGTGAAAAATCCACAAGTATATCTTGATATAAAAATTGATAAAAAGGAAGTTGGTCGAATAACTATCCTCTTGAGAGCTGATGTAGTGCCTAAAACTGCAGAAAATTTCAGATGTTTGTGTACACATGAAAAAGGATTTGGCTTTCAAGGAAGTATTTTTCACAGAGTCATCCCAGGTTTTGTATCCTTCTCATCAATAATTTTAAATTTAAATTTTTATATCAACTATGATGAACCAGAAATAGCATAAATATTATTACAGAGGTATCTTTTTTGCAATAATAACTTAGTTGTTATCAATTTTTCAATATTAATTATTTATAGTATTAGGTCAGACAGATTTATTACTTCTAAACTGATTATTTTCCTTATTGAGTAAAGATGTGTCAAGGTGGAGATTTCACGCATCATAATGGAACAGGGGGGAAATCAATATATGGTAAAAAATTCGAAGACGAGAATTTTGAGTTGAAACATGTCGGACCAGGAACATTGTCAATGGCCAATTCTGGTCCTAATTCAAATGGATCTCAATTTTTTATATGTACTGAGAAAACAGATTGGTTAGATGGAAAACATGTTGTATTTGGGCATGTTATAAGTGGATTGGATGTAGTAAGAAGAATGGAAAAATGTGGCTCCAAGTCTGGAAAACCCACTGAAAAAATAGAAATTTCTGGATGTGGTGAAGTTTCTTGAATGCTTTAAGTGGGGAATAATTATATTATTTTTTTTAAATAAAGAGTCCAATGAAAATCATATTTTATTTTTATTGAGTTCATTTTTGAATATATGATTGCATACAAGTAACTCTGCCAACATAAGTATACAATAACATTCGAAACAGAGAATTAACCAGGAAAACTTCACTCTAATGTAGGTACTCATTCTTGATTTTAACAGTTATAGTTGAGTAGGAAGATTTGGGTCTCTAGTCTATGGTCAAAACATTGTGATGTGGTGTAGTGAGGAATTCGACACAGGACAAATGATGTTGTTTGGCATGGATGCAACATAATTGTTTTTAATAATCTCTTTTTGTATGTAGAATGAGTGGAAAAACTACTTTCAAAGAGAATAATTCAGTGTAATTATTCTTTGCTTTCATTGGAGCCCTGGTTACCATGGCAATATGTCAATAATAACATTTTATTCATGAGGAAATCTATTATTGTGAATATCTTTCATGAAACGAATTATTATTTAATTATATAAGTGTTACTAGTGGAAGCAAATTTTTTGAAAATGGAGGTAAGTTTATTATAACTACTATGCCTTGCCTCGCTGGATAAAGTTGCTTTGTAATGTGAATTGAATAAGTCGTGGCCTTTGAATGGAAGGTTTACTTGTTTGTTTATAGATTGTTCTAATTTCTGAAACGGAACCAATTTCATATAAGAGATTTTTCTGGTTAGAACTGTAGTTGACAGAAACTTCCACCTCTTACGGCGTTAGAATATTCTAGATATAACAAAACTGTGATTCTGTTATGTTCGTCTATAACAAAAATCTTTCCAAATAGTGGTTCGACATTTGGCACAAGCTAGCATACAACAGCCAATGCTTGAAGTAGGTTTTTAATTATTCAACAAGTGGCATCTGCATGGGATATGGAATAATAGATTTCTTTCCGACTTTTATCTAAAAACATGCCAAATTTCGATGTGAAATCTCAAATATTGAGCGAAATATAGCCATTTTCGTTACTCTCAAATTTGATTTAAAATTTTCAACAATAATTCATAACTCATAAACCGTTAAAGATAGATAGAGAAAGGTAAAATTAATCAATTTAGTTATTTATGGACAATCATGAAAAAAATTTAAATACGGGGTGATCCATTCAAAATAACAAGGCTGTTGCCAAATTGCCATATATCTGGCAACACTGGAAATTTGAAAGTATCTATTTCAGAAAAGTATCTTAGATAACCTATTATTGATCTAAAAAATTTGAAATGTTTTGCGTGAATATTTTACATAATAATTTAATAGGACACCTGATACACTATCTACGTTTCACAAAAAAATTATAATCTAAACAGCTTCTTCTGGATGTTACAGATTCTTTGTCAGTAAGTAAGTGTATAATCTTTACTCTTTAAGAAAGTATCTTTGTGCATGGACGAAGATCCTAAAATTTGATCACAACTAGAATATTTCGAAGTTATATTTGGATAAAGCGATGGCACGTCGCTGCTTAATAATTAATGGACATGTGCCAAAAAAAAATAAAATATAATCTTCAACGTATACTTACGTTCAAGAATGAATAAAACATTTTCAGATGAAGTGATCGAGTTTCTCAAAAATTTCTTTTATGTTGCAGGAAGAACTTGAGCTTCAAGATCTCAACAGTCCTCAGTCCTCTAAAACTTTCATGAAAAGAGACAATAAGGTTGGATCTCCACCACACACATCAAAACTATCTGCAGCTGGTGATGGTAACAACATCACCAACTTATTTTTAATAAAGCATCATCTCGACCAAAAACCGCACTCTTCTACGTTACATAAAAAACTTGACAAGGATTTCTCTCAAAAATCTGATACAATTTCTGAAATATCTCAGATATCAGAAGAACTTTCTCAAATTGGAAGAAGAGCCTCTGTTGACAGTCCCAGTAAAGCCGATTCAAAATCTTATAGGGATAGAGTAAAAAGTAGGTTTCAAATGATAAAAGAAAATGTTGGAAAGTCAACTCATAAGGCTAGTTTCAAGGATGCCACTAAAAAGTTGATGATGGAAAAAATCAGGCAGGAAAATGATGCAATTGATTCAGAAATTGAGCGGAAAAGAAAATTATGGGGAATGGCGAATTTAGACGACAAAAAAAAGTTGAATTTTTTTATAGGTGGAAATGGATACTCTGAGGTGAGTTTATAAAATATAAAAATATTATTATAAAAAAATTATATAAAAAAAACCATTAGTGTCGGTTTTCATTATTAGAGATGATAAGTGGGTGAAGTAGGAGGAGTTGAGGGGTAATTACCTACCCCACCGACCGCATTTTAGTTTAGAATGAAATAGATATAACTACAGCAATAACTTGTGATTATATGAATGTGCATGATATTTTTTATGACAGCATCTTATTGTGAAAAGTTGCAGAGGGTTTTCTCATCTGTAAAGATCACCTCCTCCCCCACAAATTCTTTCAAGGACCGCCATTGGTCCAATTACCGTCATTGACTAGGTTGAGTCACCGTAATTACGGTGACTAACAAGATCGTGGCGACAAAAGAGGGTCGGATTCTGATTCTTAATTGGTCCGGTTTCTGATTTGTCAGCTCCATTATCTTGCGGTTTCTCTTGTTTTACTACTGAATCGTCGTATTCTCAGTACATTTTTTCTTTGAATTAGCATTTTAAGTTTAGAATTATTTGTGAGGGCAATTTCGAAATAGAAATCAACATTTTCTTCCACTCATGCATTCACAATAAATCAACCAATATATTCAGTTTATCGTAAAAATCATATTCGCATTGGTTCAAATTTAGCAAAAAGATGGTAGATGGGCGGGGCGTAATATCCAATTCAATGGCGGTAACACGGGGTGGGGTTAGAGAAGGTAATTATCCCAAAGAGATTATCTGCAATTCAGATATTTATTTAATTTTCTTTGCATTTTTTATATGGGTTTAAAGGAGATGAAAAAGTCACCAGATATTCATAATGATGTAGAAATATTCAATAAATCTACAGAGCAACTGATTGACCAACCTGTTCAGGAAGATTGTTTGATAGAAATGAAATATCCAGAATACTTGAGATCTCAAGAAAAATTCTCTGAACTGGAACTTTTGTTCAGGCCAACTGGGTAAGAAAAAATACTTATGACGTAACTCAATATGTATTTGAATCTGGGACATATTTGAATGGCTTCATTGAAAATGGATTTCATATTTGTTAATTGATTTATTGTTTCTTCTATCAACGCTAGAGAATTCAATATTAGTGCAGAATTCAATATCCTGATTATTTTTTTTCAATGAAATGCCCTAAGATATTAAAACTCTTCATTCGCACATAATATCAATAGGTACACTACTATATTCAATAACTAAACAACAATACCACCAGTACTATTTATTTTCACTGATAACTTTGAACTGAACCACTCTTTTTCTTCGAAAACAGTGCCTATAGATTTGCCCAAATGCCCGTCCGCTTGTTTGTAGACAGGATTACGTCCCAACGGAAGGAGCTAGAGAAATATTTTTTTCAAATTACTCTTTTTGAATAATTCGCTCATGTTATGCATTCTATCATACGAGTATGAATACATTGATACCATTTTCATTATCGACAATAACTGATACTTTCGGATATACGATCTTAAAAACTTTTAATAATTACTGGATAGGATTTGTTTCAATAAGTCTATCATTTATCAACTACTTGGTATAGCGCAGATATTATTTGTCCACACAGAACCTAATTTCAAATCTAGCATTATGTGGGTAACATTCAGTAGGTCTTGAAAATCAGAACAAATATATTTCGTAGTTTCTACTTGAATAAATTGAATTATTAAAACATTACCTGAACTGAAAATTAATTTTATGCATACTTATATCCGATCGTACTGATGATTCAATACTCTGGCTATAATAGCTCCCCTCTAAAAATATACGTATATTAAGTCATTATCAGTACCTAGAATTTGATTTTAGGAAACCCGTCGGATTGTTGGAGAAACTCGTAGATAGAGAACCAATATATTTGGAGGATGAAGGATTCTTTGTACCCTCGAGACCAAATATTCCCCGAAGATACATCAATAAGCTAGAAGAACGTCTTTTGATCAATGGAGACAGGTTGGTTTTATTAATTTGAGAAGTTACCTTATTTTTCAAATTAATACATTTTTTGGTAGAAACTTTTTCAACGTTCAAGGTGAACTAGACATCTTAGAAAGCCCTATAACATATTCTTCAATTAGACCAGCAGAATTTCAAGATATGGATAACACATTGACAGTATTCACTGAACCTATTTTGAACGATACAGAATGCCAGGAAATTCTTGTAATAAAAGAAAACATACTTCAAGTTAATATTAAAAATTTAACATTCAACCACCATCCCTTATTCAGTTTTGAACATGTGCTAGCAAGGCAACTGAAGAGAATGGTTGAAGAATATGAAAAATATAAATCTCACCATATTTTAAAGAAAATGTATAATCGCCTTGAAGCATCAAGACATCTCCTAACGCATTCCGAAGAAACAGGAAATGTCAAAAAGGAACAAATATCGAAATATAAAAGAGATATCAAGGAGTTGAGAGAGACTCTTTTCATTCAAGGAAGAGAAGAAAGAAAATTATTGAAATCAATTTTAACTATGTGGAAAAATATAAAAAAATTAAGATCAAGGAATGGGTACACAACAACTAACGTGAAACTAATAATTAACAAAGAATCTCAAAATTTAGAGGCAGATAAAAATCATTGGGATGAAAATATTCAGAAAACGTATCAGGAAATTTTGAAAGAATATAGAGATGAATTTAAAAACAAAATGAGAAATTATAAAACAGCTGTGGAAGAATATCAGAATAGTCCACGTTCAGAGACAATGGATGATTCTCCTAAAAAACCTACTTATAACGTTGATGAAGATGCAGTTTTCAAGCAGGTGAAATTAAAATTTCAGGAATCATTCAGGAGTCCTGGAGAGCCGATGATAAGGTTTAAATTGAATGAAAGTGTTGTAATTAGTACAGAGGTAGAAAACCTTCAAGAAATTTCTAGACGAAATCTTGTAGCTTCTACCAAAATATTACTCAAAGTAATATGTAATGAACTTACTGTTTGTAAGACAAAATCAATTTCATTGGGTAACAATTTTGAATGTTATTTCAACGAGAAAATTTCAATACTTCTAACCAATGTTCCAAAATACATCAAAATAGTTTTGATTGAACAAACAAACATTTTACATAAAGATTCATTTATCGAAATAAATTTGAATGTTCCACCTCAATCAACTTCAAAATCAAACTGCAATTTTGGTCGACAAGAGTTTCAAAAATGGAGTTCCATCAGATATAAACACGAAGGCGTTGGAAGCGGTGTTAGTATACTAGAACTACTGAAGAAGAATGACTTAGATATTCCTGTTGATTTTGAGGATTTCAAACTGCATACATTCGGTACTATACAATATCAGTCATTTTGGGAAAATTCAAAAGTTAAAGAAAATTATGATGGTACAATTATTGATGACGCTTTGGAAGCGATTATCGACAAAAATGGTACGATTCAAATAGATAAACTGGGCGAATGGATTAATCGGACCAAACCTGATCCTCAAAATCCAAAGAATTCTGTTCTTTTTGAATACGTGCAAGGATTCAGTGATGATTTGACTGCATTGAAGATAAATAAGTATTTCAGGTAAGTCTAAAAAAATAGTTCGTTTGGTCACCTAATGAATATGTCGTTTTGGGAAAAACGTTTTTTTATTCACCCTCGAAAGTACTACGTTGTAAAGATGTAGAATTCTCCCTTGGACGTCTTGACTTGTTGGGAGCTTTATTCTGGAAAACCTGAACAAATTTGGCCTTCTTGTTGATGTGTAGTTTTAGTGATGGGTGCTTGGCAATTGGCAAACCTGTAATAGCCCCAAAGGGCGTCATAATTCAATAGGTCACCCACCTAGGGATACCCGATATATATTTTTGGCGCTCTTGTTCACCCGAACAGAGTGCCTATCATTTTGCCCAAATGTCTATAATTTTGGAATATCGAGCCGAAAATGGTCTTAATCGATTGGGTTCGACTCGCTGATGAAGAATCCGTGGCGAAACTTGAGTCTGTCCAACCGGCCGGCCGTATCCTCTCTAGCATCCAAAAGAGTTGAGCTAGAGTTTTCATATTTTCAGAATAGATTAATTGTCCAAATATCTCGGTCAAGTTCGTTATTGGACCAATTCCGTCGGATGGTTCAGTAGCTATGAGCATCTGAAATTTTGTTTCCTCAATAACTACTAGAATATCCATCCGATCAAGTTGATACTTAAAATATTGTTGAGAGAGGCTGCAACAAAACGGCTCGCAAAATTTCGCAGAAATCGTCAGGCTTGAAAATTTCTTAAAAATTCCCCAAAAAAAGTTTATCAATACTCACTATCTCATAAGATTTTTTTCGGATTTCAATAAAAATTCGTGAATATATTGAGGTGATATCTTACTTATCCTCAAATTTCATTGTCGTAACTCTTTTCCATCTGAAGATATGATCATTTTTTTCATTTACTCAAGAGAAAAGAGAAATGACATGAAGTCCCGGTGATTTTCTCTAAACGATGGCCATCACAGATCGATATTCGATTGACAAATGCCGGGCTCATTAATCAGTGTCAGTTGGCGTAATATTAATCAAAGTTTTTCATAACGGAAAATCATAGAGATAGAATTCAATCTCGGTGGCTGAAATAATATACGTTGTCAAAATTCAGAAAAGCACAGACGTAAGTTTTTAGGGGAAGGGAATTATAGCTTCGAACAAAACTTGGGGAAAATTATGAGTAGTTATTTTTAATTTGAGATATAAGTTTGTTCATTCATTAGGCGTTTATATTTGCATCACATTGTCCCATAGTACGAGAAAAGACTATTGTTCACCTGATCAGAGTGCTTATAGATTTGTTATGGTTTGAATATTTACTCGCAAGTAGGTCAACAAGAGCGCCAAAGCAATCTGACCTCACGTCAGTGCTTTCTACATTTTTATACAATAGCTTCATTCGGGTTCAAATTCTGACTGTTCCAGAACCATCAGAAGCATGCGCATTTCAGTGTTCGGTGTTCCGGTTTTCTCTGACTATTTTCGAACCGAGTAGTCCGAGGTTCGGGTTATATAAGGATTTTTTCTGACGGTTCTGGGACTATCCACAGGACCATTTTAGGATTTTGCTGTAGAACCGCCTTAGGAGGGAGGAGTTAACCTATTTATTTCGTACACAAAAATAAACAAATATAACATAGATGGTTTCAAATCGTGCATAAATTGGTATTTAGTTAAATGATGATAAATTAATATTATCAAGGGTTTTCAGGGGCAGGATTATGAGATTTTTTCATTTAATTGAGTTGTTTAATTCAAATTGCAAGAATTGTAATAACTATAGTTATTACAATGATTTAAGTTTTCTAAATAATCATTTCGAATTCCTTAACTATTTTTAAATATATAAATAGCCTTATTAAAATTTTTTTTTCAGCTATCGGCAATGTATAAAATGTGCATTATGATTTATTCTTGAAATATTCATTATTCCATTTGCTTTTCTTTTAATATATGGCTTATATGATCACGGGAATCAAATTGAAATTTTCTGCTGTATCCGATTCAAATACTCCTACGAGTTTGCGCATTTTGCCAAATGCAACGTGTTCCGGTTTTTCTCTGACAATTTTTGAACCAAATCTTTAAATTGGTTCGCTGTTCCGGTTTTTTCAGTACAATCCCAGTACAGTACAGTTTTTTGAAAGTCGGTATTATATTAACCTGAGTGGGTGGGAGTAATTACTCTATTACTTTCCCTTGTAGCGGTGCCATTGGCAATAGCTGCAAATTGTTCGAAGGCGGACGAAGTGAACATACGTCCTTTAAATTAGCAATAATTACGCAAATCAATGGAACACCAGTTTGCAACCTTACTAAAAATAGCGCTATGTCGAAGATTCCAATTGGTAATATGAAACGAATGCACAAAGCAGACTTTGGACAAGACTTTGAAGGACTTTTTTAACAACCAAAACATGTTTTGTGGAGTCATAATTCTATTTGAGGAGATTTTCGTCGACACTTCTAGCGATCTGCTGTTGCTGGCAAACTAAATTCATGCCTAATATAATTTAATTGTAAGCCAAAAGTTCAAAAGAATATATATATATATATATATATTTGAGACGGCAAAAGAAACTTCAATAAACCACCAACATGCAGGTGTTCTCGCAACATAATCAAACTGAGATGTGGTTTGTGGTAACAACTTGAACAACATACTGTTTAATGACGAAGCAAAATTTCAACGGTCATGTTAATAAGCAGAATTGTCGGTACTGGGTAGTGGAGAATCCGAGACGAAAGCATAGCCCAAAGGTCGTGGTTTGGGCCGCTATGTCTGCTAAAGGCATAATTGGTCCTTATTTTCGTGAAGATCAACGACGCCGAGCAATTAATGTGAATAGTGACCGTTATTGCGATATGTTGCGGAATTGTTACAGCCAGATTATTCTCTAATAAAGTCATTTCGCGAAGGGGTAACATCAACTGGCCTTCCAGAAGCCCCGACCTTAGCCCGCTCGACTATTTTGCATGGGGATACCTTAAAAGTAAGGTTTATCAAAATAATCCGACGAATCTAACCCAGTTTAAGCAATTATCAGGTCAGAAATGGCAGCAATATCAATAGCTATGTGTCAACGTGCTATCGCCAATCTTCGTTCCCGTTTAGAAAAGTGCCAGCAACGCAACAGTCATCATTTGGACAACATCATCTTTTCCAAATAATTCTCCAATTTATATGTTAATAATAAACAATGAACTTTTTTATTGTTCACAAATCTTTTGTTTTATTGAACTCACAAATACCCGATAACCTTTCTGGACGCCTTGTAGATTAAGTATTAAAAAAATTAAAGATTACCTGTGGGATTGGTACAAAGTTGGCCAGGCCAGCAAATAACTTAAACAATATTGATATTGCAGCAGAAAGTTTTAGCAAAACAAGGTAGTTTTGCAGGGTGAACTTTAGTAAAATCGAACCGAAAACGGACTGTTTATTGAAGATCCCTCTACCGCTTATTATATTTTTGATATCCCCTATTCAAAATTTCTATTGCAGATTAAATCCTCACCAGGAGTCTCTAAAATTCTGCGATACTTCTTTGATCGATGAAAATATCCGCATGAAAATTCTACAACTTCGTAATCAAAATGAACCAGAATTCGACGGAATGGTAGTTCCGAATCGTATAAAAGAAATTCCAACGAATATTTTGAAAGATTATAAGCGAAGAATAGCGAATGAAAGAGAAGGATTATTTATCGAAGAAGCAAAAGTTGAAGGATATGATTCTAAAAGAAGAAACGGAACGAGAATCATGAAGCAGATACACACGAAAATTTTTCAAAAGTGTAAAAACTCTACTAATAACTTGGAACTTGAAGATATATTGGATGAAAAATACTTGGTTTATTTAGAGTAAGTAAGGAGAGAAAACATGACACTTATGAAAATGAGAAAAATAAATAATAATAAAACTAGAGCTTTAACCTCAAGTAAATCAGCTCTTATGATATCAGGGTGCACATTTATTTTTGGAATGGAAGTCGTGTTTTTCGTTATCAATTCATGATATCTTAAAATCTACTTTTTCAGGCGCTGCATCAAAACTTCGACTACTAATTTCTTCAATTGGTTCCGTTGGAAACCTCAGTTGAATCAACCGCTACCCGAACTCAAGAAACGGAACGTAGAAAAGATTGATTCTAATGTCCAAGAATTATCTAGTTTGGTTAAAATATCTGTGAAGGTTTTAGGTGCTCTTAATGTTCCATATAGAGATTTGTCAGTGCTGAAGAATCGTCGTTCATTCGATGACCAAACGCTCGCAAAAAATACGGTGAAGTCATTTGTGGAAGTCCGATACAACGATATATTTGATCGAACAAAAGCTGTGGAAGGTACTCAACCAGTGTGGAATGAGGAGCTTGCATTGATTCTCAGGTCAGCAATAAAACATTTCCAATTCATGGCTCCATACATCATAATACAAGTTTTACCATCAATCACCAGGTTGTAGCCCAAGTATTCTACCGAAACGACAGCCTTTTCGCCTATAAGCCTATAAAAAAGTAAATGAAGGTTTACATGTTGCGGGAATATTTTTCGACCTGTCCCGAGCTTTTGATTCATTGAATTTCTCATTTATGTCTAGTAAACTCTATAACTTGGGTTTTCGGGGTATATTTTTGAGTTGGTTGATGAGTTATTTAACTGATCGCAGAATGTCTGTCAAGGTCGGTGGTGTAAGTTCTGGGAAGTATGGCCTGGGTCTAGGGGTTCCTCAGGGCTCTGTGCTGGGACCTTTATTCTTCATTTTGTTTATAAATGATTTGCCGGATTATGTTCTTGCTCATTTGATCATACTTTTCGCGGATGATTCATCATTTTTGGTAACTGCGGGGAGTTTTGGGGAGCTTGAGGACCTGATAGCCCTACTATTTCAAACGTTTACCACTTGGTGTCGTAGGAATAATTTGATAGTCAACATAGAAAAAACAGTAGGCATTCACTTCAAACTAAAAAATTTCGGTGGAAAACGACCTGTCTTCACTTGTGAAAACTTGTCAATAACTACAAGTGGCTCCGCTAGATTTCTTGGAGTACAAATTGACGAATACTTACGATGGAACCAACATATTGATTCGGTTTGTAAAAACTGAATAACTCATATTTTGCCATAAATAAGAACAAAAATTTGTTTTCCCTGCATTCACTGTTGGATGTGTATTATTGTACAGCTTATCCACACATGGCATATAATGTTCTTATCTGGGGAGGTTCTATCGAACTGGAAAGGGTGTTGATTTGTCAAAAGAGGATAATCAGAGTAATTTTCAATTTGTCACATTTATCTTCGTGTCGACCATATTTTATAGCGAATAATATTCTGACTATGTCATGTATTTATATATATGTCTCCTTTATGTTAAGAATAATGAAAGCGTTATGCACAAATTGTCGAGTCGTCATCATCATTTATAAATTAATTATAATATATATAATAATAATTATATAATTATAAATTTTGAAGAATGGTTAAGTTGATGATTATACACCTTGTATTAAAATTTCAACCCTCTGGGGTGAAGGCCAAGTGGAGGAGGGGGTGAGTAAGATTTTTTTCTCATAACTCGGGACAAAAAATTCCGAATGGGTTGAAATTTTAGGGAATGGTTAAGCATACAATTATCTATCTTGTGTTGAAAACAAGATATTTCGTTCCCCAGGCTTTATTGACTGGACTAGAACTTCATTTCAAGAAGGCAATAAAGCACCAATTGTGTGATGGATGTTATTATTCGGTGGCGGAATTCATGTTGGATTTGTGAAATGAGATGATTTTATTTGTATCTCTTGTAGGTACCTTTGTTTGCCGACCTGTCCCATACTTTTGTAGTCTTAAGGGATCAATAAAGATTATTATTATTATTATTATTATAAGACACAGGCCCGGGTATAGGGAAGGGGTGGCAAGCGCCCCGGGCGCCAGCTTAGGGGGGCGCCAAAATTAACCAAAGGATAATTTTTTTTTTATTATCTCGGAAAAAATTAATATTCTAATGCTATAATAGAAACTGTAAAATGGAAACATGATAAACCATCACTATGCCGAAAATCTTTGAAATAAATGAGGATTCAACCGATCAATTATTAACTTCATATCATTCAGTCATCTACGAATGACGTAAAACAGGAAAGGAACAATAGGAAGATAACATTAAAAATTAAAGTATTTTAATTTTACGAGAAGTATTCAATATATTTCGTATGAATTGATGTCATAAGAGTGTTCTACTAAATTACTGGAAGTAAAATTGAAATTATGACTTCACGGTAAAATATATAGGGTGTTGAAAAGAGACAGGGCATCGTATATTATTATGAGATAATTTGTTATTATTGAATTGATAATAACGTAAGACAGGGCACAGGGTACTGAAAGCTTTTTTTTTAATCGCGTTTTCTTGGAGAGAAAGTTTTCACAAATCTTTTCGGAGATTTTTTGAAATCAGGATTGCTCAGCTCATGTTGACTTGGAATGTGGTATATAACCTTGATTTAGATTTTTCTTAAATTACTGAAACTTCAATTACTCCTTCCATTCACGTCGATTCATCATGCTAAAAGCTGAAATATTTTCATTCTATTTTTGTGAATACAAGAAATTTATTATTATTATTTCTTCAATCAATTTTGAATTATAATTGGGAGTCATTCATTGAATATCAATAGAATATGCAGGGTGTTCCTAAATTGAACGTACAAAGGAAAGGGGGAGATTCTTTGAGTAAGTTGAAGAAAAAAAGTTCCATACACATGGGGTCACAAACGTTTCGATTTCGAGGAGCTGATAGATGCGTTCGCAGAAAGAAAAGCGCGCCGCTTGAAGCTGTGAAGAAAAAAATCTAATTTCTTTCTTTGTGATATTTTTTTTAATAAGTATTAGTATTTATTTTCATTGCTCATTTTTATTTTATGTTATTTTTTATGTGATATTTTTTTCATTATTAGTATTTAGTTTTATTATTTATTTCTTGTTATTTTTTATGAATAATTCATATATTACACAAATGAAGAAATTATGTATATATATACATTTTTAAAGCTTTCAATTCTCATATTCAACCTTAGGGGGGGCGCCATCATGAATTTTTGCCCCGGTCAGAAAAAAATCTTAGATCTAGGCCTGTATAGACATTTGTATCTTGACGTTCACTTCATACCGGTATAGGTACATCTGGTATTCATCGATGAGTGAGGTGATTCATGGAAAACGATCCGGTCTTTCGATAGGGTGATTACGATGCTGAATTTATTGATGCCTATTACTCTTGATACGAAAGTAATAATTTTGAGCTCATCTAGACGGCTTCTTCTAGATATTGTTCATTTAAAGAATAACATTAAGTATCAGTTATTTCAAACAAAATCGATATTTCGATTTACGCTACTTAATATTATTGGAATTTTTTTGACGATGGACAAAATATAACTAGAGAAAAATCTCAAACTCCATGTTGATAGAATTTTTTTGATGTCTATGCTCATATTATTTTTTCCATTTCGTTAGATTGTGGATTTTTCTTTTCCTATTGATCTATTTTGATATTTTAGCCCTTCCCATTTCGACTATCTGAATCCAAATTCTTTGGGTGGTTGTGTATTGCTGAATATGTTCGATGAATTAGACCAGAACAAGGAAAATGAAGAAGAGAAGTCACGAAATTGGTTGGGCTCACTTGAAGTACCTTTATCGGCAATTTGCAGTAGTAATGGTGTAAGTCAAGCATCCAACTCAAGAATTCATTTCTTTCAATGATAATTCGATGATTTTTGATGTTTTACTTATTTTAATCAAACATCACTGGTGAACTTACTCATTTTAAAATCAATGAATTCGAATTTTCTGTAGCTAATTAATGCCGGATAAAAATTCCTCATTTTAAAGGATTCACCCAAATGTTTATTTTCCAGATGTCGGGACATTTCAAACTAAACACTCCTTATGTTTTATTTGGTTATGTTAAAGATGATAATTCTAATTCAAATAGTCAAAATATCTCATCGAATCAAGTTTATTTAAATCTTCAGTTGAATGTTCATCCCAAAATTCCCAAACTGATTCCAAGCATCGTAAGTATTCAGCTGGTGCTATCATTTTTAGTATATATTTCTGATAAGTAGAGGTTTACTAATTCAAATGGTCGCCATTTAGTATTATTCTTTTTTTTTTTTGACGCACGGCAATTTATTTCTAGTGCATATAAAACACACAGGGTGTCCCGAAATTCAATAACGTGGTACTGAGATGCATCAGTTTTGAATAAAAAAAGAAAAGAATTAAATCACTTCGTGATGCGATAACTAATATTTTTCAAAAAATTTTGATATAAGACAGCCTTAGTTGCAAAATTTTAGGGTATTTTTTTAGTGTAATCTAAAATTTTATTGCTAAGAATAGCAACCAAATCGAAAAATATCATTTACAAATAATGAAATATTTCGGACGAGTTTTAGTTCAAAAAAATTATCACTTGACTTTAACACTCCATGATTGAGAAAAATGTATCATACAATAGGAAATTTATTCATTTCACCAGAGGGAATTGATATAATTTTCACAAAACAAAATTCAGAAATTCAATGATTTCTACAGAATTAAATTCAATAATTTCAAGAAGAGAAATGTCGAGAAATCGATAATAATTCCAAAGGAAATGAAGAATGTTTAACGAAACATGAAATTCTAGAATTTCAGCAAGGAATATACTCAGCATACAGCATTTCCAGCGATGGAACTAAACTTGGGTCAAAAAGGTATAAAATAATGGTCTCATAAACCAGCAGAATAACAATGGTCACAAGTCAAGATACTCAAGGCAAACGCAACATCTGTCCAACACGCGACTTCGAAGAAACCCAGAAGGCGAACCAAAAATCAGTTTTTCTCAAAACGGCATATTAGTGCTCCGATCTATTGGGTGAACAAAGATCAAGTTTTTTCAGGTGACATATTATTTCCGCAATTTGTTGACTTCAATCACCCTTTTATTTTTCACATCCTTGTCCTGGGACTAATTATAAATTTACGCCCCAAGCACAATTGACGACATTTCCGTACGTTCAATTCTATGGCCCCATATTTCCCCAGACCTGAATTAAGTACATTTTTTTTACTGTATAAATAACATAGATAAATAAAAGTATAAAAGATAGATAATCATAAAAGAAAGAGTACAATAAATGCCAAATCGAGGAGCATATGCACGACTTGTGAAGAGGTAATTTATGAGGCGATGCATTATCATTGACTTTCGGGACATCTGTAGAATCACAGGTGTTGTTATCAGTTGTTCCTCTAGCAAGACAATTGGAGCATGAAATAATCTTAGATATATGTTTTGTTAATATGAAATTCTACCTCTTTTTTTCCTATGATGGAAGATTATTCAACAAGTTATTAATATTCCAGGAGGAATTGCCTAGCAGCGACTTACCCTTTATTAAAGATCATATCATTAAATGGAATGAGAGTTATAATCATAGTTTCCCATCTAGGAAATTTTCTGCTCTTGCTATAAATTCAAGTGGCAAAACTACGAGTCTGGTTAGATATATAAGGGCCTTAGAACCACCACAGTTGAATAATGAGGGTTTTGATCTGGATCCAGACCAATGTGCCAAATTTGTGTCCCTGATCCCTTTCACGAACTGCAACCACTTTTATCAAAATGTTTGGCTTTCTACAGATGTGAGTATTTTATATTTTTACCTCTACGCTTTTTGAATCTATATAAATTGTTTTCAGTTTATACATTAAACAGACCTGTTTCTCACACTTGTTCACCGTTTATATAAAAAAAAAAACAGTAATTAATGACAACAAATTATTCTTGATTATTTTCTGAAAATAGTTTTGGTTTAGCGACGAAATTTACTGAAATTCCTTATTTAATTCGATTCGGTGGTCAAATTCATTTTTGGGTAGAACTTTACCTTATCCCCAGTGGGAAACGTTTTTCTGTTTGAATTCATGATCTGACAATTTTTTACTGTATAAATAACATAGATAAATAAAAGTAAAAGATAGATAATCATAAAAGAAAGAGTACAATAAATGCCAAATCGAGGAGCATATGCACGACTTGTGAAGAAGAGGTAATTTATGAGGCGATGCATTATCATTGACTTTCGGGACATCTGTAGAATCACAGGTGTTGTTATCAGTTGTTCCTCTAGCAAGACAATTGGAGCATGAAATAATCTTAGATATATGTTTTGTTAATATGAAATTCTACCTCTTTTTTTCCTATGATGGAAGATTATTCAACAAGTTATTAATATTCCAGGAGGAATTGCCTAGCAGCGACTTACCCTTTATTAAAGATCATATCATTAAATGGAATGAGAGTTATAATCATAGTTTCCCATCTAGGAAATTTTCTGCTCTTGCTATAAATTCAAGTGGCAAAACTACGAGTCTGGTTAGATATATAAGGGCCTTAGAACCACCACAGTTGAATAATGAGGGTTTTGATCTGGATCCAGACCAATGTGCCAAATTTGTGTCCCTGATCCCTTTCACGAACTGCAACCACTTTTATCAAAATGTTTGGCTTTCTACAGATGTGAGTATTTTATATTTTTACCTCTACGCTTTTTGAATCTATATAAATTGTTTTCAGTTTATACATTAAACAGACCTGTTTCTCACACTTGTTCACCGTTTATATAAAAAAAAAAAACAGTAATTAATGACAACAAATTATTCTTGATTATTTTCTGAAAATAGTTTTGGTTTAGCGACGAAATTTACTGAAATTCCTTATTTAATTCGATTCGGTGGTCAAATTCATTTTTGAAATAAAATAGTTTATTATTACAAGTCAAAATAGACATTGAAAAGGAATGGTTTTGAAAAGTTATGTATGTTATGGAGCAACCCAATAAAGTGTCAAATATGGCGGCCTGACAACAAAATTTCTCTTTATGATTGGTTTTAAAATTTTTGTGGATGAATGTTGATTCAATTTTCCTATAAGAACTAAAAGAGAGTAATTAAATTAATCACTTCTGTGAATGAGTCTACAGGTTACCATCTTTTATCACGTGTTCTGGAATGCCTAATAGCAGATTCAGCTCTGGTTGCTATGGTAACCAATATCCGTGTGCCATCTTTATTGGATTGGATTTAATGTACGAATTGAACACTATGACGACTATTATGTTATTTTACGCAGATCATCTTATATATAGTAAATATCTGTGGTTGCTTTCATCTTTCAGCAATTGCTCCATTTATTATGTGGTTCAATAGTCGATCACGCAGTTGCACTGACATGTTTGCTACTTTCTTTAAAGCTGGATGTTTGTCTACTACTTGGATTCGGCATTCCATATGGAAGTACAGCTTATGTTTTACAATGTGAACATTCGAAAGAGACTGATTTGCCCCTGTATTTCATTTATGATGTGGTTAGTGGAGAAAAAATAAATGTTTTGGATCCATATTGTCCACTTCAACGAGTTTATTGTGTAGTTAAGGGGCAGAACGTAAGTATTTATTCGGAAATGCGTTGAGATGATTCAAATACATATTCATTTTTTGCATTTACTTCGCTGTTTTTAGAAATATTTCATCGAATAAATTTTAAGGAACCCAGAAATATATCTTATTATATTTATTTTATCTATTTTATCACGTACAATTGTGACCTTCAAATTAGGATTTTTCGAAGTGATTGCGTGTAATAGTTTTATTTCCTTTCCTGTTATTATTTTCGGTTCCCAACGTTTGATCCAGGTTGAGTTAAGCCCTTTTTTTTTTTGTTGCATTGGATATGGTCGTTTCATTGTATGTATATTATCTATATTTTATTAACACATATTTCAAAAATTCACAAAGTCAAAAATTTACCTTAGGCAAAATACAGAGGAATCTACGATCACTTTACAAGGGCGGTCATAGGAAGAATTTTAGGCGGCAATCTCTTCAAATTAAAAAAAAACTGCGTCTCTCAAAACAAGATGCAACTGAAAAAAATTTCAAATATTTAAAATATCATTCATATTCATGTAATCACAATTAATATTCGTTATTTTCAGTTTATAAATTGATGAATAAAAATAATAATCTTTCAGCGTTCTTTGTGGATAATTACCTTTTTTCATCGCACCCTTAGGACCCCCATTGAATTGTATCTTGAGGCCTGCCCATTTCCATCTTCTTGCTCAAGGATGCAAAACAATTATGACATAGAAAATGTCTGATGTCTACGTTGCCCTCATTGATAATTCGAAACTTTGAAATGTCGATTCACAGAAAAAATATAAGGAAAACATGACGAATCGGTGCTAAAACAAAAGATTTAATAAGATAATGACACGACCAATAAGAATTTCACCTTCTGTTGTCGCCAGTGTGTTGTTAATAGCTACGTCTCCAGTGACTCAAACATGTCAATTTATGTTCGACTTTAAGCTCCGCCCATCAGCCATCTTATTTCTAAATTTTTATCAATTTATGATATTTCTTAATTGTAGCTTAAATTTTTTTGCACTCCATTAAGTATTTTTTCAGATATGGGCTAACGTACAAAGAAGTGATACAATTTCTTTGACGAGATTCGATTTTACTCGAAAATCAGATTGGTTACCTTTATTCAATTCAGATGTTACTGCGCCTACAAATTCAGTTCATAATAAAATTTTTTATATTGAGAAACTAAGTACTGAAGAGCTTGAGCAACAACTGGAGAAAAAAATAAAGAAATTGGTATCTAAATCTCGCCCAATGAAGAGGACCATTTGGAATAAGAGGGTTTCGAATGTGATCAAGAATAATATACATCTTTTAGATTATGTTTTTATGCATAGCAGATCAAATAAGGAGATAAGCAATGAAATTGTCAGGAGTATTAACGAATATGACGTAAGTTTTTTTTATATCATTTTATTACCGTTACCTATTAAACTTTGTTGTAGGTAAGTGGATATATATGGAATCTTCCTTACACAAACTTTTCAGCAATCTGCAAAAACATAAAAATGTATGGAGTTCATGTTTTAGAGTGCCCCGATTTTGAGTTTTCGTTAGCAGTTCAAATTGAAGCTCAACCATCATTTGTTGCGTCTGTTTGGATATTTTTAGCTGTTGTTAAGGCTAAATGATGTTTTTTTACAATTTATTGAGGTGTTGTTCAGTTAAATTTTTATAGAATAAATTCATAAAATCATTGAAAATTTTATTATCTACCAGGTTGGTAAGGAAAGTATTAGGAGTAGGTACTTACCTGTTTCAAAGACCACTCAATTTTATGTTTTTAGTAGCTTTCATAAATATCGTTAAAGGGACGATCACAGAAAACCTCCAATTGAATTGTCAGATTGAACAATGGAATTTCGAATTCACGTAATCTCGGGCATAGAATCCCTCAATCAAGCAGTTGAACAAACAATCAACGTTTTGAAACCCAGTCTATATCTTTTTATTGTGTTTCGTCAACGTTGATCGCTTGGTCGATGGCATGATCGAGCGATTCTTTGCCCTAAATTTCGTTAATTGGAAATTCTATTGGTCAATCTGACAATTTCGTTGAAGTATTCTGTGAATTTTCTTTGAACACAATGATCGTTTTGTGTTTTTCATTTCATCTTGTTTCGCACAGTTTTGAAATATTAGGTATAAGATGTCTTCGTAAAATCCCTGAAAGAAATTTATATCTTGGATGATACTTATAGACAGCCTTCAGATCGTTTATTAACAGATTCATTTTATGTGAAGCACAATGGAAAAACAGAGCCTAGTTGATTTCCAGGGATACTTTTGAAGCTCTAAAGAAGGGGGGCCTGTGGACGTTCATGAAGAGTATTGAAATATGATTTTAGCGATTTTCCTCTCATCTTGATAAATAACTTCTAACGTTTTAACGTCAAAGCGATTAAAGCCAATGGAATAAAGAATAATTTAATTTCTATGATCATCGATTGTCAAATAGTTCTGTGAATAAAACCGATGGAAATGTCAAAAAGTCATTTCCCGATAGTTTTCCGCTAGTATTCAAGGGTCAGCGACTTTTGGAAAAGCCAATCCTCTGAAGATGGATTGTGAATTAATGCGGTATAGCTAGCTTCAAGCTAAAAGTTTGAATTTTATTTGTTGAAGTGTATTTATTTGGGGTTATCGTGTGTAAATGTTGCGTTCAGGTTAACTTGAGATGGTTCATTTGTGATGTAGAAAAAGTGTGATATTTTCTTCAAAAGCGGCTATGGCTGTTCAGTAGAATCAACTTTTAAGTTAATTTGAGTTGATTATTTGCTAGATTCGTTAATTTTTCATTAGAGCAAACTCATAATGGTTAAGGAAAAGCCGAACTCCATACGTATTTATGATGAAGAGGGATTCAGACGTAGGGCAGCATGCATATGCGTGCGATCAGAGGACGAAACTGAGGTGAGCATTAAGAAATTTCACGAAATAATGTTACTTTCATCATAATTAATTGGCATGTGGAACTACATATCTCCTTCAAATGTGGTTCAATGTTATAAGGTAGGCTGTCAAATCTCTGATCAAAACAATCACGTTTTTTGAAACAAACAATCCATTGTTAGTGTTAGACATATAGAACGAGGAAATTCGAAACTACACTTCAATATATGTTATCCTGAATAGTCTCTTATTTGCTTTATTGTAGAACTCCTTTGAAAGGGTGTTGAGCTGGTCAAAACAATTGAGAATGTATATGATCAGCTATTAGTAATATGAATTGAGTATTTGATTTTGAAATAATGGGTATAGAAATTATAATCTGGTTGAATTGAATCATAAAGTAATATGAAGTATCTATTAGTCATTTGTGCTGTTCATCAAAAAGATCAATATGTTGTACATGGTTCAAATTACTTGTGGAACATGATATCTGTTATGTTAGTTGTGATTCAAATCCTGAATATCATTCTTCAAGGAAATTCCTCAGTGACATGAATAAAAATAATTCTTAAAGCAATATTTACACTATAGGCAAGGTGAACAGATTATTAATACAATATTAAAAAAAATTAAATCTTATTTGAATGTTATTGCGGAGAGAGTTTTAAAAACACCTCTGTTAATACATTCAAATGAATAAGTACTGATAATCTTGCTTTCAAAAACTGAAATCTATGAGCTTGTGTAGATGATGCTGTATTCTTATTCAGAAAAGTTGAATCGAAATGTGAATTTCATCTAAATGTTATGTTATGTTTATATGTATTTCTTTTACATAACATCGATCCTGAGGGTATAGTATTGTTTAATATATTTCTACAATTAATCTTCACCCCATAAATATATTAAAAAAAAAAAAAACATAGAAACATGTCAGAAAAATCAAATTGGAGTTATAATTGACCTTTACAAAATATTTTAAATCCTCCCAAACTATAAGGTTCACATTCCTTATGCTCTGCAAGTTGTTTGGTAGTCTATTGACGTTTCATTGACATTTAATGCACATATCTTGAACAGAGTGTTGAAGACAATAAATAATGAAATGGTTGGATATCACTGTTTCAAACAGTACAGGTATATAACATTAAATAATGTTTTCATTCTGCAGGTCCTCTTGGTCACTTCTAGCCGTAGGCCTGAAAAGTGGATTGTGCCTGGTGGAGGTGTAGAACCAGAAGAGGAAGCCAGCGTTACTGCAACTCGAGAGGTATTGGAAGAAGCTGGAGTGATTGGTATTTTGGGAAGAAGTTTGGGCGTTTTTGAGGTATTAGAATTTTCCCAGTATTATTGACATTGATACATACAGATCTTCTTGAAGTATGGTATATCAGAACTAAAGTTTCATCATTTTGTCTCTTTACATCGATATAAGAGGTGTGTCAATAAGGGCGCAAGGTTTCAGTTTTGAATAAAACATGGCTTTTTGTAGCAAAGTATTGGAATATTCTTTACAAATATTGGCATGTAAGGTTTCACCATTGGCATCAGGATGCGTTGTTCAACTATAATGTTCCATGTTTACTCAGTCCCATCTGTCAACTTTCATTCGGTCAAAATATAATCATGCAACAGTAGAAGCTGGGTTTAAAATCATCTTGCGGTCCTTATTTAACACACTCTTTCATTATGAGCAATTCGCCATTAATGATGATATAATTTTTGTTTTCAGAACCTGGAACAGAAAGATCGAACAGAAGTTTATGTTATGACTGTGACACAAGAGTTAGATGAATGGGAAGACTCGGTAAATATTGGAAGGAAGAGGCAATGGTTCACTATTGATGAAGCCCTTGAGCAGCTCGCACTTCACAAACCAGTGCAGCGCAACTATCTTCAACAATTACGTCGCTCTAAATTGACATAAAAACTCTTTTAATCTCTGTCTATCTTGTGCTTAAAAGGTTACGTGGGTTTTTTATTTATCTAGAAATTTTTTTATGTGACGATGATATGAGATATTTCAATTTTAAGGTCAATTACTAATAATATGCGTTATTATCTGTGCATCTGAATTATATTATTTTTTTGGTCATTTTACTATGAAATATGTTGTTACAAGTTTTTTTTCATTATAATAAACGTTACTATTGAAATATCTGATCAAATTAATGAATAAATAACATGTTATTAGTATAATGCTTCTTACTGATAGAATAGCGAAAACGAAAAATTCACTAAAGATTTTTATTTGGAAAAAAAGTTTTTATAAAAAACTTAGCAAAACAATCCCTTGAACCTTCTCAAACTCTTTTTTCAGCTCTCCAGGCTATTCCTTTCGAGAGTTATCGAACTGGTGGACTCGTTTTTTTGGCTGTAGATTTCCCATTAGTGAGTTTAACCTAAACGATTTCAAACCATTTTCACTCAAAAATTCGAAATTACTGGGCAAATTGATAATTACGTTCAGGTGAACAAGAGCGCCAAAATTAAAAACTTCTAGCATGTAGTTTAACTAGAGCGCCAAATCTACCTGACCTAACGTCAGTGCTTTCAGTTTATTTTTATTCTATACAGCCACATTTTTTTCAATTCGTTGTAGCGCGAATCCGGAAAGATCAATGAGTTTGGCAACGCTGCTATAAAATGTTCCTGTATCCCAACTTTATTGCACTTATCGCCAGAGATCGTTGCTGAAAATCCGCAGATAAGTTCACTGGAAAAATCTTTTTATTTCTTTATGTTTGTGATTAAATGCAAGATAGTTTATGTTCTGTGGCGATAACCTCAACCCTGATTTCATAATTTGTGCAAGTGATCATAAGTGAGTTTTTATGTGATAGAATAATTCTATTAAATTTTCCTAAAGACTGTTCTAGCATGTCGACAGCCAATGACAAACCAAATTTCGACAAAACCAAAGTTGGGAAAATCGAATTAGAACTTATGAAATTGATCGAACTGCAGAATTTTCAGAGAGCTTCCAAATTACGTGCTCTCAGAAGAAGAAACAAAATCACTGGTTTTGCATTAGGTGCAACAGTCCTTGGAATTTACGCTTATTCTATTTTTTCTGTGAAACAAGAAACGTTTCTGGATGATTTTGAAGAACCTGCAAAAATAATTGAAGAAAAAAATTAATATCATGTCACTACGTTTACCTCCCCTTCCCACTATAAAAGATTTAATTAAGTTATATAATTTGAGAGCTTTGAAACAACTTTCTCAAAATTTTCTATTGGAGGAAAGAATCACTGATAAAATTGTAAGGGCTGCAGGTAACATCCAAGATCATGTTGTGTTAGAAGTTGGTCCAGGTCCAGGAAGTATATCTCGATCGATCTTAAAAAAAAACCCAAGTAGATTAATTCTTGTGGAAAAAGATCGAAGATTTTTACCAACCCTTCAACTCCTTCAAGAAGCATGTGATGATGTAGTGAAAGTTGATATACAAATTGGTGACATTAGGTCTTACAACTTTGATGAAGGTTTCAAAAATGTGCAGTCTAGTAACTGGTTTGGTGCACCACCTCTTATACATTTAATTGGCAATTTGCCATTTAGTGTTTCTACTATTCTTCTTATAAATTGGTTGCATGCTATATCAGAAAAACGAGCAGCTTGGAAGTATGGTCGAACATCAATGACCCTCACATTTCAGAAAGAAGTTGCTGAGAGAATGGTAGCACCCCCTGGTCATAAACAGCGTTGTAGGTAATGGAAAAATAGAAGTATTTACTGCATGATTCTCTGTTTTGACATTAACTGACTATTTGAATTTGTTTATAGGTTATCAGTCATTTGCCAAATATGGTGTCATGTGGAAAATAAATTCATTATCCCTGGAAGAGCTTTCTTGCCTAAACCAGATGTTGATGTAGGTGTAGTAACTTTGAAGCCACTTACTCATCCTCTTACTGAGCTACCTTTTAAAATGGTAGAGAAAATCTTGAGAAACATTTTCAATATGCGCCAAAAATATTCATTTAAGGGTGCTTCCAGACTTTTTCCGGAAGAAATGAGAGATGAATTAGGTAATTAAAATATATAGAACCGAAGTAATAATGTATTTACTGAAAAAATGTTTCTTACTCCTTTTTCAGTTTCAAGAATGTATTACATAGCTGATTTGGACCCTCAAATAAGACCTTTTGAAATAACCAATAGAGAATATTGCAGACTTTTTTATGCCTACAAGGTTATCAGTGATGATCATCCAGAAATATTAGATTATGATTCAAGAGCTCCAAAGAAGATTGTAGTTGATGATGATAGTGTTCAAATATAGATTTGCCGTTCTTTATTTTTTAAGTTTTTTTTTGTGTCAATAATTAAATCTTTAAATTGTTCTAATAGCAGATGGCTTCGGAATTTCTAATTTTGCTATTTCTCAAGCAATGTCCACCGAATTTGATAGCTTAAGGGCAGTTGTTGATATTGAAATTCTAAAATATCGTGGTTTAGTTCCCATGTTCTATAGCAACAAACAAATGCAAATCCACCTACTCTCCTGTAATGATTCCTTAACGATTCAATATCTACAAAATTGCGAATTTGCTTCTGCCTCAAACCAAACTTCAATCTACCTAGTCAGTTCATTGTAATCATGCCTACTGAGAATGGAGCATCTGTTCAATATTGATGGAGTATCTTGTGAAGCTTTTTAGAAAATTGATTTTTCATCATCTATTTTGGAAACCAGTCATGCATATTGATGAGCACGCCAAAATATTGAAAATTTCCAGTCAGACTTCATTTTGTGTAGAGCTTTTATTGGCCAGATCAAACTGCTCATCTACTAAGCAAATGTTTGTAAATTAGATTATTTGGCCTAAAATGGTAAGAAACATGGCCTGCAGATAAAATTATCAAGTAATTTCTCTGCACATGTGTATGTGTAAACCGATTATGTTAAAATTGTAGATCCGAAATTTTGACACATCCATGTTAGAAATATATGTATTTCTAACATATACATATATTTCTAACATGGATAGCACAGATGTACATATCTACCTGATGAATTATAAATCTGTTGATATGTGTGTACCGTTCATCAAAATTGAAAACAAAACGGATGGTACTGGATTCAGAAATATATACGTAGCCAGGTAGAGAAATTAGTACTGCACTCTTCATTGTAGCTATTGGTGTGTGCGCCATCATAACATAACTAACAGATCGCTCAGCCGCTGGATTAACCTTTTTCACCAAGAATTTGTGATGGCTATGAAGCTTTTATAGACGTACACAGCATCAATTTTTGTTCATTTCCTCTAATTCTCTTTATATCTTAAATATATAAAAATATCTTAAACTAAAGTGCGTTTGACCTACAAAAGTTTATGAAGTAGTTCACAATATATATATTTGAGTTGGATTGAACTACACCTGATTTCAATAAAAATAAATCGCAAACAAAAATATTGCAATGGCAGGTCGAGGTGATTCGCCTCCAAGAAGAAAAGACAAAAAATCCTCGAAATCTGATTCAAATAAAGATTTGGAAGATAGCACTGAGGTTGTCGTTTTGGATTTAGGTGATGATAATTTGAGAAAACATGACAATTACAGGTTAGGAAATCAAAGTGTAGGAGCAGGTAAATTTAATTATTCCTTATTTCACTATTTTACAATCAATATCTCAATGTAGGAACTAGTACGGGAGAATGTAACAGAAGGGAAGAAAACCCTTTTTCACTCAAACATTTTCTGAGGAGTGATTCAAGTTACCAGAACAAAGGTGCTCGTCCAAAAGTTTATTGTGATGGTCGTCCTGTAACATCTCTATTAGAACAACAAGGGCAGTTAATTTCAGAAAATCCCTCAGTTTTACCAGATTTTGTCCAAGATCATCTAGTCATAGAACAAAGCTATTTATCAAATGGATCCTCTCAAAACTTTAATACAGGTGTTCAGTTACCTGATTTTGCACAAAACAGACATAGATGTAGACAGAATATTGAGTTAAATGCTTCAAACGTTGTTTCTGATGGAAATGATGTTGGTGGGCCTATCAGGCCTTTACCAGAATTCCCATTAGATTTACCTTTGAATTCTGTGAGACAAGGAAACATCAATGAGGTAAATTGATCCCTTCAAGTGCATCTTCTATTTATGTGTAGGTGATAAAGAACTATTTTTTAAATATTTAATCAGGAATCCTTTTTCATTGAGGAAATCTTCAAAGATATCAGCAGTAACATTTTTTTTATGTGTCAATAGGTGGCTGTTTCCAAAAGTCTTCCTGACTTTTTAAATGATGGCGCTGTTCGTACCCAAAATGGAGATAATTTATCTGATAGTCAAAGCCCTGACACTCCAGAACGATTACAAAGAGAGCTAGAACTTCTCAGACAGCAGTTGTGTGAACAGAACAACCGAGCAGATCTGTTGAAGAGAGAATTAGAAGAAGTTCAAAATCAAGAATGTAGACAGAAACGGCATCTCATTGAAACCCTTGAACATTTAGAAGAGAATTTGAAAAAAAGTAATGTGAGTAAATTGGTCTGAAATTGATTAGGATGTCTTCAAAAGTGCTCATAAAAAAAATTGTTTGTGTGGAAAGTGTATTTCCTATAATTAATCACTTGCCCAAACTTTGCTGCATGCAAATCATGCAGTAAAGGAATTTTTGTGATCATATCAAGACAGTTGTTTTTTCACTCTTCTTGTTGATCTAATTTTCATCATTTTCCAGAGAAGGGTTGCATCAGCTGAAGCCACTATTTCTACACTGCGACAGGAAATATCATTATTGAAGGTTTGAAATAAAAAATTATTTAGTTGATGATATGATCTTCTACCTTTCTTTTAGAAAGAAAATAAATCTCTTAAAGCTGAAAATTTAGTATGGAGTTCTATGGAGGGAGCTTCTGGAGGACCATCAGCCCAAACATTTCCTAATCATTCTCAAAGACTTGCCCAAGAATTGAGAAATGCTGCAAGTACAGCAGAAAGTTCCTTGAGGTTTGTTAATGTTTTGTGAAGTCTGCATTTCATATAAGGTCGCCAACAAATCCAATAATCATTGATAAAAGAAAATAATGAAGAATACTACCATTTGCTTATTCTGTTTTGATCCCTCTGTGATACTTCCTATGAAACAAATTATTTATATATCATGGTGGGGGTTGTATAACACTTTATGTCAATACTACATAAATTGCTTTCTTTCTCCTTTTGTGGTTCCATATCTAATAGATTTCACTGATGAAGCTAAATAGTAGAAATACATACTTCACGTACCGTTTTCTTTCTTTTCTGCTCCTTTTTCAAAATTTTCTATTAAACATTCTTCCTTATTTTGAAATTTGAGCTGAATAAAAAATAATGTTCAATGGATTGCAAAGTAATTTTTGAATTATGAAGAAAAAACCTCTTCAGTAGGACTCAATGTGTCATCATTGGAAGGTGAGCAGTAGAGCACTGCACAGGCAAAGTATGTGCCACTGCACAGACAAAATATGTGCAAGTCTTACTCAAGCAATTTTTATTTTTGAATATTCATATCTTTACCACCGAACATATTGATATTGAAGATATTGAATTTGATACCTAGTTGAGGAGAGAAATTGTCGACTTATATGTGGAATGTAGAACAGTCAGCTGAAAAAAAAATATTTCATTAACTAATTTTGTAGTTTTAATTTTGAATTTTATTTCCAGGCAGCTTCTTTCGGGAGTTGATAACTTGAGATTAATGGCTTCTACATTGGAAAATATGCATCGAATAGAGGAAAGCAATGAAAACTTTTTGAATTCAGATGAAAGTAGTGGACCTACTCTTTGATTTTATATATTTTTACGAAAAATTCGTATGAACCCATAAAGATTACTTCTTTCTATGTGATTTAGCTTAAGTTTTATCTAAATAAAATAGGAATTTTTCAAATTATATACTTCCTCAAAATATTGTGTCTTATTCATTTACAAATTTTTTGTTGTTTTCATGGATTCAATAGCAATATTAGGTGCTTGAGCCTCGTGACCAAAAATTGCAACAGAGATTGAACTCAACTGAAATAAGAAAATTGGAGATATTTCTACATTCTACATTTTATGCTTTGGGAAATGATTTTTGGATATTTAAATTCGTTTGAAATGACGAAATGAAAAAATTTATTCATAATCACCTCAACAATATCAATAACAGGATTCAATGAAAACATAAAATAAAAAATTAAAATAAAACTACACATCTATAGCTTCCAACATTTGCTTGAATTCCAGGTCCGTCTGTGTTTCCATATGGCTTATATCGGGACAGTTGTTTTGAGGTTTCTTTTGAGACATTATAGTTTGAATTTCAACAGATTTCAACATGTCATCAACAGTTTGTGTTTCAATATTATTAAACTCTAAGCTATTCAATAGAAGATCCTCACATGTTTGGGTATACATATTGCTGTAATAATCGCCATAATCAAATAAATCCTCATTAAAAATGCAATCAGTTTGAGTTTCCATGTTGCAATTGAAATATTGTCCATCAAAATTTTCCAAATTATGGCCAATTAAATCAGAAGTATCTGAATCTATTGATTCGTGGGTATTGGTTGTAGCAGGAAAGTTATTATATGTTGATTCTGTTACAGTTTGAGTACTTGATGAACTCCTTTTAATATTAGAATCAGGAACTTCACCATCAATCGTAGAGAAGAATGTATTGGAAGATACAGATTTTGAGGATTTCAAACTAGTTTGAGTGGCAGATTTGATGAATTTTTTATCTTCGCCATCATCGCTTTTTACTCTTTTCCAGAAGTCTCCAATGGTTTGAGTTTCGATGCTTAACTGTTCTTTCCAAAGCCCAGTTTGTGTTTGACGGGTATCTTTATTCAAAGCTGCTGTATTTCTAGCGACCTGAGTATTTTTGCTCTTTAGTTTTGGAAATACATGCTCTGTTTGAATACTCTGATCACTTTTTTTTATCATAAAGTTTGAACTATTTAATAAGCTCGTGCTTTTAACTGGTTTAGGTAGGATGGGTTTCAATTTATTCAAGAGCAGGTTCTCACTTTTGGAGTGTGTGATGAATGTGGATCTTTTCAACTTGAAGAATATTTTTTCATGAATTTTATGTTCCTTTCTTCTAGCATGAGTTAAAAGAGATTCATACTTAGGGTAACTAAGTGGACAGTCATTACACTTAAATTTAACTCCACAGTAATCTGTGTGCATATTTTTAAAAGCTTTTGTAGCAAACCCCTCATTACAATTTTCACAGATAAAAATTTTTGGTGAATGAACTTTTAAATAATGTTGCTTCAAGAGTTTATTATTTTTGAACCATTGTGTTTGGTGATAGAGGCAATGCGTTTCTGGGCAGTGATAATGCTTGATCCCCGAATCAGATCGAATAGCTTCCTTTTTCTTGTGAGTTTTGTACAAATGTAAATTCAAATTTGAGTAGGACGTGAATATTTCTTGACATGGCTTTTCTGTGCATTTAATGGAGTTGTTGATTATAGATAATTCTGTTCTGGATGGATAAATTTTTTTTATATAATCATTATTTAGCGTAGAATTATTAGGTGCCTGAAGTACTGAATCATCATTACCTTCTAATGCATGGTTTTGTGTAGTAGTTGCATTCAAACAAGAATTTTCCACTTCTGAATTCTCTTTACATATATTCATACTTGAGAATTTAATTATTAGTACTTTTTTAACTTCATTCAGTTGGCATTTAACTGAAATTTATGATCAATTTGTAAATAACAAATGTAGAATAAAAGAGCAATTTATGTTACCTTAGCAATGGTTTTTTTGTTTATTATTTTTGTCAATTTAAATGGGACATATTGATATCCACAGATGAAACTGATTAAAGTACATAACAGTTCAGAGTTTCTTGAGCTTTTAACTGTGACAATCATGTCCACAGACCAGTAAATCATGTCATTATTTCGTTATTCAGTTTACCTACTCTTTTCAAAATTATC
Source organism: Micraspis discolor (assembly GCA_030674115.1). Lineage (NCBI taxonomy): Eukaryota > Metazoa > Arthropoda > Insecta > Coleoptera > Coccinellidae > Micraspis > Micraspis discolor. The sequence continues at coordinate 10,570,091 of JARTUT010001740.1, forward strand.
AGTATTTCGATTCTCTACATTCATTTGAAGCATTTTCATTCATTAGCCAAGATACTGGGGGCACTGATTATATAGAATGGGCAAAAAGAAAAGGTATTTATCTCAGCAATTATACTTGGACGAAAATGATTGGTTCGATGTGATAATGGTGAGTTTTCCTTTTTTAAATATTATTATCAACATTGCTGAGAAATGAATATTTATAACTTATCGATAAGAACTTTTCAAAAAATTTTAAGTTATCTTTTCCAGCTGCAAATTTCTCTGACGTGTCTGTCATTAAAGTCATTTATCGTAGCTAATATGTCTGAAAACGATTTCAGATATCTTAATTGTAGCGCAAATAAGTGTTAGTTCAAAGTAACAAGAATCTGTTGACATTTCTATGCATACATTCCTTTTTCTTTGATGAGTAGGAATTCAAGTGACAGTTATGTGTTGTGGTGGAGTACTCATATACAAGATGAGTTCTAATAAATAAGTTCCGAATGTCAGTAAACGGCATAGTGTCCTTTATGGATTGTTTTTGATGGCTCAAAACGAAATCTAACACAATGAAGAATAGTTCTCCTAATATCAAGTATGAAAAGGTGCCTCAACATCACTTTGCAGACTTGGGTCGCAAGTCTCATCGCAGTTCGATTTCGGTGAGAAACTTATTGATTTGACCTTTTGCCATGTAATTATTTGTATATAATGTTTTAATTCTGAATAAAAGAACTCTTCATGCTTGAAATTCATGACCTTTTTTCATTAAAAGCTTTTAGAATAGTGTATGCAGCTGTGGCGATCAATATATCCGTCTGACATTATTTATATTTCGGACTACACAATTTCTTCTTTAATTAGTTTTTACATCCACATATACAAAGAAATATGCATTTTGAAGGGAATAATTCTCATCCTTAATTTTCATGTATCAGATAAAATTCTCAATGTATAGGGGGATTTCACAAAGATTATATTTATTGCATACTGTGAAAATGTATTGAGGTTTTTGATTTGTCTAGAAAAATGTGAAATATCTTACTGAGTTGAATTAAAATGTATTCTTCAATTCAATTCTCTCGAATAAATACACAGAAATAAGCTATATATAGCAATATGGTTCTCATTTATCATTGAGATACTACTTTATATGAGTGTTGATGTTGAAATAGAATAATTCATGATTTTCACGCAATTTCATCTAAGAAGACTAAATAATCGATAGTTCCAATAAAAAGTTTACCATGAAGAATACTGTTGCTATAATTGTTTCAAAAACAACCTAATTTGAATAGCGCGCCGTTTTGACTTTGTTCAAAACTAGTTTTACACGTCGAATAAATTCATGGACATCTTCTCTAAATTCTTCAGGAACTCTATGGAGATATTCCCCGTGTTTAACAGAAATTTGGTGTTGAAATACTTCATGAAAAATCTCTTCACAACATTACGAAGGGAGTTTCAAAAGTTTTTTTCAGTGCTTATTCCTGGTGAAACAGCGAGTTATTATATGTGTGAAGTTGGCCCAGATTTTTTCGATTTTTAAAAATTTTTGTCGTGCTGAATTATGCTAGATTTGTGCTGTTGTATTTTGTTCTATGTTCTATGTATTTTTCTAGATATTTCACAAAATTAATAAAATAGGCCAGCCCGGCACTGTTAAAAAAATTGAGTTTCACCGAATGAATTGAATTTTGATATTGAATTATTCTGTTCAAAGTTTTGAGATAATTCCATTAATTTCTCGAAAAATGGAAAATTCAATGAGAAATTGGCCCAGCATCTATTTTTTCTAATCAGAAATAAGTCTACATTTTGTGCTCAATTTTGCTGTGAATATTTTCATGAAAAACCTCACATTTTCCAGAAAATCCCTAAAATAGATAACAGAGCCAGCCCATCACTTTCATGTAATTTTTATCAAAATGTTTGAAAAAAATTGTGCCAGGTGTCGATTTTTTGGCAAAATTCAAAGTGGAAAATCGAAAAAAGTTTGCCCGAACCTTTCGTTTTTTTTTCTGTGAAAACTGTTATATACAGTTATGCTACATTTGTGCTGACCTTTGCTGATATAATTTTCACAAAACACTTCTATTTTTTTCTTTTGAATGTAGAAGAACCGAAAAATCAGTAGATTGTATTTCATTTAGTAGGTACTCGTAAAAAGCGCCGAAGCAACTTAGCCTTACTACGGTGATATCAGCTTTTTTCTCATAATAAAGTTCCTTTTCATCAAAATATAGCTGAAACTTAATTGTGCACCTAATGGAGTATACTATTTAAAAAAAAAAAGATTATGAAACTCGCTTGTTTGTGCGTATTTTTCGTTCGAAGTGAGTGTGAGTGAAAATTTATATTTAAAATATAATAATAAATATCCGCCTGCTCTTTAACTTAAAAGAATAAATGTAACTCAAAATGAGATATTGATGATTTTCAGAAAAAGTTGTTTGATTATTCTCTCCTATCAATATTCACAAAAATTTGCAATCTTCTTTATTCAAACTTAATTTAAACAGTTTTCGAATTATGAATTGATCATGGGGATATACAGGGTGAGTCTTTGACCACTGCGTTAATTTTAATCATAGATTCTTGACGTCATGACGTAAAAGAAACACTTTCTTCCTATAACATTTTTCCAAATTTGGCCCCATTCAAAAGATTGTGTTGAAATTTCATAAAAAATTGCATTTTCACCTGTAATATTAAAACGACAATATCAATTGAAATGTAGAAGGTTTCTGATAACAGTCACGCATGTTTTGGCTTCATTAGATTTATTCCATTTCTTGTGAGTTTCTCACTACTACTGTACAGATTGGTTAAATTGCATGAAAACAAATATCACTTGAACTGAAGGTCCATATCTTGTCCTTCCTAGAATTATTAGTCTATTTTGCAGATAAAATCATTCCTAATCTTTTTTCCTAAATTGCACAAGTTTTGAGATATTTGAAGTTAAAAGGAATTAAATCGATGTAATCATCTGATGAAACATGAGTGAGTGAATCATTTTTTAGAGGGAAAATAATGCCTTTAAACAATTCAGATTCAATAGTGGATGCTGTGGAAGATAATTTTCATTCAAATTAAACTGGACTACAGAGGGGTATGGGAAAAAAATGTTTCTATCTCAAGAACCTATGGTTAAAATTAACGCAGTGATATGAGAATGATTTGTCATTTCTCAACTTTGACCACAGATTCTTTATGAGAGAGTCAAACCCAATAGTTGTGACTGATTTTGTATCGATATTCGAAAATTACTGGTAATTGGGCATGACGATTGCTCTCTTCTGTAAGTACTAGAAACAAACTCAAAAATGATTACGCAGATTTTTTTAAGGGAATAGTGAATTCGTTCTGGCTTCTGTCCGACCTTTGCGGAATTCAATGCTCGTTTATGTTCTTTTATTGAAATTACCACTGCAGCAGAAAAACTGGTAAATAGGTAAAAATTGTAATGAGGTTACCTTCGTCGTACTGATAAAATATCAAAGCATAAATTAAAAGCCTCAGTCGTACCAGCAATAGTAGTTTCGATGTTGAATAATACTGTGTCGTCTTGGATGTGCAGATAAATATGACTCATAATTTTACCGAAATCCAAATTTCGAATACTGTAGGAAATGGAAAAAAATTGGAAGAAAAGGTGAGAAACAAAATTTTTCATCCAGAATAAACGTTTTTTTTTAATTGGAACTCTATTAATACACAGTTTTTTTCCTGAAATTGAAGTTTGAATTTAGTGTATGCACGGTATTTTGACGAGAAATTTTTGATCTCTTATTTTTCTTGCTTCCAACGTTTCGACAGATATTCTGTCGTTTTCAAGGCAAAAAATAACCTTTTAAAAAATCAGACAATATTCAAAATTTTTTCAATTCTCATTAAGTGCCAAATTGATAAAATTCTGAAAACTAGATCAAAATCGTTCTTATCTATGATTTGAAGACTTTTTCAAGTTGCTTCGTACACTTTGCCTGCAAACTTTCGTCAACTCAGCTGATGGTGTACTTATTGGATTAAAAGCGACATTCATAAATAATGATTCCTTTTTCTTCTTTCAAGTTAAGTTAATTTTGAAATGTGATTGCTATATTCTATACAATTAATTAAATAATTACAAAAACCACCAATGAATGAATTTATTCGTTATTTATTGTGTAATGCGAAATGTATTATTTCAATTTTGATGAATTACAAAAATTATTTGATGTTAAAAATAAAGCAGCCTTAATAAAGAAAATTACCGTTTCCTAAGACGAATAAAGCAATAAAAATGAAGATTCATTACTGAAACGAAGAAATTTAGGAATCAAATATTTCTTTTGAAAGATACTAATTACAACAATATGTAGGTAAAGTTCAATACTTATAGAGTAAGGTTAAGAAGAGAAAACGGTTCTCTGATAGAAAATAAAAAAAATACTTATTTGAAACCTTCTTTAAAAAAGCAACTATATTGACGTAACAGAAACACTTGAGAATATGGTAGTACTGGGAGTGAAATGTGAAATGGAACTACTTGAAACATTATTTGTTTTTATGAATTCAATCTAGGAACTATATCTTCATTGTTTTGTTCATTATATCACCAGAAAAATATAGCTAATCGGCAAGTTCCTCAGAATTATTGGAGCCTTTTTAGTACTGCCCGCACACCGCGGTGCTTTCGGGGCCCTTCGCTACGCCACTGGGTATGGAAACCAATGGTAAGATCATAATTGTGAAAATTGGGTCTCTCTCAGTTTACACTTGTATTAACTAAGTCTATGTAAGTCGAAACGTTCAGGATACAAATGTTCATATTGTGTTGCCGACGAAGATACATTTTGGTAATTCATTCTTGTAATTTTTCCAGTATTCACTCCGGTTTGCGCGATTTATTCAAGAAGAAACAAATAAAAACCAGACAATATAGAAAACCGTTTCAATAATCTGGAGATGGTGAAGATGCCATCGCCATAATTTTGTGAATAATTTTTATGAATGGATAATGTAAGTTAATAAATTTAATTGTTATTTAAATATATTTTGGGGATATGGCGGAAATGTGAATCATGAGATTTTCTACTTATTCTTTATCATAATATCGATAAGTATTAATCCGAATTACCATAACAACGTTATGACATGGCATATCAGGATCAAATAAACTGAGCGAGATGGTTCATTTGTGTTCTGTATTCTTTACAAGCTTTATGAGATATTGATTGGACGGAATGTCCGCTCTATCGATTATAAATATATTTTCTACCCATATCCTTCGCTGGAAAATTACGTAATCGATTCCACAAGTCCTGAAGGTTGTGCTTATACGTAAAGTCGAATGATTTTAGAAATTTCTTTAATTGTTAGTAGATATGTTCTGGATGAATTTTTTTAATAAATAATAATAATAATAATCACCTTTTAAAAAAATTACGATTTTATATTTGATAAATTCTGGCAGAAAATACAGATGTAGAATCACCTGATCTGTTGATAGCATATTCTGAAACAAGTAGCAAAATGTGCCTCTACTCCAAAGCGAAATTCGAAAACGAGCTACGAAGTATGTAAAGTGTGGCCCATTTAAAAATTGGAATTTAATTTTGCTATAAAAAAAAAACTGCTCAATATTTTCCAATGGTTGAACATTTATTTAAAAGGTTGGTTCATGACATTTATTTATGAAAAATAATTTCGGCCAAATGACCACCACGGCTGACTTGGCAGTAGCCTATTCGTTCCACCCAATTTTTTAATACATTTTCGATTGTTTGGGGCTCTATTTCACCAATAGCAGCTCGAATTTCGGTCTTGAGGTCTTGAATTGTTTCTGGATTGTTGGCGTAACACTTATCTTTCACCGCTCCCCAAAGATAATAATCCAATGGCGTCAGATCGCAGCTTCTTGGTGGCTAATTCACATCAGCATTTCTGCTGATTATTCGATTTCCGAAAATGCGGCGTAAAACATCGATTGTGGCGTGTTCTGTATGGCTCGTTGCACCGTCCTGTTGAAACCAAACATCGTCCAAGTCGTTAGCTTCAATTTCTTGAAAGAACCAATCGTTCAACATTGCGCGGTAGCGCTCGGCATTGACGGTTACGGCGATTTCTGCTTCATTTTCAAAGAAAAATGGACCGATGATGCCGCCAGACCAAAGTCCGCACCAAACAGTCACTCGTTGTGGGTGCATTGGCTTCTCTATGACGACGTGCGGGTTTTCTGTGCCCCAGATGCGACAATTTTGCTTATTAACATAACCACCGAGGTGGAAATGAGCTTCGTCCGAAAAGATGATTTTTCGATAAAATTCGTTATCCTCCGCCAAACAATTTTCCGCCCAATTTGCGAACCGTAGACGACTCGGATGGTCAATTGGCTTTAGCTGTTGCACCAATTGAACTTTATACGGCTTCATGGCAAGATCTTTACGCAAAATTCGCATCAAAGAAGTGCGTGAAATGTCCAATTGTTGAGAACGATGGCGAACTGATGTTGATGGTTGTTCACGCACACTTTCAGCCACAGCAGCAATATTTTCGGTTGAACCGACCGGACGTGTACGTACACGTAAACTTTCAACTAAATATTAGTCACGTCAAAAAGAATAGTTGACGTTTATAATGTCAAATAATCGGTAGTTCAAATTCCAAACACTAGATGGACCACCCGTTATATCGAACATTCGATTTGAAAAACTTATCGTTATACCATTAATTTATTCGCAACCTTAAGGTTTGACGAAGGTAAACAGAGAATTCATGAAAAAATTTGAGTCAACCTGAAAACTCGTGGAATACGCATTTTAAAGAAGTATTTTCTTATACGAGAGCCGTTCAGAAACTAACCTCCGGTTAATTGAAAAAAATACACCAAGTTAAGTAAAAATATTTTTATATATACATCTTACAACTACATCTTTGCACTATTTTTCGACATAGTCTCCATTACGATTGAGGCACTTATCGTATCTCTTCACAAGCTTTGAAATTCCTTCTGCATAAAAATCACCCGCTTGTGCCTTGAGGCACCCATCGTGCACAGAACTTACGGTAACCCAATCTTGCTGTCACTATCTCGTACAAAAGAGTCTTAGAAATCTGTGGAAAATTAGTAGACAACTCCGCCATTGTGAAACGTCGATTTTCACGAACTTTTGCATCAACTGTCTGAACGAGTTCGTCGGTCACCAATGATGGTCTACCACTCCTCTCTTCATCATGAACGTTTTCTCGTCCACTTTTAAATAAACGTACCCATTCACGGACATCTCCTTCACTCATAAATTTTGGTCCGTACACGGCACAAAGCTCACAATGAATTGCTGCTGCAAGTATCCTTTGGCTGTAAAAAACCTTATAACAGCACGCACCTCACATTTGGCGGGATTTTCTATTGCAGCACACATTTCAAACTGCCACAAAAACTAAACTAGCGCAGGTACGATGTTCACTCGACTACGGCTTGATGCCGACTGACCTGCTGAGCGCGTGAATGCACAGATGGCGCGCTACTCCCCCCCACTACCCGCACTGTGACCAATCGGAGGTTAGTTTCTGAATGGCCCTCGTATATTTGAGGAAATTTTCGAATTTATTGAAATTTTAAACGAATTTTCTGAGATTAAAATGTGACACATCACTTCAAAACAAGTTAAAATCCAGTGCGTTCTCTGAGTATTATTGTAAAAACATTTTAGAAACAAATGTTGCTATAATTTCCAGTTATGTGCGGTTCGAACGAATTTGATTCTTTCAAAATATTTTATCTCAAGCCTTCCTTTGAACTAATCTTCGATGGGTCTTTATGAATCAATACAAATATTATGATTGGCTATATTCCCATTCTCCTGTTAGAGAAGATATCTATTATCTTAGGTTGGCATTAGGGTTAATTGGGGTGATAACAAATTCTTTGTGATATTAGATGGAATTTCCGTATCTCCCTGTTGAAAAATTTGTGAATGCAAAAAGATTATAGTGTTTATTTATGATGGATGCTGCAAGGATTTTTATTAGGGAACGTGGAAGATCTTTAAATTATTAATTTTTCTTGAGTTTAACTCAGATTGGGTAAAATTTGAAATCATTTGATAAAAGGAGGATTTTTCTTGTGGCTTCGATTACCCGAAATTTATTGTATGCAACATGCAACGGTTCCATACTTTATCTTTGAAGAATGAGTAATTTACTGCCATAATATACAGGGTGAGTCTTTGACCATTGCATTAATTTTAACCATAGGTTGTTGAGATAAAAAAAAACATATTTTTCCCATTCCGTTTTTCCATATTCAGCTGCTTTAAAAAGTTATAAGCATTTTAAGTTTTCACATTGGGCAAATACCCCTCTGTAGTCCAGTTTAGGTTGAATGAAAATTGCCTTCCAAGGCATCCACTATTGATTCTAGGAAGTACAAGATACGAACCATTAGTTCAGGTGATATTTGTTTTTCATGCAATTTAACCAATCTGTACAGTAGAAATGGGAAACCCACAAGAAAGGGAATAAATCTATTGATGCCATTATATGCATGACTGTTATCAAAAACCTTCTACAAGAGATAATTTCCATTGATATTGTCGTTCGAATATTACAGGTGAAAATGCAATTTTTTTATAAAATTCCAACACCCTATATCTTTTGAACGGGGCCAAATTTGGAAAAATGTTATAGGTAGAAAATGTTTCTTTTGGCGTCAACAATCTATGGTTAAAATAAACGGTTAAAGACTCACCCTGTATAATTTGCATGGATAGTCGAGATCTTTCAAAATCATACCCTGTTCCCTATTTCATTTTAAGCGATTGCTCCTTCAAGCCTTAAATATATGTTGAAAAATTTTGAACAGATTCAGGTGCTAGTCGAAATCTGCAAATTGAAACGCTTCATTCAAAACTTTCGACGACACGAAACATTTCACTTTGAATATTAAAACTATATTTCTTGATATATTTTGTTGGTTTGTTGTTTTCAATTTCACCTCTTCGAGGTTAGGTCCTTTGACTTGAAGTCCTGCTGGAATCAAAAATAATTATTCTATAGACCAATTACTCCGTCGAATATGTTTTTTTTGCTTGAATCCATTATTTTTAATTTAATTTTGGGACTTCATTTAACATAATTACCTACAATCATTCGTTAATGCTCAAATATGCACCCATTTTTTTCAGTAACTTGTTGCCATTTGGAAGGTATGCCTCGTTCCCAAAACGTCTTTTCCCTATTAGCAAAAAATGAGATGATTATTTTTCGCAGTCTTATCTAGAGGACAATTTTACACCAACCAAAAACGTAAGACATGGACCAAAATAAACGATAATCGCTTGGTGCCATAAGACGTCAATAGTTTTCGGAACGACAACTGATTTTGGACGACCTTCACGTTGAATTCGGTTGAATTCACCATACCATCGATAAACACTGGTCCTTGATGGAGGTACATCGCTAAAAATTGAATTAAGTTTATCGATGCACTGTTGTTGCGTTATTCCACGTCGAAAGTTGTTCGCACGAAAGTGTTCACGATTTATTTTCATTTTTTGGGCGAGATGAATCGTTTAAGTTACTGTAAACAACACAAATAGCGCTCGTATGTCAAAACCTCAAAAATGTCAAGCTTTACGATAGAGCTGTCAGATTGCAACACCAGGGTTGTCCAATCCCGAAATATAAAAGTCGACCCTCGTAAGACCAATGGTATTACAAAAATAGAATGGATGATTTACACACATGACAAATTTTCTTCCTGAATCAATCAAAAGCTATTTCCCACAGAACAATAGAACAAATTTGCTTTGGCACATTATCAGGTGCTAATAATTAATTGATACGAATATAATGAATGAATAGACCTTACTTAGGATGTTGGTGATTATCATTTTTTAGCATAGACTCTTTCTGCAATTTGAGGTAGCCGGTAATCATGTCATAATAAATGAAATTCTGCGCGTAATACGGATATTACCTGTGCATAATTTGTATAATAGTGTCCCAACAAGGTCGATTTAGTCTGTTGAAAGTTTTGTATAGAGCGACGAGGAGTATGATCCCATCTGAAAGTGAAATTGGTGGATTTCCATGCTGACCTGGAAGTTATTTGCCGATTTTGGATCATGGAAAAAACTGAGGAGAAGTCAGAGGTAAAGAATTTTTAACGTGAAATAGATATAATTTGCAAATTTTATGGAATATTGGAAATCGTTTGACATTACTTGAAATTATGATTACTTCCGAATGCCATTAAACATTTGACATCGCGTTTTGTTGATCAAATTGATGTTCTGTGAGTCATGGTATGATGAATTAATTGTGTGTGTTCATTACTGAATTATCACAGCAAAATATTCATGTCTAGTATTCATAATGACGTAATTCTCAAAGATGTGATTATAGGGTAGATACATTCTTGGTAGGTACATTGATAAGCTTTAGTCAATGGAGAGAAAACAGCAGAGCATAAAATTAGGGTTGCCATATAATTTTAAGTTTTAATAATAATCACTTATAATACCACAAGAGCTTCAAAATTATCGGGTATTTCCCGATAGGTTCGTTGCAAATAAATGAAGGAGTCAAGTTTTTTCAGGTTAAAAAATCACGAGCGCGAAGCGCGAGTGATTTTTCCTGAAAAACTTGACCATTTTATTTGTTTGCAGGGAACCTATCGGGAAATACCAGATAATTTTGAAGCTCGTGTGGTATTCGGGGGATTATTTTTCTGTCCCAAATGTCGGCCAATAGAATTGCACCATGAGACGAAATGTACAGTTAACAAATAAGAATTTCATAATGAATAAAACAACATTTAATTAAGAATCAGGGTAGTGCAATTAAAAATACAATTGTTGTAAACATTGGTGCATGTTTTCTTCAAGTCAGAGTTATCGGTAATGGTCCCAGAAGAGGTAGATGGCATGAGGTTTATGCTGTTGATGGCATTTTCTGCAGTAGGCTCACTCCTTCGCAGTTTCTTGACAATTAATTCGTGGTGTTCCTGGTCGAGTTGGAGATACGGCTTGATGGAGTTACTGTTGGCATGTCCAGTTATTTTGATTATCTGCTGCTCTCCCAGGCCCGATTTCGCTAGATTGGAGACGGCTGTTGCACGACTGGAGTGATTGGTGATTTTTTTTGTTACCAAGGTCAAGCCCAGCTTTTGTGCTGACTCCTTAACCCGCTTTGAAATCGTGTTTTGGCCTACTGGGGAATCCTTGTACCACCTAGCGCCTGGAACTTTATTCCAGAATGGATTTTGGGTCAGGAATAGTCTGTCGCTCTTGATATTGACATCTCTCTTCTCTCTCAATTTCTGGAACAGTCTCACTGGGCACTTGTCAGGGATTTCCCGATTCTCCACCAGCCACTTGCTGTCTGATAATTTTTTATCACCACCTTGTGTGGTCTTGCTGAAAATTGGATTGTATTCAATTCTCCCAGTTGCTTCCCCGTCATTTCGCTGTTCTGCCTTGAAGTGATGTATTGACGCCATGCTGCCCTCACCACCTCTCCAAGCCAATTCCACTGATATTATCATGAATAATTTTTTCTGGAGGCCATCAGGAGTTTCCTCGTCCCAAACAGTGGTCATTGCATCCCAATCTTTTTCCTCCAACGCTGCTGCACTTGCCCTCCGTTTTTCCGGAATAGATTGTAAAGCCATACGCTTGGCATCACGAGCTCCTCGAGCGGTTTTGAATGCAGCATCCGAAAATGGGTTGATTTTGATGTCGAAATCGTTCAAATACTTTTCTTGAAGTAATTTGGCAGTCTGATTCCACATTGTTTTTATTGTACCTTCCTTATAGTCTTCTCCATCCATTTTCTTCATATTGTAAGTGTAATCTTTCATAATGTTTGCCAATTGCGCTTCACTCGTTTCAGCACTCAATGTGTATTCCCTCTCAGTACAAAAAGTAGTAAATTGGTTCCAAACTGTTTTTTTGCCTTCTCCGTATTAATGGGAACATTTCCTTTGACTTTTTTATCGATGGTGGACAGAGAACAAACTCCAAATCGACTCATTTTCATGCAAAATCTCCAATTTTCACAATTGAATTCAACCTGTCAGTTTGACGTGTGCTTAATTTGACTGGATCATGTTTTGTTTATATATAGTAACTACCAGAGAAAATTTTCAAAAAATTATCAGTATAATACCATGTAGGTTGTACCACGTGACGTCGAATGGTGCAATTCTATTGGTCGATATTTGGGTCGGAAAAATAATCAAAGCTCTTTTTTCATTTCATTCACTAGACTCGAAGAAGACAAAAAAATTTTCAAATTGGAACCTATATTTTTACGCGCTTGTTCTAGTCCAGTAATCTAATAAAACAGTGTGGTATCTTTCTTCAAATGTTTGCAATTTTCAAATATTCAATCGGTTGGGTTTTCCTGATGAAGAATACAGGATCAAACTTTAGTAGGTCCATCCGGCTGGCCGTCCGTATAATCTTCCGAACGAGATGAGCTAAAGTTGTCCTAATAATAGATTGCCAAATATCTCCCTTCCGCCTTTTTGTCTTTTGAAGTTCGCGGCTATGTACAAAGCGCTACAGAGCTCTTAACTGGCAATACTATACATAATTTGGAAGTTCTTGACATAACCTACAGAACGACGCTATGCATGATTAGTTTGGATATTGCGTTCAACAGTTATAGACGTGTAAATATGGAGTTCACTAACGCCGAAATTCGTGCTATTTTAAAGTTTTCCTTCGTTGAAGGCAAATCCGCTAGAGAAACGTTCCGTGAGATTAATGGTGTTTTGGGGATGGTATTCTATCAGTTCGAACCGCGGAGGAATGGTTTCGACGATTTAGAGCCGGTGAAAATGACACCATGGATAAACCAGCCGGCGAAATACCTGTGACGACAAATACCTATCTAATCATGCAATACATCGAGTTACACCGGCATGTGGCATCTCGTGACTTCGCCCAGGATATGGGAGTTAGTCACCAAACCATTTTTTACCATCTGCAGAAGGATGGATACAAAAAAAAAGCTTGATGTTTGGGTGCCGCATGATTTGACGCAAAAAAACCCTCTGGACCGAATCAACGCCTGCGATATGCTGCTAAAACGGAACGAACTCGACCAATTCTTGAAGCGGATGGTGACTGGCGACGAAAAATTGAATCACATACGACAATATCAAGCGAAACCGGTCGTGGTCGAAGGCAGGTGAATCGTCCCAAACAGTGGCCAAGCCGGGATTGACGGCCAGGAAGGTTTTGCTGTGTGTTTGGTGGGATTGGAAGGGAATCATCCACGATGAGCTGCTCCCATATAGCCAGACGCTTAATTCTAACATCTACTGCGAACAACTAGACCGCTTGAAGCAGGCGATCGACCAGAAGCGTCCAGAATTGGCCAACAGGAAGGGTGTAGTGTTCCACCAGGACATCGACAGACCACACACTTCGTTAATGACTCGTCAGAAACTACGGGAGCTCGAATGGGAGGTTTTATCGCATCCACCGTATAGTCCAGACCATAGATAAATAAAAGTATATAGATCGGCAACTCTAGCAGATTTTTGTGAATGCGCAAATGAACGCGACACTAGCGGTTGATGCTGTAGTGAAGCGAACTAAAAGGGCAGGGGAGGTAGAAATTGTGGTGGGGGTAAAAGAGGGGGTATTGGCGGGCTATTCGAAATTGAGAAATTTTAATCGCATTTTTCGCTGAAATTGGACTGATAGAAACCAAGTCATTTCCAACCTGATTTGAATCAAGTTGGAAATGAAAGAGTTTCTATCAATTCAAATTCAGAGAAAATGCAATTAAAATTAGATTTTATCGTGAAAAGGAGACAAATTAAAGCTATATTCTGAATTTTATTAACATTAGCGTACTTTCTGGGATTACAATCAATTACAATGCGATTACAGCAAAATAAATTGAAAATATGGATAAAACACAATTAATTCAAAACACAGTGAACGTTATCAATTCCAAAAATTATGTGTGATATTTTCATTAAGACATGGTTATATTACAATTAATAAGATAAGAAAAATAATTTGGCATCTACAAACATACAAGAAAAAATTCATTAAACAAAATAATTTTATTTTCTTAATTAATCGAACACACTTTCAAGGATATGATAAAGAGGCCAAAAACCTGGTACATGAAACACTAATTGTTAATAATAAATTTTACCTCAAAGAATTAGAATTGTGAAGGATTCACATATAAATAAGGAAAAAAATTAAATCAACGAAAACAAATATTGGTAGGCCTGAGATCATACAATACGATTACAGCAAATAAATCTGAAAATATGGATAATACACCATTATTTCATAACACAGTGAACGTTATCGATTCCAAAAATAATGTGTTATACTTTCATTAAGACATGGTTACATTACAATTAATAAGATATGAAAAATAATTTGGCATCTACAGACATACTAGAGAAAAAAATGCATTTAAAAAAATTATTATGTTTTCTTAATTAATCGAACAAACTTTCAAGGATCTGGTAAAGAGACCAATAACCTGGTACATGAAACACTAATTGTTAATAATTAACCTCAAAGAATTGTCAAGAATTCACATACAAAAAGGAAAAAAATAAATCAATGAAAACAAATTTTGGTAGGCCTAAGATCATCAAAACTTTTCATTTTTTTGACAAATACTTCTTATGTTTTTCATATTTTTTACTAGCTATACGTTTGATGGGATCTTGAGACTGGCCCAAAATTTAAATTAGTTAAATTAGTGCATTTCTTGGACATGCTAAAATAGATCTTAAATGTAACAAGTATTATGTAAAACTTACTTGGTGATGCTTCTTCCATATAAGATACCCTAGGTTCCAATATTTGTTCAGTGGCTTCTGAAAAGAGTAGACTTATGAAATATTGTGTACGTTTCACGATTCCATGTTAATTCATCTATAAAAGATTCTCAAATAATGTCTTGTTTATAATATAGCCAAGTAAGACTTTTATGTATGAAAATTGCAATTAATAAAACAAGAAACAAACCTGAGTTTCCATCAGCAAGATTTAGAAATAATGAGGGTTCAGCATCTAGTTTAAGGATACTTCCTGCTTTGTTATTAGCAGGAATATAATCGTCAGGCGTAAAATGCTTATCACAAACCCTGTAATTGTCATAAAGTTCTCTTGAAGATTTTGCCTTCAAGTCTTCTCTCCCAATTTTTGTTAACCACTTCTCCAATACTTAAAAAGTTTTAAATATAAATATACGACGATAAATAATTTGTAATCATTTGTTACACTCAATTCTCTACTTTGTGGAAATCTACGGAAATGGTATCCACGCATTTTACCATATTTGGTTGAACATCTTTTAACACAACAATTGAAACCCATTTTAAAATTCACGATTCGATAATGAAAGTCCAAAAGATTCACTCTACAATATCGCCAAAGCCAGAAAGAACGGAAATTCGAGAGAGTCCGTATTTATAGCCATGCGACGAATTATTAAAAATGACTTTTATTGTCCATGCTTTCTTCTTGTCCGCCATTACGGTAGGAAATTCCCAGAAATTCCTTCGATCCCTTCCACAATTTTCATTCTATTTTCTGATTGGTCGATCCAGATTTACATACTTTTAGTGAATCCAACTTGACCAAAATAAGCCCAAAACGAGGTACAGTCGTTTTGAACTGACTTTCCACCCCTGGTCTAGACATAGCGCCAAGTGATTACCACCTGTTCCTGTCCATGGCGAATGCCCTTGGTGGTGTAAAGTTGAACTCAAAAGAGGCTTGTGAAAAGTGGCTGTCCGAGTTCTTTGCAAATAAGGAGGGTGGCTTCTACGATGGAGGCATTATGAAGTTGCCGTCTAGATGGAAAGAGATTATCGAACAAAACGGCGCATATTTGAACTAAATCCGATCACTGTAACACTTTTCATAAAGCATTGAATAAAGAGCAAAAAAGCGGAAGGGAGGTATTTGACAACTTATTATCTCAGTCAATTTCGTTATTTGGTCAAATCCGTCCTATAATTCAGGAGTTATGAGCTTCCGGAATTTTGTTTGCTCTATGTCTCCTAGAATATCCATCGTTACGCAAACCCTATAAGGGTTAGCAAGGTAGAACTAGAAACAAGGGAAATTTGCAGTTTCTAAGTTAGTCGAAGCCTGGGACTTATCAAAAGCTTAGAAAAAATTAGAATTCGATATTACTATAATTGATTCGGTATTTTCACTATTCTATCATTGAGTACAATTAGGATTTTCGGTTATTAATATTTGTTTTAGTTCTTTAATCCCGAAATATAAAAGGCAACCCTCGTAATAATATTATATAAGCAGCATTTAATAATATATTAATATATATTATATAGTTGAGGTGTGTTTGGAATTATTTTATTCTGTTGGAGTTTCAAAAATTTTGGGTCCTCTTCTTCAGTATTTTTTCCACATACATTCCATCAACACTAAAACTGTCAAGTTATGGCATATGACTGAAATCACCATCGAATGAGAGACTTATAATGCCATAATATACTGGGCATGCCATTTGAATAAAGAAGGTGGTTGCCAGTATAACCGGAAGCTGTAGAAGTCTGAAAATATTTTAGGGATGGAGATCGTCATCTGAAATCCCAACATACAAATTTTTAGCTCAATATTAGAGTACATAGGACAATATCTGTGATGCTATCTCATTTCCTGCTGTATATTTATTTGCTTGATTCCCCTTATTCTTGATTTTATCGACCTTATTAGATACTGGTTGCAAGACAATATTTTATCACGTTTCCTATTTTTTGTGATATATATATATATATATATTCGTTTGATTTTGGCTCACAATTTTTTGTTAGCAAACAATATAGCATGTAGTGCGTAGCATTATTTCTGTGGTGAAACTAATATTGAACTATTTAAGATACTGAATCATATTTAAGAAAACTTATTATTGCAATAAAACTCAAATTCCCTCTATTCTTTGAAAGTTTCTCCGTTTATCATTGACTTAAATAAGGCATCTGATGAAGCCTGGCTTATAATCAAATCAACTTTGAATACTTTCTCATAATACCGTTCTAATCGGAAAGCAAACTTATCACACTCTGATGAAGTGATTTCCTTTGCTAATATCCAGTTGTGCAAACTGCATGATTTGGGAAATACTTCCTGAGGAATATTCGATTTTGCAATTGCACGAATCATTAGATTCAGGTTAAAATACATTGTGTTCAAACCATCGAGATAGAAAATTTTGAGCAAAACGATAGTACGTTGTTCGACTAGCTGGATGGGTTAGAACTAGTGCCCAAAAACAACATTACAGCGCTGTTTTTAGTGCTGTGATGGTCTCATTACGATACTTAAATAGAGAAGGCATTTTCCTGTATGCAAATGTAAATTTATTACAAGATTTTACCTATCGTCTTGTTTATATACGATTGTTATTATTCTGGTAATTTGATTGAGAAATATCGAAGGTATTTGTGAGGATTCGATTACACGTTTAACACGTCCAGAATATTAATCCATGCGTTTCTTTCATTTCTGAGTACGGTTTATAACCCTGAACACAAATTCGTTCTGAATCGATCGAATTAAAGTTTCTTCAATGAATATCCCAGT
This sequence comes from Micraspis discolor, assembly GCA_030674115.1. Taxonomy (NCBI): domain Eukaryota; kingdom Metazoa; phylum Arthropoda; class Insecta; order Coleoptera; family Coccinellidae; genus Micraspis; species Micraspis discolor. The sequence continues at coordinate 10,587,673 of JARTUT010001740.1, forward strand.
TCGTTTGTTTATAGAATGGGGAAGGTATTGATTTTCTTTCGCCTTATTCATTACTAATTCATTTTTTTGAATATTTATCAATTCCCTTCAATGCTTTATTGAATTACTCAATAAACGACTCTAAAACTTGGGCTAAGTTTTATGAGGAATTCAATCCCGAATTTTGAGGCCGTACAACATTAATATAGAACTATATAAGCATTAGAAAATTATAACACTATAATTTCCTAGTGTTTACCTTTTTTTAATAATGGATTTCCGTTAAGTAAAGACCGAATCAACAATATAAGGTCATTGAAATAATAATATAATAATAACTGGCATTTATTGACCATAGTAAAGAATATCAATCGAAGACCTTTAGCCTTATCATTGACATATTTACACTGATTCGCTCTAAAAAAATAAGTTTAATTCTATTTCTTTCTGATTATTTCAATTTTCTATCTTCGTCTTCAGGACAACAATGTGGGCTCCATCATGTGGATGACGACCAGTGAAGCCAGTAGTTTAACATCAGAAGAAGTAGGAGAGAGGCTCAATGTGGATGTATACAAAGGACTATGCTGGCAAGAAGCCAATAGGAGAAGACAATTTTCAGGGTAATGTTGACTAGAAATTGCTAGTTAGTTGGTCAGTACCACAATTAGGTTTAGTTTAGATAGGAAGTCGAAAATTTGTTTAAATATTGGCTACACTATTTTTAAAAAAGTTGTAGACGATTGTTTTTGCTCGAAATTTCGTTTCAAATGCTGCGCTAAGAGAAATACAAGATACTTTATTTTAGACTAGAGTAGAAGCTGAGGATTTAGTGAAAGAAACTAATTAAAACATATTCTCTTTGTTGTCTAGTAATTTTTGATGATGGAACTCCTGTAGAATTATTAAGTGAGGAATCTCCACCATCTCTTATTTTTTTGCTAACAACTCTTCGATAGACATTTTCTATAGTTTTCAAGGCAAAATAAGTTTTCAAAAAAGTTGAAATTATTTGAAAATTTTCAATTTTCATTTAGTGTCATGATTAATAGAAATCTGAATATAGATCAAACGTGTAGTTATCTGTGGTTTGAATATTTCTTCAAGTTCCTTCAGGCATGACGATTGATGGAGCACTTTTGGATCAAAAGCCATTTTTATATAAGCTGATTCTTTGATTTTTCTACTTGTAGGTTTCTCTTCTTTGGATATGATGATCCTCATTCACAGCATGTTGAACCAAATTCGATCTATCGGCGTCTAACACTTGAGAAAGCTTTTCATGTTCAATCATTCTTACTTTCAAGGGGCTCTTTGTTTTTCGGATATAAGATCTTTGTTCTTTGATTTTTATTATCAGGTTAAAGTTGTGTTAGATTAGACCTGATAATATCTTTTATCTTAATGTGGTTGTTATATAGTGTTTATTTCTAATACATTTAATTTTTTCATCACGCTTTTCCAATACATTTTTGTGATAGCCATTTTTTCCGATTGTATTTGTGATGTTATTTAGTGCCTCATCTTCACCTAGTTGGGTAGAGCATATATTTCTAGCTCATATAATCATTTCGCTACTCTCAATTTAGTAGTTAGTTTATAGTTGGAATTAAAATATAGATATTGACCTGTGTTTGTTGTTTTTTACACACCCTGGTTCTTGGGATTTCATTCTCTATGAACAAGTACAGAAAAATTGGAAGTTGTCTTTCTCAGTTTCCATTGTGAATTTAATCTTGATTGTTAGTATTTCGAAGGAATCTATTTATAGTGTTCATTGCATGTTGCCAAAGGATGAAATTATCTACATATCTCTTCCATAATTTGAGTTTTATTACATATTGGTCGAGAGCTTTTTGTTGGAACTCTTCCATATATAAATCAGCTAAAATAGGAGATAGTGGTCAACCCATGACCATTCCAAATTCTGGCTGTGTCTTCAAATTGGAAATATGTTGTTTCGATGGAAATAGAAAGCATTTCTATTGTTGCATTTACCCTCAGTCTAATCTTGACAGTTGACTCATGAAACGTGAAAATTTTCAAATATTTTCAGCCTTTTTGAAAGCTAATTTTGTCTTTAAAACGATAGAAGATGTCTATCGAAACGTTGCTAGCAAAAACAGTAAGAGATGGTGGATATTATTCAAATAATAATTTCGAACGTTTTCTTCCCATTTTTTTTTGGTTGCTATAAAAGGCGTAATTTATCTGCAATTTTTTTTTGTTTTCAGTATCAGGCTACCCGAAAAATTAAAACGAATTCGATTGATTCCGTAGTAGAATCTATATATTCATTAGCTTTTGCATAATTCATCAAATCCTGTTTTCGAACATTAAAGTCGAATGTTGGGTGTATCGCTGTCAGAAATTTCATGTGAAAATTAACTATGGTTTTTACATTTAGGAAGAGCTGACCAATTTGTATTTGAATATTTTTCTTTACTTTGTTGTTCTGCAAGAGTGGTCCTGTCTGAATAGGCTAATCAGAGGCCTCATTAGCTGATTTTATTGTCGTATTAGTTATTACTCTATTAATGTATTAGTTATTCGACTAGTTAGTGCCCAGATTCACATTTTGAGTACATCCGCCAATTTGATGGAATCCAACTTTTTAAAAAGGGCGTTTTTTAAAAATTATAGTTGATGGGAAAATAGTTTGACTCGTTTTGTAGATAATTACGAGAAATTTGATTTTGGCATGACTAAATTTTATAAAACTAACCGGTTTGTGCAAAAAAACTTCGATAATGAATTAAATTGTTTGTAGTAAACTTATTTTAATTTTCTTAACCCACATTAATATATTCATTTAAGACTTGAATTTCATTTAATCTTTACTTTACAGATATAACGAATTTACAGTAAAAGACGAGGATCCGCCATGGAAGAAATATTTAGAACAATTCCAAAATCCATTGATATTATTATTATTAGCATCAGCTTTAGTATCAGTTTTCATGAAACAATTCGACGATGCAATAAGCATCACAGTAGCCATAGTTATAGTTGTTACAGTAGCGTTTGTGCAGGAATACAGGTCGGAAAAATCTCTGCAAGAACTTACAAAATTAGTTCCTCCTTCATGCCATTGGTGAGTATTGAAGTGATTTCGCCTCAGTTTCAATTATTTTTTTTGTACTGATTATTAATTCCTGGTAATGCGACTCTTTCCTTCGATAGATTTCATAAGATTTGGCGTCTTTGAATAAAGAGTAGTACTCAATATTTGCTGAACCAGGGGCCATTTCGATATTTTCTTAGAACCATGGGATCTTCTAATTATCAGGAGTAGATCTAAAATTTGTACTGCAATTTTGATATTTCATCTGTTACATGATCATACTGAATATTTTATTTCGATTTTTATACTAATTTTTTGTTAACAATCGATTGAAAAAATGGTGACAACACTAGGTCTAGCTTTGATGCTCTTATTGAACTAGTTGCTAATAGCGTTCTTTAAAAAATCAAATCCCCAAAAGTCTTTATTGTCAAAGTTGAGAATGATATCCATGATTTCTTATGACAGAATACATATTATGACAGATTTTAGATCAGTAACTCCGATCAAAACAATTGATGCCAGTTTTGTCCAAATATTCGAATATTGTCTATAAGCGTTATTAGCTATTTATTGAGGTTCATGGTAACAGCATTCATAGAATCATGGAAATTTCAATGGACATTCAGAAGAATTCACTTTTTGACCCCTATTAAACTCTTGCTGAAAGAGTCTTTTGGAAGTGTACATTTTTTATTTTTATCACAGAAAAAAAAATATGTATAGCATCAAATAAGATGATCTGTACTACATATACTGTTGAAATGAGAAAATTGGTGTGCTAATTAATATAGAAATACGGTGAAAACGTATAAAGGGCTACACTTACCTTCTATTAATTGGAATAAATAGGGTACAACACTAATATCGCATGGCGTTATTCAGCTTCCATATATTCTTGATGGCACGTAAAGCTCGGTATTACATATCGGTTTACGGCAAATATTCTTCTATCTATTGGATTCGAAGTTCGGTTATTTTCGACATTTCAATCGCAATTTTCAGTTGTCTTTTACACTCTTAACTTTTTATATTCGAAACATCTGCTCTCTTCATATGAGATGTTTTATCCATTTTACCTTGAAGGGAATTCAAGAAAAAAGAAATCACTCCAAACATAAAAAAAATGAATTTATTGGTTTATTGTCTGTATTGTCCGTCAAAAATTTCCTTTATTGGGTCCCGTTTGAATATTTTATTGGCAATTATGCTTAATTTTACGCATTATGATTGAAATAAATGAAATTAGGTGGAATTTAGAGAATATCCGAATTTGATCATTCAAGATTAAAAAAAAAAAAGGAAATCCGTTTTATATGATGCATTTTTATAGTTCACGCTTGATTTCTTGTGTTTTATAGGAACAATTGTTGTGTGAATTAGGACAGGCGGTCATTCTTCTGAAATCGGGAACATTGGCGAACAGCTCTTTCTAGACCGATAAGTTATTTTACTCTCAGATTAACTATTGTGCTTCATAATCAGAACTAATAACAGTGTATTCAAAAATGCAATGGGTGGGAGAAGTTTTTTGAATGCTTCTGACTCTGATTATTACTATTATGCAAACAGTACAGAAATAAGATAATTAATAATAAAGTCAGTTAGTTGTTTCTATCCTAATTCGACAGTTTTGAAACTATCCCAATATCCCTCTTCAGTAAGAATGGTCCAGTTATATACATATCCCAAGTTCAACGACTATTTGGGAGCCTCTGGTTTAGCAAATGAAATGTCAAACACTTTTTCATTTGACTTTTTATCAAAGATTTGTCTCAATTGGATATTGAACCATCATTCTAAGCATCAGCTCTTGAAAACATTTGCGATTGTAACTAATTTACGGTTTTCCGAAGAAGACCTTGTCTGTTATCAAAAAAATAATAATTGATATAAACGAACTTCCTTTAATGTTTCAACATATGCACAATAATACATCATTGCTTTATGATTGAAATATCTTGTCATATTTTCAGTCTTCGAGAAGGCACACCTGACACTTTCTTAGCCCGTGAATTGGTACCTGGAGATGTAGTCATCCTGAATGTCGGTGATAGAATACCAGCTGATGTCAGACTGTTTGAATCCACGGATCTGACTATTGACGAGAGCAGTTTTACTGGTGAGACTGAACCAGCACGAAAAAGTATAGGACCAGTGTTGAGACCCAACGGTGCTCACTCCTCAAATACTAATATTGCTTTCATGGGGACACTTGTACGGTGTGGTCATGGAAAGGTACAAGCAATTCAATTAGATCATTCTCACAGGAAGTGTTACTATCATATAGTCTCCATGCAAACAGTGGATCATAAGTTTGCTGAGGAAGAAGCTACTCAGAGCTCACTCTTATTATTTAATCAATTTGTCATTCGAGTTAAGAGCGAACTCACCTTATCTAAATGTTTCAGATATTATAAATAACAGAGCTATCGAAACATGCAGATAAAGGTTTTGTGTGTTTAGGAAGTGTTGATTCGCGCTAAAGCGGCGGTGTCTGACAAATATTTATTGAAATGACCGAACTGTTAAAACCTCTCATATGGAAAACTACTTGTTGCAACCAGTTAGCCTTGATGGTAAACAAGCCTACCTCATTGGCATGAAAATCATAGTTCAAACTATCGATATCTATCATTGTAGATTTCTGCAATTGTTTTTGAGAACCGTTGCTAAAATCACATAAAAACGTACGCCTAGAATATATGTCTTCCTTTCGCTTTACAGGAAATGTATATTCGAATGAGAGCCACTAAAATATTATTTGATCTATTATAACGTCGGATTGAGCTAGGGAATATCTGCATACCAGTTTGACATGCAACCTAGCTGTTGTTGATAGATGTCCAATTATACTAGATGGCGCCACTTCTGCGTGAACAAATAATTACTGAGAAAGTTGCATCTTCCTGGTCAACAAACGATTTGGAAAATATAATAGATAGATGTTTCCAGAAATGAGCACTGTTGCCACTACTTGTACTTGTAGAATAAAATGCCTAATATATGTCTATTTACTTCTATCCTGTGAGAATGTAGATTTAAGAGTTTCGAGATGGGTCATATTGAAATCGAGAAGTCAACCTCTTTATGTTGATGCGTCAATTTCAGCTTCATAGTCCCTATGTGGAGGAGCATTTAATAATAGTACTTCTCTGTTGATGAGTCCCAGTCAGATTATTGTGAGAGATTTGTAGACTTAAAAAATTTTTTTCATTCGTAATGTTTGTAGGGAATTGTGGTTAGCACTGGTTCCAATAGTGAATTTGGATCTGTGTTTAAAATGATGTTGGAAGAGGAAGCACCTAAAACACCCCTTCAGAAGTCTATGGATAACTTGGGAGCTCAGCTTTCGTTATATTCGTTTGCGATAATAGGACTCATTATGTTTATTGGTTGGATGCAGGGCAAGCAACTTATGGAAATGTTTACCATTGGAGTAAGTTTGGCTGTTGCTGCCATTCCGGAAGGTAAATATTTGTTCCATTTCAAATCTGACGGTTTTAGTCTATTGGAAATCACATGAATTTAATCAATATACTGTTTTTTTTTGTTTAATTCCTTCAATTAAGGATAAAAGATGTCCTCCTTTTCGCCGCATACAGCGGTGCAGGGTGAAGCAGGTAAACCTGCTTCTTCTTGAACCCAAAGAAATTCAATTAAATATATGAAATATCAATTGTGTGATAGAATTTGTATCAATTTATGGTGAGACCGATGGAAATAGAAATTCATGTATTTTGGATAGATCTCCTCCGAGAATCGAATCAATTTGAATTTTATCTTTCCAGGGCTGCCCATTGTGGTTACTGTGACTTTGGCATTGGGAGTGATGAGGATGGCCAAAAGGAATGCGATTGTTAAGAAGCTTCCCACAGTTGAAACCCTGGGTTGTGTGAATGTTATATGTTCTGATAAAACTGGTACAATAACCAGGAATGAGATGACAGTCACCGTTTTGGTAACATCTGATGGCTATATAGCTGAACTTACTGGAGCTGGATACAACGATCATGGCCAAGTTCTGTTGCATAAGTGTGACTATCCAGATAGAGCGAGAGAGAGTGTACATCAACTCTTGGAGGTATTGGGCTTTTTTGTTCATTGGTTTACCAGTTTAACCAAGGATATTGAATGTAGTTAAATGAATTGATGTTAACATTCCAATGGCTATTTTTTCATACTGAATGGCTTGGTATTGAATGATATTAATGAAGTACTGTACATTTTTCAGGTTGGTGCAGTTTGTAATAATGCAACAATCCAGAACGAAACACTTTTAGGATCACCAACAGAGGGAGCTTTATTATCCGCTGCAATGAAACACGGGATGTACAATGCTGGAGAAACTTATGTCAGAATTCAAGAGTTTCCTTTCAGTTCAGAACAAAAAATTATGGCAGTTCATTGCGTTTCAAAATACGACAGTGATAAAAAAGAAGTCTGCTTTGCGAAAGGTGCAATAGAGAAAATTTTAGCTAAATGTAATCGTTATAGTATTAATGGACGGTATGAAATGTTGACGCCAAAAAAAGAACAAGAATTCATGGGCGAGGCTGTGGAAATAGGAAAAAAAGGTCTGAGAGTTCTGGCTATGGCCAAGGGCGATGGTTTTCAGGACATGGTTTACTTAGGATTGGTGGGGATCTGCGATCCGCCAAGGCCTTTAGTTCGGGAGGCAATTTCTATTCTAAATCAGTCTGAAGTACAGGTCAAAATGGTAACTGGAGATGCTCTTGATACTGCTGTGGCAGTTGGTAAGTTTTTTTTCTCCAGTTATTGGTGTGGGTGCCACGTCATGTCTATGAATGCAAGACATTTATTTGAATTCAAACTCGCCTACATGTATGACATGTATTCTTCAATTTACATCCTCAAATACTTGTATTCTCTAGATATACTTGACGAGCATTTATAAAATTTTTTGAAAAACAATCTTCATATTGTTTTTATAAAATTCCATGCTTGTCCATGGATTGAAACTTCAGCCAATAACAAAAAAAAAATTTCAGCACAATCAATTGGGTTAGACACTCTACCATCACAGGTTCTATCAGGGGAACAATTAGATTTATTATCTGAGACAGAGATGGACGCAATTGTGCCTAGAGCAACAGTATTTTACAGAGTTTCACCTAAAAACAAGTTATCCATTGTGAAGAGTTTACAAAGAACTGGTCACATAGTTGGTATGACTGGTGATGGAGTAAACGATGGAGTGGCCCTTAAAAAAGCTGATATTGGCATCGCCATGGGAAAAAATGGTACAGATGTTTGCAAGGAAGCTGCTGATATGATTCTTGTTGATGATGATTTTTATACCATCATGTGAGTTGTTGATTACAATTGAATGATGATGGTCTGATTTATTTGTTTTCAGTGCGGCCATAGAAGAGGGAAAAAGTATATTTTATAATATAAGAAATTTCGTAAGATTTCAGCTGTCTACCTCAATAGCTGCCCTATCATTGATCGCTTTAGCCACCATGATGGGCATACCTAACCCTCTAAATGCTATGCAAGTAAGATACCAAAGTTTATTTCAACATTTCAATTCTGCTGGAATTTGATATTTCTAATTAGGCAATATTTGGATAATAATAACATATAAACTCTAAGATAAACTGTAGAGTTTCTGATAACTGAGTCCAGTTTACTTGATTTTAAAATAACATTTTGTTTTTGAAATAACCAAATATCAAGATATTAAATAATGGTGTGTACATTGATTTGATTTTGTTTCGAATTGACTGAAATATCCTGCATGTTTAGATATAGAGCAATGTAAAATATCTTTTAACAAAACCAATATCGTGCAGTCAAGTATATTTCATATTTAACAGTACTTTTATCCCAAGATTTGAAAGTTTGTTTTCATTCAAATGCAGGGAGTGCACACACAAATATACAGGCATCTTAGTTAATATGCTTCCAAATATTGATTAATAAATGATTCGAAAATATTTAATGAAATTTTAATAATTTTTGATTATCTTAGTTGATGCCATGATGATATTTGCCTTGAAATGGAGAGTATCAATTTGTATATTTTTCAGATATTATGGATAAATATTATAATGGATGGTCCTCCTGCTCAAAGTTTGGGAGTTGAACCCGTTGAGAAAGACGTTGTTAAGCAAAAGCCAAGAGATACCAAAGAGCCAATGATAACAAAGAAATTGATAATTAATGTCTTACTTTCAGCTTTATTCATAATTGCTGGAACATTGTGGGTTTTTAAGAGAGAGGTGAGTGTCCTATGTGATATTTTGATGAAAATATCATCATTCTCATTTTGATTTCTAGATGAGCTCTCAAGGAATAACAGCAAGGGACACTACGATGACTTTCACCTGTTTTGTGTTTTTCGACATGTGGAATGCTTTATCATGCAGATCGCAGACAAAAAGTGTTTTTCAAATTGGACTCTTCTCTAATAAGATGTTCCTGGTGGCTGTCTCCTTATCTGTGATTGGGCAGCTTTTGGTAGTGTATTTCCCACCATTGCAGAAAATTTTCCAGACAGAAGCACTGACACTTCTTGGTAAGAATTAGTAGAAGCCCTGTAATTGTCTAATATACCATGAAAATCTAACAATACCTACTAGAATATTTCAGAGGAATAGCATTAATCTACCAGCATTCATGAATAATAAACAATTGATATAAATAGGAGATAATAGTCAAATAATAGTCGATATTGTAAACATGTTTGATAAAATGTGGGAACTGAACAACAATATTTATTATAAATAAAAAAAACCTGCAAAAGGATTTTCAAAGTAATGTAGATTCTCTCCATCCTGAAGTACTGCGTTTCATTTCATTGTTTACATAATGTAGATTTGTTATAGTAATCATAAAGGGAACAATTTGAAATAACATTGAATCAAGAAATAACAGTTGAAGTTTGGTTGAAAGTATGGTTTAACCGCTAAATACCGTTACAGTACATTCATGTAAATGTACATAATATGTTGATTTAGCAGAAAATTATAATAATCTTCAATTTAGAATCTTTAATACCCATTTGATATATTATACCAACTGTATTCCACACTCACAATCACTTGCATGTGATATTGGTGTAATTTATCAATAATCAATAAGGTAAGAGCATAAATAAATAGAACTTCATCTTTCACATTTTCTCAACAAAGAAAACAGCCAGTTACTGGAATTCAGCAATCTACATCTGTCCTTGACAACACCAACTGAAAATAAACTTCCAACCATCCTAACCAGATACCAAACTGGCACCACTTTGCTTTTTCACTTTCAGTAATAGATTTTTTCGTATTATCAGTTTGCATTTTTCATACTAAGTGATGAAAATACAGATTATGTATCATTTAAAGAATCAACTTAAAAACTAAACCAATATACTCGTAATACATAAAAATTGTTTTCAGATATGGTTTTCCTCACATGCTTGACCTCATCTGTTTGGATATTCTCAGAGATCAAAAAACTGGTTGAGAGGTTTATTGAACAGAGAAGACTTTGCAAGAGATCTCCGTTAGAGTATGTATGACACAAGGGGGGGCCTGGGGCGAAAAATCGCTGCAAGTAGCTGCTTTCTTCCCTTTGCCCCTTTATATTGCCCCCCTTAAAATGTGCAAACAACATTGACGTATTCAAAAATTTGTTCCAAATTATTTGGATGCTACCCAAGCTTAAATTGTAAGAATTCAAGTGGACATTTCATTGATGTATCAATCAAAAAGTTGCATTTTATATATTTGGAGTATTTTCTTATTTGTTTTTCAACTGTTTTTACATTGGTGAATTTTTATTTGTTTTAATTGCTTGGTTAGTTTAAATCATTTTCATTTTTGCACATTTTAAAGGTCTTTATTTTACTACTCCAATGCAGCTATTGTGAATAGTAAGTTATTATCTATTTATTGTTATATAATATAGCGTATTGATTCATAAGTGTAACAAGTCAAGATTGTAAATTTGTTCTACTCATTATTGTTGTAATGAATTCTTATTATAAGCATATATCATATTGAATTGATGTTATTGAGTATAATTCAAACACCATCAAATGGATGTTAGCTTCAAAAAGATCACCTGAGATAAGGGTATTTAAAATGTACACATTTCTCCCACTTTTGAGCTCTTCATTATTCATATCATATTTTTAGATATAGAAGAATTTGAAATTGAAAAATTATTTCTTGAATACCTTCCTTGAATTAGAGTAATCACAAAATGTATAAAAGATCCATATGCTCACTCAAGTTGAAATTTCGGTGTTGAAGTGTGAAAATATTTAACACATATATAAGAAAATGCAGAATATTTCAATTAATAGAATGTTTAGGGTAAGGTATTTTAGTTAATAAGTTTCCATTCATATGTTGTGTGCTTGAATTGCACAACTTTACGCTTTTTTGACGATTGTGATATTTATTACAGAAACTTCGATTTTTGAAGAAGTATATCCCAAATATTGTTTTTCTGTTTGAAGTTGGCGAATTTATACTTAATATTTTAAGATTTGAGTATTCTCATGTTTTGAAAAGATTATTCAAAACTTCTGATTTTAGATGCCCAAATACGTTAATCATAACTATTTTGAAAATAATTATCATTCAGTTGGACTATAGCATTCCTTTGTTTAACTGCAAATATACCTATGAAAAATCTCATTTCATTCTCTAAAATAGTCACATGCAGTTACGGGAATTATAACTTTATCGAATAAATCATTATTTTCAAGGAACAACACTTTTATCGGTGTAGCTTTGTACTAAAAAATTATTTTGGCAGTTGATTTGAGTTTGTGCTATTTCTGAAGAAATTTTCAATGAAAAGCAATCGTTTACGTATGTAATATATATGATGAGGCTATCGTTGATTTATCACCACATTCCAGTATTAAGCATTTTGAAAATTATCACAATGTGTGAACAAAGTAATGTATTAAAATTGAATCACCTGAATTGGTGAGTTGTGCACTTGTACAATAATATATTGAGAATCCGATTTTGCTGATATTGATTCATTTTGCATATAATCTGTATAAGTTGTGATGTCAAATCGTCAAATCGTTTCTAAAAGTAAATGTTTTGAATAAACTAGGAAAAGTTTCCTTTCAGTTAATTTTTAGAAATGATGGTCACAATTTTTTTGTTTATAGTGGAAAATCAGGTTGGTGAAAACACATTAACAGTGATGTGGAAAATTTCGGAGTAAAATTTTATTTTCATTTAATCACACAGATCTCATATAAAATGACGACTTGACGTCGCACGAATACTCTTCTAAGTAAAAATAATAAATTCATAAGTTAGAAGTAGATCACATGTACCTCTGCACTAAAACTCAATCAAATTAGATTATAAATACATACACTGTTGAGAATATGTTGTATGCAGGCACTTTCAATTCAATTTTATAGGATTTCATTGAGTCCTCTGAAATAGCTCTGTGATATAGACTTACCTTTGTTTTTAGTAAATTGAAGGCAAATTTCGGTGTATTTAGTGTATTAATTGAAATATATAACAATAAAAAAGATTCTAATCAAACAATATAATTATAACTATAAACAAAAAATATCTTTACCCTTATGGAGTATCACACTGTCTAGGCTAACATGATAAACTGCATAATGGAATTGAGTTTCCATAACTTTTCCAGTAGGAATGTTCATGGTTATGTTACGTCTAAACTGAATGAGGAACCGCCATATTCTTGATAATGGACTATTGTTATGAAGACTGTTTATGCCTTTGACATTTTTTATGAATATCAAAATAATCCTACTCATATGTTTGACTCATATTAATCTCAATTATTGTCGGACTGACCGACTGACAGCAGTTTCTCAAAAGTGTAGGATTATTTCAATATTCATGATTAGTAATGAAAAAGAAATATAACCAATCTACCCACCCATAGGGCTAGTTGAACTTCATGCAGTTTTTTCGTTGATTTCAAGCAATTTATTATTGTATTTCAGAGTCCCAGCTGAAATCGGAACACAAGTTCAAAAAATCACTTATTCAGAGCATTCTATAGAATCAGTTTGAATGTGGGACAAATGGATTCTGATAAAATAATATGTTAATTCAAATATACTAAATGCACCAAGCCGATGGAATTTTAGTGTCAGATTTTCATTCTCATTTAAAAGCTATATTGTAAAACTATTTGCTATGAATGCCCTTTATGTTTGTATTTGTAAATCAAATTATCTGACACAATGTTAATCAATTTTTGATGTTATGTACCTCCACCTGTTTGATAATTCAATTTCTAAATAAAGTGGCAAATCTTCTGAAATTTTATTTTTCTTCCAATATATGTTCTACGAAAAAATTTGATTCTGCTTATAATAATTCCTTTTCAAAACTATAAAGGATCTTGAAATTTGTCTTCTACAACTCACTTCTTTTTTGTGACAGACAAATGCATTTTCTGTCAGGGTGCAACTAGGTCTTGAGCTCAAGGGCGGTCCTAGGAAGAATTTCAGTAGGAAAACAAAGAAAATTAGCCAATGACAATGCTGACCAATTACGTTCAAATAAAATAAAGCTGACAAATCAGGAATCACTAGATATCACTATCTTGTTAGTCAACATAGTTCCGTATAAAGTGACTCGAACATGTCAGTTATGGCAATTAGGAAGAACTTCTGTGGGGCATTCTATAGAATCAGTTTGAATGTGGAACAAATGGATTCTAATAAAATAATATGTTAATTCAAATATACTAAATGCACCAAGCCGATGGAATTCTAGTGTCAGATTTTCATTCTCATTTAAAAGCTATATTGTAAAACTATTTGCTATGAATGACCTTTATGTTTGTATATGTAAATCAAATAATCTGACACAATGTTGATCAATTTTTGATGTTATGTACCTCCACCTGTGTGATAATTCAATTTCTTAAAAAAGTGGCAAATCTTCTGAAATTTTATTTTTCTTCCAATATATGTACTACGAAAAAATTTGATTCTGCTTATAATCATTCCTTTTTAAAACTATAAAGGATCTTGAAATTTGTCTTCTACAACTCACTTCTTTTTTGTGACACACAAATGCATTTTCTGTCAGGGTGCAACTAGGTCTTGAGCTCAAGGGCGGTCCTAGGAAGAATTTCAGTAGGAAATCAAAGAAAATTAGCCAATGACAATGCTGACCAATTACGTTCAAATAAAATAAAGCTGACAAATCAGGAATCACTAGATATCACTATCTTGTTAGTCAACATAGTTTCGTATAAAGTGACTTGAACATGTCAGTTATGGCAATTAGGAAGAACTTCTGTGGCGCATTCTATAGAAACTGTTTGAATGCGGGACAAATGGATTCTAATAAAATAATATGTCAATTCAAATATACTAAATGCACCAAGCCGATGGAATTCTAGTGTCAGATTTTCATTCTCATTTAAAAGATATATTGTGAAACTATTTGCTATGAATGCCCTTTATGTTTGTATTTGTAAATCAAATCATCTGACACAATGTTAATCAATTTTTGATGTTATGTACCTCAACCTGTTTGATAGTTCAATTTCAAAACTATGAATGATCTTGAAATTTCTCTTCTACAACTCACTTCCTTCTTGTGACACACAAATGCATTTTCTGTCAGGGTGCAACTAGGTCTTGAGCTCAAGGGCGGTCCTAGGAAGAATTTCAGTAGGAAAACAAAGAAAATTCGCCACTGACAATGCTGACTAATTACGTTCAAATAAAATAAAGCTGACCAATCAGGAATCACTAGATATCACTATCTTGTTAGTCAACATAATTCCGTATAAAGTGACTCGAACATGTCAGTTATGGCAATTAGGAAGAACTTCTGTGGGGCATTCTATAGAATCAGTTTGAATGTGGAACAAATGGATTCTAATAAAATAATATGTTAATTCAAATATACTAAATGCACCAAGCCGATGGAATTCTAGTGTCAGATTTTCATTCTCATTCAAAAGCTATATTGTAAAACTATTTGCTATGAATGCCCTTTATGTTTGTATTTGTAAATTAAATTATCTGACACAATGTTAATCAATTTTTGATGTTATGTACCTCCACCTGTTTGATAATTCAATTTCTAAATAAAGTGGCAAATCTTCTAAAATTTTATTTTTCTTCCAATATATGTTCTACGAAAAAATTTGATTTTGCTTTTTTTTCAAAACTATAAAGGATCTTGAAATTTGTCTTCTACAACTCACTTCTTTTTTTGTGACACACAAATGCATTTTCTGTCAGGGTGCAACTAGGTCTTGAGCTCAAGGGCGATCCTAGGAAGAATTTCAGTAGGAAAACAAAGAAAATTAGCCAATGACAATGCTGACCAATTACGTTCAAATAAAATAAAGCTGACCAATCAGGAATCACTAGATATCACTATCTTAATAGTCAACATAGTTTCGTATAAAGTGACTTGAACATGTCAGTTATGGCAATTAGGAAGAACTTCTGTGGCGCATTCTATAGAAACTGTTTGAATGCGGGACAAATGGATTCTGATAAAATAATATGTCAATTCAAATATACTAAATGCACCAAGCCGATGGAATTCTAGTGTCAGATTTTCATTCTCATTTAAAAGATATATTGTGAAACTATTTGCTATGAATGCCCTTTATGTTTGTATTTGTAAATCAAATCATCTGACACAATGTTAATCAATTTTTGATGTTATGTACCTCAACCTGTTTGATAGTTCAATTTTAAAACTATGAATGATCTTGAAATTTCTCTTCTACAACTCACTTCCTTTTTGTGACACACAAATGCATTTTCTGTCAGGGTGCAACTAGGTCTTGAGCTCAAGGGCGGTCCTAGGAAGAATTTCAGTAGGAAAACAAAGAAAATTCGCCACTGACAATGCTGACCAATTACGTTCAAATAAAATAAAGCTGACCAATCAGGAATCACTAGATATCACTATCTTAATAGTCAACATAGTTTCGTATAAAGTGACTTGAACATGTCAGTTATGGCAATTAGGAAGAACTTCTGTGGCGCATTCTATAGAAACTGTTTGAATGCGGGACAAATGGATTCTGATAAAATAATATGTCAATTCAAATATACTAAATGCACCAAGCCGATGGAATTCTAGTGTCAGATTTTCATTCTCATTTAAAAAAGATATATTGTGAAACTATTTGCTATGAATGCCCTTTATGTTTATATTTGTAAATCAAATCATCTGACACAATGTTAATCAATCTTTTTGATGTTATGTACCTCAACCTGTTTGATAGTTCAATTTTAAAACTATGAATGATCTTGAAATTTCTCTTCTACAACTCACTTCCTTTTTGTGACACACAAATGCATTTTCTGTCAGGGTGCAACTAGGTCTTGAGCTCAAGGGCGATCCTAGGAAGAATTTCAGTAGGAAAACAAAGAAAATTAGCCAATGACAATGCTGACCAATTACGTTCAAATAAAATAAAGCTGACCAATCAGGAATCACTAGATATCACTATCTTAATAGTCAACATAGTTTCGTATAAAGTGACTTGAACATGTCAGTTATGGCAATTAGGAAGAACTTCTGTGGCGCATTCTATAGAAACAGTTTGAATGTGGGACAAATGGATTCTGATAAAATAATATGTTAATTCAAATATACTAAATGCACCAAGCCGATGGAATTCTAGTGTCAGATTTTCATTCTCATTTAAAAGATATATTGTAAAACTATTTGCTATGAATGACCTTTATGTTTATATTTGTAAATCAAATCATCTGACACAATGTTAATCAATTTTTGATGTTATGTACCTCCACCTGTTTGATAATTCAATTTCTTAAAAAAAGTGGCAAATCTTCTGAAATTTTATTTTTCTTCCAATATATGTACTACGAAAAAATTTGATTCTGCTTATAATCATTCCTTTTTAAAACTATAAAGGATCTTGAAATTTGTCTTCTACAACTCACTTCCTTTTTGTGACACACAAATGCATTTTCTGTCAGGGTGCAACTAGGTCTTGAGCTCAAGGGCGGTCCTAGGAAGAATTTCAGTAGGAAAACAAAGAAAATTAGCCAATGACAATGCTGACCAATTACGTTCAAATAAAATAAAGCTGACCAATCAGGAATCACTAGATATCACTATCTTAATAGTCAACATAGTTTCGTATAAAGTGACTTGAACATGTCAGTTATGGCAATTAGGAAGAACTTCTGTGGCGCATTCTATAGAAACTGTTTGAATGCGGGACAAATGGATTCTGATAAAATAATATGTCAATTCAAATATACTAAATGCACCAAGCCGATGGAATTCTAGTGTCAGATTTTCATTCTCATTTAAAAGATATATTGTGAAACTATTTGCTATGAATGCCCTTTATGTTTATATTTGTAAATCAAATCATCTGACACAATGTTAATCAATTTTTGATGTTATGTACCTCAACCTGTTTGATAGTTCAATTTTAAAACTATGAATGATCTTGAAATTTCTATTCTACAACTCACTTCCTTTTTGTGACACACAAATGCATTTTCTGTCAGGGTGCAACTAGGTCTTGAGCTCAAGGGCGGTCCTAGGAAGAATTTCAGTAGGAAAACAAAGAAAATCCGCCACTGACAATGCTGACCAATTACGTTCAAATAAAATAAAGCTGACCAATCAGGAATCACTAGATATCACTATCTTGTTAGTCAACATGGTTCCGTATAAAGTGACTGGAACATGTCAGTTATGGCAATTAGGAAGAACTTCTGTGGGGAGGGGGTAATCGCTACAGATAATAAAAACTTCTGCCTCATTTCACGATAAGATGCTACCCAGTGAGCATGATACATCCCAGAAACATTTCATATGAGATATGGATGAACATTTCAGAGTAATGTTTCAGGAACATATCGCAAACATTCAAATGGAACAAAGCTTTGTGTCATCATAGTGACGTATCAGATATGTGATATATGTTATATCGATAATGAAACATTTCAAAGTAATGTGCAAGTATAGTAAAAACGTTTGAATCTAGATTTTCAATCAAACGGTAATGATCTATAAATCATAGATATGGTCTCTATATCTATAATATAAATATATCTACATTTATCATAATTTGCACAATTTGCAAATTGTCTGAGAATGCTTTCGTCATAATGTCAAATGATTCTATATTTTGATTGGTTGACAGTATAGACGCATCTCCGCATAGGCATTTCCGATATTGATATGTTGGGATTTATTGGATTGTTGGAACTCAACAAGGAAATTCGAGCTTCGAATAAAACTGAGGGAAAACTCTGTGTGATTATGTTTAATTTGAGGATTGTCTACTCATTATGGCAGTTGTATTAGCATCACACTTCTCCAGAATAAAACAAGCGAGATAGACTCCTGACTTGACGTCAGTGCTTATCTAAATATTGAATTTGCTATTAAACTATTCTCGAACTGATAGTAGTCTTATAGAAATTTCTTCAAAACTACTTAAATTTTAGTTGAATACTCAAATTATCCACCCTGTTAACTTTAAAAAAACTCATTCATTCTTATAATGAATATCAAATCAACAAAAAAATGTTAAATCAAACTTACAGTATGTACAAAGTACAAAATATATACCTTCACACTACTTGCCAAACAAGTCTGCACTCCCATTGATATATATCAAATTATTTTTATGGAGTCAATGGTTTTTTTCTCAACTACTTTGTTATTTTAGAATTTCAATTTCATTCCCGTGAAAGATCTAGATAAAGAAACACCAGAATTATCCTTGATGAGCACCATTTTCTAAGAAGAAATTGCCCCAATTTGAAATTCTCGACTGATTTGGACGCTTCATCTCCTGAAGAGAAAGTTGTACTTCCTATTATGTGGGGTGTAATAATTTCAGGAAATGATCAGAATTTAGTTGTTAAACGATCGATGGGCATGCTTATGATCTAATTGTCGGCACTGTTGAAAGAGCCAGACCACCTCAAAAAGTTTCATATATTCTAAATACCGTAGATGACTAAAACTAAAACGCTTTCAGTGTTCTGGGAGGTAATTGCCCCATTGTACACTTCTCGTTCTGCTGGAGAACCAGATGCCTTATCCATTAAGCCATGCCTGATAAATGAAAGATTTACAAAGATGAATAATTTATCAAACTATGAAAGATCCGGAAGTTTTAGTTTGTCGAGAATAAAAATGGGTATCAATGTATCATAAGAAAAATTTTATTTGAGAAGAGTAATTAAAAAAAAATTATTGAAACCCTTTTCACTGTAGTATTCGAAAAATACAGATTTTATGACAAATCTTTGAGCACTCTGTTCAGGTTTTTCGGAAGTGGTCAACAATAGTTTCTATACTGAAATCATTTGAATTTGACGGAGACCTGGGTTTAATGAATGCAGTAAAACAATGGATATGCACTTGGTCTGATAATTAATTTAAATGAAAACTGTATAAATTAAGGCCAATGTACTTCACAAAAATGTATTTGAAGTTTTCAATTTCATTCGTGATTTCGATATTGGTCGATATGGTTCGACATTTGAGAGCATTTTCTTCTTTGCCTCAGTTACCGAAAACTAATTTTCAAGCAGGATCATATCATGTAAGTATCAACCTATTTGCAATACAAGAGAGTAATTAATTTTAGTTTCACATTCTGAATTTATAGCTAAAAAGGTTGCTTTCCAAATTTTAATTTTTGGAAGACATGTGTGTTAGGGGGGGGGGGAGTGTACAGTTCAAGTATTATAATTTTCTCAATGTCACCCACAAAATGCAAGTTTGAATAGTCGATTTCTCCCGAGATCGAACTGACTTGCCCCTAAGCAGAGATGTGAAAAATAGTTTAGTAAATATTTGAATACAAAATGCGAATGCATAGTTATTAGCACTATTTAAAATAGAAATACAAAATTGTTTTGAATTTTAGTATTTAAATACAAAATGCGAAATACGTATTTTCAAAAAAGGTTTTGAAAATAAAATACCTTGTTAAGCAATAGCACTTATTTTTATTTAACTGATTTTAAAATTAGTATTTGTTAAAACAGTTCATCTTCGACCTACGTCTTGTATAATAGAATAATTCATTCTCATGCCGAAGACGTTCCTCTCACTTGCCTTAAATAGGTTGTGTTCAGATATCAGTCTATCGCATTATTGTCCATACTTGATAGTAAAATTTTGAAATGATTTCTTTTTCTGATTATAGGGTCCAACGGCTGAAGATGTATCTCTCATAAGACAGAACAATGTAAGTCCAATTATAAAACCATTTTATAAAAAACCTTTGATGCTGCATCAGGGTCATATGCAGTGGTTATTTGATAAGGATGGAAAACGGTACTTGGACATGTTTGGAGGAATTTGTACAGTCTCTGTAGGACACTGTCATCCGTAAGTTGAGTGAATAATTTTTTCAAAAATGAATTATTAAATATTTTCCAGAAAAGTTACCAAAGCTGTCATCAATCAGATCAAAACTTTGGGACATGTATCTAGTTTATATGACAATCCTAAACTGTTTGAATATTCCAAGAAGCTAGCAGAAAAAATGCCAGGAGATCTCAAAGTGAGTGAAACAGCCTATTAACAATAACTGATTATTAACACTGCTAAGACATTAATATACACACAATTCAAGTAAGTTCACAATAATATATTTTTGTTCATCATCCCATGAACCAACTTACTTATCTTAAGCATCGATTTTCTGTTGTGTTATCTTAATAGGTCATTGAGCCAATGGTGACACACTTGTGCATATATGTCCTTGAAGATATCATGTTTATTTTTGCATGTTTATAGGTAGTTTATTTAGTAAACAGTGGATCAGAAGCAAATGACTTAGCAATTCTTCTTTCAAGATTATATACAGGAAATACTGAGATACTGTCTCTCAAAAACTGCTACCATGGAATGTCCTACCAAACAATGGCATTGACTTCTGTTGGTCATTATAAATATTCAGTAGCTCCCGCCACCGGAATTCATTCTGTAAGTATTATAGATTTTCAACATCCGTTATATTATATATATATATATATAACAATTTTCTTGAATTTAGTACGGTTATTTAAGCAAATAGTTGTTTTAATAAGGTTCTCCTTTGTTTCGTTCAGGTTATGAACCCAGACGTTTTTAGAGGCCCTTGGGGAGGATCAAACTGTAGAGACAGCCCATCGCAAACTTCAAGAAAGTGCGCTTGTCAGTCTGGTGAATGTGAAGCTTCTGATCAGTATATCTCCACTCTAAAGAATGAGTTCAGGAGCGTTGTGCCAAAAGGAAAGTTAGCAGCATTTTTTGCGGAATCAATTCAGGGTGTAGGAGGAACCGTTCAGTTTCCTAAGAATTATTTGAAAGAAGCCTATAAGCTGGTGAAGGAGAATAATGGACTTTTTATATCCGATGAGGTAACTATTTGATGAGCTGAATTCTGAGTTTAGATTGAAAGATGTTTCATCCAGTGTTTCCAATGCAGTTCAGGTTTGACATTCGTTTTACTCTTCGCTTGATTTCGTTTAAAAGCCAAAAATTCACTATTAACAAAAATGGGTGAAAAATGGGAATGTACTCAGTAATTCTTCCTATATTGAACACTCGGCTCCGGAGTAAAGTGTATGGTATTCAGTGACAATTATTCGATCGATTGTAGTATTCAGAATTGGCACTGTTCCTCAGACTAAACAAAATGATCCTTAAATATCAAATCATTTCTTCCCTAGGTCGCTGGATCAAATCCGGCCCGAAGGACCATGTTTTGTTCTCAGAAAATATGCTCACACCTATTTTCAATAAAATATGCGTGCCGGGAGAGAATTCAAGGGGACTGTAACTCCCCTTTTTTCTCGAATCTGAGACTATTATATAAAATAAAGATTCAAGCCAACGAACCAACCAATCCCACTTGACCTGTCGAATGTTTTGGTTTTCCTGGGGTCTTTAAAGGATGGTGTTGTCCATACTTGGTGGCCAGGTTATGTACGGCTTATGGATGCCACACTTCTCACAAAATGTCCTTTTCTTTCGATCTATTCAATCGATTATTGCATCAAATTGTTTTTTCTGTATATCATCAACTAAATGGCGTTAATTTTACACTAAACTGAAAAGTAGCTCTTTGCGATAAAATGTTCAACCGGTAGCGAATTTCTAGAGGCGTTTTTCTCAATGGAAATGATTCTCGTTACCTTCTTCACTAATTTGCTCATGAGCTGCAGTGATTAGCACAACTCGTTGGTCATACTTTAGGTATTTTGAATTACTGAAGAGTCGTAGATTAATTTCAGAAAATAAAAGAGTACTAAAAGAAAAATATCTTAAATTCCCAATTTCAATAAATTATTGATACGGAACAGTACCCAAAATATACTTTCCATATGATCTTAAGTAAAACAACTATTTCAGGTACAAACAGGATTTGGTAGAACCGGAGATCATTTCTGGGGTTTTGAAGGACACGGCATCGTACCAGATATAGTAACAATGGCTAAAGGAATTGGAAATGGGTTTCCATTGGCGGCTGTTGTGACAACGAGGAAAATATCTGAGGCATTGACAAAAGCTGCACATTTTAATTCTTTTGGCGGTGGAGCCATTGCATCAGCGGCTGGTATGGCTGTTTTAGATGTGAGTTCATGACTGATATTTCTATACTTATAATTCAATCTTTCAAATTAATCTAAAATGTCTGAAGTAAACTTTGTAAAACTGCTGGGTTCCGTTCGTTGCATGGAAACATGAACGTGCGGCCCTGTGCCAGGCACGCCTTGCACGCCCGCTTATGGTGGGCCTGGATGTGACTACATGCTCCATCTGGTAAAACTACGTAGTACGTTAATTTATCGAAATCCCGTACCATTAGAAAAAGTCCTGTAGTTGAAGTATACCATTCAGTATTCGGATATACTTTCCCGTGATCAAAATTGTATAATTTGAGTGAATTCATGACTATATTTACAGGGTAAAGCTTCTTAGTCGGCTTTTGAACTACTGAGCTACTGAGCAACCATGTATAGGGACTCGAGCGATCTCGTCAGTTACATTAATTTATTCCCAAGCTCAGTAGCTTTGAAATTGGTTTCTTGCTGATAAAATCGTTAAATAGCCCTGTGTAACTTGATCTTTGATCATCGCAATAGCACTAGTCGAATCACTGGCATAACACGCCCAGGCAGCTTGTGTACTCCATATAATCAAGAATTGTCTCATTATAATTGGATTTATTTTCAGATTATAGAAGAAGAAAAGCTGCAGCAGAACTCCAACATCGTTGGAACCTATTTGTTGAACCAATTAGCAGATATGAAAAAACGGACTCCCTATATTGGCGATGTAAGAGGTAAGGGTTTGATGATTGGAGTGGAAATGGTAGAGGATGGAGAACAATCAAAATCAATGGATCCAAAGAAATTCAGTATATTCTTTGAGGAATGCCGAGAAATGGGTCTTTTACTTGGAGTTGGTGGATACGACAAAAATGTAAGTTTTATGAAAAAATGGAGAAGAAGTTTAATAGCTTTTCCATATCTCTCAACCAACTAAATAAAAATACAAATTGTGACATTATTGATTTACGTTCAAAGTAGCTCGAAGTTTGTGTTAATACACTTAGTGTATTTGAAGTACCTCCTCAAAGCACCAGGGTATATTCAATTATATTAAAATTTGTGATATTCATTCAATCTTTTGTTTCAGGTTGTGCGGATGAAACCTCCCATGTGCGTGACAAAAGAAGATGCGGATTTCACTATCACAGTTATGGAGAAAGCCTTAAAAGCCGTGGGAAAATGAAGTTTTTTCTTTTTTTGATCCCAAAGATTATTATTTTTTTTGTCAGAAATAAAAAAAATGTACATGCAAATAAAGATTTACGACGATATTCAGAATGAAAGAAAATGAACTGAAAATGATTTTTATGAAAGACTATTTATTTTTTCCTTCTCTTGATTTCTTTCCCTGAATAGGAAGATCAATTCAAGAAATATAACAGTAGAATTTAGGTGAATGATTGACAGCCATTGCTGTTTTTCATAGAAAACAAAAAATTTTGACCTTATATATTCCAACTGACACAAAATGATCACATACGAATGAAAAATGGATTCTAGAATAAAATATATTTAAATACTTTTTGATACAATTGAAGAAGACTAGACAGTGTTAGTATTTGATTCTTATTTCAGAACTGAAAATCACAGCGGATTGAAAATTTTCGTGTTTAGCACTGGCCTTCATTATAATAGCACCATCGTGGTACCACTGCATCTGCCTGTATTCCTCTGGTCACCAGTCTTTCTCTGTGCCTATAAAATCTTCCTTCTACCTTACGAGATGGAGATGTTGGATTTGACCACAGTCTTTCTGCTGCTGCAGCAGCTCTTGGCCATGTTCGGCCTATCACAGCATTATCGTCTACGTACTCACCCCACATGCAGACCTGCAGAAAGAATGCCGATATATAAAGTAGCAAAAATAAGGTGTTCACAACATGGGACAGTATCGGACCGTAACACCATCCTGAAATGAGTTGAAACATTCAACACTATAGGTATGAAGAAAAAAATTGCCAGACCAAAATCATACTTCAAGAAAAATAAAATTGGAAAAATAGAATGAGTGAGAAATGATATGCTGTAAAGCATTAACCGGTTACAAGTTGAAGAGGCTGTTTCACAACAGTGTAGTAACAAGACGTGGCAAAATCTCACACAGCTTCAAAAAAAAATTCCCGGGATGTCTCATTTTACATCATGTTGACCATAAAAGACCTTTCCGCCATCCAGACCTCTCATCATGTGATTTCTTGTAATCTAAAAATTACGAAAACAAGTCTCTTCGATTTGAAGGAGGATAAGAGAAGAATAGCAGCTCAAATTCCAGCACAAATGTTGTACGACGCATTTAAGGCGGTAACATGACCATCATTTTCTTCAGAACTTGAATTTTGTTTTACTGAAAAAAATGGCATGTATTCTTGAGTAGTTGGATTTAATGAAATTTTTTTTCATTACTTATTTTGACTGTTAATTTTATTTGAACAGCATACGCTCTTTCTGACGGATCCTGTTTTAATGCTCATTGAAGTTTTTCTCGAATGCAAAAAGTTCAGTCTTAAATCTTACCAGATATCTAGTGATTTCTTTTCCGGGTACCTTGTATAATATAAAATAAACTAACCTCACCCCCAAGCACGTCTGGATCAAGAAGAATTTGGTTTTCGTATACAGTGCGCCAGTCGTAATATTTTGTTGATCCCCAAAATCCATGATCAAGGTACCAAGCGTTTTTGGTTGAAATGATGAGTTTGTAACCCTTTTTAAGTAATTGTTCAGGAAGAGGATCAGTATCAGGCACCCACGTTTGAATGACATATCTGTAACAGAAAGATTAAGAAATTACAATCAGTGTCTTAACGAATGTGCACTTTTAACTTCGAAATAAATTTTTTTCATGACATAGTTATAATAGTTTTTGTTAATAAGCCCTGTCTCAAATATGTTGGTGCAGAATTGAACCCCCCATTTAAGCTCAGGAATGTGCTCACACAAAAATCCACGAAAACCAAAAGAGATTCTTTATATAAGATACAAAATTTAACAAGTTCGATTCATAATCGGATTGAAATGAATTGGATCACTTAAGATCTCTGTAAATTATGGTCAACAAGAACATCAGGTGGGAAAGATACATAGGGATAGGGAGCAGTACCAGTATATAAAAAATGTTGATTACGGAAAGGAGCACTTACCGATCTTTGTCTAGATATTTCTCTATTTGCTCCGGCTCGGTCAAGTGGCTTGTCCAAATAATGATTTTAGAATTCGTGTTACCAACGGCACTATCATATCTTTTGAGTGCCTTTTCCTGGAATTCGCCCCAGAGATCCAAGAACGCCTGGGTAGATCTTCCTTTGCCAGCAATATATCTTAGAATTTCTTCTGTCATGTTCCAGCATGGAAGAAAAACCTGAAAACGTAGTTACTTATATGGCAAATACTGAATACTGTGGATATTGCATTCAGGTTCATTCCTTTGACAAAGCAGCGGATGCAAAATTACACAGATTAAAATGGTTTAACATATCTTCGTGTTCAAAATTATATAAAGCAAGAAGATATTCACCTACCTCATCTCCACCCATGTGAAATATAGTACTCCAGGGCATCAGACCAACTATATCCTTGTATATGTTTGCTAACACATCATATATCTTCTGATTAGAAGGGTTCAATTGGCCACAAGGAGGTTGTATGCACGCCTGCCTCCAAGGTTGCTCATTGAGACAAACTGTAAGGTTTCCAAGCCCCGCTTCAGGTCCCCATTGCCAGCCATAACCAGCGTGCGAGGGTGCATCTAGTTCCATGACTATCCTTACACCACGGACCAATGCGTAGTAAATGAGATTACGTATGTCTTGATATTGGTAAATCTTCGATTTGGAGTAGGCACCGTATCTGTAGATACGAAAAAAGATTCGATGGATATAAGCTGGGGATCAGCAGAAATTGCAGTATTGAAAGGCTTTCGAGCATAAAGAATGAAAATAAAAAATGTAGAAAAGTACTGAGGTGAGGTCAGAAGCTTTTGGGCTCTTCTTCTGAAGTATTTTGCAGTATTCTACCCATACTCACTGTGTCATATTTGGTACTGAAGGTGTTTCCATCGGAAAACTGTGTGAATCGGTTATATGCCAATGAAGAAAATTCATTTTAGATGCAGCCATTGCTTGGATATGCTTTTGAATTGTCTTTATCGACAGGAAATTTCTTGATGTATCCAAAAGCAACCCTCTGTGAGCATAGATAGGTTTATCATCTATTTGAACACCACGTATCAGTGCTAAACATGTTGAATTATCTGATACAGGATACGTTGTCATCAGCTGGGAGAGTGTTTCTAAGCCGTGTCTTACACCAAATATATTGTTGCCATCTAAGTTGATTTTTACAGAACTATCTGAAATGGAATATTGATTTGTTTCTAAAACGAATCGATTATGCTGAGTATGAAATGAATTGAATTGTAATGTTTCATTGAACCAATGAATTGATTCAACTTGAAAAGAGCAAATCCTCATACCATAGATAAGCGCAAATTTTCATCAGTTTTGTCGTTCTTGGAAATAAATGAAGATTTCAAAATTCTCAAACATTATCTGCTTGTTTAAAATCCATTTTACCTTTACAACGATGTAAGATGTCTATAGAAGATCTATAGCAGATGAGGCAAATAATCAGTTCACACGGTCATCATCAGAAATTTTTCGTCTTTAATGATGGAACCGCAGATTGAATGAATGCGTATGACATACAAACAAAACAAAATAAAAAAATAAAATTCGAAATATACATAAGAAGCAATGTCGTCAAAATAATTGCTGAATTTTTTTAAAGGTCTCCACGTCGCTGTATCATTTAGGGTTTGAAGAAACCTTAGACTATATTAGATAGACAAAGCATTCCTTATTCCTTATTGAATGTCTCTTGTGAAACCTTATCTATGGAATGATAAATTCGGATTTAAATTCCTGTCTTTATTACAACTTTCACACTTACGAACCATTTTTAGTGCGATGAAAAGTAATAAACAATAAAAAATAAGAAAAACCTAATACTGACTCTCACAAATTTTCTTCAATTTTCGGATCTATTTTCTATACAAAGGTGGAAACGTGTATCTTTTAGAACATGTGACCTTCAAATTGTCAAGCAGAGAATGAAGCAGCGTTGTTTTGACTTTCACCTGAATTTCTTTCCATCTCTGGTCTTTGACATAAAATAGCAGAATCAACTAAAGATTTTCTTTTACTTCTTGTTAATACTCGTATATCCGATTAGACAGTTTCAATTCAAAATATAAAATTTTATACAATAATTTGAATGAAAATTGGAGAAAAAGTTTTTATTCACAATTATAGGGGAATAGAGAAACCTACTATTCGCTCAGTTTGGCTACATGAAAATTTTTTATGACCTGAAGGGACCAGCTCAATAGGTTACGATCGACCAGCTCAGTTTCAGATGCGACTCTTTTTAATGTAAATAAAGGGGTCTATTCTAATATAATCTAAGGAAGAAACATATTTTGATTTATATAATTACTCACCATCAGCAGATATCATCAGATCATAGCTTTCATCTGTTGTCCAGTCTATATGACTTATATTTGATGACAAATTGATATTTACTATCACTTTAGTATCGCTGTAACTGAGGCAATTATTATATTCTTTGCGTAGGTTGTCTCGAAACGCTTGAATAACATCTCTTGTGAACTTATTGTCGAATTTAGGGTTGATGCGCACAACAATGGACCTGTAGAATTCAGTGGACGTCAATATAACTCATTTTAATTGAATTAACTCTGTATATATACAGAGTGCGGCAAAAGTCAGCTTACACCGAGACTATCTGGTATTCACACATGCGCGTATTCTTGGCCAATATCGCACCTAGAGCGGAAGGAGGCAGCTGAAACGTAGCGAGTTGATTTATGCGGGTGTAGTTGTGTACGTTTTCAGTGCGTTCGTAGCCATGGCTGCGCGTGTAAAGTACATGAAAGAAGAACGTGTTTATTTGCTCACTTCTTACCTAAAACTTGACGGAGTTTATGCTGAAATTTTCGAAGAATTTCGCCAGCGCTTTCCAAATAAGCAAGTTTCCACCAGACAAATGGAGCATAAACTGTATCGTTATTTCGTAAGTACTGGCTCCCTAGTCAACGCCTTCAGGTCATCCTGCAAATTTTTTTGGAAAAATTGTTTTACCGTGACTAAACGATGCCGCATGTGTAAACAATTCGAACATAAAATGTGAGGCTCCAAGTAATTATTGGTGTTACGTATTTCTCGAAAATGATTTATTTTTGCTTTTCTTTCCTGATATGCAAAACGGTAAACTGACTTTTGCTGCACCCTGTTTATATTACCTTGGTTGAATTATATCGTGATGATTAACAAAAACCAAAGGTTACATCGATCATGGAAATATTCAAAACGTCATAAAAAATTTTTCAAGTTATTTTTAAAGTTTAACTCGGTTATTTTCAAAGTGTAACTCCATAATATAATTATCTATTTTTTTGTAATTAAAAATTATATGATGGAAGTATAAAAACTGACGTGATATTCGTGTGAGGTGAGGATCTTTCAAAATATAAATGACGAGTTTGAATAGGCACTTACTCTGGATTAACGACCATGAATTTTCTATCTGTGAAGGTAACATGGTACGGCGAGGGCCAGATGGGTCCAGCATCTCCACAAACTAAACGACATAGTTCGACGGAAGGATATATATTAGAGCTTTGATATGTCTCATCAACTCGTTTACATTGACTGTTGTCACAAATCCATTTGAAGCCAACCC
The DNA here is from genome assembly GCA_030674115.1 of Micraspis discolor. Classification (NCBI taxonomy): domain Eukaryota; kingdom Metazoa; phylum Arthropoda; class Insecta; order Coleoptera; family Coccinellidae; genus Micraspis; species Micraspis discolor. Next base: position 10,617,051 of record JARTUT010001740.1, read on the forward strand.
TGTAAGTGAATTGGGAAAAATCAATTATATCCATAGAATTCTTGAAGTTGTAAATATAATAAAACACTATGAATTAAGTGCTTGAAGTGAAGCAACTACGTATGAATGCTTCATTGTTAGTAAAAAAATTATAAATTCAGATATTATTCTTTAACAGGAATTTCAACAAATTATAAGGAGCCGTTTCTGAACTATGCCATATATTAGAAAATAAAGTTTCGAATAAAATTTTAATACTTACTTATCGGAAGTTCTACAATCTATTGCAGTGGCAATTGATATCAATATGAAGCACACCAGTATTAGTTCATTTTTGAAAAGGGCATGGAGACTTCCTAGAATCAAGCAATTCTGATGTGAGGTATCATTAAATTTTGAATTCATTTTCTATCAACTTTATTTGTGTGAAAATTATTGGATCATATTGAATTTAATTTTTGCCTACTTCTCTGGTACAAACTGTTTATATCTGTGTGATACAAGAATATTTCATTTCATTTTCTTATCGAAATCGTTTATTCATCTTCTGATTATCCTTTCATGTGTTCTGAAATTTTAGATAAATCGTGTTATATTTGATAACCAATATACCAATATAACTATATGTTGGTGTTGAAAAATAGTAAATTCTCAAATGAGTATAGGAAATCAGATATTGGGTTTCGACTCCAAAGTGGCAAGCGAATTAACAGCATGATCCCTTATTTAATTTATTTTATTCAAAATTGGTACCGACCTCGATATGTTTATTTATTTAAACAGGGAATAAAAACAAGCATCCCCCCAATAAAGTATTCACATATTTGAAAACATTTTTCAGAGATAAAGAATATCTTGTATTATCTAATGCAGGGCATACACGCTATGGTGGACTGGAGAGGAAAACTGTACAGGATACCTGCGCAGGTCTGCCTCGTGGGGGTGTGGGGACGTTCCGGTAAACCGGACGGGTCGTGTGTTCGTTAGCAGCGACCGCACGGTGCGACTAGATCTAGTCGAATCTTGAATTTGCTCCGGCGACCTGTGCAGGCTTGAAAAACTACGACACACACGCTCCAGTCGACCTTCGCAGGTATACCTGTACAGTTTTTCCTCTCAGGTCGACCGGACGTGTATGGCCTGCATAACTCATTGAACTATCCGCTCGAAAGTAAACAGCAGCCGACTGTATGGGTGTTTCACGATATATATATATATTCTTTTGAACTTTTGGCTGACAATATTTAATTAGCAAACAATAAAGCATATAGATCAGGGGTTAGTGACGGGGTGTCATACAATTCGGCGTATGGCATAAAAGCCTAGGGAAAAAACCCCTGTGAAAAAAACCCTGGCTCCCCGTCTAAGTGTGAAAATACAAAAATAAGCTGAAATATATTTCAGGGACTTCTTTCTTCAAGAGTGATCTTCTATTGGTGGAGACAGAGACATCTTCAAGGTGTTCACATTGAATCTGGAAATAAAAAGACAAAAGCAGAAAAAAGAACTGAATAACAAAAATACCTATCATATTCGTTTGAAATTTATAACCCATTCCAAGAAAGAGTTGGAAACATCATGAATAGCCCTAAAACCATCTTGAAATTTATATATGGGACAACTATCGATGAGATGAGGTATTGCTTCTTCTGCTTCTCCACATTCACAACTTGCACTAGGAACTGAGTTCCATTTAAATAGCATGCCATTGGTACGACCATGACCTGTTCTCAAACGATTAAGAACTGTCCAAATTTTTCTTGGAAGATGAAAACCAGGAACTTTTTCAGAAGGATCAGAAACGAGATATTTATTGAACATTTCGTAAGAGTTCCACTCAGTCTTCCATAATTCTTTATCACTTATGTTCATATTGAAGAACGTATTATGCCATAATGGTTTACGTGACTTCAATCTGGGAATTCTATTTTGTGGAAAATATGAAATAATTGGGAATAAATTGGGAAAAGAATGATATTTATTCCAAGAATTCAGAGCTGCAGTCTGTCTGCGAATATGGGGAGGGACAATATTAGACAATACTGGTAACCAATGAACCGGTGTAGATCTTATGGTGCCAGTAATTATTCTCATGGATGTATTCAATTGTGCATCTATTTTTTGTGTATGTGCACTATTAAACCAAACAGAGCAACAATACTCAGCTGCAGAAAAGACTAGGGCTAGAGATGCTGTACGAAGAGTGGAAGCATCAGCACCCCAAGAGGATCCAGCTAATTTCTGAACAATATTATTCCTAGTTTTCAGTTTTAGGCTCAGATCATTTAAATGAGCCTTGTAATTGAGAGATGAATCTAATTTAACTCCTAAGTATTTTGGATAGAAATTATGTTCGATAGGAGAATCATTGAAAGTTACAGCTAATTTTCTATATTTTTCATGGTTATTCAGATGGAAACAAGATACCTTTGTTTTGTTGGGATTTGGACATAATCGCCACTCAATAAAATAATTCTTTAAAATTTCCAAATCAGATGACAGTATGTTTTCCAGAGTATGGAAATCCGAATGTTGGTAAGCAATAGCAATGTCGTCAGCATAAACAAATTTTTGAGATGATGTAGTGGGCAAATCACTTAGATATAAATTGAAAAGTAAAGTTTCACGATGACCCAAATCCAATAACGTTGATCATGAACGAAACACTTCCAAGCTAATGGTTACCTGTTTTTTCGGAAAAACTGGACATGTCGCAATCGTACCACTACAACAACGCAGAGCAGTCAATTTTGAGCGGTACAGAACCATTTGTTTGGCAGTTGACTTCCTAGAAATCGGGAAAAGTAACCGCTGAAGACGGATCACCCTTCACCGCGACAATGAGAACTCTCACACATCGGCTCAAACAACTGCATTTTTGAGCACTCAAAACATCGATTTGAAGAGCCATCTGCCGTATAGTCCTGACCGAATAACTTCTTTTTATTGCCGTACGTAAAAAATAAAATGAGAGGTCAATGTTTTTGACACCTGAAGAAGCGGTTGGTGCGTTGGAGCCAACCATGTCTGGTTTTAGCAAAATGGTGCAACTTTGCACATATCACATCGATCTGTGGCCAACCTTAGAGATGTTTCCGGGACACATTTGATCTCTACGATATCGGGTGACCTCAAAGCTCACCCGACTTGACAAATAGTAATTTCGTACTATACAGATACCTGAAACCGAAAGTGTTTGAGAATCGCCCTAGGACCATAGATACTCTGAATTCTGAAAGAAACGGCAACGAGATTGTAGCCAAAGTTGACTCGGGTTCTGTGTACCTTCATCGAGAGAGACTAAGGTCCGTTTGCACCAACCACACTTAGCGTTAAGCGTCCCTTAAAATGAATCCTTAACTTAAATTGCGCTGCACCAACTGTTAAGCGGCACTTGAATCCCTTAAGCGAGCCTTAAACTTAAGTGCTCATTTATGGCCACTTAACTATTTAAGGGCTGATTCTACCCATAGATCAAAGGTAAATGTACATTTATTTTGGTATTTATTTATGATTCTAACCTAAAATAATTTGATTTGTTTGGTTTTCAAATATTTGTCTAGTATTTCTATGTGATTTTCGAATAAATGTGATGTGACTAAAATAATATTAATAGTAATTGTAATATATACTTCGAACAACGCTATTAACTTGTATAATTGACTTCTTTAATGAATTTGATGCATTTCTTGGAAATAATGGAAATTGTGGAAAGAGGATTTCCTAGGCATACGTATAAAGTCTTTAATTAAAACCATATCGGGCTTGTTTATTTATATATTAATTTATAAACAAATATTTCTGCCATAGAATAGACGAAATATTTAAAACTTCTTAAACCACAGAACATCAAATATTGCGTGTCGCCAATGAAATCGCTTTATTGATCCGCGGAGAAATGAAATACTGAAATGTCACTAGATTGAGAAAGTTAAGTGTCGCTTAGTTAAGTTTCTGTTAAGTGACAGGCGTGCAACTGGAGATGAATTTAAGCGACCCTTAACTTTAAGCGGCACTAAGCTATGCGACATTTGAAGGGGCGTTGGTGCAAACGGGCCTAAATGAATGTATCAACAATAAGAGTGCCTCTAAGAGGTGCATTTTGAAAAACCCGTAATAGACGGTTTAATTTGATGAGAGTTCGGAAATTAACATAGCATTTTATGTAATTTATGTAAATAATTTGTGTATTTTAATAAAATGGATTTTTTATTCTTAATGGTATTGTTTTTGATGACTTCTTTCATACTGCCGCATCTCTATAAAGATTTTGTTCAGCTCCCGATACAGCTTCTAGAAATGGTACAGTTTCATCATGGGAGTGAGCATTCTACAAGGAATGTGTTGCTGGGGATTGATACCACTAAAATTTTCACAATCAAACGTTCTTATTTTTCAATTCTTAAAAGAAACGAGTATCCGAAAAAAACTATATTCATACATCATAACAAGATTCATGGAGCTAAAGCCTGAACTTTTATATTACACGATCATTATTTCTCTTTAAGCACATTTCCGAGGGTAAAATGAAAATTAATTATGCTAATGATGAGATTTTTTCACTTATGTAGATGTTTATTAGAAGAAATCAACAAATAAGGAAAAAGTATGCACTACTTACTTTTTATAAAGAGATTCATCATTAATGGGATATCTTTAAAACTCACCTTTTTTCTGATTCTGAAGTTTATTGAACAGGGACATCTTTTTAATGGTCCACTACACACATTTCTAAAAAAAAGAACAAAAATTTCAATGCGTGTTCTTTCTTAAATGAAACCTATTTGATTGATATCTCTTTTCTAGCTTGAGGATTCTGTTGCTTCGTAAAGTAGGAAAAATTACAAATATCTAAACAATTTTGCGATCGAAGAAAGATTCGAATAAACTCCCAAATTTATATTCTTGTGAAAGCATTGCTATTATCTTCTTGATAATCAAAAAAAAACACCTGAAATATTATTTAGTGATAAGGTCATTATGAGAAGTAGATTATCATAAGACGTCAATAATTATTGGGTACTAAATCGGATGTACGTAGATATTGAGTACAAGTGGTGTTTGCAAGTGCAAATCAGTGCATTTCGTTTGTCGAATTCTTCATGACAATAATGAGAGTAGGCAATTTGTAAAAATATTACATATTATATAGCTGGAGAATATCGATCACAGTGCAGTACCCTTGTATTCCGTTGGGTTAAAGGTCGATCACTTTACTCGTGCTCGTGCTCCTACTCTTCGTACGAAATGTGGTAGGACAACACAAAATATTTCAGATTGAAGCTGGAGGTTCCCCGTTCCAAATATCGAGAATTTTCAAAAAAGATTCCGGAATTTTTAAAAATTTTCTAGATCTACGATTATCACAAAATGTTACAGACTTCCTTCTTTCAACGGTATCAAAATAATTTTTAAAGCACAAAGCGACCAGGCGAATATTTTTCTAGTTACTGAGGAAGACAAACGAACTTGACCGATCTATTTAGATACTCAATCTATGCTATATACGGGGTGTCCCAAACTCAATGATGACCTGACATACATCAGTTATAAATGAAAAAATCCAAATCTTTTAGTGATCCGAAAATAACAATTTTTGAAAAAGGTTATAAATTTTATATCCTTAGTCGCATTTATGAGTACATATTATGTTCACAATTTTTTTCAATTTGTAGGGATTATTCAAGTAATGGTACTTCAATCAACAATGCTGTCAATCGCAGGAAAGGCATAGGAATATACGGAGGATTACTCATCAAATCGGTGTCTTCAGCGGTTAGTTTTCCTGATTTCTTGGAAGACAACTGGTAAACAAATGATTGTGTACCACTCTGAATTGACTGTTCGGCGTTGTTCTAGTGTTGCAATTGCGGCATGTCAGTTTTTCAGAAAAAACAGGCGACCATTTGCTTCGTGCGCGAGCAACTTTTGTTGGATTTGGCTCATCTTGAAACACCCATTCAGTCGACTGCTGTTTACTTGCGGGCTCATACGCGTAAATCCACGATTCATCAACTGTCACGATGTCATAGACATGCTTTGAAGCATCGCGATCGTATTTATGGAACATTTCTTATGAACAATTGACACGAGCCTTTTTTGAGCGATTGACAAATTATGTGGGACCCAACGCGAACAAGTTTTTTTGACAGTCAAACAGTTGACGCACAGCATCAATGGTTTTCGGGACAAGAACTGATTTTGGACGACCTTCATGAAATTCTTCTTGGAGTGAAGTACGACCTCGGTTGAATTCACCATACCATTGATAAACACTGGTCCTTGATGGAGCTTCATCGCCAAATATTGAATTAAGTTCATCGATGCTGTGTTGTTGAGTTAATCCACGTCGAAAGTTGTAATCGCATGAAAATGTTCACGATTTAATTCCATTTTATGGGCGAGATGAATCTTTTAAGTTACTGTAAACAACACGAATAGCGCTCGTATGTCAACGTTCCTGACTACGTATAACCTCAAAAATGTAAAGCTTTACGACAGAGCTGTCAGTGGGCAGATTGCAACACTAGGCCTGTAGTTCAGTCAATCTGTACATTTGGTGCGGGTATAATTACCCGCTCGATGAAATTTGGTACACTTGTTGAAAATGATGTAACTAAGCTACCTTTGCGATGGCCTCGCTGAAATGTTAGCGGTTTTTTGAAAAACTCAAAAAAACTCAAAAAAAAAGTAAAAAATGCATTTTTCTCGAATTGTATGCATCGTACAGAAAATTTTATTGAACAAAAAATGTAGAGGACGTTGCGATCTACATTTTTTGTCATTGGTGCAATGCTGCACGACTAAAAGCGCACAAAGTAGATGGTGCTAAAGTATCAAAATGAGTGTTTTCCATGTTTTTCATACAAGTACTGCATTTGTTGAAACTGCAGGGCAAACTATATTTACAGCTCTGTACAATGGCAGTACGGAAGACGACCTTGCTCGAACTCGCTTCAGAAAATTTTCACAGTGTGCTACAAAAACAAAAGTGAATTTATGTTCTCTCCCACCTTCACCTGATGCAGCGAATTTTCATAGTCGAAGAGTTTACCTCCAAGTGAAAGCCTGGTTAGGAAATTACTTTGAGCCAACGACCTGGGGATGGAAGGAAACTCAGCGAGGACTGGAACCAGTAACAACAATGAAACCCCCGGCACCATCTGAAGTAATGGATCTTATCAGTTGTTCATGTCAAACAAACGGTACAGGTTTTTGCGGTTCAAGATGATTTGGATTTTCCTTCCCAAGTAGTACATTTAGTATCAAGGTCATGTTGGGAGAAAATGAGCAATAATAAGGCGCAAAAGGGTGATAGACGGTGGGCCGCTAGTTCCTTTTCAGAAAGCGCCAGAAGTGAATCTCCAGAGCAAGAACCACTGAGAAAAAAACTACGAAGCTCTAATAAAAGATAAATTAGCAATGCGGAACAACCAGTTAGCGTAGATTCAAAACTGTCAAACAATCATTATGAAATGAAAACATGTACATAAAAACGATCACCTACTATATAAAGAACCTCTTCATTGTAAGCATAAAAAAGGTGGACTGAGTAGCCTTTTTCTCATGCGACCACTGAAAGAGTTGAAAAATTGTGAGCGATTTAGATTTGTAAGTATTTTTGCAATATTTTGCATGCTTTTTCTATACACCTGTTAATAAGTACAAATACAAAACTGAATTAAACGTTTACTTGGAAATTAAAACTCAAATAATGACTTTAATTGAATTGTTGTTTGTTTCCCTTATCCAAATTTTCAAAACCTCTTCAAAAATCTGTTTAATTAATGACATTTTTAAAAAAATGAAAAACAAAACTGAAAAACATTAAAAATTGTCTTTGTTAATAACATTGAGAGTTCAACAAAATAATTCATAACAGAATGCGACTCAAAAATTCAAATAATGGATAATACTTGTCAAAAACAAATTAAAATTTTATTTATTAAAGTTTAATTGCTAAGAAAAATTAAATTAGTAAAATCTTGATTTAAACGTGTACTCATACTGCGTATATTTGGATTTTTCATTCTTCTGCAAGCTGCAGCTTCAAAATGGTAAGTTGTACAAAAATAATGTTTAAATAAAAGTTGTTGACAATAATGTAAGGAACAACTTTTACATTTAAACTTTTGCATTAAAACAACATTTTCAAGGCGAAAAACATGAAAAACACTTTTTTTGATACTTTAGCGCCACCTACTTTGTGCGCTTTTAGTCGTGCAGCATTGCACCAATGACGAAAAATGTAGATCGCAACGTCCTCTACATTTTTTGTTCAATAAAATTTTCTTTAAGATGCATACAATTCGAGAAAAATGCATTTTTTTCCTTTTTTTTGAGTTATTTCAGCGAGGCCATCGCAAAGGTAGCCTAGTTACACCATTTTCAACAAGTGTACCAAATTTCATCGAGCGGGTAATTATACCGTCAAAACGATTTATTTTTCTACAGATTGACTGAACTACTGTGCAATTCCAAAATATGAAAGGCATCCCTCGTAGTGTCTTTTTTCAACATGGAGCGTCACAGTTAACTTACAATAATTTTTTGAACCAAAACTCGTTGAATTTAAATTAATTTTTTCGGCTCAGGTTATGATGATACCTCTTTTACTTGTTTTTGTGATTGATATCATTGTTACTTGAAATTACGTTATCAAGAAAATAAATTAATGTGGATTTTGTGATTACAATGCATAAAACTGCGATCAATGATATAAAATTTGAAATATTTTTTGAATATTTCCTTTATTGTTTTACTAAGTGATTTTTTTCCATTTTTCTTGTATAATTGATGTACCTTGATATCTCGCCTGGTACTAAGCTTATAATTGAATTTCGGGACACCCTACCTGTATGAACCAAAACTCGTTGAATTTAAATTAATTTTTTTTTCGGCTCAGGTTATGATGATACCTCTTTTAATTGTTTTTGTGATTGATATACTTGAAATTATGTTATCAAGAAAATAAATTAATGTGGATTTTGTGATTACAATGCATAAAACTGCGATCAATGATGTAAAATTTGAAATATTTTTTGAATATTTCCTTTATTGAAACTAAACAAAACTTTTTACGATGAATATGTTCCTCAAGTACGTAATAAATTAATGTGATTTTGTGATTACAATGCATAAAACTGCGATCAATGATGTAAAATTTGAAATATTTTTTTTATTTCTTTATTGTATAATTGATGTGACTTGTATAATTGATGTACCTTGATATCTCGCCTGGTACTAACTTATAATTGAATTTCAATGATGTAAAATTTGAAATATTTTTTGGGACACCCTACCTACTAACTTATAATTATGACACCCTACCTGTATGAAAACTTAACATCATCTTCTTTAAATGTATATGTTATAGCATATAAGACTGGTATTTTGGGGCCAAATCATAGATCGCACTTTCCAAGGGAAGCTTATCAAGAGCGGAAAATTAAATTTTCCTGCCCGAGATTGCCTTTACTCGAAGCAAGCGAAACGGATTTCCCGGGCGATCGAGTAGTTATAATATCCTAACAATAATTTCAAATAAAATTTTGTTAAATATTAAACAGTCGCTCACCAGTTTCTGTATCCAATATTAATCCATTTCATCTTAAACAGGAATGTCCAATTCAAAAATCCCCTATTGAACTAATAATCTCATTGTGGTTACAATTCCACTGCTTGTACACGATTCTGAAAGAAGTTTCAAGAATGGCATTTCTCGAGTTAGAGACTAACCGTCGAAAAAAATTGTTTTCGTCCGCTATTTACGTTAGAAGTGAGCGCCGAACCGCTAAGAAATGTCTGATACAACGTGTTGTTGATATCGGTAACATATATAGGTCACTAAACGGTTTTTCTCTCCATAACCTATACCAGACTCACGATGTCAGTCGAAACGATGAGTTTGTGTCCATTGTGAGCCATCCTTGAGGCATTATCAGCTGGCCAAAGACATCAATCAGACCGAAATGCAAAGGAAGTGGATTGAAGATAGTACTAATCAGAAGAGGAGCTCTGCTGTTTGGAAATATAAAACTATGTGGTTACATCAACACACAAGCGAAAATATCGATTCCGTCATCATTTATATGTCGGTTCTGTTTTATTCTAACTCTTCCATAACCTTGAAATGTCTATAACTACTATTTCTGGTGGGCATCAATTATGTTGGAGAATGATTATATGGAATGCGATATTTATTAAGTCTATTATTGATCTATTTATTATGTCATAGAACTGTTGGTGCGAATATGAATTAATTTTTTTCTATATACAGAGTGAGTTTTGTCTGTTAATCATGTACTCTAGATGAAGAAATAAAAAAGTGGTCATTTGGTTGGATAATTGATCCTCCAAAAATAAGAATAAGTACAACACCACCTTTTTAACCGATCTTTCATTAAAAAATGTTTCTCTATTTCAGTGTCGTAATGAGTTCATTACAGTACTGAAAACAGTGCTGTAATGAACTCATTACAGCATTGTTTTTAGCTATATTTTTCGTTTTGTGGTTGACAACTCTGACATCCTATCTTTCGAATGTCAACACAAGTCCATTGTATGTCAATATTAAACCATTTAGAAATTTGAATGCACTATTTAAATTCTATAATCTGTCAATTTTCGTATCGACACACCAACTTCGAAAATAAAATACAAAAGGCACTAGGAGATATAATCTGAATATTTCATTGAATTTCAATAAATTTCTCTCAATTTTTGACTGAAGTAGAGAAAATATCGTCTAATATTCGTTGCAGAAGGCAATTCTAACACTCATGCGTTCGAATTTCGCATTCGTGTTGGAATATGTGCCCATTCTGCAACTTGTATTAGAATATACTATTCCCGAACAAAATCATTCGGTATTAAATTCAGCTTATACATTTCCTTGTGAAGACCTAGTGAAAACGTTTTTCAAAGAATTTCAGGAATGTGAGTTGTCAAAAAATCACATCCAATGAACGCCAACGTTTGGTAGATATATTTCCACATCTTCAAGTCTAGAAAGAGAAATTTACGACGATTATCTATACATTGTACAAACATTTCACAAAACAAAATTGCACGACGTTTCAAAACGAAATTCAAATATACAAAATAACTGGTTTGAAAACGGACACATAAAATTTGAGCTTGTTATACAACAATATTCTAGAACTGTTCAAGAACAAATATTTAAAACCTTTTTCGTACTTCCGGGCCTAAAGTGACAACTTCACTCCCTTGTGACATGTACTAAAGTGTCACATTTAATCTCTCCGGGATTAAGTATTGAGGAAACTCCCGGAACGATTAAATCACAAACAAACGAATTTAAGGGATATTTTATTGAAAAATACAATTAATTAGAATGGTAATTAACGTTAATATTCAAATTAATATTGTGACAGTTCGTCATATGGACCAGTCTTTCCTGGGTGAATGCAGCAGGTAACTGACGAGTAACAGATAGGTCCTTATCATATTGAACTGGTGTTTGTTTCGAAGATCCTGCGGAAACAGGAAGCGAGAATGAGGACTGTGGCATAACTATATTGGACGAATCGGCGACTTGACCAAATATTTTATCTGAAATTTTTTGTTTATTTTTAATAGACGATTCAATATATCCCTCGGCCACGTTGGAGGATTTGCATCCTCCATGTCTCTTCAGCACGTCTATTGTTGCTCCTGAATCAGCTAACAAAGACGCAGATGTGCGTCTAAATCAATATCCCGTATAAGACGTTGCATTTTCTAATTTCAAGAAAGCTGCTATTTGCCGTGGAACTGTACCAAACATGTTTTTTCCTACTACTCGCGTAGTACATTCTTTGTTGATGTATTGACCAAAAAATTTGAATGAGGTGTCCCTGTCTTTCACAATGCCACATATTTTCGAAATATCGCCACAAAACTGATGGCACTGTTTTCTGAATTTTTGATCACAAAATATCGGTCAATTTTATTTTTGGTGTTTCTAATCGCAATTAGGAAGGAATCGCCCAAATCTCTCACATCGTCGATTTCTAAATCAACCAACTCTTTGCCACGACAAGCTCCCGCAACGCCCAAAATAAGTGCAACCTACAAAAAAATTGATTTCTTAAAATTTCTTAATATAAACACATTTCCAAATTTACCTTAATCATTAAATATTTATCATCCGGAGCCTCCCGTAAGAACTGATTTACCTGCTCAGACGTGAGAATTCTTGACTTCTTTGGCTTAAATCCCTCATTTTTTGTCTTCAAAAAAGCTAATAATTTTGGAAATTTACTTATATCAATATCTTCTCTAATGTTAATAACCGATTTCAGCATTGAGTAATGTGCCCAGAGAGTTGAGGCACAAACCGCTTTTGATTTATCATTGAAGTAGACTAACAGCGCATTTTCAGTAGGTTGTCTCACATTTTTTAAGCGGCACCACTTTTTAAAGGCATCGTACTGCTGCTCGTATAGTTTTCTAGATTTCCGTGGTAACAATTCTTCACCTACTTCGGCTGCTCTTTTATCAATATCAGATACACCTTCTTCACTCATGATACCAATAATTATCAATAACAATGTTTCTTTACAATGACACTAGTAATGACAATGTTTCTAAATTATAATTGTCACAACGCAATGTTACTATGATAACTTATTTTAAAGACAGTTTATTAAATGAGTTGAAGAGAGAAAAAACTGATTGAAATTATTGAAATAATTAATAAAATCATACTGGAAGTACGAAAAGTATCGTATATACCTTGCGACTGAAGTACATTTAATCCTTCAGGTAAATTATGGCCCTCCCTACGGTCGGGCGATAAACTTTACCTTCAGGATTAAATGTACTACTTCAGTCCCGCGGTATATAATATACTATTTAACAAAATATTTTGAACCCCACATGTAGTTGAATAGGTTGAGAACGAAATAAACACATCAGTTTCGGCACGCTCATTGAAAGTGACAACTTATGTGCTAGGATGATTGTTTTGCATTGGACATTCAAAGTTTTCCTAATGTTCTATATATTTTCTGTTCTCATTGGTTCATGTTGAGATCTTTTGTATGTAAAATATGAGTTCCACCAGAAGTCCGTAGAATAAGAAATGTACGGATTGGGTTTGTTTCACATGGAACCCCCGTATGGGTTGAAAAGGAGTTGTACCCAAGAAATGAAGCATTTTTAGTAACATAATTTAATCACTGAATTGAATATAATAGTATATACAAAAATTCAATGAAGGATTCACAAAAAATATCACATCCATGTAAACAATAATCTTCTCATAGTATTAATGCATAGCATAATTCCAGAGCAGCATCTAAGAACTTCTTAACGCCCTTTTTCATTTAATGATACATGTTAATTTCACCAGAAAATTGCAACAATCTCAAAGATATGATAAAGAAATGCTACAAAGGATTTCTGGAAATAATTCTTTTCTTTTTAATCATATTAGCATTGTGGAAAATGATGTGATAGATTAAAAGAAGTTATATTAAACCGTCACAAAAAATTCCACACACTATCGATGAGGATGATCTCTGTCGTTGATTTGAATAAAATTCTGCTTTTTAAGCTGGAGAAGTTAATTTTAATGAATAATTCATATTTACCTATTTTTTTAAAAATTGTATATTTGAAATAATCGTATTTTATTTATATGTGGTGATTAGCTCTTTAGGTATGAAAATCACATGTTGCTATTCCTTATAAATGAATAACTAAAGAAAAGGTGAATGAATAAGATGAAACCGTAAATTATTGGGTAGTTTCAAGATGTCCCAATTCTAGATCTTTTTTTGAAATCATCGAAACGTCGTTGAGAGTATATAGTTTATAGTGATCACCTTGTATATGAAATGAGAATTGAATTCGTATGAGATGGTAGTCACATGGATAAGAGATGAGTAATTTAAATGGATATTTTTGATAATGAAACGTTGTCTTCCATGAAAAATGGACGTTCGTATCCAGCTATAGGTGTATACAGTGATGGACAAATGTGTGAAACCAAGATAGATACTGCAGTAGATTGCTTATAAATTTTCATATTTTTTAACAATTTTGAACTATGGTTTTACCGTAAGTAATGTCAATTTTTTATTTCTCAATGAAACATCCTGAATATTATTTTATTGTCTGATGAAACATTTTGTTAAAATCACAAAAATATCAGGTTCGATATTTTTATTTATATATATTATATTTATTTAATACCTATCGAGATATTAACAGAAAAGTAACTTAAGGAAGAAAAAATTTAATGGTATCTAGTAGTCCATGAAATTCATTGTAGAAGTGACAGTAGTTGTCGAAATAAGATATTAGTATTTGGATTTGAATGTAAAAGATTATATTGTTTCAATTTGAGCGTAAAATGGCCGAATTAATTGACATAGAAATATTAATGATGATTGGGTATGGGGAAAGGAAAAGGACGCATCAAGAAATTTGTGACCTTCTTAACATTGCTCATCTTAATGCACAAATGTCCCGTTCAGTAGTGATGAAAACTTTGCGAAGCTGCGATACAGGTGGAACAGTTAGCAAAGTACCAAAAAGTGGACGGTTAAAAAGTGCAACTAATGAAGGTGTAGCTCAAAATGTTGCTATATCATTTGAAGAAAATTCTTCACTTGCTTATTGTTATTGTCAAGAAGTAAACAGTGCTCAGTTTGAACATCTAATAGATTAGGTTTGGTTTAATTAAGTTTCAATGTTTTGTAAATCACTTAGATTTAGATTTAGTGCTGTAATGAACTCATTACAGCATTGTTTTTAGTTATATTTTTCGTTTTGTGGTTGACAACACTGACATCCTATCCTTTCGAATGTCAACAGACGTCCATTGCATGTCAATTGTCAATATTAAACCATGTAGAGATTTGAACGCATTATTCAAATTCTATAATCTGTCAATTTTCGTATCAGTCACACCAACTACGAAAATAAAATACAAAAGGCACTAGGAGGTATAATCTGAATTTTTCATTGAATTCCCATAAATTCCTCACAATTCTTGACTGAAATAGAGAAAATATCGTCTAATATTCGCATTAATTTAGTTACTTTGTTACATGATAAACTGAATTTTAACCCGATTCACAGATACGGGAACATATAAGTTATTTTCAGGGGCGCAGCTCGCGGCTTAGCTCAGTGGAGAAGGGGGTAGGTTCGAGAAAATTCAAAAAGAATTAATTTGAGGGCGCCAGGTGGTTTCCAAAAATATAAAACCCCTGAAAATATATGATATAAACCACCAAAATAACTGTACTGTATAGAATCTGATCAAAATGATAACACAGGATAAATAATTCCGTAATATATTGTTGCAAATAACACACCAAGTCACTGTGTGAGAGGTTCTTAAAATATTATACAGTGCCTGAAGGGCTTAGATTAATGATTGCCTGCATTCATTCACAAGTTATTATTGTGATAAATAAATAATGTTCACAAGTGAGGAGAAAGTGTAAAAAAAAACAAATAAATGAAATATTGTACTCATCCGATATTCATGAGTGTTCGATTCGTTTAGGGATGGTGCAGTTTTCTCTGAAGGTGGCGTCCGTTTCCTTGGGGGGTGGTCAAGCAGACGTGTGAGGTCAACTTAAATGAGGAGAAATGTCCACTATGCCTTATCACGGGGTTTCACTTCGATATTGACCTTCTTCGATTATATGAAGATGTAATTATGTGTACTTGTAGACCATTTTCATCAAGAATTTTAGTCAGAATCCTAATAAAAAGCCTTGGATGTTGGCGGTTTGAAACGGAAATTTCACAATTTCTTCTCGAATCACAAAATTATAAGAATTGTGAAAAATTAACACAATTGGAAACAATCATCCAACAAAATACGTTGATTGATAAACTCAATACTCGCTTCTCTTTGTGTTTCTCGCTAACGTTCAACATAAGAATGAATTTTTAACCTTTAGACGTATATTAAATTTTGCATATGTAAATTAGAAAGATAAAAACTTCCCATGTGGCTTTATTAGAAAGAGCATGATTTTTATGCCACACAGTATCACCAACAGAATAAGTAACTGCTCGCTGTAAAAAAATGAAAACAAATAGGCAATGAATTGCATTATCCATCTTTCAAATTTCATTTTGATATCTCTAATAATTCCTGAAATATTTACTTGATTCCACACATTTGCCCATCACTGTATAATGAGAATACGAATGAAAATACTCTTATTAATGAAACTAGTACAGGTGGTAATTTAATGTGGCTATTGAGAGATCATTCCGTTCAAGTGGTGCAATTTTCCGTGTCAAATAATTTACCCAATCAGTATTTAATGCTGAAAATGCCTTGCAGATAATTCGCGAAAATTTGGAGAAGAGTACAATCTTACTTTCTTTTTTAGTGAAAAATTTCTCGAAAAAATTTAATTATTTACCGATTGAATTAGTTTTTTCATTCGTTTCGAAACGTTCCATTATTCCTGGTCGTTGACTTTGGGGACTCTCTGGAATAGGGGGTTGCTGAGTGTTTTTAGTCATGGAAAGATCATCAGGAACACCGGGTGAGAGGTCTCTTGGACTGGGAGAATTCCTCATGCTTCGAGGACTCAGGTTACCTTCACTTGTCGAGCATGGATAATGCGGTGGTAATCCTGGTGGCATGAGGGCTGGATAACCGCTATCCAGCGGTTTATCTGGATGTGATAGTGTGCTTGGAGGCGGTGGATGTCCATTGGTTCTTCCTGTGGAAATTTGTAATTGAGTCAAGTATCAACCGCATTATGATTTCTACATGAAAAAGTGAGAAACTATTTTTGACTGATTCGTCATAAATGATTTATAGAGTCAGCTAGGTTAAAATAGAAATACAAACTATTATTATTGGATTGAAAATGAGCACAAAATGTTCTTATGTCTGGCTTCGAATTCATATTCAAAAATGAGGACTTAATCAGACAAAAAAATATTCGAATGTGGGATTCAGAATTTTTGGACAAACGAGCTGACCAACTTGTATTGTGTGACAGTTTTTGGGCTTTGTAAAATGACGAGATAAGACACCTATGTCCGGAATGTGTTTTGAAATCATAAAACTCCCAACCGTTGGATACTTAAAATAAGGGATTTATGTAGAGTTCTGAATTGTATATCTTTATGACTGTGTTATTTTGTGAGCGGGCTAATGTCAACATTATTTGTCTACCAGCCAAGCAAAAAACAGTTTAGGGGTGTATCTAAATTTGTTACGAGTGGAAATTGTTGAAGAAGCGTATGATTTCAGAGCACGAGAGCACGAGTAGATCAGAGTGTGCTTTCTATTAGATGAGATTGTATGACTAGCCATCGAGTAAAGACGTTTCAGATGAATTTTTCAAAATTACAATAAAGACGCGACTCTTCAGATTTTAGACGGAATTTTGACGAAAATTTGAGTCGGCATTTTGAATCGATAGATGAGTATGCAACTCACTATCGTCTTTTTATTTGTACTCGAAATTTTTTCTATATATAGAACTGTAAGCAGTGCCCTATTACTGCCTAGGCCAATATAGGCCATGGCCTAGGGGCGGCACAATTTTAGGAGCCGCAAATTTTTCGGTGAATAAAAAAAAATTCTTTAACTCCTCTACGAAAATAGGAAAGAAGTTGTCACAGCTTTGAGTGAAATTGATGAGTGGGACAGGTCTAAGACTGGGAGTGAAGCAAAAGGATTGAAAATCAAGCTAACATCTCTGGAAACCGCAATAATGTTCGCTGTATGGAGTCAAATTTTGGAAAGATTTGATAAAGTGAGCGAAGCAATACAGAAAGTTGACATTGGTATAGATGAAGTAGTTTTGTATTATGAGTCATTGGTTGATTATATCTTAGGATAAAGAGATCAATTTGATCGATTTGAGGAGAGAGCGAAGATCAATTCTGGATTTGAGAAACATCGAAGTGAAGAAAGAAGAACCACAACAAGAACTGTTCCTGCTGATGAAACTCGAGTTGGACATACTGCTTTGAGTGGGAGGGAAAACGTCAGAGTAGGGGTTTATCTTGTTATAATTGACTATCTAGAAGAGAATTGAATGAACGTTAAAATTGCTACAAGGATTTTGCTGCGAAGTTCTCCTTTTTATCAAAACTGCAATCGATTAGTTCTGAAGAATTAGGAGTAGCGGTTACTAATCTCATCTCTAGTTTTCCTCAGGATTTAGATGAAAAACTCCACGATGAAGGTTTGCACTTCAAATCCTACTTAGCACAGTTAGAACAACCTCCAAAAACTCTACACGAGATGAGTACCTTCATTAGAAGTGATAAAAGCTTAGTGCAAGTGTTTCCCTACATCGATATTACAATTGGAATGTTTTTATGCACTTTTGCAACGAACTGTTCAGCAGATCTTGCATGTCTCAAGAGCGTTTGTGGCCGTTTTGTGCATTGAAGCTGAATTGTTGAAAAAAGTAGACTTCGAAGCTGTGTTGCAACAATTTATGGAAAAGAAGGCAAGAAGAAAACCATTATTAGTTTGATTATGAAAGCTGTAATTTTTTACTATGAAATATACACTCTGAAACATTAGATTGTGTTATTTCCAGATAGAAAATTGTCTTTATCAACTTCAGCGAAAATCACGTATTTAAAAAATTTGAATTTTTAAAATTCTCTTTACTCATAGGGGCGGCAAATTGTTTTTGGCCTAGGGGCGGAAGAGAGTTTAATCCGGCCCTGACTGTAAGTGTAAATAGAAACGCCGTATTTGATTGGATGTGTGAAAATGCTAGTAGGCGAAAATTATCATAATTGAACATGCTACATGATTAGCTTGACATACATCAAGCATTATTAATATCATCTGCAGGAGTTGTTGCACAAAAGCACAAATCACCCCAAATGAAGAACTTAATTCTTCTTACGACAAGTAGGTAATACAATATTCTATGTACCGCTTAGAAGTAATGGTGACGTTGTTATTCCCAAGCATCTCATTCTCCAAGCATCCTGCAAGAGCTGCAACCTGGCTTGCTTCCTCCATTTTGCTCGGCGGTTTTGGAACCAAACCTGAAAATTATCACTATAACTATTCCGAACTAAGGTATTTTAACAGAAACCTTGCAATACAGATCTCGACAAAGGACATCAGAATATGAGAAATGGAAGTTAGCCATTTTTCAAAAATTTTTCATAAACAGAATAAGTTATCTACTTTTGTTTGTGATGTTCAACTCTCTTTTATTAATTATTTCACCAAAGTTTCTATGTCAGTAAAAATGATTCTCAAACTACACAAAAAATATTTTATGTTGAAATATTTTCGCTTAAATCATTCTGTATAAAAAAAAACGATGAGTAGAGTTTCTCAAAAGAGCATTCCGATATAATATCTACTCTAGCCTTCGAAACGATTTGCACATTTATCAGCTACTAGTTGACCCAATAGTCGTTGTCCTGTCTTAACGATGTCCATTGAATTCAAATTGGTATAATTAAGAAAAAAAAGTTTATTCATTATTCTGATGCTTTATGAGATCCAATATTCTCATTTTTTTTTCTTACGCATAAATAAATGAATATTTTGGTATTCCGACACGGCAACAGACGACGTATATCTGGCCATGTGAACAACATAGATTTTCCAGAATGATACCATAAACATTTAACGACCACCCAGAAATATGTTTATCGACATTGCAAAAATGCTAGTGACACTGGAAATTGCAGTAGATTAAAGTCGAATGGCATGTCGTTCGGAATCAAAGAATCTGTGGAATCAATACGTCTGCGTCTTTGTATTTGCCTTTAAAATTATTTTATTGAGATAGTAATTGCTAGGAGGAAATGAATTATTGAATCATGAGCTTCCGAATCTAGAAATACAGTCGTCACTTTCAAAACTTGTTTCGATGTTAATATTTCTTAAATGAACTATTTGTTTGTCGTACACATTACGTCTACTGAGAATCGGCATAAGATGAACCTATTGATGAAATAGATTTATTACCTGTACTCGTGCCTCAGATAAGCTGATCCTTAGTGCTACCTCTTCTCTAAGAAAAACATCAGGATAGTGCGTTTTTTGGAATAGATTCTCCAGTTCCTGAAGTTGCTGTGGACTGAAGGTGGTTCTGTTCCTCCGTTGTCTTCTGCGACCGAACATGTATTCTGTTAAAAGATCCCCAGGAAGAGGAGATAAATATGATCCAGCCATTTCTTAGATCTTCCTCAAAACTGAAATAACATTAAGGTCTTTATTGAACATGTTTTCATGATACTTCAAATAATAAGATTAAAGATATTGATGTACAGTTTGTCGAACAGATAAGAACAGATAGTGAACACTCCTATGAGCACTCAGCCACAGTTAGGTGAACAAAACTGAGATCCTCTTTAAACAAATTTCTACATATCAATTGCTATCTAAAATTCAATTCAATTTTGTTGAACCGTTCATCAATTGGAAAAATCGCCCATATCAACCATCAGCTGAGTTTCTTCTAAATATAATGTCTAATCTGAGAGGCCATACTTCATTTCTGGTCAAAAATAAAGATCATTCTATAAAACAACATATCACATGATAGTAGTCAGTTCCAACATCCAAAACCTGTTTATTTACGTCACAAATGACTTAATTCAAAAATTATTTGGTATGACGACGAGTTATTCTTGATCTTCTGATTTGAGAGATAAAATATGAAAGGTTATTGCAAAATGAATTCCAGATTAGTGCCAATCATGAAAACCGGCTACGTAAAAATATCCTGGGAATTAAAATGCGAGAGAGATCTAAGAGGACTGACAAATCACAACCAATAAACAAACTAGAAAAATTGGTGAGTGCTTTAGCATTCCAGACCAAGACCAAAAACTATAATATTAGTATGCCAAACCAAAGAACTCCAATAACTGACTTTACTGAGGGGAAGAATCATCACATTGAAAGGTTTAATGGTTCAATAATATAGATAAAGAGTATGGAAGAAGAGGAAATAGAAAAAAACGACTTCATGTCCATGATTCACTCATTCACATTAAACTCACGCAAATTGAAAAAGACCTGGCCAAACGACCTAGCTGATTGATCATAACTAAGAGTCTACCATTGTGAAATACTTTCTATTAGTCTCTTTATACAACACATTTACTGAATACCTTTTAAGAGAAGATTGTAAATTTCAATAAACAATATACAAAAAAAGTGTCCATAATTCTGTTTTGTATCAGTATCCTATATAATTGAAGGATGTATGAAAACCAACAATAAGAGCAGATTTCGAAATAATTGAATATTCTCAGATGTAAAATATTCACTCTGACTCCTCTTCTCAATTTGTTATTTAAATATGGTGCGTTCAAAACAGAAAAAAAATTGGCTTAACCTTGTTTTTCTGAGAACTAACCATTCTGAAGGTGTGCCTATATGGACGATTTTTTGGAACAATAATTTTTCGGCAAGTAATTATTGGAGCCGAATTTTATGCAGCAATTTCGAAAAATTCCGTTTATTTCGACAATATTGCTCATGATATTCCCTGTTGGCAATATCACTGATATGAATTGCCGAAAATCCAGTGGATATAGAAATTCAATTCAATTTGTGTTCTATTAGGTATGCATTTATTGCGGGACTTTAAGTCTCGTTTCAGCGTAGAGGACGGAAAAAAGAATGGAAGTATAGCAGATATTGCTCAATATTGCAGATACAAAGATTTTAATTTTTTTAAATTAAAAACATTAACAATGCAGAAACCTTAAATATAAAATTTCAACTGGAATTTATTATCGCAGAGCTTTTTCCTTTAATTGAAATTCTTGAATTAATTGTGAGCGAAAGCTAAAAAAAGTGTTGGATCACTTTAATAATCATAATAAGAGTTCAAAATAGCCCAAATAATTTTGCTCAGAATACTGATGACTTATGACAAATGAAAACTACTTCCAATGGTTGAAATTTGAAACCAAAACAACGTTTATTCGACCAATTTGGTCTATACGGATTGTGTGTGACGTAGACCCCAGCCTACTTTGAAAAAAGTTTTTAGGCTCTGCGTTGTGATAGATATTTAACTAAATTATATCTAAAAGTGCGGTTTGATCAGCTGAACTAATTTAGACTCATCATAATGTAGTATTGGGTGGATTCGAATCCTTCAAAATTTTTTTTTTATATTAATTTTCAATGAAGAAGAAAGAATCAGCTTTTTAGCTCTGTCATCTTGAAATTAAACCGAAAATATTTTCCGGAAATACATTTATTTATACAGAAATAGATATAAACTCTTTTGTTGTTCGTTAGTTATACATTCTTCTTTTTCTTTTTAAATTGTCTACCTTAAAAAATTGAAAATTTTCTTGAAAAGGGGACTAATTTTTTGAAATAAGCTGACTTGTGAATATTTATGAGAATTATGGATAAAATATACTTTGCAGATATGAATAAAATTACAAAAATACCGGTGTTGAGAGATAAATCAAGATCTTGTGATAAACGATAAATTTTCAACTGTCTATTATGAAATTTAACATTTGACTTAATGGTTGGTGAGTCAAATCCGAGACTTCTACATGAAAATTTCAGAAAAATTTTAAAACTACATATACCATTTTTCATTATCAAGTTAAACCTATTTATTAACTTATGAAGAATGATTTCTTTAAATAAAAAAATCCCCTTTATAAAAAACAAAACATATCCACTTACCCTTATGGAATGAAACTCCCAAAAACACCAATCACATCATTCTTTTATGTCCATGAAGATTCTGATAACGAGATAATACTGACTAAATTAAACTGACTTCATCTGTTTTATGTTGATATCATAACAAGGGGTTGCTCCACCCCTTTGCATCTTCATTGGCCAACGAGGACGCCAGGAACAGACGAGGGAGAAGCGCACTAGGGGTGTTCTAATGAAATAATAATTTTATTGGTTGATCACCTGCTCCTAGTTTTGGACGAATTATACGACTTCTGTGTTAATTTTTGTTCTGTCAAATAGGAAAAGATTGTGTTTCGGGGATGAACAGTCGTTGCGGTAGTAGGGGTAATGGAGGAGAGTTTGAAGCACATCATGACTATAATAACTAGACTATGTTTGTTTTCATAACTTCTCATTTGAAATTTATCCAAAAAGTGTTGATCTATGTTTTCCGATGTATAAAAAATGACGATAATTCATTGATCTTCCACTTGTACAAAAAAAAACTAGTATTTAAAAAAAGAAAAAAATCCCAATTTGAATAATTAAATTGTTGGATATTGGATGACACAATCTGTAAAAAAAACGTTAACGAAATACATGACATGACATTAATGTCTCCTGGTAAACTATTAAATAATTTAATGCCCATGTACATCGACAATAAATAAACTAGAACAAGAATTATTGCATTAGGTTTTGTAGTATTACATTTGAATGACTACTGAAAAATTGGTGGTGAACATTGAGCTCTCATAGATGATCTATGGACTGTAAAACTGTTACATATTCTGCATGAACCTACCACGACAAAATTTCTAGGAACCTAGACGAAATGATACGTTCAAGATGATCTGGAAACTTAATGTGACGTAGATCTGCATCCCAAAAAAATGATGCCATTACTTTAATTCGGTTAACGTTTTTAACGAATGAAAATTAACCAAAATTCTAAATTCTTGTCTTACTGATTTCAATCTCTAATTATTTAATTTGATGTGAGTTTGATATTCTATGAAACTATCTATATGAAATCCCAGAAATATCAAGGCTTTATTGATCTCAAAAATAATACATGGGATATAATCCTTGTCGATCCTAAGCTCATTTTCTATGCACCATTCATTTATTCTATCCATAGCTTTCTTAAAATCCTTTTTCCACTTAAAATGTCCAATGAGGAGATGACGATATTTGCATCGCAAACAACAAGAATCTGATGAGGCTAGAGAAGTCGATGATAGGGAGGTATTGATGACATTGATAATATTATCAGTGGTCTCAAGATACTGACATGGGGCATGCCCAACTCGATAAGTCTATCAGAACTATCACAATTTCTTGAGGAAAAGTGACCCTTTGTTTTTTATTCTTAGAGAAGAATTCATATAGTCTACGTTTCTAAGTAGAAGTTTATTATTAAAATTTTAATACTAATAATAGGAGACATATGAGCCTTTAATTACCCAAAATTTTCTTTAGACCTTCTTCGAAAAAATTATTTATTAATACTAACCGCTATCCACATGATCATCTCACATTTTTCAACTATCTCAAGGTATAAATATGGAATAAAAAGAATGATTCTGCCTTCCTATGTTCAAGATCTTGTCAATTTATAAACTTATTTAGAGGATGGCGTCACAAAATTTTCACTGAATCTCTCTTCAACCTCTGAAACGTCGCCGGAGGTTGAAAAATTTACAAGAAATACCTTAAATATGTTGAATAGTAAGTAATGTTTATATTTACTCAGTTGCTACAATGGAGAATACAAAATTTATGCGCCATCGAGGTTTTACTCATGTTATTTCTTCACTATTCTATCTTGATAACATCAGGTCATTAATAGTATCAGTATCAGCAGAAGACGGCTATAAATAGATTTTTTTATAAACGTAGAATGATGTTTGAATGAATGATTATTGAAAAAACAATGTGATAAATGAAAAACTCGTAAAGAATCGAAATACATAATTATCGACAGGATATTGTAGACATCAATCTTCAAGTCATAGAATAATATCAATAATTTACAGAGAAATATAAAAGATCCAAGAACCGATTGAATGCATTGAAGGAAAAAAGAGAAAAAATAAAAAAGGTTGAACATTATAACACCCAATAAAGCGAATCAGGAAACTTCAACAATTCTTATCGGTATATAAATATATGGCTGGCAACAAAGTTTTAGGTTGAAGACCTGAAGCTACTGAAACAAATTGATTACAAGTGTTGAATCTTCCCATGTCCATTGAAATTGCCCACTCATTAAAGATTATATTTAACAAAACTGTCCCAAAGTGAATTCCTAACACTACTGCCAATCCACAAAAACGAAACGAAAATGACATCCCATTTTAAATTTTGAAAGATTTGATCAAGCCTACGCTCTTGGTGTATTCCGAATAGAATGAATTGCTCTGCAATCAAAAACAAGGATTCAAAGGTACTGTAGGCTATTATTTCCTTCAAATCAAACTATGAAATTATTGATGAGGAGCTGCAGATTCTGATATTATCAGCTTGCTTCTTTCCAATTGGCAACAACATACACCATTTGGATAATTTTCTATCTGAAAGTAAAAGCTGGAGTATCGAAGTTAATCCCCTTCCTTTCTGCTTTAAATATTGGTTTTCAGAGAATATCGATACGAAATAGTGTTATGGAAGTGAAGGTCACTTCTTTCAATTTTTTCTTTTTAAATGATCATCATTTCTTGATTACATTATTCTGTTTCTTGTAGTTGAGTTAGTTTCAAGTTTTCTTTTATTCTGACTTTGAGAGTTTCACCTATGTGATATGCCACTCTCAAAAGGTAATTCACAAACGCCGTCCTTTCTGATTTGATTCTCATTACATATTTGATTCTCCTTACGGAGGTTTTTCCTGTTTGTATTATTGGACTTGAATGCCATGTTTACATTGTATCTATTAGGAATCGTTCTAAGTCTCTTGGATAAGATTTTTATATCATTGAATAAAGCAGTCTTCGTGTCCATAAATCCATTTCCGATCAGTAAGCCCTCTCTTGAAATGATACGAAGGTCAATAATAAGGTCAGAATTAAAAAGATAAGGTCCGTATAAGCAATGTCTTATTTGACTCACCCTCCTAGTACATTAGATAGATAGATACGCTTTATCTGATCAATTTTTACATATACCATACAAAAGGTGTAGATCGTGTGAAAAATAATACAATAACTAAAAAAACGAAAAACAATGAAATGCAATCAAAATCCTAAATTTACCCCTATAACCCCTCAAAATTCCTTTCAAGGAAGTATTCTCCTAGAGAATAATAACATTTTTTACATAAAAATTTTTTTTAAATATTTTTATACTTATTGTTACCTTTACAATTAATTCTAGACTTGAAACTATTCGGTAATTTATTCCATATTGCAAACATACTATAAGTCACATTTTTTTGTATGTATGTTAAGCTTGTTATATCCTGTATTAAATTGTTTTTATTTCTTGTTTCATATTTATGTTTGAGCTCATAATGTTCAAATTCAGTATAATTATTTGCTACATAGATAATGCATTCATATATATATTGACAATATAAAGTTAAAATGTTTTCTGCAATAAAAAGATTTTTGCAGCTTTCGGTTGGTTTTATCTTGAATACAATTCTCAAACTTCTTTTCTGTAATTTGAATATTCTGTCAGCTTCGCTACTCCTGGCCCTAAAAATAATTCCATATCTGATCTTGGAATGAATGTAGGCATGATACGCTGACAAAGCATCTTCAACTCCCATGTTTTCTCTAATTACACGAAGGGCATAACAATATCTTGAAACATCTGTGGCAACTTTCTCTACTTGTGATCTCTAGTTTAAGTTCTGATCTATTACTATTCCCAAAAATTGTATTTGATTAACTGTTTTAATTTCAGTGTTCTGTGCTCTAACTGTGAATCTCTGATCATCATGTTCTCGAAATATTCATTATTTTAGTTTTTGTGACATTCAAAAGTAAATCATTTCCTATCAGCCATTCATTTATGCTTTCTAATTCCTTTTCTATATTTCCTTTGCATATATCTTTATTTTCAGCCTTACATATCAGTGATATATCATCAACAAACATCACTGCCTCATTTTCAGGAACTTGCACTATATCATTGGTATAGATTATGTATAAGAGTGGTCCCAAGATGGACCCTTGTGGGACTCCTTGTCGTACACATAATGACTCAGATCTAACTATTTATCCTTCTTTGTTTACCTCTACTATCCTCTGTGATCTTCCAATTAAATAGGGTTTTTTAATTTCAAGGTAATAACTCTGAACCATACTTTTCAAGTTTATCTAGCAATATATTATGGTTCACTCTATCGAAGGCTTTAGACAAAGCTAGGCTCACTGCAGCTGTAATTTTTTTTTCGTTAATAGACTTGATGGCAGCCTGCAACACTTTATAAACTGCCTGAATTGTGGATTTTTCTTTCCTAAAACCACATTGTTCTTTCACAAGCGTTCCTTTTTTTTCTAAAATAACGTTTATTTTATCATATAAAATTTTTTTCACTATTTTATTTATATTTGAAAGTAGTGACACCGGCCTGTAGTTTTCTTAATTTTCTTTATCACCGTTTTTGTGAATTACCCAGGCTTCCTTCAATTCTTTTGGGTATATTCCAGTTACAAATGTTTGGTTGATGATGTGTGTAATAGGTGTTGATATTGTAAATGCACTTTCTTTCAATAATTTCACAGGAATACCATCATATCCTACAGACTTTTTATTTTTCAGATTCATTATGTACTGGTAAACTTCATATTCTGTTACAGCGTGTTAAAATATGCTTTGATTAGATGATTTTATTTTTTTTTTGTAGTGTGTTTTCCATTTTTTATTATTTTCAACACATAGATGAATAAATTTTCTGTTGAAATCATTCAATATATCTTCTTCATTTTTATTTGGAAAGCTAAATAAACCACTAGTGGATTTATTGTTATCCAGTATTTTATTCACCAAATTCCATGTATCTTTGGTCTTATTTTCAGCTTTATTAATATAGTTTTTATGATACTTCCTTTTAGACAATTTCACAATACATTTCAACATTGATGAGTATATTCTATAATATTCCTCAGTGTAAAGCCCCTTCATCATAGCTTCATCTTATTTATATATCATTCAAAAGAATATATATATATATATCCTCATCTTATTTCTACTAGAAGTTCTTATGCCTGTTGTAATCCATGTTCCATTTGATACATTTTTCCTATCAAACCTTTTCATAGGAAACACCAGATTCATTTTTGTACTTATTGCATTAGAGAAGAGGAAGTATGCTTTGTTTGGATCTGCCTCCTCCAATACATTGTTCCAGGAGTGCTCATTCAAACTGTGAACAAATTGCTGAATTTTAGGGTCTGTGGAAATTCTTTTCAGTCTGTGATTTTTCTCAACCGGAATATCCCTTGATTCAATGGTAATTACTTGTCTCCTATGATGAGAAAGTAATGATTCCACATTCGAACTATTGTAATACTGTCGTGTACATATCCCAATCTCCTACTTCGATGACCTATGAAAACGTAATGGAAAGCCGTTCTAGGATTAATCCGAGGCTGGCCTCTGCGCGATCTTAGCCGATCTCAGATCGTTTCGTTTCTGCGATGTCCAGAGGGTTATCTGCGTCGAAGCGGTGAGAACATATCTACGGCTTTGAAGGCGGCTTATCGAGGAATTAGAGGCTGGCTTCAGGTTTTATTCGAGTTAATCGGGAAGCGGAAATAGAGAAATAGGGTTAGTTCACTTTGTCGTTATTTAGTGGTATCGCGTTTGCTATGTATCGCGTATGATTATAATCTTCTTCAGATGAATTTTTTCTGAAATATAAATCTTTTTATCGAAAGTGACTAACAGATCGCAAAATGGATTCAACGGGACCTAGTGATAGTAAATCTTTTGAAATTCTTAAGGAACATATTCGGTGTACTTGTGATATTGTTAATTTTTAATAAAAAGCAACATTTTCGACTCATTCGTATGATGATAAATTATATTTAATTAAATCGTTAATTTCTGGTACATCTAAAACCATTCGAAATGAATCAATTGATTGTAATACTGTCGTGTACATATAAATATATTATACAATAATGTTTTGGAGTTTTTCGTTACTCGTGTTGCCTCAAAAATAGTTTGCTTCAAATTTAATGTATTAAAAATATCCAAAAATATAGTTCTTTCTGTACTTATTTCCAATAAATTCACATTAAAGTCCCCACATATGACAATATTATATTTTAAAAATTTAGACCCCAAAATTTTCTCCAATATGTTAAAAAAAAATTGTACAGTTACCAAGATCTTGAAACACCCATACAGTCAACTGCTGGTTACTTTCGGACACATACGCCCAAATCCACGATTCATCTCACCTGTAACGATGTCATAGACGTGATTCGAAGCATCCCGATCGTATTTATGGAGCATTTCTTTCGTCCAATCGACACGAGCCTTTTTTTGACCGATCGACAAATTGTGTGGGATCTAAAGCGAACAGATTTTTTTGACAATTAATGGTTCATGCAATATTGAATGTATGCTGGCCCCATTAATGCCTAAGGGTGTCTAAATCTCACGGTAGGTCACACGACGATCTTGCAATATCAGTTGGCGCACAGCATCAATGGTTTTCGGAACAAAAACTGATTTTCGAGGACCTTCACGAAAAGCTTCTAGCCAAAAATTGTATTAAGTTCATCGATGCACTGTTGTTGAGTTAATCCACGTCAAAAGTTGAAAAAAATAATGGCACGAAAATGTTCACGATTCGATTCCATTTTTTGGGCGAGATGAATCTTTCAAGTAAGTATCTGTAAAAAACACAAATAGCACTTGTATGTCAAAACGTTCTGACTACGTATAACCTCAAAAATGTCAAGCTTTTCGATAGAGCTGTCAGTTGGTTGATTGTAGCACTAGGGTTGTCAAATCCCGAAATATACTAGGCAACCCTCGTATGAAATTGAGATAAGAAAGTTGGGCGATATAAAAAGAAGCAGTTGTTCTTATTTTATGCATGTGGTTTTTTTGAGCACTTTCGAAGAACACCCTATACCATCACTCCTTGCGCTGCGACACAAAGGGAATCGAAGACAAAATGAATTTTTTTTATCCTGCTTAGGAACAAGACAGCCGAGCAGCTAAGGCGAACAATGGTCGTAAAATATGTGAAACAGCTTCCTTTTTCCATTCTGTCAGGAATTCGAAACTTCGCAACCGGAAGTGATTTCGAACTCATTACGGCACCAAGATGAATTCTATAGAAACACTAGCGACGAAATGAATGCATTTTCATTATTTCGTTTTTGTTCGAGCCTCACACTTACATTAAACACGTCACGCTGCCATGTTCCACCTTCCTGTAGCAACCTCGCTGTTTCACATTTTTCTGTCCTCAGGAGATACAAGATTCGCACTTTAATCGGAGCGCTACGAAATTGAGATGGAATTCACTTTATGATGGAATGAAATGTCGTTATGAATTTCGTTTCATCAAGGTCGTTCCTTACAGCCCATGTTTAGAGGAGGACTCGACAAAAGAAGCACTGTAGTGTGTGTAGCTTACATATATGCTTCGATGATTCCTCCACAGGCATTTGGGTGGGTTCTGCTTCAAAACGAATCGGAATTATCAAATTTACGGAATGCTTGGAAATGCCAAATTTGAAGTAATATAATAGGATTGAATTATGAAGAAGTTGTCTTCGATTTGGAGTTGTTAAGACCACTACTCTTTAGTTATTGTTTTTGATTATGAAGCTCTATTCTAAATAAATAATAAATCCGATATAGAAAAAAAGATGATGTTACAAATATTCGATTTTGCTATTTTGATCACATGTGGCAGGACAATCTTCAAATCAAGAAGATAGTGAAAGGATGAAAATAAGGTCGAGGGTCTCTATACTATTATGAGCCATCAATTCGTCATTTTTAACCAATAAATTTCACTGCATTGGACATTTTTAAAATTCTACACTGCTGTAAAAAATTTAAGGATAAAAAAATCCAAATTTTTGGACAATTCTCAACAGACCATAACTTTGAGAAAATTGTTCGTACAAAAAAAAAATTGTAGCTTCAAGTACTTTCCCAGATCTGCTTAAGGAAGCATTGATAAAACCGGTGTACAAGAAAGGCGAACCAGAGAAACCACAGAGCTATAGACCAATAAGTCTCCTACCAACATTCTCCAAAATACTAGAACTAACAATTTCGACTCAGCTTATATCATACCTAGTACAAGAAAAAATTTTATCACCTTCGTAACATGGATATGTCAAGACAGCAATCTTTCAGTTTATTTCAGGAATCTTAGACGCTCTGGAAGATTAAAATGTGACAGTTGGGTTGATGTTGGACCTATGGAAGGCATTCGATACCCTGTCCCATCATCTCATCCTACAAAAATTACAAGCCTATGGAATAAAGGAAAAAGAACTGAAGTGGTTCATTAAATCGGACCTAACCAACCGTAGATAAAGAGTAATGATCTCTCAGAAAGAAAACCAAATAATATCACAGTATTTTAGGTCCCATCATATTCATCATATTTTTGAATGATCTATATACCATAGACAAACATCACAGTCATGGCCAAGACATTCCCAGAAACGTGTGAACTGGTAAAATCAACCCTACTGCGAACAGGAGAAAGGTTTGAAGCAAATGGTTTATGCATGAATGCTGAAAAAACAAATGCAGTGCTATTCAAAACAGCTCATTCAGGTTTTCAAACACCAGCATATATTCAACTTTGCAACTGCTCTCTGAGTCCGATTAGGTGTTGTAATTTGCTGCGTCTCAAACTGGAGGAAACTTGATTGGAGTCAACACATCACTAACCTTTGTACTCAATTGAGTTCTATCTGCTACTCACTTGGGGTACTCAGTAAATACTAGGACTCTATGTCAATGAAAACCATTTACCAAGCAGTATTGATATCGAAGATGAGGTATGGCATCATGTTCTATGGTAGCTCACCTAACTTGGACAGAGTGCTGAAGATGCAAAAGAGAGCAATACGTTTAACCTGGAAGATGAAGAGAATGAAGTCGTGTAGGGGAATATTAGAGACTAGATTACGACCTGTCAACTGTGACGATGATTTGAACATAGATCAGATAGTTGAGAAAATTCAAGCTAATATTCATACCAGCGTCAAAAAGATATGCGCTAGAAACAAGACTCCACCCAATAAATTGTCTGCTCACACTTTAAAACTCATGGATGAGCGAAGAAACCTACAAAGACATACAGAACACTACAAAGAACTACAAAAAACTATCAAAAAACACATACGGAAAGATATAAGAACGGAAAACACCAAACTAATAAAAGATAGAATTGAGCAAAATGGTAGCAGGAAAGTGTTGCGCTCGAGACTCTCAAGAGGAAAAACTCTATTAGTCAAGTTAAAAAACGAAGAAAATATAATCGTAACAAAGAAAAAGGACATATTGAATACTATTATACTATAGAGAAATTTTACACCGCATTATATTCGTCAATGCAGACTGGCACGACAAGGGCCTTTGAAAATTAAATGAAAACGAAAGAAAATTAACAATGAAATTCTGAAAATCGAATGTGGAGCACTGACTTTTGCCTACCTGGTTTCACAGTACGGCTGAATCGACGTGTCACTCACGAGCGAGAAATAGTCACTTTTTTCACCAGAGTTCTAATTTGTAGAAATTGAGAAATTCATTGATTGCGAAGAAAGTGTTGCACGACGATGTGTGGATGAACGACGACTTCATTTCTTTCTTTGTTCGACATAGGTCATATGCTCCAACATATGTTACGCGTTAATCGGACAATGAAATGAACATATACGTGGGCCTCACGAAACGAGCAAGCAACTTGGAATAAAATGAATGAACTCAACTAATAACAATGAGTTGCAGTAACACAGACAATACCAAAGAACAGAATCCCAAAAGTTATAAATGTTGGCTCAGAAGATTTACCAGATATTACAAATGAAGAACTAAGAAAAGCTTTAAAACAGATGAAAAACTTGAATCTCCGGGGGTAGATAGAATAACAGCTGAAATGTTGAAGTTTGGTGGACCGGTATTGGAGGAGTGTATTAGAGGACTTTTTGATAGATGTCTTCAGGAGGGCACAATTCCAGGAGAATAGCTCGAGGCCGAGGTTAAATTATTGTTCAAAAAAGGAGACTCCACCAACATTGAGAACTATAGGTAAATAAGTTTGCTATCCCACCTATACAAACTTTTCACTAAGTTTATAACCAACAGGCTAACATCTAAATTTGACTCATACCAACCGGTAGAGCAGGCTGGTTTCCGTAAGGGTTTCTCCACTGTTGACCATCTGCAGGCAGTTAGAACAGTCATCGAGAAATCTGTGGAATATAATAAGCCGATAAATATGGCTTTCATCGATTTTCATAAAGCGTTCGATTCAATTGAGATCTGTCATATATTGAAATCTATGGATAATGCAGGAATCGATTCCAGGTATACTACGATAATTGAGAACATCTACAAGAACGCCTCACTACGAGTAAGAATCGATGATGAAACAAAAACAGCGAACATTAAAGTTAAACGCGGAGTTCGACAGGGAGACACCATTTCCCCAAAATTATTCACGTTGGCTCTAGAGGATGTGTTTAGGAAGCTTGAGTGGGAAAACAAGGGGATTAGGATCGATGGCGCATACCTGAGCAACCTTTGGTTTGCTGATGATATATTGTTGATATCGGACGACATCGGAGAGCTCGAGTTGATGCTTCGGAGGTTGAATGAGGAGAAGACCAAAATAATGAGCCTTGAAAACACCCAGATCTGTATAGACAACATCAATGTCGAAAATGTAAATGAGTACAATTACCTTGGTCATACTTTAACACTAGAAAAAGAAAACAAATCTGGGAAGTCTCAAGAAGAATAAAACTCTCTTGGGCCGCATTTGGAAAGTTGTCTGGTATACTGGTGAATAAAGACATCCCTACGCATCTCAGACGTCGGGTTTTCGACTCCTGCGTTCTGCCTGTGGCGACATATGGTATGGAAACAATTGCCCTCACCCAACTAGATGCCATAAGATTTAGAGTAATGGAAAGAGCAATGGAAAGATCCATGCTCGGTATTAGTTTGAGAGATAGAGTGAGGAATGATGAAATCCGGAGAAGAACTAAGGTGAAGGATATAATCGAGAAAATTGCAGAGCTGAAGTGGCAGTGGGCAGGCCATGTGACAAGGGTGATGGATGAGAGATGGACGCTGAGGGTGTTGATGTGGAGACCGAGAGAGACGAAACGGAGTGTGGACAGACCTCCCTTGCGGTGTGAGGATAGCGGGTGTGAACTGGTATCAGAGGACACATGACAGAGAGCATTGGAGGGAGTTAGGAAAGGCCTATGTCCAGGAGTGGACGAAAGGGGGCTGAAGATGATGATGATGATAAGGGGAATATTGAAAAAAAAATGATTTATTAACCGCACCAGCTATACATATTCAGGAATGCTTTGATTTTCATTTTAAAAATATGCATTACTTTGCAGAGAAATCACCAAGTAATTATAATACAAGAACAGCAATAAACATCCCGCAGCACAGACTTAGCCTCACTGAAAAAGGACCTGCATATAGGTGCATTCGATATTATAGATAGCACATACATTGGGAAGAGAATGTACCCTACAACAATACAAGAAAGTCTTTTTCAAGCTGGTACTTAACATTGAACCATACAGTGTAGAAGACTTCCTAGCCTACATGATATAATGAGAGTTAAATTCTTTATGACCCTGTTCCATCTCGAGAATTCACTGTATTACATGTATACACTTAACCTGAAATAAAGTATAATAATATAATTATTATTATTATTATAGGAAATTAGCTGTAACTTTCAATGATTCTTCTATCGAACATAATTTCTATCCTAAATACTTATGAGTTAAATTAGATTCATCTCTCAATTACAGGGCCCATAAAGATGATGTAACCCAGGAATAATATCTTCAGAAATTTGCTGGATCATCTTGGAGTGTCGATGCTTCAACTCTTCGCACAGCATATCTAATCTTAGTCTTTTCTGCAGCATAGTATTGTTGCTCTGTTTGGTTTCATAGTACTCATACACAAAAAATCGATGCACAATTGAATACATCCATGAGAATAATAACTCGCACCAAAAGATCTACACCGGTTCATTGGTAACCAATTTTGTCTAACATTGTCACTCCCCTTCTGCAGCTCTGAATTTTGGAGCAAGTATCATTCTTTCATTCTGGTCTAATAAGTTCTTCAATATGTACATTGGCGATAAAGAATTATGGAAGATTGAGTGGAACTCTCACGAAATGTTCAATAAAGATCTCATTTCTGATCCTTCTGAAGAAATTCCAGGTTTTGATATTTCAAGAAAAATTAGGACAGTTCTTAATCGTTTGAGGATAGGTCATGGTTGTGCCAATAACATGTGCTATTCAGATGGAACTCTGTTCCAAACGCAAGTTGTGAATGTGGATATGTAGAAGAAACTATGCATATGTTTCAAGATGGATTTAGGTCTATTCATGATGGTTCCGATTCTTTCTTTAAATGCGTTATAAATTTCAAACTTTGATACGTATTTTTTGTATTAAGTTCTTTTTTCTGCCTTTTTCTTTCAATTTTCGGATTTGATGTGGGCAACTTGAAGAAGCCTCTGTATTTATTAATAGAAGACCACCCTTGAAGAAAGAAGTCCTAGGGTTTTTTCCCTAAGCTTCCATGTCATAGAACGAATTGTCTTGTCTCACACAATTAATGTCTAAGGGGATGAATAAAGCTTATTATTATCATTATTATTATTATTTATATTATGTCACCCCGTCACCAACCCCTGCTAAAATATATATATATAGTTGTCATAGAAAACCTTTTCCTGTTTTCCTGTGAAGAATCAGTCGTGGTATCTCTGTATCATCTGTAGTTTTATGTGGGGTTTTTCCTAAGAGGAATAAAGTTGAAGTTAGTGAAGTACCAGGAAAAGCAAAGTAAAACTAGTGAGAAATGGTTAGAGTAGGCATAGGGTTGTAGATAAATACTTTGGAATTAATCTTTACTGCTTATAGAAATTCCTTATTGGAATTACCTTATATTAGGGAACCCCAATTTTGTACCAATATCATTGACCACTTTGAATCTTCAGTTCAGACATTCAAGGGATACATCATAAGTTTACTCATTGGTAACACCCTATATCCAGAAATTTAGTATGAAGACATACTGAGGTCAAGTTCTTTCATAGTATGGATATTCGGTTCTATGGTTTATCTTGATGAGATTTATGTTCTGCTGAAAATCCCTGTATTTCAATTCAACATCGTCTAACATTTCTCTTTTTGAGGAGTCCATTTATATATTAATATGGTAGAGCAGCGTCCGCAGCATTGTATTTTTTTTAATTTGCACAGCGATTTCGAATAAAGGCTTGTCGGCGAGGCAGGAGGGGAAGCAAACAACGCGCGTTGAAGAAATCATATATTCATCTGGCGCTCGCTTCCGCCATAACAAAGGACCGGGAAACGGGAATTAAAAATCATTCATTTCATACTCAAAATCAATCATTGCATCTGTACCATTGTCCGCAGCCTAGTATGATTTTTGAAACACCCCCGCTTCAATTTGCTAACTGGGATATTCGCTAATTGAAAGCGTCTATTCAATCATCCTCTCTTTTGGATTATGCTGTGTTTTTCGTGGGTTGGGATATCTGTCAATCAGAGCTGCGCGCTCTGAAATGGAAGGGTTTGGCCAGGGGAGGTTTGGACGGCGTAAAAACGTGCAGATTAAAATCATTGGAGCCTAATTGGAGGCTCAATAAAGTTTTGTTGTTGGGAACGGCTTGCTGTCATTTTGCCCGATATTGTGAAGTTGATATTTTCAAAATTGATGCCGAAAATAGTAACATAAAGGTAGAAAAAGAACAGGACCTTTTGCCAGCTCTTTTCCCGGACATTGGAACGTTGTGATACAGAAATAAGCGACATAGAGAAAGTAAAAGAATCAACCGATGCATATGAACAATAACTTTACTTAATATTTGTTCTTTATCACCTAAATTTTTAGATTTTCGTGACACCCTTGAAAAAAATAATGTTGATTTGTTTGGTCTGACTGAAACGTTGTTGAATGACTACTCTCATGGATATCTTACTATTGAGGGTTATAGGTGCATATCGAATAATAGGCCTACTAGGGGGGGTGGCACGTCTTTATATTTAAGGGAGGGGATTAGGTGTGAGATTTTGGAATTGGGCCTGAGATTGGAAAATACTTCCATTCTGGTCACTAGCAATAAATTGAAGTTTTTGATCTGTGTAATATATAAGCCTCCAAAAGTCGATACCAGTGTCAATTTGGGTATTCTTCTGGGTGATATTGACGACTTGATGCTGTTTTCTGTCTCAGTCACCGATAAAGTTATTATTATGGGGGATATGAATGTTGATTTGATTAAAGAAGATAGTTCGGATTGTCTTCTGTATATGAACACTTTGAACAACTTTGGTTTGAGTCAATTGGTGAGTCAGCCTACCCGTAAGTTGGCACTGTTGAATCACGTCATTACCAAAATATCCGAAATTTTTAATTCTGTGGAGGTTGTTGATTGCCATTTTAGTGATCACGATATGGTTAAATTCAACATT
Organism: Micraspis discolor; assembly: GCA_030674115.1. Lineage (NCBI taxonomy): Eukaryota > Metazoa > Arthropoda > Insecta > Coleoptera > Coccinellidae > Micraspis > Micraspis discolor. Next base: position 10,654,407 of record JARTUT010001740.1, read on the forward strand.
GAGCTGCCGGGCACCGATCATAACTCTAATTTCATATCTTATAGGGATTTAAAGAGATTTTCACCTGATTCCTTCATGAGGGATCTTGAGCAGCCTCCTCTGGACGAACTGTTGAGAAAAGATGAAATTGATGAAAAAGTCAACTTTCTCAATGGAGTTTTGTTAAATCTTTTTGATAAACATGCTCCAATTGTTTCACGTCGTATTACCAAGCCTCCAGCCCCATGGTTATCTGATGACGTCAAGGAGGCGATGAGATCAAGGGATAGAGCTAAGGCTAAATATAAAAAGTCGAAGAAGGAGTCGGATTGGAAGAGATATAAGGAATTGCGTAATTTTACTACTTCTTTGATACGAACATCCAAGAGGGTTTACTTTTCAGTTTTTTTTCACTCCCAAAATAAAAAAGAATTATGGAAGCAACTAAAGTTCATCAACATAGGAAGTAAATCTAGAATCGAGATTCCTAAAGAATTCTCTAATCCTAATGAGCTGAATCAGTATTTTATTAACTCCGTTCCTGGAAAGCAGGCTGTCGACCGCAAACTCTTGAATTTTTACTCCTCTGATAGCTTCTGTGAGTTTGACCAGAAAAGATCATTCTCTCTAATAAGTGGATCGGTTTTGTCTAAATGTCTGGATGACGTTAAGTCCGATGACTTTGACAAGTTAAGTGTCTCGATGTTGAAAATTTGTTGTCCTCATATCCTGAAATATCTTGTCCACATAATAAACTGCTGCATTTTAACGGGATATTATCCTTCAGCTTGGAAAAACGCCATTGTGCTGCCTATACCCAAGAAAAGAAAGATTGAGCAGCTTAGCGATTTGCGCCCCATAAGTATATTGCCAGCAGTATCTAAGGTTTTTATATACTCAGATGGTGGAGCATCTTGATAGGTTTGACATACTCCCGGAATCTCAGTCTGGCTTTCGTCGCGGACATAGCTGCACGACTGCTCTGCTCAAGATTACCGATGATATTTTGTCAGCCACGGATAAGGATCTCATTACAGCACTTATATTACTTGATTATAGTAAAGCCTTTGACTCTATTTGTCATCAATTACTGATTTCTATTTTATCTTTCGTGGGCTTTTCAAATGAGGCTGTGCTACTGCTCAAAAGCTATCTCTTCCACAGAACACAGCGAGTCAAAGTTGATGGCTCTTTGTCGGACCCTTTGTTCATCTCGTGCGGGGTGCCCCAGGGTTCTCTCTTGGGTTCTCTGTCTGAAATCACTATGCGACTCTATGGTTCTGTCTAATTACACCTATTGCTCGCAGGTGTTTTTCTCATACCTGGATCAGAATACTCTAAGCTGCATTCAAAAGGTACAGAACTTCTGTTTGAGATTTATCTTTGGAATTAGAAAATTCGAGCGTATTTCATATAAGTTGTCGGAGGTCAAATGGTTGAATGTACGTAACCGGTTCTTGCTGTCTCCTCTGGTTTGCTATCATGAAATTGTGCTATATCGGAAACTATCATATTTGCATCGGAAAATTACTTTTAGATCTGATGTCCATAACCTTAATATTCGAGGAAGGGGTCTCATATCTCCTCCTAAACATAATTTGTCTATTTTTGAGAGGTCATTCAGTTTCAGCATATATAGGCTATACAACAAATATATTACCAATGGATGGCATAGTCTTCCGGTGGCTTCCTTCAGAATGAGAATAAAAGATTTGTTATTATCTGAACAGTGTAAGTCCAGTAACTGACGTACTTTTACCTGCACTTGATTTCGCTCCTTCATTGCACTCTAGCCAATTCAGAATGTATTGCTTTTTTTTCTCTTCATCATAGTTTTTTAACCTTTTGTATTGTACTATATGAACTAGCATGAACTTGAATCAGGGCTTGAGTGGAAGAGCAGAGAGTGGCTCCTCGTGTCACAATCTGAACTCCGCCCTGTGATTGTAGATTGTTTTTATATTAGGAATAAATATATGGATAATTTGGATTCAATAAAGTCATTATTATTATTAACTGAACAGTTGACCTTCAGTTTTCTTTCAACCACAAACCTTACTCTATCAATAACACCATATATTAATTGTACAATATCATTGTACAACTCCTAATCCTCAATTTATTGCAGTGATTTCAATTCTCACCACGTAATCTGGAGTTACACTAATAATGATAGAAGTGGAATAGCTTCAGCTGACTGGATGGAAGACATTTATTTGCATTTGATCCTATAAAACTTAAAATTTTGGGAGTTTTTTTTTCATAGCCAACATAGAAGAACTATTCTGTGGACTTAAGAAGTTTCGTTCAATATGCTCAGTGTTTAAAATGACCACATTGTAATTTCAAGAAGGCTAATCGGATTGAATTAGCCAAGAAAGTAGACAGTGATATTAGATGAATTAAACCCACACACGATAACTATCACAGATTTGAGGTGTTGTGAAAGCCGAAGTAAAAAAATTCGTTCCAAGAGGTTTCCGGGACGATTATATTCCAGGTTGGTCGGAAGAAACTGATAATTTGTATAAGGACTATCAAAAGGCTTTTGAATTCTAAGGGGAAAAGAGAAATGGGATAGTGTTGTATCGAAAATGAATTTCACACATTCGAGTATAAGTTCATGGGATATATTGAGGAAATTAGGCGAAGCTACTCCTCTTGTCTCAAAATTTTCAAAATTTGATCCAGGATTAATCCCTCGCCGCTTAGTTGATGTATTTGAGTCAGTTAATATATTCCATTCTAAAATGAGGAATATAAAGAAGAAATTACATATACTGAGGAGACCAGCTCTCCTACTCTAGAATATGTATCGCATCCATTCAATAAAGATGAATTAAGGGCTGCAATTGAGTCTACCAAATCTCGGAAAGAAGCAGGTTTTGATGGATTTTATCCTAAATTCATCGAAAATTTTGGAAAAATGGCTTTGTCTAGGTTATTGTCTTTCTGTAACAACATTCTGATTTCAGGAAACTTTATTTCTGAAATACTTAAGGCTAAAGTAATAGGTATTTTGAAATGAGGAAAAAACCCCTACAGATCTTAATAGTTATCGACCAATCAGTTTGTTGAGTGTTCCTTTCAAGATATCAGAAATGTTAATTCTCTTTATAATTGAATCTTCTATAGAAAATGCTCTACTAAGTTTCCAGGGAGGTTTTATAAAAAATAGAAAATTTTCAGATTAGGTCCTCAGCCTTATAGCTTTCAAAGAATCAGGCTTCAATAATAATGTTGAAAACAGGAGCTGCTTTCATTGATTTATCTTCAGCATTTGACACTGTGTTTACAGATGATTAATGTTCATTTTCTATACCCATCTGAAGTGTGCGAAAATTGTGAGATTAGTAGAAAATATGTTATCTGATCGAAGGTTTCATGTTTATGATGATAAGAAGAGTAGCAATTTCAAAATATTAAAAAACGGTATTCCTCAAAGATCAGTTCTACCCCCTTTACTTTTCAATTTATATCTTAGCGATTCACCCACGACATCATCTTTGAAACTGACAATGTTTATGCTGATGACATTACTCTTGCTTACCACTATTCGGATTTACTTATTCTGGAGAACATACTATCATCTAGAATAATTTTTTTGAGTGGCGATTATGTCCTAACCCCAATAAAAAAGAGGTATCTTGTGTCCATCTGAATAATCATAAAAAATAAAGAAATTAAATGTTACTTTCAATGATTCCCCTATCGAACATAATTTCTATCCTAAATACTTAGGACTTGAATTAGATTAATCTTTCAATTACAAGGCTCATTTAGATGATCTGAGCCTGAAACTTAAAATCAGGAATAATATTCTTCAGAAATTAGCTGGATAATCCTAGAGTGCTGATGCTTCCTCTCTACGCACAGCATCTCTAGCCTTAGTATTTTCTGCAGCTGAGTATTGTTGTTCTGTTTGGTTTAATCAAAACAAACATACAATATACAAGCATTGAAAACTCTAAAATATTCTGTTGAATAGAGACCTAATTCTCATATCCCTTTCGGAAATAATATATTTTCTGTCATTTCCCAACATATTTTGTTGGATGTCATTGGGGTTATGATGTCAATTGGTTTTAGGAAGTCACGTCAAATTTGATTCTTTTTTCTTGGGCTCTGTTGGTCAGTTCCTTTTAGATTGCTCAAAAAGTGGAATAGATATTGTTTAGATGCCTAATATCTGCTCTGTCATTAATGGAATTCTCATTTTGTTTTATAGGGATCATCTCGGGAAACTCTCTGGATTTTTTATTTGGTTTTCGGTCCAACACTACTCGTCATAATTGAAGGTGTGTTTACTACTAGTTTTGTATTTGTGTTTTGGAGTACTTGTGTCCTTTCAATCGGTCGAGATTTTGAATGGGTTTAGTGTTAACCAAATTTCGATTCAATAGCAAAATTTAATTTTGGAATATAAAATTAAATAAAAAATATCTTGATTTTTGCAATCCCGTACCTCGGGATATATCTATATATGTTAGGCCCGAAGACCGAAAACGCTCAGTGGCCGGAAAAAACGGCCACATTGCGTTTTGGCTGCCTTCGAACGCACATATAGCGTTTTGGCTGTTTTTAAACGCTCGCAACGCGTTCTGGTAATTGTTAAACAGCCGGAACGCGTTTTGTAAATTGTTCAACGCTCACAACGCTTTCTTAATGTTCAACTTGTATTATTTGCCGCTTTATATTTATAATTATTATAATTATTATAATTATTATATTGTCCCTCACAAAACAAAGTTGAAAATTGAAATACAATTCAATTATTGACAACTACAATTGGATACCAAAGATGGGTTCGGTTTTTCTTGCCGAATCATTTCAACAATATTGAATTTCTTATAATTGTTTTTCAGTTCTAGGAAGAATGTTACACTAATAAACTTATATTGTCGAGCATATAATATATAAATGCATGAATGAAAAAGCGAAAAGTTCTTTATTGAACAAATGAATTTCAATTTATTTTCTACAAATTCAACTTATTGTGGAGAACAAAACAAACTTGAATTTATAACTCTTTTAATTACTTTATAAGAAACAATTCAATTATTGAAAACTACAATTAAATACAAACGACGGGTTTTTCCGAACTTTTGTGTACTTTAAATAGGTTCGTTACTTATTTTTACAAGAACTGTTTGAATGATATTTCGAATTACATAGTACATTTAAATTGTATCCGTAAAGTATGGAACAAATTCATTTTTAGCTAATCAGACCATTTTAAGAAATAATCCTGAAATACATCGATTTTTATTTTAATTTACCTTATTTTAAAATAATAATCTAATATACACAGTGAATTATTTTCGAGTAATGACATCACCGTCATTTTTTTTAAATTGAACTATTTTGTCTCCATTTCCGGATTACTCTAGCTGAGCTGATTCCAAAAATGTATCACATGTTGATTCCAATAGGTACAGGGTCGACAAATAGACTATAGTTTTGTATGTGCTCAGTGCTCATAAAGAAATGCTAAACCACAAGTACCAAACATGTTCGGAAACAACTTATTTTTGTTATTCTAAAAATGTAAAAAACTACAGGGTCTTACATTTGAACCAATTGCCGTTAGACAAACGCGTTCCGGCTGTTTAACAATTACCAGAACGCGTTGCGAGCGTTTAAAAACAACCAAAACGCGTTCTGTGCGTTCGAAAACAGCCAGAACGCGATGTGGCCGTTTTTTCCGGCCACTGAGCGTTTTCGGTTTTCGGGCCTAATATATATATATATGATAGGTCTGGCGGGGGCTCACAAATAAACGGCACGAGCCGTCAGTGAAGGAGTCGCATCGAATTCGAATTGGATCAACGTCATTAATACCATTTAGGTTCAATGGAAGGGTTTCATCCCTTTACAACCTCATTGTGAGCTACCCACTCTCAAGGTCTTCAAAACAGATTCGGCTATCCGATAAATGATAGGAGATTTGATTGAGTTTGAATGAATTGATGGATACGGTGACATACTTTCTAGTGCCTTCATTTGATGTGTTAGTTTTCTTCTAGGGAGATTGTATCAATTTGCTGTTGTAGTGGATGTTCATACAGGGGGATTCAAAAATGTGAGTGATGGTTTGATGAATACCATGTGTACCGGTATGAAGTGAGCGTCAAGATACGAATGTCTCGATAGGGAACATTTATTTTTTTTTTTGTTTGCTATGACATGTGTGAAACATATTTAGTATACATCAATTCATTGAACAGACAACATATTATTTTTTCATCGTGTTAAAAATGTCGAATTTTTTACAAGAAAGTAACGATTTGCAGAAAGCATTAATTTTTTGTTTTCATTTGAAGAAAAGTGCTGCAGAGTCGCAGCGAATGCTGCGAAGATGGTTTCAACGGTTCAGAAATAATGATTTTGATGAATTAAATGAAAAACGTGACCACCAAAAATCTTTGAAGATGCCGAATTGCAAACGATATTGGATAGAGATGACACTTTGAGTCAAAAGCAAATGGCAGAAATATTAAATGTTGCACAACAAACACATGAATTGAATGAAAGATAGATGGAAAACCGAAAAAACAGTTGTGAAATTTTGCTTCAAAGACACGAGAGAATATCGGTTTTGCATCGGATTGTTACTGGCGATGAAAAATGGATTTATTTTGAGAATCTTAAACGGAAAAAATCATGGGTTAATCCGGGACAACCATCAACATCGACTGCAAAACCAGATCGATTCGGCAAGAAGATAATGCTGCGTGTTTGGTGGGACCAGAAAGGTGTGGCGTACCACGAGCTCCTAAAACCTGGTGAAACTGTTAATACTGAACACCAATTAAATTGACGTATATCAAAATGGATTCCCAAGAGGAAATTATTCAGTATAAATAACAATTTGAATTTTGAATGTCATGCCTTCTCACTCTGACCAATTATTTAATAATACCGGTTGAACTATTCAGTTCAAATAATTCTTTTTTACGAGCATTAATCAAATCGATATCCTCCGTGAAAACAATGATTGTTCTTGCTCAGCACATCTGCAATTCTATGAATAAAACCCTCAAACCGATTTAATTATTGCTTCTGTTCGTCCCGCCCCTATTCAGTCCAGAGGGGACGAATCAAATAAAGCTCCATGTGCTGGAGGCGCAGTCTTTCTCTGACTTTATATTAATTACTGAACTAGATGTTGTGACACCAACCATTGTATGGAATACGATTGTCCCATGGTATAGTTCATTCGATGATGTTACGCATCTGGTGGCTGTAACTAAGATAATTGTCCCTCAAATTGTTGAGACAGGACAATCTATTATTTATGTCTCCCTTTCAATGGATGTCTTCCGATTGATTTCGATGAACAAGGTGGCGAATCAGGTATTGAAAGGGATTTAGGCTGACTGAATCAGGGAATGTTTGGTGGAATGCCTATATTATTAAGATATCCGGGAATTTCAGTTCAGGAGGGATTGTTTGATTACAGGCTTTGTACTATGTTTTTCGTTCATTATCACTCACTAGAGATAGTTATGAATCGAAAAAAATCCTTCTCAGGTGAAAGTTTTTCATGAAAATATATTTTAGAATTATTGTTGATAGCATTATTAAATCGAAAATATTTGAATGCAAGCGGTTCATTTCCTTGACTGTATATTGTATTATCCAAAACAGGTGTGCAATACCAGATCGCTGAAATTTTTCTCTTAAAATATTATTTTCTGTGAAATTATTGAAAACGTAGCAGAACATTATAAAGGGTGATTCATTCAGAGGTACTCTTTGTGGTGGGGATTTAATTGCAGATGGCGCAAGAGTCGTGTAAACTGAAGTGGTATTATTATTTAGTAGTGCGTGACATTTCATAATGGAACGACTAAGCCCAGCACAGCGTCTACAAATTGTTCAACTTCATTACAGAAATGGGTGTTCTCCGATTAATGTGTATCGGGCACTTAGAGCGACTTACGGTCCACATAAACGGCCTACCAAACGCACAATTCGCTCTGCCATCATTAAGTTTGAGACTCAATATTCGTTACTGGATAATACTCGACCGTAATCGGTCCATATTTCTTCAAAACAGAGGACGACCGGAATGCTACTCTCAATGGTGACCGTTATCGCACCATGATAACAGACTATTTGTTCCCCGAAATTTAAGCCCGTGGTCTCTACGAAATGTGGTTCCAACAAGACGGTGCCATTTGCCATACAGCCCGAGAAACCATGACTTTACTGCCAGAGCATTTCGGGAAGAAGATCATTTCACGCTTCGGACCATTGAATTGGCCGGTTTGATCATGTGACACCACACCTCTTGATTTTTTTCCTTTGGGGCTATGTGAAGTCCAAAGTCTACATGGACAAGCTAGCTACGATTGAGGTATTGGAGAGAAATATTACTCGAGTCATTGGAGAAATATCACTAGAAATACTCACACGCGTCATCGAAAATTAAAACTATCGAATGGATCTTGAAAGAAATTATCTTTAGAAAATAATTGTTTTTTTATTTGTTAGTGAAGATTATAAAATAAAATTGTTTTTTATTTATAAATATATATTTATAGCATAAAAAAAGTACCCCTAAATGAATCACCCTTCATTTATTAATTTTTTACCGATTAATCCTTGGTTGAACCATCTTATGATGGATTGTTTGGAAATTGAGTTAATGAAAATTGCACAGGTTAGATTTTTGCTGATAAGTATTTGTATTACAAGATCGCGAAGGTATCTGAGCGGAAGTGAAAGAAGTCGTACATTTTCCAGATTCTAGAGAGTCTAGGAGGGGAGAGAATAATAGGAATATAGGCAGGTGGACAAAGGGTGCCGTCGAACGGTGGCTACGAGAGTTGTTTGTAACCCCACTTTTACCACCTAAGGTCGAACTGCCTGAAGGGGTCGTGGCATGTCAACTTGTGCTCCGTTTGTTGCCGTCTGACTTTGTACCCGATCGGAGTTTTCTTCGAGTGGGGTCGGTCAGGGGCACTGACTAACTCGGATCATGGGACTGATACACAGTTGGGTCTCTCAGAGTTATACCGGTTCGTTGTCTAAGATCTTTGAAGAGGCGTTCTATTGCTTACGCAATTGTGGATTGATTTGGTGTATAGTTGAGCTCTCTCATAATTACACCTTCCTATTATCTGTACTCAGAATGGCAAATATTTCTGATTCTACTGAAAATTCCCTTCATAAAATTGTCCATACTGAATTTTCATTGAATTGTAAGACAAATTGAATTATTTATTCATTTATCGTGGGTTTTATGTAAGATTAAACGGGTATTGTTTTTTTGATATAATGAGACTTAAGTTTTCTTAATCAATCTCAATAGAGTCCTTTCATTTTTACAAACATGTTGTGAAGTTTTTTCAGTTATCCACATGTCAAATTCGTGAATCAAACATTAGAAAAAGCTAAACGAACAAGAGAAAGTCAACCTGAACCAACAGATATAAATCAGACCATTAAAACCGTAATTCCTTATGTAAAAGGTTTGTCGGAGAAAATGAGAAGAATTGGAAATAGATACAACATAACGACTGCATTCAAAACTCAAGACACTATCAGAGCTAAACTTACAAAAAGTTAAGCCTAATAATGAGACACAAAGGACAAAGAACTGCATATATGAATTACCTTGCGAGTGCGGAAGATCTTACATCGGAGAATCTAAACGCCCTCTGAATGTACGAATAAAAGAACATCAGAAGCTTCTACGAGTACTAGACAGCGACAAATCCAGGTTAGTCCAACATGCTGTAGATGAGAATCATCGTATAAAATGGGATGAAGCATCAATAATATCCAAAGAAGAAAAACTTGCAAGAAGAAAAATCAAAGAAGCAGCATTTATGAAAATAACACCAGATTCCATCAGTGCTCCATCTATAGATCTGCCAGAAAATAGATTCCAACTCTGACTATACGTAAGATGAGTTTGGATTCAAGTTCCACTGATTTGCATTTGATGAAGAACAAAATGTGACCTTTGAACCGATGTCAGTTTTGTATCGTTTTTGAATATTGCTCAATTGGATTCAACAAAGAACCCTGTGAAATTTCACCAGGGAGAGATTTTTATATCAGAAGAAGTGATCTCAGCTACAAACCTCCAGTAGGACAAATACCGAAGAAACTAGAGGAATCTTCTGAGGAGTTTTGTCCGAATCGGTTTTGGCGAAGAGAATTCTGGGATGTAGGTAATATCACCGACATATTCTTGTCTTGTTTTTCGCACATTGAACAAAACTTGCATACTTTATCGATTATGAAGTTGGCAATGAGGCTTTCCAAACCAAGAAAATCAAGCTATCACTTTTATTCGTCTCAATGTAATGAACCGTTCGTCTGTGCCGTGATTGAACTGAAAGCGAGCTGCATTTCAGTCCCCAACGAATGAATTAATTAGTTCCGGAAAAGATGCCACGAATGGAAACCTCAGAAACCGGAAGCTGTATCAAAACGAAATTTTCATTAGGAACGGAGCCACTGTTTCACGGAAACCCCTATACAGGATACATTTCGAACTGATCTAACTGTAATTAAAGCATTTCGGTACGCTACGGTCGTTGAAAAATTAACTCCGGAGCGCTTTTAGACACCCGCAAAAACTTTCCGGGCTTTCTTTATACCTTTGATAGCTTCTCGGATGCACGTCTTAGACGAGCAGTTTGCGGTTTTTGGTCTTAACACTGATTGGACGGATAATTGAGGGCGATGATACTGTTCATTAGAAACTAGAGTTTGAATATGCTGAAAAAGGAGTATACAGAGTGAGAGTTCGACCTCTATATCATACACAAATTTCCACTATAATATGCTCAACAAAAAAAATGTGGCCTGGTTTTTAGTGAATTAATGAGCTATTGTTTTGTAGATTGTCTATTCGAAAATGGCCGCAACGATAGGCTTACTCTCCTTGATGAAGAATTATTGGTTGAAAGAAATTATTTCTGACGATATATGCTGTAACTTCTATCTAAAAAGATATAAAATATTTAGGATATATTGTTCAAATCTCTCAGCTTATACTCTGATAAAAAGGTATCTGGAAATTCTCATTTAAATTGCCCGCGTTGAGTACTTGAAGTTGCTGAATTATGAGTGCAAATGTACGAAGTTGCTATGCCAAATATATATACGAATGGTGCAAATCTTTTAAAAACGGTCTGGAGATCGCAAAAATTTTCATCGTTCAGGACGTTCGTCGCCCTCTTCATCCAATGATAACATCGAAAACATCAAGGAAATTGTGCTCGAAAATCGTCATGCCAATGTTACAGAGATAGCTTGTGATCTCAGTATCAGTTGTGAAATCACTCGTTTGATTTTGGTGAATTAATTGGGCATGCAGCGCGTCGCCGCTTAATTCGTTCCGTTAGAGCTGAATTTTCTTGGAAAAAAACGCAGGTAGCTACAGACCAAACATCAACCAGCTACCTTGATCTGGTTCCGTATGACTATTTTCCTTTCTCCAGACAAAAATACCGCTCCAGAGAACCAGATTTGACTCCATAGACGCCATTTGCAGAAGGAGCCGAAGGCCATCACTGAAAGTGCCTATAAAAAATGTTTCAATGTTTTTCTCAAGTGTTCTTTCGGTTTTTCATCTGTCTTTCATTAAATTCATGTGGCACCCATTTTCTACACTTTTGGATCTTTTCCATAGCTTTTGAACGGTCAGAAATTGTTTCTTCTGCAACATTCAATATTTCTGCCATTTGCTTTTAATTCAAAGTGCCATCTCCGTCAAATATCGATTTGGAATTCGGCGCCTTTAAACTTTTTTGGTGGTCTTCCACGTTCTTCATTTCTCACATCAAAATCATTATTTCTGAACAGTTGAACAGAGTATGATCACCATATGCCTCGACAAGCATTCGATGCGACTCTGCAGCACTGAAAACAAAAAATAATGCTTTCCGCAAATCGTCACTTTCTGGTACAAAATTCAACATTTTTAACACGATGAAAAAATTTGATGTTGTCTATTCAATGATTTGATGTATACTAAATATGGTTCACAGATGTCATAGCAAACAAACAAACAAAAATAAAGGCTTGTTCACAACAAATGTTCCCTATCGAGACATTTGCATCTTAACGCTCACTTGATACCGGTATACTTGGTATATTAAATATGAAGACTTCAAAAGGCAATGATATCAATGAAGTGAAAAATTAGATACAAATTATTATTATACGGTTGTCTGAAAACCCAAGAATTCGATCTCTATTTCTGAATATTCGGGTACAGATGATGGATTGATGCCTTTCCCACTCCAGTCCTGCTGCGAGCGTCTGTATTCAATGGTAGAACAACAAATACCCATAATGCCATTTGCTTCCGTCTTGAATAAGGTCCATTTTCGCCTGCCGTAATCAGACTTGTTTATCAAGCTTCGCAAAAAAGCCTTTGTTAGGTTTTGACGACTCTAGACAATAGGAATATAGGGTAATTTGAAAAATTCGCTTCACTTTTTATTCAGCCTGCACCTTCATGATGCAATCCAATTCCGACAGCAGATTCGTACTTGATATAATGGTGCTTTTTCACTAATAAAAAGGGGAGATCCCGAAGACTCGTTGTCTCATCAAAATTAATGGATTATTTCGATTGATTCGCGTTTTTCCATGGCCTTATTCCACATACGCAAACATTGAGGGAAATAAATAGGCCGAACTCAATTTTAAGCTTAGGATTTGGTTCGTGTAATTCACAAGTTGATGGTACGAAATTGTGTATAAATTGATATAACTGTTAACTTTTGATTCATTCAAATCATTTATTATCAAGGGTAATACCACTAGAGGTGAGAATTTTTTGAGAACAGTCTTGCTTTTCAGGAATTATGCGTTTAAATTTCACGAAACAAAGTTATCCTTAAAATATCACGAGCCGAAGGCGAGTGGTATTTCGGGATAACTTTGTTGAGTGAAATTTGTATAATTTTCAAAAAACGACAGTGTTCTCAAAAAAAAATCAAATCTCGTGTGGTATTTGGAAAGATCATTCAACAATATAAATCAAACGAAATAAAAAATAGTTTTTATTCAACTATAACAACTCTAAATATAAATTATAACAACAAATTATTCATCTTTATTCTCAAAATAATAATTATTGATAGTACAATTATTATACACATTACGAGCATTATTTTCGAATGATGAAGTAGATTCTGATGCTATTTCTTGAAGGACATTTTTTTCATTCCTTATGGCTGTGATTATTTTTTTGTGATGTTGTTGGTCCAGTTGGAGATACGGTTTCACTGACGCTGCAGAAGAATGGCATGTTATCTTTATCAGCCAATACCTGTTTTGGCTGATTGGCTGACAGCAGTAGCTCGATGCGAGTGGTTGGTTATCTTCGACTCCTTTGTGTTGATGACAATGAGTTCTGCCGATTCTTTTGTCCATTTAGCTATCGTATTGGGACCGACTGAGGAGTTTTTGAACCATGAACCATATTTCCAATTCTTATGTGGAGTATGGAATAGTCTTTCAGTGGTTATGTTTGCAGTTCTTTTGGATACAAGTAGGATAACCTCACCGGGCAAATATCTTCTTCAATATTGAGAGTCAGCCATTTCGTTTCCGCACATTTTTGGGCACCACCTTGTTTTGTTTTAGAAAATATCGGATTGTAGGCAACTCGGCCCGTGGGATTACCATCGTTTTCAATTTCGAATTGGAAATGCGAAATTAGGCATGATGAACCCTCTCCTCCGCGCCAAGCAAGCTCCAATGCAGCAATAAAATAAAGTTTTCTGTTCAAACCGTCTGGATTATCTTCTTTACATAAGTTGGCCATCTTTTTGTGTTGCTCCAGCGTTTTGGCACTAACTTTTCCTTTCTCAGGGTCCAATTGCAAAATACGCCTCTTGGAATTTCGTGCATCCCGCGCCGTTTTAAAAGCCACGTCTGTGAATGGATCGAACCTAACGTCCCATTCGGAATAGAATTTTTTCTGAAGCTGTTTGGCAGTATTATCCCACAAGGTTTTTACGACACTTTCCGTGTAGTCTGATCCATCTCTTTTCTTCATATTGAAAGCCCGGTCTAGCATAATATTATTGATTTCTGACAAACTTGTTTTTTCATTTACAAGGTATTCCCGGGCAGTACAGAATTCTTCAAATTGTTTCCAAATGTAGGATCTTGACTTCACTGTATCAAGCGGCACACTTTTCTTCACACTTTCCTCAATTGAAGTAATATTACAATTCCCAAAACGTTTCATTTTTATCTACTTTATGGTAAAATACGAAAATAAACTGACATAACTTCCAAATGTGCTGTTGAAGTTATCGCTAACTACTGATTGTTTATCGTAACCATGACGACCGCTACTTCCACCAACGGCCAAAGCTATCCGGACGTATTAATATTCCTATGCAAATTAGGCATTTGATAAAAACAAATTTCTAAAAGTGAAAACACTGTGAGGTTGAGTGTTTTCAGATACAGTTTGTTTCTATTGGTCCGTTTTCAAAAATTGAGCGATTTCATTGGACGATGTAGTATAGTGTTGAATGATCCATGAAATTACTATGAACACTTTGAAAATAACTTTATTTTTATGAAAAATTTACGATGAATCTGGGGACAGATAAGTAATAAATCTCACCAGAATTGAGTTACGAAGAGCCATCCAGTACCAAGAAGAAAGTTTTCAAGCTTCTACTGAAGATGGAACCGTATACCGCAGATGAATTCCTGAGTTAAAATAATTAAGATATTTATTTTTGGCACTGTTTTCATTTTATAATTCGGTTTCATTTGGAAGTTAAGTTCATTATTAATATTATTTCAATGTTTCTCTATTTCAGTATCAAATTGAGTTCATTACAGTACTAAAAACAGTATTGTAATGGGTTTATTACAGCATTGTTTCTGGTAATATTTTTCGTTTTATGGTAGTCTGCACAGTCACTCAAATCAAATTCAAACACATGTCGAATCTTAATATACGATTATGATTCAAAACTATTTATGTTCAAGAAGGATGCCACAAGTTCAAATTCTGCAATCTGTCAACTAAGTCACGCCAACTGCCAAAATACAATACAAAAATCACTAGGATGTACTTTATCAATTTATCATTAAATTTTAAAAGTTTTCCAAGAAAATTTACTAAAATAGAGAAAATATCTCCGAAAATATGTTGCAAAAGGCAATGCCATCACTCATGCGTTAGAAAACTCGCTACTTCTTCACTCTTCAGAATTTCGGATTCGTGTTGGAATAAGAGTGTATTCTGCAATTTGTTCTGGAATATACTATTACGACATGAATACGTGTCACTAGAACAATAAATTGATATTTACATCGCTGCATTATATATATACAAAATATAAGCATATCATATGAAATAGGTCATAACAATAACACAAATATATAACAAACTTTATCTTATACATACAAAATTATCGACAATAAAAAAATCTTATTTAACTATGTAATGTTCAATTTCAGTTAGCTGTAACATCACTTACATCTTTGGTTGTGTTCTTAAGATTTAAAAATGGTTTTGCTCATACTAATTATAGCTAGTACGTAGAATTAATGGAATATTTTCCTAGTTTTTCAGATATTTTTGAACAATCGTATTATTGAACCAGTTCCAATCAAATTCTAGATGGTTTCCTTCGATGCCCAGAAATGCCAATTTTCCTTCTTCATCTAACTGTTTGAGACCAAGTCGATCCTTTAAGTAAAAAATATACATAAATTATACTGAGAATAATCAGAAAGTGTTATTTCAACTGCATTTCCGCCACTTAAATCAGGATGTTAATAGAATCTTCAGCAATATCAGTTTTCTTATAATACTAGGCCTGTAAAATAAGTAACGAGACTGGTTAAAAAAAAATTTTAATATTAAAATAATTACAATTCAATAGTGTCACCTTCAAAATAACTTTCTTCTGAGGCCACACAGCGCTGGAAAGATTTCTTCCAGTCTTTATAGCAGTGCAGGAACTCCGATACTGTAATAATCTTCATCTGGTCGATTACAGCAGTTTGAATTTTTCCGACTTTCCGAAAATCAGTCGGGTGAATTAGAAGGCGGAGGAGCCACAGGAATGTTTTTACTGGCCAGGAACACGTTTATTGAAATGGTTCTTTAGAACGATTTTTGCGCAGTTTTCTCATCCATAATTAATTGGCCAAAATTTGATGAATGGTGGTGTGAGTCAAATTTAATTCTTTCCCTATTCCGGATTCTGTCGACATTTTCACGATTTTTGAAAATGAAAGCCTTCCGCTTCATGGTTCATCTTCAATCGATTCTCTTCCTTCTGAAAATACCTCAAACTACCTAAAACCCTGGGCCCGTGACAAAACACTATCTCCGTAGGCCTGCTGAAGTTTAAGAAGAGTTTTCGTTGCACTCTGCCCAAGTCTGAAGCAAAACCTGATAGCACACCGTTGCTCGAAATTGATATCATTAATCTTTAAAACAAAATAGAAAAAACTGTTTCACAAAAGCAACAACCAAATTACTCGAGCGAGATCAAATTCGTACTGAAGGTCGATCACATGTTCCTCTACCGCCCCACTAAGTCCCGCGCTTCCAGTGTTGCCAGATCAAACGCAACGTTGCCAGTCACATTACTTAATTTATAGACCTCGTATATATATTTCTATCAGAAGAAATATGGCGAGAATAAAAAAGGAATGAATAAATTTGCGCTTCGAGAATTCATTAAGATGACTTCATTTCTTCATTGTTCATAGAAATTGCTTTGAAAGTTGTTTTTAAAAATACATCATTATAATACATTATACAATGATATGAAATTGAAAATGTTTCGTTCATAAAAGAAAGAGGAGAGAAAATAACCGAATATAGTAGTAATTACTACATAACACTGGTATGTAATACTACAATGCATTACGACTATTCGAATGTGAATAAAAAATTGAAGTTACTGAAAAACTTTCCTTGTCATGAGATATGTCAATTAAAAGCAAAACCTACAATCAGTTTGAAGATTGTTAAGCACAATTCTTGCGAGAGATATGTGTTATTCTCATTCCTAATTTGCTATAATCAAGTTCCCCGCATGAATTTCAGACTCTGATAGCTAGTCTTTGTGTTCATTGACACTATCTCTTTACAATGATACCTTCAAGTTAGTTAGCGAATTTGATGAAAGTTTGAACAAATAAACGTTGCAGATTACGTTCAGCACTGAAAAAATAGATACCACGCTTTTGTCAACTGAAGTCGAATGTTTCTGATTTGCTAAAAGTTAAGAATCAAACAATCAGATTAAACAAACTTACATCTTTGTATATATCCGAAGATCTCAAATCCATAATTTCTACTGCTTGGCCAGGTTTATAAAAGCCAAACCATTCTGAATCCACTGGTTGAACAATAGAGTCGTTCAGAAATTTGACCATAACGAAATTCTGTAAAGAGAGTAGTCTTTCTTTGTAATCTTGATTTAAAGTCAATTCGTTGTTTATATCGGATAAAAAGGTGCTGTAATTTTTGTACATTTCTTCATTTAGTGGATCATGCCAGTAGGTGGCTTGTACCAGTTTCTTTTGCACCCACCTGTAAAAATATTCTAAATTGATCATACATACTTATATCGAAAAGAATAACGGAATTAAAATTCTTCATATTTTGGAACGAAGTTCCTTACGACAGGCTTGGAGGTGATAGGGATTTTGCTAAGCGACCGAACCGAAAAATGTGATAGTAAATCGTAAGAAAAAGTCCGTGGAATAAAATCGTTAAATGAGACGTGCGCAGGCGCGATAGTCGTATACACAAGCGAATAGTGTATAATACCTTTCTCTTTCAATTTCTCCTTCTTTCTTTTCGTTCTCTCATCCCTTCTTTCTCTATTACCACTCCACCCCGCCAATGCATAGACAAGCACGTGGCGAATACTCACATTATAGAGACATTTTACTCCTGAGTAGCTACGTTTATTTTCATATAGTTTCGGATCGTTAAAACAATAATAAATATAATAACAATGGCAAGTGAACTAACAAATGACTTGAATGCAATTGACAGTGATAATAGTGGGAAATTATTCAGTGCAAATAATTGAATACGTAAGTATTAGTTTAATAATCAGTAAATGTAATACGTTATGCCCAAACGATCTTGGATTTTCTTCAAAATAAAAATGGCATTTCCATAACCACATTAAATTGTCTACTATGCCATAGATTGAATTTGTCGGATTCTGTTATTCAAAAAACTAATTGCTTACTTCTTTCCGAAACGTGGATGAGCAATGACCAACAGTTTGATATTTCTAATTTCAACTCCATTGTTCATTTCAAGCAAGATTACGTACGTACAGATGGAGTTGCCATCTATCAAAATAGCAATGACACTACTAATATTTTAACTAACACCAAATATGGACATAATCTTAAAAAATACTAGCGATGTGAATGTTAGACGTACACGATTTGTGTATATGAGTTTCATTGAGTTAATCTGGTCATTTAAATAAAGTCAACTCAGATCTTGGCAATACAGTGAAGTGTAGACGCAGTGTAAGATTACCGTAGAGAGAAATTGAATGTTGTCTTTATTCTGCAATGGATAAAGGGGCTGCATGATCATGATGATAATCAAAGATACAGAATGATAAATCGATCGAACCGAATCTGTTGTGTGTAATCACTTTGACAAACATGAGTTATTGCTTACCCGTAATAAGCGGCATGGTTCAGAAGTCTTCTTATATAGTCACATGTTTTCGAAGACAATCCTCCGCAATTGGGTAAACCATATACCCCTTGATGTTGTCCACCAAGAGTGATGAGATTCTTCATTTTAGTTTCAGGACATCTTTGTACAAGCCCTCTCCTAAAGAATAAGAATTGAAAAGATATTTTGTATATTAAGTTACAAAATATAAAATATATGAAATAAATTAATTGACGAAGGTGTGGTATACATAAAAGAATGGATAGTAACAACAGAATGCTTCATATAAGAGTTTTTTCAGAGGCATAGAACTTCGAATTATCAATTTTGTTTTCTGTGACCTTCTACAATTTAAGGTTAGTTCGTGGTGGACGAATACACCTTTCCTCGTCGCACGACGTTAGTATGGTGAAATATTTGAATCAATCAGAATGTTCACTTAACTGACACCGAGTAGGTAAGCTCTGATAACCCTGACGCATTCTTAAACTAACTCCGAGTTTCTTAGAAAAACCTTAACGAGAGCAACGTTCATAAACTTAACCGAGACATCTCTTTCTGTCCCATTTTATGTATATTATATGCAATTTTCTTCATCCCACGCCTCTGAAAGAAACACCGTTTACTCAAATATGTATATGGAAATGAATGAGCTACTCACAGAAACTGTGAACCTTGGGAAAATCCTACAGCATTGAAGCCATTGGACATCAAAGAATCGGCTTTTAAGATATCACAAGCGTATTGTATTTGCTTATCAGGGTGCATGAGATAACCATTTTCCATGTCATCAACTATGTTTTTTCCTATTTTGAGTGAAACAACGTGTACACCTGGTAACGCTTGCTCAATTTTTTTCTTCACTCCCCCGATGCTGAATGGAAAGCAACAACTGTCTCCTGAAAATCAGGAAAAACGTTATGTTCTGTAGGATGTAGTGTGTGGTTTAAATGAACTGAGTTCTTTTGGTACTCCGAAGCAATTGTAAACGGCCAAAAAAAGCATCTCATGTGAGAGAATAAGTCAAAAGAAGATTGTAAGCTTAGACAACCTAGGTCATCTATGATGGTAAGGTCATCTTTGTAGTTGTTTCATCAGTTGAAGCTTGGAAACAACTATACAGGGTGCGCAAATTTCGAAGTTCTAGCACGATCGTAAATTTCTAAGTTTAATCACGATGAAATCGTAGCCGTTTATGAGGATTCTAGACCTAAAGGGAAAATCGACTCCACTAAATTTACTTTTACTGAAAACCGATAACTACTTTCAAGAGTTTCTGTCTTTCTATGTTAGGAGTACTTGAAGCAAGCAAAATCATGCAAATACTCTACACATAAAACCACGTTGTTCGATGTAATGAAAATTTTCTATGAAATAACATTTGTTCAGACAGCAACCACTGAACAATGCCTAATTAATTCATAGCTATTCGTTTCAGCACCAATTTCATTTCCATTCTTCTAGTGAACCAAACGGTAGCGTTATTAAAATGAAACAACCTTGAATGTAACGAATGTGAAACGCCACTGAATGCTCTGTCTTGACCTTAACCTCTAATAAGATTGAAGAATACTATTTTTACCAGAAGATTATTGGTGAAAACTTACCCATTCCATGCCATAACACCACCGGTGTGAATGAAGTGTCATTCCGGTCATCACAATAAGAAAAATTGGGATTGATATATAGAACACCTAATAATAAAAACAATAACTTCGCGCTCTTACACATATCGTTCAAGTTTAGCGTCCATTCAAGTGCGGCATGCATTTGATACTGTTCTTATGAGACGAGAATGATTAAGTATTAAGTGACCGCAAGATATTGGTCTAGTTTGGGTATGCTCCACTGCTGTACAAACTTTGATCTAGATCTCGAGATTACATTATTATTCATGTAATTAGTGATTTATCTGATATATGCTAATGGAGTGTTTTGATTGTTTTATTGATTGATGAATTGTCAAAACGATGAGTGTTTTTGATCGAGTCAAAGAAGATAAAAAGTTATTTTCTGGATAAAGCTTCATTATGTAAATATAGATAGGACAAGATCCGAGAAACGTAAATATTTTCGAGTAATTGTTAATGTTAATCATTATATAGATTTGTAGTGTCGGTTTGTGGTGAGGATGGTAGGATCCTGTCTATTGGGTCTTACAGGATTCAAGAAGTGCAGTGTGGTCAGATAACTCATTAGACTATTATTGTCTGAGATAAATCCAAGTATTCATTATTCGAAACCTTACACTTCTGTCTGTTGGGCAATTTGAAATCATATACTATTGTCTAAATCGACAAACGACTCGTTATTTCGCTACAGGAAATCATTGAACAATAAAATTTTGCGGTCTTTGTGAACCATCCTCCGGATGAGATTTATTCTTTTCATATACATTCATAATGAACTGAAACTTCAATTCTCAAACATTTATTTTTGTAAGGTGTGATAGGTTATGTGGTCGCAGTTTATCGAAGGATTCCTAATTTCCCAGGAAGGCTTTAGGACAATAAAAATACAACTTTCTCAGAATCAGGCTTCAATAATAAATTGAAAACAGGAGCAGTTTTCATTGATTTATCTTCGGCATATGACACTGTGTGGAAAGATGGATGGATTAATTTTCGAACTCTATACCCATATGAAGTGTGGTAAAATGGTACGATTATTAGAAAATATGTTATCTGATAGAAGGTTTCGTGTTTTTACTGGCAATTAGCAATTTCAAACGATTGAAAAACGGTCTTCCTCAAGGATCTGTTCTAGCTCCTTTACTGTTCAATTTATATCTCAGTGATTTACCCACGACATCATCTCAGAAATTTGTTTATGCTGTTGACTTTGCTATTGCTTACCACTATTCGGATTTCCATACTCTGGAAAACATACTATCAACTGATTTGTAAATTTCAAAGAATAATTTCATTGAGTGGCAATTATGTTCCAACCCAAATGAAACAGGGGTATCTTGTATCCATCTGAATAATCATGAAAAATAAGGCAAATTAGCTATAACTTTCAATTATTATTCTATCGAACATAATTTCTATCCTCAACACTTAAATTGGAGTCATCTCTCAATTACAAAGCTCATTTAGATGATCTGAGATTGAAACTGAAAACTAGGAATAATATTATTCAGAAATTAGCTGGATAATCTTGGGGTGCTGATGCTTCCACTCTGCGCACAGCATCTCTAGCCTTAGTATTTTCTGCAGCTGAGTATATTTGCTCTGTTTGGTTTGATAGTGCACATACTCAAAAAACCGATGCACAATTGAATACATCATGAGAATAATTAATGGTACCATAAGATCTACACCGGTTCATTGGTTACCAATTTTGTCTAACATTGTCCCTTCTCATATTCGCAAACAGACTGTAGCTCTGAATTCTTGGAGAAAATATAATTCTTTCCTAATTTATTTTCAATTATTTCATACATTCCACAAAATAAAATTCCAAGATTGAAGTCACATTAACCATTCTGGTATAATAGATTCTTCAATATGAGCATAAGCGATAAAAAAATTATGGAAGATGGAATGGAACTCTTATGAAATGTTCAATAAAAATATCATTTCTGATCCTTCTGAAAATAATCCGGGTTTTGATCTTCAAAGACAAATTTGGACACTTCTTAATCGTTTGAAAACAGGTCATGGTCGTACCGATAGCATGCTATTCCAATGGAATGTGGATATGCAGAAGAAAGAATACCTCATCTCATCAATAATTGTCCTATATATAAATTTCAGGATGGTTTTAGGGTTAATCATGATGTTTCCGATTCTTTCTTGGAATGGGTTATAAATTTCAAACAAATGTGATACGTATTTTTTGTATTCCCTTATATTTCTGCTTTTGTCTTTTTATTTTCAGATTCGATGAGGGCAATTCGAAAAAGCCACTGTGTTTATTAATAGAAGACCACTCTTGAAGAAACAAGTCCCACAAATATATTTCAGCTCATTTTTGTACACACAACACACATGCAGGGAGACTGGGTTTTTTTACTGGGATTTTTCCCTAGGCGTTCATGTCATACGCGAAATTGTATGGCACCCCGTCACTAAATTCTGCTAACACTACAGGCTCCTTTGTTTGCTAACCAAAAAATTGTAAGCCAAAAGTTCAAAAGAATATATATATTGAACAAAAACCACTTGTTTAAACAAACACGATTAGTTACGACATGTATAAATAAGTATACAAAGATAGAAGTATTCAACATAAAGTTTTTTATTTATTCACATCATTTGATTTCAGAATTCGACTAATACACCCTTCTTGAATAATTAACCCAACCAAATATCTCATCAACTGATCAATATATACACTGAGAAGGTATTCAAGCATCATCATTATCCTAAACAGTAAGTGTTCTTCATGTGATTCATTGCTCATAATTATAATTTTTTTTTATCCGAAAGAAAATTCAATATGCTTAGAGGACGACTAATTGCTCAGTGTAGCATGAAATTAAAACTTTCACTATTTCGCAACATGCAAAATTAATCATTTTCTAAAATTGATGGTTATGGTTCAGTTAAATTTTCATGATGAACACAGTGGAAATGGATAGACGTGTCATTGACATAAACTCTCATCGAGTAGTGTTACCATCTCATTTCTGTACATCTTTAGGGTCTAAGCACCCCTAAAATGTAACAGACGAGGTCTGTTTATAATAGTTAATATCAATTCAAAACTTGCGTTCCTATTGAAACATATTTTTCAACTAATACTTTAGAGTTATTATCATTGTTTCAATTCTTTGGGTATATTAATTAGTATATATCATATAAATCTGATAGGAAATGAAGAACTCAATTGAGAAAATGCATACTGTCGTTATTTCTTTAAATGCTTTCTTCATTTAACACAACACTCAACATAACATGCATATTAGTAAAACCTAAAATTTAACAATGAGAGAGCATTATCGGAAAGTGTAATTTATTCTACATGATCGTAGAGTTTTCCAACCATAACCTGGTATAGTCCTTTCTGTTCTTCAAGAACATTTCCTTTTTTGATTGTGGGGAATCAAACAAATCTGGATATTGCTTCATAGGTCTAAGAATGAAGTCTGGATTCTTGCCATCGATAAGTTCATAGATGTAAGTTGAATATAGGATCTTTTTCGGGTGACCAATATAAGTGACATTGCTGAACCGCATGTATTGCCCCTTGAAGTTGTTCACGGAATGTATAGATTTCTGTTTCTTAATGTCATGGTATTGAATTGTGGTCTCCAGTTTGTACCTAGAAATGAGAAATATTTATTGATAGCATATGATCAGATTTATGAGTGTGTAAATTCCTTCCAGTTTGAAAAAAAATTAAATATACACTTAAACTACACTTAAACTTGCAGAATTTGGAAATTTTGCATTGGAATGTTCAGGAATGAAATCAATAGGAAAAAATAACGTTATTTTGGGTAGCTTTTGTGCTTTTGTTACACTACTTGCGATTTTCATTTTTTTGAATAATGATATCTTCGAAATTATTGATTTGACGAAGTTGAGAATGTACTTTTGTGTCTGAAATAATTTTAATCGCAAAGTACTTAAAAAATTCTCTTATTATTTCGGAACTACTACGTCGATTCGACCGGAAAACTAACTTAGCAAAGATATTCATCCAGCAACCCTTTTTTGAAAATTTCAGCTCCCTAACTCTATTTGTTCGAGATTTATCGCTCTCACTGGCAGACGAACGGATAGAAAGAAGTTTATGACTACGGATTCTTAATCCGTGAGCGGAACCAAATAGATTTATTCTAAAAGTACAGAGTATTCTCTTCAAGTGAAAGCCAAAAATGGTCTGCTGCCTATTAGCTGTTTCTACCGAACTGCCACGCAGTGTGCAATAAATCTTTTTTCTTATATCGGGTTTTCCAATGGGGACTTGACAACTTTGAATTTGATTTGTGAAGGCACCCTTAGACCAATCATCGAACTGTCAACGTCAATTTATTCAGTAAGTGAACATTTTCATCATGGTGAAGTAGACGAACAAACAACGTTTGCAAGTTATAAAAAATTACTACCGAAATTCGGAGTCGGTGACCGCAACTTTAAGAGCCTTTACTCCATTTTTCGGTCGTAAATCGCTCCCTAGTAGACAAGTGCGACAAAGGACCGGTCGCAGTAACGAAAACATCGCTGCCGTTCGGCCTCCGTAGCCGACGACCCAAATCAGTCAACTCCACGGCGTTCTCAAGAATTAGGCATTCGTCAGACCGCTCTATGGCGATTTTGCGTAAGGATCTTGGTTTACAGCCGTACAAGATCAAGCTGACTCAAGAATTGAAGCTGTTGAACGATTCGAAGCGACGCGACGTACGTTCTCCTATTGGGCTCTGGAAAAGCTGAGCCATGATCATGATTTTCATCAAAAAATCATCTTCAGTGATGAAGCTAATTTTTGGCTCAATGACTCTGTCAATAAGTAATATATGGGTTATTGGAAAGGCAGTAATCCACACGTGATACACGAGTCTCAATTGCATCCCCAAAAAAATCACAGTTTGGTGCGGTCTTTACGTCAGCGGCATCATTGGACCGTATTTTTTCGTTGATGTCTACAATCGTCACATTACGGTCAATGGCGATCGCTACCACGCCATGATAATGAATTTTTTTCGGCCCCAATTGCAAGGTATGGACTTGGCCAACATGTGGTTTCAACAGAACGCCGCCACAAGCCACACAGCACACGTAACAATCGGTTTATTGAAGCAGACATTTGGTGAGCGTGTAATCTCGAGAAACGGCGTCGTCGATTGGCCGCCTCGTTCGTGCGATTTGGCGCCTCTGGACTAGTTTCTTTGGGGCTACGTCAAGTCACTGGTCTATGCCAACAAGCCGATGATATTGCAAGAGCTCAGAGACAACATTGAACGTTAAATAGCGGCCGTTTTGGCTGTAATGTGTGGCCGAGTCATCGAAAATTGGGTCCAGAGAATTGACCGCTGCAAACGGGCCTGTGATGGCCATATGAAAGAAGTCGAGTTCCATTCATAAATGTTAAGTTTGTACTTCAAGCCAATAATAAAGTTTTTGAAATATCTCGAATAGTTTGTGTTTTATTTAGATTCAAAGTTGTCCCTATTGGAAAACCCTTTATTTTCTCATCGGAAATGATCAATTATTCGATTTTGAATATTCAGATCATTGTTGTTGACGAGAAATTGTTTATGATGGACCTAGTATTTCCTCAAGAGAAGATTGTGAAAAATGGTTATCTAATTTTTCTGTTAATTGCAAGACGTTTTGGGAACAAGGCATAATGAAATAACATCCTAAATAGCAACAAGCAACTGAAAATTTGGGTGCATATTTGAGAATTAACGAATGATTGTAACTATGTTAAATAAAGCCCCAAAATCAAAGTAAAAATAATGGATTTCTTCTCTCACAAACTAATATAACGTCTTCAAAATTAGAACACTTAAAGAAGAAATTTTCTAAACCTCTGAACTCAATGCTCCACAACAATTTTTAAATTTATGTAATCATTCACATAAGTCATTGAAATATAGACAGTTGGAAGAAATAACCGAAAAATGTAAAGTTACTTACTGACAGCATTTCCTCAAAAGATTATCGAGATACCACAGGCAATAAAGCACCAACAAGTTGAACGTGAAAACTAAACGATGCATTATTTTCACATCGAATTTGTGTCAATTGAAAATATCAACAAGACTCACAGTGATATACTTGTTCGAATAATCTGTTCAGATTTAAAGGCTTCGCGACTGATTCGTCAATGTCTTTCCGAACGAATTAGGAGAGTTCTCATATACAAAACGATCATCGGCAAAAATTTGCACGTTGCGTTGTTTAACAAGTAATTCGTTTAAGAGGAAACTAATTTAATTAGAACAGTTTCTGGTTAGGTGCGTTTCGATTTACCTTTCAGGGGATTTGCCATTCAGAGTACTTTATCTTTGCTTGTTGTCTGACCTTGGTCAACAGCGAAATAGGAAACACATGGTGTTCACTGAAGTTTCAAATTGAAATACGATTGATTTTTTCCTCAATTGCAGAGGAAACCAAGGTTTGAGAAAGGATTGGATCCGGAACTTATTATTTTTTCGAAAAATAGATCTTGGTAGATTTGCGAGAAGATACATGATGATTGCTTGTAAAGGGTCAGTTATTGAAATGCGTGTTTTTCAAATGGGGAAGTACAGTCAAAATGAGTGTAAGAATAGTTATTTATTATACAAGAGCAAATAGTATTAGATTTTAGCTCGAAGTTATGCGAGAGTTGAAATCTAATATTTTCCCATGACAGGAAAAACGACGATTTAATAGTGAAAAAACATATTATTACAATATATTAAAGTCAGAATGTTATCGATATGAAATTTAAATTTTTAAACTAGTAAGCTATTAGAACCGCGTTGCTAAGGAAAACTTCAGTGTAATCAAATATCTGTCAATTTAATTTTGTGATTTGATTCAAAAATAACCAACTCAGGAATTGTTTAGTAGTTAATTTTGAATACTATAAAGTTAAAAATGTTTCAGAGTTTTCTCTGACTCCACCGGAGTTGAAAGCAGCAGCCCAAATAGCGTCACGAAAATTATTGCCAGCTATATCGCGGAAAATTTAAGAAACCGCCTATTCAAGATTTATGGAATGGAAAATGAAAAACACATGCAGTTCCTTCTCGGAGACAGTGTTATTGGCTTATTTTTCAGAACTGGCACAACAACAAAAGCCATCAATAGTATGGTCGAATTATTCAATGATTAAAAGTATGTTACGATCTAATAATAATGTAGACTTCACAAAATATTTCAAACTAATTACATTTCTGAAACAAAATGGAAAAGTTTACACGCCCAAGAAAGCGATTTTACGAGTACACAAATTGGTGATTTTTTAAATAATGCACCCGATGAAGTTTGTTGTTGTATTTGGGATTGCAGAAGCTTGTCGAATTTGTGAAATCAGCCAAGTAACATTAGATGATATTGAAGATTCGGGAAAGTTATTAATTGTGAAACTGAAGCAAACAAAGAATGATGTAAATAAGAGATTTGTAGTTACTGAAGAATATATTAACTATTACCGAATGTACATAGCCCTTCGTCCAGCTGCAGCAAAAGATCGCCGCCTGTTTTATGCGTATCGCAATGGAAAATATATCAATCAGGTTGTGGGTAAAAATCAGTTTTATAAGGTACCTGAAACACTAACTAATTTTCTTCAACTTGAAAATGCTAACTCATATACAGGTCATTCATTTCGAAGATCGTCTGCTGCACTTTTAGTTGAATCTGGGGGAGACTTGATGACACTAAAGAAACATGGCGGTTGGAAGTCATCAATAGTCGCTGAATGGTATGTTGATGAATCGGTGGCACACAGAACAGAAATTGCTTATAAAGTTTTCAGAACGTGTGGTAGTTCTGAAATAACACCCGATTTGCGACCAGGTACATTAACAGCAGTTGTTTCCATGTCAGTGAATATTATTTCAACTCAAGAAAATTGGTCTGTTGAACCGGATAGTTCAAGGAACATGTCATTCACACAATGCACAATTTAATAATTGTACTTTTGATATAAAGGAAATGTATTTTATATTCAATAAAATATTCGAAAATCAAATATCTTCCATTATCTATATGTATATATATATCACTTATATAATTAAATTACAGAAGAAGCCAAGAAGCAGAAACACGTGTCGGCAAGTACCTTCCATCCAATTCTCATATTTTCTACACTCCTGCGGTTTCACCCATTATCTTTCTTTTATATCACTTATATACAGGATGAGTCTTTGACCACTGCGTTAATTTTAACCATAGATTCTTTACGTCAAAAGAAACACTTTCTTCCTATAACATTTTTCCAAATTTGGCCCCGTTCAAAAGATATAGGGTGTTGAAATTTCATAAAAATTGCAGTTTTCACCTGTAATATTCAAACGACAATATCAATTGAAATGATCTCCTGTTCAAAAGATTTAGGGTGTTGAAATTTCATAAAAAAGGTTTTTGATAACAGTCATGCATATTTTGGCATCGTTAGATTCATTCCATTTCTTGTGGGTTTCTCACTACTACTTTACAGATTGGTTAAATTGCATGAAAAACAAATATCGTTGAACTAAAGGTCCGTATCTTGTACTTCCTGGAATCATTAGTATTTTTTGCAGATAAAATCATTCTCCATCTATCCTCCTAAATTGCACCATTCTTGAGATATTTGAAGTTGAAAGGAATTAAATCGATATAATTTTGTCCAAATTTTCTGATTTTCCCAAATCCAACTCTGTGCTGAAATGATTCAATAACAAGATTTGTTCAATGTTGCCATATTTTATGGCTATATTAAATATTTCTTCAAAAGATTGGAGAAATCTCTGCAGTCTATGGTTCCACCACTAAAAACTAATAGATGAAATTAACCACTGAACAATTTTTGTCTTACATTCACTACAAAATCTGAATTGCCATTTGCTGTATTCATTATTAATGATGTCCAGCACCTTGTTTAATATTCAATCCAGAGTAATATTCTATAAGAAATAGAGAAAAAGATTTCCTTCACTAACATAGGTACTTCGGTATATTCTCATGACCGTTGAAATAGGTAATGTATTTTCTGTCAGGACCTGTTGAATTGAAGACTTGTCTTTATGAAGAGCTGGTTCTTTATAGTTTCAGACTTTCAGGGTCCATCAAATTATATCTATTCTAACATAGGAATGCTTCATATTAATATCATATGTGTTTTAAAATCTTCGAATCCAGTCTCCTTGATTTATTTTGTAGGTTTATAGTTTTTTCACATATTTATTTCATACACCGATTCAACCTGGTACCTACACGAACTTAGGAGATAATAGAATTTGACTTAGTTTTAGTATTTCTGAATGTTTGTTATGATGCATGGTTGATTAAAATGCAATCAATATTGAAACTGAAGCTATAGGTTCATAAACAAGAAAGATTAGAATAGAAATGTATTTTCTGACCATAATCATTTCATACTGAATTGAATAATTTCAAACTATCGAAATTATTATTATTATTTTATTATAATATTTTCCACATTTTTTAAATAACTGTTGACAGTTTCAAACAGAATCAAAACAACAAGGAACCACAGAACACTATTTTATTGGGAACAACCCACCACAGAGACGTTATAATAAGATTTTAATGTGATAATAATTCACTCTAGTTATTCTCATATTAATTAGTTAATTATAACTGAAGATCAGTAATGGTTACAGATATTATCTTTCATTTAAAAAAACTTCGTAATTATTAATTTTTTTCTCTCCTGGGGTTCGGTAATAAATTAATATTCTATGGTAAGGTATTAAAATTTGACATAATCTATGAATAACCATTATTCAATATTTCTGTTTTTGTTTACATAATTAAAACAGATATTCTGATTATAAAAACCAAAAATTTGTTCAGTAATTAATTATAGTCTAAACAGAATAGATTCTTACTAACGAAAAAACACGTAGTTGGATTTTCAGAATCAAATGTAGGTGATTAAACCTAATTCCTTCAAGCCAATATAATTGCACACCTAAATCTGAGAATACTTGTAATCTATTCAAGTAATTTGTTATTGGGATTCAGTAGAGAAAATAATCATCAAGCAAAGTAACATCACTGTAAAATAATTATTCGTAGTGACATTATTCATTGTTGTTGAAGATTACGAAAAAGATTGCCATATTTTTAACAGTCTCATAGACCTGTTCACTAGTCTCTGTCAAGGAGAAGAAACTTAAATAATATCAGTGTTTGGAAAATCATAGATGATATTTTCTGCTTTGAGTGAAAAAAAAGCAATGTGACAACCTCTTGCCTTGGAAGTTTTCATAGAAATGATGGTTTTCATGATTTGGAAATCTTAAGAAGAAAATTACAAATGTATGATGATAACATCCAATAATTATGAGGTTTTTTGGGAATTTCTCACTGGGAAGGGATGGTTTATAATCTTGAAGAAGAAAGAAATTATAGTAAACAGCAAAAATATGTTTATGGTGTTGAATTTTGTTTACCAGAAAATTAGTATTTTGTATCTTCCTTCTGGATATGGACCTAATTGGATGAAACATGAGTGAGTGAATCATTTCTTATTGGGAAAATAATGTTTTTAAACAATTCAGATTCAATAGTGGATGCTGTGGAAAGTATTTTTCATTCAAACTATACTGGACTACAGAAGGGTATTTGCCCAATGTGAAAACTTAAAATGCTTATAACTTTTCAACGCAGCTGAATATAGAAAAACCGTAATGGAAAAAGTGTTTCTTTTGATCTCAAGAACCTATGGTTAAAATTAACGCAGTGGTCAAAGACTCACCCTGTATATATAATCACTTTTTTTCCGGGGAAAAAAGTAATTTCGTGAAAAGTTATATTTTGTTACCTGTCAACAGAGATGAAATGTCAAATTTTTTTCCCGTCACAGAAAAAAAGTTTTTTTTATACCATCGAAATATTCAAAAATCTGCACACCAAACTGTGACTTTTGGGGTATGCAGAGGCATCAGATTAGGGGTTTTCTGGAGACTAAAATCATCGATTCTCTTCAATACCTAATACATTTAAATTGAAATGTTCGTCATTGCCACCATGGGCTTGCTAAAATTTCGGACCTAACACATAGATAGCGCTAGTTTTATTGCACTCTCCTTTTTTTCACCTAACACTAACCTTCAAAAGACAGCTGTGAAATTATATATTATATCAATCAGTTTGTGAGTTATTGTACTAAGAACGACGCTTCTTTTGTTATTTTCAAAGCAATTTCGTGTTTTAATTTTACATCGCTCCTTGATGAAAGAATATACCGTTCAGGCGAAGCAATGGCTTGAAAAGTGTTATGAGGACTCCGCTCCTTCAGAAACAACCATAAAACGTGGTCGTAGAGACACAGATGATGCAAAACTCAGTGGACGTCCAAATCAGGCGGTAACACCAGAAAACAAAAAAATCCAAAAATCTTTTTGAATGATAAAATAGCGAAGTTAGCTGACATCGTAAATATATCAAAAGAACGTGTTGATTATACAGTGCATAAGTATTTCACTATGAGAAGCTGTGTTCAAAGTGGGATATATGTCTGACCGGCAGAAGTTTCCACTCTGGTGGATGAACACTTGAAGAACATTTGAGAAATTGAAGACTGAATAAACAAGACTCAAATTATGCCATCCATCTCAATGAGATCAATCACATTTTTACTATATATTCCGAAATACTTCACAATCAAAAAGTTTGAAATTAATTCTACTAGAATACAGAAAAGTCTAACAAACCTTCGGAATGGCTGTTTTTCATAAAACCTTTTATTTGACACAGTTATTTGAAGAACCATTCCTCCAACTTCATTCTCAGAATATCACAAATGCCAATATACATGGTTTCAGTAAGGTACAAAGAAATAAAAACAAAATAAGTAACTATATTTCAATTGAAGTATACAATAAATCCAAATCAATTCATACTCATTAATCTAAATTGGGGATCAACGTATTTTCCGCTTGGGAGCTGAGAGAACTTCGATCTTGTATATTTAAAGTTGACAATAGAGTCAAATTGTCCATTGCATCATAGTTGGGTTCGTTTTCCAATAAATTTTTTTCATTCGTTTCGATATTTTCTGATGGACTACTTGAAACAGCATCGCAGGATAAGGACAGAAGATCACTGATTAAGTTTTGATCACGGATTTCGTTCACTTCTTCGCCATTCTCTATGCACAGCTCATCATCATCTTCATTATCCTGAAAAAAAGAGGATTAGAGAGGAAATTACGGAAATATTTAGATTTTTTTATTGTTTTGAAAAATATTTACACCTCAATCCAAAAAACCCATTGACAGACTCTGATCAATTTAATTCTGCAGTTACTGGGTATTGAAAGCAGCCTTTGGGACATAAATTACGATTGTACCACTATGATAAATTTCAAACTTTTTTGCTACTTGCAACTGAAAGGGCTATTTTTCTTAAAGGGTTGAGATTTTTCATTTTTAATGTGTCTTGGGACAGAGGAGTCCTTTTTCGTATTTTATTTGGCCATTGTTAAAAATTGAGACAAGCAGTTGATTGATGACACACTTTTTAGCAAGTGATCCCTCTGAAGCTGAATTTTCTGCCAGTGTCTACACAAACTGACTGAATAACATGAATATTATTTCGTGAGTCAGAAATATCTGGCAAGTTTATTTCTATCCTAGAAAACCTGAAATGTTAATTTAACAAATCTTTGGTTTATGGTTTGTTTGTTAAGTAAACACTGAAAAATACTCTCCTTCTTACAAATTTCAAATGTATCTGTCAATTATGATTCATTGATGTCACTACATAGTTGGTTATATTTGATATAACGTTATATAACGTGAATCAAATGAGGAAATTGAACTTAAAACTTGATAACTTCATACAGATCAAACAGAAATAATTCGAGATTCTCTGAAGAATCTTTCGGATATGATAGTTTTTTTTTATTAATGTATCTACTCGTATATAATATTATTTGAGCAGTTTGGTAATCGGACATAGAAGTGTAAGGATGAATTGGAACCCTGCGCTCATTGTCATTTTTGTCATTAAAAATTCCTCAAATAATATTACATCATGAGCAGAAGATTACATATATTAGAAAATTATTATTCAGTGATTAAAATTAACAATTCAGACGACATAATGATAAACTGTCATGATAATTGCAGGTAATTATGAATAGGTCTCATTTTCAAATTTTCCTACATCCTACATCACATACTGAAAATGGGTTTTTGTTCAGAGTTAAAATGACCTTCCCTATGAATCGCAATTTTTCCTGGAAATTTTTGCAGTTTATTTTCCAGTAAGTGAACGTACATCAAAATTATTTTTATTGCAAAAATATTGGGTTCGAGTGATTTATCGAAAGTAAACAGTTTTTCCATTGACAAACAGTAAAACTTGACTTTGAGCCTGAATCATTTTAATGAGGCTAATGGAATGTGATTACGTCTGAATGAGGATGAATAGTAGTTGGTAATAACATAATTCATTTGTGACTTCACTGAGTTTTATGTCATCAATAATATTTGAAAATTTATGCAGGTTCTACAGGGGCCTTATGTTTGAGTTCGTGCGATTAATGTGTGATTATTTCACAGTATCGAAGAAAATCACAGAATCGATATTTTTTGTGTCAAGAATGTGAAAACTGGTTTAAGGTTATTCGGATGTGCTAATTTCAAAACAGAATTTTTTTCTGTAGCAGCAAAAGTACATTAGATTTATTCATTTCACATGAATTTAATTTATTTTTCATACTATTTTTCCATTGCATTGTAGTTGCAAATATGCTAATAGACTCAACTATTCCTATCAATTCTTTATGGTTGAATGTCATGTTATAATTTTCAAAAATTTTTGAGTTAATTTAATAGCGAATATAAGTAAAATATTCTTCTTTCATTTATTTTTGTATAACTTCAGTATCCTTCATTTTTCTCGTCTTCATTTCATGTTTCTTTTCATTTTGTTAATTACTTTCATATCATTAAACAACGGAGCTTTCATTCATATTGATTTAATTATCCTGATCTGAATTCAATGAATTTTGTAGTCTATTAAGTTGTGGAATTAATTTCATATGATATAATGTTCTGTAATTATATTTCTAAATATCCACCAGAATAACAATAAAATGATGAACATTTATAACACCTCTTTTCTTTATCTTTATAATCTAGCATATGCCTGAATTTTACATGAGCGGCATAATTCAGTGCATATTCACCATGGATGCTTTAGAAAATTCAAAATTCTCGCTGCTTTGGTAATTCAAATTTCCCGCTGCTTCGTTCCTGTACCACCAAATATGGCGGCTGATTTGTGTTACCAAAAATTAGTTTTTATTATTATTATTCAATTTAATATTTTCAATTTATTAATTTTTACTAATTATTTTATTTTTAAAAAATTTTTGATCTATTGACAAAATCGAAAATATTTGAAAACCGGATGGTACAAAAAGATGACGCAATATTTCCGTAACGGACTTCCATTGCATTGGCGTCCAGGACCTCAAAGTTGAGCCTGAAGAAGTTTACTTCAAAAACAACTCAGCTCAGCACAACAGTTGAGACTGAACTAAAATTCCAAATTGAATCAATAAGAAAAGATCTTCATAATATACCATAATTTCAAATTTTAAAATTAAAAGTTATCTTTAGTGAATGTTACGAGGGCGTTGGAAAATGGTAGTACCTGTGTTAGAGGTGTCGTAGATTTGTACTGGAAGGCGTTATTAGTTAAATCAACTTCGACTGGAAACAGGCAAGGCCCTGACATTATTTCAGCTTGATTGGCATGGATTTGGGCTAGTCCTTTGATGAGTTTAGAAAGGTGTCCGCCAAGAGATTGTACGTGCTTGCTATCCAACAGCTCCATTTTGACGAGAACATCGGATCGAAGCTTAGCAAACTTAGCTCGTGCCATTTGTCGACATCTCAATATTAACCTTCGAACAAAAAAATTTTCTGTTCAGACCATTACTATCAATAGATATTCCTTTCAGTTTATAACATGTTATCCGAACTTATTTGAATTTTTGGAGCGAATGGCCGTTTTCGCATTTTTTGCTTGTTCCTAGTAGAACATCGAGTTTTCGTTTTGCCCCAAATGTCTGTAATGTAAGAATATCGAGTCGAAAATGTTTTTCAACGATTGGTTTTATTTGATGATTTCAGATTGGACGGTAGGATAGATAAAATATGAAAATATGGATTTGCATTACCTATATTCATAATTTCCTGTCTCTACCCTGTAAAGGGGTTCTTGTAGAGCTGCATAACTGCATTCCTCATCGTCCATTTCCTTCACCTTCAAACAATACGCTAGGTATTCGAATTTCGCATCTGCATACTTCTTAACTGTTAACCTAGTGTCTGGAATAGCCTTGTACAGATAAGTACCCATGTCTTTGATTACCTATAGTAGAAATGCCCATATGGATCAAGTTCAAAAAATTATTTAGTTCAGTGTGATGTATCTCGTTTGAATTTCTGAAATTGCGTCAATTACTTTGTTTCATATACTCACAGGTTTAATTTCCTTTAGAATTTTCACACTAGCTACCTCCATTTGTCTGTGTTGCTCCCCAAATACTCTGAAAGCTTCACTGGCCCGTTGTTGAGGTTCACGAGATGCAATTTCTCCAAAGACATCACCAATGGACTTCATTGACTGACTCAGTTCAAGATGAGCCTGTAATCAGTAAATGATAAAAATGCAATTGTACTTAACTGATTGACAGAAGCTCAGATTAATAGGATAAAAATGAATAATATCACATATAGAATCGACACTGCTATGGCGGCCTTGTGGAAGTAAAATCTAAGGGATATATCTGCCTTCCTCGAGTAGAGAGAGACTGCATAAAAATAGGTACTATAGTCCCATAATAATAAGACATCACGAACTCCATCAGCTACTAATAACTGAGGCGAATGTGAGATAACCATGGCGTAGAAAGAAAAATTAAAACAAGGAACATGAAAGACTAGACCGATGAAGGTGGTAACGCTTTCACACAGCAAATACACTACAGAAATATATATATACTATGTTATCCGTCAATCTACATAAAAAATGATGATGAATTTGAAAAAGTGCTGATCTAGACATTTCACTTTTACGCACGCGCAGTAGTAATGGTGCTACATATTCACTTTGGCATCAATTTTCAGTGTGTTGACAATCACAATATAGGTCTAATATATGTATTATATTAATTTAATTTTCCCTGATCTGACTGAATTCAATGAGTTTTGTAGTCTATTAAGTTGTGGAATTAATTTCATATGATATAATGTTCTGTAATTATATTTCTAAATATCCACCAGAATAACAATAAAATGATGAACATTTATAACACCTCTTTTCTTTATCTTTATAATCTAGCATATGCCTGAATTTTACATGAGCGGCATAATTCAGTGCATATTCACCATGGATGCTTTAGAAAATTCAAAATTTCGCTGCTTTGGTAATTCAAATTTCCCGCTGCTTCGTTCCTGTACCACCAAATATGGCAAATTTGTGTTACCAAAAATTAGTTTTTATTATTATTATTCAATTTAATATTTTCAATTTATTAATTTTTACTAATTATTTTATTTTTAAAAATTTTTGATCTATTGACAAAATCGAAAATATTTGAAAACCGGATGGTACAAAAAGATGACGCAATATTTCCGTAACGGACTTCCATTGCATTGGCGTCCAGGACCTCAAAGTTGAGCCTGAAGAAGTTTACTTCAAAAACAACTCAGCTCAGCACAATAGTTGAGACTGAACTAAAATTCCAAATTGAATCAATAAGAAAAGATCTTCATAATATACCATAATTTCAAATTTTTAAATTAAAAGACATCTTTAGTGAATGTTACGAGGGTGTTGGAAAATGGTAGTACCTGTGTTAGAGGTGTCGTAGATTTGTACTGGAAGGCGTTATTAGTTAAATCAACTTCGACTGGAAACAGGCAAGGCCCTGACATTATTTCAGCTTGATTGGCATGGATTTGGGCTAGTCCTTTGATGAGTTTAGAAAGGTGTCCGCCAAGAGATTGTACGTGCTTGCTATCCAACAGCTCCATTTTGACGAGAACATCGGATCGAAGCTTAGCAAACTTAGCTCGTGCCATTTGTCGACATCTCAATATTAACCTTCGAACAAAAAAATTTTCTGTTCAGATCATTACTATCAATAGATATTCCTTTCAGTATAACATGTTATCCGAACTTATTTGAATTTTTGGAGCGAATGGCCGTTTTCGCATATTTTGCTTGTTCCTAGTAGAATATCGAGTTTTTGTTTTGCCCCAAATGTCTGTAATGTAAAAATATCGAGACGAAAATGTTTTTCAACGATTGGTTTTATTTGATGATTTCAGATTGAACGGTAGGATAGATAAAATATGAAAATATGGATTTGCATTACCTATATTCATAATTTCCTGTCTCTACCCTGTAAAGGGGTTCTTGTAAAGCTGCATAACTGCATTCCTCATCGTCCATTTCCTTCACCTTCAAACAATACGCTAGGTATTCGAATTTCGCATCTGCATACTTCTTAACTGTTAACCTAGTGTCTGGAATAGCCTTGTATAGATAAGTACCCATGTCTTTGATTACCTATAGTAGAAATACCCATATGGATTAAGCTCAAAAAATTATTCAGTTCAGTCTGATGAATCTCGTTTGAAATTTCATAAATAGTATCAAAAAATTTGTTTTATGTACTCACGGGTTTAATTTCCTTTAAAATTTTCACACTAGCTACCTCCATTTGTCTGTGTTGCTCCCCAAATACTCTGAAAGCTTCACTGGCCCGTTGTTGAGGTTCACGAGATGCAATTTCTCCAAAGACATCACCAATGGACTTCATTGACTGACTCAGTTCAAGATGAGCCTGTAATCAGTGAATAATAAAAATGCAATTGTACTTAACTGATTGACAGAAGCTCAGATTAATAGAATAAAAATGAATAATTTCACATATAGAATCGAAACTGTTATGACGCACTTGTCGAAGTAAAATCTAAGGAATACATCTGCCTTCCTCGAGATGAGAGAGACTGCATGAAAATACGTACTATATTCCCATAATAATAAGACATCACGACTCCATCAGCTACTAATAACTGAGGGTATGTGAGATAAACATGGCGTAGAAATATTAAAATTAAAATTAAAAAGGAACATAAAAACTAGACCGAGACTGGACCAGATGAAGGTGCGGTAATGTTAAATCTTCAAGTGGCACACGGCAAATACACTACTTTACCAAGTCCAAAGATCATATAATAAATATATATAGCTATTTTTATTTTGGGAAATGTTTTATTGGAGGTGATTTTCGAATCTGGACTTCCTCGTGGTGGCGCTCTGGTCGAAAAATGATGATCGAAAGTATACCCGAATTTGAAATGGAAAACTGCGTTTTATAGTGCTGATCTAGACATTTTCAAGAGATGAAATTCTTATTATTTACTTTTACACATTCAGTAAGTCTTGGAGATGCATGTAGTAATGCAAAATTTCACTTTCAAAAAAGCTGACAATTTCAATAATTTCCCATTTCATTTCGTGTCACTGACAGAACTTTCAAATACATATTCACTTTGTATGCTCCAATTTTTTAGAATATTTGAAATTTTCGGATTTTTTGTTACAAGATGTATCAAAAAGTAGGTAGCTTAAAACGATTTCATCCGTCCGTGAGCACGATGACTCTCGATCGGAAAGAGCTTGAGAACTGAATGGGATAGGTAAGAGGGTTTGAATATCTCGGCTTATTTAGTTAATCGGACAAACCTGCTCGGTAGTTTGAATATTTTTCATCAAGCTGTTTCATTATCCTCATTAGTTCTAATTTGAACATACAGGGTGGGCCATCCATAACTTTGCAGCCTGAGTTTTGAGCTTTGGAATGTAATAACGCACAATAAAAATGGAAGAAATGTATTGGGTTCCTCGTACCACAGATAATCCTTTATGAGATGAGATTGCTCAACGAAATCAATCCTGAAAAGCTTTTCAGCTCATTTTGAGGGTATATATGAAGATATTTCAGTAGAGTATTCTCTTTATGTAATGTATGTATTTTGATCAAGCATAATTTAAAATAATTTTCATATATTTAGGTTTTTACAATAAAGGAAAGAGATCAAAGTTACTCTAGTACTATTTCATGATTCATCTAAACGTATTTTATATTTCTAGCATAGGTACAGGTTATTTTTAGCGTTATTTACCACTTAAATGCCATAAATGTCTCCTATCAGTAGTGTTGGAGGAATATGCAAAATGTTTTAGAATGAAATATTTCAAATAAGTAGGGAAAATTTGGAATTATAATAAATTATTATAAATTGATTGCATTTCTGTTGCGATTTGAATTTGATTGTTTGTCTTAATCAAGTTTCACAAAAAATATAAACAAATTTAAAATATTGAATTATTGTTTGGGCTGTAACCATCATCTCTTGTTTTCGTTCTCTCCAACGTTTCGACAGACATCTTCTCACGTTTTCAAGGCAAATATTAGCTTTTAAAAAAGCTGAGTTCAGAAAAAATTATTCAACCTTTCAATTTGAAAACGTCAAATTGACAGATTATGAGAACTAGATAAAATTGAATTGGGACTTATCGGTGGTTTGAAGATTTCTTTAGGTTATTTCGAACAATCAGCGTCAAACTTCCGCTAACGCAATTGATGATATACTTGAGCGAGAGCGATATTCATATTCGAAGTGTAACTTAAAGAAATCTTCAAACAACAGATAAGTCCCAATTCAATTTTATCTAGTTCTCATAATCTATCGATTTTTCGTTTTCAAACTGAAAGGTTGAATAATTTTTCTGATCTCAGCTTTTAAAAGCTAATATTTTGTCTTGAAAACGACAGAAGATGTCTGTCGTAACGTTGGAGAAATGAAAACAAGAGATGATGAATTATAACAAACAATAATTCAATACAAGATTCCATCATCAAAAATTTCTCGTCAACAAATTCAAAATACCCAGACAAAGGAAGGGTAGACTTGGATATCTTTTGATAAAATACTCATTTTTCCCATTTCAAAATCTCAAGAAATTTCTCCATATAATGGAGATTTCATTTCATGGAATTTATTTGGGCAAACGAATATTAAGTTCTTGGTTCATTTTGTATAAACTGCGTAAATTCAATTAAACGAACAGAAAACTTATTTGAAACAACTACATAATAACTCACATAAAAAAAGATCGAATGTGACTTTTGCAACTCAAACACTTGTGAACTAAAACAATGATGAAACCACATGAAATTAAAAAAAACAGAAACATCAAGAAATATAAAAAGACAAGATAAATTTGTAATTTATATATATTACTCGAGCGATCCCACATCTTATTTCAACATATCAATTGATTTTCATTTTCTAAATTAGTAGGAGTATTTCAATCTGATACGTGGAATCAAATGACCCCTCTGAATATTTCCCAACATTACGACTTTTTATGGATTGTGGCAACGTTGCATGATGCCCACTTGAATGAAAAAACATTATATGGGTATCAACTGAAACCAAAAGTGGAAAAAAATATACGGATGCAAAATCATATCATAATTGGGCCGGACGGCAAGACATACCGCAAAAGAAGCGCCCGATATACACGAAGTATACACGAGGATTTCATACCACACCCTTTTTGGGCGGATGTCAGTTAGTTCGCCATCTGTATATATATATATATATATATATATATATATATATACTATGTTATCCGCCAATCTACATTAAAAATGATGATGAATTTCAAAAAGCGCTGATCTAGACATTTCACTTTTACGCACGCGCAGTAGTAATGGTGCTACATATTCACTTTGGCGTCAATTTTCAGTGTGTTGACAATCACAATATAGGTCTAATATATGTATGGGTACACCATTACCTTAACTTCTGCTAAAACTTTCCACTGAACATGCTATATTGTCAGTTATAAGAATGTGTATCCCAAAGATTGGAAGAATATGTATTTATACGTACCACTATTAATCCTTTGCAATGCTCAACCAACCCCTTGTACATGTGTTCAGTATCCTGAAGCTCTTGCATTTTCTTGACCAGCGTATCGTTACATAGGATCGCTCTAGATAAACCTAAGGCGTCAGCTGTAGATGAACTCATATTCTCCACCAATCTATGCTTCATTTTCTTCAAAATGATGTCTAGACTTTTTCCCTGTTTTGGATCGGCATGCAATTTGTTGTAGTTTATCGTTACCTCTTCCTTTAAAGAAAAGTGGATAGTTAAAAGAGTCTTTCGTTTTAAGAGCTTCTATTATACTTTTGCAGCTTGAATCATTTTGGCAACTTCAGTCTTACTCTTTCCTTTGACACTCTGCCCATTTACTGACACCAATTCATCTCCAGATTGCAGAGTTCCATCTCGACTAGCTGCTGTATTATCGAAAATTTGTACGATATATAGACATGGACATAGTGGATAACCGCCACCGATGCTTATTCCTATGAGATTATTTGAGTCTTTCGCAATGGTGACACTCCCTGATGTGATGGTCATACCCCTAGAAAGAATCCTGGATTACTCCTAGGAAATATTCTATTTTCAGGGAAAATCCATTCTTAGCAATTCATAATTATGGAAAGTATAAATGAAGTATTTAAAGGATTCTTTCCCTGAAATAAGTTGTGTTTCATTGTTACACATTGGAATTATGGTCAAAAATCATCACTATCATCTATCACTACAGATATACGTATTCAATTCATCTAGCAATTTTTTTGTGAAGAATACAACAATTCTTTTCTTTGAAGAAATTATTTTTTGAACACTATTCTATAACATGCATTTTATTATCTGATATTTCTAATTGATCAACTAAATACTTATTGTACTCTAGGTACAACCAATGTTTCAGCTGAGATACTCTGACGTTGAAATTTTTTTTTTTTGATAAATCACTCAGATCTATTGATTTTTAGGATTTTGGCCACCAATTGACGTTGAACAGTTTTTTTTTCAGTTGAATGCTGTCATAAGATTAAAATTACGATTAAGACTATGAGCTTTTGCATCCATCAAAAAACATTCTCACCGAACTTGGGAAAAACTTCAGCGTGCAAGTTTTTAATAATTTGAAATGATTGAACATTAACAAAATGTGGTATAAATTACCGCTCAGTTCAAAATCTATTACCAAGATATAAAACGATCTCACTAACATTTGGCAAGTCCAAAATTTATACCTTATATGTATATATATATGTTTTCGAATGCAAGTGATAGGAACCAATGGAATTTTAGCAGATTTTCGCCTACAGCATGCTTAGTATAGTCGTCATTTCTTCACGATTAGTTGAAATATCAGGAACCAATGGAGTTTCAAGAGGTTTACGCCTACTGCATGCGTATGCATAGTCGTCATTTCGTTACGATTAGTTGAGATATCAGGAACAAGTGATAATGGTATATTTTTTATCACATTTAGTCAATTAACTGAAAATAAAAAATTGTTACGTCAACAGATTATCGTGAAAATCAACATGTCCGAGTTTCTGTCCGAACATGTTCGATGAAAATTATCAAATTTCATCCAATCGTTAACATTTTCATTTCATTTCAATATCTTGATCTCTCTACCAGGACATATACGAGTATATCAGAAAAATTATTTTAATTCCTTTTATCTTCCAGTAATCAACAAACGAAGTTGGCATTAAAAAAACAAAAATTAAGATTTTTAATATTTTATTTCGATAAAACTTAATCTACCATTTCTAGGTGTATATGTTTCCTAACGTAGGTACTAACTACTATTTTATTTTATGCTTACTTCTATTTCTCTTTAATTCGAGTTACAGATAAAAAATGTGCTGTGTTATAAAAAAAACACTACACTAGTGTAGTGCTACTACTTCTAATACAGATAAAAATAATAATAAAAATAAAAAAACATAAAACATGTCATGATGTATGTACCATTAAAAATGATTTTACAAAATACTTCAAAGGTGGAATTTTTCGTTGTCTGGTAACTAGGATTTCAATTGAGTCCGAATCAATTGTCTCATTGACAAAATGGCATAAACCGATTCCAACAAAATCTTGTTTCAAAATCTTTTTCAATCTTCATGGAATGCTTTATTTCATTAATTTATAGTAATCAGAAAGATTTAAACCATGAAAATTTAAATTTATAACTTTACTGTCCACCGATTTTTCGTATTTTCATTGTTGGAAAACTTGTTTCTATTCTATATTCACTATGTGAAGCTGAGCTATGAATTTGCAGATTATTCTACTGAAGCATCTACAAACCTACACTTATTTATTGTTAAGGTGTTGGGATTTTGGTAGAATTCACTAGAGTGCATAAGGGATGTGCCCTGTAAAATATTCATGGTCAATAATATACTGCAGAATATCGAAAAAACGGATATGCGGAAAAGTACGACGGAGGTTATAGAAGGACCCAACAATATCTTGAGCCGGCGGTAGTTGTATTTTTTGAGTAGTCATGTGGACGAATTTAGTATATTTGTAATTCAGTAAATGTGTACCAATAGAGAACGTTGCTCGATAACTGAGCGAAATTTTTGTCTAAGCGAGTGAGCTGTTTCTCTAAATACCAGGTTGAAGAGTTTGAAAGAGGTTGGACAAAATGCAAATCTCGCTGGATTATGGTCGTGCTGTATATAGACCGCAGTTATTGAAAATTTAAGCTCAGAAAGGTGCTTTCAATTTGAATAAGCAGTTGCTCACTCAGTCGACCTAAAATACAGCAAAAATATCTTTCAGAAAATTTTGACCGTTCAGATAAAAGGAGAAAATTTTTGGACCTCTTCATATTCATGAACGAAGATTAATGCAATAAAATTTTGAGGCCTACAAAGAAAGTCAAGATTATTCTATCGATAAAGAAGGGTACATCCCCCGGTTTAAATTGAACCCCTCTCAGATGATACTCCAACGAATATAATTAAAAATCATTTGAACCAACCAGACAGGTATTATACTCTCTGAAAATCGGAGTGAAAAGTGTGTAGAGTAAATATTTTCGTAATTACGATTTTCATATTTAACGACCTCCGTCGTATTTCTGATGAAAGAAGTTTAGAAATATAGATTATGAATGTGCATATAATGGGTCTTTCAACAAGAACTTTTTTTTTAATTGTGGCCACACCTACCACACAACAGCATTAACAGTTAGTTTTTTGACATATTCGTAGTAGATGGTTTGGCAATTATTACAATGAATTCAATTTCGCTCAAAAATCGGATTGAAATAATTGAAACCCACTATGAAAATGGTGGTTCTCTTAAAATTACATTCCGTACAATGCGTGATATTTTCGGACAACATAATCGACCTTCTGAGACCGCTATTAAGAATTTGGTATCTAAATTTGAGTTTTCGGGCTAACACCAACGAGTGTTCGACAGGGCTGATCAACTGAAAACATCTCAGCTGTGAGCCACAGTGTTGAAGAAGATCCAAATTTGTCAATTTCTCGACGATCACAATAACTGGGATTATCCCAAACCACCACATGGCGAATTTTGAATAAAGGTTTGGCTTTGAAGCCTTACAAGATTCAACTAGTGCAGGAATTGAAGCCGACCGACCATTCACATCGCCGTAGATTCGCTCAATTCATTCTGTAACAACCCCCTGGTTTTTCTGAAAAAGCCATTTTTTCAGACGAA
The DNA here is from genome assembly GCA_030674115.1 of Micraspis discolor. Classification (NCBI taxonomy): domain Eukaryota; kingdom Metazoa; phylum Arthropoda; class Insecta; order Coleoptera; family Coccinellidae; genus Micraspis; species Micraspis discolor. The sequence continues at coordinate 10,699,373 of JARTUT010001740.1, forward strand.
GCCCATTTTCACTTTTGAGGGTAGGCAAGCAAGCAAAATTGCCGCATTTGGGCTTCTGAAAATCCTAGAGCGATTATTGCGAAGCCTTTGCATGCTCAACTGTGAGGCGAAATAGATTTGACATTTTGCCAAAAAGTGATTAAAAATTTTGATGAAAGACTTTACTTCTGTCAACGTGGTTGTGGTGGACATTTGCTGATATCATTTTTCATTCATAGTTGTCGAACTTTTCTTTTTGTGATACAATAAAAATTTGAATCATCGTCATAAACATTTTTTGATTTTAAAAACAAAGTTCTTGTTGAAAGACCATTTATAGGTTTAATCTAAACTTCCATCATTGCCATTTTTTTTATTATCTCAGCCTACAAGAGTGAATAGGTATCTGCTCTGAAATTTTTCAGTTATTATTGGTGAAAATAATTTGTGACGGAAAATCTAAGACTTCTTAAAACATGCTGAGATTTTGTTCTCTGATTTTGGAGATATTGGAGAAGACCAGTTTTTGTTTCTGTAGGTGGCTCTGTCCAGAGGTTATTGAGGAAATTCAAACATTTATGTAAATTGATCTGCATATTTAATTTTTCTCACAGATTTGTTGCGTTGTTCGTGAAATCTTTTTATATTATATCTTAAGTATATGTAGCTTTTATTTATTATTGCAAAAGTTAATTCCTTGAAAATACTACTTTGTTTTTTGATATAGTGGATTTACAAACAGCAATTGGTGACTCATATTCTGGAAGTCAGAACTTCTATTACAATATCTAAGAATTTCTTCTATTATTCCATTCTCATCGTAGACCTGAACTCGATAAATGGTAGAGCGCCGCCCTAACTTAACTATCACCAGACTGATTATACTATTTTATCCAGAATCCCATAAGACATCCCAACATGTTTTTAGAAATCTTTAAGGAGCTAATAACATAAAGCTATCGAAAGATTACTCACATTTGATTTTCTCTCATGACTAGAGGAAAAACATCGAAAGTAATCCAGTTGCTTCGTTGTATTTACTGTTACTTTCTCACCTTCTTGTATTGCTTCTTTTGCTACCATTTCATCACCAGTAGAAGATGTCTCCAATGTTGGAAGATCATCCGATCTGTCGTATTTAATATTCTACATTATCGTAAATAACTAAAATATTGATATACTTACAATTGCAACAGATCTTCCATTTTGATTCTCAGTTTCAAGGGATTTCTCGAAGCCAGTCAATAAATGCACAATTTTTTTATAGTTTGAAATCCATAATATGGTTCCTCTTGATGTTTTATTCTTCCTTTTTAGCGCCTAGTTCTTTCTTCTTGTATCGCGATTGAACCGACTGATATTACGAATCTGTTAATTATAAAAGGTATGAAATATTTTTGTTTCCTATTATAATCCTCATCTTCGAGAATCATCAAATAGGTTCGAGAAGCTGTCTTCGGTACCCATTTTGCAGGGCGAGTAATGTAATTAGTATGAAAAATTGGAAATTTATTTGACGTGAAATTTTCACTTTCATGAAAGAAGTTAGTTTAGAGATTTATCAATTTTTTTCTCGGGTTTTTACACCCATACTATATCCGCTTTTCCGGTGATACGAGAGGTGCCTTTTACATTTCGGGATTAGAGAACATGATCTATACACTTTTGCATACGTTCGAACCAATTGTCGAAGCACTTTTGCCACTCTCATTGAGGTATCTCCAAAACATGCATTCTGAACGCTTCAACCGCTTCTCCAGATGTCCAAAAACATTCACTACTCATTTTATCTTTTACGTACGCGACTAAAAAGAAGTATTCGGTGCCAAATCAGGATTATATGGCGGATGACTCATCAAATCGACGTTTTGAGTGCTCAAAAACGCAATAGTTTGAGCCGATGTGTGAGTGCTGGCATTGTCGTAGTGAAGGGTGATCCGTCTTCGGCGGTTTTCCTGATTTCCTGGAAGACAACTGGCAAACAAGTGATTTTTTACCACTCAGAATTGACTGTTCTACGTTGTTCTAGTGGTAGGATTGCGGCAGGTTCAGTTTGCTTGGAAGTGCTTCGTGCGCGCGTAACTTTTGTTGGATTTGACTTATCTTGAAACACCCATACAGTCGACTGCTGTTTACTCACAGGCTCATACTTGTAAATCCAAAATTTGTCACCTGTCATGATGTCATAGACGTGCTTTGAAGCACCGCGGTCGTACTTTAGGAGCATTTCTTTCGACCAATCGACACGAGCCTTTGAGCGATCGACAAATTGTGTGGGATCCAACACGAACAAATTTATTTGACGGTCAAATGTTCATGCAATATTAAATGTATGCTGGTCCCATTAATTCCTAAGGTTGTCTCAATCTCACGATAGGTCATATGACCATCTTGCAATATCAGTTGGTGCACAGCATCAATGGTCTTGATTTTGGACGACCTTCACGAAATTTGTCTTGTGGGGAACTACGACCTCGGTTGAATTCACCATACCATTGATAAACACTGGTCCTTGATGGAGCTTCATCGCCAAAAATTTAAATAAGTTCATCGATGCACTGTTGTTGAGTTAATCCACGTCGAAAGTTGTAAAAACAATAGCACGAAAATGTTCACGATTTAACTCCAATGAATATTTTAAGTCATTGTAAACAACACAATTAGAGCTCGTATGTCAATACGTTCTAACTACCTATGGCCTCACAAATGTCAAATTTTACGATGGAGCTGTCAGTTTGCCGATTGCAACACTTGGGTTGTCCAATCACGAAATATAAAAGGCAACACTCGTTATGGGACAACTGTGTGTTTTTTTGCTGAAAAGATACCTTGTCTATAATAACTAATTTTTAAACCGCCTTTTCACCAAGGCCTTTATAAAGGATTTTACAGAGAAAATTTCATTATTTATGGTTTTTTCTTGATAACTCTTGCAGTTGTTCATTTAAGTTTAATATCTATTTATGTTTTATAAGCCAAAAGTTCAAACGAATATTTATATATTTAAGTATACGCATTGCTCAAATAACTACTGTTCTCTTTATACGTGAAATTGACCGAAAGTTCTAGAAATGTTGAATAGAATTTCAAAATATCGAGTATTGATGAATTTGGGTTTTTTTAAGTTCATTGTTTCATAAATTTTTTTTGAAATGCGAATAGTCTCATAATTCCATTATACAAGACGTTTTGCAAAAAAATTTTGAAAATGGTAAGTCATCCTCATCGCCAATTCTTTCCTTATAAATCTCAATAACTCATGAATCGCTGAAATAATAATGGCATATTGTTGAAATTGTCATGAAATAAGCTATTTAAAGATGCCATAATATAAAGAGAGCGTCAAAAGTCAGTCTTCACTGTCTGGTATTCACACATGCACGTATTCTCAGCCAGTATCGTACCTAGGGTGGCAGGAGGCAGCTGAAACATAGAGTTGAGTTGTCCGCGTGTGTACGTTTACAGTGCGTTCGTTGCCATGGCTGCGCGTGCAAAGTACACGAAAGAAGAACGTATTTGTTTGCTCACTTTGAGATTGGATAGGAATACGAGGAAAAGTGGAATGGCCAGCACCTTCGCTCGACTTGACACCGCTTGATTTTGCATTTTGGAGCGTCCTTAAAGACATAGTTTTCAGCGAACGACCTCGTGATATTCCTCATTTCGAAGAAGAATGTGAGAAACTTCGCTCCAGTACCGAATTTTTTCGTGAAATTGGTTTTATCGTGACTAAACGATGAGGCATGTGTGTTGAAGAGGGGGGAAACTATTCGGACATTAAATGCGAGTAATTATTGATGTTATATGTTTCTCGAATGTAATTATTTTTGTTTTTTTTTTCATATGCAAAAAGGATAACTGCCGCACCCTGTATTTGGTGTGTCATTTGAATTAAGGAAGTTGTAGCTTTCCATTACGTTCAACGTGGCATGAACCGTGACGCACCTTACACGAATGAGGCATAATCTTCAGAAACATTTTTTCTCATGAAAACATCAAAGGAAGATTTTTCGAAGATCATTTTCATGAAATTGAAGGTAAGAAATAAATAGTGGAGAATGATTATCAGTAATGAATGGAAAGACGATATTACTTGCTTATTTTCTCAAGGATGCACTTTTCCCCATCATCAAAGAATTGCCGTTCTCGATAATAATTGTTTCGGTCATGGTTAAAATACCAATACATGTATGCTTCGCCAGAAAACATGCCGAAAACTCAATAAGAAGCCTTCACTTGAGAGAAAACACGACATACTGAATAGCATCCAGGAAACTCGAGGTTTATCGTCTAATGATAAGACCCGTATGGGGGTTTCACAATGAATTATAAAAACGATCAATAAATGTGTACTTTCTTCCAATAGGAAGCGAATGGAAATAGAAACTTTGCGAAGCCAAGTAAATGTTTCCTATCTGTATTATTGAGTATGAACACTTGGAATGAAAACTCAAGTAAGTAATACCATAAAAATATTATTTTTTCAATAGAATAATAATGAAGATAAATTCTTCATAGATTCAAATTTTCAAAAAAAAAATGGTCAAAAATTTGAGTTTCCTAGGAATTCTTTGGTCCAGTTGAATGAGATAAATGCATTCTGACATAATTCTGGTTTCATTAAGAGAGTGTGGTCCTAGTTACTTATATTTAGATGTTTTTCTTCTAGATGTGAAGATATACGAATTAAAAGTATCGAATTAACTTATATATGATTCACTCAGTAATCCTGAATACAGATGGTGTTATAAATTCAAACATGATAGTTTATAAATGAACACACAATTATTCGAAATTTGTGAACAGAAATCATAGTTCATCAAAAATTGGTATGACACGATGATGAAAACAATCAAAATATTTATTATTACCTTCGGTCCTCGTAGAAATCCATAAAGAAATCGTTGGTATCGACGACTGGGTAGTAATAGTTGGCCATGGATAGAATTTCGATTGAACATAAAGAGAGAAACAATGCGGGTATCGTTCCACTTCTGACTAACACCAAGTAATAAAGCTACGTAACAATAATAATTTTCCTGGGTGAGTCTTATCGAAGTATGTTGATGATAAGGTGAATATTCGAGGTGTTCGATTCTTAGGAAGAACTTTTCGACACAAATCAAAAAAGAAATAACAACCTATGTTATCTCAGCATATGCAAAACTGCATAGCATCAAATTAAATTGAATGAAAATGTATCAAACAGAGAAAAAAGTTACAGACAGCATTAATAGTAAAATTTATATCGAGAACGCTTTCGTTTGGTTATTCGATTGGGGTTAAAAAAAAGGTATACCTACTTCTTCTAATACAAAACTCATCAAAGCTTCAGCTCATAATTAGCAATCTAAAACGGTGATATGAGATTCCTTACATATTCCTATTCTTTACAAAAATTCGAAGAAACTGATTTTGAATACATATTATTATTGAGAAAAAAGCTTTTGAGCAGGCACAGACAAAGCAATATATTAAAAAAATTACATTTACGAAGAACCATCGTTCCAGTGTTACGAACTAGTCATTATTGATGCATGGTAATCTCAAAGAATCAAGGCCTCAAGTTCAACTGTGGACTGCTTTCGAGTTGACTGCCTCTCATCGGCACAGTGTGGCACTGACAGTCTTGAAGGAGGATGCCAGTCTTAACAAAGAATGTGAAGAATCTTCCAGACATGTCCAGAGAGAGCGCCATTAACATCTTAAAGACTGGACCCATACTCACTTTATCTGCAGAACCGTACGACTACATATGACTTCCCAAATTCATCGAATGTGTTAATATGAATCAAAGTATCACTGTCGAGATGAAGGGATTCACTCGACAATTAGTCCTATTATGGAGGAAATATTTATTGCGAATCCCCTCATCTCTCCAGTTGTACTTTGATAATGATGACACATGCCTGGCAGGTTCATCACATTCTTTGTTAAGACTGTCACTGCCACACTTTGCTGATGAAAGGCAGTCACCTGGAAAGCGGTCAACAGATGCTCTTGAGGTCTTGATTCTCTGAGATTACCATGCGTCAATAATGATTAGCTCGTACCACTGGAAAGATGGTTCTTCGTAATTGTCGTTCTTTTTATGTTTATGTTTTATGTATATATTATTGAAACTTGGACGCATAACAAGCTTTTTTATTTATATACTCAGCCCGCAGTTATTTTAGGAAGCTATTACCAATGAGGTCAAATATCAAGGAATAATTTTTCAGCATCCAATTCTTGATACTGGTTTGTCGGAATTTTTGCGCAATGCAAATGAAACCAATATTAAAAAAAATAACTTTTTAGTATAATCTCCTGAAATCTTAATGCACTCAGCTCATTTCTTCTCCAATAATAGAGATAAGAAGCATGAAGCATGAATGGGATTCCACTTCGTACATTGACAAAATAGTAAAAGAACCACAGTGTATGAGAAACCATAGAGTACAATATCTACTTTTCTCTTCAATGAAGAAATGATTAACAGAAGCTGGAGAACGAAGCAAATAAGACAAAATCAACGAAAAACCATTAACCATAAGACTTGATCAGATATAGACAAACTATAAAAACTGTCTTATCTTATTTGAAGCGTTCTTAAAATAAGAAGAACTGGAAGTAAATATGATGTAAAAATATCATTCTAGTAACAAAATACTATCAGGCCCAACATAATAAACTTAAAACCTACAATGAAAACAAAAAACTAACAATAATATCTTACAATATCTCGTTACATTTGATTATCGTTTGTTATATCACAAAGTTTCCTGACTACTGAAATCATGAGATATTAGTTTAATTGTTTACTTTTTCCACTCGCTTCCACTGTATAGCCAGAGTTATAGAATACTTCATTGATTATACTCATAGATTTTTTGTTTTTCCAATTTTACCTCGTCAAAATATTCTTAGAGTTTTGCTAATACCATACCTGCTTTTCCAATTTCTGTTTGAGTAGAATTTGCATTCTATGGTCATTCAACTGAGACGAGTTGGCGGCTGGCATCATCGATAAAATCCGTATGATCACCCATTGAAATTTGTCATATTTTTTACCATTTCATCGCATTAAACTTAAAATATTTCGAAAATGATGTGTTTACGTCAGATCAAGTAAAAAGATAAATCTCTATAAATAACAACATACAATAAAGAAGGATTCGAATCTTTACTGCTGATGATATACGATTTCTCAAGAACTTTTAACTACAAAACGTTTGGGAATGAAAAAACGAGGGTATGGTAGAATAAATGGAATTGTAGAAGTTTTCTTTCACTTCTCGTTATTTATGAATAAGATGTTATCAGCTTTTTCCAGGATACAAAGTGAATGCAATTCTTCAATCTAACTTCAACTCCCCCTATAGCACAGTTTCAAAAACCCGTATCGGAAAAATAGTCTTTCTCTTGATTTCAAGAATATACGGAAAAACTTGAGGAGTAGTTAAAAATTTTCTTTGTATAACTTTATGATTAAAAACCCTCTTGACGTTCGGAGGACCCTCAAAATTACAGTATCGTTGTCACATATTAATGTTTCCTATGCTTTAATAGGTGCATCCTGCTTCAAAAAACGATGTTCATCAATAAATGATCTGGTTTTCAAACAAATTTGAGCTGGATAACTCACATTTTGTCCTCCTCCAAAAAATAATCATATTCAAGGTCGAACATTATTTCAAATACAATAATAATTCTCACTTCACTTTCAATATTTATCAATGAAACTTCACAGTTGACATGTTATCGACTTTGCGTCGCGATGCTCACGTCACTTCTATGGTAGGGCGTCTGACCTCTATACGATAACGAGGGAAGCTTTGAACAGATCAATAAGCTACAATAAGGAAGATCCCCAAATATAAGCAATAATTTGAAATATTATATGAATTTTCATACTGAAAAAAGGACACCAAAATAGTAATGCAATTTTTTGACATCTAGTCAACCTTTAATCTATTAATTTTACATTACCATTTCAAATTCTACTTTCTTATGGATGAAAGAGTGTATGAAATTTCTTTCCATTTATTCAAAGCAGCTAATTTTTTTGAAAAAAGCATAAATTTCTCACTCAATAAGGAAGTATCGGAGTTTAACACATTTTGATATGAATGAAAACAATTTACTATTGAAACAAAAAGAAATGACAAAAACTAGATATCTCTCCTATTGACCGTTTGACCTTGTGGAACTAATTCATGATGAACCACACTACGAATATCGAAGAAAACAATTGACATCGTCTTGATTTTCGAACAACTTTAGTAAGATTTTTTGGGTTTGTGCACATTCTATTCCACCCATTGCGATATTGTTGGCTCGTCTGTGTGTCGTATTCATAGGCCCATGTCTCGACACCAGATATGATCTATCTCATGACCGTGAGATCATAATTCGTACGATTAAGCATGAGTTTCTATAAGCCTGTTTCAGCATTTCAGAACACGATTTTGGTTCAGAACACAAAATTCGAGACAAACTCTTTGTTCGACATTTTTTCCACTGTGACATTCGCAGACTACCACTATGGTCGATTGGTTTCAACAGCAACAAACTAGTAGACAGACTTCGCTCATATTTGGCATAGCAATTTCCGGATAGTTCTTTGTCAAAGTGTATATCTTGCTCTTAATGACTTTGATTTGGTGAATTTCACTAAATAACATATTTATAAATGGGAATTGATTTTATTGTTTTAACACAATAATATACAACAGCACTGTTCTTCTCGCTCCTATGTGAAAATATCGCAATCTTACGAGTAATCTCGAATATATTTTTCCCATTTCCTTTTATAATGTATATTGCTTATAATCATTTAAAGAATTCATGAAAGTGTTCTCAACTGTTGTTGGGCCATCTGAAATTAATTAATACAATGAGCATCGACATTGATTCCAAATATTATTAATAACACATACCGAAAAAGAAAAATGTAGGTTTGGATGGATCAGCATCTGATCTTGCAGAGGCGACAGCATTTCTGATTGCTAGGGGCACTGATACTGACAAGCATAATGGAGGTTCACCAACAGCTAGAAAAAAAATCAATTATTTATCGAACTTCCGGTATTACCTCTCGAAGCAGTCTGGATAATAATAATATATATTGATCCTCTGAGACATGTTTTTTCATTACATGTATAGGATAAGTCATAAAAGAAACAAAAAACAATTATTCATTAATACAGTCATCAAAATAATCTTTTACTCTATAATAACACTTTTGTAACAATAGATTTTTGACAAATTTCTTAAATTTTAAACAACTTAGAGATCGAATTGAACGTGGCGAATGATTATAAATTTTTATACTTTGATACATTGGTGACATTTCAAACTTAGTGGGATATAAAGTGTTTCCTCACTTCTGGTGTTATAACTATGGAAACTCGATAACTTAGCTATGCTTTTATCATTTTCTTTAATATAAATAAGAGATCTTAGAATAAAGATACAAGACAATGTAAGTATTCCATTCTTAATGAATAGAGGTCTGCAGGACGAGCGAGGTGGTATATTGAAGATCAATCGTAAAATCCGTTTCTAGGCTATGAAAGCCCTTCGAGCATCAGAAGAGTTTCCCCACAGTAGCATATTATACGACAATCGACTATAAACTAAACTGTAGTAGATGTTAATCAAATACTCTTTGGGGAGCAGATTTCTAACCCTATATATAGCGTAATATGCACTATTCAATTTACCACATTCAAACATTCAATTCAACATGCGTAGCCCAGTTCAAGTTGCTATCCAGACAGACGCCAAGAAATCTAGTGCTATCATTAGATAATATTACATTATCGAGATAACGAGTGACCAACTTAACATCATTCTGCCTCACTGTAAAATAAATGCACTCAGTTTTATCAACGTTAATCATCAGGTTATTACTATGACACCAATTCACGAAACTCTGTACGAGAAGCTCACATAACCCCTGAAGCTCCTCAAGAGATGACGCTGTAATTGCCACAGATGCGTCATCAGCGAATAAGCTCATCATGAAGTTTTTAGGCGAAAAGTTGAAGCCGAGAGAAGCTACCAAGTTAGTGAAAACAACACGAAGATTCTCAGAAAGGTCATTAACAAAAAGGAGAAATAAAAGGGGACTCAGGACGGAACCCTGTGGAACTCCTAGGTTCACATTATATTCAGTTGATAGAGAACCTTCAACCTTGACACGCATAGATCTACCCTCCAGATGACTATGAATCCAATCTAAAAATATAACTCGAAAGCCGAGGTTATAGCATTTATCTAAAATAAATTGAAAGGACAGACTGTCAAATGCCTTGGAAAGGTCAAAAAATAGCCCGGCTACATGAAGTCCGTTATCAAGACAATTATAAACGTAGTTAACAAAGTCAACTGCTGCCGTCTGAGTTGAGCGACTGGATCGGAAACCATGCTGGAGTCTGCCAGTATATTGAAACGGTCAAGGTAGTTCATCATTCTGTTCAGCACGATTCTCTCGAAGATCTTAGAGAATATGCTGAGTATGGAAATAGGTCGATAATTAGTGATGCTGTGAATGTCCTGTTTTTTGTGAATGGGAACGACTAAGGCTTTTTTGAGGATAGAAGGAAATATTCCTGAGCTAACAGAAATATTGATGCAGTGGGCAAAGTGATGGCAAATATCCGAGCCAACTAACCTCAGAATCCTTGCAGATATTGAATCCACTGCCGAGCTCTTATTTTTCTTAAGGGATTTTATCACATCCAATACCTCACACTGCAACACAGGATGAAAGAAAAATGTGGTATTCAATAAACGTGAGCTAGTACATGAAAATGATGTCAAGTCCTTTATAATAACTTCGATATCAGCTATAATAATTTCAGAATTTCACGGTGAAAAGAATACAATACCAATTTCATGATATGAGTTCGTAAATAAAGGCAACAGGTAAAGATTGCAAAACACAATCAAATAAAAGAAATACATCGGATTATTTTTATTAGAGAATATACTTCACCTTTAGATTGAAGGACTCCTACTGGATTTGGGTTATTCTTCGGAAGTTTTACCCTAAAGTCTATAGGAATATCTTTAGCTCCAGGAGGTTTGTAAGTCCATGTGTTATTAGTTAAAACCTTTCCATTTTTATCATGAATCATTTTTTCGGTAATGTAGTAGCCTAAACCCATTATGAAAGCACCCTCCACTTGCCCGATGTCAATGAAAGGGCTGAGAGAAGTACCAGCATCTTCGATCAAGTCAACCCTAGTTAGTTGGTGCTGTCCAGTTAGAATATCTACTTCAACTTCAGCTGCACAAGCGCCATAAATGTAGTATTCTTCCAAAAATGGAGATTTTTTTGAATACCTTTAAACAAATTCAGATTTTGAGTAGATGGAAAATCGTGTACTCTAATACTTCAACTCACTGAGCAGTAGCTTTTAGGAGCACAAAATCAGCAAAGGCTGCATTAATTAATTCTTTCCAAGTTTGAGAGGTGTCCTCTTTCCTGTAAGGTTGGAGGCGACCCAGCAATTCCTCACATGCCTGAGAGACACCCTGAAATATAAAAATGCAACTCAATGACAAATTCCTATTCATTACAGTTGTCGAAAATCAAGATATACAATTTATGACACAGACATCAGTTATTTACTTTAATATCAGTTGAAGATAACTCCGGTGTATTTTTGTCGAATGAATATTTTATTTATTCATTTGCTCGAGCCGTATTACCATTACAACCAAAGAACTTAAAAGAAATTAAATGCGTTGAAATATCTTACATAACAAACTGCTTCTGACGTCCAGCTACCTCCAGTTATAAAACTGTTCGGCGAAGACATATTGTTACTAGGAACAACGTTCACCATTTCCAAGGGTATGTTGAATTTGTAGGCACAAACTTGAGCAGCCTGAAATTTAAGAAGTTGGATGTTTAATAACTAGTGGCACTGTAGCCAGCATTTTGAAAGCTGATACTTGTGAGTTGAGAACAATATATACCAACAAACTATACAACAGTTACTAAAAGATCATTTGACATTTATGGAACTGATGAATAATAACCCAAACTACCAACAGTCATACCAACACTAAAAATTCAAATCAAATATCACTAACATATACAATCCCCCTTTACTATATAGTTTCAACAGTATTTTAGAAAACTTGACTGAAACAGAGAAAACTACGTCTTAAACTCGGAAGACAATTCCAAGCCTCGCTTGTTTATGAATCTATCCCGAGATGTAAACTCAATTTCAGCCTATCATTGATGTCTCACAGCCAATGAGAAGATCAATTTATTGCAAACCAAATTTGCTGATCGCATAATTTCACGAAATTCTGTTGTTAACTTTCCAGCCAGATAGTGTGATTCAACAACACTGGGTTTTTTTGTTGGGCTATCTTGAGGACAGAGTCTATACGGAGCCAATCGAACCGATTGCAGCCTTAAAACTCAAAACCAGTGATGTGAAATAGACCCGATATTTTGCAAAAAATGAATAAAAATTTCGATGAAAGACTCAACATGTGGACATTTGGCAGATATCATTTTTCATTCATAATTTCCGAACTTTTCTTTTAGTAATACAATAAAATTTGAATCATCGTCATCTACATTTTTTGTTTTATTTTGCTTCAAAAAACAAAGTTCTTGTTGAAAGATCTTTTATAAAAGCATTCCTATATGATGCTAGCGTTTCTATAAAAAATTTAGAAAGCACTGACGTGAGGTCAGATTGCTTTGCCGCTTTTGTTGAGCTACTTGCGAGTAAATATTCAAACCATAACAAATCTATAAGCACTCTGATCAGATAGTCTTTTCTCGTACTATGTGACAATGTGATGCAAATATGAATGCCTAATGAATGAACGAACCTATGTCTCAAATTAAAAATAACTACTCATAATTTTCCCCAAGTTTTGTTCGAAGCTATATTTTCCTATAAACTTACATCAGTGCTTTTCTGAATTTTGACAACGTTTATGATTTCAGCCACCGAGATTGAATTCTATCTCTATGATTTCCCGTTATGAAAAATTTTGATTAATATTACGCCAACTGACTCTGATTAATGAGCCCCGCATTTGTCAATCGAATATCGATCTGTGATGGCCATCGTTCAGAGAAAATCACCGAGACTTCATGTCATTTCTCTTTTCTCTTGAGTAAGTGAAAAGAATGATCATATCTTTAGATGGAAAAGAGCTACGACAATGAAATTCAAGGATAAGTCAGTTATCGATCACCTCAATATATTCACGAATTTTTATTGAAATCCGAAAAATATCTTATGAGGGAGTGAGTATTGAAACATTTTTTTTGGGAATTTTTAAAAAATTTTCCATCATGACGATTTCTGCGAAATTTTGCGAGACGTTTTGTTGCAGGCTCCCTCAACAATATTTCAAGTATCAACTTGATCGGATGGATATTCTAGTAGTTATTGAGGAAACAAAATTTCAGATGCTCATAACTACTGAACCATCCAACGGATTTGGCCCAATAACGAACTTGACCGAGATATTCGGACAATTAACCTATTCTGAAAATATGAAAACTCCAGCTCATCCCTTTTGGATGCTAGAGAGGATACGGCCTGCCGGACAGACTCCACTTTCGCCACGGATTCTTCATCAGGGAGTCGAGCCCAATCGATTGGGACCATTTTCGCGTCTATATTCCAAAATTACAGACATTTGGGCAACATGATAGGCACTCTGTTCGGGTGAACAAGAGCGCCAAAAATGGGTTTTTGTAAAATAGTTCCACATTGACTGATAAGTGTTTTTAACTGAGGTCTTTCCTCAAGCTCTGAAATGTATGATATCAGGTTTCTTCAACCTCTGCTGGAACTTTTAACCAGCAAAACTAAGATCAAAAGAATAAATATATAGGTATATTCAAAAAAGTTCACTGAATGAATTCCGATTTTAGTGAAATAAAATAATAACATAGAATTGAATTTCTATTACCTTTGTGTTTATACCCTGTCCAATTTCAATACCTCCATGGCTTATGGATACACTACCGTCAACGTGATAAATGGAAATTGTTGCTAATATTGGTCCATTAATTTCGTAAAGCCAAGCCATTGGAACAACAGAAATTCCTTTTTTCTTCCAACGATTTTCCTGCAGAATACAGAAGGTGAATTGAATAGAATATCATGATTTGATTAATTATTCACTTTGTTGAATTTTGCTATATCTTGTTTTCTTTCATCTATATCAGCCCATTCTTTCAAATCTCCTAAATATTTGAAGAGTGCTTGTCTCGTTGTTATGTTGTTGATTCTCACATCCAAAGGATCTATTTTCACGACGTGCGAAATATGTTCCATAACTGCTTCCATGAATCCTAGCCCATCTGCGGTTCCTGAAAAGTTGAATTTTCATGTACTCATGTCGTTTGAATATCCTGTTGTCCACTATATCGAGATTGATTATTTAATGTAATCCTATCAGATACCTTGACCACCTGGAGTGGTTCTTTTTCAAAGGGGAAATTCGCTCTTACCAACTAAATCAGAGAAGGTTTATAAAAATATCAATAATTTTATGAAATTCATGCTCATCGATGTTTCACAGATGTGGTAGGTTATATGATGTGTTAGGCAACAGAGGGAAGTGTAGGTTAAAAATCTGTATATCATGTTTTAATGGCATCCTTCGATCGATCTGACAAAATTTCGCATTAATTCATCGAGTGGTTTTGATTTGCCGACATTTCATAGTAAACAACTTTGTGTTATTTTGAAAAATGGAGAAACAGCAATATCGCTCAGTGATTCGATTCATGTATTTGGAAGGAAGGCGTGCGAGGAAATCAAAGATGGGTAAGTGGCTATTTACAAGGACTATGAACCTTCGATGAAGACCATCAGATATTAGATCAATGAATTCAAACTGGACCGAACATCAATGTTCGACGAGTACCACCTAGGACGTCCGAATGAGGTGACTATTGATGATATGACGTTTGCTGACAGTGGACCAAAAACGAAATCATGTGACAATTTTGTAGGACTGTTTACATATATAAAGGCCAATCCAAACCAGTTTCTGCGGCGATTCGTAGCCGTTGATGACACCTGGATTCTCCACTATACACCAGAAACCATGGAACAGTCGAAGCAATGTACTCCTCAAGGCGAACGTGCTATGATGAAGGCGAATGTGGTGTAATCGGCCGGAAGTGTTGTGGCCACTATTTTTGGGACTTCCAAAGAATAATTCTCATTGACTACTACGAAAAGAAAAAGACAATCACAGAACATTACCACAGTGAATTATTGGATCGATTTGACGTCGCATTCAAGGAAAAACGCACTGTTCTGTATCGAACAAAATTGCTCTTCAATTTCGGCCGTGCACTGTCGCATTCATCAGCAGTGGCCACTGCTCAATTTGTTGAATTGGGCTACGAATTGCTATCTCACCCACCAGATCTGGCTCTATGTGTCTTTTTTTGTTGTCAAACATAAAAAAATAGCTCGGCCAAAAGCGGTTCACTTCAAACGAGTTGGTAATCGCTTAAACAGAGGCCTATTTTGCAGAGTTCGAGAAACAATGTGTTTTGGAATGAGTTAAAGATGAAATATCGCTCGGCTAAATGTTAAAAAATGTGGAAAAGTTAAAAAAAATGTTGAGAAATACATTTTTTCCTAACATGGGTAGGTACTTATCAATCTATCCTCGTACTAGTACTCACCAGGTGCTCTTGCCCAAGTGTGAGCCCGACTATCAGTTTTAGCTCGATAATACACCATATTAAATGGGTCGTTGTTGTAATTTCCATTCAAGGTATTAAAGAGGTAGACGTAATATGTTTGTTCATTACCACCAACGCCATGGTCTCCATATATCTGACAATTAAGATATTGAATAACTCCACCATCGTTAACTCCAACTTCATAATCTACCACCAATGGGAACCTCATTCCTATGAAAGCCATGTTTTCCTTCAGCGTTAAAGACATTCTAACAGGCTTTTTCAATATCCATGCTGCTAGACCGGTTGCGCAAGCAATAAAGTTATTCCTGGATATCTTCGCTCCAAAACCTCCTCCGAGTCTTCTCACGCTGATACGAACTCTGCAAAATGTACTCAGTCAGATATCAATTGAAAATTAATCATGCATTTCCAATACTAACCCATCGCTATAACTTCCATAAGAACCTATTATCACGAAGGTAAGATAAAGTCCAGTTTCATTGGCGGCCTGCAAGTTCAACCTCTCAAAGCTCGAAGGACACATAGTCTGTCTTCTATTTATCAATTTCTCAACAATTGTTTAGTTGGTAATGTACGGATTGAATACCTGCGCCTTAACTTCAAAGTAACGTACTTTACAGTTAAATGACTTGCATTACAAAAATTTGAAATAATACCTTTTCTGTTCAGGTTTCAGCGTTCCTTCATTTTAATGATTTATGAAAATTTTACGGTCTTTTAAATTTGAGCGCCTTCGTCATGCGCTTCCCATTTATACCATAGTAGTTTTTGGAACTCACAGGCAGAAATAACAAGCCAAGAAACCTCTAGGCTCAAATTTCCAGAAAATTTAAATGATTCTTTTGGAAGTTATAGCGATTTTCGAGAATTTTTTCGCCAAATCGGCTCTACCTCAAAGTATGAGCATATCGGGACATATGTTTAAAGGGAAAAAAGTCTAGTTTCGACGTGTGGAATGCAGTCCATGCAAGATTGTCGAACGTTATTCAATACCCTGTATACAGGATAGTATTGAAAATCTACGTACTTATTGTGTGGAATATTGAGCACTTTAGCTATTCCTACTTGAATCGAATCCATCCATTGCGTTGAGGGGTAGACTTCCAATCCATCTTCAGTAGGTACAGCCAGACAACACTGTAACTCCATATGGAAATGGTACTGTCCTGTCAGGTCGAAATGGCCTTTCACTTTATGCTTGACATCATTACCTAAAAATAATAATACTCAAATACTTACTCGAAAGATATCTATGTTTGATTGACTGATTCATTTATTTATTCTTAGGATTTTGATTTTCACAAAGTATTCTTGTCAAACAATATTGCCTAACTAAATTCAAACCTGGTGATGAAAATCAAAGAACGAAAATCTTATATGGGATCACCCAGCATCATAAGCATCACAACATAGGACCAAGCACCTTAACCACCCGACCATGAAAGAACAATAAAATGTGAATTAAAAAAAGTCACGAGAAATTAAATTAGCATTTATGGAATCCCGCATCTGCTCCTTCAATCGAGTTGCAAGGGGTGTATAGGCTAATTCATTATTGAAGCAAGCTTGAATAGATCTCCATATTACAGATGAGCTTCAAATCTCATTTAAATCCATGAATTTTCTATATATTCAATCTTAATGAAGACTGAATAATCCTTAAAGTTTCTGCTGTTCTCGAAATATATCAATTTTATAAGGTTAGAAGGGGTCAACTAAAACGGCACGAATAGATTGCGGAAATAGCCCAAAACAACGTAAATACTTTTATTTCAATAGAGTTTTATGGTACAAAGCTAATCTGAAAGCTTGCAGAAATCATTCAATATTGATTTGTTGTCAGAAACTATTTGTGTTTGTCTAAATGTGATAGAACGCAGATGAAGTTATGAAAATACCAATTAAAGAAATTCGGTACATTCATACAGGCGACAAAAATTCAAAATGTCAACAATCCTTACAGAGACCCACGAAAGTTTTTCTAAACTCACCAGTTTTTACAGGTTTTTGTTCCTTCTCCTTAATCAGTTTATCAGTAGCTTTTGCGGCTAAAATCTCTCTAATGGACAGCAAAGGTGGCTTTTTTGGAGGAGTATACTGAACTTTTATCAGATCAACCGCATCTTCTAGAACATCCTTATCAGATCCAACAAGCAGTCCTATTGGCTGTTGATAGTATTCTACAATTTTGTCACAGAATAATTTTTCGACTATTCCTACTCCCATCAATTCTTTTGGAAAGAAATTATTTTCGCCAGGTATATCATCTTTGGTGAAGAATCTCACAACCCCTTCTTTAGCCTAGAAATGTGGTGAAACATCATTCACTGAATTCTTAGATAATTTTGGGGACTCACCAAAGCTTTTGTGGCATCAATCTGCACTATTTCAGAATTTGGAGTAGCGTGAGCCAATACAAATTTTGCATGAAGTTGGTGAGGAAGGTCCGGTATATCTTCGATGTACTGTGCTTGACCTTTAATTAGAGATTGGTAGATATATTATTTTTAATGAAGCCATTTTTACCTGTTGTTTGAGCAAGAGCCTCTAACTTTGGTATGGCTTCCGTGAGGGGATAAAGAGATGAGTTGGTTTCATAATCTTGAAGTCCAGTAGAAACTGGTCGCTCCAAAAGAGATCTGCCACTCAAATTCTTTGGACTCAACTTATCTGCAGGTGCCATTTTAAGTATAGCCTGAAATTTTTATCCCTACTCTATGAAGATCTTTTAGTAGTAAGCGTTATGAATGAACCAGCATAGATGCAATCAAAAACAAAGATGGCGACTGATATGATTATTATACGAATTTGTATTTGTACGGTAATTTAAAACCAGATTTCGGTACTAAAATGATTTAATATATATTGTATGAGATCAGAATCATCTGACATTTTGCATATTCTGCTTATGTTACCTTCAAGAAATCATAGTACACGATTTATGAAAAAGACTATTTGTGTCTGATAAGTGAAACTTTTTTAATTAATTTTCTATATCGCGAAAAATTTTGTGCTACATGAAATTATTTCCTTCGTTTCATTGAACGCTTTTTTTTCGAAAACGACGATAACGAAAAAGTCCCAAATTCATGACTCTGAAAAAGTGTTTTTTCTGTTTAAATCGAACTCGACAATGACTTGGAGGGCTATGAATATTTACCTTATAAAATAATGCTACAGCAAGTTGTCTTCTGAATTCTGGTTCAGGCTCTGGAGGATTAGGTTCAGGTTTCAATTCAGTTGTGAGTATTTTGAAAGCTTCTTGTAGAGTTGTGTTGTTAAATAGCTCTTTCCCTATCAAATATTTCTCAGTGTTCGTTGCGTGTATGAAGTTGGGGCTGATGTTTCCGAAAACAATTGTTGCTTTGTTGATTAATTTAGTTGAGTTGAACTCTATCACGAAACCTGCATTCACCAGTGCATGAGCGTTTTGCGCTCTAGGCATTATCTATAAGAGCAAATTATGGGAAGTGTGTTATATCGACTCTTATTAAGAGGAGATGTTGATAGATTTTCAATGAGTTCGATTTTCTAGTTTTCTAATGATGATTTCCTTATGAATCCCACAGACTATTAAGTTCTCATAAACCAGATGAAAACACCAACATCTAGAAACCCAGGACGGAACACACAAACAGGTTCTTTTAGAATAACATAATGAATTACATTACATAACTTATTTCAAGAAGAAAGGTTTATACTAACCTGCATCCGAAACGACTCCGTTATCTAGGTAAGCGATGTCAAAGAATTTTTTCGCCCAAATGTCTGTACTTTTTGAATATCTAGTCGAAAATGGTAATAATTGAATATTGATTTGATTGAATTTCGAATCAAAGTTTATAAGAACGTTTTTTTTCAAGTGAGCTTTTGAATCCCTCTGTCGTTTGATGCAGTTTTTGTAAAATACCCTTCTTTTTCCCTACTTCTGCCAAATGACAAATTCACTTTTATTTTCATTGGGAAACTATCTTTTCAAGGAGAGTTAAAGAAATCAAAATTCAATGGATAAACAATGAATTTCTGAGAACCAAGAACTAGGGTTGAATTATGACAAAATAAACTCAAAACTGAATGAAATGCAGGGCTCAAGATGCAGGTTTGGAAACTTGAACCACATATAAAACCTTCAGAAATCAAAGTGTGGATTGATGGACGAAAACTATGAAAATTAACCAGCTCACCTTGAATGTTTCATATTTATTGGATTGGGATATTTTCTTGAGCACGACTGTTTTCAAGACTTTTTTCTTCATATCCACTTTCAAAAATTCTGGCAAAGTTTTTGTGATTTCCGTACCATCAGAAGCAACTGAAATATTTTCGAATTCAATTTTTTTCTGGTTATTTTGAATCAAATCATCTCACCTATCACCAGTTTTGCACCAAAGGTTTCCAGTAACAAAAATATATCTGATGGGAATTCATTATGTAAATATTTCAACATCAAATTACCAGCTATTGTGCCCATCTGAAAATAGTGTAGAATACATAACATTCACTATGATTATTTTGATATGACATCACAATGAGTTCCTTATTTGTTATCGAATTATTCAAAATTTTCACACTGTATTCAATAGATGGAATGTGAGCGAATCCTAATTATTCATTATCCTTTAGAATTTAGCGTTTCCTATAAATCATGAGAAAATATGCTACTAATTATTTGCACGAGTGGACATGATTTTAGCTACTTATCTTGGTTTTATCGTCAGTTTTTCGAATTAAGACTTTACTAACTTTTATATCGAAATATCCTAGGTTTTTGAGTATCAGAGATGTCTCCACTTGATATTGGATATTGCAAAATATCTTCTTCAATTATTTAAATCATTCAACATGTAGATTTTTTCACTAGAAAATATCAAGCAAACTATCTTTTTAATTTTTGTCTGAAAATTGAGACGTTTTGCTTTTCCCAAATATTGTTTAACTTTTACTTTTTCTTTCTGATGAATCTTTTTCACAAAATTAAATCAATCTTCATTTCTCAGACATCAATTGAAGTATATACCATTCTGACTTGAATGATATTTTCTTTATATTAAGATTGACGAAAGATAATTATTTTTTTAATTAACGTCACATCCTCACAATGGCCTTCGATAGCATATTTTATAACATTTTTTTCATCTTGAGTGGCTTATTAAAATATGATGGTAATCAAATTGAGACAATATAAATGATTCTTCTGAAGATATATGGTAATTATTTTGATAAATATGAATATGAAATTAATTTTTCTATAATCATAGTTACTGAACTATTGAAATTGCATATATTTCTCAAAATAAGAAGAAATAAGAAGATATTTCAAAAAATCCATTTTTACCAGTAAATTTAAGTTGAACTGACATACAAAAAAAAAGCTTAACAAACCTAAATTTTTAATACAATGAGTGGTAGTTCCAGGGCCTCCTGGCCTAATTATAGTAAATAATTGGTCTTATTGGTTCTACCTCCGTGTGTCGACGTATATCTCTCGAAATTACTATATTGTTTATTTTTCATTGCGGTCTGATAATTTCTTTCCATGCAAAATACATATTTGAGATTTGTAAACTATATTATTTATATAGAGGATAATGGGAGGATACAATTGTTTAGTCTAGCCTTGAAATTGGCATAATATATTTCCGAAACGTCAGCGAACTGACATAGTATCATTTTGCCGTTTTTTGATCCTGCTACCACCATTTAAACTTCTAAAAATAGTTAATAATTACGTACGTTTCTAACTGCAACATGTGCGACCAGATCTATATGATCAGCCATCGTCTTCAAGTAGGAGAAATTTATGTTCATTTGCGATGTATGATTGAATAAATCCATTGCTTCTGACAAAGTCATATTTGCACCAATATTCAAAACATCATTGCCTAATTGATATGTTCTGAGTTCCTTCACTTCGTTTATATCTATGTATATGGAAGCAGCGGGTAGTTTATATACACCTGAAAAAATGATGAATCAAAATCAAACTTGAAAATGTTGAACTTCTTTTAAATTGGAAATTTGTGTTCATCAAGCAAATAAAAAATGAAAAGCTGAGAATCCTTCAAATTTTTGAGTATTATTTGATACTGACAAATGAATTACTTGAATTTTTGCCAAATCATACATTGTGATTTGATTGCATCGATGAAGCTACAATAAAACAAGTATTTAAACATTATTGTCTGTTTTATTATCTGCGGGTGATATGGAGTATATGAAAAAGGAGTTGTTCAAGATAATTCCAAAATTTGCGGCAACTTCGCACACATAAGTAAATTTACACCAGTTCGTTTTCACTTTTTTCAAACATATTACCTTTGCCAGTATTCCCTGCTACCAGCATATATGGCACATCACCATTTTTCTTGAGAGCATTCAACAACCCTTTTAGTGTGTCAACCTTCATCCAGGAAGCTCCTTGATACTTGACTTGGAATTGCTTCTTCTTCAAACAAATCCTCTGATCATCTTCAACCATCCGCCTATCAACCAAACAGAAATCTTCGATATCAGGATAGTTTCCGAGCATATCTTTCGAGGCATCTTTACATAAAGACTTGAAGGCAGTAAGTATAGGTCGATAACCAGTACATCTGCATATATTTCCACCGAATGAGTTTTCAACTTCTTTCATTGTTGGTTTTCCGTTCTTCGATAGTGCGTACATGTTCATTACCATTCCTGATGAGCAAAATCCACACTGAGTGCCGTTGAAATTAGCCAGTGCAGTCTGTATTGGATTATAACCTGTAAGGGGGCCTCCAATGCCTTCTATTGTCTCTATTTCCCAACCGTGACATGTTAAGATTGAAATGAGGCACTGAAAATAAATAGAGAAAGGGTACAAAATAAATAGATTTCTTTAATGAAAGCATTCTAGAAGATGACCTTGAACAACCAATCTTCAACAGCATCGGAAATATTATATGTCCACCCACACCGCAGTCCACTGTATGGATGTTTCAAGATGAGGAAAATCCAACAAAAATTGCTCGCGCACGAAGCACTTCCAAGCTAATGGTCGCCTGTTTTTTTTGGAAAAACTGAACATGCTGAAATCGTACCACTACAAGACCTCAAAAATGTCAATTCTGAGTGGTAATCAACCATTTGTTTGCCAGTTGTCTTCCATGAAATCAGGAAAACCAACCGCCTACATTGGAAGCGGAATTTCTCCAGACCAGACAGTCTGGAGGGACTGGACGGGTCTGGCTCGGTCTGGAGGAAACAAAAACAAAGAAAACGTACGTAAAAGGCAATCCTCGTATTTTCCTCTTTTTTCCTTTGCTATTAGATCAGTCACGCCTGAGATGTTGGGTAAAGTTGAAATAGATTTCTATACTAGAGCATGTCCCCAAAATTTTTGCAGAAAGCATTCTGTGTATTTAATACATCGATTTTTTTTCATTTCTTCATCACATTTAATGGATAAACTAATTCGTTTTTAAATTTCGCCGGAGACAATTCCTGGGGAGTCAAGAACAAGTCTTCTGCAGTGCCTCATGTATGACCGCTTATGAAAATTCCCGAAAATACTTCTTTGATAGCAATATCACAACACTCATTTTGCAATTCCATCCCTCCTAGGCGGCAAAACAGAATCGGATGACATTATGTCCGAACATTCTTCAAATAAGCAATTGGAAATACACTGATCAACAATTGCTAGGGATCACTTATGAACTTCTCTTCATTTGTATTTTTTTCAAGTTATCTCGTAAATATCTGTACATTATATGTTCTGTAAGGAAAAATTAAGATGTTTTGAGTTGATTATATCCAATTTTTCCTCACTCCGTCGGCTCTTGTTCACAAAATCGATCATCTGTAGGTTGTTACAGGTGAAGTGAAAAGCAATGTGGTATTTGTTATTAAATCTGATTTTTTCTCTCGTTCAAACACATGAGGTGACAATAATTGAAGAAATGAGAACAATATCAGCTTATGCCGAGAAGACGTTTGGCTCCTGTGCAACTGGACCAAATCATACGGTGAATACAGGAAGGTTTGTCCGAGCGAGAAGTGTCCCGGCGGTTGAATGTTTCACAAAGTGTCGTGAGTCGGGCTTGGAATAGGTTCATCCAAAACGACTCAGTAGCTTATGTTCATGGGGGAGGTCAGCAGCGCAGTACAACAGCTGCCCAAGATCGTCTTTTGATCCTCAATGCTAGGAGAAATCCCACTTACACACAGACTGTAAGACGACGACTACATGTTCGTGGTTTGAGAGCACGAAGGAGGGTACAACATCCCCGTTTGAATAGGGAACACCGGATTCATCGACGGCAATGGGCTGATGAGCACCGCAATTGGACAGTTGAAGATTGGAGCCGATGTTTATTTACCGATGAGTCTAGATTTCGTTTGGTCAACTCCGATGGACGTATTCTTGCTTGGAGGGAAAGAGGTCGAAGGTATGCAGAACAGTTTATAGTACCCACAACAGCTTTTGACGGAGGTTCTATATGTGTATGGGGAGGGATTTGTTTGAACCAACGCACAGAGTTGGTTGTTCTGCAGGACACCACAATGACCAGGCAGAGATATCACGATATGATAATTGAACCCATAATTGTTCCGTTTGCGGCTGCCTTGGGCGAGAATTTCATTTTAATTGACGATAATTCCCGTCCACACCGTAGTCGTCTGCTTAATGAAGCGCTAGAAAATCATGCTATTGATTGGATGGGCTGGCCAGCTCGCTCTCCAGATATGAATTGCATCGAACATGTCTGGTCTGAGATGTCTAGACAATTGTCAACCCTAGAACAACCGATCAATAACCTGGAGGACCTTTCTAACACTTTACGAGATATTTGGACGAATTTGTCACAAAATTTTATAAATCGTTTGATTGAAAGTATGCCTCGTAGGGAAGAATGCTTAAGACGAGCTCGTGGAGGACCAACTAGGTACTAGCTTAACCGAAACTTCCGCCTTCTTGTGGTTTCATCAAAAAATTTTTATGTTATTCAAACACAGAATTTTGAGGGTTCCTAATAAAGTGTTTTTTCTCTCCAACTTTCCATTTTTTCATTCTTTTCTCAAGTGAACCATATTATCAACTGAAAATACTCTGATATCTGACTAAATTCATAATCTTGGAGCAAATATTTCAGAAATAAATTTAGAAAAAGTAAGTGATCCCTATCAATTGTTGAGCGGTGTATTTACAGTTGTTCCTTTCAATATTTAAGATAGATTTTCACAAAATAAATAAGTCATCCATACAATCTATCAAACGATTAGACTTACCGAGTTAATTGCCAATATTTTATCATCTCCCGGTTTTTTTGTTGCTACTACGCATGCTCCACAACCACCTTCGTTGCACATTTTCTTAGTGCCCATGAGAAACATTTTTTTCCGTAGGTAGTCATTGAGTGTAGTTTTTGGACCAACATCCAAGGTTTTAACTGGAATTTTTTCTTGAAAAATCATGAATAATTTTCATCCAACTTACCTGTATGCAGTTTTCCTTGCAGTGTGAAATGGATTGAATCTCTGTTCTCCAGTTCATCAGTTTGGTCTCCATTTTGGGTTGTCGCGAACCAGCCGAACATTTTGGAGCTTTCGCTATTTCGATATTTTTATATCGAGTTATTGGCAATGGTGAGAAACTTCACAGAAATCAATTTACTTAAATGATCGTTGATTATCTCAAAATTATATGATAATCATCTGAAAAAAAAATCTGTTGTTTTTTTGTCGACATAACGTTTTTTCACTTATAAATTCTAACCAAAATCTAAGCACAAAACTAAATGACATCTTTATATTAAGTTAATAGTACCATTTGTTTCTTGTGTATTTTTATTTCACTGTAATCCACTTCGACATTGTGTACTGGAGTTCAGACTGGCGAAAGCTTATTATGATTATGAAATGCTCATTGTGTAAATATTTGATTCTTTCGAATTCGCTATTCTTGTTCAGCGACGATATTTAAGTATGTCAATTAAAAAAAACATTATTCGCGTTTAGTACTTATTGAAATTCTATAAATATCTTTACTTCATCGAGTTGTTTTCCTTGAAATTTTTCTATAAATCAGTGCCACCCATCTTTTCTCAGGATATGTTGCGATCTGCGATGAAAAAAATAACATACTTAATCAAGGCATTCCAGTATCTGAAGTAGGATTTATTTTTATAATTTGAGCTTACAACATGAGGAAGAATAACGGCGAAGAATATAAAGAGTGCACAGTTAAAATTATATGGAATATTGCGACAAAATTGAGAAGAGATTTACAAGGTATCGACGGCAAACGCAAAGAATCGGCGGCTTTTTGACGTATAGTTAAAAACACTAATCGACGCTTCGACGAATTAACTCCTGATAGCCAGATTTTGCCCAGTAAGAATATACTTGAAACTCCAAGACCAGAAAAAGAACGTCACCAATAAACGATTAATCAGTCCAGTAATCAGTCCAGTTGAAATAAACAAATTCTCATCTTGGGCGAAAAATCTAGCACTTGAAAAAAGCCTCAAAACCAGAAAAAAAAATACCGCCGTATCCAAACTGGCCAAGAGCGGAGTATCAGACCAAAATTTGATAAAAATAGAAGCATCAACGACCCCACATCAAAATCTTGCTTTAAAAATATTCGCAAAATTTTTTACTTATGTGAGATTTCTTTACAAATTTCACAGGTCCTTCGGACTCGTGAAATGATAGGAAAATACACCTGCGTAAAAAATGAAATTTTTAATCACTCGTGGTATTTTATCCGATATTAAAATTCACCAGAATAATTGTTTGAAGCGATTTTCAAATGCTCAATTGTTTTCAGTGATCTTTATATTCCTCAAAAATAGATCTCCAGATACCTTTTGACCAGTGGTCACTAAATCGCTTGTAGAAACACCACAATGAGTTAAAACACATACACCGTCAGAACACAGAATCACGTATATTCTCTTCGAATCGATTATTTTCATAGATGTTCAACAAAGTTGTTGCTCACTTCTACGATTCCGGATTGTGAATGCACAAACGCGTATTTACTGAAAAAATTGTGTTTAAGAGACCTGTTTCCCACAAAGAAATGAATAAATGTAGATATTGATTAATTAACATAACTAGATAGGTGAACGAACTAGACGCACATATTAGAGATGACTTCGCATGTTGTCACTAGAATCTATTTCAAATTCATTCAAGTAATAGGTATTCGAAGGGCATTGCAAAGTAGATTAAAGGTTGATAATACTTTTGAAACCCAAAGAATACAGGGAAATCGAAAAGGGATGCAGTGATAATGTGAAATGTCTTATAATATAAAATATCCTCAATAACTCCTGAAATATCCATCCGATCCAATTGTATTTTGGAAGATAATTAATGAGATTGAAAAAACTGGCTTGCGAAATTTGGTAGAAATGATTATTCAACAAATTCTCAAAAACAATTCATATATCTCATAATATATTCGTCGGATTTCAACAATAACTTGCGCATTTATGAACGTTATTGATATCTAACATTCTCAAATTTCATCAACGTGGATTTATTTGAAGAGAAGATATAGGAGTTTTTTCATTTACTTCGGGGCAGGCAGTCACAGAATTTCAGTTTATTTGAGATTGTCAAAATGACAACGAAAAGTCATGCTATGAGATAGTTGTAGAGGTTTCAGAAGATTCTATTACGAAGAATCATCGCTTTTGTGTAATTTGGACTTGAATATATAAATTATTTCAAAGGACAATTGCTTACAGGAAGAAATATAAGAAATTGACATTACTGTAATTGAAATACCGAACAGTACTGCAAAATATTGATTAGTGTTTGACATGCGCGTACTTTTGCAAACATCTAAAAGTGAATGTTTCGTTTCTTATGTTTGTAATTATTCAACAACGTAGTTGCTTTCAATTTTGTGGCAATCAGCATTAACTGATGAGCTATATAAATACACGTCAATGAAATAAAAACTGGGGCTCCAAAATTGTCGATTGGCAGGCGAGAACTTTGTGGTTTCTCTATCGGTAATGAAAAAATTGAGTTATCTATGTTACCAGAAATTTGCTGAAACATTCAGATATATTTTACAAACTTCTTCTCAATGATGATTTGATTTTCAATAGGCTTTCTTTTAAGATTTGTGATAAAGAAAGTGCCTCGATATCCATTATGAATTTTTAATTTGTTAAAAATACAAAAAGTTTCCTCATTTATTGACTTTATTAACGATTAACAAATCATGTCTTGCAAATTGATTGTATTAATACAAACTCTTAATTAAATAACTAAAATCATGTTCATATCCTAAGGAATGCATAGGCAATCGCATAACTATAGAGTAAATTGCTTGAAATCATTCAGACTGTTCATGAAAGTATTCTCAACTGTAGTTGGCCCATCTGTAAAAGAAAATCTGAGGTGAGTTGTTTCATTGCATTGAAATATGTTATATAAAAAAAAATTAAAATTTAAGAGATTACAACAATTGAATGACAACTGAATTTTTGAAGTATAAGATACAATTTTTATAGTTAATCATTTGGGGATTGTTCCTTTTGATTACAGCGGGCGGATCGCATCTGATGAAAGATTTGATACTTGATACTGGTTCTGTTCTATCATTATTCAATTGGCGCCCAATGATAAAATTGCAAATGCTTTATGGCAAAGGTTTGTTATTTTGAACTTTCTTGTGCTAATTCTAAAATTCTTTGCTGATGTTGTTGTCCTTTTCAAATTGAATTTATTCCTAGCGGCATATTTTTGTACTAAATTCCTCTTTCCCGTTCGTATGTGTCGCCAAAAATGTATGTTATTACGTTTGGAATTGCCGATCTTTTTTCCATGAGTTTGAGGTAAACGTGAACAGGACATAAATCTTCTTTTTCTTTATTTTTCACCAACCATTTACCATTCGATAAGCTTTTGGAACCACCTTGAGACAATATTGGAACATATTCCACTCGACCAGTGAAGTTTTCTAGAATATCATATTCTTTTTGAAAATAATGAATTGAGCAATCGGCTGTCTCACTACCTCGCCAAGCCGATTCCAGGAAGCATATATGGAAACATTTCTATTGCAATATCAACTAGCTAAGTTTTGTCAGCTTGCATGTTTTATCTCTGCGAAACGAGATTTCCCATGGGAACTTCCCCACTAAAAATGCAATGAGTGAAATAGTCACTTAAATGGGGAATATGATATATGGGAATCATTTCATGAGAAATGAAAGTGAAAATAAAGACCTAAATTGTTTTATTTTATTTATGCCTGTTGGACAATACAATTCTTGTCACTGATACCTTTTTTATACAGGGTGAATCTTTGACCACTGCGTTAATTTAAACCATAGATTTTTGACTTCAAAAGAAACACTTTCTTCCTATAACATTTTTCCAAATTTGGCGCCGTTCAAAAGATAAAGAGTGTTGAAATTTTAGAAAAAATTGCATTTTCACCTGTAATATTCAAACGACAATATCAATCTAAATGACCTGTTGTAGAAGGTTTTTGATAACAGTCATGCATATTTTGGCATCAATAGTTTATTCCATTTCTTGTGGGTTTCTCACTAGTAATATACAGATTGGTTAAATTGCATGAAAAACAAATATCTTGTACTTCCTAGAATCATTAGTCTTGTTTGCAGATAAAACCATTCATCATCTTTTTTTTCTAAATTGCAGATATTTGAAGTTGAAAGGAATTAAATCGATATAATCATCTGATGAAACATGAGTGAGTGAATCATTTCTTAGAGGTAGAATAATGTTTTTAAACAATTCAGTTTCAATAGTGGATGCTGAGGAAGGTAATTATCATTCAGACTAAACTGGACTACCGAGGGTATTTGCCCAATGTGAAAATTTGAAATGCTTGAAACTTGAAACTTTTCATCGCAGCTGAATATGGAAAAACGGTATGGGAAAAAAGTGTTTCTTTTGAACTCAAGAACTTATGGTTAAAATTAACGCAGTGGTCTAAGAGTCACCCTGTATGTATTTGTTTTTATAACAATATCTAAACTTACCAAACAAAAAGTATTTCGGCTTCGATTTATCTGCATCTTGACGAGCACTTGCAACAGCATGCCTAATGGCTAGAGGAACGCTAACAGTCATACACAAAGGTGGCTCACCGATAGCTGAAACAAAGATATATTTGTTGTTGACGAGAAAAAAAACTAGGCATGCATGTGTGCAGCTTCAGCTGACTATACTACGGAAGCGAGACCTTGAACCGCAAAATGAATGAGTGCATACGAGATAAAAAACAATTTCCATACTGACTGGATATTTAGCACTTCGTATCAGTGATATGGAGCAATTTGAAATACACTGAGCAATATCAAATTAGTTGCCGAAAGGTTTTTGATATTGCTCCATAACGCTTCATCAATTGCTCTTGATTGCTTCATTTGTGTTGACGGGTGATTTTAGCTCAATAAATTTCTCGTATAAGAGCACCTTTAGTCAACTGTTTTCAGCAATTCAAGTAAACTTGAACTTGTACCTTTGGACTGCAATACACCTGCTGGATTCGGATTGTTCTTTGGGAATTTCACTCTAAAATCTATAGGTATGTCTTTTGGTCCAGGAGGCTTATAGAACCAGGTATTATTGGTGAGCTGACGACCATCTTTATCGAACACAATTTTTTCCGTCGTGAAATATCCTGCACCCATGACGAAAGCACCTTCAACTTGACCAATATCGACTTCTGGACTT
This sequence comes from Micraspis discolor, assembly GCA_030674115.1. Classification (NCBI taxonomy): domain Eukaryota; kingdom Metazoa; phylum Arthropoda; class Insecta; order Coleoptera; family Coccinellidae; genus Micraspis; species Micraspis discolor. The sequence goes on from JARTUT010001740.1 coordinate 10,729,767, forward strand.
AAAGTTGTTCCGACATCTTCTATTAAATCGACTCTGGTGATTAAATGCTGACCAGTCAAGACATCTACTAAGACCTCTGCTGCACAAGCTCCGTATATGGGGTATGGTTTTACAAATGGAGCAGTTGGAGAATATCTGAAAAAATCATTTTTTTGTTATATTTTTATATAATATTAGGAGTCCAATAGTCCAATTTTTAGTTATGTGGCAGTCATCATTTATAATCTATATGATTAATGTTTAATGAAAATTTAGCCAGATAAGTTTCACTGCATTTGGTAACTTGCTGCCGAGCTTTATCATTCTGCAGAACTACTTTTTAATCGTATTTCACACTGTGATAGGCTAAATCAAATACATTCAAGTCGATACTGTTCACCATTAATGGCTTCACCCAATTTCACTAGCCCATAATTATTAATAATAAGTGATCCAACTAAATATACAGCATTATGATGCCCATAGACTACGATTCCTATCGCCACGATTTTTATCGGCGCTACGAAAATCAGGAAGCAACAGAAATATAGTATAATCGACGATCAGAAACAACGGCTTAGTGCAAAACATTTCTGTTTTGAACGCCAATTCTACGGTTTTGAACGCCAATTCTAATTGCGGCGATTAAAATAGATAGAAAAAACGAAAAGTATGGATCAGTGGATCAGTGGATATTTGGTCCAGGCGACGATATGGAAAAACAAAACCAGGAATAGCCAATTTCTTGCAGAGTCTACTCGAAAATTTTGAAAAAAAATGAGATGAATTATTGAAACAACCAACATAATACTAACTGTGCACTGGCAGTCAAATATGTGAAATTACTGTATGCATCTGCAACTAATTGCTCCCAACTTTGAGATCCATCATCTTTTTGTATGCATCTGCAACTAATTGCTCCCAACTTTGAGATCCATCATCTTTTTTGTATGGCTTCATACGTTCCAGCAATTCATCACAAGCCTTGTCGATCCCCTACAAATAATTTATTGAATTAAATTTCAGAGTTAGATATTCAAAACGTAATGAATATTCACAATGAAAATTATCTAAATTTTAACCGTACACACTTCATTCAAGATATAAAGGGTCTTTCAACAAGGACTTTGTCTTTTAATCGTAGCCACATCTACCATATGACAGCATTGACAGTTAGTTTTTTGACATATTCGTAGTAGATGCTTTGGCAATTGTTTCAATGAATTCAGTTTCGCTCGAAAATCGCATTATAACCCACTATGAAAATAGTGGTTCTGTTAAAATTACATTCCGTAAAATTCCTGATATTTTCGGACAACATAATCGACCTTCTTAGAACGCTATTAAGAATTTGGTCGCTAAATTTGAGTCGATGGGATTGGTACAAAATGTGTCAGCACCAACGCGTGTTGAACTGAAAACACCGCAGCCGTGAGCCACAGTGTTGAAGAAAATCCAAATTTGTCAATTTCTCGACGTTCTCAACAACTGGGGTTATCCCAAACCACCACATGTTAAATTTTGCATGAGGATTTGGCTTTGAAGCCTTATAAGATATTAAAAAAAAAAACTGCCTTTATTATTATTATATATTAACACCTCAATTTTGACCTATCATTGATGACATGGATATCACTGACATGTGGTTTCAACAACACAGTCAATGAAACGATCAATTCATTGCAAACCAAATTTACTGATCGCATAATTTCACGAAATTCGGCTGTTAAATGGCCAGCCATATCGTGTGATTTAAAACCACTGGATTATTTTTTGTAGGGCTGTCTCAAGGACAGAGTGTATATAGAGCCACTCGAATTAATTGCAGCCTTAAAACTCTTAAATCTGTGATGTAGTTGTCGAAATAAACCTGACATTTTGCAAAAAGTGATTGAAAATTTCGACTTTATTTTGTTTCAAAAAACAACGTTTTTGTTGAAAGACACCTTATCTTCGAATGTTTAGAGGAGTGAGCAAATAATACGCTATAAAAAATTAAGAGTGGATACTCAAGAACAATTACCACACTTTCCTGCTGTCTCAATTTATTATGCAATTTGTTTTTAATTTCTACAGGATTTTTCTATACACCATTTTTTCTAACGATTTTTCAGTTTTGTGTTGACAATGTTTATCCAAGAACAATGTCTATCGAAGAACAAAATCTATCGAGGAACAATGTCTATCGAGGAACAATGTCTATCGAGCAACAATGTCTATCGAGGACAATGTCTATCGACGAAGCATTGACTTCTGAAAATCAACTCACGAAGGATTAAAGAATCAATAACTTGATGAAGTATGATAAGACGAATTACTAAAACTTTTTGATCAAGTAGGTCCATATTTTGTATATTATTTGAACCAAAATTGATGAGAATATTCTTCTTCTGACAGTATCTCAGCAAATTCCTAATGCTGTCATTTCTGCTACTTCTTGTTTATATTTTTCTATATAAATAAGTTATTAGGTGTACAAATAAGTTTCCGCGGTTTGTCAAAATATGGCCCCACCAGAAGGTTATGGAGAAATTGTCAGATGTAAAACGTAATATCCCAAGTTTAGTCATCTGGCAACACCATAACCTTAAAGTACTAGTGATTCCGTATCAGCATCACGTAATTTTTTTCGTGCAAAAATGTCAAGTTTTATTCCGAATAAGCATCATTTGCGGGAATTTTTGATTTACTTCTTTAATGTGAAAAAATCTGCAGCTGAGGCGCATCGATTGCTTCTAGAAACATATGGTGAAGCTGCTTTAAGTGAGAGAAGTTGTCAGGAATGGTTTCAAAAGTTTAAGAACGGTGAGTTTGACGTTAAAGACAAAGAACGCAGTGGAAGGCCGAAAGTGTACGAAGACATGAAATTAGAAGCACTATTGGAGGAAGATTCGTCCCAAACGCAAAAAGAACTTGCACTTACTCTACAAGTGACTCAACAAGCAATTTCACATCGTTTAAAATCGTTAGGAATGATTCAAAAACAAGGAAATTGGGTTCCATATGAACTAAAGCCGAGAGACGTTGAACGCCGATTATGCATGAGTGAAATGCTGCTTGCCAGGAATAAAAAAAGAGTTTTTTGCATCGTATAGTCACTGGTGACGAAAAATGGATTCACTACGATAATCCAAAGAAGAGAAAGTCATGGGTTAAGCCCGGCGAACCATCAACATCGAGAGCTAAGCCGAATATTCATGGAAAAAACTCATGCTGTGTATTTGGTGGGATCAGCTTGGTGTCGTGTATTATGAATTGCTGAAACCAAGCGAAACCATTACTGGAGCTCTCTACCGAACACAATTGATGAGATTGAGTCGGGCACTTAAGGAAAACGCGCCCATTACTACTCCAGACACGACAAAATTATTCTTTTACACGATAATGCTCGTCCACATGTTGCGGCGCCGGTAAAAACATACTTGGAAACACTCAACTGGGAAGTTTTACCCCACCCGCCGTATTCACCAGACTTAGCCCCTTCTGATTATCATCTGTTCCGGTCGATGGCACATGGTCTGTCTGAGCAGCGCTTCACATCATATGAAGACACCAAAAATTGGGTAGATTTGTGAATAGCGTCAAAAGATGAAGAGTTTTTTCGACGGGGTATCCGAATGTTGCCAGAAAGATGGGGAAAAGTAGTGGCAAATGATGGAAAATACTTTGAATAAAACGTAATGAACTTTTCCTTTACAATAAATTCCTAATTTTTTATAATAAACCGCGGAAACTTATTTGTACACCTGATATGAATAACTTGAAATAATGAAGGTGCAATGTTGTTCTCAGGTTTGAAACAATAATCAATATCACTCGAGAAAGTTTACGTATTTTAGTTTTCAACTGATAGTACTCACATAACAAACAGCTTCTGATGTCATACTTCCACCAGTTGCAACACAATTAGATGAAATCATTGTGTTGCTGGGAAATACATTGACTTTTTCCAGAGCAATGTTAAATTTGTAAGCACAAACTTGGGCAGCCTGTAAAAAGTAATCCATTGAAAGACATTTGATTAATACATTTGAATTTATGTATTTTTAACTTTTGTTTTCGTCACAAAGACCACGAGACAGCAACAGATTTATTAGAACAACGCATTGTAACTCATACGATGAATTTCATTCTGGTTAAACTATTTAAATCATTGTTAATTCTACTCAAAAAATTACTTCTTCAATTAATAAGGCATCCCTAATATAAAAAGAACAAGGTTGTAAGAAGAGGACGTTTAAAGAAGCTGGTTTCATACTCATAAGCTCTTTCCAATCAGAATAACCTCTTCGCAAATAAATAATATGTGGAAAGCAGAAAAAAGATTCGAATTGAGAAAAACGAGCTGAATTCATGAAACCAGTAGACGACCTAGCTTCAAACTTTGAAATGTTCTCTAGAACTTTCAAACTGCTTTCAAACAGAGCAAAAATTAGCAAAAACCGATAATCAGCCAATCAGCTTGATTATGAGAGCCTAATAATTACTGAACCACTAGGTTTTGCAAACATCGTGAAAGTAAAATATTGAGTTGTCATTTTAGCAGCATGAAATGATGCCTTGAGATCAAATTCTCACATTTCTTACCATTTAATTTTCACAATGTAATTCCTGAAAAACAATTTTCGATAAAATTTGTTTATATCCCAAGGACAATGGTGGCTTTTTGAAACAATCCTTGCACAAGTCACAGCTTATTGTAGCTGTAACTTCAGTGGTGTCTCTGTTGGTTCAAATGTTTGGATTTTTTTTTTGAATTGTTATTATTTTACGGAGGACGATTTGATTTCTTCCAAAAACATATTGTTTCTTTCACAATCATATTCCAGATAAGATAGAATATTCCTTTCATCAGTTTTACTTCAGATATTACCTTAGTATTTATTCCTTGACCAATTTCTATACCTCCATGACTAATTGTTACAGAGCCATCCCCATGAAATATGGAAACGGTTACATTGATTGCACCAAAAGGAGTAAAGGCGTAGTCCATTGGTACAACTGAAATTCCTCTTTTCTTCCAACGGTTATCCTGAAATAAAATCGATTTCTGATTGAAATAAAGAACAAAAATTCAAACATATACACAACACAACAATCATGTGAAAAACCGAATTTCAATTCAGGAAGAGGAATAGACAAAGCAGGATTTTTTCCAACACTTTGGGCTGAAGCAGCAATATTCTCAGTTATTGTTGGGTCGCATTCACGGGTTTTATCCCCCACTTCGCAATTTTTCTACCAATTTCTGAATTGCGAAGATATTTCACTATGACCTAATTTTTTTTATGAACCCATCTATGCCAGAGTTTCACCATTGTGAATTTCATTGATTTCGATGAGTTTTTAGAGCGTGTATCGTACCATATTTATTGAAAACGTCATTACTATTCGCCAAATGTCAAAAATTACACTTCAAATGTGGCTGTCGTTTTACATCTTTATACAGGGTGAGTCTTTGACCACTGCGTTTCGATTGCAGTTTACCTCAACTCTAGCTCACTCAATAAACATTCTCGAGAATATGTGTTTCAGTTTTAATCGTAGTTTTCATGTAGTACAAGATCCTGTCACCAGAAAAAATGTTTGAGGTAGGCTTTGCTGCGCTCTGCGAAGTTGGGACGACTAAGTAGCTGACTGACGAATTCGCTGACCATTGCTTTTTGACTCTCTATGGTCGCGTATGTTTCAACATTCTCACCTCTGGCTGAAGCGAATTCTTTGGTACATGATCAATTGTACAAAACGGATATGAAATGTATACAAAATGTCATAAAAAAAATTTGCTCTCACCTTATTGAAAGCTTCTATCTCACGCTTTCTTTTATCAATATCTGCCCATTCTTTCAAATCACCAATGTAGTCCATCAGCTTACTTCCACTGGGAATGTTATTGATTCTGACGTCCACTGGATCTAAACTAGTTTCATAAGCAATTTGATCCATTATGGATTCGATAAATGCCAACCCTTCCAATGAACCTAAAAAATAACAAAGTGCGGGCTTCACACTCCTCCTCAGATGCAATGTAACAACAGCATTCGAAACACTATCAAAAGCAATAAAACCGATGATAAAGTTGATGATGAAAATCAGAGAATGAAAAATTACCTATACGGAGTACCTTTCGAAAAACATCAGAGATAAATTACATCTTCGTATAGAACATATGAAGAAATGCCAAATGATTTTTCCAAGGATAGATACTAATTGGCTCAACCAGCTAAAATGAAGAACATCATAGAATATGGAATTGTGCGTTTGCAATAAATGACAAGAACGTAATCGAGAAAACTTAGATTCATGATCTAAAATATTTTAATTGCCGATTATCGGTTACATTTCACATGATAATTGTTTTGTTACTCTTGAGTTGTCGATCTAATCGCTATTTATCATAGTTTCGTTCATATTGGCGTTGAATTACATTATCTTACCTGGAGATCTTGCCCACGTATTAGCTGGAGTGTCAGTTTTTGTACGATAGTAAATAATGTCATAAGGATCTGAACCATAGTTAGCTGTTATAAGATCAAATATATTTGACAGGTTGAACATTTCGTTTCCTCCAACTCCATGATCGCTATACAATGTTGCATTCAAATGCTGAATTACCCCACCATCACTGCATTCAACTTTGTAATCAGCAGAAAATGGAAACCTTTTTCCAACGAATTCCATATTTTCCTTTAATGTCAGAGCAACCCTTACTGGTTTACGGGTCAACCATGCTGCTAAGGCAGTGGCACAAGATATTTGAGCATTTCTACTTATCTTACCACCAAAGCCACCTCCACATCTCCTTACTGTAATATTCACCCTGGAGAAGAAGAATGATTTGAAACGACAATAGCATATTATGACAAAAAAACATCACAACAGGTGTAATTGATTATACTCACTTATGATGGGGTATATTTAGCAGTCTAGCGGTTGCTATTTGATTCAGATCCATCCACTGCGTAGAAGGGAACATGTCCAAACCATCTTCTGTTGGCACAACCAGACAACATTGCGTTTCCATGTGGAAGTGATATTGACTTCCAATATCAAATGAGCTAGTTATGGTGTGCTTGACATCATCGCCTAATCAAAATATAATTATTTCATCATTTTAGAATCTTGATTTAAATGATCTCACCGGTTTTCTTAGCTTTTAGTTCTTTCTCCTTGATTAACTTATCTGTAGCTCCAGCTTTCAGTATGTCTCTTATATAGAGGAGCGGGGGATTTTTAGGAGTTTCATAACTCACTTCAATGAGTCCAGCAGCTTCATCAACCACATTCTTATCTGAACCTACCAAAATCCCGAGAGGTTGGTGAAAATATTCAACAATTCCATCAGCGAAAACCTTTTCAACTATATCTATACCAAAGCCAGGTGGAATGAAGTTATTATCACCTGGTATGTCATCTTTAGTGAAAAATTTTTCTACCCCAACTTTTGCCTACAAATTTCTCAACTCAAGAATTGACTAAAATAAATCTTCAAACTCACCAAGGCTTTCGAAGCATCAATCTTTGTAATCTTAGAGTTGGGGGCAGCTTCCGCAAGAATGAGCTTACCAAATAGTTGATGAGGATAATCAGGCATGTCCTCTATATACTGAGCTTGACCTGAAATAAATTGTTCGTTTATGTGGTCTTATTTATAATTGGTTTTTCACCAGATGTTTGAGCCAAGGCTTCAATTTTTGGAATCGCTTTTGTCAACGGATATAGGGATTCGTTGGTTTCATAATCTTGCACTCCATTCGATAGTGGTCTCACCATTTTTTCACCTGCTGTTTTGTTTCTTGGGCTTATTTTACCCTCAGGGGCCATCTTGAGCACAGCCTTGAATATAAATATATATACGATTAGAAATAAATTAGTATTTTTTAATGTATTGGGAAAAACTCGATATCCTCAATTACTAATGAAATTGCTGAATGTTTTTACTTTAAGTACTTGTGTCATTGAATATCGAAGTATTATACAATAGTTCCAGATAAAATGAAGCTAAATTCTTGGGTAAATCCAGGGCAGCAGGAGATAAGTTGAAGTGATCATAGGGTCAGAACATTCCGAGCAAAAATTTAAAACATTTATTGAGATTTAAAAGAATTTTTTCATCACCTAAAGTTTAACAATATTTATGATTCAAAAAATTCATTTTATGATAAATATTACCTTGAAGAAAAGGGATATAGAGAGCTGTTTTCTGAAGTCTGGGTCAGGTTCAGGAAGAACATAATCAGGTTTCAATTCCTCATCGAGTGTTTTGAAAGCTCCTTGTAGGGTGTTGTCGTTGAATAGTTCCTTCCCCTTGAGATACTCTTCTGTTTTGGTGGCGTGCAAGAATTCTGGATTTATGTTACCGATCACAATAGTTGCTTCTTCAACCTTGTTATTGGGATCCAATTTGAAAAGAAATCCTGCATTGATGATAGCATGCGCGTTTTGTGCTCTTGGCATTATCTGAGGAACATAAATGTTAAGCTTAACAATTTGTATTCAGATCAGCTATAAATATTACCTTGTAAGTCTCATATTTATATTCACTCGACAAGCTTGGAATTTGAATAGATTTTATCACCTTCTTGTTCATGTCGAATGTAAGGAATTCGGGAAGAGTCTTAGTTACCTCTGTATTAGTTGTGTCCACTGAAAATTTTATGTGTATCAAAAATGTTTTACTATGTTTCGAGAAATCGAAAATCAATTGATTTAATTACCGATTACCAACTTTGCACCAAATGTTTCAAAGATGAGGAATACATCGGAAGGAAATTCATGGTGATAATGTTTCATCATCAGATTTCCCGCTAAACTTCCAAACTGAAATAAAAAATTATATAGCAATGAGAATCTGATAATATAATTTGTGAATAATATTCACATATCGGAATTTTGAGGAAAATGTCTGTATTTCCTGTCCTCTGAATGTTTTGGAAATATTAATGAGAAATTGATAAGGTAAAACCTCATCATTTTAAGGAGATGATTCACTATAATCGAAAGTATTATGGAAATGTATTCCAAGGAAGGTAAAAACTGGCTGCAAAATCTCAGAATTTAGGATAATCTATCAATCAGTTGGTTCAAAATATTCGAACTCAAGGTATATACATACCTTGAAATTTGTTACTAACATCAAACACATGGCAAGCACAGACAAAAAATACCCGATACAGACAGGGCATATTTATCTTTTGAAAAACTTTCTTGAATTCATAAGTCAATGTGCCAAATATTCGGGATCACATGATTACATAAACGAAGTTTCGCGAATTAGGCATAATTCTTTACTTACATTTCTCACAGGAACATTGGCAATGAGATCGATATGATCACCCATAGTTTTCAAATGTGCAAATTTTGGATTTGACTCAGCGGTCTTGTAAAACATTTCCATTGTAGCAGTCAATGACATGCCACCCCCTAAAGAAAGAACACCATCTTTTATTTCAAATGTTGTCAATTCCTTCACCTCAATGACGTCAATGTAAGTTTGTGGAGTGGGCAACTTGTAAACACCTGGAAACCATCATTTTATAATTCATTAAATCTAAGTGGTTCGATTTGTGGTAGTGTTTTACCTTTCGCAGTGTTTCCAGCTACCAACATATAAGGATCATCTTTGATTGTAGCCAAATTATCTAACAGATCTTTCAGATTATAAACTTTGGTCCATGTCTTTTCTGCAAAGCTGATTTTAACAGGGGTGCTATCCGTGTCCACTCTGAAATTTTCATTGGTTTTACATGGAACTATATCTTCAATATCTGGATATTTTCCCAATAATTCAGGTGAAGCATCTGAACAGAGGGATTTGAAAGCTGACATTATTGGTCGATAACCAGTACATCTGCATATATTTCCTCCGAAGGAATTTTCGACTTCTTTCATAGTTGGTTTTCCATTCTCCAAGAGAGCAAACATATTCATCACCATACCAGGCGAACAAAATCCACATTGCGTACCATTAAAGTCAGCCAGAGCCTTCTGAACTGGATGGAATTTGGTTAATGGATTGCCAATTCCTTCAACAGTATCTATTTTCCATCCATGGCAAGTTAAAATGGATACCAAGCACTGAAAGAGATCATCATGTATTAAATAGTCTCAAAATTCATTTTCGCAACATAATTCTGATTAACTAATGAAAATCTAACTTTTTTGCTTCAGTATCCCCCGACATAAGGATAAGTCATAAACAATGATATCGATTTGTACAGCTAATTCCTGAAGCCATATGAAACACTTTTTTATACCTTATCTATTTAGCTATCGGTCAGCAAGGTGGTTTTACTCAATTGTGACCAAAGATTTTCTATCAGAAAGTAAAACTCAATTGATTTAGACCTTTGGGTAAAACTATAGCTCACTCTTCTACTAGTTTTTAAACTAAAACAAGTACGCAAAAACATAGAATCCTACAATACAACCAGAAAATTGATTCAATTTTCGGTAAAAATTTAAAAATTATAGACATTGGGCAAAAGTGAGTAGGGAGACCGGGGCTGGAAGTGACAGGGTAGGTAGTTCAGTGGCAATGGTCGCGAAACAAAGAACGCAATACTGACGTTAGAAAGGGACAAATACTCGCCGCCGTCGGCTAGCACACCGCGAGAGCCAGTGGTGCCAGCGTTTTTGTGAAAGAAGCCCGCGCGTGCCGCCATAAAAATCGCAGGTTAGTAAAATTTTACACTTTTCGTAATATTGGTTTGCAACCTATGTTCCATAAAGACAAAGACGTCCATGTAGTGATATTTACGCCCTAATGCTTTCGTTTAACAATGAATCTACGTTTATACAGCTATGTTTATTGGCGTTTTCACTGCATAACCTTAAAAGGTCAGATTTGGCGTTGGGGCTAAAAGTTACATTTGCGCGGGGCAGGTTGTGATTTGTCACTACCTGCCCTGTAGTGCTTGTTACCGACTGAAATAATTTGTGCTATATTGTTTTGGTCTTTTTTTGTAGGATGAGGACGTATATAAGAAAAACAGAGCGGGGAAAAATATCTAAAGATATTTATGAACAAGCAGCAGCTATTTTGGAGGAGGACAAAACTAAAAAAATTCGTGGCATCGCAAAAGACTTCCGGATTATGTCATATGTCGCTAACAAGATACTTAAGGAAAAGAAAAGAAGCAAAAGAGAAGGGGACACCTATGGAATCTCTCACAGTCGGGTAGCAGAGGAATAGGCAGTTTTTAAAAACGAACAAGAAGCCGTTTTGGTGAGTTACTTAATTAAATGCAGCCAAATTTATTACGGATTGACGCCGAAGGATGTCAGGCAGCTGGCATTTGCTTGTGCATTTAAGCACAACATTGTAATGCCGCAATCGTGGCTTGACAAAAAGAAGCAGGGTCTGATTGGCTAGCAGCATTTCTTAAACGCAACCAGTCGTTATCTATAAGAACACCAGAGGCTACTAGCTTGAGCAGAGCCACGTCATTTAATAAAACGAATGTTGAAAATTTCTTTTCTAAATTGGCTGAAGTGTTGGATAGATATGAATTTCCTTTGTCACGCATCTGGAATGTAGACGAAACAGGTGTGACAACAGTACTGAAACCTAGAAAAATTTTAGCTCCAAAGGGATCTAAACAAGTTGGTTCCATTACATCAGCAGAGAGAGGGACTCTTGTAACTCTTTGCGTAGCAGTAAATGCAGTGGGGAACTCGGTGCCATGTATGTTTATCTTCCCACGAATTAAATACAGGGACTATTTTGTTCGCGATGGTCCTCCAGGCTGCATTGGCGCCGGAAACTCAAGTGGCTGGATGACTGGAATTCAAAATATTTATAAAACATTTCATAGATAATGTGAAACCATCTCCATCCGACCCAGTTCTCTTATTATTGGACAATCATTCTTCACACTTGGACATTGAGGTCATCGAAACAGCTAAAGAAAACAATGTGGTATTGCTGTCCTTCCCACCACATTGTTCACATAAGCTCCAGCCTCTGGATGTGGGGATCTACGGACCATTCAAAAATTACTGTGCCAGTCAACAAGATGGTTGGCTTAGAAACAATCCAGGCAAGACAATGACTATACACGACATTCCATCAATAGTGAAAAATGCTTCACCCTCGGCATTAAATCCAACGAACATCATCAACGGATTTAAAAAGACTGGTATTGCACCATTCAATAAAGATATTTTTCAAGATGAAGACTTCTTGTCTGCTTTTGTTACTGACAGACCAATAGACGAAACAATTAACTCTAACGTCGAAAATGTCGCTGTTACAGCACAGAACACGGAGGCTGAAACTTCAACTCCATCTTCTCCTCATTCTCCCATAGAGAGTACCATGGCAGAACCCGAAAGCTTAATTTTTACTAACCCAGTTGCTGGTTGTAGCAAAGATATTATGCCCAATGAAAATAATTTTTCTCCCGAGATTATTCGGCCTTATCAAAAAGCCGCTGCGAGAACAACCAAAATAACACGAAAAACTCGCAAGTCAGCAATTTTAACAGATACGCCTGAAAAAAATGCTTTGGCACTGGCACAGAGTAACAAGCAGGAAAATAAATCCAAAAAGGAAAGTCAGCCAAAGGAGGAAAGTCTACAGGAAAGAAGACTAAACAGGAAAATACACATAAGAGAAGGAAAACAAGTAATGAAAAAAAAGTCTTGCTGTAAAGAGGAAAGTATTACATGACACTGACGAAGAAAGTGAAGTAGAGGATGGTTATTTTTGTCTGATATGTTGTGATCCTTTTGATCCGAAGCAATCTGGTGAGGAATGGGTCCACTCTGAAATTTTCATTGGTTTTACATGGAACTATATCTTCAATATCTGGATATTTTCCCAATAATTCAGGTGAAGCATCTGAACAGAGGGATTTGAAAGCTGACATTATTGGTCGATAACCAGTACATCTGCATATATTTCCTCCGAAGGAATTTTCGACTTCTTTCATAGTTGGTTTTCCATTCTCCAAGAGAGCAAACATATTCATCACCATACCAGGCGAACAAAATCCACATTGCGTACCATTGAAGTCAGCCAGAGCCTTCTGAACTGGATGGAATTTGGTTAATGGATTGCCAATTCCTTCAACAGTATCTATTTTCCATCCATGGCAAGTTAAAATGGATACCAAGCACTGAAAGAGATCATTACGTATTAAATAATCTCAAAATTTATTTTCGCAACATAATTCTGATTTACTAATGAAAACCTAACTTTTTGCTTCAGGATCCCCGGACATAAGGATAATGATATTGATCTGTACAGCTGATTCCTGAAGCCATCAAAACACTTTTTTTATACCTTATCTCTTTAGCTATCGGTCAGCAATGTGGCTTTACTTAATTATGACCAAAGAATCTCTATCAGAAAGTAAAACTCAGTCAATCGATTTAGACATTTGGGTGAAACTATAGCTTGCTCTTCCACTAGTTTTCAAACTAAAACAAGTGCGCAAAAACATAGAAACCTACAATACAACAAGAAAATTGATGACGAGCTAGTGTTGATGATGGAGCTCGTGTTGAATGATTGTTTGGGCTATTACCATCATCTATTGTAGATGTAATGTTTTCCGACGTTTCGATAGACATCTTCTATCTTTATCAAAGAGGAAAAGTAAAAAACCTTCTGAAAATTATCAATTTTCAAAAAAGTTAATATTGACAGAAGTCATGAAAGAAAATGAGCGATGTTATATACTCATCTGTGATATGATGATCTTTTTAAGTTGGATCGAACTATCGGCGTCCAAACTTCTGGCAGATCCATAGATGGAGCACTCATGGAATCAGGTGTTATTTTCATAAATGCTGCTTCTTGCAAGTTTTTCTTCTTTGGATATTATTGATGCTTCATCCCACTTTATACGATGATTCTCATCTACAGCATGTTGGACCAACCTGGATTTGTCGCTGTCTAGTACTCGTAGAAGCTTCTGATGTTCTTTTATTCGTACATTCAGAGGGCGTTCAGTTTCAATTCATATATGCAGTTCTTTGTCCTTTGTGTCTCATTATTAGGCTTAACTTTTGTAAGTTTAGCTCTGATGGTGTCTTGAGTTTTGAATGCAGTCGTTATGTTGTATCTATTTCCAATTCTTCTCATTTTCTCCGACAAACCTTTTACATAAGGAATTACGGTTTTAATGGTCTGATTTATATCTGTTGGTTCAGGTTGACTTTCTCTTGTTCGTCTAGCTTTTTTTAATATCTTTTTGGGGTAGCCATTGCTTCTAAGAGTTTTCGAGATGTTATATTTATTTCTTCATTTTGGTCTTCTTCAGTGGTCACCTGTTGTCGTTTATATTTTCTTTTCATTATTCATTTCCATCCCTATCCTGGTTTCTTGGTTGCCTTGCCCTGAAGAAGTCAATAAGCAGAAACACGTGTCGGCAAGTACCTTCCATCCATTTCCCATAATTTCTGCATTCCTGCGGTTTAACCCATTATCCATCCTTTTTCAATATCTAATTTCACCGCATTATCTTCTCTTTGAACGTAATTCCTTATGTAAAAGGTTTGTCGGAGAAAAATGAGAAGAATTGGAAATAGATACAACATAACGACTGCATTCAAAACTCGAGGCACTATCAGAGCTAAAATTACAAAAGTTAAGCCTAATAATGGAACACAAAGGACAAAGAACTGCATATATGAATTACCTTGCGAGTGCGGAAGATCTTACATCGGAGAAACTAAACGCCCTCTGAATGTACGAATAAAAGAACATCAGAAGCTTCTACGAGTACTAGACAGCGACAAATCCAGGTTGGTCCAACATGCTGTAGATGAGAATCATCGTATAAAGTGGGATGAAGCATCAATAATATCCAAAGAAGAAAAACTTGCAAGAAGAAAAATCAAAGAAGCAGCATTTATGAAAATAACACCTGATTCCATGAGTGCTCCATCTATGGATCTGCCAGAAGTTTGGACACCGATATTTCGATCCAACTTAAAAAGATCATCATATCACAGATGAGTATATAACATCGTTCATTTTCTTTCATGACTTCTGTCAATATTGACTTTTTTGAAAATTGATAATTTTCAAAAGGTTTCTTACTTTTCCTCCTTGATAAAGATAGAAGATGTCTATCGAAACGTCGGAAAATATTACATCCACAATAGATTATGGTAATAGCCCAAACAATCATTCAACAACAAGAAAATTGATACAATTTTCGGTAAAAATTATAAAATTATAGACATTTTGGCAAATTGATATGCCATCTATTCTGATTAACATACGTCCTAAATACTTGTTCTCTTGATGAAATTAAGTGGGTAGGCAATACACGGCGTATTCTTGAATAAAACAAATTTTTTGCACAAAAAGGTTAATTATGTGTCCATCATGACGAATCGAATCATTTCACGGTGAAGGCCAATGGATCAACCTAGAAAAACACCGTATCACCTACCAATTAAATCATACTAAACGAAATAACCTTGAAATTCAAATGTAAATAATGATTTAACAACTAGGTAAGCACTATTTGTAGAATCCATGTTGTCGAATCTCTACCTACGATAATATTGAAGCGAATGACCAGGTTTGAAGTGAGCGTCAAGATACAAATGTCTCGATAGGGAACGTTTGTTGTTGAGAATGAGCCTTTATTTTTTGTTGTTTATTTGCTATGACATCTGTGAAACATATTTAGTCATTGAACAGACAAAATCATTTTTTTTAATGTCGAATTTTGTTGAAAGTGATGATTTGCGGAAAGCATTAATTTTTTGTTTTCATTTGAAGAAAATGTTGCAGAGTCGCATCGACTGCTTGTCGAGGCATATAGTGACAGAAGCAACACGCAAAAGATGGTTTCAACGTTTCAGAAATAATAATTTTGATGTGAGAAATGAAGAAAGTGGAATACCACCCAAAAAGTTGGTAAATGGCAGAAATGTTGAATGTTGTACAACAAACAATTTCTAACCGTTTAAAAGTTGTGGGAAAGATCCAAAAGTGTGGAAAATGGATGCCACATGAATTGAATGAAAGACAGATGGAAAGCCGAAAAAACACTTTGCTTCAAAGACACGAAAGAAAATCAGTTTTGCATTGGATTGTTACTGGCGATGAAAAATGCATTTATTTTAAGAATCCTTAAGGGAAAAAAATCAGGGGTTAATCCAAGACACCAATCAACATCGACTGCAAAACCATATCGATTCGACAAGAAGACAATGCTGTGTGTTTAGTGTGACCAAAAAGGTGTGGTATACCAGACAATCTCCTAAAACCTGGTGAAACCGTTAATAATGATCGTTACTGACAAAAAATGATCAATTTGAACCATGCATTGATCGAGAAACGACCAGAATGGGCCTGAAGACACGGCAAGGTAATTTTGCTCCACGACAATGTACCTGCATACAAATCAAAACCGGTTCAGGATAAAATCAAAACACTTGACTGGGAGCTGCTACCCGTCCCGCCGTTTTCACCAGACTTCTTCTGACTATCATTTGTTTTCATCGATGGGACACGCATTGACTGAGCAGCCATTTGATTCCTAAGAGGTCGAAAATTCGGTGTCTGGCAGGTTTTCTTTGAAAGACGAACAATTTTATTGGCGTGGTATCCACAAATTGCCAAAATGGTGGTCAAAATATGTTGAATACAATGGCCAATCCTTTGAATGAAATGTTTTTACTTTCCTATAAATAATTAGTGCTTTATTTTCACAAACAAAAAAACGCTCATTTCATACGGGTATACCTGATATATCTGATTCGTATCAAACATAGAATTTTAAAAATATTCCTAACTTTTTTTCAAATCTTGATATTTCAGAAGTTATTTTCCAGATTTTCTCCAATGTTATATATGTTATACTGAAATTTCATCATTTGAAGGCCAATCCTGCTCAGATACAGGAGTTGTTCAATTCATCAAGTCCAAGAACTACAATGCTAAAACCTTAGTACTAATACTATTCGTTTCATTATTATCAATGAAAAATGGTATCGCTTGTTATACCCAATAAATGTTAGTCTTTAGTACTTTTCCAAAAAATGGCAAACCTGTGGAACGATGATCTTTATCTAATTCATGATAACGATAACATCAAGATACTCAAATTCTTATCAGTAAACAATTCGAACATTTCCAATAATGACGATTTCGAAATTGTTTTTTTTTCAAAATCTTAAAATTCACTTGAAATAGAAATATCTCATAAACATCGAATATTGAACACACAAGACTCAGTTTGATTTTAACAACGCCTTCTGAATCTTCAGCTCAGTAAAGTATGATTCACAAGAGAGACATATTTAGAGGTTTTCAAATCTAATATATCATTATCCATCATTTCGAAGATAATTCAAAAACTCACTGAATTGACTGCCATAACTTTATTCTCTCCAGGCTTGGTGACTGCCACAACGCATGCTCCACATCCACCCTCATAGCACATCCTCTTGGTGCCTTTGAGTTTCATGTGATGTCTTAAATAGTCATTGAGGGTTGTGTCCGGAGCAATATCATCGCTTTTAACTGTGAAACATATTAATATACATATATATAATCAGTTGATCACTTCCAGCTAGACCCAGTAATCAGAAAGGTCCAAATAGCAATTTTAGATTCAACAATGAATTGAGACCTCAGTTTTCAAATAATACTCACCCGTATGTTGTTTACCATGGATGGTGAACTTTATTTTATCTCTTTTAACATCGCCTTCATTTGGACTAGTTATAGAACTCCACAACCAGCTCATGTTGAAATGAAGGGATTATTACAATTTTTAAAGCTTCAAAACTTCCCAATTAATGCATAGTGGAACCTGCAACAGACCAAAACATTCAGAACTCCAAACATCTATCTATTTAAATAATTAACTTAAATATAAACCAATGGTTCGAGTGCATAATTCATTGATTCATAAGATTTTTTAATAAATTGCTAATCTGTTGATTATTTATAATATTTACTTTAGACGTCATTCAGTTACTTCGACTAATGTTGTTCATGAAGAATTATGACGATAAATGATATGAATATGTTAACGAAGGAATTAAAAAAAACAAGGAATATTTCTTCGAACTTACCATACCAAACCTGAATAAAACTGAACGAATGGAATTATAATATTTCAGTTAAAAAAAAAAACAGAATTTCAAAATGATATTTATGAGAAAAAGTTGCTTTATTTTACTTATAGATTATGGGAAAATTGTGGTTATTTGTACATTGAATAGATAGTAGTAGTAGAAGATAGTAGAAGACAAATTAGGTATGCATAAACATTTTCAAGAAAAGCGTTACTCACCTTTAAAAGGATATGAATACCACTCACGCCTTTCCGCAACTATTAAGTACCTTATTGTATTATCAATGACTAAATTAATCAGAGTGTTGTTATCTTGAGAAATGATTTTTTTAGATGATCACCTTGTCGAAATAAGTTTATTGTGATCAATACATTTAAATTTTATTGAAGTTATGGTGTAAAATCATAGCTATTTTCGAGAAAGAGTACCAATACATATAAAGAATGATATGATATGATAGTTTTGTGCTAGTATTTTCTAGAGCTTATCACAATCGGAATGATGCAGGTTCCTCAAAGAAGATATGAAATATATCGTAGTGTCAATATAAAAAACTTTTTATCAACCTTGTGCAAAATTACCTATCGGTAAATAAGACAAGGCATTTCCTTACCGGCAATATTATGTTGATGCTAATAACTCGGATAAACCGGTATTAGTTCAATAAAGCATAGAAAAGATTTTGTTTTTCCGATACATTGACCCCGTATGAATGCATGTGGTATGTACAGTAAGCATTTATGTAAATACATTTAGAAATAATTATTTTAGATCAGAAGCAAGTCCTCTGTGAGTTGAGAAATTCAAATGCAGGTTTGGTATTCAAGGGTTGCCTTTTATATTTTGGAATTAGAGAAAAAAACAAATATTAATAATCGAACATCGCTTTATTGTTTTTCAAAATATTATCCTTTAAGATCTATACACTTAGGCATGCGTTTGAACCAATTGTCGAAGAACTTTTGCCACTCTGATTGAGGTATCTCCAAAACATGCATTCTGAACGCATCAACTTCTTCTTCAGGTGTCGAAAAACGTTGACCTCTCATTTTGTTTTTTACGTACGGTAATAAAAAGTAGTCATTCAGTGCCAAGTCAGGACTATACGGCGTATGACTCATCATATATATGCTCTGCGTATTCTGGATTTGTTGAGAAATCAGAAGATAATTTGGTCACTAATTCGCAGGATTTTTGGTTATATTTGAATTCCAAAAATAATAAAACGCGTATTCAGGGAGTTATGTTTAATGGTGATGATACGTTCAATACTCCGGGAACGCTTGTAAATGCTTTTGCGGATCATTTCAGTGGTGTGTATAAGAGCTCTGGTGGTGGGAACTCGGGTGTTGATTCTTATGGTCGGGGAAGCCGTTCGATGGATCCCTCTAGATATCTGCATGTTCAGGAGATAACAGTGGAGCAGTTGCTCGGGGCAGCCGGGAAACTCAAAAATAAGCTGAGCTTTGGTCCTGACAATATTCCATCTGGTGTGGTCAAAAAACACATAGATTTATTCTGTCGTCCATTGCTGCTGATATATAACTTAATTTTAAAAACTAAAAAATTTCCTGAACTGTGGAAGACCTCACGTGTTTGTCCTGTATTCAAGTCAGGTAAGGTTGCGAATATCAGAAACTACAGGCCCATCGCTCTTGTATCTGTATTCTCCAAATTGTTAGAGATTGTCCTCTTTGACCTGATCTACTTCCATGTACACAGCCGCTTGTCAGAGTCCCAACATGGTTTTATACGATCTAGGAGCACTGTCTCAAATCTTTGTACCTTCACACAGTACGTTTCGGACTCAATGGATGATCACAGTTAGGTTGATGTAGTTTATGCTGATTTTAGCAAAACTTTTGACAAAGTGTCCCATACACATCTTTTGGCGAAGCTGCATGGGTTCGGTATTTCTGATGGTTTGCGACAGCTCTTGGGATCTTATCTGGATGGCAGACGGTTGTATGTGGAATATGAGGGTGTAAAATCAATCAGTTTCATAGCCTGTTCTGGAGTTCCACAAGGTTCCAACCTGGGGCCTCTTTTGTTTCTCACTTTTATTGACGATGTATGCGATATATTAGTATCGATGAAGCTCCTTTTCGCAGATGATCTCAAGTTCTTCAGAGAATTGTCAACACAGGTGATTGTCGCCTACTGCAAGACGATATTGGGCGCCTCTCAGAATGGCGTTCCGCTAACGGACTGCCTTTGAATATTGAAAAATGTGAGGTCATGAGTTACTCCAGGAGGCGGTTTCCTGTTGAGTTTGAATATAAGATTGGAGGGGTGACATTGGTGAGGGTTGTAGAGACTAAAGACTTGGGAGTTTTGTTCCACAACAGGCTTTCGTTTGTCCCGCACATTGAGAGCATTATTTGCAATGCAAATAACTCAAGGGGCTTCCTTTTTCGCAACTGCCGGGAATTTTCAAATTTAAAAGCTGTACAAGCGGTGTATTTCTGCTTAGTTCGAAGTAAGCTATAATACTGCAGTGTTGTATGGAATCCATACCACAATAAATATATTACAGTATTGGAGTCCGTTCAAAGAAAATTCTTGAATGTATATCAAGAGGTTTAAGGCTTATCCAGTTCATCCCGACCATTGCTCTTTGTTGAAAGAGTTTGATTTCACTAGTCTGAGGAAGCGAAGAGAAGTTGCTGATGCGATTTTTGCTTATAAATTAATTAATAACATTATTGATTCAGCGTTCTCTTCTGGATTTCAACGTGCCTCGACTCTCCTCAAGATACAAGAGTTCACAGCACCATTTCCACACCCCTGTGGTGTCGATGTGTAGAAGCTTGAATAATATTCCTTCAGTAGATGTTTTTTTCATGTCAGTTGGTGAGTTAAGAAGGCAATTGTATTGTCTATTTGAAAATTGAGTTGCTGTTAATTTTTATTTGTCACCAACTGTCATTTTCTGTGTTTGTTTATATAAGATATTTTAGTGAATTATTTACTCCTGTAACTGGGCATATTATGCCTGTTGGATGTAATATTTAAATAAATAAATAAATATCTCAAATAGATGTTCTGAGTGCTCAAAAATGCAATAGTTTGAGATGTGTGAGAGATCGCATTGTCGTGATGAAGGGTGATCTGTCTTCGGCGGTTGGGAAGACAACCGGCAAACAAATGGTTGTGTACCTACCCCTCAGAATTGCGTAGTTTTAGTGGTACGATTGCGACATGTCTAGTTACAGAGGTTAGACCCAGACAGTAGTATATTATTTCGGAAAATGTTACCTTCCAAAATGTTAGATGACGGTAGCAAAACATGTTCATCAAAAAAAAAATTCAAAAAACTGAAATTATTCGTTGACGAGCTTTCACACTGATGTTACATAACATTTTATAACATGATAACACTTCATAACAGTGAATCACATTTTGCATCAATATGTTGAAAAAACATTTTTCAACATGCCGAACCAAATTGTTATACTCTGTTATTGATTGCACAAAGTTATAAAATGTCATATAACAATGTAAGAGCACTTTCAGCGGAAAACCAAGTTCGTCTAAAGCCGCTACACATGGTTTAATACCAGTTTGTTACAATGGCAAAAAAAAATGACTGTAAATGACACAAGATATTGTTCATTAATATGATACTGAATTGTCTAACAAAGTTAAATTTATCAATTTCTAGAGGTGGTACTTAGTTCAAAAAATTTAGAAAGCACTGACGTGAGGTCAGATTGCTTTGGCGCTCTTGTTGAGCTACTTGCGAGTAAATATTCAAACCTTAACAAATCTATAAGATCTGTGATGGCAAATCTTTCAATGACAAAGCTCGGACTTCATGACATTTCTATTTTTCTCTTGAGTAAATGAAAAAAATGATCATATCTTCAGAAGGGGAAAAGCTACGACAATGAAATTTGAGGATGAGTAAGATATCGGTAACCTCAATATATATACGGATTTTTATTTAAATCTAAATGAAGTCTTAGGAGATATTAGGTATTGAAAATTTTTTAAAATTTTCTAGCTAGACGATTTCTGTGAAATTTAGCAAGCCATTTCGTTTCAGCCTCCTCAATAACATTCCAAGTATCAACTTGATCGGATGGATATTCTAGTAGTTATTGAGGAAACAAAATTTCAGATGCTCATAACTACTGAACCATCCGACGGATTTGGCCCAATAACGAACTTGACCGAGATATTTGGACAATTAACCTATTCTGAAAATTTGAAAACTCTAGCTGATTCCTTTTGGATGCTAGAGAGGATACGGCCGGACAGACTCAACTTTCGCCACGAATTCTTCATCGGGGAGTCGAACCCAATCGATTGAGACCATTTTCGGCTCGATATTCCAAAATTACAGACATTCGGGCAAAATGATAGGCACTCTGTTCGGGTGAACAAGAACGCCAAAAATTAAAGCCAAAAATACCACTTCAAGGATAGCCGTACCTAGTATATCTATACAGATAAGAGTGAATTACAGACTGGGTTGCTTCTATTTGCTATCTATTTGTATGTATTTCTGGTTGCAGCTTTTTCAATTCTATTTCTGATGTAAATAACCAGCAGTGACGGCTCGTCAGGGTAGGCAGGGTCGGCCGGGCCGACCCAAATGCAACCGAAAAAGAGAAGGTGAAAATAAATATTTTTTTAATGGAAACTTATTTGAAAAATTAATAGTAATATTTAAATCTCGAGAAATTTCCTTAGTATCTTTTCCTCTGCCCTCTATATATCTCATATTTTCACTCAACACATCGAAGTACACATTATTTCGGTCAAACACCTCAAATAATTTTTATTCCAAGTTCCCGCATCTGCCCTTGTACGTAATAACGCAGCTCAGCCAGCCGAGCCACAGCTTTCAGTTTATGATTTCATCTAACACATACGTCGCTCGAAGTTCCTATTATGGAACTCTACAATACCTCGACTGTGACACTTGCGAGGTCGGCCGAGAACCGTTGGCCGTCCCTATGTGAAACGGCAGGCGGGTGAAATTGTTTATTATTATCGATGTTTATTGCAAATATCAAATTGAAAATTGTAATTTAATATCCGACATCTTCATATGTTTATCCTGAATTTGAGATAGAAAGAGAAAACATTATGTATTTAAAATTTTGTCACGTATCCTGTTAATAATTGAAATTTTCACCCTCAAATCTCAAATTACTATTATCATAAGTTCTTGAATATTATTTCAATTTCAGAAAAAAGTGTATTCGTACTGTATGGAATAAATTTTGTGATTTTCTGACCATAAAAATTCATTCTTAGTAACTGTAAATAGCAAAACATTTATTTTTCAAAGACTAGGTCGGCCAAGATACCCTTGGGGAGGGGGTATATGAGAATTGCATTGCCTGTGTTAACACTTTGATTATCAGAGTTCAGTTCACCAGGTCAGTAGTTTGGAGTAAGATGTTAGTGTGTAGGGCTTAGGGTTGTACGACTTTTCGGTTACAAGTTGAATGTGAGTGATCCAGATGGCAAGTGTAAGAGAGGTAATATCAAATTGCGGTGATTTGATTAGTTTTTTAGTAGATAACAGGTTTTCCATTATTAGAATGATTCTAATTGACAGCGTTCACAACATGATGAATATGATTTTAATTTTACTAAGTTTTAAGATGAATTGTTGGACAGTTATACATTTTAGATATGATGATCACTGTATTTGTAACATATAAACTTGAAAAAGGCTCAATGTACGCCGAAACATATGTAGTAAAGTATTTTTTTTGTCACTTGTTTGATAGAAATTTTTCCCTTTTCTATTTCAAAATACGATAATGAAGTTGTAAAAATGAAGATTTTGCTTTTGTTGATGCATAATGATTTTTTGAAAGCCAGTTCTTTACTTCGAATGCATCATCCAATGTTGACAGCAAATTACCAAATTTTTCTACTTTCGTTGTAATTTTTGTGGCATCTGTGAAGGTTACAACAAAAATTTCACCATCGGTTTTCTCTGCATCATTCATATAGAACAAGAAAATAAACTTCCACCTTTTTATTTTTTTATTATTACCATGGTCATGAAGAATGACATGGATCAATAATAAAAAAAATTACTATGAAATCATTCTTTATCATATAAGATCGTCATTCTACATAACTCATTTCTAGTCATTAAATTCTTCATCATTGCAAAACTGGACAAAAGCTCCAAAATTTTTGAAATATTAATTAATGGAGTCATGGTCGAGAATATCAAAATTTGTATGAAAAAATAAGAATATGATTGCGCGGGGAAAATGAAAGCTTACCGCCATTTCACTTAAAATACTAAGAATACTTTTGTGAGAAAATTATTTGTGTTATCAAGTGGGATGGTGAGGAAGATTCATCCGAAAAGTAATCATCTTGTATGTTATCATCGTTAATTGAATTTTGAATTGAAAACAACCAATTAACATTATTATATTTATCTATTTGCTTTGAACCCCTTCGATATTCCACAATATGCATTCAATTCCGGTGCATTATTCCAATGCAGTATTCAATCACGTGATGGATAGATGTAGTAATTAACTGCCAACTTACTCATCTATACTATCTGTATAGAGAAAAAATAAATAAAATAAAATCAAGAATTTTTATCAATTGACACAATACTTATGCTGTTAGGTTCATTGAGATTTCAAAACAACCTATATTTCCGTTTAATTAGCAGAAAAAATCTAATAACTCGATCAAAAGCAAACTCTCAAATAAACAAGGAATCCCTTACAAATTTTCATACTGCTTCTAGGTTAATCCTATTCCTATTGCCCCAATAAACGTTCGTAGCACTCACTAGATCATCAACTCACCGACATTCAACGAGGAGTTTAGTTTGTGTTGTATAAGGAATGTTGAGAACTTGTTTGAACGGTTCGTCTAACATAACTGATCATATGTTCGGCTAGTGATTATTTTTAATAGGAAGATTTGAAATTATCATGATGGTAAATAGTTGATTCATAAGTTACAGTTGAAAGAATTATCGTGCAATTATGCAAATTGAATGATACCAGGAGCACAATGAACTCCTTGTGATTGAATGTGTTTGTTCCTAATGAACATCTCAAATATCTGCAATTTTCGGGTATGGGCGGTTTGCGTATTTCTGAAATGAGGAATCTGGTGGCGACTTTCAGCATTATTGCAGGGATAACATCGTAATAGGTAACTTTAAAAATTGTACTTCTTGGAAGTTTGATCAAAATCTTCTGGTTGTCAGTATTGGGAAGTACCAGATTCATTAAAAGTTTTGGATGCATAACATCAGGAAACACCTCTCAATCAAACAAATATTCTTACTGAATTGATCCACATCTGCCTCTTTTCTCATTTGTGTCACTTTTTGGATAGAAAATGTTATGAAAATATCTGTATTATATTATGTAATGAGGCAACCAAATACACAATATTTAATACGTTAATTTCATAGTTTGAATTTTCACAATTTATTCAAAATGTTTTGGAGTAGTTATTGAAAAAAGAATGAATTAAAAAAACTCTGTAACTTCACAAAATAAGAAATTACCACACAAACTCATAGTTGAAAACTCAGTAAGATGACCATGGGCACCCATATGAAATTTTTCAGAGGGGAGGGGCAACCTGGAGGTAAAGGCATTGCAAACAAAAATCAATCGGTTGCTGAATTAAATATTTAATTGAAAAAATATTACTACTTGTAAAACATTCAATCAGGCCATGATACTTGTACAAGGATAATAAACACGTTACTCTAGTACACACACTTTTTATTAGAACTAAGTGATACACAGAAACTTTAAATCATATTGAACGTCCTTGGATTTTAACAAAATAACAAGGGTAAAAAATATTCTTTACTGACTGCTTTACTGATTGCTTTATAATATTTTTTTTAAAGCTGAGGGTAATCTAAGGAGGCGGGGAGGGGGCTTGCACATAGGTATGGGCGCTCATGATGCATGACAGCAAATTTGTTTTGTTTTTTCATTTTGCCTAATTTCTCCACTGAGGTCGTCACATACAAATATGTAAGCCTTCTGTTAACCCGAATGATGAATTCAGCATTATTCGTAACCGAACTAATAGGAATTTTCTCATATAATTTTAATAAATTTATTACCATTGTTATTCGAAATACCAATTTATAAACACTAGACAATTAGCGATTTTCTTATTAATCATGAAATATTTCATTCATTGAAGAGCGATTCATAATAAATAGTGATAATAATTTTATTCACGATAAGAACAATTCAAAAAAACAGTAAAATAATTATTCATTGTAAGAAAAATACTCATCAAGCAGAGGACAGCTTGTGTGTGAAAGTTACATAAAAATAATTGAAAAAATTGGTGCCAATATATCAAAATCAGTAATCAGTGTCAATATAAAAACCAATAAACAAATTTTACAAATAATCGATAACACTTTTTCCTATTACGATCTTTAACATCAATAACTATAATAACTTACAAAAACAAGTTATAGCCCGCTCCCAAAATAAAGGCAGTCGAAGAACTATAAAGTATATTGTTTGAAATCGTTCAAACTGTTCATGAAAGTGTGCTCCACAGAAGTTGGTCCATCTGAAATAATTATTGCTTTAATTCAACATCCATTTCTTTTTCAATATACATAAAAAATTCAATTCAAAGAATTTCTACTATGGAATATAAGGAGGGATGAAATGAATTGGTTTTACATTGCCGTTTGTCCAATTATGGAATCTGGGTAACGTCGAATACTTCTCGATAAAAATCTATTAGGGTTCAATTTTATTATATTTGAACTTGCTGTTATAGTTTTAAAATTTACACAATTCAGTATTTGTGATTTTTCACCAACTGCGAAAATGGATCAGCGCCATTCCAATTTTTCTGATAAATTAAAAGTAAGCTCAGAATAAGAATGAGCATAAGAAATTGTCCTAGATTTGGGCTAAATTTCCAAAAATTTTAATAAACCATGAAAGTAGAGTCTGAAACTCAACTCCGAATTTTGCATTCATGGTGGAAGACACACAAGTGCGCATTCAGCAAGTTGTTTCAAAATTTAATATTGTAACAAATTGAATAAAGGACTCCGTATGCCTCTGCTCGCTTTTGAGAAGGTTCATGAAAACGTCATTCAGCAGAAACTACACTTACCAAATAAAAAGTATTTCGGCTTAGATTTATCTGCATCTTGACGAGCACTTGAAACAGCACGCCTGATGGCTAAAGGAACACAAACACTCAAACACAAGGGTGGCTCACCAACAGCTGGAACATATTGGTATATACAGGGTGAGTCTTTGACCACTGCGTTAATTTTAACCATAGATTCT
The DNA here is from genome assembly GCA_030674115.1 of Micraspis discolor. Lineage (NCBI taxonomy): Eukaryota > Metazoa > Arthropoda > Insecta > Coleoptera > Coccinellidae > Micraspis > Micraspis discolor. Next base: position 10,757,105 of record JARTUT010001740.1, read on the forward strand.
TGGGATCACAAGAAACCCTCTTTTCCCATACGGTTTTTCCATATTCAGCTGCGTAAACAAGTTATCAGCATTTTAAGTTTCCACATTGGGCAATTACCCCTCTGTAGTCCAGTTTAGTCTGAATGAAAATTACCTTCCACTATTGAATTTGAATTGTTTGAAAACATTATTTTCCCTCTAAGAAATGATTCACTCAGCCATGTTTCATCAGATGATTGTATAGATTTGATTCCTTTCAACTCCAAATATCTCAAAAATGTTGCAGTTTAGAAAAAAAGATAATGAATGATATTATCTGCAAAATGCACTAATTATTCTAGGAAGTACAAGATACGGACCTTAGTTCAAGTGATATTTGTTTGTCATGCAATTTAACCAATTTATACAGTAGTAGTGAGAAACCCACAAGAAATGAAATAAATCTATTGATGCCAAAATATGCATGACCGTTATCAAAAACCTTCAAAAAGAGATCATTTCAATTGATATTGAATATTACAGGTGAAAATGCAATTTTTTAAATGAAATTTCAACACCATTCAACATATCTTTCGAATAGGGCCAAATTTGGAAAAAAGTTATAGTTAGAAAATGTTTCATTTGATGTCAAGAATCTATGTTTGAAATTAAAACAGTGGTCAAAGACTCATCCTGTATATATATAGGAATTCAGTGCTTAGCTATACTTGACGAACTCAATATGTGGAACAGCAAAATAAATTCGTATAAGAGGGACAACCGATTGAATTGAAATTTTCGAATGAGCATTATTTCAAGTAAAAAAAAATATATAGTGTAAGTACCTTTCAAGTTTTTTCTTTGATTTTTAAACATTTTCCATATAATTCATTTAAAATATCCAATCGACTTCGCCAAAAGTATAAAATGTCACAATTATGACAAAAATTGACATGAAATAAAAAAATTTTTTTTTAAAAATCACTGCAATACCTCCAATAGTCATTTTTTATTTAGCTCTCAATATTGTGAATTGATTGGAAACCGCACCTGCGTTTCACTTTATCTATATGAAAAAGAAAAATTCGAAAACGGCAATATCTGCAGATGTCCATATACAGAATTAGATTTAAAAAGCTTCAGGATCATGAATATTGAGCATAAAACTATAAACATAGTATTCCGTAACAACTACAGAAATCAATAAATTGGGATTCTAGAATACCATGATCTTACTTGCCAAACTGAGGTTGGTCAAATGATAATACCATCATAATCAATAATCGAACATGTCCCAATAATTTTCAGAATAAAAATCACTCAAGACTGGCATTTTCCTACTCTTCATACTACATGGCGACAAAATCTGGACATAGTTGTTTTTAAGGTAGGATATTCGGAACTTGAAGTCGATCCAAAAATACTGGCCTCATTTTAACATTTAATATTCTTGAATATTTTCAGTTGAGTAGATTCATACCTTTGGACTGTAATACGCCTGCAGGATTCGGATTATTTTTAGGGAATTTCACCCTAAAATCCACAGGTATGTCTTTTGGGCCTGGAGGCTTATAGAACCAAGTATTATTGGTAAGTTGTCTACCATCTTTATTGAAAACAATTTTTTCGGTGGTGAAATATCCTACCCCCATAATGAAAGCACCTTCAACTTGTCCAATATCGACTTCTGGACTTAGAGTTGTTCCGACATCTTCTATTAAATCAACTCTGGTGATCATGTGCTGACCTGTTAAAACATCGAGTAATACTTCAGCGGCAACAGCGCCGTATATGGGATATGGCTTCACGAAAGGGGCAGTTGGAGAATATCTGAAATAGTTCAATTAGTCTATTTTATAGCATGCAGAGGAAACAATCAGGAACAATAATTTTCTGGCAGTTCTTTATATTTTCCTTCTGTTCCTAGCACAGTTCGAGGACAAGGTGTAATCCCTTAAGATCGTAAGGAATGTTCTTATTATGCATATATGTAGTTCAACAAGGATTCATTTTTTGAATCATTGTGTATATATCATCTTGCTTGAAAGCGCGTACTCAATGTTTTCACAAAACGTTTTGGATATGTGAATGAATGTGACTTATTCAAATAACCAACGTTGTACTCACTGAGCACTGACAGTCAAATGTGTGAATTTACTGTATGCATCTGCAACTAATTGCTCCCAATTCTGAGATCCGTCATCTTTTTTGTATGGCTTCATACGTTCCAACAATTCATCACAAGCCTTGTCAATTCCCTGAAAACGATTGATTAAAATAAATTTAGTATTGGAACAATCATACAGCAATAAACGATATCCTAAAAAGTTTTCAAAATTAAATTGTTTAATCACGTATAGAGATTCTACAATAATAAGACGGACAAAATATTAAATGATATTTATTTCTCAAATTTTATGTAATACATTCGACCCCAATAATATAAAAAATGCATCGCTAAAGGAAGAGCTGAAAATAAAATGGCACAAGGAAAAATAAAATACTCTTCAACCTCAGCTTTATGCACTAGTTACAAAAATCCTTAGGATCGAACTCGAGGCATCTTGTTGACCAGTAAATGACAGCAATTTCTACTGTTATCTGTTTTTTCTTGTTTATCATACTACTACAGGTATTTCATTTTTGAAACTACGAGTAAAACTTACATAGCAAACAGCTTCTGATGTCTGACTCAAACCAGTTGCAGTACTGTTAGCTGAAATCATCGTGTTGCTTGGAAAGACATTTATTTTTTCGAGTGGAATGTTGAATTTGTAAGCACAAACTTGGGCTGCCTGTAAGTGGAAAATACATTGAATTGAATTCTTCTACTTGTATTTAAATTATAGTTATAGAATTAATGACAGCTGCAATAGAAGATGTGCGAGAATGGGATTCATGCAGTTGACTGGCAGTGGGAAGGGTCATTTCATTTTCAGAGATCCCTACGGAATTTAGTCGGTAGCAGTCAAATCAGGCTATGATTTTTTCATGAAAATCGGGGTAGTAATGGGCGAACTGTAACATCCTATTGGCGTATGAACGACGTCGAATAGAGGTTGATGAATTGTTGTCAGCCGAACTTGCAGCAAATTGTGGTCCATGCTTGGGCTATCAGCTACAGTCTTTCTTCGAAATTGTTCACTATACGATATAAACTGTCAAGACTAATGTGTACCTAACTAGCTGTAAATCAACCTTCTCGGTGGATACCTGTTAAGTTTATTTTACCTTAGTATTTATTCCTTGGCCTATTTCTACACCTCCATGACTTATTGTTACAGAGCCGTCTCCATGAAAAATAGATACAGTTACATTTATTGGACCAAGAGGAGCAAATGAATAGTCCATTGGCACAACTGATATTCCTCTTTTCTTCCAACGATTATCCTGAAATCAAAGCGTCGATCAAAATAAGAAACAATGAATTTAGAATTGTATACAACTAAAAATAATTCATAATTATTAATGGCATTGTGAAATTATTACGAAAATATATTTGTTCAATAGAAATTTTCTCATATGTACAAAAGTTCCCAGATACTACGGCAGTTCTTTAGTGGTACACCTCCCTCCTCCATATGCGACGAGCAGCGTATCTCTGGCAGCCAGGTAGTGCAACTGATGTACCAAGAATACAACAGGTGCCAGAGACGAAAAGCTATTTTTAGTCCCAAATAGCTGAATATTTATTAAAACTTGTTCTCACCTTATTAAAAACTTCTATCTCTCGCTTCCTTTTATCAATATCAGCCCATTCCATCAAATCTCCGATGTAATCCATTAACTTACTTCCGCTAGGTAAGTTATTGATTCTGACATCCACTGGATCCAAATTAGTTTCATAGGCTATTTGTTCCATTATGAATTCGATAAAAGCCAACCCTTCCAATGCACCTGGAAACAACAAGATGTTTATTTATTGCTTCAAAAAAATGTGCGCTAACTGAAAAGTATTTTCCTAATGGTTTAGAACAATGAAACTGGTTTCTACTGGTGTTAGTAATTTATTCTGAAACAGATATCTACCACTTTATTCTTCAAATGAAAACTTTATTTTTTCGAAAACTTAGTACCTTATTTGAGTCCCATATGAATATACGGATAAGGAGAATTAACGCACAGGTCCCAAAAATGACTCTAACTTCAGATTCATTTTTTTGAGTTTCTGACTCTAATCAGTATTTAAGTGCAAAAACTTGATATATTCTATAGTTGCCAAAGAACGAAACAAATTTACCTGGAGCTCTAACCCATGTGTTAGCTGGAGTGTCTGATCTTGTTCGATAATAAACAATGTCGAAGGGATCAGAACCATAGTTAGCTTGTACAAGATCGAAAATATTTTCCTTGTTGAATAGTTCATTTCCTCCAACTCCATGATCACTGTACAATGTTGCGTTCAAATGCTGAATGACCCCACCACCACTACATTTGACCTCGTAATCAGAAGCAAAGGGAAATCGTTTTCCGCATAATTCCATATTTTCCTTCATAGTCAAAGAAACTCTAACTGGTTTACGAGTTAACCATGCTGCTAAAGCAGTGGCGCAAGAGATTTGAGCATTTCTACTTATCTTACCACCAAAGCCACCTCCACATCTCCTTACGGTAACATTTACCCTAAAAAATAAAAGTTATATGAGTTATATGCGGAATCTAATAGTATGATGAATATTTCTAGAACTCACTTATGGTGGGGTATGTTCAACATCCTCGCTGCAGATACTTGATTCAAATCCATCCATTGTGTAGACGGAAACATGTCCAGACCATCTTCAGTGGGCACGACCAGACAGCATTGAGTTTCCATGTGGAAGTGATATTGACTACCGAGATCAAATGTACCAGTTAATGTATGCTTGACATCATTACCTGATGAAAAAAACTAAGTTCATAACCTTAGCACTTCGAATTCAACTGATCTCACCTATTTTTTTAGCTTTCAATTCTTTCTCTTTAATCAACTTATCTGTAGCTCCTGCTTTCAGTATGTCTCTAATATAGAGAAGCGGAGGATTTTTAGGAGCTTCATAACTCACTTCAATAAGGCTAGCAGCTTCATCGACCATATTCCTATCTGATCCTACCAAAATACCAAGAGGTTGGTGAAAATATTCAATAATACCATCTGCGAAAATTTTTTCGATTATTCCTGGACCAAAGCCAGGTGGAATGAAATTATTATCTCCTGGTATGTCATCTTTAGTGAAAAATTTTTGTATCCCTTCCTTCGCCTACAAAATGAATTTATCAGCTAGAAAATAAATTAAAATAGGTCTCTCTATTAACTAGGGCTTTCGAAGCATCAATCTTGGTAATTTTGGAGTTAGGGGCTGCTTGCGCTAAGATAAGTTTACCGAATAATTGATGAGGATGATCTGGCATATCCTCTATGTATTGAGCTTGACCTAGAAGTAAGAGTTCTTATCTGATGGTTTCTTAAATATATAAACTCACCAGAAGTTTGAGCCAGGGCTTCGATCTTTGGTATCGCCTTTGTCAACGGATATAGAGATTCATTTGTTTCATAATCTTGAACGCCACTCGACACGGGCCTCACCATCTTCTCGCCTGCTGATTTGTTTCTTGGGCTTATTTTACCCTCAGGGGCTATTTTCAATATAGCCTTGAATAAATATAATGGATTAGAGTGAAATCAGTAATTTTTTTTACAAGAATATCAGTGGTATGTGTGTGTGTGTGTAGGAAATTGCAAGATAACTTTGTCTGTACTATTGAGAATGTGACTCTCAACTTATTTCAGCAGTTTAGAATATACGGTGGAAAAAAAAATTAATCTGCAAAAAAGACTACCTTGAAGAACAGGGATATAGAGAGCTGTTTTCTGAATTCTGGTTCAGGTTCTGGAAGGACGAAATCAGGTTTTAATTCCTCATCTAGTGTTTTGAAAGCTCCTTGTAAAGTGTCGTCGTTGAAAAGTTCTTTTCCCTTCAGATACTCTTCTGTTTTGGTGGCGTGCAAGAATTCTGGATTTATGTTCCCGATAACAATTGTTGCTTCTTCAACCTTGTTGCTGGAATCCAATTTGAAAAGAAATCCTGCATTGATGAGAGCATGCGCGTTTTGTGCTCTTGGCATTATCTGAGGAACATAAATGTTACGCTTAGCAATTTGTATTCAGATCAGATATAAATATTACCTTGTAAGTCTCATATTTATATTCACTCGACAAGCTTGGTATTTGAATAGATTTTATCACCTTCTTGTTCATGTCGAATTTAAGGAATTCGGGAAGAGTCTTAGTTACCTCTGTATTAGCTGTGTCCACTAAAAAATATATATGTGTCAATGAAATATTTCATTCCAACAGCTAAAAGTAATTATAAATATAAAAAGTTAAGATGTGCATCAAATTATCAGTGCATTTAGATTAATATTTACCTATCACCAATTTTGCACCAAATGTTTCAAAAGTAAGGAATACATCGGACGGAAACTCATGGTGATAATGCTTCATCATGATATTTCCAGCTAGAGTTCCAGTCTGGAAAAAAAGATATAAATGATCTTTGACCACTGCGTTAATTTTAACCATCTACCTTTTCGCTTGTGCCTAAATTTATTTGAGACAAGGGCAAGTTAATCTTTTGACTCTAGTTGTATATCATTGTTGAAGGGTGGGTATATTATCCAAAAATTTAATGGTGGGCTTTTAAAAAGAGGAGCTCCTATTGGTACAAAAACGGGATATGAGTTTGGGTTCTAATGTTCAGACATTTTCCTAGACCGGATTGAGAATGACATCAAGCTTTGTTCATGAGCCGATTCCTTTCTTAATTGAACGACAAAATTTGTTGAAAACATTTCTTAAATATACATATATAAATTCTAGGGATCACATGATTCTATAAAATAAATGTTCATAATATTTTCTCACTTACATTTCTTACAGGCACATTAGCGATGAGATCGATATGATCACCCATAGTTTTCAAATGTGCATATTTCGGATTTGCCTCTGCTGTCTTGTAAAACAACTCCATTGTGGCAGTCAAAGACATGCCTCCCCCTAAAGAAAGAATGTCATCGTTCATTTCGAAGTTGGTTAATTCCTTCACTTCAATGACGTCAATGTAAACTTGTGGAGTTGGTAGCTTGTAAACCCCTATAATCAAACATTTGAAAATTTATTGAATCACATTGATGATATTTGTGGATGGTTTTTACCTTTCGCACTGTTCCCAGCAACCAACATATAAGGAGATTCTTTGATGGCAGACAAATTTGCTAGCAAGTCTTTCAGGTTATAAACTTTAATCCATTTTTTTTCTGCAAAGGTTATTTCTACTGGGGTTCTATCAGCATCTATGTTTAGCTCTTCTTTTGGTTTACATGGAACTATATCTTCGATATCTGGATATTTTCCTAATAAGTCAGGTGAAGCATCTGAAGCCAGGGACTTGAAAGCCGACATGATTGGTCGATAACCAGTACATCTACAAATATTTCCACCGAAAGAATTTTCGACTTCTTTCATCGTAGGCTTTCCATTTTCCGAGAGAGCAAACATATTCATCACAAATCCAGGAGAACAGAATCCACATTGCGTACCATTGAAATTAGCTAGAGCCTCTTGAACTGGATGGAATTTGGTTAATGGATTACCGATTCCTTCAATAGTGTCTATTTTCCAACCATGGCATGTTAAAATTGAAACCAAACACTGCAAAATGTGAAATGATCATCACGTAATTCAGAACAATTATATCAATGGTATATAATCACTTCCTACCCCTTGATTAAAAAAAAAACCAAACGAGCATTTTTCTTTGAGTGTCATTTTATAATCCTGTTCAAGTCAAAATTGTACTACTTCAAAATATGATCACTTGAATGCACATAACAACAAAATCAGGAAAATTTATCTATCGATCTATAAGGTCTTCTTACATCATCAGCATATCAAATTATGGGACGGACAAAACAAAAGAACCATACGAATTAATTTTCAACCGACGAAAACTGACCGATGTCAATTGAACACTCATCTGTGAAATCGAGGATTGAAATTTCGGACGGACTTTCGCACATTCCTTTTTTTCGATTTTTCGAAAAATTCTTATTTAATTTGAGGCTTTTTGAATAAACATGCTTATATTTGAGGTTAGTTTTCAAAATTTTAACCGATCTCAAAAGTAGCATGTTTTATTTGTTCCGTCTGCGACAGTTTCACAAGTAAGTTTTAACCAAGAATTTTTGAATTATTGTTAATCGAATATGCCTGAAGAGACAAGAGTATTATACACAAATGTCGAAATAGGTAAATGTGTCGTATTCTATTTCATTTTTTTGATTATTTTTTTACAGTTTTTTGAATTGTTGGATGTTATGATAGGAATAAAAAAATTCTCTGTTATTCATCAAAGAACGGTGTTTTCTAGAATAAATAAAGAAGTGTAAGACTATAATTCTCAATTTTAGATATATTTCTTTTATATAATACTCTGTAATTATATTCCTAAATATCCATCAGAATATCAATGAAATGATGAAAATTTATAACAGCTTTTTCCTTTATCTTAAAAATCTAGCAATTGCCTGAATTTCAAATGAGCGGCATAATTCAGTGCATATTTACCATCCATGCTTGAGAAAATTTAAAATTCCCGCTGCTTTGGTATTTCAAATTTCCTGCTGCTTCGTTCCTGTTCCACCAAATATGGTGGCCAATTTGTGTTACCAAAAACTAGTTATTATTATTATTCAATATAATATTTTTTACTAATTATTCTATCTTTTCAAAAATTTTTGTTTGAATTTTTTTTAAACTATCTATTGACAAAATCAAAAATATTTGAGAACCGGATGGTACTGAAACGTGAGGCCATATTGCCGTAACGGTATTCCGTTGCAATGGCGTCCAGTTAATTCATCACTGTGTAAAAACGATTTCTCTGGTTAAAAAAAATGATACGGAATATGCTTTTTCAAACTATACTAACAAATGATTCTAGGTGTTATAATCATCCTAATATTAATATTCATGTCCAAATTTGACAAAGGGAACATATATGACAATAAAGTGAATGTGATCTATTGATCATAAATTGAAATATTAATTAGAGAATCCCTACAAACTAAATGAATAAAGAAGTCAACAATTCATTGGGATGAAAAAAATTGAATATTTCAGTAACTCAATAATGAATTACATGAGATGTCGACTATCTCTTGAACATACTGAAATCAATCATTTCATGGTGAAGGCCAAGAAACGAGAGTAGGAAGCAAACACTACGGCATCTTTTGCCATTAAATCCTCCTGAACGAAAGAACCTTGAAATTCAAATGCAAATAATGAACAACCGAGTAAACAGTTTGATAAACAATGTTGTTGTATCACTTCCTACGATTATTTGGATTATATCATACAGAATGTTTCGAAAAGAAAAATCAGGATCGGTTGGAAGTTTGACGCATCTTGCTAAATCACTAGATAGAATTTTCAAATTTCAGATGATCACCAATAGATGTTTCTGATTTATTGAAAATTTTCTAGGAAATAAAATATCTAACTATTTGGTAATTTCTTCGACATCGATGTCATTTTCCAATAGTCAATAAACTTACTGAATTTACTGCCATAACTTTATTATCTCCAGGTTTGGTCACTGCCACAACGCATGCACCACATCCTCCTTCATAGCACATTCTCTTGGTGCCTTTGAGATGCATGTGACGTCTCAAATAGTCGTTTAGTGTTGTGTCCGGAGCAATATCATCTCCTTTTACTGTAAAATGCATGTAATTCATCGATTACTTACAACTACACGCATTGATGGTTCCAACGAAAAATTCCGCGATTTGTCACTAAATTTTAGAATATACCTACACATACAGACTCCGTCATAAGGAACGCATATTTGGCTGGAACAGTTGATATAAATGTGGAAAAATACTACATTGAAGTTATCAGAAATACATGCCATTCATTCAGTAATACAAAATTTGAATTGAATGTTATGCCGGTTCTATGATTATTTTGAAAAAATGCAGAAATCATCTGAGCTGGAATTTCAGTTACAACTTGTTTCTTTCGTACATCTTAGCTTTCAGGGTGCTCCATAAGAAGAAATCACATGTTGAAAGGTCCTGAGAGCAGCTACTCATTTCAGGAGAGTTTTAACTGCAGCATTTTGATTCAAGCCGGCATAGTTTTCAGGTTCCAGATTTGTTTCAATGAAAAAAATTTCATGCATTTTTGAGTATTTCGATGTTGTAATTTTTTTTATATTTAATTCAACTGTTCTTTCTTGAAATACTTTTATTCTTTCACACGGATCCCTAATAATATAGACAATTATTACATGCTACTCACCAGTATGTTGATTTCCATGAATGGTAAATTTTATTGTGTCACTTTTAACATCGCCTATCCTTTGACTAGTCAGAGAATTCCACAACCAGCTCATGTTGATGCGAAGAAAATATTTCAAACTTCAAAATAGCAAGAATATCAAATCAACGCATAATGAAACCTGTGATATTGAAAAAAATATATTTGGGCATAAGTTTAAAAATAAAAAGTGATATTACAGTAACTTCAGAAAATATTAGTGATAATTAAGAACAAATGAAGAAGAGTTATTATGCTGAACTAAGAATAAAAATGATTTCCGAATGAGGTGTCATGATTGAAATAATTTTTAAATCACGTTTAAAATCACAATATCATTGAACGCTTAAAAATTTTCTACCTGCAATTAGGTTTATTGTAACTTCTAAGAAATCACCTATGGATAACCTTTTTCTAAATTAAAAACACCAACCAGAACATTAACTCACACACATTCAACTAGGAGGAGTTTAGATTTGGATTGAAGTAGTTGAAGAATAGGAGTGTTAAGAACTTGTTTGAAGGTTCGTCTAGCATAAGTGATGTTCTGTTTGCTGCCTTATTATTTTCCTGCACAGATTTGAAACTCTATAATGATATTAAATTCTTGATTTAGTCCTGATCATTCTGCAAGATCAATGAAATATCACAGTGCAATTGATGCAAACCGAATGCTTACATGTGCAATATTAGGTTTCATTATCGTATTAATTCGAAAATTATTAGGTTATGAGTTCAAATGAAACATGTATTTTGTGAGAACAAAGGAAATATTAAACAAATAATGTATTTCATTCAGAATATACAGGTTGTCCAGGAAAATGAGAGAAATATCTCGGATTGAGAAAAAACTCTAAAAATGAGATCACAAGATTATCCTAGCGTCCCTCTACACGGATATACGGCCTCCTACATGGGGTCACTGGAAATCCATTTTTAGTTTTGCCTTTCTTTGTCAAAACTACATTGTTAAGACTTTTTGTAATTTCTTTAGATTCAATAACAAAAACTAGAATTTTTTGTTCCTTGAATAACTTTCGTATTGAAATGGAAAGGATTTATCCAAAATTTATTTTTTTAGACACATTTTTAAAATATTCATTGAGGTTTATGGATTCTTTCAGTGGCTGTCAAAAAGATTATGGGTCAGCAACAGATCGCAGACGCACCTAAAGATTGGTTAAAATTTACGAATAAGAGGCACATGACTCCACATTTGTCAACAACAAAAAGGAAATCATAAAATAATTATAGTCCAAGATATATCAGATTACTTTTTACAAATTAAGTTTAATTTTAATATTTTTTCAGTACAAATGTTTTAATAATATAAAGAATTGAGGAAACTATCTTTGATTGACAGCCTTTTTATGTCAAGAAATAATTGGTCACTTGGAGACTTCTCAAAATATCCACTAATCAAAAATAATGATTAATGCCACCAAAAACAATAATTACTTTTCCTGTATACAGATCTTGTATATCTGACAGAAAGAATGTTTTCATAAAGAACAGAAGAAATTATTTTTAGTAGTTCAGAGTCAATTATATGAATAATGAATGAAGTTCCAAGAATATTTCATGCTGAATATGATGAAAGTTCAACTTTTCTGAAAATAAAGGAAAGTTCCTCTGTTAAGACCACATCATATTGAAATTCGGATAAAAGCAATTCTGAAATATTTTTGATCAAGGTTAATTCAATACCTCAAATCCACATTATAATCACATTTAAATATATATATATAATATATATATATGCGAAAGTCAGTTTACCGTTTTACATATGAGAGAAAAAAACAAACAAAAATAATTGTGAATAACTTTATTTTCGAGAGAAATATAACATCAATAATTACTTGTGTCTCACATTTTATGTTCGAATTGTTTTCCCCCTCTTCAATACACATGCGGCATCGTTAAGTCACGGTATAACAAATTTGATGAAAAAATTAGCAGGGCGACCTGAACGCGACGCGTCGACTACGGAGCCTGTAATAATTTACGATACAGTTCATGTCTGGTGGAAACTTGCTTATTTGGAAAGTTTTAGGTAAGAAGTAAGCAAAGCAAGCACATTCTTCTTTCGAGTACTTTACACGCGCAGCCATGGCAACGAACACAACAACACTACTACACGCGGACGACTCAACTCGGTACGTTTCAGCTGCCTTTTTCCGCTCATGCGTGAATATCAGACAGTGTAAACTTACTCTTGCCGCACTATGTATATTAAAACGTATTTGAACAAGCAATTGAAAAAAATTGGGAAATAATAACACAACATACAAAAATACCTAAAAAGAAATTCATAGAAACAATTCAATTCATCATGAACAACAGTTATTTCCAATATGATAATGGCGTCTATATACAAACCTAAGGAGTTCCCATGGGAAACCCAGTATCAAGCTCTATAGCCCAGATAGTCATAGAATTCATTGAGAAACAATTATGGAACAATATAAAACATCATTCTATAAAACATATGTAGACAAATGCGTTATAATAACAACAATCAAAATGAATGAGATCCTCCACCATTTTAATAACATCCATGAATCATTAGAGTTCACACTAGAAGTAGAAACAGATAATAGATTAAACTTCCTAGATATGACATTCTTGAGAGAAATTGGAGAACTTTTGACAGATTGATACGGTCAAACATTGAACAAAAAATTCCCTTCATTAAAGTGCAAATTTGGACCAATAACTACCTACAGTGTTCCATCGAGAAAATTGAAAAAGACTCCGAGGACGATTGATTCACCAACTCATAAAACAAAAGGACAATAAAAAAAAACGACGACTTTAAATCGAAGGGAAATATTAGAAATGATACATATCGAAATGAGAAACGAAAAAAAACCAATAAACGACAAATTGGACTTGAAAAATCTAAGCTATATTTATATGCCCCTACTGAAGCGTCCACAAAATTAAAGAAGACTGTGACATGAAATTGACAGTACCGACTCAACAACACTTGAACAACAAAGATGAAAATTAGTTAGATATTTGGATGAATTTTTATTTTGTTTAATTAATATATGTAATTTTTAGATGTTTGCAAGCTTGCAAAGGATCCACTCTTTTCGACAGAAGTTTTGTTCACTGATGAGGCCCAGTTTTGGCTTAATGGGTTCGTGAACAAACAAAATGCGCGAATCTGGGGTGATGAACAACCCGAAGAGTCCCAAGTATTGCCGTTGAATCCAGAAAAAATACCTGATTGGTGTGGTTTAAGGGCCGGTGGAATAATCGGTCCATATTTTTTTCAAAGCAGAGTACGGCCGGAATGTGAATGGTGCTCGTTATCGCTCCATGATAACAGACTATTTGTTACACGAAATTAAAGCCCGTGGTCTCGACAAAATGTGGTTCCAACAAGATGGTGCCACTTATCATACAACCCTTGAAACCATGGCTTTACTGCGAAAGCATTTCGGCGAGCAGATCATTCAACGCTTCGGACCAGTGAATTGGGCGGCTATATAATGTGACATCACACCTCTTCATTTTTTCTTTGGGGTTATGTGAAGTCCAAAGTCTACATGGACAAGTCGGCTACAATTAAGGTATTGGAGGCCAATATTATTCTAGTCATTGGAGAAATATAACCCGAAATACTCACACGCGTTATCGAAAATTGGAACTATCGAATGGATTTTGTTAACCGTAGTCGAGATCAGCATTTGAAAGAAATTATCTTTAAAAAATAATTGTTAAGAATGGTTCTTTTATTTGTTGATAAAGATGATAAAATAAAATTGTTTTTATTAATTTTTTTTTAGAGTACATCTAAGAGGTATGAACACACTGAGATAAATGATGTACCTAATAAATATATATTTGAATCGGATTTATTTAAATATAATAATTCGTATTCAAGAAAAATATATAGTATTTATTGCTATAAAAAAATCGAATTTTAATGATTAATGACAAATCGATGATTTATTCAAAGCTGATTTATTCATAAGAAATATGTTTTATTTTATACGATGAAATACATATCTGCATTTCACTACTGAATTCCTTATTCTCTGTTGGTATGGATTGATTTCCGGCAAGTATGGAGTAGGTTTATTATGAATATGGTTTATTAATTGTTAGAATTAATATATTTTTGAAGCGTTGTGATAATGCAGCGGCTTAGACGTTATAAGTAGTGGGGATACAACACATCCTTGACCTAAAACTAACTACATGTAAGCACAGTATCATTCTATAAAGACTTATTTTACTTATTCTTTATACAATGACAGTATGATGCAAGATGCAAGTCTCAATAAAAGATAGATCGAAGGGATAGTTGACTTTATGAGTGGATATATACTGAAGTAGTAAAAGCAATAATTAAATTCTACTTTTTGGTAATAGGTACGTTTTTGTTCGTCATCATAGACTACTGGCTCACATATAGTGAGTTGTATTCAGTATTCAGTTCCAATTCGAAATGAAAGGAGACTTTATGCAATTTTTGGTGCAGAACGATTTGACGCATTTGGCGGAAATTCTAAATGGTATGTATGTATCTTATTAGGAAATATTAATAGAGCCAATGGAAAACCTGTTTAAATTAGATCCCAGAATTAACATTTCAAGCACAACATCAACTACCTTTTTTCATGTGGACATTATTTGATATGTGTCGATCCAAAATGGCGATTTCATTTCAAATCCTATCTCTATAAGTATCTGTCTATACGTTTTTTGAGACAAGTGAAATATATTTATTATTAAGAAACCTAAAGTATGGATAAGTTTCTTCTTTCATTTTTCAATACCTGTTGACTTATAATGAATAAAAATTTGACAAAACCAAGATTGGAATATTGGCAACTTTTTCATTTCATTACTTTCTGAATGTTTCAAAAAGCAGTTTTTAATTTCTAATTTTTTTTTATTTCAGAATAATTTCAATAGTACTCATCATATCATGTTTAAATTCTATTTTCCTAGTAAATATTTGTTGTTCGAAGAGATTCATGTTTTTAATAATGTATATATATATATATATAAGTATTTTATGTGCTCTTTTAGGATTTACACAATAAAAGCACCAATTTGAATGCATTTTTTATTTCGAACAATCAACTTCATTATGGTTCATTGAATTTTTTGTTGATAGATCAGCGTTTTCTTATGAATTATTAGAATAAATTGCTTATGTTGAATAATAACGAATAGGTTTTGAATATGGGGATGAAATGCTTTATATTCGAATAATGTGCTGTTTTACTTTTGAAATTTATTCAAAGATTCTTAGAGAATTCTTGTTTTTTTATTTTAATGGTTTTTTATTTGTAAATAATTGATCTATTGGACAGTAAATGAAATTAAAGTGAAGTAAATGAATTAAAATGATGTCTAATAAGTATATTTTTCCTGAATAAAGTTTATTTTTATTGAGTCAACAAAGATTCGTATAAGTTTCAGATAATATTGTCTGTGGATATCGAAAATAGAAATTAATTTTTCGATTGATTTGTTGGAAAATATCAAGTGTTCATGAAAAATCGTTGTTTGTTTGGAAATCCTTCCTTTATTTGGGAATAATGAATGAGATATTATTGACGAATGAAATTCGATTATTATCGAATAAAATACAAATTTTATAAAATAAACGGTTTATTAACAATCAATAAATATTTGTTCAAATCAAATAACTCATTTATTTGAGAATAATGAATGGGATATTATTGACGAATCAAATTCAATTATTGTCAAGTACCTATGACACAAATTATATAGAATAAACACTTTATTAATAATCAATACATATTTGTTTATATCAAATATATCTTATTATTTATTTTTCAATAAAGAAGCAATTCAAGATAAATGAAGATTTCTTGCGCCGTATTTCAATTCAGGATTTATTTAATGTTAATTAGCTTCATTCAATATAAATAAACTCTTCTATAAGTGCATTCACGTAAAGAATTCGTATCGTATTCATGATAATTTGGATGCTCGCAGAGATTAATTCACCGTGGAACAACGTTACTTACTATGAAACGTGAGAAAAGCGTTTTTTCTAACCACATTTTGTAAGATTTTGCAACGATGATTATTTACTGTGTTTATTGGGTTAGTGAAGCAATAAATAAATTTTTGTGATGTAAAAAGGTATATCGGGTGACGTATCGGGAAAAAGGAAGAAGGATTATTAATGGATTCACCCGATATACCTAGTTACATAAAATTTTAAACAATTTGGAAGAATTTCTATTATCGCTTCACTAAATAAGATGGATTTCCTTTTTATTCCTAACTGATATAACTGGGTCCCTGCTATAGTATCAGGTTATCAATGAGTTCAGGGACCCTGTATAGAAGATCCTCTCAAAATTCCTTAGGAACATCTATATATGGATATATTCATAATTGGTAAAAATCACTCTTCATTATCACTGAAGAAATTGAATAATAAGATACATTATCAACAACGTCATCTGTCCTTGACTTCGTTTTTCACTTTGAATTCTTTCTTTAATCCCACCTAACATCATTCTAGTTCCTCCATTCTTCAAGCTAACAGTTATAACGAATTCTGTAACAGTGAGTGCTTCGAATAAAATGCCTTTAACTTTATATATGGAAGATTTAAGTCCGCCTTCAAGAGCGGTTATGATGACCATTGAGGCTTTAGGTTTAACAGTAAAATACGTCCAAGTGAATCTGAAATCGCAGGAACATCTTAAACCAGAGTTCGTCAAGGTTAGAAATATTTGTTTTCACAAACTGAGATCAACGTTTCAATTGTATCAAAATAGATCCTGCTATCCTTGAAAATTAATCATCTGAGTGCATGAATGATATTGACTTGCAAATAGATACATTGAAACGTTTTAATAGATGGTTTATTGATAAATGAACATAGGGTAACCTGAGCTAGAGATTCGTCTAAAAACCGATATATGATAGGTGTAATCAATTCTATATCCGTTCCAAAAATCAACCGACTATACTGGTTGGTTCAAAAGTAAAGAAAAATTGCAATTTTTGGTGAATACATGAACCATCCCGGTTATGGAATTGATTAGATCTAGAGTTTTAAGGACTCTCCTAGGGTAGCTCCAACTCGGGTTGCCTTATATTCATTTACCAATGAAAGTACCTGTATAATACTTCGATCAATATCTTGCTGAGCGCAAATTTCGAAAACAGCTGAAAGGATTTTTTTCAATAAGTACGAGGATAGCTCTTACATAGAGCAAGTGATCAAAAAGTGTCCCCAAAACTAAAGAAACAACACCGTCCCATACTTTCACAAAAACAATTCGTAATAAGCAATGCTTGAAAGTGTATTTGAACTTTAATATAAAATCATAAAGTTCATGTGTCAGTGGAGAGGTCACGAAAGACAAAACAATTGAGTGACGTTTAAATAGTATGAATATGGATCTCAATATTTATAAGATGGTCACATGAGGCATACACAAATTGTGTGTGGCAGAATAAGTATTTAAAAAATGTAGAGAAGCTATAACGTAAGGTCAAGAGTTTTTGAGTGAATATTTCAAAATCTTTTGTCGGAGTTTGGGATGGTGTGATGCAAAAAAAACCACTACAATGAATACGAAAAACTTAAATCTTAAATTAAAAATTACCAACAATTTTTTTTTAGTTTTGTCCAAATTACTTTTTCTTGAAATCCAACCAAAATCTTTCATCGGAATCTTTTACATCAAAATTATATTGTAATTATATCTTCCTTCCAATAAGATTTTGTTCTTTGTAATACCCTAGTTATTCATGTCCAAGTTACGAAAAGGCAATTATCTCAATAAAGACTGCCAATTATATGGAAAACTCCTTGCTTCTACCGATAATGTGGTACATTGCCTAAATTTCTATTAGATTATCCGAGGTTTCTCCAAAGATGATGCCCTTTAGGACATGATATGTTGTTTTGGTTTGCTTTCGAAGTATTTTTGATTCGTGCAGTCACAACTCATAGATGACGGCTGAAATCAATTACTTCTAAACATGAGTCTACAGGTAGCCATATTTGATGGCGGATTCCGGATTGCCTACAGAATCTCCTTAATTTTATTTCAATGTACCTTGTGATTGAAGTTTCCGTATCTGTTAAAAGTTAAAATGTACTCTTTCAGGAATTTATAACATGATAGATAAATGCTTCCAATGTGACTTGCCGGGTACGGATAAATTTAGCATTGTTTGAAAATCATTACTAATGTTCGTACAAATTCGTATTAGATTAGTCAAGCCAAGCAGAAGCTCAAGAAAATATTTCAGTAAATTTTCGAAAAAATTCCTTGGTATATACCAGGTATACCGGTATGAAGTGAGCGTCAAGATACAATTGTCTCCATAGGGAACATTTGTTGTGAACGAGTTTTCAATTATTTTTTTTGTTTGCTCTGACATCTGTGAAACATATTTAGTATACATCAAGTCATTGAACAGACAACATCATATTTTTTCATCATGTTAAAAATGTTGAATTTTGTACCTGAAAGTGATGATTTGTGGAAAGCATCATTTTTTGTTTTCATTTGAAGAAAAGTGCTGCAAAGTCGCATCGAATGCTTATCGAAGCATATAGTGATCATGCTCTATCAGAAGCAACATGCAAAAGATGGTTCCAACGGTTCAGAAATTGATTTTGATGTATTAAATGAAAAACGTGGAAGACCACCAAAAAAATTTGAAGGCGTCGAATTGCAAACGATATTGGATGAAGATGACACTTTGAATCAAAATAAAATGGCAGAAATGTTAAATGCTGCACAAAAAACAATTTATGACTGTTTAAAAGCTATGGGAAGATCTAAAAGTGTGGAAAATGGGTGCCACATGAATTGTATGAAATACAGATGGAAAACCGAAAAAACACTCGTGAAATTTTGCTTCAAAGACACGAAACAAAATCGGTTTGGCATCGGATTGTAACTGGCGATTAAAATTGATTTATTTTGAGAATCCTAAACAGAAAAAATCATGGGTTAATCCTGGAAAACCATCAACATCGACTGCAAAACCAGATCGATTAAGCTGTGTGTTTGATGGGACCAGAAAGGTGTGGTGTACCACGAGCACCTGAAACCTGGTGAAACCGTTAAAAGTGATCGCTACCGACAACAAATGATGGATTTGAACCATGCATTGATTGAGAAAGGACCAGAATGGACCAGAAGATACGGCAAGGTAATTTTGCCTCATGACAATGTACCTGCACACAAAGCAAAACAGGATACAATCAAAACACTTGGCTGGGAGCTGCTACCCTACTCGCCGTATTCACCAGACTTGGCTCCTCCCGACTACCATTTGTTTTCATCGATGGGACACGCATTGGCTGAGCATCACGATGATTCCTACGAGGAGGTCGAAAAGTGGGTGTCTGGTTGGTTTGCTTCAAAAAAAGAACAATTTTATTGGCGTGGTATCCACAAATTGCCAGAAAGGTGGTCAAAATGTGTAGAAAATTATGGTCAATACTTTGAATGAAATGTTTTTTACTTTTCCATTAATAATAGGTAGTTTATTTTCACAAAAAACGCTCATTTCGTACCGGTATACCTGATTTTTATTCCCAGTAAACGAGAAATAATCTTTCGCTTTCTCACGAGTAAATCTATATCAATTTCTACCTTAGCATATTTTCACCTAATATATTTCCTTAGAAAAATCCTCTGCATACGATACCTACACTTGTAGATGAGGACACTATCATCTGTGACAGTCATGCCATAATGTCTTATTTGGTTTCGAAATATGGCAAAGAAGATTCTCTATATCCGATGGACCCCAAAATGCGAGCCATGGTGGATCAGAAACTTCATTTCGACACTGGATTTCTTTTCATTCATCTTCGGCTATACGTTGTAAGTATAAAATAGCTAAATCGAAAAAAACTTATGCGAATACTGCCCAAGGTAACCTAGAACGAAGATTCTGTAGTTTTAACGTTAACTCCTGTTTACATTATTTTATCGAAAGGCAAAATGTTACTAAATCCAGGATAGATTAAAATATCGTTGAAGAAATTTGATTTAATTTTTGAATGTGCAATCATATCCATCCATGATCATAAAAAGTATTGAGAAGATTTTTTTAGGCCATTCGAGAATATATGTATATACGAGTATATAATAGGTTGTCAAATATCTCCCTTCTGCTTTTTCTCTTTATAAAAAATGTTACAGTGATCGGATTTAGTTCAAATATGCAGCGTTTTATTCTTAAATCTGATTCCATCTAGACGGCAACTTCATAATACCTTCCTCGTAGAAGCCCCCCTCCTTATTTGCAAAGAACTCGGACAGCCACTTCTTACAAGCCTCTTTTGAGTTCAATTTTACATCACTAAGGACGTCCGCCATGGACAGGCATAGGTGGTAATCACTTGGCGCTATGTCCGGGCTATATGGTGGATGCGATAAAACCTCCCATCCGAGCTCCCGTAGCTTCTGACGAGTCATCAACGAAGTCTGTGGTCTGGCGTTGTTCTGGTGGAATACTACACCCTTCCTGTTGGCTAATTCTGGACGCTTCTGGTCGATCGCCTGTTTCAAGCGGTCCAGTTGTTAGCAGTAGATGGTAGAATTATGCGTCTGGCCATATGGGAGGAGCTCATAGTGGATAATTCCCTTTCAATCCCTCCAAACACACAGCTTATCCATGGTGTTGTTTTCACCGGCTCTGAATCGTCGAAACCATTCCTCCGCGGTTCTAACTGATAGAGTACCATCCCCCAAAACACCATTAATCTCACGGAACGTTTCTCTGACACGTTCAGCCGTGCTGTAAACCAGTAGGCAAGATTTGCCTTTCACCGGAATTTCAATAAATTCTTTAATTGCTGATATTTCTGCGCATGTTGGAGAATTTGGCTTTCATTTTCGGAACATAGACAACTCTTCGTTTGTTTTTCTCATCTATGCTCATAACCTTGATTCAAAACATAAACAAAGATTGACATTCTTGTTTTTGTTTATTTACATTTCATTATTTTCATTTGTTTATTTTCAACTCGATTTTCAATTTAATAGATTCAATCTTAATTATTTGCTTTATTAATTAATTTCGTTCTTTGCAGTCGGTTAGTCTATTTGCTCTTTTTTCGAAATTACTCAAAACAAAATTCATATTGTTTTCTGCAGTATACCTTGAATAATAATAATGGCGACAAAATTGAAACAACTCAAAGCTCGTCATCAAATTGTTATTGATGATCTCGAGGAAATTCTCAATTTAGCACAATTCGCTGTTACTGATGAAAGTTTGCACGTAAGATTCAAATTAAGATGTGAAATACTTGACGATATTCTCGTGGACTTTCAAAATCTACATACGTCAATTGTCTCTATGATAGTATCTTCCGAAGAACCCGAATTGAACACTGAGAAGGTTATTCGAACAGCCTTTATGGATAATTATTACACCATCAGAACAACTTATGTTAATTTATTTCCTGTAGTAAACATTCCAGTAAAAAACCAAGACAGTTGCTCTATTAGTTCGCCAAATGTTAAACTTCCAAAGATAGTATTGCCCATTTTCAATGGGAATTATAAAGAGTGGCCTACTTTTTCGATATGTTCCAAAGTTTGGTACATGAAAATTCTAACTTGAGTCAAATAGAAAAGTTTCAATACCTCCTTAGTTCGCTTTCTTCTCATGCTTTAAATTTAGTTAAAGGATTTCCATTGACTGCTGAAAATTATGAAAGCGCTTTTCAGACATTGGCGGAAAGATATCAAAATAAAAGACTTCTCGCTAATACGTGTTGGAAGGAAATCTGTAATGTTCCAAAGCTACAGGGTGATTCAGCTAAAGACCTTAGGCGAATTCTAGAAGTTTTTGCGGAAAACTTATCGGTATTAAGGAATTTAGGTTTACTCGTTGACCAGTGGGACTTTGTTTTATTTCACATTCTCATTCAGAAATTAGATTCAGCAACGATCAAACGTTTTGAATTACAAGAATGTTCAACAGATATTCCGTCGTTTGTCAATTTGCGAAATTTCCTGACAAATCAGTGTATAGCCTTGGAGGCAGTAGCTCTTTCTCTTCCGTCGAAAACTCCTTCAGTTTCGAATTCTCAAGTTTTGAAATCTAGTTCTCTCTCAACGAATAAAAGAAATTCGACTCTTCTCGTTCAAACGGAAACTGAATCATTCAAGAAACGTTTAACCTGTAATTATTGCAAGTTAGCTCATAATATTTACAAATGTCCATCATTTTTGGAACAAACTGTTCAAGATCGGTTCAAGATTGTGAAGAACAAAAATTGGTGTATCAATTGCCTCCATTCTGGACATAAGATTAACAATTGTTCTTCAAGGTCAAATTGTCGTACTTGCCACGCAAAGCATCATACCCTGTTGCACATGCGCAATAATGCGGAGAATGATTCTTCATCAGAGACGTTTCATTTCAATGCTGCAAATTCATCGGATTCAGGCTCAGCTCAGGTTTTAACCAATGTTTCTTCAAATTGTACCGTTCTCTTAGCAACCGCTGAGGTCGAAATTCGTGATGCTTGGGGTAGATATCAGAAGGTCCGAGTTCTGTTAGATGGAGGCTCTCAAATAAATATTATAACTCAATCGTGTGTAAATAGATTAGGCTTGAAAATTTGTGATGCTTCATTTTCGATAAATGGAATTTGTGAAAGCTCATCTTCTGCTAATTGCAGCACTGAATGTACTATTCGCTCATCAGGTCAAATAAATCCATCTTTTACATTCGATGCCGTCGTGATTCCGAAGATTTGTGCGGAAATGCCGAGTTCTTTCGTAAATTATTCGTTTTGGAATTGTGTCCATAACAAGAAGTTAGCAGATCCGAACTTTTCCATTCCGAAATCAATAGACCTTCTCCTCGGAGCGGATATATTCTCTTTAATAATTCGACCGGGTCGTATCGAGGGTAACGGTTTGGAACCAACAGCACTTGAGACAGTGTTTGGTTGGGTTTTCATGGGAAAGATTCAATCACCTAACATATCAGTTGACAATTTTCATTTGTCATTGTCTGAGTCAGGTTTGAACTCCTCGTTGAAAAGATTTTGGGAACTTGAAGAAGTTTCAGAGAATGTCATTGTATCACCAGAAGATCAATTTTGTGAGAACTTATACGCTCAGAACTATTCTAGAAATACATCTGGACGGTACACTGTGGCATTACCATTTAAACCTGATCAGTCAACACTTTCTTTCGGTGACACATATTCTCTCGCACTACGTCGTTTTTTATCCCTTGAACGTAAACTTATTAAAAACCAGAATATATACAGGGAATACTCTACTTTCAGAAAAAGATCATATGTCATTGATTTCTACTAGTTCGGATTGTGAAAATACTTTTTATATCCCTCACCATTGTATAATCAGACCGAACAGTCCGTCCACAAAGTTGAGGGTTGTTTTCGATGCGTCGGCTCATGTACCCGGTCATTTATCTTTGAATGGTGCTCTATTGATAGGTCCTAAGTTACAAAAGGATATTATTGCCGTTTTGATGAACTTTCGTGTTCATCGGTACGTTTTCACAGTTGATATCAAACAACTGTATCGTCAAATATTAGTCAAAATTCTCGGTTTGAGGTGGTTTCCTTCGTCGGACGAATTTTCTTATTTTGCGGAAACTACTGTGCAGGTATGTACCAAACGTACCATACTTTCAGAACTTTCTCGAATTTTCGACCCTTTGGGGTTCCTTTCTCCATTTGCTTTTCTTGCTAAACATTTGATCCAGCATCTTTGGACATTAGGTTTGCAGTGGGATGATACACTTCCAGACGATGTCAGCCGTCGCTGGAATCAGTGTAAATCCGAATTAACCGAATTGGGTAAATTAAAGATGCCTCGGAAACTTGCATCGAGACCATTTTATCGTTGCGAGCTTCATGGTTTCGGAGATGGTAGTGAGCGTGGTTGCGCAGCTGCGGTATATTTCAGGTTTTTCAATTATGACGGCTCCATTGACATCTCTTTCGTAGGTGGTAAATCAAAGGTCTCCCCATTGAAGAGAATTTCACTTCCACGACTGGAATTGTGTGCTTGTCTCTTATTATCAAAACTCATTAATGTGGTTTCCTCTGTTTACCAATCAGCCTTTACAATAGATGACATTTTTGCTTGGTCTGATTCAATGGTAGCTCTAACATGGATTAAGTCTTCTCCTCATCGATGGAAGACATTTGTAAGCAATCGTACTACTCAAATTCAGGACTTAGTTTCAACAGAAAATTGGTATCATGTTCAATCGAAAGACAATCCAGCTGATTGTGCTTCACGCGGCTTAACGCCAACCGAACTGTTGAACTGCTCTTTGTGGTGGACAGGCCCTGACTGGCTTCGTTCCAAACATCTCACCTTCGCAAATGATGAAATAGAGAATTCTCTTCATCTTGTACAAACAGAAGAGCGTCACCTCTCTTTGTCAACTTTCATTTCTCTATCGTTTGTTGATGATTTGCTCTCCAGGTATTCATCCCTGTCCAAGGTTCAAAGGGTGGTAGCTTACATTTTCAGATTCGTTAACTTCATAAAAACTCTAAAGCTCCTAGGATATATAGATTTTCCGCAGTTCATCTCAAAGATGCACTTTTTCATCATAAAACAGGTTCAACGGGTTGTGTTCAAGGAACAGATCGATAATCTCATCTCGGGAAATCCCATATCTAAATTACTTCGAAAATTGAATCCATTTATTGGAGAAGATGGTGTTCTCAGGGTGGGCGGTCGTCTGTCTTTTTCTGGTCTGGCTCTTGATCACAAACACCCAGCTTTGCTTCCTTCATCTCATCGTCTTACTGGGCTCCTTATTCAGCATTTCCACAAAATATGTCCAGGTGCCCAGACTTTACAGTTCCTTCTGTCTCAACAGGTCATACAGGAGTTTTATACAGTCCACTTAGAGATTGAGTCTGTGCTCAATTCTCGCCCTCTATGTCCGCTTAGTAATGATCCGAATGACATATCTGCACTGACACCGGGACATTTTCTTGCTTTGGCTCCGTTAGCTGCTATTCCTGAATCAGATTTATCTCACCTATCTATCGGTCGATTATCGCGTTGTCAGCTTTTAACTCGTATCCATCAGGATTTTTGGAAAGATGGAATTTAGAATACCTGAACACACTGCAACAACGAAAAAGTGGTTCAATAGTAACTCGCCTCCTTATTCAATAGGTGCACTCGTCTTGATAAAAGATGATCAACTCCCTCCATTGCGCTGGCGACTTGGACGCATTGAGAAATTGCATCCTGGCGCTGATAAAATAGCTAGAGTAGCTACTGTTCGGACTACTCAAGGTGTACTGCAGAGATCAGTGGTTAAATTATGTCCATTACCTCTCCAATAGTTATGACATATGTTGATGTATATATGTATATATTTTTTTTCGCTTTATGTTCGATATCTTTTCAATTTTATATTTGCTTTGTTTCATAAAATATTCTATTTTAGGTGGGCGGTTATGTTACTGCAACTCAGTGTTATTGGTTGCATTCATTTATTTTCTATGAAAATGAATGAAGGAAAACTTTCAAATAGCGAGAATTTCGGCGTTGGTGATCTCCATGTTTACACGTCTATAACTGTTGAACGCAATATCCAAACTAATCATGCATAGCGTCGTTTTGTAGGTTATGTCAAGACCTTTCAAATTATGTAGAGTATTACCAGTAACGAGCTCTATAGCGCTTTGTACATAGCCGCTAAATTCAAACGACAAAAGGCGGAAGGGAGATATTTGACAACCTATTATAAATCCACCAATAATAAAAATTGAAGACTCTCGAAAATGTGAAATTGAGTAAATTGGTAGCAAAGTGGGTAGATTTTGTTTTATAATTATATCGCACATGATATCACAATGTCTTTAAAGATTCTGCGAGGTGGATGTGTTACCATTAACGCTATAGACTTTGCCTTAGGATGAGGAACACAATGGAAAATATTGTTGAAGAAATCCATTTAAACGTGCTCACGGACTGACGGACACGCAAAATTGGTTTGGACCACTGATTCTCAATCAGTTAGACATCCAAATGGTGTAGCGTATTTTTGTTTCAGTTTTCTATTAACTGCAAACAGTAGACTCTTACACATTATGTTTCAATTAATTGAATACTAATTATTAATTAAGTATTATTGAAAGTTGAATATTATAAATTATTTAAACATTTTATCGAAATTAAATATTATTTACTTTATGCTACAATTCGTTGAATTTTTGACTCGTTCTTTATTATTATTATGGTTTTTTTTTCAGAAAAAAGTACTCACGGGGAGAGGTCAGACTGTGGAAGATTATGAAAAGGATTTCATTACACAGGGATATAATTTTCTTGAGACATTCCTCAGTGAATCTGCGTACGTCGCTGGAAACAGTTTGACCATAGCAGATTTCAGTGTTTTAACTAGCGTGACTACCTTAAATTTTCTGGTTCCACTGAATGAAAAGGTTTATCCAATGGTGGCAATGTGGATGAAAAATATGGAATCCCTTCCTTACTACAATAAAGTCAATGAAATTGGATTAAAAGATATGATCAACTTCATTAATGCTTTAAGAATCAAAACTTAGGGGAGCTCAATTGTTTCACACGATTTAATGGTCTAATTATGTTTCTGTGTATATACTCATGAATAAATGAATGATTTGAAAAAATTAATATAAAGTGAACTCAAGAAACATGATGATTACACTCTATGTGGCCCGTTAATCAACTGTTTGTTACCGCAACTCCCTTCGGGTTTCCTTATCTTTCACCAGACAGCGAGAATTTTTCATCTTTATTAACAAAAAAAGAACCATTCTTTACAATTATTTTTTAAAGATAATTTCTATCAAATGCTGACTTCGACTACGGTTAACAAGATCCATTCGATAGTTCCAATTTTCGATGACGCGTGTGAGTATTTCGGGTGATACTTACCCAATGACTCGGGTAATATTGGCCTCTAATACCTCAATCGGCTTGTCGATGTAGACTTTGGACTTCACATAGCCCCAAGGAAAAAAATCAAGAGATGTGATGTCACATGATTTAGCCGCCCAATTCACTGGTCCGATGAGTAAAATGATCTGCTATTCTTTAACGGGCTGATGGCAAGTGGCACCATCTTGTTAAAACCACATTTCGTCGAGACCATGGGCTTCAATTTCGGGCAACAAATAGTCTATTATCATGGTGTGATAACGGTCATCATTCACAGTAGCATTCCGGCTGTCCTCTGTTTAGAAGAAATATGGACCGATTATTCCAACGGCCCATAAACCACACCAAACAGTTGTTTTTTCTGGATTTAACGGCAATTCTTGAGACTCTTCGGGTTGTCCATCACCCCAGATTTTGTTTGTTCACGAACCAAAAATGGGCCTTATCAGTGAACAAAACTTTTGTCGAAAAGCTCTGCAAGCTTCTCAAGAGCCCAAAGACTAAAACTTAAACGATTCGGTAGGTCGGTCGGCTTTAGTTCTTGAACCAATTGAATTTTGTAAGTTGACAAATATATTGAAAGTTTCTTTTTAACCATTTTTCTGTAAGAATGTTACATTTTAAATGATGCACATAGATCCCATAAAATCTTCTTGACTGTTAATACCACATTCATAATAAATGTCAGTCGATAATTTTTCCTCTGCTATTTTTTAAATGAAATAAGTATTATATCACAACCTTCCCCAAATATGGATGATGATTTCCCTTCAAATGGGTTCCATAGCAGACTTCAAACATCAGAAGATCTGAAAAATCGTCACTTGGACCGCAATCCTTGCAGATTGGCGACAAATTTTGTGTATTGGATCTGAATTTAGAGGGTATTTCTAAGGACAAGAGTGATTATATCTCTGAATTAGGACTATAGTGCTGAGATAATACTTCTTCAAGAGACACATGCGGATACTGAAAAAAATCTTCGTGAAAGAGGAACCATAAAAGGTTATGTATTCATTGATTATCTCCTTAGTAAAATTTACGGTTTAGCTTGTTATGTTAAAAAATCCTTGATTCACAATATCGAGTTAATCCAAAAAGGCGAATTCGAGGGTGTTTTCTTTATCTCTTTCAAATTTTGTAATATTTCTATCGTTAATATTTATAAATCTCCAAATACTATTTGGCCAAGAAATTTGGAAATGAATCTTCCTCATCCTTCAATTTATTGCGGTGATTTTAATTCTCACCACGTAATGTGTGGTTATAATAATAATGATAGAAGTGGAATGAATAGCTTTAGCTGACTGGATGGAAGATAATAATTTCTATTTAATTTTTGATGAAAAAGATGTACCTTCTTTCCATTCTTCTCGATGGAATAGAGGCTACAATCCGGATCTCTGCCTAGTGTCTTGTGACAATACTTGCAAACCGCTTCCTGTAAAGCGTAAAATTCTAGGAGTTCTTCCTCATAGCCAAAATAGGCCTATACTGTTGACTTCAAGAAGTTTAATTCAATATTCTGAATGTTTAAGAAGACCTCGTTGGAATTTCAAGAAAGCAAATTGGATTGAATTTGCTAAGAAGGTAGAAAGTGATATTAGATGGATTAAACCCACTCACGATAACTATCACAGATTCTTAGGTGTTGTGAAAGCCGCAGCAAAAAAGTTCGTTCCAAGAGGTTTCCGGAAAGATTATATTCCAGGTTGGTCGAAAGAAACCGATAATTTGTACAAGGATTATCAAAAATCACCATCCGTTGATAAATGTGAAAGCCTTATGAATTCTATCAATACAAGCCGAAAAGAGAAATGGGATAGTGTTGTATCAAAAATGAATTTCACACATTTGAGTAGGAGTTCATGGGATATATTGAGAAAATTAGGTGAAGCTACTCCCCTTGCCTCATCATCATCAAAAATTGATCCAAGTTTAATCGCTCGCCGCCTAGTTAATGTATCTGAATCAGTCAATATATCCCAATCTAAAATGAGGAATATGAAGAAAAAGTTACAGATATTCAGGAGATCAGCTCCTACTTTAGAACATGTGTCAAATCCATTCAATATAGATGAATTGAGGGCTGCAATCAAATCTACCAAATCTCGAAAGGCAGCAGGTTCTGACGGAATTTATCCAGAATTCATCAAACATTCTTTCTATAATGATATTCTGAATTCGGGAAACTTTCCTTCCGAATTTCGTAAGGCTAAAGTAATAGGTATTTTGAAACGAGGAAAAAATCCTTGTGATCCTAGTAGTTATCGACCCATTAGTTTATTGAGTGTTCCTTTCAAAATATTAGAAAGGCTAATTCTTTTTAGAATTGAATCTTCTATAGAAAATACTCTGCAAAATTTCCAGGGAGGCTTTAGGAAAAATAGAAATTGTTCAGATCAGGTTCTCAGCCTTACAACTTTCATAGAATCAGGCTTCAATGATAGGTTGAAAACAGGAGCTGCTTTCATTGATTTATCTTCGGCATATGACACTGTGTGGAAAGATGGATTAATTTTCAAACTCTATACCCATCTGAAGTGTGGGAAAATGGTACGATTATTAGAAAATATGTTATCTGATAAAAGGTTTCGTGTTTTTATTGACCATAAGAGTAGCAGTTTCAAAACATTGAAAAACGATATTCCTCAAGGATCAGTTTTAGTTCCTTTATTTTTCAATTTATATCTAAGCGATTTACCCACGATATCATCTCAAAAATTTGTTTATGCTGACGACATTGCTATTGCTTACCAACATTCGGATTTCCATACTCTGGAAAACATACTGTCATCTGATTTGGAAATTTTAAAGAATTATTTTATTGAATGGTGATTATGTCCAAATCCCAACAAAACAGAGGTATCTTGTTTCCATCTGAATAATTATGAGAAATATAGGAAATTAGCTGTAACTTTCAATGATTCTCTCATCGAACATAATTTCTACCCAAAATACTTAGGAGTTAAATTAGATTCATCTCTCAATTACAAGACTCATTTAAATGATCTGAGCCTAAAATTGAAAACTAGGAATAATATTGTTCAGAAATTAGCTGGATCGTCTTGGGGTGCTGATGCTTCCACTCTTCGCACAGCATCTCTAGCCCTAGATTTTTCTGCAGCTGAGTATTGTTGCTCCGTTTGGTTTAATAGTGCACATACATAAAAAATTGATGCACAATTGAATACATCCATGAGAATAATTACTGGCACCATAAGATCTACACCAGACAGACTGCAGCTTTGAATTCTTGGAACAAATATCATTCTTTTCCCAATTTATTCCCAATTATTTCATATTTTCCACAAAATAGAATTCCCAGATTGAAATCACGTAAACCATTATGGCACAATACGTTCTTCAATATGAACATAAGTGATAAAGAATTATGGAAGACTGAGTGGAACTCTTATGAAATGTTCAATAAGTATCTCGTTTCTGATCCTTCTGAAAAAGTTGCTGGTTTTGATCTTCCAAGAAAAATTTGGACAGTTCTTAATCGTTTGAGAACAGGTCATGGTCGTACCAATAGCATGCTATTTAGATGGTACTCAGTTCCTAGCGCAAGTTGTGAATGTGGAGAAGCAGAAGAAACAATACCTCATCTCATCAATAGTTGTCCCATATATAAATTTCAAGATGGTTTTAGGGCTATTCATGATGTTTCTGACTCTTCCTTGGAATGGGTTATAAATTTCAAACGAATATGATACGTATTTTTGTTGTTCAGTTCTTTTTTCAGCTTTTGTATTTTTATTTCCAGATTCGATGTGAGCAACTTGAAGAAGTCTCTGTCTCCACCAATAGAAGACCACTCTTGAAGAAAGAAGTCCCTAAAATATATTTCAGCTTATTTTTGTACTTTCACACTTAGACGGGGAGCCAGGGTTTTTTTTACTGGGGTTTTTCCCTAGGCTTTTATGCCATACGCCGAATTGTATGACACCCCGTCATTAACCCCTGATCTATATGCTTTATTGTTTGCTAACTAAATATTGTCAGCCAAAAGTTCAAAAGAATATATATATATACCACATTTTCTGCCAAAGGATGAGAATATTAATCTACACATCTAACTCCCGCTCAGTAAAAGAAAACTGCTAGAGAATGAAGTCTTTTTAGTGTTGTTGTCAAATAGTCCATTACTCCAAGATAACTATGAAGTGAAAACTCGATACTCCTTCATGGTCTCTTTGTGTTTATATATCAAAACTGAATTAATCCAAGATTGATTCACTCAAGAAAAGCCTAATAACTAAGTGTGTTACGCAACGTTGATAACGAATCCTAACATAAAGTACCTAAATGCCAATCAAATTATAACGATTATGTGATGTAATTACAATAATTTTTATTTTTGGATTGTTAGCCAAAGTCGTAGCGTGAGCGAAATCTAGGAGTCCATAAAAAACAATTAGGAGAACTCTCAAATTCAAATATGGATCGTTGAGTTTTTGATTATTTAGTAATACAGGGTGTAACTAGATCCTATCTTTTTTTCGATGAGGAGTCACCTCATTAAATATTTTAAACTTATTTAGTTACACCTTATAGATGGGTACATAGCATAGCATATTGGTTTGTTTTAAAGATTTTCATGGAAGCCATTATACGCTTTGAGAATTGGAATAGGGTGAAAAAAATGTCTCTATGTTTGAGCCTTAATTTACTACACTTAAAATGATTCTCATTTAAAAAATTAACTCTAAGCTTTCACGATACTCGACAATATATATATATATATATATCTTGAGTTTTTGATTTGTTACCTAGTATATGATATATGACATTTCAATGTATTGGGTATCTAGGTTCTTGAAAAAATGTAAATATTTATTTGTATAAACGTTTCGGCTTCAATCGCCTTCTTCAGTATACATCTACAATCAAATACAAGTAAATACACAAGAATAAAATTATTTTATAATATCTCACTGTTTCTCTTCTTTATGTTGTTGTGGTTGTTAGCTGGTCGGTATTGTCCTGTCCTTTATGTCAATGTCATGTCAGTTGTCAGAGGAATATTAGTTGTCCTGTCTTCTTCTTCCTTTCGGTGGTTTTCTCAGTATCGGATTATATATTTGACTGAGATTTTTAATATCTTGTTTGTCATTAATTATGTTTTCATTATTCACCTGTATGTGGATCATTTCTAATATTTCTCTTCGTCTTTGTTGGGGTTCTACACCTAAAATTTTTGTGTCATCGTAATTGAATTCATGTCCCTTTGTTTTCTTATGTTTGTTTAGAGCCGTGGTTGCATTTTTGTATACTTATGTGCGTTGAGTCTGTCCTTCAGTCTTTGTGACGTCTGTCCTATGTATTCCTTCTCACAATTATTGCATGGTACACTATATATCACCTGTGATTTCTTTGCTTTAGGTGTTGGTGCTTTTAACTTACTAAAAATTTTTCCGACCTGATTGTATGGTTTGTGTACTACTTCTCGGTTGTATGGTCTCAATATGTTGGTTATCTTGTGTGACAGCCCCTGTATATACGGCAATTGTACTCGTCTCGTGGTGTCTGTTTGTACCTTCGTTTGTGGTGTGTTATATAGTAGGTGTGTCCTTTGTTTTGTCAGTTTGTTAATTATGTTTTTAGGGTAGTGGTTATCCATCAATAGTTTTTACCTCCTGTATTGTTTTTTTCTCTTAATATTGGTGATGTTAATTTCAACGCCCTGTCGATGTATCCAATAGCAGTGCTCTTTTTTGGGAATGGTGATGTTGGGAGTTGTAATCTAATATGTGTCCAGTGTTCTGTTCCTTTCTGTGCCATCGAGTGAGTAGGTTATTATTTTCCCTTATTAGTGTGATGTCCAGGAAATTTATACAGTTGTTCTCTTCTTCCTCTAGTGTAAATTGTAGGAACTCATGTATACTGTTGAATTGGTTTAGTATCAACTCTATTTCGGCCGGTGTTGTTATTGCCATGCAGTCATCCACATATCTTTTGAAAAATGTTGTTTTATGATTTTTCATAATTTTTTCCTCAATTAACTCCATTACCAACTGTGCTATTGTGCTCGATATCGGGTTCCCCATGGCTACACCTTTAATTTGTTGGTAGAAATTTTCCCCATATTGAAAGTAACTGTTGTTTGTTATATATTGAATCGTTTGAATAAATTCTTCTTTCGGTATTAAAGTGTGTTGTTTTATTATGTCCCAATTGTTTTCGATTGCCTCTTTTATTAATTCAGTGGGGATGTTCGTATACAGAGATTTGACATCTAGTGAATATAGACGATGGTTGGAATGTAATTTGATATTTTTCAAGGATTCTTTCAAGTCGAACGAGTTTTTAATATAATATTCGTTGTCGTTTATTGCGTTGGAAAGGATGTTGGCCATGTATTTTGATAGTTTGTATAGAGGTGACTGAATACATTCAACATAATCGCACAAATTGAGAACACAATTGAAGAATTATCGAAAGAAGACCAAGATAACATCAGAGCTAACGTCACTCAAGCCCTAAATAGCCATCAAAAACAACTAAGAGGTAGAAAACAGAGACGAAACATACTAAAATCAAATTTCAACAAAACAAAGTCATTTTTGAAAACCCACAATGATTTACATATCATTAGAGCCGACAAGGGAAATAAAATTGTCATAATAACGAAAAATGAATACAACCAAAAGATACATGAACATTTAGACGACAATACAACATATAAACAAATCAAACGAGACATGACAACCACATTGGAAAAGGAAAACAATAAAATAATCAAAGAATGGGAACAAAAAAATTACATAACTAAACAAACTGAAAGAGCATTATTGACCCATAATAGTAAAATCCCAAAAATATATGGACTACCAAAAATCCACAAAACAAATGTCCCACTTAGACCGATAGTTTCATGTATTCAGTCACCTCTATACAAACTATCAAAATACATGGCCAACATCCTTTCCAACGCAATAAACGACAACGAATATTATATTAAAAACTCGTTCGACTTGAAAGAATCCTTGAAAAATATCAAATTACATTCCAACCATCGTCTATATTCACTAGATGTCAAATCTCTGTATACGAACATCCCCACTGAATTAATAAAAGAGGCAATCGAAAACAATTGGGACATAATAAAACAACACACTTTAATACCGAAAGAAGAATTTATTCAAACGATTCAATATATAACAAACAACAGTTACTTTCAATATGGGGAAAATTTCTACCAACAAATTAAAGGTGTAGCCATGGGGAACCCGATATCGAGCACAATAGCACAGTTGGTAATGGAGTTAATTGAGGAAAAAATTATGAAAAATCATAAAACAACATTTTTCAAAAGATATGTGGATGACTGCATGGCAATAACAACACCGGCCGAAATAGAGTTGATACTAAACCAATTCAACAGTATACATGAGTTCCTACAATTTACACTAGAGGAAGAAGAGAACAACTGTATAAATTTCCTGGACATCACACTAATAAGGGAAAATAATAACCTACTCACTCGATGGCACAGAAAGGAACAGAACACTGGACACATATTAGATTACAACTCCCAACATCACCATTCCCAAAAAAGAGCACTGCTATTGGATACATCGACAGGGCGTTGAAATTAACATCACCAATATTAAGAGAAAAAAACAATACAGGAGGTAAAAAAACTATTGATGGATAACCACTACCCTAAAAACATAATTAACAAACTGACAAAACAAAGGACACACCTACTATATAACACACCACAAACGAAGGTACAAACAGACACCACGAGACGAGTACAATTGCCGTATATACAGGGGCTGTCACACAAGATAACCAACATATTGAGACCATACAACCGAGAAGTAGTACACAAACCACATATATATATATATATATATAAGTTGGCTCTTACATAAAAACAAAAATGTTAGCTAGGTGTAGGATGGAGAAATATTAGAAATGACAGGTGGTGCCATACCATTATTTGTTTGACATGACAAGACCTGACATAAAGGACAGGACAATACCGAAAACAACCACAACAACCTTACAACTTGTATTTTTTTCTATACTGGAGGCGGAAGAGTCAAGAACCTAATCATTTGAGGGTCTAGAATATCTGTCAACCAAATCTCACTAAAATCAGTTCAATAGTTCAAAGAGAGATACAATTACTTCGTATCTTTGTCTTGATGACCTTAGTAAAGAATAATATTTAAGTACATTTTCACAGTTTTTGTTTCCGTTGATTGAGGAAATACAAAAATTTCATTCACGTGAGAATTCCACATGAAACGCTTTTTATATGAAGGGGCAGTTAGATAGGAATACGAATAAAATAAAATGAAAAGGGGTGGCTATTTATGTTTTGAATTATGTGTCAAAAAGTGTGACCCTCCTAGCAAAAAACGACCTATTTCGACGTATTTAAGGAATGTGACCAATTCATCCAAATGGCTACCCTGTGTTGACGAAAATGAGAGGAATGAATTAGGATTTTCATAAGAGCCCCTAATGATGAAGGTTTCAAACGAACATAAGCAGCATTGGGATGGGGAGAAGTTTTTTGTTTGTAATTAAATTATGGGATGATTTTTTTGATCCCACGAAAATGTATGTCTTCAGACAATCCGGCGGCCCCTTTTTAGTTTGGGATCTTAAACGTGCGCCTCTGATTTGAGTAAGAACGTTGACGAATATTTTTTCTATATATATTAATTGATCCCAGCTAGTTCATAAATAAATATTTCAAATAACAAAAGGTTTGGGGGATTCACCTTCAACAGGAATAAAGTATCTTTGAAATAAGTGTCCTTGCACTCGGTATATTTTACATTCAAAGGTGAATACCGGTCTGGCGGAAATCCCTTAATCCTGTTATATCCGAAATAATCATGTAACTCTAGGAGTTCTCTGAATTTTAACACTCTCTAATAAGAATATTAATTATATTTAGAGAATAAAACGTGGATATCTTCTTAGTGAGTCCTCTTATCGTTGTTGATATCATATTGATACGCATCCACATCTTCCTAGTCTTAGACATACTGTATAGTGAACTTTATATCGCACTTACTGAATTCAATCGACATGCAGACTCCTTGAGGTCAGCAGACGGGCTATATCCCGGCCAAAACACGTATAAGCTTAAACAACTCAAAGATAATCTTGACCCCACGTTCAATCATGACAAGTTCGAAATAATCACAATACTTTTTCTATTATTGGAAATTCACACACAGAATTTGAAAAATCCCACCAATAACCAGTAATATCGTACCGCAGATCGGAGTTTCAGACAACAAAAGTTATATCTCGCCAAGTTCCGGTCATTTCAATGTTGAAACCATGATCAATAATGCGTTGAAATTACTTTGGGTATTGTTGCAGTGCGTGCTGGTGTTTTGTGATTTTCAATTTCCGGATGCTAAGCTTGAAGCATTCGACCCTGAAGGCTTCAGGGTCACTATACCAGGTGAGAGTTGTGTTGGCATTTAAACTACTTCATATATGTTCATGACGAGATTTATCTAACCTAAAACTTGAATAAAACGAGATAGGCATAAATTGTTCTTTTATTCACAAGAAAGTTAATACCTGAAAATTTTATTAAGGGTAACATAGGTTATTTATTGCCTTGCACTACGAGTATAATAGTCTAAGGTTATTGCCGTCACAGTTTTGGTTGGTCATGTTAAAAGTCAAGTGAAAATTTCAGATTCAAATCCTCAATGAAATATTCCTCTCTCTTGTCGATGGTTGAACATTTTTTATACCTATAACCCCTATGAAACTATTTATTAACTACTAGGTACTGAAAAAAATTGCTAGTGCGTCTGTGTCAGAAATTTTGTTATTCGGATAATTTATAATTTCTACGCATTCGACACATAAGATACATAAAAATATAAGTGATAAGATCAATCAATTATGTAATATTATTATGTATGTCCTCATTTCAAGATAATAAATACTGAACGACAATACAAAATACAGGCCATTTCAAAACAAAACAAAGCCACTTAGGGGCAAATAGATCATATGCGTTTGGAACACATGTTTAGGGGGATATACTCAAATTTTGAACCAGAACGAAAGGTTGTAATATGATGAAATTCAAACAGAACACAGAGAAAAACTGAATGTTACGGGACAGGTATCTTTGGTGATTGTATATATTCTTTTTTTACAAGGAATGAACATATTCAACTGGAGTTGCTACAAACTCACACTGATTCAAAGTTGGCTGACATTAAAGAGAATAATGACAGTATTCAGAACAGTATTTTAGCCGGATAGGCTCCTCTACCAAACTGTACCTATTCGTCAATACCCAAATGATAGATTTTCAAATCATTGGATCGAAAGAAAAGATTCTTGGAACGGCCTGCGCGATACCAAATCTTTTATCTTTCGATTTTTTTGTGGATTCAATTGAAAAGTAGGATTAATTTTACTCAGATGGTATCGTGCATGATCATGAATCAGATAAACATCACTATTTAAACGAAGCAGTTTTAAAGCAATAATAATGACAAATAATTTTTGAATGAATGAATAAAGTCATACATTTCAGAAATGGATGATGTCCAGGTTATTGGATTTCATGCAAACAAAAACAAGGTTATCGATGAAATATCACCTGGAGAGATAAGTAACGATATAGTGCGACCAGCTGAGAATGGTTGGACTTATTTCAATCCAACCCTTAAACTTGACATTGGAGATAAAATTTATTACTGGATTTTTATTCAGCATAAAGATTATGGGTATAAGAAGCCAGGCCAATCTTGGGTGGTAAACGGTAAGACATCCATAAACTTATTCATTTGATTTTATAGATCGAAACAACTTGGACAAAAGCGGTCAAGTTCTCGAAGACTTGAAGAAATATTATTTTCTTTATGAATGTTGAAATCTTCTTCGAGATTTCAAGTAGGTTGCGGAATTGAGTTAATGGGACTTCACAATTGTTGCGTAAGTGTCAAATCTCAAGATGTAACGGTAAATTTTTGTCGAATTATGCTATGACCATGAGTAAACCAGATGTGCAGGCTCTTGCTGATAATTTATCGAAGGTTTTAGATAACTTTGAATGATCAAAAACCTTCATGAAAATATTTGGGTTTACTTAAGCCGGTCCTACATTGGAAGCGGAATTTCTCCAGACCAGACAGTCTGGAGGGTCTGGACGGGTCTGGCTGGGTCTGGAGGAAACAAAAACAAAGAAAACGTACTTTCCTTCTACATTGGAGGCAGTGTTCGATCTGGTCTGGACTGCTCTGAAGAGAATCAAATCGGGTCGGGTTGGTTGGCCAGACCAAACCCGCTTCCAATGTAGGACTGGCCTTATACTTATTGAGCGATTGTAATACTACGGAGTGGGAAATACTCTAAAATTTGTTCCAATAGCAAGTTGAAATGAAATTCTCTTAGGCTAAAGTTACATTGGATGCGTTTTTCACTCGTACGTGCACGCCGAAAAAGTCAAACCAATAAAATCTTATAATGGCGGTTACATTTCATTCAAGTTTGCGCAAGTCGTACTAATAATTCCATCAAACCACGTACCCTTAAACATAGATTAAAGAGAATTCTCTTCAATCTATGCTCTTAAAATATAACCCCATTTCAGGTAGCTATCTCATTCAAATTCGTATAAAAACAAGATTCCACTTCCTTGAAAGTCTTTCTTACATTAATTGCAAGACAGTAAGTTTCATTAATATCTTAATCTGAGCTCGGCAACGCCGACTTTCAGATATTCATTGATAAATTATTCCTAATTCTCCGAAGCCAATCACAGTAAAGCTGTCAAGGACGGTTTACGTCAAATTTTAACAACGTTGCCACGTGAACGTATATCAATTTTTGCATTCAAAAGAGTGTTTTTGAGATTTTTCTGAATATTTTGAGGAAACTGCATTCACAAAATGGTTCTTAGATGTATAGTTTGTGGTAAATTGAACTCCCATCACCCTAACTTGAGTTTTCATAGGTAAGCATTACTTCATATAAGTTTTATATCAGTGGCGTTACATATTATATGTTTTAGATTTCCTTCTGATGTTGAAAGAAAGAATATATGGTTCTCAATTTTAAACTTGGTTGATACTGCAAACTTGCCTAAGTATATGTTCATATGCTCTGACCACTTTGATCCCAAGGACTTCTACAATCGAGTGAATGGTAGAAAACATCTCAAAATGGATGCTGTTCCTCTTACTCAGGATAAACTCTTCAATCTTATGTCTTCAAGGTATATTTGTGAATATTCTGACCTAATTTTTTCTTAACCTAATTTGGGAATTCCCAAAAAATCTTTATACAGGCAATAGTTGCAAGAGCTTTGTAATATTCTCTAGTCGATTGAAAATTTGTAAATTAACCCCTAAAACTGGTTATTATAAGACAGTGGAATACTCATCAGCATTTTAAAGATCTAGATACAATATTATGAAGTATATTTCAATTAATTATTACCCATTTTTACAGTTCAAGCTCCACGATTAACGAAACACCACCAAGTGCTGAAAGGTAATAAATCAGTTATGATATATCACATAAATAACAAAACTCAAGAACAAAAAGGTTTTCTCAAGAAACTTTTAAAATATATATATGATACCTATATTCTTTGAGACTATTCTAACTCGATTTTTTTTTTTTCAGAATTGAGGTTTCATCTTATGATGGAGAAATTCTCCAGAACATTGATTCTATTCCTTGTTCCCCAAAAAAGGTGAAAAATTTGTCTTTATTGTCACTTTCCTATTGAAATAAATGAATATTTTATTCAGTGATCAAGTTTCATCTCTTGATGCAGTAACTTGCACTAAAATTGATTCGATTCCTCGTTCTTCAAAAAAGGTGAAACATGTGTTTCATTATTGAAATATTGCTTATTGAAAATATTATTTGTGTTACAGTGAAGAACATATTGTATAAACTACTGTCACAAAACTTGAGCAGTCTGTGGAAAATGTTGAATCAGTAATCTTTTCTGAGGAACCATCATCATCCAAAATCAAAAGAGGAAGGTACAAATTTTATTTTTCTCCTGATCATTTGTGAATATAATGCAATTTTTTCATTTATGAAAACTACAGTATTTTTTTACTATTTCTTTGCAGAAAGAGGGCTTATGTAGGTGACTTACATACAAGTGATTTTTCATCACCTGACACACGGAAGAGAAATATAAATATTGTAAGAACAGCACTACAGCAAAAAAACAAAAAGATTCGTTTATTACAGCAGTCTAATCGGAGGATGAAGCATAAAATCAACTCAATGAAAACATTGATGGATCATTTGAGAGAACGATCCTTGATATCAGAAGCTTCAGCAACAACCATATCGGTATATACTCTTCTTTATTTCAGTATCGTAATGAGTTCATTACAGTACCTACTAAAAACAGTGCAACAATTTGAATATTTAATTGAATTTCAACAGCATTTCACCAAATTTAACTGAACTAGAGAAATTATCGTCTAGTACAAATTGCAGAATTGGCTCCTATTTCAACAGTCGTGCTTTCATGATGGAGTAGAAAGCCACTCTGCAATTTGTTTCAGAATATAGTATTATATAGCAATGCGATCAACTCAAAGAACCATGATTTTTCAGGCATCCATCAATGCTGGGCCAGCAAGTGATATATTCGATAGAATGTTAAAAGGACCGAATAAGCAAACATACACTCCTTCGTTAAGAGCCTTTGCATTAACTCTGGCCTTTTATTCTCCAAAAGGATACAATTATGTTCGAAAGACTTTCAACAATAGTCTGCCTCATTTAGATACTCTCTCGAAGTGGTACCGATCTGTGGATGGAAGTCCAGGTTTTACAAATGAATCACTAACTGCCTTAACTCTGCGACAAAAAAGAAGTATCTTATCCTTTGTTGTGTAATCTTGTTATGGATGAAATGTCCATCAGACGTCAAGTTGAATGGACAGGTTCCAAATTCACAGGATATGTTGATCTAGGGACCAACTTGGATTCTGATATTCTACCTGAAGCTCAGGAAGCATTAGTGTTCATGCTAGTATGCCTGAATGGATCCTGGAAAGTGCCTGTGGGATATTTCTTAGTAAATGGATTAGGCGCTACAGAAAAAGCAGAGTTAGTGAAAAAATGCCTTAGTTTTCTACATGAGAGTGGAATACAAGTCACTTCATTGACTTTTGATGGTGCCCCTTCTAATTTTTCAATGGCTGAAAAATTGGGAGCAGATTTTAGTGATCCATCAAATTTGATTACAAAATTTCAGCACCCAGTTACACAGAATGATATATATATTATTCCTGATGCCTGCCACATGATAAAGTTAGTCCGTAATTGTTTTGCCTCCCAAAATGGATTGAAAAACAAAGACAAGGAGATCAAATGGAGTTTTGTATCAACTTTGGTTGAAAAACAAAAGATTGAAGGTCTTCATGCTGCAACAAAATTAAGGCAGAGACATTTAGAGTGGA
This sequence comes from Micraspis discolor, assembly GCA_030674115.1. Taxonomy (NCBI): domain Eukaryota; kingdom Metazoa; phylum Arthropoda; class Insecta; order Coleoptera; family Coccinellidae; genus Micraspis; species Micraspis discolor. The sequence continues at coordinate 10,798,813 of JARTUT010001740.1, forward strand.
TGAGAGATAAAATGAAGGTGCGATTGGCAACTCAGACCCTGAGCAAGAGTGTTAGTGATGCTTTAGATTTCTTGAGAGATGATCTCAGATGTCTAGAGTTTCAGGGATCAGAAGCTACATCTGAGTTCATTCTGAAATTCAACAATTTATTTGACCTCTTCAATTCAAGAAACACTTGTGCAAAATATGTTTTCAAAAAAGCAATCGGTATTAGCACACTAGATACGTTCATGAACTACATGATGATGATGACAGATTACATACTCTCATTAACATTAAACGGGATACCTATTACAAAAAGTGGAAGAAAAACAGGATTTCTAGGTTTCCTGATTGGTATGAAGAGTTTGCAACAAATGATCAACAAATATATTATTGAAGATAAATGTCTGGAATATCTCTAACATATAAACTGTCACAGGACCATTTAGAGCTCTTTTTTGGGTGTGTAAGAAGCAAAGGTGGTCATAACAATAACCCTTCTGCTAGACAATTCGAGGCAGCATACAAGAGGTTGATAGTTCACTCACAAATATCAGCTTGAACACAGGAAATGCCATTAACTTGGAAAGCATCAGCATTCTTACATGTGGATCTACAAGTAGCATAACCTCAACGGAACATTCAGCCAATATGGAAAATACTGAGAGTTATATTGAGTTGATGGAATGTATCGTCAAAGATATGGAGAGATATGAATATGCAACTTCAGCAGCATGGAATCTTACAACGTACTCTGAAGATATTGTGGGATATATTTCAGGATATGTGGTTCGGATTCTTGAACGATTCATTTCTTGCCGAAAATGTCTTGACCTATTAAGAAATGATATGGATATCTCTCTTCTGCAAAAAAGAAAGACCTATGGCAAATTAGTTCAGGCTAGTCAATTAGTAATTGATGTCTGTAAAGAGGCAGAAAAATTCTGAATGAGTTAATTCTGTCTTACTTTTCCAATGTTCCTCCTCAATAAATCATGAATCAAAATAGAAATTTAAAAGAAACTTGTGTTTACATACAAGTTCACCACGAGTATCACCATCATTATAAGAATAAATCCATTTGGCAATAAGGAATCATTTTCAATAACTAATTTTTTCATTAGAGCTTGTGCCCATAAAGAATCTCAATAAAACCAACTGCAGGAAAAGTTTGAGTGAAACTGCCGGGCCCCTGAGAGTTTGTGAGAAACAGCTGATTTTTGACGGACTATTTTTAGAAGATAAAGTAAACGAAAAAGATTGGAAAGTTGCTCATTATATCCCGTCTTATCCGGTAAGTAAACATATTCCATTTCGAGAGTTTCAACTATGGTTTAATAAGTCCATGTCCTTTTATTTTCTGCTGAACTTGATCTTCTTCACTACTCTAGGGGGGTTTTAGAAGGATAATCAATTCTTCTACACCATAGTTGTAGATCATGGATAAAATCAAAGAATTGAAATCAGTTTCAATATTTTTTTGCATTTCGAAGCTCTGTGGTTTGCTTTCGGTTCCAATGTCTTTATATAACATTCAGCATCCATTGGGCTGAGAATTTCCAATAGTTACACCTTATAATATTTTCCCTTGATTCTTAAGCGGTTTCGCCATGAAGTGGACAATATCTTCAGTAAAACCGCATTTCAAGAGAGTTTAAACAAGATCATAGATAGGTTATCTGATGGTGCAAACTAAGATGTCTAAAATACTGGTGTGTGCACTTGTCAAATTTTGAATGGAAACGTCATTTTACTTTTAGGGACATGGCGACTGTTTAGTTTTATACTCACATGAGGGAGCCACAAGGAAATTCATTCATAAATTTACATCGCAAACGCTTGACATTTGTTGAAATTTTAAATCAAATTAACCTCAAAAATGAAAGAAATTTATTTCATTCCCCTGAAAAATTAACTAGAAAAATATTTCATGGATTTCACCGATTAACTAGCTTTCAAATAAATATTCTTGTGATGCGAGTTCTGAACACGTAATGCTTTCAATTAGTAAGGTTTATCCATTTTTTTCTAATACATTGAAGCATGATTTTTTCACTAATACATGGTCATTTTGGATAAGCAGGAAAAGGTTTGTAATATCAGTAGGAATGTTTTCTATTGGGCTTGGGAAGGAATGATATGGGAGGTCCGGTTCAAAGTAGTTACTACAGGATGGTATGGGTGATTTGGGAGCTCTCTTTCTGTAATGATGAAAAAATATGTATTCTCATTCTCAAAAAGTTTTTATTCAACATATAAAGTAAATAATTTCAATAGATGTATATATAATATTCTTTTGAACTTTTGGCTCACAATATTTGGTTAGCAAACAATAAAGCATACAGAGCAGGGGTTAGTGACGGGGTGCCATACAATTCGGCGTATGACATAAAAGCCTACGGAAAAAACCTCAGTAAAAAAACTTGGCTCCCGCCAAAGTGTGAAAGAACAAAAATAAGCTGAAATATAATTGAGGGACCTCCTTCTTCAAGAGTGGTCTTCTATTGATGGAGACAGAGACTTCTTCAAGTTGCTCACATCGAATCTGGAAATAAAAAGACAAAAGCAGAAAAAAGAACTGATTTGATCAATTATATCTATGAAAATAAGTGTTTGAAATGCGTATATCTTTTGAGGATTCTTGAAACGCACGCATAATATTTAGTTGTTACTTGATATAGAACAATTTCACTTGAGTCATTAAAAAAATCATTTCTACTCACCTCTGACACACTGAAAGTTCGTGAATTTTCATCCGCAGCATTAGACTGTCCACATAAAATACAAAAACGCATTATAAAAAATGGATAATCACTTTTCACACACTTTTATACAAAAATTCTGAATAACGCAATAAATAATTTATTCTAATCAGAAACTGACATTCGAATAAATTTGAGTGACGCTACCTGGCGGAGAGAAAATGAAAGAATCCCCATGTCGCCAAACCTGTAAAACAAAATCGGAGGAGTGCACACACCAGTATTTTAGACATCTTAGTGCAAACTAGAACTGTTCTATGTATTTAAGGAAGATCGTATATATGTACCAAGAAAAAATTTTGTCTCAGATTACCACAAAATCTCTTTTCCGAGTAACAAAGTGATAAGTCGAATCATGAATCATCACGATTGATTGGGATTGATCGAATGATGATTGGGACAATTGAGCAATTTTTTCATTGATTGCTAAATTGATTGATGCGCTTGCGTTTGGTGAATTGATTTGAATCTTTCAGGATTTCGAGTTTAATTCCTATCAAAGAAGGGACGATAATGTTTTCATAAAGGATCGGATTCTTCACATTAAACCAATTGCATTCAACAACGAGAGCGAAGTAATGGGAACATTGGACTTAAGAGAAGGGTAAAGAAAGTTAAGAAACTATACCTTGAAGTTTAACTCTTATTTACTTCTATACTTTTAGATGTACGAGTCATTCTGAAAGCGATTGCATTGTTTATGAAGACAGTGGTTTCATTTTGCCACCCACTAGGTCAGGAAAAATGAAAACTAACCTGAATTTTAAATATGGAACCGTTGAAATAAAAGCAAAACTACCTGCAGGGGATTGGTTGTATCCAGGTGAATATCGCATGATTACCAATGGATGCTTAATAAGTGGGTTAATAGTATATTCTAAAACAAGTTGCAGAATGGGCATCTATTCCAACACGAATGCGAAATTTAACTTTTAACTAGGAGGTATAAAGTGAATTTTTCATTGAATTCCAATAATTTCAACAATTCTTGACTGAAATAGAGAAAATATCATCTAATACTCGTTGCACAAGGCAATACCAACACTCATGTGTAATTTCGCATTCGTGTTGGAATAGGTGCCCATTCTGCAACTTGTTTTAGAATATACTATTCAATTCTATTTGGCTTCCAAGGATTCAATTCTTTGTTCGTTGCGTAGGCGACTACATTCTTGATCATTTTGTTTCACAGAGATTTTCTTGGAGTCAAGCAAAAATCGGAGCAAACGAATTTGGATAGCTTACGCGAGAGGAAATCAGCATTTGTATGGTAATGGTGGAGACGACATAGGTGGAACTCTCCTCTTTGGTGGACCAGTTTTGAGTGTCACTGAACCAGATCGTAGTGCACATTTAAGTTCAAGTAGAAGTAGAAATCCATTTTCTGACGATTTTCATGTCTATTCTGTTGTCTGGAAAGCAGGTAAGATCGAATTGGTACCTTGGCAACGGCCAGATCTGTTAGTTTGAATGAAATAACACAGACCATATTAAATCTATGAAAATGATTTTACTCCATTAATTGACTGATTTGATGTATGAATGCGCTTAAAAAGTCTACATATGAAGTAAAGCAAGAAAACGGAATAAAATAATTAGATTAAACATAAATCTACGTCTATTTGAACATAATCTGAATACCTTAAGAATTTTTCTTGGTGATCTTACTGAACAACAGGATATGAGAGATGTAACTTTAATTTCTTCTGAAAATAATTGGTTCCAAATATATTTGAAAACCAGATTGCTAAAGTTGAAACATTTCATTTCTACCTCTTCGTCATAATATTATGTTCTGAAATTGCCAATAAGTGAGTCTAAAGTGCTGTCCACATATTGGATCTGAATTCTATTAAAATTGCTCACTATTTTCGATTCGTACTAATTGAAATCACTGTAATATGAAAAAATTTTCTTCTGAGTCGAATAATATTATTTTCCAGATAAGATACTGCTATATGTAGATGAGCTTTTATACGGGGAAGCAAAACTGGCAACTGCATCACTTTTCAAAGATCCTGTAAGTATTAACAAGTGTTACTAAACATTATAACTAATCAGTAGGGTCTTTCATTTCGTCATAATTTATAACTACATATTGAGCAGACGGAATAGTAAAAAGTAGAGATCACTCCACCAAAAATGGTATGATATCCGGCATATTGTTACGAGGTCTCCAATCCAATTTTACTAGACTTTTCAATAATTTTGTATAAGTACCTACTCGATAAGGGTAGCATTAATCTGATTGAAAGTTTACACATTCCGACACTGATTTTTCCGGTTTATTGGAAGTCAATTCTAATCATACAAGTGGTGAGTAGTGCAGGCAGGTTTACTTTTTCAGCGGCAGATCATCTGTTTTTATGTATGACCTACCGTTACTATGTAGCGAATTACCGTTTTTCTACGATTAAATATATGTCTAAGCATCTTACGTAAATCAATTTTTGCATTCAATATGTTTAACCTTCTCCATTCAGTCCCATATGCACTAATATGCAGAGAGGAAATTTTCTCATTTGAATTTAATGAAAAAGTGGTGTAATTTATCCACAAAGAGTGTTGATTGAGCGTTTGAACGAATACATTTGAAATTAATGCTATAATTTCAAAGTTGACCAAGAAATAGTATCATGCAACAATAATAACATACATATACAGGGTGTGTATTTGACCACTGCGTTAATTTCAACCATAGATTCTTGACGTCAAGAAAACATTTTCTTCCTATAGATTTTTCCAAATTTAACCCCGTTCAAAAGATATAGTGTTGAAATTTCATAAAACAATTGCATTTTCACCTCTAGTATTCAAACGGCAATATTAATTGAAATGATCTTTTGATAACAGTCATGTATATTTTGGCATCAATAGATTTATTCCATTTCTTGTGGGTTTCTCACTACTACTTTACAGATCGGTTAAATTGCATGAAAAACAAATATCACTTGAACTAAAGGTCCGTACCTTATACTTCCTAGAATCATTAGTCTTTTTTGCAGATTAAATCATTCTTCATCTTTTTTCCTAAATTGCACCATTTTTTGAGATATTTGAAGTTGAAAGGAATTAAATCGATATAATCATCTGATGAAACATGAATGAGTGAATCATTTCTTAGAGGGAAAATAATGTTTTTAAACAATTTATATTCAATAGTGGATGCTGTGGAAGGTAATTTTCATTCATACTAAACTGGACTATAGAGAAGTATTTGCCCAATGTGAAAACTTAAAATGCTTTTAAACTCAAATTTGACTACAGATTCTTCATCAGGAATTGATCGAGAACATTTAATGTTCAATATTCGAAAATTACAGAAATTGGTACAAACCGATCGCTCACTGATCCACTAATAAGAAACTTGCAAAATTCTGAACGGTTCTCTGCTTCTCATAATGGAGCAGAAGTTTAAAAAAATAAAATCTAATAATTAATCCGAAGGGTATTATGGATTAACCAATTGAAAAGAACATTTTAGGATTTTTTTCTTCGAAACTCTAATTACCATCATCTTATTTTTTCAACTAGTTCGCTATGCTAACAGTGATTTTTTTTTAATTTAAAACATTTCCTTAATCATGTCTATTCAGGCTGGCAACTCTAGTGCTAAGTACCTGTTTTTCCTTGCTCGATTACATGTTGTCACCCTTTTCTATCTTAAAGGGTTTTGGATTCAGCATTTTTTTAACTTTGTTTCATAATATTTGTTCTTAATTTTTGATTGGATCTGATTTCCACATTCATAGAATTATTTGATTATTTATTTCCAGATGCACGTAGTTATTGGTGTTGGAGTTGGAGGCTTGACAGATTTCCCAGATTACTACGTTAGCGGTAATAACAAACGTAAACCTTGGAAAGAAACTGATCGACTGCTCAATAAAAAATTCTTCAAGGCCAGAAAGGATTGGTTACCAACATGGACTAGTGAGGGTAGCTGCCTTAAAGTAGAATATGTCAAGATATGGGCGCTGTGATTATATTTTAAGATTCTTACAAATATTTTAAATAAAGACAGTTTGACTATGTTATTTAGGAAAACGAAATTTTAAAATAAATTTAATTAATCTTCGAATTTAATTTTTTTATATTTAATTAGAGTGAAATGATAAATCACATATGATAAGAAAATGAAATTGATGAAAATAGGCATCTGACATATCTTAAAGGATGAATAAATAGGTAAATTATTATTTCAATTCTTTCACCAATTAATGTTAATGAATAAACATAAAATATTAGCGTCATGGAATTGGTGTTTGTACTTGTCATATTTTGAATGAAATTACATAAGACAAGTCTAAAGATATAGTAGATATACACATTCCCAAAGTAATTTTCATAGTGAAACAATCTAATGCTCTGAAACTTCTCTTATTTCTCATTTACAAAAGTTACAAAAAGTTCGTTACAAAAACGTTATTGGAAATTTTCATACTCTGATCTATTAACACATCTTATTGGAGTTTCTTCCTTATCATTGGATAGTATAAATACGAGGATTAATATAGGCAAATACAAATCTTAAATCTATTGAAGGAATCGAATGAAATATCCAAATGACATTTTTCAAAAATTCCATGGCAAAAGAAACTGGGGCGAATCATCGTTGGCTTCATAATTCTCTAGAGACCTCATCGATATGCATGCCTGTTATAAAAAAATTGGATTAATTTGTCATAAAAATGTTGGTAAAAATATAAGATTAGTATCATGGTGAATATGAAACTGAAATTGACTTGATCCATCTCTAAGATACTTTTGCACCCTTGTAAAAACAGTTACACAAGACAAAAATCCTAATTTTGAATATTATGCCTACCAATTTTCCTAGTAAATTTTGAATGAATCGTTATCATAGAAAACGTGCCGAACTTATCTTGAATAATTTTCTCAGTTCAAGATATACTCACCTCCGTGTTGAAATTTACATCATTTCCATTTTGTATACAATGAGTCAGTTCTATTCCACTACTTTGATATAAAGAATTTGGCAGCACTAAAAATGATGAGTTACAAATTCATAATTTCAAGTTTTAATCGGATCTTACGTTGATAATCATTTCGGAAGTGTTCCTCTGGCATCATGTTACCAGCTTGGTCCAAAAATTCGATTTCTGCTGATTCAACCAACTGAGTAGGATCGAACAAATTCTTTCTTTCGGACGATTCTTGGGGCACTGAAATCGAAGATTAACAGAATTGAAAACAATTTATATGGTTACTAGCTGATCCGGCTAACGTTGTTTTGCTATAGAAAAGAGTTTCAAGTAATTTCTAGTGTAGACAAAAAATAGCTTACTTATTGTAAGTGTGTAAGAATGTGGTATATGCGTGAAATAGGTATGGAGAGCTGTGAACGAAGAAGAAATAACAAAAGGCCCACATTATTTTTAAATTATTATAAATTATTCCTAAAAATTTTATATCATTGAGTAATTGATTACGACAGTAATACTAACAAACAATATCAATCTCTTAATGGTATAATTATAGGGCAACAATCTTGGCCCTAGTTATAATGTATTGTATTTAATATTTGGTTGTACACATATTCATGTTAACATTATACTATTTTACAAAAGCTAAAAATTACATACATGATTGGGCATAACTTGAAATTAAGAGATCGGAAAAATACTCTCCCACCGAGGGGTAACATTTCGATTTCAGAATCAATTTAATGTGATGATGTGAAATGATATAATGAATTAAATGCACCTGTTTTTTTTTAAATTGGAGATGTATAAAGAGTAAGTTCGACTTTTCATTATTTGAATTACTAAACAAATACTGAAAACATTACATAAAAATATAGGAAAAATATGACAAATATTGACTTAACGAATAAACTTACTTTGTGATCCGATGAGAGTAGAAGTGAAAACAAAACTATTGTTTTCTGTACTGGTACATTCCTGTTTGTTAATCACTTCTCCTTTAGGACCAGGACTCACTATAGACATAGAAAGGCCGTCTCTTCCACTTTGCTGAATAACTGTTGCCACAACAGGAATTTTGATTTGAACAGTACTTCCGAAACCGCTTGATCCTGCTTTGCCTGTGAACACAAAAAAAATTATAAGCAAAATTCTGTGGGCTACATAAAAAAAAGCTGAACACGAAACCTCGAAATGACTACATAAATTTGGTGTTTTTTGTAGAATCTCGTCTACGTTTACAGTTCATATTTGCGGTTATTAAATAAATATATCAAGCGCCTCATCGTGAGTGGCCTATTAAATTCCTATGGAAAACTATTAGAATGGAGGTTATATAAGGTACTTTTTCGAATTATCTAGTGTTGCCATATGAATGTAAATTTGGCAACAGCTTTGTTATTTTACAACCCATATTTCTATATTTCTTTAATCATTTCTCTAAAGAATCAAATTAGGTTACTTTCACTTCCCCATATTCATATGACAAGTTATAAATTATTTTTAATGTTTAATGTTTATATTACACAATATTTGAGAATTTTGTTCGAATTTTGACATGGCTTTAGATAAAATTTGATCTGCGCCACTGTTTTCGAATATTAGTTGTCACTTATACAGAGTGCCCAAAAAATAACCCACAGATAACAGAATCCAAACAAGATGGATGTAGGATTTTGAATAGAAAAATTTTAGTTCTCATTCTGCAAATGAAAAAAAAAACATCTTGGATGTCTGGTTTGAAATGAAACAGAATATTTTTGCACTTTTGTGAGTTGAAACACGTTTTTTTTTTTACTACTCTATATAACTGACTACTCGATTTCGAAAACAGTGGCGCAGATCTCATGACATATTTTAAATCGGAATCTTGGATATTTAGCCAAATATAATCACTGTTAAGCAAAAAAGAATATATTAAATTTTTTTTTTTGTTGTTTTTTTGTGAAGATGAGATTGATTGTTGAACCAGCACAAACCTTCCACAGTATAGTACTGGTCGATAATACTCTATATAATGATCAAAACTTTAACCAATTTTTTTGTGAGATTAGTAATTATTAGTTCAAGAAACCTGTATAAAGAGAATTTATTTTTATAAATGGCTTAGGTCTTACTCGACAAATATCAGAAGATGACAACGACGAAAGTGATCTTTCTTTGGAAAAACCAATAATTAAAAAAAAAGCAGATTACAATAACGAGCTCTAAGAAATCCTTGGGATTTCCAATCATAATTATCAAGGTCAAATAAAAATAATTGAAACGACTGCTATGAGGATAGAGATATTAGAATTTAATGAGATCGAAATGCAAAGTTGATTGAATCTGCTATCAGGGTGTTAGGTTAACATGCACATAAATTCAAATTATTTTTCGTTGGACCGAATTTAGGATATCTTATCACTAGATGATTTTTGGAACAGGGTTTTGTTCCAGATATATGAAACAAATAGCCTCCAGCTCGGAAGGAACCAACCAATCTTCTCCTCATCCACTGCAGAATACATTTCATCGCATTTGGCTTTAAAATATCTTTAGAAAAGAAGGTTCTTAGAAATTACATTCAAATAATTAAAGAATTCCACTTCGACAACACCTCCAAATTCAGAGACAAGAAGCTAACACTATCAATAAAGAAGATCACATGAATTCGCTAAGGAGACAGCCTACGTACATCATTGTCCGTTATCTAATGGAGAAGATCATAGAAGCAGTTAGGGAGGGCACCACTGAATACAGACTGAGACAACACCGAATACCTACACAGCATGCACAACGTTGATGACGCCCTCTTGATAGTCGAACCTCAGGACGATCTGTTACGCCTTCAGTGCACATTTAAAAACATCGCAGAGAGATACAACATGAAAATCTCTATCTCAAAAACGAAGTCAATGACAATAAAAAGGAAATCTTCAAGGTGCAAGCTGGCATTGAACTACATCACCATAGAGCAAAAAGATCTACCTTCAAAGTATGTCTTCTGGTACTGGAATCAAGGGTTGAAAGAATCTCAATTGATATTAAAATTACTCACAATTCTCTTTAACTTCCATATCAGTATTCAAAGTCTCAGCATCTGGATTCACCTTCGGTATTATGGATATCTGTCCGTGTTTCTTTAAATCATCAGCAGTAGCCGGTATCAGCATCTGTTTATCGCCAGCAGGTAACACTCGTACGAGTACTGGAATACCGGTCAACGGCCTCAGCAAAGCGAAAGGCGTCTGATTAGATTGCATTGCTAATCTCATAGCATCTGTTTTGATGGGATCGACGATGATAGCATTAGAATACCTATAACAACATAAAAATAGTTATGTTTTAAGATCTTCTCGTTCCTATTTCTGTCTTACTTCATTTTTTCTGGTTGAAGAGACGGTAAGCTGACCAAATTCTGTCTGAGACCATGCTGATGCTGCTCGTGGTTGCGCAACCCGATACGCTTGGGAAAGTCTAGACCACAAATTCTGCAGATGTATTTTGGTTTATCGGCACGCTGATGCGCCTACAGATATTCATTGATTTAATGAGAATCGAAATTGAATAGCTCTAATGTGAAAACCCTGAGAAATTTGGAATGGCGTCAATACAACTTCCAAGGCTATTTTACTGTTGTGTACTGTTGATGTCATCATAAGCTCCTCTCTCATTAGATGGGCAAGTCAAAGAGATTCTTGCGAAAAACTCATGTTGTAGGCGCCATCAAGCAATTACAAATGAGATAAATCAACCAAACTAGCATATCTAGTAAATTTGAGAGTTCTTCTAAGCTCTCCCATACCTTCTCTTGGTATAATTCTACTTGGATTTGTGGTCTGCATGCATGGCCAAACATATGGGAGCTAATATCAATCATCAAGTAATTTTATGCATATTCTTTAGGCATATGGTCATGAAGAAACACTGGCTATCAATCTAGAATCTTTAATCTGGATAATCTATAGTATATGCCTTGTCAGAAACCTCAATAGTTAAAAATATTTTCTGAGTCTAACCGCCAAACAACATTATGGCGAATAAGAGCAGCCTAATGATAAGGAAAATTTTATACATCTTCTTAATATCCTGACTATTCAGTTATCTTCTATAAAAGTGAGTGAATAAGTTAGTGAGTTCAATGCTCTCAGATAAAGGACTGTTAAAGTCATATATTAGATACTCTGTATACCAATTTTGTTCACTTCATTCAATATCGGCATAGGTACATCAAATTGTCACTTTTGTACTCAAAGATAAATTATCCTCTTCAGTGAACGAACATTATCTTGGGTCACAATAAATGAGGATTATCAAGATATTCCAGAATTTGGAGAAACTAAATCCCTAGTGAATTTTGATTATGTTTGGCACTTCTCAGAGAACCATAACTAACTTCATTGATGTAATATTGCTTCTGTTCACGACTTTGAACAAAAACTCTTACCAATAGTTGGTCAATCAGAGATGTCTTGATGATAGATAGGAATAGATTCATATAAGTATGTTGAACACCCATCTCGACAAAGTGATACCTACCCAAGAGAATCATTAGCAAATGAAATTATATCAAGGTAATTTGGTCATGTCACCGTAATCAGATATAAAAATATCGATTGAGAAGAAGAATCGATAGATCGAAATTGTATTGGCTGACTCAAAACTTCTTAGGGTGCTCCGAGGTAGCCTCGTAGTATATTGTTTGCACTTTACCTTCAGCTTGTGACACATCAGGTTGGACATTTGATTGAAGCCTTTCTCGCATATGTCACATTTGTACGGTCTCTCATTGGTGTGTGTGAATATGTGGTTCCTCAAGTTCCCTGAAAAGAAATTGAATTAGCCACTAATTTCCAATGTATTCCAACGAATGGTACCTTTCTGGTGGAATGCCTTATTGCATAAGTGACATCTGTGTGGTTTCAATCCGTTATGTGTTTTTCTGTGAGAAATCAAGGTGGATACTCGATTGAAGGTTTTTTGACATACGCCGCATATGAAAGGACGTTCGGCAGAGTGGATAGCTCGGTGTTGGGATAAGGTAGACATTTGACGGAAGGCTACAAAGGATGTATGGAATTATGGAATTAGGATATTTGAATATTTACTTAGAATTTTCTGCAATCTTAAATACCTTCTATCTTATAAGATTATTTCATATTGTTACTTAAGATTGAGGTTACTTCAGTTACTGAACTATCACTCATTTGAAGAGTCACTTGGAGGTGAGTGAGTGTTGAACGATTTCACAATTCAATATTGTCACCTTGAATTCAGAGCCATGGGAAAAATATATCGATATTTTCACTCGCTTTCGTAGTGCTCTCGTGATGAGTATTTTTAGGTATATTTGAAGATTGAGGAAAGAAATTAACAGGATAATGAATCGAAATCAATTGCTAACTGATCGGCTAGAAATAACTGATTCCTCTTGCTCATGGGTTAGAAGCTTTGGTGCTCTCTTCGTAATGTTCAAATCTTCCGGATGTGTTGATTTTGAAAGCCTTTCTGCACTACTCGTACTTGTGTTCGCTCCTCTTGGTCTTGTCTGATCAGTTCATGTGACTCGTGTTCTTTTTATTATTGACCATTTTATCTAAGTTGCTTGTCAAGTTACAGTCATGAATACGAACCCAATGACGATGTTAAGATCATTTCCCTTAGTTTACCTAAAACAAGCGGAGCTACTCCAGTCATAGGTCCGTTAGGCTCGTGTTCCTGTTACTTTCTACACCAGCCTTCATATCACTCGCAAGTCTGAGTTGACGCGGGTTCAAACAACTTGTGCTCGTGCTGTTCTGGCTTCGGCTTATGTGGCTCGTCCGACTCGCGGCCATGTTCGTCCTATCATTGCCTTTATTCCCTCAGTTGCTTCTTAAGCTTATGATCGTGAGGATCCATTTAATTTGCAGTCGTCGATACAGAGCAAAATTAATTATGAAGTCAAGTTATTATAAAATCAAAATAAGAATAAATGAACTTGTCGTGACAAGTACTTATTTCCTTGTGATGCTAGGAGTAGCTCAAAACCAGAAAAGAGGCTTTCAACTGAATTCATTCTGAGTGCGAATTATGACTGTAGGAAAGAACCAAGTCGACAGAACTAGGTTTTTTCTTTGATATACCGACAACGGGTGGAGCTACTCATGTCATGGACTTGTATGGCGCGTGCGCTTGTGGCTCGGGTCGAGCGAATGGTCACATTACTAGACACTACTTACAACACACTCGAGTTACTTGATTACGAGTAGTGTGGACTCCCACTATACTAACACAAGTATGAGTAATGTAAAACTTCGACCGTACTGTTTATCGTAAAACTTTTCAGTCTGGCTACCGTCGGCTTCATAGGCATAAAGTGGTTAATATCAGTCTCAAGAAATATGAGAATGAATAACTCACCTTTTCCACAAGTATTGCATTGAAATTTCCTTTCATCCGTATGTGTAGGTAGATGCCGCATAAGTGTATACTGATGACCAAATTCCTTACTGCCTATAAACAGAAATGGTATCACCTGATTAGACAAAAACTTACTACCGATTTTTGAGTGAAAGCTAGCTTTTTTCCGAAAAGAAATAATTTAAGTTTCAAAGATGTCATATCCATAAATTTAATTCATTATTTCGTTCCATGACTTATTCATATTCTGGTCTGACAGTAAAGAAATTATTTATAACTCAACCTATTTCATTTTCTGTTAAGTACTCAAACAAGTGTTTCAAACTAGGTTCGTCAAAAAGAATGCATTTTCTTCAAAAGGATAGAACATCGTGAGGAGTAGTCCCATCGTGGTGGGGATGTACGAGTTTTAGTGGGCAACGTCGATCATCACGTGTTTATTGACGTCAGTACTTTCAAAATGGTTAGCATAAATTTCAGATCTTGAATTTTGTTTTACTGCAAAAATGGCAAATATTTTTTGATGTAATAAAATTTTGTGCGCCTATTTGGCTGTTCTACCCGTTTGAAACACATGCGTCCTATACTTCAGGCCTAATTTCTTCATAAATATCGGATTATTCACAACAATCTCTAGTTCTACCTTTCGGAACAACTCGAAGTATACGGATCAGAATGTAGAAAAATGGAACAATTTTCAAAGATATTATACTACATTCGGTGTTCAAAAACCCACCCCTCAACACTCTTGAAAAATCAGCAGAGGTCAATCTGGTCCCAAGAAAATACCACCAACAAAAAAATCTAGCAAACTTCAATTTGAAATAACTCACATATGCCACAAGTCCATACTTTCATATTCTTTCCATCCAGCATTTTATATTTTACGAAAGGAGGAGTAGCTTCCATTTTCATGACCTCAGGTTTACAAAATATTTTTGCAGCTTCCGGCTTACAGAAGCTTGTTAACCCATTATCATTCAATAATCCACCAAAATCGGCACTATTGAAGCTTTCGGGAAACGCCAGTGTATCACTTTCATCAGAATTATCTTGCAAGCTTGAAAAAGAACTGGAAATACCCGGTCTGAACTGATCGAGTTGTGAGAAGAGTAGAACCTCATCATCTTTGACATCTTCGGTTTTTATAGCACTGAAAATTCAATAAACAGAATGATTTGATTCGTCGAAACAACGATATTAGATAATAATAAAATACTTATAAAATTTTACCCATCAGATGAATTATCTGCATCAATGGATTGCTCGAAATCTAGATCAGATACCACAAAACTTTGTTCTAAATTCATTTTTTTCAATAAATAACCGAAAGAAGATTATTGGAAATTACAATTTCACGAATGACTTTTCAAAACCGTGATGGACACCTTCAAAACAAGGTATACTGATAATCATGAATTAATTTCACTCACACAAGCAAAGCATTTTCTTCATCAAGTTGAAAAACTCTTGAAATCCATTAATTCTAACTGAAAAATGATTGAAATAATCTGGATGACATCTTTCATTACTCCCTTCACATTATCACGAACAAAATTCAACAACCGCATTTTGTTTAATAAAAATTTGAAGAGTTTTCATTTCCGATTCGATATTTTCTAAGCAAGCAATGGTTTCGAGATTGTATTTCTGTGATTATACAAATAAATTGCCAAGAAGATTCAAATTAACTTACTCTTCAATCATCATATGGGAGAACATATTGTAAAACGTAGGAAACAAACGTTTGGAGTAAATGCAAACTGAAATCGATTGAAATGAAACACTGGAAAACATAGAATTTCCTCAGGAATAGAGAAGATATAGAAAAATTAGATTCAATATCATAGAATCTAGAATTAATCTTCTGAAGTCACTGAATAAATATTTCGAACACCAACATCTTATCAGTGGCCTTGTGTTTGAATATCATCAGAAACCATAGAATTTTTCATTATTTTCATAGAAATATAAAAAACACACAATCGTTCGATTTAATTGGAACGTCACCAATATAACATAAACACGCTTCTTACATCAACACTTTTTCCATAGAATAACATGATCTCAAGTGAATAACCATAGATATTCGAATGCTGAGTTGAAAACATTTGAAATGAAACAAATTATATTTCTTTATAATTCTTTTGAGTTTATTGATAAAATTTCCACAAATTAAATTTTACATTTAGGGTGAAATACAATTTTGAACGAGTTAATATTGTCAATTTGCCTGTTGTGCAAGGACATATCTTTCAAATAACATGGAAACACCAAGTCGCTCCGCAGTTGAGTATTTGGTGAAAACTTCTAGGAGCAATGACTTTTTAATGTTACTTATTTTCAAAATGGTTGCTGCAAATGTGTCCTTGATTAATCCTTCATGAAAAACATTTTGTATCAATTTGAACATCCTGGATGTGTCTTTATTCATAACAATCAGAGTTGTATATAATGCCATAACTGCAATAAGCGATGTCTGCTCATATGAAAATTTCGGAAACATCGATAAGCAGTCACACACAAAATAGGTTCCATGATAAACGAGCTGAAAGAATATTGAATATTCAAAATGACAGCAATGAAATGAGTTTTTTTTTTTCATTATATTTTCGGATTATTTTTTATTTTATTCAGTCATTACATATCAACTTTCTTCTGAGATGCTCTATAATATGCTGTGAACGTCCCAACCATCTTGATAGAACAGTACAGAAATGATATGACTTATAGACAGGGTATAGATGAGACACCCCTATAAAATTCTATAAACATTTGAGACTGTTTTGTTCTGCCAGATTGGTACCACCTTCACCTCAAGCTTGATACCTTATTTTTTGTTCTTTATTCTATATGTCATACTGTCTCATATCTATTCTATCTCGATGATCCCAACTTCATTCCATGCAATGAACTATTAGTGAAAATGAAGGGAATAACAAGATTTATAATCTACTAATGAATATAAATACCTTATTATGGCCCAATTTCAATTTTCTAAAGAAATGTTCAATGAATATTGATGGCTCTGGAAACTCAATCTTGAAATCAGATGCTGCTAAAATTTTTTTTTCCATTTTAAGAATATCTCCTTTCGTGGAATTAAACTCCCCTGAGAGTGTCACACGTAGGAACTAGAAAAGGTAGACAAAAAATTTAGAAAATTAAATTTCGGAATTACTATTTGCTCCTGACCAATCGTGCTCTTAAGTGGTTTTCATCTGTCATTTAGACCAAATCAATTATAAACTTTTTTGGGTAACACTGTATGAAATATTGTCAGTATTTTTTTCAAGTAAGAAAAGATTAAATATTTTTCTTTTCGACAAAAAATTTTCTCACCTCCAATATGTTGCTCGTAGAAATAAATACATTACTATTGGAAAATTTATGGACCATCCAAAAACAGGTTACAGCATGTACTACACCATCTTTAGGTTCTTTGCAGACTGACAAGGAGTAATCCATAAGTTTGACTGCCAGGTAATATTCTGCGTTTTGAAGAGCATAATATTTCTAAAAAACATCCATCTACTATTAACTAATGAACGACTATTACTAATTATTACCTGCATCTTTAGAAGAATATTCAGTATGTAACACCTCGAATATATTGAATGAATTGAAGATTCTAGAAAGGATCTGGTTAACACGTATCGTTTTTCATCCCCAAGGAGAAATCTTATGTGATCCTGGAAATATAAGTAAATGAAGTCAACCTCCTACATATTTGGTCGATAGAATCATCGAAAATATTTTAGACACTAGACAAAATAGTAAAAAATTCAATAAATAATGAATTTCTCCTACCTTTTCATAACCTTCCATATGAAGCTGTTCGTCTAAGGGATTGCTATCGTCATCTAAAATTAAGCAACGAATACTTAAAATTTTTATCATAATGCGAAATCAATGCAACTAAATATTCATATATTAAAGGAAGGTTAAAAGAATATATTTTCTTGATTTTTCCTAAGGGGAAGACCCAATGAAATTCAATCTTCAATTCATTAAAAATCTGGTTACACCACGATCACGAAATTTGAAGGTAATTATAAAATACTCTTGATATTGTTTGAGAAAATATGTATTCAAACTGTGAATGGTGCAGTCTGTAAGAAACTGAAAAATGAATAAAAATACAGAAATAGATCAGAAAAACGGGGTCTTAGAGAAAAAAACAGAGAGAACATCCCCTCATATATTACATGAAACAGCTTATTAATTTACTTTATATTTTTGCCAAACTGTGATTAGGAAATTGAACATCATTCAGAATAGATTGTGTTGATGACTCGTTTAATTTATGAAAATCGATTGTTAATGTTAAATGAAATATATATTTTGTCTAATTTTCACTTCATTTTCAGGCGCCGAATACTGATAAACTTTAGTTCTTAAATCTATTGGATATTGAATAGTGGTTAATGGCTTATATCTAGCTGGGTATGAAGTGGTGACATTTTGGGGTTCTTATATAGTTTAATCACATCCATCGATTCTAGCAAGCGAATTTAAGACATTTGTGGCATTTGTGAATGATCTAAAAATTGTCAGAATTTTTATGATCTTTTTCAGTTCTAAAATGATTATAAACGTCGAAATTTTTTCTGATTTCTGGTGTTCACAAGGTTTTTTCTGTTTCGATTTTGAAATTCATAAATGTATCTCGGATTGAGTCTCCATAATTGTGTAAAGTAGATTATTGGTTATTCTTTTCTTTGACTTTCAATTATTTCATTCACTAGGTCAATTGGGATATGATTGTAGGTTACTATTATTGGAAGATATTAATTAATTTCATACCATAGCTTATGATTTATCAAAGTATTGTTAATGCTTGGTGTTTCATTCATTTCTGTGCTGTCTGTTTATGGCCTGAGATCTGAGAATCATATGCTATTATGACATCTGAATGTTTTTTTTCTGAAGTTATTGAAATAAAATACGTCTGAAATTAATATCATCAAATAAATAGCAAATTATAACAATTTCCCAATGTATCTATCAAATAAATTAATTGAAAATAAATGAAAACAAAAACCAAACAATCTCCCTGAAATTACGAAATATCAACAAATGAATTCATAGCTATATATTATTTTGGGGAGTTCTCAAGAAAAATCCGAAATCATTTTTTGAACTTGATTTCGAAACTTCATTTTCAGGGTGATCTAACCTTGTTATTTCTATATAATTCAAAATCATATCCGTACTCCGTCAAAACTTCAGGTTTTATAAAATCAGTTGCAGAGATTGCGATGGTGCATATGGGAGAAACAAAATGAAAGGATGATACCTGACATGAACCAAACAATCTCCGTTGATTTATAATAAAATCGATAATGAAAATATCATATGGATACTGACAACTTTCAAATCCTTCTCGATTGTGTGAAATTAAATTTGCTGGAATCGATGGAAGTGGTGAAACATCATAAGAACCGCAATTTGTCATCACTTATCACATACTTAACTAGAAATAAGCCATTCACCAATTATTTTAAATATCAATTATGAAATATTTTATAACCATTGATCCTATATAGAAAAAATATATTTAAGTCGTGCTTGGAAGTTTTTACACTAGACAAAATACATGTTCCATTAAATATTCCTTTACAGTATTATTATCAAAATATTCTTACCGCTCTTCTGTCTTTCATTTAACTTGAGAATTAAACTGGATTTTTGAGATTTTGAAATGTTCTTTAATGTTTCATTAACGAAATTTGTTTTCTTGTTGTCTTTTTTGATTCTCTTCAGTGGCACATTTGTTGGTAAATTTGACAGGGCCAGCCTGTTGATTGGTCTTTTTTCTGACATTATAAAAAATCTAAAAAATGAATTTCGATGAATCATGAATCAGCAAATTATTAGCATGTATTGTTTAAAAAAACACTCACAAATTCAAGGTATACAAGGAAAAATTTGAAATAATTTACTTTGGGTTCACTTGATTGATTATTAATTTATACAATACCAAAAACAAATTCACTACACTTCATCTTTCGCTGTGAAGTAAGTATGGTGCATTTGGCGCATATGAGTACAATAAAACGTTCGGATGTTTTTTGTAACCGCCAAAAATCATTCCAGTCATAGAATTGTCCCAGAAATCAATATAAAGAAGCAATTGGAGACGTCACAGAATTATTCACAAATACCTGAAAGAAATGAAAGTTTTAAAAATTGTAGGCTCTTCTACTAATTCTAGATAATCTACACTTTCTAAACATCTGATTTATTTTATCAACTATAAATATGACTAGACGTGAAATCCGTGAATTGTTAAGAGATTTCGACAAATTTTATTTCTATATATACGTTATAGTTTGAGTGCTATCGACAAAGTAAGTTTTCATGCAACGCAATGTCATTATTCTTAAGATTGAACATATTTCATTGCGTTGTTCAGGTTTTATAGATTATTAATAATGTCATTTGTGTTATTCCATATTATTTACTCAATGATGATGGCTTTTTATTTTTAAAATTCCATCTCCAATGTATGATCCAGGTCTTTTTTATAATTTTGTTTTTGTTTTATCTCAGACACATTGACATTAAATGAATTATACAGGGTGAGTCTTTGACCACTGCGTTAATTTTAACCATAAATTCTTGACGTCAAAAGAAACATTTGCTTCCTATAACATTTTTCCAAATTTGGCCCCGTTCAAAAGATAAAGGGTGTTGAAATTTTATTAAAAAAATTGCATTATCACCTGTAATATTCACAAAAAAAAATCTACAGCATGGTTCAAATAACATTTCCTGAAAATTTCATCTTTTTGGCGTGAAGGGAAAAGAAATAGCAGAAAATTCAAGACGAAAAACAGTGTTTTGTGAATAACTCAGAAGATATCCACTTTATGGCAAGGTTGTGATGCATACACTCACATTATTTTTTAACGTAGATTCAATATCTGCCATAAAAAAATGGGGTTCTAATTTGAAAAAATTGATTTTTCACGATTTTGTCATCCCTAACTTTGAAAGCGATTTTTTCACCCCCTGTATCATGAATCGCGATTTCGATTTTTGAAGTGGATAGGTACATCAATCTTACATCTTGAAAAATCCCAAAAATGAAAATTTTCCATCCAAGAACCTCGAAGTTATTTTTGTTTGAGCTGAGCTCTATTTTCAATTTTTTTTTCGAATTTTCCCGCTCAGAGACAATTTTCCAACCAAAACTGAAAAATGTTACATCAAAATAACTTGAAATTTTCTAAGGAATCTATTTCTGCAATAAAAAAATTGTGTTGTAATATGAAGAACGGAAGTTGACATCATTTCCGGAAAAACCGGAGGTACTCATGCCTTGAAAATATTTTAGATTTCATCAGCATCGTGAAATACTTATAAGTGCTGAATTTCATGAAAATACGTTCAGTAGTTTCCCGTATAAATATGGGTGAGGTTCCTCGTGAAAGACCCTGTATAGTAACTGTTCCTTGTGATTTATACTACCCTTTACCATCGATTTAAATTTTTGAACCATAATTCGATCTGAAATATTGAGTTGTAACTGCGATATATAATTAATAATGGGTTTCTTATGTAAGGGGAATTGGAACTCGTATAAAACTGAAGGGAAACTATAAGTTTGGTTAGTGTCCATTTAAGAATTAATATTTCACTTTTTTTCTGTCGGTCGTTTTTGTATCGTATTGTTGCCGAGTTCAGGAAATGATTTTAAAATAAGGGGGAAGCAGGTTTTTTGCTTTTCCATACGACCACCCCATGTTGTTATCTATAATTGTCTTCTAATTTTCATTAGTCTGTCTCTAAAATTTCTAAAATTATGATGAACAAAACAGTGAATATAACCGCTCATAAGTAAAAGTGAGATAATCTCATTGTCTTTATCAAAACACAAACAAATAAGTAGGCCTCAAGGGTACAAAGAACTTGAACTTTATTATCGGTTGTAACCTCAGTCAAAAATAGCTGTATTTGGATTTTTAAAGAAAGACCAGTCAATAATTTAACATCATTTGCACATGTTACTTCTATAACACCAATAAGCAAAACCTGACTGAGGATATACTAGTTTAACTACTCCACAACCGGTTGTGGTTAATCTTTAGGAATATTACGTTGAATCCTCTCATTCAACTCGCGTATGTCGATATCGACATGTTCGTGAAATATGCGATATTCGTAGTGTTATTTGTTTATTGCTTTGCATTCGAAGTACCCGAGGCTAAATTTGAAGTTTTAAGGCCTAGAGGATTTAGAGTTTCTATTCCAGGTGGGACAATAAGAGTTGATTTCGATACCTATACTCTGTTCATTTTTATTTGATCACTCGTGGTGCCATGACAATTTGGCACAAGGTGTATATTGTAAAGTTAGGTTAGGTTTGTTATTTTCCTGTCATACGCACTATTCTATATTTCTATATATCGCGAAAAGGTTTTACTAAAAATGAATTCTCAAAATTTACTTGTGCCCAATGAAGTTATGAAAATTTGATGATGAAATAAATTGAAGTTCATTAGGGTAAAATATAATAATGAAGGTCACTAGAAGGCTGAAGGAATTTGAAAATAATGAATTGATCTTCCTAAGGCAGAACAATGAACCATCCGAATGGAATTGAAGAAATATTTTGTTGGTGGAGCTACATATAAACAATGAATCAATATACAGAGTGTCCGGGAAAATGTGGGAGATCTCTCGGATTCAGATAGAACATAAAAAATAAGATGACAAGTTCCCATAAATTTATTTCCTAGCAGCCCTCCCTACGGAGATACGGCCTCCTAAAGGACGCCACTGGTAATCAAGTTTTCTTGAATAACTTTTCAACTACTTAATATAATTCAATGAAAATTAAATACCATAAACAATAGTGAGGACCTCTTAAAATACTGCCCTTAAAACATAATAATCTTGTTTAGTTTATCAGGGGCGGACTAGGTTGTACATTTTATTGCTTACATTTTTAACACCTTGATAAGGAGTTAAAAAAAATGAATTTCAATATTTTGAACATCAAGTTGAAGAAAAGGCATGCCGAGATTTCACGATATGCCAGAAGACTATTGTCCTAATTTTAAGATTGGAAATAGGTATTTCGCTAGAAAGGTCTAAAATGCACTCAAACTTGTAACTATTTACAAGGTGTACAAAAACGCCTGTAGTGGTTCATTTTTTCCCAAAAACCCTTTAATCATATTCGCTATAAAAAAACCCCTTCAACCCTTCACGCCTTGCTGGAAAACTACATGGAAATAGGTACGCCAACCTTCAGTGCTTTGGGTCGTTGGCAGTGGCGGCCGCTTAGAGGAGGCAGAGGAGGCCGGGCCTCCCCTGATTTTACTGCATTATATTCAATTTTAAATCCAAGTTCAAGTAGAGAATAATCACATTTCTGTATCTGCATATTTTCTATGATTTTATCTATAAATATAAATACATTCATATTCATACATTCTCCGCAAAACACAATACAGCGTAGCGAATTAACCGCTGCACAAAGGGCGCGGAGGCCCAGCTCCACAAGTCCAGATTCATTAGAATGTCAAATTTCAAACTTCTTCAAATGAATGATGCATCGACCACTCAAAATACAGCCCATAAACCACGCGCCGGAGGCCCAGCTCTGATGACCCGGATGGACCTCGGCTATCGCCGATCGAGATCGACATCAGCTTTAGTTTGGATTCTACGCTGGGAAATTTAACCTTTTATATTCAGTAACAATTTTGTTTTTATTTACAGAATAACTTATGAGAGAATATCTTTATTTTTGTTGATTTTGAAAGAATTTTTTTTTTTTTTACTTATGCATTAATGACATTTTAATGCAATGTTCATTTTTCTCAACTTTATTCAGCAATATGAAAAGGTTGAGAACAAGAAAGTATTTTTAAGTAATTTTGAATTTTTTTATTTTATTTTATTTTTATGAAGAGTTATATGTATGTTAGTTTTTGAAATTTTCATGAGAATTTATTTTCTTCTCTTCAATTGTCACTTTCTGTTGTCCAATCCCTTAAAACAGATCATCCCAATCTTCCAATCCTTTTGCAAGAGTACTCTACACCTCCACGTTGGTTCTTGCTGGGCAACAGTGACATGCATATGCACAAGCTTCCAACAAATGTTCCACATTATTTTTTTCTTACTGTATACCAATTTTATTTCATGATAGTACTAAATATTTTTACTTGCATTCAAATATGCATCACACTGGCTAAGTTGAGATACTAGTGGTATACTTATATTTTTTGCGTGGCCTCGGTCCCCTCTGATTGAAATCTCACGAGTCGCCACTGGTCGTTGGTATTTTGAGATCGATCGATACGCTGATGGGTCACATCACGTCCACAGAACACATCTCTATGTAATTACTTTATGATCACGTCCAGGTCAGGTAGTTGGCAGCAGATTCGGTATCTTTCGAATACAAGTTTTCAAATTAGTCATTTTATTATCACCATTTATTCTTGCGTAAATCCAAATTCTCCATTCCGGCACCTTTATAAATACTGCCAGAAGATTTGTTCAAAGAATCACAAAATGCGCATGGCACGAATTTTAAATAGTTTCAGCTCCTAGACGATGGTCGACAGATCTAAAGAATGAATCAAAAACCTCAGGGCCATTTAATTTATCCGATCGAATGACCTCAATGATCGATTAATATTTGAGACCGCTTCATTTTGCTTCGTTCGTTCGAAAGGCACATTCTTATGTTTCTAAACGTTCTGATATTTATTTTTAGATGTAGAAGGAATTAAATTATTCGCATTCCATGCCAAGCTAAACGAAGAATTGAATGGACGTGAAGGAGGAACATTCTCTAGGGATATAACGAAAGCAAAAAATGGAAGGTGGACTTTTTATGATCCATACACAGTTTTAAATGTTGGAGATATTCTGTATTATTGGACATATGTGGATTATTTCGATGGAAGGAATAAATTAGGATATACAAATGATGATCAACACTTTATTGTAACAAATAATGGTGAGTTTTCCGAAAATTGAAATTTTTTTTATGCAACTATGAAGTTTGACAGAAGTCACTCGTGTATTCTGATTTTTCAAAATGGTGCGATCTAAAATCAAATACGAAGGTTGCCTTTTATATTTCGGGATTAGAGAACAAAAACAAATATGAATCAACGAAAATCGTTTTATTGTTTTTCAGAATATCTCCCAATAAGATCTATATACACTTTTGCATGCGTTTGAACCAATTGTCGAAGCCCTTTTGCCACTCTGATTGAGGTATCTCCAAAACATGCATTCTGAACGCATCAACCGCTTCTTCGGGTGTCGAAATACGTTGACCTCTCATTTCAGTTTTTACGAACAGGAATAAAAAAAGTCATTCGGTGCTAAGTCAGGACTATACGGCGGATGACTCATCAAATCGATGTTTTGAGTGCTCAAAAATCAGGTTCTTTGAGCCAATGTGTGAAAGCTCGCATTGTCGTGGTGAAGGGTGATCCGTCTTCGGCGGTTGGTTTTCCTGATTTCTTGGAATGTCTTCCAGGTGTCACTGGCACACAAGTGGTTGTGTACCACTCAAAATTGACTCTTCTGCGTTGTTCTAGTGGTACGATTGCGACATGTCCAGTTTTTCCGAAAAAACAGGCGACCATTTGCTTGGAAGTGCTTCGTGCGTGAGCAACTTTTCTTAGATTTGGCTCATCTTGAAACAACCATACAGTCGCTGCTGTATACTTTCGCGCTCATAGGCGTAAATCCACGATTCATCACCTGTCATGATGTCATAGACGTGCTTCGAAGCAACGCGATCGTAGTTTTGGAGCATTTCTTTCGACCAATCGACACGAGCAATATTGAGTGTACTACTAATGCCAAAGGTTGCCTCAATCTCATGATAGGTTACATAACGATCTTGCCTCATGAGTTGGCGCACAGCATCAATGGTTTTCGGAACAAGAACTGATTTTGGACGACCTTAACGAAATTCGTCTTGGAGTTAACAACGACCTCTGTAGAATTAACCGTACCATCGATAACCACTGGTCCTTAATGGAGCGTCATGGCCAAAAATTGAATTGAGTTCATCGATGCACTGTTGTTGAGTTAATCCACGTCGAAAGTTGTAAAAAATTTAGAAAGCACTGACGTGAGGTCAGATTGCTTAGGCGCTCTTGTTGAGCTACCTGCGAGTAAATATTCAAACCTTAACAAATCTTACTTAAAGTTACTGTAAACAACACAAATAGCGCTCGTATGTCAAAATGTTCTCACTACGTATAACCTCAAAAATGTCTAGCTTTACGATAGAGTTGTCAGTTGGCAGATTGCAACAATAGGGTTGTCCCAATCCGAAATATAAAAGGTATTCCTCGTACGAACTAATATTTCTGTAAACTAGTTAGGGAATCAGCTCTGAGAGCAGTCAAAATTTCGAAAATTCTTTTGTTGAGAGAGTAAATCTAATGGATCATTGTTCCCAAGAGTATTGAGGCTAGATTCAATTTTACTACTCCTGTGTATCCAAATATAGTATGCCGAGGAAGTGGAAACCTACCATCCACATCCTGAAAATGTGCATAAACTTGAGCGCAAGCACAGTTTAAACAAGAAAAATAATCGAAATAGGCAAGAAAAGATCAAACCATCAACCAAAAAAATTATAAAAATGTGAAAAAATACTATGCGGAAATGAACAAGATGATGCAAAAAATTAATTGAAGACAATCATGAGAGAGGTCACTAACACGAAAAATTTATGAGCGCAACTCAAAATGATTCTAAACCGCTATGGAATTATGAATGATGTAAAGCCTAATAAGAGTATATAAAATACTCGTCTTTATTATGAAATTGTTAGATCCAACTGAGATACCCTTCAACTTCTGAGAAATATTTAATTATACAGGGTGTAACTAAATAAGTGTAAAATATTTAAGGTTTATTTATTACTAAATTTTATGTTTAT
The DNA here is from genome assembly GCA_030674115.1 of Micraspis discolor. NCBI lineage: Eukaryota > Metazoa > Arthropoda > Insecta > Coleoptera > Coccinellidae > Micraspis > Micraspis discolor. Next base: position 10,825,827 of record JARTUT010001740.1, read on the forward strand.
ATAGATATTGTTCAAATTTCCCTTGATCCCACACGGGGAACTACTCAGTCATCAAGTAGCTATACTCCAACTCCTACCAGACCACCACTTGTAACAGAGAGTATAAAAAAATGCGAGGTATCTAAGACAAAGTTCAATAATGGAATCAGAAGTTGTAAAAGGGAACTAATATTTTCAGAAGATTTCGATTCACTTGATATTGCAAAATGGACTCGAGAAGTGAAGTTTGCAGGAGAACCAGTAAGAACTTTTGATGAAAAAACTTATTTTCATAATGGTTCGAGAAGAATATAATTTTTGACAATTTCAGGATTATGAGTTTGTAGTTTATACAACTGCACCTGAAGTTTTGAAAGTTGAAGATGGATATTTGTCAATAAGCCCTGTTTTATCAAGTTCACTATTCGGAGATAACTTCGAAACGTCACCTGAGTCGTACGATTTGGGGTCAAGGTAAAAATTTTGAAATTTCTATATCTAAATGCTATATAAATAGAAGCCTGGACCCAACAAGGTTTTCTTCCTTCCAATGTAGTTATATTGAGTGAAAACCTGGTATTCTCTAAGTAGTCCAGAAAAATATATTCCGAATGAATGTTATTGGATCAAATTAAAATGTACCCTGAAATTTAATATCGAGAATGAAACAAACAAATCTTAATATTAAAGGTTATTCGAATCTCTACTAGATTCATCGAGTGGGGAAGTATAGTATTTTGGGGCTGATTCCTATTCGTCATAAAAAAATAAACTTCTGTCATCTGAACCAATTTTCCGAAAGATTTCACATTAAAAAAGACTCAGAATATGACCGAAAAAAAAATCCAATATATGATTAGAAATACTTTAAATAAAATAAAATAAATTATGACAGAACCCTGAAGAGGTCAGGAATATTTTACATGGAACTACTTGCGTTTGGAAAATAATATTTTCGAAAGTATTAGTTTGTCAATCTAAAGAATAGTACTGCAATAGTAAGCAATGATTGATCTTTCTTTGTTGTTATTCCATTAATTTTTCTGCTTTTTCTCAATATGAATCAGAATGTCAGATATACAGGGTGCGGCAAAAGTCAGTTTACCGTTTTACATATGAGAAAGAAAAAAAGCAAAAATGATTGCTAATAAATTTATTTTCCCGAAAAATATAACATCAATAATTACTTTTGACCTCACGTTTTATGTTAGAATTGTTTCCCCCCCTCTTCAACACACATGCGGCATCGTTCACGGTAAAACAATTTTACGAAAAAATTAGCAGGGCGATATGAACGCCGTGTTGACTACGGAGCCAGTACTTTTTTACGAATTTACGATGCAATTTATGCACCATTTTTCTGGTGGGAACTTGCTTATTTGGACAGCGCTGGCGAAATTCATCGAAAATTTCAGCATAATCTCCGTCAAGTTTTAGGTAAGAAGTGAGCAAACACACACGTTCTTCTTTCGTGTACTCTACACGCGCAGCCATGTAAAGGAACGCACTGTAAACGTACACAACAACACTACGACACGCGGACAACTGAATTCGCTACGTTTCAGCTGCCTCCGTCCGCCCTAGGTACGATACTAGCCGAGACTACGCGCATGAGAGAATACCAGACAAACTGACTTTTGCCGCACTCTGTATTTCTGTTTATTTCAGTTGCACCGGTAAAGCAGGAACACCTGACTGTTCCCAAGCAGTTGATGCTTTTGTTATTCGTCCACCAGTTGCTTCAGCTCTGATAACAACAAAAAATTCCTTCAGTTTTGTGTATGGAAAAATTGAGGTGAATGCTAAATTACCAAAAGGAGATTGGATATACCCAGGTAGGTGGAGAATTTTTCTGAAAAAGATTTCCTTGGTGAAAATTCAATAAAATATTTTGGGATAAAAATTTGTGAGGCGGATAGTTGCTCGGGGAAAATCTTATTCTTTTTCAAGTATCTGAGAATGTTGTTGTATTTCATTACAAAATGCCGCATCTTATACAATGGAACCAAACAAAATTAATTAACAAATATTGATACAGGAAGGGCCGAAATATTTTCAGGTACAACGGGTTTCATATTTCCCCAAGATTTCAGGATGTGATATTTCGTCCAAAATATGAAAGAAACTTTCATTGCAAGTCCCGCTGAAATGCCCTATTTTTTAGATACAGGTGTTGGAGATCCCTTTTTGTGATTATTATGAGAAGAAAAAGCTTACAAAATTGATCACACTATATTATTTCGTGGAATAAATTTACCATACATATTTATGATGTATGAAGTGCAATAATGACAATACTTTTCATATAGTGCTGTATTTGAATCCGAAAAATGAAGAATATGGTGATAACTACCAATCAGGACAAATTAGAATTGCTTTTCTCCTGGAAACTCTCAGTTCTCAAATGTGGTCTATGGCGGATGCATTCTAGGACTATCTAATGATGCCAGGACATATGGTATGAAACCAATGAGAAGAACGAGTGGTTGGTCGAATGAATTCCATAAATTTGCCGTTGAATGGTATGAAGGTAAGTCTACACTCAGTTCAATTATGTGAAAGTTGTCGTAAGGCATCAAAACCTTCCACCATTTTTAACACGCTTATATTAGCTTCACTTGTATGTATGTCAGTTTATAACCCTCCTTCTTTAAGCGTGAGTCGCTCATTACTGTGAAAAGGTCGCGTTTCTTCCGATGCGTTCGTTGGCCAAGCGGTCTAAGGCGCGCGTCTTCTCTGACGTCAGCTCTTGGATTTTTCGATCGTGGGTTCGATTCCCGTCCACGCCGAAAAAAAATGTTTTTTCTGCCATATTCTAAGATTGTAGAATATTAGAATTTAGGGCTTCATTTCAAAACCTTGATGCGTGCGCTGTGCGTAAGGGAAACATTGGCCTACGTGCAATCATAACTTAATGATTACCATTAATATTTTTATGACAGTTACTTAAAAGTGAAAATAAATATAGTTTAAAAAAAATAAAAAAACACGCTTATAAAGAATATGGGGCTATAAAGTTAGGAATAATTCTAAAAATCAATTTATGACAATAGTAGGTATATAAAACATACTAGTAAAATTGAGAAAGAAGCGTGGGGCGCTTTTTGCCATAATTTTCGTATATCAAGCGCCCCACGCTTCATTCTCAATTTTACTAGTATGTTTTATATACTATTGTCATAAATTGATTTTTAAAATTATATCTTTTTTAGCCCGATTTTCCTTATAAGCGTGTTTTTTAAGTTTTTTTATACTATATTTATTTATGATATACTTATAATTAGAAACAATAAAATTATATCATTAGAGGAATCATATATGGGATATTTTTGGAGTGCATGCTCATTCACAGAAGCGTGGTTATGTTCCACCTTCAGAAGAAATGTAGTCAAAAGCTGGATCTGTGAATTGAAAACTTAAAACACTATAAAACCTTAAATATCATGTACAAATATACAGAAGAATGTTGCAGCTGACTTCATGAAAATTTCACAACAAATCTTAATTTATGACAAATATAATGATAATGATTATGAATATTCATGGATAATGCTATAAGAATATAATTTTAAGTGAGGTTTTGGAAATCGCAAAATTATTTTAATCCTTACGTCGGTTTTCAAATTAGAAAAAATTGTTTCATAACTTTTCGAACCAGATATTATATACGAAAAACAAGTACCAATAAAAAATAAATTGTGCATAAATTATACATAGTATTGGAATTGAATTTTTCTGTGTTTGAAATAATGTACCTATAGTTCACCTTCCGTTGACTAAAATATATTTATATTTTGCAGATAGAATCACTTTGACCGTAAATCACAGTGTTTATGGTCATATTTACCCTCCAGAAGGTGGTTTTGCTTCTTTGGAAACTCAACTTGACTTAAAAGGTTGTGATAGATGGAGGAGTTCAAATTCAATATTGGCTCCATTTGATAAAGAGGTAGGGTGAAGTTTATTTGTTATTTTAAATATATTAATCAAGATAATTTTTCTAAACATATAGTTTAATGAAATCTGTAATTGATCACAAAAATTCATTCCGAATATCTTGGAAAAATATATTTTTTTCATGGGTTATCTTTCTGACATGATGCTATTTTTAGATGTATATTGCAGTAGGAGTTGGAGTTGGTGGGGATAATTTCCCCGATCAAAACTTGAAGCCTTGGTCAAATGACGATCCAAAAAGGCAGAAGAAATTCTTTAAAAAGAAATCACAATGGTATAGTACTTGGTCTAAAGAAAGTGCCTTGAAGATTGACCATATCTATGTATATGCAGACCCGAACTGAAATTTTTTAAGATGAAACATTATGCTGCAAAATTAGTGGAGCTGTAATAATTGGATATTTTAGTTGATTCTCGAGGAAGATTATATTGAAATGAATGATTATTTATTAACAATAAAAAATTTATGGATAATCTCTTACTTTCAACCAGCCACGGGACTGTATAGGTATTCAGTCATGTTTGAGGGAATGTTTTCCATTATATGGAAATAAAAATTGTTCTTGAGAACCTCTCAGAATACGGTTATACTCAATTAGTTGTTTTCCCAATTAAAAGAAAAATTTCACAAATCACACATGTCAAATAATATTTTTATGATGCAATTTTCTCACAAGAATACATTGATACCAAGTCCGTTAAGCTAGTACTTCAGAAGATATGATTTCTCAAAGTTTTCAATCTACTCGTAAATAATAGTAAAAGACAGAACATTAAAATTTAACACAACAAAAACTTAACATGATAATACAGTATCATTTGGAAGAGTCACCCAGACATTATGTTCCGAAAATAATGTTCAACTATGCTCCTTGACGTGTATCTTTGTGCCCCATTTTTTCATAACTTTTTGACACGTATGACATGGTATGTTTTCAAGGGAGCGCATAATGTTCTGTTGAAGTTCTCAAATTATTCGAGGTTTGTTCTCGTAAACTAGAAAGGTCACATAACCCCATAGAATTAGTCCAAGAGCATATAAGGCCTCGGTGGCCAGTTTGAGCTATAAATCGAGATATAACTAATGGATCTCTTGAGGATTATCATCATCCCAGATCAAATGCTACAGTTTTGTTCATTTAAGAAATCATTTTGACAGTAATACGATTTGACAGAATTTTTTTTCTGGAAATTGGGTCGATACTCAGACGACCAGTTGGCTAAAGTAGTCAATTTCGAAAATAATTGTAATAGGAAAATTGATAACAATGAAAACAACTGAAAAAGTGCCTGCATAATGTTTGCCTTTCAAGTTAATAACGTCCGGGAAAGAAGAAGTTATGAGAACTTATCATTTGACGCCATTTTCCCATGTTTGATATCAGCTGGGAAGCGGTTTGACTTGCAACGTTGCGATTTTCACCAAATGAATTCTCGAAAAAATCGGGCCCTACATGTGCCACTCATGTCTTGCACATCGGGTTTCTGAGATCTCCACACTAGGCAACGAATTCAGGAAACCCAGAACGGAAGTTACCTTATCTACAACTTATTGCAACTTATCTTGGTTCAAATTTTTCGACGACACGTTATCTAGTCCGTTCTGTTGAATTTTTGCTCGCTGTTGAACTCTATACTTCTTGAATAATTGCCCTCTACTGCTGGACATAACTGTTGACATTTGATCTTCACGTATTACGCAGTGTTGCAGTTATTAAATTTAAAGTTCTGACGAGCCGTCCCCAAGTAAAATTCCTGACTACACCACTGTGTAGCGGCATTAGTGTAGCGTCAGGTATAAGCGATTAAAATAAAAATTTCTATTATTTTCGAATACTCTCGCAAAACTGGTATCGAAAGTTTTGTTTGGACTCACTGATGAATCAAACTTATTCTGTCCGTACGTGAGCAGATCAAGCTAAAAAGGCGAAATTTTCAAAAGGAAAATGAATTTCCGTGTTTCGTTAACTAAAATCCACATTTCAAAAATTTTGATAACCCTATGTTTTTTAATTTAATGTCAGTTGAATTTGTTTGTTTCTGCCTGTCAGAAAAAATGTGATGAAGATAGGGAACTTGAACTTCATTATCGGTCGGTATAACCTCTTTCGAAAAAACCAGTTGATATTCCTTTATTATTTATTGCATTGCTGTGATATTCTTTATAAGCCAACTCTGTTAACGGAAATTCCAGTATAACCAGTTCGCGGAATAAATATAGTTTAGTAGAATAATCTTGAAGAATGTTCATTATTTGTTAGTGTATTCTCTATTTACCTTCGGAACGTCGATTTCGAAATGTTTGTAAAATATTTGATATCAGGCTTGTTCTTAGTTGTTAGTTATGGTTTCGAAGTACCCGAGGCTAAATTTGAAGTTTTTAGACCTAGAGGATTCAAGGTTTCTATACCAGGTAGGGAAATTGAATCAGTATTCAATGTTTGATTATCGTATGAGGAATTATCAAAATAAAGAAACAAAATCATATTAAAAGAATAATGAAAAAGCTCATGATACTTGATTGCAAATTCTGCAATTACCCAGGAACAGTTTAAATAAAATCAGAAATAAATAGGTACCCACTGGTTCTTTATATTCCAAGTCTCTCAACTAGTTTCGCCTATTAAGCATCATCAGAAGTCAAATAGAATCAACATTTCAAACAAAATGTTTCATTCAATCTACGCGTTTTTCATACTTGTCGCAGAAATATTTTGATAATAACTCATTTAATTCAAAATTGAAACTAGTTGCAGTACAGATTAAAATTTTACATTGGGTTTTCTCGAAATTTTCTTCTTTGAGCAACCCTATAATTCCATAATTTTTGAATAAGTTTCGATATACAGAATTGTTTTAGTGTCCAATTATTTCTGTTAAGTTCGTTATACGGTCAATTCCATCTGATGGTTCATATATTATGAGTATATGAAATTTGATTCCTTAAATAACTTGAAAAAAAAAAGTAGTTTCTATTGTGCTTACTAAAAATATAAACTTTTCCTATTGTTTGTCTGCTAAGCAGTCATGATTGTTGCACTAGCTTTTGAAAGTGGTCGTTTGTAAAAAGTCGGAAATACTGTCTCTAAATGTTCTCATTTGTTAATTGTAGTTGAACCCAGCGAAATGAAAACCAATCCTATACACCTCTGTGTACCATGAATAAATAAAAAAAAAGAGATCATTTTTAACTGCTTCTAGCCAGAATAGTTCCACGAAATTCGGCAGACTTCACTTTTTCAACGTTATTCAAGAGATTTCGAAAATAAAAATGCATCAGATCGATATTCCAGGAATTACTTCGGAAATCAAATTTCAGATGCTCATAACTGTTGAACTTTTTGACAGATACTACCCTAAAATTGAGTTAACAGGGGGGGCAAATTAATAGAAACTATGTACCTCACTTTCGTGACTTCAATTAAATGTAATGAATGCAATACTGTTGGGAGAAAGAAAATGTCTAATTTCTTTGTCGAAATTGCCCTCATAAATAATTTGAAACTTCAAAATGACAATAAAAGCTGAAACACGAGGTTTCAGCACTGAAACAGAGAAAATTAGGTCTTTATGATTGGTCAGCACTATAAAACTAACAACTGTTAGTCACAGTAGTTACGTATAGTGACTCAAATATGCCAATAATGGCAACTGGACCAGAGGAGATTCTAGAAAGAATTTGTACGGTGAGGGGGTGATCTCACAAAATTGGGAAATGTTCTGCAGCTTTTCGCGATAAGATGCTACTATAAACAAATTTCGAATATTAAAAATATCATGTGCATTGATTTGATCACAAAACTTTGATCACAAGAAAGGAAGCTAACACATGTTTCAGGGAATTTGAGAGATCTATACTTTTATTTATCTATAGATCTACCAATGTTGGTGTAGTTTTCAGCGATTATCAGCTATCTTCAAACCAGTGTACGGTTGTCAAAATCAGCTGAGCTCTCGCATTGCCAATCAGCTGATTCGAGTATTAGAATTGACCTGTTCAAACTTATCAATAACAAACATTATTGATTATTGGTAGAGTTAGATTGCCTTAGAAAGAATTTGGGTAGAACTTTACCTTATCCCCAGTGGGAAACGTTTTTCTGTTTGAATTCATGATCTGACATTTCGACAGAAATTGTGAGGTTATATTTATCTCGCAAGAATTTAAATTATACTCGCAAAGTTAAAATTTTGCCGTGATTTATCGTACATCTTCTTTGTGATGACAATCGGAAATGCATTGATGGAAAGATATTCATCATTACTATGTTTCATTCCTTGAATTTATGTGTTTATGTCAACGGAATGAATGGAAATAGATATACAATGGGTTGTTTACTATAACGCAAAATAGTGAATACTTTTTTCAAGGATGAATTGTGAAGGAAAATCGGATTTGCGATGCTATAGTCGCAAAATCGGCTGCGACCTCTAAAGAAATCTTTGGCTGGCCACCAAGTCGCCTCAATCTTTTGTGTGTGTGTACCATCTGCCGCTGAAATTGATGCCTCGTAATACTGACTAAACCAATCATACTTTGAAAGACTACAAATTCGTCTTTTATACTTATTTCATTCATTCGTCCAAACGAAATATAATACAGAGAGACCGAGAATAGAGGCTATTAGGTCAGGGAAGACGTTAACCCAACATGTTGATTTCGATTTTTAAAAATAATTAATTTCTCCGGAACGAGACAGTTATCAGAGAAAAAATTGTACTAATCGATTGAATATTGTGAACTGAATCTTTGAAAAAATTCACATAAGTTTTCATCACTGGGGTCATTCTGAAGTTACATCCCATCAAGGAAAAATTCGAATTTTCGAAAATTAATTTCTCCGGGACGGTTATCAGAAAAAAGTTTGCACCAATCGATTCGCTATTAGGAACTGAATCTTTAAAAAATATCCACAAGCGTTTGTACCAATCTATTCATCATTGCCAATTTAATTGAAATAAAATATGATACGTATTTTTCATTATATTGCAAAGGGAAAATGGGAAATATACAAAAGACAATATTTATTCATTGATCCTAAAAAATTCCATTCTCGATTAATAGAGATGCTCACTATTTGAATAAGCTCTTGCTTAATTATCTTCTATTAAAACATGTTATAATGTTCAATATAATGCATTCTTCTTTAGCACTCGACACATCTGTTCTTCCTCAACTTTTTAATCTAGGCAACTCAACATACCTTATTTTCGATCTAATATTGCTATAAATGAAAATTTGAGGATATTATACAACGTTATTCTTCCGAATGTTATTTTTTACCTAATGGTGTTAAATTCAGGTATAAAAACTGAAATCAACAATGTTTCTAATTCATTGGATAAGCGAAAATAAACACATTTCTATGACATCTTCCCATTTTTCTGCCGCAATGTTAAAAGTCAACAGAAAAACCTCATCTGTGGGCGCCCACTGGGGATAAGGTAAAGTCCAGCCGGAATTTGGTTGCAGGAATTTTTCAATATTGAATATTTTTTAAACTTTGACTGAAAAGTACAATGAGAATGCTTATAATGATAAATCCGTTTAGTACATTTATGAAAATATGGAAAATTCAGTGCACATTCTTGAGGTATGTTCATATTGAACTATTCACTTCTACAATGGCTCTATTTTATTCTTTCTCATTCAGATGTGGAAGGCATCAAATTGTTTGCCTTCCATGCCAAACTCAACGAAGAAATGAATGGACGTGAAGGAGGTACATTTTCCAGAGATATAACGAAAGCTAAAAATGGAAGGTGGACTTTTTATGATCCATACACTGTATTGAAAGTTGGAGATATTCTTTACTATTGGACTTATGTTGACTATTTTGATGGAAGAAATAAATTAGGATACACAAATGATGATAAAGATTTTACTGTAACAGAAAAGGGTAAGTTTCCTGATACAACTAATGCAATTTATAGAGATTTTGTTTTTCATCTCAGATATTTATTTTTTCTTTAGATATCATTGAAACTTCCCCGGATCCTACAAGAAGAACTACAGAGTCAACTAAATACACAATAACTTCTACTAGGCCGCCAGTTATACCAGTCACGGATGGCATTAAAAATTGCGAGCCATCTAATTCGAGGTTCAATAGTGGCAATAGAGCCTGCAAAGGACAAATTATATTCTCGGAAGATTTCAATTCACTTGACAGCTCAAAATGGACTCCTGAAGTGAAATTCGCAGGAGAACCAGTAAGGTTTATTTGACAATTAATTTACTTGATATCAATCAATAGGATTTTATAAATATTGCAGAGTATTTCATATCGCTGGCCTTTTAGACGTTTATGGAAAACTGATAATAATTAATCCTTTTTTGGCGCTCTTGTTCACCCAAATAGAGTAGTGCCTATCATTTTGCCCTAATGTCTGTAATTTTGGAATATCGAGCCGAAAATGGTCTCAATCGATTGGGTTCGACTCCCTGATGAAGAATTCGTAGCGAAAGTTGAGTCTGTCCGGCCGGCCGTATCCTCTCTAGCATCCAAAGGGAATCAGCTAGAATTTTCATATTTTCAGAATAGGTTAATTGTCCAAATATCTCGGTCAAGTGAGCATCTGAAATTTTGTTTCCTCAATAAATACTAGAATATCCATGCGATCAGATTGATACTTGAAATATTGTTGAGGGAGGCTGCAACAAAACAGCTCGCAAAATTTCGTAGAAATCGTCGCGTTAGAAAATTTTTAAAAAATTGCCAAAAAAAAAAATTTTTTAATCCTCACTATCTCTCATAAGATATTTTTCGGATTTCAATAAAAATAAATGAATATATACAGGTGATCGATATCTTACTTATCCTCAAATTTCATTGTCGTAGCTCTTTTCCATCTAAAGATATGATCATTTTTTTAATTTACTCAAAACAAACCGAAATGACATACGTCCCGATGATTTTCTTTGAACGATGGCCATTACAGATCGATATTCGATTGACAAATGCCGGACTCATTAATCAGTGTCAGTTGGCGTAATATTAATCGAAATTTTTCATAACAGAAATCATAGAGATAGAACTCAATCTCGGTGGCTGAAATAATATACGTTGTCAAAATTCAGAAAAGCACTGACATAAGTTTTTAGGAAAAGGGAATTATAGCTTCGAACAAAACTTGGGGAAAATTATGAGTAGTTATTTTAAATTTGAGATATAGATTTGTTCATTCATTAGGCGTTCATATTTGCATCACATTGTCCCATAGTACGGAAAAGACTATTATTTACGTGATCAGAGTGATTATAGATTTGTTATGGTTTGAATATTTACTCGCTAATAGCTCAACAAGAGCGCCAAAGCAATCTGACCTCACGTCAGTGCTTTCTAAATTTTTTCTAAAATATAATCTAATCCTGAATCCTGTATCTATATAATGGGCGTCGTTTGATAGCTTATTTAATGCCAATTAGAGTAATGATCCATAACTTGATTTACATCTTGGCTTTCTTTGCTTGGCCATTATTGTGAATCACTCAATATATGTCAAGTTTATTTCAGGATTTTGAGTTTGTTGTTTACACAACCAGACCTGAAGTGTTGAAGGTTGCCGATGGCCGTTTATCAATAAAGCCTGTCTTATCGAGTACATTATTTGGAAATAACTTTGAAGTCTCCCCAGAGCCGTACAATTTGGGATCTAGGTAAAAAAGTTTTCAAAACTTGAATAAAGTACATCATTTTTCCTCAAGATGGCCATACCTTCATTATTCATTAGATTATTTCAATTTCACTTCCATATTTTGGTCCTGCTTGCTACTTATAAAATTGTGGTTTCATTTCAGTTGCACTGGTAAAGCAGGAACACCTGACTGTTCTCAAGTAGCTGATGCTTTTGTCATTCGACCTCCTGCTGTTTCAGCTTTAATAACTACTAAGGATTCCTTCTCATTTGTGTATGGAAAAATTGAAATCAGAGCTAAATTACCCAAGGGTGATTGGATATATCCAGGTAATAAAGAAATTCCCCACATTTACAGGGATTGTAAAAGACTTCTCGATAGAAAGTAATAGAAAGAAACCATTTGTATGAATTTCAATGTCATGTTAGTTATCTATCTAAACCAGTACAGAAAAGATATCAGCTTATATTTATATCCATTTATTCACTGTTTTGATCTTGAGCTTACATTATTTCAGTTGTCAAACATTATTGCCTGTGTGGGTTGAAGTATTGACCAGAGGTTAATGTAATAGGGTACTAAACAATTCAGCATATGATACAACGGCTTATGGAAAAACTCAGTAAAAACCCTTCCCTCCTGTATAAGTTTAGTTTTATGTAAATTGTAAATGTGGTACTTGTTAACAAAAAAATTGAGATATTCTAAATTTGACAGGTTTAACTTTATTTTTTTCCAAACAGATTTTGAATTGAATTGAAAAAGGCTAATGCAATTAAAGGAACAGATAGACAAAAAATAAATCAATACTTATCGAAGACATATATATCTTGTAAAAGCTCTGCTTTGCTAGGGCATTTTCATGCCAGGTCCAGCGATCCAAACGATGATTCTTTGGAATCAGATCTTGTGAAACTGCCATGGTATTATTAGGGGGTGAATCATCTCCCATAGACTAAATAGCATGATTTCAGAGGCACATTTTCTATTCAGCGGACCCATGGTAATCCTACAAACGCTTTGCAAGGCAGTGTCGGGCCATCGAAATTATAATATATTAAACATTCGGATCAATTTCAACATTATTAACCCATACATTTATTTTACAGAATTGTATCTGAATCCCAAAAATGAGGAATATGGGGAGAATTACCAATCAGGACAAATTCGTATAGCTTTTCTGCCTGGAAATTCAGAATTCTCCAAAGTACTCTATGGAGGATGCATTTTAGGGATATCTAATGATGGTAGGACATATGGTATGAAAACAATCAGGAGAACAACCGGTTGGTCTAATGACTACCACAAATTTACTGTTGAATGGTCGTCTGGTGAGTAATTATTAATGTTTGACAAGTTTCGGAATTAATTCACATGAACTTCATAAACCGATTTGGAAACTTGTAAACGAAATCCTGTGTAGAAAAAAAATGTTTTTTTAATCCGTGATCAAAATCGACTCTGTCTGGTGAGAGTAATAAACATTTAGATGTTTATGAAGTAACAGAAAAATTTTTTAATTACATTTTTCTATATATGTCATTTTGCATTTCTGACTCAACCACGACGAACTGAAACCATAGTTTGAAAATATATATTTCAGCTATGACAATATTGTATAATTAAATCAAATGAATAATTCATATTTTTATTACATTGGCAACTTGTTCTACAATTTGAGTTATCTAACTTTGCCACTTCTGGGAAATTGTCTGTTTATTTCACACTTTGCAATAAATTTTTCAAAATGATCTTATGAATTGAAAAAACCAAGAACGGATAGTTGTTTGAGTTCTCATTTTTTTGAAACCACTGAAAACGACCAGTAGTTACAACCAAAATGCAGTTATATATATATTTTTTCTTCTAAATAGTATAATTTTAATTATGTATCTAAGATTCTCAAACTGAAAGGTTCTTTGCACCAAGTCCAATCAAACTAATAATTCCAAAATATCTATAATAGCTATTTTATTTTTCAGAGAGAATAACTCTTAGTGTGAATGATAATATTTACGGCCACATTTATCCTCCACGAGGTGGCTTTGCTTCTTTGGAATCTCAAATTGATTTGAAAGGAGGTGACCGGTGGAGGGCGTCCAATTCAGATATGGCTCCATTTGATAAGGAGGTAATGTAATAAAATCATACTTCTCAATATCTCCCTTGCTGATATGTAGTTTGCATCTCATTTTGAAAAGTTAAATTTCAAATTTTTTGTCAATTTTATTTTGTGTTGTATATTCATAGAGTGACTACAAAAAATAACTAAAATGCTCCTGTGTTTTATAAACACAATTATAAAATGTATTATATAGTAGTGATTTTGGATTCACAGATTCCATTGGTAAAATGGTTCACCCTTAGACTATAGAAAGAAGAGACACGGTATCTCGTCATGAATAGTGAAGCCACACTTGAAAGTTTCCAGTACTTATTGAGCGATTGTAATACTACGGAGTGGGAAATACTCTAAAATTTGTTCAGCGTTGCCACTTTGTCAAATTTTTCCAGTTCATTAATACTAAATTGTCTAGCAATAGCAAGTTGAAATGAAATTCTCTTAGGCTAAAGTTACATTGGATGCGTTTTTCACTCGTACGTGCACGCCGAAAAAGTCAAACCAATAAAATCTTATAATGGCGGTTACATTTCATTCAAGTTTGCGCAAGTCGTACTAATAATTCCATCAAACCACGTACCCTTAAACATAGATTAAAGAGAATTCTCTTCAATCTATGCTCTTAAAATATAACCCCCATTTCAGGTAGCTATCTCATTCAAATTCGTATAAAAACAAGATTCCACTTCCTTGAAAGTCTTTCTTACATTAATTGCAAGACAGTAAGTTTCATTAATATCTTAATCTGAGCTCGGCAACGCCGACTTTCAGATATTCATTGATAAATTATTCCTAATTCTCCGAAGCCAATCACAGTAAAGCTGTCAAGGACGGTTTACGTCAAATTTTAACAACGTTGCCACGTGAACGTATATCAATTTTGCATTCAAAAGAGTGTTTTTGAGATTTTTCTGAATATTTTGAGGAAACTGCATTCACAAAATGGTTCTTAGATGTATAGTTTGTGGTAAATTGAACTCCCATCACCCTAACTTGAGTTTTCATAGGTAAGCATTACTTCATATAAGTTTTATATCAGTGGCGTTACATATTATATGTTTTAGATTTCCTTCTGATGTTGAAAGAAAGAATATATGGTTCTCAATTTTAAACTTGGTTGATACTGCAAACTTGCCTAAGTATATGTTCATATGCTCTGACCACTTTGATCCCAAGGACTTCTACATTCGAGTGAATGGTAGAAAACATCTCAAAATGGATGCTGTTCCTCTTACTCGGGATAAACTCTTCAATCTTATGTCTTCAAGGTATATTTGTGAATATTCTGACCTAATTTTTTCTTAACCTAATTTGGGAATTCCCAAAAAATCTTTATACAGGCAATAGTTGCAAGAGCTTTGTAATATTCTCTAGTAGATTGAAAATTTGTAAATTAACCCCTAAAACTGGTTATTATAAGACAGTGGAATACTCATCAGCATTTTAAAGATCTAGATACAATATTATGAAGTATATTTCAATTAATTATTACCCATTTTACAGTTCAAGCTCCACGATTAACGAAACACCACCAAGTGCTGAAAGGTAATAAATCAGTTATGATATATCACATAAATAACAAAACTCAAGAACAAAAAGGTTTTCTCAAGAAACTTTTAAAATATATATATGATACCTATATTCTTTGAGACTATTCTAACTCGATTTTTTTTTTTTCAGAATTGAGGTTTCATCTTATGATGGAGAAATTCTCCAGAACATTGATTCTATTCCTTGTTCCCCAAAAAAAAAAAGGTGAAAAATTTGTCTTTATTGTCACTTTCCTATTGAAATAAATGAATATTTTTTCAGTGATCAAGTTTCATCTCTTGATGCAGTAACTTGCACTAAAATTGATTCGATTCCTCGTTCTTCAAAAAGGTGAAACATGTGTTTCATTATTGAAATATTGCTTATTGAAAATATTATTTGTGTTACAGTGAAGAACATATTGTACAAACTACTGTCACAAAACTTGAGCAGTCTGTGGAAAATGTTGAATCAGTAATCTTTTCTGAGGAACCATCATCATCCAAAATCAAAAGAGGAAGGTACAAATTTTATTTTCTCCCTGATCATTTGTGAATATAATGCAATTTTTTCATTTATGAAAACTACAGTATTTTACTATTTCTTTGCAGAAAGAGGGCTTATGTAGGTGACTTACATACAAGTGATTTTTCATCACCTGACACACGGAAGAGAAATATAAATATTGTAAGAACAGCACTACAGCAAAAAAACAAAAAGATTCGTTTATTACAGCAGTCTAATCGGAGGATGAAGCATAAAATCAACTCAATGAAAACATTGATGGATCATTTGAGAGAACGATCCTTGATATCAGAAGCTTCAGCAACAACCATATCGGTATATACTCTTCTTTATTTCAGTATCGTAATGAGTTCATTACAGTACCTACTAAAAACAGTGCAACAATTTGAATATTTAATTGAATTTCAACAGCATTTCACCAAATTTAACTGAACTAGAGAAATTATCGTCTAGTACAAATTGCAGAATTGGCTCCTATTTCAACAGTCGTGCTTTCATGATGGAGTAGAAAGCCACTCTGCAATTTGTTTCAGAATATAGTATTATATAGCAATGCGATCAACTCAAAGAACCATGATTTTCAGGCATCCATCAATGCTGGGCCAGCAAGTGATATATTCGATAGAATGTTAAAAGGACCGAATAAGCAAACATACACTCCTTCGTTAAGAGCCTTTGCATTAACTCTGGCCTTTTATTCTCCAAAAGGATACAATTATGTTCGAAAGACTTTCAACAATAGTCTGCCTCATTTAGATACTCTCTCGAAGTGGTACCGATCTGTGGATGGAAGTCCAGGTTTTACAAATGAATCACTAACTGCCTTAACTCTGCGACAAAAAGAAGTATCTTATCCTTTGTTGTGTAATCTTGTTATGGATGAAATGTCCATCAGACGTCAAGTTGAATGGACAGGTTCCAAATTCACAGGATATGTTGATCTAGGGACCAACTTGGATTCTGATATTCTACCTGAAGCTCAGGAAGCATTAGTGTTCATGCTAGTATGCCTGAATGGATCCTGGAAAGTGCCTGTGGGATATTTCTTAGTAAATGGATTAGGCGCTACAGAAAAAGCAGAGTTAGTGAAAAAATGCCTTAGTTTTCTACATGAGAGTGGAATACAAGTCACTTCATTGACTTTTGATGGTGCCCCTTCTAATTTTTCAATGGCTGAAAAATTGGGAGCAGATTTTAGTGATCCATCAAATTTGATTACAAAATTTCAGCACCCAGTTACACAGAATGATATATATATTATTCCTGATGCCTGCCACATGATAAAGTTAGTCCGTAATTGTTTTGCCTCCCAAAATGGATTGAAAAACAAAGACAAGGAGATCAAATGGAGTTTTGTATCAACTTTGGTTGAAAAACAAAAGATTGAAGGTCTTCATGCTGCAACAAAATTAAGGCAGAGACATTTAGAGTGGATGAGAGATAAAATGAAGGTGCGATTGGCAACTCAGACCCTGAGCAAGAGTGTTAGTGATGCTTTAGATTTCTTGAGAGATGATCTCAGATGTCTAGAGTTTCAGGGATCAGAAGCTACATCTGAGTTCATTCTGAAATTCAACAATTTATTTGACCTCTTCAATTCAAGAAACACTTGTGCAAAATATGTTTTCAAAAAAGCAATCGGTATTAGCACACTAGATACGTTCATGAACTACATGATGATGATGACAGATTACATACTCTCATTAACATTAAACAGGATACCTATTACAAAAAGTGGAAGAAAAACAGGATTTCTAGGTTTCCTGATTGGTATGAAGAGTTTGCAACAAATGATCAACAAATATATTATTGAAGATAAATGTCTGAAATATCTCCTAACATATAAACTGTCACAGGACCATTTAGAGCTCTTTTTGGGTGTGTAAGAAGCAAAGGTGGTCATAACAATAACCCTTCTGCTAGACAATTCGAGGCAGCATACAAGAGGTTGATAGTTCACTCACAAATATCGGCTTCGAACACAGGAAATGCCATTAACTTGGAAAGCATCAGCATTCTTACATGTGGATCTACAAGTAGCATAACGTCAACGGAACATTCAGCCAATATGGAAAATACTGAGAGTTATATTGAGTTGATGGAATGTATCGTCAAAGATATGGAGAGATATGAATATGCAACTTCAGCAGCATGGAATCTTACAACGTACTCTGAAGATATTGTGGGATATATTTCAGGATATGTGGTTCGGATTCTTGAACGATTCATTTCTTGCCGAAAATGTCTTGACCTATTAAGAAATGATATGGATATCTCTCTTCTGCAAAAAAAGAAAGACCTATGGCAAATTAGTTCAGGCTAGTCAATTAGTAATTGATGTCTGTAAAGAGGCAGAAAAATTCTTTAAGTTTTTAATAAAACTTCTAGTATATTCAATAGAAAAGTGGAGCATTTATTACCAGTATTGGTGAATGAAACCATGCATAATATTACAACTCATGTTTTGGATCATTTTCAAAATCATCTTTTTGATGAAAATGTTATTGACGGACATTCTGATCAGTTGATCAAGTATATTTTAAAAATTATTTTAGAATTAGAATCCATCACGAATGTAAAAAACTTCTAGATGAATCCAGAAAAAAAAGGACGAGATTCATTAATACTAAACTGATTTTGTTTAGAAATGAATAGATTCATGAATGTTTTTATGGGAATTCATGTGTGATATAGATGTATCGAAGACTACGTTAATTATTTTTCTAATATATTTTATGTACTGGATTGGTTGTTTCATTAAATTATGTACTTTTTTCAGCATATGATGGGATAAACCTTAGTTTATAGACTTCTATAATAACATTTTGCTATTTAGCTGATATTGACTAATTTTCTTAGTAAACTTTTTGGCGCTCTTGTTCAAATGAACAGAGTGAATATGAATTTGCCGAAATGTCTGTAATTTTTTTGCACGCTTGTTTCTAGTAAAACAGCGAACTATTGTTTTCCTAAATGTTTTATTTTCGAATATCAAGCCGAAAATGGGTTTGGCTTCCTGGTAAAGAATCCTTTCTATCTTCTGAAGGAAATGACCTAGAGTTTTCATATTTTCAAAATAGGTTGACTTTCCAAATATCTCGGACAAGTTCGTTATTGGGCCAAATACATAAAATAGTTTAGAAGTTATTAGGATCTGAAATTTAATTTTTGAAATAATTCCTAGAATATTCATCCAATCAATTTGTACCTTGGAAGATATTTGGATGGCGTTGAAATAAAAGAGTTCGCCAAGTCTTGAGGAAATCGACACGATAAAAAATTTTCAAAAACTTTTATTCAATACTTTATATCTCATCAGATATTCCTTAAAACTCAACGAAAATTCGTACATGAATCGAGGTTACCGATAATTTGTGTACCCCAGAATTTAATCGTCGTAGCTTAGTTCTTGAATAAAAAAAATCAGTTCATGTACTCATGTAACCCGTGAGAGTGAAAAAACTTTCATATTCAGTAGTAATAACAAATGTCAAAAATAATCTACTTCAATCAACGATTTGAACTGATATTTTTCAACTCCATTTGAATGAGAAAAGCTCAAACGTATTATCACTCTAATCCTAATCAAAATATCTAAAGCACTGACGTTATGTTAGAAATTTGAAGCTCTCGTTCAATAGACGATTTGAATGAGGATTTTTTACTTCAGCGTCATCCAAATATCTTCCAAGTTACAAATTGATCGGATGAATATTCTAGGAATTATTGGAAAAATTAAATTTCAAATACTTATAACTTCTGAACTATTCGATAGATTTGGCCAAATAACGAACTTGACCAAGATATTTGGACAATCAACCTATTTTGAAAATATGAAATCTCTAGGTCATCACATTTCAAATCAAATTGAATATATTCCAAATGATTATACCTACTAACTCGTTGATATGTATTATAATAGACAAATATCCAATCTCAATAGACAGCCACTCTACGCCACTGGAGGTGACTAATTCAAAATTTACGCGGACCTAATTTTTGCAACGTTGTCGGATGTATGTCGTGCGACAAGGAAACCATAGTTCTATCTGTGTCCCACTCAAGGGACATCGTTACGACTTTTGGCATCAACGATTACTGAATTTATGAATGAGATGCCGCGTCTCCCCTTTCTTTAGTCTAAGGGTTCACCTTTCTTACTACAAATATCAATTATTTAATGAAATGTTTAGATACTTCATTTTAATAAGCGAATGAGGTTACAAATAATTACTCTCAATGAAAGTCTGGGTATGAATTGACAACTACATGTTTAAGTGTGAACTAACTATTGGAGCTCACAATATTAAAAGAAATATTTCCTAAGATATACAGACAACTTCAGTTAATTGGAAATTATTTAACCGTTACATTTCGCTCTTTCACCTCTATATGTCGAAGAGATACGAAAAGTACCGCTGTTATTGAAATCACTGTTATTGAGTCACAAGTCGTATCGTGTCTCTGAGTCAATCTTTATTAATGGATGAAAAATTGCATTTTGAGTTGCCTGTGCTTTTAGCATGAAGTTTTCGTGTGTCAATGAGTGTAAAAAGATAACTTGAAATATTGACTGCCTTTGATAAATTAGAAATAATTTAAATGGTGAATGAGGGGTCACAAACAAAAGACATAGCTGCTAGGTTCAACATACCACCAGGTAGTACCCTGTCCACTATTCTGCAAAACCAGACGTAAATCAAAAGCAAGCTACTGAAGGTTATAGCAAGTCGAAAAGAGTTTCCCGATATTGAAGAAGGTACTATGTTTAAGCAATACAGGGGAAAGAAGATTCCACTTGGGGAACCAATAATTACACAATTATTTATCTTTATAACTCGAATCTTTATCTGGTTTACCTCTATATTCCGTTATCTCTTTTAGTCGGATTCTGTTGAGAATGACCTGAATGACCCGAGCTATACATATCTCTAAGAGAAATCGTGGTCTCGTGAAATTTATGTTTTTTATGCAAAAAAGATGATTTCAAAGAATTATAATGATTTTTTTGAGTAAAGAAAACTATAGTCACCAAACAAAAAAATATAGACTGAATAACAAGGATAAATTTTGTAAAATGAAGAAAAACAACTTTTGAACCAGATAACTGAAATAGAATCAATAAGGAAAAATGAAAACTCCCTGTTTTTTCCAGATGTTCATAGCAATTGGAGTCGGAGTTGGTGGAGAAAACTTTCCCGATCAAAACACGAAGCCTTGGTCAAATGATGACCCAAAAAGGCAGAAGAAATTCTTTAAGAAGAAATCTCAATGGTACAGTACTTGGTCGGATGAAAGTGCTCTCAAAGTTGATTATGTTAAAGTTTATGCATTATAAAATTTCATTTCTTATAATTGAAGATTATTTCAACTATTTAATTTATTCTCAATTGTGATCTAGAGTCTGGCATTATTTATGCTTCATTTTAAAAGAATTTGTGAGGATATTATTTATGTTTAGCTTACAATTTTACTTGAAAATAAAAGATTCTATATAGTCTCATTTAACTCTTATATTAATGGATAGTAAAATTTTTATTCGATAGCAACAATGAACTGTATGATTTTGAATGTACACAATGATTTTATTAGTGAACTCAATGTTACTTTACATCTCAAAAACAAACAAACTTATATACAACTTGAATTATATAATTAGATGACTATTGTGGAAATATTCACACTGAAGAAATTTTTTTTTTATGTTCCTTGTACAAAAGGTTTTCTTATTAACTCTGTTGCTTATTTAAATTTGTGAATGATAGTTTTCTTGGCATATATGCTCAATTTTCTAACCTGTGTTTTTGGATTAATGATTAATTTTCTTTAACTCTAAATCAATTTTTTCTTTCACTTTCTCCTCATCATATTTGATATTTTCTTTAATAGTTAAAAATTGGTTATTATTTTCTGGTTTATTTAGTGTATTTAGATATTCATTCCTCATGTATAATACTGTATCTATATGAGTTTTATGTTTGATAGCTACTTCCAGAGCTCTTGTCCACATATATAATTTGATATTGGTCCAAATGGCTTGAAAGACCATCCCATTATGTAGAAGTATTGATTCGGCTTCTTGATGTTTTCCACCAAGAAGAGCTAAAGCTGCTTTTTGTTGTACTGAATTCTGAATGTTTCTTATATATTTTATGTAGTAAACTTTATCATAATGATTTATATTTGCAAAAGCTTCTTCAGCAATATTGATATTATCATTTGTTTGATTGCATTGTGTTGATAGAACTGCTAGACATGCCCAAAGCGTTGTATTATTCATTGATCGGCACATATTCAAGGCATCTGTCCATCTATTCTCTTGAAGATGTTTTAGTAAAATAGATGGAAGAGGTGAAATAAATACATTTATGAGTGAACCGTCAGCTTTTCTTACAGAAACAGAGTTTCCCACAAAATCATTTACTCTTGGACTTCTACCAAGTTCTGGAGAATCATAACGGAATGAACATAATTTCAGTAGTGTGGAGTCATACGAAGCTTGGGGGCAATACCACACAATCAGCTGTGTGTCTTGAATGGCTGCTATTAAATTTTCTTCAGAATTCCACTGAAAAGATTCTATCTTTCTGCCCAGTTTAGAGAAGGTTTTGTTGGTAGATTTCGTAGAAACAATGTGAAGATCTTTGGCTCGGTCTAAAACAGCCATATTTCTGTTGTTTGCTGGGCCCCATTGATCTAAAGATAACTGAGATATATTCATAACATGCTCGATTTTCTGAATATTATCCCCACCAGCACTACGATTACTGAGAAGATCAATTATATAAATTATTTTGGCGTCTCCGGAGTCTCTTACCGCTAGAGTATCAGATGATAAGGATATGTGGGAGTTTTTAAGGGCCTCAAGCCTCATGTTTGGCCATCTAGGTGTAGCAATAAGTCTACCTTGATAGTTGTATAGGTTGATGTTGTGCTTTTCTACAAGTAACATATGTTTTTCAGCTAACAGGAGGAGAATCACAGAACCTTCCTTTAAATCAAAGATGACTGGTGTGTTCCAGTTTGAAGTATTATAAATGTAACATTGCGTTGGTGTTGTGAGGACTAAATATGAGTATTTCATTGCCATTTGGATTACTCTATCTGGAATATCTAACACTTCTAAAGCTTCTTCTTGAACATCATGAACAGTTACTGTTTTTCGTTCAGTGAGGGATGCAGTATAATTGGCGTAATGTACATGCCTCTCGATAACATGTGCAAAAAGCACATGTCCATTAGCACATGCAGCAGCTAACTGAGTTCCATCAGCAGACCAACACATGTTGTATATGCAACCCGTATTCGGTTTTTCTAACGATCTGGACCAACCTGAGTAATCACAAAGCCTGAGTGTATTGTAGGATCCTACTGCAAACAGATCTCCAGTTGGTGACCATGCTAAGGATACTATGTGGTTATCATGTAAAACGCTGGAGAACATTGGTCTTCCACTACTGTCCCAAACTCTATATTTACAGTCCTCACCTCCAGAAACTATGAGTTCAGAAGCACTACTCCAGGCTAGGCAGAGAACTATTCCTTCATGAGCTTTCCATTTGAGTGGTTTGGTATTTGGAGCTAACTGTTTTATAACTATACACTTTCCCTGAGTGTACGCTATGCTTTGGTTGTCTGGTGACCAACATGCAGCATAAACGGAATTGTCACTTGATACCATTGTGGATCTCAACATACCACTTCTGGACCATATTTTTATAACACCGTCCTCGCCACCTGTTAGAAAGCCAGAAGCATCATTGCTCCATTGTCCTACTAATATTGCTCCTTTGTGAGCTTCTATGGATCTTTCAATCCTTCCGTTTCTATTTAGAATATGGAACTTCCCATCAGCAGATGTCAATAAAATTATATCTCCGTGTTTTCCTAATGTGCCTGTAGTTCTAGGAAGGAACTGCATATCTGTTGGATATAAATCCTTGTTGAATTGTATCACCTTCGAAGATGTGTTATTGGAAACAGACCATGTTAAAAGGGTATTGTCATCTCCAGCTGAATAAACTTCTTCAGTACTACTCCAGCCCACACATGTAACTGGTGCCGTGTGAGATGGGCTTTCCGCTTTAGATATTTTAAATCTCATTTTTTTGTAACTAATTTGTTCAAATACCCATTGAGAAATCTTATGGCGTTCACTTTGTTTGTAAAGTGGTTGCCATGGAGATGTTGGGTGCCCCCATAGAAGTATAAATAGAATTATTTGAGTGCGCCATCATTACACTGATTGTCAAAAATGATTGTTTTTATACCATGATTTTTGGGAATTTATTCATGAGTATAATACAGTTTTGTTGTAAAAAGCTCACAATATACAGGGTAATTCACAAAGATGACTTATTTGACGTTTATGGAAAACTGAGCAGAACTTTGAGCTGATAATTTGCATTTAAGGGTTTGTACAATGGGGTTATTTATCACTAGTTTTTTTCTAGGCCTTTAGGTCATATGTCAAATTGTATGGTACCCCCCCGTCACTAACCTTAGCTAACACTACACGCTTCATTGATTATCAAGAAAAATTGTACCTACCTACGTCAAAAGTTAGAAGAATATACCTTCATCCCTGATCTACCTGAAAAGTGACAAATTGCTAAAATAAAACTTTATTTTTTTCTGCTTCCAGTTGTACTGTTTAATTTACTATTCCAAATGCACTAACGTATGTACGTACATATATGTCATCTCTTCCTGTAGCAACTATACCTATATTATACGTGTGTACCTATAACATGTCATCAGTTATTGTTTTTTTTTTTTTTTTTTTACTTTATTATTATAACTATTTTAATTACAAATTTTGCAATATATTAATAATTAATTATTGACTCTTTTCCCCACCACCCACGAGGTAGAGTCTAGAGAGCGCGTTTTTTTACGTGGTATCCCCAATAGGCATAATCCACGGTGATTTTCTAAATTAGAACTACTCCGTCCTCAGTCGTTTCGATGGACCAGGCTGCGGCTCAGCATCTGATCGGCTTTCTGAATTAAATACCAGTGGGAGAACTGGAGAAGGAAGGGTGTTAATGTTGGCAGTTCATCATCAAAGTCATTTTCATTTATTAAATCTGTGAGTTCCATTACGTTGCTGCAAGTCTCTCCAGAACAATGGAAGCACACTGCAGAACATTTCATTCCTGCTTTTCGGCATCCACACATCGCTCCACAGTTTCCTTTGCATTTGCAAAGATCAATTGGATATGACTAAACTAACAGTCTTTGTGAAATAAAACGAAAATTGAAATTCTTTGAGTTGCATCACTCTCCGATATGAAAATCTTTTTGTTATCTCATTATCAACGAATTAAGAAAGGCAAGGATACTTCAAAATGTGGATATTTCACCAATGAAAATTTTGTACACTTTTATTAAAATATGTCCTATATTTTGAACGAATAACACATTCACTCAATCTTAATTATACAAAATGTTACATTTGAACTGATAGTTTCTCGAAGTAATAAATTTCAAAGTGCCCAGACTTTGATATAATCAATTTTGAAAGTCTGGTCATCGGTATCCATTTTCCATGTTGGCAACCAAAGATTTCTTCCTTCCCAAAAATCGCCACTTGCTCTAGGCGACGTGTTGCTCCATGGTTTCTTTCCTGCTCCATTTTTAGCATCATCAGGGAAAAAATTAGTTCCACCAACTGCCAAATTGAGAATAATGTAAAATTCCTGATCGAAGGGGGCCATTCTGGATGATCCTCTCCATGGGTTAACCATGTTGGTTTCACTAAAATCACCGAATTCCCAAAAACCAGCATCAGGGGGTGTTACAGTACCAATGCTTTCGTTGTCAATTTTGAATGTAATATTTTTTGGGGTCCACTCCATTTGATAAAGGTGCCAGTCTTGATCAAAGCCCTCGTAGCTAGTTTGTTCGTAATGAGTCTTTGCATATTTGTTCATGGTGGCAGATGGTCCCCAGTGTAGGGTACTTGAAGCTAATTTTGATCCTATATTTTTTCCTGTTGAGTCTACTAAATCTTTGTTGCCTCGGCTCTCCAAAATATCTATTTCGCCAGATACAGGCCAACCGCCATATTGATTGTTGCGAGGTAACAGCCAGAGTGCTGAAAAAATATTCCTTTCAAATAATAATAAATTGGATTAAAACTAGAAGGCTTATATTTTGTGAAGACAAATTAGAACGATTCATAAATATGTTTCATCCAAGACCAAAAATACGGCACTTACCTGGCCATAACCAATCGCCGGATGGTAGCTTGATTTTAGCTTCAAGTTTTCCATATTTGAATCGAAACGAATTGAGAGTTCTTATTCTCGCACTTTTTATAGGATTGAGAACAGTGTTTTGACTTCCTGTCCTCAAGCAACCATACCAAGCAGGGTTGGTACATCTGTAAATGGAAGAGATAATTTTTTCAACTTCAAGAAATTTTGTTCGATAAATTGAAACACGAGCAATTTTGTAAATTTTACATAAAAAAATTTAAGTCTAAATCATTAAACAATTGGTACCATTTTTGACCAAGAATTCAAAAATAAGAGAGCTCCTATATAATGATTAAAATCTTAAATCAAACTCCAGACAATTCTTTAGTTTTTTCTAGCTGAATTTTTTATGAGAATGAATTAGAAATCACTTTCATTTTTATACAGTATATCAAACTAAAGATGCAGGTATAAGAAATGCTCTACTTCTATATACATAGATAAAAATAGTCCTTACAGTTACAATATTAGTGGAAGTTGAATTTGGGATTAACCTCAGTTTCGTTTCACAGAAAGGCATTGAATATTTTGGAATTACATAAGTCAGTCTGGTTGTTTATTATATTGGAACTGGCGTTATTCAAGAGTTCAGCCATCTCCAGTAATTCCAAATAATTCAGTTTTTTGCCTTTTGAATTTGTTCGAAGTTTTTTTATTGTTTCAAATAGTTTGGATTGTGGATAAAATGCCACCTTCACTTTTAATTCGAAAAAAATATTCCGCTTATTATTTCTCCGAAGTAGGACATTTATATATTTAAATTTTTCTCTTTCTTTAGGTTTTACGTTTGGGTATATTTTGTGAAGGTTAATTTCAACTTTCAATGATTCTCCTATCGAACATAATTTCAATCCTAAATAATAAGGAGTTAAATTAGATTCATCTCTGAGTTACAAGGCTCATTTAGAAGATCTGGGCCTAAAATTGAAAACTAGGAATAATATTCTTCAGAAATTAACTCTTCGCACAACATCTCAGGCCTTAGTCTTTCTGCAGCTGAATTAACTGTTTGGTTTAATAGTGCACATACACAAAAATCGATGCACAATTGAATACATCCATGAGAATGATAACTGGCACCATAAGATCTACATCGGTTCATTGGTTACCAAGTTTGTCTAACATTGTCCCACCTCATATTCGCAGGCAGACTGCAGCTCTGAATTATTGGAGCATCATTCTTTTCCTAATTTATTTCCAATTATTTCATTCACAAAATAGAATTCCAAGATTGAAATCAAGTAAACCATTATGGTATAACACGTTCTTCAATATAAACATTAGCGATAAAGAATTATGGAAGATTGAGTGGAACTCTTCTGAAATGTTCAATAAATATCTCATTTCTTATCCTCCGCAGAAAGTTTCAGGTTTTGATCGTCCAAGAAAATTTGGTCAGTTCTTAATCGTTTGAAAGGAGCTCATCTCATCAATAATTATCCCATATATAAATTTCAAGATGGTTTTCGGGCTATTCATGATGTTTCCGATTCTTCATTTGAATGGGTTATGAATTATTTAGAATCACTAGAGATTTTCAAAGCCGTAAATAACGCTAATTCCAATATAAGGAACGACTTATGCTATCCAAAAAAATCAATGTTTCTGTGAAATGAAACTGGGGTAACCCCAACTTCCTCTGAACCGATTATTGGGGATTTCTTGTACCTGCATCTTTAGTTTGATGTTCTGTCGAGTTCTAAACTACAGTATCAATCTCATCATAAAATATGTTGGTAGAAAAAATATAGTAAGAAAAAACTAAAATAGCTAGTTTTAATACCTACAATGTACTATCAAGTAAGTATAGTAACGGCTGAAACAATCGATCATTTAAAGAAAACTGATGGATATATTGAAAGAGCCTGATTCATACCACGTGAAATATATATTATAATAAAAAAAACCGAAAAAAAGGAAGGAAAATAACATAAAATCATCAAAAGACCTAGTATCAAAACTAATGTCCATTTTTCTATAAAATGAGTTCTTGCAAGTCTATTTCAATATTCGATGTCATAAAATGAATAGGTATTTACTCATCTGCCGGAGATCCACCGTTGATATCAAGTGTCCCAGAATAGAGAAATTGTTCCCCAGCTTCATCTGATAAAAGTCTTGGTTTTATCATTAATATATTATTTTCTACATAACTGATTGTTCTATTGTTAGTATACCACTCAAATTCCCAATTCTGAAAGAATTAACAAAGGTTGAAATTTCAACAGGCATTCTCTACGATATTAGTTCATCATTAAAATAAAAAAAAATATTATGATAATCTAAATATTAAACGGAAAGTCATATGGAAGCAGGAAATATTGAAATACTGATAAATTTTTTATGTAATTCGTATTTATGGCAAGCATAACATCACAGCCTTCTGCCGAATTGAACATTTTAATGAGAAATTATGTTATAAACGGTTATTTCACAAAAGTTATATTGCAAAAATGAATACCTTCAAGATTATTGACTTTCACTCAAGGCTTATAACTCTATTTGTCAAGGCTCAATATTATAATACTTACTCCCCCTCCCCCGAGTGTCTGTTCATGCTGCCACACATCCAGATCAAAGTTATCAAAGTTTTCTTCGAATATCAAGTCCCCAGAACATATCGTCCCTTTAGGAGCTGACGTTCCACTTGCTGTGGTTACACTAGCGATGCAGGATGGTGTTGCCGAACTACCTTGGTTGATCAAATCGAACACCAGCCCCAAAAGGGTCAAAAGGTGGTTCATTTTCAGTCAGAAACACAATTCAGTATTATAAGAGTAGATTATTTCCTGTAAGAAAAAAATTAATTACTCACGCACCTGGCCTTTGTCGTTCAAGTTGGTTGAATGTACCCAACTTTTATGAATTATTTTGAACATATTAAATATCAATAAAAAACACACCTGCATTTGGTTGTTTCGTGGACCTAACACTCGCATCCGGCTTGCAGATATCTCAAGTATTCTTAAGGAAAAAGAGTACCCAGAGAATAAATTCAATTTAACGAACAGCTCAACACCGACGGTACTATCTTATTAAGAAACAATAAGACGCAAACATCACTGAAGGAAATCTGTCAGAGAGACAACCTAAGTTAAATATCGTAATGGGGAAGAAGATCATACGAGGTTGGATTGATAAAGACCCATGTTTTGCAACATCTTCGTAGAAGGAGTGAAGTAGTGCAGCCCTTTATACAGACTAGGACAATACCGAAGCCTGTACTGTACGGATGCAACCCTCTTGGTCGCAGAATCTGAGAAAGATCTGCAACGCCTACCATGAACATTTTAAAATTCCTAGGGTAATGATTTCAGCGAATTTTTGCAAGCCTATTTGTTGCAACATAATTTACATATCTTCCAAGTTGAAACTCGATCCAATAGATATACTAGGAGTTACACAGGAAACCAAATATCGGATAGTCATAACTTCTGAACTTAGACGCATTTGGCCCGAAAACGAATCTATCAAAATATTAGGACTGTTTACCTATTCTCAAAATATAACAAGTCTGACTCATTTCCTTTGGATGATAGTGTATATACTACCGGACGGACGTACTCAAGTTCGGCCCTGTATTCTTCATCAGGAATTCAAACTCAATCGATTGAGACCATTTTCGGACTAGCGCGCAAAAAAATTAACAATGAGGATAATGATCTAGAAATGTTTTCTAAGATTTTGGGAAATTTTATGTATACTTATAAAAAGATAGGATAATTCAGTTATCTGCAAATATGTTTGTATACGTTTGAGAAGATATTTTAAGATTAAAATCAAATACCTTGTTACGATATAACGTTTTTAATATTCGTAATAATAAGCATTAGAATCGTATCACTTGAAGTACTAGCACGCGAAAGCTTGAGATCTCACGTCGGTGAATTTTATCTTTTCTCAAGTTGTCAGGTAGATAATTTGAATATTATGCACGTTCAATTTGATTCTTATATTTTCGTACTTAGCGTGTGTAAGCATTATTATAATGATAATAATATTTTTTGAAGTCAATATGGGCTGAGCTCATTTTAATGGAATAGTTCAATCTCAGATTTGCCTACCTTGATTGTAGCATCATTGGAGTTTAACTACAATATGAGCTCATTCCCGGAAATGGGATGTTAGAAAATTCAATCAGAAGGAACAGGTTTGATAAAAGAACCGCAGTGAAGTAATTATCTAACTTCTACAGAATTACTCATCGAATTTCTTGAAGACCAATTTTATGAAGTTTATATGAATAATTGTGGAACTTTCTCATAAACGAGTGTGGTGAAATAGATAGTGCAGTTTTGAGAGACGGTTAAAAAACATACTGGACATTCTTCCTTCTTAATAAAAAAAAGTCTTGAATAACTCAGCTGTACCTTATTAAAACGTAATAATAGGTTGCCAAATATCTCCCTTCCGCCTATTTGTCTTTTGAATTTCGCGGCTGTGTACAAAGCGCTACAGAGCTCGTAACTGGCAATACTATATATTATATATATATTTATATACAGTTGAACCAATAACTCCACTGCTCTTTTCTATCTCAGTATTTCAAGGGTCAATATAACCTACAAAACGACGCTTTGCATATTTAGATTGGATATTGCATTATAGACGTGTAAACAAGGAGTTCATCTCGTGACATCGCCTAGGAGATGAGAGTTAGTCACCGAACCATTTTAAACCATCTGCAGAAGCCTGGATACAAAAAAAAGCTTGATGTTTGGGTGTCGCATTATTTGACGCAAAAAAACATTCTGGACCGAATCAACACCTGCGATATGCTGCTGAAACGGAACGAACTCGACCCATTCTTGAAGCGGATAGTGACTGTCGACGAAAAATGGATCACATACGAAAATGTCAAGCAAAAACAGTCGTGGTCGAAGGCAGGTGAATTGTCCCAAACAGTGGTCAAGCCGGGATTGACGTCCAGGAAGGTTTTGCTGTGTGTTGGTGGGATTGGAAGGGAATCATCCACTATGAGCTGCTCCCATATGGCCAGACGCTTAATTCTACCATCTACTGCGGACAACTGGACCGCTTGAAGCAGGCGATCGATCAGAAGCGTCGGAATTGGCCAACAGGAAGGGTGTAGTGCTCCACCAGAACAACGCCAGACCACACACTTCGTTGATGACTCGTCAGAAGCTACGGGAGCTTGGATGGGAGGTTTTATCGCATCCACCATATAGCCCGGACAGCGCCAAGTGATTACCACCTGTTTATGTCCATGGCGAACGCCCTGGGTGGTGTAAAGTTGAACTCAAAAGAGGCTTGTGAAAAGTGGTTGTCCGAGTTCTTTGCAAATAAGGAGGGGGGGCTTCTACGAGGGAGGTATTATGAAGTTGCCGTCTAGATGGAAACAGATTATCGTACAAAACGGCGCATATTTGAACTAAATCCGATCACTGTAACACTTTTTATGAAGCATTGAATAAAGAGCTTAAAAGGCAGATATTTGACAATCTATTATATATTTACAAACTTTAATGTATCACCTTTCAATTTATACCATTCATCATTTGTAGAAGTTCATGAACTTTTGTGACTTCATCATAGACAGAATTTACTCTACGAATTTCCAAGATTTAAGTAATCTCCATATATGTATATTATTGTTAACAATAAATGTTCCAGCTCTTACCATATATGTTCGATACCACATGTTGATTTGGGAAAAAGAAATCTATTATCATGGTTTTACTGAACTATATCTCTATTTGTATTTGTCGCATCTGGTCAACCTTTTTTACTTTGAAAAGAAGAATTTATGATCTAGCAAAAGTATTCCTCCTTTATTGTGACTGACTGAACGATTTAGTTGTGTTTTAGAGCGTCAAAGATAGAGATGAACAAAGAAAAAATTCGGTACATTTTACAATTTTGCTTTGATAAAGGGGAGAATGCAAGTCAGGCGGCTGAAACTGTATATAATGTTCATGGTCCCAATACTGTAACAGCCAATCACACTCAGTTTTGATTTCGTCGATTCCGTTCCGTTGTTTTGAATGTGAAAGATGCACCAAGCGATGAAAGAATGTTGAAAAAATATTGTAAATGATCGAAGTAGACCTGCATTCCAATTCTGAACCATTTGTATGAGGTAAGTAAACTTCAAAAAGAAGATTCATGTTTGAGTGCTGCACGAGTTGTCGGAAAAAAAATGGATGGATCGTTTTCCATCTGCGATTCCCTGACCAAACGAAACAAAAATTGATCCATTTCTGAAGAAGCTGGTTACTGGTGACGAGAAATGGGTCACAGATGACAATGTCAAGCGAACTGCAGCGAGCAGCTCAACTGGTAGCCAAAAAAGGATTGACGGCCCGGAAAGTTTTGCTAAGTATTTGGTGGGATTGAAAAGGGGTCATCTACTTTGAGCTACTGTTCAATGACCAGACACTTATTTCGGATCTCTAGTCCAAGCAATTAGACAGATTGAAAGCAGAAATTGATCAGGTTTAAATTACCTTCTAAATAGCAACGAGTATTTGAAGAATTTGGTACATATTTGAGTATTAAAGAATGATAGTAACCATGTTGAATAAAGCCCCAAAATTAAAGTAAAATCTGATTTCTTCTTCCCCAACCTAATATACAAAAATATTCTTGAAATGAATGTGTCGTTTTAAACTAATTTTATTATAATGTTAACAAATGTACAGTTTTCTTCTCTTATTTTATCGTGTTCGTATTCTTTAATCTTATTTTTTTTCGATAGAACTACATATTTCAATTTCAACATAGTGAACATAAAATAATTCAATCAGGATAAGGAAATCCGCCAGTAGTAGAAATAAAATAGTATGGTACTTGCCGACACGGGTTTCTTCTCATTAATCCAAAATTAACTGTTCAAAACGAAAGCCACTGACTAGATGAAATTTCGTAAAATAATTTAATCTCATTCAAAAGATTAGAAAATGCGGTGAGATAGTATATCGCGAAATAATAAAATTGATAACACACACTTTTGATTTTTTTTGAGTTTTCATATTTATTCTGATGATTTCTATCTCCAGGTGTTCCAGGATTGAAAAATACTATCGTGAATAATGAAACATATCTTTTTTATAATCAGTATTCTTCTGCTCGAGGTGGTTATTCCAATTTTTGGTAAATGCCGACCCTCATTAACAAGAGTCACCGGGTCTTCTAGGAGACGCCGAAGTGTTTGTTCTGGGCAGTTGCTATTATCAGAAAATTTCAATTCTCTTAACCAGAATTTATGGAATCATGAGTTGACAGTTGATGGAAATGGGGTAAGTAATTATTTTTTCCTTCTAAAAAAAACTCTCGAAATATTGGGTGTTTTTTAGGAGAGAAATTTCGATAGGGTTAACTGTGATTACTATGAACTTAATTCAATTTTTTTTTATTGAATGATTAATAAATGTTGATATGATTATTTTCAGAATGGTGAGTTCCAGGAGTATGTCAATGACAGATCAGTGAGCTTCATCGAAGATGGAAAATTGGTGATTCAACCAAAAATAGTTGGAGATGTTCCCCTGAAAAAGTAAATAAGAGTTTCTATTCTGCATATAATATATTGGGTTTCCTAAGGTGGTTGGCCTATTAATTTATTATGAAAACTATGCAAAATATCTCAAATTTTATAGTTCAATATAGGGTTATGTGAGATACAGTTTCAAATTTCTTTCAGATTTCCAGTGTGGCCAGATGTATACAAATTTGGTGATAGCTTTATTATTTTTAATGGAACACTTTATGTTCCTATTTTTTCTCATGATTCCCTAAATGAAATCTTCAACGTTTTTTGGATTATAAATCATTTTCAGCAATTTTATATCAAATTTCAAAGTTATGAAAATGACTTTATTTTGATCAATATTGGATATTTCAGTTCGAAATTTGGTACAACCTCAGGTGGTGATTTGATAAAACAATTATATTTTCATTCTGAAAATGAAGAAAAAACATACTGAGTGTCTAATTTTTTAAAAAAAAACAGAGTTTTTCACAATTTCTTGAGTTGATGAGAGGTATTTTTTTACCACTCTGTATTACTGACAACTAAGATTCAAAATGGCGCAGATCATCCTATTATAGGAGGTCAGGTCAAATATAGTCATTCAGGTAACTCCCACGTTTAGTCTAAAATTTATAAAAATAATTTTCAACTCAACGACCGTTAAGGATAGATATAACGTCAATTAATTTGATTTTTTCTGCAGAATCATAAAAGAATAGATAAATATTAAAATAACAAGGCTGTTGCCAAATTAGAATTCATAAAGCCACAATGGAAAAGTATGTAAGAAATATATCTTACATAACATAATATGGATGTCGAAAATATGAAATATTGTGAACGAATAATTTCCATTATAATATAACCTTGGGACACCCGATATATTAACAATTCAACAATCTTATTTTAACATATTGCGTGTGAATTTTTGAGCTTGTGTTTCAAGTAGAACAGGAAGCTGATATCGCTTTGAAAATGGTTTCAAACAATCAGACCTGACTGCTTAATGAAAGATACGTCAAAGCAGTGAATAACAGTTCATATTGAAATTTATTGCAGAAATTTTGAATGATGACCCGTTTAAATATGAAATTGCAATTTTTATGCTTTTACTATTTCTGGTTTAGTCTAATGGTGTTCAAGTTGTCCCCCACGAAAACTGTGTTTCAACCGAAAGAAAAAATTGTTATATATATATATATCCGCTCTATAGCGTTCTACGCCCTGCGGTGCCCAGTCTCCATCTCTGTCTATTCTCCCAATCTCCCGGTCTAAGACCTCTCTCCGACATTGCTTTGTTCACTCCCTGTATCCAAGTTATTTTTGGTCTTCCCCGCTTTCGTCACTCCAATGGACTCCAGTTCATAATTTTTTTTGGTATCCTGTCTTCGCCCATTCTCTGTACATGGCCATACCAGCTGAGTTGTTTGATCTTTATATCCTCGATTATAGTGGTGTTTGCATTCATTATCTCCCTTATTGTGATGTTTGGAATATGTTGGAGTCTAGAAATCCGAGCTGCTCGTCGCCAAAAATCCATTTCCAGAGATGATAGTTTTTCCATCGTCCTTGATGTTAGTTGCCATGTCTCACAGCCATACAGAACTACACTCTTGAAGATAGTGTTGTATATTTGTCGTTTCTTTTCTTTAGATATTTTATTTGACCATAATATCGAATTTAGGGCACCAATTATTTGTTTTCCCTTTATTAATCTTTCTTCTATCTCTGTCTCTGTTCGGCCAGTGTTAGTGATTTTGGTTCCTAAGTATGTATACTCTGTTGTGGTCGGTATCTGCCTGCCATCCTGCAGTTTAAAATCCTCTGTATCAGAGCCGATACAAATATACTTGGTCTTCTGCATATTCACACTTAATCCCCATTTTTCATATTCTTCGATCAAGCGACGTGTCATAAATTCCAAATCATCTCTGTCCTGTGAGAAAAAATTGTTAATTCTAATAATAATGATTGAGGAATTGGGAAAAGAATGATATTTGTTCCAAGAATTCAGAGCTGCAGTCTGTCTGCGAATATGGGGAGGGACAATGTTAGACAAAACTGGTAACCAATGAACCAGTGTAGATCTTATGGTGCCAGTAATCATTCTCATGGATGTATTCAATTGTGCATCGATTTTTATGTATGTGCACTATTAAACCAAACAGAGCAACAATACTCAGCTGCATAAAAGACTAGCGCTAGAGATGCTGTGCGAAGACTGGAAGCATCAGCACCCCAAGATGATCCAGCTAATCTCTGAAGAATATTATTCCTAGTTTTCAGTTTTAGGCTTAGACCATCTAAATAAGCCTTGTAATTCAGAGATGAATCTAATTTAACTCCTAAGTATTTTGGATAGAAACATATATAGGAGAATCATTGAAAGTTACAGCTAATTTCCTATATTTTTCATAATTATTCAGATGGAAACAAGATACCTCTGTTTTGTTGGGATTCGGACATAATCGCCACTCTATAAAATGATTCTTTAAAATTTCCAAACCATGCTTGAGATCTTCACAGATTGTTTACCTCTCGGGCCATTGAGAAGAATTTTATGACATACTTTATATCTATGACTAGGTTGCAAGAAAATATTCGCTTTGTGTAGTTGTGCTTTTATCAAGTCCAGTGTTACTGGTCGTGATCTGATGATTGGAACCTAGTCAAGAATATCTTTGCTACTTAGAAACGCGAAAAATCGAATTTCAGTGTCTCCCATAAAATTGAGTTCATATTTCAGCACCTTCATCATCAAACGATTCGCGTTACATCATATTTCTCTTGCAGTGGGTATTTTAATCCAGTCCAGAGTGCCCGCATGACCACAGCTGGACGCTTCACATTCAAATACGGAGTCCTGGAAACGAGGGCCAAATTGCCGGCTGGAGATTGGCTGTGGCCAGGTGAATATATATGTCCCCGTTTTAATTGGCCAACTCCCTGATGTAAACATAAATAAAATTTGGATGACTGCTTATTGCGGAAACTTTCCGTTAGAAATTGGAAAACCGATGACAATTTACGTGGTTTAGGAGCTCTGCCGAAGATTTATCGGGGCTATATGCAGTAACGTATTCAGTTCAGTGTTATTGATTTCTAGGCACATGAAAATATTTATTTGAAGTGTTCAAAAAGTATGAATCGTTTCTATCCTTGGTTAGATGAAAATATTTGAAGAAATCCTTTTTACTAAATTCATAATTAGCGGAAGATCGTTCATGATAATCTTCCTTGCTGAAAAAATATGTATGTTCCTTAAGGTCATTAATTGCATTTGCTTTTTCTGTCATGTTTTTCAGCTATTTGGCTACTTGCTCAGAAGCCCAACTACGGTGGTTACCCACATTCTGGTGAAATAGATCTGATGGAAAGTAGAGGCAATAAAAATCTTTACGCATGGACCAAGAACATCGGCCCCGAAGAAGTTGCTAGCACGATTCATTTTGGCCAAAATTATGACCTGGCAAACCTTGCTTCTCTTGCTCACAATAAACCAGGGTTCGATACAGATTTCCATCTTTATAAGCTCACTTGGACACCTGATTACATTGCCTTCAGTGTCGATAATAATGAAATTGGAAGAATTACTCCCGGTGCTGGTGGTTTTTACGATGTGGGACATATGTCAGGGCCTAATCCTTTCCAGGGAGCCAGCAAAATGGCGCCTTTTGATAAAGAGTTCTATATATTAATTAACGTGGCTGTGGGTGGTACCAGTGGCTACTTTCCAGATCAATGCACTAATCCCGGAGGTAAACCATGGGACAACAACTCGAAGCAAGCTGCGAGAGATTTCTGGAATAACAATTGGCAATGGAGGCCTACTTGGAACGAAGGAACAAGACAGAGTGCACTGCAGGTGGATTATGTCAAAGTTTGGGCTCTATAAAAAATGATGATGTTTCAATAAAATGATATAATATATAATTTGGAATAATATGTTTATTTATTTTCCTTTGGTAGCATCATAGTTTGAAGATTTTATCATCAAACTATATACTCACTTATGCCTGTGAAATCTGTGAAAGTAGTACTAGTTATTACTAAACTTGTGGATTTCGTTTGGTATTCTCCATAAATCTTTTATGAACATGATGGGCAAAATTTGGCCGTAAGAGTTGTCAGTGGTAGTGATGAGCTTTTTCACACTGATTATTATAAAATCTGCAAGATTGCATTCAAAAGTGCAGTCATAGAGATGTTTGAAATACATCAAACCTTGCTCTACAATAGTCCCCATTAAATTAACGTTAGTACATTGGAATGTCATGCTTTATACCCTTACCATTTTGTAAGTGTGCTTAGCTCTTTTCTGTCATCTCCCTCCGGTTCAAAAACGGTTGAAAGTGTGTGCGATTGCTGTGTCAATCGAATACGTATCTGTGATAGCATCGAGCATTAACACCTCTGACGGACATTTTGTCATTTCTCTTTTCTCTTAAGTAAATGAAAAAATAATCATATCTTTATGTGAAAAGGTGCTACCACAATGAAATTCTAGAAAATGTGAGATATCAATAACGTTTATACATTCCCAAATTTTTTTTTGGATAAGTCCGATATCTCATGAGATATAAAAAATTTCTTTTGGAATTTTTTGAAAATTTTCTAGCCTGTCGATTTTTGCGGAATTTTGGAAGCATATTTGTTTCAACTCTATTCAGATATCTGCCACGTTACAACTTGATACAATGGATATTCTAGGAGTTATAGAAGACATATTCAATATTCAGATGCTCATAACTCCTGCATTCGTTCTGTTCTGACATAATCGTGTATACGGACGGACAGATTGATACCACTTTCACCCAAATACTCGAAAAATACTGACATTTGGGTATTGAGGTATCTCCAAAACATGCATTCTGAACGTATCAGGTGTCGAAAAACGTTGACCTCTCATTTTATTTTTTACGTACGCCAAGGAAAATAAGTCATTTGTTGTCAAGTCAGGACTACATGGCGGATGACTCATCAAATCGATATTATGAATGCTCAAAAATGCAGTTGTTTGAGCCAATGTGTGAGAACTCGCACTGTTGTGGTGAAGGGTGTTCCGTCTTCGGCGATTGGATTTCCTAATTTCTTGGAAAACAACTGGCAAACAAATGGTTGTGTACCATTCAGAATTGATTGTTCTGCGTTGTTCTATAAGTGCGATTGCGACATGTCCAGTTTTTCCGGCATTTTTTGCTTTGAAATGCTTCGTGCGCGAGCAACCTTTGTTGGACTGCTGTTTACTTTCGGGATCATACGCGTAAATCCACGATTCATCACCTGTCATGATGTCATAGACGTGTTTCGAAGCACCGCGATCGTATTTTGGGCATTTCTTTCGACCAATCGACAAGAGCCTTTTTTTTGAGCGATTGACAAATTGTGTGTGATCCAACGCGAACAAATTTTTT
Organism: Micraspis discolor; assembly: GCA_030674115.1. Classification (NCBI taxonomy): domain Eukaryota; kingdom Metazoa; phylum Arthropoda; class Insecta; order Coleoptera; family Coccinellidae; genus Micraspis; species Micraspis discolor. The sequence continues at coordinate 10,864,747 of JARTUT010001740.1, forward strand.
TGACGGTTAAATGTTCATGCAATGTACGCTGGACCCACTAATGCCTAAGATTGTCTCAATCTCACGCTAGGTCACATGATGATTTTGCAATATCAGTTGGCGCACAGCATCAATAGTTTTTGGAGCAAAACCCGATTTTGGAGGACCTTCACGAAATTCGTCTTGGAGTGAAATACTATCTCGGTTGAATTCACCATACCATCAATAAACACTGGTTTTTGTTAGAGCTTCATCGCCAAAAATTGAATTAAGTTTATCGATGCACTGTTGTTGAGTTAATCCACGTCGAAATTTGTAAAAAATAATCGCACCAAAATGTTTAATTCCATTTTTTGGGCGTGATGAATGTTTTAAGTTACTGTAAACAACACACATAGCTCTTGTATGTCAATACGTTCTGACTACATATAACTTCAAAAATGTAAACCTTTACGAAAAAGCTGTCAGTTGACAGATTGCAAAAGAAGGTAACCCTCGTACCTTAATCTGATACGCTAAAGTGTGTAGGTACAGATGACGAGTTCTTTTATTCATTTAAATAACCTACAGACACACTTACCATTGAATATATTAAGGATGCATTTTTATATAATAGGAAATAGAATGGATGTGAAAATATTTCTTTTGTGTTTCAGCATGTTATTCATAAAATTTTCCGTATCCAGTATTCCCTAGCAGATAATTATTTTCGAGCCATCAGGTAAATCAAATTTCGAAATTCAAAATTATTGCGATGTCCTAAACCACTTCCTTGCAATTACTCGTGCTGTCATTTCGAAATGAAAGATGTGGTCAGACATTGTGAAAATATTTTTGTCACAGTTTGATAATAAGATGCTCTTTATAGTAGACTCAAATTCGATTCAGATGTTCATACCTCGATAAAAACAGGTAACGTAATACAAATATGTGGATTTTATTTTCTGCATAATTCTTAGTAATTTTATATTTTTCCCCTTTTCATTTGACTACAACATTATATTCTTTTTCACAATGAACATCAGCCTTATTTTCGTGTACATATTTGAAATATTTGCAAGAAATAATTTTTAAAATTTTAACAAACAGTTGTATTATGGCTTGATTAATTGAAATAATTTAAAAACATGCAACTTTTTGAACTTCTTTATACAAGTTGCTCCAAACATAATTAAATGGGATATAAGTGGATTCTATAATTTCACTTCAATAAGGAGATTAGATAAAACCCTCATCTAAAATATGGTACTCATTCATATGAGATGCCTTTGGTATCAGCAATTTTACTTTCAGACAATCTAGGATCTTTAGTATTAATATCACGTACTTGTACAATGATTTCTGACTTTGAAGTTATGAATTGACTTCACATGGATCGTCAATACTACGGACTGATAATATTGATCAAACCACTGTGATTTCATACATATAAAGTCACTGTATTTTTAACCAACCTTAGAACGGGTTTCATGAAGATAGATAATTGAATAATTAAAAAAAAACTGCATCCATTTTGTCAAATTTACCAATGGAACTTACAACTTCAAGAATCTTTAGCACAGAACGACCAACTATATACTAAATCTTTTTTCTCCTTTTTACATTTTCTTCTTCTACTGCTTGAATAATAATGCATTTTGCCTGTTTTGTGTGGACTGTTGAATGTATTGTTCTCCTGAAATTGACCTTCTCCTTCTTCTTGCTATCGACGATCAGTTTAATTTATTTTGGGCGAGTCCATCATCTGATAGACATGTTCATTTCATACTCTCATTCTTTCCCTCACCTACCTCACCTCGTCTCCGACTTCGCATGTTCCTCTGATAGATATAGGTTTTTGTCTGTCACATAATGTGTAACCAGATATGGTGCATAGAGATTTCATTTCTTCTACATTTATGTTACGGCACTGATGGTATGACAGGATGGAGAGAAAACATGGGGTTGCATATAATAATATCTCATAGTTTTATATGTTAGTCAATGGAAAAAAAAAGGTTGAATAACATTTCGATGAGTTGGTGGTTGAACTTTGATGAGTAAACAGGTTATATTATTTACGTAGAGTTGTCTCTCTGTTTTCAATCAATGACGGCAGGCGAAGTGTGGTAAAATAATGCGCACCGAGTATAAAAAAGTAAAAAAAAACTTAAAACAAGAAAATACTAAAAATCTTATTGATTAATTTCCTTTAGAACTCCTCGACTTACCAAAGTCAGAGGGTAGTTTAATAATGAATTGATCTCCATCTCATGGAGTAAGAACAAAGGTTTTATGGAAAAACAGAATGAATTCTTCAATGCAGATGTTTTCAATAAAAATGAAGTATTCCAAATCCAGAAACTGTTTTCCAAAAAATGAGGTTTGCAAAGTGATCTTATATGGCTCCTCTTTTTATAGACATTTTCTTTCGTTCAAAGTTTGATTAATTGATTTCGTACGATTGGTAAGGTTGGTATGAAAATGAAACGATAAGATGAATATCAATTCAAGCATAGACTTAATAAACGGATCCCAACATCGACCGTAGACCCTTTTAAGTCAAGAGAGAATAAACTTACTTTTATCATGTAACACATGGCACTAAGAAGATTATACTTGAAAACTTAATCCTTGAGAACTTAACCCTTGAAAACTCAAAATTGTTAATTGCAGAGAACATTAGTAAGATGAAGTTTTTATGATAGCAATAGTGTGAAAGAATTTGGATGCTTTTAAATCTCAATTATTTACACCACAGTCATGAAACTACTCCTGGTGGTAGCTGCAGTCTGCCTGGGTTTCCCGTTTTTACTGAATCTTGCAGACAAAGTGTGACTGAGGTGGGAGGCTCTCAAGCAAACAGAAGAAGGTTTTGTTCTGGAGATTTGATATTTGCAGAATGGTTCGATAACCTGAATCAAAATCTATGGAATCATGAACATCAAGTCGATGGATGTGGTGTAAGGCATTTCTTTATTTTTGTTCCTTGTGAAATGAAATGACTGTTACAGAATGGAGAATTTCAACAATATGTCAACGATCGGTCGATAAGTTACACTCATAATGGAAAACTCTTCATTAATCCAAAAATAGTCGGAGATGTTCCACTGAATCAGTAAGTCAATTTATGTGTTACTAGATGTTAGTCGATAAATACAATATCTTTTCAGCGGATATTTTAATCCTGTAAAGAGTGCCAGAATGACAACACAAGGAAAGTTCACATTCAAGTATGGTAAACTGGAGGCAAGAGCTCAAATACCAGCAGGGGATTGGTTATGGCCAGGTAAATATTACAGAAAATTCATCAAAAAACTAAAACCTTTTGGTAAAAGTAAGTACCAGATTCAGCCCCAAAATTTTTCACTATAAGTGATTTCGTACTTTTTGTGCGAGCAGAATGGATCAAGTAAGTTATTCTGTATACAGATGAAAAGGATCTCTGATCTAAAATTCTTCAAAGGCAGTAAAATACAATCGTTCGAGACTATTACTGCTCGATATTCCATAGCTGTAGTCATTTGTGCAGAGCCATCCATGCTACGGCCTGATGGAAATGAAACCTCAAAGTTACTACTTCGGCAGAACGTAGTGCATGTGTACACCAGTGGCAAATGTTCGGTACCACGAAAAAAAATCTAATTTCGATTCTTCTCCGGCAACCAGCAAAGGTTTGAAAAATATGCTGCGCTCTACCTGCGTCGGCATACCTGTGCAATTCCATCTTCGTTAAACTGCAGCGTAAATGAGATGCCTTAGTGGGCTTAAGCAATTTTAACAATTGGGTTCGATATTGAGTCAAGTATTTAGGTATGCTATAAGTATCAGCATGTCAATGAAATTATTTTGTTTTATCTTATCGATTTTGAATAACTACTAATTGCAACATTGAAATATTAGAAAACAATATGCTTTACCTTGATTTTAGTTCATATCAGAACTTGTTTACGCTTGGGAAGCAAGTGATTTTGGAGTGAAAATTCAACTATTCATTGATTTCGAACCAAGTTGTTGATAAGACTATTTTTGTTCCTCATATTGTAACATTATCATAGATATTCAGAAAAATATGGACGATTTGTTTTATTCTTGAATAAGATTACACTGGACTTTCATTTTACAGCGACGAACGAAATTCATATCAAGTTTCTATTATTTTTAGTTCATCAATAGTAGTTAGTCCGATTCAAGCCTCTTTCCATTATTTATTACCTTCAAGGAATACAGAAATTCTTTTCTTGTGAAATTTTAGTTTGCATGTTAAAAGTAACTGTTCCTTTCATCGCCGAACAATTCCTCGATGTATTCCTTCCATTGTTATGGCTTAACTATCTTTAGTATGATGTTTCGATTTCTGTCTAGAAGTGTATCAATAGCATTATGATGTTTTCTTCCTGATATTTCTTCAACCTTTTTGTGCATTGAACAAGTCGCATCTGCCTTGAAGTTCTTCGATTTCTTTGCATTTATTTGAGAAATAAAAAAATTCTCTAATCTTTGTCCTGGTCTCATAATCAAACTTGTAGTATTTGTGCTTATCTTTGTTTCGTTGTTCCATCGTACTCAATATGTCGTAATTTATGCGTTTTTTCTTCATTGGGGACTCCTTTAGTATCCTTATCTTGAGTATGACCTAAATGCGATCAAAATATCATTATGTTGTATGAAGAAAAGAATGAAAACAGAGAAATAATAGTAATCTTCCGCTTGTTTTTAATTTTTTTCAGATATTATGTAGGCATATTGCATTACTTATCAACCATAGTTTCCAACCATCAGTTCTGTGAGGTTTTATCAATTTATCCACCTCAGCATTCAACAAACTAACTCACTGAATAAATAAAAAATATATTTTCGCTATTTCTATTTGAATTCAATATTTTCCAGCTATCTGGATGATGCCCCAAGACTTCCGCTATGGTGGTTGGCCAACATCTGGTGAAATCGATATTATGGAAAGCAGGGGTAATAAAAACCTCCACGCTTGGGGAGGTAACATAGGTACTCAACTCGTCTTCAGTACGTTACACTGGGGAAAAAGCCCCAGAGAAAATCTGTTCCAGAAAACCAGCTATCAAAAGAGATGGGATCATGGATTCGACTCTGATTACCATAACTATGTGGTGGAGTGGACACCTGACTATATAGCCTTCGCAGTGGATGGTCGAGAAACAGGAAGGATAACACCCCCTCGAGGTGGTTTTTATCAAGTAGGTGGTTTGTCCGGACATAATCCTTGGGCATCAGGTAGCAAAATGGCTCCGTTTGATCAGCATTTCTACATCATAGTAAACGTAGCAGTGGGCGCAACGAATGGCTATTTCCCAGATGAATGCAGTAATCCAGGTGGAAAACCATGGAAGAACTGGTCTCCTAGGGCTTCCAGGGACTTCTGGAATAACAACTGGCAATGGAGACCAACATGGAATGAGAGGTCTAGGCCTACACAAAAAGCTCTCAAAGTTGATTACATAAGAATTTGGGCTATTTGAATAATTTTCTACACAATATAATTAGCATTGATGTATATTTTTTTTGTTCAGGTTAAGCCATTGAATTCAATATGTTTTAAGCATAGCTCATTAATGAAATAAACGAGAAATGATAAGTTAGTGAAACAGAATTTTTACAGTTCGAGTAATTTGAATGAGCATAACTGTAATAAATTCATTTGACAAATTCAGGGTTACATTTTCATTGAGAAATGAATCACGCTGAAGACGGATACAAGGTACTTTGGAGGTTCCAGAGAGAGAAGAAAAGTATGATTTGCAATATTTTTCTTTCTCTAATACTGTTTAGCTACAAATAATACATTACTGCGTTTAATGAGATAAGCACAGTATTCAATGAAGTCTATACTTCCGAATAGTTCAATCTTAAAGTCAATTAAAAAAACACAATATGGCAAAAGATTCAGACCAATTGGAGCAATGAGGTTCAACCCACATTCGTATTGCAGCAAGTACGTCATTCAAATACAAATATTGTAGAAATTCACAACGCGCTTACTATCTGATTTCAATGAATTATTCAGATTAAGAGAAGCCATTGTATTCTTCATGATATTCCTTGTTGAATCTTAAATTAAATTAAAAAAAAATTTAGAAAGCACTGACGTGAGGTCGGATTGCTTTGGCGCTCTTGTTGAGCTACTTGCGAGTAAATATTCAAACCATAACAAATCTATAAGCACTCTGATCAGGTAAACAATAGTCTTTTCTCGTACTATGGGACAATGTGATGCAAATATGAATACCTAATGAATGAACAAACCTATATCTCAAATTAAAAACAACTACTCATAATTTTCCCCAAGTTTTGTTCGAAGCTATAATTCCCTCTCCGCTAAAAACTTACGTCAGTGCTTTTCTGAGTTTTGACAACGTATATTATTTCAGCCACCGAGATTGAATTCTATCTTTATGATTTCCCGTTATGAAAAATTTTGATTAATATTACGCCAACTGATTAATGAGCCCGGCATTTGTCCATCGAATATCGGTCTGTGATGGCCATCGTTCAAAGAAAATCATCGGGACGTATGTCATTTCTCTTTTCTCTTGAGTATATTAATAAAATGATCATATCTTTAGATGAAAAAGAGCTATGACAATGAAATTTGAGGATAAGTAAGATATCGATCACCTCAATATATTCACGAATTATTATTGAAATCCAAAAATATCTTATGAGATAGTGAGGATTGAAAATTTTTTTTTTGAATTTTTTAAAAATAAATTTTCTATCGTGACGATTTCTGCGAAATTTTGCGAGCTGTTTTATTGCAGCCTCCCTCAACAATATTTCAAGTATCAATTTGATCGGAATTATTGAGGAAACAAAATTTCAGATGCTCATAACTCCTGAACCATCCGACGGATTTGGCCCAATAACGAACTTGACCGAGATATTTTGACAATTAACCTATTCTGAAAATATGAAAACTCTAGCTGATTCCTTTCGGATGCTAGAGAGGATACGGCCGGACGGCCTGACAGACTCAACTTTCGCCACGAATTCTTCATCAGGGAGTCAAACCCAATCGATTGAGACCATTTTCGGCTCGATATTCCAAAATTACAGACATTCGGGCAAAATGATAGGCACTCTGTTCGGGTGAACAAGAGCGCCAAAAACACAATATGGCAAAAGATTCAGACTAATTGGAGCAATGAGGTTCAACCATTGACGTAGTATCTTTGATATAACGTCAATGGGTTCAACCCTCATTCGTATCGCAGCAAGTAGGTACCTCATTCAAATACAAATATTGTAGAAATTCACAACACGCCATTTCATTCTTAATGATATTCCTTGTTGTTGAATCTTTCACTAGGCATCCATTATGTTGTTCAAAAAATGTTTCTGCACTGATTTTATGTTTTGAGTTAGTCTCAACAATTTCTATCATTCTATTCCATAAAGAAGGAGTGCTAACCATTACGATTTTGGTGTTCTAATATGAAGGTTTCTCTGGAGGAATTGAAATTGGCGTACCTTTAGTCACCGAATTACTCTTAGGAAATCCTCTCCTTATTTCAAACCAAGATTGTGAAAAGCCATAAAAATCTTGTCCACCATCTCAGATGTCCCACCAAATTGAATTAAGACATTGAGTTAGTAGATTCTACCTGAACAAAGATACAATATCATCATATATTGCAAGATATATAATTGTATTGACGGCTTATTTACCAGCAGGTTGATGAAGACAGTTTGAACAATCTTTCTTCGAAATTCTTCCAACTGCTCCCAATTCAAGCGCAAAATTTATGTAGATGTGGACTCCTTATTTAATCAACATAGTTATCATAAGCCTAGATGTTCTGCTATGGTTTTTGTGGGTATTTAATAAATATCTAAGGCAACTAATATCTTGATCTTCTTGATGCGCAATGATGAATGTGATGGTTAACTTTGATGTTCTGGATAATATTTATTGATTGAAGTCATTGCAGCGTGAGCTCAAAGCAGAAACTTCATCAAGGTTTCAAAACCATTTTATGAAGAATCACACCCAATTCTCACATACCACCATATTCCTAATGATAAATGTTGATTGATTGTCATTAGAAAAGTATTAAAAAACTGTCAACGGCAAATAGTTATGAGGATAGCTTATCTCGATCTGTCTTGTTCAATCACTTAATGTTTTGTTTGAAAAACAACTTGAAACTCCCAGGATAATCTTAAGGATATCCACAATGCAAAACTTTCCATTTTTGGACGAACAATGATTACATTTTTTTCGAGTTATCAGTTCCTCGAATTTCTGTTGTTTTACATATATATCACTAGGAATGAAGTGGCAGTAATTTATTCAGTGATCTATTTATATATTTTCTGAATTTCGTTGATGTACATAAACAACTTTACGTGAAAATTAGCCCCAGTCGCTATCTAATCTTCGATTGAACGTGATCAGGTAAGATTGTTTACCAACGGTTATTTCTATTTATGATAGAAAAGCAATTCAACAATTATGACTACGATTCGTGCATAATTCTATATAGGATTCTGTGGATTTTAGGTCAGATATAACTATTTACTTTGCAATTTTCGAATAACGATGCATTTTTGCTTCAAATGATCCAATTTAATTCATTATTTCGCTATCATTATATATTGTAAATGCATTTTCACATTATTTTGTTAGTTCAAGTATGGAAGACCGAACTTATACAAATAATGTACCCTCAGAAGTTTTTTGTATTTCAATTAACATTTTTCTGAAATGATTCTAGGATAAGTCCACCTTTCAAACAACTGATTTTGACTGAACATCAAATTCCTAGAATGATTCAACGTTAATTATGTGTTCAATAAAATTTACTTATATATTTTTTAATTTGAAAAGCATTGGAAGTTCTATATTCATATTTTTGTAGAGTGAGGCTCCCATAAATATCCAGCTTCTTTTCATATTTCTATATCGATACCCATCTTACAGGGAATTTCATATTTTTGCGAACACTTTTCGAAATCACATTATTTTTTGTTGTTGAAAAGGATTTTATTACTGCATTGCAAACATTGCAATGGCTTCAGGATGTTTAAATGAACTATTACTGCTCAAATTTAGATACTAGAAATTAAAGTGAATGGGTTGACTAGCTCGGTAAGAGCGAATATTACCTGTATTGATTGAATTGAGGAAGACGATTGTGTTCCCTATGATTATCTTGTCTTCAAATGGGAAAATATCTTGCATCAAAGGTACACACTGTGTTTATCAGAATCATAAAGAATGAACTGTCATGAGGTTTAAAACTGCAAGAGGCGTGGAATCAAAGGCACGTGTGCATCAGGAATCTGTACTAGAGTCTATCCGTTCTTGACCTAAGTTGATGGTTTCTAATTGAAATTGAATAATTGAAATAAATAAATAGGAAAAGGAATTCAACATCCATTTGATATTGAATGAATAAAAAATTTGAAGAAAAAGTATACCGAAATTTGAAATAAAATGCAAGAACATTGAATTTCTTCAATACTTATTGAATCTCCTTCAAAATATGCTCGATTTGAAGCGATACACAGGTGCCAAATATTTTTCCAATCATGGAAGCATTTTTATAGGCGCTTTCAGGTATGACTTTCAGCTCCTTCTATGGCATCTATGGAGACAAATCTGGTTCCCAGTCTGGAAAAAAGAAAACGGTCGTACAGATCTAAATCAGGGGAATAAGGAGGCTCGTCGATGGTATTCATCGAGTGTTTGGTCTTGAAATCTTCAATAATTGTGACTCGATGAGATGTTGAGTTGAGATTACTATGTCTGTTGGTTCGTTTGTATGAGGTATTCATAGACCCATTTCCCCTCACCAGTTATGATCCGTCCCATGATCATCCGGTAATGTTTTTGAAGAGATGTTGAGATCCCGAACTATCTTTCTAACACTGACTTGATGATTTTCGAGCACAATTTCCTTAATTCTGTCGACGTTATGGTTGGTTGAAGACTTCGACGGTCGTTTTGAATGAGGCAAATCTTCGATGATCGCTTGACAGTTTTTAAAGGCTTTGTCCCATTCGAACACTTAGTTTTTCGATCAAATAGAATCTCAATAACCCTTTTCCAGAATTCGCAAACGGTCACCACACCAACTCTTTGTTAAATTTTTTTTCCTTTGTAACATTCGCAGCCTACCACTTGATTTCAACTGCTGTCGTCCAACATGTTTGGCGTAGCAATTACGCACAGTCCTACAAACATATAGACACTTCAGATACTTAAAATGTTCAACGCTGGTAATTTAAATGAACATTTCCGGATAGTTTATTGCAAAGTGAATGATGAAAATGGAATCTAATTTTTTTTCAGGATGATATTTGTATTGGTCCCCCTAATATTTTGTATATCCATTGCTCAAAATGCACACGCTCAGTGCAAGCCAAGTATTACCAAAGTAGGAGGTTCATATCCAAAATTGAAACAAGGCCAACTATGCTCGGGCGATTTAATTTTTGCTGAATGGTTCGACAATCTCAATGAAGGACTATGGAATCATGAGAACCAAGTAGATGGAGCAGGGGTCTGTATAACTCTTTTTTATCATAGTTAAAAAATTTTGGAAATATTGCCTTCGAAGCAGCTTCACTATTTTCAATTGTTCTAGGTGTCGATTCTCGTGACCACTTGTTCAATGAAAGATACAATGAATAGAATAGAATTTATTTGAGCTAAAGACAACACAAATAAATTAATTTATACATTCCTGATTCTGAAAAAAACTTTCATCGAACGAGTGACTCGAGAATTGACACCTTGTTTTCTTTAATGAAGGCTTCGATAATTTTTTTATGACGAATGGTATAAAATTCAATTTCCACAAATATTCAGTTGGCATTTCACATGATGTCTTAGAGATTCATTAAATACGATTTTCATTTCAGAACGGAGAGTTTGAACAGTATGTAAACGATAGATCTATCAGTTACGTGAGAGATGGAAAACTTTACATTTTACCTAAAATCATCGGTGATGGACCTCTGCATAAGTAAGTTTATGACCAAAAATATAAATCTAAAAAATATTCAGAAATGAACGAAAATCAAACCTCCACATAATCTTGTGGACAACTAATAGATTGTATTGATGTCTCATTTATTTTGTTAAAATCCATCTCAATTATTGAAGAAAAACAAGTATTTTGTCTAATTTTCACTTTTTGTGTGATGTTTAGTGAAAATTAGACAAAATACTTGTTTTAATAACTTCTTTTGAACTATTGTAAAAGTTATAATTGAGGCATTAGGTTTTCCGTTAAATCGAAAAATATAAAACTCAAGGTAGGATTGGCTATGATAATACTGGCACAATTTTGAATGCTTTATGTAACTAAGCTGGAAAAAAAATTGTAATTATGAGTTTACTAATCACGTTTCAGTGGATACTTCAACCCAGTTCAAAGTGCTCGTATGACAACTGCAGGAAAATTTTCATTCTTATATGGAAAAGTGGAAGCAAGAGCACAAATTCCAGCTGGTGATTGGCTGTGGCCAGGTAAATAGATATCCCTAAAAATGTACGAAAGAAGTTTGACTTTTTATACCATAAATGGAAAATCCGGACATTTTGAGTATTTGGTCTTTCTGAAATTCATTTTTGTTAAATTACTGCTAAACTAACTATACACATCCTTTGGTAAGCAACAAATCGCGAAGATGTGACATTTGAAAGATTGAATTATTACTTTTAAGAGGATAAATAAGAATACCAATTCCATCTGACCTAATATCGGTGCTTCTCAAATTTTGTCTCATTTTTTAGCCTTTTGGTTGCTGCCTCAAAATTCGAAATATGGCTCATGGCCACGTTCTGGCGAAATTGATATTATGGAGAACAGAGGCAACAAAAACCTCCTGGTTCACGGTGGCAATATCGGCACTCAACTGATGGGCAGCTCCTTACATTGGGGAAAAAGCCCAGGAGAAAACCAATACCAGAAAACTCATTGGGAAAAACGCGATGGCAGTGGATTCGATACCAATTACCGTAATTTAGTCGAATGGACACCAGACCGCACTTAATGGACAAGAAATTGGTAGGGTAACTCTACCTCAAGGGGGTTTCTATGAATTTGCTCATTTAAGTGGTGATAATCCTTGGGCTAGAGGAAGTATAATGGCACCTTTCGATAAGGAATTCTACCTTATAGTTAATTTGGCAATTGGTAGAACCAGTGGTTATTTCTCAGATAATGTTCAGAACCCTGGGGGTAAGCCCTGTTGGAATTCTTCTCCCCAAGCTGCAAGAGACTTTTGGAACTGAAATGGGCTATGGAGGCGTATGACATGAATAAACAGACCATGTGCCATCGACCGGAACAGATGATAATCAGAAGGGGCTAAGTCTGGTGAATACGGCGGGTGGGGTAAAACTTCCCAGTTGAGTGTTTCCAAGTATGTTTTTACTGGCGCCGCAACATGTGGACGAGCATTATCGTGTAAAAGAATAATTTTGTCGTGTCTGGAGTAGTAATGGGCGCGTTTTCCTTAAGTGCCCGACTCAATCTCATCAATTGTGTTCGGTAGAGAGCTCCAGTAATGGTTTCGCTTGGTTTCAGCAATTCATAATACACGATACCAAGCTGATCCCACCAAATACACAGCATGAGATATTTTCCATGAATATTCGACTTAGCTGTCGATGTTGAAGGTTCGCCGGGCTTAACCCATGACTTTCTCTTCTTTGGATTATCGTAGTGAATCCATTTTTCGTCACCAGTGACTGTACGATGCAAAAACTCTTTTTTTATTCCTGGCAAGCAGCATTTCACTCATGCATAATCGGCGTTCAACGTCTCTCGGGTTTAGTTCATATGGAACCCAATTTCCTATTCCTAACGATTTTAAACGATGTGAAATTGCTTGTTGAGTCACTTGTAGAGTAAGTGCAAGTTCTTTTGCGTTTGGGACGAATCTTCCTCCAATAGTGCTTCTAATTCCATGTCTTCGTACACTTTCGGCCTTCCACTGCGTTCTTTGTCTTTAACGTCAAACTCATCGTTCTTAAACTTTTGAAACCATTCCTGACAACTTCTCACACTTAAAGCAGCTTCACCATATGCTTTAGAAGCAATCGATGCGCCTCAGCTGCAGATTTTTTCACATTAAAGAAGTAAATCAAAAGTTCCCGCAAATGATGCTTATTCGGAATAAAACTTGACATTTTTGCACGAAAAAAATTACGTGATGCTGATACGGAATCACTAGTACTTTAAGGTTATGGTGTTGCCAGATGACTAAACTTGGGATATTACGTTTTACATCTGACAATTTCTCCATAACCTTCTGGTGGGGCCATCTTTTGACAAACCGCGGAAACTTATTTGTACACCTAATAGTTTATAATTTCATGAGATATCGATAGGTTGCTCCAAGAAGAATTTCCCCTCTGTTCTTTTCCTCACACATGCAACAATCAGTTTTTTCGAAATTGTGGATTTTGGAAGCAAAAAGGAAAAACTTGGGAAAGTATACGAAACAGTGACTACATTACTAGATTCTTTGTATCTTGAGATTTTCCCAAGCTTTTCAATCAGAGAAAAAAAACTGATCATGAGTGATCAGAAAGTAAACTCAAAATGCCAAACTGGAGAAGAGATTAAACAAAAGAAAGTAAGCTCCAGTTTCAAATAGAAAACTCAGGCTAAGATTTTCAATTCCAAACTCTGAGCGATATGAAATTATGTAAATGAAAGAAAAAATTAGAAAGCACGGACGTGAGGTCAAATGGCTTTGGTGCATATGTTACACCACTTAAACACGAGTATCCATTTATTCAGGATACGATTTCCAATGTGATTTAGATAATTGTTCTTGTAACCAACGTTTGAACAGACATCTTTTGTCGTTTTCAAGGTAAAATTAGCTTTTACATAAGCTTGTGTTCCAAGAAAAAGAGCCCCAAATAATATAGAACCTTTTGATTGATTCCTTAACAGGATTTATATTTCTCGTATTGAACAGAGTTATCCTAAGATATTTATCTCTCCTTCCCTAAACCTAATTGAAGGATTTTTCAGCTATTTGGATGATGCCTCAAAATTCGAATTATGGCTCATGGCCACGTTCTGGTGAAATCGATATTTTGGAGAGCAGAGGAAACAAAAACTTGCTCATAAACGGTGCCAACATCGGAACTCAATTGATGTTCAGCACTTTGCATTGGGGAAAAAGCCCAGCAGAAAACCAATACCAGAGAACTCACTGGGAAAAACGTAACGGCAATGGTTACGATAACGATTACCACAACTACCTAGTCGAATGGACGCCAGACCACATCGCTTTTAGCGTCGATGGTCAAGAAATCGGTAGGGTTACTCCTCCCCAAGGCGGTTTCTACCAATATGGTCAATTATCAGGAGATAATCCTTGGGCTAGTGGAAGTAGGATGGCTCCTTTCGACAAGCAATTTTACCTTATTATTAATTTGGCAATTGGTGCAACCAGTGGTTATTTCCCAGATAATGTTCAGAACCCTGGAGGTAAGCCCTGGTGGAATTCTTCTCCTCAAGCTGCAAGAGACTTCTGGAATGGCAATGGCCAATGGAGACCTACCTGGAGGGAAGGAACAACCCAGAGTGCTTTGAAAGTTGATTATATAAGAATTTGGGCCATATAAACATGTTGATATAATTGACCGTAAATGTAAATGACTTGAATAAAAACTAATTGTTGAACTGCATCTATCATTAATCGACTACTTTTTCAGTATATCATTTGATACAGGCAAAGCAAGTAGAAAATCTTCTTTTGAAAAAAAAATAGTTCCACTAGTGCCATCTGTTGTAATATACGCAAGCTTACAAGTGATTCGGGCGATTCAAATCGGTTAGAGAGATATCAATAATGTTCAAGCATGCACAATAATTTTTGAAAATACGAAGGGGATTTTATGAGGTATGAAGTATTGAAAACTCTTTTTTAAATTTTCTAGCTTGTCGATTTTTGTCAAATTCTGCAAGCCTATTTGTTTCTCGCTAATTCAAATATAATTCAATTAACAACTTGATCCAATTGATATTAAGATTCTCTTAACTCCTGAATTATTTGCCGAATCGATCCGAAATATTAAGACACTTAAGCTATTCTAAAATTATGAAAACTCTAGCTCCTTTTTTCCTGATGATAGAAGCTCGAAAATTACAGACATTTGGGCAAAACGATAGCATGCTATTCTGCTAGGACAAGGGCACAAAGACACTACTATGAAATAACAATTTGCGAAATGCATGTATTTAGTATATTATGACCAAGCCAAGCAATTATACCTCGGTTCATTAGACTATTGAACAATGGATAATACAGCATAAGAAGAATCTCACTAGGCGTTTTCTACAAAGTTTTTAAAAAATGGCCCCAGAATACTTCATCTTCTTCTGCAAGTATTCAACATGCTTGTCTCACCTCATCTTATATATAAAATTCTCATGTCAATTTTAGGGATCTCATGTGGCAGCACTCCATAAAGCCCCACATAGCAACAATATACAACGCTTCGGTAGCCGAAAGGTTAGCGCTCAAATGTCATACCGACTAGGTGCCGGGTTCAACTCCCGGCGGCTACCACTCTCAAATTTCTCCCCCTGCGTCTATGGCATGGCGCACACAAGACATACTGATGAGTCCAAATGTGTGTGCAAGGGACAAAACGCATAAGTAGGGATAACACTTCCGACCCTACACAATGTTCGTCCCCGTACTCCTTCGAAACGGCTTGACCGATTCTCATGAAATTTTGTGAGCATATTGTGTATGTCTGAGAATCGGCCAACTTCTATTTTTCATACCCCTTAGTGATAAGGGTTGTCCACCCTTAACATTTTTCTTTAGGATTTATACATTTTTTTATTTCTTTATTTTTTTTATTATGTGGCAAGCTTGAAAAAAGTGATGAAAACGTCCCGAAATAGTAATGTATACAGTTTAGCCATAGTGGTCATGTTTGAACACTTAATGATCATTGAAAATTATAATATTTGAAATTCCTGGATAATATTGAGGCTACCCAAAATGCTTAATTTTCAGACGATCAATGATTAAATTCTTTTTTTCGAGTTTTAAATTACTCCGCCGTGAAGGCACAAGGTACTACTGAAAATCATTTCCATTTGTTTTACATAAATATCGCTCGAAATGAAGTTGCAGTAATTATCAATCCATTATTTCTTAAATGTATTCGATATGCATATATATAAATATATATAAGAGAGAACGAGTCTCAGTGGAGTAATCAGTAACTGTCGATTGATCGTGAAGAGGTAAGAATATTTACAAGTGAATTGAATGAATGATACGGTACTTTTTTTTTCGATATTGTTCCTAGTTTATCAAACTGGTGCTATTATTTTGCTCAAATATATTTTATTTGCAATATCGTGCTTAAAATGGACCCAATCGATTAGGCTCGGATGCCGAATGATGATGAATGGTCGAACTTGGGTATGTCCGTCCGTATACACTATCTTCCGAAGCAGATATGCTAGAGTTTTCTTATTTTAAGAATAGGTTAATTGACCGATCATCTCGGTAAGTTAGTTATACACCAAATCCGTCGAATAGATCAAAAGTTATGAGCATCTAAAATTTGGTTTCCTCAGTAACTTCTAGAATATCCATCCGACTAACTTGGAAGATTGTATGAGGTTATAACCAATGAGTTTGCGTAATTTTCAAACTAGAAAATTTAGGAAAAATTTCCAAAATTTTTTTTAATACTTGATAGCTCATAAGATATCCGTGGGATCTTGACACAAATTCGTGTATACCAGGTATACCGGTATGAAGTGAGCGTCAAGATACAAATGTCTCCATAGGGAACATTTGTTGTGAACGAGTCTTTATTTATATTTGTTTCTTTGCTATGACACGTGCGAAACCTATTTAGTATAAGTCAAGTCATTGAACACACAACATCATATTTTTTGATCGTGTTAAAAATGTCGAATTTTGTACCAGAAAAAGATGAATTGCGGAAAGCATTGATTTTTTATTTTCCGTTGAAGAAATGTGCTGCAGAGTCGCATCGAATGATTGTCGAGGCATTTGGTGATCATGCTCTATAAGATGCAACATGCAAAAGATGGTTTCAACGGTTCAGAAATTGTAATTTTGATGATAGAAACGTGGAAGACCACCAAAAAAGTTTGAAGACGCCGAATTGCAAACAATGTTGGATGGAGACTTTGAATCAAGTGCAAATGGCAGAAATGTTAAATGTTGCAGAACAAACAATTTCTGTCCGTTTAAAAGCTATAGGAAAGATCCAAAAGTGTAGAAAATGGGTGCCACATGAATTGAATGAAACACAGATGGAAAACCGAAAAAACACTTATGAAGTTTTGCTTCAAAGACACGTTTTGCAAGGGATTGTTACTGGTGATGAAAAATGGATTTATTTTAGGAATCCTAAACAGAAAAAATTATGGGTTAATGCGGTACAACCATCAACATGGTTTGCAAAACCCGATCGATTCGGCAAGAAGACAATGCTGTGTGTTTGGTGGGACCAGAAAGGTTTGGTGTACCACGAGCTCCTAAAAACTGGTGAAAACTTTTATACTAATCGCTACCGACAACAAATGATCAATTTGAACAATGCATTAATCGAGAAACGACCAGAATGGGCCAGAAGACACGGCAAGGTAATTTTGCTCCATGAAAATAAACCTGCAAAACAAGCAAAACCGGTTCAGGATACAATCAAAACACTTGGCTGGGAGCTGCTACAACACGCGCCGTATTAACCAGATTTGGCCCCTTCTGACTTCATTTTTTTCATCGATGGGACACGCATTGGCAGAGCAGCACTTTGATTCGAAATTTGGTCGAAAATTGGGTGTCCGGTTGGTTTGCTTTAAAAGGCGAGCAATTTTATTGGCGTGGTATCCCCAAATTGCCAGAAAGGTGGTCAAAATTTTTCATACCGATATACCTGATATATGGACGTTAGTGATATCTTGCACATTCCTGGATTTCAATACCGATTTTGAAAATTATTCCTCAAATCAAAAATAATCTTAAAATGAGAAATATAGTTTGAATCTACTATTAATTGTTCTCATTCGTAGGAATAAATTTAATAAATAATATTTTTCAGGATGATCACAGTTATTTTTCCCTTAATATTTTGTATTTCCATTATTCAAAATGTACAAGCTGAATGCAATCCAAGTTCTACCAAAGTAGGAGGATCATATCCAAAACTCAAACAAGGTCAACTATGCTCTGGTGATTTGATTTTTGCTGAAAATTTCGAGAGTCTCAATGAAGGACTATGGAATTATGAGTACCTACCAGAGGGTGTGGGGGTTTGTAGAAATATAATGTCTTCAGCGACTCAAATTTATTGAACTGAATTGAATTAAATGATTATATTTAGTAGTTTGAGAAGATCTGGTGTTTTGATTTCATTTCAAGTTTAACTTTGACATCAATTCAAGATTTATTTAATTTGAATTTTTTTTCTGAATTGAACGGGTAAATTGAGTATAATGTAAAGAATAGATCTGCTCAGATTTTTGCTTTCTCAGCTCAATCGAGAAGGTTTTGTATTTAAAATGGACCTATTATTTTAGAAAAGGGTTGGTAGACTTTGAGCAGCAATATTTAGATATTGCACCATAAATCGAGGGTCCTAATGTGGGTGGTTTAATGAATTATTATGGAAACTACTACAAAAATTTTAAATTTTGAAGATTAACATAAGGTTATGGTTAAGGTACAGCTTTGAAATAATTTCACACTGCTTTGTTTTATTAAATGGATCACCCCATATTTCTATTTTCTTGATAATTCCTCATAACGAATTAAATTAATTAATTTTTTCTTCCCCATATCAATTTTCAACGATTTTTGTGTAATACACTGTCAGAAATTTCAGACCAAATTTGAGGGTTACGAAAATGGCTATATTTCGCGAAATATTCAGTTTTATTTTGAGATATAGGTTCGTTCATTCATCGTGGCTGTTGTATTAGTACAAAATTTAATTTTTTTTATTAATAGCTTCCGCAATGATTTAATAAGCCACCTTGGGACACCCCATGTACTACAGACTCTGAATTCATCAAATGGAAGTTTAATTTCAGGATGAAGAGTTCGAGCAGTACGTCAGAAATGGATCTATCGGTTATGTGAAAGAAGAGAAACTGTACATTTTCCCTGAAAATATGACTGAGTAAGTCATATTTATCATCATTTTGGAAACAAGATCATAATCATATTTTAATTCATGTAATACACTTGAATACAAAATATAATTTCATAAAATAGCAGCCAGTTATGGAATGCTTCTAATTTAGTGTAACGCGGTGAGCAAAATCTCATTTCGTAACATAACGTATTCTCGCAGCGTGTAGAATTTTCAATATAACTCCGTATTTCAATATCTAGAAATACTCTATTGAGATGTAAATGAGGAATTTATGTTATGTTCGTTCAATAAATTGCAGAAAGCAATCAAGTAACGATTTTCATTGCTTAGTTCTTTCCTTCATGAGCTTTATGAGCTCTTTCTCTCATGAGGTCTTTCCCTCATGAGTTCTTTCCCTCATGAGTTCTTTCCCTCATGGGCTCTTTCAACTAAGCCGATCAAATTTTGAAATGACTTTTTTCAATATACAATTCAGGACTAAAATGGAATTCTTTTGAAAAGTACAGATAAACTTATGCGTAATACATGCAACTTATGGCATATTTTGATTTTCAAAATACACTTCAAGTATATATGTACTAATTAAACTAACAATAGTTCAAATCACACGTTTTATATTAGAAAAAAAAAAATTCAACGAAAATATTTACTTCTGGGCTTCAACACTTTGATAGGCAACTAACGTTCCTACTATTTTTCTTCTGTGGGATTGTGAATCTGAACATCGTGGATTTTCTATTAAAGCCTGATTAACAAGTTCTGGAATTTACAGTTATAGTACTGTTATATATATATATATATATATACGAGTATATATATTTTAAAGCTGCCTTGCCCTGATGAAGCCAAAGAGCAGAGACACGTAACAGCTAGTACCATATTTTATTCCTTTCTGTTCTTTTGCGGAACTACTTACAAATGTACTCCCTTATATTTGTCATTTCCGCACGATATGAATTCTGATTAATTTTACTCAACTAAAAACGTGTCAGCTATTTTATTACCCACAATTCAATTACATGAATTTGTTTTTCATATGCCTAACACTGATAAAAAAAATAATCATGTTTCAGAAAAACTTTAAACAGAGTTCCAAGTGCTCGTCTGACAACTGAAGGAAAGTTTTCATTCAGTTATGGAATAGTGGAAATAAAAGCACAATTTCCATCTGGTTATTGGCCGAATGAAGGTAAATGAATTCCATTTAAATGGTCGTAAAAATAATCAAATCGTTGGCATTTCTATTTTGAAATCAATTTTTCTTTCCAATATCAATAATATTGTTGATCATTTTCATTTGATCGATGATATAAAATGCGCGGAAAATATTCATTTTGTCAGAAGAAAAATATTTGGCAACAAATTCTGAGTTCAGAATGCATAGAAATGCTCTCACAGTAAAGCCATGGCTGTATTGCAAGTGGCACCATCTTGTTGAACCACATTTCATACAGACCACGAGCTTCAATTTCTGGCAACAAATAGTCTGTTATCATGGCGCGATAACGGTCACCATTCACAGTAGCATTCCAGCCGTCCTCTGGAAATATGGACCGATTATTAGAGGTGGGCGATTATGAGATATACTAACGAAATCATTCGATTATAGAAATGTCTCGAGATATCTCGATTATAAATAACGGTTAGTAGTTACTAATACTAATCTGTACAGTACAGCTGCGTGGGGAGTGGGGACGAGACATAGACGACAACACGATCTTTCGCTCGTATAATCGATTGCTGCATAATCGTCTCTCGGCTAATCTCTCGATTATGCATCACTCGATTATACGAGCGAGAGACGATTATGCAGTCTCTCGTATCTCGTATAATCGTATCTCGTCTAAGCCGAGAGACGATTATGCAGCACTCGATTATACGAGTCGTCTCCCGTCAGCCACACATAATAGTGTACTCTATGTTTTTAAATTTGGATATAAGTTATTTATTAGATGAGCATATTATAATAATTTGGTGATTATACCATCGAACTATTGTGAAATTTGCAGATTGGCAAATATTCAGGTAATAAAAATTGAATGTTAATAATAATATTATTATTATTATTGAGCGTAATCACATTGAAATTAAAACGTATATGCTCCACAGCATCGGATTGTACGCTATATTATCATAAAACGCAATAGGTTGTTCTTACTACTAATATCATTCGATTATGAAATCATTCGGTTATGCAAACCTATTAGTTACTAATTCCATAATCGATTATTAAAATTAGTAGTACTGAAATAATCGATTATGCCGATCATTCGTAATCGCCCACCTCTACCGATTATTCCACCGGCCAATAAATCACACCAAACAGTTGTTTCTTTTATGGATTTAACGGCAATTCTTGAGACTTTTCGTGTTGTTCATCACCCCAGATTCGAAACCATTAACCTAAAAATGGGCCTCATCCAGTGGCGGATTTACCAATAGGCCAAGTAGGCCGGTGCCTAGGGCGGCAGATTTAGAGGGGCGGCAAATTTAGCAAATTTTTTATTTCAAGATTTTTTTTTATAATTATACGTGTACACAATCTATACTATAATAAAATCGTAAGCCTAAAATAGTCTATACATTAAAGATATTCGAAAAAATATTCGCTAGGATGGTTCAAGATGAGTAACTGGGTGGAATCAGATTTTTTTAAATTTCTTGTTTGTCTGTCTGTCCGTTTGTTTGAATGAACATCACGCAAAAACTACTGTGCACTTTTACATGAATCTCCTTGAATTGTGTAGTCTGAAGTCCGGTTTAACATTTAGCATAAAATATTTATCAAAATTGTACCCTTAAGGGGGGTCAACCTTTGTATGGAACTACGTGATTCCGTGGTCCAATATCTTTGAAATTTTTCATGGATATTCTTTAAAGCAATTGGTGGAGGACCACATATTTATTTCTTTCAATTCGGCGGTTGTGGGGCGGCAATAGCGCTGATGAGGTGCGGAGCGGGGGCAGATACCCGAGTGAGCAACCGGAACGGGGCAGACGCGTGAAGGCAGACGTTGTTGATGGTCTTGTCAAATATTGAATTTTGTGGGCGAACCTTTCACTATTCTTGGATGCTTCAAATCCGTATGATCTTACTAATATTTTATAAACGTGTGAGTGATTTTGGATGTTTAGTTGTTTGGATTGTTGCTCAATCACACCAAAACTACTAGACCGATTTTGATCAAACTTTGCATTAATATTAAAGTCTATCTTTGTTTCTGCGAAAACAGAATTTGGAGCATATTTATTTAAACTTGGATATAGCACTTCGCATGGCTTTGTGCACAGCGGTGACAAATTGTTCAGGTGAGAGAAGCATTTCTTGCTTAATACGGGTTGAAAACTATCTACGATCTACTTTAAGTCAAGAAAAGCTTAATGCTTTATCTCTTTTGTGCATAGAGTCAGAACTTATGGAAAAGATTTCATACGACGATATAATTGATGATTTTGCAAATTTAAAATCTCGCAAGAAAATAATGTAAAACTCATTTGATCTCATTGTCTGTCACCATTAACTGATTATTAACATGTTATATTTTAATAGAAATTGTTTGTATTGTTTTTAAACTGTTAAGTGCAATAAAAAATATGTAACAAAAACAATGTTTTCTGACCACTCATTATTTTGTCTGTGTTCATATAGTGTAGGTATTTTTAAGTCGTGCCTTTTCCCACCTTATGATTAGTACATGCTGCTATTTTTAACCCCCGACGCAAAAAGAGGGGTATTATAAGTTTGACGTGTCTGTCTGTCTGTGGCATCATAGCACCCGAACGAATGAACCGATTTCAATTTAGTTTTTTTTTTTGTATTACAGATGTTTCACGGGCGAGTGTTCTTAGACATGTTTGATGAAAATCGATTGAGCCGTTTAAAAGTTACAGAGGTTTTACGCTTTAAAGTCGGGGGTTTTTTGTTTTGTCTGTTAAATAAACTTGTTAAGTCAACATTAAACTCTTCAGTACATAGCGGGTTGCAAGAATAATTTAGTAACTGACAGAAATATAATTAAGTTCACAATCATACTAATAACGTGATTGAACTAACTTATTGAATTTCAAAAGTCAGTAGGGGCGGCAAAAATTGAATGGCCTACTAGCGGCAAATTTGTAAATCCGCCACTGGCCTCATCAGTGAACAAAACTTTGGTCGAAAAGAGTGGATCCTCTGTAAGCTCGTCAAAAGTCTAACGACTAAAAGTTAAACGATTCGGTAGGTCGGTCGGCTTCAGTTCTTGAAGTAATTGAATTTTGTAAGCTTCCCAAGAAAGATCCTTACGTAAAATCCGACAGGTCGTTGAATACGAGAGGCCAAGCTGTTGAGAACGGCGACGAATCGACACTTTAGTTGTCGTTGTCTATTTGGTCGAGTATTATCCAATAACGAATATTAAGTCTCAAACTAAGTGATGGTAGAGCGAATTGTGTGGTCGGTAGGCCGATTATGTGGACCATAAGTAGCTCTAAGTGCACGATACACATAAATCGGAGAACGCCCATTTTCGTAATAAAACTGAACAATATGTAGACGCTGTGCCGGGCTAAGTCGTTCCATTATGAAATGTCACACACTACTGATCAAGAATCCCACTTCAGTTTACACGACGCATGTGCGATCTGCTACTAAATCCCCACCACAAAGAGAACCTCTAAATGAATCACTCTTTGTAATTACCTTCTCGTATCTCGATTTATATACACATTTAAAAAGTTTTTGATTTTGCAGACATATTGAAAACTTTAACATAATAATTCAATCAGTTGAATGCGCAAAGCCTTCGTCCTGTATATTTAATTATAACATAATTCCTGTTATTATTTCTTCATCATTTTCTTCATCTAAACAAAACGTTTTTCAGTAATTTTCGTGATGCCTCAAAATCCGGAATATGATGGCGAAATCGATGTTCTGGACAGGAGAGGAAACAAAAATTTGCCTATAAATAGTAGAGACAACAGATATGATTCAAAATTTGACACCTTGACCTGGGGAGAAAGCAGAGCTTTAATACGGCACCGAAGAAGAGCAGATCGAATATCTATCGACTTTCTTCCATTCGATATCCACTTGGCCGCTGCTGCTGGTCAAGGCGGTATCAAGCTAACTTCGACACCTACAATCCGGAATGAATCATTCATGATATTTCCTCTATCAATTCTACCATTTCCCTTCAACAATTCGAGAATTCGAGAACAAAACTTTCAGGACCCGGGCGACAAACATTGGAAGAATTGGCTTCCTCAAGCTGTAGGAGACTTCTGGGACGGCGTTGGGCAAAGGAGAGGTGAAAACACCCAAAATGTTTTGAAAATTGATTATATAAAGATTTGGGCCATCTAAACAGTTTCATGAACGTTATTTTGAATGACTTTTTTTTGACAAGATGAATATTACTTTTTTTCATGATTAAAATAAAAATCAATTTTTGCACTGGATTCGATATTACTCGTTTACTCACCCAATAGCTCCCATTTATGCGTTCAACTTCGATTGTCGGATGTGGATTGTTTATTTACGCCCTGATCTACGATTCCACGCAAGCGCAGGTTGAATCCCATATTATTATTGGAAATGAAAACAAATACATTTAAAATGACCATAATTCTTTTAATCTGCTGTATATTGTCACAATTTCAATAAAAAAATATCATTTGATCAGAAAATTGTGACAATTTGCAGCAGATTAAAGAATTATGGTCATTTCAAATATATCTGCCTTTCAAATCAAAGAACATACTAATCTTTAGAGGATGAAAGGAAATAAACAAAAAGAAACTTTAGAAATATATATATATAATGCAGTAAATTATCAATTTACAAAAATTTCAATATCGAGGGAAAGAATAAACGAACCAAGAATAATTATGCAACAATTACTCATCAAGTTATGAAAATACATTGAAAGAATAAATTAGAATATTAGTGACAGATACATCAATTTAAGCATGAAATGCATTAGATTTATACTTTTATGACAGAAACAATTTCTAAAAGTCTATTTTCTTTTAGATACTTTTTCGGATGACATCTTCATTATTGGATCATAAGATCTTATTGTTTTTTTTCCCGATAAAATTTTATAAATAGTTCTGTCATAAAAAAACAGAAATAATATCATGGCAAAAATCAATAAACTTATTAACTGAAATTCCTTGAATTTGGCGTTTCAACGGTAAATCTCACATATCCGTTGAAGTATTCTAGGAATCTTCTGATAGACGATTTTTATGAAACCTACTATAAGTGGAATACCCAAAACTATAATCAATGACCATGAGCAGTTCACTTATATATAAATACCTTGTTGCCTCAAAGTTTCTTCAGGAGTTCTGGAGGGTAGACAAAATATGCTTACATAATCTGAAAGATTATTGAAATTACAAAAATGATAATCATAGGGAGTAGAATGAATTACTTGGCAAATTAAGTGTTGGTAGAGCAAATCTTTTCAGCTTTCCATGAGGGTCTATACAATCCATATGAAAATGCTTTATGCAAATAACACTTTTGGAAGAATGAAAACATGGATTTCTGATTCTTTCCAACCAAACATTTCTAACACCCTCAACTTGTGTAATGAAAAACCTAGAAAGAAAACAGTGTTAGAAACTGTCCCAAATTTTTACTAATCAGAAATTACTACAGGAATATGAAATTGCTACAGAAAATATTAATTCACAGTACATTTTTAGTGAGTTATAAGTTAATCCAAAACTACTACTTATATGAATGCAACACATACCTTTTGACATTACTATGACTGTAGCAATTGGGAACACAGTAACAATAAACCATTTAAATTAAATTAAATTGAATAAGTTGAAAATGAATAAACCATTTCAGTCAACCAGTTCATGCTCATCATAAAATAGTTTCTTACTCTTCATAAAGTCCACCAAGAGTGAGGTCTGATAAAATCCGTTTTTACCGATCACTACTGAGAAGTACTAATTTACCGATCCGAGCTTCTAAGATAACAACAGATGTCTCTACCGCTCGTCGAAGAAAAACGTGACCAGCTTTGTAGTAGGCGAGTTCCCACCCCCTGGTTTAGACTGTGTACTTTCGATAGCGATAAAAACTCTCGTGTTAATTCCAGATGTAGGGGAGGATGGGGGAATTGCGAAGGCTGAAGCGAAATAAGGCATAACATCCCTACTACCATACTTGGTGGGATATTCGCCTTTCTGTTCAGCATCCATTTTATACCCACCTTCTCATTTCAAACCCACTAATCCGATCGATTCATCAAACTCAGCGAAGGGGTTGTTTCACATTATGTGAATG
Organism: Micraspis discolor; assembly: GCA_030674115.1. Lineage (NCBI taxonomy): Eukaryota > Metazoa > Arthropoda > Insecta > Coleoptera > Coccinellidae > Micraspis > Micraspis discolor. The sequence goes on from JARTUT010001740.1 coordinate 10,891,167, forward strand.
AAAACAACCGTTAAGAATCGAATTCCCAGATTGAATTTCAGGATTGGATCCAAAATAAGAATTCCGCTCCTAGAGTTTCCCATTATATTTCATTCAATTGTATACTCACAACATCAGGATGATATCCTTTGAACTGAACCGAATCTACAGTTCGAATGAATTTCACCGCGGTTATAAAACTTCCGTCTCCGACAGTCGTCATAGGAGATGAAAGAGACGGTTATTTGAGGAATTGCAATCAGAGGAATCAGGAGATGTCACATCGAAAAATACGGATCTACCTATCTAATGAAGGAGCATCTGATGAGGAATCTTTGCAATAAGCCCAGATTCATAAGGCTTGATCAATTCTCTTTCTTCTTTCTTTAATGATATTCCCATTCGAAATGTTGAATGTCTGCTCTTCATATCGGAAAAATGACTCTTGAGATTATCAGGTTGAATGGGTAAAATAGTATAGGTGGTTTGCGTATTTGTAGGTGGTGACCTTTGTGGCGAAATTTGGCAAAATCTTTGAGAAAACAGAAGGAATTCGGTGTCATTTCACTGAGTTTTCAACGATGAGTTGTAGTGAAAATTCTTGTTTTTTTGTAACGTTACAGATTTAATTCAACTTTCAATAACTACTCCATAATTTTGTCAATAGATTGTGAGGATCCAGATGTACCACCAACTACGAAATTCACGTAATAAGTAATGTGTAATCGGTTGCCAGAATGCATAATATATAGATATTTCCATGAAATTTTCTTTAAAAAAAAAGGGGCACAAGAGAGAAAAGAGGCAAATATCGATCAATATAGTGAGAAGAGATTCGTAAGATTATTTGTTCGGTTGAGGAGTGTTTTCCTAATTTATTCATCCAAAACTTTTAATGAATATGGTACTTCCCAGTAATGGCAACCAGAAGATTATGATCAAACATACAGTGAACTTTTTATAGGAAATGAGAAGAGTGCTGCACTTGATAGTTATTCATTTAATTCATCGATGTTTCCAGAGAAACCTGCTGCTTTTCGAGATTTGGTAAACTCAATTGCATTTTTAATTCATCCATATACACGGTGGCCATTTGAAAACGAAACAGACGAGATTACAGACGAAATAAGTTTTTTCGATAGAAATGCTCGGACAGGTCGATTTCTGTTTCGAGGGGGACAACTTAAGATGTAGGTTACGGACGCATAGCGCTTCAACCCTTGCTACTATAACCCTCACCCCCAATTTTTGAATAGGGAAGATGGGGTGAGTGATACCTCATTTTAAAGGTATTTTTATACTGATTTCAGCACAGTAATTAGGAAAAAACCCATTAAAAAAAACCAGCATAAATATTGTTGTGTGTACAAAAATAACCTTAGATATGTTTGGTGGACTTCTTTCTTCAAGAGTTGTGTTCTATTAATAAATACAGAGGCTTCTTCAAGTTGCACATATCGAATCTGAAAATAAAAAGACAAAAGCAAAATAAAGAACTGAATACAAAATATATGTAACAAATTTGTTTGAAATTTTCAACCCAGTTCAAGCAAGAATCGAAAACATCGTGAATAGCCCTGAAACCATTTTGTAATTTATATATGGGACAACTATTGATGTAGATTGCCTATTTGTTTTCATATTTTTTTCAAGGAATTTTTACTTCCGTTTCTTCAGGAAATAATATCAGTTTCAAAATTCGAAATGGAACACCCTGTATACTATTTTAGTTTCTAATGAAACATTTTGTTACGAGTACAAAAATATCGGATTCGATATTTTCATATCAACGCCTACTGAGATATTAACAGAAAAGTATCTAAAGAAAGTAAAAATCTAATATCCATTTAAGAAATAACTAATCATAATTATACCGGTTCAGTTGAGAGGATCCAGAGTAGGTTCCTGAGTTATCTTAATTTTATACTTGGAGGTATATATGGTGGAGATGTTGAGTGCACTCGGGCATGCTTGCGATTGGATACCCTGGAGGTCCGTCGATGGTGGGCGGACTTTTGCTTCTTGTTCAGGTTGCTTAATGGTACTGTTGACTGTCCAGGTATCCTTGGGCTCATTGATTTTAATATTCCTCGGAGATCAACCAGGAGTGTTCAGCTATTTCGGAGCCGACTACATAGAACTAATTATGCTAAGCATTTGTTCCCATCGCGCATGCTCGACTTTGGTAATAGATGCGGTGATATCCATTTTTTTTCGACTTCCCTGCATACATTTAAAGCTGGGACTCTTTCGAGATTGAGAGAGATCTTCTATGGGTCACCGTGAGCTCCTTATCTGTGTATATTATGCATTGTGTATTTTCTAAATATGTATATTTTGTAATTTATTGTAAAGTTTATATTGGGGGTTTCCCGTTGTTCCTGCTTAATGCAGTGTTAAATAAATAAATTATTAACTAGAACTAGGTGATTTTCAAAACATTGAGACTTACCCAAACTAAAATTAATGTATTAGATGTTCAAACTGAGCACCGTTTACTTTTTTCGGTTTGAAAATTCTCTAGTAACATTAGCTATTACTTCTGATGGAATTCTCTGTATCTCGTGAGTTATTCCTGCAGCTAATTCTTGAAAATTATTTGGTCTATCAAAATAAACCTTATACTTTAAATAACCCGATAGAAAATAGTCCAGTGGATCAAGATTGGGACTTCGTACACGTCATTCATAAGTACCCCTTCTTCGAATCCATTTGTGTTGAAATGTCCTATCTAAATAATCTCGAATAATGCGACCGTAATAGGGTGGTGCTCCATTCTGCTGAAACCAGATATTATTTGGTAATTGTCCATTTACCTCCAATGCCGGAATCACTTGTGTATCTAACAGCTGTAAATACCTATATCCTTTCAAAGTTTCTCGTAGGAAGTGTCCCACGATTCTGATCTTATAAATGCCGGCTCAAACGTTATATTTTTGGGGATGTTGTGTAGCCGCTTGAACCGAATGAGAATTAGTTTGTGACCAGTAGCGGCAGTTATGTTGATTAACTGTACCGTTTAAACAAAATGAAGATTCGTCTGATAATACATTTCTTATAAAATTATTATCACGGTTGCAAATATCCATCATCGTTTCACAAAATTGTAAACGTCCGTCGAAATCATCTTCGGACAGTTCTTGAACGAGGCAAATTTTGTATGGATGATATTTTTTTCGCCTTCATATTCTGCCTACTGAATGACGGCTAATTCCATGTATATTGGCGAGGTCGCTAGTGGATAAGTGTGGATTTTCTTCTAAGGATATAATACCAACATTTAACCAACACCTTCATCTTCCAAATTTCATTTTGATATCTATAATAATTTCAGATATATTTACTGGGTTTCACAAATTTGCTCATCACTATATTAGACTCAACACATGTTCTGTAACAGTGACTGATATTCTGAACATGTGTGATTTTTTCATGATATTCTTCATTTAGGATCAGGTATATCAACGGATTCTGACGTATCAACCAGATGGTGGGCGATCAATTTTGGTTCAATTTTTTATTATGATACAGCAAGGGGAGTAACTTCACAATTTTTTTTATATATCCCATGAGCTCCTGAAGGAATGTCTCGAATTAGTTTTTGTTAAAAGCCGTATTTTTTTTTGGTTTTAGTTGACAGAATTCATAAGCCTTTCAAATTCATCACTAAATGGTGATTTTCTTATTACTCATATAAATAATCGATATTTTTCTGCTCTGGATTTCAAACACCTACAAACCTTTGATAATTATCGGGTGAGGTTTCAATCCACCAAATATCACAGCCAACATCCTCTGCAAATTCTTTAATTAAATAAATTGAAAGCAGGTACATATTTCCCATCAAAAATCATACAAAAATTATTGTCTTCCATCCAGTTAACATAAGCTATTCCACTTCTATCGTTATTCTTATAACTCCACAATATGTGGTGAAAATTGAAATCACTGCAATGAACTGAAGGAATATTCATATTTAACATAAGATAAAACATGAATTTTACTAAGAAGAAACTCCATTAATCCGTAAACTTTTATGGTTATGTTGTTCGTTATCCGTAACTACCTATGTGTTTTTCACGGAAAATCAACTCTGCACCATATTCTTCTGCCATTTTAGAAATATAATCACTCTTTTCCCCAAAAATATTATGGATATTCAGATTCAAAACACAATTTTTTTTCAATGTGTAAAGAGGATTCTGGGAATCTAGGCGACGATTTTCCAGATCTGGAGGAGATTTTGATATATAACTTATTTTATTCAAATCATCGCACAATGTCATGTTATAGAATGGACATATGTGAATGATCAGAATCCTTTTATTTCGGAGTAATTTGGAACCGTTGCAACGGAATGATAGAACACGCCTTCGTGTTCAGACCTCACTGAATGATTTTATTGACTAGGCATCTCTCTAAAATCCCTCTCTTCGACCACCATCCGGAGAAAAATTAGCGTAAAGAGACTGGATAATTGAAACTCGTATAAATTCAACTTAGGGCTCCATTAATCTGCATTTAGTCGGACAACATGACGCAAAAGTTCCGAATTCAAGCACGTATTTGTCATAGCCATGGCCAGTGGCTTGCAACCCCATGCGACATTAGGGTCTTGATTGGCCGCCCCATGGCAAAACACGACTTGCTAATTAATATGTCCTTGCACCTGCAATTTCATCAGACAGCCATGTTCGATTCGCATCCCTGGAGATACTCACTGGCCAGGTTGTTTGATTCTGATAGAATTGAAATAATATAGCGTTTTGCAACCAAAAATAACGATATTCTTATTTAGAAACTGCTAAATTCTTCCGTACTAGAATGTATCAGGTACTTGAAGTTTGAAAATGAAAAATATCTCCCTCTCATATATGTCGCAGACTGACGAGTATCGGTACTTGACACCGGTACATGATATATAATCGCAAATAAATGAAAAAATGTACATGAGTCCTAAACAATTCATGTTCCAAACAAGAATAAAAATGAAGTAAATGAAATATTGTATATTATGAATTAAACAAAATTCATTAAAATTACGGCCAAATAAATTAAGAGAAAAGCCCGATAATGCATATAAGCATTATATTAATCATCCCTGATATATTCCTCGATTTCATACATCCGCTCATTACCATATGACGAATAATCAACACCAAACATTTATCTATCAGCTCATTTACTCTGATATTAATATTCAAGTTAAGTTGAAACGTATACCGAAAGGAAGGAGTATGTAGTATCACTAACAAATTGAACGTTTCAGTAGCGAGAGACGTTTGGAATTATATTTCTGTCTAATTTATACCCACTTGCGAATAACTAAGCTTGGCCTAGGGGAGATGACGTCAAAGTTAATCATAACACCTGGAACATCTAATTGAATTTGAGGTGCTGTTTCGATGTCTGCTCCAATTAATACAAACGCAACGGGTAAAATTATTTAATTATGGGATTCGTATTCAATTAGCTATTATATTATCTCATGTTGTAGAACTTTTCTTCTTTGCATTCATTTAATTAAATTTTCCTATGTTCGTACAATTTAATATTAATTACCGAAAACCTTAAAGTTTGCTAACACTTTTATTAAATATTTATGCTTCTGTTTCTGAGTACTATAACAGTTAAATTCGTATACAATATTGCCTGCGCATAATAATAAAAGCTTCAAGAAGTAATCAATAAAATCAACAGAGTACCATAAAATTTAACACATATTACCAGAGCTTAAGGAAACTTTACTCTCGCTAGATGCATTCATCCTGACATATTTTTTTGCTTCTGTCCACATGAAGAAAACAGTTGAATCATGAGGGTTGATTTCCTCGAGTTTTGGATTCCATTTTGTGAGATTTGGAAATGAATTGAGAACTGGGTAACCAGTTGGCAGGATAGTTTTGATGCCTCCAGTGATTATCAACAACAAGCGTCATTTAAATTCCGAAAGTTAGACCCGTCAATTCATAAATTTCTTTTATAATTTTAAACCAATTTACATTTTTTTATGATTATACCAGAGAACAAAACATTGTACTTAATAAAGGATTAACCCGTTATTTGTATGTAAACATATCGACTTGAGACTGGTTTATATTTGCGTTTGAGTTACGTTACTCGAACATAACCACAAAAGGTAATGTAGATTTAAGTTTATGCCTAAGGATTGTATGTTTTATGTAAATTTATGAATACTTTTTTGGGTTGAACTACCTGTTTGTATTCTCATTTCTAAATAAATAAATGAATAATGGCCGGTTTCTGAACTCGACAGATAAACGTCAGATAGTTATCCAGCCGTTAACTGTGGTTAATATTTATCGGCTCGATAAACGCCGCACGGGTTTCTGATGTCAAATTTATGCTTCGGTTAGCTATCGATTGGATAACTCGACGGTATCGACAGATTGTTAGTTCATAAAAGTAATAATAGATGTCACTGTAATCAAACCTGACATATTTTAAAAGATTCAATATAATTTCAAAGAGAGACTAATTTACAACTATAAAATAATCATTCTTTTATAATTCTATATGGAAAAAATTCGTATTTACAAATCATATCGAAAGCAGAACACAGAATCAAGAGATGGATTCAACATTCTGTGACGTTCTTTTGGCGTCAAATATTGTGAATTCAAATTCAAAAACAAACGAAAAAAACAATTACGCAACAAAATGAGTCGACAAAGGGCTAGAAATTTCACTGAGTGTGAAAAAATTTTATTACTGGATATTGTTAGAGAATTTATAAGTACAATCGATAACAAAAAAATAGATGCCAGTAATGTGAACCAGAAAAACCAGGCCTGGCAGAAGATAGCCGCAAAATTTAACGCCGCTGGAGAGACTGGTCCGCGGAGCGAAAAACAGCTGCGTGCTTTAAATATAAAGAAAAAAGCAAAAAAAAATTTTGCCGACGACAAAGTAGGTATAATCAAATTTCAAATACATAGGTAAACACAAGCAAGAGGATTCTATTGTTTTCATAATTTCTATCGATTTGCAGTGTGAAAGATACAAAACTGGTGGAGGGACCTTCACACCAAAGGCAACGCAAGTTGATGAGAAAGTAATGGGTTTGTTGCAGCATCACTTCACACCACTAACAAACCCTTACGACTCGTCAGCTGCGTATTATGAACTTAGTGAGTATGATAAGGAATCTGGATTACACTATAAATATTGCGCCTTCAACAAAATATTTCCTATAATAAACTATGCAATTTCGAATGAACCTAAAAATAACATATTTCAGATGAGGAAGAGAGAGAATCAGTAGGCTCTGCCATTGTGCTACCTCCTGCAAGCCCTGAGATCTGTATAAATATGCCTTCAACCAGCCAGCAGGGTATGGTTCAATATTTGCAGGATGAATCATCCTGTAGTGCTACTGAGCAAAGTGAGTAATTCTTATATATATGAGATTCGTAACAATTGAGATATTCGAATGAAACAGGTAACCATAATACAAAATATATTTATTCATCTAAAATACATTGCAGATATGGAACTGAATTTCTCTGAGGAGGTAATTCTCTCACAGGAAGAACCTTCTACACATAATAGTTCTCTGGCGACTCCTGAAACTCCTAGAAGGCGACCAGGTGAAAAAAGACCAGCATCTAGTCGATTAGGGTTAACTGCAACAAAAAAAAAGCCCTCATTACAACAACAAACACAATTATGAAAAGAAAAAATGCAAAACAGGCCAATGAGGACTCATTAACAGCAAAAAAAGTGGAGTTAATACCAAAAAAGATTGATATCGAAAATCTGAAGGCCAAGAAAGAGGAACAGTTGTTGGAGGCAGAAGTAACGTTGAAGTTATTAGAAGTAGAAGAGGTGAAATTGCGTTTGGAAGTGATGAAAAAAAAGTTATAGGAAAAATAAATAACTTAAATTAAAAGTTCTCTCATTTACCCCTTGATTAAAAACACAGGTATGCTCTTACATATTGCAGAGATATAGAAAGTTCTGACGTCTCTCTCATACAAAGTGACGTTATCTGAGTTGCAAAAATAAGCTTTCAGTTAAGATTTGTGAACATTGATATCATCACCTATAACAATTTGAAAAGTGCCTGTGGCATAGTATCGTAGAGCAATGCACACTTGTTCTAAAACAGATAATGCCACTTTTCTTTGAGATGTTGGGGATAAAACTGGGTTCAGTTGATCACATAAATATCCCACTGTGCTTTTGTTCAGTCGGTATCTTTGCCTAAAAAAATTTGAAGAATCAATATCATATTACGAGAATATTTCTGATAGAAAACATCCAAGATACACTTTCATAAACAAATGTTTAATGTTAGATTTTTGTGAAACTATGCTACTGTGTATTTTTAATAGGCTGAAAGACCTCAGGTCAATTGGCCAATTGCTTGCAATAAAAGACAGTTACTACTACTTACCTAAACTCTTCATCTGAATACATTTCCATCGGAGATCTACGAATCCTTATCTGTCGAGGTATTGCTATATTATTGATGAATTCTAGAATTTCTGCATCTGATGAGGAACTTGAAAATATTTCTTTTGTCAATTCCATGTTTGAGTTGTATATGAACTTAAATTTTCGAATTTTCGGAGATATAATTTTGAGGTTATCTTGGAACTGTCATGTAAATATTGAATAGTTAACGTCGAGATAACCCGTCATCGGGACGAGTTAAGATAAATGGAGTTCATGTGTAGTTTATCTGTCGGCGCGGTAGTCAGAAACCCAATTCGACAGTTATCTCTCGTTTAACTTTCTCGAATAGATAAACTGAGTTTATTTTGACTTCAGAAACCGACCATAAGTAAATTATGAACACTCCTATTTGATTCTAGTAAGTTCAGCGCAATTATTTTCAACGTTTCAAGTCAATTGTGCATTTGGTATGTGTCGTTCGTTCAATTTCGAGGAACCAGTTCGATACAGATCAATAGCTATTAAGCTTCCTTACACTGCTGTTACACTGCCTTACGAGTCACCACCAAAGCTCACACTATCCTATCTGGGAATAGATGGAAAAAATGGCACCTCCGTTTCATTTGAATATTTTTTTCACAAATATGGAATATGGCAATTAAAACTAACGATTTAATGAATTTGTTCTCTTATTTTACCATTTATCATTCATAAAAGTACAACAAAACCCATAGAGAATTTCTTTCCTAAGAACTTGCGCTTTCATCGCTCAAAAATACCGGTATATCCTCTCTCTTGATTATACGTTGAGATGATGCAAATTCATAATAGACAGGATATTGAGTATAACCATACATGAATACATTCTTGTTGAGAATTACCTTATGAGTAATAGAAATTTTTCAAAAATGTTGTTTTTTTAAACTTTTCCCCCTTGATGATTTTTATGAAATTAGGCAGACTCCTTTCTTGCAACGTCAAAAATTGATTCTGTGGATATTTTTCAGATCATTGAGGAGAAAACCAAACTTCGAATAATTATAACGCCGGAACCATTGGAGAGATTTTTTCCCAGATTAAACTTGACCGAGATATGTAAATAATTAATCTATTCTGTTAATATGAAAACTCAAGTTCATCCCCTTCGAATGTTACTGCATATACATCCGGAAAACCGAATATATAATCAGAAATGCAAAATTGCTAGTATATGTGGAAAACAGAAAATTTTCAATTCTCTGAGTTATGCTGATTCTGATTAAAAAACATATTATCCGCTACGTTTACACCATTTCTCATCTGACTTTAACCCTTTTATGCTGACAGTGTCATTGAGTTCTGCGAATTTCCATTTTGCTTGAATATTCAAACAGTTTTTATATCTGATTCTATTGTGTGCACAGAGTTGAAACGCGACTCTATCAACTACCCTCATTCATATTCAGCGAGAAGCAGTTACATTGTTTTTTTTTATCTCACCTCTTCTTTTTCCATTCGCTAAGTTGGCTCGATATAACTTGGTGAAGGTGTACATATAGAATGCCAAAAAAGCATGGAACAATTTTTGATAAACCTTCAAGGTTCCGTGGAAACATTTTTTTTTTCAATTTTCAAGTGATAGTTCTAGTGATACTAGAGATTCTAGTACACCAGGTGTCGAAAAGGAAACTTGCCAGAACTATTATGAGACGGCATGGATGTTTTGAATTAATTAATTTAAGAATAGTATACTCTGATACAAGTTGCAGAATGGGCACCTATTCCAACACGAATGCGAAATTCGAAAACTATCGACGAAGGAACGTGTTTTTGAAGGCATGAGTGTTTGAAATGCCTTCTGCAACGAGTATTAGACGATATTTTCTCTATTTCAGTCAAGAATTGTGAGGAATTTATTGGTATTCAATGAAAAATTCAGATTATACCTCCTAGTGCCTTTTGTATTTTATTTTCGCAGTTGGTGTGACTGATACGAAAATTGACAGATTATAGAATTTGAAGAGTGCATTCAAATCTTTACATGGTTTAATATTGACAATTGACATGCAATCGACGCGTGTTGACATTCGAAAGGATATGATGTTAGTGTTTTCAACCACAAAAAAATATATAACTAAACACAATGCTGTAATGAATTCATCACAGCACTGTTTTTAGTACTGTAATGAACTCATTACGACACTGAAATAGAGAAAAGTAAATTCATGTAGAATTTATTCCAATCGCAATTCTCTTAGAAACATACTCTTCAATTTGAATGTGATACAGTCCGTTAAATATTCTAACCAAAGCGAGCATTGAAAGGGACATTTGTCCATTTAGTATATTTCAAAACTTGTTGTCTTCAACAGAAAAATCCTTATTATTAAAGTTTAAAATCCTGTAGAAGAAATAGAGTAGGAAAGCCTATCAAAGTATTGAAGCCCAAAATGAAGTCAAATTTACATTTATAACATTTGTAGGATTTTGTTTGATAAAAATAAATAATGTGAGCACTTGGTCAGTTTACTTAGTGATAGTTTATAAATACTAAGTGTCCAGAAAGAGTATCGGGTATTTGTAAGTTTAATGAAACAAAAAATATGTGTGAGCAATAAAAAAGTTTATTGTTTATTATTAACATATGAATTGGAGATTTATTTGGAAAAGATGATGTTGTCCAAATGATGACCGTTGCGAGGCTGGCACTCTTCTAAACGGGAACGAAGATTGGCGATAACACGTTGACACATAGCTATTGATATTGGTGCCACATCTGACCTGATGTTTTGTTTCAACTGAGTTAGATTCATCGGATTATTTTGATAAACCTTGCTTTCAAGGTATATCCATGCGAAATAGTCAAGCGGGATAAGGTCGGGGCTTCTGGGCAGCAAGTTGATGTTACCCCTCCGCGAAATGACTTTATTAGGAAATAATTCATTAACAACTTTCATCATCATTTGAGGAAAGGCAACTGGCCCCAACTCACTAAAACCAAGTCCATGAGTTGAAACCTGCATACTCCTGCTACTCTGGGACCAAAAGCTGCCGCAACATATCGCAATAACGGTCACTGTTCACATTAATTGCTTAGGCTCGTTGATCTTCATGAAAATAAGGACCAATTATGCCTTTAGCAGACATAGCGGCTCAAACCATGACCTTTGGGGTATACAGTGGTCGTTCATGCTTACGTCTCAGATTCTCCACTGTCCAGTACCGATAATTCTGCTTATTAACGTGACAATTCAAATGATCATTCAACACTATACTACATCGTCCAATGAAATCGCTGAATTTTTGAAAACGGACCAATAGAAACTGTTTTCACTTTTAGAAATTTGTTTTTAACAAATGCCTAATTTGCATTGGAATATTAATACGTCCGGATAGCTTTGGCCGTTGGTGGAAGTAGCGGTCGTCATGGTTACGATAAACAAGCAGTTGTTAGCGATAACTTCAACAGCACATTTGGCAGTTCTGTCAGTTTATTTTCGTATTTTACCATAAAGAAGATAAAAATGAAACGTTTTGGGAATTGTAATATTACTTCAATTGAGGAAAGTGTGAAGAAAAGTGTGCCGCTTAATACAGTGAAGTCAAGATCCTACATTTGAAAACAATTTGAAGAATTCTGTAGGCCCGGGAATATCTTGTAAATGAAAAAACAAGTTTGTTTGAGTTCAATAATATTATGCTAGACTGGGCTTTCAATATGAAGAAAAGAGATGGACCAGACTACAAGGAAAGTGTCGTAAAAACTTTGTGGAATAATACTGCCAAACAGCTGCAGGAAAAATTCTATTCCGAATGGGGCGTTAGGTTCGATCCATTCACAGACGTGGCTTTTAAAACGGCGCGGGATGCACGAAATGCCAAGAGGCGTATTTCGCAAGTGGACCCTGAGAAAAGAAAAGTTAGTGCCAAGGCGCTGTGTTGGGAGCAACACAAAAAGATGGTCAACTTATGTAAAGAAGATAATCGAGACAGTTTGAACAGAAAATTTTATTTTATTGCTGCATTGGAGCTTGCTTGGCGCGAAGGAGAGGGTTCATCATGCCTAATTTCGCATTTCCAATTCAAAATTGAAAACGTTGGTAATCCCACTGGCCGAATTGCCTACAATCCGATATTTTCCAAAACAAGACAAGGTGGTGCCCAAAAATGTGCGGAAACGAAATGGCTGACTCCCAATATTGAAGAAGATATTTGCCCTGTGAGCTTATATAAGCTACTTGTATCCAAAAGAACTGCAAACATAACCACTGAAAGACTATTCCTTACTCCATATAAGAATTGGAAATATATTATAGTTATAGTTAGTTATAGTAATAGTTATATTGGCATCAACACAACCAAGTCGAAGATAACCAACCACTCGCATCGAGCTACTGACGTCAGCTAATTAGGCAAAGCAGGGATTATCGAGGAACAGCTGATTATGATAAAGATAACAGGCCATTCTTCTGCAGCGTCGGTGAAACCGTATCTCCAACTGGACCACAACATTACAAAAAAATAATCACAGCCATAAGGAATGAAAAAAATGTCCTTCAAGAAACAACATCAGTATCTACTTCATCATTCGAAAATAATGTTCGTAATGTGTATAATAATTGTACTACCAATAATTATTATTTTGAGAATAAAGATGAATAATTTGTTGTTATGCTTTTATCTAGTTATTTTTGAATAAAAACTTATTTTTTATTTCGTTTGATTTATATTGTTGAATGATCTTTCCAAATACCACACGAGATTCGAATTTTTTTTGAGAATACTCAACAAAGTGATCCCGAAATACCACTCGCCTTCGGCTCGTGGTATTTTAAGGATAACTTTGTTTCGTGAAATTTAAACGCATAATTCCCAAAAAACAAGAGTGTTCACAAAAAATTCTCACCACTAGTGGTATTACCTTTGAAAATTTGCTTCGTCACTAAACAGTATGTTGTTAAAGTTGTTGAATTGTTGCAGCACTTCGTTCGCAAAATTCAGTCGATTAGCATAGTCTGCATCCTTCAATTCTTGAACCAATGAAATTTTATAGGCTTTTAGATGTGAGTCTTTCTTTAAAACCCAACGTGAAGATGATTTTTTGATGTTTTGGCTTTGCTTTCGGATGGATAAAGACAGATTTTGACGAACCGAACTCTCAACTTCATCAATTGTTTCTTCTTCGCGAACTGAACGACGACCAGAGTTTTCAATTTAAACTGTCGCACCTGTATTTTCAAACATCATGGTGCATTTCCTAATGCTTTCGTCACTTGGCTTGTGGCGTGTACGATATTCCGCACTATAGAGACGTTGAGCAGTCACTATTGAATCACCATTACGATAATACGCTTGTACACATCGTGACTAAAACTAAACAAATATGGCGGACGCCACGAACCTCACCCCGCTCTTTTTAGACGCCCCTTTCCACAATGGTGCGAAAAAAAATACCCGATACCCTTTATGGACACCTTGTATTTGAACAGTGTTTTGATAAAAATAATTATTTTGATATTTAGTTCAAAACTTAGTTTCTTTTTAGTTTGAAGATCTCATAAAGGAAAGAACTAAGCAAAGAAAACTTTCACTTGAATAATCTCTGCAATTTACAGATGATTCAATTAGACATTTGCATATGTCAATTTCATTCCACAACTGCTGCTGAATTTTAATGAAGTGCTTCTTTTCTTTATCCTTGGAATTCATTGAACACTCCTCCAGAAAGTCAAATCAAAGTTAATAAATAATATTCAATATGTAAACACGTAAAATTTTTGTTTATCGTTAAGTAAAGAACCAAATGATATTTTAGCAGCTGCTAGTGATTTTCTATATGACCAATTGGAATTCTACAACATGAAATATTACTAGATCGGCAGTTGCCAACATAATTTCGAAATTTCATAGTCACCCTTGATGATCGTATATCTTGAAGGAACTATACAATAGCATAGAATAGAATATATGTTTATTTACAAAATTTGTGACATAATAAAATTTACAAGTAAAAGAAAGCAAGTCAAAGTAGAAATAACAATAATAATAGTATAATATTGCATAACTCTACATAATAATGTAGTCTCCCTGAATGCTGATGTATGATATATAGCTCAGATTCATTCATTCATGATCACTCGTCCTTATTATCTTCGACAAGCTGAATAGCCTTATGCTTTATGCTCATATTGACGTAGTTTTCTTCAGTCACCGAGTATTTGTATATTAATCATTTATGCTTCAAGTGGCGTTGGTATTCTTGGGGGGTGAAAATATTTAGGATATTAAAAGTATTGTACTCCAAATAAGAACAATGTTTATGCACAGTCTCTCTTGATTCAATAATCACGATTAAAAAATGTATACAGTGCTAGTCAAAAGTCCCCTCCCCCCTCGTATCTTTTGAACGGGTATACTTATAATAATGAAATTTGGAGGTTAGAAATAAACGGATGTAGGCTTCTCAACTGGTCATAACAGGTGACGCAATAGTCATAAATGACGTCACAAGGCCACTGTGACCAATAATTTTAAATGGGGCAAGTGACAGCTCATTTGAAAGGTATTGAAAATACCTATTCAGTCATATCAATTTTGTTTGGGTTTCGGCTGATTTTGATTGATAAATTGAAGAAATACGAAAATTAGTTCGCATTTAATTAATAAAGATTTTAAAGTACGCCTCTGGTTAATTTTCAAAAAGGTTGACGTGTTTGAATTCTCTTCTTGTCAAAAGTGTTTATACCTCGAAAATTTACCTAAGCTATTGTTTAACGAGACGTTTAAGTGTTTACATAGGCAAAATGGTACGTACTGTAGCCGACAAAGTAGCAGCTATCTCAATAATTGGTGAATGTAGAAACAATTTCCATGCAGCGGAACGACTGTTTAATGAGAGGTACCCTGATCTCCCTATATCGAGAGTTTATTTGAGGGAGCTTCTTCGTAAGTTTGAAGCATCAGGTAGTGTTCAAGATGCCAAACGATCTGGTTGACAAACAATTAGTGATGACAAAAAAATTGACATAATTGGAGAAATAGTAGTAAACCCTACTTCTTCCACAGCCCAAGTTGCGTCTATCTGTGAAGTCAGTCAAAGGACGCAGTACATAGGGTGTTGGCTAAAAACAAATTTCATCCATACAAATTATAAATGGTGCACCAACTTTCAGATGATGACCCCGACCGAAGACTAGAATTCTGTGAAACTATGTCCAATAAAATGAACCAACAACCAGGCTACATACAATTTGTTTTAGTGACGAAAGTACTTTCTTTCTCAATGGAAATGTTAACACTCAAAATGTGAAATATTGGAGTGACACAAATCCTCACATCTTTCGTGAAAAACATACTCAATTTCCAGAAAAAGTAAATGTTTGGGCATGTATTTCGGGAAACCACATAGTTGGGCCTCTTTTTCTCAATGCTAACTTAACCGGTGAATTGTATCTGGAGATGTTACAAAATGATATTGAGGCGTTAATTCATGAAATTCTAGAAGATAATCCAAATGAATTCGACAACTTGGAAATAACGTTTCAACAAGATGGTGCTCCTGCACACTATTACGGTGCTGTAAGACGTTACCTAGATGAAGAATATCGTGGTAGATGGATTGGACGACGAGGTTCGATCGAATAACCAGCTCGGTCACCGGATCATCATCATTAGATTTTTTCTATGGGGGTACTTGAAATCTAAGGTTTACGCTACAGCACCTGACAGTATTGCCATTCTGAAACAACGAATTGTTGAAGAATGTAGGGCAATTTCCGCTGACACACTGGGACGAGTACGCAAAGAGTTTAGCAATAGGATGCATTACTGCCAGGAAGTAGATGGAGCACATTTTGAACACTTATTATAAGAACTGGTTCTTAAATTTTTATTAATTAAATGCGAAACTATAATTTTCGTATTTCTAGAAATTTATCAATCAAAATCAGCCAAAACCCAAACAAAATTGGTATGACTGAATAGGTATTTTCAATACCTTTCAAACGAGCTGTCACTTGCCATAGGGTCCCATTTAAAATTATTGGTCACAGTGGCCTTGTGACGTCATTTATGACTATTGCGTCACCTGTTATGACCAGCTGAGAAGCCTACATCCGTTTATTTCCACCCTCCAAATTTCATTATTATAAGTATACCCGTTCAAAAGATACGAAGGGGCAGGGACTTTTGACTTGCACTGTATATACCCAAAATAGTTGAATGAATGAAATTAACAATAATCGACAAATTAGAAAAAAAATCTATAAACTCTTTGCTTCCGACTTAAGGAAACTGAGTTAAACTGACACTGAAAGACCATAATTTATTTTACTCGTACCATGTTGAAGTAAAACATGATCAAAAAAACAATTTTCAACTGGTATGTTTATATTCAATAGTGAAGAAATTCGATAGTATTCCTTGAAATTCTTTTTAATACGATAATCGTAGAAAAGTGGCCCTTTCGTACGACTCGAAAGATGGCAGAGGGACCTTTTCGATATTGAATGATCGGCCAACCTGGAACAAATGTGAAGGGAAATACTAGTGTTGATGCAAAGGATGACGTAGTTTCACGGACTTGGGTGGAACAATCAATTTACGAAAGAAAATATTTTCAGACAGGGCCATATTTTTCCACATCCCTTGTCGCCTTGCTCTGGTTGTCCGCAATGGGACTGGATAAAATATTCGTCACCATAGGGGAATTTTCAATATGTTGGCCGTATTTTTCTCAGGGTATCGAATTCAATCCTGATTTCCTACTGAAATTATTCAAATTCGATAACTCAACGTAGATGATTTATTTACACAGGAGGTTCGAACCCAACCGACATGTTCCTGTCAATATGAGTTTTATATTTGATTGTTGATTTCAAAATATATTAATTTGAATGGAACCAGTGCTCAATAAAACTCAACAAATAGGAATAAGGATTAGCATATCCCTACAAAAATCAGGTTTTCAACCAATGTAGTCGATTCACCCTTAAATGGCTCGGTTTCGTTTTCTGGAAAAAATAGATTTCCGTGGTGAAATTGAAGAGATAATTTAAAGTATTTTGGTTTGTGTTGGATCGAAGACCTAGAGGCTTTATAACGTAATTCAGTATCCGAGCACCTCAAGACATCATCATTTTTATTACCCCGATGCTCCCGACTCCGGAGCAAATGCTCAAGCGTCGACGTCGTAAAACCAGATATTTCATAAATTTCGCAGAGTTTCGAGTTCAGGTTCCTCGGTTGCCCAAATGTGACGATGCGCGATTCTGAAGTTGTTGGTAGTCCTGCGGGAGACCAATCGATCTGCCAACCTTTCAGGCAGAAAGTGCTGATAAATAGTAATGACGGTGGATGCTCTTCTGCAATATGCATTTCGGCGATATAACATCATGCAAGAGGTAAGTATGATGGATGATGGTTGTTTCATAGCAAGGAACCGGCGAGAATTTTGCAGTAAATTTTCGTTTGTGGGTTATTAGTTGGCGATGGAACTTGTTAAGATGATGCCTAGCCGGGGCAACAACTCATTTAGTTGTAGACTAAGCCATCATCCTCAATCTTTTTATATAGTCACTCCATTAAGAAGTTACACCCCATTCATGGAGAAAAATATCGATCACTTATAGAATCTATACGTATTTTTGACCAACTAAACACTGAACATAATAACAATTAAACGAAAATACATTGGCAGCAAGAATCACTTAACGCAATCATAGAAATATTCGAAAATGTATAAATACTCCATCAAATGGACAGAAACTTCTATACTGACAGAAATGAATTCCCCTTCGTCTACCAAATTGGCCGATATAAAAGTATATGCAAGATTTCGAGAAGAAAACTTTGGATCAATATGAGTTTGACTCGATGCTCTGGAGTAGATATATAAGCAACATATTGGTGATATAACAACACAAAAAGATAATCTAAAAAGGTTCTTAGATCACATAAACTTTATAGAAGAATCCATTAAATCCACCGTATAAATCGAAGAAAAAAACAAACTATATTTCCTAGATGTACTTGTTCACGGACAAAACAGAACCCTTAAGAACTAAGTCTTCAAGAAACAAACACAGTGCAATGTCTTCACTTTTTATCGAATCTTAGTCAAGTCAGAAGTATCCTCTTCACGATAAAGTGACTAAAAATGGTGTAACTCAGGCAGTGATAATGAAAAACTAAAAAATAGTACAGGAACCCTAAAAAATTACTACTCCAGAAAGATTCCCAAAAATACTCTACGCACCAAATGAAAAGCCATATATACAAAAAAATTAATCCTCTGATATAAACAATAAGAAAGAAACACTTATCTCTTACCAAGCTTTCACCTCCAAAAGCGAAACGTAGAAAAGGAATTGGAAAGATAGGCGATAAAGACTGAAAGCCACCTTTAAATAGTTCGACCTATATATCAATAGAAATAATAGAATACAATAGTCAGGAATATCATCCCCAAAATTTTTCTTGTGAATATATTTTTAGTTTAGGTTACTTTGGCATTTCTGGACAATTTGCATGCATCATAACTTTTCGATGCGTTTTTACCGAAAACCGTTGGTCATAGCGATTTCAATAAAGTATAACTTTTTGAAGAAAAAAACAGAAATCTCGATTTTTCTAGGTCAGATTGACATACAGTGTAAAGCAAAAAAGTTAGGGTTGATTTAAATGTGTGGAATTCTGTATGTTGTGCCCTCTATAGGTAATCTAAAAATTAATAAGATATTTGGATTCGGCATCATACAAAACCCCAGCATACCACATTTTGTTCAATTCTTACCTATTTGTCAAAAGTTATTAAAAAATAATTAAAATAAAATAATGAACTCTTAAAACCCTGTATTCCTTAAAAGAAGCAGATTCGGAAATATAGGACCTTTTTTCTATATTTTATGGCCCTCTATCGCTCTATTCCTTGACACCCTGTATATTATGCAAGCTCAACATTTATAAGGTGGAAGGGTATATGATTGTTATTACACATATAATACTGGACAAATATGCACTGTACAAATACTTCAGTCAACTTGAAAAAGATTATTTATTGCAGGCTGGGGTTTTGTGAGTTCTGTGAATATAAGGTTTCCTTATAATATTATCTATTATATAGATATAACAATATTCTGTAATAATCAAGGCAGTTAATCCTCAATTCAAACATCTTCGCCTGAAATGGCGAAATTGTAAATTTATGAATGATGTCCAGCATGTCGGGAAGGTGCAACACTGTGACCAAATTGTTTTAAAGCTACAAACGCTCAGTTACGAGGAAGGAGATATAAAAGAGACTTCTACGAAAGGGTTCATATATTATATCAAAGACTAATGTAATGGAAGAAGCACATTATTTACGGACAATGAGCGCTGAAAGTTGTTATTGAGCACACCCCAGGATCTGATTACCTTCGTGTTTTCAGACTGGTGGTTAGACAATGTTCATTAGCTGGTTGTTTACCCGCTACAAGTCAGAAAGTACATAAACTTCCATCGAAATAGTATGAATCATAGGTGGATGGAGTGATTACAGGGTAATTCTGAAGGAACGAACTGATTACCAAAACAAATATTTCGCGAATAAATAGATTGATCGGAAGAGGGTAGGTGTTAACACATCACTCTAGCTCAAGGTTGGAGCCTAACTAATAAAATAATTTTCAGATCGTTTAATCCACTGCCAATCGGACAAGTATGAAACTATTGGTTTTCACAATTCCACATCTTACCTGACCAAGCCATCAAAATCAGGTTATGTGAAATCCCTACTTAGTAGATTTCAATGCACATAATTGATACATTGTTATCATAATAATCCGACAATTAGACGTTCTTCAGTTCCTGAAGCAATCCCAAAATATTTTCATCGATATCACATTTCGGTTATGTCGAAATTTTTTATTCTGAATCATTTGAATTTTAGTTTGTTTATTAGGTCACCTTCAATGTATACTGGTTATAATAATAATATCATAATTGTTATGGAATTATTGTTACCAGCATATTGAATTGAAGGTGCTTCAATAATTTTTAGTTGGGCTGCCTTATGGAACATTTGAAATTCCCACCAACATTCCATTCCTTGCAAACCCAAAATATGACGGCGAAAGTTACCAAAGATTGCACAAATGTAGATGCCTCCTGTGTTATTATGTGACCGAAGGTCGATGAAAATGGAAAATGGAAATAAATCTGAAAACTGAATAATCAAATTTCAACTAGTGTTTGTTTTCTTGAACTTCATTTATATTTCATTGAAACTTGGAAATTATTCATGATGAATATGGAAATGCTACATGAACTCAAGTACAAATTAACGTTTAAGAAAACGTCTTGATGGTCTAAGATCCTCGTTCAAGTTATTCAAATTACTTTAAAACTGAGTAAATAATGAGGGGAAAACAAAAGGGGAAGCGAAAAAATAGTTGTTTCCTCAAACGGAGCTCTCTTGTTTCAGCCCTCAATTCATTTTATGAAACCGTACCCAAGAGAATATTGTGGAATTGTCTCGAGATTAGGGTTATCCAACGCCAGATTGGCCAGATGTGCGGAAATTTGTGGTGTAGAATGTGATATCAGCACCTTGGAAATTGCTTCAATCTTTCATTTCTCAAATAATATCACTGATACAAGTATTAGAGATACTCCTAGTTGTAGATTCCAGAATTCCCTTATCCAGGTTTTTTTTGCCATTTTTGTGCTTTTTATTTCTTGTGAAACAAAGAGCTATCATTTGATGGGTTTTTTGGATTGAAGAACGTAACTTTATGTACTGACCATAGAACAATTGCAATGTTACTGTCAGATTTCAGATGCCATAGACAGGAGAAGTCATGATGCAAAATTATTGAAAATGGAGAAGAAACTGCTATCAAATATTCTTTGAATTAAGGACTTCCCCAAGAGGTCACTGTTCTCATTTTGTTCACCCTCAAGAAGGTAACTAATGGATCTAAGCAGAGTGAAGCGTTTGCAGGTGAATTTTTATAATTACCATTTGTATTTAATATTAAAGAAGGCGTTACTGGAATTATTGAATATTGTTATTGGTAGTATTGAATTCATTCATAACCAGGGCGATTCTGTTCGGAAATAGTAGTCTGGTAATAAAAAATATATTGCAACCAAAGTCATGTTTGAAAAACTGGTATTCCATTCATTGATCCCAGAAATATGACATGCCAGTTCCAAATATATCTTGTTATTTCATTTTGCTATATCAGTTCGAGAACAGGTTATGGTAGTACCAATAGCATGCTATTTAGATCGAACTCAGTTCCTAGCGCAAGTTGTGGATGTGGAGAAGCAGAAGAAACAATACCTCATCTCATCAATAGTTCTCCCATATATAAATTTCAAGATGGTTTTAGGGCTATTCATGATGTTTCCGACTCTTTCTTGGAATGGGTTATAAATTTCAAACGAATATGATACGTATTTTTGTTATTCAGTTCTTTTTTCTGCTTTTGTCTTTTTATTTCCAGATTCAATGTGAGCAACTTGAAGACGTCTCTATCTCCATCAATAGAAGACCACTCTTGAAGAAAGAAGTCCCTAAAATATATTTCAGCTTATTTTTGTATTTTCATACTTAGACGGGGAGCCAGGGTTTTTTTACTGGGGTTTTTTCCGTAGGCTTTTATGCCATACGCCGAATTGTATGACACCACGTCACTAACCCCTGATCTATATGCTTTATTGTTTGCTAACTAAATATTGTCAGCCAAAAGTTCAAAAGAATATATATATAGTAACATAATTTTAGTACTTTTTACATTGTAATAATGTTGAAAATGGTAGTGAATTCCTTGTTTTTACAAGTCTTCCAAGTATTGGGAAATTTAGATATCCAATAATACAAAGGGGTTAACACAAATAGATTATTCTTCTTTTCAACAGAACTGTCATAAAATTCTCATCTTATGTCCTATGGTAACTCTCTAGTGAGTTATGAATTAAACATAGTCTTATGCTTGTTAGATGACAGATTAGTTGTCAAAAATTACATAACTGTCATATTTTCGAGTCAAATTAAGAACGGCAGATATAATGAGGAAATGATTTTAATCTTTGTGAAAAAGTAGATTAAAACTTCTCCAATCAATCCACTCCAAACTGATACAAAATAATCAATCAATACAGTTTCCAAGGTGAGAACGTCTCAAGAGCCCCTTCAAAGTCAATACGTCTCCAATTGTACCCTATCTTCGGGATGTTTAATTAGGTTCCTCCTGGAGCAGACAAGTCTTATAAATCCCTAATTTCCCATTTCACAAACATCCACCGATATATTCTCAGCCCTCTGTAATACTAATGTAGGAATGAGCAGGCCCAAATTAATCTACAATTCCAACTTCAGAAATAATAGAGCAAAAGGAAACTTTCCAGTTGGTCGAGATGTGTTTCGGAAACACAATTTGAGAAGTTTGAAATAATATTTGATGCAGTTGGGGTAGCTGAATTCGAACTTCTTCTTCTGGTGGTTGGTGAGAGGATGTAATCCTGGTATTCTTTGATAGTGCCAGAACTAAAATCCATTGCGAGGAAATAATATGAACTTGAGAATTAAAGAATATATACTTATATGCCAATAAGAGTGTTTAAGTGTTCACCTAGGAAATTCAGAACCATTTAGAATACAATAGTTTCTACAAAAAAGTCCATAAATTTTTGATAGCTGGTGAAATGAATTCAAGAATATGTTAAGTTTTGTGGTTGATGAAGTTAACTTTTTGACATAATAGCAATTGTTGAAACTAAAATATGCTTCATTCCATTATTCATAAAAAAAAAACGATAAACAAGATATATTTTTATTTCAATGTCGTACCTGCATCACAATATTTATTGAAATTCTGATAATAACAGACGCCCTTGTCTTGCTGATATCTGGAAATCTTCCCGAAGCACACACAACTAATTGGATTGAATTTAATGGACGTGCATTGAGCTCTGAAAACATTTTCCAACCTCTCTGGTAAACACTCGATTTTATTTTTACTTATATCAAAGTAGGTAGCTTCTGTGTACTTCATTATATTTTCCCCAACTTCCTTTATATCATTCGAAGAAAAGATTAAGTAATTAACCTTGGGTAAATCCAGGAAGGTCTCGTTTAAAAGCACCTTCAATTTGTTATTCTTCATGTTGATTTTATGCACAGTTCTACCGTGTATCTTCGCGAATTTAAAGGAAGCATTCGGCAATTTTTCTATGACGTTATGAGAGGCATCTAGATAGATTAAAGGGGATCCGTTGAACCAGTCGGCATTCCAATTTTTCAAGAGGTTATGGGATAGATTAATCTCTCTCAGATTCCTCATGTTAGCGAAGGCATCTTTGTGGATGAATTCGATCAAATTATTCATGAGAGCAATTGAGAATATCCCACTCATGTTCGTGAATACTCCGTATTCAATTCTTCCGATTTTATTCTCGTTCAGGGATAAGGCAACGTATGAAAAGTTCTTGAAAGCGCCCGGTCGTACAATGGATATGTTGCTTTTCACAACCCATATCTCTTCAATGTTGCTGATATCCGTCAAAAATCCTTCTTGAAGCTCACGTAAATCGTTGTTTGCAACTTCCAGAAGCATATATTTCTCAAGGGTTCCATTTTTCTTTATGTCTCCGATCGTAACTCTTTCATAACACACTTTTTTGTTGGCAGCTTCGTAAAGACAAGCACTCAGTTTTTGATTTTCTGATCCGCACTCAACACTGATAGTTACTAGAACAAGTAAACAAACAAAATATTTGATCTGCATTATACAAAGCGGGGCGATTGATTAATCGCTGTTGTTTGTTTAAGAGTTATCTAAATATTCGACCTTCATTTCGGTGGAACATAAATGCATCAATTTAAAGATTGAATAATAATGATCCATATTATTCTTTCTGATATGAAACGAATTCGCATGTATTTGAAATAACCAAAGATTTATAGGAGCTCAGTGGTTTTCCCATCTTTCTGAAATAACCGATTGGTTATCTTTCTGAGATAACCAATTGGTTTTTATTAGATTTATGCGTGGCTTGCATATTTTATAGGAAATTGCCTTTCCGCGAAGACAAAGAGAATGTTAACCTTTGGGGTATTCATCATTTACCCAATAGCTATCTCGGTTGATGATTGTTCTGTAAACACATTCAAGAAGCAAATTTTTATGGCTTTTCTGCGTTAAAAATCTGAAAATTGGGAGTATGAGATTCTGATATAGATATTCGTGGGATAGCAGTAAAAGCGATATTAAAAAGTCTCTTTTATCCTATACCCGAGTTTGAGTTTATTGTTTATTCTTGAAGAAGTTCCACATCCTACTTCATTCGATAGTGGGATTCAATATATAAAGATGTGATCGTGTTTTGAAAAAATCAACATAATTATTTTTATTTTAGACGTTATGGCAATTCCAATAATACTTGACTGACAGTAGTTATCAGGATAACATCAACAAATTAAATCTTGATAGCTAGGAATATTTTAAAAACTCTAGTAATCATATCTAAGCTCTGGTACATCTTCCCCACGAGGTTTGCTTTTTATATTTCGGGATTAGAGAACAAAAATAAATATTAATCGACGAAAATAGCTTCATTGTTTTTTAAAATATTCCAAATTAAGATGTAAACACTTTTGCGTTCTTTTGAACCAATTGTCGAAGCACGTTTGCCACTCTGATCAGGTGTCGAAAAACGTTGACCTCTCATTTTATTCTTTCGTACGGGAATAAAAAAAAGTCATTCGGTGCCAAGTCAGGATTATACGGCGGATGGCTCATCAAATCGACGTTTTGAGTGCTCAAAAATGCAGTTCTTGGAGCCGATATGTGAGACCTATGTGAAGATAGCTGGCAAACCGATGGTTGGTATCACTCAGAATTGACTCTTCTGTGTTGTTTTAGCGGTAAGAGCTCGAGTTGCCGTTTTTGGAAATAGATTTCTTAGAAAATTTCCTGATTTTTTTTTGGAAGATAAACACAAAATGCTACTGAATGAAGAGGAATTTGGAAGATGTAATTAATGATATCTACCAGTTTTTGCATATGGTTCATAAGGAATTATTTATTATTCTGAAACAAGGGATTACAGGTTTCGGATACAAGAAACATTCGTCATCTATTTAGGAACAACCTGTAACTTTTTTGTGAATAAATGCATAGAGGTTTCTTTTCGGTCAAAAATTTTTTCAGAGAATCAATAAGACAAAATGCCGACGTTTCGATTTATTCTAAAATCATCCTCAGGGCTCTAAAATAAATGACAACTTAACAGTAAAAACAAATAAAGATTCAAAGAACCAGAGAACAGAATTGAATAAAAACATTAATTGGACTGATAAAGTAATAAATATGCTTAAAAATATCTTTGAATTTATCACACAATTACATACAATAATTGGAAGCTACTCACATTGTCAGTTGGTCTCTATTGTCAATTTAAAAATTAAAAACAACGAGGATGAATAAATAAAGGACATCTTATAAACGATCATCACGATCACGATTTTGTTTTCCCTAACTTTGAAAGCGATTTTTTCACCCCCTGTATCATGAATCGCGATTTCGATTTTTAAAGCGGATACATCAATCTTACATCTTGAAAAATCCCAAAAATGAAAATTTTCCATCCAAAAACCTCCAAGTTATTCTTGTTTCAGCGGAGTTCCATTTTCGATTTTTTTTTCGAATTTTTCCGCTCAGAGAGAATTTTCCAACCAAAATTGTAAAATGTTACATCAAAATAACTTGAATTTTTCTGAAAAATCTATTTCTGCAATAAAAAAATGGTGTTGTAATTTGAAAAGGGGAAGTTGATGTCATTTCCGGAAAAACCGGAGGTGCTCATGCCTTGAAAATATTTTAGATTTCATCAGCATCGTGAAATACTTATAAGTGCTGAATTTCAAGAAAATACGTTCAGTAGTTTCCAGTATAAATATGGGTGAGGTTCCTTGTGAAAGACCCTGTATACATAATAGTTCGAAGTGCAATTCATGATAATTAACTATTCATCGTATTTATCGATTTAACTCTTATTCCTAATTGTAGACAAATTTTACAAAAATACAAACATTGTTTTCGGCTATTTCATAATGGGTTCGACTCTATTCAAGTATCGAGAGACATTATAACTTCGAGTGTTTCCATGTGCAACCTTGTGCCTCCCTGAACTGGATCTTCCTATTAAGGGTAGCTACCTTAGGATCTCTACACCTAAATTCGACCTGGAGATTGACCATCAGCTCATTGTAAATCCGATTAAGGTAGGTGTCAAAGGTTCTGATACTTGTTTTTCAATTTGTTTTCAACACAGTCCACCAAATCAAACGCATCAATCTGCGACAAAAAATATTTATACCTCCCAAACCTCATTTCCTCAAGTTGCTTCATAATATGATCGTCAAATCCGCATCAGCACCGTGGAAGTTTGTGTCCGAATCTCAACTTCATCATAAATCAGTTCAACATTGTGTGGGATATGTACCCTCCTTCCTCTTCCTTCCTTACGAGAGCTTCAGAGATGAACTTCAGGCCATATACAACCGTGAACTTGCTTAACTCGATAAAATAACTTCTTGAACGGGCGAAAATTCATTTCGGTTTTTCCATTTGCGGTTTCGCACTTTTGCGATTCACATAATTATCTCGAGTCTTCATCGAGTGTTACAGGCCGAGTTTTTTTCATTTTATGAAATTATTCTCATTTCTTATTTCAGTTACAGAAATGAGCAAAAGTACTTCGCAACTTTGCAATTATAAACTTTCAATTAATACCTACTGAATACAGATATTAAATAAAAGGTTTGGATAGCACTGACGTGAGGTCAGATGCCTATAGCGCTCTTGTAATGCTATTTGCGAGTAGCTATTCACCTTGATTTTCCGAAAATCTCTTTATTGTTTTTCAAAATATTCTCCATTGAGATCTATTTACTTTTGCATGCGTTAGAACCAATTGCCGAAGCACTTTTGCCACTGAGATTGAGGTTTTTCCAAAACATGCGTTAACCTCCTATTTTATTTTTTTCGTAAGGGAATAAAAAGAAGTCAGTCTATGCCAAGCCAGGACTATACGGCGGATGACTCATCTAATGGATGTTTTGAGTGCTCAAAAATGCAGTTGTTTGAGCCGATGTGTGAGAGCTCGTATTGTCGTGGTGAAGGGTGTTCCGTCTTCGGCGGTTGGTTTTCCAGATTCCTTGGACGACTACTAGCAAACAAATGGTTGTGCACCACTCAGTTGTTCTAGTGGTACAACTGCGACATGTGCAGTTTTTCCGAAAAAACAGGCGCCCAGTTGCTTGGAAGTGCTTTGTAAATCCACGATTCATCACCTGTTACGATGTCGTAAACGTGCTTCGAAGCATCGCGATCGTATTTTAGGAGCACATCTTGCGACCAATCGACAGTAATTTTTTTTGTTATTATTTCTCGACGACCTTGCAAAATTTTGAAGGAAACATGTATATGCAATGAGCAGTGTACAATATACAATATGGTACCGGGAACGGATCTGGTTTATACCTAGGGTTACATAAACATTTGATACTTTGTAATGAAGAAATCTCACGAATCTGTTCTGAAGTCTTTCCAGTCTAACCTTGTGGACATTATACATTGGGTTCCAAACCACACTGGCAAAATTGAGTCGACTATGAATAAGGGCGTAATATAATGACTTAATGGCCACCTCATCATTAAAAAGTTTACACATACGACACAAAAATCCCAAAGGTCTACTGCATGATGATATGACATGGTCCAAATGGTAGCTGAATGAGAGCTTCGTATCAAAAATAACGCCCAAATCCCTGACCTTAGTGACCCTTCCAACCTTAATGTTATTCAAAGAATAGTGAAACTCGACGGGTGTACTTCCTCTTGTAAACGAAATAATCGCATATTTGGCAACCTTCAATTCCAATTTATTTCGGCAACAATATGCACAAAATGCTTCCAAGTCAGCCTGCAACTGTACGCAATCTAAAATGCTGATAATATCCTTGAAATTTTTTAAGTCGTCTGCGTACAGGAGCAGGTTAGAATATCTGAAAACATCCCTTAAGTCATTCACAAATACGAGAAAAAGTAATGGCCCCAGATGCGATCCCTGAGGCACTCCTGATGTTATGACAAATGGGGAGGATTTGTATCCATTCACGCAAATAAGTTGAGATCTATGAAACAAATGGTTGGTATCACTCAGAATTGACTCTTCTGTATTGTTTTAGCGGTAAGATTGCGGCACGTCCAGTATTTCCGGAAAAACAGGCGACCATTTGCTTGGAAGTGCATCGTGCGAGAGCAACTTATGTTGGATTTGGCCAGAGATATAGAGTGGGGAGAATGATCTTCGAGATGAGCGAAGTGGCTAATTTTTCGTCCGTCATTTTTATACTTTCGGTTCATTGGCGTAGAAAGCAGTGTATCTGAGGGATAGTTGGTATAGAATTAAAATGAAAATTAAATGTATAGAGCATATCAATTTCTTAGATAAATCCATAACTTCAGAATCTATACTCAGAATATCAGTCCAAACTGTCCTCATATCAACTGATTTTGGGAAACTAAAATGAATCATATTACTGTGGAAAGTAAACAACACGCCACTGAGCAGATAAACAATGCCATGCTGTATGATCAGTCGGATAATTTCAATAAAAATTAACGTATAAAATGATATTCCCTCGACCCTCTTTGTTTTATAGTTTTTACACGTTTTAACAATACAAGACATGTTGAAAGCATCGGAGTATCTATAAGCACAATGTGAAATTCGAGCAATTTCTAATTAATCTGACAAGTATGTCAACCTAGAACAGCTGACTACGAAAGTATAAAAATGGTTGAAATTTGACATAAGAATTTAGCCACTAATTTTGGATGCGCAGTGGTCGAAGCATATTCTCCCCACTCTATTTCTCTGGATTTGGCTCATCTTGAATCACCCATACAGTCAACTGCTGTTCTCTTTCGGACTCATATGCGTAAATCCACGATTCATCACCTGTCACGAATTTGAGTTTGTCCGTCGTACCGACCGTATACTCTCTACCTTCCGGAAGAGATGAGATACAGTTTTCAAATTTTTTAGATAGGTTAATAGTCCAAATATCTCGGTCAAGTTCGTTATTGGATCAAATGCGCCTAATAGTTCAGGAGTAATGAGCATCTGAAATTTGGTCTCCTCTGTAGCTCCTAGAATAAACATTTATTGGATGATGTTGTGAGTAAGAAAAATATTTGAATTAGATTAAAAGGAATAGGCTTGCCATATTTCACCCAAATCGGCAGGCTAATGTTTTATATTTATACCTCATAAGATAACGGACGTATTTGAACAAAAATTTGTGTTGGTAAGGAAGTTATTGATATCTTACATGTTCTTAAATTTCATTTTAGTAGCTTTCTTTCATAAGAAGATATTATTATATATAATACTCAATGCTTTCACAGATATGTTTTCGATTGACATTGGTCGAACTTAAAAATCAGTGTTAGTTGGGGGAAATTAATCAAAATGGTTCATCACGATGATATAATGTACTTTGTCACGTGGATTTTTTAGGAGAATGGATTCTGAGAGTCGAACAAGTCATAAGTGACTGTATAAGAGTACACTAAAACCCCTCTAATCCGTCACCTACAGGACTGGGGGTATGGTCGGAACGCAAAAAAGGTCGGACTATCCAAAAATCCAATATTTATTACATTAAACATATACAGACATGTTCTACAGTGAAATAAGTGATCTTTGATCTTAGGAAATGTTTGTAAACAATGTTTTAACTGTACAAATCAAGAAGTAGATACTTAATAAGTAATAAGTAAAAGTAATGAAAGAAGAATAAATAAACCGCTAATTTTTCATTTAATGAAAGAGTGACATGTTTACATTTTACTCCTGACCTGTTGGACAATACGGAAGAAAAACAATAAAAATGAAAATATAATAACCGCGCGCTTTCTGGAACGTAATTAAACAGGAAACAACGGCTAGGTAAGGTCGGTAGACAAGTTGGTACATGTTAGGACGGCGCCTGGTCGGACTAACCGGAGTGACGGACCAGCCGTGGGCGGATTCGAGGGGTTCTACTGTAGTTATTTTCATTTTTTCATTTCACGATTAAAGATTCTAAACTAAAAGTATTCGGAATTGATTTATTCAATCAAATCCTAGGATTAAAAAATATTTCAGCACAAGAAATTGAAATTATTGTTAATAATGTTCAGTGTTTTAATTTTTAAATCAGAATTCAGAAAAATTTTAGCATTCTTCAAGTTGAATTTTTTTTCTTTATGATCTCGTTGGTGTTCTGACATCGTACAACATATTTTATTTCAACAAAAATGTTTGAGTTTTATGTACGTTTTTGTGTTTTATTGTTTTTAATGTATTTCTTTCCGTGAATGTTGTGCATTAATAATTAAGGAAATATTTCATTCAAATAGAATCATCCTGTGAATTAAAATGTTTGTTGTTTCATGTCTTATTTATTATACCTTTTTCCTGGCATATGTATCGGCACGGGACTCTTGACAACGTAACACGTGTAATGTGACAGACAATTTTATATACATAATAGTCCGAAGTGCAATTTATGATAATTAATTATTCATCGTATTTTTCGATTCAATTCTCATTCTTAATTGTAGACAAATTTTACAAGAATACAAACATTGTTTTCGGCTATTTCAAAATGTGTTCGACTCTATTCAAGTTTGAGAGACATTATAACTTCGAGTGTTTTCATGTGCAACCTTGTGCCTCCCTGAACTGGATCTTCCTATTAAGGGTAGCTACCTCAGGAGCTCTACACCTAACTTCCACCTGGAGATTGACCATCAGCTCATTGAAAATCCGACTAAGGTAGGTGTCAAAGGTTCTGTTACTCCTTTTTCAATTTTTTTTCAACACAGTCTCAAATGCATCAATCTGCGACCAAAAGTATTTATACCTCCCAAACCTCATTTCCTCAAGTTGCTTCATAATATGATCGTCAAATCCGCATCAGCACCGTGGAAGTTTGTGTCCGAATCTCAACTTCATCATAAATCAGTTCAACATTGTGTGAGATATGTACCCTCCTTCCTCTTCCTTCCTTACGACAGCTTCAGAGATGAACTTCAGGCCATATACAACCGTGAACTTGCTTAACTCGATAAAATAACTTCTTGAACGGGCGAAAATTCATTTCGGTTTTTCCATTTGCGGTTTCGCACTTTTGCGATTCACATAATTATCTCGAGTCTTCATCGAGTGTTACAGGACGAGTTTTTTTCATTTTATGAAATTATTCTCATTTCTTATTTCAGTTACAGAAATGAACAAAAGTACTTCGCAACTTTGCAATTATAAACTTTCAATTAATTCCTACTGAATACAGATATTAAATAAAAGATTTGGATAGCAATGACGTGAAGTCAGATGGCTATAGCGCTCTTGTAATGCTATTTGCGAGTAGCTATCCACCTTCATTTTCCGAAAATCTCTTTATTGTTTTTCAAAATATTCCCTATTGAGATCTATTCACTTTTGCATGCGTTAGAACCAATTGCCGAAGTACTTTTGCCACTGAGATTGAGGTTTCTCCAAAACATGCGTTCTGAATGCATCGTCCGCTTGTTGAGTAGTCGAAAAACGTTAACCTCCCATTTTATTTTTTACGTAAGGGAATAAAAAGAAGTCAGTCGATGCCAAGCCAGGACTATACAGCGGATGACTCATCAAATCGATGAGTTCAGTGCTCAAAAATGCAGTTGTTTGAGCCGATGTGTGAGAGCTCGTATTGTCGTGGTGAAGGGTGTTCCGTCTTCGGCGCTTGGTTTTCCAGATTCCTTGGACGACTACTGGCAAACAAATGGTTATGCACCACTCAGAATTTACTGCTATGCGTTGTTCTAGTGGTACAACTGCGACATGTCCAGTTTTTCCGAAAAAACAGGAGACCAGTTGCTTAGAAGTGCTTTCTGTACGATCAAATTTTGTTGGATTAGGCTCATTTTGAAACACCCATGCAGTCAACTGCTACTTACTTTCGGTGTCATAAGCGTAAATCCACGATTCATCACCTGTTACGATGTCGTAAACGTGATTCGAAGCATCGCGATCGTATTTTAGGAGCACATCTTGCGACCAATCGACACGCCTTTTCCTAAACACTCTCCTAAGGTTAATAACATGTCAGTGTATTGAAAATTTGAGTGCATTTTGATTAACAATATCTAATTTAACAAATAGAATCGTAATTATTGCTGACTCAACGTCGAAACTATTAAATGACAGACAGTTTCAAATATTAAATATTTTCGTCAGCCATGAATAAAATAATGTGACGATGATGCGCTGTCACGATTTTGTTTTTCCAACTTCTTATTCCAATTTAATGCTGCGACACCTGTACGAATTAACAAGTGATAATCCCAAATCTGGGTTTGAATTGGTTCTTTTTAATCTAGATGGAGTTGGTAGTCGAAGATTGAAAATTTGTATTTCCTTATTTATGTTATTAGATTGAAATAAATTTGGGCCAAGATTTTGATGTCCGTTTTATCGTTCATAGCTTCTTTTTCTTTTTTTATGTGGATTATTTCTAGTATGTTTCTAGTTTTGTTGTTTCTTTCTTTTTCCAGGATAGAAAAGTTCTCAAAATCCATTTTATGTTTTTCTGTTTCTTCATGCTTTTTTAGTGCGGTCATATTTTTGCAAAATTTGTGCCCATTTATTCTCTCCTTTATATATTGTGTTGTCTGTCCTATATATACTTTTGGGCAATCCATACAATTTATTCGGTAGACACAATTCGAGATTTCATTATTTTGGATTTTTGATTTTAATTTTGTGTTTATGAATTCCAAATTATTTGTGTTTTTATGTGCTACGTTTATTCCATAATGCTTCATTGATGCATTTAGTGTTTCTGATAAGCCCTGTATATATGGTAAGGATACATATTTTTGGGTTTCGATTTCGGTTCTTCTAGTTTTTCGTTCTGTATTATAAAGGCTAAAGATTTTTTCTTTGAAGATCTTGTCAATTAGTTGTAGAGGATAGTTATTAATAGCTAGTATTTCTTTTGCTTTTTTTATTGTTTGTTGTCTGAACTCTGGACTAGTGAGTTTTAGAGCTCTATCAGCAATTCCTGACACGACACTTTTTTTATGAACCATTGGAACTGCGGCTGCAAAGTTCAAATATCGTCCACTCTAGGTTGGTTTTGTGTACCAAATTGTCTTTACTTTTGTGTTTGTTCGTATGAGTGTCAGATCTAAGAAATTGGAAAAAGAAAGAAACAACAAAACTAGAAACATACTAGAAATGATCCACATAAAAAAAGAAAAAGAAGCTATGAACGATAAAACGGACATCAAAAACTTGGCCCAAATTTATTTCAATCTAATAACATAAATAAGGAAATACAAATTTTCAATCTTCGACTAACAACTCCATCTAGATTAAAAAGAACCAATTCAAACCCAGATTTGGGATTATCACTTGTTGGTTAATTCGTACAGGTGTCGCAGCATTAAATTGGAATAAGAAGTTGGAAAAACAAAATCGTGACAGCGTATCATCGTCACATTATTTTATTCATGGCTGACAAAAATATTTAATATTTGAAGATCTTTTAAAGTTTGATTATAGGAGAAAATAATATCTTGACGGACGATTTGAATGAAGTACGTAAAAGCTTTGTGTTGTTTGTTAATATATTTGTGTATTTATTATTATGTAATTTACAGGAAATTGTCGACCGAATTATATTCCTTGAAAAAGGCGTAAACACGCCGAAACATGTGTTGGAAAAATAAAATAAATAAAATAAATAAAATAATAATTTAACAATTACCATTTATTAGTAGAATAAGTGCTATACACCCAAGAAATATTAAACAAAAAAATTATATATATATATAGTATAATGTAATTCACAGTCGTAATAATGGAGAAGGAATGAGTTCAGGGTTTGTTCGACCTTTTCAATTGGGTTTAGGTGTTAAAAGCTCTTCTTCAGGAGCATACTAAAAATAAATAGGACAACAAGATTAATTTTGTCATATAAAATCAGCTCTCTTGAAATTACTTACAACACTATGTAATTTTATGAAGTAGGTCACATGCCCAGAAATATCAATCATGTAATAGTGATATCCAATTTTCTTGAAACTTAGGCGCAATATAAAATCAATTTTTAACAATGGATGTCAATTATCAAAACAATTAAAGGTTATAAAATTGAGTCACAGATTAAACCTATAATTTTTTTGATATTGACATTCATTGTTAAAAATTGATTTTATATTGCGACTAAGTTTATATTTTCTGCATTCCTGCGGTTTAACCCATTATCCTTCTTCAATATCTAATTTCACCGCATTATCTTCTCTCTATATATATATGTTTGTTCATTCATCATCGAGTTTTTAAATGTATCTCATCGTTCCAAAGTACGGAAAAAAATTATATAACAAGTTAGCAAAAGCTCCTGACCTCACGTCAGTGCTTTTATGATTTTTTTCATTTTATTTTACCTCTATTGCTGTAGCAGACGATCTCATTCTCTCCAAATTCTCGATTTCCGATAAATGTTGAGAATTGAATCAGTTCAATAACAATGTTCCCAAAATCAAACCATTCTGAATGCATTAGGTAGTCAAAAATGTGTGAATGAAGTGTGTGTCAAACTAAATCCTCAGATATCCTACGGTTACGGCAAAATGATATAAGCCTTTCGGTAGCCATAAAACCGAACCTTCCAGGCCGATAAATGCTCTACATTATCGCAAGAGATAGGACTCTCCAATGTGTATCGACCTTGAGTTAATACACCTCCAGAGGATGATTATCAGAGATTCTTGAGAATTTATGGTGTTCCTAATGGTACAAGAGTTTTGGTGAAGTTGGAATTGCGAGTTTGCAGGAGCACCCTTCAATTTCTTTCTAATATAGATTCGAATCAATGGAGACTAAATTGAAACAAGGGATTTAGGATGTCGATATATTTCATCAGGCCCGTCCGCCTAAAAACAATGGAAATGAAATCTGAAGATATCAATGGAAATGAAGGTTGAGTCTGCAAGAAGGCACCAGTTTATGAATTATAAATGTAATTATTCTAGGGTTTCTTAACTTAAAAGGAAAAAACTTCTGTCGAAGGATCCCTTTGCTCGAAGAGTTCTACCGAGACACTTGTCTCAGAAATTCAAATCGACTATCCTTGGAGGTTTGCAAACTTGAACTTCTTAATCAATACAATCAAAAGATACAGCTGCAAAATTATGATTCTGGCAAGGAAATCGAAAATTAATTAACAGAGTGATAACGGAAAACTTGAGAAGAGCATAAATTCCACAATGATTTTATCATAAGTAATAACACACACATTTTGACCAAAGAATCTGTACATAAACAAAGTTATTAAACTGTAAACAATGATTCTAGGATATATTAGAGAATGGCGACATCGTGAGGAAGGGATTTCACTTTCGACTTGAGCTATCTATGTTTTCATTCGCATACTTTCCACTTTGTTTGAGCCTTCGTGACGTGGCTCTCACATGTTTCCTTCTGTGGGTAAAGTTTTAATGCATGCAATTTTCGTTTCCTCACGAACTTGCCTTGAATCATGCCGGAAAAGTTTTTATGAAAAAAATTCCGTTTCAAGTTTACATTCTCAGCATATTTCAATTATGTAACATGTTTTCAGCAACTAATTCCTGTATTTTTTAAGCACCTGCTCTATTTTGAGAAGTAGTAGAATAGCGTGATAATAGGTTGCCAAATATTTCCCTTCCGCATTTTTGCCCTTTGAATTTCGAGGATATGTACAAATTGCTACAGAGCTCGTAACTGGCAATACTATACATAATTTGAAAGATCTTGACATAACTTACAAAATGACGCTATGTATAATTAGTTTGGATATTGCGTTCAACAGTTATAGACGTGTAAACATGGAATTCACTATCGCCGAAATTCCCGCTATTTTAAAGTTTTCCTTAGTTAAAGGCAAATCCGCTAGAGAAACGTTTCGTGAGATTAATGGTGTTTTGGGAAATGGTACTCTATCAGTTCGAACCGAGGAGGAATGGTTTCGAGGATTCAGAGTCGGTGAAAACGACAACATGGATAAGCAAGCCGGCGAAAGACCTGTCACGACAAACACCGATCAAATCATGGAATACATCGAGTTAGACCGGCATGTGGTATCTCGTGAAATAGCTCATGAGATGGGAGTTAGTGACCAAACCATTTTAAACCATCTGCAGAAGGCTGGATACAAAAACAAGCTTGATGTTTGGGTGCCGCATGATTTGACGCAAAAAAAACCTTCTGTACCGAATCTACGCCTGCGATATGTTGCTAAAACTCAACGAACTCGACCCATTCTTGAAGCGGATGATGACTGGCGACGAAAAATGGATCACATACGACAATATCAAGCGAAAACGGTAGTGGTCGAAGGCAGGTGAATCGTCTTAAACAATGACCAAGCCGGGATTGAGGGCCAGGAAGGTATTGCTGTGTGTTTGGTGGGATTGGAAGGGAATCATCCACTATGAGCTGCTCCCATATGGCCAGACGCTTGATTCTTCTACCATCTACTGGACGAACAACTGGACCGCATTGGCCAACAGGAAGGGTATAGTGTTACACCAGGACAACACCAGACCACACACTTCGTTAATGACTCGTTGGAAGCTACGGGAGCTCGGATGAGGCTATCTAACATAGCGGAGTTATTGAATGAAGTTAAACTGCTTGTGAAAAGTGGCTGTCGAGACGAAAACGGATTATCGAACAGATTAAACGGCGCATATTTGAACTAAATCCGATCACTGTAACACTTTTTATAAAGCATTGAAGAAAGAGCAAAAAAGCGGAAGGGAGATATTTGACAACCTATTATAAAAAGCAACCCTGGTAAAAACAGTTTTAATCACTTCCCTAAACTTAATCATGTTGAATGAATTTAAATAAACAATTAAGATTATTTCAGTTAGTGGGTTTTATTATTCTGTTTCAAAATATTTTTCTGATTTCTGTGAGTAGTTTATTAATATCATCATAAAATAATGTTTGTCTGACAGGATGAATAAATTAATATTATTATTATTATCGATGACATCTATACCAACTCTGTTGATCCCAATCAACTTTGGAATGTATTTCATCAACGTTTTTCCAACTTGTTCACACAGTGTTTCCCAAGAGTTAACATTAAGCACTCACCATCAAAAAAGAACTTCAAACTTACTACCGATTAATGACTATCAAAGAACAGCTTGATATACTATATACTGCTTCATTCACTAAACCGGAATTTAAATCCATGTATAAATCCACTAAAATACACTATGACTACCTGCTATCCCGGGCAAAAAAGGAACATTTCAACGACTTCATTAGAAATTCTGATAATAAGTCCAAGGCTTCATGGAATGTAATTAACTCCCTTACTAAAAACAAGATTTCAGCGACTATTGCTGGCAATTGTGAAGGCTCTCTGTTGCCAGATGAGTTCAACAACGTTTTCATTGATTTTCCTCATGTACTCACAAGTAATTTGAACAACAAGGATATGGACACTGGTCATGACAGACTGGGTAAATCCTTTTTCATGTTTGAGGTTACTCATGATGAGCTTCTATCAACTGTGAAATCTTTAAAGAACAAACAGTCCGTTGGTTATGATGAAATTCCAATGAAAATTGTCAAGGCATCGATTGAAATTATTCTTGCACCTCTATGTTTTATAATCAATCGTTCGTTGAAAGAGGGCATTTTTCCGGATAGTCTGAAGATTGCCATTGTGAAGCCCATATACAAGAAGGGTCCTATTGAAGAGCCAAAGAGTTACAGACCAAGCAACATCTTATCTTCATTTGCTAAGGTCTTTGAGAAAATTCTATGTAACAGACTTCTGAGTTTTTTTCAAAAATTTAATGTTATCTCGAAACATCAACATGGCTTTGTGAAGAACAGAAATATCGAAACCGCCACATTTGAACTTATAAGGAATGTTTTGGTTACCCTCGAACAAGGTGAGGTTCCCATGGGTCTATTCTTGGATCTTACCAAGGCTTTTGATTGTGTGGATCATGAACAATTGTTATCAATTCTTGAGGACTACGGAATCAGAGACAATCATTTGATGCTAGTTGAGAGTTACCTGTCATCCAGGAGACAGATAGTTGTTATGGAAGTGGACGGTGAAATATTGCAGTCGAACGAGAGAGAAATCACTATGGGCGTTCCACAGGGAAGTACCCTAGGACCTCTACTTTTCATTGCATACATAAATGGTATACCTAAGGCCAGAATTCCAATCAAGCACAATATGGGTATGTTTGCTGATGATACCAACTACATTCTTGAATCCCCCTGTGTTGCAACAGCTATAGAAGACTCAAAAAGTGTACTGAAGTTAGTGGTTGGAAGTTCACAATCTTGTTTTGAATGTGGATAAAACGCAGTGTTTATTTTTCTATACTGAAAGATCTAAATTGCACTTTCCTTTGTCAATGAACTTTTCAGGTAATGATGTCATGGTTAGTGAGAGTGTTACTTTTTTGGGAATTGTAGTGGATAGACACCTTAAATGGGGACCTCATATTGAACATCTTAGAGGTAGACTTAATTCTGTAAACTACATGCTTTTTATGTTGAGTAAGCAAATTGATTTTGATCTGCTTAAAATTGTATATTTTTCCAGCTTTCAATCTATCCTGTCATATGGAATAATTTTCTGGGGAAATTCTTTGTATGTGAGCGATTTATTTGTCATTCAAAAACAAGCTTTAAGAACAATGTTAAATTTAGGTTATAGGGAATCTTGTAGGGGATTCTTTAAGGGCAATAATATTCTAACTATCTATGGTTTATATATATTTAGATTAATGATTTTTTTCTGTAAACACAAACATTATTTCGAGCCTGACAAAAATTTAAATGCTACCAGAAGAATATCTCCTTATACTGTTCCAACACACAACACCACTTTATGAGAAAAAAATGTAGAATATATGGCAGTGAGTATCTTCAACATGTTGCCACCTAAAATAAGAAATATTTCTGACCCTTTAAAATTCAAGAAAGCTTTGTATCCTGTGATTTTAAATTGTGAGCCCTACAATATAGGTGATTTCAAAGATTTTTGTAAAGGTTAACCATTCTTCTATTCCATGTCTCTGACCTATTCCAATTTTACGTTGTGTATGTAATCTAATGGAATCAATAAATATTACTATTACTATTACTATTATTAATGTGATGTGTACATTACCGTAATATGTGACACGAAGGCAACAGCGAAGAAACATAATCTCATAATTTCAATCAATCATATTCTATTTCTTCATTACTCATCTCTCGAAATTGGCAAAATGCAATACGGTACGGGATGAAATGAGCTTTTGCTAAACAAGTTGTATAAATAGGATTACTTTTTCATTAATATTTTCTCGTGTAAATCATCTCAATGATTTATGTTCATCCATTTTATATATCAGGTAAACCGGTATGAAATGAGCGTTTTTTTTGTGGAAATAAAACACTAATTATTGATGGGAAAGTAAATAACATTTCATCCAAAGTATTGGCAATTGTTTTCTACACATTTTGACCACCTTTCTGGCAATTTGTAGATACCACGCCAATAAAATTGTTCGTCTTTTACAGCAAACCAACCAGGCACCCAATTTTCGACCTCCTTATGCTTTGTGTGTAGGTGCATGGTCATGGATGAAAATTACCTTGCCGTGTCTTCTGACCCCTTCTGGTCGTTTCTCGATGAATGCATGTAGTCCAGTGAATAAAGCCTGGGGAACGAAAAATTAGCGGCAATGAAAATTTTTGCTTTTATTGTTTGGGGCAAAAAATAGGACACCCAAAAAAATTTTCAAACCTATGGAGGAAAGGCTTAAGAGGGGAGGGGGTAAAAAAGGTTTTTTTCTTATAACTCTGGATAAAAAATTCCGAACGGGTTGAAATTTTTAGGGATGGTTAAGTACCTAAATAATTATACATCTTGTATTGAAATTAATTTCAACCCTCTGGGGTGACGGCTAAGCAGTGGAGGGGGTAGGAAAGGTTTTTTCTCATAACTTCGGATAAAAAATTCCGAATAGGTTGAAATTTTAGAGCATGTTTAAGTAAATACTTATCCATCTTGTATTGAAATTTCAACCCTCTGGGGTGAAGGCTAAGCACTGGAGGGGGTAAGAAAGTTTTTCCTTATAACTTCGGATAGAAAATTCCGAATGGGTTGAAATTTTAGGGAATGGTTAAAAATACAATTATCTATCTTGTGTTGAAATTTCAACCCTCTGGGGTGAAGGCTAAGTGGTGGAGGGGGTGACATAGGTTTTTCTTCTCATAACTTCGGATAAAAAATTCCAAATGGGATGAAATTTTAGAGCATGGTATTTTTTCTTGAATTGAGTGCGGAAAATAGCGGGGAATTTAATTGATTGAAAAAACAATTTCACAATGATAAATGGTTTAATTGAGAATTTTTGTACGATTTAAATCCCTTAACCTTCACCCCAGAGAATTGAGATTTCAACACGAGATGAATGATATTCTGCCTGACCATAGTTTCAAATTTCAACCTGTTCGGAGTTATTTATAAAAGTTTTCGGAAACATTTTTTTTTCATCCCGCCGACCACTTAACCTTGATCGCAAAAGGTTGAAATTTTGATACGAGGTGTAAAATCAGTAACTTAATGATGGTTCAAAATTTCAACCCATTCGGAATTTTTTATCCAGAGTTATGGAAAGAAAACCTTCTCCACCGCTTAGCCCCCAGAGGGTTGAAATTTCAACACAAGATGTATAAGTACCAACTTAACCATCCTTAAAAATTTCAACCCGTACGGAATTTTTTATCCGAAGTTATGAGAAAAAAACCTTACTCACCCCCTCCAGACATAATTCAGAACAGGTTGAAATTTAAAAGTATGGTCAGGCAGAATATCATTCATTTCGTGTTGAAATCTCAATTCTCTGGGGTGAAGGTTAAGGGATTCAAAACGTACAAAAATTCTCAATCAAACCATTAATCATAGTGAAATTGTTTTTTTCAATCAATTAAATTCCCCAGCTATTTTCCGCACTTAATTCAAGAAAAAATACCATGCTCTAAAATTTCAACCCATTCAGAATTTTTTATCCGGAGTTATGAGAAAAAAGCCTTTCTCGCCCCCTCCACCGCTTCACCCTACAGGGTTGAAATTTCAACACAAGATAGATAATTGTATGCTTAACCATTCCCTAAAATTTCAATCCATTCGGAATTTTTTATCCGAAGTTATGAGGAAAAAAACTTTCTTACCCCCTCCAGTGCTTAGCCTTCACCCCAGAGGGTTGAAATTTCAATACAAGATGGATAAGTATTTACTTAAACTTGCTCTAAAATTTCAACCCATTCGGAATTTTTTATCCGGACTTATGAGAGAAAAGACTTTTTCACCCCCTCCACCGAATAGCCTTCACTCCATTGGGTTGAAATTTCAATACAAGCTATGTAATCATTAGCTTAACAATGCTTCAAAATTTCAACCCGTTCGGAATTTCTCATTCCTCACCCCTCCACCGCTTAGCCTTCATTCCATAGGGTTGAAATTTCAACACAAGATAGATAATTGTATGCTCAACCAATCCCTAAAATTTCAACCCATTATACAAAGTTATGAGAAAAAATCTTTCTTTTTTATCCGAAGTTATGAGAAAAAATCGTTTAACCATTCTTCAACCCCTCCGAAGTTATGAGAAAAAAATCTTTCCCACCCCCTCCACCACTTAGCCGTCACCCCAGAGGGTTGAAATTTTAATACAAGATGTATAATTATTTACTTAACCATCCCTAAAAATTTCAACCCGTTCGGAATTTTTTAGCCAGAGTTATAAGAAAAAAAGCCTTTTTTACCCCCTCCCCTCTTAAGCCTTTCCTCCAGAGGGTTGAACATTTTTTTGGGTATCCTATTTTTTGTCCCAAACAATAAAAGCAAAAATTTTCATTGCCGCTAATTATTTCGTTCCCAAGGCTTTATTGACTGGACTAATGGTTCAAATTGATTATTTATTGATTGATTGATTATTGATTTAATTGATTACATTATTATCAGTATTAATGGTTTCACCACGTTTTAAGAGCTCGTGGTACACCACACCTTTCTGGTGCCATCTAACACACAGCATTGTCTTCTTGCCGAATCGATCTGGTTTTGCAGTCGATATTGAGGGTTATCCCGGATTAACCCATGATTTTTTCCGTTTAGGATTCTTAAAATAAACCCATTTTTTATCGCCAGTAATAATTTGATGCAAAACCGATTTTCTTTTGTGTCTTTGAAGCAAAATCTCTCAATTGTTTTTTCTGTTTTCCATCTGTCTTTCATTGAATTCATATGGCACCCATTTTCCACACTTCTGTATCTTTCCCATAGCTTTTAAACGGTCAGAAATTGTTTATTGGGCAACATCAACATTTCTGCCATTTGCTTTATATTCAAAGGATCCTCTTCATCCAATGTTGTATGTAATTCGGCGTCCTCGAACATTTTTGGTGGTCTTCCACATTCTTTATTTCTCACATCAGAATCATTATTTTTGAACCGTTTAAACCATCTTCTACACGTTGCTTCTGATAGAGCATGATCACCATATGTCTCGACAAGCATTCGATGTGACTTTTCTTCAAATGATAGAATCATCACCTTCTGCTACAAATTTCGACATTTTCAACACACTGATAAAATATGACGTTGCCTGTTCAATAACTTGATGTACACTAAATATGTTTCACAGATTTCTTAGCAAACAAACAAACAAAAATAAAGACTCGTTCACAACAAATGATCCCTGTCGAGACATTTGTATCTTGACCCTCACTTGTTCCATTCATATTCTATGCTTTTTTTTGTTGAGTTGAATGATTAATAGGATATTACGTTTACTTATGGTTCCATGAATGTGAGTGAAATATTCGGGTATTTTCAACCACCTTTATTCAAAGGAACTTGTAGAACCTGTTCAGCATGTGTTGTTTGGATGTCAAATGCAACCTTAGAACGTAGGTAGTGAAAAGTGAACCACTGTATTCGAAAACTAGCAAAGCTAATCAATTCTCTAATCTGGGACGAAAAATGGAGCTTAGAAAAAACTTCGAGTTTTGACAACCGAATTCAATTTTCATAACGTCAACTATGAGCAGCAGCTCTCAAGGCAGACAATTGTGCCGTTATTCGATGATCTGTCCTTCCTTTTAGCCAGGACAGAGGAACTGACAGCAGGAAATAAGGGCCGCCGATTTCTTCTCTTCCAACCGACATAAATCGTTCGAATATCTAATGTCTCGTGCCGGGCCCGCGTTTCAGTAATGCATAAACATGAATCACCCCGATTTTCCGAATTCGACGTATTTTCACGGATCTAATTTTCTCTGCCGCACAAACGGTTCACACTTCGCCGCAATTTGAGTGGTCTGGGAAAAGGGGATCCTGAGTTCGTGTTTTCGCTTGTTGGGCTTTCCATTCGGAATTAGCTGAATGTATGGCGACGTTTGGCGTTTTACAAAAAATAAATAAGATTTTCTTGACTTTAAACGTACTGAGAGCAATATTCAACGCAGGTTTTTCTGTATTCACACAATAGCATCTATTTATATTTCCTGGAAATATTGTTTTCCATTGATGTGCCTAAAATTTGTCGTATGCCACTGGACTATTGGACAGCAAATGGCAGAATTGTTGAATGTTGCACAACAAACAATTTCTGACCGTTTGAAAGCTATGGAAAAAATCTAAAAGTGTGGCAAATGGGTGCCACATGAATTGAATGAAAGACAGATGGAAAACCGACAAAAACTCTTGTGAAATTTTGCTTCAAAAGACACGAAAGAAAATCGGTTTTGCATCGGATTGTTCTGGTGATGAAGAATGAATTTATTTTATGAATCCTAAATGGATAAATTCATGAGTTAAATCCGGGACAACCATCAATATCGACTGCAAAACCAGATCGATTAGGCAAGAAGACA
The DNA here is from genome assembly GCA_030674115.1 of Micraspis discolor. Classification (NCBI taxonomy): domain Eukaryota; kingdom Metazoa; phylum Arthropoda; class Insecta; order Coleoptera; family Coccinellidae; genus Micraspis; species Micraspis discolor. Next base: position 10,935,597 of record JARTUT010001740.1, read on the forward strand.
ATGCTGTGTGTTTGGTGGGACCAGAAAAGTGTAGTGTACCATGAGCTCCTAAAACCTGGTGAAACCGTTAATACTGATCGCTATCGACAACACGTGATCAATTTGAACCATGCATTGATCGAGAAACGACCAGAATGGGCCAGAAGACACGGCAAGGTAATTTTGCTCCATGAATATGCACCTGCACACAAAGCAAAACCGGTTCAGGATATAATCAAAATATTAGGCTTGGAGCTGCTACCCCACCCGCCGTATTTACCAGACTTGGCTCCTTCCGACTACCACTTGTTTTCATTGATGGGACACGCATTGGCTGAGCAGCACTTTGACCTCTACGAGGATGACGAAAATTGGGTGCCTGGTTGGTTTGCTTTAAAGGACGAACAATTTTATTGGTGTGGTATCCACAAATTGCCAAAAAGATGGTCAAAATGTGTAGAAAACAATGGCCATTACTTTGAGGGTAATGGCTTTTTACTTTCCCATTAATAATTAGTGTTCATTTCATACCGGTATACCTGATAGATAGCTTGGGAAATGAATTCGCTTATTTGCGCAAGCTCCTGGCGGTTTTGAAGAGTAAAAACTTAGACCTGAACAATCTTATTAATCTGTCAACGAAATAAATCCCACTCGACTCTAATCCCATACATTCCATGAATCTTCTCACCCATTAGGTACCTACTTCCCAGAATAACAAATGAACAGAAATTGTTTCCGGGTATATCCTTCATTCGAACAAAGGAATTTATCATTTACATTTGGCTTACAGATTTAACATCGTCTTCAACTTCATTTTATTGCTTTGAAAGTGCCAATTTTCCACATCTGTTTTTATTCAACCCGTGAACAATTATAGGCATGGTTATTCGTTTGTGAGTCGTGGTTGTAAGAATCTTCTTCAGACTTGGGGACAATATGATTTCATTAATAACAATAACTAGCAAAAAAAAACTCATAAGCAGGCAAGGAATTTTCGGGATAGTGAGAATTAGTGCCAAAGATAGTTAGTTATTGGGTTCGACGAAATAATGAATGAATTTACTTATAAAATTATATTTCAACATCTTTTGCATCAGAAATGTATGGAAAATTTTTTTCGAAACAATAAATCTAATTGAACAATAGTATTTCATGTGCAGGGTGTAATTTTAACAATAAATTTTGCATAATCATCACAATGCAAAAGTCAAACAAACAAAAAATTTTAAGTATGGTAAACTGTAATATATTTTGTTGAACAGAGAACTAATTCTTATATTACTTTTGGAAATAATTTATTTTTTGTCTTTTCCCAACTTATTTTGTTCGTTGTCATTGGGGTTTTGATGTCAAATGATTGTAGAGTTGTCTCGTCAAATTTGGTTTTTTTTGCAGGCTTGAAATGGACTGATGTAAAACAGCCGAGTAAGATAGCCGAGTTTTGTACACCACTGGAATATTGGCCGGATAGCGATGCAAACAATTTTGATTCGCCGAGATCATTTGAGATTTTTCTATTTTCACGTTGGAATCTGGATACGGTACGTTCTTCACGACGATGGCCCATGATGAACCCATTACCAGCACTCATTCCATAGCACCCCCAGGTCGAATATGCTGAATGACGGACGAGTTTTCAATAAAAAAAAATCTTATCTGGTAAACTAAACATAGAATTGATGTCAAATTTGGCAATAGCGTCCACGAAGATAAACTGACAATTACTTCTTATGCCACATTTACTTGCACCCCCCAGGGGGGTCAGTAGATACTCAGCCTGATTATTAAAAATTCATAAAAAACCACTCAAACGTAAGAATGCTATCATACTCCCGCAGAATTATCTATATATTGACAAAAAAAAATAATTCAGTAATTATCTCTGACCCCATGGGGGCTAAAATAACGGCTTAATGATTATTCAAGCAGATACGTATATCTCAAGAACTAGACATAGAATCGACACGAAATTTGGTATTTATTCGTCTCTCTATATACACAGAATAATTTTATGACTCACTTCCACTTGCACAACTTGAGGGGGGCTAGCCGAGTTCCAGCCGAGGGGCACTGCCCAAAACGTTGCCAAATTACATCAGTCTATTTTTTAAACTGAACTCTGCACATCAAATACTATTGTACATTTTCTAATTTAAGAGGGAAATACTCATATTCAGTATATAATAATGATACAACTATAAGGAACAGTGGATTTATTTTATAGTGATACCGTTAGAATCAAAATAATTTTTAACAGTGATCATGCCAGTTATCCTAGTCGGTCCAGAACCTCAGAAGCAAAATTTAAGGTATTCTCAAATTAACAAGTTCGAAATCCCTTTATATACCCGCAAAAATTGAATAAAAAAATTAGTATGAGTTTCTTCAGAAAATGGCGAAAAATTAAAAAGACGTAATACGCCAGTGATACATACAGACAATGCTTTCTCAATTAGATATATTAGTTTCTTCAAAAAAGTAATCATGTTATATTCTGTAAAATACAAAGTGATAATGGGTGTTCAAGGAGGACCTCTAGAATAAATGTTTGGAGATGCCAGATGAAGTTAAAAATGCCAAATTTCAAATACCTCAGTATTTTGAGGGGACAAACTCCATATCATCATATCATTAAACTAATACGAAAAACAGTGATTTTCGTATTTTGTGGATTAATCCAACTCATGATAACTATCGCAGATTATTAATAGGTGTTGTGAAAGCCACAGCAAAAAAGTTCGTTCCAAGAGGTTTTCGGAACAATTATATTCCAGGTTGGTCGAAAGAATCCGATAATTTTTATAAGGACTATCTAAAATCACCATTCGTTGATAAATGTGTAAGGCTTAAGAATTCTATCAATACCAGCCGAAAAGAATAATGGGATAGTGTTGTATCACAAATGAATTTCACACATTCGAGTACTTGCCTACTCCCCTTGCCTCATCATCATAAAAATTGAACCAAGATTAATCGCTCGCCGCTTAGTTGATGTATCTGAATCAGTTGATATATCCCAATCTAAAATGAAGAATATGAAGAAAAAATTACACATATTCAGGAGATCAGCACCTACTTTAGAACATGTGTCGCATTCATTCAATATAGAATTGAGGGCTGCAAGTAAGTCTACCAAATCTCGAAAAGCAGCAGGTTTTGACGGAATTTATCCTGAATTCATTAAACATTTAGGAAAAAAGGCCTTGTCTTGGTTTTAAGGCTATTCAAGATGTTTGCACTTATTTCTTGGAATAGGTTATAAATTTTAAACAAATTTGATAGGTATATTTTGTATTCAGTTTTGTTTTGTGCTTTTGCCTTTTATTTTCAGATTCGATATGTGCAACTTGAAGAAGCCTCTGTGTTCATCAATAGAAGACCACTTTTGAAGAAAGAAGTCCCTCAAATACATTTCAGCTTATTTTTATACTGTACACGAAATATCACTTTTTTTACTGGGTTTTTTTTCCTAGGCTTTCATGTCATACGCCGAATTGTATGGCACCCCGTCACTAACCCCTGCTAACATTACACGCTCTATTGTTTGCTAGCCAAATAATTGTAACCCAAAACTTCAAAAGAATATATAATATATTTCAATGCGGAAGAGAAGAAATATTTACTGAGGTTTTTCCCTAAGTCGTTGTACTATACGCTGAATCGCATGGTACCTCATTACCTCAACCTCTCCGCAAACCATAAACTCACACTGGCATTATTGTTTCACAACTCATTTATTGTAAAGCTCGAGATCAAAAGGAAAATAAAAAGAAGCAAATTTCGAAGGAAATTTTTAGCTTTCTCCGGTAGAGGAATTCCCAATATTTTAGGATTCAGCAGAAATATGAGAAATTCCTAACAGAATTTCCTTCATCGCTACAGAAATGGTAATTTTGTTCCTCATCAGAGAGATTTATCATTGCTCTAAATGAGTTTGTATCTATTATTCTGAAGGCTAAAAAGAACAAAAACTAACAGACAGGCGAATGTAGCTTTGATAGTGCCATTTCCTATAACGTTAATTCCTCTATCAGGACTGCAGACATGCACTAATTGAAAACAGTTTTCAGTTCAGGTTCTAAAGATGGATATTCACGTTGAAACTTTGATCGTTTTCACTGAACACGGCAGATAAAGGATATATTGAGGATTCTGGTTTAAGTCGCACGAATTCCAGTTTCTGTAACTGGTGGAGCATAAGCACTAAGTTTTATTTGAGAACTGCATAAATGTGTAGAATCTTTCAATACTTCAATGAAGTAGAAACAATAATAAATTAATTTGAATCTGATATGAGAAATTTTCCATTATGGTGGATGCGCCATTTCAGAATTCCGTAACTGAATGTATTATTCAATAATAGCTACCGAATAATAAGGGTTGTAGTCAATCTCTTGTTGCAGATAACAAACAATACGAATAAAATTGGGGAAAATTAGGTGGATGTATACGATTTATTAACTTGGTTCTATTTGGTTGGATAAAATACCTAACGTTTATTACTAAGTAGGTACGTATATTACAACTGTTCGATGTGGGTGAAGTTAGCCCTTAGACTATATAAGATAGACAAAGCATTCCTTTGTAAAATGTCGATTTGTTTCAACTCCCTCATTGAAAGTCTCTTGTGAAACCACACCCTGCAACACCGCATAAAATGTTTTCGTACCCATCAATTTTCTAACTACTGAAATATCTATCTTATCTATTTGAAAATTGAACGTCGTTCAAATAATATTTCACAATTTTTACTTCTATTAGTTTAGAAAGGTTTTTCTGTATTATAATGACTTAGTGACTTAGTGATGATAAGTGACTTACGAAGCTACGCAATGGGATATCGGTCAGCTGTGAGATACAAGGGTTGCGTCTTATATTTCGAGATTGGACAACCCTAGTGTTGCAATCTCTATCGTGAAGCTTGACATTTTTTAAGTTGTATGTAGTCAGAACCTTTTAACATACGAGCGCTACTTACGTTCAGAGTGATTCTAAACTTCAATTTTTGGCGCTCTTGTTCACCCGAACAGAGTGCCTATCATTTTGCCCGAATGTCTGTAATTTTCGAATATCGAGCCGAAAATGGTCTCAATCGATTGGGTTCGACTCCCCGATGAAGAATCCGTGGCGAAAGTTGAGTCTGTCCGGCCGGTTGTATCCTCTTTAGCATCCAAAAGAGATGAGCTAAAGTTTTCATATTTTCAGAATAGGTTAATTGTCCAAATATCTCGGTCAAGCTTGTTATTGGGCTAAATCCGTCGGATGGTTCAGTAGTTATGGGCATCTGAAATTTTGTTTCCTCAATAACTACTAGAATATCCATCCGATCAAGTTGATACTTGAAATACTGTTGAGGGAGGTTGCAACAAAACGGCTCGCAAAATATCGCAGAAATCGTCACGCTAGAAAATTTTTTAAAAATTCCCAAAAAAAAGTTTTTTAATCCGCACTATCTCATAAGTTATTTTTCGGATTTCAATAAAAATTCGTGAATATATTGAGGTGATCGATATCTTACTTATCCTCAAATTTCATTGCCGAAGCTCTTTTCCATCTAAAGATATGATCATTTTTTTCATTTACTCAAGAGAGAAGAGAAATGACATACCTCCCGATGATTTTCTTTGAACGATGGCCATCACAGATCGATATTCGATTGACAAATGACGGGCTCATTAATCAGTGTCAGTTGGCGTAATATTAATCAAAATTTTTCATAACGGGAAATCATAGAGATAGAATTCAATCTCGGTGGCTGAAATAATATACGTTGTCAAAATTCAGAAAAGCACTGACGTAAGTTTTTAGGAAAAGGGAATTATAGCTTCCAACAAAACTTGGGGATAATTATGAATAGTTATTTTTAATTTGAGATATAGGTTTGTTCGTTCATTAGGCGTTCATATTTGCATCACATTGTCCCATAGTACGGGAAAAGACTATTGTTCACCTGATCAGAGTGCTTATATATTTGTTATGGTTTGAATATTTACTGGCAAGTAGCTCAACAAGAGCGCCAAAGCAATCTGACTTGACGTCAGTGCTTTCAAAATTTTTTTCTTTCCCATTAATAATTAGTATTTAATCTTCACAAAAAAAAACGCTCATTTAATATCGGTACACGGTAAGTTTATTTGACTATTGTACAAAGCGGACAATGTTAAAGTCACGACAATGGAAACAATAATGCATTAACTAACAGAGAACTAGTCTCTAGGTAGCATAGTACCTCCCTTCCTAATTATGTGAATTCCTAGTATCATGGAAATATGGGATAGCAAAGTATAATACATACATATTGGAGGATTCTAATATGTAACTCGCTTTTATGTTGTTTACAGTAACTTGAAAGATTTACCTAGCCTTAAAAATGGAATTACATTGTGAACATTTTCGTGCGATTATTTTTTACAACATTTGACGTAGATTAACTCAATAACAGTGCATCGATGAAGTTAATTCAATAGTTGGCGATGAAGCTCCATCAGGGACTAGTGTTTATCGATGGTTTGGTGAATCCAATCAGGTCGTAGTTCACTCCAAGACGAATTTCGTGAAGGTCGATCAAAATCAGCTGTTGTTACGAAAGCTATTGATGCTCTACGCCAACTGATATTCAAAGATCATCATGTGACCTTTTCCACACTTTTTTTTTTTCAGGCGCCTATTCGTTCCGAATACTGGCGATCATCCTGGATATGAGAGAACCAAGTTCTTAAGTTTTCAACCCATGATATACGTCTCCTTCCTGGTCCTCTCTTACCAGAGATTTTGCCTTGGAGACCAAAATTTAAAAGGCCATATTTATTTTCATTTCTCATAATATGTCCAAAATTTATTGATGGTGTTCATTACTTCTAAGCTTTTATTCATTCGTTTCAGTACTGATTTGTTGGTCACTTTAATCATCCCACTCTCAATATTCGCCTATTGAGCCACATTTCGAAAGCTTCAAGTCATCTTTCTGTTGCTTTCATTAATGTTCATGATTACAGTCCATAAAGTATTGAGAAAATGTGGCATCAGAGTAGTCTGATTTCAATGCTTATGTTTAGTCTATTACTTTTGAATACTTTTGCCCTTGCTTTGTCTATTTAAATAATCTCCTGTGAATGACTCTAATCCGCATTGATCATGGTTCCAAGGTAGGTGAACTGTGATACCCTTTCATAGGTTCATTATTGACTATCAGGTCGTACTTCCACCTGTTTCTTCACTAATTAGCATGAACTTAGTTTAATTGATATTTATTATCAAACCATATCGACTTAGGAGTTAGTGGTACCAGCATACATTCAATATTGCATGAACATTTGACCGTCAAAAAATTTTGGTCGCGTTAGATTTCACACAATTTTTCAATTGGTCAAAAAAAAGGTCGTGTCAATTGTTCGAAAGAAATGCTCTAAAATTATGTGCCCGAAAGTCGACTGTATGGGTCCAATAAAAGTTGCTCGCACACGAAGCACTTCCAAGCAACTGGTCGCCTGGTTCTTCGGAAAACTTAACAAGTCCCAATCGTACCACTATAACAACGCAGAAAAGTCAATTCTGAGTGGAGCATAACCATTTGTTTGCCAGTTGTCTTCCAAGAAATCAGTAAAACCAACCGCAGAAGACGGATCACCTTTCACCACGACAATGCTAGCTCTCACACGTAAGCTTTAACACTTTTCAATGTAAATAAAGGAATCTATTCTTATATAGTCTAAGAGATAGCCCATCAATTTTCAAACTCCTGAAATATCTATCTTATCTTATTATTCTTTTTATTAATTGAACGTCGTTCAAATAATATTTCACAATTTTTACTTCTATTAGTTTAGAAAGGTTTTTCTGTATTATAATGGCTAAGTGACTTACGAAGCTACGCAATGGGATATCGGCCAGCTGTGAGATACAAGGGTTGCGTCTTATATTTCGAGATTGGACAACCCTAGTGTTACAATCTCTATCGTGAAGTTTGACATTTTTGAAGTTGTATGTAGTCAGAACCTTTTGACATACGAGCGCTACTTACGTTCATAGTGATTCTAAACTTCAATTTTTAAAAAGTTTATTTGCCTATTGTACAAAGCGGACAATGTTAAAGTCACGACATTGGAAACAATAATGCATTAACTAACAGAGAACTAGTCTCTAGTTAGCATAGTACCTCCCTTCCTAATTATGTGAATTCTTAGTATTATGGAAATATGGGATAGCAAAGTATAATACATACATATTGGAGGATTCTAATATGTAACTCGCTATTATGTTGTTTACAGTAACTTGAAAGATTCACCTCGCCTTAAAAATGGAATCACATTGTGAACATTTTCGTGCGATTATTTTTTACAACATCTTTTTCTGGTGCCTATTCGTTCCAAATACTGGCGATCATCCTGGATATGAGAGAACCAAGTCCTTAAGTTTTCAACCCATGATATACGTCTCCTTCCTGGTCCTCTCTTACCATAGATTTTGCCTTGGAGACCAAAATTTAAAAGGCCATATTTATTTTCATTTCTCATAATATGTCCAAAATTTATTGATGGTGTTCATTACTTCTAAGCTTTTATTCATTCGTTTCAGTACTGATTTGTTGGTCACTTTAACCATCCCATTCTCAATATTCGCCTATTGAGCCATATTTCGAAAGCTTCAAGTCATCTTTCTGTTGCTTCCATTTATGTTCATGATTACAGTCCATAAAGTATTGAGAAAATGTGGTATCGGAGTAGTCTGATTTCAATGCTTATGTTTAGTCTATTACTTTTGAATACTTTAACCCTTGCTTTGTCTATTTGACTAATCTCCTGTGAATGACTCTAATCCTCATTGATCATGGTTCCAAGGTAGGTGAACTGTGATACCCTTTCATAGGTTCATTATTGACTATCAGGTCGTACCTTCCACCTGTTTCTTTACTAATTCGCATGAACTTAGTTTAATTGATATTTATTTTAAATCGTATCGACTTAGGAGTTAGCGGTACCAGCATACATTCAATATTGCATGAACATTTGACCGTCAAAAAACTTTGTTCGCGTTAAATTCTACACAATTTTTCAATTGGTCAAAAAAAAGCTCGTGTCAATTGGTCGAAAGAAATGCTCCAAAAATATGTGCCCGAAAGTAAACAGCAGTCGACTGTATGGGTCCAACAAAAGTTGCTCGCACACGAAGCACTTCCAAGCAACTGGTCGCCTGATTCTTCGGAAAAACTTGACAAGTCCCAATCGTACCACTAGAACATCGCAGAACAGTCAATTCTGAGTGGTACATAACCATTTGTTTGCCAGTTGTCATCCAAGAAATCAGTAAAACCAACCGCAGAAGACGGATCAACTTTCACCAGGACAATGCTAGCTCTCACACGTCGGCTCTAACAACTGCATTTTTGAGCACTCATAACATCGACTTAAGCCATCTGCCGTATAGTCCTGACTTGGCATCGAATGACTTCATTTTATTCCCGTACATAAAAAATAAAATAAGAGATCAACGTATTTCAACACCTGAAGAAGCGGTTGATGCGTTCAGAATGCATGTTTTCGAGATACGTCAGAGTGGCAAAAGTGCTCCGACAATTGGTTCAAACACATGCAAAAGTGTAAAGATCATAATGGGGAATATTTTGTTAAACAATAAAGCGATTTTCGATTGTTAATATTTGTTTTTGTTCCCTTATCTCGAAATATAAAAACCCTCCTATCTTCGTTTTAATTATTCCTTTCTCGTTAAATACTACTGAAAACTGGTGGGAGCAGGTGCTCCTGAAAAACCGCCCCAAAATAATTAAACATACGAAAGTTCTGTGAAAGAGATAAAAACCACTTCAATAAAATCAACAATATATTCCGTTGGAAAAAATCAGTTCAGAGAAGAAAAACTAAGCAAGGCAAGATGTTCACATTTTCTCGTCAGACGTTCAGGATATTCGTGCTCTAAGAGCTTCATCACTTCAGGCTAGGTGGAACATTCGGTAATGTTTTCTTTACCGGAGGCAGATACGTTTTTCTCCCATTACGTTTCTATCTTTGGGATAGCGGCGGCATAGAATTCGAGAGCTTTTGCCCTGATGCAATCTGACACGATACGATACGATCTACCCTAACACTGAAAAATAGGTCGCAATATTTATTCTTCAAATCAGGTTCTATTAGGAGTTTTTATCAGTCTTATTTTTCAGTTATTATTTCTACAGATTGGTGCATTATTTTATTATCAACATATAGCGTTAAAAAATGTGGAGTAGCATTAACTTGAGGTCTAATGCTTCTGAATGCTTGTTTCAAAGTCGTTTCCCGGATCCTCGAACTATGTGATAGAAAATAAGTAGAAAAGCAGTGACATGAGGTCAGTGGCTGCAGAGATATCTTCTGTCGTTTTCAAGCTGAAAAGCAGCTTTTAAAAGAGCTTAAACTTTCACTAATAAATGTCAAATAGACAGACTCCGGAAGCTAGATGAAATTAGCATTTATCAGTGGTTTGAAGAATTTTTCAGATAATTTCGAAAAACTGGGCTCCAAACTTCACACAACCCAATTGATGGTGCACTTATGGGATTGAGAGTGATATTCATGAATGTCAACATGTTAGATTTGTCGAATGAAATACATGTTGAAAATGCAAGAAAAATTTGGACATCAGCGTGGAACCGTTTCACGGAATTTCTCCTAGCAAGAAACTCCAGACTCCAGAAAGATTAACAGAAATATTAAAGGGCTATGCTTAATGATGGAAAAAAGGGGAAGGTTATAAAGAATCAACTGTATAGTCTTTATGGAATATCACGGCTTAGATGATTCAAGATAAACTTTTCTAAAGAAATATAATAAATCCATTCCAAGGCTTAATTTTCAAATAGGAAAATTGAGCTCTTTCACCGACACAGTTTTTTAGAATGGTACTATAAAAATAAAATGGGTTGGGAAAAAATTGTTTCTATACAGGGTGAGTCTTTGACCACTGCGTTAATATTAACCATAGGTTCTTGAGATCAATAGATACCATTTTTCCCATACCGTTTTTCCATATTCAGCTGATGTCTTTTATGCAATTTAACCAATCTGTTCAGTAGTAGTGAGAAACCCACAAGAAATGGAATAAATCTACTGTGCCAAAATTGATGACTGTTCTCAAAAACCTACAAGAGATCATTTCAATTGATATGTCGTTTGAATATTACAGGTGAAAATGCAATTTTTTTATGAAATTTCAACACCCTACATCTTTTGAACAGGGCCTAATTTGGAAAAATGTTATAGGAAGAAAATGTTTCTTTTGACGTCAATAATCTATGGTTAAAATTACGCAGTGATCAAAGACACACTCTGTAAATGCTCCCTCTAATTGGCTATTTGCTCAACTCATTATATTCAAAAAGAATGGGATCTTCTGGAAAACTTCACTCGTTTAACCCAATATTTTCCAAAATCTACCTAGGTGGTTGGAAAAACTCATCTAATAATGAGAGCTTAGTAAAAAATAAAGAAAACGAAGATTTATCTGTTGTTGTATATACTCTCAAGTCATGAAAAAAAGATCGAAAAATCCAAACATTAGAACTAACTGACTTTTATGGCTATATACTCGAACTGGGAAACAGGAATTTGGCACAAAAACATGCTTGTAGGAATAAATTCAGTATCGAAATGAAAACAACATCTGCAGATACTATTGGAGTCCCAAAAAGTTTAAATTAACTTTTCCATAGTTTGTCGGCCATTTCATAAGGACCAAAAAAAAAGTTGATGGACAAGAATACCATGGACAGTCCCTCGCGATAGAGGGCCATAAAATATGAAAAAACCATTATTGAATATTATATTATATTAGTTATCTAAAAACTATTGTGATATTTGGATTTTGTATGATGCAAAACCTCCGTTTACCACATTCTGTGCAATTCTTACCTCTTTATTCAAGGTTATTAAAAAAAAGCCAAATTGATGACAATTAATTTTAGCACCCTGTATTTCTTAAAGGAAACAGTTTCATAAATATACTCATAATACGTTTTTTTCATATTTTAAGGCCTTCTATCGCGTGGCACTAGGCATGGTACTTTTTGCCTTGACACCTTCTATATTATAGTAATTTGGCATGGCTTCCTCCTGCCAAAAACGGCTGTGTGCCAAATTTCAGGAATCTATCCCGTATGCTGACAAACGTTTAATGCTCGATTATTTTGATAACCCTGTATATTTTTCAAGCTATAGTTGTAGGGTTTGTTGTGTGCAATTAAAATTGCCAATCCTGATAAACTGTCAGTTATTCCTCGACATAACGAAAAATTTTCTTTGATCCTCAATGGCCACCCCAAATGTCAATTCTTTTTAAATAAACTCTCTGAATCTATGGTTCCAGCGTTCATCCTGATGAGAAATTCAAAAGCACACCAGAAAAGTGAAAATCCATGGCTCAGCTCGCATGTTAACAAGATCGGAGGCGACGCAGCTGTTCCTCATTTGTTTACATCGCTTCAAGTAGCCGGTAAACAATGTCAGGACACTTTTGTGTTTTATCACATTGGCTGAAAACAGTACAACAAACTCCACTTACTGGGTCTATATTGCCTGCAGTCTGTATCTGAAAGGAAGGACGCAAAGCGTTGCTCTCAAACCCCCGCCCGTCAAGCTGCTGCTGCTGCCATCGTAGTCGCTGTGCAGTAATCAATAGGCTCTCCTCTTCGGTGCTCGCTGCTCTCAGTGTTCTGCTCTACTCCTTTCAGGACTCGTCGTGTGCTTAGCGTTCGTTGCTTTACCCTAGTCGTGTCGTGCCAGTGCCACAAATCAGAGTCGCTGTCAAGTTTTCTTTAGGGATCCCCGTACTAGATATCAACAGAAAGGTCAGTGGGATTCAAATCTTATCTTATCGATTTCGGTACCTATAATTTTTCATATTTTTGGAATTAAATTTTGGATTTCCTTGGAAGTCGGATATGCATTGTTTATTTTTCATTTGTAGTTATTTTACTTTCAGAGATCGTAGGAGTTTTTGCATTTATCTTTCCTGCAATTTTTAACGGGAAGGTGAAAAGGATAAGTCGATTCGTGATCTCACTTTCTTGAAAAGCCTGTAAGCCTGAAACTCTTCAAATGATATCTCTATTTGTTTCGTGTGATATTTCGTTGAGAAAATATGCTCTGCTTTTTTTATTTCAGGAAATAAACTATAGAAAACTATAGAGAACTATAAAAATCTTCAGAATGAAAACAAAATTATCTATTCTAATAATCTATAGGTACATACACACTATCTTGTTCTAGCGAAAAACTAGTAGAACAGCGTGCTATCTCGTATTGCCCAAATGTTTCAATTAGATTGGTTCGACTTCCAGATGAAGAATTCGGGGTCAAACTCAAGTATATCTCGCCATCCGGCCATATACATATACATCCGAAGGAGATGAACCAAAGTTTCCATATTTCCAGAATAGTTTAATGGTCCAAATTTCTTAGTAAGATCCATTTTTGGGCCAAATCCGTCGAATGGTTCTGCAGTTGCGAGAATGCGTAAATTTGATTTCCTCGATAAATTCTAGAATATCCATCTGATCAATTTGAAATTTTAAATGAGATAGAAATGAAAAGATGGATGCATGCTTATACAGGGTGAGTCTTTGACCACTGCGTTAATTTTAACCATAGGTTCTTGAGATCAAAAGAAACACTTTTTCCATTACGGTTTTTCTATATTCAGCTGCGTTGAAAAGTTATAAGCATTTTAAGTTTTCACATTGGGCAAATACCCCTCTGTAGTCCAGTTCAGTTTGAATGAAAATTACCTTCCACAGCATCCACTATTGAATCTGAATTATTTAAAAACATTATTTTCCCTCTAAGAAATGATTCACTCACTCATGTTTCATCCGATGAGGTCCATATCCAGAAAGAAGATACAAAATACTTATTTTCTGGTAAAAAAAATTCAACACCATAAACATAGATTTTTGTTGTTCTACTATATTTTCTTTCTACTTCAAGATTATAAACCATGCCTTGCTAGTGAGAAATTCCAAAAAAACCTCAGAATTATTGGGTGTTATCATCATACATTTGTAATTTTCTTCTTAAAATTTCCAAATCATGATAACCATCATTTCTATGAATACTTCCAAGGCAAGAGGTTGTCACTGTGCTTTTTTTTTCACGCAAAGCCAGAAAAAATCATCTATGATTTTCCAAACACTGATATTTCTGAAGTTTCTTCTCCTTGACAGAGACCAGTGAACAGGTATTTTCTGTACTGAATCCCAATAACAATTTACCTAGATAGATTACAAGTATTTCCAGATTTAGGTGTGCAATTATACTTTCTTGAAGAAATACCTAAATTTGATTTTGAAAAATCAACTAGGTGTTCTTTGATAAAAATTTTTGTTAAATCATTAATATGAATCTATTCTGTTTAGACTAAAATTACTGATTACTGATTTGTATAATCAGAGTATCTGTTTTAATTACGTAAACAAGAACATACATATTGAATAATGGTTATACATAGATTATGTCAAATTTCAATACCTTACCATAGAATATTAATTTATTACCGAACCCCAGGAGAGAAAAAATTAATATTTGCAATGTTTTTTTAAATGAAAGATAATATCTGTAACTATTATTGATCTTTAGTTATAATTTTCCTCAGAATAATTAGAGTGAATTACTATCACATTAAAATATTATAACGTCTCTGTGGTGGGTAGTTCCAAATAAAAAAGTGTTCTGTGGTTCCTTGTTGTTTTGATTCTGTTTGAAACTGTCAAAAGTTATCTGTATCTTCAAAAAAAAAGTGGAAAATTTTTTAGGGATAATATCGATAGTTTTAAATTATTCAATTCAGTATGAAATGATTATGGTCATAAAATGCATTCTATTCAAATTTTTCTTGTTTATGAGCTTAAAGCTTCCAGTTTCAATATTGATTGAATTTTAATTAACCCTGCATCATAACAAACATTCAGAAATATTAAAACTAAGTCAAATTCTATTATCTCTTAAGTTTGTGAACAAGGTTGAATCGGTGTATGAAATAAAGATAATAAAGGTATAAAACAAATCTAGGAGTCTGGGTTCGAAGTTTTTAAAACTCATATGAGCTCAATTTGCAGCATTCCTATGTTAGAATAGATATAATTTGATGAACCCTGAAAGTCTGAAGCTATAAAAACCAGCTCTTCATAAAGACAAGTCTTCAATTTAACAGGTCCTGACAGAAAATACTTTACCTATTTCAACGGTCAAAATATACCGAAGAGTGATGAGATTATTCTGGATTAAATATTAAACAAGGTGCTAGACATCATTAACAATGAATACAGCAAATGGCAATTTAGATTTTGTGGTGAATGTAAGACAAAAATTGTTCAGTGGTTAATTTCATCTATAGTGTTTAGTGGTGGAACCATAGACTGGAGAGATTTCCCCAACCTTTTGTAGAAATATTTAATAAAGACATAAAATATGGCAACATTGAACAAATCTGATTATTGAATCATTTCAGCACAGAGTTGGATTTGGGAAAATCAGAAAATTTGGACAAAATTATATCGATTCAATTCCTTTCAACTTCAAATATCTAAGAATGGTGCAATTTAGGAGAAAAGATGAGGAATGATTTTATATGCAAAAAAGACTAATGATTCTGTAGAGTAGTAGTGAGAAACCCACAAGAAGTGGAATAAATCTATTGATGCCAAAATATGCACGAGTGTTATCAAAAACCTTCTACAAGAGATCATTTCAATTGATATTGTCGTTTGAATATTACAGGTGAAAATGCATTATTTTTATGAAATTTCAACACCCTATATCTTTTGAACGGGGCCAAATTTGGAAAAATGTTATAGGAAGAAAATGTTTCTTTTGACGTCAAGAATCTATGGTTAAAATTAACGCAGTGGTTAAAGACTCACCCTGTATATGTCATTTGAGGTTGTGAGAATTGCAACCAAAAATCGTGCTCTGAGAAAGTTTAATGTAACGCTAACTATATGAAATGATTCATACTCCTTAGGGTCTGGTAGTGGTTTCAGAAGATTCGATTCCGAAGAATCATCGCTTTTGTATAATTTGGACTTAAATCTAAGACATTTCAAAATACAAGTGCTTACTGGAAGGAACATGTTCTAAATGGTTTTCGATGTGTATATACCTACTTTCGGTTGGTTCTCAAGAGAAGAAATTTGAGCTTCGAACAAAACTGAAGAAAAATTATGAGTGGTTATTTGTAATTTGAGATATAGATTTGTTCATTCATCGTGGCGTTTGTATTAGTAGAATACTGTTCTAGAGAACACTTTAAAACAATCGCGCAATTTCTCCTGACCCTAAGTCACAGATTTTCAGCACTTGTTATCTTCAGTTATAAAAAATGTTGGAAAGCAGTGACATAATATCAAAAGCATCTTGCATCTTTCATCTTAAATCTTTTCCTGAACTGTGGAATAATCTTCTTGTAGCCTGTCTATTTCACACTTATTAGTGAAAATTTAGAAATTTCCCGAACCTGTCAGCTTCTTTAGAAGCAGAAGATGTCTGTTGAAACGCTGGGAAGAATTAAAAATTTCTCGTCAACAACCAGATTTGAGTTGGTCATTGAATGCCGTTCAAGGATTTTTTGTTTCACTTGGAATATGGATTGACTTTCCTACAAACGATGTGAAATATGATAGATTCTGAAGAAGAACTAACATGTTGAGAATTTATCAATAATCCGATTTCATGCTAAGTTGTGTGAAATAAACATCGAGTACGCAAAGGAATTTGCGTATTTAAATTCGAAATTCGGAAACCTTTGAGCTCATTTTCGTAAATCAAACTAATTCACGATAAGAGATAAGAATTTGAGCTGTGATTCGTTTCGCTTATCTCTACCGGACCGAGTCCAAAAAATAACTGTTGAAATTATTTGCAATGATTTCTTCATCTTTGTCAACTTTTATCTCCTTAGGTGTGTTTGCTTCTGCCTTTATTCTATTCGCAATTGACCATAGAGTTGTCGACTTGTTCTTTGAATTTCAGATTTTTTTGGTAGAACATTGACTTCTTCTCGGTCAGAATCTTCTGGGATGCAACTTTTGCTTCTCTATGTTGTCCAATTGTCCAATTTTCTCTTGTATTCTTGAATATCAGGATCGGTAATGTCATATTCTGAAATAGTGTAGTGTTATGAAAATTATTCCAAATTTTATTAGCATCACTGGCCCCATAAATCTTAGTTTACTCTGCACTACTTACCCTCTTTTTAATCTTCCTTATTGTGATAGTTTTATATTTTTCTGTATATTTGTTCAACCAACTTTTTACAGGTAAATCTGATACTCTAGCAACATAATCCTTATTGTTTTTAAAAAGATGTTGTCGGCAAGAAATTTTGAGGTTTTAGTGACTTTTATATAATTATCGATTAACGGATATGAATTGTATGAGCTCAATAAGGAATACAAAAGCCTACCTGTGGAGTTGCCATTAATTATCTTCAGAGATATAGCAAATTGGAACTATTTTATGAACCCTGTATACTAACATTAAGTATCACATTCAACAGTTTTAGCCTCGAGAAGAGATCATGAATAAGATGAAATTATTTCAGAAAAAATGCAGTTAACATTTATCGTCTGGTATTTTCGTCCATTTTGATTTTCAATCTGTTATTTGGTCACATCCTTTTTTGTACAACAGGAATGATCCACGAAGCTCTCTTTGCGAATAGCCTAAAACCAACTCGATGCAAATCAATATCTATCTGACAGATCCCCGATCCCCAGAAAAGAATGATAGACATTTATAACAGCATGTTATCCGTGGACCTTTGTCATTTCAAATATATCGACATCGCTGCCAATAAGAGATGCGCCATATTCGAAATGGCGTGAATTTATTGTTGTGAATATAGAGTTACATTTTTCTGAAGATGGTTTCCAATATACATACTCAGCAGCGGTGGCTTTACCCATTGCGAGGGTCCAATCAGCAGGTCTTTGCGAGTCCTTTTCTACTTCGTGAACAATGTGTTTTCTATGATGTATCGATTTCTTCTAGTCTCTAGACATGTCACTACTTTTGTTAATGAATACGATAGTATCTGAAGATCCACGTTGGTAATCAAGAATAACGATTCAACAGCTCATTCTAAACCCTTCCGATCTATACTCTGTTCAATATTGGGATCCATGCATAGAATAGATGCAGCAACTGTTTTCTATGATGTATCGATTACTTTTTTGGTTGATGAATACGATATTATTTGAAGACTCTTTAGATCTACTCCATTCAATATTGGGATCCATACATAGATGCAGCAACTTTTCAGTTTATGATTATTGTTCCTTGTTGACGAAAATTCTTGATGACGAAACTCTGGTAGAATTATTATTTCGTCGATTTCCTCCATCTCTTATTGTTTTTGCTACCAACGTTTCGACAGATATCTCATGTCGTTTTTAAGGCAAGAAAAGTGGCAATATTATAAAATTTTTCAATTTTCATTAAGTGTCGAATTGACAGAACTTTGAAATCTAGATCACATTTGTACTTATATGTGGTTTGAAGACTTATTCAAGTTATTTCGAACAATTGGCCACCAAAGTTCCGATAGCTCAATTGATGGTGCACTTATGGGATGAATCCCGCTCTGAAGAGCGATATCGATGATTTTTATCCTCCTATTTTGGACCAACTTGGATCTATCGGTGTCTAACACTTGAGGCAACTACTGATGTTCTTTCATAATGAAATTTCAATTGGCCAAAGCATAAATCACTTCCATTTACTTACACAAGTTTCATTAAATCAAAAAGTGCTGTGACAATTTCACTCATATATAAAATCATCTTATACAATTGCAAATTAAACAATCATCAGATGGTTTTCAACCAAGCTTTGTATGTTTTCCAACACATTAACATATATTTTAATATCTCTATTTCAAACCGCACTCAAAAAGTTAACTTGATGGATTCAGGTACTGACAAACTCCGAAATTGCCCGGAGAGTGGGTTTTAAAATAACGTTAATTTTAAGAACCCAGATGTGAGAGAGTAATTGACGTTGATGAGTTGAAATTTGAGACTGCATACTCCAACTCATTAGTGGGAACGATATGTGAGAGTAAGGAATAAAGAATATGAGGTTTGGACATGGCTTTCTCATGGTTTACGTTACGAAAATATTATTAGAAACCAATGACTTGGATTTGTTTCTTATGCATCATATTATGTCCTGCGTTTTCAGATTTTTCGACTCGGACAAAAAATTGAAATGATTTTCAACTATTTATGTGCAATACTTTTTCATAAGAATCACCACATAGGTTTATGACACAGACATTCCACGACATCAAATTTTTTTTGACAATCTTCATACAAACCAGATAAAAAACCTCAAGTCGCTACATCTTCCAATTTTGTTTGAATTTTTTATATTCGGAATCATATGCTTTCAATTTCAGGATATTCATAACTTGGCAAGCTGAAAATTGAGTTAACGTCCATTTATTTCCATGAAATTAAATTAAAAATGCAACACATCTCACATGCAAAAAATTTCAAATTTTGTAGATCAACATTAGGTTATGTAAGGTACGTTTTTTCTATAGTTTCAAATGTCCAAGTTGCCTGATTCATGCAAATTTGGTCACAGCTTCGTTGTTTTGAATGAGATATTTTTGCTTTTTTATGATCCTCAATAAATATACCTTTGGCCCTCTATATTTATCTTCAACGGTTTTTGAGTTATTATTTATTTTTGGTAATTTTAGATCAAATTCGACTATTCGCATAATGTTTGAGATTTCAGTTCGAGATTTAATATGACTAGATAATATTTTGATATGCGCCAATGTTTTCGATTTTTAATTGTCAGTTATACAAAGTGGTAAGAAAATTACCATTTGCCAACGCAGATAACTTGAAATCCAAACAATTGGGAATTGGATAGGAAGATTGTTGAATGTGTTGTTCTCATTCTTAAAATGAAAATACATATTGGGCGTCTAATTAATAAGTTTTTTACTATTCGGTGAGTTGTCGAATGGTAATATTTTGTTTACCACTTTCTATAACTGACAACTGAGATTCGAAAACAGTAGCGCAAACTATTATCTATGATTATGACAAATTTAAGAATAATTAAAACTCTGATACCGTCTAGATAGGCGCTGGGAAGTTAAAGTGAATTTATTTAGTTCTTCATGGAGAATCATGAAAAATCGAAATACAGGCTGTTTCATTTGAAATAACACAACTACTTACATATTTACATACATCTGTCAACACAGTTTCTAATTTCAAAAATGTATCTTACATAACCTTATGTTGATCTACAAAAACTCAAATCTGTCGCATTTCTGAATATTTTAATAGGCCACCCATCTTGAACACCCGATATACACTCTATTGTATTTAATATTGTTTACAGTGTTTTATTATATGCTTCTTACTGTCGTAAGCTGGAACTGCTTTGATTTTTATAAATAAGATATAAAAGGAATTGGCCAAATAAAAATGTTGTATCAATTTTATAATCCTTATTTTAAGTGTACAAAAAGTATGATTTTAGTTTTCTTGAATATAGAGTATTCTAGTTACTGTATATTGATTCCAATTATTATCATTCAATAATCAATTTTTTTAGGTCGAAAAACTATAGTTTAATTCACTCAATCTTTTCGACTTCGCCGTTGAATTTTTGTATTTCTTCACCATTGGGTCTTACATATTCTGAAAAACCCATAAAGATTTATCGCTTGATAAACTATTTTTTCAAGCTATTTAATACACCGAAATATGCCACAAATTGGGCAAAAACTCAAGTTGTCGAGTTATTGGGATTCATGTGAGAAAAACGGTGAAAAGGGGACTCACATTGTTCTCAATATTTCCGCAGAAAAATTTTTCTTTATTAAAATTAACAATATTCAATTCTGCTAATACGTACTATCAAAAGATAGTTTGCAGAATGTACCTAAAATTTACAGGGTGTTTGTGAGGAGTTCAATTCATCGTAACTCAAGATTTCTGCTGAAATATTAAAAAAATGCGAGTTCTCTTCGACAATTTTCAACATAAATCACAATTGTTGTTGTGTTTTTGCCCCAGTCATGACATATTTTTGAAATTGTCGTTAAATTAGGTAGGTATCTTATGATGGCATAATTTATTTGGTGTGCCATTTGAACTCAAAGTAGTGGTCAGCTTTCTGTATAACCGGAAGCTGTAAAGGTCTGAACATATTTTGGAAAAAAAGATGATTACCTCAAATCGCAACGTATAATCAAGTGAACAACCCTCTATACTCGTTATAATACTATCTTCTATTCCAAACTGTCGCATTCGCCATTTTGATGGTATCCTCGTTCGCGAAAATTTGAATTTAGTCATAGTATAAGAGTCAGAGAAATTTGAAATGTATTACAGAAATAAATTCGAAACAAAATATTTTTAAAAATTTTTTCCCCCTTTCTTTCCCTCTGGTGGAATAGCGAATCATCCTTGTTTTGTATTGAACTACCAGGATATCATACTGAAAAGTAAAATTATTTTCAGAATTTTCCATTATTAGTCCATCTTTTCGCAGATTTCAAATTGGACGGAATCGAGTAGGTTTAAATTTTACGATAAAAAGTATTCACATAATATGGAATTCAGAAACTAAAACTTCTCCGAACGAAGTTTGTCTGAAATTCATTTAATCTTCCTCGTCATCATTGACACCCGCTTATATTCGTAGGGTTATTTATACTATACATTCGTTGACGTCTGAAAGTTGATGGTTCATTATAACGTCTTACATTTGTTACATTCGTAGTTTCATTTCTCATGAAAGAGCCTCCAACTCAGCTCGAATTTCTCATAGAAGTCCGTGTGATGAGGAAACTTCTTGTAATTGGATATTTCTATCATATTTCAACTTTCCTTCGTGGAATGGTGATGAAGAATATTCCTTTCAGGAAGAGTTTCCAAACTTTCGAGAGAAGCTTTCCACTTAAGCTTCCTTATTCTATAGATAAAAGAATATGGATATAATCTTCTGTTGAAGTTTGACATTAAGTATCCAGAAAGGGTTCGTCATGGTCCTACTTTTCGTATAGGTATTGGAATACTTAAGAAATAGCAAATAACCCCTTCTGTAATGTTGGCATTGATTAGACGCCTGCTGTTAGAGAATTGTTAACCACACAAATTTCATCAAGAAATGCAAACAATTATTAGCAACGAGATTTGAAGAATGAACGAATAAAAATACATTGATGTTCTTCGAAATTTTGTTGGAATTCTTATGGAAAGACGAAAGACTTTAAAAATATTATTTTCATTTCACAGGCTTCATTCTCATAATATCATATTAGATTTACGACTTTCATTACATTCAGTATATATCATTGGGGGCTTCAAGCATAAGCTTATTCAGGTAACTCTTGTAAGACACATTTGATATTTTGGGTCATTAAACATAATTCTTTTATCTTCAGAAATGCTCGAAGTTTCCAGATACTGGGAAATATCTTTTTTTTCCTCTATAAAGAAGGTGGAATTTAACATCCAATACTCATACCATAAGATGGACACTTCAATGAAACATTTTCCTCGAGGTAATACGCCGAAAATGAGGAATCGGAGAGTGCATATTCGTCATCTTGCTTTGGCTCCATTTTTTCCGCACAGAATCAAGCAAATCGACTTCTACAACCTTTCGTTACGAATTTTCAACTAGACGTTGTTTATAAAATAAAAGCTACTTATCCTGCTTTAGCTGAGGATCACGGCTGTCGGGGATGCCATAATTTAATGAGGATGCTATCAAATGTAATGATAAGGAAAATTCTAAAATATATCCAGTTTCCTCTTGTGAACAAGACAGTTAAAAAAATGTTATATATATATAGGGGTTAAAAAGGGTTATAGATATGGTGCAGGGTGCAACAAAAACTTCCGAAAATGCATATAAATTTGGTAAAAGTGAAACGAAAATTGGCCTGGTTCCGGATTTTGAGAGAATGAATTTGTTCCATAAAGATCTTTGAATTATACAGGGTGAGTCTTAGACCACTGCATTAATTTTAACGCAGTGACGTCAAAAGAAACATTTTCTTCCTATAACATTTTTCCAAATTTGGCCCCGTTCAAAAGATATAGGGTGTTGAAATTTCATAAAAAAATTGCATTTTCACCTGTAATATTCAAACTACAATATCAATTGAAATGATCGTTTGTAGAAGGTTTTTGATAACAGTAATGCATATTTTGGCTCAATAGATTCAGACCATTTCTTGTGGGTTTCTCACCACTACTGTACAGATTGGTTGAAAAACAAATGTCATGATGATCATACGTCATCTTTTTTCCTAAATTGCACAATTTTAGAGATATTTGAAGTTGAAAGGAATTGAATCGATATAATCATCCGATGAAACATGAGTGAGTGAATCATTTCCTAGAGAAATTATATTTTTTTTAAATAATTCAGATTCAACAGTGGATGCTGTGGAAGGTAATTTTCATTCAAACTAAACTGGACTACAGAGGGGTATTTGCCCAATGTGAAAACTTAAAATGCTTATAACTTTTTAAAGCAGATGAATATGGGAAAACGGTATAGGAAAAAAAACCTATGGTTAAAATTGACGCAGTGGTCAAAGACTCACCCTGTATAGTTGAAATAGAAAGATGGGTCACAACCTTTCGGTATTTTCTGT
The DNA here is from genome assembly GCA_030674115.1 of Micraspis discolor. NCBI lineage: Eukaryota > Metazoa > Arthropoda > Insecta > Coleoptera > Coccinellidae > Micraspis > Micraspis discolor. Next base: position 10,959,264 of record JARTUT010001740.1, read on the forward strand.
TTACTCTAATGGTTTAGTGAAATATTTTCCAAAAAGGCCGTATCATTCAATTATTCTAATATAATCATGCCAGATATTGGAAAATGCCTGAATAATCCTCCCAATAATTTGCCTTTATCAAAAATTTCACGTTCCCAATAGGACCGTTGAGGCATGTATTTGTAGCATATATTAGTAAAATTAAATTATCTATTATTGTGAATGTTTGCATTGTGAAAAATAATTCACTTTCAGCTCTCTGATCAATACTAAAACCATCAGAATCATCTAGCTTTTGTATTCATTCCTCATCAAAAGCCCTATAATATAATGAAATGTATTTATTTAACCCTGCAAACTCGAACGACCTAACTATTTCATTAATGAAAAAGTGGAGTTTCATAAATATTCTCAGCGATATATTTTTATGAAATTATCCCTGCGTGAATGGCATTGGTAAAGTGTACATCAATGGCAACTATCGATAAAAACGAGCAGATAATTTCGAGTGTAGACGGCAGATAGATTTCCGCAACCAATCAAACATCATCTCGCTTCACAGTTCTCACTTCGTACCAAATTGGATTCTGCCTCTATCTGAACGTTCAACGAGAAAACTTCACTCAGAAGGGTGATTGACACACTTGGTTAGTTGTTCCCCCTTTTGATGACCAAACAAAATGTGTTGCGAACATTCTCGGTGTTGAATTTTTCAGTAGTGAAGAAAATCCAGTATAAATCGATTTAAATGAACATTCTCGGTGTTGAATTTTTCAGTAGTGAAGAAAATCCAGTATAAATCGATTATAAATGACTATCCCACCTATTCATCTTGCGCACTGCTTGTATTATTTGTTGATTTGTGACAAGTGATGCAAAGAGAGCCATGAATAAACAAACTTTAAATGGAAAATAGCCATGATTTTACAAATTTTTTTGGTGTCGACGTAATAATTTAATATTAGTGAATATGACAAATTTGAGGATGAGTAAGATATCGGTAACCTCAATATATATACGGATTTTTATTTAAATCTAAATGAAGTCTTAGGAGATATTGAGTGTTGAAAATTTTATTTTTGGGAATTTTCTAGCGGATGATTCCTGCGAAATTTTGCAAGCCGTTTCATTTCAGCCTCCCTCAATAACATTCCAAGTATCAACTCGATCGGATAGATATTCTAGTAGTTATTGAGGAAACAAAATTTCAGATGCTCATAACTACTGAACCATCCGACGGATTTGGCCCAGTAACGAACTTGACCGAGATATTTGGACAATTAACCTATTCTGAAAATATGAAAACTCTAGCTGATTCCTTTTGGATGCTAGAGAGGATACGGTCGGACGGCCGGCCGGACAGACTCAACTTTCGCCACGAATTCTTCATCAGGGAGTCGAACCCAATCGATTGAGACCATTTTCGGCTCGATATTCCAAAATTACAGACATTCGGGCAAAATAATAGGCACTCTTTTCGGGTGAACAAGAGCGCCAAAAAGGTGCCTGTCGTGAAAGAAGATCTTTTCAAATAGATTGTCTGGGTAACTATAAACCCCTCGGAATGTACTAAATTTCTTGGGATCCATATGGATCGAAGTCTTAGTTGGTTGACCCATGTTGACATTCTGTTTGAAAAAATAGATAATGCTTATTGCTCTGTAAATAGGCTAAAAACCACCTTACCGTCTAGTTCTCCAGTTCTCTTGGTGGATATTATATCTTTATTAACGGTCATATTTTATATAAAAATTTGTTCTGAACAACTTGTAGTTCCTTTTCTAGAATCTATATATCTACATTTGATATGTCTCATATATGCTAAGGAAAATTCGGAAAAATCTTGCCTGTTCGCATGAATACCAAACACTCAATTCACCGGTATTTTTGTTTCTTCAACATCGAACTCACAGTTTTCAACGTTCTTCAGTCTATCAGAGCATAGGATTATACAATCATTTGCATTATCATTTGAAATATTTGTTTAAAAGATCATTTAAAAAAGAAATTAAGAGGCTGTTACTTCTAAAATGCCGGTTAGTATATTTCTCTCTGATTCAGTAAATACGAGGGTTGTATTTAATATTTCGGGATTGGACAACTCTAGTGTTGCAATCTGCCAACTGACAGCTCTGTCGTAAAGCTTGACATTTCTGAGGTTGTATGTAGTCAGAACGTTTCGAGCGCTATTTGTGTTGTTTACAGTTACTTAAAAAATCGTAAACATGTTCGTGCGATTATTTTTCACAACTTTCGACGTGGATTAACTTAATAACAGTGCTTCGAGGAACTTAATTCAATTTTTGGCGATGAAGCTCCGATGCTATGGTAAATTCAACCGTAGTTAACTCCAAGACTTCTTTTTATTCCCGTACGTGAAAAATAAAACGAGAGATTAACATTTTTCGACACCTGAAAGCGGTTGATGCGTTCAGAATGCATGTTTTGGAGATACTTAAATCAGAGTGCTAAAGTGCTTGGACAATTGCTTCAAACGCATGCTAAAGTGTATAGATCTTAATGAGGAATATTTTGAAAAAAAATGGAGCGATTTTGGGTGATTAATATTTGTTTTCGTTCTATAATCTCGAAATATAAAAGGCAATCCTCGTACCTAGTTTTAAGTGAATTTGTAATTTATATCTCAATGTTTAATCCTATACACATTGTTGTGTCCTATAGTATCAATAATTTTTTTTTATTATTATAATAAACAATTCGATATGCATACTGAATCACTTAAATTAGGCATTTCTTCGAGGACGTATAAAAAAATTCGTTCCCCAGTAACGTGAGCATCTCCTAAATGAACATCTCCTAAAACTGAAAGTTACAAATAAATGTCTGACCGAAATGCTCCCTTTGTTACTGTAATGCTTCACGCGGGAATTTCTGGACTGACGACCTCCACGTTGGTTCCTCCGGATATTTTTAACAGATAACATGAATACGCTTTTAAAACAAAAGTAAATGGAGCCTCCCACAAAACTCTTCTCGTCAGTTCCGAATGGAAACACACACTTTTATTAGAGAGTTCACCGGAATCAGATTCGTAGAAGGGGAGTTTTCAATTTCCCTAATGCACCTCTTAGTTTACAGAACGAGCCTACAACAGGATACTTGAAATCGCGAAGGAATAATCAGTTAGATCGAGTGTTAATTGAGGAATATGTGTTGGGTGCTTTAGATGGTGCCCCATTTCAGCCACTTCAAGAGCGAATGAGAGTAGGCAGAAGGATAGAATCGGAATTGCCGTTGGGAACGCAGAACATAGAAAAGACATGAATGATTACCGGAACCGGATATTCAGTTCAGTTCAGATGATTTTGAACGAAATTAGATTAGCGAAATCTAAAGATATCAGATATGTCTCGTTTTCAATAGCATTCTTTGAATGAGAAAAAAAATAGTCTTCAATGACTTTGATATGATACTCATATACATACACTCTGACAAGAAAAGTATCAGGAAGATTCATTCAAATTGTCCGCGTTAAGTATTTTTGAGTATACACGTCTCTTTATGTTGGTAAGACTGTCCGTAATTAATATGCGAAAGATGAGCTTGTTCTCGACAGCTGTTGAAAGGAGTCGACCCTTAGACTATATAAGAATAGACCCCTTTATTTACATTGAAAACTGTCGCATCTGAAACTTAGAGCTGGTCGATTGTAACGTATTGAGCTGGTCCACTCAGGTCATAAAAAAATTTTCAAGCTGCCAATCTGAGCATATAGTTTCTCTATTCCCCTATAATTTTGAATAAAACCCTTTTCTCTAATTTGCATTCAAAACATTGAATGAAATTATATATTTCGAATCGAAACTGTCTTATCGGATATATTTGCAAGATGTAAAAGAAAAACTTTAGTTGATTCTGCTATTTTAAGTCAGAGACCGCAGATGGAAAGAAATTCAGATGAAATTCAAGACAACGCTGCCGTATTCTCTGTTTGACAGTTTGAAGTTCACATGATGTTTAGAAGACACACGTTGCAGTGGCGGCGTAGCATAGGTTGGCACCCGGGGCGACTTTCTATCGAGCACCCTCAAAATAAAACGACAAATATTAAACGTGTTTACGTGACTTTATTTTGCTAAAATACTCAATGACATTATCAAAATTTACTTTCCTCTCCTTTTCAATGGACAATATGGATAGACTGGAAAGTCGTGTTTGGCTCATTGTAGATCTTAAGTAAGATTTTATTAACTTTAATTTTGAGAAACTTCTTTCACAAGTAGCCACCGAAACACAAATAGTTAAAAAAAAATCTTAGACATAGAGCTAGACTTGGAACAGACTCAGAATAGTCCCATTTTACAATAAATTTCAGAAGCTCCAAGGTAGTCCATTGGATCGCTTCTTGAAGAGAAATACTGGCGGCTTCCAAGTGGCGCCTCAGTCGTAAAATCTCCAAAATAATGTCCTCTGCAGAAAATTCATCATAGATTTTTGTAAGATTTGGAACTTTATCACGAAGTTCTTCTGTTGACGTTAGTAGAGTTTCAGACTGAACAACACCAAATGTTATGAGAATATCATCCAATGCTTTGTAGCGATGCTCTAGTTCTTCGTAAAATCTATCAAGACATTCTAACATAGCTCTATGCAACTCTTCTGGCAATGTTAGTCCAACATCTTGGGACATTTCTCCTGGCATTCGTTTTCGGAATATCCTGCTTCCTCTTCTTTCAACGGAGATATCCAAGTCCTCACATTTCTCAGTTGCGTAGGAAATAGCTCTTTCCACTATTTGTATACGTGGAGATTGAAGAAAAATTTTTAGGGCTTTAATTTTTATAACACACTTTTCCAGCGATAGTCCAGATGTTTGGATATACTTTTGTGTCTGATTAACTTCTCCTAGGATTTCACACCAAAAAGAGAGGTAGCATAAAAAACTGAAGTCACATAAAGCTGGTAAGAGTGTGGATGCTGCTTCTCTTATATCGACGTTTTCTCTGCTGCTTCTGGGATCACACATCTCTTCGAGTGTTGATACAAGTTTCTCAAAATTATTCTTCAATGACTTAACAGCATCGTGATGAGCACTCCATCTTGTCTCTACTAGTCTTTTGACCGATACGCCTACACTTTTCATTAGAATTTCCCATCTATGTGTGGATGACGAAAAGAACGTGTAAACTCTTTCTACTGTTCCAAAAAATGTTACACTTGAACTAACACTCATGAAAGAGTGCACCCCACATAGATTTAGCGAATGATTAGCACAAGGCATAAACAAAGCTTTAGGATTGTGTTCCTTAATGATAGATTGCACACCACCATGAACTCCTGCCATGGTTGCAGCGTTATCATATCCTTGAGCCCGACATAGATGAATGTCCAAGTTATCACTCTTTAACTGCGTAAGGATATTTTCCGTAAGTTCGATTGCAGTCTTTCCAGCTATAGGGAAGAAACCGAGAAATGATTCCTTCACTTCAACTTGATCGCCTTCAATATTAACATATCTGATTACATAACTCATCTGATCAACATGTGATATGTCTGGTGTACTATCGAAAATAATTCCAAAATATTTAGCTTTCTTTATGTCGTCCAAAATGTTATTCTTCACTTTTCTCCCCAAAAGACTGATGAACTCATTTTGAATGTCTTTAGACAAATAAGAATCTACCCGTTTACTTTTTGTACAGGCGATAGCATGTTCAATTCTAATTTTGTGCTCTTTTAGCACTGGATCATATTTTGACAATAGATTAACCAATTCTGAAAAGTTCCCTCTATTGTCTGATGAAATCCCTTCTCTTTGTCCTCTTAGAAGAAGATTTTGGCGTATTTCTTTGTCACCGTATTGTCACCCCTTGATGCTTGGCACCCGGGGCGGACCGCCCCCCCTTTACGCCGCCACTGACACGTTGCCAACTCTGTATCGGAAATAAATACGCAAATTGAATAAAACTTGTGAGAGTCAGTATTAGGTTTTCCATATTTTTTATTGTTTATTACTTTTCATCGCACTAAAAATGATTCGTAACTGTAAAAGTTGTACTAAAGACAGGAATTTTAATCCGAATTTATCGTTCCATAGGTAAGTGTATTGTTAGAAACGAAGTATTTAGTTATTTACATGTTCAGTAGCGTAAAATGAGATTTTCTTGAATTTAGATTCCCAGATAACTATTAAAGAAAAAGAATTTGGGCTTCGCTGTTGGGATGGTCAAGTTTTCTCCCAAAGAAAGCAATTTTAATTTGTTCAGATCATTTTGACCCTGAAGATAATGTGATCCGAGTAATTGGAAAAAGATTTTATGCGGTGTTGCCGGGTGAGTTTTCACAAGAGACTTTCAATGAGGTAAAGACTTTCAATGAGGGAGTCAAAACAAATCGATATTTTACAAAGGAATGCTTTGTGTATCTTATATAGTCTAAGAGTTGACCCCAGTGGTAATCTGCGAATGTTGCAATGGAAAAAATATTGAACAAAGTGCTTTTCTCAAATTTTGTGTTCTGGGCGAAATTTCGTTGCGAATTCTGGAAAAGAGAAATGGAGACTACGGTTTATCGAAAATCCAAGCGTACGAATGGTACAAAGCTTTTAAAAACTGTCGGAAGATCGTCGTAGAGTTGTTTCGCCCAGGACGACCGTTGACCTCTTAGACCAACAATAACGTCGAGAAAATCAAGGAAATTGTACTCGAAAATCATAATGCCAGTGTTAGAGAGATAGCTCGTATTAGCAACATCGCTCGTTAAACCGTTAGTTTAATTTTGGAGTTCTAATCGGGCATTCAGCTCGTCGCCGCTCGACATGGTCGATCGCGCCATTTCTGATCATGGGATGGATCAGAATTGATGACGAGATATGGGCCTATGAATACGAGCCAACAATAATCGGAATGGGTGAGAAAAAAATGAGCAGAAACCGAAAATATCTCACTAAATCCGTTGGGAAATCAAGACGATGCTTAATGTTTTTTTTCTTATTCTTTTCAAGAAAAGTGTAATTTTATATTTCTTGCAGAGGCACCTCTTGAAAAATTTACCGAAAATATAATCAATTATCTTAACATTTTATATTCTTCTGAAACTGAAATAGATGCGCAAATTGTTTCCCCTGGCACTAATACAAACTTTGCATGTCATCAAAAATGAACTCTTCACCAGTTATGCAGTTCTGATACTATGTGTTTGCTTTGTGTAGACTTTTTTGTTATACATTCCAGTAGAAAATATCTACTGGATTCAGGTCTGGGGAATGACGGAGCCGTAAAATTGACACAAGGTACCCTATCCATCTTTCAAGATATCCCTCGATTAAATACTCGTCAAATTCAAATGCGTATAAAATCCAGGTTCACACAAGCCAAAGTCGATAGTGCATAATTTACACGATTTTGAAAGAAGCGCATCAAATTAAAAAGGATGCGTGCTAAACATTGGTTTAACTATATGTGTATATAATATAAAGAATTATACTCCATGAGTGGATTCCTCAAAGTAAATTTATAGTAAGGCGCTGATATAAAAAATTTAAACTATTTTATAATAATTTGAATCTCAAATAAAGAAATCAGTATCGAGATATAAAACACTTCGTGTAAAGTCCTTATGAATAAGAAATCGCATTGTAATGAATACAGAGTACTAATTGAACCTCATGTCTGTCTCCATTTGTCGCATTTGGGTTAATTAATATTCCAACACAAAGACAACAATTAAAGTCTTCCAATGCAAGTTTCTAAATGGTAATTAATATGGTGAAACCCGTCTACGACTTTGGATGGCTTCCATGTAGAAAGTTAACTGAACTGCGTCTCGCTTCGGTTTTTTTTCCTAATTTTAAGGACTCTCTTGGTTCGCCAAAACGACCTGCTATCTGGTCATTCGAAATGAGATGGCGTAATTGGTTGGGAATAAACCTTTTCAGGTCAGAGCGGGACTCAAAGGAAGTGATTCTCTGTTGGGGTTTCAGTTTTACCACTTGTTGTCTTTCATGAATTGGCAAAGGAAAAATAGTTGTTTTCATCTGACGAACAAAAGAAATATTTCAGTTCAATGAAATCTGATATTTGATAGTTGGGATTTAGTAAGAATTTTATTTAGAACTGTTTTTTTTTTTGTTGTACAGACTCCCCTATGAGGGAAGGTAATAAAATTGAAACCAAATAAGGTAGAACAATTTTTTTATACAAATTGCTTCTTTCGGGGCAACTACTTAAGAGGTTGAAGCTGTTGTACCGAAGATGAAGGAAGCCATTCAATGGATGTTTTATTTAAAATGTAAACTAATGGTAGACCCTGAGAAAATGGTACATTTTATAAAATGGCATAATGTGTATTTTTTCTTACTATAAATAAAAATGTTCTACCTTATTTGGTTATGTTTTTATTAGCTTCTCTTATAGGGGAGGTTTTTCTGCCGGACCCTGTATCATGGAATATGAGAAAAAGTTTAACTGAACCCCTATTTTTAAATTATGTTTGCTAAAATTATGTGATATAGCTAATTCAATTTGGGATTATGTCTAGATCATTGTGCAAAAAAATTGGATTAGAGCATTGAAAATTTGAGAAGTTATTTTCAAAGATGTTAAAAATAGGGTGTGTACTTTTTTGCTTTAGTAAACTAATAATTTTTCAGGATTGTGGAAAAAAACTTGAAAGAGAACGAAATTTTCTAAAAAAATATAAAGGCGTATACAGTAGATCTAAAATTTGAATTATCTTATAATAAAACACTTTAAAGAACTGATCTCGGTTGGAAATTTTTACTGAAATTAATTTTTGCAATTACCTTCGTCAACTTTTCCCCGGACTAATTTGATCATTGGAGATTTAAAAAATATTTAAATAATTACCATAATTTTTTTTCGCTTCGTGGAGCTTTTCTTGTGTACCTATAACATAAGATATTGGGATGAAAGTTTGACTAACTCCAATACTTCGTTTATAAAATAATTGACCGAAATGATGTAGAAAAAACTATAACATAACTGAAAGTTCTACAAATTGATACACAAAAAAAATTTTTTGAAGGTTCAATTTAGACTTCCTGCCTATAAGCTTATACATTTCCCGAAATTTTATATTTATTTCATTCTTTTTGGCAATAATATGTTGTATTCAGTTGAGAGGCTGGTCTGTTAAGAAATTTTTTTATTCTCAAATTCACTATATATTCCGTAAAAAAATTTTTATTGTATCTTACTAACATACGACGCCATTGGCTTTACCTCAATACGGCAATTTTCAACGTGAAATTAAAATTATTAATAAAGTAGGTACAGTTTCAGGATCTGAATTTTGTGGGTGGATTTCCTTCCGTTTCAGGATCTTTTTTCGAAATTCAAAACAATTATTAGTTCACTAATAATGAGTGAAAACTCATATCCCACTTTTTAATGATCTTCAATTGTTTATAATCTTGGATTTTTTAATGTAGTAATACACTTTTTTTCCACAATGATCTAGACATAATCATGAATTGAATGAGCTACATCCTATAATTTTGGTAACAGTATGTTCTATTAAAGTCATTTCAAACTCATTGATACTAGAATATTGCTTACCAATGGTGTGCCAAGTCACTTGAGAAAGTTTTCAACATCACACACTACCATGAGAATTTACTCGATATATATATATTTTTTGAACTTTTCTTACAACATTTAGTACCAAACAATAAAGCATACTAGATCAGGGGAGTTATGACATAGAATTCGGCGTATGACATAGAAGCTTAGGGAAAAAACCCTGTCTTCCCGCCTAAGTGTGAAAGTACAAAAATGAGCTGAAATAATTTTAGAGACTTCTTTCTTCTGGTCTTCTATTGATGGAGACAGAGATTTCTTCAAGTTGCCCACACCGAATCTGGAAATAAAAAGACAAAAGCAGAAAAAAGAACTGAAAAACAACAAAATACATATCATATTCGTTTGAAATTTATGACCCATTCCAAGAAAGAATCGAAAACATCATGAATGGCCCTAAAACCATCTTAGAAATTTATATATGGGACAACTAGTGATGAGATGAGGTATTGTTTCTTCTGCTTCTCCACATTCACAACTTGCGCTTGGAACTGAGTTCCATCTAGATAGCATGCTATTGGTACGACCATAACCTGTTCTCAAACGATTAAGAACTGTCCAAGTTTTTCTTGGAAGATCAAAACCAGGAATTTTTTCAGAAGGATAAGAAACGAGATACTTATTGAACATTTCGTTAGAGTTCCACTCAGTCTTCCATAATTCTTTATCGCTTATGTTTATATTGAAGAACGTATTATGCCATAATGGTTTACGTGCTTCAATCTGGGAATTCTTTTTTGTGGAATATATGAAATAATTAGAAATAAATTGGAAGAGGAATGATATTTGTTCCAAGAATTCAGAGCTGCAGTCTGTCTGCGAATACGGGTAGGGACAAAGTTAGATAAAACTGATAACCAATGAACCGGTGTAACTCTTTTGATGCCAGTAATTATTTTCATGGATGTATTCAATTGTGCATCGATTTTTTGTGTAAGTGCACTATTAAACGAAACAGAGCAACAATATTCAGCTGCAGAAAAGACTATTGACACTTTTCCACGGAAACAAACAGTTGAATACTATTGGTTGTGATTAAAAATAACTCTTTTAATGACTTTCGTACAGAAACTCATAAAGGAACACATTCAAATGTATGATTTCGGAGAGATTAAAGGTATGGGGGGATATCATGGTTTAGGTGATGTTTTTGCAACAGAATAAAAACGTGACAGCAAATATTGATAGTCTTTTTCAGCCCACATCGTGGGAAAACCTCGTCCTATCGCGAAAGAACAAAGCACATGCCAAATGAAAATTCCGTGACAACACACGATAACTCCTCTTTGATTACTTTTTTCGCAGATATAATTGGTCAGTTTTCATCGTGCCGGAAGGAACGGAAGACAGAAATGGATTATGAAGAATGATGTGCAAATTAATTAGCTGAAACGTCGTATGTTCAGCCGAAAGGGCCCTATTAGGGAGCGCATGAAACGACAGCAAAAAAATGTTGAAACCAACGAGGCAGAATCAACTGGCTTCGGCTCTCGCGATATCCATTACCTCTGGCTTTCCTGCAATCCCAATCTTTCTTCTCGAGCCTTTATTTTTCAAACGCCCAGAAATAATTTATCAGGAACTGCCACAGACTAGCCAACCGCTGTTGCAGACGATATTTCTCAAAACTGTTATTCCGTATCTACGAACTAGCTTGTAACGCTCACATGAGATCTGTTGTTTCGGAAAGAAGAGGATATCAGGTACTACACGAGGTCTGTTCAGAAACTATATCGAATGCTGTATATTTTCAAAAAGCATTCGTTTATTGATGAATATCTATTTTCTCACCGGATGTAACACACTTGTGAAAACCGTAATTGATTCCTCGCTTATCCCATGGTGAAACATAAGTTCGATATTAATTAACAAAAATTGAATAAAAACGCTTGACTGTACGTTTCACAAATTTTATTTACAGCATCGTTGACATGCATGTTTCGGATTTCATCCCATTTTCAAAACTGAATATAAAACAATATCGGTTAATACAGTACACGTCTACATAACATATCAAGTAACACATATTAAAATTGGTGATAGACGGAAATCTAATTGATCATTTACAATGGGACGATTTTGTTTATAAGCTGATGTTATTTCTAAATATTCTAAAAGGTTCATGCGTTTACCTTTATGGCATTTGTGCAATATGTTGGTTTTTTCAAAATCAATAAAATGGTTTGAGGTGATACAGTGACTAGAGAAACCAGTAGTGGGTTTGTTTTGGAGGATTGATTTTTTGCGTTCACCAATTCTTTTTGCCAGGGAACGACCAGTTTGACCTATGTAAAATGCATTCATTACAGTGAAGCTTATATACACCGCTTAATTGTGTGTTGTTCGCTCGATCCTTACCATTAATGAACATTGATCTTAGATTTTTCTTATTAGTACAACTAATGTCAATATTATAATGTCTGAGTCTTTTGCAAATTTTATCTTTCAGAGATGGGATGTAGTCGATATATGCATATTTTTTGGTTTCAGTTTCATTATTTGGTGGATAAATTGAATGTAACAACTTATTCTGCCGCTTTCTAAAAAGGAGTTGATATATTATATCCGGAGAGTAGCCATTATTCCCAGCTAAAAATCTCAGTGTGCGAACCTCCTTGTCATAGTTAATTTTGGACATTGGAATCGAAACTAATCTATGAATGAGTGCGTGAAATGCTGACATTTTGATTTTATAAGGATGTGAACTACTATTTGGTATTAAAATATCAGAGAAGGTGGGTTTTCTGTATATATCAAATTCAAGGTGTTCATTTATTCTTTTAATCTGTATATCTATAATACTAAGTTCAGACATCTATTATCATCCTCTATTTCTAACGTGAATTTGATGGAATCATGGATGGAGTTCAACAATTCCAAAACTGCCATCAATTCCGATATCGACCCAGTCCACACGCAAAAAACAACATCATCCACATATCGCTTCCAGAGCAGCACAAAATTTGTTAAGCTAATGTTTTTAGGGGAAAATATTTTCTTTTCAAAGGCTGTCACTGTTCACTAAATAAATTAGATGATGGGGATCATCCCATAGGTAAGCCATTTAGTTGTTGGTAGTTATCATTGAATTTGAAGTAGCTCTGTCCCAGACATATCTTAAGAAATCTCATTACCTTTTCTTTCGTTTCAATGGTGACCGAGGGGTTTTCATCAAGTTGTTGTTTCACTAGTGATTCGACTACTGCGGTTGGAATGGATGGAAATAAATTTACTACATCGAACGAAACCATTAATGCGTTGGTTGGAACTTTGAGTGTCTTCAATTCATTAGTTAATTGAATAGTATTTTTGATAGAGTATACAGGGTGAACCACGACGAACTGCATCGATCGATATCTCAGAAACTGAATGTAGGAAAAATTTGAAATTTTGGGAACTTGCCAGATGTCTTGGGACCTATAGTGCTAAAATATTTTCATCTATTGGGCACTTCCGGTTATACCGGTAATAGACCCTAAGTCGCTTATTTTAAATGGGATACCCTATATATTATTACATTTTTGCATTCTACTTAACATTCTAGGCTGATTTCATGTATCATGTCCTATCCCTAAGTCTGAGCGTTTTTGACATATTCAGGTTTTTATGTCAAAAATTACGATTCAAATATAATTCAAATATAAACGTGGCTATCCTAGATCTAATTGTTTACACATTAAATGCAAAACCGCCATAAAAAAATATTAAATTGGCAATATTTCGAAAACTTCAAATTTTGGGTATAGATAGCCTCATACAAAGTTACCTTCTTGAATGGTAAGTTTTTTGATGATTAATGCTACAAAATAATAAAAATGGGGGTTTCCATTTGAAAAAATTGAGTTTTGTCAGTTTTCTCAATCTCATTCTAGATCTTTTTTTTTAACACTATGTATGATTATTTGTCAAAGTATTATACAAAATCTATTGAAGTAGGTCCTTTTCAACAAGACATCTAACCCAAAGTAAGTAAAAGGGGCTTCCTTATAGGAACAATTGATAATTAAATTAGGGCTTGCAATCGTAATTTTTGACATAAAAACCTGAATATGTCAAAAACGCTCAGACTTAGGGATAGGACATGATACATGAAATCTGCCTAGAATGTTAAGTAGAATCCAAAAATGTAATAATATATAGGGTATCCCATTTGAAATAAACGACTCTGGGTCTATTTCCGGTATAACCGGAAGTGCCCAATAGATGAAAATATTTTAGCTCTATAGGCCCCAAGACATCTGGCAAGTTCCCAAAATTTCAAATTTTTCCCACATTCAGTTTCTGAGATATCGATCGATGCAGTTCGTCGTGTTTTACCCTGTATAGCATTATGTTGAATCAATTCCGGTAGTATGGAGTTCAGATATTTACACAATTTTGAAGCTGGTGCATTGGTGTAGGAGACAATAGGTCTGATTGGACAATTTTCCTTATGTATTTTTGGGAGAGAGTATAAAGAAGGTATTGTGGGATTCATCATGGTCAAAGAGATATTTACCTGAGATAACAGGTTAGGGCACTTCTTTATTGCTTTTTTGATTTCACCTTGAAATTTCGATGTTGGGTCGGATTTTAATGTTTTGAAATCGTTGGAGTTCAGAAGAATTTCCGTTTTTGTTAAAAATCATTTTTATATAAAATGGTTATAGTATTGCCTTTGTCAGCTTTCGTTATTATCAAGTCATTATCTGCGGCTTTTTTCTTTAATTTATTCTCTAATTTCATTTCCTTGTTATTATTATTAAAAGTCGAATTGGAGATAATTTCTGCACATAATGCTTTCTCCATATTTCGTTTATTTGGAGACTCGATTTTGTTTAAAGTCAATTCTACGTTCACGGCTAGGTGTTTACGGTCAGATGAATTAAAATTATTCGGGCTATACTTCAAACCTTTACATAATAAGTTCAATTGTTGTTCTTGAAATTGTACGTTTGTAAAATTTTTTACCTTTTCATGAAAATTCACAGGTGTGAAAACGTTTCTCCAATCCTCTAAGCACTTTGAAAAATTATTTTTGTAATCTTCAGTTCCTCTATCGATGACATCTACGAGTATTTCATCTTAATCATGGCGTAGAATCGTCCTTACATGGGCCTCTTCAGCTTTGGGAACATAAATTAGTCAGGTCTAGGAGGAACATTGGCTGCGGTACAATTACAACTAAAACTATGATTTGGGATCACGTGAGCATGCTCTTTCTTTACTCTGGAAGTAAGTTTCTTAACGCAGCCTAACAGTTTTGCGGAAAGCATTAATTTTTTGTTTTCATTTGAAGAAAAGTGCTGCAGAGTCGCATCGAATACTTGTCGAGGCATTTGGTGATCATGCTCTATCTGAAGCAACATGCAAAAGATGGTTTCAACTGATTAGACATAATGATTTTGATGTGAGAAATGAAGAACGTGAAAGACCATCAAAAATGTTTGAAGACGCCGAATTGCAAACGATATTGGATGGAGATGACACTTTGAATCGAAAGCAAATGGTAGAAATGTTAAACGTAGCACAACAAACAATTTCTGATCGTTCAAAAGCTATGGGAAAGATCCAAAAGTGTGGAAAATGGGTGCCACATGAATTGAATGAAAGACAGATGGAAAACCGAATAAACACTTGTTGAAATTTAGCTTCAAAGACACGATAGAATATCGGTTTTGCTTCAGATTGTTACTGGCGATGAAAATTGGATTTATTTGAGGAATCCTAAACCGAATGGGTTAATCCGGAACCACCATTAACATCGACAACAAAACCAGATCTTTTTGGCCAGAAGACAATGCTGTGTGTTTGGTAGGACTAGGAAGGTGTGGTGTACCACGAGCTCCTTAAATCTGGTGAAACCGTTCATACTGAACGCTACCGACCACAAATGATCAATTTGAACCATATATTGATCGAGAAACGACCAGAATGGACCAGATAACAAGGCAAGGTAATTTTGTTCCTGCGCAAAAAGCAAAAAACCGACTCAGAATACAATTAAAACCGTTGGCTGGGACCTGCTAACCCACCCGCCGTATTCACACGACTTGGCTCCTTCCGACTACCATTTGTTTTTATCGATGGGACATGCATTGGCTGAGCAGAACTTTGATTTCTACTAGGAGGTCGAAAATTCGGTGTCTGGTTGGTTTGCTTTAAAAAGCGAACAATTTTATGGGTGTGGTATCCACAAATTGCCAGAAAGGTGGTCAAAATATGTAGAAAACAGTGGCCAATACTTTGAATGAAATGTTTTTTGCTTTCCCACTAATAATTAGTATTTTATTTTCACAAAAAAACCCTCATTTAATACCGGTACACCTGATAAATAAATAGAAAAAGAACTGCCTTGAATTAAACAATCTTGCCTTACTACTGGAAATGAAGAAGAAGACGACGTAAACTTAAATATTTCGCTACACTAATCCAGATGACAGTTCTCCTCCAGACAGAGGGAAAGAGATTTAAATTGCCGATCTCATTAAACGAGCCCTAAGAAATTGCCCAGTAATGAACTACGTACATTTTGTAGGTTTTAGCGAAAAGTTGATTTTTTTCTCTTGAAGTTTCTCATTAGGGAGAAGAAGATGAACATCGTCACAGGAAATTCTGGTTAGATGATTCAATTACCTTCGGTCGAGAAAGATGCGCCGGAATGAGGTGAAATTAATGTTAACGAAGATTGAAGTTTATAACAGATTAGTCGAAGATGATGTGATGCTTTCTTTTTGCTGAGATAAACGAAGCGGAATCTAGATGATGAGTAAATGTCGGTGCGTTTCAGTGAAGGAAAGCTTGAGTTTATAAAGCCTTAAGGAAGATTTAACTATGTAACTTGAATTCCTGATCATAAATTCTACAGGGCGTCGAGTCAAATATAGGTGGATATTTCCCTAAACATTGGTCGTTGGCAGTTTCAGAAGAACAAAGTGAAATGAAATTTTGATCTTGCGTAACCCAGTTAAACTGGAAATCATACATGATGCATAGAATACTTGTTTTTTGCCAAAAACTTGCTAGTGGTTAAAAATATTGAGTCGTGTCCATAAGTTCACTTATAGACAATATTATAATAAAACATTACGCTCTCGAAAATTGAGTTGGTTCCGTGATACTAATTTTAGCAGAAAAATTTTTGTGATTTAAAGTATTTCGGATATCCAATGTATTGAAAATTTTGTAAAAATATGTTTCTTGGGTGTGACTTTTCGGTAAACGATAATTAATAAACTTTATTGACTACCCAAGGATAGCTTTAACGCTTCAGATATTTAGGTAACTATTGAGAAAGTACATGATTGGTTGCCTTAGATGAGCGAATGGTAGCTATCTTATTATTAGCTATCTTAGCTTATTAAAAGAGAAAAACCTTTTATTGCTGCATTCCCAATAATAATCTTCTGTATATTAATAAATATATTTAAATCTTCAAAACTATACCAAAAATTATACTTTAAAGCAATAAATATCATTGCTAGCAATTCCATCACTAATAACCCTTTAATGAGCAATTCAATTTCTATTGACCTCAGGTACCTAGGTGAGGACTATGAATGTAATGTATTTTGCTTTGCCTAACGGAGGCGTTTGAGAAATTTCTTTGAACAAATCTATGTTTTCTCTTCAAATCATTATTATATAAAAGTTAATATGGAAAGGGGCTGGATTTAATCATTTTTCACTACAATATAGCTCAGAAGTAAATTGGAGGACTGCCAAAATAATTGTTAATAGAAAAAATATCTAGCTGTATTTCACTGAAGTGTAGTTCGAAAAATCTTAGTAACCACCTGCCTAAAACCTTATATTATCGGTGGTGCGTATCAGTGATTTCAGAGCTGACCATTGATCGCTCTTTGAGTAACTAATGCGGATCTGTTCAGTAAACTGCGGTCACGATCCAGCATTCAGCCAACTGTCGATGCCCAGTCGCACGATGGTTGATGATTGCTAGAACGTCCGCGATTTCAAAATTATAAGGGATTTATGGATAAATGAATCATTTGAGGCACCACCATAAAATGGCACTGTAGTTTGTAGTTTGCCGTTCTTTTGGTTTACTAATTGAGAATTAAAAAAAAAGTGGTAGTAGACCTATCGATAATGATAGTTTATGTTCGCGAGATCAGCGATTAAGATTAAATTTTCTCATTCGATCTGATTTACAGGGATAATGATTAAATTGATATCTTTTTTATTTCATTATTCTATCTCTTACAATCGATATAATTAAGAAATATTATTGAATTCTAATAAGTGATTTCGTATTTAGTTAAATCAAACCAAGCCTTTTGCATTTTTGATATTTTTTCTTATAGCTGTGATCCTTTTTATAAATTCCTATGTTTCTTATTTTTATGAGTAAGAATACATATTAATTCTTAACATCTCGTTGATACCTTGACATATACCAAAATAATTTGTTTGTAACGAGATTCTGACTAGGGAAATAATCAAACTGCTAAAAAAAATTATAGAAAAATTGTTCATCCATCCTGATAATCACTCATTGAAATTTTTTCCTCCTTCACAAATACATTCGCAAATGAAGAATTTTGCATTGAAATTTACTTCTGACTCATTATTTGTATTGAATTCTGAAATTGTTGAGCATACTTCTCAGTTCAATTGTTTTGAAAAATTCAATTGCACATATTTTCAAGGATAAGACCGGTTCTAATCTAGTACATTACGATTCCCAATGACTCAGGTAACAAAGAGATGACTCAGAATGATTTGTATTTTGGTTGGCCTCACAGAGGCGCTGAAAAAGATTTTTTTGGCAAGAAGTGGCCCCTTTCATCAAAATCGTGGATATAGAAAATTTTCACGAGGCGAATGTACCTGAATATTATTTGCCCACAAGTAACTGAGAAGCAGACAGACGGACTGCCAAAGTAATCGTCATTAGAAAAAGTAACTAGCTGCATTTCACAAAAGTGTATTTTAAAAAATCTTAATGAATGCCTGTACAGAACTTTATATTATCTAAGGTGCATATCAGTGATTGCAGAGCTGACTATTGCTCTCTCTTGTGTGGCTAATGCGGACCTGTTCAGTGAACTGCGGTCACGATCGAGCTTTCAGCCAACTGTCGATGCCCAGTCGCACGATAGTTGATGATTGAAGACCTTCCGCGATTTTCCGAATTATACGGGAATTTCGGATAATTGAATTATTTGAGGCATCACGGGAAAAGACTCTTGTCAACCTGGACAGAGCGCTTATAGATTTATTATAGTTTGAATATTTACTCGCAAGTAGCTCAACAAGAGCACCAAACGGAACTGACATGACCACGTCAGTGCTATCTAAAATTTTTTTCGAAAAATTCATTTGTACGTATATCAATACCTATATTTAAATCTCCAAAATTATACCAAACAATAATACCTCAAAGCAATGGATATCATTGCTGGAAATACAATCTCTAATGACCGTGTAATGAGCATTTCATTGGCTATTTACCTCAGGCACCTAGTTGAGGACTAAGAATGTAATGTATTTTGTTTTGCCTAAATGAGGCGCCTTTTCAAACAAATATATGTTTTCTATTCGAATCGTTAATATATAAAATTACAATGGGAAGGGGATAAATTTAAACATTCTTCTCTACCATATAATTCAGAAGTAAACAGAAAGACTGCGAAAGTAATTGTTTATAAAAACAATAACTTCCTGTATTTCACTGAAGTGTACTTCGAGAAATCTTAATAACCACCTGCCTAAAACTTTTGAGTATCGGAGGTGCGTATCAGTGATTGCAGAGCTGACCATTGATCGCTCTTTGTGTGACTAATGCGGATCTGTTCAGTAAACTGCGGTCACGATCCAGCAATCAGCCAACTGTCGATGCCCAGTCGCACGATGGTTGATGATTGCTAGAACGTCCGCGATTTCCAAATTATTAGGGATTTATGGATAAATGAATCATTTGAGGCACCTCCAAAAAGGCACTGCAGTTTGTAGTTTGCCGTTCTTTTGGTTTACTAATTGAGAATTGAAAAAAAAGTGGTAGTAGACCTATCGATAATGATAGTTGTTTATGTTCGCGAGATCAGCCATTAAGATTAAATTTTCTCATTTGATCTGATTTACAGGGATAATACTTAAATTGATTTATTTCTTATTTCACTATTCTATCTCTTATAATCGATATAATTATGAAATATTATTGAATTCTAATAAGTGATTTCGTATCATTAGTTAAATCAAACTAAGCTTTTTGCATTTTTGATGTCTTTTCTTATAGCTATGTTTCCTTTTAATAAATTCGTATGCTTGTTATTTTTATGAGTGAGAATACATATTATTTTGGTTGGCCTTACAGAGGAGCTGAAGACGTTCTTTCTAGCAAGAAGAGGCTCCTTTAATCAAAATCGTGATTATAGAAAATTTTTACGGGGCGAATGTATCTAAATATTATTTGCCCCCATGCAAATGAGAAGTAGACAGATGGACTGCCAAAGTAATCGTCAATAGAAAAAGTAACCAGTTGGATTTACTGAAGTGTATTTTGATAAATCTTAATGAATACTTGTACAGAACTTTGTATTATCGAAGGAGAATATCAGCGATTACAGAGCTGACTATTACTCTCTCTTGTGTGGCTAATGCGGATCTGTTCAGTGAACTGCGGTCCCGATCCAGCCTTCAGTCAACTGTCGCTACCCAGTCGCTCGATGGTTGATGATTGCTAGAACGTCCACGATTTTCCGAATTATACGGAAGTTTCGGATAATTGCATCATCTGAGGCATCACGGAAAAAGACTCTTGTCGACCTGAACAGAACGCTAATAGATTTATTATAGTTTGAATATTTACTTGCAAGTAGCCCAACAAGAGCGCCAAACCCATCTGACCTCACGTCAGTGCTATCTAAAAATTTTTTCGAAAGACTCATTCGTAAGTATATCAATACCTATATTTGAATCTCTGAAATTATATCAAACAATAATACTTCGAAGCAATGAATATCATTGCTGGAAATATCATCACTAATGACCGTGTGCAATGAGCATTTCTATGGCTATTGACCTCAGGTACCTAGTTGAGGACTAAGAATGTAATGTATTTTGTTTTGCCTAAAGGAGGCGCTTTTTCAAAGAAATATATGTTTTCTATTCGAATCTTTAAAATATAAAAATTACAATGGAAAGGGGCTAAATGTAAACATTCTTCACCACCATATGATTCAGAAGTAAACAGAAAGACTGCGAAAGTAGTTGTTTATAAAAACAATAACTTCCTGTATTTCACTGAAGTGTACTTCGAGAAATCTTAATAACCACCTGCCTAAAACTTTTGAGTATCGGAGGTGCGTATCAGTGATTGCAGAGCTGACCATTGATCGCTCTTTGTGTGACTAATGCGGATCTGTTCAGTAAACTGCGGTCACGATCCAGCAATCAGCCAACTGTCGATGCCCAGTCGCACGATGGTTGATGATTGCTAGAACGTCCGCGATTTCCAAATTATTAGGGATTTATGGATAAATGAATCATTTGAGGCACCTCCATAAAAGGCACTGCAGTTTGTAGTTTGCCGTTCTTTTGGTTTACAAATTGAGAATTGAAAAAAAAATGTTTTAGACCTATCAATAATCATAGTTGTTTAAGTTCGCGAGATCAGCGATTAAGATTCAATTTTCTCGTTGACATGGGTGATTCCATCTTTAATAATGGATATAATTATGAAGTATTTTTTTTTCTTTAAATTCTATTAATTTAAGAAGTTCCAACAAAATTGTTGGTTTCAGAAGCTGGAATCATTCAAAAACTCGAATTAGCAGTATATCTACTTCATGCATGCTTTACGGGACTAAAACCGTTGCAATATCTAGTATAATTCTCTAAAAGTTCATGTCAAATTACCCTATATACAGGGTGAGTCTTTGACCACTGCGTTAATTTTAACCATAGATTCTTGACGTCAAGAGAAACATTTTCTTCCTATAACATTTTTCCGAATTTTGCCCCGTTCAAAAGATATAGGGTGTTGAAATTTCATAAAAAAATTGCATTTTCACCTGCAATATTCAAACGACAATATCAATTGAAATAATCTCTTGTAGAAGGTTTTTGATAACACTCGTGCATATTTTGGCATCAATATGGTATGAAAAACAAATATCGCTTGAACTTAAGATCCGTATCTCGTACTTCCTGGAATCATTAGTCTTTTTTGCATATAAAATCATTCCTCATTTTTTCTCCTAAATTGCACCATTCTTGAGATATTTGAAGTTGAAAGGAATTGAATCGATATAATTTTGTCCAAGTTTTCTGATTTTCCCAAATCCAACTCTGTGCTGAAATGATTCAATAATCAGATTTGTTCAATGTTGCCATATTTTATGTCTTTATTAAATATTTCTACAAAAGGTTGGGGAAATCTCTTCAGTCTATGGTTCCACCACTAAACACTATAGATGAAATTAACCACTGAACAATTTTTGTCTTACATTCACCACAAAATCTAAATTGCCATT
This sequence comes from Micraspis discolor, assembly GCA_030674115.1. Classification (NCBI taxonomy): domain Eukaryota; kingdom Metazoa; phylum Arthropoda; class Insecta; order Coleoptera; family Coccinellidae; genus Micraspis; species Micraspis discolor. The sequence continues at coordinate 10,981,279 of JARTUT010001740.1, forward strand.
TGCTGTATTCATTGTTAATGATGGCTAGCACCTTGTTTAATATTTAATCCAGAATAATATTCCATAATAAATAGAGAAAAAGTTTTCCATCACTCTTCGGTATATTTTGACCGTTGAAATAGGTAAAGTATTTTCTGTCAGGACCTGTTGAATTGAAGATTTGTCTTTATGAAGAGCTGGTTTTTTATAGCTTCAGACTTTCAGGGTTCATCAAATTATATCTATTCTAACATAGGAAATTGAGCTCATATGAGTTTTAAAAACTTCGAACCCAGTCTCCTAGATTTGTTTTATACCTTTATTATCTTTATTTCATACACCGATTCAACCTTGTTCACAAACTTAGGAGATAATAGAATTTGACTTAGTTTTAATATTTCTGAATGTTTGTTATGATGCATGGTTAATTATAATTCAATCAATATTGAAACTGGAAGCTATAAGCTCATAAATAAGAAAGATTAGAATAGAATGCATTTTATGACCATAATCATTTCCTACTGAATTGAATAATTCTAACTATCGATATTATCCTTCCAATAGTTTTCAAAACAAGGAACCACACACTTTTTTTGGGAAAACCAAAGCTACAAATAACTGTTGACAGTTTCCAACAGAATCAAAACAACAAGGAACCACAGAACACTTTTTTATTGGAACTACCCACCACAGAGACGTTATAATATTTTAATGTATATGTACAGGTACAAAGAAAACTAATGATTCTGTTATAAAAGGAGCGACGAAACGTAGATGGGTCTACTTAGGTAGAATACAGGGGAAGGATGTATCTGAGCAGCATATCAAGGATTATCTTAAAGGTATGAATATAAATGAGGAAGTAGAAGTTAACAAGAGCGCCAAAAAGCTGAACACACAAGGCAATAATTCAGCATTTAGTGTTGGAGTCGACACTGATGGATTGTACGATTTAGTGTGCAATCCTGGAGTGTGGCCAGAAGGTGTGGTAGTAAGAGAATTTTCGTTTCGAAACTTTTTTCGAAAACCTCGGACCAACATGTAGGCAACCCACACTCGCAAATGATCAGTCAAAGAAAACAAATAATAGGCTAGATGTAACTAAAAGCTCCCGATATAATGATATTTGTTGCAATTATCAAAATGTGCGTGGCTTGAATAGTAAGATATCTTGTTTTTATTCAATGGTCTGTGAGTGTGAGTTCGATATGATTGCTTTAACTGAGACTTGGTTACATGATGATGTCGCAAACACAGAGCTTTTTCCAACAGAGTATGATGTTCATAGAAAAGACCGAAAGTATAACTTGATTAATAAAACCAGAGGAGGTGGAGTTTTGTTTGCCACTAGAAATTGCATAGGATCTCAAGTTATGGATACCACAACAATTGACATGGCATTTCCCATGATCGATCTTTTGATAGTGAAAATAGTACTTGCACACAAGAGTATATATGTCTCGGTTGTTTATATTCCGGATAAGTTGTCGGCGGAGATATTTGAATATTTTTGCGAATGTCTTTGTGCTGAGGACTGTTTGGGTAGACTGGAAAATGTATTCATTGTGGGCGACTTCAATGCTCCCAAATTCTCTGAGAATAATGTCTCAGATAGTAAATCTCTGTCTTTGCTATCAGTTATGAACTGTTGCAATCTCAGTCAAGTTAACAACATTAGAAATGCACTGGGTAGAACTCTCGATCTTGTTTTTGCTGGGTTGGAATGTGTAGTGTATCACGATAGTTTCCCACTAGTAGTGGAGGATTCACATCATCCAGCTTTGACAATTGTGTTGCCAGATGTCTCTGCTGAGGTTAAAAAGCTTATTCCGAATAATTTAAGTAAGGTGTATAACTTTAAAATGGCAAATTATGAAGTATTGTACTCTGATTTGTCACTTGTAGATTGGTCAATTTTAGAAAACTACCTAGATGTGAACGTGGCTGTAGAAAAGTTTTATATGATTGTTCATGCAATACTTGATAAGCACGTGCCGGTGTATAAAAATTTTAGTCATAAGTATCCACCTTGGTTCAATTCAGATATTATAAGAAATATTAAAGCAAAAGCTAAATTTAGGAAAAGATTTAAAAAATTTGGTGATCGGTTGGATTGGATTGAGTTTTGTAGGTTAAGGAGGAAATTAAACAACAAATAAAAATTTCTTATGGAAACTATTTGCAGGATGTTCAGGCGACGGTTTCTGGTGATGGCAGAGCATTTTGGTCATATGTTCATTCTAGAAATCGATCAACTAGAATTCCAGGTCGAATGAGTTGTGAAACAGTCTCTAAGTGAACCGCAGGAGATCGTTGACGCGTTCTCCAGTTTCTTCAACGGTGTTTATTCTAGTTTTGATGAGCCATTTGTTCCTGTTGACGAGCCCAGTCTGAGCTTGCCTGCTACTTCATTCGAAAACATAGATGAGAATGAGATCTCTAAAGCCATCAACAGTTTGAAGAATAAAATGACCTCTGGAGTGGATGGAATTCCCGCATTTCTGATAAAGAATTGTTCTGCATATCTGATCAGACCACTTATGAGCATATTCCGGTTGTCTGTATTTACTGGAACGTTTCCTGGCTATTGGAAGAGGACCAAAGTGTGTCCTGTCTTCAAGTCTGGATCTAAATCTGGTATTGAAAATTATAGGCCTATAGCTATATTAAGTAATTTCTCCAAGATTTTCGAGATTGTCCTGTATAATAGAATCATCAATTCTTTACAGTCTTTCATATCACCCTTTCAACATGGCTTCGTTCGTAAAAGATCTACAATAACTAATCTTGTGGCTTTCACACAGTTTGTCTCTGAGATATTGGATGACAATGGCCAAGTGGATGTTGTTTATAATGATTTTGCTAAGGCTTTTGACAGAGTTCAGCATGATGTCTTGTTGCACAAGTTGTCAAAGTGTGGATTGGATGTCTCAGCGGTTGGACTCTTGGGCTCATATTTAACGAAGGGATCATTTTGTGAGTTATAATGGACATGTTTCTGTCAGCTACTTTCCCACTTCAGGTATACCACAGGGATCGAATCTGGGACCACTTTTATTCATACTGTTCATTAATGATCTGCTTAATATAATCGCTTGTGGTAAGCTTTGTTTTGCAGATGACTTGAAGTTGTTTTCCATCATTAGAAGTATTGTTGATTGCGTCAACCTTCAGGTGCAGTTGATGCAGCTACAAACTTGGTGTGAAAGATACAGACTTGGTCTGAAGATGGAGTATATCCAGATAATAATTCACTCTAATTATTCTGAGGAAAATTATAACTAGAGATCAATAATAGTTACAGATATTATTTTTCATTTACAAGAACATTGCAAATATTAATTTTTTCTCTCCTGGGGTTCGGTAATAAATTAATATTCTATGGTAAGGTATTAAAATTTGACATAATCAATGAATAACCATTATTCAATATTTATGTTCTTGTTTACGTAATTAAAACAGATACTCTGATTATAGAAATCTGTAATCAGTAATTACAGTCTAAACAGAATAGATTCATATTAATGATTTAACAAAAAATTTTTTATTAAAGTTGATTCTGCAAAATCAAATTTAGGTATTTCTTCAAGAAAGTATAATTGGACACCTAAATCTGGAAATACTTGTAATCTATCCAGGTAAATTTTTATTGGGATTCAGTACAGAATATAATCATCAAGCAAAGTAACATCACTCTAAAATGATTATTTGTAGTGACATCATTCATTGTTGTTGAACTTTTCGAAAAAGATTTTCATATTTTTAACAGTATGTTATCAAGAGACCTCATAGACCTGTTCACTGGTCTCTGTCAAGGAGAAGAAACTTCCGAAATCAGTGTTTGGAAAATCATAGATGATTTTTTCTGGCTTTGAGAGAAAAAAAAACACAGTGACAACCTCTTGCCTTGGAAGTTTTCATAGAAATGATGGTTTTCATGATTTGGAAATTTTAAGAAGAAAATTACAAATGTATGATGATAACACCCAATAATTCTGAGGTTTTTTTTGGAATTTCTCACAAGAAAGGCATGGTTTATAATCTTGAAGTAGAAAGAAAATATAGTAGAACAACAAAAATCTATGTTTATGGTGTTGAATTTTTTTTACCAGAAAATTAGGATTTTGTATCTTCCTTCTGGATATGGACCTCATCGGATGAAACATGAGTGAGTGAATCATTTCTTAGAGGGAAAATAATGTTTTCAAACAATTCAGATTCAATAGTGGATGCTGCGGAAGGTATTTTTCATTCAAACTAAACTGGACTACAGAGGGGTATTTACCCAATGTGAAAACTTAAAATGCTTATAACTTTTCAACGCAGCTGAATATAGAAAAACCATAATGGAAAAAGTGTTTCTTTTGATCTCAAGAACCTATGGTTAAAATTAACGCAGTGGTCAAAGACTCACCCTGTATACGATTCTGCTCTTCGGTAAACTACAACGAATCTTATGTATTGTATTTTCTGCTGCTATCCAAACATGTCACGTTGATGAAATGATGTTCTGTGGTTTCATGTTAGTTCTATGCCACCCTTTGCGTTGATACATTCATTGTATGATCCTTGTTTAATTAACATCAACCTACGTCAACAAACGGGCAAATATCCTATTCGGATAACTCTTTCGTCGTTATATCCATCTTCGTTGACGTGCTTACACTTCTAGCCTGCCTACGTCAAGCCTGAATTTTTACTTGGATGAGGTGGTCTAAGCTTGACTATACAGAGTATACAGACGTAACTCATTCGTCGGATGGAGAGAAGTCATAAATCTCTGGGACTAGACAAGACAGCGTAAATATGACGGGGTTACTGTTTCCCCAAGGGAATTCATTACTCCAGATTTTCATGTTGGAATCCAACAAAAACTGCCACTGGTATTCCATTCGTAGGAGTAGGGTGAGAGAGAATTATCATACAGTGATTTTTTGTCCGAAAATATGGCTCGGAATTGTCTGGGATTCAGATAAAAAATGTTATAACGCATTAGGTCGTGATTCTACGCATATCAGACAGTAAATGCTGGATGACTTTCTTCAGAGTTCGAAATTTTCTGTTCATATAGAGCTTATTACATTTAGGTGAGTTCCATAACTTATTTTTAATATTTGTTATCTGGAAAAATTAAACCTTCAGTTGATTGGTTTTTAGGAGAAGGGAATTTGAGCTTCGAACAAACATGAAGTAAAATTGTGAGTAGTTATTTCAATTTAGGATGGAGGTTTTTAGATTCTTTCACATTATACCTACATGGCGGTTGTTCTAGTATTTCAGGTTCCAGAAAAGTCTTCAGGCAAGCGCGCAAAAGCTTCTGACCGCATGTCAGTGCTTTTCTGCATTTCCATATAAAAATTTGGTAACGATCAATATCAATTTATCTGGAATACGTTTGATGAGACAATGGTTAAGTCAGGAGTGATCCTTGGATAGAATTCAGAAGTCCTACCCTGGAAGGTAGTTTAACGAAAACGCAGGCGGCTGAAACAATTTATCTTTGATGAGTTCGAAATGGACTTTTTGCCCGTGACATCTCGAGAAGTCAGCGGAGGATTAGATAGAAGGAATGCTCAACGAAATCGACAGTTTTTACTGCCCCTAAGCTATGTTAGACAAATTACCAATCCAGTTAGGAGGATTGTGAATAACAAGGGCGCTAATTGCTCCGAATTCCTCTTGTATCCTCTTTCTCGAGACATCTGAGGTTGTATCTGGCTTGTGAGAGGTCTTGACCCCTTTCAGACGTAATTGAGGAGAAGTAAGTGCTGGATTTTTTCCTCCTTTTCCAGACAGAAAATATGGTAATTTGGATTTCAATAACCTCGATATACATTCTGAATTTTGTGGATATATGATGCATATCTTATGAAATGGTAAAATAAATTTTTAGGAATTTATTCAAAAATTTCCTTGCACCTATTTTTATTCCATGAATCGTTCCAGCGATTTTTTTTCAAATACTCTAGATGACTATTGTTCGCTTTCAAAAAGGAAAGTGGCTAAGTTTTCTTGTTCAAATTGCCGTAATGAATAAATCAAGATTTTATGAAAAAAGTTGAGAAAGTCACTCAACAATCATAGGACAGAAGATCGAAAGGTCACGATAAATTTCACAAGGTCTCGTCTGAACTGAAACGAGGGAAATGGTTCGAAAACTGGGCATCAGTATTCATAACATCTCTGTTTAATGGATAGTAACTAATATCCTAATAGTTTTCGGGTATTCAACAATTAAGAAGCTGCCTGGTTAATACATACAACGTTACCAATTATGCATTACGTACGCTCATCAAACACTAATGCCGTGGGCAAATTTAATCGGATACTGGCCGTCCTGGAATCCTCAATTTGCTCTGATTTATTGGTCATGAGTAATTATATTGACACCACGGGACACACATACCTATTACTGATAGTTGATCATCAGGTACATCATACCCATTCAACATTGATCAATATGGACCCAAATCGGATTACTTCAGCTTCGATCGACGGATGCAGCTATTGTTTTATCGAAATCTTGCACTCATTCATTAACATTTCTCTGCAACAAAACAACGAAATGACTCGATGACCTTAAAATACGAATCTTCAAAATATTATCTCAATAACTACGATTCCCCCAAAATCCACCAAATGATAATCTAGCGTTTTATTAAACTTATTAAATCAAAATACAAAAGTATCTTGTTGAATTATCTTACATCTCTGAAATATCTCCTAAAATATACAAATAACGCATGAAAAAAATGATAATTTTCTCCTTATCATATATTCTTATTCTCCTTCTAGTGTATCATATCAATTCTACATTCTTTGCACAAAATATTGAAATGTACGAGGGTTGCCTTTTATATTTCGGGATTGGACATCCCTAATGTTACAATCTGCGAACTGGCTCAAACTTCGCCATCATCGTATTTCCAAAGAATAAAAATTATTACAACATATCAAAACTAGTATGAAAATATAGAACTGGAGAAATTCAGGCACTAACAGGATAAATCTAAAAATAACAAACCGTCCAATAATGATCAGTTTTCAATTAGCTCAATCGAACATTTTTTGTACCTTAACATTAACATCTCATGAACGGTTATGACCAAATTACTAGTGAGACAATTCTGTTCATGGAGCTGTTTTATTATCGATTTTTGTTGGACAAATTGTTGGTTCGGTTATTGATCATTTGTTTTGATTTACTAAGTAATGATTGAGTGAATGCTTAATATCGAAGCATTCACATTTATCTATAGAAAATGAAGTCTGAAGCCTAGACAAATCAGCAAATTAATTGGAAATAGCGCATAATATCTTTAGACGTCAGATTTATCTCCATCAATATTTTCTGTGGGTCTTTATTATTTCAGTTCTTTCTTTTCATTTTAAATGGAAATATTCCACGTATAAAAGAAAAAGAAGAATGTATAATACAGTATAATTATGCCAATTATGATGTTGAGCAAAGTTAAAAACTTCTAACCTTGATACGGCATGTAAACAATAATTTCGTTTTAAGATTTTGTTCTGGTACACTATTAGGAAGAGTTATTAAACTTTTCATGTAATAGAGCTATAGGTAAGTAAACCTGATAAGTCCCAAAAAGGACGGAACACGGTGTTGTATTCTGTTTTTTGTCATATCTTTCTTCGATTAATTGTTTATTTTGTCTTTTAAGAGATAAATTAAAACATCAATTTCTCCAAGAAAGTTTTCTTCTAGTACATTCAATGTATTGTTTTTATTGGCGCTCTTGTTCACCCGAACAGAGTGCCTATCATTTTGCCCGAATGTCTGTAATTTTGGAATATCGAGCCGAAAATGGTCTCAATCGATTGGGTTTGACTCCCCGATGAAGAATCCGTGGCGAAAGTTGAGTCTGTCCGGCCGGCCGTATCCTCTCTAGCATCCAAAAGAGATGAGCTAGAGTTTTCATATTTTCAGAATAGGTTAATTGTCCAAATATCTCGGTCAAGTTCGTTATTGGGCCAAATCCAAATTTTGTTTCCTCAATAACTACTAGAATATCCATCCGATCAAGTTGATACTTGAAATATTGTTGAGGAAGGCTGCAACAAAACGGCTCACAAGATTTCGCAGAAATCGTCGCGCTAGAAAATTTTTTAAAAATTCCCAAAAAAATTTTTTAATCCGCACTATCTCATAAGATATTTTTCGGACTTCAATAAAAATTAGTGAATATATTGAGGTGATCGATATCTTAATTTATATTAATTATATAATATCTAAAATTTCATTGCCGTAGCTTTTTTCAATCTAAAGATATGATCATTTTTTTCATTTACCCAAGAGAAAAGAGAAATGACATACGTTCCGATGATTTTTTTTTGAACGATGGCCATCACAGATCGATATTCGATTGACAAATGCCGGGTTTATCAATCAGTGTCAGTTGGTGTAATATTAATCAAAAAAATTTTTCATAACTGGAAATCATAGAGATAGAATTCAATCTCGATGGCTGAAATAATATACGTTGTCAAAATTCAGAAAAGCACTGACGTAAGTTTTTAGGAAAAGGGAATTATAGCTTCGAACAAAACTAGGGGAAAATTTTGAATAGTTAATTTTAATTTGAGATATAGGTTTGTTCATTCATTAGGCGTTCATTTTGCATCACATTGTCCCATAGTACGGGAAAAGACTATTGTTCACGTGATCAGAGTGCTTATAGATTTGTAATGGTTTGAATATTTACTCGCAAGTAGCTCAACAAGAGCGCCAAAGCAATCTGACCTCACGTCAGTGCTTTCTAAATTTTTTTGAATACACCGAGTTTATTGAACTATTTGTCATTTTTATCATTATTTAGTTGACTGTTGTATTTTTTTTTATTAATGTCAATTGATTGAAAGTCAGCTTAGGTGAGAGTTACTGTTCTCATTTTAAAGAATTATATATTTTTTATATACCGCTCGTCTGTAATGTAATGTAACACCCTCTATATGGTCGGGACGAACATCTCCTCCTTTTTAAGATTCTATAATTGAAGTGGTCGCATGTCAGTTCTTTTTATAGAAATACCAATTTGAAAACATATACCAATGAATATGTAGGGAGGTTTAAACAAACAAAGGAGATTACCATAATTTCCAAGGCACGATGTACAATTTCCACTGCAGACCACAATTAAAAATGGATTCCGCCCAACACAAATTGATTTGATATTGCCAATCAGGCAGACACAGAGTGCTCATTAATGATCAGCTTATTTCCGATCAATATTTGGATTCATCCCTTGTTCTCGGAATACACCGCGTTATTATTTTCTCCTTTCGATGTTACAATCATTCCAATTCTACGCAGAAAAAAATGAATTGAAATGTTCATGTGATGGGAGGCTGATCGTCTACTTAACGTTCGACTATTATTTTATTCCTTGTGCTACTATAATATAGATACTTTGAAAATTTTTTTATTGGGTTATTTCGCACTTATTTTTGATAGGAGATACTGGTGCTTCTACTCTGACATATCATTATTTGTGTTGTTGTTTTTGTTGAGATGCTATTTGGCAGCATATAGTTGGTTGTAGTATTTATTATTAAGATGAGAATTGTTACAAGCTCGTCAAAATTAATGTTTTGTTTGTACTTGATGTTCAGATATCTATGTGTAAATAGGTGAGGAGGTAAACATTATACCGATGGTGTTACAATAACATCTGAGATTTAAACCAAAACGTCACCAAAGGAATAGTATTATGTCCTTTTATATTATATTATTGACAAGAAATTTTTGTTTATGGAACTTGTCAGAGTTTAGCTTCATTTGAACAACCCATATATTGCTGCAATCAACATTACATGTGCATTACGTGTTGCATCATAGGAGATACGATCTGTCATCCTTCATGATGAATCGAAATATCTATTAGTAGAAGTTGAAGTAGAACCAACCTCTTCTGTGGTTTTCAACAGCTGATGATGACAAAACATTATCTTTGTATTCATTATGAACTTGAGTCTTTAAGAATGATGTTATTAGAGTGTGTAGAGTTTTGATTAGGCGATCAAAACCTATTCGTGTTTTACTATTCCTCTACCAGAGCTGTGCCAAAGCATTGTGCTTAGTGCTCGTGAAAGCACTCTAAGCACTTTAGTGCTTCCGAGCACTGTGCTCGCGAGCACTTTTCAAAGGCTAGTGCTTAGTGCTTGTTTTTCGGAGCACTCTCTCGAAAATCTTAGTGCTTAGTAATCCGCTAAGCACTAAGCCTTTCCGAATTCTTGAAGTAGGGTCAATATAAGCAGGTACGGTATTTGATTTTTTTATGTGCGCAAAGATAATATGATCGTTTTGAATTAATATTCAGTATTTCTTCAGTCACCATTGATTTCACTTTATGGTTATGAAGGCCAGAAAATTTCTTGTTTTTGCGCGCTTGTTACTAGTGGAACAGGCGGGCTATCGTTCTGTCCAAATGTCTGTAATTTCCGAATATCGAGCCGAAAATGGTTTCAATCCATTGGGTTCGACTTCTTGATAGAGAAACCTTGGTCAAATTTAAGTAGGTCAGGCTGGCCGGCCCTCCGATCGTATACTCTCTATCTTCCGAAGGAAGGGACCTAGAGTTTTCATTTTTTCAGAATAGGTCGAGTGTCCAAATATCTCAGTCAAGTTCGTTATTGGGCCAAATCCATCGAATAGTTTAGCAGTTAATAACATTAATTTCTTGAATATTCGTCCTATCAATTCGTAACTTAGAGAATGTCTAGATAGCGTTAAAAGGAAGGAGTGTGCCAAATTTCGAGAAAATCGTCAGGAGAGAATTTTAAAAATTCCCAAAATGTTTTTTTTCAATACACGATATCTCATGAGTTATTCGTCAGATCACAACAATTTAGGGCATTTATGCGGGGATAGGTACCTAAAATATTTTAAAATTTCATCATCATAGCGTACAATCTCCAGAAGATATAAGAGTTTTTCTGAAAATTAAGTCACAGATTATATTTCTATCTATGAATTCACATCACATCAACTATAAATCTCTATGAGGGTGGTTTTAATTTTATGACAAGTTGTCATAATGAGTGAATATTGAGCCGAAAATGAAACTAATTCTGTGGGTTCATTTTTATGACAAACATGTCTAAAATACTGGTGTGTGCAGTTGTCATATTTTGAATGGATATGTCATTATGAATTTTACGACAAGAGGACTATTTTTTTCCCAAATGTCTGTAATTTCTGAATATCGAGCTGAAAATGATCGCCATCGGTTGGATTTGACTCGTGATGAAGAAACGTTGGTCCAATTTGAAAATGTTTGGCTGAATATTCTCTATCTTCCGAAAGAGATGAGATAGAGAATCCATATTAAAAGAATTAGTTTATTACCCAAATATAAGTCAAGTTAGTTAGTTATTGGGCCAGACCTGTCCGATAGCTCAGCAATTATGAATTTAAAATTCGGTTATAATTGATGACACTCAACTACAACAACTTATATAAGGTATAGAAACGTGGAAAGAATGCCAGATCGAAGAATTTGCTGAACTGTAAGTTCACTCAACTTCCATTTAAGATATATGTTTATTGATTCTTTCACACTCATTGTGCTGGCTGATTTTGAATCGCACTCTTTTTAAGTCTGAGAAAAGACTTTAGAACAAGCGCGTAAAAGCTCCTGATCTCACGTCAGTGCTTTCCACATTTTTTCAGTAATGTGTTCTCGCTTATAAAATAATTGGTCCTCGATTATTAATTCAACTTTATGCATTCATTAGGAACAGCCATTCAGATTCAGATCGACGAATAAGATTAACTAGTACCAGAATGTAAATTGAATGCATGCGTTTCACAAAACAAATAAAATGGCTTTTGAGTTTTTCCCAGTCTCGAAATCATAATTTTAGATATGTCGATGAAGCTAAAGAGTTCTCATTTCAATCAAACAACATTACATAAAAAAGTTCCCACTAAAGTGCTTAGTGCTTAGTGCTCGAAATATTCAATTACTTTTGTAAAAGTGCTCGGTAATCCGGAGCCTTCTGTCGAAAGCGGTGCTTAGAACTCTAGACTCGAAGCCTTTTTTTTCGAGTGCTTAAGGCTTAGTGCTCGAAGCTGTTTTTTTCGGTGCTTAGCACAGCTCTGTCCTCTACCCAGTTTAAAATAAGAAAACTACAAAACAATCCCACTAAACTCCAATATTTGTTTGCGACACAATTTGTCAATCGCTCAAAAAAAGCTTGTGCCGATTGGTTGAAAGAAATACTCCTAAACTACGATCGCGGTGCTTCTAAGCACGTTTGTGTCATTGAGACAGGTGATGAATCGTGAACTTACGCGTATGAGTCCTCAAGTAACCAGCAGTCGACTGTATGGGTGTTTCAAGATGAGCCAAATTCAACAGAAGTTGCTCGCGCAGAAGCACTTCCAAGCGAATCGTCGTCTCTTTTTTCGGAAATACTGGACATGTCGCAAACGTATCACTAGAACAACGCAGCGCAGTCAATTCTGAGTGGTACACAACCATTTGTTTGCCAGCTGTCTTCCAAGAAATCAGGAAAACCAACCGGATCATCCTTCACCACGACAATGCGAGCTCTCGCAAGCTCGAACAACTCCATTTTGAGCACTTAAAACATCGATTTGATAAGTCATCCGCCGTATAGTCCTGACTCGGCTCCGAATGACTCTTTTTTAATTCCGTACGTAAAAAATAAAATGAGTGGTCAACGTTTTCCGACTCCTGAAAAAGCGGTTGATGGGTTCAGAATGGAGATACCTCAATCAGAGTGGTAAAAGTGTTTCGACAATTTTGAAAAAACAATAAAGCGATTTTCGATGATTTATATTTGATTTTGTTCCCTAATCCCGAAATATAAAAAGCAACCCTCGTATAACTTGTGAATTTAACTAGAAATAAATACGACATAACAACCTCCTTCAAGAGGAAAGATACCATCTGGGCTTATCTAACAAAAGTTAAACCAGATATGATAATCAAAAAACGAAAAATTCTATAGTTGAAAGGTTCTTTTCTATCTCATTTTTCGGCGCTCTCATTCACCTGAACAGAGTGCTTATAGATTCGTCTTTTTCAATTATTTGGGTAAAATAGTACCTATCGTTTCGTGAGGACTCGCCGATGCAGAATCCGTAATCAAAATCGATTCTGTCCGTAGACACAATTACGTCCGAATGGAATGGGCTAGAGGGCTGAAATTTTCAGGGTAAGTCGGAGCAATGAATATATCGGATGTGTGCGAGTTTTGAAATCTCTTATAATATTATTATCAACCACATATTTTATACACGTAAAAATGTAAGCAGATGGTAAAATGATTATTCCTTCTTGTCTGAATAAAGGCCTGCATTTTGTTTCACTACAGACTCCACACAGAGCACGGAGAGTTTAAAAAAAATCCTATGATACGCAAATGTTCTTTGAATATTTTTTTATGTTTATTATTGGAGAACATTATGTTCAGCGTTGAATTTCGTCATAAATTAATCAATCAATAGTATCATCAAGAATTCGAATGAGCCATTTGTCAATACCGAATTACCTCGAATTCCATCATTATTCCACATCGAAAATCAGTTTCGAGTACGGCCAATTCATCATTTCCACATTGACATAAAATATTCAATCTCGATTGAACGAACGATTTTAATGAAAGAATAGCGAACTGGTTGGTCCTTTAACGGTTCTATCGAGCCAAAATACCATATTTCGAATTCCGTAATATTGCATAATTCGACTGAATCAATCACTTCCTGTCCAATATCTAATCTTCTCGGCTATTAATCCTCGGTCCAGTGATTGACAGATTGGTAATCATGACAAGCAGCGCTAGCTTCAAACCCCGGGGCCGGAAAGAGCAGCCTGGGACAGAAAATTAATATGTTGCATTCGCGGGAACAAAACGTTCCTTGTTGGTGAAGCCTGATGAGTGTGTATTGTTTGAATTTTACGGGTTGCAAAGGAAATGAGAAATGATAGGGGCTGACTGGTGAAATTGATTTTTACACCGATGAGTTTCATTTTCATTGTTCACAAAAACTAAAGTGAATTTCTATGTATTCGCGACGCGAAGTTTTCTTATTTCCGTCATCCTATCCTCAAACTTCAATCATCATTTCAGGTTTTTGGCGCTCTTGTTCACCCGAACAGAGAGCCTATCATTTTGCCCAAATGTCTGTAATTTTGTTTGTTTGGAATATCGAATCGAAAATGGTCTCAATCGATTGGGTTTGACTCCCTGATAAGGAATCCGTGGCGAAAGTTGAGTCTGTCCGGTCGGCCGGCCGGCTGTATCCTCTCTAGCATCCAAAAGAGATGAGCTAGAGTTTTCATATTTTCAGAATAGGTTAATTGTCCAAATATCTCGGTCAAGTTCGTTATTGGGCCAAATCCGTCGGATGGTTCAGTAGTTATGAGCATATGAAATTTTGTTTCCTCAATGACTACTAGAATATCCATCCGATTAAGTTGATACTTGAAATATTGTTGAGGGAGGCTGCAACAAAACGGCTCGCAAAATTTCGCAGAAATCCTCACGCTAGAAAATTTTAAAAATGCACAAAAATAAATTTTTCAATACACACTATCTCATAAGATATTTTTCGGATTTCGATAAAAATTCGTGAATATATGGAGGTGATCGATATCTTACTCATCCTCAAATTTCATTGTCGTAGCTCTTTTCCATCTAAAGATATGATCATTTTTTTCATTCACTCAAGAGAAAAGAGAAATGACATTAAGTCCCTGTGATTTTCTCTGAACGATGGCCATCACAGATCGATATTCGATTGACAAATGCCGGGCTCATTAATCAGTGTCAGTTGGCGTAATATTAATCAAAATTTTTCATAACGGGAAATCATAGAGATAGAATTTAATCCCGGTGGCTGAAATAATATACATTGTCAAAATTCAGAAAAGCACTGACCTAAGTTTTTAGTGGAAGGGAATCATAGCTTAGAACAAAACTTGGGGAAAATTATGAGTAGTTGCTTTTAATTTAAGATATAGGTTTGTTCATTCATTAGGTGTTCATATTTGCATCACATTGTCCCATAGTAAGAGAAAAGACTATTGTTCACCTGATCACAGTGCTTATAGATTTGTAATGGTTTGAATATTTACTTGCAAGTAGCTCAACAAGAGCTCCAAAGCAATCTGACCTCACGTCAGTGCTTTCTAAATTTTTTAATTCAATTCATGATTCATTCGTTTGTAGATATCTGTAATCTCTACATTTTTCTTTAGAATTCTGTTCAGTTTGTTCATGAATTGTAGGATGCCTTGGTGTCATGGAGCGTTTACTAAAATTCTCAAATTCGTCTATTTCCCTCAAAATTTCACAGAGTGAGCCAATAAAACTCTATTATGAAGCTATATAGTACAGAGTGAGTCTTACATCACTGCCTTATTTTTCACTACAAGTTCTTGAAGCGATAAGGATCACTTTTTCCAATTCTGCCCTGTTACAGAGTTACCATATAAGTGATGAACTAATGAACTAATTGAATTTTGTAAGCTTTCAAACAGAGATCCTTACGTAAAATCAGCCAAGTCGTTGAATACGAAAGGCGAGAACGGCGATGAATCGACACTTCAGCTGTATGTTGTCTATTTGGTCGAGTATTATCTAATAACGAATATTCAGTCTTAAACTTAGTGATGGTAGAGCTAATTGTACGTCCAGTAGGCCTATTATGTGTATTGAATGATTATTTGGGCTATTACCATCATCTATTGTGGATGTAATGTTTTCCGACGTTTCGATAGACATCTTCTATCTTTATCAAAGAGGAAAAGTAAAAAACCTTTCGAAAATTATCAATCTTCAAAAAGTCAATATGACAGAAGTCATGAAAGAAAAATGAACAATGTTATATACTCATCTGTGATATGATGATCTTTTTAAGTTGGATCGAACTATCGGCGTCCAAACTTCTGGCAGATCTATAGAAGTTTGGACGCCGATAGTTCGATCCAACTTAAAAAGATCATCATATCACAGATGGGTATATAATATTGTTCATTTTTCTTTCATGACTTCTGTCATATTGACTTTTTGAAGATTGATAATTTTCGAAAGGTTTTTTACTTTTCCTCCTTGATAAAGATGAAGATGTCTATCGAAACGTCGGAAAACATTACATCCACAATAGATGATGGTAATAGCCCAAATAATCATTCAATACGAGCTCCATCATCAACAATATCTCGTCATCAGCCTATTATGTGGACCGTTAGTTGCTCTAAGTGCCCGATACACATCAATCAGAGAACGCACATTTTCGTAATGAAGCTGAACAATTTATAAATATCAAACACTACTGAATAAGAATACCACTTCAGTTTACATGAGGCATGCGCGATCTGCAACTAAATCGCCACCACAAAGAGTACCTTTAAATGAATCACACTTTACAAATTCCATTATTTCAAAGTAGAAACATGTACCTTCACATAAGATCAGTGTACTATTTGCTGTAATTTGTCATGGTGGTATTAATTTTGGTTGACTCTGTTCAAGACTATCCGATATTTCATAGATATTTTCATGAGATTCATTTATACTCATTAAATTACACCCTTTCATTAATTTTCTCGTCTGTAAGGAGATGTTTGTCTTATTGTTCGTAGACGTTATCTATTTTTTTTCCAAAAGTGTTCGAATTTCCACTTCGGTTCATTGCTCTGTGAACACAAACTGAAAGTGGATTATGCGTCATCCTTTCGGTCAGCCTCATCGCCCATGAAAAAAGCTTTTTCCGGTGGAAACGCCATTGAAAAATAAATCCTATATTCAGAAAACCGAATGTTAATAGCGTTGTTAATCCCTTCGCAAAACCTCAACTCTTGACCCGGATTTCGATAATTCTCTCCCGAAATGAAAGCCGATTGGAATAGGAATGACATTGCTGTTAATCCCTGGAAATTTTTCCTTTCATTTTCTTACGGAGAGGGAAATTGAAAGAGAACGAACACTAATGCAGGTCTGTAATATTCCCATTGGTCCCCAAAGCCCTGGCATTAATGAAATTAAGTTAAACACAAGGGAAACGAAGATAACCGTATTTCCATGGAGGGACGCAGGATCGAATTGTTATCTGTGGTCTATACCGTTTAAACTCCTGTCCTAATAATGTGGTCATGTAGATTAATTTACTTGGATTCGTCAACAAAGAAGTTTTTCCTGGAATCTAGTTGTCCAATTCATTAATTCAAATTCTTGAAATCATGACATAATTGGTGGAATGGCCCTATGTAATGAAGAATGACAGAAGATAAGGCTTAAAGAAACAAGTTTTATTAACGCTTGCTAGTTGGTAACTTTAACTTTTTTATAAAGATTGATACACTGCGATTCTAGGATTCGGGTAGTTATTTATTAACTTCTAGAAAGGATTATAAAACAGCTAAACATAATATATAATCATCTTAAGATACAGGGTTGGGCATCCATAACTTTAGGTACTCCTCGAACTTTGAGCCTTTGAGGCACCCCCGATGACACATTGATTATCTTTGAGTAAAAATTTTTAAATCTGACGGACTGGGTTCTACCACTCAAAAATCTCCTCAATCACGCCAATGAAGATCCGGATACTCCGATCGCCTCCAATTCAGCCATCAATATATTATGGTTAACTTTAATAAAGGCTTTGGAGAAATCAGTATAGATAACATCAATCTGATAACGGACTAAATCATCCATAAACAACACCAAGTTAGTCAAAGTTGAAGGATTATTCCGAAAGCCGTATTGCTCTTCGATTAAAATGTGGGCAATTTTCCAAGATAATAGGTTACAGACCAAACAATCGAGCATCTTAATATGCGATAATACTGCAGTACATCTTTTTAACACTATATCAGTTATTTCATTCGGTCCTTCGCTTAATTTACTCTTAATAGTTAGTGATCAATTGGAAAATTTCGTGAGCGGCAAAATTACATAAACTAGCATCTATTGTGTGGCCATATTTGAATTCAGGTGGAACCATCTCCTCAGAATTGTACACATCCCCAAAGAAGTCTGCAAAGAGATCAACAATCTCATCACCGACAGAGCTTGTAACATCATTATAAATCATCCAGTTTGGTATACCATCACAACTGCGCTTCGAATTTACATATTTCCAAAAAAACTGAGGATTAAACTGCAAGTTCCGTCCGACCTCCAGAATGTACTCGCCATACAATCTGAGGATAAATCTATTCTATATCTATTTAAACCATCATAAATATCACTATAGAATTTTGCCACTGCGCTGTCAACACAGACCAATCAAACGACCAATCACAAGAAGAGAGGTGCCCATTGAAACCAACATAATCTACACAATTTAAATCAGAATGCTGTTCCTCAAACATCAATGGCTTGGAAGAATCAGCGCCATTTACCTGCAAGAGGCCCATGGCAGGCTGAACTTTCTCGAGGTCACTACTAAAAATTAGGTCTAAAAGAGTGATTTTATTCACCTGAGAGAGTCCAGAAATATTAAAACTATCGATCAACACAGAAGCTGGCAGTTCAATTCACCTAAAGAAAACTCATCACCGATCCAACCTTCAGTCGGCTAGTTATAATCGCCACATAAAATAATTCTTGTCTCAGGGTACAATAAAGAGATCTCCTCAACAGATACACTTACAAATAAGTGTTCAACTGAGTCTATAGAAGTATTCACTACCTCAGCACTGATGTGAATTAAATATTATGAAATTCGTCTTAATCTTGTTATTCTTTTCATTATTTAAAAATATCCTGATCGTATCAGCCATAGAAATCTTTGTCTATGGTATCAGCCTTCCTGGATGCTTATCTGATTCAGAAAACGTGAGTCACCATTGCCGCCGTTAACAAATTCAAAAACGAATTTGCATTCATATGCGGAATGCATTCTGCCATCTCAAATGCAAATCCGCCGTAAATATTTCATAACAAATTTTCACGTGTTATTGTCCCGCATAATTCATGTCATTCCGCCGCATTAAACTTTGCCAGGGTTTTTGTTGTTTGTCTAAATTACATCATGTACAGAATTTCAGAATAGACTGCCTCGTTCCAGCGGGATGCGGCCAAACATTCTGCATTAATTGTCTTCTGAATATTAATTACGAGATATGAGTACAGCGCGACGCTTCGCGCCTCCAAACGTATACGATAAGGTGTATTTTCATTAAGAAGTGCCACTCTTGGCGATTAAATCGAGTTTTTGTCTGCCGATTTCAAGCCCGGTTCTCCAGAGTACTATTTATAAAATTATAATATTCATCACCATATCGCTGCTTCAGTTTTGCTAAGTTCCAGATTAATCATTTGTTTCGTAATGGATATAAATTAACTCAAATGTTTCCAAAGTTCCGTCATACAGTCCTGTGTAAAGTTTGAAATTTGCGCGAACGTACCAGGATCGTTAAGGCATTGCTTATAGATTATACATTGATGGGCTAATAAGTGGAACCTGGTAAATATCTCTGGAATTATTATAGATATCAAAACTTGATTTGGAAGTTGGATACTGCAGTAGATTGCCTATTTGTTTTCATATCTTTTAATAATTTGGAACTTACGGTTTTTTTTTATTTATTTATTTAGCAATACACCATTCGACAGCCGCGGCCTATTAAAGAATGGGAAATTACAAGTGTTTACAAAAAGAAAAATGTTGAAACTTAACAGTAAATTAAACAAAAAAAAATAAAAAAAGAAAAAAATTATCACCAAGTACGAGAAGAAAAAATAAATCAATATGAGAAAGATCACATCTAGATTTATCGCACATTTAGTGAGCCCAAAATAGCTCTCCTTATGCTTGCCGGTTTGCAAGCAAAAATATCCAGGATATTTTCATAAGATGTATAGTCATGACATATTCTGTACAGGGGCGAAAACTGAAGAACGTTAGATCGTGGACAAGGTAAATAAAATGTTCTAATAGTACGCATGGGTAATCTAGGTACATGTACGCAGATTAGACCCAGCAGGTTAGGACAATCGATTAACGAGCACATTATATTACGCAGAAATAAAACACCTAAATAGGTGCGGCGACGTTCTAGAGAATTAACCTCAAATCTTCTCAGGAAATTTTCGTGAGGTATACCACGCTTCGGATAAATATCGTCAATTTTGAAACATAGATACTTCAGAAATCGCCTCTGTACATTCTCTAATCTATTGACATGTGCACTATAACCAGGGCTTCAGATTAGGCACCCGTACTCGAGCCTCGACCTCACAAGTGCATTGAATAGTATAAGTAGCGTTCTGGTGTTCTGTAACCACTTTGCGTTCCTTAGGATGAAGCCAAGTGTTTTGATGCTTCCCGAGGTGATTGAATTTATATGGGGAACAAAACTAAGTCTACGATCGAATAAGATACCTAGGTCTTTAAATACAACAACCTTTCCAAGAACGCAACCACTAATGTTATGAAGGAAATCTATTGTATTTCTTTTACGACTGAAGGACATTACGCTACATTTTTGAACGTTCAGGGGAAGTAAGTTGTCCCTGCACCAACGGTTTAGCCTATCAATGTCACCCTGGAGGTCCCAACAATCCTCAATAGAGAGAATGCGACGATATAGTTTGAAATCATAAGAACATAAAAAAGGAAGGAACAGGTTAGGTAACAACAGATATCATTGATGAAGATTAAGAAAAGTAGTGGACCCAATATAGACCCCTGAGGTAGCCTCAAAAGCACAAAACCTATAACCAAAACACTGAACATACAGATTTTTACGGAAAAGATAAGATTCAAAAAATATAGAAAATCAAGATTTAACCCGAAGGAAGACAGCTTCTTTATAAGTATAAGATGATCCAATCTGTCAAATGGCTTCGTGAAGTCCGTAGATGACATCAACTTGAGAAGACTCATCCAATGCACTACCGATATATTGAGTTAAACAAGCCAAGTTAGTTACTGTTGATCGACCTTTGATGAATCCGTGCTGACAATTAGAAATTTTGCTCTTCACATGAACATATATGATGTCGTAAAGTGTTTTTTCGAAAACTTTGCTGAACTTGTTCAGAATCACAATTGGTCTATAGTTCTCAATATCGCTTCTTTTGCCTTTCTTGAATATTGGACTTACTCTACCCTCTTTCCATACAGTAGGAAAATGATGTGTAGAAAGGGACAGTCTATAAATAATGGTGAGAGGTCTGACGAGAACAATCGCACAGTCCTTCAACAGAAAAGATGGAATTCTGTCAGGACCTGCTGACATATTAGATTTGCAGCTTCTGAGGTACTTGAGTACAACAATATCTTCCGTTATCTCCGGGATAGTGAGAGTTTGTGCGAAGGAGCTATCAGGTGAGCCATCCAGTGTGTTAAAAGCAGTGGAATTAATGAATGAACTGTGAAAAAATGGCAAAGGCATCGACTATGTTTTGGGGACCGGTAATGGATTGGCCTCCATAGTTCATCGACTCAGGAATGGAAGGAGTGTTACGAAGGCTGTTCAAGTAAGCCCAAAAATTAGATGGATTGTCTGTTAGGTTGGCCTCAGCCTTTCTTGTGAAATTAGCGCGAGCCGCAGCTATTTCCCTTTTTATATCTCTACGAAGGTCTTTATACTCCTTTAAGAAACTGATGTTTCCTGATGACCTATATTTGCGTAGGTAAGAGTCTTTGGTTTTAAGACGAGTAATAATATTACTTGTAAACCAGGGTGGATAGGATGACTTCCCATTTTTCGATACGGGGACACATTCGGAAAATAAGCAATTCAGTATGCTATATAATGCATCACATGTCAAATCAACGTTATCTTATGCATCCAAAATATCCCAGTTGGTGTTCAATATACTGTCAGAGAGCTTGGAAAAATCAGCCTTTCTGAAGTTGAAACACTCCTGGTTGATTCTATGATACCTATTCAGACCTGAAGTCAGCGTAAGAAGAAATTCTAGTGGGGGATGATGGGTATCCACGGCTACAAAAGGCAAGAAAGTCTCCTGTATGATAATAGAATCTCGAGCACAAATCAGATCTAATATCCGGTCATTAGCATTCAAAATTTCATTTTGCTGATTCAGTCAGTTCAGGAAATTCACGAGTGCTTCAATTTTGATATTATGCAGACCTTCTCTTCTGTAACTAATATACTCCGGGATATTGAAGTCGCCGAGAATGATCAGTTGTTACCGGAAGTAATGTCACTATAAAAATTTGCAACGGAACACCCTGTATATTATTTTGGTTTCTAATGAAACATTTCGTTACGAGTACAAAAATATCGGGCTGGATATTTTTTATTTGAATACCTACCAAGATACTAACAGAAAAGTATATAAAGAAAGTAAAAATCTAAAATCAATTGAAGAAGTTACTAATTATAATTATTAACTAAAACTGAGTAATTTTCAGAACATTGAAACTAAACTTAATGTATTAGATATTCAAACTGAGTATCGTTTACTTCTTGACAATAAGCAAGTCGGTTTGTAAATTCTCTAGTAACATTAGCTGTTATTTCTGGTGGAATTATCTGTTTCTCGTTAGTTATTCCTGTAGCTAATTCTTGCAAATTATATGGTCTATCAACATAAACCTGAATTTTAAATAATCCCACAGAAAATAGTCCAGTGGATTAAGGTCGGTACTTCGTGCAGGCTATTCATAAGTCCCCTTCTTCCAATCCACCTGTGATGAAATGTCCTATCTAAATGATCTCGAGCAATACGAGCGTAATGGGGTGGTCTCTATCCTGTTGAAACCAGATATTATTTGGTAATTGTCCATTTACCTCCAATGCCGGAATCACTTGTGTTTTTAACAGCTGTATATACCTATCTCCGTTTAAAGTTTCTTGTAGGAAGAAGGGTCCTACGATTCTGTTGTTATAAATGCCGGCCTAAACGTTCAATTTTTGGGGATGTTGTGTATAAAAGTCTTTGAACCCAATGAGGATTAGTTTGTGACCAGTAGCGGCAGTTATGTTGCCTAACTGTACCGTTTAAACTAAATTTAACTTCGTCTGAAAACGCCAAATTCCTTATAAAATTATTATCAAGGTTCCAAATATCCATCATCGTTTCACAAAATTGTAAACGTTTATCGAAATCGTCTGCGAACAGTTCTTGAACGAGGCTAATTTTGTATGTATGATATTTTTCTCGCCTTGATATTTTTCCTACTGATGAACGACGGCTAATTCCATGCATATTGACGAGGTCAGTAGTGGATAATTGAGGCTTTTTTTCGAAAGATATTGCAACATTTTGAGCTACACCCAGTGGCGGCGTAGCATAGGTTGGCACCCGGGGCGACTTTCTATCGAGCACCCTCAAAAAAAAACGACAAATATTAAACGTGTTTACGTGACTTTATTTTGCTAAAATACTCAATGACATTATCAAAATTTACTTTCCTCTCCTTTTCAAGGGACAATATGGATAGACTGGAAAGTCGTGTTTGGCTCATTGTAGATCTTAAGTAAGATTTTATTAACTTTAATTTTGAGAAACTTTTTCACAAGTAGCCACCGAAACACAAATAGTTAAAAAAAATCTTAGACATTGAGCTAGACTTGGAACAGACTCAGAATAGTCCCATTTTACAATAAATTTCAGAAGCTCCAAGGTAGTCCATTGGATCGCTTCTTGAAGAGAAATGCTGGCGGCTTCCAAGTGGCGCCTCAGTCGTAAAATCTCCAAAATAATGTCCTCTGCAGAAAATTCATCATTGATTTTTGTAAGATTTGGAACTTTATCACGAAGTTCTTCTTCTGTTGACGTAAGTAGAGTTTCAGACTGAACAACACCAAATGTTATGAGAATATCATCCATTGCTTTGTAGCGATGCTCTAGTTCTTCGTAAAATCTATCAAGACATTCTAACATAGCTCTATGCAACTCTTCTGGCAATGTTAGTCCAACATCTTGGGACATTACTCCTGGCATTCGTTTTCGGAATCTCCTCCTTTCTCTTCTTTCAACGGAGATATCCAAGTTCTCACATTTCTCAGTTGCGTAGGAAATAGCTCTTTCCACTATTTGTATACGTTGAGTTTGAAGAAAATTTTTAGGGCTTTAATTTTTATAACACACTTTTCCAGCGATAGTCCAGATGTTTGGATATACTTTTGTGTCTGATTAACTTCTTCTAGGATTTCACACCAAAAAAAGAGAGGTAGCATAAAAACTGAAGTCACATAAAGCTGGTAAGAGTGTGGATGCTGCTTCTCTTGTATCGACGTTTTCTCTGCTGCTTCTGGGATCACACATCTCTTCGAGTGTTGATACAAGTTTCTCAAAATTATTCTTCAATGACTTAACAGCATCGTGATGAGCACTCCATCTCGTCTCTACTAGTCTTTTGACCGATACGCCTACACTTTTCATTAGAATTTCTCATCTATGTGTGGATGACGAAAAGAACGTGTAAACTCTTTCTACTGTTCCAAAAAATGTTACACTTGAACTAACACTCATGAAAGAGTGCACCCCACATAGATTTAGCACAAGGTATAAACAAAGCTTTAGGATTGTGTTCCTTAATGATAGATTGCACACCAACATGAACTCCATGAACGGGTGGGAGAGGGAGGGACCGAAATAAGTCTGCGTGACAGAGTTGGTATTTCTTTGTCACCGTGTTGTCACCCCTTGATGCTTGGCACCCGGGGCGGACCGCCCCCCCCTTTACGCCGCCACTGACTACACCTTCATTTGTTACGCTTTTTAACCATTCACTTTTTGGTACTTTGCTAATTGTTCCACTTGTATTGTTTCTTCGCAAAGTTTTCGTCACTACTGAACAAGATATTTGCGCGAAGCGCTCAAAAAATATGTTGTAATTTAAATATTCTGTAGCATTAGTTATCTTGGTCCCTTATATATAATACTTATACTTATATATAATACATATTTTGGCTATTCTTCGTTTGAATCATCTGAATTAGCACTATTTCGAGACTACTTGCACCACTACACTAATTTGCCGACTAAATTTAGAGCAAAACGCCCCAAGCATTAATGCATTACCATTTTTACCTGGATCTTGAACGAATGAACGTACAATAAAGCAACTGCAACAGACTTCATTATTCACTAAGCGGAGTCGTGGAGTTGAGACGACAATCGGCCTCGTCTGAGAGCATCATTAATAATTTCACACACACGACACGTAAATCCCACATCCTGGCCTTTATTGCTGCTTTTGAATTTCCCGAAACCCTGCAGTTTCATAATTTCGTTTCCCTTCGGGTCCGGCTGCTATATTTGAGAATTCTGACGTTCTCGGAAACTTGGATATGTCGAGCTCGTCCCACTGCTTTCATTGCTTCCAAGAGTCATAACGAAAAGTATTCTCAGTAAATTCTTAGTTTTGCTTCTGTAATAGTTATTTAATCAACTAGTTTATTAATGAAAGCGATTAATGGTCGATATATTTTAACACGTGAGCGGAGCGAGACCATTAATCGCTAGATCAATAAACGAGTTGATTACAAGATTTTTCCATCGACCTCATTATGAATTAGAAAAAAATTATTTATTTAAATAAATCTCATTTCTCACAATATAAGATTTGATAATGAAATTCTCGATGCTCACTTTGACATATTTATATTTATGGTTCCAATTGAACAATTCGTAAAATTCATAGACGGAATTTTCGAGATGTGACATTCTGAATAGTCCACATTTACATCGTTACTGACGATTTGCGATAAAGAATGTGTGGAACTGGTGGGAGCTGATCTATTAATTACTGGCGAATGATAATCGCATAAAATTTTTTCAACAGTTTTCGATGTTCCTTCTACAGCAGATGTTGATTTCCATCCTCCAAGTCGTTTGATGGCTGCAAAATCTGCTCCACTGTCCGAAAGGATAGATGTAGAAGAACGCCGAAAACAGTGACCTGTATACAGATTGGGTTGTTCTGATTCGAGAAACTTTGCAATTAACGATGGTAATTTCAAAAACGTTCTGATTCCTACTGGCTGAATTGAGCATTTAAAGTTTTTGGAAAAGACGAAAAACTTTTCGTGCGGAGTGTGAATTGGTCTCAAGGATATATATCTCTTGATTGGCTTCAAAAGTGTATACGATCCTCCTTATCCACAACAGCGAATATCCTTTTCGAGTGCGTTTTGGATGAATTCACTGTTATTAAAAATTTCGAGTACACATTCTGCACATCATTTATCTGCAACTTATACAGCTCATCTTTTCGCGATGCCCCAGATACTCCAAATATCAAAGCGACCTTCAAATAAAAAAAAGTTACATATTTTATATCCACGTGACAATAAGAAAAATTTTGAAAATTAATTTAATTGAGTTTTATATTTACCTTTGACTCAAGAAATTACTGCCTGAAGCATTTGCTATAAACTCTTTTACATCTTTCTCGACAACTTTCGATTTCTTAGGAATATGACCCACTTTTTATCCCTTAATGAACATCACCGGTTTGTGATATCTGCTTACATCAATATTCCTTTTAACGTTCAATGTTGCTTTCAGCATTGAATACTTTGGCCATAAACTTGCTAAGTATCCCTTTTCTGCAACACTCGTAAAGTATGCCAACAAAACTGTTTCAAAATAATTGAAAACGTTCTTCTTCTCGAACCATAACATGAATTCTGGGTAGGTTTTGTGATACAAATGTCGGCTTTTTTCAGGTAGCAGGGTCAACTCAAAGTTTCTGCTTTAGCCATTTCTGCAACGTCCTGGGGAGTTAAGGGGATATTAACTTCGTTACTCTTTGTAATTGAAGTAACTGGCGATATTATATTAAGATTAAGATTGAAAGCAGCTAAATAACTCGTAATTTGACAGATCGATTATGTTTGGATTTGTTTCATTATTTCTTATCTCTGTGGAATAAATAACAATGGAACCAGAGATAAATACGCGACTATTCTGTGATTGAAGAGTGAGAGTTACAGGCCTCATACATAGAAATGAAATATAGGTCGAGTTGTGACATTACTCATATTACTTCTGAAGACTCTATTCGGTTGCCCATAACAATCATTCATCAAAAGAGAAAGAAATCGTGCATTAAAATGGGTCATCAAAGCATGATTTTGTCAACGTTAAACAGAGCTTTTATTGGGAATTCGATGAAAAACCAATTTTTTTGCAGTTGGGTGGATGTCTGGACCAAGGCGTTAGGTTACAATACAAATATGTTAATGTTTTGACCTTTGTTCACTTGACGAAGCTCCTAATTGTATCATATAATTTGGCCCCCTTTCAAGTATCGTAAAGTTTTGTAAATTGAATGCCTCGATTTGAGTTATTTGTGCCGTGGCGTTCGCCGAAGATATAACCTGGAGCACCGTTGTAAATATATCTGACCTAACTGGATTGAACAAAACCTGCATCTTCATATATCCAGATCATCATCACTCAGTCCGTCTGAATCCACTGCTGGACATAGGCCTCCCACAAAGTGATCCGTCTTTGTCGGTCCTGTGCAGCATTCATCCAGTTTGTGCGGGTTCTTTTAATCATGTCGGATTATCTAGCTGGAAAACGTCTTTACTTCGATGCACACATTTTCCAGGCCTCCACAGAATCATCCATTCAAATAATGGTCAACGTAGTCTCGTAGCCCGCCCAACTCCACTTCAAGATCGTTATCGTTTCAATCGCATCTGTAACAGCTATCATCTTCTGTAGTTGATCGTTTGAAATCTTATCTCATAAGAGAAACCCCCACTATTGATCTCTCTATAGCTCTTTGTGAAATTCGTATATTATTCACCGACTGCTTTGTGAGCGGCTCCGTAAGTGAGTACCAAAGACTACCTATAGATAGGCAACTCTGGCATGAATTTTGGTCCCGGCTTCGAGAGCTCAACTTACAGCGCCATCTTTAGTCATCGCCTAGTTGATTACAGATTCCATTCGCACAACTTTCCGTCTCGCGGCGCCCTCTTGTGCATTTTATATGAGTTATCATAGGATTCCACGCAAGCGCAGGTTGAATCCCATATGTTAATTGTATTTTAAAACAAATACATTTGGAATGACCATAATTCTTTTAATCTGCTGAAGATTATCACAATTTCAATAAAAAAATATCATTTGATCAGAAAATTGTGACAATTTGCAGCAGATTAAAAGAATTATGGTCATTTCAAATATATCTGCCCTTTAAATCAAAGAACATACTAATCTTTAGAGGATGAAAGGAAATAAACAAAAAAGAAACTTCAAAAATATATATATAATGCAGTAAATAATCAATTTACAATAATTTCAATATCGAGGGAAAGAATAAACGAACCAACAATAATTATGCAACAATTACTCATCAAGTTATGAAAATACATTAAAAGAATAAATTAGAATATTAGTGACAAATATATCAATTTAAGCATGAAATGCATTAAGTTTTACAATTTTATGACGGAAACAATTTCTAAAAGTCTATTTTTTTTTTTTTTAGATACTTTTTCGAATGCCATCTTCATTATTGGATCATAAGATCTTATTGTTTTTTTTCCCGATAAAATTTTATTAATAGTTCTGTCATAAAAGTACAGAATTAATTTCATGGCAAAATCAATAAACTTATTAACTGAAATTCCAAGAATTTGGCGTTTCAACGGTAAATCTCACATATCCGTTGAAGTATTCTAGGAATCTTCTGATAAACGATTTTTATGAAACCAACTATCAATGGAATACCCAAAACTATAATCAATGACCATGAGCAGTTCACTTATATATAAATACCTTGTTGCTCAAAGTTTCTTCAGGAATTCTGGAGGGTAGAAAAAATATATCATCATTATGAGGGCGGCTTACATAATCTGAAAGATTATTGAAATTACAAAAATGATAATCATAGGGAGTAGAATGAATTACTTGGCATATGAAGTGTTGGTAGAACAAATCTTTTAGCTTTCCATGTGGGTCTATACAATCCATATGAAAATGCTTTATGCAAATAACGTTTTTGGATGAATGAAGACATGGATTTCCGATTCTTTCCAACCAAACATTTCTAACACCCTCAACTTGTGTAATGAAAAACCTAGAAAGAAAACAGTGTTAGAAACTGTCCCAAAGTTAATCCAAAACCACTACTTTTGACATTGCACAGCAAGAATAAACCATTTCAATTATATTAAATTGAATAAGTTGAAAATGAATACCTCTCTAGCTGAATAACACTACTTTTTGAATTAAAAATAAGTTGTGTATGTATGGAATAAACCTAGAACACGACATAGGAAATAAAATGGCGCTGACATAGATAACATGAAAATTCATGCTCGTCAAAGAATAGTCACTACCGAGATTCGATAAAATCCGTTTATACCGATCACTAGGTACTGAGAATTCCTAATTTATCGATCCGCTTTGGAGACGACTACAGATGTCTCTGCCGCTCGTCGAAGAAAAACGTGACCACCTTTGTGTAGGCGAGTTCCCACCCCCTGGTGAGTACCGGCAACGCACATTGTTCAAAAACTTCTTCCTTCGGCCATTTTTGGATATCCGATTTGAAGACACTCTTGAGATTACCAAACGCGCCTTATGTATGGCCAATTCTACGATTCACTATGACTAGATAGTTTTGACGTCTATTAACATAGCGAGTTATTTTCTAGTGGATATGCCTGCCCATGTAAACGAATGGTCGAGGGCAAACACAATTTCGCACTAAACAATAATGGCACTGCCAACGCAGTGTCTAAGCATTAAAAGTTGTAAAATACTTAAAAACCTTTTGAAATGGATTATTCCAAAATATAGTTCAGTTTTCATTCTGAAATCATGTCAGTTTATGTTCTGTTTGGGTTTCTTCATCATCAGGGAACATTTGAACAAAACATTTCACATTGATTGGTTTTAGTGTTTTACAGGGTGGGTCTTTGATTACTGCATTAATTTTGAGCAAAGATTCATTATAACGAAAGAAACACGTTTTCCTATACCATTTCTTGAAATTCGGCTCCGTTCCAAGAATATAGGGTATTTAAATTTCAATTGAAAAATTGTTTTTTGCTTATATTTTCGTAATGGGTTATTTCAATGAATTCAAATTTTGCGGATGATTTCATCAAATGGCACACACTATTCCGATTAACTTGCTCTATCTCTTAAGATCTTCGAGTTAATACATTACCAATCTGTGAAATCATCCAAACTTACTATAAAATACGTAGTTACTGGTTGAACATTTAAGAAGAATTTATTATTTCAAAATTTCAAATGTATCTTCCTGAAATGCTCCGTTTTCAGGATATTAGATGTTGAATGATTTGAAATTTGGAAAATTGCTTTTCTTCCTGGATCCGACCCTGACCCAAAAAATCACTGAGCCAAAATAATTCCATGTTGCCACATCTTTTTGTTTTTCAAAATCATCATCATCACTGAA
This sequence comes from Micraspis discolor, assembly GCA_030674115.1. Taxonomy (NCBI): domain Eukaryota; kingdom Metazoa; phylum Arthropoda; class Insecta; order Coleoptera; family Coccinellidae; genus Micraspis; species Micraspis discolor. Next base: position 11,011,634 of record JARTUT010001740.1, read on the forward strand.
AAACAAGCTATTGAATGATTAGAAAAATTTCACCTTGCTAATGGATCGATGAAAATTAAGAAGGCCATAATTAAAAAGTTTCTTCTTAATGGTGAATCAGACATAGATATTGCCTCCGTTTTCAATTCGATAGCATAAATTCACTGTACTTGGACAATTTTTTATGATTTTTCTTTTTTAAAAATTCAAATGATAGTACCGTAGGTTATGAATTTGTTAGTTTCTGATAGAGAACTACTAAATGCGATACGGAATTAGATCTACCAAATTTCGAAAACGAAGTTTCAGTATTCTTGAAATGAATAAATTTTTTATTTGCTACTTTATTTGATCAGTTTCAATTTTTTAATATGCAATACTTAATATTTCATTTTGAAATCTTATAAATGTATTATATATTTCCAGTGGAAAATCGATAAAGAATGACCATTTATACTTTATTCTATGATAGAAAACATAACCTCGAACTTAACGAATTTTTTCTTCGAAACAAATAGAAATTGTAAGAATCGTAATTGAATGTTTGGTGCTGCTTTTTCTAACTTCAATTAATACGAAAGATTCACCTGAAATATATCTATGATAATCTTGAACGTAATTCGAAAAGATAATTTTATAATCCATAATGCTTTGCATTCCAAAATGAATAAATACTTCCAGTACCTTGTGAAATGTATCTTCTAAGAAAAATTTTGGCAAATATTATTGTTATTTTTTCCCTGATCTTATGCACAGGTATATGTTTCTACACTTAAATGAATAAATAACATTTATATGACGAAATATTCTCGATGATGAAACTCGTATATAATATTTTTCAAAGTATTCCTATAATATAAGTATTGATGTTCTTCGAACCAACGATTCGGTAGGAATCTCCTACCCTCGATCGTAACTTTTGAAAAAATTTGAATCATTTTCAGACAATATCTTCATTTCTGAAATCAATTGACCCTAAAACCGGCAGAAAATATCTACCGAAACATGGGTTGGAAGAATATCATCTCTTTGGTTCAAAGAATATTTGAGGCTTGTTGCCCATTGACGAGAAGTAAGAACTTCATTAACAACAATAAAAATTGGATCAGTGCGGAGATCATTTCAGCCAAGCAAAAACTCCAAAATATACATTGGCTACATAAAAACTTGTCTTGTGAATCAACATATAATTTATATAAGCACACGAAACAATCTCATAGAACTTTAATCACTAATACTAAATTGACATATAATAACTTATTCATACAAAATTCCGATAACAAAAACAAAACGGTGTGGTCTTTGGTAAACGCTCTGACTGGACGAGAGAATAAAGTAATTGGGCCCACTGAGCTTCTGGTTGATAACGTCTTATATTCCGAGGCTGAAGATATTGCGACGATTTTTGTTGATTATTTTTCTACCATCACTGAGCAGAAACTCAGATCTTACTACGGTAAATTACCTACTGTCGCCGGAACAACTTCTGGAATACTCAGCTCCAGCTTTTTTTCCACCCTGTCCTTGAGTGTGAAGTATTGGACACTATAGGAGCACTAAAGAGTGAAAAGAGTTGTGGAGTTAATTCCATTTCTTCTCGCATATTGAAACTGATGAGCGTTGATATTGCTTCACATTTTGCCCACATAATCAATCTATCTGTAAGTTGTGGAGTTTTTCCTTATCCCTCAAAAAAGCTGTTGTGATCCCAGTACACAAAATTTTTGCTTTTGCTTTTGATATATCAAACTACACCAATTTCGATGCTCAGTGTGTTTTCCAAGGTTTTTGAGCGGATTGTGCTCAACAGAATGATGAATTTCTTAAACAAGTATCACATACTTGATACCTCACAACATGGGTTTAGACCACGTCCTTCAACACAGTCGGGAGCTCTTTATCTTTTTGGAGCTGCATACGAGTATCTTGATAGTGGACAGTTCGTCGCAGGATTGTTTTTCGACCTATCGCGGGCATTTGACAGCCTTTCGTTCCAAGTACTCATCGATAAGTGTTACAATTTGGGTTTCAGGGGAGTGTTTCTTTACTGGCTTTCAAGTTATCTACATGGTAGAACAATGTCCGTCAAAGTGGCTGATTTCATTTCAGCTGAACGAGAGTTGAATATCGGAGTCCCACATGGTTCTGTGTTGGGACCGCTCCTTTTTCTAATGTTCATAAACGATTTACCTGAAAATTTGAGGAACGTGATGACTAATTCATCAAATTTCCCCGATACTCTCGATATCCAAATTGATCAAAATACTTTTGTTTGCAGAAGATACGCCTATGTTAGTTTCAGCTCGAACTTTTGATGATCTACAGAACCTTTGCAGCGAGATAGTGCAGTGCTTTATTGACTGGTGTCGATCAAATTCCCTCATTATAAATATTGAGAAAACCCAATGTGTTCACTTTACTGTGAGAAGTGTTGAGCAGCAACAACTGACTATTCGCCATCAGAACGACATAATTTCTTCGAAGGAGCACGCAAAGTTCCTCGGAATCTACATCGAGTCTAATCTAAAGTGGGTTGCTCACATCGACTTCATTTGTGGTAAACTCAATAGTTCTTTCTATGCAATTAGCAGAGTCAAAAACTCGCTTCCTATAGAAGCCATCATGAGTATTTACTACAGCTTAGTTTACAGCCACATTTCGTATAACATCATGCTGTGGGGGAACTCCACTGATGTTAGTAGAGTATTTATAATCCAGAAGAGAATTTTGCGAATGATCTTCAATTTCCCCCCATGGTCCTCTTTTAGACCAACTTTCATAAAAAGAGAGATCCTAACAGTGACGTGTATATACATCTTTAGGTGCCTGATGTATTTCAAGGAAAATGAGGGAAACTTCACAAGACTCTCTAGCTTTCATAGTTACAATACCAGACGTGACGACTTACTCTTTATCCCCAAACATACTACAACTAAATTCGAATATTCACCAAATTATCAGTGTACCAAACTATTTAATCATCTACCCAAACATATTAAATCTCTGGAGCTCAAAGAATTCAAAAAGATAATTAAAGCTAAGTTAGTAGAGGAATGTTATTATAGTGTTACCGATTTTTATCGACAATGATATCTTTTCAAGTCGAATAATTTTTATTTTCTGTTGTATTTTATCATTCTGACCTATCCTATACATGTATTTATGTCTTAGAGGATCAATAAATTATTATTATTATTATTATTATTATCAATAATAAATGTTGTAAATATCCAAACAAATCATTAAACAAAATATCATGATTTGTTTTATGTATGATAACAAAAAGTAAATGAAATTATTAATTTTCAGATGAAGTGGCTTATGTACTGTATGGTAGCAATTCTATTCGTAAGCTTCACATCAGCGGAAGGAGAAATCTGGGAGGAAGATGACCACGAAGTGTTGATAAGGAATGAAAGAGGAACCAAAAACCGCGGTAAGTTACAGATTGTACGTTTTTAATGATATCATTAGGACGTTCCTATTGAAAGTTCGCAAGATAAGAGGTCTCGAGGTCTTTGTTATTTTTAGTGACAGACAGCTTCACAGCCAGATAAGGAAAATATACGACTGAATACTTGACCCTCGACATTGTTGACAGCTCATATCGGAATATGAGATTTTTATGACGTTTCGGTTAATTGAAAATCTATCAGATTTATGTCGTTCGAAATGTAGTGCTTATCTTTATAGGGTACTATTTATGTGTGAGTTGTTCTAATTATTTTACTCCATCTTGAAAATAATCTGTTGAAATGATGAAAACGTACAACTGAAAATTCTTATGATATACTTGGCTTTTCGAAAGATACTTTGGACAAAGTTCAAATAAATTTAATAGTAGCTCTGTTTCCGTATGTGCTAGAGAAAAATTTCCTAGCTCAATTTCCGAGGGATGAATTATGGTCAGTCTTACAACACCAAAAGTCGGTCACGAAATTTTATTGTCGAAGAAAATTTGCCTTTGAAATTTCCTGCTTCCGAAGAATCATAACTTGGACCAGGTCAATAAGTCCCTCCCAGCATACAGAAGTTTTTCAACAAGTATTTTTCGAAAATATGTCTCAATTATTTTTATTCGCCTTTTTAACTTCAGATTGAAGTTTCTTTAAATATTTACGGAAACCATTAAAGGAAATTCGATTTGAAATGTGATTGAATATACTTTCTCTATTTCAGTGTCATAATGAGTTCATTACTGTACTAAAAACATTACAGCATTGTTTTTAGTCATATTTTTCGTTTTGTAGTTGACAACAATGACATTCTTTCCTTTCGAATGTCAACACGAGTCCTTTGCATGTCAGTTTTCAATCAGTCACGCCAACTGCGAAAATAAAATACAAAAGGCATTCTGAATTTTTCATTGAATTCCAATAAATTTCTCACAATTCTTGACTGAAATACAGAAAATATCGTCTAATACTCGTTGCAGAAGGCAATTCCAACACTCATGCGTTCAAAAACTCGCTCGAATTTCGCATTCGTGTTGGAATAGGTGGCCATTCTGCAACTTGTTTTAGAATATAGTATTAAATATCTCAGCTTTCATGGTGAACAAGTTGCTCAATCACCAAACTTATACGAAAAGAAAGAGTTTCTTACTGATGATTGTTTGATACCACATTATGTGATTATGATTATTTGGTTTCTTCAATATTACTACAAATAAGTGTTAGGGGCATAGCATTGAGAGGCTAATAATATTATATAAATATAACGTGTTTGGAAATAAAATTCTTCGAAATTCCTCGACCAATTCTCATGAAATCTTGTGTAAAATGGGATGATTTCTTTGAAAATGCTTTATCATTGCTAAAAAAATCATGAATAACATTTATTTGTTGCTAATAATGCAATATTGATTGAAAAATATCTTTCTTCATTACTGATAAACCTGTCATACAATAAGAATAGATGATCAATTCCTGTAAATCATATAGAAAAAATCTTCATGAAATCTAAATATTTATTTATTCAGTATGAACAAATTGATAATAATTCATTATTTAAATAATAAACATTTTACAATTTAATAATTAATAATTTAATAAATTATGTAACATTTTTCCTTAATCCATTTATTAATATCAATATTTCTTTCCTAGTTGTTAACTATTAAAATGCATCAGAAAAAAAAATTCTTCTAACAAATAACAATTATTCTTTGAACGTAACTCATTATTTATTGAAAATATTTCAATTTATATAGTAAAAAATCTTTTTTATCAAGGAATCAGTCATATATTCCATCTGAATAAAATTTATGTTTAAAAAATAAATAAATATTCATAAAACTCAAATAAATCCATGCTTCAGAACAGATAAATATTCATTACGCCATATTCGAATCAGGGGTTATTCAATATGAATAAAATTTGTTATACAGGGTGAGTCTTTGATCACTGCGTTAATTTTAACCATAGGTTCTTGAGATCAAAAGAAACACTTTTTTCCCATACCGTTTTTCCATATTCAACTGCGTTAAAAAGTTAAAATTAATTTGTTCCATAATTTTATTTACATCTACAGGGTGAGTCTTTGACCACTGCGTTAATTCTAACAATAGATTCTTGACGTCAAAAAAATATTTTCTTCCTATAACATTTTTAAATATGGCCCTGTTCAAAAGATATAGGGCGTTGAAATTTCATAAAAAAATTGCATTTTCACCTGTAATATTCAAACGATAATATCAATTTAAATTATCTCTTGTAGAAGGTTTTTCATAACACACATGCATATTTTGGCATCAATAGATTTACTCCATTTCTTGTGGGTTTCTCACTACTATTGTACAGATTGGTTAAATTGCATGAAAAACAAATATCACTATAAGTAAAGGTCCGTATTTTGTACTTCCTAGAATCAATTCTTTTTTGCAGATAAAATCATTTATCATCTTTTTTCCTAAAATTCACCATTTTTGAGATATTTGAAGTTGAAAGGTATTAAATCGATATAATCATCTGATGAAACATGAGTGAGTGAATCATTTCTTAGATGGAAAATAATGTTTTTAAACAATTCAGATTTAGTAGTGGATGCTGTGGAAGGTAAATTTAATTCAAACTAAACTGGACTACAGAGGGGTATTTGCCCAATGTGAAAACTCAAAATACTTATAACTTTTTAACGCAGCTGAATATGGAAAAATTGTATGCAAAAAAAAGTGTTTCTTTTGATCTCAAGAACCTATGGTTAAAATTGACGCAGTGCACTAAGACTCACTCTGTATATAAATACTGTTCTCTCAGTGTGGCAGACGTGGAAAAATGAAAGAACAGTATTCCATACAAGTACTGAAGAATATATGATGCCGATCATTTCGTTTGAGCCAGTTGGCAACCGCTTTTCATTCACTCAAAGTGGGTGTTCACACAAGCATCAGCACAAAATACCCTACTCAAGCCCGACTACAGATACCAACCCAACTGGAAAATATTTTCGCCGGGAAATTCACCGTCAAATCGAGGCTCAACTTTGCATCAATCTTGATGCGCAAAGGTGAAAATCGCGAAAATATAGAAGTAACATTCTATTGAGCACGAATGAGAGCAGATAAATCAAACTGGCTTTTTCGCTAAAACTGGAGTTGAAATGGAAGTGGTCCAATGGAGCTCATAAATAGTCGTCTGGGAAGGGAAGTTATATATTCAACTGGTTTTAATTGAACGTAAAAAAGGGATTTATGAGCTTTTAGAACAATGAGGATAGAAAAGTTGCCGAAATAACTAATTTATTCGTCTTCATCCTGGCAAAGGTGGAAACTTCTTAATGAGTAATGAAGATGATGGAAAGAAAATAGGAAATTATGCTCGTAATTAAGGCATTATGAAAGGAACTTAATTAATTGAATGAATCGACAATATGACTCAAATAGGGTTATTCCCTAACTCCACGAGATTACTTTTTGGCGCTCTAGTTTACTTAAAAAAAGTGGTGATAGATTGGCCCAAACGTATTTTTTGAATATATGCCCAAAAAAGGTATCAATCGTTTTGTCACTCATTATGAATACGTGGTCAGAATTATGTCCGTCTGTTTGTAGATTTGAAGCATGAACACCTAGGAGGAGTAGGTACGTTATATGGCAAAAATGTACATTAGTATACAGGGGGGCCAGGAGATTGACATTTAAAAAAAGAATTCGATTCCTCGTGTCATGAGGTATCCGAAATACCCCATGTATATTCCGCGATTATTCACAGTTTTCGAGTTATAATTATTTTTAGAAAATATCAGATGATTTTTCCTTAATCACGTAAAAAAATTCTTTAAAAAAAGTATAGAACTATTTAGACTTTTTTCTTTTGCAATGAGATCTCCATAAGTTGTCCTTTGATACATAAAATAATCAGATTTGTAAATTTGATGTAAATTTAGGAGAAAATCGTCAGGGGAATTAAGACCAAAACTTTCAAACATGAATAAAAAATGTAAATGGATAATTTTTGATTACTGAATATACCTATAAAATGAGCCTAACTCTTAGAAATCAGGATCATTTAAAATAAGAAGTACTTAAGGGGCCATTTTTGCTAAAATCCGCCATCAATTTAACCAAGGTGAAAATTCATTAAAAATTTGATTATTAAGGCGAATTTCACTTGTTAACTAATCAAGATTACTGCAAATAAGCAAGACAATATAATATGTATTAATCAGTTGATAAGATATTAGGTCGGGTTAATTAGTCAAGAAGGGTGTATTAGTCGAATTCTTAAATCAAATGATGTGAATAAATAAAAAAATCTTCATTGTTGAATATTTTTATCTGTGTATACTGATTTATACATGTCGAAACTAGTCGTCCTTGTTTAAATACATGGTTTTTGATTAATATATAAATATATATTCTTTTGAACTTTTGACTTAAATTTTTTTAGTTAGCAACCAATAGAGCGTGTAGTGTTAGCAGGGGTTAGTGACGGGATGCCATACAATTCGGCGTATGACATGAAACCCCAGAACAAAAAACCCTGGCTCCCAGCATGTGTGTTGTTGTGTGTACAAAAATAAGCTTCTTTAAGAATGGTCCTCTATTAATAAACACAGAGGCTTTTTCAAGTTCTCCATATCGAATCTGAAAATAAAAAGACAAAAGCAGAAAAAAAGAAGTAAATACAAAAAATACGTATCAAATTTGTTTGAAAGTTATAACACCTTCCAAGAAAGAATCGGAAACATCATTAATGACCCTAAAACCATCCTTAAATATATATATGGGACAATTATTGATGAGATGAGGTATTGTTTCTTCTGCATATATCCACATTCACAATTTGCGCTTGGAACTGAGTTCCATCTGAATAGCGTACTATTGGTACGACCATCACCTGTTCTCAAACTATTAACAACTGTCCAAATTTTCTTCGAAGATCAAAACCTGAAATTTTTCCATAAGGATCAGAAATAAGATTTTTATTGAACATTCCATAAGAGTTCCATTCAATCTTCCATAATTCTTTATCGTTAATGTTCATATTGAAGAACGTATCATACCAAAATGGATTACGTGACCTCAATCTGGGAATTCTATTTCGTGGAATGTATGAAATAATTGAAAATAAATTAGGAAAAGAATTATATTTGCTCCAAGAATTCAGAGCTGCAAATATGGGGAGGAGCAATGTTAGACAAAACTAGTAACCAATGAACCAGTGTAGATCTTATTGTGCCAGTAACTATTCTCAATTGTGCAGCGACTTTTTGTGTATATGCTCTATTAAACTGAACAGAGCAACAATTCTCGATTATGGTTTATTAGACGGTCATGGTAAACTGCTTAGAATCTTTTAATGAAAATTTTCATATTTGGTCTTGAGACAATGTTCTTTTCTTCTAAAATATTCTTAGACTTCTAAAATTTTCTGTTATACGCGCTGTTATAATTAGTTCAGAAAAGATCTTAATCATTTTATTACACTCTGTATCTTTTGAATATGCCACAAAATTTACGGTGCGATATTTGAATTATCACTGAAAACAATGGAAAAACTTAGTTGCGCACTCAATAAAAATTATTTTTGTTGAGTAGGAGAACCGGCTATATAAAGCCGACAAACTACATAATCACTTATTCATTTATTCTCTTCGTTATATCGACTCCATGAGAGCTGTTCAGCCGATCCTCTGATAAGGAAAAACAACATATATCCTCTAGTATATTCCCCCTCATTTCTGTCGAACGAGAAAAAGAGTTTTACGACGGCGCCACAAATAAGGCTGGCACTCCTAAAACGACCGGAAGCAAAAAAAATTGCGACAAGGGAAGGAATAAATTCACACTTCGCAGCTCTGTAAATAAGAATTGCGATACCGACACCCCGAGCGCCTTTGATGTCTGAATAATACGCTTTTTCGACTTTCATGATGTCTGCCGCAATGATGACCGCATGCTCTTCATCCAAGATATATTTGGAAAGTTCTTTACGATACCGTCGAGGTAGGTGAGCTCGACTGACGTTTTTATGGCAAGCCAGATGTTATCGTTCTTTTTCCAATGGTATAGATGGAGTGAGCATCCGTCAATTGGAAAAATTAGTTACGTCGCTTGCTAGTACAGTTCGGACCTTAGACTTTGTCTATAAGATAGACAAAGCATTCCTTTGTAAAATGTCGATTTGTTTTGGCTCTCTCATGGAAAGTCCTAACCTCATTGAAAGTCTCTTGTGAAACCTCACCCGGCAACTCCGCATAAAATCTTTTTCCATTTACTCGGCTCACAATATCTTCAGGGCCAAAATGATCTGAACTAATGAAAATTGCTTTCTTTGGAAAAATACTTGACCATCCCAACAGTGAAACCCAAACTCTTCTTTTTTCATCGTCATCTGGGAACCTTAATTCAAGAAAACCTCATTTTATCTTATAATAATCTCATTGAAATCTTCCCTATTAAAACTTTCTGCGCTACTGAACATGTAAATAATTAAATACTTCGGTTCTAACAATATACTTACCTATGGAACGATAAATTCGGATTGAAATTGCTGTCTTTACTACAACTTTCACACTTGCGAACCATTTTTAGTACGATGAAAAGTAATAAATAATAAAAAATATGAAAAACCTTTTACTGACTCTCACAAATTTTCTTCAATTTGCGTACTCATTTTCGATACAGAGGTGGCAACGTGTGTCTTCTAGAACATGTTGTCTTGACTTTCACCTGAATTTCTTTCCATCTGTGGTCTCTGACATAAAATAGCAGAATCAACTAAAGTTTTTCTTTTACTTCTTGCTAATATATCCGATAAGACAGTTTCAATTCAAAATATAAAATTTTATACAAAGTTTTGAATGCAAATTGGAGAAAAAGTTTTGATCCAAAATTATAGGGGAATAGAGAAACCTACTACTTGCTCAATTTGGCAACATGAAAATTTTTTATGACCTGAGTGGACCAGCTCAATACGTTACAATCGACCAGCTCTAAGTTTCAGATGCGATACTTTTCAATGTAAATACAGGGGTCTATTCTTATATAGTCTAAGGTTCGGACTGACGGAACTGCATACTGTTATTCTATGTCGTGGACTACACCATAAATAAAAAATCCAAATCATTCAGTCCCTGCCATCTCGTATAGGAAAAATGTACCACGTTTTTACTTTTTCTGCCGGTGCGATATTGCTGAGCGCTAGTATCGTAGAAAGTTCACTTTCATCTATGTTATGGACCACGCTCTTCTATGAACCATCAACATAACCTCAGTTTGTTTGCCGCTGACAGAGTAATCTCAGCATTTCGGTCAGAAAACAATTAATCAATTAACGACCGACAATGAAGTATTTTTAAAGCTCTCGTTCAACCAGTTTCATCTGTACAAAGTACATTCAAATTTGCCTAAATTTTTGTGCGAAAATTGCATCGATCGTATTAGCGTAAACTCTTCAAATTAAATTATAACGTCCCTGGCGCACACATTTGGACTCATCAGTATGGCTTTTGTGCGCCATGCCATACTGTAGGGATAACAGTTCCGATCCTTCATGGTTCTTATATACCTATATATACATGTGGCATAAAACTAACAGATTCGGATACTTAAATAGCTTGATACAATTCCGAGAAGAAATCCCGATATCCCGACGCCATTCAGTGAATTTGCAGAACGGAAAGTACAATTTGCCAAAACCGCAAAAACGTGAGCGTAGATATAGCGAATTCTTTCACAGTATTAGGTTTTTCGTGCACCCGAAAGCATGCATAATTCATTTATGGATTGAGCTGTATGTATGTTCGAATAAATCGTTCGTGGACTCGAACTCTCCGTGACATCGGAAAAGCCAAAGGAAAACTATAATCCCTGATAAAATGTCGTTTGAGAGTACGGGCGGAAAGCTTGGAAACTGCAATAAATTCAAGGAGTTTAATAATGCTAAAAGGTTGCTATAACCCAATCTTTATAAAAAGTTGATTGTGAGGTGCATAGTAATGACTTCATGGTGCATGTTCTAAAGCGTTTGCGAATTCACAGGGATAATACTGAACATTCCAAAAACATGGTGGTGATATCAGGTAGCTTTAGCGCTTTTGTTATACAACTCGGTGGGTTTCATAAAATTTCGTTGTTGTCCGATCAACAGATTCTTCTGTCAAATTTGACAATCTGATCAACCAGTGCAGTGACATTAGAGTACCATACCTCCGAGAGTATTAGTTAGTATTTGGGCGCTTTTTCTAATTTAGAAAACTACTAGAACAGCCTGCTATCGTTCGCCAACACTGTGGCGAAACAATTGTTGTAAAAAACAATAAAAATTTGTGAAAATCTGAATCTTATTATTTATTTAAAATGAATTTCTACCAAGTAAACACCGATACAATTGAATATATTTAATCGTTGTTTTGAAGTGTACTGAATGTTCTGTTTCCTGAAAAATGTTTGGGATGCTTTACGAATACTAAGTTTTTTAATTTCTTCGAAGGTCATCCTATTTATCTCTAGATGATCTCTTCTTTGTATACTTCTTTCGGGCCTTTGGTAACCAATACCATTTTCCTGTATTTGTTGATAAGCTATTAACTTAGTTAACTATAATTATAATTATATGATATCTAAACCTAACACACTTCGAATCTATTGTGGTTGCCATGGACAACCAGAATAATCATGTCGGACTTAGATGTCATTAATTATAATTACAGTTAACTCATAACTTAATACAGTTTACTAATTTAATACAATTTTTGAAATGGCTTTTGTTTATAGTAATGTAGTATATGCAGACATCATTTTTGTTTATGGATTTCCTAATGGAAATGCCAGAGCTGCTGCACATGAATATGAAACACATTTTCCAAATCGTCGACACCCCAATCATGAAGCATTTCAAACAACTCTTCAACAAATACGGAAATGGTATTTATTTATTTATTTCAACTTGAACAAATCATATACAGAGGTCAGCACAAATGAACAAGTTTTATTACCCATCAAAGATACATGGGGTGTCAAATCACTATGTGAATTATGTTCTTAGCCATAATAATGTAAGATTTTTTATAAATAACAATAATAAACATTAATATATACAAATAAAAGACATGCATGTACTTAAACAACATTACATTTGGTTTACAAACAATAACATCAAGGTAAATAATCAGGGGTATTAAAAACTGTTTTAAAATACCTATTACTTTAGGCTTACGGAGTTCGGAAGGAAAATTACCTGAATATCGAATATTGTTATAGAAAAACAATAACTAAGACAAGGCCTTTTTTCCTAAATGTTTGATGAATCAACTACGGACTACGAAACGTTGAGTTGAAAAGATCTAAGTGCGTCAGGGACTTAGGAGTCCTAATTGACTCGGAGCTGAAATTCTCAACACATGTAGATAGCCTGGCGAACTCATGTAATGTGACGCTAGGTTTCATAATGAGACAGGGTCGTCATTTTTCACGTTGTGAAACTCTAATTTCATTGTACAACGTATATGTGTTCAGTAGGTTGAATTTTGCTTCTATTGTGTGGACTCCATATTTTAAAACTTATGCTGATCGTCTTGAAAAATTCAGCGAAAATTCCTGCGTTTTTGGCCTTCAGATGTGGTTACATGCTGAACAGAGGAGACCCAAACAATTATAACCTAAGACTTAAATACTTCAAAATGCTCAATCTTAAAGACAGAAGAACTATCGGGGATGTATTATTCATAAAAAAATTAATCAGTAATCAGCTAGAATGCCCCGACATCACTCACAGAATACAATATTATGCTCCCTCTAGGATATTTAGACGGTTTGATACATTTTATCTATCAACCAAGCGCACAAGTAGTGCACTCAACTCCCCTATTTATAGAATGCTTGATCACTGCAATGAATTCAAGGATAGAATTGATTTATTTTTTCATAGTCCTAGTTCCTTGAAGAAAATAATGAAAAATCACTTCCTCGGGACTTATTAATCAGCTACCACCTTGTACATCTAATTAAGACTGTTCTTTTTGTCAATGTCATGCACCTGCACTGACTGTATGCTGTTGTCGAAATTGTTTAGTTCTAGTTGGAAATAAGAAATCTGTTTTTAATTTTAATTTACACTTCTGTAGATGAATTTTGTTTTTTCTAATCTGTGAACACATTTTTTTTGGGTATTTGATTACCTGTATGTGATCCATATGTATAATAAATAAATAAATAAATGAATTCAGGATGAATTCCTTATGAGATCTCATTACGTGCATGTGGATGTTGAAAGTCATTTGAATGAATGTCTACAGTGTCATTTTTGACACTTACAGTCATTGGCTTATAAAAATATTTGGAATTTTCCGCAATCATGAAAACAATTATATTTTCAGTCAGAACTGTCAGATTTTTCGAAGATCGATTCCGTAAAAAAGGCGTTAATATTTATTGCATTTTTCCCTGGGGAAATTTCCTGAAAAATTGAAACGTAGTGATCCGAAAGAACCATTTCCCAAATGTGATGCTTTTATAATTTGATTTCTTGACTTCGATTCCATCCATCGCATCAGCTTGTTTACCTTGGTTGCTGTATGTGCAATACATCACTCTCGTCGAATTGGAAAATTCTCTGGTGGAAATTACTCCTCCTTTAGTGGGATGTGGTTTCCTTTTGGAATAAAGGGCGCCTCTGTGATCGCTTATGACGCTGTAATTTTATAAATGAGCAGCTTTATGAGGAAGGAATCGCTTGCCATCTGGTTGATTCAGGAATTCGACGTTATGAGCCTTCAAGATGGATTGTTAGCAATTCATGAGATGAGTTGCTGAGTCGTGTATAGAGGGGAAAAATATGATTGTAAGAGAATTAATTGGATTTAATTTAGGTCCGCTCTTAATTCCAAGCAAAAATTGAAATGTTTTTGAATATTATCGAATATTTTACACATATTTTTGATACAATGCAATACTATTATTAACCAATATTATTCATACCTGAATTGTTAAACTCCTAATTCTTCAATTTTCACGACGAAAATAAACATTTTCAAGAGTTTCTTTGGGGGAATGTTTTCATCTTATCGCCTGAAAAGAACTTTTAAGCTTGCATATGAGTCGATATGAGCGGTCTATTTAAATTACTTTCCAAATAGATAGATATCAAAAAATGTACCATCTTCTTTAAACACACATTTACATGTAGTGAATTACATACAGGGTAAGTCTTTGACCAATACGTTAATTTTAACCATAGGTTCTTGAAATCAAAAGAAACACTTTTTTCCCATACCGTTTTTTCATATTCAGCTGCGTTAAAAAGTTATAAGCCTTTCAAGTTTTAACATTGGGCAAATACCCCTCTGTAGTCCAGTTTTGTTTGAATGAAAATTCCACAGCATCCACTATTGAATCTGAATTGTTTAAAAACATTATTTTCCCTCTAAGAAATGATTCACTCACTCATGTTTCATCAGATTATATCAATTTAATTTCTTTCAACTTCAAATATCCCAAAAATTGTGCAATTTAGGAAAAAAGATGATGAATGATTTTATCTGCAAAAAAGATAATGTTTTTATGAAGTACAAGATACGGACCTTTAGTTCAAGTGATATTTGTTTTTCATGCAATTTAACCAATCTGTAGAGTAGTAGTGAGAAACCCACAAGAAATGGAATAAATCTTTTGATGCCAAAATATGCATGACTGTCATCAAAAACCTTCTACAAGAGATCAATTCAATTGATATTGTCGTTTGAATATTACAGGTGAAAATTTTCTTTATGAAAATTTTTTGAACGGGGCCAAATTTAGAAAAATGTTAAAGGAAGAAAATGTTTTTTTTTGACGTCAAAAGCTATGGTTAAAATTAACGCAGTGGTCAAAGACTCACCCTGTATACATATGATATATTTTATGAATAAAATTATAGAACAAATTCATTATCTCAAATGAAAAAAATTTGGAACCAAATCCTGAAACAGGTCAAATTTGTTTCACTTCTACCAAATTTTTATCCCTTTTTGAAGGATATTAGTTGCACCCTGTGCAATCCACATCAACTCTCTAAATTTCTTGAATAGGGAAAGTTATTCATGTGGTATTTTTTTGGCAAGGTGTTTGTACCTTTTTTTACAGGCATGCCGAAATTTTCGAAGGTTAATATCACTAGAGGTAAGAATTTTTTGAGAACACTCTTGTTTTTTGGGAATTATGCGTTTAAATTTTACGAAACAAAGTTATCGTAAGGCGAGTGGTATTTCGGTATCACTTTGTTGAGTGAAATTTGTATAATTTTCAAAAAACGACAGAATGTTCTCAAAAAAAATTCGAATCTCGTGTGGTATTTGGAAAGATCATTCAACAATATAAATCAAACGAAATAAAAAATAGTTTTTTATTCAAAAATAACCAGATAGAAGCATAACAACAAATTATTCATCTTTATTCTCAAAATAATAATTATTGATAGTACAATTATTATACACATTACGAGCATTATTTTCGAATGATGAAGTAGATACTGATGTTGTTTCTTTAAGGACATTTTTTCATTCCTTATGGCTGTGATTTTTTTTTTTTTGATGTTGTTGGTCCAGTTGGAGATACGGTTTCACTGACGCTGCAGAAGAATGGCCTGTTATCTTTATCAGCTGTTCCTCGCGAATCCCTGCTTTGGCTAATTGGCTGACAACAGTAGCTCGATGCGAGTGGTTGGTTATCTTCGACTTGGTTGTGTTGATGCCAATGAGTTCTACCGACTCTTTTGTCCATTTAGCTATTGTATTGGGACCGACTGGGGAGTTTTTGAACCATATTTCCAATTCTTATGTGGAGTAAGGAATAGTCTTTCAGTGGTTATGTTTGCAGTTCTTTTGGATACAAGTAGCTTATTTAACCTCACCGGGCAAATATCTTCTTCAATATTGGGAGTCAGCCATTTCCTTTCCGCACATTTTTGGGCACCACCTTGTCTTGTTTTAGAAAATATCGGATTGTAGGCAATTCGGCCCGTGGGATTACCATCGTTTTCAATTTCGAATTGGAAATGCGAAATTAGGCATGATGAACCCTCTCCTCCGCGCCAAGCAAGCTCCAATGCAGCAATAAAATAAAATTTTCTATTCAAACCATCTGGATTATCTTCTTTACATAAGTTGACCATCTTTTTGTGTTGCTCCAAAGACAGCGCCTTGGCACTAACTTTTCTTTTCTCAGGGTCCACTTGCAAAATACGCCTCTTGGCATTTCGTGCATCCCGCGCCGTTTTAAAAGCCACGTCTATGAATGGATCGAATCTAACGCCCTATCGGAATAGAATTTTTCCTGCAGCTGTTTGGCAGTATTATTCCACAAGGTTTTTACGACACTTTTCTTGTAGTCTGATCCATCTCTTTTCTTCACATTGAAAGCCCAGTCTAGCATAATATTATTGAGCTCTGACAAACTTGTTTTTTCATTTACAAGGTATTCCCGGACAGCACAGAATTCTTCAAATTGTTTCCAAATGTAGGATCTTGACTTCACTATATTAAGCGGCACACTTTTCTTCACACTTTCTTCAATTGAAGTAATATATAATTCCCAAAACGTTTCATTTTTATCTACTTTATGGTAAAATACGAAAATAAACTGACAGAACTGCCAAATGTGCTGTTGAAGTTATCGCTAACAACTGCTTGTTTATCGTAACCATGACGACCGCTACTTCCACCAACGGCCAAAGCTATCCGGACGTATTAATATTCCTATGCAAATTAGGCATTTGATAAAAACAAATTTCTAAAAGTGAAAACACTGTGAGGTTGAGTGTTTTCAGATACAGTTTGTTTCTATTGGTCCGTTTTCAAAAATTGAGCTATTTCATTGGACGATGTAGTATAGTGTTGCATGATCAGTAAAATTATTTTTTGTCTGAAAATTCTGTTATTTCAAAGATGTTTTCAGTATGTTCACTTCATCATGGCTCATTTACTTCGAGATGGTACCTGATGAATTTTGTCACCAAATGAAAATCGACCATTACATTGTTGATTCATGACACTAGCTCCTGTTGAGCTGTTTCTACCACTGAAGCATCATCACCAAATAAAGGTTATATAGGGTGTCCGACGAGAATTTATACTTCTTTGTTTGTTTATTACATTTATCGAGAGAGAATGGATCCCATATTGCTAAATGTTATATTTGATATCGTCCATTAGGTATAGAACACATTTGAACACATTTTTCATTAGGTTTTTACGAATTTTGCCAGTTATTTCATTAATTTCATCTCGAATATTTTGTTTGAGTTGCTCGATCGTTTCTGATTTTTAGCATAAACTAGAAATTTTCAGATATCCCCAAAAATGAAGTCCAAACCAGTCAAATCAAAAATGTCTCGAACTTTCTCATCGTCAAGTTGATCATGATAGATTTTCATGAAATGTTTCAGCGACTAAAACACGTTGCTTTACCGAATTATTTTTCATTAATAAATTTTTCACTTCTCAACTATCAAGACTAATGTTCACCAAAACAGCGGCAAAAACTAAGTACTACACTTTCCCAGTGGACACACAGTAGATACGAAGTAAGCCCGGAAAAACACCTCAAAAATATAGGTTATAAGACTTGTTGAGAATAAATTGAAAAGGTTCTAAACGATCAGACTGAAAACCATGTTGAACAGAAACCAATATATCAAATTGGTCGAAGGACTTATTATCTTATACAACACGAATCTTTCGAAACTATCAATGTACTCAAAAAAAAAAATGGTCAATTGTTTGAAATTGTATTTGTATCAATATTTTTGGAAATCGAAGTAGCAATAGCTTTTTTACCAGTACCAGTAATGATGGACAAATGGATGCAATGAGCAAAATAAGTTATACTTCTGAACTAATAATTAACTTCAGAAATCATGAGAATCAGCACCTGCAGTTCAAAGACTTTATACTGCCAGCAATATCACACTCCAATACTGAAAACGAAAGAATGTGGTGTCCACTAAATATGAGGTACAAGCAGTTGACGAAGTAGTCTGATATTGAGAGATCAGTTATTATTGAGAAATATCGACCAAAATGTTAGTCAAATCCTCAGTTGTCGAAATGAGCTCCGTCAACAGCCATCGAAAGAGCCTTCCTACTCCATCCTTCATGTACCAAACTATTCTTATTAGATTAAATATTCATAGGTTAATTCTAAAATTTCTGTTTGGATTTTCACATTTCTCTATTAACGCTGCAGGGAAGCTTTTATAATTCCATCCCCTTATTCCTGTAATTCTCAGACTCTTAAGGCCAAGTGAAATTATTTACAAGACCTGCCTCCATAATTTCCTAAGTGCTCTGTTTGCATCTTCAGAGAAGGAATTCCTATTACCTAGCTAGACAAACAATCTCGATTCAAAATACCTCTTTTATTTGGACGAGACGTGCCCTCCTCAACGATGTCATATGAATCTCCTTCCGCCAAAGCCAGGCATTCCAGCTAAGATGAGATATTTCGATTATTTTAGGGCTATCCCGAAGCTTATTCAGGATACGTCACTTTATGAATACAGGATTCCATTCAGGACGGGGTCAACGAAGATGTCGGAGACTCAGAGAGGACGCTGGTTTAACGAATTCTTGGGTGTCATAGTTTCGTCACGGGATAAGGAAGAGCGTTTTTTCCCCGGTCGGTGACAGAGATTTAAATTGGATTTTCTTAGCTCGGGGAGATTTGTAGGTTTACTCAGTCACAGTGGTTTTTCCCATCAGTTGAGAATATTGTAGATCCTTTCTTTACCGTGGGCTCAACTACAATTGGAGATCAAAATGAAAAATTTACTAGAAGCACTGGACGAATTCTGGAGATCTTATATTGTATCCTAGCTTTTAGCTGTGAATGTAACATTCGTAGAAACACATGTAGGTCATGAGGATGAACTACACTCTAAACGTTTGAGTAAGGATGATCGGAAATTGATTGCTGATGAATTGGAAGTTGGAATTACAAAAGAGAGCATTTTACAGGATTCTAAAAATGTTACAGAATAAAAACTGCAAAGAATTAATGTACTCGCAAGGGCAGATCTTTCTTATATTATGCGAAAATTCAATATTGAAGAAACGAAAACATGATGATGACATGCTACGGCTTTAAAAGTTAAATTAGATTAATCTAATAAAATTTCTAATTTTGCCATAGATTCTGACAGTAAATTTCAAGTAAGTCTTTGTGATAAGTCAGACATGTGTTTTTCATAGTAGTTGATTGTAGATGGAGTTAAACCAATGCATTATGAAACTTAAATGGTTGCATGAGAGTGATATTTGACGTATAATGAAATTGATTGATGAAGCACATGATTTGACACATGGTACTGGTGCAACTAGAAGAAAAAGAAAAATGGAGAAACAATTATATTTCCCAAAACATAGTAGTTGAATTTAATATTTTGTAATTTCTTTATCTTCCAAGATAGTTTATTCATTAAATTTGATTCAAAGGTGTTGAGGTAGCAGTTCTGTAAGCTTATTCAATGAAGCCTGTTTTTCAAGAACAAGAAAATTCTAATAAGATGCATGGTGAAGATCAGTTTAAAAAAAGGGAAATTGATCTCATATGTGGGTTTTGCCGCTGTTTGATAGATGGAGGTGCTAGGATTTTGATGAAGCATGTTTAACTTAAAATTATCATTCACCATTTGACTAAGCAAAAATTGAATTTCCTCTCCAATCTAAGAATTATACTCCATTTTTATTTGAACAGAATGCAAATATCAATAAAAGCCATGAAATATATCAGCACCTTCGAAATAATGCATTTTCCAACAAACCTGATCCTGTAAAGAAAACAATGAGTGTAATATATTGATACTGACTTTTTAGTGTTGCTTCAAGTGCCTTATGGTCAATAAGATATTTCGATACATTTAAAAAAGAAAATAGTATATGTGGTCATACTATTTGGTACGTTCACATATGCACCATTTATCCTTGTTTGTAACTCACCACATATCATTTTATTTGAAATGCCTCAATGATTAATGAAAGTTTGAGTGTTTTGTTCAAATATACTGTGAAATATTTCAATTTGTTTTATTGTCATGAATTGGAAATGAGCATTAAATTAATTATACTACCGATATTGGCCCCTGTTGAGCATCATGCGATATCTTAGGAGTAATTAAATTATTTTTATAAGATACAAAAATTTTGACCAATTGTGAAGGATACTTGGAACTTATTGCATAAATTATCAAAAAATACCTACAATAACATTAATGTCTGCTTTCGCACCATACAAAATATTAACTTAGAATAATTCGAAATGAAATAAGAATTTATTGATGCTACAAGTATTAGATTTTATTCATCAATCAAATATTTTGTGTTGTCAAGTTGTATCTCGTAAGTACATACTGTGCAGTCATCACGCCTTGCTGTTCGTCATATGTACTCTTCTCCAGTGATCTCCACAGATTTAGGCTTACTGAAACTTAACTGACGTGTCATTTCGACAAAACAACTGCACCTATTTGTAGCCAAGACGTAAACTAACTGAACAATATCGTTACGAAGCCGCTTGCTCACTTTTTACGTTTACTTATTGAAGGATCCTCGTAGAGCAACACAAGAGAAAACCCATGGTTTTCTTGAATCGAAATAATCATGTAATAAGTAGATTGAGAACGAATTCTATTTCCCAGTACATCCTGCGTGTGTTCCTGGAATATGAAAAAAGGCAGAAACGCTCGCATAATCCCAGGGTGAAAAACGTGGAATAATCTAACAATAGAAGTGAAAAAAGTCATATTGATCGTATCTCGTGAATGAACAAATTCGACTTTCAAATTCTACCAAGCTTGCAGCCACGATTTTGAGCCGGAATATTGAATTATGGATGTTTACTCATATTTCTTTCCCAGTCACGACTGAGACTTGTTTTTACGCTCTGGAATTCGTAATAAAGACGCGTTTCCGTCGAAATTGGAATAGATTCGTGTTTCTCCGGTGGAAATGAATCTTTTTTTTGGATGAAGAATAAAAGGTATCTTGATTAATTTCATTTAGCTTCCACTTTTTAAAGTGATCGAGGAGACCCCTTTTGGACTCTCTCAATGGGATTTATGTGTGTTAAATACATAGGGCATCAGACTATCAGAGCTACAAAATCAGTAATTGGTCGACATTGACGAATCAAGATTCCACGTAGTCTATTAAAGGAATTAACAATAACCTCTACTCTAGAATAAAAAAAATCTGTCATATATCCCAAATCACATCAGTTACGAATACCTATGCAATAAAAATGTCTATAGAAATCCGAATTAACCATTAAATTTCACCTATATTTCATTGAACTTGACTGAAACTGAGAAGTCTGCAACGCAATTTCAACACTTATAGGTTCAAATGTTGCATTCTTGATCCAACATTCTTCAATTCAATTCATAAGGTTCGAAATGTTTCAATATAGAGTAGCACATTTTGAATATTGCGAAATTAACATCATTAATGAAATCCCGTTGTAGCCAAATGTTGAGCATACATTCCACTGAAACATCCTACCTAATAAAGACCCCCAAATTGATTGAGATATATACACGCTTCAGCATGTCTCGTTAAGTTGGTGATATGTTGAATTAACTCGTTAAAGGGTGAGCACGAATTCTCATCTGCTACCCTAAATTTGGTTAGGGTGTGCCTTTAACGATAGACCGCAAAAATCCGGCATGCAAACTCCGGCTTTAAATTCTTCATTGATTTCTCTGGTTTTTCGTTCGACGTTGAATGAATTGGAATTTTGCATTTGTGGTGAGTTTTTCACGAACTCTATTCTATTGAAATTCAGGACGATGTGTTCATCAAGTTTCGGCAATGTTATCAACTGTAGAATCGTGTAATTAATTTTTTTTTCCCAATGTTTCGGTTGGATTCAATTTTTCCATAGCCTGAACAAAATTTTCGCTTCATTTTGGATTGTGATCTGGAAATTCCTCCGGTCCACGTTCATTAAATAATAATCCTCATTTTGTGAATCTGAACAACCATCGTCTATGGAATCAAATTGTGGTCACCAGGATTTCATTCACGTAGTTTGTCATATTCTGTGCATCAGAAAAAAATATTTGTTGTTTTGTGTAAAGGTATAAAAAGAACACACCACTTTTCTGTTTTATGTATTAGAATTTGGGTACCGTTTTGAAAAATATAACTTAAGTGCAAAATTTATTTGAGTTTTGCGGTGACAATGCTGTATGTGAGCGCCGGACTCAGGACTGGTCAGCCAGTCACTGAAAAAGCCGACAAAATTCTGAAACTGGTGAAGTAAGATCGCCATGCAAGCTGTCAGGGTATAGAGGAGGCATTAGGCATCACTCACGTGACAGTTTGGAATCATTTAAAATAGGTTGGCCACAAAAAGAAGCTCGATATTTGGGTGCCACAAGAATTAAGGCGAAAAAAATTTATTCACATTTATAAACATTGGTGAAACCTTACTGAAACGCAATAAAATCGTACCATTTTCGAAGCAATTGCAAAATGATGAAAAATTATTTGAATACGAGAATATGAAACGAAATGAATTATGGTAAAAAGCCGGGAACCCTTCACAAACAACATTGAAACCCGGATTGAAGACAAACATGCAGGGTGTATGGTATAATTATTTGGGAACTGTCCGTTATGAGCAGTTACAACCTGGATAAACGATCAATTCTGTGCTTAACTGTCAACAATTATCCAAGTTCGTCAAAAAGCGTCCAGAATTGGTCAATAAAAGAGGTGTAGTAGTGTTTCATCATCATCAACTCCAAACCACATAGATCTTTGATGACTTGGGAAAATTTGACATAGGTTGGTTGGAAAGTTTTGTTGCATTCACCGCATAGCCCGGGCCTTGTACCATCTGACTACTATTATTTGTTTCGGTCTCGGCAAAACTCCCTTGATGGTAAAAAATCGGCCACATTTCCAACTACAAAACGTCAATCCAGTTTCACCTAAATGGTTCATTGTTCTGCATTAAGAAGATAAACAAATCTATAAGCACTCTGATCAGGTGAACAATAGTCTTTTCTCGTACTATGGGACAATGTGATGCAAATATGAACGCCTAATGAATGAACAAACCTATATCTAAAATTAAAAATAATAATTTTCCACAAGTTTTGTTCGAAGCTATAATTCCCTTCCCATAAAAACTTACGTCTGTGCTTTTCTGTATTTTGACAACGTTTATTATTTCAGCCACCGAGATTGAATTCTATCTCTATGATTTCCCGTTATGAAAAATTTTGATTGATATGGATATGATGGATATTCTAGTAGTTATTGAGGAAACAAAATTTCAGATGCTCATAACTACTGAACCATCTGACGGATTTGGCAAATATCGAACTCGACTGAGATATTTGGACAATTAACCTATTCTGAAAATATGAAAACTCTAGCTGATCTTGTTTGGATCATCAGGGAATCGAACCAAATCGATTGAGACCATTTTCGGATCGATATAACAAAATTACAGACATTTGGGTAAAATGATAGGCACTTTGTTCGGGTGAACAAGAGCGCCAAAAAGATGATAGCATAGTAATATTTGCACCCTGGCGCATTCGGCATTTTGTGAGTTTCAAATTTCCATGTAGTCAGTCTTCTATATGTCCATGGATTAGTTATCAAAACCATTGGGCCTATTCTTCTCCATCCCATTCATTCAAAAGAATCAAGACAACTATCACAGGCATTAATCCAATCAGGAAAATCGTTCGAGTGGAATAGCGTAATTTCGTGAACGTTTCTCACCAACTCCGACATAAATTTCTCTTATTCAACGCATTAATTGTTCTTCCTTCGGTTTGCCTTTCTAAATTGCTCTTTGTAAGATAAATGAATCCGAATTAATCTTGATGTAACTGATTATCCCGATGAATTTGGAATTCTTTGGAAATTATTGTTTAATTTTCTCTCTAAGATGAAATTCGTTAAACAAAGTGCCCAATTCTAATCGTTCAGTAGTGAGGTGATTCATTTTGCTCCTTAAATCTTATGCTCCATTATTACGAATTCACCAAACATAGAAAATGTAGGATAGCACTGACGTGAGGTCAAAAGCTTTTGCGCGCTTGTCACAAAGTTCTTTTCTGGATTCTAGTACATTGCGATTCTGAAGAAACAAAAAAGAGGGTGTAAAAGAACCAACAAACATTATCTGAATGAATAATATCTAAACCTACATGTTTCCTTCAGTTTCCTTTCTAGAACACACCTAATTCTCTAAACAACATGTCATTAGTTAATATCAGTTAAACTATAAAGATGATATTATATGAATTCATGCAGGAGGAAAGTCTTTTTCATGAACTTCTGTGACTTCATCACACAAAGAAAAACCCATATCTTCTCGTGGATTTTTTCTACGAAGATGAAATTCTAAAATATAAAAGATATCAATGACCTGCATTCGTGTACAAATTTTTGTTGGGATACAGCTAATATCTGAAGAGTAATAGAATATCTGAAAAAAAACTTTCTTCTACTCAGAATTTTCAAGCCTGACGATTTTCATCAAATGTGGCAGTCTTCTTTATCTCAACTTTTTTCAAACGATTTTCAGGAGATATTAAGGATACCAAAATTCAGAAGGTCATAGCTGCTGAACTTCTACAGATTCGGCTCAATTACGAATCTGATCAAGGTATTTGAACAACTAATCTATTCTGAAAATATGAAAACTTCAGCTGATCTACTTCGGAATTTAGAAAGCTGTTGGCAGGATATACTCAATTAAATTTGAAAAAAGGATATATTGCGGTAAAATTAGTTACCCATTATCTTTCTCTTATAGGATATACTCAAGTTTGACCACGGATTTTCATCAGGAAGTTGAATCCCATCGTCAGTAGGTACCATATTCGGCTCGACATTCGAAAATTACAGAGATTCGGACAAAACGATAGCACGCTGTGTCAGCAAGCCCGCCAAAGTTAACACTACACGGATGACACTCAAATGAATATTGATAAAAATATACACTAATATACTGATTTACCTTAGAATTCAATGAAGATTATGTATTTGGGTACTCAGGCATAAAAACAAATCTTATGAAGGGAATGTTGCGCAGAATCGGAAATATTTGCCATCCTGTGTTTTCGAATTGCATTCAGATGATTAAGAAATTTTTCTTGAGAGATCAAAACCAAGAATTTTTTTAGAAGGATCAGAAATGAGATCTTTGAATATTTCATAAGAGTTCCATTCTATCTTCAATAATTCTTTATCGCTAATGTTCATATAGTTTATGAAATAATTGGGAATAAATTAGGGAAAAAATGATATTTGCTCCAAAAGTTCAGAGATGCAGTCAGTCTGCGAATATGGGGAGGCACAATGTTAGACAAAACTGGTTGAATACGAGAATATGAAACGAAATGAATTATGGTAAAAAGCCGGGAACCCTTCACAAACAACATTGAAACCCGGATTGAAGACAAACATGCAGGGTGTATGGTATAATTATTTGGGAACTGTCCGTTATGAGCAGTTACAACCTGGATAAACGATCAATTCTGTGCTTAACTGTCAACAATTATCCAAGTTCGTCAAAAAAGCGTCCAGAATTGGTCAATAAAAAGATGTGTAGTAGTGTTTCATCATCATCAACTCCAAACCACATAGATCTTTGATGACTTGGGAAAATTTGACATAGGTTGGTTGGAAAGTTTTCTTGCATTCACCACATAGCCCGGCCTTGTACCATCTGACTACTATTATTTGTTTCGGTCTCGGCAAAACTCCTTGATGGTAAAAAATCGGCCACATTTCCAACTACAAAACGTCAATCCAGTTTCACCTAAATGGTTCATTGTTCTGCATTAAGAAGATAAACAAATCTATAAGCACTCTGATCAGGTGAACAATAGTCTTTTCTCGTACTATGGGACAATGTGATGCAAATATGAACGCCTAATGAATGAACAAACCTATATCTAAAATTAAAAATAATAATTTTCCACAAGTTTTGTTCGAAGCTATAATTCCTTCCCATAAAAACTTACGTCTGTGCTTTTTTGTATTTTGACAACGTTTATTATTTCAGCCACCGAGATTGAATTCTATCTCTATGATTTCCCGTTATGAAAAATTTTGATTGATATGGATATGATGGATATTCTAGTAGTTATTGAGGAAACAAAATTTCAGATGCTCATAACTACTGAACCATCTGACGGATTTGGCAAATATCGAACTCGACTGAGATATTTGGACAATTAACCTATTCTGAAAATATGAAAACTCTAGCTGATCTTGTTTGGATCATCAGGGAGTCGAACCCAATCGATTGAGACCATTTTCGGATCGATATAACAAAATTACAGACATTTGGGTAAAATGATAGGCACTTTGTTCGGGTGAACAAGAGCGCCAAAAAGATGATAGCATAGTAATATTTGCACCCTGGCGCATTCGGCATTTTGTGAGTTTCAAATTTCCATGTAGTTAGTCTTCTATATGTCCATGGATTAGTTATCAAAACCATTGGGACTATTCTTCTCCATCCCATTCATTCAAAAGAATCAAGACAACTATCACAGGCATTAATCCAATCAGGAAAATCGTTCGAGTGGAATAGCGTAATTTCGTGAACGTTTCTCACCAACTCCGACATAAATTTCTCTTATTCAACGCATTAATTGTTCTTCCTTCGGTTTGCCTTTCTAAATTGCTCTTTGTAAGATAAATGAATCCGAATTAATCTTGATGTAACTGATTATCCCGATGAATTTGGAATTCTTTGGAAATTATTGTTTAATTTTCTCTCTAAGATGAAATTCGTTAAACAAAGTGCCCAATTCTAATCGTTCAGTAGTGAGGTGATTCATTTTGCTCCTTAAATCTTATGCTCCATTATTACGAATTCACCAAACATAGAAAATGTAGGATAGCACTGACGTGAGGTCCAAAGCTTTTGAGCGCTTGTCACAAAGTTCTTTTCTGGATTCTAGTACATTGCGATTCTGAAGAAACAAAAAAGAGGGTGTAAAAGAACCAACAAACATTATCTGAATGAATAATATCTAAACCTACATGTTTCCTTCAGTTTCCTTTCAAGCACACACCTAATTCTCTAAACAACATGTCATTAGTTAATATCAGTTAAACTATAAAGATGATATTATATGAATTCATGCAGGAGGAAAGTCTTTTTCATGAACTTCTGTGACTTCATCACACAAAGAAAAACCCATATCTTCTCGTGGATTTTTTCTACGAAGATGAAATTCTAAAATATAAAAGATATCAATGACCTGCATTCGTGTAAAAATTTTTGTTGGGATACAGCTAATATCTGAAGAGTAATAGAATATCTGAAAAAAAACTTTCTTCTACTCAGAATTTTCAAGCCTGACGATTTTCATAAAATGTGGCAGTCTTCTTTATCTCAACTTTTTTCAAACGATTTTCAGGAGATATTAAGGATACCAAAATTCAGAAGGTCATAACTGCTGAACTTCTACAGATTCGGCTCAATTACGAATCTGATCAAGATATTTGAACAACTAATCTATTCTGAAAATATGAAAACTTCAGCTGATCTACTTCGGAATTTAGAAAGCTGTTGGCAGGATATACTCAATTAAATTTGAAAAAAGGATATATTGCGGTAAAATTAGTTACCCATTATCTTTCTCTTATAGGATATACTCAAGTTTGACCACGGATTTTCATCAGGAAGTTGAATCCCATCGTCAGTAGGTACCATATTCGGCTCGACATTCGAAAATTACAGAGATTCGGACAAAACGATAGCACGCTGTGTCAGCAAGCCCACCAAAAGTTAACACTACACGGATGAGACTCAAATGAATATTGATAAAAAATATACACTAATATACTGATTTACCTTAGAATTCAATGAAGATTATGTATTTGGGTACTCAGGCATAAAAACAAATCTTATGAAGGGAATGTTGCGCAGAATCGGAAATATTTGCCATCCTGTGTTTTCGAATTGCATTCAGATGATTAAGAAATTTTTCTTGAGAGATCAAAACCAAGAATTTTCTTTAGAAGGATCAGAAATGAGATCTTTATTGAACATTTCATAAGAGTTCCATTCTATCTTCAATAATTCTTTATCGCTAATGTTCATATAATTTATGAAATAATTGGGAATAAATTAGGGAAAAAATGATATTTGCTCCAAAAGTTCAGAGATGCAGTCAGTCTGCGAATATGGGGAGGCACAATGTTAGACAAAACTGGTAATCAATGAACCCGGTGTAGATCTTATGGTGCCAGTAACTATTCTCATAGATGAATTCAATTGTGCATCGATTTTTTGTGTATGTGCATTATTAAACAGAACAGAGCAAAAATACTCAGCTGCAGAAAAGACTAAAGCTAGAGATGCTGTGCGAAGAGTGGAAGCATCCGGAGATGATCTAGCTAATTTCTGAAGATATTATTCCTTGTTTCCAGTTTCCGGGTCAGATTATCTTAATGAGCCCTGTAATTGAGAGATGAATCTAATTTATATCCTGAGTATTTAGGATAGACGAATCATTGAAAGTTACAGCTAATATCCTATATTTCTCATGATTATTCAGATGGAAACAAGATACCTCTGTTTTGTTGGGATTTGGACATAATCGCCACTCGATAAAATAATTCTTTAAAATTTCCAAATCAGATGACAGTATGTTTTCCAGAGTATGGAAATCCGAATGTTGGCAAGCAATAGCAATGTCGTCAGCATAAACAAATTTTTGAGATAATGTAGTGGGTCAATCACAGAGATATTTATTGGAAAGTAAAGGAGTTAAAATTGATCCTTCTATTTTTCCACACTCCAGATGGGTATAAAGTTTGAAAATTAATCCATCTTTCCACGCAGTGGCATATGCCGAAAATAAATCAATGAAAGCAGCTTCTTTTTTCATGTTTACATGACTCTATGACAGTTTTAAGACTGAGAAGCTGATCTGAACAATTTATATTTTTCCTAAAGCCTCCCTGGAAATTTTGTAGAGCATTTTCTATAGAAGATTAAATTCTTAAAAGAATCAACCTTTCTAATATCTTGAAAGAAACGCTCCATAAACTGATTCATCTTTAACTATTGGGATCACACGGACTTTTCCTCGTTTCAAAATACGAATTACTTTAGCCTTACGGAATTCGGAACGAAAGTTTCCTGAATTCAATTCAATTTGATACATATATACATTGAATTATTCTCTGTAAGCGTCAGACTGTGTCGGATTCAGGTATTGATCCATTTGTCTTGTTCTACTATTCTTATTTTTGAATCTATCAAAGAAATATTTATATTTTCCAAGGAATTTGTCACAATTATAAACATAAAACAGTAATAGTATGTATACCGTTAACCCGAAATACATCCCTGCATGTCATTCAGGAAATCTTATAGTCATAAACTATGGAAATTGTTCAACTGAATTCGCCTTTATCCTTTTAATCTACACATACAACCTGTAGTGAATAACCACAAGGAATGTTGCTCACCACAAATTCCATTCAATTACAATTCCAATTACGCTGCAGCGCTTCTTCTAATCCTACGTCGGACCCAACCCCGGATGAATTAAATAGATTAAAACGCTATTCATCTCTATATCCCTAATGAATTTTCATAGTTCATCGATGAACCCTCTAGACCTAAATTAACAACGCACTATTCAACGTCTACCTTCGTCAGACGTTTCAGAGAATAACTGTGAATAACCGGAGTTGATGAATCATTTCCCACGCCTCCCTTAAAACAGGAGAGTAAACAGACTTCCGGGCCCCAGTTTGTACGGGTTCCGGGAAGTTGGAGCGCATTCGATAAGTTAGCGTGGACTCCCTGCTTCCTGGCATCTAGACCAGAAGAACTTCCAACCTCAAGTTAATAACTACTTTTCGCTGGGAGTTTGGCAGTTACAGCGAGTTTCAGACGTGGCGAGATTCTGAATATCGCAGAGAGGTGGAGTTGAAATGGGGATAAATTAGTGGGCTGGATGCACTTTGGAACGGATAATGGCATCTTGTTGCTCCAGGAGGGATGACGGAGGGTGTATCGGAATGAATTTCCACAGAGGTGCGTGGTAGTGGTGACTTGTCTTTTGCGGCAGTGTCTTACTCTCAAATAATAACGTATTGTTTATCCATTTTATCTCTTTATTTCCTCAGTTGAAACCTGCCTTCATATGATTTACCATTGAGCTTCTGGTTTCCTGATAATAAGCTGAATCTCATTCCTGCATAATTCTTCTCACTTTCTCTTCAAAATTAAACTAAAGCATGCTCAATGCGCCTCCTTGGGAAGCGTGTTATCTCCTGCTTCAAAGGCGGCTTGTGGCTTCTGAGACGAAATTGAGGCCCTCGATTCGCTTTCGGGTTCTCAATCTCACGACTTTTAACACCAGATTGCAAGGTTTAATCATGTTGACATGTCAGCAGTTGTGAAAATCAATTAAAGATCTGTAGAACACATAATATAATGCACCTTATTTAATACGCAATAGAAGATTCACGCCGGATTCTCACCGGATAGAAACGATCACAATCGTCCAGATCTCGATCGCACAATGAAGATAGTTTATCTCATATGGGTATTAGACTATATAAGATAGACAAAGCGTTCCTTTGTAAAATGTCGATTTGTTTTGGTTCCTTCATTGAAAGTCTTAACCTCATTGAAAGTCTCTTGTAAAACCTCACCCGGCAACACCGCATAAAATCTTTTTCCATTTACTCGGGTCACAATATCTTCGGAGTCAAAATGATCAGAACAAAAGAAAATTGTTTTTTTTTGGCAAATACTTGACCATCCCAACAGCGAAGCCCCAAATTCTTCTTTTTTCATCGTCATCTGGGAACCTTAATTAAAGAAAACCTCATTTTATCTTATAATAATCTCATTGAAAACTTCCATATTAAAACTTTCTACGCTACTGAACATGTAAATAACTAAATACTTCGGTTCTAACAATACACTTACCTATGGAACGATGAATTCAGATTAAAATTCCTGTCTTTACTACAACTTTCACACTTACGAACCATTTTAAGTGCGATGAAAACTAATAAACAATAAAAAATATGAAAAACCTTATACTGACTCTCACAAATTTTCTTCAATTTACGTATTCATTTTCGATACAGAGGTGACAACGTGTGTCTTTTAGAACATGTGACCTTCAAATTGTCAAGCAAAGAATGAAGCAGCATTGTCGTGACTTTCACCTGAATTTCTTTTCATCTGTGGTCTCTGACGTAAAACAGCAGAATCAACTAAAGTTTTTTTTTTACTTCTTGCTAATATATCCGATAAGACAGTTTCAATTCAAAATATAAAATTTTATACAATGTTTTGAATGCAAATTGGAGTAAAAGTTTTTATTCGCAATTATAGGGGAATAGAGAAACCTACTATTTACTCAGTTTGGCAACATGAAAATTTTTTATTACCTGAGTGGACCAGCTTAATACCTTACAATCGACCAGCTCTAAGTTTCAGATGCGACACTTTTCAATGTAAATAAAGGGGTCTATTCTTATATAGTCTAAGGTATGTACATAGATTAAAAAGAATAAAGATGAGAAACTGCCTATTATTGACAGTACTAAAAAGCGAATACATTTTAGCAGTAGTAGTTAGTTTTGAGACAGTAGATGGCGCTGAAACTGCATCTATAATTAAAGAGAAAGAAATTTTAAAAAATATTTCAAATATATAGTTTACTCAGAAATATTTCATTTTTTCTTCATTGAGAATGCAAATTTTTCAAATTTTTTGAAATTAAATGAAAAATCGCTCCTTTTGAAGTGTTCAAGTTTAGCAAACTAGTAGAACAACGTGCTATCGTTTTGGCCAATGTCGGTTATTTTCGAGTCTCTAGCGGGAAATGATCTTAATCGATTGGAATCGACTTCCTGATCTTCAATCCGTGTTCAAATGTCAGTATGTTTTGTCAGTCGGCCGTATACTATCTTATTTTCGTTATTGGGGCCGAATCCATCGAATAGTTGAGCAGTTCTAAGCATCTCGAATTTGGTTACCTCAATAACTCCAAAATATCTATTTGACCGATTTGAAACATAAAAACCGTTCGAATAACGTGTCTTCAAAATTCTCAGGATAGATAAATTTTTTTGAATTTCTAAAAATTTTTTGGAAATATTCTATTACTCATAAGATATTCGCCGATTCTCAACAAAAAATTGTGAGAAGATATAAGAGTTTTTTCTACGAGCTTTTTACTGGAAAATATTATAACAGCGTCTGAATTTTCGAATATCGAGCCTGAAATAGTACCAATTATTTGGGTTCAATTTCCTAATTACGCATCCGTGATCAAACTAGAGTATATCCTTCAGAACAAGCGCGCAAAAACTCCTGACATCAAGTCAGTGCTTTTCTACATTTTTTCTCCAAATATTGATGGAATCCCATTACCGAAAATTGCTGTGGTACTACAAAAAGTAGACGATTCATCAGTAAATTGACACAGATTATGTGAAGTAAGCCAGAAGCTTCAGGATGAATAGGTAGTTCAAACTCTGCTTCAAACTTCTCATTGAATGCTAATGTATTTCCATTACACCCCGCATTGCATATACAGGGGTGAATGTCAAGTACATAAACCTCTGTTTGATAGTTTCCAGAGAGGGTGTCATAACTTTCACCCTCAACGAAAACTACGCAACAATATGGGAGCACAGCAACAGCATATTGTTGAAGGAGGGACAGAATCAGGAATCTCATTAATGTTGACGGATAAGTGAATAATAACCATCAACTGTTCAGTATTATTGGAACATTCGCTTTCACGAATTCGAACTTCATCATAAAAACCGTCATTTCGAACTTTGACGAGTGTCGAAGAATATTTATACTTTTAAATGGCTTAGGAGCAACAAAATCTCAGCAAAAGCTTGTGCATATGGAGGTAATATGCCAGATATTTTGAAATTTCATCATCGTAGCCTATAATCACGATAGAATCGCGATATAATTTTCTTTCATGATGAAGTCATAGAAGATTTGAGAATTGTTGTTTTGTTTTATTTGTACGATTGAATTGAATATTACATACAGACTTGCATGGTTCCAACAAGCTCTATTACTTTGAGGTTTACCCCTCAGACTAGATTTTTGCGTTTGGCTATGACATAAATTAGTAAGAACCCCGGATTTCTTGAACCAGGTGCTTTTCACAGATGAAGCTTTATTTTCAAAAATTACCATCATTATTTTCCACAGTAATTATATTACGGACTCATGTTCATATCAACTTTTTATCTTGACATTACTCCCACGTTATGCCAAGATCATATTGATCAACTGTTGAACTGCTGAGCTCAGACTGAAAAGGGACTGCTGCCCAGTTAGTGTCGAGGCAGATATCTTTTGCCTCTTAAGGTCAAGCTATCATTAGAGAGTTGTCGAGTTTCTTTATGGGTGAAGGATTATCCCCCAAGTTGTCGGGAATAAATCTATTTATATGTGGAAGCCGCTCCTGGAGCTTCTCCTTCCATTTTTAAAGTTCGTTAGAAGTTATCAATTAGCTTATTATGGAGTGCAAAGCAATATTTATATACATTTACATATTCTTTCGAACTTTTAGCTTACAAAACAAATGATAGCAGAGGTTGGTGACGGGGTGCCATACAATTCGGTGTATGACATGAAAGCCTACAGAAAAACACCCAGTTAAAAAAACCCAGGCTCCCTGCATGTGTGTTGTTGTGTGTGCAAAAATAAGCTTAAATATTTTTGAGGTACTTCTTTCTTCACGAGAGGTGTTCTATTAATAAACACAGAGACCTCTTCAAGCTGCTCACATCGAATCTGAGAATAAAAAGACAGAAAAATGAACTGAATACAAAAAATACGTATCAAATTTGTTTGAAATTTATAACCCATTTCAAGAAAGAATCGGAAACATCATAAATAGCTCTGAAGCCATCTTGAAATTTATATATGAGCATAATTATTAATGAGATGATGGATTGCTTCTTCTGTATATCCACATTCACTACTTGCGCTTGGAACTGAGTTCCATTTGAATAGCATGCTATTGGTACGACCATGACCTATTCTCAAACTAAACTGTCAATTTTTTCTTGGAAGATCAAAACCCTCAATATTTTCTGAAGTATCAGAAATGAGATCTTTATTCCACTTTTCATAAGAGTTCCATTCAATCTTCCATAATTCTTTATCGCTAATGTTCAAATTGAGGAATATGGGGAGGAACAATGTTAGACAAAACTGGTAACCAATGAACCGGTGTAGATCTTATGTTGCCAGTAATTATTCTCATAGATGCATTCAATTGTGCATCGACTTTTCGTGTATGTGGACTATTAAACCAAACAGGCCCAATACTCAGCTGCAGAAAAAAACTAAAGACAGAGATGCTGTGCGAAAAGTGGAAGCATCAGCGCCCCAAGATGATCCAGCTAATTTCTGAAGAATATAATTACTAGTTTTCAGTTTCAAGATCAGATCATCTAAATGAGCCTTGTAATTGACACATGAATCTAATTTAACGATGTACGATAATTGTCCGGTCAAAAATTCTAATTCTGATGGAAATTTCCTCAAACTTGCCCAAAAATATAAGTGAAGACACACTTTTCTTTTCGAGACTAAAAATGTTCATTGTGAGGGACGACATGGCACCAGCAGACTTGTTTCCGAAATTCCCAGAAGCTATATAACAAGACGTTTCCATTCCTTGAGTTTCATCTACTTAAAAGAACAATTATACATCTGAATGACCCTATTTGCTCTACCTGGAGGAGAGAGGACACCCACGTTGGTCGATTCCATCAATGATCTAACGTCTAGTTTACCATGTTAGCAAATTCATAGCATAATTCATCTCTCGATTGTCACGCACAGGTACACATATACCTCAGTGATGTCAATAGTTTATTCACGAAATAAACACATTATTATTATATTATTGTTATTATTGGAAGTTACAGCTAATATCCTATATTTCTCATGATTATTGAGATGGAAACAAGATACCTCTGTTTTGTTGGCATTGGGACATGATCGCCACTCAATAAAATAATTCTTTAAAATCTCCAAATCAGATGATATTCTCCAGAGTATGGAAATCCGAATGGTGGTAAACAATAGCAATATCATCAGCTTAAACAAATTTCGGTGATGATTTCATGGGTGAATCACTGAGATATAAATTTAATCGCTGAGCTAGAAGTGATCCTTATGGAAGACCGTTTTTCAGTATCCTGAAATTACTACCCTTATTGTCAACAAGATCACGAAATCTTCTATCATATAACAATGCAAAGCAATGAAATGGAATGAAATGGAATTTCAAACCTTATTTTATCAAAAGAGAAATATCCTTATTAAAAGAAAACTTGTTTTCTCTTAATATTCAAGATGGATTTTCACAAAATAAATTAATCATCAATTCATTCTATTAGGGAAATATCCGATCCCTTCGCGCTATTTAGTCCTCTTCCTGGAATAAGTATCCGGTATTGTAGGAATACCATCGAAAGAAGTCGACAAGTCAAGTAATTTTTATTTTATTCGCTGAGCTGGAACTAAAATCTTTTTTACTCATCAAATCAGAAGTGAGGAAGGAAACTATCTCACTCACAAGACATTGGTCCTTGAACTTTCAAATGGACCATGGGAAAATTTCTACCCCTTGTATAAATAAAAACCACGATATCTGAACTCTAGCTTTGAAATTATGTAGCTACCTCTAGGAGAAGGCTGCAACATCTTGCTTCATTCATCTTGAAACCTGAACAATTCATGGATTAAGATCCAGGAAAGATGTGTTAATTGATGCTTGAATGCCCCAAATGTACGCGTAAACAGTGTGGGATCGGTAATAGTTGAGGACAAGATTTTATTGGTATTTGCTTTGCCTTATAGCCTTCCTTTTTCTGATCTTATAATTCTAATGAACCCCTTTCTAATGATAATTGCGCAACCAAGCGGTTCAGCTCCATTTATAATATTCAATATCTGTCCAAACAGCTGTATAATCCCGAGTCTTCCATCGATTTTATTAATGAATCGTATCTTCGAGAGGACATCTCCAGAACCTCGAGAAATTGAACACCAATTATCAATCGCCTCCAGAAAAATGAAATCTCCTCGGATTCCCTCGTTTATCCATAATTCATGAGAGACAGGAAATCCCAAGCAATGGAGCCATCAATTCAAATCCGCGCCATTGATTGATTCGGGCTCGGCGTTAGAGAAATAAGGAATAAACCCTGGGTACAAGGAGTAATTTATTCCCGAGTGGCGAGGCGGAATAGGGTGTGCCTTCCGGTGCAACGAACCTTCGCATTTAAGCGCGGCTTACATTTCCAAGCTTTTCCTTCCTGTTTCCTGGAGAAATGAATTGCAGACCGCGATCCGAACACCGTTTCTGACCCGACGATGACTCGGCGTTTTACGCAATCATAAATAAATAGCGGACAACGGGAAAATGCTTTGGTTTTGAAGTGGAGATGAATATTTCTGAGGTAGGAAGTGATTATATAGGAAGTTTGAGATGAGTACTAGTGGTACGAGGTGAATTGATCTTTGGAGTGTGACCAAATGCTTTTCGGCCTTCATTTCAATCTTGAAAGGGATGAAGTCTGTTGAACATGATGTTTTGATTTTCCTGGTTGGTGTACAATTTGACTGTTCCTGTACATTTTGCTGTAGCAATCTGAACCTAATGCAATAGCAGCAAATGAAATCGCCGTCTCTTTTTTCAGAAAGACACCGAGTTTCGAATAAATTTAAAATGAAAGCATAGAAGAAAAAATAGTCTGATATTTGTTGAACGAAAAGTGCAAAAAATCTGAGTTCAGGACCCCTGAACGTTACTCGAAATCAATATATACTTGCTTTGAATAAAATCGCAGGTATGGGGTTCAGTAAGGAACCTGTGGGAAGAAACATTAACTGAGCAGAAAAAAAGGCCATTTACGAAACTAATAACCAGTAGTTGCCATCTGAAGAATAACTTGCATACCTACTACGGGGGTTTTTGAGGTTGAACCATCAAGCAGAATGCGTAGCAGAAAGTAAGACACTGTCTCACATATCATCTTCAACTGAGAAGCTCTATCCCTTGGAAATAGCATAATACTTAGTTAGGGAGGAGAGAAAATAATCCCAAGGAAACTCTTTAAACTAATTATCCTCCTCCGGTTCCGACATGATTTGAACTCGGTTCGATAGATTCAGAGTACAGATTGCTAAACATTACACCATGGATCATTTGATATAATAAGTGATGCGAAAAAAATTATCACTGAACCTTATGCTCTTGAATTTAATTTAAATTCATCCACTACTTACATACAAAGTAACTTAAGTCGAAGTCATGAGTATTTAATTTTACATAAACT
The DNA here is from genome assembly GCA_030674115.1 of Micraspis discolor. Lineage (NCBI taxonomy): Eukaryota > Metazoa > Arthropoda > Insecta > Coleoptera > Coccinellidae > Micraspis > Micraspis discolor. The sequence continues at coordinate 11,049,449 of JARTUT010001740.1, forward strand.
CAAATGCAAATGAAAGTGAGAGATTTCATGCTTTATAACTTTTCTATTCTGAAAATACTTTCATTCATTAATCACGCCTATTATTTTAATGACAAATAATTTTTCAGACCAACGCCTTGTTTTTTGTATTGTAACGGATATCGTTTGAAAATTTGTAAAACAATACTAGTCCGAAGGTTCCACCGAGATTTGAACTCGGATCGCTGGATTCAAAGTCCAGAGTGCTAACCATTACACCATGGAACCTCATTGATATCACATGACACCATAAGTGATGCGTAAAGCATCATCACTGAACGTTATGTTATTAAATTTAATAAAAATTCATTCAATTTTTATATACAAAATCACCCGAGTCGAAATCATGAGAAATTTTATTTGCCATAATTTCGAAAGCAATTGAAAGTCAGAGATTTAATGTTTCATAACTCTTCTCTCCTAAAAACATTATGAAAAGCTCTTCGATTTACATTCATTATATGAAGACGCTTATTATTTCGTCAATTTTCAGAGCAATGTCTTATTTTCTGTAACGTAACGGATATCGATTGAAAATTTGTAAAACAATACTAGTCCGAAGGTTCCACCGAGATTTGAACTCGGATCGCTGGATTCAAAGTCCAGAGTGCTAACCATTACACCATGGAACCTCATTGATATCACATGACACCATAAGTGATGCGTAAAGCATCATCACTGAACGTTATGTTATTAAATTTAATAAAACTTCATTCAATTTTTATATACAAAATCACCCGAGTCGAAATCATAAGAAATTTTATTTGCCATAATTTCGAAAGCAATTGAAAGTCAGAGATTTAATGTTTCATAACTCTTCTCTCCTAAAAACATTATGAAAAGCTCTTCGATTTGCATTCATTATATGAAGACGCTTATTATATCGTCAATTTTCAGAGCAATGTCTTATTTTCTGTAACGTAACGGATATCGATTGAAAATTTGTAAAACAATACTAGTCCGAAGGTTCCACCGAGATTTGAACTCGTATCGCTGGATTCAAAGTCCAGAGTGCTAACCATTACACCATGGAACCTCATTGATATCACATGACACCATAAGTGATGCCTAAAGCATCATCACTGAACGTTATGTTATTGAATTTAATAAAAATTCATTCAATTTTTATATACAAAATCACCCGAGTCGAAATCATGAGAAATTAATTTTCCCAAATTTCGAAAGCAATTGAAAGTCAGAGATTTAATGTTTCATAACTCTTCTTTTCTAAAAACATTATGAAAAGCCCTTCGATTTACATTCATTATATGAAGACGCTTATTGTTTCGTCAAATTAATTTTCAGAGCAACGTCTTATTTTCTGTAATGTAACGAATATCGTTTGAAACTGTGTAAAATAATTCTAGTCCGAAGGTTCCACCGAGTTTTGAACTCGGATCGCTGGATTCAAAGTCCAGAGTGCTAACCATTACACCATGGAACCTCATTGATATCACATGTTACCATAAGTGATGCGTAAAGCATCATCACTGAACGTTATGTTATTGAATATAATAAAAATTCATTCAATTTTTATATACAAAATCACCCGAGTCGAAATCATGAGAAATTAATTTTGCCATAAATTTGAAAGTAATTGAAAATCAGAGATTTAATGTTTCATAACTCATCTCTTCTAAAAACATTATGAAAAGCCCTTCGATTTACATTCATTATATGAAGAAGATTATTATTTCGTCAAATTAATTTTCAGAGCATCGTCTTATTTTCTGTAACGTAACGAATATCGTTTGAAAATGTGTAAAATAATTCTAGTCCTAAGGTTCCACCGAGATTTGAACTCGGATCGCTGGATTCAAAGTCCAGAGTGCTAACCATTACACCATGGAACCTCATTGATATCACATGACACCATAAGTGATGCGTAAAGCATCATCACTGAACGTTATGTTATTGAATTTAATAAAAATCCATTCTATTTTTATATACATAATCACCCGAGTCGAAATCATGAGAAATTTATTTTGCCATAAATTCGAAAGCAATTGAAAGTCAGAGATTTAATGTTTCATAACTCTTCTCTTCTAAAAACATTATGAAAACCCCTTTGATTTCATTCATTATATGAAGACGCTTATTGTTCCGTGAAATTAATTTTCAGAGAAACGTCTTTTTTCTGTAACGTAACGAATATCGTCTGAAAATGTGTAAAATAATTCTAGTCCAAAGGTTCCACCGAGATTTGAACTCGTATCGCTGGATTCAAAGTCCAGAGTGCTAACCATTACACCATGGAACCTCATTGATCACACTTGACACCATAAGTGATGCCTGATCACTGAACGTTATGTTATTGAATTTAATAAAAATTCATTCAATTTTTATATACAAAATCACCCGAGTCGAAATTATGAGAAATTAATTTTCCCTAATTTCGAAAGCAATTGAAAGTCAGAGATTTAATGTTTCATAACTCTTCTTTTCTAAAAACATTATGAAAAGCCCTTCGATTTACATTCATTATATGAAGACGCTTATTGTTTCGTCAAATTAATTTTCAGAGCAACGTCTTATTTTCTGTAATGTAACGAATATCGTTTGAAAATCTGTATAATAATTCTAGTCCTAAGGTTCCACCGAGATTTGAACTCGGATCGCTGGATTCAAAGTCCAGAGTGCTAACCATTACACCATGGAACCTCATTGATATCACATGACACCATAAGTGATCCGTAAAGCATCATCACTGAACGTTATGTTATTGAATTTAATAAAAATTCATTAAATTTTTATATACAAAATCACCCGAGTCGAAATCATGAGAAATTAATTCTGCCATACATTCGAAAGCAATTGAAAGTCAGAGATTTACGGCCAGTTTCTGAAAGGATGATCAAATCTCATGTCAACCAACACAACGATCATCTTGACAGAGATGTCAAATCAATTTGAGTTTCCGAAAGGATGTTCAGTGAATATTTAACTAATCTATGATCATTTTCAGTTGACATGAGGCGACCCTGTTGCCAGACTGTCCAACCACAGATTCTCCGATAAAAACTAATATTCTGTGATTAAAGAGGTTAAGATATCAGTGTTTTGTGGTTAAGATTTTAAAATTATCCGATAACTGATGTTTAAATTTTAACACCCTTATAATTTTCCTCAAGTGACCATAAAAAAATACCTGGTTGAACTTGCTTACAACTGTTTCTTACGATAGATTGTATTTATGAATCGTTTAGCGGCTTAACTGTACCTGTGTATTAAGTCGTATCTGGTGTATTGAAATACAGATGCTGTTTTTTTTTCAACTGAAAAATGTATCATCAATAGGTCAATAAAATGAAAAATATCGTTTTAATTTGAAGTATTCAAAATAATTGAGCAAACAACCTTGTTCATACATCATCCAATTTTATTATTTTATCACAGTACGCAGAAGTAAAAACAATGAAATGAAATTTGGTGTAATTGGATTTATAGAATGTTTTCAGTCTATAAATAAGAGTAGATTAGAATATAAATTTATTTGAGCTATTGTAACAACTGTTCCTCAACGCACTACTTTTACTTCATAGGATTTTTGTGACGGATTGTATGACCTTTGATCCGAGTCTTCTTCCACAATTATTATTGAACATTGAAATGTGTTGATACTAACAAAGATCTGACTGATATAGTTTCATCATTTGTAGAAGTATTTGGGGGATCATCTGGGAAGTTCTCTCCGATATCAAAGTCTGCTACGTCTTCATTATGAACTAATGCCAAATTGTGCAGAACACAACATGCCACTATGATATTCATGCTTGTCTCGATTTTCAGCCTAATTCCCATAGACAAACAAGGAAAACGTCTCTTCAAGACACCAAATGTTCTTTCAACAGTATTCCTCGTTTTGATCTGTGCTCTGTTGTACGCTTGCTCACCGGGAGTTGATGGCCTCAGAAATGGAGTCAATAAATATGAGCGACAAGGGTAGCCACTGTCCTCCAATAAATAATCCCTGCGGGATCACAATTCACCTGAACATTAAGAGAAAAGTATCCCTTTCTATTTCTGGAAAGCTCACCTTGTGGACCTCCAGGTGACTGTATTTTTATATGTGTGCAGTCTACACATCCAATCACGTTCGGAAATGAACTTATAGAATAAAATTCTGATTTGATTCTATCCCGTTCATCCTCAGTTCTTGGCATAGATATGAACTGGGGTCGAAGTTCAGCAATGACTAGATACTTTTTTAAGTATTCTACATGCTGTAGTTTTATGGACCCTTATATGGTCAGCTACTGTTATTTGGAATGCTCCTGTTGCAAAATATCTTATTGTTAGAAGTACTTGTTCCAAGGCAGTAACTGATTTGTTCCTTGATGTTAAGGGCTTTATTTTATCCTCTTCATATTCAGAAGTAATGTTATAATATCCTTGGACAGTCTATACCTATTTTTGAATTCCACATCATTGTAGAAATCAAAAGAGTTCATTCTTCTCCTAAGAGTTCGTGGCCTTGGGTTCTCATCTTCGCTAGAATTACTAGACATGCTTATATCCAAGCTGATATCCATAATTATTATCTACAATAAAAAATAGATTCACCAATTGTTGCAAAAATGCTTGTTTTTTCAGAAAACTAAATTATTAACGAAAACATATTACATCGCAAAATTGGAAAAAATAAATGCCTTTTTCATAAAAAAATTATATATTAAAGACTATTGAATTATTTTCATACATACCGATAAAATTAAGATTTCCTTGGAAAATACATAGATTTCATTCATAAACAAGATTTCTTTCAAGTTAATTCGCCAAACAACACCGATTAGTTGACAAGTTCTTTGACACTAGTTTGACCACTGATTTAGCCTTAATTTGCGTTTCGGAAACTCAAAATGACGATTGACATACAATTTACCTGAAATATTTGACCACTGTGTCAACTGACAGCGTGGTCAAATTAACCTAGTTGACTATCCTTTCAGCAACTCAAATGGCAGTTGAACATAGATTTAACAGCTGATTAGTTGATTTCTATGATGATCATCGTTTCAGAAACCGGCCGTTAATGTTTCATAACTCTTCTCTTCTAAAAACATTATGAAAAGCTCTTCGATTTACATTCATTATATGAAGACACTTATTATTCCATCAAATTAATTTTCAGAGAAACGTCTTATTTTCTGTAACGTAACAAATAAGGTTTGAAAATGTGTAAAATAATTCTAGTCCTAAGGTTCCACCGAGATTTGAACTCGGATCGCTGGATTCAAAGTCCAGAGTGCTAACCATTACACCATGGAACCTCATTGATATCACATGACACCATAAGTGATGCGTAAAGCATCATCACTGAACGTTATGTTATTGAATTTAATAAAAATTCATTAAATTTTTATATACAAAATCACCCGAGTCGAAATCATGAGAAATTAATTTTGCCATAAATTTGAAAGTAATTGAAAGTCAGAGATTTAACGTTTCATAACTCTTCTCTTCTAAAGACATTATGACAAGCCCTTCGATTTACATTCATTATATGAAGACGCTTATTATACCGTCAAATTAATTCTCAGAGCAACGTCTTATTTTCTGTAACGTAACGGATATCGTTTGAAAATTTGTAAAACAATACTAGTCCGAAGGTTCCACCGAGATTTGAACTCGAATTTGAACATAACTGAACGTTATCTTATTGAATATAATGAAAATTCATTCAATTTTTATATACAGATTCACCCGTGTCGAAATCATAAAAATTAGTTTTGCCATAAATTCGAAAGCAATTGAAAGTCAGAGATTTAATGTTTCATAACTCTTCTTTTCTAAAAACATAATGAAAAGCTCTTCGATTTATATTCATTATATGAAGACGATTATTATTCCGTCAAATTAATTTTCACGGCAACGTCTTATTTTCTGTAAAGTAACGAATATCATTTGAAAATGTGTAAAATAATTCTAGTCCTAAGGTTCCACCGAGATTTGAACTCGGATCGCTGGATTCAAAGTCCAGAGTGCTAACCATTACACCATGGAACCTCATTGATATCACATGACACCATAAATGATGCGTAAAGCATCATCACTGAACGTTAAAGCATCATCACTGAACGTTATGTTATTGAATATAATAAAAATTCATTCAATTTTTATATACAGATTCACCCGAGTCGAAATCATGAGAAATTTATTTTGCCATAAATTCGAAAGCAATTGAAAGTCAGAGATTTAATGTTTCATAACTCTTCTCTTCTAAAAACATTATGAAAAGCCCTTCGATTTACATTCATTATATGAAGACGCTTATTGTTTCGTCAAATTAATTTTCAGAGCAACGTCTTATTTTCTGAAATGTAACGAATACTGTTTGAAAATCTGTAAAATAATTCTAGTCCTAAGGTTCCACCGAGATTTGAACTCGGATCGCTGGATTCAGAGTCCAGAGTGCTAACCATTACACCATGGAACCTTATTGATCACACTTGACACCATAAGTTGTCCGTAGAACACCATCACTGAATGTTATGTTATAAAATAATTAATAAACATTTATTCAATTTTTATATACAAAATCAGACGACTCGAAGTCTTGAGTATTTTGATTCATAAGTAGGTAAATGAATGTAAGTGTTCTATAACTCTGATTTTCTGAAAACATTGGGAATAGCCTTCGATTTTCATTCATTGTATCCAGAGGCCATTTATGTTGATAAATTATTTTTCAGACCAACGTCTTATTTTCTGTGACTTTAGGAATATCGTTTGAAAATTCGTAAAATAATATAAGTCCTTAGGTTCCACCGAGATTTGAACTTAGATCACTATAGAAGATGTCTAGAAATTTATGAGTCAATTTTTTTTTAAATAAATTTTTTTACTGTACGTTTCATTATTAGATGGAAGATGTGAATACACATACACTCTGACAAAACATTAGTTTGCAGAATTGTCGTTAGATATGTTTTGTGCCTTCAAAATGTTTCATAAAGAGACACGCTGCTCCTCAGACATTTCCAAGTTTTTATTTTATGCCCGTTGATCACAGGATACAAGTTTTTGTCACAGAATCTGTACTTCGATAGTCTGGCAACACAGTCACACAATCAACTGCCAAATGATCATAGAATATTTAATTGTACTGAACATCTTTAGCAACTCAAATTGATTTGACATCTCTTTTATAATGATCGTTGTGTTAGTTGGACATGAGGTTTTTCCGGAAATGACGTCAACTTCCGTTTTTCAAATTACAACACCATTTTTTTATTGCAGAAACAGATTCCCTTAGAAGAGTTTTGGTTGGAAAATTCTCTGTGAGCGGGAAGATTAAAAAAATCGAAAATAGAGCTCCGCTGAAACAAGAATAACTTGAGGGTTTTAGATAGAAAATTTTCATTTTTGGGATTTTCAAGATGTAAGATCGATGTATCCACTTTAAAAATCGAAATCGCTATTCATGATACAGGGGTGAAAACATCGCTTTCAAAGTTAGGGATGACAAAATCGTGAAAAAATCAATTTATTCAAATCAGAACCCCATTTTTTTATGGCAGATATTGAATCTACGTTAAAAATAATGTGAGTGTATGCATCACACCCTTGCCCTAAAGTGATATTTTCTGAGTTATTCATTAAAAAACTGTTTTTTCGTCTTGGAATTTTCATCTATTTCTTTCCCTTCACGCCAAAAAGATGAAATTTCAGAAACTGTTATTTGAACCATGCTGTAGGATTTTTCACCCCCTTCTTGAAAACGACTTCAAGTTACTATTAGAGAACCATGGCAAACTCTGCAGTTATAACTAGAGAAGATGCTCAAAGTTTTGACCGTTAATTTCTAGACATTTATTTATATTGCCCTGAATGCTTCGTGTTGCTTCTTCTTATATCATCAGGACTTTAGAGATCTGCCAAGGGGTTTAAAACCAAATTGAGTTTCAAAACTATGAATCTAAAAATCTAAACAAACCTGAACGCATTTCCTGACTCATTCTATGCAGTCCTCTTTATCAGTCAGGGGAGTTGAGTAGACAATATTTTTATCCTACCCCAAACATAATAGTCTAAAGGAGTTAAATCAGGTAGAATGCTGTAAATGTAGATGTGGACCATTGTTCGCCAACCATCGATCTTCAAATAGCCTGTATAGGATATTTAACACATTGAGTGAATTGTGTGGAGGCGCGCCATCTTTGTTGACATACCATAAAGTCACGTGGTTCTGTACTACCCAGCTCAATTCTTTGAGTCAATATGTCAGAATATCTATCCCCAAGGGAGAACATTCTTTAAATAATGCAGACTTGTGTGTGGTGTTCTATCTTACCAGTTAAAGTCCCACACTCAAGTAAATATGAACATCGAGAATTGCATTATTTTTGATAGCGCAAAAACATTGAAACTCCAGGTCTCTTTGAAAGTTCCATTGTCTGAAGTGGTGGTTGTTCTCTTCATCCCAATAAAGACTGTTATGCCTATTGAAAGAACCATTCTTTGTGAATTTAGATTCATCTGTCCAAATTATACAGTCCAAAATGTTTTCATTCTCTTGAAATCAGATCATCATATCTTCTGCAAAACTCTTGTTCTCCTAACAAAGTCAGTTTCCCTCAAATGCTGTAATCTATTAATTTATATGGGTGGGCTTTATGTTTTTTGATATTCTCCAAACACTTGATTTAGATAATCCCAGAGCAATCTCAGCATCTTAGAGAGAATTTTTGAGGATTCACACGAAAATATGCAAGAACTGTAATTTCTGTTGTTCTCATCTTCTACTTCCACTTTTTCTACGTGCATAGTTTTCTTAACGAAAGATCCGGACATTTCTAAATTTATCATGGTTCTGTTAATGGGTACTCTCTTTGTTGGACTCAGGTCGGAGGTCAGAAACCTCTCAATGAACAGATCGAATCACTCTATCTACAACTTTTATTACATTCTCCATGAAGTAGAATTAGATTTAAATAATCTTCATTGGTAAAATTAGGCATAGTGATCGATTTTATAATTTAATACGAATTATCACCAAATTAATAGTAAAGGGCAAATGCTACTGAATAAAGAGGGAATTTGGTAGATGTAATTAATGATATCTATCAGATAAATTTTTGTAGTTATGGTTCATTATGAATTATTTATTTATCACTGGAGAGAAAAAAACTGAGTGCCGATTAATTGGAAATAAAGAGTTTCCGATACAAATTCGAATCCAAATTCGCCATCTATTTAGGGTACAACCTGTAACTTTTTCTCTTGCATATTAGGGTATTAAAATCTAAAACATGGTTTAAGTAACAGTTCCTGAAAATTTTATCTTTTTGGCGTGAAGGAAAAGAAATAGCTGAAAATCCAAGAGGAAAACAGAACTCAGAAAATATCCACTTTAGGGCAAGGGTGTGATGCATACACTCTCATTAATATTTTTCAACGTAGATTCACCATCTGCCTTAAAAAAATGAGGTTTTGATTTGAAAAAATTGGAGTTTTCACGATTTTGTCATCCCTAACTTTGAAAGGATTGAACGAGTTGTTATTATTATCAAAGGCAGAAATATTCAGTTTCTTATCAACCAAATTATTCTGAAATGATAACCTACAAAGATGAAAGTTTCGCAATAGTAATACTCAAATATGACCCTAATAAACGTTGAAATTGCGAATTGCGATGATAAATGAGCAATATATCTTTCAGCATAACAGAAGTTTCACTAAAAAAAAATCAGCAGTAATTGAATACATTTTTATAAAAAGAGTTTGTTTTAAAACGAACAGGAAAACTATGTTTGATGTTAGAGAAACTCAAAATTTTTTTATAATAATTACATGAAAATATATAATCACGGTTAGCTTTGATTATTTTGAATAACAAAACCTCCATATTCAGTAAAATCTTCCGCTCACTCGCTTACCGACCTAAAGTTTCAAAATCCAACAATTAATTTGCATTCTAAATTTTACCTCTTTTATTTACTTAAAATTCTGTCGACGAGTTACCATTACCCTCCTTTGCATCGATTTATTTGATGTGAGACAGACCATTAACGTTCTACTTCTTTCTACCTACCTCGCCCTCTACGCTACACCGTCTCAACAACCTGTCGTCTATACTAGTACAAATTTTGTCATCCGACATCGTATCGCTTCATGAACGGCCAGACCTCCTCGCCTCATTTGAAGTGGTACAATGTACAACGCTTCAGTACAAAAATGAGGCACCTCCTACAAACTCAATTTTAAAACGTGTACTACCCAACACTAGAAGTACAGCATGCACAGTAAAGTGATGGTCCTGCACATTGATTATCAATTTTCGGTGCGTTTAAAATGATATTCACTATATATATCTAATAAATATATTGTCATTTAAAAATCTTAACCTCGTTGATCACAGGATACAAATTTTTGTCACAGAATCTGTAGTTCGATAGTCTGGCAACACAGTCACACAATCAACTCAAAATGATCATAGAATATTTAATTATGCACTGAACATCCTTTTAGCAACTCAAATTGATTTGACATCTCTGTTATGATGATCGTTGTGTTAGTTGACATGAGGTTTGCTCAGTGTTTCAGAAACCTGCCGTTACTGTACGTTGAATTATCTAATAGTCTCTACGAAATCTTCTGGTAAATTTGAAAGGTTCGCTTGCGTACACCGAACCGCTCCATCCGAGGAATCCAGCCGCTTTGATCGAATCCCATATGCCTCATGTCATGTACCCCTTCCAGTCACGCCATCGCCGTACGAGACCAAGAAAGTTATACCTTCCTGTCGCACTGCCACTGTCGTGGTCGCCTCGGACCTTCACTGGTTTGAGGTTATGCACCTCTGTACCTAAGCACGAATCTCGATTACGTCGGAATTTAGCGAATTTGGCCGTTATTTTCGACGAATCTTGAAATAACACCATAAAAATATCTATTTAAAATAGTCACGTGGCCCTGATTGATTAACACTACAGCATGACATGATTATATTCTTGGGTTAGAATCTCTGGAGGCAGGTTTTGTTATATTTGTAGAAAATTTATAGTGAAATTGTAAATAATCATATTCTGAAGGCTCTTCAAATATTTACCAACAAGGGATGCACAAGACCAATCTGTATCTATATTTCTAATAATGCAGATTCACCAGTGACAAGTAACACCTTTAGAAGCGCCTAACATTGTTTGAAAAATAGTGAATTTGAAATTGATGATATATATAATCAGGCAGATCGGAAGAATAGTACATCGAACTTGAGTTCGTTTCAGGTTTCAGCTATGATAAGTTACTTGGATTGTTCAAGGTGGTTGACGGATTTGGAGCATTCTAATTCAATAAGTAACCCTAAATAAAAACTTCGCCTTATTGAGAGGTAGATTTTAAAGAGTTTTCTTGTCAATTGAAGTCTGTCTAACTCAGTGAATTTGCCCTTGTCCTATTGAAAATCCAAAAGTTGGAAGGTTCAACATTCTGGTCACATCTGCAAGGTTCCAGTAAAATTAGCCATCCCTCCAACAGCATTTTCTCTCTCCTTTGTAGCTGATAACTTCCGGAAATAATAATCACTTTGGCGGAATAGAAAATCAAGCAGTCGTAAATTAAATTTCAGTCTCATATCCCCGATAGTTCGACCAAGTTTTACACTCCGCCATTTGGGTCTCGGCATTTCTTGCTGAGGTAGCAGCAAATTTATGCGTAGAGAGAAACAATTTTCCCGCTTTTATAACGTTAAGAACACCGCCTGAATTCAATAGAGGCTTATTTATGGTGAAATTAAGGGTGGTGGTTTTGTGACGCAGAAAATTGAAATAAAGTGAGATAAGAGAAAATTGTTAAAGGGGTAAGTGTATTCGACCCTCGACAATGTAGCAATTAATTTTGTAGGTGTAGACATCTTGTAGTCTTTCACTACCCATTTGTCATATGAGTATTTTTTATTTTATGGGTTACTTTCTCGTTCATTTACTGTTCTATTATTTTCAGAGGTTCACTTCCAGATATACAGGGTTAATGTTTGACCACTGCGTTAATTTTACCCATAGGTTCTTGAGATAAAAAAAAAACTTTTTTACCATACCGTTTTCCATATTCTGCTGCGTTTAAAAGTTATAAGCATTTTAAGTTTTTACATTGGCAAATACCCTCTGTAGTCAGATTTAGTTTGAATGAAATTTTACCTTCACAGCATCCACTATCGAATCTGAATTGTTTAAAACATTATTTTCCCTCTAAGAAATGATTCACTCACTCATGTTTCATCAGATTATTATATCGATTTAATTCCTTTCAACTTCAAATATCTCAAAAAAACTGATTGCAATTTAGGAAAAAGAAGACGAAGAATAATTTTATCTGCAAAAAGACTACTGATTCTAGAAAGTACAAGATACGGACCTTTAGTTCGAGAGTGATATTTGTTTTCATGCAATTTAACCAATCTGTACAGTCATAGTGAGAAACCCACAAAATTGGAATAAAATCTATTGATACCAAAATATGCATGACTGTTATCAAATCCTTCTACAAGAGATCATTTCGATGGATATTGTCGTTTGAATATTACAGTTAAAAATGCAATATTTTACGAAATTTCAACACAAATGTTATAGGAAGAAAAAAATTTTTTTCGACGTCAAGAATCTATGGTTAAAATTAACAGAGTGGTCAAAGACTCACCCTGTATATCAAACACGCCAAAATTTATAGGTATATTCAAACATAAACTATTCTCCGCAGTAAAGGTTGCTCATACATGGCTGTGAGGAAATTGTACAGAGCGGTCCCAAATTGGACACTTTTGATAGTGAAACACCAATTTATAAGGGTTACCAGAAAAAACTAGCCTCATGGACGAGGTCGATCTTCGTGAGAAAATGAATTTACAAAAACCACACATTGATATCTTGACCTGTTCTAAAAATAAACAAGGCATTTTTTCAATTTTGTGCATTTCTGAACCAAGTCCGTAACTTGTTTATCTTATTTCATGTTTAGTGAAAACATTCTCAGGCTCAACGGCGTTCTAATTTTTTCATTAAAAATATAGTTTTGAAGGAATATTTCGTCTTATGGACCACCTATATATTTTTACATATATGTGTTTGAAATTAACTTCTCTTTTCCAAATATAGTAGTTACTTCTCTTTGAAAACATTTATTTTCCGTCTGTTTTAGAATTATATGAGATTTTTATTTATTATTTGCAAAATCTGGGCAACCATGCCTGAATATGAAACAAATTGAATTTAGAACCGTGTCTTTGAGTTTTTGTTTATTGAATGGAAAGACTGTAGTCATTCATGTATCTACTTAACTTGTTTTCTGTTTCAATCTTGTAGCGAATTAACAAAATTTTCATTTTAGTCACAGTTTCAAAGAGAATTCAGAGGTGTTTGAAAATCAACACTGTAAAAATAAAATTCTGCGCTCAAACTCCTCAGGAGTTTGAGAATTTTTCAATCAAACCATTTTAATTTGAATTAATCTGAGAATTGATTACGCCAAAATGAACTATTTTTCTTGATTAAAACAACCTAGTTAATTATAGAGAACAGCTAAAACATTCGCCCTGAAACTTTTTACATTTCAGCGAAATGAAAGAAACAACTGATTCAACATAAACATACAATTTACAAGAAATTGTTTATGCACTTTGTCTCAATATCCATAATTGATTGATACAAATACATTATTCTAAATAGGTTTCAACGAAACCATTCGTTCGTTCATTTTTATTTGTTCAATAGAACGAGGTACAGTTGTCGTAAATTCTGTCAGTTGATGCAACGACTACAGTTTCTTGAGACAAGAATCTCGTGAGATTATATTATTCACCTCATTTACTTGAAGAAAACTATAAATATTTGAATAATATTGAACATATAATTATTGTAATATGAAGTGACATTTGTAAAAAAATATTTGCGTAATTGATTTAATAAAACGAATTAATTGTAGCAATTTTTATATTAGCTGCAATTAAATCAAAACTCTATCTCTTTTAATTATTTTCAGAGGTTCACTTCCAGAAATAAAGGGTTAATGTTTGACCACTGCGTTAATTTTACCCATAGGTTCTTGAGATAAAAAAAAAAACTTTTTACCATACCGTTTTCCATATTCTGCTGCGTTAAAAAGTTATAAGCATTTTAAGTTTTTACATTGGGCAAATACCCCTCTGTAGTCCAGTTTAGTTTGAATGAAATTTACCTTCCACAGCATCCACTATCGAATCTGAATTGTTTAAAACATTATTTTCCCTCTAAGAAATGATTCACTCACTCATGTTTCATCAGATTATTATATCGATTTAATTCCTTTAGACTTCAAATATCTCAAAAACGGTGCAATTTAGGAAAAAAGACAAAGAATAAAGTAAAAGATAAAGATAGAAGATGTCTATCTTTATCAAGGAGGAAAAGTAAAAGATAAAGATAGAAGATGTCTATCGAAACGTCGGAAAACATTACATCCACAATGGATGATGGTAATAGCCCAAATAATCATTCAACACGAGCTCCATCATCAACAATATCTCGTCATCAACGAATAATTTTATCTGCCAAAAAGACTAATGATTCTAGAAAGTACAAGATACGGACCTTTAGTTCAAGTTATATTTGTTTTCATGCAATTTAACCAATCTGTATAGTCGTAGTGAGAAACCCACAAAAAATGGAATAAATCTATTGATGCCAAAATATGCATGACTGTTATCAAATCCTTCTACAAGAGATCATTTCGATTGATATTGTCGTTTGAATATTACAGTTGAAAATGCAATATTTTTACGAAATTTCAACACAAATGTTATAGGAAGAAAAAAATTTTTTTGACGTCAAGAATCTATGGTTAAAATTAACAGAGTGGTCAAAGACTCACCCTGTATATCAAACACGCCAAAATTTATAGGTATATTCAAAACATAAACTATCCTCCGCAGTAAGGGGTTGCTCATACATAGCTATGAAATTGTACAGAGCGGTCCAAATTGGACACTTTTGATAGGAAACACCAATTTATAAAGGGTTACAGAAAAACTAGCCTACATGGACGAGGTCGATCTTCGTGAGAAAATGAATTTACAAAACCGCACATTGATATCTTGACCTGTTCGAAATAAACAAGGTGTTTTTCAATTTTGTGCATTTCTGGACCAAGTCCGCAACTTGTTTATCTTATTTCATGTTTAGTGAAAACATTCTCAGGCTCAACGGCGTTCTAATTTTTCATTAAAAAATATAGTTTTGAAGGAATATTGCGTCTTATGGACCACCCTATATATTTTTACATATTCGTGATTCGTGTTTGAAATTAACTTCTCTTTTCAAATATAGTAGTTACTTCTCTTTGAAAACATTTATTTTCCGTCTGTTTTAGAATTATATGAGATTTTTATTCATTATTTGCAAAATCTGGGCAACCATGCCTGAATACGAAACAAATTTAATTTAGAACCGTGTCTTTGGGTTTTTGTTTATTGAATGGAAAGACTGTAGTCATTTATGTATCTACTTAACTTGTTTTCTCTTTCAATCTTGTAGCGAATTAACAAAATTTTTCACTTTTTAGTAAGTTTCAAAGAGAATTCAGTGCTTCGAAAATCAAGTAGTGGGCACTACACTTTGAACAGATCTCGAAAGCACAGTGCTTCGCGTACTTGGTAGAACTTTATGTACAATGCGTTGACACAACTCTAATCCTTAACTAAACAATTTACATAACATTTTCAGGAAAATGCCTACGATTCGAGAAAAAGGGTACTTGTTTTTCCGTCATCATTATGAATTATGAAAACATGTTCCATCTTATCATAACTCTGTTGGGTAAGTCTGGCTTGTATTACTCGCAAAAAAAGCACGTCCAATGTAAATGAGGCGGACAGTGGATGAAAACCCCAACATCAATTGTATATCTGAATAGAACCAACTGAATCCGGTCCGTAACTGTGTGCTCGACTGATAGTATGCAACCCAAATTAGCCAGAACCTGAGAGGAATATGCAAATTGAGAGTTAGGGGATGAAGGATAACGACTTAAGCCGACGTCAGTCAGTGTCAGATATCAGAATTGTAAATTACTTGTTTTACCCGTTGAAAATTGAGAGAAAGGAGACTTCGTTTCACCTTTCTTCAGGGAGAAAAAAAAAGTTGGACGAACAAGTCGAATGATTACATCTTGAGTTTTTCAGAACTTTCGGGGCAGAGGCCGAAAATGGTAATTAAAAAATTTGCATTTTCTCGCGCTTGTTCATTACATGCTATCGGGTCGACCGAATGTCTTTTATTCTGGCATATCGAGCCAAAAATGGTCTCGAGGGGGTTCCACTTCCAATTCTGGGTGAAATCTGCTTGTCTGTCCATTCCTGCCCACCATTACTAATGGAGGAAATGAGCTTTTCAAAATTATTTGAACTTGATTTTTTCGGATTGTTCGCTCTAGTGTTGGGTACCTCTTACAAAAGGCGGCTCATTTGTCCCGTACACGACGAGGAAATGTAAGAGCGGGTCATTTTTATACAATGTACCACCTTCAAATGTCTCACTTCACCTCAATGAGGACCAGAAAGCGATGGAACCACGTGAGTCACGCGACAAATACAAAGAGGGAAAGGGGATAAGTCCTGGTCCTGGTCACCGGTACAAAAACGAAAGAGACAGAGGTAAATGAGGGCTGAGGGGATGTTCTGATTCATAATCACCTCTTACCAAATATGATGGGATTTTATAGGAGTTTCTTTGACCTCGACAGAAAAACAAATTTATTTTCAATGATTGTTAAAAAAATATTGATTCTTCAGAGAAGCAATAAAACGCTAAGCTATCGATTACTACCTGCTATTTTTGTACCAGTATCTCACGGCATTATAGTGTCAACTTTTCCAAATGAAAATATTAATTATTACTAGGAATACTGTTCGTCATAGATAAAGGAAAATTAGAAGACATGTAATGACAGTTAGTTTTTTTACATATTCGTAGTAGATGTTTTGGCTATTGTTACAATGAATTCAATTCTTCTCGATAATCGCATTAAAATAATTAAAACCCACTGCGAAAATGGTGATTTTATTAAAATTAAATTCCGTTAAATTTGTGATATTTTCGGACAACATAATCGACCTTCTGAGACCGCTTTTAAGAAGGTGGTCGTTAAATTTGAGTCGATGGGCTTTGTTTGACCGGGCCGTTCAACTGAAAACATCGCAGTCGTGAGCCACAGTGTTGAAGAAGATCCAAATTTGTCAATTTCTCGACGTTCTCAACAACTGAGGTTATCCCAAACCACCACATGGCGAATTTTGCATGAATATTTGGCTTTAAAGCTTTACAAGATTCAACTAGTTCAGGAATTAAAGCCGACCGACCATTCACATCGCCGTAGATTCGCTCAATTCGTTCTGGAACAACCCGCTGGAACAACTTTTTCAGACGAAGCCCATTTTCACTTGTCAGGGTATGTCAACAAGCCAAATTGCCGCATTTGGGCTTCTGAAAATCCTAGAGCGATTAGATTAGATCGTTTGATTTAAAACCACTGAATTATTTTTTGTGGGGATTCAATCGAATCGATTAAAGCCTTAAAACCCAAAATCTGTGATGTGATAGTCGAAATAGACCCAAAATTTTGCCAAAAAGTGATTAAAAACTTAGATGAAACACTTCTGTCGGCGTGGTCGCCGACATCCACAATGCCGAACTTTTCTTTTTGTAATACAATAAAAATTTGAATCATCGTCATCAATATTTTTTGTTTTATTTTGTTTTAAAAACAAAGTTCTTGATGAAAGATCCTTTATATTCGGTTTTAGAAATCGAGTACTATTTACACCATCTGTTATTGATCAGTTAAATTTGACATTCTTTCAGCGTTTTTCAAGGCACATATTGTATTTGGATAAGGAAATATTTTTCTTGTAATTTTCTTCGCTCCATGGAATGCTTCAATTTTTTCAACAATCATTGATCAACTTCTGAAAAAAACCATTATAACAATATCAGTAATGGGAAAGAACAATAAAAAAATGTCTTCAAACAACACACTTTCTGGCAGAAAAGTATTCATTTGGAATGAAACCAATTCGACCGTTAGAGTGGTTGAGCTAAAATAAAAATTTTCATGCTCGTAGACCAAAAAATTCTGAAAATTTTAACTCAAAACCCACAAAATTTTCTAGTTCTAATCTAAAAACTAGACAATTGGGGCTACAATTTCTTTTTTTCCATTATTTTTGTTCTTCCACATCTTCGAAAATTGCCCAAAAATTTGGAATTTTTTTGATCCGTCAATTTTTTCCAGTGTTGTAGTTCTGAACCAGTTCACAGAAGTAATTTGTGGTTTTCAGCGCCTCCCCTAATAATTTCAACGTCTCCTTTCGTTTTCTCTAGTTTTTCAACATCTATCTCCATCTTCGAGGAGGTCGTATTTTCACTCAGTTACAATCAACACAAAATTGTAATGAACTCATTCCATCGTTATTCCCACAAGTTAACTGGAATTCCCTAATGGCCGTTGTAGAAATTGTACTATACAGCCGACCCTGCCTCCAAATAGCATGATTTATTAAATGAAATGACTTGGCTTAATAGCCACCAGTTACATTAAAAATTCCATTCCAGTAGCGTAATTTTGTTTATAATGTCAATAATCTCCCATAAACGACACCTATGTGTCCTATAATGCTCAAATGTATACGAATTTGTATGACGTTAATATTAGGTTATGAATGCATGTTATAGCAGCTACACCAGCTTTCAATCACTGCAATTTCTGTTAACATTAACGTATTAAATACCTCAGACTCCCATAACTCAGGTAACAGAGCAATAATTCAATGCTGTAGCTGTATTTGATGTTTCTGATTATTTCCAGCAATGGTTTTTATGGCAATTGAAATACTAAACCAGAAGGTATCATCTCCTTAATTAATAGGGAATGTCTAACTACCAATCAGATAAATATTTTTCTAGTGTTAATTTAACTAAATAAAAATCTGGACACATCTTAATTCATGGATTCGTTTTAAATCAATACAATCAACAATCAATAATATTGCATTCACATTCACATATTCCAATAATTGAATTATTTAACGTAAAAAAATTTAAATATGATGATTTTAGAACTATGTTATTAATTTTCGCTTATTTTTGACAAGTAATAGGTCTAGGGTAGAAATAACACCAATTCTTCAAAAAAGGCCATGCTATTTGTTATGTTATTTCTACACTAGTTCTATTACATTTCAAAAATATAAGTAAATATAAAAATTTAAAGGAATATAAAATAGGTACTCACAATAATATGTGTAATAACGTAATAAAAACGTAATAATCGTGCGCCAGTGTAAACATCTTCAATCACAGGTCAACAGTGGTTTTGGTGCCGAAGATTTCTGAAGTGATTTCATATGAATTTGATGCCCTGAATTCAAATATGCTATTAGTTTTGCCTGTCAGCTCGAATTTTTAAGATATCAACATTTTTGTGAATTATACATTACACTAATTTAAAAGAAAACCCATGGTTTAAAGAAACAAATTAATTAAGGGATTTTTATTATATTACACAGATATTATTTATTATTCATTATATACTATAGAAAACAGAAAAAGTCATCATTTAAACCAATTACTCACTAAACATTTCGGAAACTTCTTTTGCGTGACATTCTTGAATCTTTTAGAACAATCCCGTTTTAAAGACCAGCAGTAATCTGCTATCATGTGAGTATCCCATCTTCCTTGATAGCGATCCTCCATATATTTGATATCTTGTTGAAATCTTTCACCTTGCTCCTCACTAATGTCGCCTGAATTATCAGGAAAACGGTCTAAGTGGCTGTGTAAATAGTCGACCTTAATGCTCATGTTACACCCAAGTGATCTGAAATTATTCAGCATCTCATTGACTAATTCAACATAGTTTTCAGCTTTGTGTCTACCCAGAAAATTTTGGACAACTGAAACAAATGAATTCCAGGCATTTAGTTCAAACTCAATCATTGAATTTATGAAGTCAGGGTCTTTAATCAGCTGTCTTATTTGTGGGCCATCAAATATTGCTGCTTTAATTTTTTCCTTCCTTACTCAGCTGAGGCATTTTTTCCCTATATATGCAAAGCATGATCTATTCTTATCAAGAGCCTTTACAAACTGCTTCATTAGACCCAGCTTGATATGCAGGGGTGGAAACATGATTTTCTCTCACGGAACTAAAGGATCATTGATGATATTCTTTCCCCCAACATCCATGTTTTCTCTTCTAGGCCACTCTTTTCTAACCCAGTGTTGTGTTTTGTCTCTGCTATCCCAGAGGGACAAGAAACAAAGATACTTGGTGTGGCCACTTTGCTGTCCAAGGAGAAAGTTAACCATTGTTAAGTCTACACAAATCACCCATTGGTGTTCATGATACTTTATTTTTTCCAAAACAAAAGCTATGTTGTCATATTGCTCTTTCATTTTCGTTGAGTGAGCAATTGGTGTTGAGCCATATTTGTTCCCATTATGTAGAAGAACACATTTCAAACTTCGCTTTGAGCTATCAATAAATAGGCGCCAATCATCCGGAAAATATTCAGGAAGACCCACTTTTACCAGGAGTTCTCTAATAGTATGGCAAAATACAAGATTTTGTTTCAGAGAAAAAAGGTAGCAAATCTTTCTTTCTCCCTTGTGCGATAAAATGTAATTTTCATTCCTGGTAAGTAAATTTTTTTCCTTCAACCTGGAAGCTAGTAATTCAGAAGCTTCTTTCGACAGGTTGAGATCTCTAGTGAGGTCATTTAACTCATCTTGGTTGAAACATTAGGGAATTGATGACATCGTTTCAAAATCACTGTCGCCTTCAGTAGTGTCAGAATTCTGATCAGAGAGACATGTGTCCTCACAGAGTTCTGGCTACTGCTGAAAAGTTGAAATTGGCACTTCTTCTGAGTGAGGGATAGGGCGTCTTGCAGAGACTAACTAAATCTGCATAAGTCCACTTGTTACGGTTATTTCGATTGATTCCAATATTTACTAGACAGAAATAACAGTCATCGAAGTAATTTTTTGGTTCTCTCCAAACCATTGGTACTCCGAATTTCAGACTTTTCCTTTTCCCGGTAGTCCACTGTCATAAATGCTCTGTACAAGTTTTACAAACAACAACAGGTTTTATCCTGATCACCAAGCTTAACACCAAAATATCCAAGATAAACCATCTTTACAAAGTCACTAATAGTTTTTCTGTTTTCCAAGAACGTGTATTCTCCGCATATGTAGCAAAAAATATCAGGATGATGTACACAGCTTCTTCTACTTGAACTCATTTCTATTCAACGACACAAATACAACAATTCACATTAACAATCTATTTTTTAGATTTACTTTTCAACAACTCGTTACTAAAGAGAAATTTCATATGACGCTAAGTTCTACCTATCTGCACCGCAGGAATTCACAAACTAACCTCAACTCTCAACTGCAGTTGAAGTTCACTTCAGACTGAACAGCTCCATATATATATATATATATATATATATTCTTTTGAACTTTTGGCTGACAATATTTAGTTAGCAAACAATAAAGCATATAGATCAGGGGTTAGTGACGGGGTGTCATACAATTCGGCGTATGACATAAAAACCTAGGGAAAAAACCCCAGTAAAAAAAAAAAACCCTGGCTCCCCGTCTAAGTGTGAAAATACAAAAATAAGCTGAAATATATTTCAGGGACTTCTTTCTTCAAGAGTGATCTTCTATTGATGGAGAAAGAGACTTCTTCAAGGTGCTCACATTGAATCTGGAAATAAAAAGACAAAAGCAGAAAAAGAACTGAATAACAAAAATACGTATCATATTCATTTGAAATTTATAACCCATTCCAAGAAAGAGTTGGAAACATCATGAATAGCCCTAAAACCATCTTGAAATTTATATATGGGACAACTATTGATGAGATGGGGTATTGTTTCTTCTGCTTCTCCACATTCAACTTGCGCTAGCAACTGAGTTCCATTTGAATAGCATGCCATTGGTACGACCATGACCTGTTCTCAAACGATTAAGAACTGTCCAAATTTTTCTTGGAAGATCAAAACCAGGAACTTTTTCAGAAGGATCAGAAACGAGATACTTATTGAACATTTCGTAAGAGTTCCACTCAGTCTTCCATAATTCTTTATCACTTATGTTCATATTGAAGAACGTATTATGCCATAATGGTTTACGTGACTTCAATCTGGGAATTCTATTTTGTGGAAAATATGAAATAATTGGGAATAAATTGGGAAAAGAATGATATTTATTCCAAGAATTCAGAGCTGCAGTCTGTCTGCGAATATGGGGAGGGACAATATTAGACAATACTGGTAACCAATGAACCGGTGTTGATCTTATGGTGCCAGTAATTATTCTCATGGATGTATTCAATTGTGCATCAATTTTTGTGTATGTGCACTATTAAACCAAACAGAGCAACAATACTCAGCTGCAGAAAAGACTAGGGTTAGAGATGCTGTGCGAAGAGTGGAAGCATCAGCACCCCAAGACGATCCAGCTAATTTCTGAACAATATTATTCCTTGTTTTCAGTTTTAGGCTCAGATCATTTAAATGAGCCTTGTAATTGAGAGATGAATCTAATTTAACTCCTAAGTATTTTGGATATAAATTATGTTTGATAGGAGAATCATTGAAAGTTAATTTTCTATAATTTTCATGATTATTCAGATGGAAACAAGATACCTCTGTTTTGTTGGGATTTGGACATAATCGCCACTCGATAAAATAATTCTTTAAAATTTCCAAATCAGATGACAGTATGTTTTCCAGAGTATGGAAATCCGAATGTTGGTAAGCAATAGCAATGTCGTCAGCATAAACAAATTTTTGAGATGATGTAGTGGGCAAATCACTTAGATATAAATTGAAAAGTAAAGGAGCTAAAACTGATCCTTGAGGAAGACCGTTTTTCAATGTTTTGAAGTTGCTACTCTTATTATCAATAAAAACACGAAACCTTCTATCAGATAACATATTTTCTAATGATCGTACCATTTTCCCACATTTCAGATGGGTATAGAGTTTGAACATTAATCCATCTTTCCACACAGTGTCATATGCCGAAGATAAATCGATGAAAGCAGCTCCTGTTTTCAACCTATCATTGAAGCCTGATTTTATGAAAGTTGTAGGGCTGAGAACCTGATCAGAACAATTTCTGTTTTTCCTAAAGCCTCCCTGGAAATTTTGTAAAGCATTTTCTATAGAAGATTCAATTCTAAAAAGGATTAGCCTTTCTAATATCTTGAAAGAAACACTCAATAAACTGATGGGTCGATAACTACTAGGATCGCAAGGATTTTTTCCTCGTTTCAAAATCCCTATTATTTTAGCCTTACGAAATTCGGAAGGAAAGTTTCCCGAATTCAGAATATTGTTATAGAAAGACAATAACCAAGACAAGGCCTTTTTTCCTAAATGTCTGATGAATTCTGGATAAATTCCGTCAAAACCTGCTGCCTTTCGAGATTTGGTAGATTTGATTGCAGCCTTATATATCGGATATCTATGGAACTAACTGGATGACACTAAATAGGATTAAATTCCACTTGTTAACAGTTTGTCAACCAATCAGTTATATCTATCATATTGTTAGTCTTCTATTTGTAATAAACGAATTAAAATAATAATTATAATGAATATTATTATTTTAAATTCAATTTGTTACAAATGAAGACTGACAATAAGGAAAATATACAAGAATCTATCTCTTGTATAAATTTCACAACACTCATACTTGAAAGTATTAAATAGGAAAAAGCATTGATAGATAATGAATTTATCTAAAAATCTAGAGCTGATACAGAAAAACTGCTCTCATATTTAGATTCACCAACAAAAATATAGTTAAAATCAGCTCAAAAATTGTAGGCACCAAAAAAAAATTTTTTGTAGGCCTGTGATAATCAAAATGCTTTCAAATTTCAGTACTACATGTCTGATTATATAAAAATTTTAAAAAATTATTCAACCAATAAATGAACTAAAGAATACCTGAACCCACATAAAACACTGGACATTATCCAGTGGGACAAAAAGTCCGGAGGAGCTTCTAATGGAATCTTCAAATTGCTCCTGAATACTTTTCTGACGAAATATTTATCTATTCCAGAAGAGTGCAGATACGGCAAAGGAGCTTGGTCGGAGTGTGACCCGAAGACAAATATGCGTTCGAGATCACTGACACTGAAGAAAGGCAATCAAACAACCTGCGAGGCAACGAAGACCATCCAGAAAAAGTGCAAAAAAGGTAATTATTCCAAAAACGGCCAAGCTCTCAATGAACGTATAGAACGTGCCTGGAATGTGTTGCGTCTAGGAAATAGTAATAGGATTGCTTGCAGAGCTGTATCAGTGGTAAAAACTTTTAACTCTTCAGGGACCCACTCACTCAAGAAGCTAGCGCCAAGGCTTCAATTCGCGAAGTACTGGGTACAGTGAAAACGATGTGTGTATGGCGTTTCGCCCTTCGAAATTTGGGATTCGTAATGCACTTTATCGGAATCAGGATTGTTTAGATTTTGAAGGAAAAAATTTCATTGTCCTAGCTTTCTTTTATCAAAAGATATATATTTTTTGATGTAGGTACTTAAGGATAGGCCATCACAGACAAGGAATCAAATTGGCTTCGTCCTGATTTCGAATATTATGTTTTTGACTCAGTATGACTGATACAGATTTGCCAGTCTATGTATCTATCAATATCAATGTCATTCTGATGCGAATGAAGCAAATAGGTTTAACAGATTAGCTTATAAATTATCGAGGAGTGAAGTCAAGTGATAGGAATTTTGATGAAACTGTTCTCAAATAGGCAGCAGAAATTGATAGTGATGGAAGTAACTTTTACTCTGAGGGATTGAGCTTTCAACAGAACTGAAGGTAAACTGTGAATTGTTATTTTTAATTTGAGGTTAGGCTTTGTTTATTCATCGTAGCGGTTGTATTAATATCACACTGTTCCAGATTACGGAAAAAGACTCTAGAACAAGCACGTAAAAGCCCCTGACATTACGTCAGTGTTTTTCTGAATTTTTCCATCTATCCTGACCCATTTTAAATTCACTTTGTGCGCTCACATATCTTCATAGGGAACAATAAAAATTTGATGAAACCTCGAATGTGACTCGACTCATTGAATCATATATTGAAAGTGAGAGTTCGAAATTGCTAGGCCGTTTCACTGCCGTTTGGTTATATATTATTTACTCTCGATATCTCACAGGGGTTTGGATTTTATAGTAGGCGTAAAGAAAGGGAGTATCTCCATCAATTTTTCAAATGAGGATGAACTGCAGGGGTAGATTCTCGTTACTGTCAACGACTGTTTGTGTAGTGGTGCTTCTTCATTTATGAAGGTGAATTATTCGAGTATATTCATTCGATTTAGCTTCTTTTTGGTGGGATTGAACATTCTGGTGTAATTTTTTTTATAGCCTTTGATTATTGGATTTGATGTAGCCGAATCAAAATTCTTTCTGTCTGTCTGATTAATTTAGCCTCTAAACAAAGTAACACCTCAAAATTGATATTTGTATCTCAGTGACTGGAAAAATTTCCACTTTACTTTCGAAATGAAAAACTCATCACTTTATTTGGACTATGCCAAAATTTTCTCACTTATTAATCAGGATTTTTATCGTTAGTATATTTTCTTATACTCATTTATATTTTCCAAAGAAAATATCATATCGATCTCATAAACATGTGCTGCGCTCATCAGCTGGCGTTACACTACCAATCCGGTTTTGGTTCTTTTGTAAATCTTGCTACGTGCAATCTAATGCTTCAAGATTTTTTGTATGCGTATTGTAGGCATATTTATGTTGCAGGCCTCGCGTCTTGACTCTTGTTTGAATGCGTCGTGCAAACGGCGATATCATTCCTAATTGTTTTAATCCATCGTTGGCAAGCATCCAGCACATGTCTTCATTTAAAATCAATGCTCATTTCTTCGATAATTCGCAAATTTGCATTTGATGTTGATTAATTTTCAAGGGTGTTTAAAGGACTTGTTTGATCATTTTTTACTATGTTTTGATGAAGTTTATTCCTGTCTGAATCTTTAGAAGCTTAATAATCCGGTTTTCGATAAAACTAGTGCTATCGATCCTGATACATATATTATTCACCTTCTTCTGCCTATACTTGCACATCTCCTCCAGGGACAATACAAATTTCATGAAAAAATCGAATGCGAGCCACATTCGAGTTTTTCATCCAATTTGTATTGTAGAGTCATATAGAAAGTGTGAGTTCGAGGCGGTATATTCGATTGACTGCCGTTTCGATATGTATTATTTACTGTCGACGTCTCCCAGGAGTTAGGATTTTATAGTAGGCCTAAGGAATGGGAGTACCTTCATCAATTTTTCAGATGAGGATAATCTATGGGGGTGCATTGTCTCTATTATCGACGATGGTTTGTGCATGGTGTTTCATTATTCATAAGAGATAAGAGTGAATTGGTAGTTTCTTTCTGTTCGTTTATGTCCCATTTTTGGTATAGTTTTGTCTGTGTTAATATTAACTTCTTGTTGTTTTTTCTAATATTACTAAGACTAATTCTGCAAGAATGATGATTTAAAAGCAGAACAAGGTTACATTGTTAAAAATAAATTTTAACTTTTTTATTATTATTTATAACCCTTTCTATGAACTGCAGCACATCCCGTCATTGTCTTGGTAAAGTTCCGAGAAATAAGTATTGATATGAAAAATATCGAAAGAAAATTGATCTATTCTTTAAATAATACTTTCATAGGAAACTTCACATGGCTACTTCGGATTATTTATATTACTAGTGGAAAAGCCCGTGTCGCCACGGGCGCAAGTAAGGAAGCGCGCGGTCGTTATTAGCAAATGCCCCCCTATAAGCAGCCGTTCATGTCATTTTGTGTCTAGCTTTCATCGAGTGAAGACGTGTTTCAAAAAATGCCCAAAAAACTTTCCGACGCCCAACTGAAACGCCAACAGCGGCGATTTCAAAACAGCCTTCTGAAAAAGAAGCAAAAAGAAAAAGAGCAGAGGCAATTGGAGCAACTGCAGAAAGAAAACGTGGAAAGCGCGAAAAAAAAGGGAGCTTCTGGAAAAACAGATGAAAGCTTCTGTTTTTCGTGCACGAAACCTGGAGGTGTACGAATATAGCACAGGGCTACAACCGCCAAATTACCATTGTTCGGTTTGCCTAGAGATTGCAATGTAAATGCATTAAGTCTTAGGCTGTTATACTGGCGTATATTGTTTTGGAAATTCTTCGATCCCTCATGTATTCCTGAGCAAAGCTGGTACTTCTTTCAATTGCATCTGCTCGCTCATTACAACTTTGCCTTTCTGGCAGCACTGGCTGAATTCATCTCGCCCTTTTTCACCCCTAAAATGCAGAGCATTGCAAAATTGACACGATTCACTCATTTCGCCGACAGAAAACGAGGGAATTTCGTCTTCCGGAGCCCTTCTCGCTACAAATACTGATCGCATTGCGTAATTATTGTTATGAACGCGGCGTCGGTTTCTTTCAGTTCAGGTTGTCCGGGTAGCGTTTCGACAACTCACTGGTCTGCCTCGTCGTCGTGTCTCTATTGTAAATTAAAATTTTACACTGGACCTAACTCAAAATTGAAAAATCGGACGTGACCCGTTTTCAATTTTTACCCAAAAATGGAGAATAACCATCCAAATTTGGGTTTTCAATATCTTTTTCAATTATAATTTTCTAAATTAACTTACTCGGTAGGTTTGGAAATTGAAATAAGCTTAAAATCAAGCTCGTCAAAACACGTCTTTCCTCTTTGAAAGTCAAAGCTGCAATTATAGATGTTTATTATAATTATTAAACCTTATTAAGTTTGACAATTACTTTTAAAATGAAACTTTTTCAAAATCGCAGTTTCCATCTTATAAAATTATTCAAATGCTCACTTTCTGACCAACTCAAGTAGTACTCTTGAACCTTTTTTAACTCGCCCAAACAGTTCAAGTTTCACTTACGGTAATTTCATTCAAATAACAAAATTTGAAATTTGTAACTATTGCAAATTCACAAATTAATATATTCACAAAAATCCACTTCACCCTTTTGAATTGAAAGCCTACATAAAACAACTGAAATAGTAGTGTTTTTCCTCTTCTAGCAATGTTACCATATGATTATTAAGTCACATGTTATAATTTAAATACAAATAAAGTTAATCAATTTTACACCTCCCAGTTTTCATGTTGTATCTGAACCGGAAAAACATAAATAATATCATCATCTGTATGCTTGATTGAGCAGACCATAGTTACCAAACTATTGTCAACAATTTGTTTTTTTAAATGTATCTTGAATTTTTTGGCATCTTCGTTTATTTCAGCAATATAATTTGACCAAAAAAATCGATTTGTAAGATTGTTTAATGGGTCTGTATAAACAAATCGAGTTCCACTGAAAAAATGGAATCGATTTTCAAAATATTCAAATACCCTGGTTTAATTAAAATTTACTTCACCCTTTTAAATAGAAAACCTACATAAAACAACTGAAGTAAAGTGTTTTTCCTCTTCTAGCAATATAATAGTGATTTATAAGTCACATGCTATAATTTAAATACAAATAAAGTTGATCAAATTTACAAATGTTTTTAATCAGTTATATGACGGTAATGGTGACTTGGAGTGCAAGAAGAAGCAATTAAAGCCCATATCAGTAAAAATTTGTTGAGCGATGGCGCCATCTACAGCGAAATTATGCCAAACACTCTTAATTTTTAAGTTTTTTGTGTTTTTTAAAGAAATTATAGATGTTTGGCACGTGTTATTATTTTTCTGCATGAATTCAGATGCCTACCGTTAATTTAAAAAAAAATTTGATGCAAATCGGTTGATTGGTTTAAACGCTAGACCTTACTATGCATCATATTATTATAATAGATTTTTGACGATCGGGAATTTTTTTTCAAGAATTTCTCAGGGAGAAATTATGTTCATTCATGGTATTACTTGGCGAAACAGAGGACATTTGGCGCTCTTGTTCTTCGAAGAGAATGCTTATAGATTTGCCCAAATATCTTTATTTCAAGAATATTTGGGTAAATTGGTGTCGATAGCTTTGTTTAAACTCACTGGTTAAGAATCCGTCGTCAAAACCTGACCATCCATACTGTCCATACGGCGGAACGGAATGAGATTTTCAGAATGGATTTGAGGACGAACATATCGAATGAGACCTTAGTTCGGCCAGATCAGCCCAGTTGCTTCGGAGTAATGCGAAAAAAATTTCATTCCAAATCACACTTCTCGAAACAATATGAAAAATACGAGAGTTCTGGAAATTACGATTTTCCATCCTCGAACCTCAAAACTTTAAATCACACCGTTACAAAGTGGTCAATTTCCACTAGAAAAATTGGAAAACAAGTGCAACAGACGTTCTCCTTGAAAAACGACAAAAATACACCTTCATTTTTATGGGGTCGACCCAAATATCCCCGTGTTACGAGTACAACAATCGTACCATAATAAAACCCTTAACCCATTTCCAGATTGCCGAATCTCCTTGTTCAAGCGGACCAAGTGTCGCACGCTTCCATTATTTCGAATTTACTACCCTCATATAAGTGACATTACTTTGAGTTGCTACCTGGTGCTGTCAATGAAAGACTCGTGAAAATTTCATGGGATTGGATTTGACCAGATGTTGTTTCATTAGAACGTCTCTCGTTGGAGGAATTTATGAAGCAATTCCATATGGGCGGTATCAAGCGGGGCATGGTGCTGCACTCATTTCAGGGGTATAAAACATGAACCACATCGGAGACCTAACGAGGTTATAAATTTTGCGCTGACTGGATCGTGATAGAAAAACAATTACTTTTGAAAGAGTGAGAGGGGCTGGTAGTTAGCAGAGATTTCACTACTGCTCGAGGAAACCTTGAGCTACCTACGTTATATAAATTACAGTTTGCTTTAAAGTTATTATTTAATCAACAAGAAAAACGCTTTTTATTTTACGAGGAAGTAATGATAAGTATTCGTGTTTTTGAAGTAAAAGTAATTTTTCTAATTTTTCATATCAATTCCTCAATTTAGTCACCTTTAAGCTCCATATACTTTGCCTAGTTACATTTCGTTTGACGTAAACCGCTTTCCGTCGAGCCATTTTTTTATGTTTGGAAACAAAAAGAAGTGACACGGTGTCAGATCTGGTGAATATGGTGGCTGGGATGTACCATATCAGAATAACCACCCATATATTTCTTATCTCAATGTGATCAGAAAAAATTGCGAAAGGCAATGAATGATTTTGTTTAAAGGACATTTTTAAACGTATATTTGAGGCTTGTACGTACAACCCCTAAAGGGAGGCGCTTCAAACTCTAGAAAATGTACTAATATACAGTGTGGAAACCACTTATGGAATAAAATTCTTTATGACATTATTTTAGAAAATTATAAAAATGCTGAGACACGTCAACTTTTTGAATTCAGTTGTGCGTTATGTAAACATAAATTTAAATGTACAGGGTGATTCACGTAAATCTGCTATAGTAGTGTAGTGTTCTTTTTAATGAAACACCCTGTATATTTGTATATTTTTGAAATCCCCTTAATGAACCGATTTCAATAAACTAAATATGTATGGTCAATTATGAATTGTACAGGGTGAAATTTTTATTTTACAATTATTAAACACATACATAAAATAGCTGATGTATTTGATTTTAACACATTGAAATAAATGCTCAAAATGTTCTCCACCTAGTTGTTGGCAATAGCACAGTCTCCTATAGAACTCCTCCTTAACTTTGTTTAAAGTTTGAGGTGAAATATTCCGTATTTCTGTAGTTATCCTGTCTTTGAGGTCTACAATGCTAGTTGGTTGTGTTGCATATACTTTGTTCTTGAGATAACCCCATAGAAAAAATCCAGCGGCGTAAGGTCTGGCGATCTAGCTGGCCACTCAATAGTACCTCTTCGTCCAATCCATTTATTGGGGAAGATTTCCTCTAAATAAGTTCTTACCATTAAAGCATAATGGGGTGTTGCCCCGTCTTGCTGGAACCAAACATTTTCATTCGGTAAGCTAGGATCTATTGCGTTGGGATATAAGTTTGCCAACGCAGGAATAACTTCATTTGTAAGCATATTTAAATATTTTTCAGCTGTCAATTTTCCATCTATAAATATAGGACCAATAATATGGTCGCCTATGATACCGGCCCAAACGTTCACCTTTTGAGGGTACTGAGTATGTGTTTCACGCATCCAATTAGGATTCTCTGCTGACCAATATCTACAGTTCTGTCGGTTTACCTCCCCATTCATTGTGAATGTTGATTCGTCAGAAAAAAGAATGGTACCAAGAGCTATCTTATTTCTGTTCAGCTTATTCATCAATCTTTCGCAGAAATCCATTCTACGATCTGGATCGTCTTCTGTTAACTCCTGCACAAAAGTCAATTTGTAAGGATGAAGTTTTTCTTTATGAAGACACCTTAGAACAGTTGTATGACTAACATTATTTTCACGGGCAATTTGACGTGTACTTGAAGTTGGATTCTCTTCGACACTTAACAAAATATTCACTTTCACATCATCTTCAACGAAGTTTGGTTTTCTTTTTAATGGTTTGACATGTCCAAGTTCTCTGAATTGTGCATGAATTTTAGACACTGTGCTTTGTGAAATATTAGGCAATTCGGGATACCTCTGATTAAATAAGTTTGCCACTTCAACTTGACTTCTGCAGTTATCCCCGTACCCGATCATCATTAAAATCTCAATTCGGTGAGTCTCAGTTAAATATTTCATTGTTATTTCGACAAGGAAAAAGTTTTTAACAAAGATTTTACTTTTTCAGTATAAACTGTCAACACATCAACAACCGATAGAATATTAAAACAATCCACATTATTTACCGATTTTGTCTAATTATTGGCGTTTCTATGCACTTTATAGGTATTTATGATAAAATTCATTGGCGTACCAGGTTTTATTTAATTCAGAAGGTTTTCCAAATACGTCTAATAATTAGTTTAGATTTTTGATAAATCCGTATTTAGCTAATTTAAAAAAGTACCAATATTTCAAGTGAAATAAATTATTAATTTTAAAATTTCACCCTGTATAATTTATAATTGACCATACATTATTTAGTTTGTTGAAATCGGTTCATTAAGAGGATTTCAAAAATATACAAATATACAGGGTGTTTCATTAAAAAAAAGAGAACACCGACTATAGCAGACTTACGTGTATCACCCTGTACATTTAAATTTATGTTTACATAACGCACAACTGAATTTAAGAGTTGACGTTGTCTCAGCATTTTTTATAATTTTCTAAAATAATGTCATAAAGAATTTTATTCCATAAGTGGTTTCCACACTGTATATGTACAAGATTCTCCGGTGGAAGAGTGATTATGCCGAGGATAAATGAAACAATCATTCGTGGTATCATAAAAACACCTCTTTTCGAACTTTGTGAAGTATTGCGGTAACTTGTAAACAAACTGTACGCATTTAAATATGTAAGGGGCCAGCAAAGTGAGTTCATTATTTTTTAATACACTTCTACAGGTCTCTCTTAACATCATCTTGTTCCGGGGAAGAATTTATAGGTGGAAGGAAGGGGATAATGTCTTCAGATAAAAAAAACTACTTCATCTTTTCACGATACTATATGCTACTATAAAAAAAATTTCAAATGTCAAAAAAATAGAACATATGATGATAAAATTTTTTATAATTGTAGAATGGAAAGCCCAAGTACTCTTTTGCCTGAACGTCAGGGAATATTTCGTTTGAACACAATATCTAGTAAAACTGTAATCATAATGATTATGAATGATGAATTGAGAGGATTGTAGCATAGATAAAGTTCCCATATCCCTAAATTCATCATCCGTTGCTAAGATTTCTTCCTTCAAGTGGAAATTCGAGGTAATTGCATTAGCAGCTACAGTTCCTTTTTAGGGGATGGGGAATTGGAAATATCCCAAGCCCACGTCTGAAATTTCTTACTTGCTCATCCGCCACGACATTGATTCATCTCGAAAATAATTCAATTTTCTAGAGTGTTTTCATTGGAAAATTGCAGTTGGTGACAATAATTGGATTTGACGCATCGAATTCGGGAGATGGGTAAGCCCTGTCTGCCATATGGTGTTAGACTAGATCCAAACTAAATCAATACTTTCATCTTGTATCACTAATTTCTTCTCAGCATGCATGTATTTTCGATTGCTGTTTAAATAGAATTGAGTTTATTGATAGTGATTTACGCAAATCAAATCGTTTAATAGAATATCTATTTACCTATACGGTATTCATAACTAAGTTTCTTGCCCTGGTACCCTTAATTTCTGACATTTCTTCGGATCACGACGTTGCCGGTTTTCAAGAGAGGAGAGAGCCATAATTTTCCAAATTATAGGCCTATATCACTGCTCCCTGCTCTGCCAATAGTTTTCAAGATGATTTTGAGAGACCGCCTCGTTGATTTGCTTTAGAAGCATTCATAACTTCACGGCTCCCAATATGGTTTCCGAAGAAACCGATGGACCGTTTCGATGATGGTTGATGTTCTTGAATATATAATTGAGGCGTTCAACAATAGAGAAAAAGCTGAACTTGTTTGCATAGATACAGTGAACCATGAAATATTGTTGATGAAGCTACATCACTATGGTATAAGAGGACAGGCTAATAATATGTTTAGGTCCTACCTCACAGAAAGAAAACAAGCAGTCGGGTACAACAATGAAGCATCTGAGCTGGGAAATTTGGGGTCTGGGGTACCGCAGGGATCTATATTGGGGCCGATATTGTTTTTGGTGTTGCTCACTCAATTTCTGGTTTTCTTTGCCCTCTAAATATTTAGTCAAATGTTAGTTTGATTTTTAAGAGGAATATAAATACATTTTTTGTCACAAATGACGAAAGATTCGTAGTTGTGAAAATGTGAGTCATTTGTAGAAGACGATGTGCTTGAATACTCAATAAAATTTGAGAAGACAACTACAAACCATGCATAAAGTAGTGGTAGTACGAAATTGACTAGATTTGGACACCTGGAAAAATTATTAGGACGATTGTATTGTTTCTTTTAATTATCGATTATTTTCAAATAATCTTACGTTTTTGTGAAAATAATCACCCTAATAAATTTCATTATCGAACATATCATGTTTGCAATCTACAAAAATGTCAATGTAACGTTTTCTCAAAAAACATTTGTTTATTATGTATAGAATGCCAAAGAGGCTGTTTTATACTTAATATCCGCATTTTTCCCAATATTTTTACGCGTCTGGAACCAGCTCTGCTCATAAATCATTCAGAGAGGATGCAAATTCATACGGAAAAAACCCATTAAAAACACTTCCACAAAATCGGGAAGTTAATGATCCAGTTATCGAACTTCTGGGAGCTTAAACACGAAACAAAAGGTTGCCTGAAAGCAACATAAATTTCAAAACGAAACGGGCTAACTTCGAGAACATTTTATGGAACTCTTGGAAGAGCATATATTTTGAGAGACACTGTAAATCTGTGTTACCGTTATAAACTGACCTATAGCATTAGTTAGCTCGAGAAGAAACATGGCGTATATCCAGCATTTTGGCTGAGCGATGAGGGTTGAATCATTTGATGAGCCTTTAAAAAATACTGAAATGGAACTAGAGCGTGGCTCGATAAAGAAATACTTTTTGAATTTGATATTTTTTCATCAAATGCCTCAACTCTGAAATTTTGAGGTATTCAGGGCTTTTCACTAATCAAAGTTGTTATGGATATCAACCCAATATAGTTGTAATCTTCAAAGTCAGTTGCGAAGCATGAAATCGGAATTCACTATTCAAGTAAGTCGTTATGGAAGTTGCTATTTGTAAAAACTCTTGGCTATACTTAGTGGTTTACTGGAAACTGCTTTATAGGTGTTGCTAAGGATAACCACTTGTGTCGGGTACTGAACGTTTTTTATTCTTTTATATGAGCACTTAATTATTTTAAAAGGTTAAGAATGGCATTTTTTGTTAAGATAGAGCTTTATTCAGTCAGAAATTAATACAAGGGTTAAATGCTCCAGTGACCCAGCGTCTGCCAAGAGTAAACCGCAAAAAAAATTTGTAATAAATTGGTTTTTGAGAATGAGCAGATTTTTTGTATCAATTAAACCTGACAAGAATTAGTCTCGGCTCATACAACTGACAACTTGTATAACCCCGGTTTTTTCAACTCAATATTTTACAGAATATATGTATGAGAGGCAATAATAAGAATTTAAATATTTCAGGCCCAATGATCAAAGAATTTCTTATATTAAGGTAGTATGAGATGAAAAACCATAGTTGGTAATTCTAATTGACTTTCACAGGTGTACGTTCATTTTAAATATATATATGATGACCAGTTTCTCAAAAAAAAAATTTTCGAGAAAGTATTGAAGTCAAGACTGATGACGTTTGTAGACAGGTATAACTTGATTTCTGAAAGACAATATGGATTCAGGCAGGGTTATTCCACAAACAATGCGATAGCTGCTCTCACAAGTGAAATATTTGAACATATAGATAGCAAAAAACCAGCAATATGCGTATTCTTGAATCTAGCCAAGGCCTTCGACACTGTCAACCATGCTCAATTGCTGGAGGTCCTGATATGAGCAGCATGGGTATACGAGGTGACCCACTGGAGCTTTTTGGAAGCTACCTGAGTGGGCGCAGACAAACCGTAAAAGTGAATAACATCTTGAGCACCGAAGCAGAAGTAACATATGGTATACTACAGGGTACGGTATTAGGGCCCTTACTGTTTACTTTGTATATAAATGGTCTGCTGACTTTGAAGTGTGAGGGTTCTATATTTGGCTTCGCGGATGATACGGCCATATTGTTCACGGCTGAGGACTGGGGCAGTCTTAGAGCGAAGGTGGAGAATCATATATTAAAAATTAAAGATTGGTTAGATCAAAAATCATTGACGATCAACTTCGAGAAGACTCATTTTGTTCCCTTTACAAGTTATGCGAATCAATTGCCGGGTTATGATGAGCTAATACTTAACAACTATGGAAAACTACAATAGATCCTCATCTTAGATGGGATCTACATGTCAATAAAGTATCAGAAACACTCAAATATGAGATCCAAAACTAAAATGATATATCAAGTAAAGCAAACCATGTCGAAAAACTAGAAATACTACAGAGGAGAATACTGAAAATCAACAATAGAAAAAGATTATCCATCAAATCTATTTTGAGGATGCTAGGGTATTATGTCAACTCTATATGTTTATATACTGGAACAAGAGTACCCTACGGAACTTGGAACATAGCTATAGCACTAGAAGTAAATCAAAGGGAAACGTACAGATGACAAAGGCTAAAAAAAGCATTGGAAGACAAACATACAGATATCTTAGTGATAGAGTTTACAACTACTTACCACAGATATATAAGGCACATGTACGTAGAATAAATAATGCTAATCTACAGAAAAAAATATTCAAGAAATATATACTAGATCTTAATAGAAATGATGTTCATATATTAATTGGGAATAAGGATTAATGACGGTATATTGAGCGCTCGAGCTTTCATTGTGAGTTTGGGAATGGTCCTCAATGACACTTTGACATCTATACAGTAGAAACTTTATACGAATATAGCAGCAGATGAGTTCCCACGCACAACTTCGGTTTTAGTGGGAAACTGGGGTTTATTCTGGGAAAATTCCGTATTCATTGGGTCACAAATTTTATTTTGTAGATATTGTTCTTTGAATCATTTAGATTATATGTTTAAACTTAATTCTGAATAAACTTATATTATTATTATTATTATACCCTTTGTACTCGTACAAGTATCTGCTTCTCCATCTGGGTACAGCTGGGTTCTTCATCGTGGACCTCATGTTAAAGTCAACCTCAATTAAAAGTACATTTACAAACTCTTGACTAAATCATACACTATCTGTTCTGGCTCCTCAAACTTCCCCAATAACCTTAATCCGATGGCACTGAATACAAAATATTTGAAGATCGCATCCAGATTATGTAGATGCTCCTTTATGGATAAGCCAAACTCTTCATTCAGGAGCCCCTACGGTTGAAATTCTACTTATTAAATTAAGACACAAATTCTCTGTGTCGCATAGTTATGTTTCAATAGGCCCTTCAACCGTTCCATTCATTTTTTTTGCTACAACCTTAACATTCGATAAGTATTAAAAGAAGGTTTGAAATAAAGGCTAATATATGCCTAATAAAACGTTTTTATAATACAAACTCTATTCCATTGCTGTATTGACTGTATGCACATGTACCGCTGGAAAATGAAATACCAAAAAAAGTTTTTTATTAATAGGTCCTTACTTTTCTTCCATAGTTACTGTTCTCCTTCACCGAAAAAAAATAAACCTCATAAAATCTGTTGATTAGTTTGTATAGTATAATGGTATATTTATTCGAGAAAACGGATATGTGAACTATTTTGCGGTGTTGCCAAGTCTATTTTCACCGAAGGTTTCATTATAACAAGAGTCGCTAACCGTGAACTAGAGAATACCAAAATGAGTCAGCAGTGGTCATCGAAAGTTCTTATCAGGGTTGCTGTGGTTAGCATCGGCGATAGCAACTTAATTTCGTGAATAACCCTGATTGCCTCAATTGTAGCCCACCTTGCACATGAAATTCTCAGAGTAAACATAGTCGATTAGTAATTTTTCCACATTCGTAAAGAAAATAATTGCCCAAGGTAATTCCTATTATAATACTAATACATTTCCTTAATTCGCAAGCTTAGAAATGGATGTCTAACGATAATCTACCGCGGAATACAAGACTAAGCATATTAACTTAGGGCTCAATGGATTTTCTGGCTTGGTTAATAATTCCGCATAATTTCATAATACAAACCCACCCTTTACATGTTGCACAACAGTTTAGACACATGGTAAACTTGTCCAGTGTTAGATGGGATCGAATGTAAACAAAGGTTCGACGTTCAACATCCTCCAATGAGTTTCGACCCAAATGTTCCTTACAAACAACATACGAGTTACTGGGTCAGTACGAGAAATTTGATGAGGATTCAACAGAAATTGTTTGGAAATCTGAGTCAAATAAGGTGATGAACTCATTGTTCGAAGCATATAACCTTTAGGCAATATTGTGTTCATATCTCAGTTTGGACAGGGCCATAGTTCAAGAACTTTTTGAAATATGCTTGATGGTCCAATTAGTGACGATTTTTTTTATATTCGTTGCACCTAGGATATCCGACAATTCATGATGTATTTTATACGATTTTTCTTAGTTTTCGAGTTACAATTTTATTTGTGTGTTTTAATGACTTCTATGGATATTTTTTTGATTACTGAATATACCTTTGAAAAGCGCCTAATTTTTAGCAATCAGGATCATTTAAAATAAACAGTACTTAATGGGCTATTTTTGCTAAAATCCGCCATCAAATTCACCAAGGTGGAAATTCTTAAAAAAATTGTTGATCTTTTTATGATTATTAAGTCTAAATTCGCTTGTTAAGTAATCAAGAATACTGCAAATAAGCTAATATTTGGTGTGTTAAAATTTTTTTCCATTCAATCATTGTCCAAATTGTCCATAATTTTGAATAGTTTACAAGTGAATATAGCCTCAATCATCATAAAAATTTTTTTGAAGAATTTCCACCTTATGGTGACTTTGATGGCGGATTTTAGCAAAAATCGCCAATTAAGTACTGCTTATTTTAAATGATTCTGATTGCTAAAAGTTAGGCGTATTTTATTGGTACATTCAGTAATCAAGAAAATATCCATTTAAATTTTTTATTTATGTTTCAGAGTTTTGGTCTTAATCCACATGACGTATTTTTTCATGAGATCAATTTTTCCTTAGCTTACATTAAAGTTACAAAGCAAATTATTTTATGTATCAAAGTACTTATGGAAATTTCATTGCAAAAGAAAAGAGTCAAAATAGTTTCATACTTTTTTTTTAGAATTTTTTTACCTGATTATGAACAAATTTTCTAAAAATAATTATCACTCGAAAATTGTGAATAATCGCGAAACATACATGGGGTATCACGGAGACCCCATGACACGAGAAATCTAATTTTTTTTTTACGTCAATCCTGGCCATCCTGTATATACTGTTAACGACATGGATAAAAGCATAGTCAGTGCTGCACCTAAGTTCGGTATTGACGACCTGGCTGTTGAAATGGTTCACACTTTCTCAAATGAATTGATCATTGCTCAAAAAGATTTTCTGTTCAACAGGCCTTATCGTATCACTTGGCTGTTATTTTCATGGAAATATTCAACAGAAATCCTAGAATCCACTCATTAATTGAGTGAGCTTTCAATAATCGAAGGAGAATCGAGAGGATATTAAGCATTTGAATAAAAAATGTCCCTGGAATTTCCTTCCTATATTAGACATTGAATGGAATCCCATCGGGAGTGTTCCATCTTCATTTCCAAGCAATTTTATCGAACAACGATCGGGGAATATAAATCAGCGTAGTTTTTGCGATTAACTTCCGGTGAGCTCACCCGGACCGCTAATAAATTTCCTAGTTTTGACGTTATGTCCCTTTTTTAATGAATCTTCCTATATAAATAATGAATTTAGCGATTCCCAGGGCCTGGGCTAATTGCATCTCTAGTGAAATATTGCAGCTTTTGTTGCTGCCTGATCTTGTTCGAATACTGATTCGATTAGGAAGTAACAAAAACGATGGCATGACGGGAGTTAATAAGGGATTCATGCATTTAACTGGAGCGTATGCATTTTTCGTGAGTTGAATTTTTATTTGTTTTGAGCTCAAAGAACCAAATGCTCGCTGAACAAAAAAATTCTCAATTTTTCATTATAGGATATCTAGGTTGGGACATTTACGGTTTCCTCTCATGAAATAGTTACTGGTTCCTTATGGTATGAGAGGTTGCTTTTACAGAATGTGTTTTTAACAATTACATGGGATCCTAGGTCTCGGTACCGAAAATTCAGTATTTTGCATAATTCTTACTTTATTCATCAACATGAGTGATGCAGATTTGCCGACTACTCAATAATCAGTTGACTTTTATTTC
The DNA here is from genome assembly GCA_030674115.1 of Micraspis discolor. Lineage (NCBI taxonomy): Eukaryota > Metazoa > Arthropoda > Insecta > Coleoptera > Coccinellidae > Micraspis > Micraspis discolor. The sequence goes on from JARTUT010001740.1 coordinate 11,089,564, forward strand.
TATTGAGAAATAAAAGGTCATCCAAATGTGGCGCCTAGATTTCAGCACTATATAATTTTTACACGTGACATCTTTTCAAATAACATAAGCGATTTTGTTTTATTAGAAGGTATTACAGTTTTATCCATGGACAGGTACACATTGCAACAACGCGTTAACATCAATCAAAGTTATTATGAAAATGGGCGTTCTTTGAAAAATACCCATGGCAACATTCGTGATTTTTTTGGTGTAAATAATCGGCCAAATCAATCTTCAATTCAAAGATTAGTGAAAAAGTTGGAAGAAACTGGTTGTGTTAATGATAAACCAAAAGGTGGAAGACCAAAAACTGTATGCACAAATGAAAATATTGCTACTGTTAGTGAAAGTGTTGAAAATGAACCGACAACATCAATTTCGCGTCATTCGCAAGAACTGGGCATATCTTATTTCGCCTAAAGCTTATAAAATTCAATTAAACCAGAAATTGAAAGAAAGAGACAATTTACAACGTCGTAATTCCGCTAGTTGAATTATTGAACAACGAACGACAGATCCAATGTTTTCAAGCAAAATTGTGTTTAATGACGAAGCTCATTTTACAAGGGATGGATTCGTCAATAAGCAAAATTGTCATATCTGAGGTGATGAAAATCCTTGTGTTATTCATGATAAATCTATACACCCACAAAAAGTTACTCTTTGGTGTGCATTTTGGGCAAATGGTATCATAGGGCCATTTTTCTTCGAAGATGATGCTGGAAATGATGTTACTGTGAAGGCTGAGCGATACCAATGATGTTCAGAAACTTTTTATGGACACAGTTGAGACGTATTGATGTGTTTGACGTCTGTTTTACGCAAGACGGTGCTACATTTCACACAACTCGAGAAAACATTACGTTTTTGCGATCAAAATTTCCTCAACGTGTAATTTCACGAAATGCAGATTTCAATTGGCCTCCAAGGTCATGTGATCTAACACCATTAGATTTTTTTTGTGGGGTTTTTTCAAAAGACGAAAATATGCTAACAAGCTACAAAAAATTAATGATCTAAAGAACAAAATTCAAGTTGCAATTCGTGAAATAACACCAGCAACATGTCGGAAAGTCATTGAAAATTTCGATTTTCGGATGGATGCCTGCAAACGCAGTAGTGGTGGATATTTGAATGATATTCTATGATGTAATGTATACTTATGATGTAATGGATCGTACTTTTAATAAAAAAAACATCTTGAAAAAATTGCAAATTGTTTGTGTTTTATTTTAAAGAAACGTGTAGGCGCGTTTTTTTGGATGACTCTTTACATGGTGATCCAATAAGTGACATACAAAAAATTTTTTTTTAGATTCCTCGCACCTCGCAAGTAGGTATGTTATGCGATTTTTCTCCGTTGTCCAGTAATAATTTTTTTTCTATATTTTTAATGATTTCTGCCAGCGTGGTTTCAAATATTCATATGTTTTTTTGTGGTTGTTGATTTACAGTTTTTTTATAATATAATTGTCTTGAATGTTGTTTTGATAAAAAAAATAACTCAGCTAACTAAAATTACCTGTAGTGACTATAAAATGGCTTGAAAGTTTTTAGTAGGATTAACTCAAACATTCAACTCCAATTTAATAATACAAAAAGTGGTTCCTATAGCTTCTGGCTAAGATTAAAAGCTGCACATGTTTTCAAACTACCTAAGTCATTCAAAAAATAGTATTCAATCAGCATATGTCAGTTGTAATGGACATCTGGACGAAGATAGGCTAAAAATGATTTGAACACCATTAAAGAGTGTTCCAATGATCAAATATCTACTTTTCATGATCGTTATATTGAATTAGTCTTAAAATGAAATTGAATATTGAGTAAATACTACTGAAGAGTAAATATCCAACTCTCAAGCCTTTTTTGGGTAACCTCGAGTAATTTCAAAAGGCACAGTGTTTGGCATACCTTGCTGGCAGAGATCATTAAAAATAATCAACCGAAAACAGGGAAATTTCACAAATTGGTCTTTCTTGAGCCGCATATTTTCTAACCGCGTTTTCAAAATTATTGCGATCAAGCATTTTGGAATTTTTTCATTTAGTTTTACATTTGCATTGATTTCAATCGGTCAATATTCACCTAAACTCAAAAACTTGACAAGATATCGAACACATTCATAAATTCTTTAATCGCGGATAAATTTCTGCGCATGTTATAGAATTTAGCTTTCATTACATTCATTTTTCATTTTCATTACATAGACAACTCTTCCTTTGTTTATCTGATCTATGTTCATAACCTTTATTCAAAACAAAGATTTTCAATTCAATAGATTCAATCTTAATTATTAACTTTATTAATTAACTTAGTTCATTTCAATAGGTTGGTCTATTTACTCTTTTTTCAAAATTACTCAAAACAAAATTCATATTGTTTTCTGCAGTATACCTTGAATAATAATAATGACGACAAAATTGAAACAACTCAAAGCTCGTCGTCAAATGGTTATTGATGATATCGAGGAAATTCTGAATGTGGCACAATTTGCCGTCACTGATGAAAGTCTTCACGTAAGATTCAAATTAAGATTTGAAAAACTTGAGGATATTTTCGTGGAATTTCAAAATTTACACACTTCAATTGTCTCTATGATTGTATCTTCCGAAGAACCGGAATTGAACACTGAGAAGGTTATTCGAACAGCATTTATGGATAATTATTACACCATCAGAATGACCTTTGTCGAACAGAGAGTACTGAACCGGCATTCATCCGATAAAGTAAAAGAACACTTTTCTTGGAAATAAATAACTTTCTCGTTAAATCTACAAAGTCGAACTCTAGTGAAAAAGTGACTATTCTCGCCCGTGAGTGCCTGGACAAGTTCATTTAGCCGTACTGTGAAACCAGGTAGGCAGAAGTCGATACTCCAGCATTCGCATTTCTTTCGAGTCATTTTTTCATATTATTTCAGAATTCCATCAATAATTTTCTATCGTTTTCTTTTACTTTTCAAAGGCCCTTGTCGTGCCATTTTGGTATTCGGGTATTCTCTGATAACCCCAGTTGCCAGGAATGTAAGAAAAATATTAACGTCATTGATTGGACCACTCTGTTTAGGTTCCATATATGTGTTTACTCAAGAAAAATGTAAATACGAGGGTTGCCATCTCTATATTTTGGGATTAGCGAACAAAACCAAATATTAATCCATCGAAAATCGCTTTTTTTTATAATCCCCATTAATGCATTGCATGCATTTGAACGAACCAATTATCGAAGCATTTTTGGCACTTTTGATTGAGGTATCTTCAAAACATGTATTCTGAACGCATCAACCGCTTCATCAGATGTCGAAAAACTTTTACCGTTGTTTACTTTGGGCTCATACGCGAAAATCCAAGATTCATCACCTCTGTCATAGACGTGCTTCGAAGCACCGCGATCGTATTTTTGCAGTTTTTTTTTTCGACAAATCGACGCGAGTCTTTTTTTGAGCGATAAACATAATGTGTGGGATCCAACGTGGATAAATTTATTTGACGGTCAAATGTTCATGCAATATTGAATGTATGCTGGTCCCACTAATGCCTAAGATTTTCTGAATCTTATGATAAGTCACATGACGATCTTGCAATATCAGTTGGCGCACAGCATGAATGGTTTTCGGAACAACAACTGATTTTGAAGGACCTTCACGAAACTCGTCTTGGAGTGAACTACGACCTCAGTTGAAATCACCATACCATATACAAACACTTGTTCTTGATGGAGCTTCATTGACAAAAGTTGAATTAAATTCATCGATCCACTATTGTTCAGTTTATCGTCGTCGTAAGTAGTAAAAAATAATAGCACGAAAATCTTCACGATTCAATTCCTTTTTTTGGGCGAGATGAATCTTATAAGTAATTGTAAACAACACAAATTATTATCATCATTCTTATTAGAAAAGATTAAGAGAAGAGGCTGTTGCCTATAAATCTCAAACAAAAATTGAAAATCAAGTAGCGCTTCAGAAATATCTTAGAAAGAGAGAAAAAAAGGGCATTGTCTCAAGAAAAACCAGCAAACACAGGACAATATCTACATTTCCTTGATTCAAACTACCAAATTCAAGCACTAAATTGGGAGTAGCAAAATGTTTATTTGATAGAGCAATAAATATTTGTCGAACAGAGAGTACTGAACCGGCATTCATCCGATAAAGTAAAAAAGAACACTTTCTTGGAAATAAATAACTTTCTCATTAAATCTACAAAGTCGAACTCTGAGTGAAAAAAAAGTGACTATTCTCGCCCATGAGTGCCTGGACAAGTTCATTTAGCCGTACTGCGGAAACCAGGTGAAAAGGCGAAAGTCGATACTCCAGCATTCGCATTTCTTTCAGTCAGCCATTTTCATATTATTTCAGAATTCCATCAATAATTTTCTATCGTTTTCTTTTACTTTTCAAGACCCTTGTCGTGCCATTTTGGTATTCGGGTATTCTCTGATAACCCCAGTTTGCAGAATGTAAGAAAAATATTAACGTCATTGATTGGACCACTCTGTTTAGGTTCCAGCATGTGTTTACTCAAGAAAAATGTAAATACGAGGGTTGCCATCTCTATATTTGGGATTAGCGAACAAAACCAAATATTAATCCATCGAAAATCACCGCTTTTTTATAATCCCCATTAATGCATTGCATGCATTTGAACGAACCAATTATCAAGCATTTTTGGCACTTTTGATTGAGCATTATCTTCAAACATGTATTCTGAACGGCATCAACCGCCTTCATCAGATGTCGAAAAACTTTTTACCGTTGTTTACTTTGGGCTCATACGCGAAAATCCAAGATTCATCACCTCTGTCATAGACGTGCTTCGGAAGCACCGCGATCGTATTTTGCAGTTTTTTCGACAAATCGACGCGAGTCTTTTTTGAGCGATAAACATAATGTGTGGGATCAACGTGGATAAACTTATTTGACGGTCAAATGTTCATTGCAATATTGAATGTGATGCTGGTCCCACTAATGCCTAAGATTTTCTGAATCTTATGATAAGTCATCATATGACGATCTTGCAATATCAGTTGGCGCACAGCATGAATGGGTTTCGGAACAACAACTTTGATTTGAAGGAGCCTTCACGAAACTCGTCTTGGAGTGAACTACGACCTCAGTTGAAATTCACCATACCATATACAAACACTTTGTTCTTGATGGAGCTTCATTGACAAAGATTGAATTAAATTCATCGATCCACTGTGTTCAGTTTATCGTCGTCGTAAGTAGTAAAAAATAATAGTACTTTTGAAAATCTTCACGATTCAATTCCTTTTTTTGGGTGAGATGAATCTTATAAGTAATTATGTAAACAACACAAATTATTATCATCATTCTTATTAGAAAAGATTAAGAAGAGAAAGAGCTGTTGCCTATAAATCTCAAACAAAAATTGAAAATCAAGTAGCGCTTCAGAAATATCTTAGAAAGAGAGAGAAAAAAGGGCATTGTCTCAAGAAAAAATTTCTATACAATTGTTAATGCATCCAATCTGTTTTCAAAGGAGTTTACACTACCGGAACAAACTACACTGTCAGGAAGAGAGCGCTCGTTTGTCAAAACGTTCTGACTACGTATAACCTCAAAAATGTCAAGCTTTACGATACAGCAGTCAGTTGGTAGATTGCTCTAGGGTTGTCCAATCCCGAAATATAAAAGGCAACCCTCGTATACACAAGGTTAAGAAAATTGTAAGAGTGAAGATATGGACGAAGTAAAATGTTATAACTAATTTTTAATTGAAAAGCTGTCAGTTGCAACCCTCGGAGGTACCTATCCACTTCAATCTTCTACTTACAGATCATACTCCATTCATTAACTACTGTATTTGGAAATTTCCCTCATCAAATCTGGTTTCGAATTTTTTGTAATCATTGCTTGATTCCCCCAACAGACCGTCAAAAAGTTGAGCAATGAATACTTATTACTGCAGGAATATCAAGGGGAGCCAAGTTTAGATATAATTTAGAAGCTGGTGAACTGCAGAACTCATTTCATAAAATATTAACAGTAATGCGGGTTATATGTACCGTAAAGACCGTATCCAAATCAAACTGTACATCATGAGGCTAACCAAATAATTTTGAATTAATTGTTGATATTCGTCGATCATTTTTGTGCGCTGGTTTTACTTTAATAAACAAGAGAACAGCATACTATCCTTTTGCACGAATGCCGAATACTCTATATCTTCCGGAAGAGATGAGCTAGAATTTTCATATTTTTGGAATAGGTTAATTATCCAAATATCTTTGTCAAGTTGTTATGAGTATCTCAAATTTAGTATGCTGTATAACTCCTGGAATATCAATCAGATCAAGTTGTAACTTGAAAGATGTTTAAATAATAATAATAATAATGCTGAATGATTGTTTGGGCTATTACCATCATCTATTATGGATGTAATGATTTCACGACGTTTCGATAGACATCTTCTATCTTTATCAGGATAAAAATGAAACCTTTTAAGAAATTATCAATTTTCAAAAGTCCAATCGACAGCATGAAAATATTAGGTGTACAAATAAGTTTCCGCGGTTTGTCAAAAGATGGCCCCACCAGAAGGTTATGGAGAAATTGTCAGATGTAAAACGTAATATCAAGTTTAGTCATCTGGCAACACCATAACCTTAAAGTACTAGTGATTCCGTATCAGCATCACGTAATTTTTTCGTGCAAAAATGTCAAGTTTTATTCCGAATAAGCATCATTTGCAGAACTTTTGATTTACTTCTTTAATGTGAAAAAATCTGCAGCTGAGGCGCATCGATTGCTTCTAGAAGCATATGGTGAAGCTGCTTTAAGTGAGAGAAGTTGTCAGGAATGGTTTCAAAAAGTTTAAGAACGGTGAGTTTGACGTTAAAGACAAAGAACGCAGTGGAAGGCCGAAAGTGTACGAAGACATGGAATTAGAAGCACTATTGGAGGAAGATTCGTCCCAAACGCAAAAAGAACTTGCACTTACTCTACAAGTGACTCAACAAGCAATTTCACATCGTTTAAAATCGTTAGGAATGATTCAAAAACAAGAAATTGGGTTCCATATGAACTAAAGCCGAGAGACGTTGAACGCCGATTATGCATGGGTGAAATGCTGCTTGCCAGGAATAAATAAAAGAGTTTTTGCATCGTATAGTCACTGGTGACGAAAAATGGATTCACTACGATAATCCAAAAGAAAGTCATGGGTTAAGCCCGGCGAACCATCAACATCGACAGCTAAGCCGAATATTCATGGAAAAAACTCATGCTGTGTATTTGGTGGGATCAGCTTGGTGTCGTGTATTATGAATTACTGAAACCAAGCGAAACCATTACTGGAGCTCTCTACCGAACACAATTGATGAGATTGAGTCGGGCGCAGGAAAAACGCGCCCATTACTACTCCAGACACGACAAAATTATTCTTTTACACGATAATGCTCGTCCACATGTTGCGGCGCCGGTAAAAACATACTTGGAAACACTCAACTGGGAAGTTTTACCCCACCCGCCGTATTCACCAGACTTAGCCTTTTCTGATTATCATCTGTTCCGGTCGATGGCACATGGTCTGTCTGAGCAGCGCTTCCATCATATAGAAGACACCAAAAAAATTGGGTAGATTTGTGGATAGCGTCAAAGATGAAGAGTTTTTCGACGGGGTATCCGAATGTTGCCAGAAAGATGGGGAAAAGTAGTGGCAAATGATGGAAAATACTTTGAATAAAACATAATAATGTACTTTTCCTTTACAATAAATTCCCTAATTTTTATAAAAAACCGCAGGAAACTTATTTGTACACCTAATACAATCAAGAGGAATCAATTAAATTCACAATTGAAATCGAGAAAGACAGACAACTTCCATTCTTAGATGTACTCGTACATAAACAAAATGGAATCCCAAGAACCACTGTGTATAAAAAACCAACGAACACAGGACAATATCTACATTTTGATTCAAACCACCAACTAAACACTAAATTGGGAGTAGCAAAATGTTTATTTGATAGAGAAATAAATATTTGTTGCACTGAAGAAGACCAAAGTGAAGAAATAAATAACATCTCGAAAACTCTTAGAAGCAATGGCTACCCCAAAAAGATATTAGAAAAAGCTAGACGAACAAGAGAAAGCCAACCAGAACCAACAGATATAAATCAGACCATTAAAACCGTAATTCCTTATGTGAAAGGTTTGTCGGAGAAAATGAGAAGAATTGGAAATAGATACAACATAACGACTGCATTCAAAACTCAAGACACTATCAGAGCTAAACTTACAAAAGTTAAGCCTAATAATGAGACACAAAGGACAAAAACTGCATATATGAATTACCTTATGAGTGCGGAAGATCTTACATCGGAGAAACTAAACGCCCTCTGAATGTACGAATAAAAGAACATCAGAAGCTTCTACGAGTACTATACAGCGACAAATCCAGGTTGGTCCAACATGCTGTAGATGAGAATCATCGTATAAAGTGGAATGAAGCATCAATAATATCCAAAGAAGAAAAACTTGCAAGAAGAAAAATCAAAGAAGCAGCATTTATGAAAATAACACCTGATTCCATAAGTGCTCCATCTATAGATCTGCCAGAAGTTTGGACGCCGATAGTTCGATCCAACTTAAAAAGATCATCATATCTCAGATGAGTATATAACATCGTTCATTTTCTTTCATGACTTCTGTCAATTGACTTTTTGAAAATTGATAATTTTCAAAAGGTTTCTTACTTTTCTCCTTGATAAAGATAGAAGATGTCTATCGAAACGTCGGAAATCATTACATCCACAATAGATGATGGTAATAGCCCAAACAATCATTCAACAAAAAAAAATGTCTATACAATTGTTAATGCATCCAATCTGTTTACACTACCGGCACAAACTAACTGTCAGGAAGAGAGCGTTCGCTTGTCAAAACGTTCTGACTACGTATAACCTCAAAAATGTCAAGCTTTACGATAGAGCAGATTGCAACACTAGGGTTGTTATAAAAGGCAACCCTCGTATACACAAGGTTAAGATAATTGTAAGATATGGACGAAGTGAAATGTTATAACTAATTTTTAATTGAAAAGCTGTCAGTTGCAACCCTTGGTGGTACCTACCCACTTCAATCATCTACTTACAGATCATACTCCATTCATTAACTGTATTTGGAAATTTCCCTCATCAAATCTGGTTTCGAACTTTTTGTAATCATTGCTTGATTCCCCCAACAGACTGTCAAAAAGTTGAGCAATGAATACTTATTACGGCAGGAATATCAAGGGAGAATACATCAAATCTAAAAAGAAGGTAAAGGCGAGATTCAGTGAACTCAATAAGTGCATTGTTCTATCTAACCTTATAATCATGAGATTGAGACAAATAGGCGTACGGAGTTGAGTAGAAATCGTCTTACCAGAAAATAAATAAAAAAATTAATAATATATATGGATTGAATTATTAGGTATAGCATCTATCCTAAGACTCCGTACCATTTTTTCAATTTTCTGAGTGGCGCCATCTGTTAGATAGGCTCGGGATTCATTGACTGATGTAGTTTTATTCTTGCTGTATTGTGCTGAGTGTATTGAGTTTTCTAGAGTTAATATACAAAACTATGAGCATATTTTTTCAGAAATTTCATTGGGTAAATATGGTTCGTGCTCAAGATCAGTTCTCAAAGGCAAAATTCAATCAGATGAAGCGATATAACTCGAATTTCTCACGAAGATCTCGAAATGGAAAGGGATCCTCCATCAATTTTCATTAGCGTAAAGTGAATCCCTGAATTTTCCATTCGGAGCAAACAACTGCATTTCATTTCGGCCGGTCTAATTAAAAAGTTTTCAAACATTTTCTGTTTGTAATCATTCATCACTCCAAACTTCGGGTTATAGTTGAAAGTTGATTGCCTTCTATTCTGAGTTAATTAATTAGGCCCCTCATTAAATCGAAGTGGAATGGAAACGCAATACTTATTTGATGTTTTCTTTGGAAGGACGATTGGATTACTCATCTACCGAGGAATATTGTTATTTGGATTAATGAAAGAAGATTTAATCTGTTGAACGAAAATTGAAACCCAATTGAATGAAATATCAAGAAAAATTTTATCAGCAGAAATACAGCAAGGTAGTCCGTGTAAAACGCCTCTCATCCCATATTATTATACTGTAACGTACGTTGCATGCTGGGGTTTCCTCAGTCGATTCCTGCACAGATGATCTATAGGCCATGATGAATAAATAGATGCAGGTACCTATCCCAATCTCGAGCAATTATGGGTTATAATTTTCGAACTGTCTTTAAAGGATTACTGTTATCGTCCATTTTATTCTCCATTGAATCCATTTTATTTGTCATCTCGTTGGAATTTTTCTCCATATTATTTTCCATTGAATCCATTTTTTACTGTTTTCCTCCATTTTATTAGTCAAATCCCTAACATTTTTCTCCATCTTCAATTTCAGTTCTTGTTGGTTTGAAAAAGTCAATACGGACCTGATCCATTTTTTCAGCTTCAGCGGTATTCAAAATTTTGCAGCCTGATTTTTTCAGACTAGTTTTCTCTCCATTTTCGTAAACTCTACACATTTGACACCAATATATAGTTTTTTCTAAACAATATTGCAAAATGAGAAGACCTAATTTAACTAATTTATTTACACCACTTAAAGACTGTTCATCTACTAGGACAGACCAGCTAAATACCCTGATTGATCATCCTAGAAAATTCCAGAATTATCCAGATGTTGCCAGTGAATTCCGTGCTGCTTCTTTGATCCTGTCATTTTATAGTTTTTTTATGGGTAATTCATTGAACGGCTGCATTATGCATCTCTTAAGTTTTCGCCTCTTCAGTTTCTGTCGGCGCACGCCAGCTAGCTTTCATTTATTCTTATACCCTTTGTCGACTCTTGCAACTCAGGTCCGTATTCGAATAGTGGCAATATCATAGTAATGGAAAATTTTCCTTAAACGTGTCGAATGACTTTGTCCGTGAGACGTCTTTTAATTATATACAAAGCTTGAACGAGCCTAATGGGCGCTTGTACACCCCAAAAACGAATAGGGGAGAGATCTATGAATACTGTGATTATAATGAACCGATTTTCTCCAAAAATAAATTATTTTAACTCTAATGAGTCCAACTTTCAGAGCCAAGGTGACAATACCGGATCACGTAAAAAAAATCATCATTTTCAGACAAATATCCCGTCTGATTTTATAATATATCTGCGTTTGAATTATTTTCATCTTTTTATCTATTTCATCATTATAGTTCCTTTTATAAATATTTCTTGTACTATACCTTTTTCTTTTATTTCTATAAATAAATTATATATAATATAGATATTACGAAGTCTGTCCTAATTGAACGCCATTAAATTGTTGATTATTTCGTTTTAGTAATGAATCCTTATGTTTATTGTGTTCTTTGTCAGTAACTCCTTTTCTTATAGCTGTTTTAGTTTTTTAACCATGTTAGTTTTTTTAATTAGTCGCAATATATTTCAAATAACACATAAATCTTGAACATATTTATATTGTAATTATCTAACAAATTGTTACCAAATTAGAAATCACATAGCAGATGGGCTTCACTGTTGCGGTTATCATTTTTCATTGTTCACCACGAATCACGTGGTAAAAATCGCCATTTCCAGGCAAACGTCCTGTACATACATCTGGTGTTGAATTATTTTCATCTGTTTCGTATATAATTACATATTTCACTCCCACCAGTTTTTAGTGGTGTGCGACTAGTTCAGAAATTAACATGTTTTCCTTTGCATTAGCAGGTATAACTTCCGGATGCTCAATGCATAAATGGCAGTTATATAGTTAACTAATTACACGAATTTTGTCGTTTTCTGTTAGAGGAGTAAGACGCAACCATTGTTATTAATTGTAGGTGAAGTTACAAAAAATGGGACAAACGTTACACGTTCATATCAAATTACCTGTTCCATGAATATTCTAAACCCACAATTCGTATGATATGAAACGAAGAACCAAATGTAAATTTTCCCTGGGATCTACATCAAAGATCCCCAGCAAAGACGGAGTGTAGACCTTTGTTCTATGCATAGAAAACGGTTGGGCGTAATGGCATTAGCAGTGTTACATAAGACGGTATCCTTTCCTCAATCTTGCTCAGGCCATTGTTAGCAGACAATTTCCCGTATAAGTAGATCGTTCCAATGCAAGTACAGCTGTCTTGTGGGCTGATATACCGGCCCTATTTATAATCAGAGCAGATAATCTGGAGTTTCTGAGTCAGGGTTATTGGATCTAATTCCTGCCATCAGTCAAATTAATTGAGGTGGAAGATACCCTCTGTTATGTATGAAGTTTCTCCGATTGGTTGGTTTACCAGATTAATGAATTATGTCGATATAACTCTCCTTCATTGAGGTTCACTGAAGTGAAGCTAAGACCAGTGAATCAAATTGATGACTCAAGCTGATATGAAACTGCCGGTAATACAAGGTCCTACGTAGTTCTTTCAAAGCGAAAAATATCAAGACAAAATTTTTTTCGACTGCTTTACCGCATAGATTAAAAAGAATAAAGATGGGAAACTGCCTTGTATTGCCAGTACTAAAAGCGACTACATTTTAGCAGTAGTTGTTATTTTTGAGACAGTAAATGGCGCTTAAACTGCATCTGTAATACGACGGGAAATCTGTAATAGAAGGCGGGAATTTTAAATCGACCCATAGCTGCAAAATTTTCACATTGCAATGCTACAATTAACTGAAACCATTTTTTAATTTTTTTTTTGGGGTTCAACAGTTATGATTATAAACACTTCTGAAGTTTAAAATTTTTGATGAGGGATAATTACAATAATTGATATTTGATAACAGATGCTTCATCTACCTTAATTTATGACATAGACATTTGAATTACAATACAATGACTTCATTCTATACGCATAAATAAACAAAGAGAAAAAATCACCATCGATATTCTACAGATTAATAATTATAATTTTGTAACAATGCGTATATACGCATCGTAAGAAGATATTAATTTGCAATGATTCACGTGCGGTTAAGCAGGAACCGGTACCTAAGACCGTTGGCCGGCGAGAGCCAGTCGATCCCCACTCCTGTGGTTGGCGCATGGCGGTACAACTGGTGGGGGGCCTGTGAAGTGAATAAAAGCGGACGCCTGATCAAAACCAGGCAGGCTGGGACAAGTTCTCGGCCTTTCAAGATAATTTGAAGCGCTCCAAAACCACAAGTGACTCTCTTCAGTACTGCCAACAATAGTACAAGGCATGGTATAAGTAAACATGGTATGCTCACTAGCAAAGATTATTTTCGTCCTAGTTTGCGCATACCGAAAGTGCGAGCAGCACGTGAATTTTGAAGGAAACCATAGATCAGTGGTTATCAACCTCATCGATGTGTTGACCGATTCACCGCAACGTTGCCGCTGTTTATGTTTGAAATTAGGACTATTAATATTTTTGCGGAATATAAGAAGAATTAACAAATAGAAAGGAATAAAATGTTATAATTTCTGACTTATTCTTTTTATCGTATACCTTGCTCCAGCTTTATTAACGACATTATTATATTCAAATATATATTTTACCCAAGTTATTTATTACCAATTTGAAATATATTATAAGGACAATGGTAAAATATTGGAAAATATTTGAGAATTATCATAATTGAAGCTTTCAGTGGAAAAAGGTGTTTTGTCACAATTTTGCCAATTAGTACTTAATTATCAGATTTTATTATAATTTTCAAAAATGAAAATTTTTGAGAACAGTTTCACAATTATTCATAGTTTTAAGTTGTCTAATTCTAACTGAAAAGGACTCACTAGAAGACAAATCCACAAAAACTCGGAGTGAAAAAAGAATAGCTCATTTTGTTCTTGTTCCTTTTCATTAATTCAATAAAAATTTTGTTCAACCTCCTTCGTTCATTTACTACTCATTATTAGGTAGAATCCAACGATAAGAACTTTTTTAATTATTAATTACTACACAAGCTATATTGTTTGCTTCAAGAAAAATGTATAGATTTGAAATTTTTGCATAATTTCTAGTAAAATCTGATAATTTTGGCAACATGGTTTCTCGATAAGAGTTAGACCATCAAATTCCGTCTGTGTTCTTTTTCTTCTTTCAGCGCCAAAGACACAATTTTTGTACCATGGAAAAGTGCGAGCAAGAAAGATGCCCGTGAGCATACCATGTTTACTTATGCCATGGTACAAGGTAGAAAAAAGTCTGGTGGGATGACAGGAGAGCGGGTAAGAATTAGTTTGATCAGGGTCCAGGTAGTGGCTGGCTTGAACCGACTGAACGAGAGCTACAGGTGGTGCTTAGTACCCCACTCCTACTGCCCTGTCGGGCCTCTCGAAAGGGTTGTGTTGTATTGGGGTGTGCGCCACTGGTTGCACTCTGACTTTTAACACGACCGGAGGTAGCTCTCCGGGCGAGTTGGTCACGGGTGTTGGCGGAGTTCTGCTGCCTGCGTGTGCGGATCGTCGGTTTGATGCGCAGTTGGGTCTCTCATAATAGCACCGTTCCGTTGGCCGTACCGTGTGCTGCCGCACTTCGGGCGCACTTGGTTCGACGGAGGTCCTGTCGCTTACGTTCGTGGGTGCGGTTTGGTGTACAGTGGGGCCTCTCATAGTTGCACCTTGCCGCTGTCTGCACCGTTTGTGGCTGTGCGACCTCAGTTCAGACTTGGGGTTCTGTCCCCTTCGTTCGCGGGTGTGGTCTGGTGTGCAGTTGGGCCTCTCATAATTATACCTAGCTATTCTCTGCGCCGTTTGTGGCCGTGCCTTAGCACTACCTGCCACTCGGCCTGGATTGTCCTTCATTGTGTGTCGGTCTGTCAATCCCCCTGGCTTACATTTGAAGGGTCGCGGGGAAGAACGATCAATGTCAATTTTTTGACAAAATGAGATTGTCATGCCATCTAGTAGCTTGTTCCAGTACCAATCGCAACGTGAATCGAAACCGGGAAAAAAGATCATACTATTTGAGAAAATGAAGGAAGAAAAAACCCTGCGACAGCAAAGAAAGATCATTGTCCGCGCGGTGACTGGGAAAAGGGATCAACGTCAAAGTTTAAAGTCCACTCTGTTCCTTTCCACCGCGGTCATTTCATTGTTTTGTTTCGTGCTGATAAACATTTTTGTTGCGTAGTTCCTCAATAAACGTTATTTTGCATACGAAATGGATGATTTTAGTGAAGTTGAGTGTAGTGACAGTAGTGAGGGTAGGGTCGTGAATACTGCTGGTACTAAAAAACGAAAAATTACCGGAAGAATGAGTGAGGTGATGAAAAAAATTAAAGCTTGTTCCTACGAAATGGGTGACGACTGCCGATGTAAGAGGTACAAGTGTTTTGAATCTGTTTCCCTGGAAGAAAGAAAACTAATCTTGAAGGATTTTAATAATTTATGTGATTACAACCGTCAAAATGAATATTTAGGGGGTTTGATAACGATTGTCCCTGTCAAGCAACGGAGAAATACCAAAGACGACGATGAGGCAAACTTTCATACTGCCTCCTACACCTATCGAGTTCGATGTTACGTTGAAGGTAAGCTGCAAGATGTTCACGTTTGCTACAAAGCATTTTTAGCTATACACGGCATCTCTAACCGACGTGTACAAACATTGAAACGGAAATTGACTTTTTCTGGTGTTGTTGGTGACGATAAAAGAGGCAAACATGATAACCGACCTCATAAATTGAGTGTCGAAACCAAAACTAAAGTTTTTGACTACATAAAGGCTTTAAAAGGACGAAAATCCCACTACTCACCTGAAGACAGTTCAAAAGTATACCTTCCTGAAGAATTGAACATTAAAAAACTACACAGAATGTATATGAGCGAGAATCCTGATAACCTTGTTGGTTATACAACATTTCGTGAAATTTTTGAGCAAAATTTCAACATATCGTTTGGCTACCCTCGCAAAGACACGTGTAGCACATGCGACCTACAGAAGTCAGAAATAAGCCTCCTTGAACGCCAAATTGCCACTTGCACTGAAATTGAAACAATCATGAGACTGAAGAAATCTCTAAAAAAGAAAACTGTTGAGCACGATCTGCACAAACTAAAAGGTGATAAGTTCTACGAATTAAAAAAAATACAGAAAAAAGGCCAAGAGGATGGACGATCTTGAATGTATAGTCATGGATTATCAACGAAATCTACCCACTCCCAACATTACAACGAATGATGTTTACTATCGTCGCCAGCTGAATTTTATATCATTCAATGTGCATGTGCTATCCGATTCATCTTCGATATTCTACACTTACGATGAAACGGTTGCACGAAAAGGAGCTGATGATGTGTGCTCCATGCTTGAACATTTTTTTTTTAATATTCTTGACCCAGAGGTAAAAATTGGTCGTCTTCTGTGACTCTTGTGCAGGTCAAAATAAAATTATACAATAATACGGTTTTTACATTACATGGTTTCACACCAAAAACGCTTTGATTCGATAAAAGTTATATTTCCAATTCGAGGTCACTCTTACATGGAGTGCGATAGAGATATGGGGAAAATTAATGCCAAGTCGTACACTGAGATACCTGATGACTGGAGGAAAGTCTTCGAAGAGAGCCAACGAAACTCCTCACCTTTTACTTTTTTTAAATTGACTGTGGCAAGACTGTTGAGTTCAAGACCTGGACTAAGTTTCTAGCTGGTAGATATCCAACGAAATGTCCTGTTGCAACAAGACCAATCCGAGTCATGATGATCGATAGCAACAAACCTCGATTTTTACATCATAAATCGACGTACAGTGGTGCCTTCAACTCTGCTGTTATTACACTAACTACGAAACAGATAAAGACCAAAACGAACCAAGATGCCACTCTTGACCCTGCATATAGTGGCCCTCTTACTATAAAAAAAGCAAAACTTGAGGACCTAAAGCACCTTAAGCAATTTTTGATTAACCCACTAGCTCATAATTTTTATGAAGCACTTGCTACTGATGAGAACGACAGTGGAGAAGCCGAAGTGGAGTACCTTGACGATCCTCCAATAGACGATACTGAACATTGACATTGAATAAGAGCAGCCGTAGCAGGAAATACCGATGTAGAGGAGCAGCTGTGACGGGAAATACCGATCAAGGTCAAGGACTTTTTTAGGTTTACATTTTTTTTCTTAGTGAACCAACATACTTTTTAATTATTTATCTTTGTAACCTTGAATACAGATAATTGAAGAACATTATGGTTTTTTCCTAACTCAAAAACTTTACCCGACGTCATTTTATAGGTATTTAAACTTAAAAATTGAAATTCCCAACAATTGAAAAAATTGATATTGATCGTTTTTCCCCGCGACCCTTCATTTATTTTTGTGTTGCGATCCGCCTCATTTGCTTACGCTCGCCTATTCATTATACGGTAGAGCTCGATGTAAGGGGGCCCTGGGAGGTAAAATATTCTGGCACCCGCGCAAGTTTGACCGATCCCGGACTGAGGACGTCACAAGTTCCATTCATTGAAATAAATTGTTCACTTGGACTTGACACTTGTGCTAAATAAAATAATCTATAGTGACACTCGATTAAACTATTTAGTCAAAGGCACAATAGTTAAAGTACCGTGTTAAATAATTCAAATTCTACTAAAATATTAATTATATCTTCAGAATTCATGGTACATAACCTATGTAGGTATATATATATATTCTTTTGAACTTTTGGCTTACAATATTTAGTTAGCAAACAATAAAGCATACAGATCAGGGGTTAGTGACGGGGTGTCATACAATTCGGCGTATCACATAAAAGCCTAGGGAAGAAAACCCCGAAAAAAAACCCTGGCTCCCCTCCTAAGTGTGAAAGAACAAAAATAAGCTGAAATATATTTGGGATTTCTTTCTTCAAGAGTGGTCTTCTATTGATGGAAACAGAGACTTCTTCAAGGTGCCCACATCGAATCTGGAAATAAAAAGACAAAAGCAGAAAAAAGAACTGAATATCAAAAATACAAAATTTGAAAGAGATAAAGAAAACTTCCTCAAATTAGCCTTTTTGGATTAACTATGTAGGTAAATGTTTGTTTCACAATATGATATATATTACATCAAATACCATAATTTACGATGCACGAAATATGTGATGAATAGTTGAATATTTCTTTATTGGTTGCATACATTTCTAAGTTTTAGATTTTTTGTATGAGCTTTTTCAATTTTGTTCTGATTAATGAAACGAGCATAAATAACTTGGGATAGAGTTAAAAGGTTTCTGATGAACATTGATTAAATAAAATATCATGTTCTCTGACTTTTTTATTCATTAGGTCTTCTACTATATGATTACTGCAGAAAAACTGTTGAAAATATGAACGACTTCAAATTTTTTAAGATAATTAAATAGCACTTAAGAAGCATAAATTAACCTAGTTACTGAGAGTTGACTAGGATACAAGGTTCTAAGTCCTGACAGGGTCATGAGAGTTCTAGGCGTCCTTCATGTCAACACTATAAATCATGTACCATATCAAATACTTGTTTCTAATTTGATATTATTTAAATAGAAAAAAAATTCACCTGCATTGAAATGAGATGCTTCATATTGTGAAGACCTGACATTTTCAACCACTTTCGTAAGACCACTGAGATGTGGAATGCTTCCACAGTACAACAGCACCCTTCTCCTAAATTGATCCTCAAAAAAATGATCACTGCATACGTGCATGCGTGAATACCAGACAGTGTAAACTGACTTTTGCCGCGCTCTGTATATGTAGAAAAGTTATATTGGGTGAATCCACAAGTAGCATAAGGACATGAACAAAGATTGTACTTGGCGACACGTGTTTCTGCTGCATCTGCGTTCATTTCTTCCTGCTACTTGTGGATTCACCCGATATACCTTTTCTACATATATTTAATCTGCACGATGAATATAGTATATTTTAAATTTATGAATATGTTGATTTAGCATAGGAAGCCGCGAAGCGAGTAAATTCCAAGCCACCCGCCGCTCTTTATAAACAATTATTAAGATATTGTCATTGTCAATGCTGATGCATGAAAATGCAGAAACCTATATTTCCCTCTGTCGATACGCTTTGATAACCCTCAAGTTATTTTTTCACCCTACACACCCAACTGATCAGTGTCTCGGAGCGTTACTTAAAAACCCATTAAAATTGAGGAGGGAAGCGATTTATTGCTGAAAGATCCCCTTCTAAGCTCATAAATGTGATTTCAAAATTTTCCCGAAGATTGCCAATAGGAAGCTCTGGGCTCGAAAAGAGCTCTGGGATCTTCGATGGATTAGATGGAATTTTTATTGAATTTACAATGTGAAGTACTTGATAGATGCCTGCTCCTAGAGGGGATTATATGGGATATTATTTGGGTAACATTGAATGACTTAGTTTCATACCATATTTATAGCATCAAAGAATAAGGAAGATAAAACGTTTGAAGCATAATAATAAGTATCTTCTAATAATGAATGATACTTGGGAACGTAATATTTTTGATGATGGAAAAAATGAGGAACATTATTTGGGCTTTTTGCATAACTTACCATGAATTTTAAAAATTTGCAGATATATTTTTTCAATATTGTATAATTCGACAACTAATCGGTTACCTAGATTGCATTCTGTACATGTGATTTCATTGTCGATCAATGATATCTCTGAAGCAACAGAGAGAATATAACTTATCAATATATCTCTAGTTCATCTAGTAAGAGTGATTTCATATACATTCATTGAAGCAGTTTCGCTTTGTACAAAAAGTAACTTTCATTCATTCAATATTATATTGTGTTCATCTTTTTCCAGCGTGCAGATACGAGAAAGGAACATGGGGTGAGTGCAATGCGCAAGGAATGATGACAAGGACTGATAAGATAAAGCCCAACAGCGATGCCTCATGTGAACAAAACAGGCAAATCACAAAAAAATGCAAACCAAAAGGAGCCAAACCTACTAAAGGTAATAAAGGCAAGAAAGGTAAAGGAAATAAAGGTTCGTTTTTTTTTATTTTTTTTTTATTTTTATTTCTAATTTATATTTTGTTTCTTTTTTCAATGGTAATGAATCCCATTATTTTATACCATTTCATAAAAAATCATTCTTTTCATCAACTTTTAGCCTTATCTACAATCTAGACTATATCTAAGAAAGATACTGGTAATGAGAGAATTGAAAAATAATTTCATTTGACATTTTCACCACATTTCGGAGATAAAAAACACAATTAATCGATAGTATAAAATTACATCAGTAGTCCACATTTGAACTTCAATTAGGTACTCGTGCAAACTTTAAGGGGTGAATCCTTGAGTAATTTGAAAATAAAAAGTTCATATGATCATGGATCCTCAAAAACTTGGTTTCTGAGATACAGATACAAAAAATTGTTTTTTTTTTATATAGTTCGTTTTAAGTTGGATCATCACAGAGTTTTTCAAAAATAAACGAAAAAAATATTTCTTCGGCGCCGAAAAATGTATCTTTTTTTGTCTGTTTCATCAGGTAACAAACTTAACAAGACCAACACTAAACTAGTCATTAGCATTTACAAAAATTGCTAAAAATTCAATGTTAAGGCGAATAATGCATGCGTTGAGATAGGCGGTAGTCAATTTCAGCAATTATTGTGGATGTTATTAACTACAGTTTAGTCCTAGTCGTGTAAAGTATATTACCTGATGATACACTCAACAAAAAATACATTTTCATGATATTTCTGGACGTTAAAGAATTATTTTTTTCCTTTATTTTCGAAATACTCGGAAATGATCCAACTTGAAAAATTTCAACCGCAGGTTCAACAACCAAAACGGAGTTTTAATTTAAAAATGACATACCGTGCGACATAAAAATTAATGATTAATTAAATTCAAGAACAATCTTTTATGTGAGGTCCTCTAACATTAAGCAAAATACTAAGTTCTTATTTGAGATTCACGCCATCAATATACCCAAGATTCCTAATTTCGTTCGATTTTAAAGTTAATATATATAATATTTTCTAATAACCTTACCATTTTCCCACATTTTAGATGGATATAGAGTTTGAAAATTAATCCATCTTTCCATACAGTGTCATATGCCGAAGATATATCAATGAAAGCAGCTCCTGTTTTCAACCTATTATTGAACCCTGATTCTATGAAGGTTGTAAGGCTGAGAACCTGATCTTAACGATTTCCATATTTCCTAAAGCCTCCCTAGATATTTTGTAGAGCATTTTTATAGAAGATTCAATTCTAAATAAAATTAAACTTTCTAATATCTTTAAAGGAACACTCAATAAACTGACTGGTCGATAACTATTAGGATCACACGGATTTTTTCCTCGTTTCAAAATACCTATTACTTCAGCCTTACGGAATTCGGAAAGAAATTTTCCTCAATTCATAATATCGTTATACAATAGACAATAACTAAGACAAGCCCTTTTTTCCTAAATGTTTGATGAATTCAGGATTAATTCCGCCAAAACCTGCTGCTTTCCGAGATTTGGTAGACTTAATTGCAGCCCTCAATTCATCTATATTTAATGGATGTGACGCATGTTCTAAAGTAGGAGCTAATCTCCTGAATATGTATAATTTTTTCTTCATATTCTTCATTTTAGATTGGGATAAATGAACTGATTCAGATACATCAACTAAGTGGCGAGCGATTAATATTGGATCAATGTTTGATGATGATGATGAGGCAAGGGGGAGTAGCTTCACCTAATTTTCTCATTATATCCTATGAACTCCTACTCGACTGTATGAAATTTTTATCTTAAAATAACTCAAAGATTCACCCCTTGAATGTTATACAAGTACCCAGTATATAAATTGAATATTTCCCAGCGCCAATATTTCATAAATGATAAAAACATAATAATTTTTTTTCAGCTGCTCGCCGTAATAGGCAGTAAATAATGCAAGAGATGAGATGGAATCATAGCATAACATCGTTTATAAAATATACCTTCTCTCATTAGGATATATCATCACCATCATCAAACCACACAATTCATTGTTGGATCATCACATTACATTCTTTCCCATTTGTAAAATTATGTTTGTAGTTCTCATCATCTACTAATGAAGAATTAAATAAAAAATTGTAAAAATCATTTTCAGATAGTTTTTGTTGAAAATTGCTCATCAGTTCAAGTATTTGAGCAGATCTCTACCAGACATTTAAATGTAATATTCTAGCTAGATGAACCAAGTCAAAAGTCCGGGGATGGCCAACAGTATGAAATTTTTCGACCAATATATATCAAAGATATCCATCATTTCAGATACTAGGACTATCTATGTCAGTTTTCTGTCGTCCAAAGCGATAATCAAACATTTCATTAAACCAGTTAAATCAGGCGAATCGTAACCAATGGTTCCAGGATGAATTCTTGAAAGATATTTCACGTTCCTGTTTATTCGCCTGATTTACCAAACCAAATAAAATCGATTCCAATTAAATGGATAACTATCTTATCGGGTCTAATCTTCTTTCTTTGTATAGATGTTTGTTGTAGATTGTATAAAATAATCATCGAAAATTCATATATGTAATTATAAATTTAACTGATACAATAAGTTTTCTATAAGTTGGTAATTAATTTTTTACTGGTGATTTCTATTGCTGTATGATAGTGATAATCTGTATAATGTATTACATTTGGGTAACATGAATAAAATATTAAATGAGTTACTCGAAGATTTTGTGCTATTGCAATCGGCCCTTGATATGTGAATATGGCCGATCCACCTTCCACAAGAGATCATTTCAATTGATATTGTCGTTTGAATATTATAGATGAAAATCAATTTTTTTTATGGAATTTCAACACGCTATCTTTTGAACGGGGCCAAATTTGAAAAAATGTTTTTTTTTTACGTTAAGAATCTACGCAGTTTTCAAAGACTCACCCTGTAGATTCATTTCAAGTGTGAAGGTGACGTTGATTTTAGGTATTGATTTAACCGTGATTCAAAATATTTCTGAATACATTCCTATATGATGTTACTTCAGCATAAGGAAACTCCTTGATTTCCGTAACAGCTTAACTTTCATCACATACACCTTAAACTATTATTGCATCTTAAACAAATAGAATCATTCTTTTCCTTTTCATAAACTTTGACACACAAAATAATTACCGATCTCAATTTTGAGTTGAAGCTACAGGAGATCACTCTACTCGATTACATACTTTGTTAGGTTATGATGAAGATAAAGTAATTCTTGTTTTCGGCAGGTGTATTTGTTATTTTTGATTGGTGGAAATTTTGAGAAATCATCAAGTGGATAATGATTGCTTGGCTTGAAAAGATAGGCAATTAATCATATATTCCTCAATACTTTATATTCTATCAAAAGAAGAAATATATTGTAAAAAATTTAATATCCAAAAAAATAATTTATTTTTAATGAAATAAACCTCAGACCTCAATGCATAGTTTAAGGACCCACAGCATTCTTCATATTTTTACAACTTTAGGGGGCTTGAGTAGACCCCCCTAAAGCAATGATAAATGGTTTTTATTGAAAAAAAAATGTTAAGGTTAGGTTTTCTAATTGTGAGTTAATAGGGGTGCAGGCTGAGGTAATAAATATAAAATAAATGCTTTTTTTCTCGAAGTTTGGCGTTGAATGGGAAAGAAAAGTGAAGGAAAAAAAAATTTTTTTAAGAAAAATTTTGAAACAATTTGAAATTCGTAAACAAAAAGTGGTTTTATGAACTGAAATTCGATAAATAATGATTATCTCAGAGTTATCTTGAAAAAATAAATTTCGAAATCAAAAGTTAAAAAAAAAATTATTTTGAGTTGAATTTTTTTTTATTTTAAATCAACGAATTTCAAAAAATTGCCCTGAGTATTAATGAGAAGATTGCGAAGACATATGAAACTAATTCTGATAATCGTAAAAAAAATTTAGAGAATAAAAAGCGAGAGAAAGTGAACTGAATCCGGGACTGGAAAGTACAAACAACCATGGTTGCCTATATCCACGAAATTTCTTATCTTTCAGAATAATCAGGGCTCTTCACTAACTCAAGTTGCTTTCGCCGTGGCTATCCAAAGCAACTCGTAGAACAACTTTCGATAGCCACTGCTACCCTTTTTTGGTATTCTCTAACTAACCATTAACAACTGTTGTTATCATAACAACTTTTTGTGAAGAGAGTCATGGCAACACCGCAAAATAGTTCAAATGTCCGTTTTCTCGATTCAACCATAGACAAATGATATGGATTTGTCTGTGGAATAAGCACATACATAACCTTCAAAATCACGAAAAATGACCGTTAAAGAAAATTGGGAAAAGATTTCAATTATTTTCGAGGAATCTGTACTGTAAGTATGGAAAAAGGATGAGGTTATATAAAAGACAATTTTCGGTATTTTTAATTTAACATCTCTTATTTTAGACAGAACAGGTTAAAAAGGCAAGCAATGAAGATATCAATTTATGATGAATTTCCTGAGCGAACATAAAGTGATGACGAAAGTAAAACTATCGCCAGCTGAATCAGTAAAAGTTGGAGAACTGTGAATGCAACTCACAAAAAAGTTTAATAATATGAAGACAGCGTTAAGCCTTTGCAGCAGTGGCGCATTTACCATACAATACTCTATATTAATACCTTTGTAATTCCAAATTCATTAAAAAGTTCATTTGCACTAAAAATGTCATTCTTATTCGATTAAAACTTCTAATTGTTCACATGAATGAAAAAAAAACAATAAACAAACAGTAGCCGACAAGAGTGGTTATCGATAGCTACACCTATAAAGCAGTTGCCAGTAAACTACTAGGGATAGTCACTAGTCGTTATGCATAGTAACTTTCATAACCACTTTCTTGAATAGTGAATACCGATTTCGCGATTAGCAACTGACCTTGAAGATGACCACGATTTTCGGTGGCTATTCATAGCAACTTGAGTTAGTGAATAGCCCTGATTGTCTCAATATTTATAGATTCGCTTCTCGATATATGGTATCATGCAATACAAATTTTGATTCACCTCATGATAATGTGTGATCCGGCAGCTTTCCAGAGGATTTGACTCGTGAACCACATTCTTCGCATAATGAATGACAAACCAAAACCTCATGTTCTATGAGGAATTGACGAGGCTCTTCATTAGTCGTAATCAGACAATATACCCACAACTTTGCACAACGGGATTGGTATCTACAAATCCGCCATTTTCTTCGAACTAAATAAGACAAAAACACGATTTATTTAAGCCACCATTTGTGAGAGTAATTTTTTATATGTTTAATGTTTTTAGGCTTGAAGATGGCAAAACATGTAGCCGAAACGTCTTCGAAATAAATAAAAATTGAAAAGAAGCAAAATTTGATTTTTCTTTACACCTGCACCCATTAAATAACAAAGTAAGTATAGTTTATTTATTTATTTAAGACAATTGGAGTACAAACAGGTAAAAACCCAATACAGCCCTCACAGTTTGAAAGAGTGATATATCATATAATAATTATTATACATTATAATATACAAATTAAATTTTATTCAATAAACTAAATATTATCTATAACAAGATCTATGAATTATCTGCAGACTGAGGAACATTTTATAATTTCAACTTAAGAAATCTTTTCAGTTGATACAGTTTCACATTGAAAACATCGACGCCAAAAGACCAGGTGTTAAAAGTAGACACTATTCTACAGAGTGGAGAATTTTTGGTGACATTAATTCTGCGGAATGGCACGGAAACAATTCACGGATCTAAGTCTTCTCTCTGGTACTCTAAAATCGATGGATTCGAGAATCTTCGGCACATTAAGCATACCATTGACCAATTTGAAGAGCAGACACACATCGTTTAATCTTCTACGATTCTCCAAGCTTAAAATTCTGAGGCTCTGTTGAATATCGGTGTAATCATGATTAGTAACTCTCATTCTACTTTTATTGGCTAAGAACCTCAAGAACTTATGTTGTATACTTTCTAATCTCTGAACAGAATATTTGTACTGAGGATTCTATATGGAAGTTGCAAAATTTTACCTACTAAACACAAAAGCATAGTTCCATGTCTGATGGTAAATCCGAGTATTTAATTCGATGACTCAATAACTGCGTTTATATGCATGTCGAATATCAACCTAGAGTCCAGAAGTATACCCATATCTTTCCAAACACTCACTTGTCTTATGATCACTTGATCAATAGTGTAATTGAATACATTTCTAGTGAACGATATTTTCGAGCATTTTTCAAAATTCAGAAATAGAAAATTCTCAGAGCAATATTCATAAAACCTATTCAAATCGTTTTGAAGCCTAATGCAGTCCTCGAGACTCCTTATCCTTAAATATATTTTAAGATCATCAGCGTATATCAAGAACTTAGCATGATGAAAGCAGCGGGAGATATTTTTCAAATAAATAATAAAAAATAAGGGCCCCAGATGAGATCCCTGTGGAACACCCGATTCATTTGGAAAAATCCTGGAATTCTGTCCATTCATGCTGACAAATTGTGATCGCCTCAGAATATAAGACTGTATCACCTCAGTAAACTTCTACATATGCCCACCTCCGCGAGTCTCCGAAGTAAAATACCATGATTAATTTTGTCAAGAGCCTTATTAAAATCGGTATAAATTGCATAAACCTGAGAGTGGCATTCGAAGCTATCATGAAGATACGTAAACCATTATGGAATAATACGTTCTTCAATATGAACATAAGTGATAAAGAATTATGGAAGACTGAGTGGAACTCTTACGAAATTTTCAATAAGTATCTCGTTTCTGATCCTCCTGAAAAAATTCCTGGTTTTGATCTTCCAAGAAAAATTTGGACAGTTCTTATTCGTTTCAGAACAGGTCATAGTCGTACCAATAGCATGCTATTCAGATGGAACTCAGTTCCTAGCGCAAGTTGTGAATGTGGAGAAGCAGAAGAAACAATACCTCATCTCATCAATAGTTGTCCCATATATAAATTTCAAGATAGTTTTAGTGCTATTCATGATGTTTCCGAGTCTTTCTTGGAATGGATTATAAATTTCAAACAATATGATACGTATTTTTGTTGTTCAGTTTTTTTTCCTGCTTTTTTTTTTTTATTTCCAGATTCGATGTGGGCAACTTGAAGAAGTCTCTGTCTCCATCAAGAGAAGACCACTCTTGAAGAAAGAGTGCCCTGAAATATATTTCAGCTCATTTTTGTATTTGTTTAAAATGGCAAAAACAAAATTTTGACATCGTTTTTTCTTATTGCTGGACATAATCAAAGTAATCATACGTAACATAAAAAAAAATGGAAATCCAAAGAAATTTTTTTTTATATTTATTTCAATTCGATTTCTAATTTCTGATCTAGCAGATATTAGGAAAATCAACCTATTCTGGATACATACAGTTTTTTTTTAATACTCAATACCTCATAAGATATCTCCAGCGAAATATAGGGCAACCGTACTGGACGGATACACAATCATACATTTGTACCAAGGTGTCTTCAAAGACAAAGAAAATTTTCCACTGTTAAAATTGAAATGTATAAAAATATCCGGCACCTCTTAAAACGGCGTTAAGCAGAGGAATGCTAGATATCAGGTGTGTACTAAGTGCGAAATTATTCTGAACTGTTAATTTCAATGAAAATTTCATTTTTTTCGAAACTATTAATTTTCTGATGATGATTTTGATACAGTATTATGAAAACATCATTAAGAATCGATTGAAAGTATAAAAATTTTAATACCACTGTCGAGTCCCTAAACTGCAAATCAACCAAAAAGGTTGTATTTCATTCCGTCCCAAACGTTATTATATTGTAATCACAGACCATTAACCTTGCCCAAATAATAATTCAACAAAAGATATCCCAGTTTATCTTTGTTAACAATTATGGCTCTGAAAAATCGCTCGAAATCTGAAACTTACAAAATTCATTATAGGAACTCTTAGAATAATAATTATTGCTGATTAAATGCATTGCCTTCAGTTTTTCGGAGGTAAAACAGCATGCTTTCTTAACACTTCCAGTAACAACCGCAACAGCAGAAAGAAGTTTTTCAAAATTAAAACTAATGAAAAATTTCTTGAGAACTTCGATGGGGCGGGATCGACTACCAGACTTGTATAAATGTATTATATTTATACTCATATAGTCCAGTAAAGGAAGGGCTGAAATCACTTTTTCTCGGAAAGAGCTGCATTTTTGATATGTTGATTCTTATAACGAAAGAAACATATGGTCAAAAATGCAGGTGTTAAAATTTTCAGGAACATTGAAAAATTCTTGAAAATAGAGGAAAAAATTAGGGTTTTTCTGATATTTTCGCGAATTAGAAGGTTTAGTAAAAAAAAGTTTTAAACAAAAGTTGTAGAGCGGAAAATTCTAGTCCAAATTATGTACTTTACCGTTCTCGAAAGTATTTTGTATATTGATTATTAAGGTATTTCTCTAATGCGGCGATAACAGTGAATTCGAAATTTGGCGCCTAGTGCAAAACCGAACGAGCGGTCCTAGACATCTGAAGTTCTAGAACAGGGTAGGATTCAGCACAAGTTGTCTGGAGAGGCTAGGAATTTGTTCATAATTGCGGCTGAAAACTATTTTAGTTTTTGAATAATTAAAATTTCAATTTCAATTTCGTCGAATTACAAAATTTCCTTTTTAAAATTCATCCAATTTTTGACTTTTTTATTAGGTGTACAAATAAGTTTCCGCGGTTTTTTATAAAAAATTAGGAATTTATTGTAAAGGAAAAGTACATTACGTTTTATTCAAAGTATTTTCCATCATTTGCCACTACTTTTCCCCATCTTTCTGGCAACATTCGGATACCCCGTCGAAAAAACTCTTCATCTTTTGACGCTATCCACAAATCTACCCAATTTTTGGTGTCTTCATATGATGTGAAGCGCTGCTCAGACAGACCATGTGCCATCGACCGGAACAGATGATAATCAGAAGGGGCTAAGTCTGGTGAATACGGCGGGTGGGGTAAAACTTCCCAGTTGAGTGTTTCCAAGAATGTTTTTACCGGCGCCTCAACATGTGGACGAGCATTATCGTGTAAAAGAATAATTTTGTCTTGTCTGGAGTAGTAATGGGCGCGTTTTTCCTTAAGTGCCCGACTCAATCTCATCAATTGTGTTCGGTAGAGAGCTCCAGTAATGGTTTCGCTTGGTTTCAGCAATTCATAATACACGACACCAAGCTGATCCCACCATATACACAGCATGAGTTTTTTTCCATGAATATTCGGCTTAGCTGTCGATGTTGATGGTTCGCCGGGCTTAACCCATGACTTTCTCTTCTTTGGATTATCGTAGTGAACCCATTTTTCGTCACCAGTGACTATACGATGCAAAAAACTCTTTTTTTTATTCCTGGCAAGCAGCATTTCACTCATGCATAATCGGCGTTCAACGTCTCTCGGCTTTAGTTCATATGGAACCCAATTTCCTTGTTTTTGAATCGTTCCTAACGATTTTAAACGATGTGAAATTGCTTGTTGAGTCACTTGTAGAGTAAGTGCAAGTTCTTTTTGCGTTTAGGACGAATCTTCCTCCAATAGTGCTTCTAATTCCATGTCTTCGTACACTTTCGGCCTTCCACTGCGTTCTTTGTCTTTAACGTCAAACTCACCGTTCTTAAACTTTTGAAACCATTCCTGACAACTTCTCTCACTTAAAGCAGCTTCACCATATGCTTTTAGAAGCAATCGATGCGCCTCAGCTGCAGATTTTTTCACATTAAAGAAGTAAATCAAAAGTTCCCGCAAATGATGCTTATTCGGAATAAAACTTGACATTTTTGCACGAAAAAAATTACGTGATGCTGATACGGAATCACTAGTACTTTAAGGTTATGGTGTTGCCAGATGACTAAACTTGGGATATTACGTTTTACATCTGACAATTTCTCCATAACCTTCTGGTGGGGCCATCTTTTGACAAACCGCGGAAACTTATTTGTACACCTAATATTTTTCATATTACTTCTAGCCTCCATTGAAGAATCTATATCGCCTTCGCTAGCACATCAGATTAGAAAACCGAACATCGTTTTACCCAAACTGTCCGTTTCCAACCAACTCAACATTAATGCTTGGGTTCGATGTAATAAATGCAATACAATAACAAAACGAGTAGAGTCCAACTCTAATCATCTAATCAATGGCATCGGCAACATGGAGTATACTATACCCGTGTGCAGATAGCCGGTAAAGTTAGCCGGTAAACTTTCCGAAGACACCCGATCGCCCATAGGCGTCCGTCACGACATCAGCAATATGGAAAATGTTCAATGGAAGAATTGGAGAGTTTTACCGAACGACCGATGAACTTTTGATCGAGGACAGTTCCTACTTAGTAATTTATAACATTGCGTAGGAATATTCATGGAAAAATAATGAGAAACTATTGAGGTTTTAATTTCAAGAAGCTGTTTTTTGACCCTCAAGGGCTGTTATCGTATTTTCTTCAAAATCTGAAGGTACGGAAAAAATCTGCGTTGAAGAGAGCTTTCGATTAGGCCTAGTCTTGTTTTCTTACGTAGGGGATAACATGGTTAAAACCACCCTTATGTGGTTTTTTGAATCTCAAGGGTGTTATCGTATTTTCTTCAAATTATGGAATTGCGCAAAAAATCTGCGTTGAAAAGAGCTCTCGTTTGAGCATAGTCTTGTTTTCTTACGTAGGGGATAACAGGGTGAAAACCGCCCTTAAATGGTTTTTTTGGCTATGAAGGGTTGTTATCGTATTTTCTTCAAAATCTGAAGGTACGGAAAAAATCTGCGTTGAAAAAAGCTTTCGATTGAGCCTAGTCTTGTTTTCTTACGTAGGGGATAACAGGGTGAAAACCACCCTTAAATGGTTTTTTTGGCTATGAAGGGTTGTTATCGTACTTTCTTCAAAATATGGAACTGCGCAAAAAATCTGCGTTAAAAGGAGCTCTCGTTTGAGCCTAGTCTTGTTTTCTTACGTAGGGAATAACAGGGTGAAAACCACCATAAGTGGTTTTTTGGCTATGAAGGGTTGTTATCGTATTTTCTTCAAAATCTGAAGGTGCGGAAAAAATCTGCGTTGAAAAGAGCTTTCGATTGAGCCTAGTCTTGTTTTCTTACGTAGGGGATAACAGGGTGAAAAACACCCTTATGTGGTTTTTTGAATCTCAAGGGGTGTTATCGTATTTTCTTCAAAATATGGAACTGCGCAAAAAATCTGCCTTAAAAGGAGCTCTCGTTTGAGCCTAGTCTTGTTTTCTTACGAAGGGGATAACAGGGTGAAAACCACCAAAAGTGGTTTTTTGACTCTCAAGGGTTGTTCTCGTATTTTCTTCAAAATCTGAAGGTACGGAAAAAATCTGCGTTGAAAAAAGCATTCGATTGAGCCTAGTTTTGTTTTCTTACGTAGGGGATAACAGGGTGAAAACCAACCTATAAATGGTTTTTCTGGCCATGAAGGGTTGTTATCGTATTTTCTTCAAAATCTGAAGGTGCGAAAAAAATCTGCGTTGATGAGAGCTTTCGATTGGGCCTAGTCTTGTTTTCTTACGTAGGGGATAACAGGGTGAAAACCACCCTTAAGTGGTTTTTTGACTCTCAAGGGTTGTTATCGTATTTTCTTCACAATCTGAAGGTACCAAAAAAATCTGCATTGAAAAGAGCTTTCGATTGAGCCTAGTCTTGTTTTCTTACGTAGGGGATAACAGGGTGAAAACCACCCTTAAGTGGTTTTTTGACTCTCAAGGGTTGTTATCGTATTTTCTTCACAATCTGAAGGTACCAAAAAATCTGCGTTGAAAAGAGCTTTCGATTGAGCCTAGTCTTGTTTTCTTACGTAGGGGATAACAGGGTGAAAACCGCCCTTAAATGGTTTTTTTGGCTATGAAGGGTTGTTATCGTATTTTTTTCACAACCTGAAGGTACGGAAAAAATCTGCGTTGAAGAGAGCTTTCGATTGAGCCTAGTCTTGTTTTCTTACGTAGGGTATAACAGGGTGAAAACCACCCTTATGTGGTTTTTTGAATCTCAAGGGGTGTTATGGTATTTTCTTCAAATTATGGAATTGCTCAAAAAATCTGCGTTGAAAAGAGCTCTCGTTTGAGCCTAGTCTTGTTTTCTTACGAAGGGGATAACAGGGTGAAAACCACCCTTAAGTGGTTTTTTGACTCAAGGGTTGTTCTCGTATTTTCTTCACAATCTGAAGGTACGGAAAAAATCTGCGTTTAAAAAAGCTTTCGATTGAGCCTAGTCTTGTTTTCTTACGTAGGGGATAACAGGGTGAAAACCACCCTTAAATGGTTTTTTTGGCTATGAAGGGTTGTTATCGTATTTTCTTCAAAATCTGAAGGTGCGAAAAAATCTGCGTTGAAGAGAGCTTTCGATTGGGCCTAGTCTTGTTTTCTTACGTAGGGGATAACATGGTGAAAACCACCCTTAAATGGTTTTTTTGGCTATGAAGGGTTGTTATCGTATTTTCTTCAAAATCTGAAGGTGCGAAAAAAATCTGCGTTGAAGAGAGCTTTCGATTGGGCCTAGTCTTGTTTTCTTACGTAGGGGATAACATGGTGAAAACCACCCTTAAATGGTTTTTTTGACTCTCAAGGGTTGTTATCGTATTTTCTTCAAAATCTGAAGGTGCGGAAATCGAGTGCTGCATAATCGTCTCTCGGCTTAGACGAGATACGATTATACGAGATACTGAATAATCGTCTCTCGTATCTCGTACTCGTATAATCGTATCTCGTCTAAGCCGAGAGACGATTATGCAGCACTCGATTATATGACACATAATAGTGTACTCCATGTTGCCGATGCCATTGATTTATCGGTATTTCTACCGATTTAGGGTTGATCTACCGAAAAGTTGTGAAGATTTATCGATTTTTCAGCTTTACAGATGTCAGGTCGAAATGAAATATTTTACAGAATTCCAGATTACCTGTCTAGTGATAACGTGAAATATGAAAACTTCAGATCGTTTCGAAATTTAGATATTAGTTATTTATTAGAGAAGCATATTATAATAGTTTTGAGATTATACCATCGAACTATTGTGAAATTTGCAGATTGGCAAATATTCAGGTAATAAAAATTGAATGTTAATAATAATAATAATATCATTATTATTGAGCGTAATCACATTGAAATTAAAACGTATACGCTTCACAGCATCGAATCGTACGCTATCATGATACTAGTCCTAGTATCATGGTACGCTATATTATCATAAAACGCCATAAGTTGTTCTAACTACTAATATCATTCGATTATGAAAACCTATTAGTTACTAATTCCATAATCGATTATTAAAATTAGTAGTTCTGAAATAATCGATTATACCGATCATTCATAATCGCCCACCTCTACTTCGAACACAGTATAGGGACCAAGCAGTAGTCGCACTCCGTGGATTTTTTTACACCAAGTCTGACTCGCGCATTCCTCCCTGCGCATAACCTAAAATGTTCATTGTTTTCATCCAAGATGTCTGGAATAATGTCATTATTATTATTTTAGACATCTCAAATAATTCCTTTGTATAATTAATTCGTTCAATATATGGAAGAATATAATTTTTCTAAGATCTATTTAAAATTCAAAGAAGTAGTTGAAGAAAAAGATGCAACCTAACTTATAAATTCAGTGGAATTTCTTTGAGTCAAAATCTACCATAAACCTGCAAAGCTCATTTATTCAATAATTTATTTTCATTCAAGTAAGTATTCTGTTTCAATTATGTGTTATTTTCAAATTAATTCCAAAATGGTTAACAATTGTAGCGTATACAACTGCAAAAACAATGGTCTCAATAATCCGAAACTTTCTTATAATATATGGTGAAGAATTTGAAGAGGAGAAAGATTTCAATGAAGGAGAAAGAAACTGTAGAAATTGAGGATGAAAGTTTCATTCGATTCTGCAGGAATAATTTCAGCTCGAACGTGGCTGATTTCATGATAGCCCAAAAGAACAAATCCCCATGGCTACAGGTACTCCATCGCTTATAAACAATTTGCACCTACTATCTATTTTTTGGGACCTAAAGTTTAAGAAGTTCAAGAAAAACTTTTCCGTTGGTTTGAATGAATATATATTTTGAGCAATTTCGGTGAAAGTAAAAACTATGACAGAAAGAGCAGAGGATTGCATATTATGTGTTGATGAGATGTCTATCAAAACTCATTTTTTTATGATATATCTCTTGACCAAATAATTGGATTTCACCAATGCAATGGTGACAGATCTTTCGAACCTGCTAATTGTGCATTAGCTTTAATGTATTTTCAGTTTGTCAGTATTCGTTTTATTTATAGATTAGGTACAAATTTTCTGATGGAATTGATCTTAATGCAAATTTACCACATAGCGTAAACATTCATTCTATATATTTCTATCATATCACTTACAAAGTCTTTGTATACTTGTTATTTTGAATGTATTGATGTATACATAATTGTTGACAGAAATGCATGTAGAATTAAACTATATTTTTATGATACTGTATAGTATTTTATTCCGTTGTATATTACTATATTATATTCATTATAGAAATATGAAAAATATAATTTTATATCAGAAAACCTGTTTTTTTATTGTATTTATGAGAAGATAATTCAATATTACCTGATAACTGTATTATAAGTTTAGATTAGACTGAACGAATCTTGAGAAAAATTTTTTAAGGAAAAAAATATAAACAACTGGGAGAAATCTTCTAACAAGTAACAAATTATATGCTGTGATGTTGATTTAATCTGGAAAATTTACTACATTTAACTAATCGCATTGAACAGGATTCTTAAGTTCAAAAGAAATTTGAAGCAAGAACATTTATATGAGGCCTATTACAGAAATCAATGTTTTTTGCAACATTTCGTGTTGAGGGGGTTTGCCGATAGTTAAGAATTCCATAATCAAATTCCTCTTTTCATAAATTGTATATAGTAAAAAATAGTATCAGTTCAAACCAAATCATCAGAGAATTCATTGAAAAAATTTGTTCGAAACAATTCAATATAAAAATAGTTTTTTTCATGGACTCGAAGATAAACGTTTCAGTGAAATTATAAGTAATGAGGATTTTATATTAAACACATTCGATGCTTTCAACCAACAACTACTTATTTTTCCATATAATACCTACTTTTGAAAATTTTAAAGAGTCATTTCATTCACAATCCTAATGTACCTATGATTTTCAACACATTTCAAAAAGTTTCAGAGGCACCGGTTCTGCTGTTTCTGAGTACACTATTGAGTAAATTTAATCACAAATTACTGTTTCTTTCAAAGTGATATTAAAACCACAATAAAACAATATATCTTTTATTGAATGCGTTCTGTTAGTGAGGAAATGTGATTACATTTACAGTTACATTATGAGCGGAGTCATAATTTTATATGAATATAGAATAAACAACACTCTAAATATCACAGTGAAAACTTATTACCAGCTTATATCAAAATATTTAAGTTTTCAGATAACGCAAATAACCTTTTTAATCAATTTTACATTCGCGGACGATTAGAGGTTATGCGCAGGGAGGAATGCGCGAGTTACCTTTGGTGTAAGCGATTTCAGTTCAAAATCGACGAAGTGCGACTACTGCTTGGTCCCTATACTGTGACCATGGTCTGTGTGGGACCATCACTACTGCGCATGCGCTAAACTGAAAGGTCTAGATCAGAGCATATTGAATTTTGTGAAAATAGATTTCAATATGTCTTTGTAAGGAAGCGCCACTAACTTAAAAAGTTTAAAGTCTGTTTTGAGTTCATTCAAGATAGAATTTGTCAGAATTCTTTTGTCCTTCAATAAAATACAATGAAGAATTTTCCAATATGAGCGAATGGAGTTTTCTTTTATATTTCTGTGGTTGTCAGCAATTACTCTATGATTCTATAAACTTCTTATCTATGCTTCTAGACGTTATATACGACTGCTATATAACGTCTATGTAGTATTGATATACTGTTTATCGTTTAGTATGGTTATGTTTATGTTTTGTAAATTTTTGCTCAGTTTATCAGAATAGTATGATTATTTGGTCTTGTTCATATTAATTAATTGTTATATGTACACGGATATAATTATATCATATAATTCTCTAGTTATTATTTTACATAAAGTGGAGGGATTTTGATAAAACATTCAAAGTGAGAAGAAATATATCAAAGATGCAACCTGTACCCGGACCATCTAACAAATCGTTTCATAAAGTTCCACACGTTATGGGTTCGAGAGAAAAGGAAGCCTACTTATCAAGTTTTAATTTCCCGTTTTGTAATGAAGCAACCAAGTATGAGAAAGTGGCTAAAATTGGTCAAGGCACTTTCGGGTAGGTTATTTGTACTTATTGTAATATCTAAGGACATACTGACTAGTCAATATCATGCACATCTGCTGATGCTGATTAATTATTGATCGCATATGTTTCAAAACCTATCAAATAAGCAATTAAACGTAGGTTTAAGCTTGAGATGCTTGAGATTATTACCTTTTGTACCTACTTAACTCTATTGAATTTTCAGGGAGGTATTCAAAGCCAGGGATAAACAAAATCCCACGAAGTTTGTGGCTATGAAGAAGGTGTTGATGGAAAATGAGAAAGAAGGTGTAAGTATTTTTGATCATGTTTGAAATAAACATACTAATTCATTATCATTTTCAGTTTCCTATAACTGCTTTAAGAGAGATAAGGATTCTACAGTTACTCAAACACGATAATATTGTTCAGCTGATTGAAATATGTAGCACAAAAGCTACAGCAGCCAACAGATACCGATCAACTTTCTATCTGGTGTTTGATTTTTGTGATCATGATTTAGCAGGGTTACTATCTAATGTAAATGTGAAATTCAGCTTAGGAGAAATTAAGAAAGTCCTCCATCAGTTGTTAAATGGGCTTTTTTATATTCATAGTAATAATATTTTGCATAGAGATATGAAGGCTGCAAATATTTTAATTACAAAAAATGGTGTCCTGAAATTAGCCGACTTTGGTTTAGCTAGAGCATTCAGTCTGAAGAAAGCTGAACCCAACAGGTAAAATACCCTATTTAAATTTTAATAAAAATGGAATGTGCTGGTTTGTATTAGGGATGTTACGGAGCTTCGACTTTGACTCCGATAAGTCGTAACTTCCGATTTTTATCACACCTTCGGTTCCGAAACTTCCAAACCGGAGGTTATAATTGAAGGACGATACGATAGCGGCGTACGTCAACTGTTATAAGCAAGTTCCTACGTGTTGCGCTGGGAATCCCCCTGACTCCCGCTACGCGATCTATCGTCATCTTTTCACATAAATCAATTCCAAGCGAAAGACCGATCATTCTTGGTCATTGTTTTGGTCGTTCTAGCGGTCATTTCATTACATCTTGTGCCATAAACAATGACCGCTAGAAAGACCAGAATAATGAGTGGTCTTTCGCTTGAAATAGGCTTTAGTGTTAGTTTGATACGGACACGTTAAGGTTATAGATATTTGTTTTGAATTTTGTGGTTCGATATCAAAAAACGTGATCTTTTTCGTCTGACCCCGCCTCCGGTTCCGACTTATCATTCGGTTCTGACTCCGATAAATGGAATCCAAAAACTCCGACTCCGCATTCGGTTCCAAAGTAATTACTTCCGTTACATCCCTAGTTTGTATTCAAAGCCATCGATATGCGATGTGTTTTGAAGTCATATTAATTCATAGTGATGATTGAGATTTGTTTCTGAAACCAAAAAATATTATAAGCAAATGCTTGTTACAGTTAGCAGATGGTATTTATGTTATAAATGAATGAATTAATATAAATGATGGCATTATCGCAGGTGGCTTTGGAATTGTATTATGCTAAATAAATACAGCCAATGGATTCTATTATGCTAGTACAATTGTAATTATTTAGATTCTATATCACAGTTTAAAACCCCAATTTTTTAGGGCGAACATAAATGCGGAGTCACATGCAGGGTTGGGTAACGATAAGTAGAAAATTAAGTTTTTGTATATATGTAGATAATTGCAAAAAATGTAGAATATTATGTAGAAAATGTATCAAATTAACTTGGTGTAGGAACAGCCATTTTTTGACTTCAAAAAATTGCTTCCTGGGTATTTTTATTAAATTTCACAAGTGGTCAAACTTTAATGCAGCATGCATAGAGATTCAAGAATATACAACATTTCTAAAACAACGGCAAAAGGTGGCTTTGAATTTGTTTTCATTAACTGCTAATTACTTGCATCCTGTTTATCAGGGAAAAATGTTAGATAAAATTCAAATAAAGTTAATGACTTTTTGATAGATAATTTAGACATTCAAGGACCGAATGGTCTTCTAAATTTTAAAAAACAGTCGAAATATATTTCAATAAAATAAATGAAAAGAGCCTTACAAAAGATCGAACTTTTTAGGAGAAAAGAATATCATTAACCTTCTTTATCCAGACTGGCAATTATGCTAAATATAATTCCAGCATCTTCAGTCCAACTAGAAAAACTTTTCAAATTAGTGGTTTATTCATTTTCCAATCCGAAATCGCCTCACTGAAGAAAAATAAAAAATGTTAACTTGCGTTTATTATCACCTAAAGATGAGAGACATTAACCGATCTGAGAACTATTAAAATTTTATTGTTTAATCTGAAGACTGATATATTTTATACCTTTTAGTTTTTCGTTATTTTTATTCCTTTAATAACCTTTCAATTCTTGATTTTTGTATTGAAAACTGTTGTTTGTCTAGTCTGAGACATACTTTCTATTCAAAATAATATCAAAATTTATTTTAAAGATTTCAAACATATGAATAAGAGTAAGAGTTACTGTTACTGTTTGATTTCTTGTATCACTATGTGTGTTAGTATTTAAAATATATTCAAATGTAAAAAAAAAGATTTTTCAATGGAAAAGAAATTTTCTATGTCTGGCCATATAGAGAATTAGTAACTGTAGGAAATCAATTTTTGATCTATCTCTAATACTGTAGAATATGTAAAAATTTTTATCTACCCAACCCTGGCCTCATGCGATATTTAATCGATTGTAAAGATCCTGTATATAATTATGGTACAGTATAATTACAAATTAATGAATGGTATTTCAGATTTTTCTACCTCTGTACGGAGTTTTCTTCATAAGGCCCTTTTGGCTTTCTGTAAGTGGTAACGTTATGGTATAGACCTCCTGAACTATTATTAGGAGAAAGATATTATGGAATTGAGAGGAGGAGATGGAACAGTAAGAATTAAGTTTAATTATCTTAAAACCTAATTTTAGTTTTTTTATTTGTTTTCCTAAGTTAGAGATTACTTACACAGGAATCAGGTATAGGTACTCAATAACCCACAACTAGGATAAACTGAAAGAATATAGCTTTCAGTAAGAACATCTCAAGCTATGTCTGAATCTGAGTTGTTTAAGTTCATGATCCCGTCATAAACACGCTGTACATTTTTCATAAAAGTAGCACTTTCAGCTGCACCAGAAGGAGCTTCAGAATTTTAAATGAAAAATCCTTTTCACACTTGGAATGAGTTTTCTTTTGAATTTCACACATGTTTTTTAAACTATGTCATATGGTTACTAGGGCCAGACACAAAGACGCTTTGACAAAATGACCTCATGCTAGGTTCGCAAAAACAGTCCATAATATTCCTAATAAAATTCAAATGAGGTACCCCATAAAAATTATGCTTTGTATTGCAGACTGTCAAATGATTTAATTCCATAGGAACTGCCACAATAAAATTCCAAACTATAGTAACTTTTCCCAAACACCGGAAGGTAATATTGGGGTTAAAATTGTATATATTATACCATGGTTATTTTATCAAAAACATGAATAGTAAAATAACTTTTAATAATGTTTCAGGTTTACAAACAGAGTGGTTACATTATGGTATAGACCTCCGGAACTATTATTAGGTGAACGAAATTATGGACCTCCTATAGACTTGTGGGGAGCCGGTTGCATAATGGCTGAGATGTGGACCAGATCCCCCATCATGCAGGGTAGCACTGAGGCTCAGCAATTAACTTTTATCGCTCAACTTTGTGGATCTTTAACTCCTGAAGTTTGGCCAGGTGTAGAGAAATTAGAATTGTATAGAAAGATGGTGCTCCCACAAAATCAAAAAAGGAAGGTGAGTATTGAGCTCATTGGCATATTAACCCCTTAATGCACACTTTTGAATTGAGATTTTGGGTTGAAAAATTCGTAAAAGCACTGACTTGAGGTCAGGAGCTTTTGCTCTCTTGTTTTAAAATCATCTCTTGTACACTGGATCAATGTGATATAAATAGCTCAAATGTCCTCTCCTAAAAACCCATGTCAGTGTTTTTCTTAATTTTGGCAACACACATTATTTCATCGTAATAATTTTCTCCTAACTGAAAGTCTGACCGATATCAATTGAATATGTATCTATCAGAGCATTGAGCATTGAAATTTCTGCGGACTTTTCTACATTTCTCTTTTCTTTTAAGCAAATGAAAAAATGATGATATCTTGTGGTAGAAGGAGGCTACAATAATAAAATTTGAGAATAAAAAAAATAAATAGAATTGCAATAAGATATTTTCTCTATTTCACTGTCGTAATGAGTTCATTACAGTACTAAAAACAGTGCTGTAATGAACTCATTACAGCATTGTTTTTAGTTATATTTTTCGTTTTGTGGTTGACAACACTGACATCCTATCCTTTTGAATGTCAACATGCGACCATTGCATGTCAATTGTCAATATTAAACCATGTAGAGATTTGAATGCACTATTCAAATTCTATAATCTGTCAATTTTCGTATCAGTCACACCAAC
Organism: Micraspis discolor; assembly: GCA_030674115.1. Taxonomy (NCBI): domain Eukaryota; kingdom Metazoa; phylum Arthropoda; class Insecta; order Coleoptera; family Coccinellidae; genus Micraspis; species Micraspis discolor. The sequence goes on from JARTUT010001740.1 coordinate 11,130,393, forward strand.
TGCGAAAATAAAATACAAAAGGCACTAGGAGGTATAATCTGAACTTTTCTTTGAATTCCAATAAATTTCTCACAATTCTTGACTGGGATACAGCAAATATCGTATAATACTCGTTGCAGAAGGCAATTCCAACACTCAATTGTTCAAAAATTCGCTCCTTCATCGCTCGTTTTCGAATTTCTCATTCTTGTTGGAATAGGTGCCAACTTGTTCTAGAATATACTATTTCATATATTGTTGACAAAAATTTTGTTCTTTGCCAAAAAAAATCCATAAAAAATTTTATCATTATGTTGTTGATAAAAATTACATTACATATAACTACATTAACTGATTTGCAGGTGTTTTGGAAAAAACTTTCTCTTGAAATTTTCAATAAATTGTGTATCCTCCTCTTCATCATTTCCTTGACATAAATCCCAATGATTCAAAGAATGTTGAGTTTTGCCCAAATTATGACATTGATGCAATTTAGCTAATATAATTGATGGATTAATATTAACATACATAACATACATTTTTATGCTTCCCTGTTATTCACCTCTTACTGAGCGAAAGAAAGGAGAAGAACAAATTAAATTAGTCTATGAGATGGTACGCGCTACGCACCCCTCTTATTTAAAAACATTAATTTTCTTTATTTTTGAACAGGTTAGAGATCGTCTAAAGCCCTATCTGAAAGATCCGTACGCTATTGATCTTCTAGATAGCCTTTTAATGCTTGATCCAAGCAAGAGACTTGACGCAGACACAGCTTTAAACCATGATTTTTTCTGGACTGACCCTATGCCTTGTGATCTTGGAAAAATGCTGGCTAATCACTCTCAAAGTATGTTCGAGTTTTTAGCTTCACAAAGAAGAGCCAATCAAAAAAATAGGCATCATGCATTGCCTAAACCCTCCACATCATCTGTTCAAGACGGGGGTTACAGAGATAGAGTTTTTAAAAAAAAATTGTATATATTTTTGTAATTTAATATCTGTGATTCAATATCTGTGATAAGTAGAAATAATGTAATTTTAAGTACTCTATGAATCAATAATAAATATAAATAGAAAAAAATTGTTTTTATTGTGAAACATACCCTATAAGGATGGCTATTGATTAGTTGATCAAGCGGAACATTGATGTTTCAATTAAATAATCGTTATTTTTTATTACCCATTGATAATATAAATGTTACATATCAAACACTTATTCAGCAGCTACTTAGAGCAGTAACATGCAGAAGATTTTTGTCACTAGTGAACCTTATGTACCCAACCTCCCCATAACTTGGAATTGTGTGCTATTTAAGCTGATTAAGCAAATTTAAGCTGATCCTAAAGTAATATTGAAAAAGTGAACCAAATGATGAAGATATTCAAAATGTAAAAACTGATACAAAAAATAACATTATTATTATCATGAAAGTTTCATATATAAGGGTATTTCAAGCGAATAACCCAGAGTAACCAGGTTATTATTTTGGTCCATTTAGCAGTTATTGCTGGTTCTTGGTTATTCCTTCAAAATCAAAATCCAGAAAGAATAACCAGAAATTATCGCTTGAATGCTCGGGTTTGGTTATCCGTGCTGTCATTCTTTTGATTCGCGTTTATTTATGCTCATAGGTTATCTGAGCATTTATCTGATTCAGATAAAAAAGGCCCATTCCCGAAGCTTATTATAAACAAAAAGACATTTTTATAAGCAATTTTTTATTAGCCAATACATCCTTATAATGGAATTACTGAAACTACAATAAATTTAACAAGGAATAAATACCAAATTAGACTCATATAATATCTATACATGTAAAAAAATGATCATAAAAAAAATTATTTTTTGAGTAACTAGGAATGAAGAAAATGACAAGAAATGATTAAAATGAAAAATATCAATATTAACAGCTAGTAAAAGGAAGAAAATCAAGTCAAAGAGGAATGTTTTAATTTTAAAGTCAATGACAAATTTTTTTCCAGAGTTAGAAATTAAATCTATTTTTGCATTATTTCAAGATTATACTTGATGAAAATTTGAAACAAACACAAAAAGGCAACGAAAGAACTTCTTAATCTCTTAACCTTAGGAACGGCAATGACAAATCTCATGATAGTTTTAACAAACAATATTTTGAATTTGTATATTTCAGTTTATTCCAATTAAAAAAAAAGAGTTATTTGGTCACTTCTACTGGTTCTTCTTTCAATTCAATGATCTACCTTAAAATTTCTCCTCATTGCTACCATATTGTGCATTCTCAGAACATCAGAACACCCAAACTATTGATACGATGCTTTGCAGATACTCTCAGTATTGCACACATAACATAAATTTGAAGCAACCTGAAAATTTATCTTTTCATAGTTTCATTAACAGAATTCTCAATGGATTTTTATTGATTTCTTGTGGCTATAATTTTCAGGTTCTTCTTGTAATTTTCAAATCATTATCAATCTAGATTGCTTCACACAAATGACATTTGCTCTTTGAACCTTTTATTTCTTCTCTTACAGAGTTATCCCGAAATTTGAAATAGAATTTAATATTATCTTTATAACAAATTCAATAAGAATAGATGGTTTTTCTATGTTACTTCAACGTACTTTCAGTTGATGACTGGTTAAGTTTCTCACTGCATTCAATGTTTGCAGCTGCTGATAAAATTTTTGATTACTGCAGCTAACAAAATACACAAGGAATTCTGTTTTTCTCTAATGAAAAGCAAACCTAATCTGTACATTCTACAATGCTTCTAATGGTTTCCAAATAATTTTTTTACCTAGGTGATTTATAGAAATGAAATTTTTCTCCATTGAATGTACAGTTTCTGCTTCCAATTTTATTTTTGAGTTTTCCTAAAATTTAAATTGTGATCAAATACCTAGAGCCCTCAAAGTTAAAATTCAAGAAAATCATTGGATTTATAAGTTTCATTTCAACGCACCTTCAGTTGACAGACCAGTTGTATTACTAATCTGTAATTTACAATTTCCACATGATTTTCAGCAACATTATTCAGAAGCACATGATTATATTAGATCCTGAGTATTTCCTTCTTTCAACAACTGTATTTCATAATTGCTCTGGTTTTTATTATATCGAAAAACTCTATATTCTTCTTATTTGATATCAGGGGTATTGTCCCATTTTTGATGAGTTCTTTCAATCTAAACGACACAACTTTTCACCCACGTTCTTTAAGTTTTCTTTTGAATCTGTGAATTTAGGAAGAGCGTATTATTTTTAATTTGATCCTAAATTGCCTTAGTTCCTACCTGGAGTTGAACTTCCATTTCGTTAAATCGAATTCGTGTTGCTACTTATAAAGTTTGGATTATGAATTATCTCTGTGAAATATTCAAAAGTCTTTCGGTTCTACCAAGATCAGTTTTTCAACTTCCAAATAATTCAAAGTCCTTGCTATTGTTTACTATTTTCATGTTTATACACATCTAACCCTACTTGCTCTAATAACCAGAATCGTAACCCTGCTCTCGAGCAGGGTTACGATTTTGGTTATTCTTGACATTTCTCGATCAAATTGAAGTTAACTCATGACGTCACGGATCTATAACCCAAGCCGCTTGAATGCAAAAGGATTTACCACAACAGACCAAAGATAACCGGTTACTCTTGGTTATTCGCTTGAAATACCTTATAGTAAGTACTCTAATGTGAATAAAATATTTTAATTACAATATATCAAGGAGACCGAAACACTCAACCTAAGGCATCCCAATAATTATCATGTTGTTATCATAGCATATTAGAAGCGAACCACCAATCATTTTTTAGTCCTTCTAGAGGTTATTGCTTATTACACAAGATGCAATGAAATGACCGCTACATCAGTCCTACACTTGGAATTAATTCATATGAGTTCAGTAGAGCTATGAAACTTCAATATTACAATTACTATTGCCATTTAGTTTTGCCATGAAGTTCCGATTGATAAACTTTTGAACCGAATGAATTTTCTTTCAAAAGCAGTTTTGTACGCGAAAATCACAAGGCCAGTACTAGGATGTAGTTGTCTGGATGTACAGCTTCCAGCAAGAAGGCCTTCCCCCAAGTTGTCTGGTCACGATTTTCTTAATCACTCTAAATCAAAGTTAAAACTTGTTTTATTTCTCTTCAGCATCGAAAATGTCCCTTATGTATGACTGAAATGAAAAATGGTACGCAATTCCTCCAAATAAAAGTTAGAAACTCTCCCAGTTCTGTTTATGACATACTTGGCAACTTTGAAGCTACTTTCCAAGTATTTGAACTAATTTTGCACCATGTGCGAATTGAATGAGAAGCCCAAGCTGGATATATTTACTAATATTTCCAAAAACTTCCTTGCTTTTTTTTGAATTGGTAAACCTGCCGAATACACATGTAACCTAAAAATGTAATCTGACGCATGCGCAGTTCTGTATCACTTACGATTTTGTTGCCAGATTGTGCATACATCGGATCTCCAGAATCCGTAGAATTTTGAATTAATGTTTGCGTTTCGTAAATCAATAGTTACAGATGTATTATGGTTTTTCAAATAAAAATTTTGATTATTCGGCATAAAATATATATTACACAATATTTACAATAATACATCGTGAGGTTTATGATTAAGTTATATAAAAGATAAAACATTGTCATAGTGGTTTGACGCATTTGAAATTTTTACCGAGTCAAATGTGTCTTTTTTTCGAATGAATTTATGACCACCGCTGTACCTTTTTCAACTTTTACAAAATCAATTTATAGAGGTTGTTTTCAGTTTGATAGTTTTTTTGCAAGTACTATTGCCAATTGTTTTTTTACTTAATTCCGTATTTTGTACTTCAGCTTACCTTCAATTCAAAGTTTTCATATTTACCAAAAACAAATCTTTTTTATTTAGAAAGATATATATTTTGATTGAATTAATTTCATGAATCCAAACAAAATTACATATTCATTTCAAAATCTATTTAATGATACTATAATACAATTCAATGAAAATATGAATGTAAATTAACTTCAGATGTCAAGGACAAATTCTTTGACATTCTTGAAATGAACGAAAAATATTTCGATCTGGCAACGCAGCCACCAATTTGACGTAACGTTTAAAACATCTCACTTGTTACTTGTGTTATTGGTATGTATGTTTACTAACAAAAAACTGTATATCCTTTGAATTTAACGTGAGCAGCATAGACTACCTAGTGAGCAGATCAGAACGTACCAGGAGCGCTCCCGGGGCGCTTTATTTGGTGACCGGAAAGCAGCTAGCACTCTCTGTCAGCTAGTGTATTAAAATTTCGCCGCCATGGCGCTGACGTCGTTCCTGGATTATCAGAATCATATCAAAAACAATTGTCAATAAATTAATTGGTCTTGTTCGTCAAAAATTTGTTTTTATGTGTACACTAATTCAGTTGTTATTAATGTTATATTCTAATATTTTCTTTTACGACTATTGTTATTATTTTACATCAGGTAGAGGGACTTTGATTAAACTTTCCAAGAAATACATCAAAGATGCAACCTATACCAACAGCACCTGTCCGACCCACATTTCATCATGGTCCGCACGTACACGTTATGAGTCTGAGGGAAAAGGAAGAATATATATCTAATTTCAACTTTTCATTTTGTGACGAGTCGACCAAGTATGAAAAAGTAGCTAAAATTGGACAAGGTACCTTTGGGTAGGTTATTTGTCCTTTTCGTAAAATATCTAAGGACAATTTTACTGATTTCAATATTATTCATTATCTTCCCAATTCATTTTTATCGCATATGTTGCAATACCCATAAAAATTTTCCTTACAATACCAATTAAACATAGACGTGCATTTCTCTTATTAGTTGGTTCATGTTTTATCAATGTAAACTTTTGTGCAAGATCCAATCTCAACATTCATTGATCTACAAAGGAGGGTCTATCAAGCAACGATTGCTTTAGAGTTAATGTTTAAAACATTCCTACCTCAAATGAAAACATTCTTGAACTCTTGTACCTATAGTTCTGAGGAATCAAAAGTTCGATTAGTGATTTTTGCACTTATAAATGGGTATAATGCTTTAATTTGTGCTTGAGATTGTTACGTTTTTAGATTACTTAACTATATTGAATTTTCAGGGAGGTATTCAAAGCAAGGGATAAACAAAACCCCAAAAGATTTGTGGCTATGAAGAAGGTGTTGATGGATAATGAGAAAGAAGGTGTAAGTATTTTCTATCGTGTTAAAATGTACTTATTTAATTTATTTTTATTTGCAGTTTCCTATAACTGCTTTAAGAGAAATCAGAATTCTTCAATTACTCAAACACGAGAATGTTGTTCATCTAATTGAAATATGTAGAACAAAAGCTACATCAGCTAACAGATATCGTTCAACTTTTTATCTGGTGTTTGATTTTTGTGAACATGATTTAGCAGGGTTACTATCTAATGTAAATGTGAAATTCAGCTTAGGAGAAATCAAGAAAGTTATGCAACAGTTGTTAAATGGACTTTATTATATTCATAGTAATAAGATTTTGCATAGAGATATGAAGGCTGCAAATGTATTAATAACAAAAAATGGTGTTCTAAAATTAGCTGACTTTGGTTTAGCAAGAGCGTTCAGTATTAACAAAAATGGACCAAACAGGTAAAGTACCTATTTTATTAAATCAAAGTTGTTGTAGTAAAAGGGCATTATTTTGAGTATGTTCAGCAGTCTGGCTTTCCATATATGTGATATCTATATATATCTGTTAAAATTAGTTAACAAAATTTTCAGATTGCAGCAGCGTAAGTGGCTTCGTAATATTTTTATTTTGCTGTTTCCTATGCTAAATCAACATTATTTGAAAATGACCACTTGCAAAACCGATCATAGCATCCATGCTATTCCTAATATAAATCAAATGGGATTTTTTTAAAAAAATTATGCCTGTAGAATTATTATTTGAGCAAAGCCATAATCTCTTGTTCTTATCAATTTCTCGAAAGACTTTTAGGCATTTTTTTTCAACACGAATTTGTAATGCCATGGGTTCCCCCACTGTCTCTTATTTGATCTGATTTATATTAGGTGTACAAATAAGTTTCCGCGGTTTGTCAAAAGATGGCCCCACCAGAAGGTTATGGAGAAATTGTCAGATGTAAAACGTAATATCCCAAGTTTAGTCATCTGGCAACACCATAACCTTAAAGTACTAGTGATTCCGTATCAGCATCACGTAAATTTTTTCGTGCAAAAATGTCAAGTTTTATTCCGAATAAGCATCATTTGCGGGAACTTTTGATTCACTTCTTTAATGTGAAAAAATCTGCAGCTGAGGCGCATCGATTGCTTCTAGAAGCATATGGTGAAGCTGCTTTAAGTGAGAGAAGTTGTCAGGAATGGTTTCAAAAGTTTAAGAACGGTGAGTTTGACGTTAAAGACAAAGAACGCAGTGGAAGGCCGAAAGTGTACGAAGACATGGAATTAGAAGCACATGGAGGAAGATTCGTCCCAAACGCAAAAAGAACTTGCACTTACTCTACAAGTGACTCAACAAGCAATTTCACATCGTTTAAAATCGTTAGGAATGATTCAAAAACAAGGAAATTGGGTTCCATATGAACTAAAGCCGAGAGACGTTGAACGCCGATTATGCATGAGTGAAATGCTGCTTGCCAGGAATAAAAAGAGTTTTTGCATCGTATAGTCACTGGTGACGAAAAATGGATTCACTACGATAATCCAAAGAAGAGAAAGTCATGGGTTAAGCCCGGCGAACCATCAACATCGACAGCTAAGCCGAATATTCATGGAAAAAACTCATGCTGTGTATTTGGTGGGATCAGCTTGGTGTCGTGTATTATGAATTGCTGAAACCAAGCGAAACTATTACTGGAGCTCTCTACCGAACACAATTGATGAGATTGAGTCGGGCACTTAAGGAAAAACGCGCCCATTACTACTCCAGACACGACAAAATTATTCTTTTACACGATAATGCTCGTCCACATGTTGCGGCGCCGGTAAAAACATACTTGGAAACACTCAACTGGGAAGTTTTACCCCACCCGCCGTATTCACCAGACTTAGCCCCTTCTGATTATCATCTGTTCCGGTCGATGGCACATGGTCTGTCTGAGCAGCGCTTCACATCATATGAAGACACCAAAAATTGGGTAGATTTGTGGATAGCGTCAAAAGATGAAGAGTAGTGAGTAGTGGCAAATGATGGAAAATACTTTGAATAAAACATAATGTACTTTTCCTTTACAATAAATTCCTAATTTTTTATAAAAAACCGCGGAAACTTATTTGTACACCTAATATATGGAGAATTTTGAGCAAAAAGCTCTCAACTAATATATACTGAAACCCAAATTATGGAAAAGATATGTGGAAGATCCTTTCATCATTTTGCAACATGGAATAAACACTTTAGATGAATTCCTTCATCTTAAGATTCAAAAAGAATCTATTGAATTCACAAAGAAATTGAGAAAGATAAACAACTTTCATTGTTAAATGTACTTGTTCATAAACAAAATGGAATACCAGTGTATACAAAAATCAACAAACACAGGTTAAAATCTACAATTTAATTCTAACCCTTAACTAAATACCAAATTGGGATATGCTCTATCCAACAGGTTAAAAATGAGGGCATAGTTAATATCACAAAAATCGGAAATGATGGATATCCCAAAAGGATATGGGAAAGAGCGAAACAAATAAACACCAGCAGAAATGAACAAACCGTAAAAAGCCTCATTCCTTATGCGAATGATTTATCAAAAAAAATTAGAAGAATTGGAAATGAATATGACATAACAACTGCATATAAGACATAAGATACCATCTGGGCTAATCTACAAAAGTTAAACCTGATAATGAAAATCAAAGAATGAAGAATTGCATATATGAGATACCTACAAATGTGAAATAATCGGAGAAACAAAATGCCTCTTGAATGTGAGGATATCGAGAAGCTTTCTGAACTGTTAGACACCGATATATCCAAGTTGGTTCAACATGCTTTGGATGAAAATCATCTGCTAAAATAGAAGAAAAGTTCACAAGAAAAAAATCAAAGAAGCAGTATTTATGAATATCGCTTTTAAGTACAAACTTGATCTAGTTCTCAGAGTTCTGTGAATTTGACACTTATAAATGAAAACTGAAAAATTTTCTAATATTGTCAGCTTCTTTAAAAGCTAAATTTTTGCCCAAATATTAATTTCACACGAGTTCCATAATATAATAATATATATTGAATGATTGTCAAATGATCAATTAAAATGAACTCATGAATAGAAAATGAACTCTAAATCATGTTTCAGGTTTACAAACAGGGTGGTTACCTTATGGTATAGACCTCCTGAACTACTATTAGGTGAAAGAAATTATGGACCTCCTGTAGACCTTTGGGGAGCTGGTTGCATAATGGCTGAGATGTGGACAAGATCCCCCATCATGCAGGGAAGCAGTGAGATCCAGCAATTAACCTTGATCTGTCAACTGTGTGGATCTTTAACTTCTGAAGTTTGGCCAGGCGTGGAAAATTTAGAATTGTACAAAAGGATGGAGCTCCCACCAGGCCAAAAAAGAAAGGTGAGTTGTGAGCACATTTGATGGTGAAAATTTTTTTATATTGATTTTTTGAAACCAGGGATTTTATACTTTGAGATTGTGCAACGATAGTATTGCAGTCTTCCGTTACAAAATCACAAGCTTTAAGAAACTCAGCATAAATATTTTTTATGTAAAAATCTTAATCTTATTTCTTAAATAGTGATCGAAAATACTGCCATTTGCCATTCCTACTACTACTGATTTTTTAATATTTTAGGAAACCTTGTACATTTTTCAATACTCCCTGTTTTTTCGCCTCTGTACTGAACGAAAAAAAGGAAAATGAAAAATTCTGTCTGTGAGATATTATGTGCTCTACACTCCTCTTATTCAAAACATTGTTAATGTGTTTTTTTTCAACAGGTTAGAGAACGTCTAAAGCCCTATCTGAAAGATCCGTACGCCATTGATCTTCTAGATAAGCTTCTAGTGCTTGATCCAAGTAAGAGAGCTGACTCGGACACAGCTTTAAACCACGACTTTTTCTGGACTGACCCAATGCCGTGTGAACTTGGAAATATGCTAGCAAATCACACTCAAAGCATGTTTGAGTTTTTAGCTCCACAAAGGAGAGTAACCCAACAAACTAGACATCATGCATTGCCTAGGCCTACTGCATCCTCAATTCAAGATGGGGGTTACCAAGATAGGGTTTTTTATTTTTTTTTGTATATATTCTGTAACAATAGGAACTATTAATATTTTAATGCATATATATAATGTTAAGTACCTATATGATGCAATAAATATTGAGAGAAAAATTTGTTTTAATTCCGAAATATTCCTTATTGGGATGGGTATCACTGACTGATCGATTAATCGCAAAATAAATATTTCGATAAAATAGTCTAACTTTTATCAATTTATATTCTCGATGACTGGTTAATAGTATTATCTATGCTTTTGCGTGTAAAAAAAACGGCTTGCTTTTGTTTTCCACAATTAGCTGTAATTTTCTAATATTGAGCCAAAAATGACTGACAGCTCCGGACATTTTGCACAAACTTTTGTTCAATTACGTCCTCTATCTTATGAGGTATAAAGTATTGAAAAAAATTCTTTTGGGAATTTAAAATAATTTTTCTACCTTGTTAATTTCTGTTGAACTTCGCGAACCTATTTCTTGTAATCTTATTCAAATATTTTCCAAGTTACAGCTTGATCCGATAAATATTATAGGAGTTATAGAGGAAACAAGATTTCAGATGCTCATAACTCCTTAATCACTGCACGGATTGGGCCCAATAACTAAGTTGACCGAGATATTTGAACAGTTAACCTCATCATCCTTTGGATGGTAAATATGGCTGGCTGGCTGGATGGACATACTCAGTTTTCACCCTGTATTCTTCATCAGGAAGCAAACCCAATCGACTGAGACCATTTTCGCCGTATATTCGAAATTACAGATATTTGGGCAAAACGATAGTAAGCTGTTCTACTATAACAAAGGTACAAAAAGCAAAGCAATCATTTCTTCCTTTCTGGTAAATTCTTGTTCGGTATTATGTTCATATACTAGAGAATTTGTTATGTTCTTAGAAAACAAATCTAAATTTTACAAATAACCCAGAATTTTTTCCGCGAAAGAAAAATGAATATACATTTTGAGTTTTTCGAAACATTTCAAAGTAATGTTTCAGAATCATATCGCAAACCAGTGCCGGATTAACCTTTAGGCAGAGTAGGCGACTGCCTAGGGGCCCCGCGTCAGCTGGGGGCCCCGCACCAGCAAGGGGTCCCACATAAGTTAAGGGCCCTAACAGATTTTTGGAATTACATTTTCAACAATAAATAAAATATTCATTGCAATGTAATATGTCTGGTTGTTACAATGGTCTACAGGCTCATATTAAAATAATAAATAATCTCGCTCATTATGTTCCATGTGCAGCGCACTCACTGAATTTGGTTGGAGTACGTGCTGTGGAGAGCTACATTAGAGCAATTTCATTTTTGGAATTTGTACAGGCACTACATAACTTTTTTCGGCGTCAACTCATCCCTGGTCAGTTATGCTGAAACATATTGGAAAGGGTCTAGTGGTGAAGAAAGTGTCTGACACAAGGTGGTGCGCAAGAGCGGATGCAACTAAGGGTTTGTCAGAAGGTTATAAAAATTTTCAGAAAGCTTTGCAATCTATTGTTGATGATAAGACTCAACCAGCACAAACGATTCACGAGGCTCGATGTCTAATAAAGTGTTCTGATAGAAAGGAACATGCAGTAATGGCAGTATTTTGGGCTACCATATTGGATAGAATCAATGGTGTCAGTATGTCTCTACAAAAACCTAGCATTGAGCTTCGAACTGCAATTGGTCTCTTAAAATCCCTCTTGGATTTTTTGCAATCACAAAGAGAATTATTTGATGATTATGAGATGAAGGCAAATGACACCGATACCGAATATAGTGATGAAAATCAGCGTTTTCGAGAAAGAAAGAGGCATCAGGATGAAGGATCAGCAGAAGAAATTGGGAACAGTGGAAAAAATAAGTTTAAGTTGGAAACATATTTACCTGTAGTAGATATGCTTTATTCAGAATTGATGCGTCGAATAGAATCTTATAGAGATATTGATTCTCTGTTCGGATTTCTTACAGATTTCTTGAAAAGAACCGACGAAGAAATCAAAAGTGCTTCTAAAAAATTCAGGGAATACTATTCCGATGACATTGAGCCCGAGCTTAAGAACGAGATGGTGCAATTCAAATATTTCGTATTGCAAGTAAACGATGCTAGGAGTACGGGAAACGATAAAATTATGCCTGCCGAAGAATCATACAAATTAATTTTTGATAATATGGTTCAATCAACTTTCCCTAACGTAATGATAGCATTACAAATATATAGGAGTTTGATGATATCAAATACAACAGGGGAACGGAACTTCTCAAAATTAAAATTAATACAAAATTGTATTCGTTCATCAATGACTCAGAAGCGTTTGAATTCTTTATCGATAATGGAGATCGAAATTGATATATTGGAAAAGATCAGTTTTCAAGATGTGGTGAATGATTTTATATCCTAAAAAGTTAGAAGAGTTGATTTCAAAATTGATCATAAATCATAATGAATGAAACAATTACCTATCTCCTTATTCATTTTTTTTGCATTTAATAACATAAAAGTTAAAGTGAAAACGCCAAAGTGGAAACTATATTCTCTTGATTAAAGTTGAAATTAGATAGTGCTGTCTTTTTTTCTTTACTGTATGTCTGTATCCATATTACATCATACACACTACACGAATAAAAACCTTAATCATATCTTATAATATCCATTGAAAACTTTTCTGATAGTCGAAACATAAAATTTATGTGAGTAAGAAATCAGAGAATCAGCGATATGATAATACTGATGTATACAGGTGTCCCACCGGGAATGCCCATCAGAAATTTATGGATAAAACATTACTTCGAATACTTCCAAATTTTGTGTGAAGATATGAGTCGATAAGACCTTCATTCATGATACCTACCTATATTTTTAAATTTCAGTGACTTCTAGTTGCACCGGAAATGGTATCAAATTTCTTATTTATAATGGAACACCCTGTATATTACGACTTTTTCGGATATATCTTGGAATTCCACATTCATGTTATGTATCATTCCCTAACGGCATCTTCAACCGTTTTCGAGTTATTCACTGTTTTATTATGCTCGTAGCTAACAGTTATTCCTGAATATCTTGAAAATGGTGCATTTTAGATATAGAGAATTCTTATAATATTCCACTTATTTTTTCCTTGCAAATCCTTATTTGAATGAAAAAACTACTGTTTCCATTTGAAAAAATTGCAAATTCTAATGAGCACTCCCGGTGGGATACCCTGTATATAATGTATGTATGTTACTCCTATCCACTAATCAACTTGATAAAATGTGAGGATGGTTGAAAAGGGGCCCCGAAAATTGCACTGCCTAGGGGCCCCCCACATGGTTAATCCGGCCCTGTCGCAAACGTTTGAATATAAGGTTTGTTCACGTGGCAGTTCCCAGTTGTTCTGGGGTCACAGAGAATCAGGTTCTGTAACTCTTGGAATCACCGCAAGTTGTTCTATGACACGAACGGGTAAGTACAGGTGGGAACAGATCATTTCAAAACGATTTCGTTAAGTGCATAGATAAGTGAAAGTAGGGTTATGTTGTACATCATGGATAGTGTTGTTAATACGGTGGAAATACGTTAGAAATTACAAATATTAAAATTGAACAATTTTTTTTTGCAATAAATAAATGGAAATATTTCAATATCTCAACTAATCGTAAAGAAATGACGACTGTACATACGCATGCAGTAGGCGTAAACCTTCTGAAATTCCATTCCAATTAATTCCAAATTTTAGCGAGGGACCTGAACTGATCTTAAGTGAAAGGCGGGAGGAGCTTTAGATCGTTTCCATTTGAAGATTTAGTGTGAAAAACTCTTTCCTGGGGGGAGGGAGTTAATTCCCCCAGTATTAACCCCCCCCCTCCGTAAATACTCCCCTGTGCTAAATATGCTGAGTGTTCTCTAGAAAGGGTTCCCTCATTATGGTGTAAAAAAAAACCTATTGATTGAATTATTGTTATATATATATTATAGTATTGTTATTTCTATTTATAAAATTAAAAAATCATATAGATACACACTCAAATATTTATCTAAAATAGTTTCACTCTTCTCGCCGCCCCCCTTGTGCCTGGCCCGCCTTGCACGCCCGCTTACGGCGGGCCTGTTCACAGCGTTCAATGATAATGCTGTTCTATTTTCACTTTTTTTAAGATGAGAAGCGTTACATGATTTCTGTGTGTGCTCATTTCTAAATTCAGAGGCGGTCTTTATCCTTTCCTCTTCCAGCTCTGCTTCAGTCCTATAACGGATTTTGATTATTGCAAAATTCAATGTTCTTTATATAATACTCACCCCTGTTCAATAGTTGCTCTGTTGAACAAATCTTCTTGAGTACTTTCACCTTCTCTACTCAAGAGTCTGGTGTAATATGGTGCTGCTTACCATACACCATGGTACTAGTCCTAGTACCATGCCATACACCTCAAGTACCTTTCTATAAAATATAAATAGGTTAAAAAATATTTATTTGAGAGATCATTATATCATATTTTTCGTTGAGAATTGATTTTCTCTGGTCGCCTGTCGATCTAGGACCTGTATTTTGAAAATATTTCTTCATTCTTTTTTGTATTGTTTTGTCGTGGTTTTTCACTTGGTCCTCAATAATTTAGTGATAAGGAGCTGATCTTATGTCATCACAAGTTTGAGAAAACATTTTGTTTTAGGTACGGAACCTTTTGCCTACAAGAGGTTTGTATTGCTCATTAAGATCTAGATATAGAAGGTCTGTGGTTGAATTCCATTCGAAATCTTTATTTGCCTCTTCTATATCTGTATTCTGGCTTTTTCGGGGGATGTGTAGAACATACATAGCACCGTTAATCTCCAATGGTGTGTACTCATTTGCAAAATCAAATGTCGCAATATTTATTGCACCCAGTGGGACACCATCTAGGACAATTCGAAGAGTTTGTTAATAACCACCGTGCACCCTTTTAACTAATTAACATCACAAATATTCGAAAAGATAAATATGAATGTTGAAAATGTTGAGTGGTTAAGAAATGAAGATACTACAATCACGAAATAACTAAAATAAATATATATAAATAATATAAAATAATTATCTTACATACTTTGATCAACAACTGTGCCATTATTTTATTCATCTCTTGCAAATGATCCTTCCTCTTCTTTGAGATAAAAAATTTTGAGATACCATTACAACCAATTGATTAAAAATTTATACTCACACAACATCAAATATACTCAAAAGCAGCTATGCGAATAGCCTAGTCAGCAAATATATAACTTAATTGCCAATTAGAACCACTGACCGTCCCAGAAGAACGGGTGGGAAAAAATTACAGTTCCGAACTGCCACGCGAACAAACCTATAACGTCGCTTTGCATTATCATAACGAACGATTCTTGATACTGATTGGTTGGCGGTATAGACTCATTTGGGCATAGACATTTCCGTTACTGTTGGATTAGTGGCGCCACCGAAGTCACGTGTTATTAGTTGACGAGGAATTTTTGATGATGGAACTAGTCTAGAAGTTTTATTTGATATCCACCATCTCTTAGTCTTCTTTTTACCAAGGTTTCGACAGACATCTGTCGTTTTCAAGGTGAAAAATTAGCTACTGTATTTGAAAATGTTTCAATTTTCATTTAGTGTCCAGATTGGCTGGACTAGATCAAATTTCAAATTATAAACCACAGATAAGTACAAATTTGATATGGTAATTTTCAAATAATGTCAACTTTTTGAAGGCTAATTTTTTTCTTAAAAACGATAGATGACGTCTGTCAAAACGTTGGTTGCAAGAAAAATAAGAGATTGTGGTTTTTACCGAAATGGACGGGGGAGAGATGTTTAATTAACCCCATTACCGTCATGTAGCGACTTCAATGTTTACGTTATAGTTGATTCTATTGGTAGGTTTAAAATTAGAAAATTTTTTGTACTGTGCAATAATATCTACCTTTCTGGTCAATTTTTGTTCGAATGTTGTGTTTAATAGCTAACTAAGCTTCGCATCTAGGAAGCAACGAGCCTTGGAGCTATGCTTTTGGCCAAAAAAAGAAAATGACTAAATATCAGATATTTGGAAATCTAGATATATAATATTTAATAATAATATGCAATTACAATTATACAGCGTAAGCAAATCACATTATGCTGGGTTATTTCCAAAACATGGTACTAAAAACAATGAGAATATAACAGAGTTATACATAAAACACTACATATAAAGAAAATATTTCGAAATAGTTACAAACCGTAATTCGTTATTCGTGATACCAATAGAAAATATTTTAGTCAAATGATATTAGAAATCTATGAAAATCGTCCTGTTGCAGAAAAAATTTTGGTAACTCATTTTCGTTTGAAGCAAGGGCATATTTTGGATAAGAAAATGCGCCAGAAATCTCTTCTTTTTCTATCGTATTTTTCTGACGATTTGGATAACTCCGTATCATTTATTTGATGTCTACTCATAAATTCTTGGCTTGGATGCACTCTTCTTATGATTGAAGCCTGACTTTTTTGTCTTTGATGTCTTCTTGTTGGACTAAGAGTAAGCTCTCTGTTGGTTTCTTCCCGGATCCTTTCGGCTTTTTCGGCTGCAAAAAAATTTATAAACAAATCGGAGTTACTAAGTTTGTTTCAAGTATTGATTGAGTTTGAAATTAAGAAGAAAAATTTACAGGAATTTTTCGTATTTAGATTAACAAATTTTAGGTCTGGAAAATTACCAAATGCGATTTCTTGGTAAATAAATTTCATTAACAATTACGTCCATCGAATTCTGAATTTCTCGCTTTTCTTTTGTAGGATACTCGAACACACAAACATTTTGTTCAAATATGTAGGTACCTACTCACCGTTTCGACTTGATACTACAGAGTGTATGCTAGTTATAGCCATTATTGTTAATTATTAATTTTTTTTCTGGAAATAAAAATTCTTCTTTATATTATTCAAATGATAAAGTGAAGTTTCGGGATGTTCAACATCAACTGTAAACAAGAATATGTAATAAAACGCTTTCAGATTTACCACATATGGATAAAAATTTATCAGTAAGATTGGTCTTGCCCTGAAAGAATATAAAAATTATTTGTTCCGTCAATATAGTTGCTTTTATTGGCAGGTTTGAAATTATACATTTTTTTCTATTTTTTGTTGTTTATTTTTTTAACCTTTGTCTTTGTTTCCATTAATACATTATTCATTCTTGAAAGCATTGAAATGATCCAGAAAGTTTATATTTATTCAATATATTTAAAATTTTCGAGATCTTTCGAAAGTCTGTCAAAAAACGATAAATAAAAACGTAATTCGCCATTGAATTGATTAATTTCTTCCGTTGCAGAAATTAGAAGATTTCTTCTACTGTTCCTTTCAGTTAGAAAGAAATGTTTATTTTTTAAACCTTAGCCATAGGTGCTGAACTGTACCTAAATTGCTGTAATTGATATTTTCATGACGAAATAACATTAACAATCTCTTTTATTGCCATTAATAAATCATTCATTATTGATAGCACTAAAAGGATCTCTGATTGATTCGCAGAAATTTCACTAGTCTTCAATGTATTCAAGTTTTTTGTATCTTTCGATATTATTGTTCATTTTAATAATGATATAAATAAATTTCTAATAACAAAATAAGAGTGTCCGGGAAAAGCACGCAAAAGCTCCTGACTTTAGGTCAGAGGATTTCTACAGTTTTTATTTATCAAAGGAAAGTGTAAATAAAACCAACTTGTTACATATAATATATATTCAACTTATTTTATTAGTTGACTGTATTGCCAAATTGGCTTTACACATGAACAACATGGCACACCTTACAAGTATCTGTAAAATAATATATATCATCTATACATAATCTGTTAGCTTTTTCAATAGATCCTTTACATAAATAACATTCTCAAGAGGTTAAAAACCTCGATTCAAGGCACTTCAGTTTAATCATTGTCTCCTTCAAATTGGGAATGATTCAATTTGAAATTCCATTGGTTTTATTTGAGCATAATAAGCTATAACTTTCATCATATCATTTTGAAACACATAACAATAACATGCTAATAATGAAGAGTTCAAATGAATTATTCTTTTATCAGTGTGTTTTGCTTTATCTATAACGCAACAAGTCACAATCACCTCCAAGAAAACAAAGTATATTTCACTAAAGAGAAATCATATATCACAGAATGCCTTTAAAACTCAAAATAACATCACAAACATTCATATATTTGATCATAACTTTCTTTCTTAAACAAAACAGTTCGGCTCTGATGGATTGAATAATTTAATTACTTCAATTAACCATAATAGGTAAGTAACAAACCTCAAGCTCTGGTTTTATATTACTATTTCACCAAAAAATCATTGTTTGCAATCATGTTAACAATCTTGGTATGAATTTTGACATTAGACAAAATTTTGAGTTTTTCCTACTTATAACAAAATTGAGATCTGCATAATACATAGTTAAATTTTTGTATCGACATGTTTAATAGCAACCAAATACAGTAAAATATCGTTATTCAATTTCGATTTTTGAAGTTTATTCATTCTTTTAATGAAAACTATTTTATTCAATTGAGTGAGAATATTTTACTGTATTCATATCCTTAGATATCTCTTCTTTCAAAATATTCAAGTTGTTTCGGCTTATACTTTACACGTTACATAGAAGACATCCTGTTCTCTTCCATGTTAAAAAATTAATCAACAATAATTAAGATGAATTAATTGCTAAAAATGTATTTCTAGAATAAGCCTGGTGTGAGGTATGTAGTTTAAGGATCCATACAATAAATTTGAGGGAAAGATAACCCACATGTTCTATTTTACTGTATCACAGCCAAGAATTCACATGGAAAATGATTATTCATTTGAAAGCACAAAATATATATCCATTATTTGAATTAATAATGTTTCAGGAAATTTAAAATAAACATATTTTTTATATCTGCATCTCTGATTATGAATTTGAATCCTTCAATGTTTTGAGCATTTATTCTTTTTTAAATTAGAGCGGCCTGAAGTGATCTAATAAATATAATTGTTTTAGGTTGATAACATTTTAGATATTTTATTCAGAACAATGAAACATAGAAACATCAAAGAATAAGATGCAGATATGTACAATGCTAAACAAAATTATATCCAAAGGAACAGAAACAGATCTTATTCAACAACATTAAAAGCAGTTCTATCACACATCTCAAAGGAGATCGACGGTTTTGATTTTTCTAATTTATACATTTCAAAATTTTCCACTAATCTTCAATAGTTGATTGTTCGTGTTTTTAATCACTTTACCTAATACTCAATTTCATCAGTACCTGCACACTATTACGTATTAAACATTCAACTCTAATATGGCAAAAATTGGATATATTGTCATGGCTCAATTTAATAATTCACATGTGTCACTTGCATCAAGCCATATCATTGCACAATAAAATATTTTAAACAAAGGAAGTCCCAATAATTTTTATATCAGATTGAGTTTCATTAAAAATACACCAGAAAATAATGTTCGAAATTTTTGAACTGTTTTGGTTCAAGAATTAACATGATTTATTTCTGATTCTCAATAAAATATCAGAACAGTTAAAGAAATTTCATTATGAAAAGTGATAATCGATTTCATGTGTTTATTTCAGTTTAAGGCATGTTCCAATGCATTATTTTCATCCCTATGCTCTCAGAAAAAGGGAAACTAATATTAAGCAAAAGAAAATATTCGAAAAGACTGTCTATGATGAAAAACTTGCTAAATACAACATTTTAATTGGTGGATTATCAATTGAATAGTTGCAGATAAAATAAATAGCGGTATTTTTATCGACTTCAGTGATTTAATTATGTTATATTTTGGTTTGGGGAATATAAAAAGATGCCAGTTATATACATATTTATATAAGATGCATCTTCATATATTCTCAAAGTAAAAAAACACTTATATTATTTTTTTCTCAATTCGGCACCCTTCATGGGTTCTGGGAGATTTAAACTTCCCAATTGTGCTAATATAATCCTCAAACCTAGGAAAGTCTGTGTGGAATTACCACCATAGTCATTTGAAATAGAATGGAAAAAATCTTGAATTTTCGGAATTTATTTTAGGGATTTTATCACAATTTCAAATATATTGAAAATCAAGTGCTCTGAATGAATCAATGAGGAATAATTTTATTTCAAAAATTGAATATTAGAAGTATCTAAGTCGTGATGATGTCGATATAAGACTTTTACCTATTTTATCAATAAGAAAAGTTGGAGTAAAGAAATCGAGAGAAATATCGATAATGTAATTATGACAAAATATAAATTATATATTAAAACTGGTAGCCAAATTTCAATTACACACTTAAGATTTGAATGAAACTTCATCTTTGAAATAAAAGCCAATTTCGAACATAGGGGCTGAATCAAGTGTTTATTGATGACAAGAATGTACGGTTATAATTAATGAAGTTAGTGAAGGGTCATCGTGTATTTTTTCAGGACTCATTGATGAATTAGAACTCTTCGGTATCATGTAATCAAATAAATTAATAATCAAATTCAAATAATTTGAAGACCGAAATAAAAATCATGGGGACTTCCCGAAATAGAAACATGAAACGAAAATACATATATACAATATACAAAACTTTTGTAAAAGTAGCACAAGTCAACATCGAACAATTTTAGATCTATCACGATCATACTAAAAAACAATTCAGTCAATTTGAACAAACCTACTCTCCACGAAGTCTTCTAGTGTTCATTTCTTCTTCACTAATTTGATCTGGAGCTGACCACCTACGTTTTCTTGCTGCCAGACTATCTGGAGATGAGGTTCTATGTGGTTGATTGGAATTGTGAAGGTTCAGTGGTTGAGTTTGGGGTTGGGTCTCGTGCTGGGTTGGAGCCATAGAGACAGTTGACGAAACTTGGGGAGAAGGCGCTGTTGTATTTGATGTAACTACTGTCGAACTTCTCTCATGCTGGTATTTCTGTTCCCTAGGTGTGAGTGATACTAAGATGTCGCCAACTTGTAATCTATTTACTTTCAAACCATAACATTGAAATGTTTTTTCGGGACTGTAGGAAGCCCATCCTTGGCCGTATACGAAATACGGATGCTCCATGGTAGATTCTACAGCAGCCTGAAACAAAAAAATTGTTATTTAGCAGTGTTGGGGAATAATTTCAAATTCTAAAAGAATAAATAAAATAAGTGTGGCATCCACAGAGACTGTTATAGAGAGAAATAAAGTATTTTCCATCATTTATACATTTTGTTTTATTTCATATTATCTGCATGAATTCCTAAGGATTATAAAAGTCTGGCGTTGTCATCGAGTTCCTGAACATCTAATGAATCACGTAAATTGAAAATATAATATATTCATTTATGAATGGAACAGATATCATGTTATAACAACAGCGTGGGCAAAATTAAATAGGATTGAAGATAAATTAAAAGACCAAATAAATAAAATTAAATAATATATAGATACACATTTCGTGTGTCGCCATCCTTTTATTTACTCAATTTCAATGATAACTTCTAAATGCGATTTCCATTCATACTGAACTTTCCAAAAATACTACAATATTGGAGTAACAAAAAATTTTTACATGAAAACACCTTCAAGGTTTTTTAATTTAAATTTAAATTATTTATTTCTTTGCTTAACTATCTGTGTTTTAGCAAAAAAATTTCAAACAGCTTCTTCTGGGTGTTTCTTTGTCAATTAGTATGTATACAAGTCTCACACGAAGCCGAAAAATTTTTTTCAGAAAAAGCAGCTGAAAACTCACTTTTTACGAAAATATTCCAATCAAAATGAATTTCACTGATGAGAAGCTCAACGCCCAATTCAAAAGATACATACAATATGGTGTCCTTAATATTTTGACGCAGAAATAACCGAAAAGCAAAAAAAGGATTCATTAACATCCACACAACCACGTACCTATGAGTCATCCGAATTCACATTATGCAAATTACTACTAAGAAAACATATTCGACCAAAACAACGCTTGATAAGCACTGGGTAATTCATAAACATGTTTATATAAGTGTCATAAACGTAGTAAATAAACATCAAAATGGGTTTTGGCAGAGGTGCAGTGGGATGTTGAACAATAAAAATGGTAAGGCGTGTAACGTGTAAGAAATATAATGAAAGGTCAACGACATGGAGATTCTAATTTCAGCGATGATGAAGTTATTTCAGTCTGGTACATATTCATATACGTGTATAATTTTTTTTTCCGAGAAATGACTGGATACTGTGTTTCGTACCCTCTCTTGGTGGTAATAAATATCTCGTTGATTGAGAGATTTTCTGGTTTTATTTTTGGCCTGCTGCATAGGTAAACATAGTAGCTAGTCGTTTATTTTGATTAATAATGAATTAGCCAGTTTGGACGACTGGTAATCAATCTGAGTCAGGAGGTCAAGGAGGACAAATGAGTAAGGACCCGGGATCATTGAGGTTACGTTCAGAGGGGAAAAATATCTACTTTTGATGAAGAACGATTAAAGCGGGTAAATTCGCCTGTATAATAAAATGAAAAGTGAAAGAAAATGGCATTGCCAACATTTATTTCAGCTCAGTTGGTCAATCTGTCAGAAAAAGTAATAAATGTGTGGATAATTTAACCCTATAGGTTAAAGGTGCTGTATGACACATTTGGATATTTGCAAAAAATTATAGTCCAATTTTTAAAGTTACCGAATCCTTCTTTGGTCACTGTTTTCGGTTGTCATCGACTACTCTGCTTGCGGATTCTTGAGTTGATGTTGATATGCTTAGAATCAAACAGCACATAGAATGGAAATCTAATACGTTTGTTGAGGGTTACGCGGAGAAAATCCTTAATTAATAAACAAAGGATTGCGAAAAACATTCTTGGAGAAAATTACATGGACAATACCCAAATGAATGCTACACAAAAAACATCGTTGTCCGCTGGGTCAATATCACTAATAGTTCAAATTGTGAAGTTAAAATTTATAAATTATTTTCCCATTCATGTTTTAAAGTTACCTAAATAATAAATCTATTGATCTTCATAATATAAGATATAAATTTTAATGACTTAAAGGTAAAGAAGCAGATAGTTCAAGTAGCTTAGCCTTACATTCTGTATTTTTTCCAATCAATGCCGAATTTACTTTTCATCGCCAGTTGGGAAATATTCTGAGCTTCAAAGCGTCGCTGAAGTTTGGAATAGTGTCACTTATTTGTTAATATCAGAAAAAAAAAACATTGGTACAATTGTATTATATCCAAGGAAGATACTCTGAAAGGGACATAAAAGACAAAACAGATCATGAATAAATAAATACTTTTTGAATAAGTTAACAATTACTGATAATTTTTGAACAGACCTACTATACGTAGCTAATTGAGATCTTATTGCAAAAGGTATTGCTCGAAATGAAAAAAAAATTTAGCGAAAAACTACATGTGTTTATTTCATCTCAATTTCCAGTTATGAACTCGTTAGAGTCTGTCGAAAAACGTCTGACAATTAACCTTCGGTGAATTACAGAAGGAAGCAACAGGTATATTGCAGCGCCACCTGAACAGGGGTGGGGACCCTGGGCAGGATCTTCGCTGAAGCACGTGTGTAACCCTCGATCGATACGGGAACCAGCCATAGATTGCGGGTGCAGGCCCATGAATAATCTGGCTTAAGGAATGCGAATGTTGGCCACGGTCTTCGTACGTTGCCTAGAAGCGTAGTATAGTAACTATAGTGGACCCAGCCGGGCCATAAAGGGGGTCATGGAATACAGGGTTTGAAGTTCTCCTACAGCTCAATTGCTAACCGGAAAGTGCTACGAGTATCAAGGAATCATCAACGTCTGTCTGTCATTACAGACATCGAAAGAGTTTGAGAATGAAAATACACATATTTCAAATTGTGTGCACTCACTTGTTCGTAGTAAAACGTCGTGCTATCGTTTTGCCCAAGTGTCTGTTATTTTCGAATATCGAGCCGAAATATTCTCAATCGATTAGGTTCGACTTCATGATGAAGAATCCGTGGTCAAACTTGCGTATGTCTCACCGTACAGTAGCCTATCATCCAAAGGAGATGAGCTACGGTTTTTATATTTTCAGAATAGTCTGATTGTCGAAATATCTCGATCAATTTCGTTATTGGGCCAAATTCGTAAAATAGTTCAGCAGTTATGAGCCTTTGGAATTTGATTTACTCAATAAGTCCTAAAGTATCCATCCGATCTATTTTTAACTCACAAAATGAGGTTTGCAAAAGTAGGTAGAAATGGTCAAGCCACAAAGTTTCACAAATATTCCCAAAATAAGTTTTTTCAACATTTCACATTTGATAAGATATCCTTCGTATTCAAACAAAAATTTGTGCATTTATGGACGTTATTGATACCTTACATATTCTCCAAATTCTTCGTCATAGCTTTCCTCTACCAGACAATATAATTTTTTTATTGACTAAGGACAGGCAATCGAAGACGAGGGGTAAAATTGACTCCGTCCAGGTTTGAAATAGTTTGTTTTTCACTCACTCTGACTGATTTATCAGTCGATGTATCTGTCAATATATCAGTAAGAATACATCAGCAACTGATGCATGTAGTATTAACAGATAAACTTCCAGAATACCAAGGAGTGAAATTACCAGTGGCGTAAAGTACTTACATCCACGCAAACCTCGCGGAGGTGACCGAGGCGCATAAAACTACAGACTGCTCCTCAACAGTAAAACATTACATTATCACCATCCTTTTTTTTCTATCTAAATGCGAAATTTCAAACCCGTTTCTTTGTCAAGTAGAATTCCAAATATAAGTACCCAGTTAGAGTGACGATTTTATTATAACCATATATTCAATAGGAAATCCGATTCCGCAAACCCAGCCATTTACGAATGCCGCCTGTAGTTTTCTTTGAAGAATCAAATGTACAAATGATAGGAATGATAAATCATTATTTCACTTTCGCTTCCTGCTCGCTAGACGTTGAACACAGAACCTTAGGGTCTTCAAAAAGAAATTATAAGTTGACTACTTAAAGTATATATTAACTACTTCAAGTATGTAACTATAGGCTACTCTTGAAAAGTAATTTATATAAATACTATAGGTGTATGATGTAATAAAAAGTTTTGTTTTATAACGTCATGTTTACTGATTTTGTCACACCTAGCTTGCTACTTTATGTTGATTTTAAAGTCAATCTGGGTCAGGTGTGTATTCGTTAGTAGAAGATAATACCTGGAAATTAATTAATTAATAATTAAGTGATAAGAATTTTGAAGAAACTGTGCAGAAAAAGGCGGCAGAAATCATTAGTTGAAGTATTTACTCTGAGGAATTCGAGCTTCGAACAATAGTGAAGTAAAACTGTGAGTAGGTAGTTATTTTTAATATGAGTTACAGCCTTGTTCATTTATCGTGGAGGTTTTATTAATATCACACTGTTTCAGACTACGGGAAAATACTCTAGAACAAGCGCCCAAAACTTCCTGACCCCACGTCAGCGCTTTTCTAATTTTTTTCCTATTGCTCGAGTTTATCTTGAAAGATTTCGGTTTACATCAATTTTTTTGTAGGGTGCGGCAAAACAAATAGTGCAGTTTTGATGGCCAAAAAATTGCACAGCCTACAAAAAAGTGATTTGTTCTGGTTGAGTCATTACTACACCCCATTTTTTCTGATGATTCCAACTGTATTTTGGCACATCTCGATCAAAATGGAGTCGATTACCTCTCTAATACGAATTTTCAGTTCTTCCAAATTGTGAGGACGACCTCTTCCTTGAGATAGCCCCATAGGAAAAAGGCATCAAGTCCTGAACCACCATAATCTTATACGGAAGGAAAAATAAAGCTTTATGCAAATTCCTGCTAACAGAGTGGTCGGACACGTTTAATGCAGTTGTTTCCGGGTCGTTCGAGTTAGTGATCAAATTCTTCCAATGCACGAACCCAACTCGCGATCATATTGCAGTGCGAAACGGGATCATGAAAGTTGAAGTGTCATCGGAAGGTACGTTAAATTATAATGAAAATTCAATAAAAATATTCGTATGACGAAGCCGCGATGCTCTCCGCTTCAAACCATTGTTACGTGCTGTGTATGATCGGACACAATCAATATCCTTTCAGGCTCCCATCCCCCCAAAGCGGCTGTAGACGCCCATCGCAATTTCATTGTTTGTTTTGCCGCATCCTGTATAAAAATCGAGCCCGAAAATGTACATTCACTTTCTCTTCGGCAAAAAGTTTTCTTTGATTGTACGACCACACAAGGGATTTGTGTTTAAACATATCTCAAGGTAATAAAATTAAATTATTGAACTTTTTTATTGATGCTGAAACTGTAAAGGACAACATTGCCTATAACAAAAGATGGAGTTTTTAGTAAAACACTGTACTATCTGAATAATATTTTGAATGAGATGATAAACCGTCTGATTTGATGCCTAACAAGCTAAAAAACTTTTTTTTATCGAATTGTTTTGACCAGGTATGGACCGCTTTAATGGGAAGTGGGAGAGACAATCGCGTTGCTGTTCCGGGACCAGATGTCCTTGAACATCCCAGGCCTACTACTTCGGTCACAGACGTATTAACCGGCGCTCCTTCTTCCCTTTCACCGTTTCATCTCC
This sequence comes from Micraspis discolor, assembly GCA_030674115.1. Taxonomy (NCBI): domain Eukaryota; kingdom Metazoa; phylum Arthropoda; class Insecta; order Coleoptera; family Coccinellidae; genus Micraspis; species Micraspis discolor. The sequence continues at coordinate 11,157,228 of JARTUT010001740.1, forward strand.
GGTGCCCATTGTAGAAAGCTCTGTTGTCAGGCTTAAAATTGAAAATACACGATCAAAGCCGAGGAATTACCGAAGAAACTTTGCTTTTTCGATATTCCGTTCACATGATAATCCACCGAGAATAACAAACTGTAATTGGCAATGGAAAGGACAACTTTGCATAAAAAAACGTAATACCTTCGAAGGGATGAGATTTTTGTCGATAAAAATAGAGGATCAGTTTCTCGAACATAAGGCTGTTTCAATTGGTCTGAAAATAGTTATTTGTGAAGCCAGTAGGAACGAGCAGTTATGAAAAATAGTGTTTCCCAACGTGTTTCACTCAATATTTTTTCTAATTTTGAATAGGATGTGACTATTTGAATTGAAATTAAAAGTATCGAAACGTCCATACAAGCGTCAAGTGCATTCGGACATATTTATATTTTTCACTTCGTTGCTATGGAGGTATCGTTAGTCTCATACTTATATATATACTATATATAATTCCTTGAACTTTCAAAGTAGAGCAAAATATACTGCAATGTTCAGAGAACAACGTTCATAGCGACATCCAGGAAGCAGCTCAATCTGCGTGATCTACAGTTATTCCTAAGAAATTGAGGACTAAGTATGATTTGTCCTATGCCAAATTCTGTTTATGGTGTGAACAAAATTTGAACGAAAAAGTTTTGCTAGCGTATTTTCGAGTAAAAAAAGGAAATGAAGAATTCGACCTTCTGGAGCTTATTATTCGATGTTAAGAATCGAATTGTGCTGGAAGAAAAATGTTGACATAATGAAGTAAACAAATTTACTGATTTTTTCAAAACGACAATCTGAAGGTCACTAGCCTAAAATGTCAAAAGTTTTCAGTGAAGAAAATATTACCCATTTTTTGAAAGGAGCTTTAGACGAGCATAATTTACTGAATAAGATATCTTTGATCGTTGGAGTTGCTGGAGCTTGCCAAAAAGGTGAATTAAATTTTGTTCGCATAGAAAATGAAGTGTTTCAGGAGAAATTTGTTGCAGTAACCATTCCCAACACAAAGATGCAAGTATATCGAGAATTTGCTACAACTGCTGGAATTTTTGACGGTATAAATTGAATCGTAATGGTTGATAAATACGTTTATTTAAGGCCATCAAATGCTAAGCATAATAGATTCTGTGTCAAATAGCTGAATGGGAGATGTGAAGAGCAACCTATAGAGCACATTTGGAAATTTGTCGAAAATTAAAGCATAGTTTTTAAAGTTTCCAAATCCTTCTTTGTGTACTGGTCACATTTTACGGCGGTCATCGACTACTCTGCTTGAGGATTCTGGAGCTGATTTCCTGAGGATTGAACAGCATATAGTTTGGAAATCTAATACGGTTGCTGAAGGTTACGTGGATAATTCCATAATTATTCAACAAAAGATTCTTGGAGAAAATTACATAAAGAATACCCAAATTAATGCCACACAAAAAACTTCGTTGTCCTCTAAGGTCAATATCACTTATTGCAATATAAATAATGCAACTTTTCTGTCCTTGAGACGCAATGCTCTATTTCATCACTAGTAGCCAAATATTTTACTTTTCATCTACCAAAAGTCAGACGTTTTGAAACTTCGATGAATTTTGAAAAGTGTCACTTTATTTATCAAAATCGATGAAATATTAATACTATTTAAGCCTTCCAACTTTTCTACCTATCAGATTTTTATCCTTCACTAGACGGTAGAAAACTAAAACGTCTATTCCTCAGAATCTCAACTCAATAAGAAGAAATCAGGTAACTATTGGCAACACCTGGTGCATGACCTGGCGCCTTCGTAGACATAACTACTTCATTGTTCCATCAACTCTTTCAGTCGGTCTCCTTCTATCTTAAAACATCCGTTTGCAGTCGAATCTAAAGAGTTATTCGAACTTTTCCGGTACCAGAATCTTAACGACCGGGCGTATCACATCATGTACGATGGGAATCAAACAGCATTCACTCCATCAAAAACGCCATTACGAAAAGTTTACGTCACGGCACGGTTGTATGGTCCTCCTGCCTCGGGCAAGGTACAGCAAGGTCGCTGACATCGTTCTGCATCTCGCCAGGACAACTTTCCGTTTACGTATGACACGAATTGTTTTGTACGTCCTTTTTTCACGTTCGCGTTACATGGAAGACCGTTTTTAGGTCTAGTCATTAACGACTCCGGGCCCCATCTACTTATGGACGATGCACTCGTAAAAAGCTTCCATAAATAAAACGACAGCCACTTTCCATAGAAACTCGTCGCGTTCATAAATAAAGATATATTGTGCAAATTTTCGACTTGATTTTCCTTTTCGATTTTTACCTCTGCCCATTTACGAGCCAGATGATGGATGCAGATGAGCTAAGCGACCGTCCGCTTAAGCCTGTTATGGACGCTCCTACGGCTCTATTAACGGCTCCATTGGAGGAGACCATATGCTCCGCTTCGTAACCGGTGGGTGTAAGAATGGATGCCAAAGTGACTCGACTTCTATTATAAATTTGTTTTGATTCCTCTGAAGACATGAGGTAGTCGAGGACACCAAACGCCATGTTTTAGAACCATCTCCTTCGGGCTGGCAAAAGTGCTTCGATTAATAGTTTGAATGTATGCAAAAGTGTGAAAATCTTAAAGGAATTTTGAAGACAAATAAAGCGCTTTTTGATGAAAACTTTTGTTGTTTTCGCTGTGAGGCAAGAAATATAGTAAGAAAGTAGTAAAGATGGAGTTGAATGAGAGTGATTCTGAAGCGAGCTCCCAAAAGATGGGAAAGAAAACAGTTTCGAGTGAATATACTGCCGAAAACCCATTAAGAAATTCGTGAAATGTGGTAAGTGTTTCAATATTTTCCACGAATCATGCCTAATCAAAAAGGGAAGTGTGAAAAATCCAAAATGCAGGCATGAGAGGTTAAGAAATTACCAGTCGTCATTGACGGAGAAGGAAGATCCAGTTGATACGAAAAATAAGATATTGGAAATCGAAAATTTATATCTCAAACATATTATGAAAGAAATGACATGAAAAAATCAAGTGCTTATGCAGAATTATACTCTCCTATTAGAAAAAATCCAAATATTGGAAGGTAACAAAAAAAAGGAAGAGATATCCTTTGCAGTAAAAAAATCTAATTCATCCATCAATTCAAACGTAAACAAAACAATCTCAATTGTAAACGATCAAAAATTACCAACAAAAACATCATCGAACCACAAAAACAGTAGTGATACATCTGAACTACCACATACCGCAACTATGACATTGAACAACAAAACCAAATATAACCTAGAAAATACCAAAAACATAAACACTTTGAAAATGCATATATACGAACAATAAAATAATACTGCCCCAGAAGGTACATCAGGATTTATGGCTGTCAGATCGAGAAGAAATAGAAAGGGTGATGTAGGAACAGAGATTTTGGAGAATTCAAGTTTCAAGTCATCTAAAGCTATCAAATATGATAAGGATAGAGTGTTATGGCTATTTGTATCTCGAGTACATGAGAATGTTAAAGATGAAGACATCAAAGCATATATTTTGAGTAAGGGAAAATTGGAAGAAAACCAAGTTTATGCAAGAAAATTGAATACAAGACACCAAGAGGACCTAAACTATAAATGTGTTCTAGTGGGGGTTCCTATAACCATGAAGGAGGATATATACAAGAGTGAATTTTGGCCATCAGGAATTAGATACTCAAGATTTGATTTCACCAGAGGTCAACATTTCTTAGAGAAGCAGAAAGTATCAGTTTAAATAAAAAATCAATTGAAGAAGAAAAGAGGTATGACAACATAAAATTAAGCAGAAAAATGAGAATTTCAGCATAAAACCAGAAAAGTGATTATGGCACAAGGAATAACAATTATATATACCCTAGGCATAATTTAACAAGAAGCCAGAAGCAAGCTGAGTACAGATACTTAAAAATGTACAACTCTTTGCCAAAAGATATATCTGTGATCTCCATTATCAAAAAATTTAAAAATAAATTGTATAAATATTTAGTTTAGTTAGAGCCTTATGGAAATGAAGATTATTTAGCATGACAGGATATAGTTCATATTTTTCCTTTTAGCCACTATTCCATTTCATTTTCATGTACTGAGCAAGTTGTGATGAATATGACCTGAAATAAAGCACTATTATTATTATAGAATTTGTGTATTTCCTGATACAGTTTCAATGAAGACCAACTGTCTTAGGATGAAAATAAAAGTAGATTCATAAAACTAGGCGCTCATTTTCTGAGAAAACACTCTGTATTCATCCAAGCCAAACAAATGATTCATGAGAAATTTTCTTCGCCAAACTCTACACGAACGATTCATACAATGTGGTCACACGTGGGATTTACAGAATCTCGAAATACAGAAATACCAAATTTTTACCGGAAATCTGGCAAGTAAATCAGCCGAACCAATAAGCGAATGTATTCATTCACGTTTGAGAAAGAACATAACTCACCATTTATATTTAGTGTGCTCATTATAGTGAAACATGTTCAGGCATTTATTTTTATCGTGGCTGTTACGATGTAGCAATTCACGCTGTGAAATGTTGCCAGAAAAAAATACGTTTCTACTACTGGCAAACGTACGCATTTGACATCCATTCTGATTATTTAAATCAAACCGCCCACTTAACGTGGGTATGTCTGTTCCGCGAATTCTGGTGCCAAAGAAAATAAAGAATGATCGATTTCATAATTATTTGCCTTGGCAACTGTGTTTCAATGGAGTGGAAGAGTGGAGATGATTACTGATTAATATTATTGTACAAATCAAAGCTGCTGTTATTTGCAACAAGCCCCTTGTTTTATTTCATATGCTTAGAGTACATAATCCGTGGTTTGGCAAGGATTTAACGAATTCCAACTCATACGATCAAATACTTGTGAATAATTAATTTTGACATATAAACTTTTAAAAATTCATCGACATTTTCATACATCTTAATTTTCGGAACTTATTACGGAAAGTAAAATATTTCGCCACTGGTGATGAAAAGTAAATTCTGCCATTGATAGTGAAAAGTACAGAATCATTTTAAAACTTAACTACTTGAACTACGTACTTCTTAACCTAAGTAAGTCATTAAAATTGATGTACAACATATTATGGGGATCTATAGATAGTTTTAATACGTGGATGGGAAAATTATTTATGAATTTCATTTGTACACTTCGATCAATTAAGTAGTGATATTGACCCAAGCGGACAAAGTTTTTTGTGTATTATCATTTGGGTACTGTCCATGTAATTTTCTAAAAGAATGTTAGCCGCAATCTTTTTTTTTGATAGTTATGGAATTAACCACGTATCCTCTAGTAATCGTATTAGACTTCCATCCTCCATGCTGTTTGATCGTAATTAAATCCCTTCCAGAATCTTCAAGCAGAGTATCCAATGACCGCCGAACAGCGAGCAGTAAGTATACAAAGAAGAATTTGGCAACTCTGAAAACTGGGCGATAATTTCCGGCAAATTTTGTTAAATATGTTAATACCTTCAGGTTACACTTCACTATCTCATTAAATATTTGACAAAAATCTATCATGCTTAACATTTGATGACCTTAGATTAACTTATGCAATTTATACCGTTGAAAGCTCCAGCGGTTATAGCAATCTTAAGAAATTACTCCTGAAACACAACATTTTTTCTAAGAGAAGAAAAGTTTATTTCCCTTCAATGATCAATGCTTTCTTATTCATTAAATGTTGCTCATCTAAAGCTTCTTTCAGAAAACGACGCGATGTTTACTCAACTGAAAACTTTTTAATTTAGGCTCTTATCTTCAGAATGTCATTTTAAGAAAGCCAGTAAATTTTTATACTTCTTGATTGTAAAATTTCCCTCCAAGCAAAACTCGGTTCTTAACATCGAACATAAGCTCCACAAGGTCGTATTCTACATTCCCTTTTTTTCCTCGGAAAAACGGTAACAAAACTTATGCGTTCAAATAAGCAATTCTTTTTTTGTTCACACCATAAAAATATTTAGGCATAGGATAAATCATACTTGTTCCTCGACTTCTTAGGAATAATTGTAGATAACGCAGATTGAGCTGCTTCCTCGATGTTGTTCGTTAAGTCGCTCTCTTAATCGGACATTGTAGTATATTTTCTTCAACTATGAAACAAATTCAAGAAATTATTTGCGAAAAAAAGGATTATAATTTTCCACTTTTTGACAATCAAAATTACGAAATATGACACTAACGATACTTCCATAGCAACGAAGTGAAACATAAATTCACTTGACGCTTCTGGGACGTTTCTTGATACTCTTAATTTCAATTCAAAGTCACATCCCTTTTAAAATTGGAAAAAATATTGTGTGAATCACGTTACTAAAACTATGCTTCTCCCAACTGGTGGCATAAATAACTATTTCCTTATTTATTTTATTCATGGAACTTAAGAAGAGAATAATTAATGTCAATTCTCACCTGCATCCTCCTTTGACTGTAGCTGAGCGTAACATTTATATTTCCAGTCGTCTTATTCTCATCAATTTTGACAACAGTGCTTTCTTCCAACCTCAACTCTTGATTGTTTTCAGCAGAACAAATGAAATCTTCCGTCTTCATCTCCTCGACCTTCTTCACACCTCCGCTGGCCAACTGTATCAAAGAACCTGCCGAAAACCCTAGGTTGTTCATCGTGTTACTGTTATGGTGCCTCTTGGGCGACCTTGGAGGAGACATCGACGCCAATAACCTCTTCCTACTTCCCTCTACTGGCTTCTGTAGATCCAATGGACCAGAATTTGTGCTTCTCGACGCATCTTCTGGCCTCACCAAGATCCTATGCTTCAGAGAACCTTCCTTCCCTGATGGAACCTTAAAGCTGCCCTGGTTGGGGGATGGAATTTGGGAAGTTTGAGTGTGAGGAGGAGTCCTCTTTTCTCTCACTATCGTTTGGGCGGGTTTCAAAACTGACGGTGGGCTATAGGAAGGGGATAAGAATGTAGAGCTTGTGGTTCCTGTTGGAGCTGTTGGAGAAAAGGTTTCAAGAGGAGATAAGGGGGTTGGAGGAAAGTTACTTTGCCGCATCATGGTATGCGCGTAATGGGGATATAGTGATGGGTAATGGGCGAAGTGTGTGAAGTGAGCATTGTGCGGGAATAGTCTTGTATAGGCGTTGAATTGTTGTAGGTCGTCCATGGGGGTATCTTCCTTATGTTGGGCTAAGTTTACTGGAGTTATGATTGGAGGTTGCTGGGCATATTTAGTAGTGATTGGTCGCTGGGGTGGTACCAGTCTTGTACCATTGGCGGATGATGTTATTATACCATTGTATCTGGAAAAACGAAAGCATTAATGAAATATAAAAATTGTTCGGGGTCTCCCACTTTAGTTGTATTTCAAATTCTGGTGATAATTCGTATGCAAAACTTAGCAAGTTAGTATTTCAGCGATAATATTTTGACATTTCTCACATTCCTTATCAAAAAGTAATTGGAGAATTCCAAAAATGAGTAAACCTGTTAGATATGGTAATATTTCATTGAAAGAAATACATAGTGAAACTGCTTTTCAATACAAGAAAAACTAGGATATCTAAGTAGAACCAGTCCACGGAATTTCTACTAAAAATAAACTCTACATTAGATAATTAAACGATTCCAGATAGATCAGTAGAAATATTAGAGGGACATGCTTTTATCATGAACAAAAAATTGGAGAGGAATATAAAAAATCCTCTATGAAGTCTTTATGGAATACCACGGCACAGATGATTCAAGAAAAGTTGTTCAAGTTTGTCGGCAAAATGTCATCTCTAGTGGCATTATACAGGGTGAGTCTTTGACCACTGCGTTGATTTTAACCATATAGGTTTATGAGATCAAGAGAAAAACAATTTTTTCTCATACCGTTTTTCCACATTCAGCTGCGTTAAAAAGTTATAAGCATTTTAAGTTTTCACATTGGGCAAATACCCTCTGTAGTTCAGTTTAGTTTGAATGAATATTACCTTCCCCAGCTATTGAATCTGAATTTTAAAAAATATTATAATTACCAATCTGTGTAGTAGTAGTGAGAAACCCACAAGAAATGGAATAATGAAATCTATTGATGCAAAAATATGCATTACTGTTATCAAAAACCTTCTACAAGAGATCATTTCAATTGATATTGTCGTTTGAATATTACAGGTGGAAATACAATTTTTTTATGAAATTTCAACATCTTTTGAACGGGACCTAATTTGGAAAAATGTTTCTTTTGACGTCACGAATCTATGGTTAATATTAACGCAGTGGTCAAAGACTCACCCTGTATATGATGATCACAGTAGATTACATCGAAAGTATTTACATCTTATAGTTTATTATTATTATTGCAGTATCAGAAATCTTATTTTTGGGTATATCCACGAGTGAAAAGTGCTTCATTGAAGTCTCCATCAAGCTTATGGTATGAGTATTCGATATTGGAGTCCATCCTTTTATAGAGGAAAATTTGGTTAAATAGCCGAAACTTGCATTTTTTGAAATAAAAAATAATGGTTATGAACCCACTAAGACAAATGTTTTTGAGAATGTAGATGTGAATAGGTTCATAACTTATTGATGAAACTTGCGATGGTAATGGGAGTTTCTGGGGCGTGAGAATGGTAATGTTAATCGAAGTCAAGAAGTCATAATTGTGACCATTCCTGACTCCAAAAATGGAATGTTACGTACATTTACATTGACAAAAGGTCATGTTTACCATTTCAAAATAATTCAAAAGTACATTGATTTAATTTCTCCTATGACTACTGTTAATGTGCACTTTTTGAAAGATATAAGAAAGTGAAGTGGTTAAACCAGCCGATCGGAAAAAATACGTTTTCGTAAATTAAAACAATTAAAACTGCAAAATTTCTAAAGTTTGAGAACTTCAAAATGTATTCTGGACACTCCTTCAGAAGAACGTCGGCAACTTTATTAGCAAATACTGAGCTGAAAGCTTCAACAATATAAAAAGAGTAGCCAATAAAATTTTGTAGAATAAGACCCAGCTAAAAGTCTCTTGTACTTCTTCAACGGTGACAGAAATATTGGTTAGAAATGAAGGATATTAGGAGTCAGAAAATGTACTACACATCGATCAGAAACGACGATGTTTCAAGCTTTAGTCAAAAATATGAGATTTGTAAGAATTGTTACATCAATATTCAATTAATATCACTGGATGTTTATCCGGATTTTTGAATTATGTTGATGAAATCAAAAATGAAATTTACTTATAATAATTTAAGGTTATTATTTCCCTAGGGATGTATTGTACGTCAACAGACATTCTGCCGCTAAGGGCAACCAAGACCTTATTGAGTAACTTTCATTGACGTTAATCAAAAGAGGTTATTCACAATACATGAAGGGCAAACAATTTTTTCACATCTATTTTCAAAATTTTGGTACTTTTTTTTAAAACTTCTGGAATTAATACAAAATTTGACAGTTGTTTCTATCATTCATATATGCATCTTGTTTAAAATACCGAGTATTTTACTCAATATAGCGTCCTCATTAAAGTATTGCGTTGAAACTGTCCAGAAAAATATATCGCGGAGCCAACCCACGAGACCAATTTTTGACGACATACTATGTTGGTCAACGATCTTGAATCCTACTCGAAAGTGAACCAGATAATTAAAACAAGAAAGACAGACATTCTATTCAGGTTACGATAATATTCCTTATTGGAAACACAATCTCTAGTTGATTTGAGAAATGATGAGTTTGGAAACTTACCTGTTGTTTGGTAATGGCTTGGGGGCCGGCCTCAAAAATTCAGCAGGGGGCTGTTTGGGCGGGCCCCGCCAAGGCTCGGGGTAGGTCATGTAAGGCAATCGGCCATCAACTCCGGCCGAAATCATCGACTTATCAGCTCACACTTTTTCTGTAACAAAGAAAAAATATAATCAGTAACTAACAGATTTAATCAACTAGATTTAATAATAGTGATCGTTATATTTCCTTAGGATAGAATATTATTCTGATGATTATTTGGGTTATTTCCATTATCCTCGAGGTTGACGTGAGGTGAGTAGCAAATTCTGATCTTATGGTAATATTTCGCTTATTGTAAATTTAGCGATTAATGTCGTTTTAAGCGAAAGAAAACTTTGAAGGTTATTCTAGACTAACATAAATAATTTATATCTTTTCTCGATTTACAGGGTGTTTCAATTAATGACGTAATTTTTTTTGAGTCCTCGCAATTGGGGTTATCCGGAAATACCCAATATGCTCAGCGATTTCTCGAAGTTTTAGAATTATATTTTTGAGCGATTGTGTTAGTTGAACATGGTGCTATCATTGTGCCCAGATGTCTCTAATTTTCGAATATTAAGCTGAAAATGGTAACAATCTGAAAGTTACTCGAAAGAGGATTGAATAGAACTTTAAATTGTAGTAGTATTTACTTAAATATTCAGCTCCAATTCAAATATACAAAAAGGAGTTTCCATAGCTTCTAAATTTAAAAACTCCTAGCCAAATCATGAAAAAAATTGTAGTTAACCTGCCTATATTTGCTGTAATTGGCCTTCGAAGATGGATAGGCCAAAGATCATTGAAACACGATCAAATAGTATTTTGTCCCAAGGGAATGTTAAACCAAAGAGTAGAAACAAGAGGGTGCACTCTGTCAAATTAGTACTGAAAATTTTGTTCACGTATTTCGAAGCGAAACCACAGAATCGCATAAAACGATTCCTCCCTTGACTCAAAATCCCATAAGAGCAATGTAAAACGAGGCAACACCAATGAAATCACATTTCGTTATCATGTGCAATAAGATACCCAATCGGTTCCTAGTTCCTGTAGCAAGAATCTAAACAGAAAAGGATTTGAATCGACATGAAGATGAATTTGGAAAAATCATTTTTTATTTATTAGGAAATATGAAAGCACTTTTCTTTCATCACAAGTGTCTCTGAACGATTTCCTTCAGGAACCAATACGCAATTTCGTGAGTAGCAATATTTCCACTGTATTTTCATCATTTGCAATTTATTACTAAAATATCTTATAATTTAAAGCTACAACAATTCAACTGAGAGAATTGTAAAAGTTCACACCTTTTAAAAATTTAGGTTATTGCCATACAACTTTGAGGAAGAGTTCAATAACAGAACATTTATTTCCTGTGGAATATGTGTGAAGACCAGAGAGAATTTATAAGAAGCAAGAAAATATCATTTGACACAATGGACGAATTACATAGTAATGTTACCCACATATAGTTCAACTAATACTGCAGTTTTGTAAACAAACGAATAAGAAATATCCTTTTTCAAAATCGTATGAGAAGAAGAAATTTTTTTTTAATTGATCTTATTATATGTGGATGAAAATTGTTTGATAAGCATTTCTTAAAAATTTTCAAGTATTTCCTAATACAAGAATGTAAGAATAATGTATAATATATTTTCATCAAAATTTTAATGGAACCATTATATTATGTTTGCAAGTTAGAAGTCCTTTGATTATTGATGACAAACTTCTTACGAAGAAGTTAATTCCTGTCTTATGAATTGTTTCACCAATTTCAAAGTTACACAAAATAAGCTGATGAATAATTGTAATCATAAAAGTTTGTGAAGTTTGCTGATCAAATTTTTTACCAATTCCAGACAATAATTTCACTTTCATGTATTGAATGTCTAAATAATGGACTAAAACAAGAGTGCAACAAATAAAAAGGAAATTTCTTTATAATTCATTTAATATAGTCACATCAATAGTTAAAGAAATTCATTAAAAATTTGTAGTCAAGTTTCCTTCAGCATTATCAATCTTTGTTATATAATTATCTCGGTTCCATCTTAAGCATTCTCAGAACATAAAAAAAAACATAAAAGAGCAATTTCCTATTCTATAAAAATATTAATACATACAAAGGGATCAGATCCCTGAACTTGATATCCAGTTGAACGGTAACTTTTGGAAGAAAACACTGAGAAATATTAACTTAACATCATTTGTGCTGCAGTATATTAAGCTTTCTAATTTTTTTATTTTTCCTTTTGTTACATTCATCACTCTGTAAATTTTGATTTGCATACTTCATTATGTAAAAAATTCTCATTTTTAAAAACAAATTTAGCATATATTTGTAGGGAAACTGAGCAAGGATGATGAAAAGGGATAGTTCTCAGCTTTTGGATAAGCAGTTGGTGAGGAGCTGTAGTGGCAGCGGCTTTCATGTTTTGTGATGTTTGCACATTGCAGTTTACTATTATTGTGGAACATGTTTGAGTTCCTTTATCGATTCCTATTCCATCGGTTTGTGTACCTATATCAAAGCTTTTCGGTCTCTTAAACAGGTTCAAAGTAGGATCAGCAGTTTTATTTAAGTAGCGGCCAGTCATTAAATAAGGTTCGCAGTGATCACTGCAAATCCTGTTTCCTCAGAATTGTCGCATCGCTGCAAGCCAATTTCCATTGCAGGGCTCGTTGAGGGTCATCTGAACTGGCAAATCTAAAGAATCTCACACCCGAAACATTCGAACAGTTCTTAACTGAATATCTTCCCTTGGTTTCACTCATTTCATCTACAAACCAGACTTCTCTACAGAGCTATGAAAAGCTTAATTCAAATATGAAAACCCGTACGGAATGAAATTCTAAATTTTCTATACAAAATCAGCGATAACTTTTACTCCATATATCACACTATCATTAAAAATTTTCCAATGGAGGGAAAAGAATTCATAGACAAGTTATATAAAATATGCCATTTAATTCAAAGTTTTTGATTAAATTAAGGATCTGCTATGATTTTCAGAAATACCCGGTGAATTGTTTCGCGGTTTAAATTCGAATTTGGAGAGAGAGAGAGAGATATATCCTTCTCTTATTAGTCCCGCCCCTTTTTTCAACGATATAATTCACAAGGTCATTGAATCGTTGACGAGAAAAAGGCCGGAGTGCTCCATCTTTGTAAGTTAATCTTTGGTTAAACAATCCACCAAATTGCGGTAAGTCTGGCCAAGCTATCAGATGATCGGACTAAGCCAAATTGAGAAATTAAATGACCTTCGACGAATCATTCCATTGTTTCTATTTCTAATGGTACCACGCGATTTCCTAAAAAAAATATTCAAATTTGTTGTTCAGGCTCTTTTTATGCTCTCCTCGGGCGAACAACTAGCTGGTAGCCATATGGTATTAACGATATGCTGATCACCTTCAGCTGCTTTTTATCTTAGTTCTTCATTCATGAATCAGTTTCAGTGGACTGCATAATTATAGATCATAGATGATTTATAATATTGGAGATAGTTGAGTGTTTAATAGATACAATAAGTCAATTCGTATTTGTTTCTTGATTGATCCTGAAAATTCTGATTGGAATAGGAAGTGGAAGATGAGATTACCAATCGATATATACCAGGTATACCGGTATGAAGTGAGCGTCAAGATACAAATGTCTCTATAGGGAACATTTGTTGTGAACGAGCCTTTATTTTTTTTTTCTTTGTTTGCATCTGTGAAACTTGAGTATACATCAACAGACAACATCATATTTTTTCATCGTGATGACAATGTCGAATTTTGTACCAGAAAGTGATGATTTGCGGAAAGCATTAATTTTTGGTTTTCATTTGAAGAAAATTGCTGCAAAGTCGCATCGAATGCGTGTCGAGGCATATGGTGATCATGCTCTAACAGAAGCAACATGCAAAAGATGCTTTCAACGGTTCAGAAATAATGATTTTGATGTGAGAAATGAAGAACGTGGAAGACCACCAAAGATTTTGTAGACGCCGAATAGCAAACGATATTGGATGGAGATGACACTTTGAATCAAAAGCAAATGGCAGAAATGTGAAACGTTGCACAACAAACAATTTCTGACCGTTTAAAAGCTAGAGGAAAGATCCAAAAGTATGGAAAATGGGTGCCATATAAATTAAATGAAAGACAGATGGAAAACCGAAAAAACACTTGTGAAATTTTGCTTCAACGACACGAAAGTAAATCGGTTTTGCATCGGATTGTTACTGGCGATGAAAAATGGATTTATTTTAAGAATCCCATATGGAAAAAATCATGGGTTAATCCAGGGCAACTATCAACATCGACTGCAAAACCAGATCGATTCGGCAAGAAGTGTTTGGTGGGATCAGAAAGGTGTGGTGCACTACGAGCTCCTAAAAGCTGGTAAACCCTAAATACTGATTGCTACCGACAACAAATGATCAATTTGAGCCATGCATTGATTGAGAAACGACCAGAATGGGCCAGAAGACACGGTAAGGTGATTTTGCTCCATGACAATGCACCTGGCACCTGTACACAAAGCAAAACCGGTTCAGGATCCAATCAAAACTCTTGGCTGGGAGCTGCTACCCCACCCGCCGTGTTCACCAGACTTGACTCCTTCAGACTACCATTTGTTTTCATCGACAGGATACGCATTGGCTGAGCAGCACTTTGATTCCTACGAGGAGGTCGAAAATTGGGTGTCTGGTTGGTTTGCTTTAAAATACGAACACAAATTGTCAAAGAGGTGGTCAAAATGTGTATAAAATAAGTGTTTTATTTTCACAAAAAACGCTCGTTTCATACCGGTATACGTGATTATAATATAATATATGATAATAATTATTATGAAAAATTATGAGAAAGCTTGCGAGCAAAAGAGACTTCTTAAATACAAGTAAGTCTACGTTACAACCAGAGCTAGACAAAACTAAGTACGAATTCAATTGTAATCATACTGTTATCACTGAAGAATAACCTTTCAATGACGCGATCCATCTGACGAAATAAAATTTATATTAAATGACTAATCATAGATTTCGCGATTCTGAATAATAGCATCTTGCTGAAATATACACATGGAGAAGATTGCATGTAGAGATTTTGAATATCAAATCAAGATAACCAGGGAAAACAGGTGTTGAGACCATTCTTATTTTAATATCGTATACCACCCTCAGAATTGTGCAACAACTTATAGAATATTAGGATTTGATTTAATTGCAGAAGAATTCTACCAAACACTGACATTTATTGATTATTCATGTAGAATATGGAAATTCAATCGTGAATCATATCAAATTTTTTTTTCAATCTGCGTTTAATCCTAGAGCAGTCTCTACCAACACGAGAGTAATGATTCTTTCTCGTCTTATGATCTTCCTTTATATTATCGAAAATATAGAGCATTTACGTCACAATTATGTATTTGAAAACGAAACAGACAAGATTACAGACGAAATAAATTTTTTCGATAGAAATGCTTGGACAGGTCGATTTCTGTTTCGAGGAGGACAACTTAAGATGTAGATTACGGACGCATAGCTCTTCAACCCTTGCTACTACAACCCTCACCCCCAAATTTTGAATAGGGAAGATGGGGTGAGTGATACCTCAATTGAAAGGTATTTCCATACTGATTTCAGCACAGTAATTTTTTTTTCATTTCATACATTAGTTCTTGAAATATTCTTAACTAAGTATTTGAAAGTGGTGTTTTCATGGCACTTGTAGTGTTTTTTTGTGAAAAATCGACATTTTGAGCTTCAAAACAACCATGACACATTGAACCAATTTTGACGAAAATTATTGAAAACAATGCTGGACATCATGTGGAAGATCAGATTGTGTTTTAGCAAATGGAGCTCCTCCACACTACGCCTTACCAGTTCGAGAATATCTGGATCAAATTCATTTCCAAATCGGTGGATTGGAAGAAGGGGTCCCACTGAATGGCTAGCCAGATCGCTAGATCTGTCACCACTAGATTTCTTTCTTTGGGGCCACTTGAAGAGTCAAATTTACTCTACACAGCCCGATTCCATAGAAGATTTAAGAAGACGTATAGTGAATGAATGTCGTCAAATCACTCCAGAAATGCTGCAAAATGTGCGCCATCGTTTCGAACAAAACTTATTTCATTGTATGGAAGCTAATGGTGAACAATTTGAATATTTAATTAATTGATGTGAGTTTTTGATAAATTATTTACTTTAATTTGAAAAGTCTTATTTCTTAGATCAATACTTCAAATTGTTCTGATACTGTACAGTTGGAGAATGATTTCAGTGAATAAAACAGCCGAACGTCTGACCCTAGTAGCATTAACACGTACGGTATGACTTCATTTGGCCAGTGGTAGATGTTTTGCAATTTCAAATACAAGTACGGAAATTTTGGTGTTTCGGAAGCACGAAATGCCAATTATTCGCAAAAAATTAATTTAAGTGATAAAATTAACTAACGCATGAATATTTCGAGAACTAATGCATAAAATGGAAAAACAATTACTGTGCTGAAATCGATATAAAAATACCTTTGAATTGAGGTATCACTCACCCCATCTTCCCTATTCAAAAATTGGGGGTGGGGGTTGTAGTAGCAAGGGTTGAAGCGCTATGCGTCCATAACCTACATCTTAAGTTGTCCTCCTCAAAACAGAAATCGACCTGTCCGAGCATTTCTATCGAAAAAACTTATTTCGTCTGTAATCTCGTCTGTTTCGTTTTCAAATGGCCACCCTGTATGTATCCTACATGTTCTCGAAGAGACACTGATGTTCGTATGGAATATCATCACAACAGTGATGTTCTAATGGGCTTATAACATTTTCCGTTTATTTGGACGTAATTATTATATCATATATTGTATACACCTGTTTTGAACAATTATGTATTGCAGTTGCAAATAAACATTATTATATATATTGAGAATATTTTCAAAAAGTCAAAATAACAATAAGTAACTGTGGAACCGCCAATTTGCTAAATAACAAAATGTCAAAAGTTGTAGCGTTCTGCCCCAATCGGATAATGAAAAGTCTTAGTTTAAAGGTACCTGTCACAGAAACGATACATCTCTTTTTATAAAATAGTACAATATAGAAGATCAAGAAAATGAATATTATCGTTAGAAACACAGAGATGAAATTCTGGGAGTTTCACATAAAGAGAGGTAATCGATTGTTAAAGTAGGGAATACCTCTCGACTTCGAACATAAGAACCATGATGCTGATGTAGATGGATTATGCCGTTTATGAATACTGACGGAAAAGCTACTACGAACCCTATAATTCCGTCATTTCAAAATATGATTTGAGTTTTCCTGAATATTCTGGAAAAGGCCTCTTCGCAATTCTACATAAGAACACGTAACCAAAGAGAAATATTTGTTTCGCATACAAAATGGTGAACGAGCAGTAGTACATCATTTCTTGTGCACTCTATGTCTTAATTTTGACACAATAACTGTAACTTTCCAATTTTAAGCCGCGAATGGGTTAGATTTCTCACCTAATCAAGGATTCAGGTCAAATTCCAACTAGGCCGATAACTCTCGAACTAATTGTTCAAAATTTGAAAGCTCTGCTGTGTTCGTTAATGGACAATATCTGAAAGGGTATTTCTCCTAGAACCAAAAGGTATAATGGATTTGGTTTATATACATAAAAGGATATTTAGTGAATACAAGCGCTTGAAATCTTTGTTTCCTATAATCAATGGAGAATGGAACATTAAATTAAAACTGAGCATTTGTGAGGACAATTTAAATTCCTTTCAGTGAATCAAGAAGAAGTTATGGTTTCATTCAGCTCAAACTTTGTACTGAAAAATAGCAAAACAATAAAATAATCCGGTTAATAATTTGTTGAGTTGCAATATAAAATAATGAAAAGTTTAACGAGGCTGAATTCATCAGCTGTCAAATGTTCTTAGCCTGAAGAAGATGATAAAAGTCGTCGAAACGTCGCTTTAGAACAAAGAGTTTTATTGGTTCCTTTACCCCGAATGGTACAGCAAGTAAAATTTTTGGGAACGAGAATTTAAATTGTCTATATAAAGAGATCATTAAGAAGTAAGATAATTAGAAAACACAGAGTAATTTTGCAAGGAATACATCATAAACCGTTTGATTCAATAAAACTCAACACATAATGTCAAAAAACCCTATTTCAATGACAGGATATAAACTTTTTTTGCAATTCGATTTTATGAAACGTTTAGCATGATATATTGAGTGGTGCATGGACTTAATAAACAGAGTATACAGGGTGTTCCTAAATTGAAAGTACAAACGAAAAGAGGAGATTCTTTAAATGAGTTTAAGAAAAAAAAGTCCCATAAATATGGGGTCGCAAATGTTTCGTTTTCGAGATACAGAGTGTTTATGTTTGAATTTTTTCAAGTTTTTTTCTCATAGTATCTACACTTCATAAGATATTAAACTGAAATTTGGCATAGATATTACATTTGAGAGTTCTCACCACGTGACATGGGAATTTCGATAGAAGATTTACAGGGTGATATTTTTTCTGGAACACTGCCACCTGTTCTTCTGCAGAACTCTTTTTTGGTAAGCAACTGTTAATTTGAATAAATGTAAAAAGAAGGTTCGTTCTGATACTAAACTTTTCGGTCTCTTGTAGTTTTGTCGTATCTACCAACGATTTCGAGAAAAAAAATTTGAACGAAATCGAAAAGGAGGGGAATATGATCAAATTGAAAGGAAAAATAAATTACGGTCGATCCGAGTTCGGGAAGTGGGAGGAGGTGAGTTTTTAAGGGTAAAAAATGGTTTATCTTGATTTCCGGCAAAACTACAAGTCCTATGGAAAAAAAATAAATGGCAAAGTTGTAGGCAATAAAAAGATCTACAACTTTTGTATTCACAGATTTTTCACATAACCTCAAAATTTAGGTGAAAAATTCAAAAAACCAAGTTTTTGGTTTTTTATTTAAATCTTTTTTGAAAATTTTTTTTTCTACGAAATTTGGTGAAAACTTACCTTATTATGTCCCAAATACACTGTAATTTATTTGATTAAAAATATTTATTTTTTCGCTTCATTTTAATTTAATATCAAAAAAGCACCCTAATTTTCAATCGAAAATTCTGACGTCAAAATATCAGCTTTTTTCAAAAAGTTTTGGGGCTTTTTGTTCGTTGAAATAACTACTTTCTGATGGTGTAAAGAAAAATATACATTACTACAGGAAATATTCTTAGAAAATGCAAAAAATTGAAAAAACCTCAAATTCGAAAAATTTTTTTTAATCATTATGTACATTTTCATCAAAAAAATGTGATTGCTGCAATTTATTTTAGTTAAAAAGTTTATTTATTTTACTCGAATTACATTCATGTCATAGAAAATCTCATACAAAATAAATATACATGTAAATCGTACTATTGAATTTAGAAACTTAATTCTGATTACGCTATTCATTAATTTTTTTTTTAAAAACGTTAATCTTGTTATTTATAAATACGTTATTTGAAATTCTTATCAGTTACTCATTCGTTTTTGTCTCTTTGGAGGCATTTCTTCATCGTCAGATTCGACAAATCTCTCCAACTCTAGTTCAAGACCACTATCTTCGTCTCCAATGTTATTTCCAGTCTGCATTGGTTCTTCATCAATAATTTCAACTGAATCATTTACTTCCTCGAAAATTTTTCCGTCCATATTGGAGCAATTCTCAGAACCATGACAATTAGTGCATAAATTTGTGCATTAAACCATGTTTACGGCAGCCACATTTTAAACTGTTACATCCAGTTTCACAGCTGCAGCAAATAGTATTGAGCAATACTTCCGGAATTAAATCCTTTTCTGTAAATTTGGGCATAATGCCATGCTGATGTTGCTTCCAGCCCCAATCTGTTGCTGTCAATTCGTTACCCAACCAAGTTTGAAGCTGATAATATGCTCTGTAACAATGTTGTTCTGCTGCTCCTTCTGTGGGTGGGAGGTTTGCCAAAACAAAGGATGATTTAATTTTTGCCAATTGATATTTTTGAAACCTTAATTGATTCAGTGTTCTTTTTTACATTTATAAATAGATTTGATTAATTTTAATCCATTTTTTTAATATTTTCTTTATTTTCATCTTTTTTGTAAAAAACATTGGCCAAATTTGACAAATTTTTCGCGTCTAATATAGAATTAGCGATACTTTTCTTTTCCGGCAAATCCAGATATTGTATTGCAACCAGAAAAACAATGCAGAAATGCAACAACATTTCTGAAGGATTCGTGTTTGAAACTATTAGACGTGAAAAATAGATCCTTTCCATTTCCAAAGCCTGGTTTGAGAAAATAAATGTCATGATTATTTAAATTTAATTGATTTCAATGAACCACAGATCAATATCTTGACCCACAACTATAACAGTTTTATTGGTATCACTGGCAACTTCTATCGAGGTCTTAATTATGTCGGCATCAGCATCTTCTTCAACAAAAATTTTTGAATTTGAGGTTTTTTCAATTTTTTGCATTTTCTAAGAATATTTCCTATAGTAATGTATATTTTTCTTTACACCATCATAAAGTAGATATTTCAAAGAACAAAAAGCCCCCAAACTTTTTGAAAAAAGCTGATATTTTGACGTCAGAATTTTCGATTGAAAATTAGGGTGCTCTTTTGATATTGAATTAAAATGAAGCGAAAAAATAAATATTTTTAATCAAATAAATTACAGTGTATTTGGGACATAATAAGGTAAGTTTTCACCAAATTTCGTAGAAAAAAATTTTTTTTGAAAAGATATAAATAAAAAACCAAAAACTTGGTTTTTTGAATTTTTCACCTAAATTTTGAGGTTATGTGAAAAATCTGCAAATACAAAAGTTGTAGATCTTTTTATTGCCTACAACTATGCCATTCAACTTTTTTCCATAGGACTTGTAGTTTTGCCGGAAATCAAGATAAACCATTTTTTACCCTTAAAAACTCACCCCTTCCACTTCCCGAACTCGGATCGACCGTAATTTATTTTTCCTTTCATTTTGATCATATTCCCTTGCTTTTCTAATGGGTTTTATCCTACTGTAATTTTTTTTCATATTTTACCATTTTTGTAGGCTTTGACCCTGGTCTATCCGGTCGAAAATGTGAATAGTCAATTATTCTAATGCATTTGTTATCGTCTAAGATTTGAGTTGGCTTTTCAAGAAATTATTTTTGATGTTATTTTTATTCAACTTTTATAGATGACGCCAATTGACCTACCTATTTTATCAAGTTAATCTATGTTTGGTGGACAGTGGAGCTAATTTCATTTATTTTTCAAGAATGAAAATGTTCTTTCTTCATCACTGAAAATATTTTCCTCTCGAATTCATTTTGAAATCAAATTAGTCTCAACATTCCTCAGACATGTGCAACAATAACAAATCCCCACCAATCCGGAATGACTCATAAACATACCTTTACGAATACAATGCATCCTATACAGGCGTTACTTGATCCGTTTTATAGTCGAGATAAACTTAAAGAAAGCAATAAAATACGCAGCGAGATACCAATCGTACGATTGTACAACAGACGAAATACCAAAAACGATTTCAAGCGGATTAACGTGTCGAAAATAAACTTTTCCGGGAATAGGTTCGATAACCTTCACTTGATAAGGTGTCTATTGTTTTACTCTGTGAAATACGCGCTGCCACATTGATAATAAATGATTCCTCTTGGACGAAAAACCGTTTTTATTGGTGGTGTGCCAACTGTTTATGAACAAAGTTATTCTTTGTGCTATAATACTGACTAAGCCTCTGTAATCTGACGAAATACGTTCTTACAACTTCTATACAGAGGAATTTTTTCATTTTGGCGTCAAAACACATGAAATTCTTCTGGATTGTGGGCTCATTTACCGAGATGAATCATTTGTGTACATTTGTGCCAAGTGTCGGCTAATTTTGTTGTTCGATTCTTCAGATTGACGCATTGTATAGGGTATCCTAACTTGCTTGTTTTTCTCAGCTTCTGCTCCTTCTAGACTATTTAGACAAATAAAAACAGCCAAAACAATGGGAGTTGAAAAAATGAGAAGCTATGTAAATAAATGTACAGGGTGTAATGCTGTTGTTTTAGCCATTCAATTTAATGAATCTTTATGAGGTAACATTTCAAACCTCATGCGTGTTCTCTACCCTTCTTGTACACCTATTACGAAATTATATAAAGATTGAAGAACTTGTGAAATCTGAATAACGTTATAACATAATTGCATTCTTTGCTGCTGAATCACCTATTACCATTTCTTTAAATGTTGAATGTCTAAATCATCTTTTCTCTTTGCATGGCAGATACATCAAAACAATTATTTATTCATCGATCAATTATCAGTCATATAAATAAGTTTCCAGTTTTCGTGACATCGCAATAGTTGTTTTGAATAAATCTTCCAATGGATGTTCGGCAATATTAAGACTATATAACGAAAGTGGGCGAAGATTATGGCGCCATGAAATGATTGAATGCATTATCAGGCACCATAGCGGGAATTAATTTGCATTCGACATTCTACAACGTCTGTAATGAACGATCATTATTCAATGAAATCCAACCATACACTTGTAGTGGGACATTAACGGGCTGACTAAGTTAGATTTTACAACTGTCTTGATAGTTAAGAGAGGATATAAAACTGAAGATTGAGCGGAATCCGATAGATTACGAAATTGACAAACAATATGTAAGTGTGTTAAAATAGGAAACTCTTCGTTACCCAAAGATAACGTTTACAATTTTAATTGAAGTGCGTTTTTATCAAAATGCTAATGAATCTTGATAGGCAGCAATAAAAAGTATAAAAATGTAGAAAAGCACTGACGTGAGGTCAGCAGCATTTGCGCCACGCTTGTTCTGAACAGGCCGGTAGGATATATTGAAGTTTCACCAAGGATTTTAATCAAGAAAAGTTTTTCCAATTTAATTAAAATATCTTTCTAATTACAACTTGATCTGGTGGATATCCTAGAAGTTGCTCCTAACTGCTGAATCAGTAGAGGGATAGAGCGCAATAACGAACTTGACCGAGATATTTGGACAGCTGATTTATTTTGAAAATATGAACATTCTAGCTCATCTCTTTCGGGCGATAGAGAGTATAAGACCCCCAGGAAGGATTTCCTCGAGTTTTAACCCGTATTCTTGATCAGAAAGCCATATGCAATCGATTGAGACCACTTTCCAATATTGGAAAATAACAGACATTTGGGTAAAACGACAGCACGTTATTATACCAGAACAAGCACGCAAACACTAGCTCATCTGTTTTAGAAATCGAAAGTATACAGCCGGACAAATCACGGATTCTTCATCGGAAAGTAGAAACCAATCGATTGAAATTATTTTCGGTTCAATATTCGAGAATTACAGATATTTTGGGCAAAACGATAGCACACTGTTCTACTAATTTTCTAAACCACAACGCAAAAAAGTACTTAGGCGATATCATCCATTGTTAACCTAGGTAAGTCTTTTAAATACATTAAAGCAAGACAAAAAACAGGAAATTGAAAGGGAAAACTCGCTCTATTTTTAAATGAGTAATAAATAATTCATTCATTCCGAAAACAATAATAGGCGTTGAATAATGTGTCATGGCACTTTCAGTTATACTGAAAATTTTTTGGTCAATTTTTTGCTATACATATGGCATGAATGGAGCAATTAATTAAACGAAATGGAAGGAATTTTAAAAAATTGCTGCAATATTTCCATGATATTGGTCAAAATCGCTCATACAAATTGCCGAATATTCAACCGATTTCGACATTCGAGTCAGTTTGTTAACGCGCTTATAATATTTCATGAAACTAAAATAGCGGGTTAAAGTTTAGTACAATTATCTGTAATCCTCAAATATCGGCCGAAAATGACATCAATCGATTGAGTTTGGCTTCCTGATGAAGAATACGTGGTCAAACCTGAGTGTGTCTGACCTTATATGCTCTCTATCTTTCGAAAGAGATATAATAATTTACCTTTCGGAGATCATTTAAGAAGGAATTATATTACGAACGAACAAACATCGCAGGTCAACTCAACACATGATGATTCAATCGGTCGACCATGGTTTCCGATAAATGAAATTCAATCTTCTCTATGGTATTATATCAATGCCCACCACACTAATACCTTTGACCCAGAACGTTATCCATTCGCTACGCCCATACAATATATCTCCCGCAGGTTAATGTTGTACTCTTCCCTTATCGCTATCCTGAAATTTATCTCACTCTAGCCACTCGCTGAAAAGCTCAATGAAGAATGATTCCACAGGACAGTGGAACGGCCCACTAACCCACGGAACCAGATCGATATGGTGGCTGGAGCAGCTCCCTTATGAATCAAAACCCCGATGGATAAATAGATGTGATCCGATTTGTGAAGTGGCACACAATCGGTTCAATTGCTGCGGAACACTGCGTCATACATTTATTCATCTAGGCCGAATTCTGCCGGTGAGATATTTGGAAAGACCCCGTATCTTGATTCGGCGTGGGAATGGCGATGACACACTCGATATCTTTTGAAACGTCTACAAATCTTTCGAAAGGACTTTTCAGAATTTTCTAAAAAGGTCTAAAGGTTTGAATCGCAAGAGCGTGGAGGCCAATTCTGAACACCAAATTTCCAGTGTTTCACGGGCTGCAGGTATGACAAGTGGCATATAGCTTTAAATCTTCATATAGAGAAGGGTGCCTGTTTAATTAATCATCAGAATAAACTGAAATTTCCTTCCCTCTTGAGGTGGTCGCAATGATAAGATTTAGTTGCTAACAGAAGGAAAACTGGGAGTGATTATTTCAAATTTAGGATAAAGGTGTATTGATTCTCATTGTCCAGGAGAAGCAAAAACTCCTGATATCGTGTAACTCTACGTTTTTTCGCAGTAGATGATCAAGGATCGTTATTTCTATATCCATATTTCGTTCATATACTTCCAGAAGTCTGACGATATCAACCAAGTACTAATCTTTTTTTCAAAAATTAAGAATATTCGAATCTGATCGTTGAACTTTGCAATAATGGAATCTGTGTGGATATACGAAGATTGATTAACCAAGGTTTTCTCTTAATCTACACTTAATAATGGAAATACGGTCCTGCACCTGCTGGAAGGGCTTCAAATTTCATAATGTTCTTCCGCGATGTCACCGTAGGATTCATGTAATATCGGCGTATATCGTTGAACAAGATCTGAGATTACTATCTTCGTAATATGAAATTCTGCACATTCTCGAAGGCTCAGCATAAAACAGACGCTCAGTTTTATTCTTTATATCAGAGCGTTCTCCCAATTTGATGCCAAATATATCTTGGAATTCTTTCATTCGAGTGCTTATTGCTAGAGGTTTCTAGGAAATCACGCGATCCTAATCTTGGACATAACAACAGATCATTTTCTTCGAAAACTATCACTCTACTGAGGATGAATCCTTGAGTCGAGTTATTGCTGTCGCGGGAAATACAATCTTCATCTATGGAAACTGCCAAGATTAACAGTGGTGGGTAAAGCTTTTTATCAAAGAAATTTAATTGCTGGTATAATAGTAGAATTTTTTATATGACAAGGAAACTCTTTTCAAATGGAATATTGCATTGAAAAAAAAGCAACTCAGCCTTCATCGAAGAAAATATAATTCTTGAAGGAACGCTCCTAAAAGAAGTAGATGAAATATTATATCAAATCAATTATAAAGTATTAGCACAGCCGTCTTAACTTACTTCAAGTTGAAGATGGCTATGGTATTAGTAATACGAAATGGCGAATGCGTTGGTTCCTAAGTAATTTATTAGCATGTATACACCTACGGGGAGCATCAATTCTAAGGATCGTAAGACCAAAACTTTCTGTTATCTGTAAATTCTAAGAAAGGAATAGGTGAGGGTTTAGCTCAATTGAAGGTCTACTTGTCCCTCAAAAGTCGACATGAGTAATACAGTTTGCAGCTTATTATCAAGTCCTTGGACTATCTAAATTTATAAAAATAAATCTGATTGGGAAGAAATGCTCTCAAATGGAAAATTCTCTTCCTATGTCGATCCCTCAATTCATTCAGGTGTTCATACTTTAGATATAAAATCTCCGCTTCAATATCAAGGCTTCAAGAGCACTACTCACCCAATGAGTACAAATCGGAAAACTCAGCATTAATACAAGAAATATAGCGTTGAGAGAATCAGATGATGGTAATCAGACTTCTAGCCAAGGTCCATCCTTATACAGCAAAACTTCTTTAGATGGCTATCTCAGTTGTAGATGAAATGTCTGAAGAGATCTTATACAGTTAATACTTCATCTCCGTCTTCACTGGCGATGATCGTCTTCAAGTGATGCCTTACTTAAAGAGGTTATGTCACTTGTGAACCATAGTTTTACCAGGGCAGGAGTGCGGAAAACGAAAGATATCTCATACAATTAGGTTTGCACTGATTTTGCTTGCTGGTAAAAGACTTGAGGAAAGCGTAGAATTCGATTGTCTCCATACTTCACAATTTCTTCCCGATTGGGAGTTTTAATCGACGATAGTTAAAAGACTAATGACCTAAAAAGGATAAAACTTGGTATTTAGACTAATAACGAGTTAATAAATTCGTTAAATTTTTGTAAGTACCTTCGATAATTATCTTCCCACCCATTCCGCGATGTTAAAACATCCCCTCGTGGTATTCAACAAAAATTCAATCTTTACTGAGCAGAAATATACTATGTTCATCAAACCAACATCAAATAAATCACTGACACTTTCAAATAAAACGATTGCTAATAATTTCGAATTGTTGTAGAATGCTTCTAATATCAAACTAATTAATGAAACAAAATTGACTCATGAAAAATTAACTGCATCAATTGTAATATCCATTCATCGCACAGCACGAAATATACAACCATTTTGAATGACTATTGATAATGTTGGAATAATCATGATAACCACATGCATTCAAGCTATAAGGCGTCATAATCAATTACGAAAAAAGCATAAAATAATACCTTCCACGAATTCGTCATAAGCTGTACGTCTGGCAGCACGGCGAAGGTCGCAAAGCAGATCCCATAACTTATTCGCGTGAGCAAAGCGGCGTTGTAGGTTGGTCGGTTTCGTATTATACGCATATCCCTACGTTTACGAGTCTTGGAGTACAAGGCGAAGGTTATCCGCGTTCGGCCAGCTGCCTTAACATAACCTTCCTCAACCGCTGGTTTACAACACTCCGTCCGCCGTAACACTGGTAGCACGGAGCGGCAAACAATCCGGCAGATACACTGCTCGCCGACTCGTTTTGAATCTCGTAACGTGTGGCTATATAACGGCATAAGACTTCTAGATGGTGCGCGGCTCTCTGCATTTGGAAATTATATTCGATTTATTATCCCGAAGTGGGTGAAGCCAGTTTATCAGGAATTAAAAAAATTCTTACATTCTGAGTTTTAAGTTCGCGGAAAGGTGGGAAGATGATTAGTGAGAGTACTTACCAAAATTTTTACGAATGAAGTAACTCGTTATTAGTGTAAAAGTTTTATCGTTATTAAATCAATAGTTTTTGAACTATCGTCGATCAAAAAAGTCAATCGGGAAGAAATTGTGAAGTATGGAGTAAATCGGATTCCTTGCTGTTATTATGTTCCTCACCAAGAAAGGAAAATCAGTTACAACCATATTGGAAGAGATTTCATTCGTTTACGGAAGCTCTTGCCGTGGTACAACTATGGTTTACAAGTGGCATCACCTCTTTAAGCAAGGAATGAACAGACTTGAAGACGATTAGCACACAGGACGGCCGATTGAAGCGATCACTTCGATAATTATTCAAAAAGTGGAAAAAATAATATATATTATTCTAAAGAAAGAACAACTCGCAAAAACAATTTTTAAAATTCTTCACGATCATCTTGGCATGACTCAAGTGAGTGCAAGATGGGTGCTGAGAATGCTCACGCCGCCTCTAAAACAACAGCGCGAGAGTTTTACTCGCGAGTTTTGGATGTTTGTAGTGACGACAGAGATGAAGTATTGACTCGGATTGTTACTTAGGTTTATCTTTATGAACCTGAATCCAAACATGAATCTATGCAGTGGCACAAAAAGGCCACACCAATACCCAAGGAGTTTAGGTGTCACAGTCAGCGGGGAAAGTCATAGCAACAGGTTCTTGGGACTCAGAAGGGATTCTGTTGATCTATTACAAAGGCAAAGGTGTCTCCATAACCGGAAAATGCTACGCTTCAATTCTAGAGTGGTTGAAATAAGTCATTAAAGAAAAAAGGAGGGAAAATTGACCAGAGGTGTCCACGCACCTGCGTTGCGTTGTGCTGGCTTTACTGCACAAAGTATGCTTCGAAATTTTGGCTCACCCACCTTACAGGCCTAACCTGGCTTTCAGCTATTATTATCAATTCCCAAACTTGAAAAAAGAACTTAGTGGGAAGAAATTTTGAAGTTATCAAGAAATGACAGAGATCAAACTTTTTTTTCAAAGGGAAAAATATGTTCATTGCTATATCTGAAAAACGTATTGCAAGTGATATATTAAAAAGGAAAAATAATTTTGTATTTTTATTTCTTCTCCCGATTCCGTGAACTCAACATCCCCTAGTATTATTGGGTAGATTGCATATTGGTGGAATAGTAATTGTACTCATTATACTATACAGGATACAGATTCTTTAATTTTTTTTATTAATACAACTTTCAAATAATTTCTGCGCAACATTCAAAATATCGCCCGATTCAATTATTCGAATACAAAAAAAGGAAGTTCAGCAGGAAATGGCAATGAGTACTGCGATCTTCATAAACATGAGTGTATTTATTCCTGATAAAATGATAAGGAGATTCCTAGCTTTCAAGCAAACTGAACAGAGTGCGAATTTGTTACTAAGCGAGTTTCAAGGTTTGCGAATGAATATAATTCGGTTATTATAAGTATGTGAAATGAGTTGGTGTTTGAAAAAAATGTTCCTTGACTTCATTAAAACTTGTATGCATTTGCTAGATTGGATATTTTCATCAATTGGTATATTCAATATAAATTTACCAATAGACTTGAATATTATAATGAGAGATTCACAACAAATTTTATTTATTAACTGCGCCACAGTTGAACCTGTATGGACATAGTATTACCTCATTTCAACTGTGTGATGAATAGAAATGACTGTTAAAAATGTTATCAAGATACAAGATGCGGTTACTCAGATGCATTTTTCGAGGTGTAATCGTGCCACGTGCTATAAAGTTCTTTGTATGACAACCGAAATGTCCTGTTTTGTTCGTTGTCTGCATTTTAATTCTGTTGTCACGAAAAGAGCAAGCATGCGGCAAACAAAGAGATTAATTACCGATTTTCGCTAGCATTTATTGGTACATCATGCATGAAAAATTAGAAAAGGACTGAGGTCATGACCTTGGACACTCTGGATAGGTGTGATATCAATACAATTGGCATGATGAATAAACAAACCTAGATCTCAAGATAGAATAACTATTAACAGTTTTCCTTTAGATCTATTCGAAGATCAAATTCACTTCTGCTAAAAACCAATAAAAAGTAAGAATATCAACTCCATCGCTAATAAGAAAAATTGTGACCTCACGTCAGTGTACCACATGACCCACATTCTAACAATGACAAAAATTCTAAGGGTTGATGGGAATGGCACAGGGTGCAACAATCCTTCAAAAATTGACCTGTTTCAGGATTTGCCGAATATTTTTCTTCTGAGATAATGAGTTTATTTCGTATTTTACGCGCACTTCTTGTTTTTTTTTCAACAGTGTTATTTCAGTACTGCTCAAACAATTGTTTATATGAATTCGTTTATTTTATAAAGAAAAATATCACAGATTGGATTGAAATAGTGTGTATTGACAACAATAAATTTTTTTTCCACATATTTCTTATCCTGCTACAAACAAATTTAATAATGTTTTATACGAGGGTTGTCTTTTATATTTCGAGATTAAAGAACAAAAACAAATATTAATCATCGAAAATATAATAGCTTTCTTGTTTTTCAAACTATCACTGGACAGACCATTTTTCAATAGATTTGGGGATAATTTTTTATTCACTGTCTCTTCTTGGCAATTCACTGTTCCGTAGAATTTTTGAGTAACTTATCCGCACCCCACATTTCAACAGCATTGTCGGTTAACTTATTGCGATAAATTTCATGTTACAGATATAAATTAGGCTTCAAAGTAACCAGTGACATGTGTCAATCACATCAATATTATCGCGATACTGTCAGAACCTGATGCTACCTGTTCAATCTCGTATCGTAGCAAATACAACTACTGCAGTCATGTAGTAAAAACCTGCTCGTCGGCAATCTCCTGTATTCCAAATATAATTGACAGATCTGTTCCGGAGTTATTCAATACTCGATTCAATCAACTGACGTATAATTAGTCCGATTACACAACCTGTACTCGGCGAGGCATGAAGATTTGCATAAATTGAAACATTGGCTAGATCTACTTGTTCCTCTGTTGCTATAGCGAAAGATTTTCTAAATATAGATACTAGCGTAGCCATTCTTTACGATAACTGTCGACAGGATCGGCATGAAAAGAAGTAAGAATGACAGTGAGGTCGTTATAAGGAAAGGTAACGTTTACGCACGAATACGAGGCTGCCTAAGATGGAATTCGAGAAATTTCCTGGTTACGCCAAGAAAAGGGTATGGATTACTGAATGAACATGGTTACACCTGCTATCGGTATTAAAAACCGAGTAATACGATGTGTACAGATTTTCTATAACAGAATGAATTGAATTTCAGTCCTATTAATAATATGAGTCTTCTTGATCAGGGAGAAAATATGTATTTTGGAAGGATTATTTCTCTTTACTACCTGTTCATTTTAGGTTCGTCAAATAAAATACAGTATTTTCGACGTGAAAATATAATATTTTCCGCAAATTTTGACATTCCTGTCAAAATTTCTTGAAGAAAAAGTCAGGACTTCCTTACTGTGAGGAAATGATATTTCCGTACAGTTGTTAGTGTTCTACATAAATGATAGAAAACACATTGCTTATAAGGAATTAATTTATATTTTGAAAACATCAAGTCATTGCTGAATACATTTTTAAGATCAGTTTGTTATATTTACAGTAATTTGACAGTTAGTACAATTATTGAACATTGGAGGAACACTCTTAGAACTATGAGAAACATTTTGGACAACATGCAGGGTGGAAGGGTCATTTTGTTGAATATTTTGTACTGTGAAAATTTTATTTGCCACCTCAACCTTATTGTTAAGCGATTCTTCGATATATCCTTCAGCAACGTTTGATGACTTCCATCCGCCATGCCTCTTTAAACTAGTTATGTCGGCACCAGAGTCAACCAATATTGTTGCAGAAAACCGACGAAAGCAGTGACCAGTATATTCTGTCGGATTCACCAAGTTCAAATAAGTAGCAACTATTTTGGGCATTTTTCTAAATTGATGAATTCCTACCACTTGTCAACAACCCTTTCCGCTTTGATATTTAAAGAAAAATCGGTCACTGTTCATATTTTCTGGTCTTAACGAAACATACTTTCGATAAACATTCAAGTAGATCTGATTAATTACAAATGATCTTGGTTTGTTGGTTTTCGAATCAGGTATGCTGATTAAAAGCTTAGATTCTAAGTCTTCTATATCGTGTACAGTCATTCGGACTAACTCATCCATTCTACAGGCCCCAGAAATACCAAATATTACAGCCACCTAAAAAATAAATAAAGCTATAATCTAAATAGAAATTAAAAACTTGTAAATTACCTTAATCATTAAATTTTCTTTATCTGGAGCTTCCTGGATAAATTTTCCAATTTCTCCCTTTGTTAAAATCTTAGATTTCTTTGCCCTATAACCTTGAGCTTGCCTTTTCAATAAAGAACCAAGTTTTGAGTATGTAGATATATCTACATTGTGTTTAAGTGCAAAGGTTGACTTCAGCATTGAATAATTGGCCCATAATGTTGAAGATTTCATCTTTAAACAAAGGTCTAGGAAGTATGCCATTACAACATTTTCTGAGAAAGAAGTCGTATTTTTACTCATGCGATAATCCATAAAACGTTTGTATGCATTTTCGTACTTTTCTCTTGATTTCGTTGGCAATAATTCTAATGAAGCAGTATTCACTGCCTCAACCAGCTCTGGAGGAGTCCCAGGAATGGAAATTTCATCATCACTTATCATTTTAATTTCTAGAACACCAGCAATTAAATTTATAAGCGTCAAGTTTGACAATTCAACCTCAATACGTTTCCATAGTAACCCAAGTAATTTTATTAGGAATTTCAGAGCACCATTTATTTGGGAATAAAATTATCGCGTTTTTTTAAATCAATCAATATCTGTCGAATTTTAAACGATTTGCGGAAAAATAGTATGTTTACCTCGTAGGAAAAGCCACATTCCTGGACTCTGTGTTGCTAAGTCTCGGCTTGCGCCTCGACTTAGCAATCTTCACAGTCATCCAGGAATGTTAAGCTTTTCCTACCCGGTAAACAATGTACTATTGATGACGATATATCTGCCACAATCGACTTATATATTATACATTCTACCGTATTTATGATTTGAACAATCCCTCTACTCAACTTCAGAGCAAATCAGAACACTTTTTATGACAATTTGTTCAATCGACGTGAAGACTTTATAAATAAAAAAAGCATTTAATCAGTCTGTTTATTTTATATTCGGACCAATTTGATGACTGACTAAAAATGCTGAATTGGTTAATAATAACTTGCATTTTGAACAGACTGAGCCACCCATGAGGTCAATATTTCATGGATATGCTATCCTCATAACTTGAAACCGTCTTCGAATTAGCTATTTTATTTCTTTCCCTCGAAAATCATAAATAATGAAGAACAAACTTCTGTTACAGCTGACCAAACTAGCCGAATGGAAATTCAATAATGTATTATCGTAAAGTGTATTTGCACCATTACTGATAACATTTAGATACTCGAGAGTATATGACTGACCTTGCACCAACTCAATGTGAATGCCGAGGTGGGATAGGTTTCCTCTCTAGAGAAATGGCATGATGCTGATTTTCAGATAACATTTTCAGTCGTACCTGTCCCATGTTTCATTAGGTTAATCAAGGAATTTATTTCGCGTATTAATTCAGTGATGATCTATACGAAGAAATTAATAAAAAAAATCTTGGGTTTGATCTTCTTTGAAAAATTTGGACAGTTCTAAATCGGTTCAGACAGGTCATGAATGTACCAATAGCTTTCCAGTTGGAACTTAGTTCCATGCGAAAGCTGTGAATGTGGAGAAGCAAAGGAAACAATACCATATCTCATATAAAAATGTCAGAATGGCTTTAGGACTATTCATGATGTTTTCAAGACTTTCGTGAAATAGGTAGTAAATTCTTTTTGATATCTACCACAAGTCTAATTGTATACAGTGCTAGTCAAAAGTCCCCTCCCCCCCTCGTATCTTTTGAACGGGTAAACTTATAATAATGAAATTTGGAGGGTGGAAATAAACGGATGTAGGCTTCTTAACTGGTCATAACAGGTGACGCAATAGTCATAAATGACGTCACAAGGCCACTGTGACCAATAATTTTAAATGGGACCCTATGGCAAGTGACAGCTCGTTTGAAAGGTATTGAAAATACCTATTCAGTCATACCAATTTTGTTTGGGTTTCGGCTGATTTTGATTGATAAATTGAAGAAATACGAAAATTATAGTTTCGCATTTAATTAATGAAAATTTAAGAACCAGTTCTTATAATAAGCGTTCAAAATGTGCTCCATCTACTTCCTGGCAGTAATGCATCCTATTGCTAAACTCTTTTCGTACTCGTCCCAGTGTGTCAGCGGAAATTGCCCTACATTCTTCAACAATTCGTTGTTTCAGAATGGCAATACTGTCAGGTGCTGTAGCGTAAACCTTAGATTTCAAGTACCCCCATAGAAAAAAATCTAATGGTGTAAGGTCCGGTGACGGAGCTGGCCATTTGATCGAACCTCGTCGTCCAATCCATCTACCACGATATTCTTCATCTAGGTAACGTCTTACTGCACCGTAATAGTGTGCAGGAGCACCATCTTGTTGAAACGTTATTTCCAAGTTGTCGAATTCATTTGGATTATCTTCTAGAATTTCAAGAATTAACGCCCCAATATCATTTTGTAACATCTCCAGATACAATTCACCGGTTAAGTTAGCATTGAGAAAAAGAGGCCCAACTATATGGTTTCCCAAAATACATTTACTTTTTCTGGAAATTGAGTATGTTTTTCACGACAGATGTGAGGATTTGTGTCACTCCAATACCTCACATTTTGAGTATTAACATTTCCATTGAGAAAGAAAGTACTTTCGTCACTAAAACAAATTGTCTGTATGTAGCCTGGTTGTTGGTTCATTTTATTGGACATAGTTTCACAGAATTGTAGTCTTCGGTCGGGGTCATCATCTGAAAGTTGGTGCACCATTTTTAATTTGTATGGATGAAATTTGTTTTTAGCCAACACCCTATGTACTGTCCTTTGACTGACTTCACAGATAGACGCAACTTGTGCTGTGGAAGAAGTAGGGTTTACTACCATTTCTCCAATTATGTCAATTCTTTTGTCATCACTAATTGTTGGTCGACCAGATCGTTTGGCATCTTGAACACTACCTGATGCTTCAAACTTCCGAATAAGCTCCCTCAAATAAACTCTCGATATAGGGCGATCGGGATACCTCTCATTAAACAGTCGTTCCGCTGCATGGAAGTTGTTTCTACATTCACCAATTATTAAGATAGCTGCTACTTTGTCGGCTACAGTACGTACCATTTTGCCTATGTAAACACTTAAACGTCTCGTTAAACAATAGCTTAGGTAAACTTTCAAGGTATAAACACTTTTGACAAGTAGAGAATTCAAACACGTCAACCTTTTTGACAATTAACCAGAGGCGTACTTTAAAATCTTTATTATTAATTAAATGCGAAACTATAATTTTCGTATTTCTTCAATTTATCAATCAAAATCAGCCGAAACCCAAACAAAATTGGTATGACTGAATAGGTATTTTCAATACCTTTCAAACGAGCTGTCACTTGTCATAGGGTCCCATTTAAAATTATTGGTCACAGTGGCTTTGTGACGTCATTTATGACTATTGCGTCACCTGTTATGACCAGTTGTGAAGCCTACATCCGTTTATTTCCACCCTCCAAATTTCATTATTATAAGTATACCCGTTCAAAAGATACGAGGGAGGGAGGGGACTTTTGACTAGCACTGTATAAATATAGTTTAAAAAAACTAAAAAAACACGCTTATTTTAAAAAATATCGGGCTAAATATGTTGAAAAGGAGTTCAAAAATCAATTTATGACAATAGTATATAAAACATACTAGTAAAATTGAGAAAGAATTAGAGAGAATTAGAGATGAAGATGGAAAAAATTTGCTCAAGAATTTCGAAACCTAACTCTAGAAATCATAATGTTGAAAAGTGTAGTTGTACAAAGTTTAATGGAGTCTTAATTAGGCATCATCCAATCCATCGGGAATTTATTCGTATGGTTCAACTCTTGTCTAGAATTCTTGTTCCCTAAAAGTTGAACCGATTTGTGAAAGTGCTCTTCATTCATATCTATTGGCACTCGGAGATGAAGTGATAAAACATTAGCGCAATTCCCCTCTATCCCGGGAAAATGTTGGCTTAGGTGCTCCTAAATCCTGCTTCGAACCAGTGGCAGGAAGCGATTTTCATCTGAAAGTTTCTCTACTTTACTCTGAAATGAATCGATCATGATTAGTCAGCATTTTTCCACAACTAATTTCCTTTATATTTTATATATATCACCAGCTTACTACGAAGTGAAATAGTACATTGTTTACCGGGTAGGAAAAGCTTAACATTCCTGAGACTTAGCAACACAGAGTCCAGGAATGTGGCTTTTCCTACGAGGTAAACATACTATTTTTCCGCAAATCGTTTAAAATTCGACAGATATTGATTGATTTAAAAAAAAACGCGATAATTTTATTCCCAAATAAATGGTGCTTTGAAATTCCTAATAAAATTACTTGGGTTACTATGGAAACGTATTGAGGTTGAATTGTCAAACTTGACGCTTATAAATTTAATTGCTGGTGTTCTCGAAAGTAAAATGATAAGTGATGATGAAATTTCCATTCCTGGGACTCCTCCAGAGCTGGTTGAGGCAGTGAATACTGCTTCATTAGAATTATTGCCAAAGAAATCAAGAGAAAAGTACGAAAATGCATACAGACGTTTTATGGATTATCGGATGAGTAAAAATACGAGTTCTTTCTCAGAAAATGTTGTAATGGCATACTTCCTAGACCTTTGTTTAAAGATGAAATCTTCAACATTATGGGCCAATTATTCAATGCTGAAGTCAACCCTTGCACTTAAACACAATATAGATGTATCTACATACTCAAAACTTCGTTCTTTATTGAAACGGCAAGCTCAAGGTTATAGGGCAAAGAAATCTAAGATTTTAACGAAGGAAGAAATTGAAAAATTTATCCAGGAAGCTCCAGATAAAGAAAATTTAATGATTAAGGTAATTTACAAGTTTTTAATTTCTATTTAGATTATAGCTTTATTTATTCTTTAGGTGGCTGTAATATTTGGTATTTCTGGGGCCTGTAGAATGGATGAGTTGGTCCGAATGACTGTACACGATATAGAAGACTTAGAATCTAAGCTTTTAATCGGCATACCTGATTCGAAAACCAACAAACCAAGATCATTTGTAATTAATCAGATCTACTTGAATGTTTATAGAAAGTATGTTTCGTTAAGACCAGAAAACAGTGACCGATTTTTCTTTAAATATCAAAGCGGAAAGGGTTGTAGACAAGTGGTAGGAATTCATCAATTTAGAAAAATGCCCAAAATAGTTGCTACTTATTTGAAATTGGTGAATCCGACAGAATATACTGGTCACTGCTTTCGTCGGTCTTCTGCAACAATATTGGTTGACTCTGGTGCCGACATAACTAGTTTAAAGAGGCATGGCGGATGGAAGTCATCAAACGTTGCTGAAGGATATATCGAAGAATCGCTTAACAATAAGATTGAGGTGGCAAATAAAATTTTCACAGTACAAAATATTCAACAAAATGACCCTTCCACCCTGCATGTTGTCCATAATGTTTCTCATAGTTCTAAGAGTGTTTCTCCAATGTTCAATAATTGTACTAACTATCAAATTACTGTAAATATAACAAATTGATCTCAAAAATGTATTCAGCAATGACTTGATGTTTTTAAAATATAAATTAATTCCTCATAAGCAATGTGTTTTCTATCATTTATGTAGAACACTAACAACTGTACGGAAATATAATTTCCTTACAGTAAGGAAGTCCTGACTTTTTCTTCAAGAAATTTTGACAGGAATGTCAAAATTTCCTGGCCATTTGCGGAAAAGGTCAGTTATTTGATTCGACACATCGCTCAATAAGTTCCAGGCCTAGGTAGGAAAACATTTTTTGCCGAAATTCATTTACCCTCATCAGTATAATTTCTTTTTAGATTGATAAAATTATTTACTGTAGCTATTCGATACCATGTTTTTGTAAGTTCCAAGAAGTCAATGAATGAAATTCCATGCTCATCTCCAAATACAGTAGGCAGTCATTACCTTCGCAGCCGATGTTTGAGTCGTTGGACGGTTTCAACAATCTGCACAACAATAAGCAGACTGGCGCTTTGATTCTGGAGTGAATTGGTGAATCCATTTTTCATCCCTTGGGATGTACCAAACGCAAAAATATTTCATTTCACTGAATATTTTTAAACAGCTTCTTGAATCAGCAACTATTCGATGTTTCCGCTCTGATGTGAGCAATCGCAGCAGTCATTTGGAAAACAGCTTCATTATATTCAAATTTGCATGATGGTGAAACTTCAGAGTGTCAGCTATCTCTTGCATCTTCGGTTTGTTTTTACCCATGATGATTTTAAAAAATGTAAAAACGTTTGATAGTAGTTTCCGATGGGGTAGACTCCGGATAACACTTTGCAAATCAAGCTTAGGCTTGAACGATGTTTTCTCCCATCAAAAAGCAATGTTATATAAGCACACGAAACTGCTTTGAAGCCACCGTTTTCAAAACTACTAAAATAGCGTCACTTATACTATAACTTGAATAATAATAACCCAAACGTCAATAAACTTTGACAGTAATCTCTTGAAGGTCAACACTTTCGAAAAATCATATGGATATTTTGTAAGTTGAGACATCTGGTAGTTAGGTCTGGGATTTATTGATAGATATAGTAAGATGTTAATGATTCCATCTACCACCCTTCTCAAATATAAACCATACACAATTTATATTGAACTAGTGAATAACCTTATATCCCAATTTTTGAAGCTGAAACAACGAGTTACGCTGTTCGCACGTTTTGCAGACTATCTGTATTTAGGTTCACACTGGATAATATTGCCATATCTCCCTAATGACCACAAGATGTTCAGTTTACTACGCTACTGGCTGAGGTATCGTATCAGAAGAAGGATGAATGGGAGCGGTGTAGAACTTGGTCTGAATCTCACCGAAAATCAATGCAGCCTAGTGCGTTGTGGTTGCCACGGAGACGGTTCCCATTCATTCCCAAGCGCCGCCCCTTCACCGCCCCATCTAGTACTACTCAAAGTTCTCGTAAGGATCAAAAGCTCGTATCTTTGTCTGGTTGTCAGTGAATATCGATATACAGACTCAATTAGGTAAATAAGGATGCAAGAGGCATCGTTCGTTTGAACAGATTGTTCAAACAATGATGCCAATTAGAAAGAGTTTCTCTCGGAGCAACTGTTTCACTAAATCCACTAGGAAGCCATTGAAAATGTATACGTTATGAACCCTATTAAATCTGTTTGAAAAACAGCGAAACAAGAAGCATCGAGTAAAAATTGAGGCTACATCATTGGTATTGTGGAAAGAAAAAAGTTAGTTAAACGAAAGAATTTGGAACCTATTTTGGACCTATTCATTCCAATCTATGAATTGATGTTTTGAACAATCGTAAAAGAATGATTTCTTTTAGTCCCAAAATGAGCCAAAGCGGCCTTCTTTACTTCATGTTCATCGATTTCTCTTGATTTTTTTTCAAATTGGTGAACAAATAAAAATCAGTCTGCGTTGATCTGGAGGATAAAATTATCTCACTGGTGGTTTGAAGCTATAATCCATTGAAGATTTTTTGTCATTGAAGCCAGCCTTAGTAGTATTGTTGGTGTTGTATTTCTATTAACAAGTTAGTGAAGTTTGTGTGATTTAATTTCAACCCTTGAAATGAACTGAATAAACATGGTTTATGAATGTAATGAATGTTACAAAAATTTGTTCAAAATTTCTTTCCATCAGGGATCTGACAGATAGTAAGACATCCTCAGGCTACCTAGGATCACTTCTACTCAAAAAAACTTCAGAATAGACTCAGGTCAGAGTTCGCTGGGAAGATGGAGCAAAGGCCGTGTTCGAGTAAAACCTTAAGTTCAAGATAGGCTTGTCATCAACGAAAAATTCATACCTGATTTTACATACATTATGTCCAAACACTAAATTATTTCTGAATAAAAGAGTGACTTAGATATACATATAGCAAAACACGTAAGTCTTTTAGTGATTATTTTTCCGACCCAAATATCGACCAATAGAATTGCACCATTCGACGTCACGTGGTACAACCTACATGGTATTATACTGATAATTTTTTGAAAATTTTCTCTGGTAGTTGCTATATATAAACAAAACATGATCCAGTCAAATTAGGCACACGTCAAACTGACAGGTTGAATTCAATTGTGAAAATTGGAGATTTTGCATGAAAATGAGTCGATTTGGAGTTTGTTCTCTGTCCACCATCGATAAAAAAGTCAAATGAAATGTTCCCATTAATACGGAGAAGGCAAAAAAAAACAGTTTGGAACCAATTTACTACATTTTGTACTGAGAAGGAATACAGATTGAATGCTGAAACGAATGAAGCGCAATTGGCAAACATTATGAAAGATTACGCTTACAATATGAAGAAAATGGATGGAGAAGACTATAAGGAAGGTACAATAAAAACAATGTGGAATCAGACTGCCAAATTACTTCAAGAAAAGTATTTGAACGATTTCGACATCAAAATCAACCCATTTTCGGATGCTGCATTCAAGACCGCTCGAGGAGCTCGTGATGCCAAGCGTAAGGCTTTACAATCTATTCCGGAAAAACGGAGGGCAAGTGCAGCAACGGAGGAAAAGATTGGGATGCAAGACCACTGTTGGGACGAGGAAACCTGATGGCCTCCAGAAAAAATTATTCATGATAATATCAGTGGAATTGGTTTGGAGAGGTGGTGAGGGCAGCATGGCGTCAATACATCACTTCAAGGCAGAACAGCGAAATGACGGGGAAACAACTGGGAGAATTGAATACAATCCAATTTTCAGCAAGACCACACAAGGTGGTGATAAAAAAATCAGACAGCAAGTGGCTGGTGGAGAATCAGGAAATCCCTGACAAGTGCCCAGTGAGACTGTTCCAGAAATTGAGAGAGAAGAGAGATGTCAATATCAAGAGCGACAGACTATTCCTGACCCAAAATCCATTCTGGAATAAAGTTCCAGGCGCTAGGTGGTACAAGGATTCCCCAGTAGGCCAAAACACGATTTCAAAGTGGGTTAAGGAGTCAGCACAAAAAGCTGGGCTTGACCTTGGTAACAAAAAAATCACCAATCACTCCAGTCGTGCAACAGCCGTCTCCAATCTAGCGAAATCGGGCCTGGGAGAGCAGCAGATAATCAAAATAACTGGACATGCCAACAGTAACTCCATCAAGCCGTATCTCCAACTCGACCAGGAACACCACGAATTAATTGTCAAGAAACTGCGAAGGAGTGAGCCTACTGCAGAAAATGCCATCAACAGCATAAACCTCATGCCATCTACCTCTTCTGGGACCATTAGCGATAACTCTGACAATGTTTACAACAATTGTATTTTTAATTGCACTACCCTGATTCTTAATT
The DNA here is from genome assembly GCA_030674115.1 of Micraspis discolor. Lineage (NCBI taxonomy): Eukaryota > Metazoa > Arthropoda > Insecta > Coleoptera > Coccinellidae > Micraspis > Micraspis discolor. The sequence goes on from JARTUT010001740.1 coordinate 11,198,078, forward strand.
AAATGTTGTTTTATTCATTATGAAATTCTTATTTGTTAACTGTACATTTCGTCTCATGGTGCAATATTGGCCGACATTTGGGACAGAAAAATAATCCCCCGAATACCACACGAGCTTCAAAATTATCTGTCACTCCTTCATTTGTTTGCAACGAACCTATCGGGAAATACCCGATAATTTTGAAGCTCTTGTGGTATTATAAGTGATTATTCAGTTATTTCTCTAGGCAGAAAAAGTTGTTCTCTTAACCAGGGCCATGTTTTATTGACTGATGTGTTAAATTTAATTTGTCCAGCAAGATATAATTATTCATTTATCAAAATCGTGTCATCTAAGTACAAGAGATTAAACAATATTCCATATTGAAAGAGTGGGATTCTATTTTTACCGTCCAAAAAAAGATATTCAGAATGTTTTTCACATCAAAAATTTGGGCGTAGAAGCTGCAAAAAAACACAGATTTATAGCAACCTGCGGTATAACCATCCTCCGGGTAGCTTCGTTTTCTAAACTACGTTTCCCCTACAAGGATATTAGAAATTCAAGTATTGAATCGATTATTCAAGGAAGACGAAGAATGTTGCAAGCTACTTTTCCAAGCTGTTCACAGACAAAATGGGAACCCAAAGAACACAGTCTAAAAAAACCTATTACGAAAAACTAATATCTTCACTTTGAATTGAACCACAGCCTCAAAACCAGATTCGGAGTAGCCAAAATCTCCTTATTTTAGAGTGGCCAAGACCTCTTTATGATAGATAAACCAAGATATGTACTAACCCAGATGCTGTTAATGAAGAGTTATAACTTATTACAGTAACCTGTTTGTAGTATTTCAATAATGATTTCACAAGGATATTCCTTTCTTAAAACTGGGTCCAAATTTGTATCGTATCTCCGTAGCGTAGCCTCAGCGAGTATCATGATCGCTAGTTTGGACACAAGATGGTACACGTCAATGATAGGTACACACCGTATCTGATACAGCCCAACTAAACGCATATCTTGATACCCCTCGTATCCGATACGCGTATCGTATCGAACTAGGTTGGACGTGAAGTTATTTGATACAGCATCATTTCAAGTGTACTTCTCGCCATTTTGTGGTTTGTTGTGCTAAACGAATAATCATTGAAGATGAGCTGGGATAACAGAAGTGTCGTCTACGTATGGATTCAACTTTTCTTGAAATACTGTCGATGAAGTCATAAGAGGCGCAAGTCACCGCTAAACTCTGAGAATTGCGTATGAAGACATGGCTAATCCGGTTAGGAACGAAACCATTCGAGACGGGAAGGTGCACTAAGAGAAACGCGTATCAGCAAAACATACGAAGAACGGAATAAAAATGAGCCGTCCATATTTGTAAAGTTAAACTACACTAACATGATACAGTATTTACTAAGTATGGAAGCTTTTTTTTACGAATGACACGATATGGACAAATTGAACGTCCATATATATGATACATATACTCGATACGGTATGATCGTGATAAGAGTACGTCAAGATGCTACAAATGTGGACCCACCTTAAGGTGTCTCAATCTGCGATCAGTTAGTTCGCTGACTGTCTGTTTAATGTGTATTAATAGTTCATTGCATGCATCTCTTCAAGAGAGAGAAGATATATTACAGTTGTTCTTTGCATCTTTGATTGTCTCGGATACTACATGAACAAAGTCAGATAATACTGAACTGGAATCTTTGAGAATAGACTTTCATATCCCAGATCCCAAACCGAATAACTGCATGGCTATTTCGACGAAATGAAATCATCATACTCACCTTCCTACATGAGAAGTACAAATCTTTCAAACTGTACACCTTGTAGATATAACATCAAATCACTCCATCTACTCTCAGTCGATCACTCTGAAAATGCTGGCTGTGGTTATCAACAGATGGTGTTGTATAATCGATCGATTGGTTCGTTGAGTAATGGGTTTATTTTTACCGAGAAATTCATCGTGAGGTTTTATTGTGCAACGTATCGGATCCGCTGGTCGGTATTTTTCTCCTTTGAAGTTTATTTCAGGACGGTCACTGTCAAGGGCAGCTAGTAAGTGATTCATTCACCGTCGCGAAATCATCGTTTTGAATAGATAGCTGGGCGACAGACGTTATAGGACGAATTAAATTCTTTCAAGCCTGGTGAGCGTAAATGACTGACAGCAATAACAATAAAGTTCAGCCGTGCGAGAACGCAACCTAATTGTGTCGAACATTGTTTTTCATTTTAATTAGCCGATAAAAAAACAGAAGCTGGAATTATAGACTCAATACACAAAGCTCCATGATAATAACTATTGACCTACGTCAATATTATCCTCGACAATGAATGAAAAGATTGATAGATAAGCATGCAAATTTAATTATAGAATTCAACGAGCCACACTGACCAAGTGCAAATGAGTTAATTATGAAGGAAATGAATAAAATCTATGACTTGGGGTAAGCGCTTGTTCTAAAGGCGTTTTCCGGATTATGAAACAGTGTGATACTGAAACATCCGCCACAATGAATGAATAAACCCTTATCTAGAATTAAAAATAACCATTTTCAGTTATCCTTCAGCCTTGTTCGACGCTCAAATTTTCTTCTCTTAAAAACCAATCAAAAAAAGGATTTTCTTTTGGATCGAAAATGATATAGAAATTGCAATCTTGTCCCTTGAAATATCTCCATTATTCAAGTTCAACTCATCAGAAAACAATGATTCTTCGGAATTGAATCTAAAAGACCCTAAGGAGGATGATTTATTTCATGTAGACATAGCGGAACATTAAATTTTCCCAAACTGAAGTAGCGCACAAAATATCCATTCATTCTTTACTTCATTTCTTGAACTTCTCTTACTTTCACAGCTGACACTATATGCTATATTTTTTGCTAACAAATATTGTACGCCCAAAGTAAGCAGAATAAATTTATATATACTTCATCCCACATTATGTATTATCTCTTGAACTCCACGTACAGTTAGGTCACAAATGTGAAACTTCTAATTTTTAAGTCCAAATATTCATTAATGTTTAAGGTTTCGTTTTGAAATGTCTTTTGGACGATCGCTACCAAGAAAAACACTAAACAATGAAACTTGAAATTATTCGATATGCATAAAATAAGATACACCATGGTTAAAATCTTAGACTATAAAAGAATAGACCCCCTTTATTTACATTGAAAAGTGTTGCATCTGAAACTTAGAGCTGGTCGATTGTAACGTATTGAGCTGGTCTACTCAGGTCAAAAAATTTTCATGTTGCCAAACTGAGCAAATAGTTGGTTTCTCTATTCCCCTATAATTGTGAATAAAAACTTTTTCTCCGATTTGCATTCAAATTATTGTATAAAATTTTATATTCTGAATTGAAATTGTCTTATCGGATATGTTAGCAAGAAGTAAAAGAAAAACTTTAGTTGATTCTACTATTTTATGTCTGAGACCACAGATGGAAAGAAATTCAGGTGAAAGTCATGACAACGCCGCTTCATTCTCTGCTCGACAATTTGAGGGTCACATGATCTAAAAGACACACCTCTGTATCGAAAATGCATACGCAAATTGAAGAAAATTTGTGAGATTCAGTATTAGGTTTTTCATATTTTTTATTGTTTATTACTTTTCATCGCACTAAAATTGGTTCGTAAGTGTGAAAGTTGTGGTAATGACCGAAATTTTAATCCAAATTTATCGTTCCATAGATAAGTGTATTGTTAGAACCGAAGTATTTAGTTATTCACATGTTCAGTAGCGTAGAAAGTTTTTATAGGGTGAGTTTTCAATGAGATTATTATAAAATAAAATGAAGTTTTCTCGAATGAAGGTTCCCAGATAACGATAAAAAAAGAAGAATTTGGGCTTCGCTGTTGGGATAGTCAAGTATTTGCCCAAAGAAAGCAATTTTCATTTATTCAGATCATTTTGACCCTGAAGATATTGTGACCCGAGTAAATGGAAAAGATTTTATGCGGTGTTGCCGGGTGAGGTTTCACAAGAGACTTTCAAAGTGGCAGTCAAAACATATCGACATTTTACTAAAGAATGCTTTGTCTATCTTATATAGTCTAAGGTTAAAATCCTTATAGGAGTTAAGGAAGCACTCTATATATTCGCTTCCGTTGTACCATAGTTGTAATAAGTGGATCATTACAATGTCTTCTTAAAATTCATGAGTTGATCTATGTATTCACGAAGAATTGAAATTCAATGAACAACATAAGCAGTTAAGACCTTGACCCTGTACGATAATGAATGTGCAAGTTTTTTCAAACTTTAGCTTTATGCCTATTGTACTTTCATATATTATTTATAACACGAACGTTCAATATTTAATTCGCTTATCAGTAAGCTCAAGTTCAACAAATGAGTTGAATATGAATTATTTACCTGAATATTTATTTATTTTAAACTATTTACAAGTTACATCAACCACAATGAAATACAGGGTAGCCATATGAAAATCAAACAGGATAGCCCTCTTAATGGGGTGGCTCCCAGCCTCAAATTTTGAATTGGGAAGATAAATAACTCATATAAAAGTTTATAACGATGCCAGTTTACCGCAAATTTATAAATAACCCGACGAGCCTTTTTAATTAGATTCATTATATTTACCTGATATATTCTAGAAACTCGAAAAATATGTCAGAGGTAAATGACGCAATACGATCTGAAGTCGTTCCAAACCATCAATTTTGCATCGAAACATGTTTTACTAAACACGTATGCGAATTTATGGGCGTAATTGCACTGGCCAAAATCGTTCCAACAAATAGCCATCAATCAGTCTACGAGTCTGCCCTCATATCGTGTTTTATTAAATTAACGGTTGAAGGTCTCGGACATTAAACCTTTATATTCACTGTACAATAAATATTTTGTAGTCAGAAACTACATTATTCATTCATGATTTTTGTTCATGGTATTGTTATTGTGGAATCAAATTTTAGCGAAACTACGCTTATTCCATATCAGAGAGTTATTAGCTTTGTTAATTACTTTATAACAATATTTTATTCCGAATAATCATTACTTGGATGGCTAGACCTCGCGCAAAAGGTCCTCCTAAAGTATCTTTTTTCTTTTTAGAGTGTTCACGTTTCTAATAAAATATTAGTCGTTTTGGTTGCTTAATTTATTTTAAATTATGAAATGAAATACAGCTATTGATGTAAACTATTAATTTTATTTTGAGAATCTAATCTCTGTGGCACGACAAGGGCCTTTGAAAAATAAAGGAAAACGAAAGAAAATTATTAATGAAATTCTGAAATAATATGAAAAAATGACTCGAAAGAAAATGCGAATGCTGGAGTATCGACTTCTGCCTACCTGGTTTCACAGTACGGCTGAATGAACTTGTGCAGGCACTCACGGGCGAGAATAGTCACTTTTTCATTAGAGTTTCGAATTTGTAGATTTAACGAGAAAGTTATTTATTTCCAAGAAAAGTGTTCTTGTACTTCATCCGATAAACGCCGGTGCAGTACTCTCTGTTCGACATAGGTCATATGCTCCAACATATGTTACGCGTTAATCGGAAAGTGAAATGAACATATACAGAGTGTATTGCCATTGATCCGAGCAAGCAACTTGGAAGAGAAATGAATGAAACTAACAAATTTAACTAAAATAATAAGTTGCAGTAACACTCTGGATTATTTATATATATATATATATATATTTAGCCAGTCATAAAATTTTGCCCATACCTCATTCTTGATTAAATTTGTAATTCTACAATTTATTTATCCCAGAATTAAAATAAACATTTAAAATATCCGTTTTACAACCGAAAAATGATACGAAGAATACGTCAAAGAAAAATCTCTGTTTAGTGATAATAAATCCAATATTATCATCCAAAAGAGCATTTAGTTGTGAACTTATGGTGAAAAAAAAAATGTTAATTCTACTGCAAGGGTACATAACTTTTGATGACACAGGCCTACAAAAAATTTTTTTTTCTGGTGCCCAGAATTTTTGAGCTGGTTTTAACTATATTTTTATTGCTGAATCTAAATATGATAGCAGTTTTTCTGTATCAGCTCTAGATTTTTAGATAAATGCACTTATCTATCAATGCTTTTTCTTATTCGATACTTTCAAGTATGAGTGTTGTAAAATTTATACAAGAGATAGATTCTTGTATATTTTCCTTATTGTCAGTCTTCATTTGTAACAAATTGAATTTAAAATAATAATTATTTTAATTATTATTTTAATTCATTCATTACAAATAGAAGACTAACAATATGAGATATATAACTGATTGGTTGACAAACTGTTAACAAATGGAATTTAATCCTATTTAGTGTCATCCAATTAGTTCCATAGAAATCCGATATATGGAGCTGTCCAGTCTGAAGTGAACTTCAACTGCAGTTGAGAGTTGAGGTTAGTTTGTGAATTCCCGCGGTGCAGATAGATAGAACTTAGCGTAATATGAAATTTCTCTTTAGTAACGAGTTGTTGAAAAGTAAATCTAAAAAGTAGACTGTTAATGTGAATTGTTGTATTTGTGTTGTTGAATAGAAATGAGTTCAAGTAGAAGAAGCTGTGTACATCATCCTGATATTTTTTGCTACATATGCGGAGAATACACGTTCTTGGAAAACAAAAAACTATTAGTGACTTTGCAAAGAGGGCTTATCTTGGATATTTTGGTGTTGAGCTTGGTGATCAGGATAAAACATGGGCACCACATATTGTCTGTAAAACAAGGGAGAAAGATCTGCTACATTTTTTCTCTGAAGAACAAAATCTTGTATTTTGCCCTGCTATTAGAGAACTCCTGATAAAAATGGGTCTTCCTGAATATTTTCCGGATGATTGGCGCCTATTTGTTGACAGCTCAAAGCGAAGTTTGAAATGTGTTCTTCTACATAATGGGAACAAATATGGCTCAATACCAATTGCTCACTCAACGAAAATGAAAGAGTAATATGACAACATAGCTCTGGTTTTGGAAAAAATAAAATATCATGAACATCAATGGGTGATTTGTGTAGACTTAAAAATGGTAAACTTTCTCCTTGGACAGCAAAGTGGCCACACAAAGTATCTTGTTTCTTGTGCCTCTGGGATAGCAGAGACAAAACGCAACACTGGGTTAGAAAAGAGTGGCCTAGAAGAGAAAACATGGATGTTGGGGGAAAGAATATCATCAATGATCCTTTAGTTCCGCGAGAGAAAATCATGTGTTCACCCCTGCATATCGAGCTGGGTCTAATGAAGCAGTTTGTAAAGACTCTTGATAAGAATGGATCATGCTTTGCATATATAGGGAAAAAATGCCTCAGCTGAGTAAGGAAAAAATTAAAGCAGGAATATTTGATGGCCTTATTAATAAGACAGCTGATTAAAGACCCTGACTTCATAAATTCAATCATTGAGATTGAACAAAATGCCTGGAATTCATTTGTTTCAGTTGTCCAAAATTTTCTGGATAAACACAAAGCTGAACACTATGTTGAATTAGTCAATGAGATGCTGAATAATTTCAGATCAATTGGGTGTAACATGAGTATTAAGGTGCACTATTTACACAGCCACTTAGATCGTTTTCCTGATAATTTAGGAGACATTAGTGAGGAGCGAGGTGAAAGATTTCAACAAGATATCAAATCTATGGAGAATCGTTATCAAGGAAGATGGGATACTCACATAATGGCAGATTACTGCTGGTCTTTAAAACGGGATTGTTCTAAAATACATTCAAGAATGTCACGCAAAAGAAGTTTCCGAAATGTTTAGTGAGTAATTGGTGTATATGATGACTTTTCTGTTTTCTATAGTATATAATGAATAATATCTGTATTATCTGTGTAATATAATAAAAATTCCTTTATTAATTTGTTTCTTTGAACCATGGTTTTTCTATTAAAATAGTGTAATGTATAATTCACAAAAATGTTGATATCTTAAAAATTCGAGCTGGCAGGCAAAAACTAATAGCATATTTGAATTCAGGGCATCAAATTCATATGAAATCACCTCCAACATCTTCGGCGCCAAAACCACTATTGATCAGTGTAATCATATGAATTTATTCCGAAAGTTCTGGAAGATGTATTAAGGAAAAGATTAAGGAGATTTTTCTAGGTTATAAAACTAACAGAACAAGGTGCTATCGTTTTGCCCATATCTTTGTAATTTTCGAAAATAAATCTGAAATAGTCTCAACCGATTGGGTTCGAATTCTTGATGCTTGAACTTTCCCAAGTTTTCAAAATTTGAATCCAAACTTAGACATAGTAAATTCGATATTTATGTATATTATGTAGCCTAGGAAAAAATTGGTAACAAAATGTACATCAAATATATTCATGATTCGCAATATACGTCAAAAGCACCAGCAAATATGTGAGACATAGATTAATAATTATTAATAATGATGGCCTGCAGTTTACGTCAATTTCGTTAGCTCTCTAATGATAGTAATGAACATTTCAACGATCTGGCGGGACAGTCATACCAGACAGCATGTCGCATTTCCCATTAAATTTCAGACAGATATCTCTATGATTGCAGATATGCTGTAAACCAGTGTTGTGATAGGTTTAGTTAACTCGGTCATCAACATCCAATGAAGGTTCAAGAGTAATCGAGGAAAATTTTCGACGATAGGTGAAGGATCTCTGCTAAATGTTGAAGAGTAGTAATAAAAGGCCAGGAGCTTTATTCTGCAAAGTCATACGCCACAGAAAAATTAATGAATAATAATCCTAACCTAAAAAAACTGCATCACTCAGGGGGAGCTGCTTGAACTTTTGTTTTTGCTGAAACATTTATAGTACAGTAAAGACCAGATGATTATAATTTGAAGAAAAAATGAAGGTCTTACTTTTTTTAAATAAATTTTGTGTGAGTGTTCACCGTGTTTATCTATACACTCCCTAATTCGTCTTGGCATTGATGCAGCAAGATGGTCTATTTCTTCCCAAGGGAGACTATTCCAAGTTACAAGTAGTTCATTCCCCAGAGCCGCCAAAGTACGTAATGGCTGGGGTAATTTTCCTCTTCTACCCATTATGTCCTAAATATGCTGTATGGTCGACAGATCGGGCATCTACGCAAAAGATTCACATGGGTCGTTTCAAAAAAATTGAAACTAACCCTTTCGAGCATTATCTTCCTAAAATGTTGGATTATCAAGCCAGTTAAGGTAAGGGAGAACATATGGATATACTCTTGTTAGGGCATCTTCAGGAGCTCTGTAAAATGGAGAAAATATGAAAACATGAAACATGAACATGAAAACATGAAATAAAATACTACAACACTGTGACATTTTCAAGAACTTACTCGTCAAGATTATACAGGTTGACATAAACATAAACCTTTCCGGTTATTATAAAATTCAGATTTAGGAGAACAAGCACACTTTTCAGACAAAGCTGATTCTTAGTAAAACTTTTCCAATGGTGAATTTCAATCGTTCAAATGACAGCGTCAGTTTCATTTTATGGTTAACATTGACAATTGACATTATTGACAAAGACGTGAGATGAGAAGTGACGCAAGTAATGGGTGTGTTCGGAAATTTCATAAACGCAGTAATCAAATTAAACTTTCAAATATAGGATGATAGCTGAGGTGTGATTCCGTTTGAGTGTTTAAACATTTGTTTTGGTGTGTTTTCAAATTTTTGGCTATCTCATAAATTTCCATAAGGTCAAGTTTGTTGCCCTTATCTAAATTGTGCAAAAGAGTAACATTTTCTGACTCATCAAATTCATGTTCGTTTATTCTTAAGTGTCGTCCAAAAGAACTCTTGTCTTTGTAGTTCCTTATATGTTCAGATATTCTAGTCCCCAGAGCTCTAAACGTCTTTCCTATATAAAATTTGTCACAGGTTTTACAGTTTAATTTGTATACGCCATTCTTCTCCAGTATGGGTGTTTTATCCTTGCAATTAAGTAGATGGCTATGGAGACAATTATTAGCTTTAAAGACTATTTCAATATTGTGTTTTTCAAAAATTTTTTTAATTGGGTAGCACATATTTCCGTAAAATGGCAATGAGAATCTTCCAATTACTTGTTTTTTAGCATCTGGGGACTGATCATTTCGGTGTGACTCATTGTGCAATTTCAAAAACTTCCTCATCAGCAGTCTGTCCACCACATCTGAGGTGTAACCATTTTTGTAAGCTACATATTTGATTATCTGTAATTCCCTGTTGAAACTGTCTCTGCTCAACGGTAAATGTAACATTCTGTGGACATAAGAGTTTAGAGCAGCAAACTTATGGCATGCTGGGTGGTTTGAGCTCTCATTGATGGTTGCTACAGTTTGGGATTCCTTTCTGTGTACATCCACAGATACTCTGTTATGGTCCAAGGTAAGAGTTAAATCCAGGAAATTAATCTGGTTGAAACCAATTTCCAAGGTGAAGTGGATGTTTTCATGCAGAGTGTTAAACAAATTCAACAATACCCAAGCTAGATCTGTGCTGCCAGTGAATATTATTAGGATGTCATCAACATATCTGTAGTATTTGAAAATGTGTTTTATTATGGGTGTTTTCAAACTAAATAAGACCTTTTCCAAATTATCCATGAAAATTTCTGCCATGAGAGAAGATGGAGGTGCTCCCATAGGCAAGCCCATCTCCAATTTATATATTTCATTGTTGAACTGGCAAAAGTTCTGTTCCAAAGATAGCTTGAGTAGACCTAGGATGTCCTTTCTCAGTTCAGGGTTGACGTTTTTCTTAAGTAGCTCTTTCTCGATCAGTGAAACACATTCAACAGGGGGGATTGAAGTGAATAGGTTTTTAGCATCAAGTGATATTAACTTGGCCCCCTCTGGGATCTGTAAGTCTTTCAATGATTCTGCTAATTTAATACTATTCTTTATGCTGTATGTGGGTATGAACTCCGTTAATTCCTTCAACTCTTCATTTAGAAACTGGCTTATTTTGTAAACAGGTGTGTTTACGTAACTTACTACTGGTCTTATGGGTGCGTTAACCTTATGCAGTTTTGGGAGGCCATATAACTTAGGGACCTTTGGGTTTGGGTGGATCAACTTTCTGTATTTACCGTAGTTATTCTCAAACTCTTCTGATAATTTGAAGTTTTTTACTTTATTAATAAGAATTGAAGTGGGGTTGTTGTTCAATCTGGTGAAGCCGTTATCATTCAAGAATTCCTCCACTTTACTGACATAAAGGCTCCTCTCTAACACCACTAAGCATGCACCTTTGTCGGCTTTCACTACTGTTAAATTATTCTCTCTGATTTTCTTCTTGATGTTGTTAATGTCTTTCATCATTTCTTTTGTTCTACTGTTATGTTTCGATATTCTTCTCTTTTCGTTGAGGAAATGGCTTTTACAGTTGGCACGGATTTCATTTTTGCTGTCTGCGTCCAAATATGATCTCTCCAACACAGCATCCACACTTACGGCAAGTGTATCCAATTGATGTTTAGAATGGTTAGGTATAGAGTGTTTAAGTCCCATATTCAAGATTTTCATTTCTCCTTCCGAAAATTGTACAGTTGACATATTTATTAAGTTAGGGTGGAAGTTGAAAGGTGGGTCTGGTTCATTCACACTTCTTCCATTCTTTTTGTTTGCTTTTTCTGTTCGTAGGTGTTCCAATTTTTTCTTTAGAATGTCGGTTTTCCATATTCTCAGGGTTTCTACCTCACATTTTGTCTCGTCTATGACCTGTCTACGTTCTAGGTTATTCAGGCTGTTCAAATGTTTGACCATGTTTCCCAACATTAAGTTTGTGTTTCTCAGTTGGGTGTAATGTATTTTTATCTCCTTTTTCAGAAATTTCTTCCTAATTCTCCAGTCCTCTTCATCATTTAGTTTTTCGACAATTTGAAGTTACAGAATCTAGGTGTCAACTCTTCCAAAATGCAAGTTCTAACAAACCAGATGCTCAGTTTTATGTTGCAGGCTTTGATGGAAGCTCTCCTGTATTTAATGGCCAAGTTTGACGTACCATCTTCATATAATAAACTACTAACCAAGTGGCCATAATCCATTTTGAATATTATGGTAAATGAAGGAGTCAATCGTACGTAAATGGATCTTTATTGATAAAATTTGCTCTACATGTTTCGCCTTGTTAGGGCATCTTCAGGAGCTCTGTAAAATGGAGAAAATATGAAAACATGAAACATGAACATGAAAACATGAAATAAAATACTACAACACTGTGACATTTTCAAGAACTTACTCGTCAAGATTATACAGGTTGACATAAACATAAACCTTTCCGGTTATTATAAAATTCAGATTTAGGAGAACAAGCACACTTTTCAGACAAAGCTGATTCTTAGTAAAACTTTTCCAATGGTGAATTTCAATCGTTCAAATGACAGCGTCAGTTTCATTTTATGGTTAACATTGACAATTGACATTATTGACAAAGACGTGAGATGAGAAGTGACGCAAGTAATGGGTGTGTTCGGAAATTTCATAAACGCAGTAATCAAATTAAACTTTCAAATATAGGATGATAGCTGAGGTGTGATTCCGTTTGAGTGTTTAAACATTTGTTTTGGTGTGTTTTCAAATTTTTGGCTATCTCATAAATTTCCATAAGGTCAAGTTTGTTGCCCTTATCTAAATTGTGCAAAAGAGTAACATTTTCTGACTCATCAAATTCATGTTCGTTTATTCTTAAGTGTCGTCCAAAAGAACTCTTGTCTTTGTAGTTCCTTATATGTTCAGATATTCTAGTCCCCAGAGCTCTAAACGTCTTTCCTATATAAAATTTGTCACAGGTTTTACAGTTTAATTTGTATACGCCATTCTTCTCCAGTATGGGTGTTTTATCCTTGCAATTAAGTAGATGGCTATGGAGACAATTATTAGCTTTAAAGACTATTTCAATATTGTGTTTTTCAAAAATTTTTTTAATTGGGTAGCACATATTTCCGTAAAATGGCAATGAGAATCTTCCAATTACTTGTTTTTAGCATCTGGGGACTGATCATTTCGGTGTGACTCATTGTGCAATTTCAAAAACTTCCTCATCAGCAGTCTGTCCACCACATCTGAGGTGTAACCATTTTTGTAAGCTACATATTTGATTATCTGTAATTCCCTGTTGAAACTGTCTCTGCTCAACGGTAAATGTAACATTCTGTGGACATAAGAGTTTAGAGCAGCAAACTTATGGCATGCTGGGTGGTTTGAGCTCTCATTGATGGTTGCTACAGTTTGGGATTCCTTTCTGTGTACATCCACAGATACTCTGTTATGGTCCAAGGTAAGAGTTAAATCCAGGAAATTAATCTGGTTGAAACCAATTTCCAAGGTGAAGTGGATGTTTTCATGCAGAGTGTTAAACAAATTCAACAATACCCAAGCTAGATCTGTGCTGCCAGTGAATATTATTAGGATGTCATCAACATATCTGTAGTATTTGAAAATGTGTTTTATTATGGGTGTTTTCAAACTAAATAAGACCTTTTCCAAATTATCCATGAAAATTTCTGCCATGAGAGAAGATGGAGGTGCTCCCATAGGCAAGCCCATCTCCAATTTATATATTTCATTGTTGAACTGGCAAAAGTTCTGTTCCAAAGATAGCTTGAGTAGACCTAGGATGTCCTTTCTCAGTTCAGGGTTGACGTTTTTCTTAAGTAGCTCTTTCTCGATCAGTGAAACACATTCAACAGGGGGGATTGAAGTGAATAGGTTTTTAGCATCAAGTGATATTAACTTGGCCCCCTCTGGGATCTGTAAGTCTTTCAATGATTCTGCTAATTTAATACTATTCTTTATGCTGTATGTGGGTATGAACTCCGTTAATTCCTTCAACTCTTCATTTAGAAACTGGCTTATTTTGTAAACAGGTGTGTTTACGTAACTTACTACTGGTCTTATGGGTGCGTTAACCTTATGCAGTTTTGGGAGGCCATATAACTTAGGGACCTTTGGGTTTGGGTGGATCAACTTTCTGTATTTACCGTAGTTATTCTCAAACTCTTCTGATAATTTGAAGTTTTTACTTTATTAATAAGAATTGAAGTGGGGTTGTTGTTCAATCTGGTGAAGCCGTTATCATTCAAGAATTCCTCCACTTTACTGACTTTGGAACAGAACTTTTGCCAGTTCAACAATGAAATATATAAATTGGAGATGGGCTTGCCTATGGGAGCACCTCCATCTTCTCTCATGGCAGAAATTTTCATGGATAATTTGGAAAAGGTCTTATTTAGTTTGAAAACACCCATAATAAAACACATTTTCAAATACTACAGATATGTTGATGACATCCTAATAATATTCACTGGCAGCACAGATCTAGCTTGGGTATTGTTGAATTTGTTTAACACTCTGCATGAAAACATCCACTTCACCTTGGAAATTGGTTTCAACCAGATTAATTTCCTGGATTTAACTCTTACCTTGGACCATAACAGAGTATCTGTGGATGTACACAGAAAGGAATCCCAAACTGTAGCAACCATCAATGAGAGCTCAAACCACCCAGCATGCCATAAGTTTGCTGCTCTAAACTCTTATGTCCACAGAATGTTACATTTACCGTTGAGCAGAGACAGTTTCAACAGGGAATTACAGATAATCAAATATGTAGCTTACAAAAAATGGTTACACCTCAGATGTGGTGGACAGACTGCTGATGAGGAAGTTTTTGAAATTGCACAATGAGTCACACCGAAATGATCAGTCCCCAGATGCTAAAAAACAAGTAATTGGAAGATTCTCATTGCCATTTTACGGAAATATGTGCTACCCAATTAAAAAATTTTTGAAAAACACAATATTGAAATAGTCTTTAAAGCTAATAATTGTCTCCATAGCCATCTACTTAATTGCAAGGATAAAACACCCATACTGGAGAAGAATGGCGTATACAAATTAAACTGTAAAACCTGTGACAAATTTTATATAGGAAAGACGTTTAGAGCTCTGGGGACTAGAATATCTGAACATATAAGGAACTACAAAGACAAGAGTTCTTTTGGACGACACTTAAGAATAAACGAACATGAATTTGATGAGTCAGAAAATGTTACTCTTTTGCACAATTTAGATAAGGGCAACAAACTTGACCTTATGGAAATTTATGAGATAGCCAAAAATTTGAAAACACACCAAAACAAATGTTTAAACACTCAAACGGAATCACACCTCAGCTATCATCCTATATTTGAAAGTTTAATTTGATTACTGCGTTTATGAAATTTCCGAACACACCCATTACTTGCGTCACTTCTCATCTCACGTCTTTGTCAATAATGTCAATTGTCAATGTTAACCATAAAATGAAACTGACGCTGTCATTTGAACGATTGAAATTCACCATTGGAAAAGTTTTACTAAGAATCAGCTTTGTCTGAAAAGTGTGCTTGTTCTCCTAAATCTGAATTTTATAATAACCGGAAAGGTTTATGTTTATGTCAACCTGTATAATCTTGACGAGTAAGTTCTTGAAAATGTCACAGTGTTGTAGTATTTTATTTCATGTTTTCATGTTCATGTTTCATGTTTTCATATTTTCTCCATTTTACAGAGCTCCTGAAGATGCCCTAACAAGGCGAAACATGTAGAGCAAATTTTATCAATAAAGATCCATTTACGTACGATTGACTCCTTCATTTACCATAATATTCAAAATGGATTATGGCCACTTGGTTAGTAGTTTATTATATGAAGATGGTACGTCAAACTTGGCCATTAAATACAGGAGAGCTTCCATCAAAGCCTGCAACATAAAACTGAGCATCTGGTTTGTTAGAACTTGCATTTTGGAAGAGTTGACACCTAGATTCTGTAACTTCAAATTGTCGAAAAAAACTAAATGATGAAGAGGACTGGAGAATTAGGAAGAAATTTCTGAAAAAGGAGATAAAAATACATTACACCCAACTGAGAAACACAAACTTAATGTTGGGAAACATGGTCAAACATTTGAACAGCCTGAATAACCTAGAACGTAGACAGGTCATAGACGAGACAAAATGTGAGGTAGAAACCCTGAGAATATGGAAAACCGACATTCTAAAGAAAAATTGGAACACCTACGAACAGAAAAAGCAAACAAAAAGAGTGGAAGAAGTGTGAATGAACCAGACCCACCTTTCAACTTCCACCCTAACTTAATAAATATGTCAACTGTACAATTTTCGGAAGGAGAAATGAAAATCTTGAATATGGGACTTAAACACTCTATACCTAACCATTCTAAACATCAATTGGATACACTTGCCGTAAGTGTGGATGCTGTGTTGGAGAGATCATATTTGGACGCAGACAGCAAAAATGAAATCCGTGCCAACTGTAAAAGCCATTTCCTCAACGAAAAGAGAAGAATATCGAAACATAACAGTAGAACAAAGAAATGATGAAAGACATTAACAACATCAAGAAGAAAATCAGAGAGAATAATTTAACAGTAGTGAAAGCCGACAAAGGTGCATGCTTAGTGGTGTTAGAGAGGAGCCTTTATGTCAGTAAAGTGGAGGAATTCTTGAATGATAACGGCTTCACCAGATTGAACAACAACCCCACTTCAATTCTTATTAATAAAGTAAAAAACTTCAAATTATCAGAAGAGTTTGAGAATAACTACGGTAAATACAGAAAGTTGATCCACCCAAACCCAAAGGTCCCTAAGTTATATGGCCTCCCAAAACTGCATAAGGTTAACGCACCCATAAGACCAGTAGTAAGTTACGTAAACACACCTGTTTACAAAATAAGCCAGTTTCTAAATGAAGAGTTGAAGGAATTAACGGAGTTCATACCCACATACAGCATAAAGAATAGTATTAAATTAGCAGAATCATTGAAAGACTTACAGATCCCAGAGGGGCCAAGTTAATATCACTTGATGCTAAAAACCTATTCACTTCAATCCCCCCTGTTGAATGTGTTTCACTGATCGAGAAAGAGCTACTTAAGAAAAACGTCAACCCTGAACTGAGAAAGGACATCCTAGGTCTACTCAAGCTATCTTTGGAACAGAACTTTTGCCAGTTCAACAATGAAATATATAAATTGGAGATGGGCTTGCCTATGGGAGCACCTCCATCTTCTCTCATGGCAGAAATTTTCATGGATAATTTGGAAAAGGTCTTATTTAGTTTGAAAACACCCATAATAAAACACATTTTCAAATACTACAGATATGTTGATGACATCCTAATAATATTCACTGGCAGCACAGATCTAGCTTGGGTATTGTTGAATTTGTTTAACACTCTGCATGAAAACATCCACTTCACCTTGGAAATTGGTTTCAACCAGATTAATTTCCTGGATTTAACTCTTACCTTGGACCATAACAGAGTATCTGTGGATGTACACAGAAAGGAATCCCAAACTGTAGCAACCATCAATGAGAGCTCAAACCACCCAGCATGCCATAAGTTTGCTGCTCTAAACTCTTATGTCCACAGAATGTTACATTTACCGTTGAGCAGAGACAGTTTCAACAGGGAATTACAGATAATCAAATATGTAGCTTACAAAAATGGTTACACCTCAGATGTGGTGGACAGACTGCTGATGAGGAAGTTTTGAAATTGCACAATGAGTCACACCGAAATGATCAGTCCCCAGATGCTAAAAAACAAGTAATTGGAAGATTCTCATTGCCATTTTACGGAAATATGTGCTACCCAATTAAAAAAAATTTTTGAAAAACACAATATTGAAATAGTCTTTAAAGCTAATAATTGTCTCCATAGCCATCAACATATGGATATACTATTTCTTCAAGATAACGCAGCGTCGTCATGTTACCTCGAATAAAGACTGCGATTCTCGAGTGTCAGAGGTAACGCAATATGCGTCGAAAATGATGCAGCCCAAAAGACCTTATCTGGTGGTTAACCATTCGAACAGTTACGGGATGACCTTGTTCTCATCTACCACTCAACAGTCAAATATGTCGCAGATCGATCTCTAATAGCCGCAAGTCTTCATTAGTGCCCCTTCGACGTTCGGTGCCTTATCTTCGATTTTGGGCATCATCAAACTGAATTCCTATTAAAAACATCGACTTTGGATCTCCTCGAACAGATATTTTGTTGTTAAACTAGACAACAAAATAATTGGATTTGATGCAATCATTTTGTTTAGATTATAAATCTATGTGAAATCATTCATGAGAATCAATCTGAGATCAAGAATCGTCGTAAGTGAGATGCAGATAAGTTTTTGTGGAATACTAATGAAATGTTTCTTCAACAGAGCATTGGCCTGTCAACAGTGCTATGGTGACTCTGCCTAATGCTGTAATCTGTACTCAAACACGTCTTTCACAATTCAATAAAAACACAATTATATTCTTATAAAATGCGAATTTTAAGTTTTATAGTTTAATATAGATAAATTGAATAAAAGCACTGTTACTGAGAATACAGTCCTGATAGCCGTGATACAATTGATTGTGTTTTTCAATAATTAAGTTCAATCCCGAATTAATTGTGTGAGTTACTGAACGTAGTCTGCTTGTCTGTGAAAATTAACCTTGAGCAATTGTTATAATGTCATAATCACTCGTTCAGGACGTGGTCATGAATAATACATCTGCCTAGTGATTATCGTGAAGTGTCCGCAACAAGTAGAATTGAGGAAGATGTAAATACTACATAAATTACGATTGATTATATTTAGTGTGTGTAATGAAAACCGACATGTACGTGAGCGAAAACATGACTCATTTGTAGCTTCAATTAAAGTGTTGAGGATTATCATCCAAGTTAATATTTCAATCCTATATCGCGCAATGAGATGTGAAGTCATTAAAAGAATGAAATAAACAACAATAGGGGAAATATAATTCATTACTCTACTAGTAGAATAACCAAACCTAAATCGATCTGCATCGAGGTGATAATAGAATAAAACTCTTTTGTATAATAATTTAAAAAATATATTTTAAAAATAAATATTCATATTTAAAAAACAACAGATTTTTGATTGAATGCTGCAATATAAATGATGACGAGAAATTTTATAATGGTTATAAAGAAAAAAATATTATTATGCAGAGGTAGACTAGAATACGTTGAAATTCAGAGCTTTAAATATCGCAAACCCTTATTTGGACCAAATTTTTAGAAGACAAACCTATAGCACCGTGAAGGCAATGAAAAAAGGTTTATGCTGATATAAATTTTTTTTCATTATCACAACAGTGAAAGTAATTGTCATCCACATACCTGTTTATACCTGACAGTCCAGGTAAATATGGACAACCCTACACCTGCCAACAGCTTATGTTTTTTTATCTTTTTGTAATTAGTCCAGTATAAAATTTTTTTATTGTCTTGATGTTGTAACATTTAAGGAAAATTTTTAAAAAATGTTTGAAAATATTTTATAGAGAATTTTTTTCGAAAACCCATTTTTAATATATTTTCTAACATTCTAAATTTATTATAAAAAAGTTGTATTCTAATATTAGCTCGGTGAAGGTCGACTTACGCTCGAATCTCAAATAATAAATTTAAAATATGAAAATTATGACGAATATAACAGGATACACTTTCCAACATTGAACATGTGTTGGAAATCAGAATATAAGGAAGAACCTTCACGAAACACAGATAAGTGAGTGAAAGGGTTGATTCTCTATAATACTGAGGCGGATCAGCTAAGTTTGATGGCACTATACGCCAAGCAACAATTACGTTAAAAATTAATGAAATTTCCGTGTCTGCTCCGAGTCTTGATCAAACAAAATGCTATATATGTACCGAAATTAATCAAAAAGCAATTTGAAATAATCAATATTTTCCACATCATTCACTAGGAATTTCATACAACAAATGACATCATTGGCCCAGTTTTCCAGGGATCAACAAACTCTGCAAGTCGTATCTCTTGAGAATATTTCAGAATTGAAGATTGAACAACGGTAGCAATCATTCATTGGACAAATTATCGTTATTCATTACTTTTGATTAATGTATTCATGTAATTAAAACCTGTTTCTCGCTCTAGTGTGGCAACCTGTTTCCCAATATTTGCGGAATAATAAATAAGTATATCCTACGATGTAAAAATCACACCAACGATACGGTAATCCTTTTTACGTAAATGTAATAACCACAATAATAATTATAACTATAATTTATTTTCTAATCGGAGTGTTATTCATTCACTGAATTAATTGTGAATATACTCGTATCTTGCGTGAGATAATGGAACTCTCTACCTTGTGCAGAAGTGAAAAAATCTTTTTAATTATTACTTGAATCGTGTTCATTATCCTGTCCTAGTGCTTTGATTAATTCGATTTTTTTTATCTCAAAACTTTTAAAAAATTGCACTCCTACCGTAACACCCTTTAGAAAAATCATGAAAACATCAGAAACATACGGGAATATTTGGATTTGGATATATTGGGCAGATATTGAAGATGAAATAACAGCGCATGCGTATTCAGCATTATGAGTTAAGCAGTATTAACGTTACCGCATTAAGTAATTTGCAGAGAATATTGTCGATTTCCAATCATACGCACTCAGAATTTGTCATTCCTATATGATTTGGAGCATACGTCATTGTGTTTGGTGATAAACATTCAATTTATGAGTTTTTTTGTGATAAAAAACTATTTGGTTCGGAAATATTCAGGTTTTCATTACAGTATTATTTAGCATTCATTATTTTGAAAGGCCATAGAAATTGCCATGACTGTATGGATGCATTTACGTCTTCGATACCATAAAACCGTATGTTCCATACGATCACAAAACCCAAGAGCGGGTAACGTAAATAGTGTGTGACGTTATATCGCTTGTATTGGTTCCGATAAATTCAAATTGAGAATTAGTCGCAGTTATTGAGTTAAGTTTAAAGAATTATTTTCAAGTACATTCAAATGAATTAATGTTTGATCTCCTTCTTAGGAGCCTACCTTTTTTTCAGTAGGATTGAAATATCTACTCAGCACAATTACCTGGAACAAAAAAAAACAATATCAGTAAGAAAAACAAAAAACAATATCAATAAGACAATATAAAACTATTTGAAATAAAAAATTAAATTATCAAAGAATCTGAATAGACTTTTATTGAAAAGTTATAAATTTAATCATATAACAGGTGAAAGACAATATATTCATCCCTCTTATACTGTTTGAAATAAGTCATAAACAGATAATTAGAAAACGCGGCTTTTTATTCATATCTGAACGATAATGAATTTCGGAAATCTGGAAAATATAAAAGATTTGCTTAAAAAGGAAAGGAAATAAAATGTTCAACTTGAGATAAATAGTTCCTCAATCGCGCTACTTCAATCGAGTGAAATTCTTCACTCTTCATAGCGTTTACTTAGGTTATTAGGCATAAATCGCTTTGGCGTTCAGATAAGATCAAGGTTTCAGTATAATTCCTTAGCGTGACTATGAATACTCAATCACTTCAACAGCTGCCAGGGTCAGTTCTCAAATCTCGGTCTTTTCACACGATCGATATTCAGTCATCGCTTTTTTTTCAGAATAAAACTTGACTACATTTCGTGTCGATTTAGAGAAAAAGTAAAAAAATTGAACACGATATGAAACTATAAATATATAAGAAATTTCGTTTTCTCTACAGAGTCGGATCGTAGTCATTATGAAACAGGTCCGAGGAAGTTAAAATCTAAGGGAGTCGAATATCTCACAACATTGTGAATTTCTCGATTTGTAGAATCCGTCGATTATTGTTTTAAACGAAAATTGGCAAATTCCAGGGCTAAAATGCCCTTGTATATATGCCAATGTATTGAGTAGCAGAAAATACTGTAATAAGTGCTGCTACATGGACCAGACAGTAGGTGGTGCTAACTTGGTTCAAGGTTCTGATCTATATTTTGCTCACGGACGTACAAAATCGGTTTTTACCACGAATTTTCATCTGTGAATCTAAAGAACATACCAGTTTTGCCCAAATATGCGAAAATTACAAATATTTTGGCGAATTGAAAAGATCTCTGACAGGTGGAAAGCGCCAAAAACCTACACTGGAACGATACAACCCTTAAAATGCCTTGTTTGAATATATTTAATTCCAAAAAATTGGAAGTTGCTGTTGCCCTCGCAGTGTAGGAAATTTTTGTGAAACATGCCTCTATAAGACAAACCAACGTTTGAACACTTGAAGATTGAATGAGATTGGGGATGAGGTTCCAGATATACTAAGAACTTTAAGAAATAAAACCTGAAATTATAGAAAATATCGAAACAAAATAATATATAATTTTAAAAAATTGTTACTGTCATTGGGATTCATTGTAACGTCACAGAGGAAACTGAACATTCATATTTATGACGCTTTTTCCAAAATCTTGTATGTAACAATGAATACATTGGATATTGAGATTTCAATTCAAACATAAACATAAGCAAACTAGGCCTTTGTTTGTCTGAATCTATGAGAAACATTTTCAGTTTTGAACGTCAGAAAATAAAATAGAAAATAAAGCTAAGAAGTGCAATTCAACCTCTCAGCCTCTTGATTTTCAGATAGATCTAGCAATTGCCACCCTGTATGAATGAAATATTAATTTATCAAATGCTACAACCTCTTTGGAGTTGAAAATAATGAATAAAATCACGATAAACCTATTGACCTAGCTTTTCGTGACCATCCATGTGATCTGCAAAGACAGATAAAAAGATATAAGAACGAGATTGATGATCACTGCTCGAATAAAAAGTTATATCGTTAGCTCCGATTCAAGCCCCTTATCCGAACTAAAACGCCATACAGAAAAGAGGGCGATAAGTCTTAGTGACAGTAATGCAGCTTGCATAATGATACACCCACAAACTGAGCGATAAAGGTTACGTTGCCCGATATAGTACGGTTACAAATTTCCTGTATATTGTTTATCGAAATAGCAACACCCAGGCCAATAGATGTAATGGATAGCTGACATGGTCGATTTACTGCGATTATCATACTAAACAATGTGTTTTGAATACTATCGACTGATTTTGTGATAACGATGCGGAGATTCCACAAGACAAAGCCAATGGTTCAAGAGGTTATTTTATTAATGGAAATTTTCCACTAGTTCATGTTACTATTCCCACTAATGCGTTTACCAGTAAACGGAATTATTCTGCATAGCCTGCTAATGTGGTAGCTGTCACTTATGAACGTATAATTTTTTTCATTCGACAAATTGAAATTGCGTCATGGGTTAAAGAGGGAACGACAAAGCTTTTTTGAGCATTTCCTGCCATTAACAGAAAGAAACAGACGCTCTCAATAAACTGTCATTGCTTAGATTGAGGTTATGTCTAAGATCAGTCTTCAAATGTCATCGATAAGTCTATGCTTTCATTCGTTGTTTATAATTCCTTATTATTATTGTGATTAAAAGAAATTCTGTAGTGGAGGTTGACTTATGAACTCAGATTTGTAAAAAAAATACATTTAAACTGAGAAGAGGGTAGAATTGAATGAAGAGATGTCAATCAAAGCTGTTATTGGCTGCTCACATATCCAAAAGAATGAGTTCAAGGATTGTGATGATACGATCCCTGAGGGAAGTAGACTCCGCTCCTCGAAAACTGTTAGTGAAGAAATTGCTCCTTGGTGTCGTCTTGAACTTTCTCTTAGCAAGCTTATTATGATGTCCATTCTATAGTCGGTTCTAATTAAGTGGAAAGCGATAAGCCGTTTCTGTATAGATAAGTGAATGCAGATCTGTGTACGTAAAATTCAAGATATCTCTTTTTCTGCTTTCAGAAGGAAGCTCAATTAATCTCAGACTCCTCTGATAGAACGGTAGCATTCCACCAAAAGAAAGACGGGTATTCCATCTATGCAGGAACTCCAACAACTATTGACCAGTCTGCAGATTAGCCCACCATACAGGTAGGTATACCAAAATAGGATGTACGTATATCAGTTTAGAGAGTCCCCACCTGTGGCCATCTCCATTGAATACCATCAACAGTAGGTAGGTTAACTGACTCGCCCTTGAGACAGTAGCCAAGACGTGGTTATTATCAGTGACGGTAAAAGCCTGGTCATTATGCTTAGAAACAGTAGGCAATTTCTGTTGGACAATAAAGCATGAAGTCCTAGGGTTCTCTCTGTCGATTTAAAGAACATAATTCTCCTCAATATTTAGGGGCAATAACCACTCCCCAAACCAACAACGAGCCTAATGAGGTTGGCCTGAAGGTGTGATACAATGAATTAAGAGCAGCTGTAGAGATTCGTGTCATCTGCGAACATTGCACAATTGGACGGAAAGATAACGGAGATCAGAAGTATACAGCCAAAATAAAAGGGAACCCAGGAATGAGCCCTGAGAAACACCACTAAGGACCGTCACATCAGTTATGTTATACTCTTATATCGCTGGAAGAATTATAAAAAGAAGAGTTCAGATTATGGAATAGTGGATCCATTAGTTTTCTATTTTCGTTACCTCGAGCAAATGTATACTTATACAGTTGTTAAATGTTTTTTATTCGCGATTTTGCTAAATTTGTATAGTCCCGCTTGTGTGATATTCTGCGATTATCTTTAATGTTAAACAATTGTTCAACATTTTGCTGTCAAACTTTCGGAGTTGCTGTAAATGCAGTCCCCCTATCATTGATACGCCTCTGTCTTCTGCATTAGTATTGGAATGTGACAAATTTTCATGGCAAGTCATCTGATTCGATGATAGTGAATGAAATATATACCAGAAAGAAAACTCATGTGACCTGCTTTATATGCTTACTCAAGTTTAATGTCAGTGAGCTGAAATGTTGCAACGTAAGAACAAGATGAATCACAAAGAAAGTGAATGCTGGCAGAATGAAGAGTCGTGCAGAATTAATTAATACCAAGTAAAATGGCCTTGGATCAAGAACAATGAGCGTGCTAGACGCGCGTGCATTCTGGGAATGTCAGATGCCAAAATTGCATCCAATTCCAGATCGAGACGAGCCATTAACATTGAATTTTAGCCACGGTGGCGTCTCGACAAAAACAAACGAATCGTTTGAGAGTAATGCGTGATTGCCAAATTGTCAGCCAGAGAATTACGAATCAGCAATTGCCAAATTATGGTGTACAAGGTCTGAATCATTGAGGATGTTGCAAGAGCATCAACGTGTTGATGCTGGCTCCATACCATAGTGCTTAGGCTGTCTTGTTGCACCATACATTTTTATTACAGTTTTATGAAAGAAATGTTGGCCATAGAGAGAAGCAGAAAAACACTAATTCATCAGTTCTTCGATTTATTATCGAATAGTCTAAATGAAGAATTTTTATTGAATCTTTGAAGCCGAAAATGTTCGATTCTTGCTGGAGGTGATAGGTTTATAGAATCGAATGAACACGATTTTATAAATAGTGTCCTTCTGAATTCCAAATCGAAATTCTGAAAATCTTTAGTTAAAATGAACGCAGTGGTTGAAGATTCATCCTGTATAAACAAACTGAGTTATATTAACGAGGGTTGGTTTCATTGGTTCTCATTTTATGTGAGTTTGTAGGCAACAACCTAATGGAAACGTTTCCTTCTAATCAGATTCTCATAAGCTATTCATTTTTATCTACATTTGGAGCTATACCCATTAAACTGTTGTTTATGACATTGATCCTTGTAGCATTTTGTTTTCACAGTCGTTCGGGAGCTATAATATGGATTTATTAGCGAATAAATGCCTTCATCTTTTGATTTCAGTCGAATAGATTTGAATAAATATGTAATAATTCGTTCCATGTTATAATGAATTCTATTTACAAAATATTTTTGTGATTCTTGGCGCCAATTGTGTCATAGCCGGATATAATAGGTTTTAATATTTACCAGGTATACCGGTACGAAGTGAGTGTCAAGATACAAATGTCTCGATAGGGAAGATTTGTTGTGAATAAGCTTTTATTTTTTTTTGTTTGCTATTATATCTGTAAAACATATTTATCATACATCAAGTCATTGAACAGATAACATCCATATTTTTTCATCATGTTAAAAATGTCGAATTTTGTACCGGAAAGTGCGGAAAGCATTAATTTTTGTTTTCATTTGAAGAAAAGTGCTTCAGAGTCCCATCGAATGCTTGTCGAGATCATGCTCTTTCAGAAGCAACATGCGATGGTTTAAACGGTTTAGAAATAATGATCATGGAGTGAGAACTGGCCTACTACAAAGGTGGTCACGTTTTTCTTCAACGAACGGCAGAGACATCTTTAGTTATTCCCAAAGCTTGGATCGGTAAATAAGGAATTCTCAGTGATCGGTAAAAACGGATTTTATCGGATCTCGGTCTTGATGTCTATGGCTACAGTGATAGTAATCTCAAATGGTATGTGTATTTAAGTTGTGGTTTTCGATTAACTTATAACTCACTAGAAATGTACTGTGAATTAATATTTTCTGTAGCAATTTTATATTAGTGTAGTAATTTCTGATTAGTAAAAAGTTGGGACAGTTTCTAATACTGTTTTCTTTCTAGGTTTTTCATTACACAAGTTGAGGGTGTTAGAAATGTTTGGTTGGAAAGAATCGGAAATCCATGTCTTCATTCATCCAAAAGCGTTATTTGCATAAAGCATTTTCATATGGATTGTATAGACTCACATGGAAAGCTGAAAAGATTTGCTCTACCAACACTTCATTTGTCAAGTAATTCATTCTACTCCCTAAGATAACCATTTTTGTAATTTCATTTATCTTCAGATTATGTAAGCCGCCCTCAAATGATGACATATTTTTTCTACCATCCAGAACTCCTGAAGAAACTTTGAAGCAACAAGGTATTTATATATAAGTGAACTGCTCATGATCATTGATTATAATTTTGGGTATTCCACTAATAGTGGGTTTCATAAAAATCGTTTATCAGAAGATTCCTAGAATACTTCAACGGATATGTGAGATTTACCGTTGGAACGCCAAATTCTTGGAATTTCAGAAAATTAGTGATAAGTTTATTGATTTTGCCATGAAATTCATTCTGTACTTTTATGACAGAACTATTGATAAAATTTTATCGGGAAAAAAACAATAAGATCTTATGGCATTCGAAAAAGTATCTGAAAGAAAATAGACTTTAAGAAATTGTTTATGTCATAAAAGTATAAATCTAATGCATTTCATGGTTAAATTGATATATTTGTCACTAATATTCTAATTTATTCTTTTAATGTATTTTTCATAATTTGATGAGTAATTGTTGCATAATTATTGTTGGTTCGTTAATTCTTTCCCTCGATATTGAAGTTCTTGTAAATTGATTATTCACTGCATTATATGTATATTTCCAAAGTTTATTTTTCGTTTATTTCCTTTCATCCTCTAAAGATTAGTATGTTCTTCGATTTGAAGGGCAGATATATTTGAAATGACCATAATTCGTTTAATCTGCTGCAAATTGTCACAATTTTCTGATCAAATGATATTTTTTATTGAAATTGTGACAATCTTCAGCAGATTAAAATAATGGTCATTTCAAATGTATTTGTTTTAAAATCCAATAAAAATATGGGATTCAACCTGCGCTTGCGTGGAATCCTATGATAACTCATATAAAATGCACTAGAGGACGCCACGAGACGGAACGTTGTGCGAATGGAATCTGTAATCAACTAGGGAATAACTAAAGATGGCGCTGTAAGTTGAGCTCTCGAAATCGGGACCAAAATTCATGCCAGAGTTGCCTATCTATAGGTAGAATATGAAAATGATTTTGATGTGAGAATGAAGAACGTGGAAGACCATCAAAATAATAATAATAATAGTTTATTGATCCTTTTAGACATAACAAGGTATGTATAGGACAAGTCACAGTTGGAAGTTACCTCAGATATTAGCAAAATTATCGTGAAAGTACTCATTAACACTATAATAACACTTTGCAGAAGTATCTGCTTAACAACTTTCTTAAAATTAATTACATTAAGCGACTTAATATTACGTGGAAGGTGGTTGAATAATTTAATGCTTTGATACTTAGGTGACATTTCAAACTTGGTTGTCCTATGTTTGGGAATTGACAATATGACATCATTTCTAGTATTATAGGAATGGAATAGTTTGAAGACGCCGAATCGCAAACGATATTGGATGGAGATGAAACTTTGAGTCAAAAGCAAATGGCAGAAATGTGAAATGTTGCACAACAAACAATTTCTGATCGTTTAAAAGCTATGGGAAAGATCCAAAAGTGTGGAAAATGGATGCCACATGAATTGAATGAAAGGAGCCAGCGAGCAATATAAAAACATGATCCACACGATTCATGGAGACATGTGTGAATTTTACAACCTTCGCCACAACAACTAAATCTGAAACGCAGGCCTGCTTCCACATAAGTCACGTAAAATATTGTACACAATTGATTGTGGCAGCAATAACAGTATACCAAATCAAATTTGCTATCGCGTTTCACGCTGTTCGTCTAGAATCTAGAAATTACCGATGATATTACACAAAACGCTATTAATTCTGGAGATGATTGAATGAGGTAACCGTGGAGAATTGCGAAGCATATGGATTTTCCTTTTCGATTATTTTCTGAATCGTTTAGACCTTATTCGGTAGGATATACTTCCTCAACTTTGTTTCTTTTTCCATTATTGCTATCTTAGAATCCAATCTGTTTTCAAGAATGGTTGCCTTCAATAGACTTGGCTCTAAGCGGTACTGCATGCTGATGCTTTACTTCATCAGATTAAGAAATTCATCGGTAGCCATAGAAAATCCAAAGAATTTATCGATTAATACAGAGGGGTACTATTTCTGTTCCGGGTACTGGTTTAGCGCGCTTATTTTGTCTTTTCTCTGACTGTGGAACAGTGCGATAAAAAACAACGGAGATCGATAATATATATACAGGGTGAGTCTTTGACTACTGCGTTAATTTTAACCATGGATTCTTGACGTCAAAAGAAATATTTACTTCCTATAACATTTTTCCAAATTTGGCCCCGTTCAAAAGATATTTATGAAATTTCATAAGAAAATTGCATTTTCACCTGTAATATTCAAACGACAATATCAATTGGAATGATCTCTTGTAGAAGGTTTTTAATGAAAGCATTGTATAATAGTTATGCATATTTTGGCATCAACAGATTTATTCCATTTCTTGTGAGTTTCTCACTACTACTGTACAGATTGGTTAAATTGCAGGAAAAAAAATATAACTTGAACTAAAGGTCCTTCTCTTGTACTTCCTAGAATCATTAGTCTTTTTTGCAGATAAAATCATTCATCATCTTTTTTCCTAAATTGCACCATTTTTTAGATTTTGAAGTCGAAAGGAATTAAATCGATATAATCATCTGATGAAAGCGAGTGAATCATTTCTCAGAGGGAAAATAATGTTTTTAAACAATTCGTATTCAATAGTGGATGCTGTGGAAGGTAATTTTCATTCAAACTAAACTGGACTACAGATAGGTATTTGTCCAACGTGAAAACATAAAATGCTTATAACTTTTGAACGCATCTGAATATGGAAAAACGGTATGAAAAAAAAAATTTTCTTTTGATCTCAAGAACCTATGGCTAAAATTAACGCAGTGGTCAAGGACTGACCTGTATATTTCCGAATATTATTTTTAATTTTGACTGAAATGAAATTTTGAAGATTTGCAGTAGAATATTTGTGTTCATTTTTTTAACAATTTTGAACTTCCGGTTCTACCGGAACTAAACTCAATTTCAAAATTCGCAATGGAACGCCCTGTATATTATTTTACATTTCATTACGAGTACAAAAATATCTTTATTAATATATTAACAGAAAAGTATCTAAAGAAAGTAAAAACCTAATATCCAATTACCATCATCTATTGTGGATGTAATGATTTCCGACGTTTCGATTGACATCTTCTATCTTTATCAAGGAGAAAAGTAAGAAACCTTTTGAAAATTATCAATTTTCAAAAAGTCAATTGACAGAAGTCATGAAAGAAAATGAACGATGTTATATACTCATCTGTGATATGATGATCTTTTTAAGTTGGATCGAACTATCGGCGTCCAAACTTCTGGCAGATCTATAGATGGAGCACTTATGGAATCAGGTGTTATTTTCATAAATGCTGCTTCTTTGATTTTTCTTCTTGCAAGTTTTTCTTCTTTGGATATTATTGATGCTTCATCCCACTTTATACGATGATTCTCATCTACAGCATGTTGGACCAACCTGGATTTGTCGCTGTCTAGTACTCGTAGAAGCTTCTGATGTTCTTTTATTCGTACATTCAGAGGGCGTTTAGTTTCTCCGATGTAAGATCTTCCGCACTCGCAAGGTAATTCATATATGCAGTTCTTTGTCCTTTGTGTCTCATTATTAGGCTTAACTTTTGTAAGTTTAGCTCTGATAGTGTCTTGAGTTTTGAATGCAGTCGTTATGTTGTATCTATTTCCAATTCTTCTCATTTTCTCCGACAAACCTTTTACATAAGGAATTACGGTTTTAATGGTCTGATTTATATCTGTTGGTTCAGGTTGACTTTCTCTTGTTCGTCTAGCTTTTTCTAATATCTTTTTGGGGTAGCCATTGCTTCTAAGAGTTTTCGAGATGTTATTTATTTCTTCATTTTGGTCTTCTTCAGTGCAACAAATATTTATTGCTCTATCAAATAAACATTTTGCTACTCCCAATTTAGTGTTCAGTTGGTGGTTTGAATCTGGGTTTAAGTGCATATTTTTCTAATGCCTTCTGTTCAAAAACTTTCATATATATCTCAGCTAAAATTGGTGATAGTGGTGAACCCATGGCATTCCAAGTACTTGTTGATAAAAGATGTCTTCAAATTGAAATATGTTGTTTCAATACAAATAGAAAGGATTTCCATAATTGCATTCACGCTTAGTGTAGTTCTTTCACTAAGGGTTTGATCTTCTTCAAGCTTTTTCCTAACTATGATAAGTGTTTTATCTGTTGGAATATTAGTGAACAAACTGGTAATGTCGAAGCTGACCATAACGTCTTCTTCCATGATTTCTTGATGTTTCATTATTTCTATGAAGTGTTTCGTGTTTCTTATCATCGATGTTGAATTACTTTTAATGGTGATATAATTTTCAGCAGAAATTTAGCCAATTGGTGGCATGCTGAATTTCTTGAACTCACAATTGGTCTTAGAGGAATATTTGCTTTGTGTATTTTTGGTAGACCATATAAATGTGGTGGTTTACTGAAGTGAGGTGTAAGTCTTCATCTAATGAATTGATCTGGAAATTCATTTCGATATTTATAAAGGATTTTGTAAATCTTGTTTTCAACTGTGGTGGTAGGGTCCTTTTTTAGTTTTTTGTATTTTCCTGCTTGATCCACAATAGATGATGGTAATAGCCCAAACAATCATTCAACACGAGCTCCATCATCAACAATATCTCGTCATCAACCTAATATCCATTAAAGAAATAATTAATTATAATTATCAACAGAAACTGAGTGATTTTCAAAACATTGACATTTAACTAAACTATACCAAATGAATTAGATGTTCAAACTGAGGACCGTTTACTAGACAATAAGATTTGTAAATTCTCAAGTAACATTAGCTATTACTTCTGGTGGCATTCTCTGTATCTCGTGAGTTATTCCTGCACTTAATTCTTACAAATAATTTGCATCGAAATTTTTCATGAGAAACTGAAATAATGTACAGGAAGTTCCATTGCAAATTTTAAAATCGACATTACTTCCGGTGAAACTGGAAATTCAAAATTGTTAAAGTTCCTCACATTTGCTCATTACTGTATAATAGTTTTTGGAAAATTCTAGCCAACTCTACACTCAACTAGGCGAAGTCGGTATCAATTTCAATATAATATCATTTTATTTCCGAATGTTTCACACCCTATAGATGTGTGTGTTTAACGAGCTTTGCGGAGTAGATGTAGTGTATATATTTCGATCTGGACTAACTTCCAGGCTATGAAACCCAGGCGTACCAACATCGTGGTAGTAAAGTTTGTAATTTACTACAAGAGCGGCATTCCTGCAGCTCAATCGTTACGCTGCTGCTACTGTGCATGCAACAAAGCGAATCTTGTTCGGAAATTAGTGTGGACTCTGTGACCGAGGCTACTCTATTACGATGGGCGATTGCAGAGTCCCTACAGAAATAGAACAAAGACCACTCGGATTCATTTTAATTTTCTCCACGTTCATTACGAATGATAGCCTTGCTAATTGTAAGAGAATTGTCGTAATAGATGATCTGGATTGGCTAAATGTATACTGTCTAGGATATCTGAGGATTCTCTTTCAATTCTTCAGCTGTGTAAGATAATTTGTGGATTTATGATTTGACCTTTGCATTTTACACTTCATAGAGCTGCATTTCAGATTTGAAGCACGATTAATTATAGCATTCAAGTCGATAATAGTTAATAAGTACAAGAAACGAATCAAAGTTTGAACGTAACTTAGAGATCCTAGGTTCTCCACCACAAGTATCATGTTATACTATCTGACAAAGAAAGTGCAACAACTAGAAGTAGGTGTTTAAATTTTTTTGTGGTAAAATCTAGAAAGAATAGCAAGGAATAAAACGAATTCGTGAGGTTTTTTCATGTCAATAACTCTTATTACTTAAATATTGTAGTCGTTTTTTGCAAATTTTTAAAGTCTACAACAAACCATTTGTTCGAGAAGATCCAGAGTCGATGTCCTTAGGACTTGTGCAATTCAAGAAAAATTTATATACTAACTGACAAAAAATTACTTCATTGATTATATCAATGTTCAAAAAAGAATATATATATATATATCAATTATATTGGAATTTAAAGATTTTATTTGTTTCTCATTTGTAAACGTCAGTTTCCAAAAACACAATATAAATCAAGAAAGTTTATTTAATCATGTCACTAACTTGTAAAACTGACAGTTAACTTGCAAAATTAAATATATATATTGAATATAAGTATTATTTACATTAGAAAATTTTGTTTTATCGTCATATATGTTGAAAATCATGGTACAATTGTATTTCCAGTAACACAGATTTTTGATGATGAAAGAGTTGATGAAACTGAAGATGATGAACCATCTGTTGACTCAGAAACTGAGGAACTCGAGGACTATAGAATATTTGTACTCTTCTTACTACCCAATAATTTGCTAGACATTTCGATTTTTTTGTTGACCAAATCCTCGACATAACTCATCGCAATTTCGGTGCTCTTCCACCCTCCTGCACGCTTCAGTGCTAAAATATCTCCACCCGAATCCGCAACCAGTGGTCATCAGGAGCATGTGAAAGAAATTGTTCAGCCTCTTCTTTATTTAATACCTTGGCCTTTTTTTGAAGGAGGTATCCTTCATTCGCCAGTAAAAACCCTCTTACCTTGCTAGTAATGTTATACCTATACTATTGTTCAGGCGCAATTCCATCACGAAATTTGGAAATAGCTGATAAATCCTGATCTTCGTTTTTCTCTTCGTTTTTTCCTGTAAACTCTGCTTTAAACCTCTTTTTCAGGATGATTTATTGTTGGATTACTGTTATCCACACCGATTCACCTCTTCTGGCGCTAGGAGCGAAAATAGCATAACAGTATATTCCTGATAGGAAGCAATTTATCTGTTAAACATGATTCTTTGTTGATGAATTGCTAATCTCCAGACCTCTCGGCGCCACCTTTTCGAATCAATCATGGTGACTTGGCTTTGTTCGAAAAAATTGTAGGCTC
This sequence comes from Micraspis discolor, assembly GCA_030674115.1. Classification (NCBI taxonomy): domain Eukaryota; kingdom Metazoa; phylum Arthropoda; class Insecta; order Coleoptera; family Coccinellidae; genus Micraspis; species Micraspis discolor. The sequence goes on from JARTUT010001740.1 coordinate 11,231,708, forward strand.
ATCACTTTGTTTTGTCTAGATATCGATTGTACTTTGAGATACAATGAAGTGGGTAGTTTTATAAATAGTCGCCTAATTCAGTTGAATTAATTCAGTTTAGAGAGCAAGAATAATTAATATTTGCTACCACACTTGAATCTTTCATTCAAATCGAAGTTATCTTTTGAGCTCGCTTCTAAGATAAGATGAATAAATATATTGAAGTTGAACCATCTGTTCGAGTACTGTATTGTCAACTCATGCATCCTTATATAAGACTAGATCAGTTAATTGTTTGAAGCTTTTACCCACGGATACTTCAGAATAATCAGTACCTACTTCCAGCTAAAAGTGGTCTAAAATATTAAACTGCGGACATTTCGTATACAGCTGCAGCCGTATCTTTGAATTATTCAAGATTTACTCTCAATATAGGTTTTTCCATGTTATGTTGACCTTATTCTAGAAATTGGACACGATTTTATGAAATTTGGATGAAACCGACTTGTTAATTCAGTCGATAAATATGACTGAATACAGATTCATTGACATCGGAGATGTGCTAAAAACAAGTTTTGAAGGCGTATAATCAAATTTTGAACGAATCAAGGGCTCATTCCGTTGAAAATCGTTCGAACTGTCGGCACGTGGAGAACTCCACTGAAAAAGTTTCACCTATTCCAACTTTCTCTATACTTGCCTTGACAATAAGTCTCTCGATTAGCTTCGACAGGATAAACTTGTCTACGCTACTGAAATCTCATACGGAATCAGGAAAAGTTGTTCCAAGAATCCTTGCGTGTATCCCAATATTGTTTAGTATAGGGTATAGGTGAGTTCTCCCAAGGATACTTGATTCTCAAGGCGATCGAAGAATTTTTTAATTCGAATTAGGTTGCTTACTGCCTATTTTGCAAAAAAATGGCATCGTTCAAGAAATATTGGAATAACTGATCGATGGTTTGAAAATTTTTCTAGGGGTGAAATTGAGAAATATGCATTTTTGGTCAATAATCCATTGATTGGAAATATTATCTCTTCAATACCTCATCATGAATAAAAAAAATGTTGTAATTTCTGAAAATTGTGGATTTTCTGCGTCAAAATAACAGAAAAACAAGATGAAAAATATTTATGTTAGGTCAGAGGTTTTTGAAAGCTGGATAAACATTCTGTGAGAACAATAGTAATCAAAAAAATTAGCCACGATTTCATATTTCCTAATCAATCCTTAAGAGAAAAGTTTGGTAGGCAATTTTGTAACACTCAACAACCAGAATATAAGTGACTTTCAAAAATGACAATACCGTGTGGAGTCGATCACCCAAAGCAGTAGCTAGAGATGAATTCAAGGAAATGTGCCTTTGAGAATTTCATGTTTCATTTATGAGAGATGATTAATTTTCTTTGGCATCCCATAGCGGTTTCGCAAGATCTCCAAAATATTTGTATCGCTCTACCTTTCTTAAACGTCAAAGATACAGTGAAGTTTCTTTAGATGTTTTGGGAAATAATAAAAAAAATAATTGTTTGGAAATGTCAGGTGAACTTGAGAATGTCAAATTTGAAACATCTAAGCTTTTTGTGAACAAGTTCCAGATTAACATATCACTCAACTTATAAGGGAGGAAAGAGGAATGTGTCATACGCCAAATTGTAGAGTATATCTATAAATTAACCTCTGCGCCAACCTTCAATACATGCATGCAATATTGTTTGACAACTGAAACATTGTAAACTCAGCATCCAAAAAATACATTAATGAAAGTGATATTTTGTAACCAAATGCAAGGTGTTTAGAACGGGTATATGTTTTCGCGACATATTCGGAACAGGGCGTCTAAATGAGCGGATAGGGATTCGTGGCGTCCGCCATTTTGTGAAGTTTTAGTCACGATAAAACAGTACTCGGGGACGCATCGCGCATTTTGCGTACAAGCGTATTGTCGTAATGGTGATTCAAAAGTGACTGCTAAACGTCTCTATCTTGCGGAATATCATAGACGCTACGCGCTAAGTGACGATAGCATCAAAATGGATCAGGATGTTCGAGAATACAGGCGCGAATTCATAACTCTGATCGTCCTTGTTCAGTTCGCGATGAAGAAACAATTCAAGAAAATGAGTAGTCGGTTCGTCAAAATCCGTCTTTATCCATCCAAAAGCGAAGCCAATCGTTGAACAAAAAAAATCGTCTTTACATTCGATTTTAAAGAAAGACATCTAAAAGCCTATAAATTTCAATTGGTTCTAGAATTGAAGGATGCGGACTATGCTAATTGACTGAATTTTGCGAACGAAATGCTGCAGCGATTTAACAACATACTATTTAGTGACGAAGCAAATTTTCACCTGAATAGTCATGTTAATAAGCAGAATTGTCGGTACAGGGCAACGGATTATCCGAGAAGACAGCATGAACGACTCCTGCATAGCCCAAAGGTCGTGGTTTGGGCCGCTATATCTGCCAAAGGCATAATTGGTCCCTATTTTCATGAAGATCAACGAGGCCGAGCAATTAATGTGAATAGTGACCGTTACTGTGATATGTTGCAGAATTTTTTGGTCCCAGAGTTGTAGTAATTTGCAGGTTTCAACTCAGCAACGTGGTTTCAGCACTTGCTAACCTCAAATTATTCAATAGAAGTTGTCGACGAATTATTCCTTAATAAAGTCATTTTGCGAAGGGGTAACATCAACTGGCCTCCCAGTATCCCCGACCTTTGCCCGCTTGACAATTTTGCATGGGGATACCTTAAAAGTAAGGATTATAAAATTTAAGGACGAATCTAACCCAGTTGAAGCAAAACATCAGGTCAGAAATGGCGGCAATATCAATAGCTATGTGTCAACGTGTTATCGCCTATCTTCGTTCCCATTTAGAAGAGTACCAGCAACGCATTGGTCATCATTTGGATAACATCATCTTTTCCAAATAATTCTCCAATTCATATGATAATAACTAACAATAAACTTTTTCATTGCTCACAAATATTTCTTGTTTTATTGAACTTACAAATACCCGATCCCCTTTCTGCACACCCTGTATAAAGTAGCATCTACACTTCCAAAGCCTTCATCACTTAAATTGAATGGACTGGAAAAGTAAGATATTTTAGCGTTGATATTACTCTGCCTGTGATTGTGAAACCTTATTTATATGTTCTTGAGCTGAAATTGTAGGTTCAAAATTCTTGTATACCAAAAAGAAATCCAAAAATTGATTGGTTGAAATTTCGCTGAAGTTCGAGAAATTATTCAGTATTGATGCTGACAATAGTAAATATTTAATCATACTTTTAGTTCATTTACTCGTTCATTTCTCTTGCACATAAGTTTGTAGTACTATTTGGTGAACATAAATAAGGCAGAATACCATTTCATGGATGCCTCCTTTTTTAATAATTCTGAATGGAACATATTCAAGAGAGGAATATTTCAGTGTTGAGATCACTCTTTTAAACATGCATATAATATTGTCATGCAAGCGATTCTCATTTCCGCATCAAGTTAAGTATCCTGACATTTCTAAGAATCATTGATAGAACGATTGTGAAACCATTCATCAGCAAAAACTCGTTCTGAATGCAACTAATCTGACATGATTACGTTGGTGTAAACTGTTTATAAACAGTCCGTCGATAGTGGTGCCAAGTAGCTCCATCAAAGAGCAACCAAAGTGCACGGCAGTAAGTAAGCAGAACAGAACACAATCAAGGCAACACCAGCTTGGCAACAGCAGTGTCCGCGATATTCTAAAACAGGAATTTCGATACTTTTAGGCAGCACAAACCGGCTATACCGGGCCGACATTCCATCGAATCAATTCTGCAACGTTTATTCTACTATTACACCTACATGCCATTGATTGATGAGCCACTGTCGTTTCAAGGTGCAGATTTCTTAACCTTGCAAGCTTACATCTCAATGAATTCATTCAGTTGATTGATGAATGTTTTTTTTTCCATTATCTTACCTTGATTTCGATTATGAAAGCGTGGTTTTGATCCATGTGACTTTAAAATCCAAATATGGCACAATTTGCGGTATTCCTCCAGTTGAATCACTCAGCTGCTAACAGCTGATTTACACACGCAGCGCACTAGGTCGGTACAAAAGCGGACGGAGTGTAGCTCTCGCCAAAGCGATTTAGTGACTGAACTAGCTGAGCTGCTGATCACGCTCTCCACGCGCATTCGATGACTGCCCGATGAAAGCAAGTTTTCCTGGCCGAAGGAGTATCCTCGTCCTTCGTTCGTTGGGTGTTAATATGATGACTGCCTCTCTGCCCTGATAATTGCGCATTGTAAATAATCTTGATATGATCTAATCGTGGGTGAATTGGATAGGGATTCGACCGGCTTAGTCGCATTCATAAATGCCGGTAAAAACATGAAGAAATTAATGATGCTAATGGTTATTCTATGGAGAACAAAAATAGAGAAGTATAAACCTCTTTTTTTCTTGGAATAGGATTATTCATTAGTGAACAGAAGCTGAAGTATCACCAAAAATGGTATTGCCTAATGAAGTAAAAAAAAATAATCTAAAAATGACAATAATATTGCTGTTTTGCTATTTACAGTTACTAAGAATGAATTCTTATGGCCAGAAAATAACAAAATTTATTCCATTCAGTACGAATACATTTTTTCTGAAATTGAAATATTATTCAAGTACTGATGATTATAGTCATTTGAGATTTTAAAATACATAATGATTTCTCTTTCTATCTCAAATTTAGGATAAACATATGAAGATGTCTGATATTAAATTACAATTTTTAATTTGATATTTGCAATAAACATCGATAATAAATTTCACCCGCCTGCCGTTTCACATAGGGACGGCCAAGGGTTCTCGGCCGACCTTGCAAGTGTCACAGTCGAGGTATTCTAGAGTTCCAGAGTTCCATAATAGGAACTTCGAGCGACGTATGTGTCAGATGAAATCATAAACTGAAAGCAGTGGCTCGGCTGGCTGAGCTGCGTTATTACGTATAAAGACAGATGCGGGAACTTGGAATAAAAATTATTTGAGGTGTTTAACCGAAATAATGTGTACTTCGATGTGTTGAGTGGAAATATGAGATATATAGAGGGCAGAGGAAAAGATACTAAGGGAATTTCTCGAGATTTAAATATTGCTATTAATTTTTCAAATAAGTTTCGATTAAAAAAATATTTATTTTCACCTTCTTTTTTTCGGTTGCGTTTGGGTCGGCCCGGCCGACCCTGCCTACCCTGACGAGCCGTCACTGATTGACACTTCAATCGAAGATTATAAGACTATAATTGTCATTTTTAGATTATTTTTGATTTATTTACACTTTCGAGAATAGACATATTCGTTTAAATAATTTGAAATATGCGAACCTTTTCAATTTAAATCAATTTCATTCTTTTAAAATAATATCAATTCTTTAGAAAATCATAGAATGCAGATGTAATTTTCTGTGTCGATTTGGTGGAACGAGATAATACTATATATGCTTATATTTAAAGTCAGTTTTTAGAATATCAACTATCAATATTTCCGTTGCGGCATGCCACACCGTAAGTTGTAACCAAGAATTGTTTATAGTACTGTTAATCGAATATGAATGCCTGAAGAGACTTGTTCATTTAAATAAACTGAATAGATCATTGGGAAACCTAACATAGGTGAAAGTAAAAACAAAATTAATTTTTTGAAATTACATTGAAAAAAAATTAATTTTCTTGGTGAAAGATCACATTTTTCTTGTTGTAGTGAGGTCTTTTCTAGGGATTACGGTCTTCAAACCGATATAATAGTTGATTATTTTCCCGTTTTACAATTAGTCATTGAATAAAATTCCACGTGCATCCCAAAATACAGAGGCCATTAGCTTCCCAGCCGTTATTTGAGTTTTCGGACGGTTTTCTCCATCTGCATGCCAGTTAGTAGACTGACCCTTTGATTCCGGAATGAAGTGGTGAATCCATAATTCATCCATTTTGATGTTCCGACGCGAAACTCCTTTTTAGTTTCGTGAACAAAAACTCTATGAATTAATCATCTACACATTGTTGTTTTTGCTCTGGTGTGATCGAACGTGGCACCCAATTAGAAAACAGCTTTCACATACAAAAATATTTATGTATGATAGTGTAAACACTAACGTTTGATAACTTCAGAGTGTCCACAATCTCTTGCTACTTCACTTTGCAATTTCCCATGATGATTTTCAACTTTTTCCGAAATAGCTGCCTCCTTGGCCAGAGCAGGGCGTTCAACATCAACAATATCCATGCGACCACGTTTGAAATCGGCAAGCCATCGATTTATGATCGTTTTCGATAAGGCAGAGAACAGATAACATTTTCAAAGTAAGCTTAGGCTTGAACTGTGTTTTTTCCCATAAAAAAGCAGTGATTTCTCACCAAACGAAATAACTTAGAATCTATCGTCAAAAAGGCACAAAAATAGCGTAAATTAAACCACCGATAAAAAATAAATCATCTCTTGAATCGAAATCACTAAAATAAATGAATAAATTAACTAAAGATGAAGAATAAATAAATATAGTCAAAGTCAAGGAAGTTTTTTTCATTGAAAAAGAAACAGCATCAAACATACGATACAAATTTAAGTCTATTATTTGAAATAGACTGTATAACGACCGTGGAATGCTTAGGAATAACGATTAATAAAAATGTGACACCAAATAAATGCAATAAAAAGATACAAGAAGCTGACAGAAAAATCAATTATAGAACGATTCAAATTTTCAATATAAAAGTGACCTGACTATAACAGGGATGTTTACATATTAAGCTTCATTTCAATCATGAATAAAAACTTTGCAAACCCTACAAAGACTAGCACCAAAGGAATCTTTAAAGACCGTTAGGTATTTGAGTGATTTGTCTGATTACCCGTAATTATAGAATTTTTGGCAGAGACTGCTATTTGTCGTTTTATATTCTCTGGTAATTATTGATCGAAATCGATAAGCCCGATAACTCTAGAAAGAAATTAAGATTCTTTAAATCTTCTTGTAAGATAATTAAAGTTACAATATTGAAAGAAAATTATCCAATATGATGCAGTCTCAACATAAGAATCCATTGGTTTTGGCGTGAAATTTTTGATGATGGAACATAAAAATCCATTTATGTTATTTTCAACTATAACGAACTATTATATAGAAGATTTTTACAACGTTAATTATTTTACAGATCCGTTTCGAACCTGTTTGGTCAGATTGTATGCCACTGCGATAAACAATTCTCTCAGTTGCGTCACTACTAGGGAATTCCTCATTATTCAAAACATCACTAATGAAATGACACCTTCCGTTTATGCTACTTTGATTATTTTATTATCAGCTGTGAAGATATCAAAATTTTCTGATTTGCTGTGTCATATAAATTATCAGTACGGATGCTGAAAGCTTCTGGGTAGTATTTATAAAATGAAAAAATACTGAAAACGCTTTTTTTACATTCTACAATATTTGTTATAGCGGTTTTAATTTTTGGATATTTTTCGGAAACATCATCGTCATTTTTTCACGAAAACAAAATTAATTTCAGATGTAGTAATTCCATGATTTGCTTCTATTTTTATAGATGACTATGACAACTAAATCGTTGAATGGCATAAGTTTTTGTGATCAAATGTTTAAGTCAATCCAGTTTCTGAACAGTGATATAATGAACGCTGAGTCACCCCCTGAACGGAGAGATTTACACCCTTAAATTTTGAATGGGGAATATAGATTTTGAGACATATGAAATCTTATGACCTGAGCTTTCTTATGTACCTACATTCTTCGAAAAACGGATTGAGTTTGATTAATAAATGGATGTTTATAATATTTCAAGACAATGTTTTCTGATTCATGTTGAGACACATGAATATATTTTTGAATTTGAAATCATTTTTTTTAATATGGAACTACGGGTACTCAGAAATAGACTACTATAAATTAAACAGCAATTCTTCTCCAGTCCAAATTTGATAATGGGCACAGCCTGAAACGACCTTCGGCGATGAAATGACTGTGATCTGCTGATCATAAATAAAAATATTAATTACTAAACCTTCAAAATCCAGTAAATATAGGAGTAAATAATTCATTGGGATAAATAATGCTGAATAATTCACCCTCAAAAAATATTTGAAAACCAGGTTAATCACTCACCTTTCAAAGAATTGCTCCAATCAAACCCTAGTTTCTGTAATATCAAAAAAAAAATCATTTAAATCATCGTTCACTAATTAAATACAATATTTTTATGTAGGGAAATTTGTAAAGGCAAAATTTCTCCAAATTAGACGTAATGTGTGTTTCGTATATGAAAATCATTGTAACATGAATAAATACAGGTAATGCAATAAGTGGATTTTAAATAGATTTAAATAAATATTATCTTATTATGGTGAGTACTAGGAAGTACCTACAAAATACAACTGTTTGATTTCGAATATTTAATAATGAATAATTTGTCTTAGGATATTAGTTTTATCTAAGGTTAATAAGTATATTTACTCAGTTTTTAAATATGTGTACTCAAGTGTGATTGAAGTGCATGGTAATCAGAAAAATGACTGCTGATATTTTTCGAGAAATCGCCTGACGTAATTTGCTATCAGTTTTATGTACTATGAACACAAGGAATTTCAATCGATAAGATTGGATCAATTATTGATTACGATCAGTCACACGTCAAAAAAGGAGTATTCTGAGACTTTTTTCAATCAAATCTGAATTGAGACACCGTCATTATCTTCTAGTATGCGGATAGGACAGAATTTGCACTTAATTTATAATGCTCGTCATTCAGTACATAGTGAACTCTCGAATTGCCTGTAGATTCCCTTGTGAAAATTGCTAATCATACAGTGATAATGAAATTGACAAGGACATTCGAACCTTGTGCAGCTATCTTCGGAAATCCTTTCAGACAGCTTAATTTCAACCAATCGGATTTTTAGAAATAACCTTTAGTTATTTGGAATTGATTCAGCATTATGTGACTGGAAACAAATAATTTGAAATATATCTGAGCTGGAAATCCTTTAAGTTCATATTTAGAACGCTTCAAATTTGATAAAAGACTTCATTATATTCTGGGATTATTCTTCATTTCAATATTTTGTTTTTGAAGGTTTTTTCTTAATTTTGTTACAAATATCTTAGATATAATTAGATTTGTTTTATATACTTTCGTTTATGTGAAATAACATAATCTGTATTCCTAAAATGTTCTGTAAATAAGGGTAAAATTTAATTATCTTCACTGCAGCAGTCTTTTTTCACCGCTGAATTGATAACAGAACCCCAAGAAAACTAAGTCATAGCTGAGTGACCGAAAATATACAGGGCGAGTCTTTGACCACTGCGTTAATTTTAAGCATAGGTTCTTGAGATCAAAAGAAACATTTTTTCCCATACCGTTATTCCATATTCAGTTGCGTTAAAAAGTTATAAGCATTTTAAGTTAACACATTGAGCAAATATCCCTGTGTAGTCCAGTTTAGTTTGAATGAAAATTATCTTCCACAGCATCCACTATTGAATCTGAATTGTTTAAAAACATTATCTTAGAAATGATTCACTCACTCATGTTTCATCAGATGCTTCTATCGATTTAATTCCTTTCAACTAGAAATATCTCAAAAATGGTGTAAATTAGAAAAAGATGATTTTATCTGCAAAAAAAAATTATAATTCTAGGAAGTACAAGATACGGACCTTTAGTTCATGTGATATTTGTTTTTCATGCAATTTAACCAATCTGTACAGTAGCAGTAAGAAACCCACATGAAATGGAATACACCTATTGATACCAAAATATGCATGAATGTTACCAAAAACCTTCTACAAGAGATCATTTCAATTGATATTATAGTTTGAATATTACAGGTGAAATTTTTTTATGAAATTTCAACACCTTATATCTTTTGAACGGTACCAAATTTGGAAAAATGTTATAGAAAGAAAATGTTTCTTTTGACGTCAAGAACCAATGATTAAAATAAACGAAGTGGTTGAAGACTCACCCTGTATCAATGCACGATGCGTGTCTAAATAATCCATTCGAAAGTAAGCTCACGCCCTTCCCCAATAGATATACGAAGACTGTGGTATGTCAGAAGGTGTCCTTTGTTTAATTACTCATAAATGGTGTATATTCAATACATATCAATTGGAACATTTTAAAGAATCATTCATTACTGCGTTCACAGCCAATTAAATTATGGAATCAAGTTTCTACAAGAAGATAACACGATTCAGAGAATATTTCCGCCTAATCATACACAGACATCAATATGCTGTTAAGTCTAGTTTGCCATCGTAATTGAAAATACAATTCCGAGATATTATTCTGTTAAAATTACAGCAAAAGTAATTCCAATAATTAATCGTAATTCGGAATGTGACAATTCTAACTAACTGGTTTTTATAATGAATATAATAGATTGGGAGATTTTTAATAACTTACAATGATCGTTTGTGAAGAATATCTATTTTCGTTATTTATATAATGAGTGATCGAGCCGGATTGCCGATAAAAATGGCACCGTTTTCAAGAACTTCTATTCAACTATGTAAACTTCATTCAAGAATTGTTAACGCAGCAGTGGGAATTGAAAGTGCTGTCACAGCATAATTTTTCGTTATACAAAGTCTCTGTGCATTCCATTGAAGAAATTATTATTGTTTATCCATTTTTAATTAATTTAATGCACATTTGTATTTCATGAATGGAATAAATGATATGATTCTCTATAAAATTTTATCTCCGATAGATAATAAATAATTGAGTGTAGCAGGGTAGTAACCAATTTGAATAGAAGCCGGTTTAATTCGAACTGTTTTGTATTGATTTCGTCATTTCATAATAGATTAAAAATATACACTTAGTTGGTTATGACTTCGAAAAGCAGAAAACTGAAAAACGCTTAATGAGGGAAAACTATTTGGTTGAAAGAGAATCTAATAGAATATTTGGACAAAGCATCATCACTTTCCAATATCTACCTTCTCACATAATATTATGTAGCTATTACACAGTCATTATTAGATTACTTAATGCCGCATAATTAACAATAGATGATCTATTCGATTGAAAAATAATAATTGTGCTGATACATTGAAGTAAACATAAAGAGAATCCATGGATATTACCAAACGGCATTATGTTCAAACAAATACGTTATATTCGATAATTTTTGTTTCTGTTGTGCTCTTCATAGTCAGAATGAGCGGACAAGGTTATCCCCAGAAAGTATAAAAAAATGATTACAGGAAATTGTAATTTATGAGGCTTCTAAACATAACGTGAAAAGTGAACTGATAATGCATTCAGAAATGAAGATCTTCTCAAGAAAGCAAACCAGAATTTGAGAACAGCTAGATTTTGCACCATTTTTATAGTCCTCCTTTAGACATTCACATGATCTGATGAATGCAGTTTCGCATCTCTTAGATTTGATTAAATTATGAAAAGCTATACCAGATATAAACACTAGTGTGGTTTTGGTTGATTCTCAATATTTTTCAAGCAAATACGGTTTCAGCAGTAAATCACAAAAGTGACGCTGACAACAATAAACTCTTTGGAGCAAAAATGAAACGTTGAACAATGAAACATATAAACAAACAAAATAGTGTATAACTAACATAATAAAGGGATGAGGTATAAATAAAAAACAATTAATAAATATTCACAATGATCGAAAAATAGTACAAATATATTTTAATTTTAAAGGCCATTGATATAAAAAAGTAAAAGGTCAACAATCATCAACAGTCGAACTGTTTTGATTGTATTGATAGTAAGACGATATTCAATGATGTTTAATACTATCAGCTTCGTATTTGATCACCTTATCATTAGCCTGCATGTTATTTTATTTCATTCGAAATTAATTTATCGCTTTTTAATCGATATCAGTCTTCAAGGTTCATAAACTTTAGCTTGTGTTCAAACATTCGACCTTCAAATTGAAAAAATTCAAACATTCGATTGACCCGTCAGTTGAATTCCTCAAGTGCTCAAATAGACAGGGGTCTACTTTTAAGCTAACGTCAAAAATGTGGTATCCATCGGGCACATAGTTTTCGCACACTCAAATTTCATGCAACATAGTACATATGCTTTTAATACCAATGCCCAGGATGTGATGTTGCGATTTCAAATAAGTCACATGAAGACCTTCTTGCATAAGTTTCTGTACAGAGCATCTATGTTCTCAGTCAAAACAGCTGGGTTTGGACGAACTTAACGAGAATCGTCTCTTATTCCAGTTTTTTATAGTGCTATAGGATGGCACTTCATCACCATATGAGGATTTAACTTCATCATTGAACTCTTGTCTTGATAATCCACGTTAAATATTATAAAATATGACTCGAAAAATTTCAAGAGATAATTCCAGTTTTGGACCGAGATGAACAAGTGACTGTAAACAAAACAACAAACACTCGTACGTCATAATTTTCCGATCCCGTGGACTGTCAAAAATGTTATAATTCAAGATGGCGGGAAAACATATGGTCTGACAAAACTCACTGAGGCTAAGGCTAGGAATATAGATAGCAACAACGTCGTATCAATATAAAAGTACAATCAGACACTTTAAAAATGATATCACTGCTTATTCAATAGTAAAGTGGATGATAATGACATCGAATACCAAACTTTCTACCGCAATGCACCGAATTTATATATATATATATAAAGTTTTTGACGTTTTATCATTTATCGACTTCTCCGAAACAGGCTATAATTTACATGATTCATTTTTATCTACAGTTAATTTCAGTCCGAGCGTACCTGCTTTAGGTAACCAAATATATCTGCCATTATTATCGCTCAGTGAAATATAATATTTCACTATATACGTAAGTGAAATACAATAGCCATTTTGCCAGATTACATTCTCGTAAATCTCTTCCGAGAAGAAATGACATAAAAATGACTACGGAGCTCTAAAACAGTTAATGCCATTGTGTTATACAAGAGAACCATAAATAACGATCATGGTGACCTAGCAAGGTCAGGTTGTTCCATAAGCCAGGTTTGCACAAGAAGTTTACACACTCTGCTGTCTGGTGTGAAACAAACAAGAGTACGCGGCAAGTTTTTCTGACAGCTTTAGAAATATATGTCTTCGTGTTTTTATTCTCCTCTGAGATGTTCCGACAGATTCCTCTGTTCATTTTCCTGTCGGTTGATGTTTCAAGATAGATATGAGAGTGGTACATTCTCATAATAAAATTTTAATGTTGATTCGGGGCTTGCCGACAAAGATATCAGCGTGATTTCAAGATTTGGCCAAATAGGTGATTATTTAATAATAGGTTTAATATCTAAATAACACAAAAAGTGAGAGAAACGACTTACGGGTGATTATTCAAAATTTTAATCAATGAAGATTTTTAACAGCGGTTCAAAAACGGGTTTCTCACAGTATAAAAAATATCACCGATAAATTTCCCACTGGACCGAAGAGATTGAACTGTTTACATATTTCTGTATGAGTTCAAAACTGCTTCTTTATTGATCTTAAACTTGTTTGATAGAAAATCTCTTCATGCGGAATCAACAAGTGTCTCAGGTCTAGTTATGAGGATTGAAGCATAAAAGGAAATCGAAAATGCTGAGAGGTGAAGGTCACCTTTATCTATTGCAGAAAGGAAGCTCCTTATTGTGTTGCTGTGGTTACCGCCCAGGAGATCAGAGGCATCCCTGGATGTTCATGATTGAACTCATAAACATGTTAAAATTGCTTTTATATTGATTGTAGTAACATGGCTGTTTTGTAAATTTTTACGTTTGATTTTGTGGATATGAAATCACTATTTGGGTTAAGTTTTGAAGAAATTAAATTACTTACATAATTCTCATAAAAATCCGTTTATCGCCATTCGATGCGCTTCACCCCGGAAGTAAAATCGAAGAAAACATCAAATGCAATCTGTCATAAACAGTGGAAATAGGACCAACGTTTAACACTCGACATCGACTCACCTTTGCTCTACATTTCACCTACCTCACTACCGAGCTACGATTTACATCTAATTGTCACGATATCAATCGTAATTTTAAAATTCCTGCTAGTAACTGATTTGAATAAATTTGCGATAATGTTCAAGCCGTAAATGAGATTATTATTTTAAGATATTGGTTCTATTATCTGGAAAGGTCTCGGAAGTTATAAAATTGGTGGCATAATTTATCAATCAATGAACTGATTATTCCTCAGAAATCAATAAATACTAGGTAATGATTTATGAACAATATAAAAAATGAACTCGAAAATGACGATTAAAATTCAGTACATACGTACATTGAACATTTTAAAAGTTATAAACAATTAAGGATGATAAAAGAATGGCACCTCTTTTTTACTTATGTAACTAATAATTTTTTTGAATAAAAAAAAAGATTCTGAAGGGGTGAAAATTTACTAAAAAAGTTTGTGATAAACAGTATCTCTATTGTTAGTAATTTTGATTCAACGATGGAAATTGCCATCCACGCACCCCATTGATGTTCAGCGCATGTTAATAAAAATTTTAGAATATTATTAATCATATTTTTCAAAACGAGAATTTTTTGAAAATATTGAAGTAGTCCATTTTTCATAAAAAAAATTTTTGAAAAAATGAGAAAACATATCTTTTTCACTTAATGAACGTTTTCTGTTGAAATAAAAACGATAAGTAAGTAACAAATGAAAAAAAAATTTACAACATTCATAAATACCCCAAAAAAATTATTATAAACAAAATTCTGAATTTCTTTGAACTTCTATTAGACTTCTTTAAGGGTATCAAGAAGGACTCCACGAAGCAAAAAAATTTTAAGGCAATTATTTAAATATTTTTACAATTATAAAGGATGTCCCAGAAAAAGTTGTTCAATGCCTAGTATATTGGGAAATTAAATTAAGTGAAAAATTGGTGTTGAGATATTATTTTTTTAGTTTTTTAAATCTACTATATATACACTAAAAAGTTTTTTTCGTAACTCTTTAACTTGCGGCGCCACGCGCTCCAACTCAATATAGCGCGCAGATAGCAATTTCCGACGTTTAATTGTTAATAATGGAGGTACAGTTTCGCGATTAGAACCCTTTTCAGTACATTTTCCCCTATTTCAGGATCTTTTTTCAAAATCCGAAACAATTATTAGTTTACTAATTATAACTGAAAAATTACTTCTTTATCATATTTTTAATTGTTTATAAATTTAGAAATTTTCAATGTGCCATTAAAATCTTTTCGCACAATTATGTGGATCTGATTTCGATTCGAAGCTGTATCACATGATTTCAGTAAAAGTACGAGGGCCGTTCAGAAACTAACCTCCGGTTAATTGAAAAAATACACCAAGTTAAGTAAAAATATTTTAATATATACATCTTACAACTACATCTTTGCACTATTTTTCGACATAGTCTCCATAACGATTGAGGCACTTATTGTATCTCTTCACAAGCTTTGAAATTCCTTCTGCATAAAAATCACCCGCTTGTGCCTTGAGCCAGCCTGTGACAGCATCTTTGAGCTCTTCGTCGTCATCAAACCGCTGGGACCCGAGCCATTTCTTCATATGCACGAAGAGGTGATAATCGCTTGGCGCTAGATCTGGGCTGTAAGGTGGATGGTTGAAAACGTCCCACTTGAAGGACTCAAGAAGGGCTGTTGTTCTGCGAGCAGAGTGAGGACGGGCGTTATCGTGCAAAAAAACGATACCGGAAGTCAGCATACCACGACGTTTGTTCTGTATAGCCCGTCGTAATGTTTTTAGTGTTTCACAGTACACGTCTTGATTAATGGTCGTCCCACGTTCCATGAATTCAACCAACAACACCCCTTTGGCATCCCGAAACACCGTTGCCATCAGTTTTCTGGCAGAAAAATCTTGCCGTGCTTTTTTTGGTTTGGTAGGCGAATCTGAATGTGCCCACATCTTTGATTGTTCTTTTGTCTCAGGGTTTATGAATAGCTGCTGCAGAGTATCCTTTGGCTGTAAAAAACCTTATAACAGCACGCACCTCACATTTGGCGAGATTTTCTATTGCAGCACACATTTCAAACTGCCACAAAAACTAAACTAGCGCAGGTACGATGTTCACTCGACTACGGCTTGATGCCGACTGACCTGCTGAGCGCGTGAATGCACAGATGGCGCGCTACTCCCCCCCACTACCCGCACTGTGACCAATCGGAGGTTAGTTTCTGAATGGCCCTCGTATGTCCTATTGACGACACTTTAAACTCATTAACTAGATTTTACAGATATTTTGCACTTACACTTATGGACTGAGATCAATGGAATCATAATTCTGATTTACATATATACAAAGAGTTTTCATCCCATTAACTCGGGAAAAAATGGAAAACATTAAATTTTTGCATTGTCGGCAAATTATATGCAGGGTGTTATTGAGAAATATCCATTTTAAGTTCTTCATATTTGCAACTAATTTGCAGCGCCATTATATGGCATATCCATATTTTTTGTATAACTACATATAAACATCAGTAATGTATTTATGTTTATATTCATGTCATGTCAGCTTCTTCTCGTTGCTTGAGGACTGCTGTCCTCACAAATTTCCTGAACAAGATCTGAACTATACAAAGACTCTACGTGAATAGAGGTAAAGGCTATCATTAAAAATATATAATTCTACACGGAGAAATAAGAATCATTGTTGAAAGATAACTTTTTAGTACATCCTGTAGAAAGAAAAGGCAATTTCTTAGGGTGCAGACATGAAAATCAAAGATGACTATCTCAGAAGTTGGAGCGTGAGTTGTTTAGTTCGACAGAACCTAGTATATCATACCAGTCATCGAAAGAATGTTTTTAAAAGGTGCAATAATGTAACACAATCAAAATATCGACTATTATTAGAACAAAATTCCAGTCCAAATTTATTCTAGTATGGTAGTGGTTTTAATCAATTAGGAAGGTATCACACTCTAATGACAGAACTGCTGATACGTACCTCGAAGAATTCGGAATGAACTTCACGGCAGTTCAAGGCAAGCTAGTGTCGATAAGGAAGAAAATAATTATGATTCAGATGATGTCTTCGTGATGAACCGCAAGTAAAGCCTACAAGTTGAACGATTAGGATTTATTTTGGAAAAAAATATCACTTCTGATTTATTTATTTATTATGATTCATTATCTCATCATTAGTAGAGGAGTAACGAGAAGATAGATTCCAAGTAATAAATAATTTAGTCAATTCTTTTTCAATCGATAAAGATTAATAATGATTATTTAGTATGGATGTAACATGTTCTGCATCGATTGAAAGGAATGATGAAAATTGTAGAGAATCTTTAATACTCGTAAATCAGATTATGGTATGAGACTAGGTAGTATCAGGTTATGGAATACAATGAAAATATGGTAGTCGCTATATATCATAGAGGCCGTGGAAAATCAAATTTTCCCCATTGAACACATGGCGCGGAAAAATATTCTACGTTTCAGACTGAACACAAAAATTTTTGAAAATAATCAGGTCAATCCAAATATTTATCTCCGGGTTAGATATTTGGATAGATAATCGACAACCAAAAATTAAAAATAGGTAATCTTAACAATCTACCACAGGAAGCTTCAACAGGATAATCAATAAAATATCCGAATTTGCGGATATATAAAATTTGGCTGTACATCAGAGTTTTCCTTCAAGGATAGGGTTGACATTATCGAATAAAAACACATCTGATATCAATAATTTTTGTTTACAGGGTGTCGAGAATTCAGGACATGCCAAACAGTTTTGCAAGAGTGATTGTTTCTTCAAGAAATTAATCATAATATTTCTTGAGTTTAATTTTTACGTTATTACCACTCCCTAATGCAGTAGGTACTCATTTTAGAATGAGCTAAAGATTTAAAATTTCCAGCCTAAATCGGACCGATATACTCATTGGTTCAGCCAACTTAACCGTTTTGTGTAAAACAAAATTTTCATGCTTCAATTCTAATATAAAGTTTCTTAATGCTGACGAATCACGGATATATGTCTATGAGCAAAAAAAAAAAAAATGGGTACATCTCTCCGCGAAGAAGTGAAATTTCGTGATTTGGAGAATGTTTTTGTATTAATGATGTATCGAATACGTCATTATGTAATTTCAAACTGGAAAACCTAGCAATCTATTGATATTTACAACCTTACAGTGACGGCTCGTGCCCTCTAAGAGTGGGTCGGCCAGACCAAGCATTTATATATATATGTATGGACTACCTACTGGACAAAGTTATATGTAAATTACCTTTTAAACTGTTGTTTGTTAAAAAATTTGTGGACGACTTGATCATGGCATTGCCTGCAGATGGCATAACTACACTTTTAGAGGTTTTTATTGGATTTGACCAACACATACAATTCACCTTTGAGAGTGAAGATGCACACCAAAGCGTACCATTTTTAGATACGAAAGTTTACAGAGTAGATAGCACCATCAAACTAGATTGGTACAGAAAAGGTTCATCATCAGATAAATGTATAAACTATTTGTCAAACCATCCAATGACAATGAAAATAAATTGCATCAAGGCAATGAAAACCAGAATCACAAGAATCTGCCATCCTACATTTATCAGGAGGGGCATTAGGAAGTTGTCAACTATATTAGAGGAGAAATAATACCCGAGAACAATGATAACAAAGTTACTGTACTCATCATCAACCAACCAAAGTCCACCAGTGGAGAGCCAGAACAACGACAACAACCTAAATACAGAAATAACATACTTCACCTTACCAAATGTTCATCACCTTACCAAATGTTCATCACCTCACTAACAAAATAAAAAGTTGCTTCAAAGAACAAGAGCACATAAAAATAGTACAATATAATACAAAGACGGTGGCTTCACTATATTCGAGGATAAAAGACCCTATCCCAACAGAACTAAGAACAAACGTGATCTATCAAATTGAATGCACCGATTACACAAAAACATACACAGGCCAAACCTCCCAATGGGTGAAGAATAGAATGGCACTTCATAAAAGTGACATAAAAAAGGAAAATACTAGATGTGCTGTATCAATACATGCCAACACTTTGAACCATACAATCAACCTACAAGATGTTAAGATCTTAGATAGTAATAACAATTATAACAAAAGACTCATAATGATCCACATCCACACAGAAAAAGATTGTATGAATAAAAAAAATGACACCCGAAAGTTGAGTGACACTTATAGTTACTTGCTGACATATCCCAATAAGTCTCGATTTTATGGTGGACCAGTAGACGAATAATATGAGGAAACTCAGAGATCACTGTGGCAACAGTGCAGTACGGTGATCAATGGTCGTTCGGTGGTGGGACGGCACTCTTGGTGCTCTTCTATGTTCGATCGGTTGTGTCATGATTTGTCATTTGTTATCGAGTAGTTTTTGAAAGCGTCGGTGATTTGTAAAAAAGTTTTTTCAAGAGAGTTTTTAATTAGCAGATATTGAATATATATTAATTCATGATAGCTGAATGTAAAAATACTGGATGAAGTTTGTTTCTACACCTTCCAAGATGATGAGCCACAAGCTCAAACTAAATGCACATTAACCTCACATTCGGTAATACTCTAAAAAATTATTCATGTAGAAATGCTAATTTTCAAATTTTATTTTATTTTACAGTAGCCCTGAAGAAGAAATAAATTATTTCGAAAGCTTGGCAATAGAATAAAGAGATTTCCTTTTGATTTCATCACCTAGGCCCACTATCCCTTACCTAACAGAACTAAAAAATTCATAAGGCCATTATATAGTTGAACTTATATGTATATATATAATTTACAAGCAATTTTCTTGGGATTAAAGCACTGGATTGAAATTAGGATTTCATTTTTTTTTATTCATACTTTACTACATATGTTTCGGAGTACATTGAGCCTTTTTCAAGTTTACATGTTACAAATACAGTGACAATCATATCTAAAATGCATAACTGTCTAACAATTCATCTTAAAACTTAGTAAAATTAAAATCATATTCATCATGTTGTGAACGCTGTCAATTAGAATTATTCTAATAATGGAAAACCTGTTATCTACTAAAAAAACTAATCAAATCACCTCAATTTGATACTACCTCTCTTACACTTGCCATCTGGATCACTCACATCCAACATCACTAACATCTTACTCCAAACTACTGACCTAGTGAACTGAACTCTGATAATCAAAGTGTAAACACACGCAATGCAATTCTCATATACCCACTCCCCAAGGGTATCTTGGCCGACCTAGTCTTTGAAGAATGAACAAGTCGTGGGTTGCTGTTTTGCTATTTACAGTTACTAAGAATGAATTTTTATGCAACCTTATATCCTTCGCATTGTTCGTGGAAATGTTTTCATTCATTTTTTACAATTTTATCCACTAAATTGAAAATGAAAAACACTAGCCTATTTAATGATACGTGTATAAAAATAAAACCAAAGAAAAAGAAAATGAAACACAAAAGTTCGTATTACAGCTAATTTCACAACACTCACACATTTTCATCTCGATGCATAGATAACAAGAAGACCACGCGCATATGCTTGGGATCCACCAGTTTCCCCTTTTTTACTCTCCTATTTTGTACCTTTTTGAATCTCATTTTTTCTCTTCCTCTTGTATTGGAATAGTGGACTCTACTCTTTGCTAATGTACGCGCTGGCCTGTAAAAAGTATGCTGTCCACATGAGTTCGTGTTCCAAGCATTCTCTTTACCTGTCTGTTTCTATTACTTCTCCCTCAAAAAGTTTGAAGCAAGAGCTTTCATACCCTTCCATGTTTGCATCTAACGTTTAAAGCAACCTTGTTGGAAGTCGCATTATTCAATAGAATAACATCTAATTGAAACCAAGAGAATTTTTCATCAGGGCTCGAAAATTTTAAGGAATATAATAAATCAATTGCCATATCCATTCAACATTTGTGATCGCTGTAAAAGACAACAATTTCTTTGAATTACAAAAGTACCACAGATTAACATCAACTGTCTTACGTAAGAAGCGATTCCAATCTAGCTGGCGGATATGTACATAGATTGTGATGGAAAAATTCAGACGTCTCGTCTCTTGTACCTGATTTGCATACTATGTTTGTTATTCAAAATAGTACATTCAGTATTTATATATTTCATGCAAATGAGTAGAATGTATTCTTCACATGCCAGCATGTTTTCTATTAATTTCAAGTTTCCAGTAATTGTGGTTGTAACTTTTAACTTTGAAATTACATTGAATTAAATACATTGTTGCATATATTGTCGTATGTGCGAAGATTTTCTGATCGTGGAGTAACCTTGAAAATGACCGGACGTCAAAAATCAATCCTGATTTTTATTAGTGATACTAGGTACACGTATTGAAAGAAGATGAGTCAACGTATATACAGGGTTGCGATAGAATATATAACAAAGTTATGAAAAAATTCTTTTAAACGAATAGGACAACATTTATGAAACTTTGCAGTCAACTTTAGACTAATGAGAATAACATTTTAAAACTGTATAGTAGGAAAGATAATGAAAAATTGTCTTCCCGTTGTGCGAGTTCCAGGACCTCAAGTTCAACTGTGGACCGGTTTCAAGGTGTTTTACCTCTCATCAGCACAGTGTAGCACTGAACTCCTGAAGGGGGCTGCCAGTACTTAAAGAATATGGTGAGGCACTTCCAAGTATTCTCCTGAAAGCGCGCCATCTACATCTCAAAGACGGAAACAGTCCCGTTTCCTCTATGGATTCATACGACAAAAATGATCCCCATTTTGGGTCACCACTGCGATCTTACTTTAAAGTTAACTTTAAGAATGTAATCACATTCAGATCGGGGTGGTGAACCAAAATGAGGATCATTTTTGTGGTATGAATATATAAAGATAAGTTTAGAGCTTCAAAGATATTCATACAATTTCATGAAACTTATCAACAAAAAAAAATATTTATTGCTATTATTAGATTTTATTGCACTCTGAAAGCTTAATATTTCTTTATTGCTGATAGAGATGGAACTAGATATGCATGTAGTAACGCAATATTCATCATTGCGACCATGAAATGTGAGTAAAGAACAAGTTTTCTTTCGATATCATGAGAGAAAGAGCACCATTCTAGTGATTGGTATGAATACTATTGGGTAATGTTCCTCGAAAAACAGATAAGATCATACATTAGAGAATTCTGGAAGTAACAGTAATAAACGAGTTGACTATAAATATTTAACCGGTATGATTAGTAATTCTACAATAGTATTTGATGTGCATGGTTCAATTTTAACAAAAAAGTTATGTAATTTGGCAACGTTTCGAGTAGTGCCCTTTCACAAGCCTTCGGAAATAATTTATTTCTTGTCTTTTGCCAACTTATTTTATTGGATGTCATTGGGTTTTTGATGTCAATTGATTTAATGCAGTACTGCAAATGGCTACTTTCGTCTGTCGCCAGTATTCCGTCAACATTAAGTCCGAATTTGCGCGCTAGTAGGCTTGAATTCGGCCTCTCTGCTTTTTACGCGTGGTCTATTATCACCGAAAAACTCAACCGAAATTCGGTCTAGTCTTACTTCAAATAAGCAAGATGGGGGTGGTAATAAGAAAAGCAAATTTGCAGACCTAAAGTGGCTGCAAGAGCATCTCATTTCCCTGAAACTTTCCAGGTCAAGAAAACAGAAGTAACAAGACTCCCAAAGATTGCAAAGAAAATCACAACATTTCAATCCAGGAGGTGAAATTCGAGGAAATCCACGATAAGTCTTTAAAGATTCCGATACGTAATCTCTCAGCGGAGTAGAATTGCAATGTAGAGATTCAGAAATCATGTGTATTCTAATTTAACAGTGACCTCGCAATCAGTCCTCATAGATAACCAACCTCACGATGATAAATCGAATTGTATATGCACATTGTAATGAATAGTTATTCGAATAAAAAAACGGAAACTATGCTGAGATAAGTGGGATTATCTGTAATCGAACTGGAAACAATAACGTACTCTATGGAGGGTCTCCACAAACCGCTAGACCAACCACAATGGCATGCATTGTCAACGATCTATTCAGCATGTCAGTAATTATTGTTCGATTTCGTGCATGCAAAATATCAACAGGGTCTTTGACCTGATCTTATAGCGTAATTAATGACTGACCAACATGATATGAATGTCAAAGCTCTTGAATTGGACTATTGGAGATTAGAGATTTGTGTGCGAAATGTATTTATTTCGATGCTTTACAGGGTGGGAACAATTCTGTTACCTTATGTTACAGGCTGTGTCTTTGATTACTGCGGTAATTTTAACTATAGATTCTTGAAGTCAAAAAAAACAATTTCTTCTTATACCATTTTTCCAAATTTGACCCCTTTCAAAAGACACAGAGTGTAGAATTTTCAAAAAAATTGTGTTATCCCTTATATGGTTCAAACGACAATATCAATTGAAATGATCTCTTGAAGAAGGTTTTTGATGACAGCCCTGCATATTTTGGCATCAACAGATATATTCCATTTTCCTGGTTCTCTCACTATTACTCTACAGACTAATTAAATTGCATAAAAATAAATATCACTTGAACTTGACGTTAATATTAATATTTCTTCTATAGATGAAATTAACCAATGAACAATTTTTGGATTACACTCACCACAAAATCCAGATTCTAATTTGTTGTATTCATTATTGATGATATCTAGCAACTTGTTCCATATTTTACCCAGAGCAATATACCTCATATAGGTACTCAACTACACTAATCAACAATTGAAAGGCATCACTTACTTTTTCTAAATTTATTTCTGAAATATTCGCTCCAAAACTATAAATTTGGTCAGATATCAGAGTATTTTCAGTTGATAATATGGTTCACTTGAGAAAAGAATGAAAAAATGGAAAGTTGGAGAGAAAAAAAGACTTTATTAGGAACACTCAAAATTCTGTGTTTGGATAACATAATAATTTTATGATGAAACCACAAGAAGGCTGAAGCTTCGGTTAAGCTAGTACCTAGTTGGTCCCCCACGAGCTCGTCTTAAGCATTCTACCCTATGAGGCATACTTTCAATCAAACGATTTATAAAATTTTGGGGCAAATTCGTCCAAATATCCCGTAAAGCGTTAGAAAGGTCTTCCAGGTTATTGATCGGTTGTACTAAGGTTGACAATTTGTCTAGACATCTCAGACCAGACATGTTCGATGCAATTCATGCCTGGAGAGAGAGCTGGCCAGTCCATCCTATCAATAGCATAAGTTTCTAGCGCTTCATTAACCAGACGACTACGGTGTGGACGGGCACTATCGTCAATTAAAATGAAATTCTCGTCCAAGGCAGCCGCAACCGGAACAATTATGGGTTCAATAATCATATCGTGATATCTCTGGCTGGTCATTGTGGTGTTCTGCAGAACAACCAACTCTGTGCGTTGATTCAAACAAATGCCTCCCCATACACATATAGAACCTCCGCCAAAAGCTGTTGTGGGTACCATAAACTGTTCTGCATACCTTCGACCTCTTTCCCTCTAAGCAAGAATACGTCCATCGGAGTTGACCAAACGAAATCTAGACTCATCCGTAAAAAAACATCGGCTCCAATCTTCAACTGTCCAATTGCGGTGCTCCTCAGCCCATTGCCGTCGATGACCCCGGTGTTCCCTATTCAAACGGGGATGTTGTACCGTCCTACGTGCTCTCAAACCACGAACATGTAGTCGTCGTCTTACAGTCTGGTTCGAAATTAGAACTTCTGTTGCAACTCTCAGTGATCTATTGAGCAGCGACTCCGGGTAAGTGGGATTTCTGCTAGCATTGAGGATCAAAAGACGATCTTGGGCAGGCTATTGTACTGTCCTGCCGACCTCCCCCATGAACATAAACTGCTGAGTCGTTTTGGATAAACCTATTCCAAGCCCGACTCACGACACTTTGAGAAACATTCAACCGCCGGGACACTTCTCGCTGGGACAAACCTTCCTGTATCCACCGTATGATTTGGTCCTGTTGCACAGGAGCCAAACGTCTTCTCGGCATGACTAATGAGCTGATATTGTTCTCATTTCTTCAATTATTGTCACCTTATGTGTTTGAACGAGAGAAAAAAAAACAGATTTAATAACAAATACCACATTGCTTTTCACTCCACCTGTAACAGCCTACAGATAATAATCCATTTTGTGAACAAGAGCCGATGAAGTGAGGAAAAATTTGATATAATCAACTCAAAACATCCTAATTTTTCCTTAGAGAACATATAATGTACAGATATTCACGAGATAACTTGAAAAAAAATACAAATGAAGAGAAGTTCATAAGTGATCCCTAGCAATTGTTGATCAGTGTATATTTTCGTGATGAGCGTTGAAACAGGAATTTTTTGTCAGGATCTGTTACATTCAAGACTCGTCTTCATGAAGATCTGATTCTCTATAGCTTCAGACTTTCAGGTTTCATCAAGTTATATTTATTCTGGATTAGGAATGCTTCAAACTAAGCTCATATTATTTTTGAAAACTTCGAAACCAGTCCCCTAGACTGGTTTTGGAAGCTATTAGAGAATTGACAATTGATATGAAATAATTGCAATCCATTTACGCCGTGATAGACTTAAAAATGGCCAGAAAATCACAATTGAAAATGCTCAATATGTATAATTGTACAATATGTACAACTGAAATTGATTTCATGATTCCAAGAATTGGATTAATCGAAGGGTCTCAGATGGAATTATTGAAGACCATCAGAGGATAAACATCCCGTATGTTTTCCGAAGGAAAATAACAAGTCTTTTCGTCTCTGAATTGGCCAATAACATGTTTGCTGCAATTCATGAGATGTCTATTCCACACCAGAGCTTCCAACAAAACACATAAGCGTTAAAATCAATAGTTAGGGGTGATTTTCCACGAATTTCCTGTTGGAAAAGACATTGTCTTTCTTTAAAATGTTTCAAGCATTATGTCTCAGTAAATATAAATCAGAGGCCAACAAAATGTCATTTTTATGAGTGCAATCCATATCAAAATGAGTTGACAGCAATAGCTTTTATATTCTCGTTTGAATACTCTAAAAGATATTTCGCAGAGGTAAATTACTGTTTATTTATGGTTTGACTGGGACATGCTACAACAAAAAACTAAATACAGGCTTTATTAACCTCGTTCAAGATCATTTGATAACGTGTTATCAAGTAAGTTAAAATACATCTTCATAGCATATTCAAGTCTGCCCCAGGCACCGCAGCAGCATTGGGTATAGATCGCCTAGCACAAATGGATAATACTTCAATTTTTTAAATTTTTTTTTTGTTTTTTCGAACTAGTTGAAACATTATTCAGCTAACGGAAACTTCAATTCTATTCTTACAGCAAACAGAAATAAATTTATGTATAATTAATAAACAAACTCAGGAATTTGAATTGTAATTTCAACTGAGAACGTTATTCACTTTTGCCTGCATTTCGGAAATATTATATGAAGAAAAAATCTCCGAAACGTTGGGAAGATTGAATAACGTTGGATAGTTCAAATCATAATTGAAATTCCTGAGTTATTTCATTAATTATTCACATGTTTATGTTTGTTTTTTGTTACCTTCATTATTATTGACAAAATTAATTTAATTTATTTAACTAATCCTGTCTGTCATTATTTTTCTGGAAATTGGAAAATATTATTACCTTTATAATTATTTGTTTCGCCCTTGAACATCGGTACAATTAATGTAAATCTGGTTCATAATTGCCATAATACAATGTGTAGGTATAAGGATATGTTTCATTGAAATTCAACATCTTGAATTAATTTAAATTACAAATGATACTTGACACTCGACAGAATTGATGGCTGCTTGGTGAACTATATGAATCGAATAAATAAAAACTATAAATTTTCAATTGAACAATTAGGAATTCAAAAGGGTGTACAATAAACTCGTCCTCAATATGAACCCTAATTGAAGATGTGGGTGACCTCTGATGCATGTAGAACGATAAAAGGAGACAATTTGTTAGTAGAACATGTAGAGCTATTATCTACCATTGTAAGCATCAAAGTGGAAAAACTCCAAGAGGTCTGAAGCAGTTGATGGAGTCTGCGAAGGTAGGCTTAAAAATGAACAAGAAAACCAAGGCAATATTTGAGAACAATATTTAATCCGAAATTCCCTTCGGTTGGTAGGCAGATCGAACGACAGAAAAAACCATTTAGCTCACCCTACTCTATGGAATAAACGGGTCTTTTTCCTACGAACGACTTCAATGATCGCTTCATATTTGAGAACAGATTGTTTTGAGTCGTTCGTTCGCGCATCTTCAATTTACAAGGCCAGGAATAGTGATATAAAGTGTGGTTGCTAACATGTATTATTTTGGATAGGTAGACAATGAAGAGAAGACGATTCTCAATAAGTATGACACCAATCGAACGTCCCTCCCCTCCGTGACTACGACTAGCTTTTGTACCTCCTCGTGTAGGGCCAAACGAAGTTTCAATTGATAGGATCAAAGAACCGACTTTCAATCCACATTCGGCATCATCCTGTGGCTTCATCGGATTCAATCCTTTCTAGGAACAATCTCATTGTAATACCTTTGTCCACCGATACATTAGTCATAGTCTGATAATCACTTCGAGAGCACCTATGTAGTTGCCCCCACCTCTGATATGATTCACAATATATAGTTAAATCGTCGACTGGCTTTGTTGGATTACGTTTCAAATGAAGCTCTCGTTTCATGAACATTGAAGGAAGGGTCTTATGTAGTTTCTGTTTTATGAATTTTATTTATTTGTCGCCACGAAATGACGCATCGCTTCGGATGACTCAACAGTCGTCCGCTTCACTTTATGGATATATGCTAATTTTGCCATGAATATGCATGAGGATGGTTTCTTGAATATTTCAATTCATGCTTGATTGTTGCGAAGTGACAAAAGATTGATTTGCGATGTGCAGTGGGCATATTTCGATGTTTTAGCACTACAACTTTTAAACCAGAGGAGAGAGACGAAATCTGATACCCCATTCTCGTTCTCAACAACAGTAGTATTCATTTTAGGCTACCTTCTTTTGATTTCGAGTTATAAGCGAAAATTGGAAGAAGGCGATATGTACGTAAAAAATAGTATGTATAATGTTTCATTTTCAGTGCTCTACAATCAGTATTAGCGGAGATATAATTTTTTTTCGATATCGTCATTTATCCAATTTTCGCTTGTAACTCGAAAATAAAAGAAGGTAGCCAGAAATGAACACTACTCTTGCTAGTTTCTCAGAAACAGAGAACGATAATGGGGTATCAGATTTTTTCTATCTCCTCTGGTTTAAAAGTTGTAGTACAAAAACATCTAAATATGCCCACCCTGTACATATAGATTTTATTTATTCTCACACCTCCTACAAATATGAAGAGGGAATACGGTATCATAATTCATGAAAACTGAAAATACAAAACTTCACCGAAAGTGGTTTGGACAGTTGACGAGAAATTGTTGATGGTGTAACTCGTATACAATTATTATTTGGGCAATAACCATAAACTGTCTGTTGATTTCAAAGTGAAGATCAGCTTCTACAAAAGCTGGCAATTTCAGAAAATTTCTCAACTTTCATAAATGTCTAATAGACAGACTACGAAGAACTAAGTAGATAAAAATTTGCACTCATTGGTTTGAGAACTTCTTAAAGATACATCGAAGAATTGGCCTGCAAACTTCCGGCTGCCTCATTGATATTTCTCAACAAAAGTCTCAAATTCTCCATAGCCCCTAAAGTGATAGATAGCAATCATGTTAACAGCAGA
Source organism: Micraspis discolor (assembly GCA_030674115.1). Classification (NCBI taxonomy): domain Eukaryota; kingdom Metazoa; phylum Arthropoda; class Insecta; order Coleoptera; family Coccinellidae; genus Micraspis; species Micraspis discolor. Next base: position 11,260,503 of record JARTUT010001740.1, read on the forward strand.
ATAAATAGCACTAAAAATTCAAAATCCTGAGAAAGCTGAAGAATATAGATGGAAAATCAGAACCCTATTAGACAAAAAAACAGAGAGTCTTTTACAAATATAAAAAAAGCAAAACAGACTGCTCTGAAATACCTTAAATTAGATAATTTAGATATAAAGTATTGGCAAAGAGTTTTGGAAATATTTTCAAAAATTTTCTATGAAATTTTGTAAACCCTTTTGTTTCACCCTCATTGAATCATTTTCAGAACCCAATCGTAAAAATGGATCAAAATTACATAGACTCTGTTCGGGTGAACAAGAGCGCCAAAAAAACAGAGAAACTTTTTCAAAATAAAAAAAGAGCAAAACAGACTGCTCTGAAATATTCCAGGGAAACTAAATTTTAAAGGCTCTGTTACTGATTAGTTTGTTTGAGTTTTGTTGGTTTCATTAAGTTCAATTCCGAATTGCTTGCTCGATTTAATAATGGTTCACTCTATATATTTTCATTTTCTCTTTTACGTAACGCGTAACATATGTTGGAGCATGTGACCTATGTGGAGCAACGAGTACTGAGATGGCATTAATTCGATGAAGAACAGAAACAGTTTCTCTGAAATACACAATTTTCTCGACAAAACTAAAATTTCGAACTTTAGTGATAAGTGACTATTTTCGCCCGTTAGTGCCAGGACAAGTTCATTCAGCCGTACTGCGAAACCAGGTAGGCAGAAGTTAATACTCCAGCATTCGTTTTTCTTTCTTGACATTTTTTTCATACTTCAGAATTTTCTTTCGTTTTCTTTTACTCTTTCAAAGGCCCTTGCCGTGCCAGGCTCATAACTGTTGAACTATTCAACGGATGTGGTCCAGTAGCAAATTGACTGAGATAATGAGAATCTTCATCAGAAAGTCAAATCAGTTGAACAGTTTTGGGTTGGATATTAGAAAATTACAGATATTTGGACAAAAAGAGTAGGTTAGGTACTCAATTATTCGAGAGCTAAGAATGAAAAATTTAGTTTTGTAGGACAATTGGAAAAATAGAGGAAATTTACAGGGTTTGGAGTGATAAACAATGATGAACTGATTTCACAATAAATGCAGAGAGCAGTGTGGGCTCCCGTATAATAAAAAATTTACTTAGATGTTTTTTTGAGCGGACAATAATTTTTTAGCATTAGTGAAATGAAGTGATCTATTTCCATTAATGGATGTTGATGTTTCACATTCACATTAGCATCTTAGGGGTACCACGGGATTCCCTTGAGTCGTTTCTTAATTAAAATTCAAATTGCGCTCATCCACCATTTTGTTACCCAATGCAGTCCCCTAGGTATAACTTAATGTTAAAAACCGTTTCTTCTTTCTGATCAAATATCAGATATTCTCGTTTAATTTTGTGTATCTCAGCAGGTAGTGAAGCTGTAGGAATATCTATCCCAAAATGTTCTCAATAGATTTGATTCGATTGGCTGATGGAGAATCTTTCGTACCAGGGCAAGATTCCACCTAAAAGAGAAAACCAGTCAGAATAAATAGGTGAGATCGGTCGGAAGCTATCCTATATTGTTAGAGCATAATGAACGGGTTATTTCTGAGATTTCGAATAAATGGAGCAAATTCAAGATATGTCACGATATCATCCCGTGTTGATGTAAGAAGTATTGAAAGAAAGCTCGTTCGTCTCTATTCGAGTATCTGGTCTAACTCAACAAATTCCCGGTTTCTTTCTATCCTAAAAAGAGGGAATTCTATGGACCTTACCGTAAAAGTACTAAAGATGACCTCATGTCGGTGATCATTATTCGATAATCAGAGGGGGCGTTGGGGCGGTGCCAAGCATCAAGGGGTGACAACACGGTGACACGGTGACAAAGAAATACCAACTCTGTCACGAAGATAGTAGCCGCTGGCGAAGTGAAGGAATCATTTCTAGGTTTCTTCCCTATAGCTGGAAAGACTGCAATCGAACTTACGGAAAATATCCTTACGCAGTTAAAGAGTGATAACTTGGACATTCATCTATGTCGTGCTCAAGGATATGATAACGCTGCAACCATGGCAGGAGTTCATGGTGGTGTGCAATCTATCATTAAGGAACACAATCCTAAAGTTTTGTTTATGCCTTGTGCTAATCATTCGCTAAATCTATTTGGGGTGCACTCTTTCATGAGTGTTAGTTCAAGTGTAACATTTTTTGGAACAGTAGAAAGAGTTTACACGTTCTTTTCGTCATCCACACATCCAAGATGGAGTGCTCATTTGCAGCAGAGAAAATGATCATTATTCGGCGTATCATGAAAATTTAGTGTTTTTGTCCGTTAATTTTATTTAAATTTTCAGATTGAATACGTTTGTAAATTTGAAATCTCTAGTTCAAGTAGTTTCAGTAGTTATCGTGAAGTGATCGAATGCGGACTGTAATCATGCATTAGTGACACTGAACATTTGGTTTGAAATTATTTTAGGCGAAATATTAGAATGGTATAGATAAAGCAACAAGATGAGATAACTCTGATGGATTGACTGCCATCACAAAGTGAAATAGGCGAATACTCCAATCAATTGGGCTGAATTTGCAGAGTTACGATTTCAAGTGAGATATTCAGACATTTATTCTATCCTATGAAGTGAAAAAACACATCCTTAAATAGATACAGATTCTGACTCGGGGAGTCAATAGTCGCTAATTGCAAAATTAGAAACATTTGAACGACGCTGATCTGCCTGGAAAAGGTAAACCAAAAAAAAATCTTTCATGATTTGCTCGGCTATCCTGAGTTAATCACAATATTGACTTTGCAAAATGAAATATATTTCATCTTTGAATCAGTCACTACACATCATTTTGTATATCGAAGAAGGGTGTAATTGGACTCCATCAACAAAACGGTTGGCTAAGCGAATAATGAACGCGTTAAATGGAACATGACTCATTAAAACCTTTTGAAGGCTGCTTTGGCATTGGAGATGAGCCCGTTTGAAACAAAATTAATACTGTTGTCATCAGTTGTTAAGCGAGGATTGAATTTCACTGATGTTTGTGCTTAATAAAGCAATTTCAGAGAACAATACATTCTCGTCCTTGAAATAATTAAAAGACGTGTCAAATTTCTGAATATGCAGAATTATAGTAAATAGTATTTTGTATGACATACAATTGAACTTCCTTTAGTGGCTCAGCAAATATGAAAAAAATTGTATCCATTATATAGGGTATTCATCTGAGTTCTCTATTTTCTATTCTCTATTTATTTTCATTCGAATACAACTTCTGAAAAGTATGAAATTTCATTTTAGCTGAGTGTTCATAATTCATAGTGAATTCTTATTCATTGGTGCTTTACCTGAAGGAAGGTCAAAAATTTCATTCATAAGAGTAATACTCATTATAATTCATTTTTCAATTGATGTAGTTTCATTTATTTTAATTCTACCTCTGAGAAGGTTTAAAGATGTTTTATTCAAAAATGAATGAATCCCTAAGTTCTGAGAATACGATAATTCCATTCATAATACTATAATACTATTTCTTTTCGGTTGAATTACAGTATACACTCTTAGGGCCGGTTGTTTAATCATGGATGATCTCTGAATTTAAGTTGATTCGTAGATTACTAATTTTGGCCAGTTTTTCAATGAAAGATTAAGAGAGACACTGACTTAATTCAGGATTAACTCAAGCGGGGATAGGTAAACCGCTTAAGGAAATAATTCTCGGATTATAACCAAACTTTTGACATGAAAAAATACCACAATTTTTATGTAAATAAAAAAAAATAATTGGAAAAAAAATTAATTGCATTTTCTTATTATTCTGCATTTGGTTACATTTGTTTGAATTTTTGGATTGGCTCGAATAGTTTTAAGCACAAAACCTTGAATTCAAATGAAAAGAAAAAAATATAGATGTACATTTTTTGTAACTTAGAACGAATGTTATATGTTTAATTGTGTTGAGAATTTTTATCTGATTCGCGTTTTAATTTCATATTTTAATCGTACACATGAGTCAATGGATACCAAAGATGTACTTCTTTTTCCAAAGACATATCAATTTTTCCCTTGTGCCAATCCTACCTTTGGATTACGTAATCCGGTGTAAATTGTAGGGACAAACTTGTTTGTTTATGCTATTCCTGTTTAAAGCAAAAACCGGACACCTCGAAAGGACTCTTCTACGTAAATATAAAAATGGGATCAAATAACAGTGAATCAACATTCAATAGATCAAATGTGTCACCTGGTATACAAGCTTGAATACCGTCAGTTTCCCGACGTCAATGAAAACAGAACCAATGGTAGTCACAGCGATTCTTAAGTTTGGTAACCTCTGACCATCACAAAGAGGGCAGCAGAGACGCGAAATCAGGTATTTATGGTGGCGCCAATGACCTGTCGTATTTATGCAAGCTACGAGTTTTTCAGACAACTCAACCCACAACAATTTGGATGACTAGGTATAAATAGCCAAGTGCTTACCGCCACACTAATTCATTTACTGAGCCCGACATTGAATTGATGTTTAAGTTCGTATGAAAACTATATTAATTTTGCGTTTTTGCTCGATTATATCGAGGACTACATTTAACAGAGGACTGTCTTTACCTGAACTTTGGTAGTGTATTGTTTGTGAATTTTTGAATGGGCTACCGATCTCTATGTAATTAATTCTTCAATGAAGCAAATATTTTGAAATAAGCAAAAACGTATAAAACAATGACGTGATTTAAGAGGCCATCAGTTATTCAGAAAACCAACACCAGATTCTCAAGTTTCAGGAACTATTTCATGATTTCGCGCAATAACTATTTACTAAAATATTATCAACAAAAATTTTGAGATTTCTATCCTTCAAATATTCATGTTTTACTTTGATCTCATTTAAACTTTCTTTTGATTCTATGAAGAATTAGAAGCCGTTAGTCGAAAAACAAGTTGTGAATCGCCTACCTGATTCCCTAGAATCTTCAACCATCCTCGGTCCATTCTGTTGAAAAAGTCAAGGACTTGTCAGATCTCACAGCTGATAGAAGTCTATTCATTTTCTCTCGAAGAGATATTGCTTGGAGACATCTTTGAAAATCAAATAATGAAAGCATAGCACCTTGCTCGCTGAACTGAAGGATAACCGAAAGAATAACAAAAATTTAGGGGAATTATTTTTTGAAAAGTGGTACAGACTAAATGTTTTAGTGCAATTCATTTTTTCTTTTATCATTTCCTTACGCATTATAAGCAAGAATTTTAAAAATATGTAGTAGAAACAGAAATGAATTTGATAAAAATGAATTAAAACTATTTTGCTTACTTGGGCTAAGGTTCAAATTACGCAAATACAAGAAATTTTTTCCCATAAAGAATAGCTTCTGCGTGTTTAGAGAATTTTGAAATTTTAATATTATTGAATCCTAAACAATGGAAAATACCAAAGGTATTTTCCTAATAATAATCCATAGTCAAGAATATCCACTTGGGTACGTTGAATATGTATTTTCCTCCATTCTTTCAAAGGATGAAATACCCTACAAAATGTATGAAATAATAACCTTTCAATTTTGCCACATGTTCAATTTAATTTCAAGAACGCTATACTTTATACTATCGATCAATTATGTAAAATATAAACTGAACCGACTAGTCTTGGTTGGCCTCGACCAAAACATAAAATATGATAAACATTTCAAACTGATTAATTTAAGAAAGAACTATTAATATATACAAACTAAAAAAGTAACTAAAAGTCCTATGTCAATTGCTTCATGAAATAATACAAAAATTGCACTTTCAACAAATTACTTTAAATTATTCAAAAATAAAATGTACTCTAAACTTTGAGGTGTGATAGGTCGTCAAACTACTTGTGCGTAATTTTATTCCGCCATAAATTATACTTGACAATAGCTCGTAGGTATTTGAGGGTTCAATTCGCACTCACGTGATACACTTATTGTAATATTATTGGCAAAATTACCAAATAACACAAATTGTGGCCATTGTCTAATTCCTAATTATAAGCTATATATAACTCTGAAGTTGTATGGAAATCTATTCAGCTGCTATTGCGTTTGACTAGTGTGATTTCCAAATTAACTTTCTGTCAGATATAAGTGTAAGTGTTTTGTCATTGTATTAGAATAATATTTATACATAGAAGGTTTGGTGTTTTTGTTGACAATGAGAGTAGCAATTTCAGAACATTGAAAAACGGTCTTCCACAAGGATCATTTCTAGATCCTTTACTTTTCAATTTATATTAATTCATTTATATTCCATACTCTATAGAACATACTATCTATCATCTGATTTAGAGATTTAAAAGAATTGTTTTATTGAGTGGCGGTTATGCCCCAATCTTAACAAAACACAGCTATCTTGTTTCCATCTGAATAATCACGAGAAATATAAGAAATTAACTGTAACTTTGAATGATTTTTATATCGATATCGAACATAATATCTATCCCAAATTGGTACGACAAGGGCCTTTGAAAAGTAAAGGAAAACGAAAGAAAATGCGAATGCTGGAGTATCGACTTCTGCCTACCTGGTTTCACAGTACGGCTGAATGAACTTGTCCAGGCACTCACGGGCGAGAATAGTCACTTTTTCACTAGAGTTCGAATTTGTAGATTTAACGAGAAAGTTATTTATTTCCAAGAAAAGAGTACTTCTCTGTTCGACATAGGTCACATGCTGCAACATATGTTACGCGTTAATCGGAAAATGAGATGAACATATACAGAGTGTATTACCATTGAACCGAGCAAGCAACTTGGAAGAGAAATGAATGAAACTAACAAATTTAACTAATAATAAGTTGCAGTAACACAAATACTTAGGAGGCGAATTATATTCATCTCTCAATTACAAGGCTCATTTAGATGATCTGAGCATGAAACTGAAAACTAGGAACAATAATATTCAGAAATTAGCTGGATCATCTTGGGGTACTAATGCTTCCACTTTTCGCACGGCATCTCTAGCCTTATTATTTTTTGCAGCTGAGTATTGTTGCTCTGTTTGGCTTAATACTGCACATATACAAAAAATCGATGCACAATTGAAGACATCGATGAGAATAATTACTGGCTTCATAAGATCTACACCGGTTCAGTCTAACTTTGTCCCTCCCCACATTCGCAGACAGACTTCAGCTCTGAATTGGAGCAAGTATCAATCTTTTCCAATTTATTTCCAATTATTTCATACATTCCACAAAATAGAATTCTCAGATTGAAGTCACGTGAAAAATTCTGGTATAATACGTTCTTCAATATGAACATTAGCGATAAAGAAATGTGAATGATTGAATGGAACTCTAATGAAATGTTCATTAAGGATCTCATTTCTGATCCTTCTGAAAAAGTTCCGGGTTTTGATCTTCCATGAAAAATTTGGACTGTTTGAGAACAGGTTATGGTCGTACAAATAGCATGCTATTCAGATGAAACTCAGTTCCAAGCGCAAGTTATGAATGTGGATATACAGAAGAAACATTATCTCATCTTATCAATAATTGTCCCATATACATATATATGTTTCAAGATGGTTTTAGGGTTATTTATGATATATAAATACTAATTTATTCCCTCACTTTTTCGCCGTGTTCCAGCTGATTCCAGAAAATTATAAAATCCTGATTGTATTTTTCAGCATAATCACTCTTGAACATCAAAGATGGGTAGATATAATATCCATTTCTTCGTCAAGTCAAGGTGTTCAAATTTATCCACTTCGAATTTCATAACTCAAAACTCACCATTTCAAATAATGACTCATTACATTATCTATTCAAATGAGTCAAAATTGCGTCAAATAACCTCAACAAACTTCCCGATTTGTTTTTTGTTTCATGAAAATCAATTTTAAAGTTTCTCAAAATAAAAGAATTAATTTGGATACTTACAATTTTCTTTTTAATCCTTTCAGAAAATCACATCCGTATCCACACTGGTTAGACAATGAGATTAACAAAGTAGCAAAAATATCCCAGGCACTCAACACTTAAGCATCAATAGTAGCCGGGAAAAGTTTAATTTAAATCACAAGAGCGCGGATATAAGCGGGTATCATGAGCGATATATACGGACGAGTCCCAAAGTCGCGATCCACACTGTGCGTACGATCCAGGGAATCACAACAGCTTTTACTATACTTACTATAATACTATAGGAATGTGGTGGGGATACTACTACGGCCAGTCGACCAAGACGCCAACTTCTAGTCCCGTAAAGTTCTAACCTTTTTACTGCACTGGTCGCCTGCGGTAAGAAAGTTCAGGGCGTGTAGGAGATGTTTTGAAGATGAGGTGGATGAGATAGTGCTACTCTTTGCTGGCCTCATCGAACTCGACCTTAACTTTGTTCTGCCAGATACAGAAAATTACATTTATTATGTGGACCGGCCGGTATTGAAAAGCAAACATCTTAAGTCAATGCAATTTCAATAATGTGTCAGTTATGCTCGAAATTCATCGATTAAAATTTTTTCGTAGAAAGCTTAATTTTATTGATTCACTTATTAAAATCACATAAGTGATTTTCACGCCAAAAAATTTTCACAGTGGCATTGCAACGTTTACAGTAAAAATCAATTATTTCGAAACACCTGGTGGGTATGTATCGGTAGTTTACCCCATTCCGAGATAAAGTTAAGCACAAAAAAGTATAATCATGATATATATATCAATCACACAGTTTATCAAACAAATTATCAGCTGAGGGGAATAAAACTAAAAAATAGCATAATACCCAAAGAAAAAATTCAACTAATCTCCAAACATCTTCCGAAAATTATATCACATATGAACTCAAGCTCCTCAATGCATTTTAAGATTCCCATGAATAATCATGAAAAAGATGAAATTAGCTATTAAATGTTTTATAGCTACTTTGATAATTAAACCAGTACCAAGTATACATTTGCACGAAAATAAAATAATGGTTATAACAACAAATATATCGAGTGTCTCAAGGTGATTGCTCATTAAATTATTATGGGAACAATTCATGCGGAAAATTTCTAATTTTGTAGATCTAGGTTATGTAAGGTAGATTTTTTAAATACTTTCAAAATTCCAGTGTTGCCAGATGTATATAAATATGACAACGGCTTTGTTATTTTAAATAGAACATCCTGTATTTATTTTTTTTTCATGATTCTCTATAAAGAATTAAATTAATAACAGTGGCGGCTCGTGACAATATAGTATGGTGAGGCACATATGAAAAAAAATTTAATAATGTAATATATATATATAGAGTTTACGTGGCGAACAAAGTTTATATAGTGAACTCTACTTCGTCAGTTGCATAATAAATATATTAAAAAAATGTTCTTCACTAATGCTTGGAATTTGTAAGTGCAGTTACTCCTGAATTCACGTATTCTATTCAATGTTGTTTGCAGTAAATTTCTCGCCTTTAAAATGTCTATATTTCTATTTCGTAAAACAGGAAAAACAGTATCGGGTTGATCAAAAATCAATACAAACGTTTCTAAAAATATGTTTTGAGCATCTTCTAAAAAATTTTTCAAACCTATTGCTTCCCTAATAGATTTTTGATCAAAATCGCGACTATTACTATTGATTACGAAATAAAATGTTTCAAGTAATTTATCTCTATTATTGAAAACTGTATGAACGGCTCGTGATGTAAAATTCCAACGAGTTGCCTCATTCGAAAGAATACGTATTCCTCCAATTTGTTCTAACACATGGGTACGCTTTGTTGATTTGGAAAAATATGATGAAAATCCTGACAAGGTTGAGAAGAAACTTTAACCTGTTGAATTGAACTGCAAGCATTCCTTAAAACCAAATTGAATACATGTGCATAGCAATGAGTAAAGATTGCTTGTGGTGCTATAGATTTAATTTTTGCTTGTAACCCGTTCACTTCTCCGGACATAACACTCGCTCCGTCGTGTGTTTGAGCCACTTATTTTGAACGCAAGTTAAATTTTCCGAATTTTGAAGATAAAAATTGAAATAGATCATCAGTAGAACGCCCAGAACTAACATCATAAAATCCCATGAAGCGCTCAACAAGTTGGTCATCTATTACATAACGAAATATGACTGATAACTGGGAATGACAGCTTATGCCAGTTGTTTCATCAACTTGCCAAGAAAACAATGATTGTGAAATTTCGTCCTCGATTTGTTTATCCACAACAAAAGCAACCGAATCAATTAATTCATTTTGAATGGTTTTAGATGTACCAGAAAATACCGATTTACTGTTGGTGTCATTTTCTAAAAAGGTTTTGAAATTCGTGTCAAATTTACTAACAAGAACTACCAATTCTTTGAAATTTCCCCGATTTAAAGACTCATACGATTCATCGTGCCCCCTAAAAGGTAAATCTTGCATACAGAGGTGCATCGTAATATCTATTAAACTTCTTAGAATTTGTCGATTTTCTTTGACTCTAGCATTGAAATTTTCAATTTCTATTTTACGCGCATTGTCTATTGCTGTGGCGATATTTTGTTTTTGCTTTCTCATAACGGTAAGCTTGCAATTAAATGAAATATGCTGAGCACTTTTATTGTGTAGCGATAGACCCCGAGATAAATTTTTCAAATCACTGAAACCACTTTTCGACCAAACTCTGTCGGAATTTCCATTAGTTGCTGAGAATAAAATACACGGCCAACAAAATATTTTTTTCAAAGTAATACTTCCAGCAAGCCAGTCGTACTTGTCATACCACGTATTTTGGAATCCCCGATTTGATTTACCGACCCCACCACTAGACACTAGAGATTTACTCAAATCTGGAACAGGTCGCTTAACTTCCTTAATAAAATATAATTTATCATCATACGAATGAGTCGAAAAATGTTGCTTATTTATTAAAAAATTAACAATACCACAAGTACACCGAATATGTTCCTTAGGAATTTCAAAAGATTTACTATTACTAGGTCCCGCTAAATCCATTTCGCGATCTGGTAGTCACTTTCGATAAAAAAGATTTATTTTTCAGAAAAAATTCACCTGAAAAAGATTATAATCATACGCGATACACAGCAAACGCGATACCACTAAATAACGACAAAGTGAACTAACCCTATTTCCCTATTTCGCGCTTCCCGATTAACTCGAATAGAAACCTGAGGCCAGGCTCTAATTCCTCGAGAAGCCGCCTTCAAAGCCGTAGATATGTTCCCATCGCTTCGACGCAGAGAACCCGCTGGACATCGCAGAAACGAAACGATCTCAGATCGGCTATGATCGCGCAGAGGCTAGCCTCTGATTAATCCCAGAAAGGCTTTCCATTACGTTCTCGTAGGTCATCGAAGTAGATAACACGCTAATTCAGTCAAAGAAGCTTGCGTTAGGCATGCCTCCAACCGCTTATTCAAAGAGGATTTGATTTGTTATGAATATACAAGGAATGTGAGATTGGGAAAAATATTGAGGAAAAAAGTGACGATGAAAGGGAATGAACAAATATACGGTTTAAAATTTTTTTGATGAGGCACTGCCTCACCTGCCTCATAGGACAAGCCGCCACTGATTAATAATTGTATCTATATTCAAGATTTTTTTAGTTTTAAATTATTTTTAGGAGTTTCAAACCAAATTTGATAGTTATAAAAATGACTATATTTCTCTAAATATTTGAGTTTCAGTTCGAAATTTGCCATGATATTATAGTTATACAGAGTGGTAAAAATTATATATAATTTATCTACTCATAAAGTAGTAAAAACTAAAATTCGAAAAAAGTGGTGTCAGATCAAACTTGTCAAAGGTCATGTCAAATTCCGAACTGAAAGTCATGTTTGTTACTCTCAAGTTTGATTTAAAATTTCTCGAAATAATTTATTACTCGTAAAAATCAGATATAGGGATTGAAAGTGAAAAAATTGAAATTTTTTTATGGAGAATCGAAAAGAATGGGAATACTGGGTGTCACTTCTAAAATATCAAAGCTGTTGCCAAATTCGCATATATCTGGCTACACTAGAAATTTGAAAGTATTTCAAAAATGTACGTTTTATAACCTTATATTGATTTAGAAAATTTGAAACAGGCTCCCACCTCGGACACCCAATATAAGAGCAGTATATGTTCCCGTAATTGTTATGATCTACAGTCGTTAAGAGCATATCTTAGAAACAGATAAAATAAAAATCAAACACTTCAACTGTAAAATGGCGATACAACTGTCGAAAACTAACAGATAAAGGTCTGACGTGTCACCTTTTCAGTTTTGGACAGTTTAATTGTAAACAAGATTTGTCTTTCATTTTAAAGTCGTTTAGGTTCAATTTCATTCGATACCGACCTTCACAATTTTGTAATCTGAATTCGTAAGTTTCTTCATTCAGTACGTTACCTAGTACCTCCAAAATTTATATTTGCATTCATACTTTTACATTTAAACATTCAATTTATTTGCGTATTGCTTAAATTGATGCCTGAATGTTGGCAAAAAATGAATTTTTGACAATATACCGTAATTTTAAGCTAATTCATTGTTCGGCAATAACCTACAGGAAAGTGATGGGCCATTTCTTGCCACAAACTTGTGTTTACGACGTTATACATCTTATAATTAGCATAATGATGTATAGGTGAAAAGTTAAATATATTCCCTTTCAAACTATACAATTTTGAAACTGAACCAAAATAAAATCTGAGCGAATTGAAGGATGTAGTAAACCATTCTTTGAAAATATAATGAAATAAACCGAAGTTTTTTTGTCAAGTCTTTCCAACATATTGCATTTGTTGTAATGTTACTTCTTTTCTCATACAAATTCGTGTAAGGATTGTAGCAGTTGGAGATTTGACGCGAAAGGTTCCTGACTTCACATCAGTGCTTTTCTACATTTTTTAAATTTTTACGGTTATAATACGTTATTATGTCTTCTTCTAAATTCGTCTTTTATCACTTTTCATCTTTATCTAAGATCATGTAACATCGAATTAAACTTTTTTATAATTTCCTGTGCCTGGTCGACGTGTTTGCTCAAACTACGAGTTCATCGAGTTTCCGTAATGGCCAGCAGCCTCCATTTTCGATTAAATATAGGTCTTTTTACTCCAGACATAATTTGTTTGATGTTTCCTCGGTGGAGAATCATTAAATTACCTAATTAGGTAGAACTTTGCAGGTCATGTTCGCCCATTTCTCAAATATGCCTTTATCGCTGAGTGGCGAAGATGTAATATGGCCATTAGTATGCACAACAGAAACAAAAACAAAGCTCTCGAACTCGAGGCTTTCGCGTGAATCACTCCATATTATGCTCGAATACATTTAATTAGGTAGGCAAATATCATTGTTCATTTCGAAATGAAAAAAAAAATTGAGTTCAAAGCACTCCAGAGATTGAGGTAATTTTTTCACGAGTTTGCTCGATCTACTTTTAATTGACTTAAACATGGTATGAGAATTATTATTTCAGTTCATTAATTCAAGGTCTTCCTGCGGAAAAACAATGTTTTGAAACAATTCAGAAATATTTTGAATATTCAGCCTATCTACATAAAATACTATTATTAAGAAGAGATCACGAGAATACCGATATGAGTTATAAAAAAAATGTCGTCACAGATTGGCTATTACCACAGACACGTGTTTTGGGCATCTGACCCTCATCAGAGCGATGAAGAAGAGGAAAAAGGAAGAACACTGTATACAAATCTCAAGCAGGAAAATTTATAACAGAAGGCAACCACATAGGTATTTCTAATTTTATTGGAAAACTCTTGGACAACATCAATTGCGTTTGAGATTAGGGTGATAATTTGAATTCAAATGACACTTTTAAATGGTTCAAATCTGGAGGTTCATGATATTATAGGTTGATATGATGGTCTTCTTGTCACATATTCTGCAGCCTTTTCCTTTTTTAAGTTTCATCCATTATGATGATGAACAGTTATCGGCTCGACGAGTCCGATTCTCTGATACCGTTATTTATTGGGATGATTTTTGTTTTTGGTCGTTATTCGTTATTTTGGTATAGGGATATTCCTTTTCATTAAAAATATATGTTGATGTATATATCTATCATGTAGTGAAGCTCCTAGATTAGAACGTTCAAATTCCCTATTTAGTCAAGTCATATCTCATAATTACAGCATACTAAAAAAAAATCTTCGTTGAAGAGGAACCATAAAAGGTTAAGTATTCATTGATTAGTTAATCCAAAAAGGCTGATTTGAGGAAGTTTTCTTTATCTCTTTCAAATTTTGTATTTTTGATATTCAGTTCTTTTTTCTGCTTTTGTCTTTTTATTTCCAGATTCGATGTGGACACCTTGAAGAAGTCTCTGTTCCATCAATAGAAGACCACTCTTGAAGAAAGAAATCCCAAATATATTTCAGCTTATTTTTGTACTTTCACACTTAGGCGGGGAGCCAGGGTTTTTTTTTACGGGGGTTTTTTCCCTGGGCTTTTATGTGATACGCCGAATTGTATGACACCCCGTCACTAACCCCTGATCTGTATGCTTTATTGTTTGCTAACTAAATATTGTAAGCCAAAAGAATATATATATATACAGCATTATATGGATTGGCACGATATTCTGGGACAGCGTTCGCGCGACCTCTAGCGATCTGGTAAGAAATAAAATCAAGGCCGAGCACGGGAAAATGGAATTATTTCCATTATATATATGACGTCATGGCCTTATATATGACGTCACATCCGAACAAACTGTTTTTACAGTAACTTACACCTCAATTTCTAGTCGTGAATAGTTACAATTCGTTTACAACGTGGCGGAAATAGTTTCATAAAGAAAGAAAACTTTCTTTTTCATCAAATATTATAAAATCCTAACTGAAATATTTTTGCTTGGGTCTATTTCAAATCAACACATATATAAAGCGGAAATAAGAACAGCACTAATGAGCTGTCAGTTTACTTTAGCGTCATCTGTGGACAAATATTCAAATCCGCTCAATAACTCTTACCACGAGGAAAGATGTCGCTCAAGCACGTTTCCTGATATTAGTAGGGTGTTGGCAATCTATATATATTTATCTGTGACTTACCGTTCCAAATCAACGATTATGGTGAATGTGTATTTCGATATTAATTTCATTTCTATACATCAATTATGAGCTCAAATCAACCTTATCCTTATTGCATATTGTTCAATATGAATAAACTACAACGATCAACATGAAATGGTTCACGTAAGACAAGGTAATATTAACTTAACAAGCAATTCACAATATTTCTTGACGAGTACTCAAGTTATCGTATATTATTGATGGAGAACATTCATTTCACAGAAATGATGTTCCAAGAATCACCCACAACTTGCCTAATCGAAATAGATGAATGAATATACCATTTCTTCATTACGTAAATACCTTAAGAATGTATTCCTAATGTTCATGATTCCTTCATACCGATTCGTTCTCATCAAATATAAATTTCAGGCCAATACCTTTTCGTTAGGACATAATCTTCATATCGGTTGAATCATATTCCAGGCGAAAGAAACTGAACTTGATCAAACTCGTCATAGAAATTTTCGTTTTCATAATAAGAGGGTTATTCAATATCTTATCTTCCTTCAGTAAAAAAGTATTATATTGAATATTAAGTATAACGTTTTTGTTAAAAAAGGTGCGTTGATATAGAGGAAGCCTCTTCCCAAACTTTTGATCGCAAGGTTTTGACAGATATTTCCGGACGTTTTCAAAGTAAAAATTAGCTTTGGAAAAGAATGTGCGGAATTACAGACCCTCTTGTTCACTTGAACAGAGTTTTTAGAATTATTATTTGGACAATAACAAATAATAATAATAATAATAATAATAATCTCTTATTGTTCTATTTCCCAACGTTTCAATGGACATCTTCTGTCGTACCTACGGACGGACATAAATGTTTTGACCACGTATTCTTCATCAATGAGTCCAAAAAAAAACGATTGATAACAATGTTAACCTAATTTTGGAAAACTGCAAGCATTTGGGCACATAATATCTGTTCAGATGAACAAGAGCGCTAAAAATGAATTTCATACTTTTATATAGACAAGATCATGGCGCACAAATTCCAATATGATTAGTCAAAATCTAACAAACCGTGCTTCCATTTCGAATCAATATTTCCTAGGTCCGTAATGACCTTACGATAATTGAAATTGATTATACTTTCTCAGTATTCTGGGAATACAACTGAATTGTAGTATTTCTTGAAATTACAGACTTGCAGTAACATGCAGCTTCGTAATAATGCATCCTCGCAATTGTATATTATACCATGCAAACAGCGTAACAAAATAATATGAATAAATATAAGTATGCATTTTTGTCCAGTGGTTTGAGAGTTCAACACTGGACAGACAAATTGACATTGGTAGAGAAATTTTTCTTGTGAATCACGTTTGAGTGATTTTCAATGGAATGCATTGATTTCGAAGTCGAATATGCAATAAAAAATTTTTTCCTTATTAGAATTCTATTTATATGATAGTCCAAAGGAGGACCACATTGATTTTGAAAATTGGTTTTACTTCCAGTTTACAATTTATGTAATTCAAATAAGCTGCTCCTATGAGTATGTACATTCAATAGGATTCTTAGTCAAGATTTGAAATCAGATTAAAGGTATTTTAATTACTGCAAATAAAATGCAAACGAATATTTTTTCATATCATTTTCGATATATATATTGAACGTAATGATATTTTTATTTCGAGCTTTAGGAAACATAAAAATAGCCAGATCAGCCTTTCAACTTGCATAGAATCAAGCTTCAATAATAGATTGAAAACAGGAGCTGCTATCATTGATTTATCTTCGGCATAGGACACTGTGTGTAAAGGTGGATTAATTTTCATACCTTATACCCTTCTGAAAAGTGAGAAAATGGTAAGATTATTAGAAAATATGTTACCTGATAGAAGGTTTCATGTTTTAGTTGACAATAAGAGTAGCAATTTCAAAACATTGAAAAACGGTCTTCCACAAGGTTCATTTCTAGTTCCTTTATTTTTCAGTTTATATCTCAGTAATTTACCCACGACATCAACTCAGAAATTTATTTATGCTGATGACATTGCTATTGCTTACCAGCATTTAGATTTCTATACTCTGGAAAACATAGGTACTGTCATCTGATTTAGAAATTTAAAGAATTATTTTATTGAGTGGCTATTATGTCCCAATCCCAACAAAACAGAATAATCTTGTTCCCATCTGAATAATCATGAAAAATATAGGAAATTAGCTGTAATTTTCGATGATTCTCCTATCGAACATAATTTTTATCCTAAATACTAAGGAGTTGATTTAGATTCATCTTTCAAATACAAGGCTCATTTAGATGATCTGAGTCTAAAACTGTCGATATATGCATCTTGAAGAAGCCACTGTGTTTATTAATAGAAGACCACTCTTAAAGAAAGAAGTTTCTCAAATATATTTAAGCTTATTTTGTACACACCACAATACTTATGCGGGAGCCAGGGTTTTTTCACTGGGGTTTTTTCCTAGGCTTTCATGTCATAAACCGAATTGTGTGGTACTACGTCACCAACCCGAGTTAACATTTGTTTTGTTAGCCAAAGTACAAAAGAATGTATATATATATATAAATATGTGCTTTTTCTTGTGCTATATTATATATTATTTAGAGTAATTTTCTTGGGGTTAGAGCACAGGATCAAAATTAGGATTTCATCTATTTTTTGTATATTAATATACAAAATTATTTGTAATTATATATTAATATACAAAAATAGATGAAATCCTAATTTTTGATCCCGTGCTCTAACCCCAAGAAAATTACCTCTAAATAATATATATATATATATTGAGCTTTACAATATCTGATATATACTCATCGAATATCTGAACTGTTTTCAAAATAAAATTATAGAAAAGCACTAACCTGATTTCAGGAAATTTGGCAGACTTGTTCTAAAGTCTTTTTCCTGACCCAAGAATAAAGCAATATCTAATCGTCTGATCAGACGATTTCTATGAAATTTCGCAAAAATATTTTTTCAACTTCATTCAGAATTATTCCAAGTAACAAATTAACTGCATGGATGTTGAAGGAGTAATTGATAAAACCAAATTTCAGATAGTCATTACTCCTTACTCATTCGACGTATTTGGCCCAATAACGAACCTGACTGTCATATTTTGACAATCAACCTATTCTGAAAATATTAAAACTCTAGCTCATACCTTTCGGTTGATTGGATTCTCCAAATCAAGAGGAGATGAATTTTGGGCCAATGTTGAAGACAAAAACCAAATTTACGTGTTCGAAGAAACCCTTCATCGATGGTTTCATTGAGCAAAGGCGAATATAATCCTACAGAACTATGAGCATTTTACTTCTTCATATCTCTTTGAGGTGCATTACCCAGTTTACAGCTGAAATTGATTAATAGACTGCATCCACGCTTCATTAATTCAATGGTTCAATGGACATTTTCCAGAATATATAAATAGGTAGATACATTAATCTGTTACTTCGTGATCAACATGTTTAACTCAGTGTCTAAAATTTCATGAAACTCACTTTATATCAACGTACAGTCTCATTAACTGCGCGTTTATATTATCCAATTACTGCAATACCCTCGACGACACAGGTACTTTTCAAAGTAACGAAAAAAGGTCACATGCTCAACAAAGGACTGCTTGTAATTGATATTTGTTTCAAATCCACCCGGCACCTCATTTTCTTCTAAAGTCGAGAATGGTTTTTTCTTGTTTAGTCCTCAATTGAGAAGATTATAAAGAGGATAACTCATTTCACACAATGGTACGGGATTCCACGCCACATTCACGAAAAAGCATAACAAAATACGTTCTGCGAAGTGACCTCTTCAAGGAGGCGCCTCTTCTGCAGACAATAGGGGTGCAAAAGGACCTAGACAGATGAAGTGCCTGGCAAAAGACACGGTGTATAACGTAGTTACAGCCAAATCCAATGGATCTGCGGGGGGCCACTCGAGAAAGGTGTTTTTCGAACAAAGGGATTCATAAAACAGTGGGTAACAGGTAGAGGAGAACGATATGTCTACCTGCTTACACACACTGAGTTGTGGTCTGTTATTTCTGTGTTGCATCGATATGAATAGAATTATATACGGGGAATGAATAGATGTGATGATTATTGAGAAATTTCCCTTTTCTCCTACAAGACACGAGATGATAGTTGATATTTTATAGAAATTCTATTCCCCAACTCTAGTTCACTAATTGGAAAATATATTTATAGCAACCTGTATGAAAATTCCCGAAAAATAAAATGACGTTCAAGTTCTTTCTACCAAAACTTCAATTAAATAATTATCAACAGGGCAACATTCACCATCTATCATTGTTTTTGCTACCAATGTTTCAATAAACATCTTCTGTGGTTTTTAAGGCAAATTAGCTTTGAAAAATGCTAGAAATATTTGAAAATTTTTCAACTGTCAAAATAGACTGATCTCTGAAACTAGATCAAATACGTACCCATCTTTGGTTTGAAGACTCCTTCGAGTTACTTTGCACAACGCAGCTCCAAACTTCCTGCAACTTAATTTTTTGAGATTAAAGAGCTTTTTTTAAATGCTGCTTCCTAGATTTTTCACCCTGTAGGTTTCTATTCTTTGGATACTTTAGATGATTCTCATTCACAGCATGGCGGACTAACTTCGACCTATCGGTGTCCAACACTTAATTGTATTATCAAGGTTACATAGTGGAACGATAATAGAAATATTCAGGAAAGGATCAGATTTCAATACCTTTACTTGCATTTTTAAGTACTGTTATCACAATTTCCACCTCTTCACATTTATTTTCATATTAATGCTATTCAAAATGAAAGTACTATTAATCGTAACCACAAATGAGAGTAATATCAGTATGAATTGAATGAAATAATTACATTAAGTTTTGATTCAAAACATTATCAGTTAACTTTGACACTCCATGTTGGAAAACATGGTAATATCGAAATGGTACAACACTTAAAATTTCGTGTATTCAGGGAAGATATTCCATATTTCAATAAAAATATCTGATATTTTCTCTTTGGAAAAGTTGACGTCTCTATGTTTTGTAATGAAAAAAAATCATAAAATTAGATAAACAGTACTCTATTCATTTCAATGGAAAAGACGTTTTGAAACAATCACTGTCAAATTGTGATCGCAGTACACAAAAATGCACCAAAGGTATGGAATTTTAAACTTTTTCAGAAAATCTTCGTTATAATTTAATTGAGTTTCATCGAATTTTTCCCTGTCTGATAAAGCATCTGATGTTCCTTCATTCTTACTTTCAAGGCGTGCTTTGCTTCTCAGATATAAGATCTTTCGCATTCGCATGGTATTTCATAAATGCAATTCTTCGTTCTTTGATTTTCATTATCAGGTTTAAATTTTAATACGTGGGACCTGATAGTATCTTATGTCATGAATGCGATTTTAATCTTATTATTTCCAATTATTCTCATTTTTTCTGATATAAAACTCATATGAGAAGTGTCTTGAATGCGATTTTAATCTTATTATTCCCAATTATTCTCATTTTTTCTGATATAAAACTCATATGAGAAATGACGCCCTTTATAATTTGTCTCATATTTGCCCTGTGTGGATTATTATGAGGTTCAAGTTGATTTCGGAATATTTGTTTCACTCTTTCCAATATCGTTTTGAAGTAGCCATTTTTTCTGAATGTCTAAATGGGGTTCCATTCTGTTTATTAATAAGTATATCTAAAAAGGAAAATTATCTTTTTTTCTCGATTTCCATTGAGAGTTTAATAGATTGTACAGATTTAGAAAGAATCCATCTATGTAGGTGTTCATTTCATGTTGTCAAATGATAAAAGTATCATCTACATATTTGTTAATAAATATACATTCATTGTACTGTAGATTCTGATGATTCACACTTTGATACTTTACAGCTAGTTCTTTGCTTGTGTGGTAGATAAACGACAAAGTTCATCAAATGATACGGGTTAAGCTGGAATTGTCGACCTACCTGAGAAGAAATTGGGAACCCTATAATTTATTTATTAGGCAGACCCACCTTCAATCCCAAAAGCATTTGATGTTATATAATTATATCTTTGAATTGGACATATTCTCACGAAATATACTTATTAGGTTTTTTCCACAAATTCCCACCTTTAGTTATCTACAGTTACTGTTATCCTGTCAGACAATTAACTTCTATGTGGTAGTGAAGAAGAATCTTTTTATTTTGGCCAAATATCGTGACAACTGTAATTACTCAACTATTGAATTTAACAATGCTTTATCAATCAAAAATTTTAGTTATGAACTAACTCATTTACTCCTCAATTATTTCATAAAAGTTATAAAACTCTTCTTCCAGAGAAACCATCATTTCAAAAAATATTTTTGCCACATTAATTTTGAAGGTTTACAGAAATTGTCCGTACCCTGAAGATGTTCTATTGTTTAAAAGCACGAGATATATCTTCTTCATGGATGGCATGAATAAAATCATGAATTATTGATATCATAATCACAAATTCTGTTCGTATTTACTAATAAGTAAAAAGTTTTTCAACAAATGTCAAGAAATATAATGAATTATTTATTCATTAATTTCGAAAATATTATTGGGATATTGTTAACATCCAAGATGACCAATATGAATTCATTTCAATAAGACAGAATGAGTGAAATCTAGAGAAAATTTTGATTTGCCTCTATCTCTAATTTCCAACATTGAATTTGCTCACGTTTTTACCAATTGAATCAATTATATTTAAAGAATTTTTTGTGTAATTTTTTTATTGTATCTATATCCCAGGGCATCAATCAAACCATTAGAGGGGATACCAAAACATCTCTCACACTAAAAATTTAGAATGCACTGACGTGAGGTCAGATTGCTTTGGCGCTCTTGTTGAGCTACTCGCGAGTAAATATTCAAACCATAACAAATCTATAAGCACTGTGATCACGCGAACAATAGTCTTTTCCCGTACTATGGGACAATGTGATGCAAATATGAACGCCTATTGAATGAACAAACCTATATCTCAAATTAAAAATAACTACTCATAATTTTCCCCAAGATTTGTTCGAAGCTATAATTCCCTTTTCCTAAAAACTTATGTCAGTGCTTTTCTGAATTTTGGTAACGTATATTATTTCAGCCACCGAGATTGAATTCTATTTCTATGATTTCCCGTTATGAAAAATTTTGATTAATATTACGCCAACTGACACTGTTTAATTAGTCCGGCATTTGTCCTTCGAATATCGATCTTTGATGGCCATCGCTCAAAGAAAATCATCGGGACGTATGTCATTTCTCTTTTCTCTTGAGTAAATTAAAAAAATAATCATATCTTTAGATGGAAAAGAGCTACGACAATGAAATTTGAGGATAAGTAAGATATCGATCACCTCAATATATTCACGAATTTTTATTGAAATCCGAAAAATATCTTATGAGATAGTGAGGATTAAAAAAAATTTTTTAAAATTTTCTAGCGAGACGATTTCTGCAAAATTTTGCGAGCTTTTTTGTTGCAGCCTCCCTCAACAATCTTTCAAGTATCAATTTGATCGAATAGATATTCTAGTAGTTATTGAGAAAACATAATTTCAGATGCTCATACCTACTGAACCATCTGACGGATTTGGCCCAATATCGAACTTGACCGACATATTTGGACAATTAACCTATTCTGAAAATATGAAAACTCTAGCTGTATCCTTTTGGATGGTAGAGAGGATACGGTCCGCCGGACAGACTCAACTTTCGCCACGAATTCTTCATCAGGGAGTCGAACCCAATCGGTTGAGACCATTTTCGGCTCGATATTCCAAAATTACATTCGGGCAAAATGATAGGCACTCTGTTCGAGTGAACAAGAGAGCCAAAAATAACAATTTATCCACTCAACCTGAGTACTTTATAGTTTAGGCATTCACTATGTATAAAGTCATCGTTACCAAAAATGTTGTGAATTGAAAATTTTAATTTAAAATATTCTCCTTTGATTAATACTCAAGCGAATTGAACTTATTTTAGAGAATTGCCATATCTTCTAAATAAAAATTTAGAAAGCACTGACGTGAGGTCAGTTGGCTTTGGCGCTCTTGTAAACCACTTACAATTATTTAAATTTTGAAAAATCATATCTCCAGAACTATTAGCTTGTCGAAGTCGAGAGTGGTATTTTTGTATACGTCTGATAAAACTGCACCATATAAAAAATTTTTATTTGAACAGTGTCATTTGAAAAATTTTTTTGTTACTTCGAACCTATTCGGCCGATTTGACCGAATAACGAAAATTACCTCAAATATCGTGTTCACGGAACGGACGGACGGACAGACGGCCGGACGGACGGACGGACAGAATCGATTTTGACCACGGATTATTCATCAGTAGGTCCAAACAAAACGAGCCTGTCACAGACATTTGGGCAAATTGATAAGCACTCTGTTCTGGTGAACAAGAGCGCCAAAAAGCAGGAAATTCACATATTCGCGAGCCTGTGGCTTACGATCAGGTTTCCATATACAAGGTGTCCAGTCTAAAAGGAGCTGGGAGGGGTTCGTGTTTGGAGTTTTAGTCACGATGGAACATTACTCGGGGACGCATCGCGCATATTACGTACAAGCGTATTATCAGAATGGTGATTCAATAGTGCCTGCTCAACATCTCTATCGTGCGGAATATCGTATACGTCACGAGCTAAGTGACGATAGCATTAGGAAATGGATCAGGATGTTCGAGAATACAGGTGTGACAGTTAAAATTCAAAACTATGGTTGTCCTCGTATAGTTCGCGATGAAGAAACAATTGAAGAAGATGAGGCGTCGGTTCGTCAACTGAATTCTTTTTGCTGATTCCCGATGAAAGTATTTATTTTGAACATATTGATATCATTGCCTTACTCAATCATATTTCAATTCAAATCATTCATTTTAGAAATTGCATTTATACATATCTCTCACCGGTATGTGGAATAGGATGCATGAATGATTTGTGCTCAATTTGATCACATTTTTCCATTAATATTCTGTTTTAAGAAATCATAAAACACTTTCAACAAATAATTTATTTGATATTAAAAAATTCACATAGAACACAGTAACACATGAATACAATAAATAAAAATTATATATTGGCAAAATAATTTATAAAATTATTCCTTGTGATATTGTTTCCAACATTTTCATTTAATGCCGTTCCAATATTATTTCCCAATTCAATAAGTCTTTCCTGGTCATTGCTTACTTCGGGTACATTTTCATTTGCATCACAAGCAATATTATGAAGGACATGCTACTACGATGGCCTGAATTGTGTCCAATGATAGCCCCATTCCCATTGAAAGAGCTGAAATCTACG
The DNA here is from genome assembly GCA_030674115.1 of Micraspis discolor. Classification (NCBI taxonomy): domain Eukaryota; kingdom Metazoa; phylum Arthropoda; class Insecta; order Coleoptera; family Coccinellidae; genus Micraspis; species Micraspis discolor. The sequence continues at coordinate 11,284,849 of JARTUT010001740.1, forward strand.
TTTCCATACTCCAATTTGTCTCTCGACATTACGTGTTCGGATTTGTGGCTCGTTGAATAAAGTTTGAGCTGCAGTTATCACCTCATGAAGAGGTGTTATCAAGTAACTCTTTGAGGGGTATGCACTATCTCCTAATAAAAGTGAGTCACCATATACACCATCCTTGAACAATTGGTACAATGAGGAATTTCTGAATATATGGGAGTCGTGAGATGATCCAGGCCACCTTGCGACAATATTCCTAATTTTCAAATTTGGGTCTGCGACAGTTTGCACATTGATCGAAAAGTATTGCTTTCTGTTCCTAAATATTTCAGCATTATTACCCCCTGGTGACTGAAGTTTTATGTGGGTCCGTCAATGGCACCAATACATCTTGGGGCATTTTTATATAGCGTGGGACTAGAGATGCCAAGGCCAAGCTAACTCTTCTGACAACTCTGCTAGCAGTTGCTATGCTTACACCTGACATGTCAGCAGATGTCCTTAAAAATGAGCCATTGGCGTAAAAATTTAAAGTGAGCAACACCTGATTACTTGGAGACAGACAATCATTTCTGAAAAAATAACAGTATTTAACAATGAAGCTAAACTTACTGTTATTTCAAGATTTACCTTCCTGTATTATGTTCAATATGATCACTTATTTCATCTATCACGTTTTGTGCTGTTCTGGGAGTGAGTCGAAAGCGATCGAAGAAATCCCTTTTATCATATTCTTCGAAAAAGTTCGTTCTTGGTCTGGTAACTTTTGGCCTCCGTAGACCTTCCTCCTCATCACTGAAGGCGTTGACATCATACAAATCCATCATGATATCAAAGCATAACTCTTATTTTATTAAAGTTTGCCAATATATTCGAGAGTCATGCCACAGTAAACTAACACCATATACTTTTTTTTATCTATGACTAACACTGACAAACAGTAAAAAGTGAGGTTAAGGGATTATAGACCTTCTGGTCAGCTCTTAACCATCGAATTATCCAGTGGTCAAAAATACTACAGGTTAACTATTGGTAAATGTGTAACCGACAACTGTGAAACACTTTTCGGTGGTTTTAGCTTAACCCTGAGGTTAACTTGTGGTAACCAGACATTGTGAAACCGGGCGTAAAAATGACAATTTATCCACTCAACCTGAGTACTTTATAGTTTAGGCATTCACTATGTGTAAAGTCATCGTTACCAAAAATGTTGTAGATTAAAAAATTCAATTTAAAATATTCTCCTTTGATTATCACTTAAGCGAATTGACCTTATTTTGGAGAATTGCCGTATCTTTTACTTCCTTCTAAATAAAAAGCAGGAAATTCACATATTCGCGAGCCTGTGGCTTACGTTCTCGGAATAGGTTTCAATATACAAGGTGTCCTGAAAGGGTATCGGGTATTTTTTCGCGCCATAGTCTAAAAGGAGCTGGGAGGGGTTCGTGGCGTCCACCATTTTTTGGAGTTTTAGTCACGATGGAACATTACTCGGGGACGCATCGTGCATTTTACGTAAAAGCGTATTATCGGAATGGTGCCAAGTGACGATAGCATTAGGAAATGGATCAGGATGTTCGAGAATACAGGTGTGACAGTTAAAATTTAAAACTCTAGTTGTCCTCGTTCAGTTCGCGATGAAGAAACAATTGAACAAGTTGAGGCGTCGGTTCGTCAAAATCTTCTTGTATTGAGTAGTTAGCTATAAGTTATCAGAGATTTTTACTAAATATAAATGACAAGTAATGATGGGTAAAATTTTCTTATAACGATTTCTACATTGTTAAAAATCATCATTCCTATAGAAGAACCGTTATCAGAAAAGTATGGTATTTCTTTCATATTTCTGTGATGATAGAAATATGTAATAAATTATTTAATGCGAAGAAGTATTATTTATTATTAGGTTAAGAAAATGCGTATACACTTAGCAATAAATATTATTTGATTTGATTCAACAATCAGAACAATAGATCGATAAATGAGAATGTTGCTAAACAAAATTTATACTGACAGCTATAAATTAAAACTGCCATTGTTTTTTTGAATACAATATAACGTGATGACAGGTACTGAAACTTTTACTTCTGCATCAGTTTTTTCACTGAGAGAACGTGACGATGAATATTGTGCTCTATGAATGAAGACGAAACAATACCATCAGATATTAATTTGCCACCAGTAAAAGCTATAGAGTTGTTTTTTCAGTTCACTCATACAGACTGGTGTGGATCAGTCAACTGAGATATCATTAAATTCACAGAGCAGTTGATGCAATTTGCAGCACCTTGAAGATATATGATCGAAAATTTTTCAGCAATTCTTCTCCTAATCGTTTCATGAACGCTCAAGCATCCCCAAGAAAAACAACCTTTTATACTCGATTTGTTCAGCAACATTCTTGTATTTCTGTTATGATTAATAATTATTTAGGTTACGAAATAGTTTACAGGTTACAGGAGAGAAAGTAAATGTTGAAAATTTATTTCCTGAACAATGACGGTGCTAGGGCTACAGCGATGATTCTTAGGCTGGCCACGAAGAGGTACCACGCTACTGCGATGTCACTGGAATTTCTAGTGCTCAAAGCTGGCGGTATATCCTGGCTGCGGACTCTAATTTAAAATAAAGTGTGCCTTTGGGCTACTAGAAATCACAGTCGAGTCGCGGTTACAAGTGAATATGATTCCCAAATTTGCTCTACTAATGGCTTAATGGGAACAATGTGGAAGTGTTAGATAATTATCACAGCATATTTACGTGTAGTGACAACATAATATTGAAGCTGGCTAAGTTCCATCCTTTTGAAATGACACTTGTTCATGAACTGAATGAATTTTGCCAAATTATTTCGAAAGAAATTTTGTCCTTTTGTACAACTTGTGATTTTCCTCTTGAGAAATGTTAACAAATATAATTATATGTTTTGGTCTGATGAAAATCCTTACTTCTTTAGGCAGCATCATTCTTAACACCAACGAAAACTCAATTTTTGGTTGGTTAATTTGGTAGATCACTTTTTGGCGCTCTTGTTCACCCGAACAGAGTGCCTATCATTTTGCCCGAATGTCTGTAATTTTGGAATATCGAGCCGAAAATGGTCTCAATCGATTGGGTTCGACTCCCTGATGAAGAATTCGTGGCGAAAGTTGAGTCTGTCCGGCCGGCCGGCCGGCCGTATCCTCTCTAGCATCCAAAAGGAATCAGCTAGAGTTTTCATATTTTCAGAATAGGTAAATTGTCCAAATATCTCGGTCAAGTTCGTTATTGGGCCAAATCCGTCGGATGGTTCAGTAGTTATGAGCATCTGAAATTTTGTTTCCGCGATAACTACTAGAATATCCATCCGATCAAGTTGATACTTGGAATGTTATTGAGGGAGGCTGAAACGAAACAGCTTGCAAAATTTCACATAAATCGTCACGCTAGAAAATTTTCAAAAAATTCCAAAAAAAAAAATTTTCAATACTCAATATCTCCTAAGACTTCATTCAGATTTAAATAAAAATCCGTATATATATTGAGGTTACCGATATCTTACTCATCCTCAAATTTTATTGTCGTAGCTTTTCCCCTTCTGAAGATATGATCATTTTTTTCATTTACTCAAGAGAAAAATAGAAATGTCATGAAGTCCGAGCTTTGTCATTGAAAGATTTGCCATCACAGATCGATATTCGTTTGACAACTTGCGGACCTAGATATCAGTGTCAGTTGGCGTAATATCAATCAAAATTTTCATAGAATTCATAGAAGTAGAATTCGATGTCGATGACGTCAAAATTCAGAAAAGCGTATATAACGTAATATTAATCAAAAAATTTTTTATCATAGAGAAAGAATTTGATGGCGTTGTCAAAACTCAGAAAAGCAATGACGTAAGTTTTTAGGAGAAGCATAGAACAAAATTTGGTGAAAATTATGAGTAGTTATTTTCAAATTGAGATAAAGGTTTGTTTATTCATTAGGCTTTCATATTTACATCCCATTGTCCCTTAGTACGGAAAAAGACTATTGTTCACCCGATCAGAGAGCTTATAGATTTGTTAAGGTTTGAATATTTACTCGCAAGTATGTCAACAAGAGCGCCAAAGCAATCTGACCTCACGTCAGTGCTTTCTAAATTTTTTTCGATCCTGTGTTCAATCCTGCAAATCTCACTTGTAATGAATATCTGAATTTGATCAAAAACATGATAGGTGTCTTAATCACCAAAAATCTTTCAGAAGAGGTGTTACGCTTTCAGCCAGACGAAGCTTCATCGCACTTTACACCTCAGGTCGCACAGTACCTGAATGATAGTTTGGATAGGCCGAACGGCCTCAGTATAGTGGCTTCCGAGATATCCGGATCTAACACCACTTGATTGAAATTACTAGTTTATAAAAACAAAGTTGAAGATTTGGACGACTTAAAGCACGAATTGTGGCAGAATGTCGTAACATTATTACAGCATTTACACGAAATGAATTTGAAGTACCTAGAGCATCAAAATTTTTAGTGATACTATTGGTTGGAAGAATTTTCTTTCAAAAGAAATTATGCGACCAATTTAAACATCTCTGTTTCATTTAGTTTTATCAGTACACAAATTCTAATTCGATGTTGAGTTATTGAATGTGGAAACTTCTTAATGAGACACCATGTATGTTATAACTATTGAATGTTGGATGAACAAAACTTGTAATATAAGTCTTTATACCGAAAAATTTTCCCCCCAGATGGAAATTCTTCTTGCAGTTGCGTTTTCCTGCCGATTTATTGAAATTACCCAAATATATAGACATCATTGTCATATGTTGTATTGCGGAAGGTCAGAACCACAGAGCTGGTATCAGTTTTCCACATAATAACAGCCTGATTCAATCCCAGACACCCTTGTAGTCTGCCAACATAAAAATTTATATGCAGCTGATATCGCTACTGAATCTGTTGACAGTTCATATGACAAATATCTGAACGTCTGGCACAAATTTTATTGTATGCTAATGTGAGATTTTATCAACTAAAACTTTTTTATTGTCGGTAATTATTAATAATCAATGCCAGACTGGAATTGCAATATTTGCACGTTTGTTCAGTGGCGCGTGATCTTGGTTTATTTACATACAAAGGAACAATCAATAAGTCAGAAAACAATGATTTTTAGAGAGAATTAACAAGCAGTATCTTTATTGGGTTTATTCAATCCGAAGAATTTCGTTCTCTGCTGTTCAGATGATTATTTAGAAACTGAATATTTAATTATTCATTTATTAACTATCCTCTTACTTACTATTTTATACATTTTGGAATGGTTTTCTTTGATTATGTTTTTCTTTGGAATTTGAGGGTGAAAATCAAAAACAATTTTTCAGAAATTTATTTGTTGTCCTTTAAAGCAACCATATATTCTCACTCGGTCTCATATGGAAGGTGGTTATGAATTGTATCGAAATGTCAAAATCTCAAAGAAACAGCTTTTTGCTCCCTATTGTGCAAACACAATAGCTTTCATTCATATTGTTCTGTAAACGATTCCCACAAACATTTTCTTAGGCTCTGACTATTGTCATTTATTATGGTTAGCAGTTCATCAAGAAACCATTAAAGGACTCCTACAAGTCCTTCCAGTGGTACTTAAACTGCTCACTCGAGATTTACAAAGTGCATTATGAAGATAGTGATATTAAAGTGTTTTATTTTTAACTTATGACAAGTTTTGCTTGAAGAACTTTATTAATTTATAATATATATATTTCTCATTCTCAATATTTTTTTGTTGAGTAAATTTTATTGTTTAATGTATACTCAATACTTATTTTGGAATTTTATTATATATATCTCAAGGCTGGTAGGCAAACGACTTTTCTGAATTTAGTGACATTATGGGGAATTTATTTTTATTGCACAAACTATCCTCAAAAAGTGTTGAACCACCCAGGCTTGCTTACGATTCATTGTCACATGTCGATGCCCTGAATTGGAGGATCTAGAGTTGAAGGAAAGAATTGATACCTTTCACTTGTTGTGGTTCTCAGTTTTGATTTAGCAAAGAGAATAACAAATGCATCGTACTCTATATTATAAAATACAAGTGTAGTCATTCATCCATTATGAGGAATTCTTTTTATGGAATAAGAGCAAAAAACCTGAATGAATCGAACATGACTATTTTTAGTTGAGTTATGTAACATGTTTCAACTCGGGAGATTCATCGTAAGAACAAAGGATTCGAAATAGTCAAATTCTATTTCTGACTTTTACTAACTCGAATATATTCATTATGAATCTCAGTCATTAACCTGTCCAGAATAGAAATTTTTTCTTGTTTGAAGATTTCTTGAATTTATATTGAGCAAGATTGAAACTAGGAAACAAATGGATTTTTCTGAAGGATTTTATAATCAAGATTTATGAGTTGAAATTCTCAACGGTCTCCAGAGTAAATAACGAGTAAGTTTCCAACAGCCATTCAATTTTATTATATTAATAACAATTTCAATTTTCACTAGAATGAACCAAATAGAGCCCATAGTACGATGTAAAACTTTTGAGGCTTCCTGGAACAAGAAAAATGGCACTTTGGCACCCACTTGAAATAACAATAGAGGTAGAATCGCCCTGGCACGTTTGAAGTGGACCGAACCAACTCATTAAATCATTATTCTTCTCGAATATTACCACCCCTTCTTTTATTTGAGATACCATAAAAGTATCTTGGTACTTTAGTATCCAAGGGTGCATTTTCGGAGAACAAATTACTCTATTATATATCAAAACAGCGAATATTGAACAGAAGATTATGAGGTGAATCTTATTTCATTCCATGAATAACTACAGCTATATAGGTCATTTGTGCAAGCAGTTGAGAAAAGCCTAATTTCAAAAAAATAAGGAATGAGGAATTCGACGTTGTGGAGGTTATATTCGATGTTACGAAAAGATATATTGTTATCAAGAAGTATACAAATTTATTGGCTTTTTTTAAACGACAATCTGAAGATTACCATCCCGAAAAGTAAAGAGTTTTTGATAAGGAAAGCATTGCCCATTTTCTGGAAGAAGGTTTCAACGAGCAATATTTAATGAAAAAGTGTGAATTAACTTTTTTTCGCGTAGAAAATATCTTCTTTCAGGAGGAATTTGTGAAAGTAGCCAATCCCAACACAAAGACGACAGTACGTCTACAATTTGCTATAATCGCTGGAGCTTTTGGCGGTAAAAATTGCATAAAAATCGTTAGTCCAAGTTCACCAAATGTTAAACATGACAGGTTTCTTGTCAAATATTTGATTGGGATTGAAAACGTGAGAAAGTTGGGAATTCAAACATTTATTTATAAGGGTAGATTATAAATATTTGTGATTTCTGCCTCCAAACCCTGCAACGAGATATGGTCTGCACGAAGTGCAGTCTGACATTTCTCGAGGGGTTCGGTTCTGTTTCATATATTTCAGAATGTCGGAAAAGGAAACTACAAACATAACTACTGATATTCAGCAATTTTGAATGCAGTCCCTTTCAAATTATCTCTAAAAAAGGTCATTTGAAAACAAGAGCAATAGTTACTTTTTGAATTGCACACATAAAACATTCTGAGCTATTTTGAAAGAATTTCTTGTAATTATTTTCACGGTCAAGGAAATCAAGCGCCTTATCGAACAGAATCTGTGTAAGTGTAAGATAAATTATTACAATCTGAATCAGTTGACGTGCTCAACATCCATGAAGTTAATGATGCAAATGTAAGCTCTTAATTATGAAAATTGTAGCACGATATTGAAAGAACAATGAATTCGTTGAAATCCACAACTTCCGTTGAATCATATACGAGGTAAATGTATATCATTCGTTTTTGCGCGCTTGGTCCAAGTAGAACAGCGAGCTATCGTTTTGCCCGAATGTTTGTTATGGTCGATTACCAAACCGAAAATGGCCCTAAATGATTTGGTCCGTCTTCGTGATAAATAATCTATGCCCAACCCAATGTTATTCGATCTATATTCTCTGTCTTTCGAAAGACAGTAAAAGCCATATTTGAAGAAGAAATGGGTGCCCTTTGACCAATAGAATGCACATTGACTCACGTCAATAAATATGGTCGAATTTAGTTTCGAATTACTGGTCCACCCACCCTCTTACTGTGCTCCAGGAAACGAGATTGGGCTCCGATGAGGAAGTGATCAGAATACAGATACAGTGTGATGAAATTTCATCAAAATGATTGAGTTTTGCTTATATTTGCGTAGTGTTTGATCCCAAGGATTCAAGTTTTGTAGGTTCAAACAAATGGGATACACATTTCAAATTAAACACATTTCAAATGAAACACACTTGTTCTATCCTCTTAGGTCTTCTAGTTTATCTTACTGAAATGCACTGTTTCCAAGATATTCGATGTTGAAATTGGAGAAAAAATGAGGAAATTGTGGTTTTTCCTGGATCCGACCCTGAATTCAGTATGATCTTCAGCTGGAATAATGATTTATGTGATATTTTGTGAAGAGTAATGAAAATGTGTTTTTATCATGAATATCATATTTTGGAGCTTTAAACATGTACAGGGTGCATGAACAAGTATGTCAATTGCATGTCACGTTTTTGTGTAATCTCGAAAGGAATCCAGTGGTGGCTTAGCCTAACTTCAAACATTGAATCACTTATAACTTTGCAGCCGGACAGAATTGGAAAAAGTGATGTGGGACAAAAGTGTTTAATTCCGCTTCAGAATTAGTTGTTGAAGACGGAAAGCAACAGCGAATAAAAATTGAACAAAAAATTTACAAAAGAAAAATTAAATTGCAATATTCAAGTAGCTTCTGAAAATTTAAATATATCTTTTTGGGACGTTGTCGATTGTTTTCATGTTGTGGAAAGATTTGGAATATTTTTTGTGATAAATAGTCAGTTATCAAAAAACAGATAATTTCTCAACTAGCCACTTTGATTTTTTTTCTTGTTCACATTTTAAATCTTAATGCTGAAACCAAAATTATTGCAAAATCACACATTCTACTGTTTTTTTACTAGATGTTCGATTAAATTTGATCCAATTTTACATTTTTAAATTTGATTAACCATGTCAAAAAGTAGATGTAATCATTAAAATCGTATTTCAATGATTTTCAGCCTATCCGCCTTCGAGTCCAATTACAACAAAAATATGCTGAATAAGTACAAATTCTTTAAATTATTTTTGCGTAGCTTGTGTTTTTGAATTGAATGTTCGAGTAAATTCTCCTCAAAATTAAAGTTCTTACGTTCAAGCCTTTCTTGAGTAATTTCAACTAATTTCAGACGTTGTGTATTAAGGTTGCAAGTTGGAAGTTTGAAAATTTACTGAAATGAATAGTTATTTCTCAGTAATTTTCAATTTTTATTCATTATCACAAAGCAGCGATTTCATTTTCATTGTCGGTCACATTTCAAATCTTATTGTTGAAACCGTAGTTTTTATATAATTACACATGCTAAAGGTATTTTACAGTGATTTTAGTGAAATTCAATTTTAAATTGCATTATTTATTTTAATTTTCCATAAGAATGAAAGGTCGAAAAAATTGAAACTAGCTTAAATTGTGTTTCAATGATATTTAGCCTATCAGCCTTTGAAAGTCAACATCGAAAACAGACTGATTAAGTTCTATTTATGATTTTGGTAGTTTAGAAGCATCCGAAGTTTTGAAACTTAGCCAGAAGCTACGGTAACTGCTTTTTGTATTATTGAATTGATGATGAATGTTAATCTTCCTCAAAATAAGAGTTTCCACTTTAAGGCTTTTTTTGTGTGATTTCAAATAATTTAATGAAGCTGAGTATTTTATTTTTTATTGAATCAACATTGAAGATATCAAAGTCACAAAAAAACTGCAAAATAAGTACTTCAAAAGAGATATGAAATTTTGAATCCTTGCTGACAGAAATAATTAGGAATACAAAAAAAATCACTCGAAAATAGAAGAAAAATCAAAGAGCATAAATAGGGTATTTTGGGATACCCCCAGGTGCGAGGAATCTTCAACAAATTTGTTGACGTCACTAATTGGACCCCCCTGTATGAAAATAAGCCCGCAAAAAATTTTAGTAATGATCAAACCCCGAATTTTAATCACTTACGACTGATAAAACATCCAATTAACAGCTACAGTCTCACCTGAGATATTCGCTACTAGACAACGATCGCTGGCTTGTATACGTCAGATCGATATCCCGAAATGACCGTGAAATTCATATTGTTACAAAAACTGGATCCCAACAAAAAGCCGGATAGATTCAGCGAATGAAAACGCCGCGAGACTCTAAATTGGAGAGATGTAGTGAGTAAATAGTTCAGATTCCAAACATATCTTCAGACGTCAGTTCTGGTGTGCGTCTATCTTGAAATTCAGACGGACCCCAAACAGGTTCCGATTTTTATGTGGCCATTGTTCCAAGAATTGGAATTCCAAAATTCCACTCGCCTCATTATCGCATCATATTACTTTTGTACTTCTTTTTTGCCGCTAAAGCGGAATTTCATTGAACTGATTAATCTACGCGGCTTCGTGACTTTTTCATGGGAATGTTGATGGAGGTGCGATTATTGTGGGTATGGTGAGGATGGTGTCTTGAAGGAGGAAACATGCGAACTCTGAAAAATATGTATTGATCGTCTCAGTGACTGTTTTCTTGATAAGCACAGACGTGAGGTCAGGAGCTTTTGGGAGCTTTTTCTCCAAGTGATGCAATCCTGACATGGATTTGTACAATCACTGATGATGTATATGTTAGGCCCGAAGACCGAAAACGCTCAGTGGCCGGAAAAAACGGCCACATCGCGTTCTGGCTGCCTTCGGACGCACAGAACGTGTTTTGGCTGTTTTTAAACGCTCGCAACGCGTTCTGGTAATTGTTAAACAGCCGGAACGCGTTTTGTCAATTGTTCAACGCTCACAACGCGTTCTTAATGTTCGACTTGTATTATTTGCCGCTTTATACCTGCGTAGGATAAAATTCATATTGTCCCTCATAAAACAAAATTGAAATACAATTCAATTATTGACAACTACAATTGGATACCAAAGATGGGTTCGGTTTTTCTTGCCGAATCATTTCAACAATATTAAATTTCTTATAATTAGTTTTTCAGTTCTAGGAAGAAATTTACACTAATAAACTTATATTGTCGAGCATAAAATATATAAATGCATGAATGAAAGAGCGAAAAGTTCTTTATTGAACAAATGAATTTCAATTTATTTTCTACAAATCCAAATTCTTGTGGAGAACAAAACAAACTTGAATTTATAACTCTTTTAATTACTTTATTAGAAACAATTCAATTATTGAAAAAACTCACAGAAAAGAAATCTGTTGATAGTCCTATTCTAGTTAGGAAAATTAATCATAAAACATTAGCTGATTTAACTGAATTCATTTCAACTTTAAATTTTATGGATATATATAAATGCACCAATATTGAAGATGCCTTTGTTAGATTGGCACAGTTAATACAGTATTCTCTGGAAATAAATTGTCCATTAGTGAGATCTGGGAATTCAAATCAAACTGGGAAAAATTGGATAAATGACGAAGTGAAGAAAGCAAGCAATCATTTGAAAAATTTAGATTTGTTAAATAAAAATATGAAGACTATTGGTTCTTACGAAGTCTATAAAAAAGCAAAGTCAGATTTTAAACAACTTTTATGGCGCACTAAATCTGGTTATTACTCGGACATCATAAACTCCTCCAGCAATAGTAATAAAGCAGTATGGAATATAGTAAATAGTATTACGGGAAGAAAAAGCTCTAAGAAAATAGCATTCCAAATAAATTATTCAGGGGAAAAATATACGAGGTCAAGAGATATTGCTAATGTTTTTGCTAACCATTTTGCATCAGTTGCTGAAAAAATTATCCAGGATTATTATGGGAATATTTTATCATCTTCATGTACGACCTCAACACTTTCTTCTTTCATCCAGTTATGACTGAGGAATTAGTGAGTACTGTTAAAAGCTTGAAGAATAAAAAGAGTACTGGTATTGATGGAGTATCTGTCTCTGTATTGAAAGCAATAGTGGATAAAATCGATGACCATCTTGTTTATATTATTAATTTATCCGTCACAACTGGTAAATTCCCTGATCTATTAAAGGTAGCGTCTGTGCTTCCTGTTTTTAAAAACATGATCCTTGTTGCATTGATAATTATTGACCCATCTCGGTTTTAAGTGTTTTCTCCAAACTTTTTTGAAAAAATTGTGCTTAATCGCATGATGTCATTTCTGACACGCTTTCGGATTATTACTGACTGCCAACATGGCTTTAGGGAAAAAGATCTACGCAAACAGCAGCATTTTCGCTGGTTGATTTTATTTATAAAAATTAGATGCAGGAATGTTTGTGGCTGGCATATTTTTGATTTGTCCAGAGCTTTCGATGTTATAAATTTACAGTTTTTGGAGAGCAAACTATACAATATAGGTTTTCGCGGTATTTTTCTCCAATGGCTGATGTCATTTTTGAAGAATCGATCCATATTTGTGAAGATAGAGAATTGCTGGTCTGAGGAATATGATCTTCATCATGGAGTACCTCAGGGTTCGGTGTTGGGACCACTGCTGTTTCTCCTTTTTATAAATGATCTACCGGGGTACATAGACCCTGAAATTATGATTATATTCGTTGACGATACATCGGTGGCGGTCTCGGCTAGAGACCTGTGCGATCTATCTGATATCTGTAGTTCGCTAGTAGTTAAGTTCCTTAATTGGTGCAGATCTAATGATTTAGTTCTGAACTTGGTGAAAACTGAGTGCATTAGATTTAGAATAGATTAAATGATTGTGAACCTATAGTTGTGTTAAATACAAACGAACAAGTTTTTTTCCGAACTTTTGTGTACTTTAAATAGGTACGTTACTTATTTTTACAAAAACTGTTTGAATGACATTTCGAATTACATAGTACATTTAAATTGTATCCGTAAAGTATGGAACAAATTCATTTTTAGCTAATCAGACCATTTTAAGAAATAATCCTGAAACACATCGATTTTTATTTTAATTTACCTTATTTTAAAATAATAATCTAATATACAGCGTGAATTATTTTCGAGTAATGACATCACCGTCATTTTTTTTAAATTGAACTATTTTGTCTCCATTTCCGGATTACTCTAGCTGAGCTGATTCCAAAAATGTATCACATGTTGATTCCAATAGGTACAGGGTCGACAAATATACAATAGTTTTGTATGTGCTCAGTGCTCATAAAGAAATGCTAGACCACAAGTACCAAACATGTTCGGAAACAACCTATTTTTATTATACTAAAAATGTAAAAAACTACAGGGTCTTACATTTGAACCAATTGCCGTTAAACAAACGCGTTCCGGCTGTTAAACAATTACCAGAACGCGTTGCGAGCGTTTAAAAACAACCAAAACGCGTTCTGTGCATTCGAAGACAGCCAGAACGCGATGTGGACGTTTTTTCCGGCCACTGAGCGTTTTCGGTCTTCGGGCCTAACATATACACTGACAATAAAAAGTAGCAGGAAATTCTCATTTAAATAACCTGCGTTGAGTATTTTTAAGTATTTGAAGATTCTGTACATTTGTGCACCCTAGGAATAAAACTTCTGAGATTCTAGGAGAAATGTTTTTTTGCCGAAGTAAGTTTTAACTAACCTCATGCGAAGGTAGACGCTTTCGCAAATTCTTTTCAGAAAGTTTATTCTATTTCAGATGAGCCATTCACTCATCATAATTAATCAACAAATAATTTGTCAAACGTGTTTTTCTTAAATATTGATTAGGCGGAAATTTCTCCTACTATAGGCAAGCTGAAGATTAAAATTACCCATGGAGTTGATGGCATACCCGCATTTCTCATTAGAAATTGGGTAGAATCCCTTTTGGAACATTGAAAGTTCATTTTTAATTTATCTGCCCAATCTTCAATCTATCCCGATTTGTAGAAGAAAGCAAAGGTATTGTCACATTTTCAAATCTAGTGAGAGATCTCATATAGAGAACTACAGGCCTATTTGTGTTTCGAATAAGTTTTCAAAAGTTTTCAAAATTATACTCCTCCCTGAGATCCTTTATTTCGCCGTTCTAACATGGATTTGTCCGTAAAAAATCAACTGTGACTAATTCAGTCGTCACAAGAAGTTTATATTATAAAGCTTTCGACAAAATTCAGTATAATAACTTATTACATAAAATAATTTATGTTGCCTTTGCTCTCGATGCAATTGAATTATTGTAGCATATAATAATTATATTAACGCAGACTATATTCCATTTTCGAGAATTCCCAGGGTTCCAATCTTGGATCATTACTGTTCATTTTATTCATAAATGACCTTCTCGAAATTATATGTTGTCGAGGACTATATTTTACTGAAGACTTCAAAATTAGACGCCTTGGACAGGTCCAGGAAAAGTCCTATGGGGATATCGCCCTGGTCTAATGCATTCAGAACTGTCTGTGTAAGCTCGTACATTTCCGTTTCCGTATTTCAACCTGGTAAGAAGCCGTGTTGACTGGGGTTCAAAAGTTGGAATTTGCTGAGATAGTCCAACAGTCGACAGGCAAGTATCTTTTCGAAAATTTTGGAAAAGGATGTAAGTAGACTGATTGGCCTATAGTTATTGAAGTTCTCAGGATCATCTTTTTTATGTAAAGGCTTAATTACCGCTATCTTAAATTCCTCTGGAAATATTCCTGTTGTAAATGATTTATTTAAGATTACATATAATGGTTTTACAATATTATCTATACAACCCTTTATCACTGATATTGGTATTTGATCATGTCCAAATGATGATTTCTAACCACTGCAATAACTTCGGATTCTTCTATATTAAAAATAAAAAATGACTTATGGAATCCTTGTGTATTAATGTGATTGCTTGATATTCGAAAATCCTTAGTAAGGTCTTTTGCAATCCCTACAAAGTGAGCATTGAAATCATTAGCCATATCAGTGGGCTCACCAATCATGGAAATATTCAGTTGGTGTTTTTTTTTCCTGTTAAATTATTGACAATTTTCCAAACTGTTTTTGACTTATTGGAGGAATTTACTATTTTCTCGTTATAGAATTGGTGTTTGTGACAAATGATTGCTTCATCAGAAAGGCGTTTGATTTTTTTGTATAGATTCGAAAACTCTGGTTTTACACTAGAAACAGTATGAACTCTGTCAAGCAATGATTTTATTGACATTATTTCTGTATTTTCACGAAAGTTGAACTTGTCTTCATTTTGTGCAGGAAATTCTTCCAGTGGGAAGCTGGTCTCAAAATGGGATCTGAAAATTTTAGAAACTTCATTCCACATCTTGTTGGCATCCAAATTTGAAGTAGTCGTGATGTTATTCCACATTTCCCGAGACAGATATTTATTGAAAATCACCATTATCTTGATATTGACTTTTCTACATCTAACCTTTTCATGCTGCTGTAGTACCAATGAGACAGGCAGAGTAAACTTTTGTGAGAAGTGGTCAGACCAATGAGATTTCAATACTCGAGACTCACCTCCTTCAATATTGGTTATTATGTTATCTAGACAGGAAGCAGAGTGTTCAGTAACTCTAGTTGGCTCCGTTATAGTTGCAGTTGCACCATAGCTTTCCATCGAATTCATAAAATCTTCTTTTGGTTTGGAATCCGTCATCAGATCAACATTAAAGTCACCCGCCAGTATGAAATGTACGTTTTCAACAAGGCATTTACCTAAAATAGATTCAATACCATTAAGAAAAATTTCAACACTAGCTTGTGGTGGTGTGTTAGGTCTATATATACGAAATACAAGAAATTTAGAGTCGAAAGTGTTAACCTGGATACATGTGAACTCAATTATACGATCTACAATAAAGATTTCGAAATCTGGACGTACTTTACATGAAATATTATCCTAACAAAATAAGCACACCCTCCATGTTCGTTAGTGTTTCTACAATGATTAGAAATTACTTTGTAACCTTGGATTTTGTATAATTTCAGTTGTTGCTGACTTTTCCAATGCCCAGTTATTGCAATGATGTCAGGATCCTGCTCTTCCACAAGTTGTTGTAAAGCTGAGAATGATGTGCCTAAAGACTGTACATTTTGATGTATCAAAGTCTTTATACTTCTTATTAGAATTTGAAGAGGATCTGCACTGGTTGTATTTCATCTCGATGACCCCTGTATCTTCCGATTGAAAATATTCTTGAAATTAAATTCCCTTATAACTGCACCTCCTGGCCAGACATCTCCATTCGTTGAGCTACTGTGAATGTTTTCAGCTACACCAACACTGAAAGCTGAATTGAGACCTTTAGTGTTTAATTTCTTCACCTCCATAAATTTCGTATCAACTATTTGTGAGAGATAATCTTTCACTTCTTGTGCTATAACGGACTGTCCCTATATTCTCCCAACATAGAGCCATTTGTGTCTTATTGCCCCTTTTATCTTTGAATCATTTTCCGTTTTCTTCGTACCATGTGATAAAATTGTTGTTGTTCTCCTTTTACGTGGTGATTCATCATTAGAATAAGAATTTACCACTTAATTTCTCTTCTCACTCATCCTATCGAGAGCTTTTGCGTACGAAATATCTTGTTCCTTATTTGCAATTGTTGTTTGTTCGTTTGGGGTTAGGATGTGACGTTGATTGTTGTGAACTGACCGGTTGTCTGCTCCTATGATACTGCGGGAAGATTGACCTTGAAATCTCTCGTACTGTTTACTTTTGTTGACGATTGAAATTTCACTGTGATCGGGCATTTTTTCTCAAGAAGTGAAATTGTTTTTCGCAAAAGTGCATAATTTTTTCAAGAAAATAATTTTTACCTTTCATCTCTTCAATTAAAATTTGCAATAACTTGGTTTTAGTCCTGAGAAGTTTCAAGTCATTTATATCCTTGATACTCTCAATTTCTGAATAATCCTCCTCGATACTGTCGTTTATGAGATGACGGCAATTCTCAGGTCCCTTGAAAGCTTTCATTAAGCATGAAGGATGGAATTTCACCTTGCATTTGATACAATTAAAATATTCCACAACTTTTTTGTTACAGTATCCGCAAATAACACTTGATTTCGCATTAGTTTTCACATTTTTATCGGAGCTCTCCGATTCATCGACTTTACTTGCGTCCACCAGGAGTACGGCTTTTGCTGTATTTGCAATATTTTGTTCTTTGATGGAAATCGAGACCGTATATTCGACTCATTTCTGCCACTCTGCACCTCTGTGAATCCTTCAAGCTGTTCGAAATTATGACTGTATCTAAGATTATTCAAACGCTTTCCATTTATCAGAACGCCTTCGTTCACGTCCTTTAGTGCCCCCTTCATTATCTCGTCCGAATTGATGTTGAATAGTAAGGGAGACAACACACAGTCCTGTCTCACCCCTCGCTGAAGCTTAACATCCTCTGTGAAATCATTGCCGATGTTGATGTTAGCTGTTTGATTGTAGTAGAGGTTTTTATCATGGTCAACCCTGTTGAAGGCTCTGCATTACTCGATGAGGCAAATATATACAGGGCTATTAACGTCTCTACAACGCTGAATCAGAACCTGCACCGCAAATAGTGCCTCACGTGTTCCGAGGGCGTCTCGAAAACCAAATTGAGTTTCGGACATACGTGCTTCACACTTCTGGTAGATTCTTTTATGTATTATCTTTAGGAATGCTTTTAAAAGGTGACTCATAAGGTTCATAATCCTATATTCTTCACACCTTTTGGCGTTTGCTTTTTTTTGGAATTGTCACAAACGTTGACTTCAACCAACTTCTTGGAATATTTCTGCTATTGGTCATTCATCATCTCCAAGACACTTCATCTCCTTGGTTTTCTATCATCTTTAAAGGTGTCCTCGATATATTTCCTCCAAGTTTCTGCCAGTTTTTACTTTTCTACAGTAACACTTCCGGTGTCATCACTTAAACATACGGGTTTTCTGGATCCTGCTGCCCGCTTGATCTTCTTGTGTATGTTGAAGATGTCATATTCGTTCCCCAGCGCTTCTATTTCCCTACATTGTTCTTCAAACCATTTGGTCTTTGCTTCTCTAATAGCTTTTCTTATGTTATGGCAATGACTAAGTTTTTATATATTCACCTAAAATGATGCTGGACAATTCTTTCCAATGTGATTATGCTAAGTGGGAACGATGAAAATCATCGCAGGTGTGTAATCTGCATAATAAATGCAACTTTGCTCATAAAACTTCACCATGAGTCACATCCTCAATTATATTTTGTTACAAGTTCAACCTCCTTTCAATTCATTTATTGCGCACTAATTAACTTCCACAATGCGAGCTTCTTGGATCGTTGTCATAAAAAACACGTTGTTTATCCATCAAATATTCATTTGTGGTTTTTTTTTCTCCGCAGGACAACTTGTTCAACATATATAATTAGTATTGTTTGGATATACAGAAGAAATAAGAAAAATCTAGAGAACACTGACTCGGGAGCTTTTTCCCGCTTCTTCTAAAGCCTTTTTTCATACTCTGGAACAGTATTATACAAATAAAACGAAGATAAATAATGTTAAAATACATATTTTAGGGATTTCGATGAGTTTCACTGTCTGCAAGGGATATTAAGAGCTTGCACAAGAGCTAATTCGGTAGAAACACTATTTAAATGACGAGACCGGGTCCAAAGAGACCTGCGAGCTTACAGGAGTTATTAAACTGGAATTCGTCAAAGATATGTACGAGGACCAAGAACCACTTTTCCAATTCGGTTCCTGGCAAAACAGTTGACAATTAATGAAAAGTGAAAATTTTTTGATCACCTGCTGCTTTTTAATCGTTAATTTACTTCGTGAATGATCAAAATATCTATCGCAACATTGGAAAGAAGATCAACAGAGTGTGGATATGGCCCAAATAACTATTCTACGCGAATTCCATGATCAAAAACTTCATCGCCAACAGCAACAAGAACTTTCAAATCATGAACTCTGAAAAAGAACAAAGGTCTAATTCCAATAAGTATTCAATTAAATGAATGTTTTTTATTTCTTTCCTTTTAGTCGTCAATGATGCAGGCAGATTGTTATCGGATTTGTAGCATCTGTTTGAAGAATCCTAGAAAACCATTCCAAATCTGATATTTCACTCAACAGTATCATGATATACTGAATTTAAAATTCCTCTGCTGAGTTTCCTGTCAAATATCGCCTGCTTGTGAATGGAGGATCCAAGTTTTCCTTCAAAGCTCACACTTGTTCAGGTTAGTTTTCTATCTACAATGAATCCCAAAAATTTGACTACATCAGAAGTTTAAATTGCCCTCCATTAAACGCTATTTCCCTGTTGTAATTTTGTATTGTATTTCATAATCTCTGATGTTCAGACTTTAAGTTCTACATATTACTTCTGCACCGCTTAAAGGTTTGTATCTTCCGCATAGTGAACATTCAACCTCATACTAAAATCATAGATATAATAGGTTGCCAAATATCTCCCTTCCGCCTTTTTGTCTTTTGAATTTCGCGGCTATGTACAGAGCTCGTAACTGGCAATACTATACATAATTTGAAAGGTCTTTACATAACTTACAAAACGATACTATCACAGTATAGATACCAACCAGTAGTCGCACTCCGTGAATTTTCTTACACCAAGTCTGACTCGCTCATCTCGCAGGGATTCTAACCTCATGTTTTGGTCCTTGTTCATTGTTTTCATCAATAATTCTAAGATGTCTGGAATAATGTCATTATTATTATTTTAGACATCTTAAATAATTCCTTTGTATAATTAATTCGTTTAATATTTAGAAGAATATATTTTTTTTGAGATCTATTTAAAATTCAAAGAAGAAGTTGAAGAAAAATTACAACCTAACCTATAATTCAGTGAAATTTCTTTGAGTCAAAATTTTCCATGAACCAGCAAAGCTCATTTATTCAATCATTTATTTTCATTTCAGTAAGTATTCTGTTTCAATTTTGTGTTATTTTCAAATTAATTCCAAAATGATTAACAATTGTAGCGTATACAACTCCAAAAAAAATAGTTTCAATAATCCCAAACTTTTTTTTTCTCAATACCATTAGACACCGACATGTGAGTAAAACATATAGTATTGTAGAAAATGTTGTTTATTAAAAGCTCCTTTATTTGAGTAGTGCTTCATTCAATTAGTTGAGATTAGTTGAGATATCAGGAACCAATGGAATTTCAGGAGGTTTACGCCTACTGTCGTCATTTCTTTACGATTAGTTGAGATATCAGGAACCAATGGAATTTCAGGAGGTTTACGCCTACTGCATGCGTAAGCAGAAGAGTGAAATTTTTTTAGATGAATATTTGAGTGTGTATCTATATATTTTTCAATTTTATAAATAGAAATAACGATTATATAACATACATATATAACAATAATTCAATAGGTTTTTAATTTTTTTTCCATCATAATGAGGGAACCCTTACTAGAGAACACTCAGCATATTTAGCGCAAGGGATTATTTAAGGGGGGGTGTACTGGGGGTAATTAACCCCCCCGCAGGAAAGAGTTTTTCACGCTACATCTTCGAATGGAAACGACCTAAGAACCCCCCCCCCCTTTCCTCGCTTTTCACTCAAGATCAGTTCAGGTCCCTCGCTAAAACTTGCCACTAATTCTAGAATTCCATAATCAAATTCCTCTTTTCATGAATTGAATATAGTAAAAAAAAGTATCAGTTCAAACTAAATCATCAGATAATTCATTGAAAAAAATTGTTCGAAACAATTCAATATGAAAATAAGTTATTTCTCATGTACTCGAAGATTAATGTTTCAGTGAAATGTAAGTATTGAGGATTTTATATTAAACACATTCGATGCTTTCAACCACCAACTCCTTATTTTTCCATATAATACCTACTCTTCAACTCAATCTTCGTTTAGAAAAATTTTAATGAGTCATTTCACTTACAAACCTCAGGTAGCTATGATTTTTAACACTTTTGAAAATTTTCAGAGGCTGTTCCTGAGTAAACTATTGAGTAAATTTTATCGCTAATTACTGTTTCTTTCAAAGTGATATTAAAACCACAATAAAACAATATATCTTTTATTGAATACATTCTGTTAATGAGGAAATGTGATTACATTTACGGTTACATTATGAGCGGGGTCATAATTTTTATATGAATATAGACTAAACAATGATCCATACAATCTGAATATCACTGTGAAAACTTATTACCAGCTTAAATCAAAATATTTAAATTTTCAGATACGCAAATAACCTTTTCTAATCAATTTTTAAATTCGCAGTCGATAAGGTTAGATGCGCAGGGAGGAATGCGGGAGTTCCCTTTGGTGTAAGCAATTTCAGTTCAAAATCCACGGAGTGCGACTACTGCTTGGTCCCTATACTGTGATGCTATGCAAGATTAGTTTAGATATTGTGTTAAACACTTATAGACGTGTAAACATGGAGTTCACTAACGCCGAAATTCGCGCTATTTTAAAGTTTTCCTTCGGCAAATCCGCGAGAGTAACTTTCTGTGAGATTGATGGTGTTTTGGGAGATGGTACTCTATCAGTTCAAACCGCAAAGTAATGGTTTCGACGATTCAGAGCCGGTGAAAACGACACCATGGATAAGCCAGCTGGCGGAAGACCTGTGATGACAAATACCGATCAAATCATGAAATACATCGAGCTACACCGGCATGTGGCATCTCGTGACATCTCCCAAGAGATGGGAGTTAGTCACCAAACCATTTTAAACCATCTGCAGAAGGCTGGATACAAAAAAAGCTTGATGTTTGGGTGCCGTATGATTTGATTTTGTGGACCGAAATGTGGACGCCTGCGATATGCTGCTGAAACGGAACGAACTTGACCCATCCTTGAAGTCGATGGTGACTGGCGACGAGAAATGGATAACACACGACAATATCAAGCAACAACGGTCATGGTCGAAGGCAGTGAATCGTCCCAAACAGTGGCCAAGCCGGTATTGACGGCCAGGAAGGTTTGACTGAGTGGTTTGGTGGGATTGGAAGGGAATCATCCACTATGAGCTGCTCCCATGTGGCCAGACGCTTAATTCTACCATCTACTGCGAACAACTGGACCGCTTGAAGCAGGCGATCGACCAGAAGCGTCCAGAATTGGCCAACAAGGAAAGGAAAGGAAGGGAGATATTTGACAACCTATTATACGATGATCCACTGCATACCTGTTTGCTATATTCCATCATCAAAAAATTTACCGCCTTCGGCTATATGGAACAAAATACACAAAATACATCCAAGACATAAACTCTGAATGAAGTTCTGATTTTAATGAGTATTTAAATAATTTTTTTAACTTTCTTTCCTT
Organism: Micraspis discolor; assembly: GCA_030674115.1. Classification (NCBI taxonomy): domain Eukaryota; kingdom Metazoa; phylum Arthropoda; class Insecta; order Coleoptera; family Coccinellidae; genus Micraspis; species Micraspis discolor. The sequence continues at coordinate 11,307,150 of JARTUT010001740.1, forward strand.
TTAAGTAATCCAATGGTTTTTGTGTGTTTGATATTGCTCTGATATTTGATACAACAGCATCGTAATATACTGATTGCTGGCCTACTTTTCAAATACTGCCTGCACACGAATGGAGGATCCAAGTTTCCCATTTAGAGCTTCCATATGTGATTTTCAGGTTAGTTTTCTATCTACAATAACTCCCAGAATTTTTCCTACATTATATTGTTCAAATGTGCCTTCATTTAACGCTATTTCTCTGATGTAATTTTGTCTTGTATTCCATTATCTCTGATGATCAGATTTTGAGTCTGTCCATAACTTCTTCACCGCTTGGAAGTTTATAGATACTTTTTTACCAGATTGTATGTGGTTTTATACAAATAAATATCCTTTCCATAATTGAATTTACGCTAAGTGTAGTTGTTAGATCATGTTAGATCATGTTCAAGCTTCTTTCTTATGATTGCATATGTTTTACCTATTGAGTTCATTTTTAGTCCGTCTTGAATTGAGTCGACTGCGACGATTCCTTCTTGGATACAATAGTTATTTATAAGATTCGCTCTATGTGTTATCATTTAGCAATGAATAATACGACTAGATGTTCCTCAAGGAAAAATTACGATAATAATGACCAATTCACTATAGACAACAGTTACTATGCGACATAGTGGCATACTCACACATGTCTTATCTCAATGACCTTTTACTATCTTATAATCCACAAATTTATAAATCGAGTTCACAATTTGGTTGTTGTCTGGTTCACCAGTAAATATAATATTTACATAATTTGAATGGATTGTAAACATTTGTGCTATAATAGTAAAAATCGTTTTATATATCATTTCAATGATACTACGAAGAAAAGGTTATCTTCAGGAGAAAGATAGATCCTCTCAGTCTCTGTTCATTGTTACCAACTTCTTTCACAAATCGATTCATAAAAAAGACGGTTGCTGTATTTATATCAACCTGACATTCCAAATTCACATATTTTTTGGAGAATGGCAGCTTTAACTGTTGCCATCCCCATTCCAAAAATGAGGAAAGTTATCATTTCATCTGTTTATTCGTAATCTTAAAATTTTCGACTGGGTGACCCCATTTTGATCATTGTTTTTATTTGACAGCTTATTTTTCTCTATTTGTCCCGTTTCGTCAAAATCCGTCACTGACTTTCTTCGAAAATCAAAAATACTCCCATAATTAGAATGGATATATTTTTTGGAAAATTCAATTTGCTTCTCAGTCTTTTCTGATAATATGAATACTAAACTAACTCTCTCTGTATGTAACTCTTCAGCGTCAAATCTACAGTGGATACTGATTTAAATGAAAATTTAATTACTCTAGAATCTGAGTAAGGCTTCTCTTTATTACGAAGAAGGGCTTCAACATTTTGAGAGAGCGGTTAGGTAGAAAGGTTGTGTGGAAGTATAGCGATTATATTGATTTAGGCCAAAATGTTAATTATCTAGTTTTAAATAATCTGGCTATTTACTTGCTCTGTCCGATTCTCTTCCACATGGAACAGTGTTAATGGGAAGCATGTTTGATGATTTCTGTTAATGGATTTGCAAATAAGTGAGACTAAGTTGCAGCTACTCATTAAAAAAATAAAGTTTTTTCTACTGACAACTCAATGAGGGATTCCCTTGTGTTTAAAATAATCAAAGCTGTCATGTTTTGCGAAGACAGGAATACAACAGTAGGTTATTTTCATATTTTTCTTTATCTACAGGGTGTTTCAAAAAAGGTGACCCCCATTCTAGGATAGATAGAAAACTGAAAAATAATTGGGGTTTGCTCATTTTCGTAACGCCATCCATATTCAAGAAATATGGCCTTGAAGAAAAAAAAATTATACCTACACATCTACACATTTTTTAAAATTTTGCAGAAACTACTGGCAACATTGCAATGAAATTTTATACGAATGTGTTTTGGAAGCTGATACATCTAATGAATTCGTTTTTATGTCTGACTCTCATAGAGGGCGCTACTTACACGGTTCCTACCAAGTAGTATTGAACATAACTCTTTTAGTACTTATTAGATTTAATGAGCAAAATTTAAAGCGTACTTAAACATCATTCAATTTCACACAAAAAAGGTACACTTGGTAAAACTATGTTTGACAAAAATCCATTCTAACCGGTAGATCGTCTGGCAAGAGCTCTTGGAAATGTCTGTAATGATAAGGATGTAGCTGCTGCTCTTTAAGTATCCTCCAAGTACTTGAAGAAGACGTATTTGTCTTGCCACATCCCTTACGCTAACTATTGGATTTTGATCAACTAAATTTAAAATCATATTTTCTTTATTAATGGTTTTTGTTGTTCTTGACCTACCAGAATTTATTTTTTTAGGTCTCACACTCCCAGTTTCTCGACAACGTCGTTCAATTGCTCTAAATATATTTTTACTTGGAAAGTTTTTTCGTGGAAACTTTTCTGCATAACGCGTAACAGCTGCACTAGCGTTTCCTAAACACTCTCCTACAGGGCCAGATTACCAATTAGGCACAGTAGGCACGTGCTTAGGGCCTACGAAGGCCAAAGGTCTTAGGGCTTTGAAAAAAAATATATTGAAATAAAATACCCCAAAAACTTATAAACATTTTTATATTATTATATAGTGAAGGTCAAAATAATATATCTAAATACAAATACACAAAAAATACGAATACAAAACGTTTGGTTTACTAAGTAGATCCTAAAATAACTCCTTTTTTCGGGATTTTGACACAGCGAATTCGTGTATTATATCTTCAAATTTAATGCCGCGAGCGACATCACTTTCAATACACAGAAGGCCCAGTGACGAAGTTCTCTCTTGACCCATAGTTGAACGCATAAAATTTTTATAAGCTTCAACTTGGAGAATGATCTTTCTCCTTCTGCATTCGAACCCAATATCGAAAGGTATATGCGCAATGCAATATTAACATTTGGGAAACTTGACACAAGTTTATCCTTTATTTGTAATTTGATGAGATCCGTTATAGAGGTGGTTTTGGGATACAAATTTGAAAAAATCAAATACTCATCAACAAAGTTTTCTTCTAAGTCAGACGGATACATTTTTACCAGAGCTTGAGCCTTAACCTTGATAATGTCCTCGGTCAGTGTATTATCCGTAAGAAAACTAAATGTGTCATAAAGGCTGGTATACGCAGTGCGTCTCTTTGTCATTTCAGCGCAAAGCACATCCAGAACAATAAAAAAACATTAATCTTAAAGGAATCTTTGGCACTGTGAGAGGGAGTCTCATCTGGCCCTTCATCGAACTGTCGTTTTCTCTTACGAACTCTAGTTTCGGATTCTTTAAATTCTGAATCAGGTGCAAGGGCTTTTGCCTTAAGATAATAGCTATTATACATGTCCTCAGTTCTGCAGTGAGATAAATATTGAATTAAACTGTCGTAAAGTCGCACCATCGTGTTAAACTCGATGCCAGGTTCTTGAAGAAATTTATTTACAATATCGACGTGTTTTAGTAGATCTTCCCAAATAACTGTGAGTAATACCATCTCCAAATAATTAATTTGATGGATTAAGGTTTGTGCCTCAATCACTGTTGTAGGTTTCATACCTTCACTAGTTGAAATATTTGTAAGAATACCACGTATATCATCATAATGGGCACATAATGTTTTTACAGCCTCATAACGTGCTGACCATCTGGTCTCTGAAAGTCTTTTTACAGAAATTTTACTTCCCAAAGACCCTAGTTTAGACCATCTTTGAGGGGACGCTGCAAAGAAATTGTAGAGCGATTGCAAAATTTCAAAAAATTTTACAGCTTCTAAGCAGCTTTCTGCCGCCGCTGTGCCAACTAGATTAAGACTATGAGCTCCACATGGTACCCAAGTGGCTGCGCTGTTGATTTCCCTAAATCTAGTTTGTACTCCCGAATACACTCCGCTCATATTAGCCGCATTGTCATAAGACTGACATCTGCAAAATTTTGGGTGTTTTCCCTGATTTTCTAAAACTGAAATTAGAGTATCAAAAAGATACTTGGCATCATGTTTTTCTATTTTAACAAACATCCAAAATCTTTCATATATATCTCCAGTTTTTGAGACATATCTAATAACTATGGAGAGTTGATCCGTATGGCTAACGTCAGGTGTAGAATCCACAGTGATTCCATAACACTTGGCTTCTTTGATTTCTGTAACTATTTTTTCCAATACTTTTGACCCCAGTAAAATTATTAGTTCTTCATACGTTGTGGAGGATAAATATGATACTTTTCCACGGCCTGGATTACCGTATCTTTTCACATGTTCTTCTAGAAACGGATCAAATTTGGCTAAGGGATCGATACACCCAAGAAAATTGCCATTACTAGGATTACCATGTATTTCATTATCGCCTCTAAACGCTAGTCCCCGTATAACTTAAAATTTATATCCAATTTCTGCACAGGGTGATTACGAGAGAAGTAATCGATAAGATCTGCGCTTATGGTTGTCCACCGTGCTGGATCAGAACTAATAATACTTGAGGCTGATGTTGTTGGTAGTGATTCAGGCACCACCTGCTTGGAAGCGTCGTTAAAATTTCGTAAATCCCCGTCAGCCTCGTCTTCTGTGACATTCTCAGTTTTATTGGTTGAACATTCTTGCGAGTCCCAACAAGCCTCAGCTTCTTTAGGTCTAACCTCGATCGAGGAAATATCTACCGCATCTGCATTATCTTCTGTCTCCTTAGAAATGTTAACATATTTCAATAAAGAACCTTTAATTTTACTAAGCGACTCGCTCACTTTCTCTTTCTTTTTGCGTTTTTCATGTCCACTTTGGTGTTTTCTTTTATATCCATCAGACATTTTTCGCTAAAAAAAAAGTAGAAATAAGTAATAGTTGAAATAAGTAGAGTATAAAAACAACTTTCCTTTACTTACCTTACTTATAATAAATTTAACTTCCAGTTTTTAAACTGAAGATTGACTTGGGGTTGAGCGTGATTAAATACAAGCACAGGCATACGCGCTTTATCGTAGTGTTTACATATTAACTTATTACACAACTGAACTACTAAAACAAAAGACCTTAGCAGCAGGGAAAACCTCTCGATCGCGCGCAAGCGTTTGGTAGTGGGCATGGAAACGTGGCCAACTGTGTCAAACGCATATGCCCGTCCGAGAGCTTTTCCCGGCGGCTAATGTCTTGTCATGTTCATGTACTAAAACCCTGGGATTCTGCATGGAATTTGGTAGATATAAAAGTTGCATTGTTGCAGATAAACTCAATTCTGGAATTATGGCTATTGAAAATGGCTCTATGAAAAATAAAAACATTAAAATCCCAAAATAACATTATGTTATTATACCGCATCATCACATTTTCGGATTTATATCTACAACAAAATTATTACTCAATATTAGCGATCAATTTCAGTTAAAAAATATTTATTATTTCGGGGCCTACGCTGCTGGAGTGCCTAGGGCCTACGACACCCTTAATCCGGCCCTGCTCTCCTAAGGTTAATAATATGTCAGTGTATTCAAAATTTGAGTCCATTTTGATTAACAATATCTAATTTAACAAATAGAAATGTAATTAATGTTGACTCAACGTCAAAACTATTAAATGGAAGACAGTTTTCCACGGCAACTGAAATGTCAGAGAAAATGCTATTGCCGTGTAGAATTCATCGGTTATTACTTCATAATTTTCAAATCAAAATACCCCGAAAACGGTACACAGTATCGAGTTTTTTGTGTAAAATTGAATGATGTTTAAGCAGGCTTAAAATTTTGCTCAATAAATCTAATATTAAAAAAAAAGTTATGTTCAATATTACTTGGTACGAACCGTGTAACTAGCGCCCTCTACGATAGTTAGACATAAAAACGAATTCATTGGATGTATCAGTTTCCAAAACATATTCGTATAAAATTTTATTACAATGTTGCCAGTAGTTTCTGCAAAATTTAAAAAAATGTGTATAATTTTTTTTCTTCAACGTATCTTGAATACGGATGGCGTTACGAAAATTTTTTACTGAGCAAACCCCAATTATTTTTCAGTTCTCTACCTATCCTAGGGAGGAGGTTAACTTATTTTTGAAACACCCTGTATATTCATTTATAGGCCTCTTTCCTAGAGGTTTAAAAAAATACTGCAAAAACGCCTTTCTCATCGCAATAATTAGCATTCACATTTCAGTGCTATTGGCATGCAGCCTGTATAAAATTATATCCTTTAGACCTCATCAAGCTGGCAAACATAATTACGACGAATAATATTACCAGCGACATCTTGGGTTCTATCAACGTACTTTCTCCTAATCATATAGAAATCTATAATTATGAATTATGATTTAATAATGATTATAAGCGAAAGGCCAGTCATTGTTGGTTAAGTTTTGGTCCTTCTAGGGCAATTTCATCTTGTGCCATAAGCAATAACCGCTAAAAAGACCAAAATAATGACCGGTCTTTCACTTGGAATAGGCTAATGAAATGATGACCATCATCATTTCATAATGGGAAATAGCAATGTTTTTATTTTTGCGCCAAATCATGGAGGGTAGAGCCTTGTGGGGCAGTGGGGGCCAGGGAGGCTGAGGGCTGCAGCCCCTCAATATGAATTTTAATATCCATTATTTCGAACCTAAGGAATAAATATGAGTATATCACTGACTTTTATATTGAAATGTGGCTGTGAAACGTTTTTACTTCAAATCACTAGCTACACTATCGAAAGAGATAGGTTTTTTTCGATCAACAAGACTTTACCTCCACATAGTCTAATTCATTCGTTTCTTCCTCTGCACAGACAACGTCTATGTTTCTCCGGAAATCATCCCTGACTATGTGTTAATGCCTGTCAGCAATCAGTTCAAAGAGAATAAAGCACCATCTGTTAGCAATCAGCAATATACATTAAGATTCAATTTGAAAATTTCGCTACTACGCACTTTTTCAATCACAAAATGAATGAAATTTTCTCTAAATCTGGATATTCAATTTATAGACTTGATGCCACTTGATATATCTTAATTTATAATTTCGTAGCATTCAATAAAAAACAACTATAGTATCGTTCGTATGAATTTATTCAATACAAGTTTACAGAAATACATACATATTGCATATGAGGATATAAGATTAAGTATCTAAAAAATCGATACAAAACATCTATCAGGTGAATTTCAAATATCGCAATACTCACATACCAGCTCTGGTCTCTATTAATTTCAGTTATTTTTTTAAAGGGCTAATATAAAAATCAACAATAAATAAATGTGATACATAGCTGAATCTAGCGAATAAACTTTAAAAAGCAGAACATAGGTGATAACTATCACATCACAGTTTCAATTCATCAGTGTCTAAAGTTAAAATATTCAATATTCGATTTATTCATTTAATAGAAAATAAATGAAAAAAAGTTTTTCTATTCAACTTTCTGTCAGTTGCGTTTATCTTCCAACAAATTCTCTATTTTTTCAACCAATTGAACAAATTTATTGACAAAATTTTAACATTCATAACATCGAATACAATCTTTAAACAAGGATGTTAATTTTTAATTTAATATATACATATTCTCCCTTTTCTCTTTGAAATTGAGCCGGGATTCAACAAATAACAATCAAATATAAATATTTCATTATAGGACATTATCTAAATGAGTTTACATTGAATAAAGGAAAAAGGAGAGATTTTTATTTTTTTATATCCATAATCTCCAACGTATTACACTAGTGATCAATATTTAGATACATAGTCATAAGATTCAATATTATGGAGGCAGTGATCTCTTAAAAGTTAACATCAAGAGATATCGCATGTCACATCTAATCAAAGAAAAAATGGCATACTCATATCTACTGTAGAAAGACATCGGTTAGGCCATTATGAATCAGTCAAATTCAACCGTAATTAACTTAAACATAATGCAATAAATAAGAAAATTTCCGTCATTGATTTATGTACAAAGAGATATGTTATACTTTACTTAATGGACATCTCAGTTAATACTAGTCTTACAAGCTGATTGAAAAAAACATAGAAAAATATGAGAAAAATTGAATCGGTGTTCATTCTGTAATGTTAACTTGTTAGTGATGATAGCTCTTTTTTCTGATTTCAAACGAAAGCAGTTGATATCGAGAATGAGAAAATCTGAACTTTTAATTAAGGTGGAGTGTATAGAGTTTTGGTTTGGAATCTGTATCTGGCAGCTGCCCCCTTCTCTGTAGGTTACGCACCTATCCTCCTAAACGCCCCTGATCTCAGATATATGTGAAATAACATATATATAGGCATACTTCATCATTTTTCAGGAAACAGTTGTTTTCAGTACAAATTTAAGGCGTCTGTAAAATATTACACCATACATCGATTTTTTTTTTTAATATAATGGTACTGAATAAGAAAAGGACCGATATTAATTTCAGCTATGTATTAATAGTATTCAAAATAAAGCTATATATTTCTGAACACAAAAGATATATTTTTAATAAATTTCTGAATTTGAATATGAAGGTTTATAGCTGGTTCGATAGACCAAATGTTGTTAAAGGAAATAATTTTTACAATTTGAAGATAAAGTCGGAAGTATAAGAATGATAGTACTAAGAATCTTTAAATTGAATTAATTTTTTATGCATTGTTTCTCTGATGTGGAGAAATAGCTGAATAATCGAATGGTATTTTACGCAGCTGCCACCGATTTATATGAAGATATTTTTCGAAAACTGACATAGAAAACCTTCGATATCAGAAAAAAGCAGCCTTGTTTATGAGGAAAACAAGATAAATTGAAAAAGTACTATTTTTTCTCTTTTAGAAGAAATTGTAAGACCTGTATACTGAAATGATGATTGAGTAAAATTAAACGACCAACTTATAAATCCTTAAAAAAACTGAAATTATAATAATCCGAATACTATAAAAACATACTTTTGTTTACATTCAATGAAAGTGATGAGAAAACTAGTTAATTGGCTTTGTGAATGTAATATTATAGGTAAAATTTGAACGAATGAACGTTCATCAAACCTAAAAACATATGTACAGAGTAAATGTTTCAAGAAATATTACTTCTGCATCCCAAGATTTTTTCGATACTAGTATGATTATTTTTGAACACATAAAATTTCTGGTTAATTTCTGCATATCTTAAGAAGATGGAATCTGAACATCTAGATTGTTATACATTGATATTACTTCAAGAAAATGTAATTCTATTATAGTTATAAATTTTATCAAAATTGCAACTCTGATTGTTTGGACAAAAGAACAGCTCATCGACAATTGAATATTCGAGAACATCTTCTTATCAATTAAATTGATACTTCTTCTACCTTCATACTTCGTAACACAGCCTTCATGTTAGGCAAAAATAAATGCCGAAATTTTGGAAAATTTTCCATTCTTTTATGGCACATTAGATATCAAACGTATATAAAAATTCGTCAAGTAAAATATTTAAATGAACAAAGATTACTTACTCATTTATTCAAATTATTCTCACAACAATTTTTTCAATTAATGCCTCTACAAGAAAATATCGCTGTGAGATCAATTTAACTAAGGAATCTATTCGTTCCTTTAAATAATCAATTTGAAATTTTTATAACATTTGTTCATTTGCATATACATAATCTCTTCCTGAATGAATCTTGTAGATTTTTAGAAAATAATTTAGTCAAACATAGCTGTCCAACAAGTGAGTATATTTAAAAAAACTTTATCACATCTATTGTTGTTACTATAATTCAAATCTTTGGTTGGATAGTCTGATGCTCGTCTAGCACTCTTCGAACTTAACAATTTGGGTTTCTCGCATCCTATCCGTCTAGGAATTGATCCTCTGTAAGGTAGTTCTTCAACAGGACGGTTCTTACTTTTTTCTTTTATATAGAAAAGTATCCTCCTCCACTCTTTTTCATCTAAAATCCCACTTTTAGTTGGACCCTTCTCACCATCTATTTTTCTGGATGTGAATTCTTTCTTTGACATCAAACCATATCTAGGAGCATAAACCAAATCTCGAAGCACAGCCTTGATGTTTGGTAGATGTGGTTGCAATGTTCTTCTATAGCATTCTGAGTGAGCCCATTTCATTATGGCACTATATACAACTGACTCTGAAGAAACCTGCAAGCTATCTCTTGTCGTAATTTGCAGGACGTCATTATAGGATAGTGTGCAGAAAAAGAGGTCTTTGAGTATGGTATCCGCGTATCTGTCTATTTCTAGGAGACAATTATGCTTTAGATTATTTATGAGATCTTCTACCCAGTCTATGTTGCCTCGATTCTCACTTTCAATAATAGGTGGCGCCGAAGGTTCAAAATTATCTTTACTTTGGGATGTGCATTCTGATAACCTTGAGATCACACTGATAAGTATCGATGGGTCCAGTTGTTTATCTATGATTTCTATACATTGCTTTACTAAGGGCATATTTTGCAGTCTAACAGCTGTCGATAAGAGGTCTAGGGCTAGTTTTGGTGATGAGATCTCCAAAGGGTCGGCTTGCATAGAACTGAAAAAAAAAATGAAGCTAAGAAATTTTATTGTATGTTTCACATATTATGAAGTGTTAACTAAATGATACCTTGTTCAGTAGCTCTCATTAATTTTAGGATTAGGAAACCTGAAATTTAATAGCTATCATCTTGGTTTGTGGCGGTGCTTCAGACGCCACATAGCATGATGTAACATCAATTGTCTAGCGGACAGGTGGTAAGGGTACGGATTCGAAGTGCTGGGTTCAAATCCCAGGGCTCGTACCTAAGTACGCGCTCAAGTAATGACATCTTTGAGAACAAACCTGGACAGAAATGACGTGAAAGATGTTGGAGACCCAGTCAGCAAGTAGAGATATATTGCGATTATATGAGTATGCGGTATGGTAACTATGGCTTTCTTGGCCCCTGGTTCCACAGACATTGTGTAGTCTTAGGAGTAACGTTAGTACCCCATGCAAAGAATAATGATCAGTACTACTGGGCTGGGTATAGATCTGGGGAGCACAGTCGTAGTGATATCAGAGCAACTATGACCCACTGGGTCTCTGTATCTGAACTGCAAAATCTTGGGTAAGGTTCAAGGGGTAACGTTAACCTGACAAAAACTACAGCATCATGCACTGTGTCAGAATACCAATCGCATTGGTCAGAGGAGCACCCACAATTCGGTGTTTCCCCCTACCCTGGGAGAAAAAAAAGAGAAACGCTAAATATACAAGTATCATCGAATTAAACGCTGTCATTGGCATTCTATACGAGATAGTATTGATAAGTACCTGTATTTGGCAACGGAGAGAACTGTAGGTAAAAATCTATGTACCATGTACAGCCAAAAATCGTACTAATTTATTTTACAATAGATAATTTTACTGACCTTGTAATATTTCTATAGGCGTGTTCGACCGTTGGTATTTTCCCAGCCCCATCTTCGTCATCTGAAACATCCTTCTTTATTGGACTCCAGCAGAGAGGTTCAGTTTCACCGTAGGGCTCGTTCGTTACGACAACCATAGTTATTTTCTGGAAAGAAAAACGATCACATGAATATTGATAAGAAAAATTCTATTTTCCAAAGAAGCTAGAGTTTTAAAATTTTCCGAATTGGTTCATTGTCCAAATACCACAGTCACGTCGTTATTGGGTCAAATTCTTCTAATAATTCAGAATTTATGAGCAATTGAAATTCTTGATAACTCCTACAATATCCCTCCGATCGATTTGATATTTGAAAATCGTCTGAATAACGTTCGTGTCCCGCCCGAGGGGGCATTTTTTCCAGAATTTCGAATGTCGATTTTCATCTGCATTAGCTGCATAAATATATCATAGCCATTAAATAATTTAACCAATTCTCACTGCAGAAATAAAGTAGTGAAAGAGCTTGTCAGAGTCATTTCTCCGTATTGGCATTAATTGGACAAATTCACAACATGTCATATTCAAAATCACTTCAATGGCATCTCAATTTGCAATAGTCTTAGGTGTTTTGGCTTGATCTAGACGGAGTCAATAAAAAAATAGTATCAGCAGAGTAATTTCTTCACTGGCTATAACCCAAGAATCATTGATTAACAATAAATAGTAAACTTTATGGAAGAAGACAACCGAAATGGTAATGATTTCATGAATCATATATCACTCGACCAAGTTTTTCCTCAAAGTCGAAACGGGTAGTCACCTCAACAATTTCGCTTTTGAAAAACAGTTATCAAGGACTCGTTGTTTCAAAAAGAAAATCTGTTACAATGTATCAGAAGAAAAATAGTGTGTTACCAATGGTATATTTTTAAAAATTCAAATTTGATTTTCTCATTGTTAGATCCAAATTTTGAATTGAATTATTATTAATATCGGAATCCATTAGGTTTTATTTTCTAAGGATGGACTTGGTTACATTCTCAAGAATTTCAAAATAGAAATTGAACTTTTAAAAGTAAAGATGTTCAAAATTTTATAGTAGTGGACAAATATTAATGTCAGATAAAAATTTCTTGAGCACTAAGATAATTGAATTTTCAATAGTTAAATTAAAAACATCTTCAGATGTCTAAGAAATTCACATTAGTTGACAAAATTTAGAGCCAGATAAAAATTTCCCTATGAAATAAGACTTCGAATTCAATGAAGAAAGGGTGGAGGGAAATATCGTTTTTCAACACCGCTAACCTAAGTCAGAAAAGTAATTCCTTCCAAAATAATAAAAAAATTTGTTCTCAAATTATTTTAATAGGTTTACTCAAAGCTATCTTCTGGCTTGTTATCGAAAGCACGAAAATAACTGAAGTCACTGCATTCAATATTTTTTTATGCCTCATAATTTATAATTATAATAAATATAAGTCTCAGGTGTAATACTCTTATTCATGAGTATTTCATAATTTTCTGAGCTTATTATTCATAAATTCTTGTTCAAAATCAAATATTTCCTGAGCTACTGAGCCATATTGATCAAAAACCCTTGACCGTGCCTCCAAGCAATGTAAACGTTTTCACGCTATAATTACTATCTTAAGTGACATAAATAAATATGTTTCATGAAGTTAGTCACTACATTTGTGGAACCTAAATATTTTGGCAATTCTCGACTTCGAAGAAACATAAATAGTACGAGAGCCCACGACCAAAATTTTTGTCTCATAGCAATACGGCCAAAACCGCATCAAATCGATAGATACGATTATCTTGAACTCGAAAATACCAATATCAGACATTTTCCGCGTAGCGTTTGATCTGACCGAATTTTCAAAATTGTCAAAGAATTTTGCCGAACTGCATCATAGCAATATGTCTGATTTGCAGACTGTAGTTGAATGGTAGTTTTGAGATACCGGAAACATATTTTTCAGACGTTAGTGGTGTAGCGCAAACCCGTAAAATCACTAACAAAAATAAAAAATGAGACAAAAAAAATGTCTCATAGCAATACGTCTGAAAATCTTTTTTATTAGTAAATTTTGGTTATTTGATGCGAACAAAACAATTTTCAGACGGAAATGTGAACGCATTAAATTTTGAGACCGTTTTGAAAATGTTAACAAATTTGACCGATCGGTATCATAGCAATATGTCTGAAAATTGTTGGACATGATAAAATAAGTTGTCCACATGTGCAAAAAATGTATATCAGACAAATTAAGTGTAGTACCTTCTCTATCAGACAACTTTTCGATACCCAGATATCATTTAAAAATCGTATTGAGGCATCTTGAATTTTCTGTTACAAATCAATGAATACGTTGCGACCTGAATTTATTAGATGATAATTAACAAAGAATTTACGAAACCGTAACATTGAAGTTGAAGGACTGAAATAAATCGCACAAAAGGAAACTAGGATGAAGTTGAAAAAAACGGTTTATTTAAAGTTACAAAATATTATCGTATTCAATCGCTGTCGGATTCGGAATCGTCGTCTTCAAAATCACTCTCGACGTCGCTCAGGAGATCTTCAACGTCCTCTTCTGTAAAATAAACATCTTTAGTGAAAATCACGAACTTATTTATGAAATTAACAGCAAAATCCATGTAAACTGTACCTGTTGTGGATGATGATTTGTCGTCAAAAATCATGATACTAGGACTAAGAGATAAGCTCACTTGGGGTACGAGTTTAGAACAAATTCGCGCATGACGTCATCAAGAGACCCTTTGGTTCGTTAGAGGAGACAGAGATGTCTCCAGCATAGATTTACATTGCATAGTTTAATTTTAATGTCCAGAAGAACGAGTTTTGTAAACTTCGCGCATGACGTCAGCAAGAGATAAGAAGCCTATTGGCTTATTCGAAATCGTCGTTTTCTAGGTTTCGCCGAATAATGTGAATATAATTTATCTTTCACAATACACATACACATACAAATAAAAGCAGACGTCAAACGCAAAGTTATTTATATTTAAGGTTAAACGTCACAGAACACTAATATCAACGTCATAGACCACCTCCGGTTATATACAGCATGTGGAGACATCTCTGATCAGTTCTAACAACCAACCAGGGTCTCTTGATGACGTCACTACCGATATGCGCGTGAGCTTATCTCTTAGTCCTAGTATCATGGTCAAAAATAACGTCGCTCAACTCAGGTAGTTGGTTGCCAGAGAACCACGAAAACTGAAATCGTCCCTCGTCTTCATACCATCCGCAGTCTGCAGGGTTCAGCATAGACTACCTATAGATAGGCAACTCTGGCATGAATTTCGGTCCCGGCTTAGAGAGCTCAACTTATAGCGCCATCTTACGTTATCTTAGAGTTGATTACAGATTCCATTCGCATAACGTTCCGTCTCGTGGCGCCCTCTAGTGCATTTTATAAGAGTTATCATAGGATTCCACGCAAGCGCAGGTTGAATCCCATATTTTTATTGGATTTGAAAACAAATACATTTGAAATGACCATAATTCTTTTAATCTGCTGTATATTGTTACAATTTCAATAAAAAATATCATTTGATCAGAAAATTGTGATAATTTGCAGCAGATTAAAAAATTATGGTCATTTCAAATATATCCGTCTTTCAAATCAAAGAACATACTAATCTTTAGAGGATGAAAGGAAATAAACAAAAAGAAACTTTAGAAATATATATATAATGCAGTAAATTATCAATTTACAAAAATTTCAATATCGAGGAAAGAATAAACGAACCAAAAATAATTATGCAACAATTACTCATCAAGTTATGAAAATACATTGAAAGAATAAATTAGAATATTAGTGACAGATACATCAATTTAAGCATGAAATGCATTAGATTTATACTTTTATGACAGAAACAATTTCTAAAAGTCTATTTTCTTTTAGATACTTTTTCGGATGACATCTTCATTATTGGATCATAAGATCTTATTGTTTTTTTCCCGATAAAATTTTATAAATAGTTCTGTCATAAAAGTACAGAAATAATATCATGGCAAAATCAATAAACTTATTAACTGAAATTCCTTGAATTTGGCGTTTCAACGGTAAATCTCACATATCCGTTGAAGTATTCTAGGAATCTTCTGATAGACGATTTTTATGAAACCTACTATAAGTGGAATACCCAAAACTATAATCAATGACCATGAGCAGTTCACTTATATATAAATACCTTGTTGCCTCAAAGTTTCTTCAGGAGTTCTGGAGGGTAGACAAAATATGCTTACATAACCTGAAAGATTATTGAAATTACAAAAATGATAATCATAGGGAGTAGAATGAATTACCTGGCAAATTAAGTGTTGGTAGAGCAAATCTTTTCAGCTTTCCATGAGGGTCTATACAATCCATATGAAAATGCTTTATGCAAATAACACTTTTGGATGAATGAAAACATGGATTTCTGATTCTTGCCAACCAAACATTTCTAACACCCTCAACTTGTGTAATGAAAAACCTAGAAAGAAAACAGTGTTAGAAACTGTCCCAAATTTTTACTAATCAGAAATTACTACAGGAATATGAAACTGCTACAGAAAATATTAATTCACAGTACATTTTTAGTGAGTTATGAATTAATCCAAAACTACTACTTATATGAATGCAACACATACCTTTTTGACATTACTATCACTGTAGCAATTGGGAACACAGTAAGAATAAACCATTTAAATTAAATTAAATTAAATAAGTTGAAAATGAATAAACCATTTCAGTCAACCAGTTCATGCCCATCATAAAATAGTTTCTTACTCTTCATAAAGTCCACCAAGAGTGAGGTCTGATAAAATCCGTTTTTACCGATCACTACTGAGAAGTACTAATTTACCGATCCGAGCTTCTAAGATAACAACAGATGTCTCTACCGCTCGTCGAAGAAAAACGTGACCAGCTTTGTAGTAGGCGAGTTCCCACCCCTGTTCAGTTCGGTTGGGGTTTTGGTATGAGCGTTGCTCCAGACTTGTGCAATATATTTTGTTCGTAATAAATGTTTCTCCAATTCCGTTTTGCATGGTGGTAGATTGCAGGCGTCGTAATTGGATAACTGAAGATTCAGAGTTGTCGAAGCCTCGGCGTTTTTAATTTTATATGTCTTCGAAAAATGTTGAGTCGAGCTAAATCGACGTTATTACAACTAAGTGAGCGTCATTCCAACGTTTGGAGCAGCTGGCGAGTGAGCTGTATAATACTAAGAAAGAGACAGGAGCGTATATAACAGAGGCCTATAACAGAGGCGTCGGTCAGGCGACTCGAAACGTTATTTTCGTTTTTGGGAGTATATGCTACACTGAAAGTGTCTGAAAACAGGTTTTTGGTAATCCTGGCAGCAATACAAAAAGTTGAAAAAAAATTATCCGTATTGCTATGATACAGGTCGGCTAAATTTTTGACATTTTCAAAATGCGCTCAGGCTATATGCTACGCGCAAAATGTCTGAAAACAAACTTTTTCGTAATACAATTATAAAATCTATGTACATTTTCACTATCAGACGTATTGCTATAATACCGACTGTTTTTTTATTGACACAGCAGAAATGGCCTCCCACGCAGTTGCTACACTTTCGACCGTTACTACACGCCTAGTCGGGTTCAGAATCATACAATCTAACGATTTTATAGGGTTTTTGCCGTATTGCTATGAGACATGGTTTTGGTCGTGGGCTCTCGTACTAAAACTAAAAGAGCATCAAATACATTTAATGGATATTTTTCTCCCTCTAAAAACCAATTTTTATATATTTACAACCTGCAAATGAAATTGTGTGAGGGTATGGTCAAATATTTGTTTTCTTATTTTTCAATCTTTCATCAATATTGTTTCACTAAAGGTCAATTCATTAAACACGAGCTCCATCATCAACAATATCTCATCATCAACTAAAGGTTTATAGTTTATTAATAGTATATTATATACCGCGGGACTGAAGTAGTACATTTAATCCTGAAGGTAAAGTTTATGACCCGACCGCAGGAGGGCCATAATTACCTGAAGGATTAAATGTACTTCAATCAAGGTATATACGATACTTTCGTACTTCGGTATGATTTTATTAATTATTTCAATAATTTCAATCAGTTTTTCTCTCTTCAACTCATTTAATAAACTGTCTTTAAAATAAATTACCATAGTAACATTGCGTTGTGACAATTATAATTTAGAAACATTATCATTACTAGTGTCATTGTAAAGAAACATTGTTATTGATAATTATTGGTATCATGAGTGAAGAAGGTGTATCTGATATTGAAAAGAGCAGCCGAAGTAGGTGAAGAATTGTTACCACCGAAATCTAGAAAACTATACGAGCAGCAGTACGATGCTTTTAAAAAGTGGTGCCGCTTAAAAAATGTGAGACAACCTACTGAAAATGCGCTGTTGTCTACTTCAATGATAAATCAAAAGCGGTTTGTGCCTCAACTCTCTGGGCACATTACTCAATGCTGAAATCGGTTATTAACATTAGAGAAGATATTGATATAAGTAAATTTCCAAAATTATTAGCTTTTTTTGAAGAGAAGAAATGAGGATTTAAGCCAAAGAAGTCAAGAAAACTCACGTCTGAGCAGGTAGATCAGTTCTTACGGGAGGCTCCGGATGATAAATATTTAATGCTTAAAGTAAATTTGGAAATGTGTTTATATTCAGAAACTTTAAGAAATCAATTTTTGTGTAGGTTGCACTTACTTTGGGCGTTGCGGGAGCTTGTCGTGGGAAAAGAGTTGGTTGATTAAGAAATCGACGATGTGAGAGATTTGCGCGATTCCTTCCTAATTGCGATTAGAAACACCAAAAATAAAATTGACCGAAATTTTGTGATCAAAAATTCAGAAAACAGTGCCATCAGTTTTGTGGCGATATTTCGAAAATATGTGGCATTGCGAAAGACAGGGACAACTCATTCAAAATTTTTTGTTCAATACATCAACAAAGAATGTACTACGCGAGTAGTAGGAAAAAACATGTTTGGTACATTTCCACGGCAAATAGTAACTTTCTTGAAATTAGAAAATGCGACGTCTTATACGGGACATTGTTTTAGACGCACATCTGCGTCTTTGTTAGCTGATTCGGGAGCAACAATAGACGTGCTGATGAGACATGGAGGATGGAAATCCTCCAACGTGGCCGAGGGATATATTGAATCGTCTATTGAAAATAAACAAAAAATTTCAGATAAAATATGTGGTCAAGTCGCCGATTCGTCCACTATAGTTATGCCACAGTCCTCATTCTCGCTTCCTGTTTCCGCAGGATCTTCGAAACAAACACCAGTTCAATATGATAAGGACCTATCTGTTACTCGTCAGTTACCTGCTGCATTAACCCAGGAAAGACTGGTCAATATGACTAACTGTCACAATATTAATTTGAATATTAACGTTAATTACCATTCTAATTAATTGTATTTTTCAATAAAATATACCTTAAATTCGTTTGTTTGTGATTTAATCATTCCGGGAGTTTCGTCAATATTTAATCCCGGAGGAATTAAATATGACACTTTAGTACCTGTCACAAGGGAGCGAAGTGGTCACTTTAGGCCCGGAAGTACGAAAATTACTTGTATCCACTTTGCCTAGGAAAATCAATAGTGGTTATGTATTTCTAAAATAATAATCCACTGCTCTATTGAGAACCATATTGACTAATGAGGGGTGAATCCTGATGCAGATAGATAAATCCATATCTTCAGATATCATTGATTATCCTTCGTAGATAACTTGGTGTTTCCTCATGATAACCAATGAAAATACGCCCGTACATTTGTTAAAAAATCTGTTGCATCTATTTTCAATGGCGTTTGCATATTTTTAATATCCACATTGATAAGATTATACCAGACAGAAAAATAATTTAAAAAACTGAGAAATTATGACTCATCATCAAGTAGGCAGGTATTATAATAATTCTCTGTATGCGTCGAGAAGATAATCTATTAGCAGACGATAACGAGTTCACCTCAATTTCAAGTATGTTTTCAAACAAATCTATTATGAGGTTACTCAATTGACTTTTTTTTGTTCAATTTTTGCGAGATGATTCTAGGAAGCTGTGGACCAATTTTATCGTCATGAGGAGAATTTTTCAGATTGGATCATTTACCAGCAAAATATTTTCACCTTGAATAGTTGTGAATTTGAAGAGAACTAGCTTGAGAAATCAAATTCGAATTGTTGCTGAAATTTATTCATGCCATATTTCCACCGATTAATTACTCATTATATACATGGTGTTAAATTCGAATTGTTGTATATTTGGAAATAAATTTTCAGTTACGAAAAAACTGAGAAAAATGTTGGTATACGTAGTGAGTATTATGTTATATCAATTGAATAATTGTAATTATTATTTTCAAAATCTTCGGCATGACGTGCTTTAGAAGAATCTTGTCCAGGGTGTTTCAAATATTCTGTCTAAAGGAATTTGCAGATTACTTATTTGGTGGTCTTGTCCATCAGAATAATTTTTGGGCATAAATGATGTCAATCGTTCTTTGGGCTTACTGATAAGGTATTCGTGGTCAAAATAGAAACTGTCTGTCCCTGAACATGATTATGCTCAAACGGAATGAGTTAGAAAGCTGAAATTTTAGTGTGAGTTTAAGAAAAGAATTTTTTGGCTATTTCAATTGTATCGGTCTCTTTTTGATGGTAAGTCATATGATAAATTAAAAATAATGATTGTAACTTCCACAGGTTTATTGAGTCTTACGACAATTGTTTCGACAATACAGATTTAAGTAATAAATTTTTGTGATTGAATATTAAAACATATATGATGAGAGTCATTCAGAAAGATATTTAACAACAATTATCGGTTAACACCTGTTTGTTAGTTCAGAAGAATTCTTTGTGTATTGAATCTGTTTGTCTCTAGGTATTCTAGATAGGTTAATTTGGTACTTTTACTTTGTAAGTTTTTATATTTCAGATATTATTGATCAGTTTTTATTAAGATATCATTACTAATATTTAACGTAGATTATCATTCTATTCAGTTTTAAATTCATCAATTCCAATTCATTTTAATCGTACATACAATCTTGTTAAAATCACTTGAAGAACAAACCCGTGAAACCTTTTTATCTCACATCATTGTAATTGTATTCAATTTTGCGGAAGGGATGACAATCATAACATGGTCGTAAAGGAGGTTTCAATTAATAAAATTTTGTAAATGTATAATCCAATGCCTCATTTCATCCTTCCTTCAATATTTAAGTTATGTTTCACTAGGGATTTAGCGAGGTATTGAGACCAATCACAGTTGATTAAATCACTTCATACCCTATGGTTGTTCCTGGCAGCAATCTCACTATTCAGCACTCACACTTCTATAGAAATCAAGAGTTGTTGTTATTACTTTTCAAAAAGAGTAAATTAATATTCAATCAACTGCTCAGCTGTAAACCATGTTGACTAATGAGAGGTGAATCCTGATGCTGACAGATAAATCCATATCTTCAAATATTATCGTCATTTATCCTCTGTAGATAACTAGGTGTTTCCTCCTGATACTTAATGAAATAATACGTATCATTTTTTAGAAATCTGATACACCTATTTTCAGTGGCGTTTGCATAAATTCACATTGAAACGGATAAGATTATCCCAGACAGAGAAAATAATTTGAAAAATTGTGAAATAATGACAAATCATCAAGTATGTATGTAGGTGATATTATGATTCGGTGTAGAAATTTAGCAAATATAGATAATCTATTGGCAGACGATAACAAGTTCACTTTAATTCCTGGTATGTTTCTAAAAACACCTATTATGAGATTATACAATTGATTTTTTTTTGTGTAAATATTGCCTGAGAATTCTAGGAAGTTGAATGATAATTTTCCTATTATTGGGGTAAATTGTTTCACCCAAGAACACAATGAATACGAAGTGAACGGTACTTAAAAATGTTTTAAGATATGTGAAAGATTGTGGACTGGAAATGAAGGGTAGTTTGGCATTCCATGCATTCCTGAACTACCATTTTTTTTTTAACTACTCAATATTCTCCCAGAAGCTTAGCTATATTTCAGTCAAATGTCAATAGTTTTCTGGGAGCTAACGTTTTCATTGAAGCGACTCCTCTAGATGAAGTAAAATATGGACAATTCCTACGTCCCAAATAGTCGGCCATTTTATACAGTTAGACTTATGGTTGATATACACTATTACACCGTTAAAGGGGGTGGCTAACGTTCTTTCCGATATGAAAAATATTTTGCAAAGAGTGTTTAAGATCAGCTTACCAAATATTTATTTGAGAACAATATTCTTGTGGATAATCAAGTTTGTCCTCGTAGAAATCAATTCTCCGAAAGCCCTTGCTGAATAGCTGATAAACCTTGATAAGAGTAAGATAAGTTCTGAAAATCAAATGGATTATCGGAATAAGCTTTAAACTGGTTTGAATCTTATCTGAGGGGAAGAAAACATAAGGGCAAATTCAATGGATTTAAGTAGAATACTGCAGAACTTTAATATGTTCTCTAGGAACCACTTTCTTGATAAATATGAGTGATATTATGAAGAGTGTAGAGCGTGGTAAGCAATCAGCATTCGAAGATGATACAAATTATTCATTGTCTTCATTGACTTGAAAATATTGTGTACCTAGATAAAAAAAAATCATGACATGTTAGATATTTCGAAGATCAATGTTGAAAATATGAAATATGTTGCTCAACTTCTCCTAGAGTTATAGCATAATCAATTGGTTGATCAAGTCAATAAATCAAGTCAATGTCTGAAATGCCGTACATTGGAAATTCTATTGGGCAGTCTGTCAAATCACTCGTCACATTCTGTAAACCATTCGATCAAAGATCTTTATGATACCTTCTATAAATATGTTATGAGACTATTAATTATTTTTTTTAATTACAAAGAGAACAATAAAAATGTGAAAGCTTTGATAGCATTATGCAGAAGTCTGACAAAATATTTTCAAAGAACTGAGTATAAGTTTTCATATTTACAAAATAGGTTAATTGTGTGAATATCTCAATCAAGTTGGCTATGGTCTTAAATCCGTCGAATAGTTGAGAAGTAATGAGCAACTGACTTTTGATATCCTCCAACAATATCCATCCGATCGATTCAATAATTGAAAATCAGTTGAATATCGTTGAGATACAGGAGTCTGCCGAGTTCAGTAAAAATCCTCAGGCTAGAAAGTTTTTTTCTGTTCGAAATATTTGTTTTGGAAATTTTCGGTTACTCTTAACATATTAGTTGGATCTCGACAAAAAAATGTGCATTTATGAAGTTTATTGATATATGTTGAATGATTGTTTGGGCTATTACCATCATCTATTGTGGATGTAATGATTTCTTACATCAGAGAAACTAAACGCCCTCTGAATGTACGAATAAAAGAACATCAGAAGCTTCTACGAGTACTAGACAGCGACAAATCCAGGTTGGTCCAACATGCTGTAGATGAGAATCATCGTATAAAATGGGATGAAGCATCAATAATATCCAAAGAAGAAAAACTTGCAAGAGGAAAAATCAAAGAAGCAGCATTTATGAAAATAACACCTGATTCCATAAGTGCTCCATCTTCTGCCAGAAGTTTGGACGCCGATAGTTCGATCCAACTTAAAAAGATCATCATATCACAGATGAGTATATAACATTGTTCATTTTTCTTTCATGACTTCTGTCAATTGACTTTTTGAAAATTGATAATTTTCAAAAGGTTTCTTACTTTTCTCCTTGATAAAGACAGAAGATGTCTATCGAAACGTCGGAAATCATTACATCCACAATAGATGATGGTAATAGCCCAAACAATCATTCAACACGAGCTCCATCATCAACAATATCTCGTCATCAATTATTGATATATTGCATATTTTGACATTTCATGTTCGTAGAGTAAACACACGAGATGATAAAACAGGGTGAGTCTGTGACCACTGCGTAAATTTTAACCATGGGTTCTTGAGATCAAAAGAAACACTTTTTTCCCATACCGTTTTTCCATATGCAGCTGCGTTAAAAAATAATAAGCATTTTGAGTTTTCACATTTTTAATGAAAATTACCTTCCACAGCATCCATTATTGAATCTGAATTGTTTAAAAACATTATTTTCCCTCTAAGAAATGATTCACTCACTCATGTTTCATCAGATGATTATATCGATTCAATTCCTTTCAACTCCAAATATCTCAAAAGTGGTACAAAGAAAAAAAAAGATGAAGAATGATTTTATCTGCAGAAAAGACTAATGGTTCTAGGAACTACAAGACATGGACCTTTAGTTCAACTGTTATTTGTGTTTCATGGAATTTAACCAATCTGTACAGTAGTATTGAGATTTCCTCCTGATACTTAATGAAAATGGAAGAAAATACACCTATTTTGATTGCATAAAATATGAAACGATAAGATTATCAGACAAAAAATTTTAAAATTGTGAAATAATGACAAATCATCAAGTATGTATGTAGGTGATATTATGATTCGGTGTAGAAATTTAGCAAATATAGATAATCTATTGGCAGACGATAACAAGTTCACTTTAATTCCTGGTATGTTTCTAAAAACACCTATTATGAGATTATACAATTGATTTTTTTTGTGTAAATATTGCCTGAGAATTCTAGGAAGTTGAATGATAATTTTCCTATTATTGGGGGTAAATTGTTTCACCCAAGAACACGATGAATACGAAGTGAAGGGTACCTAAAAATGTTTTAAGATATGTGAAGGATTGTGGACTGTATATGAAGGGTAGTTTGGCATTCCATGCATTCCTGAACTGCTACCATTTTTTAAACTACTCAATATTCTCCCAGAAGCTTAGCTATATTTCAGTCAAATGTCAATAGTTTTCTGGAAGCTAACATTTTCATTGAAGTGACTCGCTCTAGATGAAGTAGAATATGGACAATACCTACATCCCAAATAGTCGGCCATTTTATACAGTTAGACTTGTGGTAGATATACACTATTACATCGTTGAAGGGGTGGCTAACGTTCTTTTCCGATATGAAAAATATTTTGGAATGAGCAGCTTACCGAATATTTATTTGAGAACAATATTCTTGTGGATAATCAAGTTTGTCCTCGTAGAAATCAATTCTCCGAAAGCCCTTGCTGAATAGCTGATAAACCTTGATAAGAGTAAGATAAGTTCTGAAAATCAAATGGATTATCGGAATAAGCTATAAACTGGTTTGAATCTTATCTGAGGGGAAGAAAACATAAGGGCAAATTCAATGGATTTAAGTAGAATACTGCAGAACTTTAATATGTTCTCTAGGAACCACTTTCTTGATAAATATGAGTGATATTATGAAGAGTGTAGAGCGTGGTAAGCAATCAGCATTCGAAGATGATACAAATTATTCATTGTCTTCATTGACTTGAAAATATTGTGTACCTAGATAAAAAAAATCATGACATGTTAGATATTTTGAATATCAATGTTGAAAATATGAAATATGTTGCTCAACTTCTCCTAGAGTTATAGCATAATCAATTGGTTGATCAAGTCAATAAATCAAGTCAATGTCTGAAATGCCGTACATTGGAAATTCTATTGGGCAGTCTGACAAATCACTCGTCACATTCTGTAAACCATTCGATCAAAGATCTTTATGATACCCTCTATAAATATGTTATGAGACTATTATTTATTTTTTTTTAATTACAAAGAGAGCAATAAAAATGTGAAAGCTTTGATATTGATAGCATTATGCAGAAGTCTGACAAAAATGAGATGAGTTTAATTTTTCATATTTATTAGGTTGTTCGGAAAGTCATTTCGTTTTTTTTTTTGGGGAACATGAAAAACAGTTTTCGTATAACGAATAAATATTTTATTAAATTATGTATTGGCCATATTGGTCCTACACCTTTTGCCATCTTTCTGGCAGTATCATTATTCCCCTCTCATAAAAGTTTTGGTGCTTGCTGGCAAAAATCTGGTTCAGGTGGTTTTTGACATCTTCATTTGAGGTGAAGGTTTTGCCATCCCAAAAATTTTGCAGGGACCGGAACAAATAGTAGTCGGAAGCCACCAGATCTGGAGAATATGGTGGATGTTGCAGTACGTCCCATTCAAGCTGTAAAAGTTTTTGGCGAGTGTGAGGTGTCGCACTATCTTGGTGGAACACTATACCCTTCCTGTTGATTGATTCGGGCCTCTTCTCTTTAAGTGAATCATTCAATTCATCCAGCTGATGACAATAGATTTCTGAATTAATCGTTGTATTGTCCGGCAAAAGCTCAAAAAAAAACAATTCCTTTGACATCCCACTAAACGGAGAGCATCACCTTTTTTTGATGAAATTGTTGTATACAACCCATTTTTCGTACCCAGTAATAATCCGCTTCAAAAATGGGTCATTTTCTTGACGTTTGAGGAGCGAATCACACGCGTCAACGCGACGACACAAATTTCTCTCCGTAAGGACATGGGGCACCCACACATCGAGCTTCGAGGATAAGCCCATGCCTTTCAAATGGCCATAGACACATTTCGACAAATTCGACAAATTTAATCTCTCACCGATCTCTCAGCTTCGACCGGCCTTCCAGACCGTGCAAAATTGCCGGATCAAAATTTTGCAAACCAGTTCTGGCACTGGCGTACTGTTAACATGCCTTCTCCATACACATCCGTCAAATTTTTTCTCGCTTGGACAGCATTTTTACCTTTTCTGAAGTAAAAAAGTAAAATATGACGAAAATGCTGCTTATTGCTCTCCATATTTAAAAGGGCACCAACCAAAAACTACTGTGTAGAATCAATAGAACTGACATCGTGACATGAGTTGAATCGTGGATTTACGTGTATAAGCCCGAGAGTAAACAGCAGTCGACTCTATGCGTGTTTCAAGATGAGCCAAATCCAACAAAAGTTGCTCGCGCTCGATGCACTTCCAAGTAAATGATCGCCTGTATTTTCAGGAAAACTGGACATGTCGCAATAGTACTACTAGAACAACGCAGAACAGTCAATTCTGAGTGGTTGTTTTCCAAGAAATCAGGAAAACCAACTGCCGAAGACGGATCACCCTTCACCACTACAATGCGAGCTCTCACACATCGACTCAAACAACTGCATTTTTGAGCACTCAAAACATCGATTTGGTAAGTCATCCGCCGTATAGATCTGACTTGCCACCGAATGGCTTCTTTTTATTCCCGTACGTATTAAATAAAACGAGAGGTCAACGTTTTTCGACACCTGAACAAGCACTTGATGTGTTCAGAATGCATGTTTTGGAGATACCTCAATCAGAGTGACAAAAGTGCTTCGACAATTAGTTCAAACGCATGCAAAAGTGTATAGATCTCAATGGGGAATATTTTGAAAAACAATAAATCAATTTTCGATTATTAATATTTGTTTTTGTTCGCTAATAACGAAATATAAAAGGCAACCCTCGTATCTCGGCCATATACTCTCTATTATCCAAAGGAGATGAGCAAAAGTTTACATATTTTCAAAATATATGTAGGAAAGGTATATCGGGTGAATCCACAAGTAGCAGAAGAAAATAAATGAAGATGGTCCTTGCCAACGTGTGTTTCTGCTGATTGGCTTCGTCAGGGCAAGTAATAAGGAGACAAAATAGATAATAGGAGTACACAAACAGGAGCGAGCGACCAATTTATGTCTTCAACACTAGGACCTCTCAATCGGAGTAAAATCTAACACATTGACATGAAGGAAGCATAAGTAACCTTTATTTCATTTCCTTCTGATACTTGTGGATTCACCCGATATACCTCTCCTACATATACACTGATCAACAATTGCTAAGGATCACTTATGAACTTCTCTTCATTCGTATTTTTTTAAGTTATCTCGTGAATATCTGTACATTATATATTCTCTAAGGAAAAATTAAGAAGTTTTGAGTTGATTATATCAAATTTTTCCTCACTTCATCGGCTCTTGTTCACAAAATCGATTATTATTATATCTGTAGGCTGTTACAGGTGGAGTGAAAAGCAATGGTGTATTTGTTATTAAATCTGTTTTTTTTTCTCTCGTTCAAACACATAAGTTGACGATAATCGAAGAAATGAGAACAATATCAGCTTATCAGTCATGCCGAGTAGACGTTTGGCTCCTGTGCAACTGGACCAAATCATACGGTGGATACAGGAAGGTTTGTCCCAGCGAGAAGTGTCCCGGCGGTTGAATGTTGCGCAAAGTGTCGTGAATTGGGCTTGGAATAGGTTCATCCAAAACGACTCAGTAGCTTATGTTCAAGGGAGAGGTCGGCAGTGCAGTACAACAGCTGCCCAAGATCGTCTTTTGATCCTCAATGCTAGGAGAAATCCCACTTACCCGGCGTCGCGGCTCAATAGATCACTGAGATGCAACAGGAGTTCAAATTTCGAACCAGAGTGTAAGACGACGACTACATGTTCGTGGTTTGAGAGCACGTAGGAGGGTACAACATCCCCGTTTGAATAGGGAACACCGGGTACATCGACGGCAATGGGCTGAGGAGCACCGCAATTGGACAGTTGAAGATTGGAGCCGATGTTTATTTACGGATGAGTCTAGATTTCGTTTGGTCAACTCCGATGGACGTATTCTTGCTTGGAGGGAAAGAAGTGGAAGGTATGCAGAACAGTTTATGGTACCCACAACAGCTTTTGGCGGAGGTTCTATATGTGTATGGGGAGTCATTTGTTTGAACCAACGCACAGAGTTGGTTGTTCTGCAGAGCACCACAATGACCAGCCAGAGATATCACGATATGATTATTGAACCCATAATTGTTCCGGTTGCGGCTGCCTTGGGCGAGAATTTCATTTTAATTGACGATAGCGCCCGTCCACACCGTAGTCGTCTGGTTAATGAAGCGCTAGAAACTCATGCTATTGATAGGTTGGACTGGCCAGCTCGCTCTCCAGACATGAATTGCATAGAACATGTCTGGTCTAAGATGTCTAGACAATTTTCAACCTGGGAACAACCGATCAATAACCTGGAGGACCTTTCTAACGCTTTACAGGATATTTGGACGAATTTGCCCCAAAATTTTATAAATCGTTTGATTGAAACTATGCCTCGTAGGGTAGAATGCTTGAGGCGAGCTCGTGGGGGACCAACTAGGTACTAGCTTAACCGAAACTTCAGCCTTCTTGTGGTTTCATCATAAAATTTTTATGTTATTCAAACACAGGTTTTTGAGTGTTCCTAATAATGTCTTTTTTCCCCCCAAATTTCCATTTTTTCATTCTTTTCTCAAGTGAACCATATTATCAACTGAAAATACTCTGATATCTGACTTAATTTATAATCTTGGAGCGAATAATTCAGAAATAAATTTAGAAAAAGTAATGATCCCTATCAATTGTTGAGCAGTGTATTTAATCTCCACTTTGAATATATTGATTGAATTTCAGAATATGTTTGTTTTTCAAATGTTTCGGTCGAGTTCTTTATTGGCCAAATCGAATGGTTTAGATGTACTGGGCATTTGAAATTCAATTGTCGAGATGAAACATTAAAAAAATTCTCCAAGTTGTGCATTTAAAAGTGGAGTTTCAGCTGCTATGTTCACACGAATATTCAAAATCAAGTTCAGTGAAATACGTTTAAACACATTGTATATTAGCGTTTTCGTATAATTATAAACATGGGATGTGTATTTAACGAAGTTGAACATAGTTTTCATTTCTGGCTCTTCACATTTCAATTCGCATGACATCCCACTCCTTGCTTACGCAAACTTATTCTAGAAATTCATAAAAGTGGCAGAGAAAACACTCAGAGTAGATATTCGTTGTTATTTACACACATACCTGTAACAAAGAAGGCTTTAGAAAAATCTTGAAACAGTGTCGCTCCGATGAATCACATTTAATTGAAAACAATATGACGGATTGACACACAATTCATACTGACTGCGAAGGTTGATCCACGTTTTACAGCCAATTAGAGCACGTTGACGGTGTTCGAGCATTTGCATTTTTTCTGATTCGAATATTACTCCATTCATACAAAATTGACTAGATTTGCATGAAATTACAAATGTTTTACATAAACAAAGAGGAATAAAGCTAGTTGAAACGTTGAACGACTGCTGTATTATTTAATGCTTTTATATGGCATGGAACATACTACTCTCTAACGAAAAAGTATCCGGATAATTAATATAAAACGCAAAAATATTAAACTTCTTCAGTATTCATAGAATCGATGACGAGATATTGTTGATGATGGAGCTCGTGTTGAATGATTGTTTGGGCTATTACCATCATCTATTGTGGATGTAATGTTTTCCGACGTTTCGATAGACATCTTCTATCTTTGTCAAGGAGGAAAAGTAAAAAACTTTTTGAAAATTATCAATTTTCAAAAAAGTCAATATTGACAGAAGTCATGAAAGAAAAATGAACGATGTGATATACTCATCTGTGATATGATGATCTTTTTAAGTTGGATCGAACTATCGGCGTCCAAACTTCTGGCAGATCTATAGATGGAGCACTTATGGAATCAGGTGTTATTTTCATAAATGCTGCTTCTTTGATTTTTCTTCTTGCAAGTTTTTCTTCTTTGGATATTATTGATGCTTCATCCCACTTTATACGATGATTCTCATCTACAGCATGTTGGACCAACCTGGATTTTTCGCTGTCTAGTACTCGTAGAAGCTTCTGATGTTCTTTTATTCGTACATTCAGAGAGCGTTTAGTTTCTCCGATGTAAGATCTTCCGCACTCGCAAGGTAATTCATATATGCAGTTCTTTGTCTTTTGTGTCTCATTATTAGGCTTAACTTTTGTTAGTTTAGCTCTGATAGTGTCTTGAGTTTTGAATGCACCCGTTATGTTGTATCTATTTCCAATTCTTCTCATTTTCTTCGACAAACCTTTTACATAAGGAATTACGGTTTTAATGGTCTGATTTATATCTGTTGGTTCAGGTTGACTTTCTCTTGTTCGTCTAGCTTTTTTTAATATCTTTTTGGGGTAGCCATTGCTTCTAAGAGTTTTCGAGATGTTATTTATTTCTTCATTTTGGTCTTCTTCAGTGCAACAAATATTTATTGCTCTATCAAATAAATATTTTGCTACTCCCAATTTAGTGTTTAGTTGGTGGTTTGAATCAAGACCAAAATGAAGAAATAAATAACATCTCGAAAACTCTTTCAACCAATGGCTACCCCAAAAAGATATTAGAAAAAGCTAGACGAACAAGAGAAAGTCAACCTGAACCAACAGATATAAATCAGAACATTAAAACCGTAATTCCTTATGTAAAAGGTTTGTCGGAGAAAATGAGAAGAATTGGAAATAGATACAACATAACGGCTGCATTCAAAACTCAAGACACTATCAGAGCTAAACTAACAAAAGTTAAGCCTAATATTGAGACACAAAAGACAAAGAACTGCATATATGAATTACCTTGCTGAGTGCGGAAGATCTTACATCGGAGAAACTAAACGCTCTCTGAATGTACGAATAAAAGAACATCAGAAGCTTCTACGAGTACTAGACAGCGAAAAATCCAGGTTGGTCCAACATGCTGTAGATGAGAATCATCGTATAAAGTGGGATGAAGCATCAATAATATCGAAAGAAGAAAAACTTGCAAGAAGAAAAATCAAAGAAGCAGCATTTATGAAAATAACACCTGATTCCATAAGAGCTCCATCTATAGATCTGCCAGAAGTTTGGACGCCGATAGTTCGATCCAACTTAAAAAGATCATCATATCACAGATGAGTATATAACATCGTTCATTTTTCTTTCATGACTTCTGTCAATATTGACTTTTTTGAAAATTGATAATTTTAAAAAGTTTTTTACTTTTCCTCCTTGATAAAGATAGAAGATGTCTATCGAAACGTCGGAAAACATTACATCCACAATAGATGATGGTAATAGCCCAAACAATCATTCAACATTCATAAAATCTCCTTCAAAATATGCTCCAAAACAAAAGCGCCAGAATGCCGATCTCGCATTTCAAGTGGCCTATTTTCATCAAGGGAATAACTTTGATGAACCCTAAAATATATTTAATTTATCCAGTTTAAATCTATGTGTTTATACATAATAAGTATAAAATCTATAATTAAGTGTGACCTATATGAGTAACCTAGGTAGTGGATCGCATTCCGGTTTATTTCTAGACCGATTAGTCCGAATGATGATGCATTTCGCAAGCCTCTCGATCCATTTCGCTGAAAAATCCCCTGTTCTATTTCGATTTGTTTTGACGATGAATAACACCCAGAACGGGTGATTGCACTAAATACTTTTTCTGATGTTCTGGAAGGCCATCTGCTGCGTGTTTGTTCTGGTCAGGTACAGCATTATGACCGGATATCTTATAGACTACCTAGTGATAGAAGGGAAAGAGTGTGTTTCCGTACTCTGGAACAGTGTGATACTAATAAATACAACCGACACGATGAATACACAAACCTTCATCTCAAATTAAAATAAACTATTCATAGTTTCCGTTAAGTTCCAATCAAAAGTAGGCATATCAACAAAAACCTTTCAACCAATCTTGAGTTATAATTAATTCAAAAAAGGATTTCTCGAAGGTTTTTGAAAATTTTTTTTATATTTCACTTGTACATTATATGTTTATTTTACCTTAGAAAGGGTTGCTATAAATACACTCATTATGCCCGTGGGCATTTTAGCGGGCATTATGGATCATAACGCCCGCTAGTTGTGCGAGAAGCAAAATAAGCTAGAAAGAAATTATTTATTTCGCAGAATTTTAATACTAAAACAACGACAACTCAACAAACGAAAACAAAGTCTTTCTTAATTAAAATTAAAAGTGCAGTTTTCGGATTTCCCGGAAAAATTCTTCAATCGTGAATCTTCGGATGTTTTCGAAACCTGAGGAACGAAAACTTGACCACAAGTACTTGGAAGTTCGTTCACAAGAGAACCACTAGAAAATTCATGAGAATCTGTTACCGAATTCACAATCATCGTCGATATTTTGTTTTTGGAAAAAATGCTCTGCTCTATGTAACCTTCCGCCACAGATGCACCCTTCCATCTTCCGTGTATTTTTAACGTTTCATATGATGCACCAGCCTCAGTTAAAAGAGTTGCTGAAGTTCGTCTCAAACAATGTCCTGTATATTCATTTGCATTATCCAATTTTAAGTATTTGGCAATCATCGAAGGCACACTTCCTATGGTATTTTTGCCAACAGGTTGGATGGTGCACCGACCATTTCGGAACGTGAGGAAAAATCTAGGATTCTTCACTCCACTGGGTCTCAAGGATATATATTTTCTGACCAGCCCCAAAGCTCCTATTTTTCTTCCTCTACAATGCTAAATCCTTTTGACTTACCGGTTTTAGTTTCGGGTATTTTAACAAGTAAACAGCTACCCTTATCTTCTATATCTTTGATAGACATTTTCACTAATTCATCTCTCCTTAGTCCTCCAAAAACACCCATTATTAGAACTACTTTATGAAGAAGATTAATTTCATCAGAAGCTTCATTGATGAATGTATGAACTTGTTCTGCTATCAAAACTTTGGATTTCTTCGGAATATATCCTTTAGATTTCATTTTTAAAAACGATACTGGCCGAGAGAATTGTCAAATATTGATATTTTCATTGACAATCAGTGTAGATTTCAAAATAGAATATTTCGTCCACAATGACGCAGGACAAAATTTTTCAGACTGAAATAAAAAAATTACCCACACATGAACAAAATGAAAAATAAAATAGCATACCAATTCTTGAAAGTACGCCAATATCACTGTTTCATCTATAGCAATTATTTCATTTTTCAACTTCCATTGATGGAATGTTTCATAATCGTTATCGTAGACGCGTCTGGATTTTTCTGGTAATAAATTATTTGCAGATTTGGCTGCATTTTCAATTATATTATTTGGCAAATCGCTATTCATTTCTGTTATTTCTTTAAATCTTCACAATGAAACAGTAATGACATTCACTTAATAAAATGATGACAGCAATAACGAACTTCAAAATATTAACAAATGCCATGGTTACTACTGAAAGTTAAATGGAAAAAAGAATTTTATTGAAATTAAATGATATATTCGTGAAAAATAAAATCTTGTATGCACCACGAGCGTTACTAGATCCTAACGCCCATTGGGCAACATTCATCCCTCGGGCCAAAGGCCCTCGGGCCGAATTTTTTTCCCTCCGGGCGTTAGGATCTATATAACGCACCAGGTACATAAATAACTATTCTGTCTGTAGAGACTCGTGTGGAGGCAAAATTCTACGGTACTCTCGGAGATAAAAGATGTCCAGGACTGAATGCGCATATAGACCACAGCGTATGAGTTGTCTGTTGTAGTATTTAGTCACCGATTTCTATACAGGTGTGCTTTGATCCTTACTTACTTGTCAACACTTTACTAACTACACGAAATATAGAATGGGGTTATGAATAATAACACGAAACAAAATTTACAATTTTCACAAGTAATAAAAACTTGCGTATCACAAAAAGCTATATTGTTAATAAACAATGTACATATAATACGAGTCATTAAGCATGTTGAAGAGTATAGTTAAGAAGTCACACATCGTTAAGTTGTTGCTATCGATCAATTAACTCCTTAACTGATAATGTTGAGTAATGACGAAGTTCGATGGCTCAAATATATATGAATATGATTATTTATTCATCAGAAAATTATATCTCGAATAGATATATCATTATCACTTCCATCCACATAGATTTGTCCAAGAGCTCACTCTTGAGCCTTACAATGAGTATCTACTGTTGAGAAATATCTCATAATGAGGTAGATTAAATGTAATTTGTTTCTCGAATGAAGGAACAGAATTATCGATTCAAGATCAGATCAGTGGACTGTTAAAATATTCAAGAGGCAATCGATATTAGAATAATGACTCAGAATATTATTTAATTATTTTGAAAGCCACTGGCGTTAGATTAGGAGTTTCTGTATACTTTTATGGGATAGGATATTAACACGAATTTGTATGAAAAAGTAGACATAATATTATGACCAAGTACGAGATTTCGTTCCTGAAATATATTCACACCTATATAAACTTGGATAATAAATAATTGATAAAAATGTTTACATCTACCGTTTATATGAATAAGGAACTCTTAAACATCAGTGAAGAACCATATTTCAACTGGATCGCATGTAATATATGGGAAAAAATCTTTGATAGAACAGAGAAGTCGAATATTGTCTATAGAAATATCTGTATAATAACTATTTTGTATAGAGATACAGAATTATATGGATATAAGAAATTGCGACCAAGCAGTTCAATTTATTAGCATTAACAGCGCGCTGAAATGGGAGTACCTAGTTTTTTTGTGGTTTCCTATGATCTCTTCAAATTTGAAAAGCCTCATCATCTCACTATCAGCAGTTTCAGAATATTCAAAATATCGAGGAAACGAAATTTTCATAAATTCCGATGCATATCTAATGAGATATAAAAAAATGTTTGCAATTAGAATTTTTCTTGTCTGATGATTTTCACGAAATTTTTCAACATCGTGAGAATCATATGTATACTGGGTGAGTGTTTCACCACTGCGTTAATTTTAACCATAGATTCTTGACGTCAAAAGAAACATTTTCTTCCTATAACATTTTTCCAAATTTGGGCCCCGTTCAAAAGATATAGTGTGTTGAAATTTCATAAAAAAATTGCATTTTCACCTGTAATATTCAAACGACAATATCAATTGAAATGATCTCTTGTAGAAGGTTATTGATAACACTCGTGCATATTTTGGCACCAACAGATTTATTCCACTTCTTGTGGGTTTCTCACCACTACTCTACAGATTGGTTAAATTGCATGAAAAACAAATATGGCTTGAACTAAAGGTCCGTATCTCGTACTTCCTGGAATCATTAGTCTTTTTTGCATATAAAATCATTCCTCATCTTTTCTTCTAAATTGCACCATTCTTGAGATATTTGAAGTTGAAAGGAATTGAATCGATATAATTTTGTCCAAAATTTATGATTTTCCCAAATCCAACTCTGTGCTGAAATGATTCATTAATCAGATTTGTTCAATGTTGCCATATTTTATGTCTTTATTAAATATTTCTACAAAAGGTTTGCTGTATTCATTCATTGTTAATGATGTCTAGCACCTTGTTTAATATTTAATCCAGAATAATTTTCCATAATAAATAGAGAAAAAGTTTTCCATCACTCTTCGGTATATTTTGACCGTTGAAATAGGTAAAGTATTTTCTGTCAGGACCTGTTAAATTCAAGACTTGTCTTTATGAAGAGCTGGTTTTTTATAGCTTCAGACTTTCAGGGTTCATCAAATTATATCTATTCTAACATAGGAATGCTGCAAATTGAGTTCATATGAGTTTTAAAAACTTCGAACCCAGTCTCCTAGATTTGTTTTATACCTTTATTATCTTTATTTCATACACCGATTCAACCTTGTTCACAAACTTAGGAGATAATAGAATTTGACTTAGTTTTAATATTTCTGAGTGTTTGTTATGATGCGTGGTTAATTAAAATTCAATCAATATTGAAACTGGAAGCTATAAGCTCATAAACAAAAAAGATTAGAATAGAATGCATTTTCTGACCATAATCATTTCATACTGAATTGAATAATTTAAAACTATCGATATTATCCTTCCAATATTTTCCACATTTTTCTGAAAGAAAGCTACAAATAACTGTTGACAGTTTCAAACAGAATCAAAACAACAAGGAACCACAGAACACTTTTTTATTGGGAACTACCCACCACAGAGACGTTATAATATTTCAATGTGATAATAATTCAAACTAATTATTCTGAGGAAAATTATAACTTAAGATCAATAATAGTTACAGATATTATCTTTCATTGCAAATATTAATTTTTTCTCTCCTGGGGTTCGGTAATAAATTAATATTCTGTGGTAAGGTATTATAATTTGACATAATCTATGAATAACCATTATTCAATATTTATGTTCTTGTTAACGTAATTAAAACAGATACTCTGATTATAAAAATCAGTAATCAGTAATTATAGTCTAAACAGAATAGATTCATATTAATGATTACCAAAAAATTTTTTATTAAAGAACACCTAGTTGATATTTCAAAATCAAGTTTAGGTATTTCTTCAAGAAAATATAATTGCACACCTAAATCTGGAAATACTTGTAATCTATGCAGGTAAATTGTTATTGGGATTCAGTACAGAAAATAATCATCAAGCAAAGTAACATCACTTTAAAATGATTATTCGTAGTGACATCATTCATTGTTGTTGAAGATTTCGAAAAAGATTTTCATATTTTCAACAGTATGATATCAAGAAACCTCATAGACCTGTTCACTGGTCTCTGTCAAGGAGATGAAATTTCAGAAATATCAGTGTTTGGAAAATCATAGATGATTTTTTCTGGCTTTGAGTGAAAACAAAAGCACAGTGACAACCTCTTGCCTTGGAAGTTTTCATAGAAATGATGGTTTTCATGATTTGGAAATTTTAAGAAGAAAATCACAAATGTGTGATGATAACACCCAATAATTCAGAGGTTTTTTTGGAATTTCTCACTAGAAAGGCATGGTTTATAATCTTGAAGAAGAAAGAAAATATAGTAGAACAACAAAAATCTATGTTTATGGTGTTGAATTTGTTTTACCAGAAAATTAGTATTTTGTATCTTCCTTCTGGATATGGACCTCATCGGATGAAACATGAGTGAGTGAATCATTTCTTAGAGGGAAAATAATGTTTTTAAACAATTCAGATTCAATAGTGGATGCTGTGGAAGGTAATTTTCATTCAAACTGAACTGGACTACAGGGGGTATTTGCCCAATGTGAAAACTTAAAATGCTTATAACTTTTCAACGCAGCTGAATATAGAAAAACCGTAATGGAAAAAGTGTTTCTTTTGATCTCAAGAACCTATGGTTAAAATTAACGCAGTGGTCAAAGACTCACCCTGTATACTGAAATACTGCCGGTTTATATTCGAATATGGCCATCAAATCACAGAAAACTTTTGACATCAATAAGGCGACCAAATGAATAAGAATTAGATTGAACCGAGCAGTGGAGAGTATATAAGCATCGTAGAATTGGCAGACAGAAGACTAAATAAGTTGGGAAAAATTTAAATAGCACCCTTATCACATTCAGTTGAACCAACAATGATGATAAGAAAGACTGAAATTTAGCTTTCGACTTGCTATTTTTATAGATGAGTGGGTTTTTCATAATGCAGGATTCGTAAACACTCACAATATCTATTACTTCGAGACAGGAAATCGTTTTTTTTTTGCTATTTGTCTAATCCAGTGAACTATTATTTCAAGATTAAGAAAAAAAAAGATTATTAAGAAATGTAAGATCATTATGTATAGAGATGTGATATTTATGAAATTATCTGAATATCTGAATGTTCCTACATATAATATAAATATCTTTCATATTTTAAAATCTAAAAATTTTCAATACCATTGATTTTTATATATAAAATTTTTTTATCTGGATTGATCTGTTCTTGATATGATAAATTTTTGCAGAACAAAGAAACAAAATACCTTCCCGTGAAATTAGGTCTAACTTTTCACATTACTTCCTTTTCTTTTCGACATAAAGCTTCACAAAAAACAATATTATGGGGTATTCAAG
This sequence comes from Micraspis discolor, assembly GCA_030674115.1. Taxonomy (NCBI): domain Eukaryota; kingdom Metazoa; phylum Arthropoda; class Insecta; order Coleoptera; family Coccinellidae; genus Micraspis; species Micraspis discolor. The sequence continues at coordinate 11,345,211 of JARTUT010001740.1, forward strand.
TTTCATCAATACACACAGATGACAATTTTTTCGTGATTCTGTAACTCTTCTATGTCAAGCTTATTTAAATAAATTTCAGGTTAAAATCTTTTTAATTATTGGCGGCACCGAATTTCAGGTACATTTAACTGTGAAACTGTTCAACGAATCTTACCAAGAAATATTCGTTCATATTATGTACTAAAAATTTGAACTCATGGAACCAAAACCAATATTTGGAGATCGTTTGGTTTCACGTTCGAAGAATACAAATTTTTTGAAAAATATTGACACGATGGTTCATTAGAAAAGTGCAAAAAGTCAGGTATATGGCAAAGGATTTTAAGACTCACCTTTTCATCACTCAGGAGTAAAAGCCACTGATTCCTCATTATATCACCACGCATTGCAACCGTGACGTATTAACCTAATTAATATACAGAAATATTCAACCACAATAGGAATCTATTGACCGTCCGACATATATTTAACGACTAACAGTGGTCAGGATAAGTCATAGAACTTTCTGCACTTTTTAGCCCCCATATCCGTTCTTCACTTCTTTCATGAAGCTCTTGACTTTTTTGCAGGACCAAGTTCTACCCGCATGCGTTCACCGGATACGATCTTGAAATTAATCGAATTCGAGCTAATTGTTGCGATACTTCAGATAGAGAATGATGTGACATTGCCATTGTCAATGTCTCGACTTTATGGTTTACATAAATACAAGGCAAAAACGCGATAGTATCAAAATGAGATGCAATGAGCGAATGTGGGGGTTATAATATTCATTTTGGTACTTTCCTTAGCACAGAGTATACTTTGAATGAGCAGACTATCGTCTTCCTTCCAGATTCTTCAAATTTATACAGGGTGTTTCATTGGTTCGTGAATATACGTTAATCTGAACTAGAGCTACCCTAGGCAAGTGTAAAAAACCAATATGTATGATAGATCTAATGAATTCCTTGACTAAAATGAGGGGTGTGATCCACATTTCCTTCTTGAATGTTGAAAAACTACTGACTTCAGGTCTCTGGAAATATCGCGTAAGGGATTCATGACAGCTTAATTATATATTTGGTTAATTTCATGACGGATCAAGAACACTCAACTAATATAATAATTGATGATAATTTTCCTATTATTATCATTATGTATACCTAGGGGGACCAGGAACCAAGTATATTTTAGACACAATAGATCAAGTTTCATAAAAAGTTACAAGGATCCGTCTGAACTTTTTTGAGCTAGGTATACGTTCTATTTTGTAGAATTCTTCTTAGTATTCCTCTTTTTCAGATACCTTTTAAGCTTGACGAAGAGGCGATTTATCCTAGGGACATTATGAAGTTTCAGAATACATACAGCTATTTTCAAGAGTTCGTTAGTTAAAATGAATGTAGCTTGTTAAATTCTGAAAATGATTTCGTTCCAAAGTAAAACAAGTTATAAATTTCATGTTCATGAGATGAAAAAACCCCAATATATAAATTCTTCTATCTGTAAGCAGGGTTTGAGTGTTCGTGTCGTTTTAAGGTGGATGACAAATGTTAAAACTTGGAAGTTATACTGAATGTTCTCTATCTGTAAGCAGGGTTTGAGTGATACTCTGAAAAATCTTGGAAGCAATTTTACATTGGTTTATGAAAAACATAATTTTGACGACCCATTTTTGACAAAAATTATGTTTTTATCTTAAATGAGCCTCTTTGAGTATTTTGGTTTTTTTCTCAATATGTAAGCCCATTTGTCTGAGCCCTTTCAACAAACTTGATAAATGTTTAAAAAATCAAGTTTTCTTCTCAATTAAGATGAATTATTTTGAAATAAAATACAAACAATTCCTTATTTTGCCGCCATTTTTGTTTTAGAGATTGATACTCCACTTTTCAGAGTACAACAAGTTGTTAATGCAAACTTGCCATGTTGTTATTTCTTAGATATTTTTTTTTTTGCTGTATTTTCTTTTTATATATTGGGAGTAATATATTGCACATAGTTTTTTATCTCATTTGGATAGATAGGTCTTAATATAATTATCTGGTTTCAATACATTTGATTTTGATCATTGATCACTTATTCATTTTACATCAACCTATTAAGTTAGTACTTTACTGATTTGTTTTAAATATTGAAATAATTTGTGCACTCATCACAAGAACGTGTGGAGCTGTTTAGCCTCTTTTATACCAAAAAGTGAATATCGTCCAAGTAAAGAATTTGTTATGGTTTGCTCTAGGAGTTGTGCTAATTGAATCGATCCTTTCGATAACACTGAATCAGATAATTGGAATTCATTAAAATAATTTCATCATCATCAATTACCTATGTCAGTCTTGATCAGATTTGTAATTGAACGAATCAGAATGTTGTTAGAAAGTAATTGTTTAGTTTTTTTTTTACTTGGCTGCAATGACACTAATTTTTTTATAGAAAATAAAGATAGAACCTGATAATTCAATAGGCTCAGAATATGAAACATTTTTTTTCATGATGTTTGTAGCGAGTAAGAAATGTTCATTATGTGTGAATTGTACTTTGTATTTTTCCACGATTACAAATTTAATTGAATATATATCCATATTAATGAGCACCCGATTAGTATTTGGCTGGTTTCAACAACTGAGAACTATAAAAGTTTCTCCAAGGTGAATAACTTTATGATGTGTACACAACAAACATAAAATAGAAAACATCTCTCGATATTTTGAATATCTGTTCAATTATCGACAATTAGTGTTTTGAATCTCTGAAATCAAAGCATATTTGTAATGACAGACTTATTCTTCTCATTTTCTCAAATCTCAGTTTTCTTGAGTACTGATTATGAGGTTCAGATCATTTCTGAAGTCGTAAAAATTTGTATTATCCTTTTCTGACCTGGCCTAATCGCTAGATCGAAACTATTCACAACACTTTCGTCAGTTTTGAGTATCCGAAATTTGGTTTCCTCAATAAAAATAAAAATTTCTCCCTGATCAATTCGTAACGTAGAAACAGGGCTAAATTCCTTTTTTTTTAATATCCAATACAGATTGCGGCAAAAGTCCGTTTACGGAAGAGAAAAAAAACCAAAATAATTGCATATGAATTTATTTTCGAGAAAAATATGTCATCAATAATTACTTGTGGCCTCACATTTTATGTTCGAATTGTTTTCTCCCCTCTTCAACACACATGCGGCATCGTTTAGCTTATTTGAGAAGCGACGGCGAAATTCTTCGTCAAGTTTTAGGTAAGAAGTTAACCAACAAACACGTTCTTCCATCGTGTACTTTACACGCCCAGCCATGGCAACGAACACACTGGAAACGTACACAACAACACTACTACACGCGGACAACTCAACTCGCTACGTTTCAGCTGCCTCGTTTCGCCCTAGGTACAATACTGACCGAGAATATGCGCATGCGTGAATACTAGACACTGAAAACTGACTTTTGCCGCACTCTGTATATCATAGGATATTCATCAGATCTCAACGAAAACATATGATTACGAGAAGGTAGGTTATTATTTGCAAAAGATATGTATTTGTTGATCTTTTACATTCTTCATGTCGATCGTTTATCTATCAAACTATTGCTCAGTGTGCTGGAAATGGTTTTAGAACGTGCGCGCAAAATACCTTGACCTCACATCAGTTCTTTTCAACATTTTTAAATTTCTGTTAGATAGGTTTATATATGTCATTGACATATGCGTTCTTTATTGATTAATGATATATAGAATCCTCAACAATTGTGTGGTATTCATTTAGCTTCATTATACAGGGTGTAACTAAATAAATATAAAATATTAAAGGAGGTGATTCCTCATCGAAAAATAAATAGGATCTTCTATATGAAGAAACTTCATTGGAGCATCCCTTGTTAAGGTTCAGCCCCTCAAAGGGGGTACATAAAATTTGTACAACAATTTTTTTCACAAGCATCAAAAAAGTTACAATATTGAAATTAACCTAACGTTTCCTACTAGCAAAAAGACACTTATCTAGATATTTATTTGGTTTACCCCGTGGTTGTAAGGGTGGGAAACGCAACCCCTAAAGTTTATTTCCAATGTAACTTTTTGTCTTATTATTTGTTTACCATTTAAATATTTATTTCCGATAGCCTGTTTCATTCTAAACAAAAAATGCCTCATGAGTTTTTTGTCCAAAATAAACCAACCATGGGGTAAACCAAATAAATAACTGGATAAGTGTCTTTTTGTTTTTTTTTGTCAGCCAAAAGTTCAAAAGAATATATATATATACTTCAAAATAAAAAGAATTAACTTAATGATTTGCAAAATTGAATAATGGATAACCCATTTAAAAATTACCAGTTTTCTTGAAATTGCTATTATGGATAAGAAGTCTTCCTATGTATTTTATTGTACTGAATTCTGAATTGCTATATTAAATACCTCATATTTGCCCATTCAAACTTTTCAATAACATCAATGAGTACAAGATATATACATATTCAATTAAAAATGAATAATTACCTAGTGTGTCAGAAAATAAATAAATCATTTCGTTTCTGTACAATTCGAAAAAAAAATTCGATTATAATGAATGGAGAGATTGAAAAATTCACTCACCATTTTCATGTATAAAGTTTTTCCGGCTTAAAGCCATTCACACAAAAGTCACTGTAACTGGTTTGAAGAAACGAATTTCAACACTGAAAGTGCTTTTGCTGCTACAACAAACCACTCTGGTGATTCCCAAAACGAAAAGTGGGGGTATTTAGCTAACAGATAAAGTACAACTGAATCACCATATATTGATACACATAAAGATTCTACTGTTTCAATCCAAATATTCATCTACCGATTACCGCTTTCAAAGAAGTAGATACAGTGTGAAGGTCATAATTTTAATTCGGAAATTATTTGTATGAACACGAAAAAAATTATTAATTCACTTCCATTTATCAACAATAGCCAGTAAATAAGATTTCCTCACGTTTGTGGTATATTCTCATAATAATCATTGCCGTGCTTCCTTGGTTTCACTTGTCGGAAACATACACAGAATATTGAATACGCTAATGAGATACACTACAGGAAAATTAACATATTCTAAGTTAAAACAGCACTGGAATTTAGTCGAATTTTTCAGAATGGCGGAATCTTTATATATGACCTTTCATAACGACGGAACGCCTGTGCAAATTGAATGAATAAAAACCTGCCCCGTACATGTATATTGAATGAATCTTTAATGAAGATTTTTGATATGGACGGTGGCAACTTGTACTATGATCTCATGAAAATGAAAAATATATCTCCTCACACTTGATTACTATTTTCATGAAGTTCACCTAAAATTTAGTCGACCTCTCATCTTTATTTAATGTATATCGAGTATATTCTATAAGGAGTGAGGTGGTTTGCTAACCCAAAGATTTTCACGAAAATTGGCAAACTAATTGGTTGCAATCTTATTCAAACACAGAACAGAAAGCTGATCGGTTGGAGAAAATGTTCGGTTCCATTGGGACTCATTCTGTGTCTGAAATTGAGCTTGGAAAGCTGTTTCTGAAATATATTGATTCACTCTCGCTTTGTGACATTATTTCTCTAGATTGTTGATTTTTCGGTGTATGATAATGAGGTTTTTAGATCCTGTAAGGCTTGAACTTGAGATTACGTCCCTATATGAAAACTCTACCTTAACATACAGCATGTATCTACGGCCGGTGGAACCAACAGAGTAACTCAATTTTGACCACAAATTTTTCAACAGATTGCCTAATCTAATCATTTAACACCATTTTCAGCTAGACATTCGAAAATTATAGGAATATTGATCGCTTATCGTTGCATACATGCAGAATACGCGATTATGTATACTTACTTCAGTTTGAAAGCAATATTTAATTCTTAGGAATCCAATTCGATACTCCGCCCATGATTATTATATCCTATGATTCATAACAACGATTTAGTTCTGTGGTTTAGCATCTAGAATATTTCATTTTTTTTTTCCTTCTTCCGTTATTTTGATCGCTAGAAAATCAACTCATGTCATGGTCACCAAGCAGTCAGTAACATTCCATTTTGTTATTTCACTTCTGTTCAAGGAAAAATTGATGGGTAGTTTCATAATTGTTAAATTAAAATAGTTAAATCATGGTAAGTTATTCGATCATAAATTGTAGAAGAAACGAATACTTAAGTACATTGCTGACTAGCCGCTTTCAATTTTTCTCGTTTGGCTGTCTTATATCTCTTATACAGGATTGGGATAAAGTTTGGCACAAAATTAATATCTTTGAAACGAAACGGGGGATATTTTTGAAATTTGGCAGCTGAGTGTAATGGACCACAATGCATCTGATGAGCATATTTTCATTAATGAGATACTTCCGGTTTAACCGGAAAGGACAAAAAAAATCTTATTTATATGGGACACCCTGTATATTTCTGCAGATTCTGAAAGTGCACCTTGTTTCGGATCTGTCCATATCGGGTTCCATGTAAAAATTCTCTGTAAAAAGAAGAAATTCAGTCTTTCTGTACATTTGAGAAAAAATCCATTCAAATAAATAAATCGTTGTTATTTGTATCAATAGTGAGAAATAAAACGAAATACTTTGTAGAAGATGACTCTTCCTGGTTTTTATGAAGTATTTTTTATGAAAATCTATAAAAAGAAGAGATACAGGGCTTTTAGTAGTAGAAAAAATTTATTAAAAATAATTTTTAAAAAAATCATTTTGAATGTTCGAAGTGCTTGCCATTCACCTTCTGACATTATGCCAGTCTATTAGCAAATCCTTGAGTAACTTTTCTCTAGACTTCTCCATGTGTTAATGCACATCCATCAAGAATCCGTTGTCTCAATTCCTGCAAGCATGCTGTTCGATTAACATAAACACGTGATTTTAGATAAGGCCCCAAAGTTCAATCCATCGAAAAAGTCTAATGGGCTGAGATCTGGAGAACGAGCAGGCCACTCTATGCGTCCTCTACGTTCAATCCATCGATTTGGAAAAGTAGCATCTAGAAAATTCCGATCCCGTTTATCATAGTGAGGAGGTGCTCCATCTTGTTGGAACCAAACGTTCGGTAGTAACTGCCCGTTCTGTTGGAGTGCAGGAATGATTTGATTAGTAAATCTAGATACTTTTCTCCGATATTTAAGTTCCGGTTCAAGAAAATGAATATAATTATGAAAAATGGTCCTATTAGCCTATTTTGTGCAATTCCCAACCAAACATTCAACTTTTCTGGTCGCTGTGTTTGTGTTTCATCAATCCAATGAGGATTCTCAGTTGACCAGTATCTTGAGTTATGACGGTAAACCATTCAAACAAAAAGTTGCCTCATCAGAAAACAATACATTGAAAGCAAAACGTTCGTCATCATTACAGATGTGCATTAGCCGTTCGCAAACTTCGAGCCATCGACCAAAATCATCCTCTGACAATTTTTGGACTAATCGTACCTTATACGGATAAAAATCTTCTTTTTTAATATTTTTCCTACGGAACGTCGACTTATGCCGTAGCTGAGGTAGAAGTTTTAGGTGATTCCTCTAAATCAATGGCAATATTTTGCCCCATCGCTTCGTTCGTTACGTCCTGTGGTCTTCCAGATCTTGGCAAATCCTTGACCATTCCAGATGCATTAAAACGTTGTAAAGTTCTAGTAACTGTTGATCATTAAAAATATGACACACTTCTTCATGAGTTCTAACACGATCACCTAAACCGATCATCATCAATATTTCAATACGATCTTTTTCACTCAAATTGGCCATTTCCAAACGTATTCCCGATTTATTTTCACAAACTAAACTACAAAAAACGTGGAGACAGTTACCTACTACAAAATATTTAGTTTTATCTATTACTATGGATACGAACAACATCAATTTATTTATCTGAAAGATTTTCCTCTATTGGACAAAAAACCTGTATTTCTTCTTTTCACAGATAATTTTTACATGGAACCTGGTATGGACAGATTCGAAACAAGGTGCTCTTTCAGAATCTGCAGAAATATACAGGGTGCCCATTTTAATAAAAAAAAATTGGTCATTTACGGTTAAACCGGAAGTATCTCATTAATGAATTTATGCTCATCAAATGCATTATGGTCCATTACATTCAGCTGCCAAATTTAAAAATTATCGTCCATTCGTTTTAAATTTATTAACTTGGTGCCAAACTTTATCCCAACCCTGTATACCTGAACTGTTATCAATATTACATATCAACGTTAAATTAAAATTTAATTAAAAATATGGGAACATATTTCGATTTTTCCTGAGGATTACTTCTAAATTGTACTTTTCGAAGCCTCTCCGTAACCATAACTTACAATTCTCAGCAGAAAAAAAATTCATAGACCAAATTAGTCAGATTTCTTCAAAATGCCTGACAAGTGAACACATTCTTGTTTTGGAAAATATTCAAGTTTATTTCAACATTTTCTGATTGAATTGAGATCTGGAATTGCTTCATATTATACGAGGGTTGCCTGTTATAGTTCGGGATTGGACAATCCTAGTGTTGCAATGTGCCAATTGACAGCTTATCGTAAATCTTGACATTTTTGAGGTTACACGTAGTCAGAACGTTTTAAAATACGAGCGCTATTTGACATTCAATCCTTGATTTGATTCAAATGTTTTTCGATATTGGAAAATTAAGTACATGTCGGTGCTCCGTCTCAATTTTGAATGAATTTATCCCTACTATAGTCGCAGTGCAGATTCATTTCGGAACTGCTGACCTAAAAAACTACTTTCCCCCATCCATCTTGACAAAATCTTAAGTTCAAATAGAATATATCTATGCCTTGAATAATAATATATCCGATTCAGATAAAAAAACCAGATATAATTCAAGGCAGAATTGAAAAAAAAATTACATAACTTCCAGTGCAAATCGAAATGATACGCACACCTTGAGGATCATACAACCATTAAGTTCTATGTATCATTCCTCAGCATGAATCGTGCAATTCATGCGTGACAAATGACCCAATTCGATGGTCCAAATGGATGGTGTATGTACATTGTAGAACATTCTGATATTTCGCTTCCAGCTTGAGATTTCGTGATCGTAATATCACTTTTTTTAAGAATATTTTGTCATGGTTTAATGTATGGTAAAATGAAAAATATGATACACACCTGAAGGATAAATATGCACACGTTCAATAATCATACATTTTTTGTGCTGAATCCTGAAATAAATAGAAATAAATAAATGAAGATATATGTATATTTCGTTAGCGTAACAAATTGCATGACAAAGAATTATTATGTATTCTTTCTACGAACAATAATGATAGAATCAGTATTCAATAATGGGTTAAAAAAGTTATGTTATTTGATAAACTGATACCAATTAAAATAATAAAATTTTTAAAGATTGATCAACAGATTATGAAACAGACTCTGATAAGTCTCATCAAGGAACTTTAGTTGGGAGAGAGTAGCAACATCCAAGCATGAATAGTGATTTAAAACAATGTAATGTAATGCATATTTTGATGTGAAATCAATTCAGAATTAGAATGAGTAAAAAATTTGTAGAGGTAACTCAAAGTATGTTCTTTAGATACAGGAAAATTTTTTTTATGTATTATCATGATATCTTTCTGTGAATTGGTTGAGGCTATTTATCAGTATTTGTTGTTAATTGTTGTATAGTGTTCTGATCTTTAGACTTTAGTCTATGGTTCACATAAATTTATATGCACTAAACTAGATCCTCTTATAATCAATATCATTATATTTACTGTGATATAAACTATATACCCAAAATGAAAATAAGAAAAAAGTGTTCAAGATAATGTTGTCAACACTTTTTGTGCTATATTTAAGGTGTGCACAATACATTATTATCAATATCAGATTCTTGGACTGACAATGGTAATATTTAGTGTTTTTTTTGACATCAATTGTATTCAGTTGAAGGGCCGAGAAAAAAAATATTAAAAACTAGGATGTCTGAAAAGACCTTATTAGAAACTAAATATATCATACAAATTGTAATAGTATATTCTAAAACAAGTTGCAGAATGGGCACCTATTCCAACACGAATGCGAAATTCGAAAACGAGCAACGAAGGAGCGAGTAAGCGTTGGAATTACCTTCTGCAACGAGTATTAGACAATATTTTCTCTATTTCAGTCAAGAATTATGAGAAATTTATTAAAATTCAATGAAAAATTCAGATTATATTATACCTCCTAGTGCCTTTTGTATTTTATTTTTGCAGTTGGTGTGACTGATACGAAAATTGACAGATTATAGAATTTGAATAGTGCGTTCAAATCTCTACATGGTTTAATATTGACAATTGACATGCAATGGACGCGTGTTGACATTCGAAAGGATAGGATGTCAGTGTTGTCAACCTCAAAACGAAAAATATAACTAAAAACAATACTGTAATGAGTTCATTACAACACTGTTTTTAGTACTGTAATGAACTCATTACGACACTGAAATAGAGAAAATACATATATTGGGTTACAACTGATTGAATCAGCCGACAGTAACAGAATGTAAATAGACCGTATGAATCGCAAATTTTGAAGATCAATGCGATCACCTGAACATTCAGTAAAAGAACTTAGATGGTCAATTGTGTGGCGTCACTCATGTCAACATCCGAGTTAAAAAACTGTGAAGATCTGATCGATGGTATAAAACGTGAAGGGTAAGGAAACTCATCCAAGATGAACACCACCGACCTAATTTTTCAGTAAACAACGCGAGTTGCTAGGTCCATTATTTACCCCCCTAATCCTTGACCCAGTTCTATATCTATGATGACCCAGCAGCAGTACATTTGGGGCATAAACATCTCCCTACTTTTGGCCCCATTCTTTCAGATTCCCCATTCACATCGAAATCCCCTAATATGTCCTTCATCACATCGCATTATAATCCAATCTTCGACATTCCATTGGAAAAGAGAACTTAAATTTGTCTAGTTGTATTAATGTGTATTAGTACTACGGTTGGTTCAAGAACAGAATCGAACAGTAATTTAGAGTTCGAATAATATTTCTATGACCTTTTGGTATATCTGACAAAAAGTTCTCTGCAGTTCTGAGCTATCAAAACGCGCTGTTGGAACAGTAATTTTTAAATGCGCAAGCGTACTGGTAATATAACTGGCATTTTTCTATTGTTATGACTAAGCTGTGCCTATGTAGAAAAGGTATATCTGGCGAATTCACAAATAGCAGAAGGAAACATGTGTCGGAAAGTACCATCATCTTTCATTTCCTTCTGCTACTTGTGGATTCACCCGATATACCTTTTCAACATATATTCAATCTCCACGATAAATTTAGTGTTTTAATTTTATGAAGCTAATAACTGTTGCTGGTCTCCTAAAACACTTTATTATAACAAAGATGACATAATTTTTGGTCTTGATGTGATCAAAATCCTATCGGTATGATATAGAATCACCAAAATACACAATTCTCAATATGTTGCCGTGAAAATACTTTAAATTAATAAACAAAAATATTTGAATATTTCGAACAATGGCATGTTTTCTTTCAGGCGAATATCCTGAAAAATTACCACCTCACATGTGAGAAATAACGAAAAAACTTGAGAAAACTTTGAATCTTTAAAAAAATAGTGAAAGTGCAGAGGAAATTCAACATTTGAAATTTCAGAGGCATTTTTTGAGGACAATAAACATTAATTCTAGGTTTAATTTCACAGACGTTAAAAGCTATTTTGTATAAATTTTATTGTTCATTTTTATTCAATTAAGGATCTCCAAGAGGATTCAAGTAAGATCAAGGACTTCAGTATATATTGTGTAGCAAATTATTTCCAACTTAGCTACCTTTATATGTCTTGTACATTAAATATTGATTCTTAATTAAATTTTCATCCAGTCTCTATTTCTACCCTAAAAGAGTGATACTCAAAACTTATAATTGACATACAGATGATTCTTCTATATGATAATAATATTGATGACTACCTCGCACCACTGAAGCGATGGTTTTTCGTAATTGTCGTTCCTTAATAACAGATTCTTCTACGAGGGCCGTTCAGAAACTAACCTCCGGTTAATTGAAAAAAATACACCAAGTTAAGTAAAAATATTTTAATATATACATCTTACAACTACATCTTTGCACTATTTTTCGACATAGTCTCCATAACGATTGAGGCACTTATCGTATCTCTTCACAAGCTTTGAAATTCCTTCTGCATAAAAATCACCCGCTTGTGCCTTGAGCCAGCCTGTGACCGCATCTTTGAGCTCTTCGTCGTCATCAAACCGCTGGGACCCGAGCCATTTCTTCATATGCATGAAGAGGTGATAATCGCTTGGCGCCAGATCTGGGCTGTAAGGTGGTTGGTTGAAAACGTCCCACTTGAAGGACTCATTTTCGGCACAGAACTTACGGTAACCCAATCTTGCTGTCACTATCTCGTACAAAACAGTCTTAGAAATCTGTGGAAAATTAGTAGACAACTCCGCCATTGTGAAACGTCGATTTTCACGAACTTTTGCATCAACTGTCTGAACGAGTTCGTCAGTCACCAATGATGGTCTACCACTCCTCTCATCATCATTTACGTTTTCTCGTCCACTTTTAAATAAACGTACCCATTCACGGACAACTCCTTCACTCATAAATTTTGGTCCGTACACGGCACAAAGCTCACGATGAATAGCTGCTGCAGAGTATCCTTTGGCTGTAAAACACCTTATAACAGCACGCACCTCACATTTGGCGGGATTTTCTATTGCAGCACACATTTCAAACTGCCACAAAAACTAAACTAGCGCAGGTACGATGTTCACTCGACTACGGCTTGATGCCGACTGACCTGCTGAGCGCGTGAATTCACAGATGGCGCGCTACGCCCCCCCACTACCCGCACTGTGACCAATCGGAGGTTAGTTTCTGAATGGCCCTCGTATATATTGCCAGGGATCTCATCACTGACCAATTTGCTTTACAAGGTGTCCAGTTAACATTTAAAACTCTGGTCGTAATCGATCAGTTCGCGATAAAGAAACAATTGAAGAAGTTGAGGCGTCGGTTTGTCAAAATCCATCTTTATCCATCCAAAATCGAAGCCAAGCGTTAAACATCAAAAAATCGTCCTTACATTCGATTTCAAAGAAAGACATCTAAAAGCCTATAAAATTCAATTGGTTCAAGAATTGAAGGATGCGGACTATGTTAATTGACTGAATTTTGCGAACGAAATGCTGCAGCGATTTAACAATTTTAAAAACTTACTGTTTAATGACGGAGAATCGAGACGAAAGCATGAATAACCCCTGCATAGCCCAAAGGTCGTGGTTTGGGCCGCTGTGTCTGCTAAAGGCATAATTGGTCCTTATTTTCACGATCAGATCAACGAGGCCGAGCGATTAATGTGAATAGTGACCGTTATTAGGATATGTTACGAAATTTTTTGGTCCCAGAGTTGCAGGAGTTTGAAGGTTTCAACTCAAGAACATGGTTTCGGCATGATGGGGCCACTTGCCATATCGCAAAGTTGTTTAGGAATTATTCCCTAATAAAAGTCATTTCGCGAAGGGTAACAACAACTGGCCTCCCAGAAGCCCCGACCTTAGCCCGCTTGACTATTTCACATGAGGATACCTTGAAAGTAAGGTTTATCAAAATAATCCGACCAATCTAACCCTGTTGAAGCAAAACATCAGGTCAGAAATGACAGCAATCTCAATAGCTATGTGTCAACGTGTTATCACCAATCTTCGTTCCCGTTTAGAAGAGTGCCAGCAACGCAACGGTCATCATTTGGATAACATCATCTTTTCCAAATAATTCTTCAATTCCAAAAATCCAAATAAACAATACCCTTTTTATTTCTCAAAATGTTTTTTGTTTTATTGAACTTACAAATAGGGGAGACTGGGGATACTTGATCCTTACGGGAGACTAGATACACAACATTCACAGAACCAGTTAGGGCAATATTTAATTCTATAGTGGCAGTATCGGTTGTCTATGATACCCGCTAACTTTCTATAGTTGTTCCACCTGTCAAATTCGACGCGTTTGTTGATGGCGGCCGACCAAGTATTTGCTGTTACAGAAAGAAAATATTCGTAAGTTTTTATTTTGTTCAAACATTTATTTAAATACGGTTTTCAGGTGTGTATAAATTTAATTAGAGTCCTTATCGATATTATTAGTGTTTTGTTGCATGGAAAAGTGGTAATTTAATAGACATTTGAAAATATTGTTTTTATAACCTTAAACTGCTTAGGGTATACTTGGTACACTTTACTAAGGGAGATTTGATCCTCCTGGATCAAGTGTTTCTTAACTTTTTGTTTCAATTATTTGTTGTTGCAGGAAGAAAATTTTAATTCCACTTTAATTTAGATCCGGTTTTTAACTCTGTAGGAATTCAATTAGAGGTATTATCTATATTAGTAGCATTTTGTTCCATACAAAAATCGTAATCTGATAGACGTTTTAAAATTTTATTTTTTATTCCTATCTTTAAACCTTTCAGCGTATATATACTTACACACTTTTCTAAGAGTTCTTCTCTTCTCCTAGAAGATAAAATCCTTCATCATCTTTTTTCCTAAATTGCACATCTTTTGAGGATTTGAAGTTGAAAGGAATTAAATCGATATAATCATCTGATGAAATATGAGTGAGTAAATCATTTCTTAGAGGGAAAAATAATGTTTTTAAATAATTCAGATTCAATAATGTATGCTGTGGAACATAATTCTCATTTAAACTAGACTGGACTATAGAGGGGTATTTGAATATCTGAATATAGAAAAACGGTATGGAAAAAAGTGTTTCTTTTGATCTCAAGAACCTATGGTTAAAATTAACGCCAAAGACTCACGCAGTATATTTCTTGAGTTAAACTCATAGCTTCTTTGTGCAAAGGGATTTTGTATCGAAACATTGTGCTTCCCGACTAGAAGTTACTGCAGAAATAATGAGTATCCAGATTCACCCCCCAATGTAGCGAACATCCTTGCCTTCACAAAATTAGGTCACGACCCTGTAGGGTTCTGAGGTTGCTATTCGTTTTGTGTTATCGCAGGGTTGGAACATGCGCATTCTGGAGGGTTTTGTGTTTAACACGTACGTATCTTGAAACCCCAAACAAATATCAATTTTCGATTTTACAACAAGTTCAACCTTCTTATACATTCAATGATCCTCGGAATTGAAAGCAAAAAAATAGTTCCTCAAATTGAAAAAGGATTTTATAGAAATCGATATGAACACAGAACACATCCTTGTTCTGAATAAGAAAAAAACATTGCACCATATTCCAATACTTCAATTAATAACAATCGCACAAAAAGGGTTGAAATTGATTTGTATGGATAATCGGATTTTCAGGTTTTGACAGCTGAATAACAACAACAAACACAAAGGAATCGTGTGACAGTAATATTCAAAGGACTGTCCACTCACCTCTTGGGGGATGTGATTCAATTAATCCAATAGGAAGAGATTGAAGGCACTCAAAACGCTACTTGCACATCATTTTGATTGCACGAAACGCGATTGTGAGTCTGATATTTCGCGCTCTGGCGGAGGAGCTTGAGGTATTGGAGCTTTCGCAGAAATTGGACAGTGTTGCCACGTGTTCCATTGTTTCCGGGTAATTCAAGATAAAAATTCCTGTTGAATCGACTCATTGGTACAAGGGGTAGTTTTTAAGTTCGCGGAATGGGTTGGAAGATGATTAGTGAGGGTTATTACAAAAATTTTCACGAATTAAGTAACTCGTTATTAGTATGAATAACAAATTTTGTCGTTTTAGGTCATTAGTCGATTAAAAACGTCAATCGAATTCGCTATCAATTTCGTTACCAAGCAAGGAAAATCAGTTCAAATCATATTGGAAGAGATGTCATTTGTTTACGGAGATTCTTGCCCGGTTAAATCTATGGTTTACCTTTTTAAGCAAGGCAGGGCCTCACTTGAAGATGACCAGTGCCCAGGACGGCCGATTTAGGTGACCACTTTGGTAATTATTCAAAAATTTGAAAAAATAATATTGGAAGTTGCCTGTCTGAAGAAAAAACAACTGTCAGAAATGATTGTATTATAAGATACAATCATTTTTTAAATTCTTAAAGATCATCTTGACTTAACTAAAGTGAATGCAAGATGGGTACCTTGAATAATCCCGCCGCCTCATAAACAACAGCGAGTGTATTCTTCTCGTGAGTTTTTGGATCTCTGTAGTGAAGACAGAGATGGAATATTGACTCAGATTGTTACTGGGGATTAAACTTGGGTTCATCATTATGAACCTGAATCCAAACAGGGCTCTATGCAGTGGCATAAAAATATAAAAAGGGCGCATCACACATCACTACCCAAGAAGTTTAAGGTGTGACAGTCGGCGGAAAATCATGGGATTCAGAAGGGATTCTGTTGATCGATTACGAAGGCAAAGGTGTCTGCATAACCGAAGAATACTACGCTTCAATTCTAGAGCGGTTAAATGAAGCCATCACAAAAAAAGGAGAGAAAAATTGAGCAGAGGTGTCCTTCTTCCACACGACTACTCGCCTGCTCACAAGAGCCGCGTTGAGATGGCTGCACTGCAGAAAGTGGGCTTCGAACTTTTGGCTCACCCACTTTACAGTCATGACCTGTCTATTCTCAAACTTGAAAAAGAACTTCGTGGGAAGAAATTTTAGAGTGTGGAAGAGAAGTGGAAAATGCAATTTCTGCGTATTTTTCAGACAAAGATCAAACATTTTTTTCTAAGGGATAAATATGTTGATTGAAAGATCTGAAAAATGTATGAAGTTCACAGGTGAATATATTGAAAAAGAAAAATAATATCGTATTTTATTTCTTTTTCTTGCCCCTCATTATGAACTTAAAAACGTCCCCTCATGTATAAAAGATATCAACACTACTAAAGAATTTGATTGCCATTCAAATGTACAGTTTTTGAGAAATCGCACAATTGTCACTTTTAGTACTCCCTATCGAAACCCTTCAGGTGTAAGTGAATGCCGTATGTGCAAATCCTGTTTCCTATGGGTCTTCAACACTACTAATGAATTTGATCGTCATCCAAATGTACAGTTTTTGGGAAATCGCGAAATTGTCACTTTTAGTACTCCCCTTGGAAAAACTGAGGGTAGAATCAAGTAAAGTAGAGGACTTCGGCAAATCTTTTTAGGAGAGCAGTCGATAAAAATCAGATAGCGCTAATGACTGCTTAGGTTCGAGGAGCGCGAGGGTTTTGAAGATTAAGTGGATTCATGGGCCAACAAACGAGACACAGGATAATAAATCTTATTCGATAAAACCACAATTTTTATGATAATTAAGATTTATGTATTTTTTTCATGATAGCAATATGTGTATTCCTTAGAGGTATGGACCTACATTCGAACCATACATTTATCGAGCGATTAATGTGAAGTCTGGCAACAGCTTCGTTCCTGACGTCGTCGTCCTAGGTTTCGAATTCGAGCGTCGCGATGAGTCGATGCTA
The DNA here is from genome assembly GCA_030674115.1 of Micraspis discolor. NCBI lineage: Eukaryota > Metazoa > Arthropoda > Insecta > Coleoptera > Coccinellidae > Micraspis > Micraspis discolor. The sequence continues at coordinate 11,362,685 of JARTUT010001740.1, forward strand.
GTTAAACGGGCAAGCTCTGAGAAATACGCAGTCGACCGACGGGGAAACATAAACTAATAATAATGTTGAAATTTATCGGACTATGTTTATATTTCAACATTGTAAATCGACAAACACAATATTTCTTTTATTCGAAACGGATCGTATACCTCTTCTCGTAACTTGGGATCCAAAAAGGCTACGCTCCAAATTTATATTTCCCAGAGATCGATCCACGCATCGGTTTAATGAGTGCTTGGCTAATTTTATCGGATTAATATTATCCTTTCACCATTCGTTTATTTATTCATTATACAGGTTGTTAGGTAAACATGCTGCGAAATTTCAAGAAGTGATTCCTCGGACTATTTCAAGGAATTACAGGAAGAAGCGCTTGATTGGGAGATAGGAGATGAAAAAATTCCAAATGACATTTCTTACTGAAAATTAACATTTCTTAACCTAAAACAATTTCTGAAAATGGCTGCTACGCTGTCAAAATCTCTTGTGTCGTTTCTTATTCAGTAATTCCCGCCAATAAACCAAGCTCTTAAATCTTCCACATTTTTTACGGGCGCATAATGAACTCACAACTTCAGAGGGTCCCATAGGAGATAATCAGGAGGTTTAACTCTGACCATATATCCAGCAATCTCCAAGAGATGCTGTTAAAAGTTTTCGAAACCTGCTGCAGCGCATTGCATGCGGTATTATCCAATTATCCAGGTAAATAAACGTTATCGAACGATTTTCAAGTTCAAAATCAGATGGATATTCTGGAAGTTGTAGAGGAAATCAAATTTCAGATGCTCATATCTGCTGAACTATCCGATGAATTTGGCCGAAAAATGAACTCGACTAAGATAGTTGGACAATTAAATTATTCTGATAATCTGAACATTCTAGCGTATCTTGTTCGGAAGATAGATAGTATACGGACGGCCGGACATACTCAAGTTTGGCCATGGATTCTTCTTCAGGAAGTTGAGCTCAATTGATATATTCTCGACTAGACATGCGAAAATTCAAACATAGGGGTAAAACGATAGGACGCAGTTTGCTGAAGTAGAACAAGCTTGTGAAAAGGAATAGTAAATTGTTTACCGGGTAGGAAAAGCTTAACATTCCTGGACGACTGTAAAGATTGCTACAGAGCAACACAGCAACACAGAGTCCAGGAATGTGGCTTTTCCTACGAGGTAAACATACTATTTTTCCGCAAATCGTTTAAAATTCGACAGATATTGATTGATTTAAAAAAAAACGCGATAATTTTATTCCCAAATAAATGGTGCTTTGAAATTCCTAATAAAATTACTTGGGTTACTATGGAAACGTATTGAGGTTGAATTGTCAAACTTGACGCTTATAAATTTAATTGCTGGTGTTCTCGAAAGTAAAATGATAAGTGATGATGAAATTTCCATTCCTGGGACTCCTCCAGAGCTGGTTGAGGCAGTGAATACTGCTTCATTAGAATTATTGCCAAAGAAATCAAGAGAAAAGTACGAAAATGCATACAGACGTTTTATGGCTTATCGCATGAGTAAAAATACGAGTTCTTTCTCAGAAAATGTTGTAATGGCATACTTCCTAGACCTTTGTTTAAAGATGAAATCTTCAACATTATGGGCCAATTATTCAATGCTGAAGTCAACCCTTGCACTTAAACACAATGTAGATATATCTACATACTCAAAACTTCGTTCTTTATTGAAACGGCAAGCTCAAGGTTATAGGGCAAAGAAATCTAAGATTTTAACGAAGGAAGAAATTGAAAAATTTATCCAGGAAGCTCCAGATGAAGAAAATTTAATGATTAAGGTAATATACAAGTTTTTGATTTCTATTTAGATTATAGCTTTATTTATTTTTTAGGTGGCTGTAATATTTGGTATTTCTGAGGCCTGTAGAATGGATGAGTTAGTCCGAATGACTGTACACGATATAGAAGACTTAGAATCTAAGCTTTAATCAGCATACCTGATTCGAAAACCAACAAACCAAGATCATTTGTAATTAATCAGATCTACTTGAATGTTTATCGAAAGTATGTCTCGTTAAGACAAGAAAATATGAACAGTGACCGATTTTTCTTTAAATATCAAAGCGGAAAGGGTTGTAGACAAGTGGTAGGAATTCATCAATTTAGAAAAATGCCCAAAATAGTTGCTACTTATTTGAACTTGGTAAATCCTACAGAATATACTGGTCACTGCTTTCGTCGGTCTTCTGCAACAATATTGGTTGACTCTGGTGCCGACATAACTAGTTTAAAGAGGCATGGCGGATGGAAGTCATCAAACGTTGCTGAAGGATATATCGAAGAATCGCTTAACAATAAGGTTGAGGTGCCAAATAAAATTTTCACAGTACAAAATATTCAACAAAATGACCCTTCCACCCTGCATGTTGTCCAAAATGTTTCTCATAGTTCTAAGAGTGTTCCTCCAATGTTCAATAATTGTACTAACTGTCAAATTACTGTGAATATAACAAATTGATCTTAAAAATGTATTCAGCAATGACTTGATGTTTTCAAAATATAAATTAATTCCTTATAAGCAATGTGTTTTCTATCATTTATGTAGAACACTAACAACTGTACGGAAATATCATTTCCTTACAGTAAGGAAGTCCTGACTTTTTCTTCGAGAAATTTTGACAGGAATGTCAAAATTTCCTGGCGATTTGCGGAAAAATATATTTATAGACTATAGCCATTTTGAGGCGAAAGGCCGGTGATTGGTGGTCATTATTTTGGTCTTTCTAGCGGTTATATCCAATATTCTACAACAAATTTTTAAATAATGGTAACAGATCATCGAAACCCCGTCGGATCAAAGGCATTTGTGGAAGTATACAGGGTGAGTCTTTGACCACTGCGTTAATTTTAACCAAGAGAAACATTTTTCTTCCTACAACGTTTTTCCAAATTTGGACCGTTCAAAAGATAGGGTGTTGAAATTTCATAAAAATTTGCATTTTCACCTGTAATATTCAAACGACAATATCAATTTAAATGATCTCTCGTAGAAGGTTTTTAATAACAGTCATGCATATTTTGACATCAATAGATTTATTCCATTTCTTGTGGGTTTCTCACTACTACTGTACAAATACCACTTGAACTAAAGGTCCGTATCTTGTACTTCAAAGAATCATTAGTCTTTTTTGCAGATATAATCATTCATCACCTTTTTTCCTTGCAGCAATTTTGAGATATTTGAAGTTGAAAGGAATCAAATCGATATAATCATCAATGAAACATGAAGGAGTGAATTATTTCTTAGAGGGAAAATAATGTTTTTGAACAATTCAGATTCAGTAGTGGATGCTGTGGAAGGTAATTTTCATTCAAACTAAACAGGACTACACAGGGGTATTTGCCCAATGTGAAAACTTAGAATGCTTATAACTTTTAAACGCAGCTGAATATGGAAAAACGGTATGGGAAAAAAGTGTTTCTTTTGATCTCAAGAACCTATGTTAAAAAAATTAACGCAATGGTCAAAGACTCACCCTGTATATTCGGGAATGTATGAGATATATGAAAAAGACAGGCAATTAAAAATGTCTTGGACGATAGACAAAGAACTATATAAATTGATAAATATTTGTCAATGTTGAGAAAAATAATTGGAAGCGAAATGACCTAAAAGTAACTCGAATTGAATACATCTTCGAATTGTATTAATCTTCTATAAGCGGAGAATACCTTCATATGTTTCGTTTATCTGTTTATTATTTCATCCGATTGGCGATTAGTTCGTTTGAAAAAATACATACATCCTGAATTGCCTGGCCATTGGCATAAGTTGATATCACGATATCCACAGCTATTTTGCAGATTGATTACTTCGTGTGGTTCTGATAAAGTACTTCAGATGAAGTAATGTGTTGTCAGATTTGACTGTTGTAAAGTAAAATTAATAGGAATAAGAAAAAAGTGCGAACTTCACTGAACAATTGTCCAGCACATAATCACATTGTTACTGCACAAATGTTCATATTTCAATCGAACTTGCATGGAAAAATATTTTATCTCTATGGGTATTGAGATGAATTGTCATATTTTAAATACCTACTTATAAGATGCTGAGTATTTTTCATCCAAAATTCAATTTATTCGTTTTGTGGTAATAACTAAAAATATTTTTATGAACGCATTCTTTGAACGTGCAAGACTCAACTAATAGCTATTGGAATTCATTCGTCCGGTCGTCCATCCCAATATGAGTCATTCAACGATCGTTTTTACGATTTTAACAAAGAGTTTCATGACTTGAAGGAATTTCAAGTATCAAGTTAGGTTTCGCTGAAATATTATGTTTGCCAGAATAAAAAGCATCACACATAAATCTCACCCATTTAAGAAATAAGTTCCTTGGCGTAGCTCATTTGGATCATTCTTAAACGAAACAACACTCATAAAAAAATTTTAATGTCGACGCTAATCGAGCGTACAATCGAAACACATTCTGTAACAGTTTTTACATTGAAGGCTTTGCGATCATTATTGACTCCGAGTATAGACGGAAAACCGATAACCTACACTAAGCTCCCTTTGAACTGACAGAACAAGTTGCTCCTCTTTCTCCCTTACTACGTCCATAATTATGACGTCATTTCCAAGGGGCACATACCCAGAAAAGGATGGATGTATTTCCCCTCTTACCTGTTCGCCCAGTTGATAGTGTGGATACCTGGAACGTCAAGGCTTTGGGTTATCTGAGACGTTAGGCAATTATATTTTTTTATCTTTGTGTAAGGGACATTAATTGTTGGATAATAGTCTCTTATCTATTTGAATACCGATGCATAAATGCACTTTTCCACACTGTAGGAAAGCTTCGCGAAATAAAAATAGATCCATTTCAAACATGAGGTTGATAACAGTTCTTCGATTAGACTTGGTGAGAAAAAAATTGATTTATTTCTTTCAGAATAGACAATTCAAGTTTAATTGCCATGAATTTACTCAACTCTGAAATTAGTTTTGATATAAAATTACTTAAAACGCAGATTGTACAATTGTCTACAAAAAAATACTTAATGCCACAACCGACCACATGTCAAAGACACTTATCATAGTGGTTGGAATCAGTAGTGACAGACATAGAACGTAACAGAAAGCATTTAGAATTACTTCAGTTGTGAGAAGCGTGTAACATATCACAAAATATATAGCTTACAACCAGTTTTGCTCTCTTATAAATGTGTCAAAAGTTTACATAAATTTAAATTACAGTAAATATGACGAAATTATTAACAAATATTAACAAACTGATCATCTAACAAATTTTAACAAATGCAAAGGCCAGTCACGAAAATTTGTTCTCATACAAAATGTGCCTTTGAAATTCTCTAGCTTCATCTTTGTAAGATGATTCACCTTCCTCAGAGTATTATGGAGATTTCACAAGATCATCTCTTATAACGGGTCATCCAAAAAACGCGCCTACATGTTACTTTGAAATGCAACACAAACTATTTGCAATTTTTTGCAGCTGTTTTTTTTATTATAAATATGATCCATTACAATTATAAGTAGAATAGAATATCATTCAAATGTCCACCCCGACTGCGTCTGCAGTCATCAATCCGAATATCGAAATTTTCAATGACTTTCCGACATGTTGCTGGTGTTATTTCACGAATTGCAGCTCGAATGTTGTTCTTTAGATCAATAATTGTTTGTGGATAAGATCACATGACCTTGAGACTAATTGAAATCTGCATTTCGTGAAATTACACGTTGAGGACATTTTGACCGCAAAAACGTAATGTTTTCTCGAGTTGTGTGACATGTAGCACCGTCTTGGTGAAAATAGAGGTCAGACACATCAATATGACTCAACTGTGTCCATAAAAAGTTTCTCAACATTGATTGCTAACGCTCAGCATTCACAGTAACCCAATGATTCCATTTGCCCAAAATGCACACCAAACAGTAACTTTTTGTGGGTGTAGAGATTCTTCATGCATAACACAAGGATTTTCATCACCCCAGATACGACAATTTTGCTTATTGATGAATCCATTCATTGTGAAATGAGGTAATGTGAAAGTATTTTCCAGTAGGTAGCTCTTAAGGGCCAGTTCGAAATGTTTGATATTTTTTAGGCATTTTATACTAGTGGGTAGATTATTAAATATTTTCCGCTTTAGAATATTAGGCCCATTTTGTACTTGAGTCAATCTACAAAAAGGAATATAGAAATCATTTTGAGCCCTTGTTTGATAGTGATTGACCTCCCACAGCGTGAAAACGATGACCCATTAAGTTTAAGGCTCAATGCAGTATGGAATATGTAGAGGGACGCCAAGAAACCAGAAAATTATTCCTGAAGTATGCTCGACATTAGGTGCGCATTGGTAACCTAAAAATGGTGCGGATTATTCTCTTTTGAGCACGAAATACTCTATCCAAGTCCACACCTTTACCCCAGCAAACTACTCCGTAACTCAGTATTGAACTGACAGATGAGGAATAGAATACTTTTAACACAGAGATATCAACATATTTTCTTAGTTGGAGCATAGCGAAATTTATTGACGCGAGAGTCCTGCACAGGTCTGATGAGTGGATTTTCAAATTCAGGTGATCGTTCATAGTGAGACCAAGAAATTTTACCTCGGTCGAAATTCTGATGATGTTGTTTCCAAGTGACGATCTTATCAACGGGGTAGAATCCGGAACTACACCTTTAGGCGAAAAAGGAACAATTTTGGTTTTTGTCTCATTTAAAATCAGGCCATTTTCATTACAATAATTTGCCATTCTAACAAGGCACTCATTTGCATGAGCAGCAACATCTCGATTGCTTTTACCGTCAATTATGACTGAACTGTCGTCAGCAAATAAGGTTGTTGAGGAAGTTGATGAATTTAGGCTTTTTACTAGGTCATTAATATAAACAATGAATAAAATCGGCCCAAGTGTGCTGCCCTGGGGGATTCCTGTCTCCAACAATACTTCGTCCGAGAGCACCTTCCGTCCACTCTCACACAGGCGAACTCTCTGCTTTATACCGATCAAAAAAGATTTTAACCATGTCAGTGAAACATCGCGTATACCAATTTTTTCAAGTTTTTGAATCAAAATGGTAAGTAATATCGATAGTATAAAACGCTCGACTTAAGTCGTAGTAGATGCACATGCATTTCTTTTTTGTTCAAAGCTTCGAAAAATATTGTCATAAACAGACAATATGGCATCTTGAGTTGATTTCCCCCTGCGATAACCTTACTGAGAAGGCGAAATAAGTAGGTATTTGTCCAAAATGACGTAAGCCTAACCAGATAAGCCCTTTCCAATACTTTCGAGAACACCGACAGCAAAGCAATCGGTCGATAATTCTCTATCAAAGTACTCTCACCCTTCTTATAAATAGGAACCACTGTTGATACCTTAAGCTCCTCAGGAAAATAACCGCTCGCAAAAGATTCATTAACCAGATACGACAATGGACACACTATATTTTCGGAGATATGATTCAATATAAAATATGGAATTTTATCATTTCCTGCTGACCTCTTTCTTCTAACAGTCTGAATTATCTTTAAGATTTCAGAGCTTGTTGTAGGAAACAAATATGTAGAATTATTATTATTTTCAATGCGTGTTAAATTGCATTTTGGCTGACGATTAGTTACCAACGATTTCACCGATTCAACAAAGAAATTATTGAAACCGTCTTCCTTACTTTGCACGTCAGTGGTACATGTACCATCCCTATCATAGACAACTTCTGGAATTTTTTGTGAGAATTTAAGAGAACCATTGGATTTTATCGTGTGCCAGACTGCTTTTGTTTTATCATCTGCGCTAAGAATTAAATTGTTATAATACGCCTTTTTTGCTGAATTAATCATATCATATGCTTCAACTTTCAACCCAAGTAGGCAATATTGTTTGATAACTGATATATTGTGAACCTTCAGATCGAACAAATATCACACAACCATACTCCCTACATTTGGCAAAATCCTACCCAAAACAACACATAACAAATAAAAGGAAATCAATGAAGCACCATAAACAATCTGAACTATCTATATAACAGGTAATCATCAACTACAAATATTAGATTTACAAAAAAATATTTGTTATAGTATATCTGCATTCAAGTAAAAATAAATATCTAAAGAACCTGAAGGAAATAGTATATTATATACCGCGGGACTGAAGTAGTACATTTAATCCTGAAGGTAAAGTTTATGGCCCGACCGCAGGGAGGGCCATAATTTACCTGAAGGATTAAATGTACTTCAGTCGCAAGGTATATACGATACTTTTCGTACTTCCGGTATGATTTTATTAATTATTTCAATAATTTCAATCAGTTTTTCTCTCTTCAACTCATTTAATAAACTGTCTTTAAAATAAGTTACCATAGTAACATTGCGTTGTGACAATTATAATTTAGAAACATTGTCATTACTAGTGTCATTGTAAAGAAACATTGTTATTGATAATTATTGGTATCATGAGTGAAGAAGGTGTATCTGATATTGATAAAAGAGCAGCCGAAGTAGGTGAAGAATTGTTACCACCGAAATCTAGAAAACTATACGAGCAGCAGTACGATGCTTTTAAAAAGTGGTGCCGCTTAAAAATGTGAGACAACCTACTGAAAATGCGCTGTTAGTCTACTTCAATGATAAATCAAAAGCGGTTTGTGTCTCAACTCTCTGGGCACATTACTCAATGCTGAAATCGGTTATTAACATTAGAGAAGATATTGATATAAGTAAATTTCCAAAATTATTAGCTTTTTTGAAGAGAAGAAACGAGGGATTTAAGCCAAAGAAGTCAAGAATTCTCACGTCTGAGCAGGTAGATCAGTTCTTACGGGAGGCTCCGGATGATAAATATTTAATGCTTAAGGTAAATTTGGAAATGTGTTTATATTCAGAAATTTTAAGAAATCAATTTTTTTGTAGGTTGTACTTATTTTGGGCGTTGCGGGAACTTGTCGTGGAAAAGAGTTGGTTGATTTAGAAATCGACGATGTGAGAGATTTGGGCGATTCCTTCCTAATTGCGATTAGAAACACCAAAAATAAAATTGACCGAAATTTTGTGATCAAAAATTCATAAAACAGTGCCATCAGTTTTGTGGCGATATTTCGAAAATATGTGGCATTGCGAAAGACAGGGACACCTCATTCAAAATTTTTTGTTCAATACATCAACAAAGAATGTACTACGTGAGTAGTAGGAAAAAACATGTTTGGTACATTTCCACGGCAAATAGCAGCTTTCTTGAAATTAGAAAATGCGACGTCTTATACGGGACATTGTTTTAGACGCACATCTGCGTCTTTGTTAGCTGATTCGGGAGCAACAATAGACGTGCTGAAGAGACATGGAGGATGGAAATCCTCCAACGTGGCCGAGGGATATATTGAATCGTCTATTAATAATTAATAAACAAAAAATTTCAGATAAAATATTTGGTCAAGTCGCCGATTCGTCCACTATAGTTATGCCACAGACCTCATTCTCGCTTCCTGTTTCCGCAGGATCTTCGAAACAAACACCAGTTCAATATGATAAGGACCTATCTGTTACTCGTCAGTTACCTGCTGCATTAACCCAGGAAAGACTGGTCAATATGACGAACTGTCACAATATTAATTTGAATATTAACGTTAATTACCATTCTAATTAATTGTATTTTTCAATAAAATATCCCTTAAATTCGTTTGTTTGTGATTTAATCGTTCCGGGAGTTTCGTCAATATTTAATCCCGGAGAGATTAAATGTGACACTTTAGTACGTGTCACAAGGGAGTGAAGTTGTCACTTTAGGCCCGGAAGTACGAAAAAACTTAATTTTGGCTGTTCAAAAGCAATTCGGCCTTCTTCTTTTGTTTATGTTGCATATCAGCTAACGCAATACTGAGCCACATTTTTAGACATGTATTGCGCTTCTTTTACTTCTTACGCTCTTACCCTTATTATATATGTGATTTTTCCGAGATATTAATGAATTTAGAAAGCACTGATGCGATCATCTATAGTACTTATTTGAAACTTTGAAAAATCACATCAACGTAATATTTGCTTATCAGAGAAGCGTAAACTGTTCGAGCGAACTAGCCAACAAAATAGTGGATTTGATAGTGGGTACCAAGAACTAATGAGTACGACGAAACTGCAAAATTTGATTGGAGGACAGTGAACTGGGATAATATAAAAGAGTAACAAAATAATTTAGATATTCAAATAATCAAAGCAACCCGCACATCTCAGTTCTTTTGATTATAGATCATTTTGTTCGGCAGTAATCGTGCTTAGGGTCGGATAGAATCGATTTTAGCTGATACGATGGATATTAAGATATCAAATCTGTTTTTTTACAAACATGCCCGATGATGATAATAACTACTTATTAGATTTTTAAATGTATTCATTTTCTTTTCAGAAAAAACATAGATTTGGTTTTAAATTGAAACCAAAACCCTCGTATCTCCATTTGTTCACTCAGTATTCATTATTGGACTTAGATATCAACATACAAAATCATAAAACTCTCCGGTGAGATTAAAACACCATAAACATTTGAAATTATACACACCGCAAAGCTAATTGAGAGTACTTCAGTAGCATAATATTTACTATTGTATTGCCATCGTAAATGCTTGCTTGTTGATAACCGGAGGTTAATTTCCCATCTGAGTCAAATGAATTCGAAGTAATAACTTTTGATCATGGATGCCTAAACTTCAAAAGATACCTGCTACTTTTCAACTTGTTTAAATTATTCAAAGTAGCAGGCGGCAATCATATAGTCTGCCGATTTTTGTAATATGATTGAGCCATTTCCACATTACACTATACCACTATACTATTGATGATTTTATAATAATTGCCTTGGTAGAAACTTTTACCACTGGTGAATTCAAGAAATTCCAAAGACTTGTGAGTATGACATACAATGTTTTATGCTATAACTGGAAATCTTTTTTTATGCGATAATAATTAATAAGCTTTGTATCAAATCAGACCTACTTGCATTTGCGAGTACCCTATAAATGTCAGAATCACTTGACAGTAAATTTTTATATTTTGATTGATCCAGTCTCAACAAAAATGTTAAAATAAAATTTGATACTTATCAGTTTTCTCTTCAGCAGCGATGCATTTGTTTAGTACCAAACTGATCCAGAGTCTAGGAAAAGACTTAAGAAATCTTTAATTCAATAGCTTCTAGTCACAATAGGTAAAGTTCATTGGTCGCTGAAGGTAAACAACCCCTTTGACGGTCTAAAGGTCTCTGCCAATGCTTTATTTCAAACATACAGAGCGATTCTGTTCAGTTTTAAGTTAAAATGAACAAATTCAGAAACGGTTTACTCTGATGAGATAAAAAAATAACAAACTTCTGCATAAATTTTTCAAGTGATTTCTATAACGAAAATGAAAACAACTGATCTTCAAAGTGTTCTTTACTACTTTCTCAATTAACTTCAACCTTTCCTCGATTTCTTTAGTATTTTTAGACGGGCCAGTTCTTTGATCCCGAGTTTTATTATTCAATATCAGGTTAAACAGATATTTGTATTTTTGGCCAGATAAAGAAGTTATAAAGCGATCATAATTTGGCGTCAAAATGACCTTGTCGATTTGAATTCCCCGCGAGTTTCTAGTTCACACAGATGGCCGTTGCGGCGCTAGTATCAAATGTGTTGAAAAAGACAGCTTGTTTGTATGCTGGATTCACCAAATATCAACATAATTTGGTATCTACTGGCAATAAAGCTATGAATACAATTCATGTTCTATTGAAAATAAAGCTATGAAGAAGATTCATTATTTTTCCATGAAATCAAAATCTGCTGGTTTTCTAAAAATCTTAGATTGTAACCGAGCTTTCACACAAGTGAACACCATTGTTCATATATTCACATAAAGTAAATCAAAGCGGCCAAAAGACGTTAACAAATTAAAAACGGATGTGATCCAATTTATTTTCCATATTTAATCATCATATATCATTTATGAAGAACAGAAAAATGAAAAAATTGTCTTCTTGGTATACTCAAGTTCAGCTTATCGATTCTATACTCTCGGCTTCGTCAATGGTATATGGTAATGTTGATGCCAGTGAACTCCTTCTTGGAGGTGGACTTCTCAGTCTTGATCGTTTCTGATCTGAAACTGCTCCCTGAAGATGATTACGAAGGATATTAGTCTATGGTTCATTCACTTCTAACATGCACTAAAATTCGTCATGTCCGGGTATTCAGGAATATTCATCAAAGAGGACAAAAGCATGCTATATATCACAGTTGATTATGTCGAGTTCCGTTAACTAATTTTAGTTAGTGTTCCTATATATGATATATTTCATCTAATCTATAATTGATTTTCAGTTCTTCTTGAAATATCACATTCCATTGATTTTTGGGGACATGCACCTTCATGCCAATTTATTTATTTCAGGAGGAGAGGGGAATTACAGGTTTATAATCAGTTGAAACAAAATACATAAGGTTTAATATTTGAAGAAATATACATCTATCCTAAAAATATTTCCAGGAAATCTTCATGCAAACAAGCAGGTTAGTCATCAGGCAAGTTATTTAGAGTGACCTCACTGATTGAGCTGTGTGGAGCAACTCTATCCATATCACTTACTGAGTTTTCAGAATCAGATTCATCTATGTCTTCTTCTTCTTCAACCATTGTTGACAGAAGATTGTCATTCTCTTCTGGAGTGTCCCAGGCCAACTCACTTGCACTATCTGCAGTTAATATATTTCTCATTATAATTTGTTTATTATTTGCTTAAGTATTGGTAATGAAATACTTTCGGAATTAATTTGCTTTCAACAAATTCGTTATATATAAAATTCTCGTGTCACAATGTTCGTTTCCACACTCCTCCGAAACGGCTTGATCGATTCTCATGAAATTTTGTGAGCATATTGAGTAGGTCTGAGAATCAGCCAATATTTATTTTTCATATCCCTTAGTAATGAGGGTTCTCCACCCGTAACGTTTTTTTTATTATAAGACATTTAAAAATTTTTTTAATTTTTTTATTATGCCGCATTAAAAAATACATACAACCCTAAATTTTTACTCTTTTATCAAAAACCCTTATTTTTAATAGCCATTTTAGTAATTTAATCATTTTTCATCCCCGGTCGATAACTGATCAATAGTAATTTAATTAGTTATCCCCGCCAGTTGTCTGCAGGTGGCACTTCTGACGCAGTAAACAGCACGGAGTAGGAATGAGAACCAGCCGGTCTCCTGTTTCTCTCACTCCCTACACAGTTGTCAGCCATCATTATTGTTTATACATCAAGTGTAGTAGTAACGTTGGCAATTATTATTTTGCTATCACAGTGTAACTCTCATATTAACTGTTAATGGAAATGAGAAATAATTTTCAATGTTTTGTGGAAACTCATCATTTTATGCTTTAAATGACCTGAGTGGCCAAACGCCTCGTTAGTTGGTAGATAAATCTCTTGGATAAACAACAAGATGGTTCAAAGACAACTCATTTCAACCCTTAAATCTGTTTGATAAATTACACAAGGGATCGAACACTAATGTAATGGATTTTGAAGAAACTGGTTGTTTGTATTTATTAGATGTAAACAATTGGTATATCAAGCTGGTAAAGGGATTGTGTTTGATCATCTGTAAAGTTTTAAGCTTTTCATGTGAGTGTTTGACCTTGTCCAGACCTATGGGGGAGTGCTGAAATTAATTCTTCAAATTCTTTTTTGTATGTGTATGTGTTCATTTTATCAATAATAATAAAATTATCAATTTTGAGTGTATTTTGCACAATGAGATAATAGAGTGATTTTCATAATCTCAAAAGTACTCAACACGTGGCATGAGCTTCCACCAACAACGGCTTTTGTGCTGTAAGTATAGTTTATTTTATTTATAACGAAAATGTTGACGGTCAAAAAAACTTCGGTAGAATTTAATTTTTGTTAAAATTGGGCGAACTTTTTCTTTGTATTAATCTTTTTTAACATTTCTTATCATATATTTACAATATGATCATAAAAAATAAAATTTTTTGCTTTTGTAAAACAGTCTAACGTTTACATGAATATGTAAATGAATGTGTGTACAACCAAATATTAAATACATTATAACTAAGGTCAAGATTTTTGCCGTGATTTTATTTTAACATTTTACAATTAATGCTCTTTAAGTATTTGACATTACGACAAATTTCGTCGTCATTATAAAAATGTTATTTTAATTTAATTCTATTGAAAATATGTAATTTACCAATTAAGATTTTCATAGTTTTCAAAAATTTGAATCATTAGGAATGGTTCTATGAGAAAATTATAAAAGTCATTTTTTTCAAAAATTTAATTTTTTACATCTTGTTTCCGAAAAATTTTTTCATAAAACTTATATTTTTGCTATAATTTCATAAATTCAAACTAATCATTTCAAAACTGCGGCATAAATCCTGACCCTAATAATACTTTTAACATTTTTCATCATCAAGTAATTTCATTAATTGTATTTATGCTACGCTTTTTTTATAATGGTCCTGTATGTGCCCCACAGACGATTCAACGCCAATTAGAATATTTTTGAAGAGCTCTACTGCAGAGGGCTTTCGACTAATTCCGCGCAAGAGTTTCCGTTATAATATCGGGTATTCACATGTGGTGACTATTCACGATTCCGCCAATGAAATTTGGTTTCTTATACTGTCGTCCTTTTTCTTAGTCAATTTATGGCCATTTGAGAGGTTAGGGGTCAGGCGGGGATACAATATTATAGGAAGTTCAAGAGAAGTGCAGGTGCAGTGCTTTATTTTTATTCTCTTTGAAGAGTTCGAAGGGATAAGTGTTGGTGCGTTTTCTCAGATTCGTGGTCATTGTGGAAAATTGTTGAGTTTGCTCTGATCTGTTTCAAGTGATTTGTGTAGTTGAATTTAGGTGAAAATAATTCAATTATATTCTTTTGCTTTAATGCTCTGAAAAAAAGTGCACATACCTATTTTCTTTCTGTTTTTGAAAGATAGATAAGAGTAGTAAAATAAATATATGCACTTTTCCATGGAAGAATCAGACGTTGGCTCACTGGAGTTTTTCCTACTAAAAAATGGATTAGGAGATTATCGACGTACTTTCCAAGGTAATTCGTTTTCTATTGGAAAAATGTTTCAATTCACTTTTTTCTCATTGGATGAATTATATTTTCTGTAGCAATTAAGCCAAATCAGATTCTTTCGAAAGATATAAATTCAACTTGGCCCCAAATCTTCTTCGACTACTATGATTTGGCGCCAAGTTTGATTTATTTCTAGCAAACTATCCTTGTTTGGCCCAACTCGAGCATATGTTGTGCAATAAAGAAAGCTCATTCGACGTAAAATTCTTATATTCTGCGATAAAGATTCGAATTATGCTTGTGATTTCAGACAACTATATAAGCTTTCGCGCCAATTTTAATTCATTTATACAAACGAACCTTGTTTGGCGCTACGTGAGTCTTTATTGTGCAATAAAAAATCTCGTTAGGTGTAAAATTGATACATTTTGAGATGAAAAATCTAAGTCAAGCTTGTGATTGTAGATAACTGCATTAGATTCCAAGATTTGGCAAATCTCTCTGAGACTGATATCAATAAATTGATACCCATTATTGGACACCAAATAATACTTCGGAACTCTTTGCAATCCTTGAAAGAAGTAAGTGATTTTCTGCTTCTGAAGTATGATTTTTTATTATAACTTCATTAAACTTTCAAGGATAACCTTCAGACTAATGCAATTAAAGTCATTGAAAATGATGAATTAGTAACAGAGTGCTCCTCTGAAAAACAAGAGAAGCTTAATCTACAAATTGATAGGTGGGTATATCAGTTTACTTTTGTATTCCTGGATTTTGAAACCGTTCCTCGACGTTTAGATCTAAATGAATTTTTCACGTTTTAGGGAGGAAATATCTGAAAATTTTGACCTCTCGTTGCTTCACAATAACATTTCAGATGTTCCACCTGCTAGTCCATCTTCAAGATCAGAATCTTCCCTTATAGCCCTCAGCACCTCATCATTGACTAATACTGTGCAAAATTTGGATTTGGAAAACTTATTACAGTCCACATTGTTGGGTAGAGCTGTGATTCAGAGTTACCGCAGCTTAGAACTCCTAGATACCAAGTGCCAAAGCTTATTAGTGGAAATTATCATAACCCATTTGCTTAATAATAATCAGCAGTAAGTGTTTTACCATGTCAATTTTTAATTTTTAACATCTAATATAGTTTTCACATTGTAGGCGATTATTGAATGAAGATTTCAATGATCTTGCAGACAAAATTATTGCTCTATTTCCTAATGAAGTGAAGGGGTATACTACATACCACCATTGAGAAAAAGACATTCCTCAGAAAATATTTCTGGAATATCCAAAGGAAAATTAGTTGATAAATACCAGAAATACCCTTACATTGTTGAGAAAGTGTGGCGTTATTAAATCATCGAGAAAAGGAAACATTCAGAATCAATCATCAGATGATTCTGATGGAGGAGAAAACTTCAATGAAAATGAGAATGGAAGCTATGTTTGGTTAAAGAATAGGACGGAGCCATGGACAGAAGTTGAAAAACACTGGGAAAGAAGTTTCAATTTTCGGAATCATATGTTCAAGGACAAGAAAGTAACAATTGATGATATTTATAAAGAATGGCCTATTCTTTCTCAAAATGCTGGCTATCTGCTTGTAAGTGAATACACATGGTAAAATTCTATCACCAAATAATTAATATTTTCCTAGGTGAACAAGGATTTTGAAAAACTTTTTCCAACGAAAACATTATATGGTAAATGGGACCGAGTATATGAAAATTTGATACAATATAGGGAAAATTTTTGAATGGTGCAGATGTCATAATAAAAAATTTCATAAATTCGGAACATTAGATAGAGGTCAGTATTTTTGGACGTTGTGCTTTAAAATGATATTTATTTTAAATTTCCTCAGAATACCGTCATTATTTGCAACTATGCCTGTTAGCTGCCTTAATACCTTACAAAGGACGAGTAGCAGCAAAAAATCAAAGGTATGGTTCCGTTCAAGCCATCAGCCAGTGAAAGTAAAAATAGCATTTTAGCTGAAGTCAATGTGAGTACACTTGTATGTGTTTCTGCTTCAACTCGTTTGTATCTTCAACTTGACTTATCCTAGATTGCAGTTTTCGCTTTGTTATTTTTGATGAAGTTTTCGAATTTGATTATTAAGGAAAGGTAAAAGACAAAAACTGCAATCTTGGATAAGTCAAGTTGAAGATACAAACGAATTCATGCAGCTACAAGCAGCAACAAGAATTAGATTATCGTAGACAATCATAATTTAATTATTTTGTAGTCAAGTAAACAAGAAAAAATGAGAATTACATTGGGATGAAATGTGAAGATGAATCAATTTTCATAGTTAATTTTTGGTTGATGAAGTGAATTTTTGGCACATATAATTTGGATCATGGTCTTGATTTCAATGAACCCCATTTCCAGTTTATTTATGTTTTCATAATGAATTAAAGCCAAAATCATATTGCTTTTCAGCTATTTTTTCCGTTCTATTTATATTAAAAATCTTTTTCAAATTGACAGAATGAGACATTAAATTTATGATAAATTAATGAAATACTCATTCTTACGTTTACTTTCAACTAATATTTCATAGCTTTCTTTGCCAAATAAAAATTGGTGTAACATTTTCAGATTCCTGCGGATGTCTCAAAAGTTGTCAAAGAAAAAAATTCAAGAAGCAGCTAGTATAGGCGCTACAGTGCAGCCTTTCATAATTGTTGAAGTGAATGGTAATGCTGTTCATAACGTATATGTCAATATATATACAACTCTTTACAAGGTACCATCTATTCTAAGTGCAGTGGAGACCTGTTTTTCATCATTTCATGTTTTCAATTTGAAATATCCAATAGAAAGTCACCATTTGTGGTTATTCATCCAATTAGCTATGTATGATCTGACAACAAAAGAAGATAAATCAGTTCCCTTCATAATAGACTTAGTTAACAAAACAAAAATAAAATAAACATTATATAAGTTTGAATTTAAGCATTGAAACATGAGACTTGACTGCAAATTCTGTAAAAAAAAATTAACTCTAATAGCTTATACCTTTTACACTTGAAATTATTTCACAAAGTTGAAAATGATTTTCCATGTGGAAAATGTCCCAGAAAGTTTTCTTCCAGAAGGGTCTTACAGAAACATATTCAAAATTGTTCTTCTTCTGGAAAAATTCCGTGTTATAAAAAAATTAATATGAAATGTAAAAATAAGAACCAAAACTTCAATGACTCCAGTATCAGTACCCAATTGAGTTCTGATAGTCCCTCTGCACATAATTCATCTTTATTTGATAATACCATTATGTTTATTTCAAAATTTTACAGTAATCCATCGATGACTAGAAAGAGTATTCAAGATATAATTGATAGCAGTTCAGTTTTTTTTGCCGACTTTTCAGATGATATAATGAATGAAATAAAATCCTTAAATATTTTGGATGAACTTGCTCTGGAAAAAATTTCAGCTATTGTAAACAGGAAACCATTTCAACCATTTTCTACTGAATACAAACGATTTCGTTTATTTGAGTTGATGAATACCCTTATAAAGCCTGAGGCCTTCAAACTTGGAGAAATTTTTGATAATAAAACAAATAGCCAAACTATCAGTTTGGATATCAAAACTTAATGAAGCATATATAGTACCGATACAAAAAGTTCTGAAATCATTTCTTGAAATTTCTGGTGTAATGGAAAAATTACTGAGATATATTGAAAATGAGAGTATGTCCAATGGTACAATTTCTTCCATATTCTCATCTTTCCTGTGGAAACATATTAAAAGCAAGTACTGCAATAAAATCTTGCTACCTTTGCTTGTATACTTCGATGATTATGAACCTTTAAATCCATTAGGTACTGCTGCTGGAGTTTATAAAATTGGAGCTGTATATTTTACTATTGGAGCTATACCTCCATCATTTTCCTCTAAGTTGATGAATATTTTCTTATGGGGTCTATTTCATTCAGCTGATCGAAAAACCTTTGGCAATAAAAAGTTTTTCTAAATTTATCGAGGATATGAAAATATTAGAAACAGAAGGAATTGAAATAAACTTGGGAAATGAAATTATCAGAGTATATTTCTGTTTATTTGCTCTCATTGGAGATAATTTAGGAATCCATGGTATTACTGGTTTCACAGAAAGTTTCTCAGCCGAGTTCAATTGTAGAATATGTCGTTGCCAAAAAAAAAAATTCAGCACTCTATGGTTGAAGAAGATCCAAATTTAATCAGGACAGAAGAAAATTATGAAACAGATTTAAAACAGAGATCTTTTGGTATAACAGAACCATGTGTTTGGAATGAACTTTCGACTTTTCATAATATCACAAATAGCTGTTGCGACATAATGCATGACATTTACGAGGGTGTCTGTCGTTATGATTTGGGTCATATTTTGTATTATTATGTTGTTACAAAAAAACATTCTCCTTAGAAATTTTGAATGAACGTATAAAATATTTTGATTATAATGATTTATGTGACATAGGAAATCGCATTCCACAGATTACAAAGCGACAGTTGGATAAGCGAAATATTATTATATCTGCATCAGAAATGGCAGCTCTTGTTGGATACATCCTGTTTATCATTGGGGATCTTATAGAGGAAAATGATGAGGTTACCAATTTTTATGTCTTCTGGTAGAAATTTTTATATTGTTAATAAAGCGACTACTTCCTGTGAAGAATTAGACTATTTGGGTCATTTAATCAGGAATCATAATCAGTTATATATTTCCTTTTCCAAGATACATTGAAACCCAAACATCATATGCTTGTACACTATCCAAGTGTAATAAAAAAGTTGGTCCTTTATGTTTTCTGTCATCCATTAGGTTCAGAAGCTTTTCATAAGATTGCTAAAACGAATGCTCACATTATTTCATCTAGAAGAAATATTATCTTTACTTTATCCATGCGGCATCAGTTCCAACTTTCGTATAGATTGCTTTCCCAAGAAGGTTTTGTAGAATCCATCGAATTAGGACACTCAGCAATCCAAATAGGTCTTTTTTCTGATGATTCATTGAAACAAAAATTAGATCAGGTTGGTTTGATGGCAAGTGCACTAATAGTGAACTCTTTAACTATCAACAGAATAACTTACAAACCCAATTTATGTCTCCAAGTTCATCATGATGAATTCGAACCTGAGTATGCAAAAATTTTATTCATAATCTACGAGTCTGACCATAAAATTTACTTTTACTGTGAAACTCTCAGAAGCATAGGGTATTCCACTCATTATCAGGGTTTTATTGTGCAAAATGATGAAATTGCTCACAAAAATTGATCGATTTGAAGTCTCTAACTTGCATATTCCTGTAGCTCTTCATAAAATGAATGATCCGAATTTATACATAATTCATAAATTCAAACAGAGTTTGTAATCAAGTCAGATGTGTCTTTTAGATTTTTAAGAAACTGATCATATTCTTTTTCGAATTTTCGAAAGAATTAGGAAATATTAATCAATATTTCACCCTCCATTTTATGTACATACATATATGTTTTGTTTCATATCCATATTTTTGTATTATATTTAATATTTTTCTACATATAGGTATATATATATATATAATGTTTATATATTGTTATGGGATTTTGTTGTTTGTGTTAATTTGAGTCGAAGAATAAATATTTCATTTAAATTCTTGACTTTAATTTGACTATAGGTACCTATAGTATTTTCATTTCCACAGGTAAGAATCTAGTAGGATCTCGATCGCGCACAAGAAACAAATGCATTGATTTGACAGGAATAAGATTTTTGTTTGATTCAACAAAATGTTTATTAGTAGATAATACATTGAAGAGGAAGAATAATGATCATTCATGATAAATGAAACGCTTGTTGAAATCAATAGAAGCTTTGTTAACATTCAAGAATGCTTTTTCCATAGAGTTATATTATATTTTTGTACTGAGCAAACACTCTTGGGCCTGAAAAAGTATTTATAATTTGTAGAATTACGATTTCAATAGTTATAATTATTCATGATAAACGAAACGTTTTTTTGAATCAATAGAAGGTAAATATTAAAATACAATTATGCTTTTTCAACATAAACTTTATTATGTTTTTGTACTGAAAAATCATTCTTTGGAATTAACTAGTGTTTATTCGGTCCTAATAAGTATTTATTCCATTTCAATAATAGACATGTTCTGGTGTGAAAAAGATATATTTCATGAAAAGTGAAAAAGTTAACTAAATCCCTTATTCGGCCCAAAAACAGCTTTATTAAACCCATTTTTAAAGAAATCCTTTGTTAAGGGCAAAGCAGGATGTATCAAATCAAATAAATATTTTTCTCAGTGCAGGCACTGCTCTGAGCGCATATGAGTTTTTTCTCGACAGCCTGGCTTCACTGAATGTCTTATTGAATAAAAATTTGCTCATACTTGGAGACTTCAATGCCCCAGTATTAATTGATGCGTCTATCGATGATGCTAGAAGTGTGGCTTTGAGGAACTTCTCACGGGTGCTTGACCTCAGACAGATAAATACTAATTTGAACTGCAAGGGTAGGTTACTTGATCTTATATTCTCTAATGCTGAGTGTCTTGTTACTGGGGACTCGTCTCATCTTGTGAATAGTGACCCATACCATCCTCCTATTCATTTCGGTTTTGAGTGTCGGGTTGTGCATCCCAAGAATTTCGGTGTTGGTGGATCAAATTATTGTCACGAGTTCAATTTTAGAAAAGCGGACTTCTTGACGATGTATGGCTTGATTCTTGGAGCTGATTGGGATGAGCTTATGTTGAACTCTGATTGTCCTAACAGCGCATGTGTTACTTTGTACTCTTTGCTCAATGAAATATTTCAGAAAACTGTACCACTTGAGACTAAACGAAAGAGACACTTTCCACCTTGGTTTGATAATGTGATTATCGATTTGATATATAGAAAGGAGAGATATCTAGGGAAGTATAAAAAATATAGATGACGAGATATTATTTGGAATGATTATGTGAGTGATGTAATGTTTTCCGTCGTTTGATAGACATCTTCTAGATTTATGAATCCCATCGAAACTATCAATTTTATCGACAGAACAGCGTATTAATTCTGAACCAGCTCACTTCTGGTCTTACATAAATGATACGGCGCGGTCATTCTCGCATTCCTGGTGAGATGAGTGATGGCGTGGGCGGTATATGAGTGTGAGGAGGTTGTATAATATACCGAGTGACATCGACTAACGCAGAACAGCGTATTAATATTGAACCAGCTCACTTCTGGTCTTACATAAATGATAGGCGCAGATTTCTCAATCTGGTGAGAAATGATGATATCGATGAAGTGCTAGATGGGACCCATGTTTGCGTAAGTTGTGTGAAGTGTAGATGGGATGTTTGAAGTGATGATGTGATAAGGGCGGCTAAAAGATTGAGTAGTAAGCATACTGCAGGACCAGATGGCATTCCTAGTTTTCTTGAAAAAGATTGTATTCGAGTACTTGCATTGCCTTTGACGCATATATTCAATTTATCGATGAAACTGGGTACTTATCCTGCAGTTTGGAAGGTTTCTAAGATTATTCCGGTACTGAAAAAGGTGATAAATCTTTGATCA
Organism: Micraspis discolor; assembly: GCA_030674115.1. NCBI lineage: Eukaryota > Metazoa > Arthropoda > Insecta > Coleoptera > Coccinellidae > Micraspis > Micraspis discolor. The sequence goes on from JARTUT010001740.1 coordinate 11,385,365, forward strand.
GCAATTATAGACCGATTTCCATTCTATCCAATTTCTCCAAACTTTTCGAAATTGCATTATATGGTGCGATTTTTCCGCAGATTAGGGTTAGGATAAGTGCTGAGCAGCATGGCGTTCGTGTCTGAGTAATTTGGCGCTGTTCTCGGAGATATTGGTGGAAGTCCTTGATCAATCCGAACAACTGGATGTGATATACACTGATTTCCATAAAGCATTTGACTCTGTAGATCATGGTCGTCTCATAGCTAAATTAAAACTTAAATTTGGGTTCTCTGACGAATTGATTAACTTGATGATGTCTTATTTACTCAATAGGCTTCAGTTTGTTCGAATTGAGGGTGAATGTTCATATAGTTTTGTTTCTTCTTCTGGTATCCCTCAGGGTTCAACTTTGGGCCCTCTCCTGTTCATACTCTTCATCAACGACCTGCTTGATGATATTGAGATTTTCGGCTTGATGTTTGCGGACGATCTGAAGTTGTTCCTCAGAGTTATAGGTTATGATGACTGTGTCACTCTACAGTCTGCTGTTGATCGTTTGGTTTCTTGGTGCCGTCGTAATCATTTGAAACTTAATGTAGATAAATGTCATGTTATATCGTATTGCCGGAAGAAAGAGATAATGAAGTATGAGTATGAGATGGAGGGTAAAGTCCTGGAATGGTTAACGCTGATTAGAGACTTGGGTGTCATATTTGATGAAAAGTGTACTTTTGTTCCACATATAAGACAGACGCTGTCTTCGGTGTCTGGAACTTATGGTTTTATAATTAGACAGGGTAAAAACTTTCAAAATATCAGCACTTTCCATTCACTGTTCAATGCATTTATCAGGAGTAAGCTTGAGTACGGCAGTCTCATAGGGAGACCTATTTACAGATGTCACATTGATCGGATCGAGGTGGTTCAGCGCAGATTTTGTAAGTTTTTAGTATTCAGACAGGATGCTGAATATCCACCCATCGGCTGTGATAACGGGGCCCTTCTGGCAAGATTTGGATATCAGAGTCTGGAAACTAGGAGGAAATTAATGGCTTTGAGTACGGTTCATAAATTGTTTCATGACCGGATAGACTGTCCCTCATTATTAGAAAAGTTCCCAATTTTCGTACCTAGATTAGGAAGCCTAAATTAATATACATTTTATTCGAGGACAGGTAGAACAAATCTTAGCTTGCAGTCACCGGTTCACTTTATGTGCCAAAGTTATAATCTGATATCGGATGGCTGTGATATAAACGTGGATCCACTTAATAGGTTATTGCGGGTGTTCTTGAGTTTTGAATTTTCATGATTGCTTTAATCGTGGTTTCGGTGGGATAACTCTGACGCTGGTTATTTGTAAATATCAATATATGTACAAGTATATATTTGGATATGTAGTGTTATCTTAAATTCTTCAGTTTTTTGTTTTATGTGCGTGTTCTTCTGATTCAATGACACGCCGATTTTATAGCATATATGGTTTATTTGTTAAATTAATTTTCCTGTAATTGGGTTATAACCTATTGGAAATAAATGCTTATTATTATTATTATTATGCGTTTTGTACAATGAGCAATGCCCCTATTATACCAACAGATGTGCCAATTCAATTCAAACGTATTCAGTTTCCGATTAGATTTGCATTTGCAATGACAGTCAACAAATCTCAAGGTCAAACGATGTCTATTTGTGGCTTAGAACACCATGTTTTTCACACGGACAATTATACGTGGCACGCTCTCGAGTGGATAAACCATCCAGTTTGTTTGTGTTAGCTGAAGATGGACTAACAAAAAATATTGTTCACGCATTGAGAGTGTGGTATTGTTTGTTAGTGTTACTGTCGTAATTGATAATTAATGATATATAATTTTAAGGAATAAATTATAATAACTTAAAAATAATGTTTACCTTTTGTTATTTTTATAATCCCTAATCGTTCACAGCGCCTCATGCCTATTTCACGCATATACCACATTCTTACACACTTACAATAAGAAAGCTATTTTTAGTCTATACTAGAAACTACTCAAAAATTATTTATATGGCAAAACAAGGTTTGATGAGTCAGCTAGTATTTTTTCTAAAATTTCATTTCGCGGAGTTACATCTTTCATTATTAAACTTAATTTTTTTGCTGAGTCATTTCTACTAACCTCTGAAGCTGATTCTTTTTTCTCTCTTGCTATCAGCTCTTTTTATTTTTCTCCTAGGAACGTCTGTGGGGGAACTTTCCACTATAATGGGTATCGTATCTTTTTTGTTACCGTTATCATCTGTCTTAGCATTTCCGTTCTTGATATTATTACCCACTTTGCCATTCAGCAAAACTTGTTTGGAAATTGCTGCATCTATTTCACCACTGACCTGAAATAGGTAGGTAGATAAAAGACATGATATTTCTTCCTATCATTAGTAAACACTTGTTTATTTGAGAGTCGCAAAGCCAATAACAAACCGAGTTGATTGACAGTATTTATGAGGAATTCATGAACACATGGTCCTTTCAGAAAGAATGGACAAGAGTTACAAACATAACAAACTGCCATTAAGGAATGAATCTACTCTATGTAACTGAATGAATAAGCGGATTATTTTCATACATAAACTGGTGGCCTTGACATCACGTCAATTTATAACAACTTAACTGAGGCCATTAAAGAGACCCCGAAAAAGATCCTCGTTGATACAAGAGTATCAACGAGCCAAATTTGAATAAACATACAGAAGTATTCAATTCCAAACACAAAAAGCACAATGGATGCGGATTTTTTATACAAAGTGTTTCACCAGGAACGACAAGTAGGAGTTTGTAAAAAGGATAACATCTAATAGAAATCTTCTAAATGAGTATATATCAAGTACCACTTGTTTGAAATGAAAATAGCACCAATAAGGCATAAAACTTAGGTTCAGATTTTGTGAACTTTCAATCGGGTGCATGCCCTGGTTTTGAGCACTAATAAAAAATTCTTGAAGTATATGGGTAAAATTTATAGCATTCTTTAGAATAATTAGTATTTTATTCAGATACACAAAGCCGATGAAAAATTGATCCAGTGTCCAAATTTGAATGTGTTAAGAAACAATATTCACTATTATTGACTTACCCTTCTATTTGTCTCCTGTAGAATCGCAGCTTGCTCCTTGGACCAAATAATACTAGCATCAGTCTCATATTCCTTCTTTAATTTATACTGTCGATCAGTTCTGTATAATTCATAAGCCAAACAAATGAGAACGACAACAAAAAATATTGACAAAATCATAACAACTATATGACCAGTGTCCTCTTCTTCTTCAGTTTCTGCAGAATACAAAGACGTGTAAAGAACTTTATGAGGAGCATCTTCTACCCATGTTTTGTCTTTTCCCTAAAAATTGAAGGTAAGTTTCGGTTTTCTCGATCATATGTTGATAATACCTGACTTATATTCAGATTGGGAGTTCCGGGTAGTTTCTCGTGATAATCGTCAAAATGGGGGCTACATTGAGCAACTCGGACGCCTTGTGAATTGGATACGTTAACTTTTTCAGCTCCTGTTTTCGTGAACAGCATATACTCTTCTAAAGGTTTCATCAAGTGTTCATTTACTTCGATAACGATATCTGAAAAAAGTGTGAAGGTAAGACTCCAATACATAAAACGTGACGTTTACAGCGGAGACAGGGCCCGACAGTACAGTCACCAAAAGAGAGATGAAAATAACTGAAATGGATACTCTGCGTACCATATCCGGTTAAACATTATGAGAAAAATACTCATATTACAGAAAAATGCGTTGTTGGTGACATGGGAAGACGGCTAAGAGGTAGGCAGCACTGATAGGCACAACAAAAAAAACTTCACTTCATAAACTGATATACTACCACAAATAATCTGCTAAACTATATCGAAAATAATTTAAGATAGCACTTACTTGACAAGCAGCCACTGTATCTCTTGTATGTCGCAAATCTGGGATCGCTAGTATTATGACCTCCAATTTGCACCTCATTGGCCCCCATTTCGGGCACATTCGTGAAACTTTGAGGGTCTACTTTAATCATTGTAATGATTTCTTTATCGACCAGCAATTCATAGTCATCGAAGTCCCTCTTGTAGTATACAGAATGGCGTGCTCCATTAATGAAAGTCTTCCCATGTACAGTTGCAGAGAACACCTCCCCCTCCCTGTCCTCTTGGAAAATCAGGTTTCCTTCAGGACTCAATCCAACAAGCAGATAATAACTGCGACTGAAAAAGTATGTTTTATTCTGGAGTTTCTTGGGAGAGAAAGCTGCATCATTCTAAATAACCTACATTTTACTTGGAACAAACATGCAGTTCAGCGTATGATACAACGAAAAAATTGCGGAATACGGTCACGAAATTTTTTTCTCGTATGAAATGTGCCTTTGGAATTTTCCTGCGTCATCTATGACAGAGGATTCACCATCCTAAGCCTTCCATGGCGGTTTCAAAAGATCCGATTGCGTTTAATCATCACTTGGATCATTAGACGTGGCATGAAAATTTCCACTCAGCGATGCAGAGCTTCTCCAAGAGGAATTTGTCAAAGATATGTTATTGAATAATGATTTTTATCCTCTCTTTGATTTCTTTTGCGTCTTTCAATTTCAGATTGGAGTTTCTTCTGATATTCTGGCGATACCTTAAACGAAAATTTCCTTGGAAGGGGCAGATGAAATTTGGTATTTCTCAGCTTTTTTTGTGAACAAGTTTCACTTAAATTATACGGAAGGAAACGATTTTTTACTGAGGTTCTCTGCTCAAAGCTTAAACCACAAAGTACAGAATTGATTGAAGGGACTAGATTAGGTTTTTCCTTCGTTCAAGGTAGCGAACACAAACCTCACTCTATTCTATTCCATGAACCTCATCGGTTTGGAGTTTTCAGTCAGTTCTCTGTCAAAATCACTATCAAGTGTGTCAGCTCACTACCTTTTAAAATGGTTAGTCAATGTCCATAACGCACTATCCAATTTAAATTAATCTATGTGCATGATAGTTTCCGATTCTAGCATTCAGACTTTAGACTCTATCTTCTTATTTAATATTCTGTACCTTAAACACACAGTGATATTGTTTCACAATTGATATTGTCAATCACGAAATCCAAAGAAAAAATGAGAAAAGAAAAAATTTACACAAATATCCATTTCTGCAAATTTTTTCAATACTTTATGTTTCGTGTGTTATATGTTCGAATAATGTTATTCAAGCGATTCCCTGACTTCAATATGGTATCGGCCAAACGTACCTACTACTCCGTCTATAAACGAAATTTCGTTTCATCATCTTCTCAAAAACGAAAAATATCTTTCACTCAAATAAACGTTTTTCAAATTATGCTGCGACAACTTTTAAAGTTGTTAACACGTGTATTTTGAAAGTTAGGATTAACTGAAAACCATATTGATTCAATACAAGTGACGCCATCTTGTTTACGAACTTTTCAGACCACAGAAGACAAACGAGTGTTGTTAAGGTAGCAAAACTCACTTATTTTCAGTTTGTAGTAAAAGTAGGGCAGCATATTTTCTATTGTTATCTGTGCTAGAGAAGGCCAACTGTATCTTCACATGGTCAACGGATCCATTCAAAACGTATTCTCTCCATAGAATAGAATCTCCGCTAAAATCAGCTCCTTTTTCGTCAGAACAAAACTCTCCGTAATAACTTGTATGCTCGCAATCACAGGTGTGCTCCTGATTCCTGAAATCTTCTATGCATATGCCTCCATTCTGGCACGGCAAAGAGTCGCATTTCATGCTGCAGTTAGCTATAACACCTGAAAAAAATAAAAGTAATATTCCAACATGAGATTGAGCGATGTGCCTTTTGTAGCCTGATAAATGAGTTTAAAATAACGTTCATAGGACATAAGTACTCTTACTAAAATATCATAATGTGCGAAAAAATGAAATAAACACATCAAAAATTTGTTAAGTTATAAAAAATTAAAGATGATGAAAAAGAGGTATTTAGTTTTTTACACATAATTAGTGAACTAATAACTTTTTTGGATTTTGAAATAAGGAGAGGTATTTATTTAAAAAAATTACGATACTGAAATCGTTTCTACATTATTAATAATTTTAATTGAGCTCTGAAAATTGCCATCCACGCGCCAAATTTTTATTGTTGTAAGTTACAATAAAAAGTTTTTTCAGAGTATTTATAGTCGATTCAAAATTCTAAAAACATTATAATATTATCTTGATACTTCAAAGAACTGATTCTCCAATAAAGAAGACCTTTGTTAATAAACAACTTATTCGAATACTTGCTTTATCATTCTAAATTGAAAAACTATTTAAATAATTGCCACAACATTTTTTTGCAGTGCGAAGCCTTTGTTGTATACCCATAAAATAAAATAGTGTGATTAAATTGAATAGTATCTTTAAAATCATTTTTTAAATTAAAAAAAATAAGTTTCCGTATTATTGTGAATTTTTTTTTCATAACTTACTTACCTGCCGTTTTTATGTTAAGGGAAGTTTGTATTAACAAAAAATTAATCGCCACTCGTTTATAAAATTTCCATAAACAATGTCAACTAAGAGAACTGAATAGACAATCTTAAAAAATTAGAAAATGGAGTATCAAAACATTACCTGAGTCAATTTCGTCAATTTTCGAGAACAAGTCTATCAGATTTTCACCAATTTGTAGTCCTCTGATGCATCCTACATAGCCTGGTAGTACAGCTGGATAATCAGAAACCTTAAGCAAAGTCTCGGGATCAAATCCGCCTAAATTCAATTGAAAATATTCTGTAGGTGGAGCAATCGGACGCTGAGGAGCTAAAACCTCTGAAACACAAAGATGAAATTGACCACTTCGTATTCTTATTAAATTTTTCACATTTTGTGTTTAAATTCTTCATGAAATCCCTGCCATTTAAGTTGAAGCTAGTTTTGAGTGTATTTCATCTTCTGCATTAGTTGACACAAACTAAATTTGTTTATAACCTATTTTATGTTAGGAATATATTATTAATATTGATATATGTTATTTAAAAATTATCGAAAGTCGGTTTCACTGTGTCACAGACTAGAAGTTCAAATTGAGTTATTTCCTCATTCCAAGTTCTTGCCCGATAACGCTGAGAGGAATACACATTGAGTGCTGAAACGAGTGAAGCGCAATTGGCAAACATTATGAAAGATTACGCTTACAATATGAAGAAAATGGATGGAGAAGACTATAAGGAAGGTACAATAAAAACAATGTGGAATCAGACTGCCAAATTACTTAAAGAAAAGTATTTGAACGATTTCGACATCAAAATCAACCCATTTTCGGATGCTGCATTCAAGAAAAACGGAGGGCAAGTGCAGCAGCGTTGGAGGAAAAAGATTGGGATGCAATGACCACTGTTTGGGACGAGGAAACTCCTGATGGCCTCCAGAAAAATTATTCATGATAATATCAGTGGAATTGGCTTGGAGAGGTGGTGAGGGCAGCATGGCGTCAATACATCACTTCAAGGCAGAACAGCGAAATGACGGGGAAACAACTGGGAGAATTGAATACAATCCAATTTTCAGCAAGACCACACAAGGTGATGATAAAAATTATCAGACAGCAAGTGGCTGGTGGAGAATCTGAAAATTTTCAATTTGGGTAGGGGGTTTGCTCAAGTGATCCCTTTTCTATTCTTTCGTAGAATTAATTGAATGAAAGAATAAAAAATGCAGATAGTTGAAAATTTTGGAATCAGGGAACTTCAATTGAATAATAGTTTTGAATAGTTTTTCTTGATAGTTTTCTTGCCTCACTCTCAGAATTATGGAATATACAGGATATCCAGAAATTCAATAATAACTTGGTACCTGGCAAACGCCCAAGGTCCGAGAATCTTCGAAATTTGACACCCTCAGTCGCATTTTCAAGTACTGTGATCAGATGCTTCAATTGCATACATAAGATTTTGCCGTTACAAAACTACTACTAAATAGTCAAAAGTAAAATTACATTTCTCGTGAAATTATTCTCTCTTAAGTATATCCAATGAAAATCGTTGCGAAATGAGTTTTTTTCCCAATTTTATCTGAGTTTTTAATTAATAAATAAGTGCAAAAAAACTATATCCAACAGGGAATGAAAACGTCCAAATTTGTTCTAGATCACTTTGCCTACCTATATTTACATATCAAACAAGATAAAAATAATTCGCTTTTGCCGTCGTTAACTAAATATTTATATAAAATTTATCATTAATTAACTAAGGTGTAAAAGTTGGTTCAGGAACTAGTGAATAGCAGAGATAAATTCACATCTAATTCAGTAAACACATTTAAAATTCCGATTTTGTTCATGAAGCAAATTGAGTCAATACCATCAATGAGCGATGGTGGTGTAATGGTCAGCATAGTTGCCTTCCAAGCAGTTGATCCGGGTTCGATTCCCGGCCATCGCAAAACTTTTATTGCACTCACCTTTTTCAGGATTACTCCATGGTTTATTCGAATAATTCTGTAGTAATAATACACCAATAGGGATCGAGAAATTTTTATCGTTTACGTGAACAGTTGTTAAATTCTCTTCCCTCACAATTGCAATCTGTACAGAGCTGCTCGTGTTCAATTCTGCATAATCAACGGTCACATTGTATATAGTGTTATTGTAATTGAACAGGTACACTACTTGGGTGCCGTTGTCAATGTAGAGATGAACAAAATTGTTCAGGTGGTCATTGGCATACAAGATTAATGCAGTGTTATCGTACGTTCTTAGATTTAGCAAGATCTGATGAGTGAAAATATTCCTTAGAGTGATTTCTTCTTCGTTTTCCTTTGATTTTTCACTAGAGGTAAGATAATTTCTTCTTACGAAGGAATCCGGTTTCACAAAGGTTAAAGCATTGGTATTGATATCTGTAAAAAATTATATGTTTGTATATACGGGCTTATTCAAATTCGAGTGCATGCTGAACGTTTCTAGAGTAATTTGATTTCAATTGGGATAATCATAAGACTAAATGAAAAAGGAAATAAAAATGTCTGTAAATATTTAGAATCAGTTCAATATATTTATAAATAAAATATTGAAAAAAATTTTCATTTTGATCCCCAAATTTTGTTGAACTACATATTTTAGGAATTACATATTGCTTGGCTTTTCAAGGACAAAAATATAGACCTATAGGTAAAAAAAAAAAAAATGGTTCATTTTTGGAAAAACAATAGTAAACTCAATATATCATCCAGATAAAATTATTCACTGGGTACTTTAATAAAAAAAAATAAAGATAAATTAGAGAAAAAAAGATAGAATGGAGCTTCGAGAAGATGAAGGAACCTTCAAGTAGTTTTTGAAAAAAAAACAAAAGTCGAATTCAAATCATGCGAACTATTAACTATCAAACTAGGGGCGTTTATTTAATTCAAACTAAAAGAATTGTTAAATATGTAATAAAACAATATTTTCAAAATAAAATAAAAATGTAGAACATTTATTGAATAATATCTCTCCCAAATTCAAACTACTACTAGTGATCATTCATCAAAGGACAACTTCCCATCAAGTAAACATCACAACCATCAGATTTTAATGTGATCAACCTGCATCAACTTACTTATTTCACACAAAGGTCCTTTGTAAGCCCAAGGATTTGGACAGATACATTCAAAAGTACTCCAAAGTTCTTTGCACTGTGCTTGGTTCAAACATGGATTCGGATTACAGGATGGTTTGCAATCTTTTATTATTTCGCTCAGGTGAACACTCATATAGCTGTATATGTCTAGAATTTCTTCATTTACTACCAAGCCTCTGAAGCATCCTATGAGACCTTGCTGGACGGATGATTTCGCATCTAGGAGGTCCCTTAAATTGAATTTATATATAAACATATTTGATTGAAAAAAATATAAAAAGACCAAAATTAAGGACTCTCTTCCTTTCTTAAGAAAAATACGACGAATAGTTCCATCAAATTATTACGTTAATACAATGTAGTTCATATTACTGATATTTTTGAAGTCGGTTTCAGTGAAGGAAAGTCCACAATACAATTATAATAAGACAGTTCGGGTTGAAAGTTCACTACTCTTCCTGGTCTCCTCAAGCATTTTATTTCCTCAATTCGCGAATGCAACACAATCTGCTCATGTCTATGTGTGATATCATGGCTCACACAGAGTCCAAAAATAACAATAATTTCAACCAAGTTCTATCTTTGTAATAGTTTGACTTTTTAATAGTCTAATATTTTTAATTTCATTTTACTGATATTTATCTGTAGGCTAGTGTTAAGTTAGGTACCCATTTTCAGCTCGGTGAACTCATGAACCGTAGGTACCTTCATATTGATGAGTAAAAGCCGTAAATTGATTTGTGATGTAATGAAGAATACAGAATTATTTTCTTGCTCTTCAATAAATATTTATTTATTTTGGAGTTTTTTGAAGTCGCTTATTCTCTTATCAAGAAATTTCAATTTAGCCATATTGAGTTTGCTCTCTATCCACTTGAACTAATAAGGACCGACTACTAGGCAGTACCACCTTACTTTCAAGATGGAGCTCATAAATAGTACATACAGAATCGTTAAGAGTAGCACAAGTTAGGATGATCATTTCAATTGAGATCTGTCACAAGTGCTAAATGAGGCAATGTCCAGGACGATCTTGTTGATGTTTGAAGATAGATCAGTTAGATCGCAATATTGAAAGTAACATTTAAGATCCATTAGAGATTCGGATCAAGTATTAGAGGAAAAGATATAGCCCTGAAAGAAAACCTTGTGAAACACCTATCAAAACTGTTTTCGATGAGCTCAGTTTAGTTCGCCAAAATGATATGAATGTAGTCTATAAATGGTGATGATATTCTATTGAAGATTAATACAAAAGATATCCATCCCAAACATCAATTTTTAGCTCTATGATTTCGGAATACAAAATTGAGTAAAATTTTATTTCGAAAAGTATCAATATCAACAGCTGCAAGATAGTACTTACGAGGGTGCACCTCCAATAAACATAGATCCTTCGAAAGGACCGAATTCTTCTTCCGGCTTCAAGTTTTCCATTTGAGATTCTTCATTGATCATGAACCTCACATGATACTTATTGTAATCAATCCAGAGTTTATGCCATTCACCACCATTAAGCTTTCTCTCCGAAACAATAACTATTCCTTTGGAAACACCGGTGTTGAGGGTGAAGTTGAAGGTTAACTGAAAATCTTAACCGTATATATTAATATCGAATTTCGTGCACAAATGAGATGTTTACCGCCTGTCACAGCTACCATGAAACTTGGATAGTTTGGTCGGATAGGTGGTTGATAGAGAAGGATCGCCTTTTTGCCTGTAGTTCTGAAAGAAAATGCCAGATCACCTTTTCTCCATCCTGGGACTTCTATATAGGACTGGCTGGTGGTGAATGTAACAACGTATCGCTGGGTATCTAAAAAAGTACTTCTGAGTAGGGTTTTGGTTTATCAATAGTTTTTTTAGATTGTAAATCACAAAGATACTGAAAAAACAATGAATTGTATATATCAAATTGTGGTGGGCTTCATAAGGATCCAAAAAACAACAAACACTGGTCTCGGGTAGTTTACCGTCTTGGGTGGTAAAGATGCGGACCCTAGATGCGACAAGGGACCGGGTTCAAATTCTGGTGGCTCCTGTATCAAAAGCAATGAATCCTCAGCGTCTGTAGCATAGTGCACACATTGAAATGCCTCACTGAAGACTACAGTGTATGCTCGCCAAGGAAGAAACACATAAGTAGGGATATGAAAACATGGACTCCTACAAAATGTCATTCGAATAGGTCATATCTTACATCTCTCGGAGTTAGAAACAAAGAAGATTCAACACTAAATCAATTTAGATTGAGACGAATAGCTCTGCTCAGGAAACATCATTAATCTTGACGTACACTCATAAATAGCTACCCAATTATTTAGTATTTTCAATTCCAAACTTAGAAAATTTGACAAACAAAATTACTTGAGAATCAGCATTCACATCATTTGGCGAAATGCTGAATACTACCGACATCATAGATAATAAAGTCAACAATTGAAGTAAAAACGCAATTTTTGGCTTAGAGTGCAATTAACGGAAAACTCTTCAAGAAGAGTTCAGCAATTCCATAGTTACCTAATAGAAACAACCCAAATAATCATCGAAATAATACTATGTGTAGAAAGATTATTAGGGATATATTCATTATCTGTTATACATATACATGATGATATCTACATTTCAATTTTAACCATCAACTCAACGGTGAACTGGGAATAGCAAAATGAGGAAATGAATAAAATCACAAAAGTACTGAGAAGTAATCTCTAGGTACCCCAAAACAGTAATATCAGAAAGAATGAAAAAAATAAGAGAAAGCTAATTTGAACCCCATAACAATACGACACAAACTGACATAAGATAAAGCATAAAAATGACAGCATTCTGGAAAAAATTCCGCAACTTCAATATGAAGTTCAAGTTCACTCGATTTTGATTGAACAAGTTTCTATGAATTAAATATTCATTTTTAATTCATCCTTCTAAATATTTTTTTTGGTCGGTGTGACCTACCCGGCATACCCTGTCGAGCTGTCACTGTCAAGAAGTCTCACATCGCCAAAATAAGCAATAAAGTAGTCTTTCCCAATTCAAATGTAACAAAATGCACAGGCTTTCTTTCCCATATTTTCAGGATTTACTGTTGAGAAAACTCCTTTCCAACTACTCTTCATGGCTTCATTCAAATAATATACAAAATATGCCTTTTCAAATCACCAACTGACAGACGAGTTAACTCAAAATCGGAAGACCTGTAGTTTGACCAAATATGATCTTCGATGGTGCTTCATCCGAAAAATAACATGAGGATAATCCTGGATTATGTATTGAACTTCAAGTCCTAAGATGCTCAATGGCTAAAACCATCATTATAACTAGACTAGAGGTTATAATTTTGAATAAGGCGCAGTAGTAAGAAGTTTGGAATATAACCTCGAAAGACTTACTCGTTTCGACACATTCTAGTGGACCTAAAGTGATACGCCCTAAAGCGTCATCAGTCAAATATGGCTGCTGAAGAAAAACCATGTCCGTGATACCCAAACTTTTACCATTAGTGAAATAACCATCATCAGTCCCCCATTTATCTTGGTCCAAATCATCGCAATTGCACCACTGGTTTGGTTTATTGCACTGTTTTCCAACTGAACAAGGGCAAGTCCCCCTGAAATTTCAGATGATTCATGAAGTTATACACAAAATGAAGACATTAAATTGAATAATCGTTGATAGCTTTGTACATCAAAAATTACACTCGTGAAAATGAACCTTCAAATGAAGATCTCAGAAAAATATGTCGACTACCTTCTCACTTCGCCAATGTAATCCACAGTTTGGTTTGCTGAACTAATGAACCAAGTGGACGTATGAAGCTCCAATGGAGCCTTCAGGCAATCATATCTGATGTACTGGCTACAGTTCAGCGAATGTGATACCAGTTCCTGAAGCATATCGGCCGTGAATTCTCTATACTTTATACTGAGTGTAAAGTCGTCATCTGTAGAAGTCCTGACATCAGTTTGACTCTGCAAGTTGTGCTCCACTATAGTTTTCGTTGAGTCCTCCAAACTTTGAAACTCGCAACGAACGTGCGCGGGGGGAAAACGTCCATTACCATCTATATCAATCAAGTAAACGTCGGGTTTCGTATAACCTGAAAAATGAATTCATATGAAATACTAGCTGATCAATTGCAATAGGCCAATTTGGCGACGTCATTCCTAATTGTTTTAATGCTTTGTGGTAAGCATCAAACTCATGTCTTCGATTTGAATTAATGCTTCATTGTACATTTCTTCGTTAGTATTATTGAAACAATATTCCTATTTGTTTAGCAATTTACCAAATAACAGCATCCTAAAGAGTGTGGTCTTTTCTAGCAATCCCAAACGTCGACAGGCATGTCTGTATGTGTCGCTCAATACAACTATTTCGCAGATGTAGGAATGATGTTGCCAACAACATTGACTAACTGTTATCGCAAATTAAACATTCGTCTTGGCTGAGATGGATTCTATTAGATTAGCTAAGGTTGGATGAGGAATATTATAAGATTGAGTTGTCCCAAAGTTTTTAATTTTTCGAGCAATTTTTAAATTCCATCTCCTAAAGCAACGAAAAAAGAGGGGAAATTGGTTCAGCCGTTCACTCGTGATTGCGTCATCAAAGAAAATAGGGATTTATTTTTATACATGAAGATTATGGTATTCTTTGAAACACTTCTACTCACCCAATAAGGCTAGCTCTTCGCAAGTTTTTCTGTACTTGGTGAAATGGCAGTTTGTTCCAATGTAACCAGTATCCTTACAATCACAAATCAATCTATCATCTTTAACAGAGCACTTCCCACCATGCTCGCAGGTGTTTGGTCTCTGGCATGGATCTACAAATTTACAATTATCTAGTGTAACCTCCCCAACAGTTCTTTCAGATTGTAGGATCGCTCTAGGTTCAAGTTCATCATCGTTGATTATTATGTCTCTCATACATCCGACAAATCCAGAGTTGCTTCTCGAGCCACTAGCCGCTTTAATCTTATCACCAATGGCAAATTTCACAGGTCCTAGTTTTTCACGCTTTTCATTGTTGTCTACTTTCAAATAAACCTCCTCATTTCTGTATATCAATGATAGTATGTGCCATATACCTGGTGTTTTCTTCACGCTTATCAAATGTGTCGTGTTTTGGACATTATCAGCCAATTCAAATCTGACTTCGTCGTTGACAATCCTAATCTCCCAGTACAATCCAGACTGAGATTCGCTGGATGCAAGAACACTCAAGTTGGTGCTGCTCTTAAAGTGGAAGGAAAGAGTTAAGCTGTCTGTGAAATTGTTCGGCCACCAAATATGAGATGACGAAAATGGAAAAGTGACTGGTATTTCTGTAACATCAGCCTCATAAAACTCAGGCTGAAGGATGCCTATGTAATGTACTTTTGGATTTCCTTTGTCCAATTCGTAAATAATCGAGATATCATTATAAAACACATATTTTAGAGACCCTACGAAATTATTCCGTGACCAGAGCCCTTTCTTCTTTTGTAACTCTGGACCACCGCCAATGTAAATCTCTGGGTCGATGTATAAAAGTGGATTTCCCTTGATGTCAAGAGTCACAATTTCGTGATTCAAGATTATATGTATCTTTTCGTTTTCGTGGAAAATGGTAAGGTTATTCCATTGGTTCAGTTTGAAGTCTGGCGTCCTACCGAGTATAGTTGTCATGGCTTCCTCGCCAAAATCTACTTCAACATATATTGAATCGTTAAAAATTGATGCGGCTATGTAATGATCGATACCAGTTTCTCCACCTGCTGCGTAAAACAGAGCCGAATCATCGAATCTTGTTTTGAATATCATAGAAAATCTGTTCACTGATGAATGCACTCTATCTTTCCAGTCATACACTCGGTATGATACGTATGAAGATCCGCGGAGGGTCAGTATAGTTGCAGCTGAAAGCATAAGAGGAGTATGAATTGATTGCTGTTTCTATGGTTAATATTTTATACGTTAAGTGAATTCAATGAATTTTTATTTTATTCATCACATAGCCAGAGAATGTTTCAATAGAGCATATAATGGACCCTTTGAACGATGCCTTTGATTATGTTGAAAACTTGATGTTTTTTGTAAGCCGATTATTTTAATGTTGTTCGTATTATATTTTAATTTATAACATATGCTACAAACCGTACGATAAATAATAAAAAATGTTGTAAATAGCGAAACAAATGAGTCGAAACCAACATCAATCCCAAAATGATGCTGCACAAGCCGCTATTCGTTATGTGAACGTGTATCAGAGACATTATATCCTTTTTGAAATGCTAATTCACCTTGAGAACGATAAAAAATGGTTATCGATACAGCATAATCCAATGGTACCACTCTAATATCATTTGAAATTGGTACTGGATCATTAATGTAGGCAATGAAGAGAAGAGGGCCCAGTATGCTGCCCTGTATAATACCTACTTTTATCACTTTTTCATCCGACATATACTCCACGTTATTTACCTGTATTAGAAAGAATGAAGAAGGTCAATAACACTGGTGAATATAGCTTAAATAATAGTTCTACACATTGAAAAACTGAAGGAATTGTCGGTTCAAACGTCACAATGGATTAGTATTGTACTCACTGAACATATCGCAGTATTCCCCTTCATATCTTGAACCAAAGCAATCACAAGTTAATGTGTTATAATGGTTTATACATCTGGAAGACCTGAAGCATAAATTTTCAAATGTACGGCACTTATTGATGCAGCCTTCTTGTACGTTTTCATGTTTAGTAGCAATCAATGGTGTTATTGGTAAGAGATCAGAAGCAGACTTTCCTGTGCTGAGTATAACATCCTTGATGCAACCAACAAATGATTCTATAATGTACTTTACTCCATGAAGCCTTTCTTCTGAACTGAGACCTAAAATATACATTATATTAAAAATTTTAAGAAGCTCACTTGAACATCAAATAAATATGTTAACTTTGCTTTTTGATTTTGAGTATTTTTCTGTATAATTTTTCACAAAACGGCCTGAGTAGGTCTTAATATAAATAAATAAACAAAATGAGTAATTACCAACCTCCTATCAATATAACCGAAGTAACATTTGCCGCAACACCATAATTATTTTCTTTGTCTAAACCTTGCAAATCTGTTTCTTCCTTGATGTTGTCAACCATAGCTGTCAATCTAGCGCCATGAACATCGATTCGAACCTTGAAATATATTTCAAACGAGTTAAAGCAAGTTCAATTTGAATCAAATAACAAAGTAACCATTTCTCGACCAGGGATTGAATCTACTTATGAATGTAAATAGGAAGAAATCTAAAGTAATCATCATCAGTAAGCCAAAGATCGATAATGCAGTTATGATCCCAGACAGAAATGCAATAGAAAGAGTATCTCGATTCAAATACCTTGGATGTTGTTTTAGGGAAAATTGGAACCCGATGAGGAAATCAAGACAAGAATCGCTATAGCAAGAGGTGTATTCCAAACCCTAAAATATTATTCTATAACCCTCCATTTGAAACTAGCTGGCGCGTCGGTGAAATGTTATGATCTGCCGGTGTTACTTTATACCATAGAGAGATGGACGCTGAAGATTTCTTCGATGAACCGGCTGGAAGCTTTGGAAATGTAGATTTACCGAATAATGCTAAAAATTCCATCGGTAGATCACGTCACCAACACTGAAATACTACGTCGTGCTGGAAAACCAACGGAAATCCTAATGATAGTGAAATATAATTCACTATAGCTCATTATCGCATGCAAAATAGATGGAAAACGAGGACTTGGACGAAGAACGTTTTCATCTAAGTTCATGGTTTAACCTTGAAAATCTAGCCACATTGAAACAAACACAGAATAGAAGGAACTATTTTATGATGGTCGCCAATCTTCTGTAAGAAGACGGCGTTGTTGTGATAACATACTTCATAGATATTATACTATGTACCTAAGAAAACAGGTGATAAAGCCAGAAGAAGTTGAGAAATAATATATGATGCTTCCTTAAATTGTTTCAATCTTGTTTTAAAATTAAATTAAAAGCCATGTATGGTTAACTCGAAATATTTTGTTGCTTGTTGTTTATTCCATTCACTTCAACACAAGTTTTAAATACTTACCGTTACCGAATGCCACTCATCTCTATTCAAACCCCGACCAACTGTTAGAGCTGTAGAATGTTTGCCATACACATGCACCACCTTCAGTTGTCCTTGCTGTACAATAATGTATAAAGCGTAAGGTTGAAGGGATACTCCAGCAGGAACCTTGACGTTGTGATAAGCCAACAAACCATGTGGAAGCCTTGTTCTGAACTGAAACGAGATCTGCCTACACAGCCTGAAAAATCCTCTAATAAATATAGTCTCGAAAAGAAAGTTTCGATTTGAGAAAGTAGAGTTCTATTGTCAAATATTTTTCTTGCTCTTTTTTCCTTCATTGAAAGTGTAGTTACGATAACAGGCTATGCCGTGTCCGTGAAGTTAGCGACAAGTTGGAAGCACAAATTCTGAAACTATGTCAAATATTTAGTGTGTAAACTGGTGGCCATTGGTGCTTTTCGAACCAATGAAAAACCAACCGTTTCCATAATATCAGAGAATATTTTCCTTGGTGCTGACTTCACGTTCAGCCCCAACATATTCAGATTTCGTGAAGATTTTAGTACCTGATTGGTGACTATTGGTGCTTCCAGAACGGCAAGGTTATTTTTAGTTTTACTATAATCGAAAGTTGTTTTTGCCAAGCGTCAAGGTAACGAATAGTTGGAACCATCAATAATGAAATCATTTTTCAGTAATTCCTACTTTTATTTGTTATCAGAATACAGGCTATCTCTTAACTAGCCATTCTGATTTTCATTTCTGCTCACATTTTAAATAGCAGTAGTGAAAACGAAATTATTTCAAAATAACATAGCCATGTATTTAATTTACAAGAAATTCAATTGAATTTAATGTAGGATCGCATTTTTCAGTTTAATACACCATAACAGTGATAAAATGTTGATTAATTCATCGAGCTTTAAACGTGTTTCAATGTGTTTTAGTCTATCAGGCTTCGAAGGCCAGTTACATCAAAAATAATTGAAAACTAAAAAATCGTCTAAAAAACGCGTCTACATGTTTCTTTGAAATAAAACATAAACTATGAGCAATTTTTTCAAGCTGTTTTTTTTATTAAAAGTATGATCCATTACAATTATAAGTGGAATAGAATATAATTCAAATGTCCACTTCGACTGCTTCTGCAGGCATCAATCCGAATATCGAAATTTTTGATGACTTTCCTGGTGTTATTTCACGAATTGCAACTTGAATGTTGTTTTTTGGGTCATTAATTGTTTGAGGCTTGTTAGCATATACTCGACTTTTCAAAAATTTTGCATGTTGCCAATACATCCATTGTGAAATGAGCTTCGTCAATAAACAAAATTTTGCTTGAAAACAATGGATCTGTCGTTCGTTGTTCAATAATTCAACTAGCGAAATTACGACGTTGTAAATGGTCTTGTTTTTTCAATTATTGGGTTAATTGAATTTTATAAGCGTGTAAATGCAAATCTTTATGCAAAATCCTCCATAAGGAGCCATAAGATATGCCCAATTCTTGGGAACGACGCGAAATTGATGTTGTCGGTTCATTTTTTATTTATTTATTTATTTAATTACACCAATCTACAGTCTAGACCAATTACAGATTGGGAATAAACAAAAATTAACAAAAATACAAACTCATAAAAATATATATTCATACAAATGCAAACCCAAATTAACTAAAAAATCACGACCCCAATACAGCCCTCATTATATCCAATTTAGTACAGTTGAAAACATCCAATACATCTTGAAAATTTCAAAAATCATGACATATTCTAAACAGTGGCGAAAACCGAAGCACGTTAGTACGAGGAAATGGAAGATAGAACGTGGATATATTTCTAACAGGTACTCTAGGGACGTGCAAGTTCACAGAGCCTAGTAAGTAGGGGCAATCAAACAATGTCCTGTATATTCATTTCCATTATCCAATTTTAATTATTTGGCAATCATCGAAGGCACACTTCCTATGGTATTTTTGCCAACAGGTTGGATGGTGCACCGACCGTTTCGGAACGCGAGGAAAAATCTAGGATTCTTCACTCCACTGGGTCTCAAGGATATATATTGTCTGACCAGCCCCAAAGCTCCTATTTTTTCTTCCTCTACAATGCTAAATCCCTTTGAAAAACCGGTTTTAGTTTCGGGTATTTTAACAAGTAAACAGCTACCCTTATCTTCTATATCTTTGATAGACATTTTCACTAATTCATCTCTCCTTAGTCCTCCAAAAACACCCATTATTAGAACTACTTTATGAAGAAGATGAATTTCATCAGGAGCTTCATTGATGAATGTGTGAACTTGTTTTGCTGTCAAAACTTTGGATTTCTTCGGAATATATCCTTTAGATTTCATTTTTAAAAACGCTACTAGCCGGGAGAATTGTGAAATATTGATATTTTTATTGACAATCAGTGTAGATTTCAAAATAGAATATTTCGTCCACAATAACGCAGGACAAAATTTTTCAGACTGAAATAAAAAAAATTACCCACACATGAACAAAATGAAAAATAAAATTGCATACCAATTCTTGAAAGTACGCCAATAACACTGTTTCATCTATAGCAATTATTTCATTTTTCAACTTCCATTGATGGAATGTTTCATAATCCTCGTCGTAGACGAGTCTGGATTTTTCTGGTAATAAATTATTTGCAGCTTTGGCTGCATTTTCAATTATATTATTTGGCAAATTGCTATTCATTTCTGTTATTTCTTTAAATCTTCACAACGAAAACAGTAATGACATTCACTTAATAAAATTATGACAGCAATAACGAACTTCAAAATATTAACAAATGCCATGGTTACTACTGAAAGTTAAATGGAAAAAAAATCATAGGAGTAATCGAATTTTATTGTAATTAAATGATATATTCGTGAAAAATAAAATCTTGTATGCTTCACGAGCGTTATTAGATCCTAACGCCCATCGGGCAACATTCATCCCTCGAGCCAAAGGTTTCTCTCCGGGCGTTAGGATCCATATAACGCACAAGGTACATAAATAACTATTAGAAAAAGAATTCCCAAATAAATCCTACGCTCCTCTAAAGAGTTAACATTAAACCTGTTCAATAAATACCCATTTTGTATTCCACGACACGGATAAAAGTTATCTATTTTGAAACACACGTACTTCAGAAATCGCCTCTGTATTTTCTTTTAACTATCAATATGAACCCTATAACCGGGATTCCATATAACACATCCATATTCAATATTTGACCTCACGAGCGCCGTAAAAAGAAGGAAAAGGGATCGAGTCTCCAACAAATCTCCGGAATTCCTAATTATAAACCCGAGAGCCCTGAGACCCTCGAAAACAGTTGCCCTCACATGGGGTACAAAAGTCAACCTCTGATCGAATAAGACACCCAGATCTCTGTAATCAGTCACCCTGCCCAAAACACCCCCCTCAATGTTGTATTGAAAGATGACAACGGACTTACTGCGACAGAGGGACATCACATTGCACTTTTTTATGTTTAATGATAGTCGATTTCTCCGGCACCAATCATTCAGATTATCGATTTCACCCTGAAGATCCCAGCAATCCTGGATAGACTCAATTCGACGAAACAATTTGCAATCATCTGCATACAAAAGCAACAGACAGTGCAGGTGTAAACTCAGATCGTTCATAAACAGCATGAACAACAGAGAACCCAAAATGGAACCCCGTGGAACACCTGACGTTGCGGAGAACTCATATGACCTGATTCCAAAACACTGAACGAACTTCTTATATCAGCAAGATATGATTCCAGGAAAGAGATAATATCCATTTTCAAGCCAAACGAAGACAACTTTGTAAGAACAACCCCATGGTCAAGCCTATCAAATGCCTTGGAGAAGTCAGTGTATATAACATCGACCTGAGAAAATTCATCCAAAGCAGTAGATACATACTGGGTGAAACAAGTCAAGTTCGTAGCAGTAGACTGGCCCCTAATGAAATCGTGCTGACCATCATTAATTTGGCATTTAACATGTGCGTAAATTATATCGTATAAAACTTTCTCAAAAACTTCACTAAAATTGCTCAGAATAACGATAAGTCTATAATTTTCGATGTCTTCTCTACTGCCCCCCTTGAACACAGGGCACACTTTACCCTCCTTCCAAATGCTTGGGAAACATCGTTTGGAAAGTGACAGCCTAAAAAGCGCAGTCAAAGGCCCAGAGAAAATGATGGCACAGTCTCTCAGTAAAAAAGACGGAACTTCATCCAGGCCAGCCGTCATGCTACCCTTGCACTCCCTTAAACAAGACAAATTTTCAACACTTTTACTACCAGCAGCAATATTTTCATTTGTGCGTACAGTTTTTGGTTCTCCACTTTTTGGTTAATCAGTAACACAACCAGTTTCTTCGAATTTTTCGATGGGTATTTTTCAAAGAACGCCCATTTTCATAATAACTTTGAATGATGTGAAGGCGTTGCTGCAATGTGTACCTGTCCATGGTTAAAATTGTACTACCTTCTAATAAAACAAAATGACTTATATCATTTGAAAAGATGTCAGGTGTAAAAATTATATATTGCTGACATCTAGGCGTCACATTTGGATGTCCCGTTATTTTTCCTTAGAGTAGTGATGGTTTAGGATCATGTACAATTCTTCAACATGTCCAGAAGCTTCATGAGTCAAGAAAAAATTTTGAACTGTTCTGATAACCTCGAAATTGAATAAGTCGCTTGGTTCAGCAACGCTGCTTGAGAATTCCATCGGACAGATTCGGCGACGTAGTATTAAATCAAATTATTGCGTTTATCTCAAAAACCCTGATGACTGATTAATAGTTTTAAGAAACTCATTGAATAGTGTTTTGCATCAAGTCTTTTAAAACCTACTTAAGGCAGTTGCAAACTTTACTTCCAATCTCCTGTACACGTCTGACCTCACAACCGCATCGAAAAAACCCCTGTTATTCGTTTGATCATCGACATATCGCTAGATTGTTTATATTGCAATTGTTATAACATTCATATACTCTTATATTACCTGAGTTGGAAGGTCTGAATTATATCTCCATCTATTTGAATAAAAGTATTCGATTGTGCAAACATAAATGTATTTTGATTTCCAGTCTCTTGAAAAGTTAACATAGGGCCTCGTGTTTCCTTTGATACGAAGGAATTATTGGAGACCAATGATGCAGCTGTAAATAAAATTCGAACAGTTAATATAAAGATTATTTTAAAATTGAATTTCGACTTACGTTTGAAGAAAGCACATCTCTTCAAACATTCTATTTCTGTGTTGAACCTATTATATTCATTTCCTCCACATCCACTCCAAATGAACAGAACGCACGTTTTGGTGTTTTCATCGAATGTCCATTTTGAGATTTCTTTATTACAAGGACCTCTATCTGGAGGACCATGACACATATAACCATTATCTCTGTGTGGGAATCCTAGAGTCACAGCCAATAAACCACTCAGAAGAGTAAGGTACATCCACATGATCTGAAATTAAATATTATCATTAATTTTTAATGATTTCAATCGGTTATAGGATAGATCGGAAATGTGGTTCATATTTTTTTGACTGCTTTCTGATCGAAGTTGACAAATTTGAGATTACGAAAATTAGTTATAACCTTAGGCACTAGTGAGACTAGTGACAAAAAAATTTGTTCGCGCTGGATCCCACACAATTTGTCAATCGCTCGAAAAAAGGCTCGTGTCGGTTGGTCGAAAGAAATGCTCCGAAAATACGATCACGGTGCTTCGAAGCACGTCTATGATATCATGACAGGTGATGAATCGTGGATTTACGCGTATGAGCCCGAAAATAAACAGCAGGAAACTGTATGGGTATTTCAAGATGAGCCAATTCCAACAAAAGTTGCTCGCGCACGAAGCACTTCCAAGCAAATGGTCGCCTGTTTTTTCGGAAAAACTGGACATGTCGCAATCGTACCACTAGAACAATGCAAAACAATCAATTCTAAGTGGAACACATCCATTTGTTTGCCAGTTGTCTTCCAAGAAATCAGGAAAACCAACCTTCGAAAGCGGATCACCCTTCATCACGACAATGCAATCACTCACACATCGGCTCAAACAACTGCATTTTTGAGCACACTATTAATGACCATCCAACGCAGTACAATTGGATGCTAGAAATTCGCAGAAACTAAATACAAAATCAAAGGGATTGACGAGTTATTTTTTTAATTGTTTCATCATTCTGAAATCGTTTAGTTTCACTATGATTTAGGTTATTTAGAATTTGCTTTTCGTTGCTTAAAATTTATGATGCTGATTCCGACTAATACCATTTTAATTATAGTGTACCTACGCCAAATTCAACCTGAAAGGTCTAGAAATACTCAGAATAAATTTTTATAATTTTGTATCATTCATTTCATTTTTTCGGAAAATAACCTATTTTTTCATGAGTCTAATACTTACCGAGATCAAACTGGCATTATCACTTAACTTTTCAATCAAAACCTTCTGTAGTCTCTCGAATGAAAAGAATTGAAGATTTACTCCAAATGAAATCGTGAAATACTCCACAGAAATGAAGTGGCAATTGAATTGACTAATTCTGATCACATATTATTCTTTATTGTTGTGACTAAATGTTCCGAGAACGAATTTGATGATACTAAGAAGAAGCATGAAGAGAGAGAACTAACACTTTATTAGCACCTAGTGTATGTTCCAGTGATGAATAATTCAGAGTTTTTCATCAAAATCACTCGAACTCGGAAATTAAATAAATCAACTTGTTTAAGTGTTATTGTCACAATTCTTATTGTAGTTTGAAAGATATTCAATGTGTTACGAATTGTTTACAGCCTCAGCAAAATGGCTGCCGAAAGAACGCTGAAAGAACGCTGATGAAAAATACAATGATGAAAAAGCGGTTTGTTGAGCAGATATAGGGCGAAAAACATTTTTTCTTAAAATAATTTTTTTTTAAATTACGTTTAATAAATTTTTTCTACTAGTAAAAGCCCTGTATTTCTTCTTTTATAGATTTTTATAAAAAATACGTCATAAAAAGCAGAAAGAGTTATCTACTACAAAGTATTTCGTTTTATTTCTCACTATTGATACAAATAACAACGATTTATTTATTTGAATGGATTTCTTCTCAAATGTACAAAAAGACTGAATTTCTTCTTTTTACAGAGAATTTTTACATGTAACCCGATATGGACAGATCCGAAACAAGGTGCACTTTCAGAATCTGCAGAAATATACAGAGTGTCCCATTTAAATTAAAAAAATTGTCATTTCCGGTTAAACCGGAAGTATCTCACTAATGAAAATATGCTAATCAAATGCATTGTTGTCCATTACACTCAGCTGCCAAATTTCAAAATTATCGTCCGTTTCGTTTTAAAGATATTAATTTGGTGCCAAACCTTATCCCAACCCTGTATATGTTATTATCATATGTTGACAGAAATATCACTAGATGTCAACTGAATTACACATGGTCGTAGCTGCCCAACCGTAGGACAAGTTTCGAACAAGTCACAAATTCAAACACCTTCACTTACCTACTATTTCATTAAACTCTTCATGTCTTATATATTTATTTTTTCGATCTTGAGTCCTACAATATTTCAATCGCCAAAAATAATTTATCATATGAATAAAAGTTCAAAGAATAGGCTAATACAATGGGGCACTATACGACTCAGCTTACGGATAAACCTCAAAAAAAAGTTGTGAGAATTGAAATGATGTCAGATTGCTTCGACGCTCGTGTCAAACAACATGCAGAGATATTCAAAAATTTCTCCGAAAATACTAGTTTGTTTGTGTTTAGAATAATACAAAGTTTATTCCTATGCTGGAATAAATTTAATATAAAAAAAATTTGAAATCTATCATGTAAAAAAACTTTCTCGAATATGATGTATGACAGAAATGTAATTATATCAATATATACAGGGTGTCTCAAGTTCGAGTGCCTATTAGACGTTTCTTGAGAACTAAACATATCTGAAATCTGAAAATTGGGATTATGATATTGTTCGAAGTTCTCTACAGAGCTAAAATATTTTCGAAGCTCAAAAACTTCCGGTTATACAGGGAGTGAAAATAAATTCGACGAAAAAATTTTTTTTTCAAGTTTTCCATTCCTGGTATGGAATATAACAAAAGTTATGATAATTTAAGATCACACTTTTCAACACAAAATTTGAAACACCCTGTGATGATATTTTTGAAATCCAAAAGATGCATGACCTTTTCACATCCTTCCTCTTCGATGTTGTAAAAACGGTTTACGCTCAGGATATTCAAAATAAGAATAATGAACATATTACTGACTGAACATTTTTGACTTTTTTCCAGTTTTTTTTAGATATTTTGAAAACTATTCGATTTAATACAATGGTTTTAACAGAAATGTATTCACTATTGAATACTCGATCATACCAGGAATGGAAAACTTGAAAAAAAATTTTTTCGTCGAATTTATTTTCACTCTCTGTATAACCGGAAGTCTTTGGGCTTCGAAAATATTTTAGCTCTGTAAAGACCTTCGAACAATATCATAATCCCAATTTTCAGATTTCAAATATGTCTAGTTCTCCAGAAACGTCTAATAGGCACTCGAACTTGAGCCCCCTGTATTTAATTGTATAATTCTCTGCGTAGATACTAAATTAATCCTGAGTAGAATCACCAAAAATTAATAACATACATGTAGATGTTCAATAATCATCAAAATGGCTTCATATATATCATAATTTGACTTCAATTGTTATCTGAAGATATTGAACATTTCCTTTCATTTATTTCTTTCATTTTGATCATCGATTCATCAACCTCATAACCATTAAAATGAATTTCATAAAACCAGTAGGTATTTGGAAAATTTTTTAAAAAATCGAATAATTGCCCGCGTCCACTTTTTCTTTTCTTATTATCAAATCCCTGACAGGTGATAAATTCCGCTTCATAATATATTTACTTTCCTCTTACGAGAACAATGTGACATCAATTAGCACTGAATCATACGAAATGATTTAATCAAACGCCAACTCTACGAAAAGTAGCGTTGTTGTGTTAAGGTTAAATTTAAGTAAATAACTGTTTATTTCCTTCTTGAATATACCTTTGCGAAATCAGCCCATTTCTACTTTGCTCAGATATCCACGTTAACAATAATTCCTTTTAATATATGCTCAAAATGAAATTTTTAAGAGCTTTACTATTATATATTCATTTTATTAAATTAAGATGTATATATTTGTGAGTACATTTATAGGATTGAGAGGATGCAAAAAAATTCAGAAAAACAAAACGATCAAATCTGGTTCATTCTAAATTGAAGTGGGTACAGTTAGGATGATATAAGACAATACAAGGTGTCCCGAAAGGGTATCAGGTATTTGTTTTCGCGCCATATTCGGAACGTCTAAAAGGAGCGGGGAGGGGTTCGTGGCGTCCTCAATTTTGTGGAATTTTAGTCACGATGGAACAGTACTCGGGAGCTCATCGCACATTTTGCGTACGAGCGCATTATCGTAATGGTGATTCAAAAGTGACTGCTCAACGTCTCTATCGTGCCGAATATCGTACACGCCACATGGCAAGTGACGAAAGCATTAGGATATGGATCAGGATGTTCGAGAATACAGGTGCGACAGTTAAAATTCAAAACTCTGGTCGTCCTTGTTCAGTTAGCGATGAAGAAACAATTGAAGAAGTTGAGGCGTCGGTTCGCCAAAATCCGTCTTTATCCATCCGAAAGCGACGACAAGCGTTGAAAATCAAAAAATCGTCTTTACATTCGATTTTAAAGAAAGACTTACATTTAAAAGCCTAATGTGACCGTTATTGCGATATGTTGCGACATTTTTTGGTCCGAGAGTTGCAGCTTTCAACTCAAGAACGTGGTTTTAGCAAGATGGGGCCACTTGCCATACTTCAAATGATTCAATGGAAGTTGTTAACGAATTATTCCCTAATAAAGTCATTTCGCTAAGGGGTAACATCTACTGGCCTCCCAGAAGCCCAGACCTTAGCCCGCTTGACTATTTTGAATTGGGATACCATAAAAGTAAGTTTATCAAGTTATCAGTTAAAGCAAAACATCCAGTCTGAAATGGCAGCAATATCAATAGCTATGTGTCAACGTGCTATCGCCAATTCTTCGTTAGAAGAGTGCCAGCAACGCAACGGTCATCATTTCTATAACATCATCTTTTCCAAATAATTCTCCAATTCATATGTTGATAATAAACAATAAAATTTTTTATTGCTCACAAATATTTTTTCTCTATTTCAGTGTCGTAATGAGTTCATTACACTACTAAAAACAGTGCTGTAATGAATTACAGCACAATTATTTTTCGTTTTGTGGTTGACAACACCGACATCCTAACCTTTCGAATGTCAACACGCGTCCATTGCATGTCAATTGTCAATATTAAACCATGTAGAGATTTGAACGCACTATTCAAATTCTATAATCTGTCAATTTTCGTATCAGTCACACCAACTGCGAAAATAAAATACAAAAGGCACTAGGAGGTATAATCTGAATTTTTCATTGAATTCCAATAAATTTCTCACAATTCTTGACTGAAATAGAGAAAATATCGTCTAATACTCGTTGCAGAAGGCAATTCTAACACTCAAGCGTTCAAAAACTCGCTCCTTCGTCACTTGTTTTCGAATTTCACATTCGTGTTGAAATAGGTGCCCATTCTGTAAGTTGTTTTCAGTCAATCAATCAATAAGTTTATTAAGACAATTGTCAATAAACATACAATAAAATAAACATTTCTCCCCGCAAAATTAATGTTCACATGATCTAATACTATCCTATAATCCCCAACAATCTCCACCTTAACTTTAACTCTAATTTACACATAATTGGTGATTTAATTATCCATAATTGCCCTCATACAATACAATTGACCAAAACACCCCATAAGCAACCCCTCCTCGAGCACAATGTTATACTTCGTACCTATCCCTCTATTTATCAAGTATTCTCACCGTGTTCATCTATCGTTTACTCCTCACTTTCCTCTGATTCGACATTCTCAGTGTTTAGTATTCGAAATTAATTACTCCATCCTATTTGTCAATCGAGGATACATTCGAGTACTCTTCCAGTTTCAGGATATCTCAACCATTCAGACACCTTTTTTTTTAATGCTGAACAATTTAGTGTATTTTTGATATCACTCGGTACAATCGCACAAATTCTAGCTGCCAAGTATGACGGACATCTCTGGCCAATTCTTTTATGCGATCTTATAGTTTTGTAGGCCTGATCTTTTTGGCGAGTGTTATTCAATTTGTTTTATTCAATTTGATCTTGGAAGCATGCACATTTGTCAAAATCCTCAAAATGTATAATTGTCGTATATCTAAGACCTCAGACAACTTGAACAGCTGACCAGACGGGTATTCCCTTTTTTTGTTATAGATAATCTTGAGTCTATTTTTGTATGACGTTCAGATTTCTAATATGTAGTTCGTAAGCACCACCCCATCCTATTATACCGTAACTGATTTGAGACTGAACCAACGCGTCATATATTATTTTGAGATATTTCTTATTTTTCAGATATGTTTCCATTATTCTGAACTTATGAAGGAGTCGTCTTAATTTTCCAACCAAGAATTGAACATGATGGTCCCATCTTAGGTGGCAGTCAATTTTAACCCCTAGATATTTAGTACTTCTTACACACGGTATGCGTGTATTATCATCGAATTACAATTCCTCTATTCCTGGCATTCCCGACTCATATGATGCAAAAGGTATACACTTAGATTTCTCCAGATTGAGAGTTAATTTATTGCGCTTGAACCAATTTTGTAGATTTGGGAAATCATTTTCAACTTTTAGTTCCAACTCGGCCCAATTGTCTGCTGCATACTGTACCGTTGTATCATGTGCAAAGCTCATAACATGACCAGACTTTTCATTCCCAATATGCTGTTTATGTATATTTGGAACAGCACTGGTCCCAAAACGGTTCCCTGGGGTACATCGCACTCAACAGCTGGTCTGTCGCTTTGAGCATTGTCAATTTTGACAAATTGCTGCCTATTGCTCAAATAGCTCCCGAGTAAACTGTGAACAGGTTCTCTAAATCCACAATTCCAAAGTTTGTCCATCATCTTTTTTATGATTCACGGTGTCGAATGCCCTCGAGAGATCGAGAAATATGACAAGTGAAGGTGTGGCCTCATCAAGATGTTCGTAGATTTGTGTTGTTAATTCTCTTATGGCATCCTTTTAGAATTTTTTTAGAATATACTATTGTTTTATTGAACTTACAAAGACCCGATACCCTTTCTGGACACCTTGTACAAATTTTAAAAGTAGGTTAACATCTGATGATTAACCTTTCGTGTAATATCTACCTCTATCGTGAGAGAATCGATACAAAATATGATAAGAATAGTAAATAATGTCAGGATGCCTAGATAATCAGACTATTGAAATACAACAACTGGCTCCATTTTGGGTGAAAAATGAGAAGTATAGAAGATTTGATTCTTTCGATTCTCAATATTGAACAATTATTATGTTAATTTGAATAAATCATGTATTTATAGAATGAAATTGTGCATTTGATTGGCCATAAATAATTTGCAGCATTATCTCTATAAGTCACTGCTATCTTCTTCATATTCTGGATGATAAAGATACAACACCCACTGATAATAATTATTATTAGGTCCGTGGGAAGAAATTTCATGCCTAAACTAGAAAACGTCTTGTTTTCGAGATATTTCCTCGATTACTGAGAGAAATACTCCGCGTAACAGGAAGTTTCAGTATTTCTTCAGAAGACTATCGTTACAGTTAGTAAATGGATAAATATTAAATCTTCAATCGAATTGTATGTCGAAAATTTTGTTCGTGAAAAATTTTTTGATAAACCATTTAATTAACAATTGAATTTCTTCGGGAAGATTGATAGTTGGCAGTATTGCAAAAAGCAGAAGGATATAATTAATAAAATTTTAATAGCACAAACGTGACGTTTGGAACTTTGCTCACTTTCTAGTGATTTTAATGATTCTGGATGATATTGATTGTCTTCTGTGAATGCATTCTCGATTATTTGCAGTATATATGAGAGTTTTTAAACAAATATTAATTTTTTGTACTTATCTAGCTTCCAGAATAGCTCTCCATTTTGGGAATTACTGATATAATAAGCTAGCATTACATGCTAGCTCTTCAATATCCCTTGACAGCATTTCAGGACATAAACCAAACATTTTGTAAAACTGAAACTGAAGTCTTTTTGTTCAGACTCATCCACAAATTTCAAAATGATAAGTAATATGAAGAATAGATTACCTAAAATACCTAAAATCATGTTTTTAGACATCTTAAAATTAGCATATTCTGTGACTTCAAGGCAGCAGCGAAAAGACTTATAATTTCACAATTTTCTTCAATTATATACTATTTCCTTTTTCTCCCTTCAAATTTAGAAAAGATCTGGTATGTAATACGTTACGAAATGAAGTTTTGTGTAATTTGTGTACTTTTGCGGAACTTACTGCGTTCTATTCACAAAAATCTCACTCGTTACAGAAAATTGGGCATTTAAAATTCGCTGAATTTCAAATAACCCCTAACAATGTTATTTTCAAATTTTGCTCTGTGTAAATGAATCACTTATCATTTCGAATTTGCCATTCCAAAAGGTATGGCTCCAATTTGTCATAGGATCATGCAGCAACTCAATATTGGTTTTCGATCCCTGAGCTCCTTGCGCTATACGATCTCGAGTAAATTGCATCCATTACAAATAACAAGATCAATTCAAGATATTAAAAAGACTTACCCTTCCAGACCGGAAACCATGTGACGTCACTTAACAATTGAATTTGTTCTTATTAGCCACTTAAATATAATAGGTTTAACGTCTGCAACTTGATTCATAAGATGGAAATGATGAGTTATTTCAATAACAATCACTATATCACCGTATTCCTAGATTGTTTTAATCACAATTATCTTATGTCACGAACTGATCGTGAGAATTCCCAGTTACATCGTGCCACAAAATTTTTGCCGCAAAAATATAAGATGATTACTTATGATGTTGATAGTGAGCTAGCCAAAGCCTCAATTGCAACTGAGACATCGTTTTGTTTGTGATGATATTGGATGCCCTACCACTCGCAATGTAGAAAATTCAATTGGATAGATAAGTTGGTGGAAATTCTGTGACTGGAAAATCAGCGAAGATAAACTAATAGTGACAAGCTCATTAAACAAACGTTGACATTAATAATTCTTTTCCATTTTATTTATGTAACTTAATAAATTTCAAATATTTCAAAAATAGCGGCTGAATTGAAGATAGGAGATTTTGCACGCTTGAGCTTCAACTAATATGATCCCAACAAGAAGTTGCGACGAGATTCAGGCAGGGACATTGAAGTTGCGATTATAACAAAGTAGATTTGAACCATATTCCTCGTTTGGAAGTATTTGTTGTGTCAATGAAAAGCATTTTGGTGAAGAAGTACTGAGAAAGAGGTCCGTTTTGGTTGCTTTTTCTTGCGCGCTAACACTAATGGATCAGCAAGCTATCGTTCAACTTCAATGTCAGTAAATGGTCTCAATCGATTGATTCGGCTTCCTAATGTCACACTTGGACCATGTCCCTCCGTAGGTATGCAGAAAAATCTTCATCTTCTGAAAAAGAGGAGCTAAAGTTTCCATATTTTCAGAAAAACTTAATTGCTCAAATATCTCGTCCTGTATTTATATATATACATATATTCTTCTGAACTTTTGGCTTACAAAACAAATGTTAGCTGGGGTTGGTGACAGGGTGCCAAACAATTCGGTGTATGCCTGAAACCCCAGTAAAAAACCCTGGCTCCCCGCATAAGCATTGTTGTGTGTACAAAATAAACTTAAATATATTTGAGGGACTTCTTTTTCAAGAGTGGTCTTCTATTAATAAACACAGAGGCTTCTTCAAGTTGCACATATAGAATCTGAAAATAAAAAGACAAAAGCAGAATAAAGAACTGAATACAAAATAAACGTATCAAATTTGTTCGAAATTTATAACCCATTACAATTTTGACCACAGGGGTCCGTTCTTGGGCCTCTTCTATTTCTGATTTTTAAATTTACGAAAAAATCAGAAATATCGTGAACAGCCCTAAAACCATCTTGAAATTTATATATGGGACAATTATTGATAAGATGAGGTATTGTTTCTTCTGCATAAGTAAAGAAGAAACAATAAATATATCAATCGACTACGTCTTAAAAAGTAATGATTTAATTGCCATTTGAATATAGCTATTTGAATACTCTTGCTTTTTTTTCTTTCCACATCGGTAAGTTTTTGCTTCAATCCTTGTTCGCTGTTGTATCAGGTCTTTGTACCTTCCCCAAATGAAAAAATATCGATGGGTTTGAGGTCCGGTGAAAGCGCTAGCTATTCAATCGACTCTACACGCCCGAACCCTCTTTCAAGATAGATGGTGTGGTGTTCAAACACAGAAACTTACAGAATTGTTACGACCATGACCGATTTTCAAACGATTAAGAACAACCCAAATTTTTCTTGGAAGATCAAAACCCGAAATTTTTTCAGGAGGATCAGGAATGAGATTTTTATTGAACTTAATCTTCCATAATTCTTTTTAGCTAATGTTCATATCAAAGAACGTATTATACCAAAATTGTTAACGTGACCTCAATCTTGGAATTCTGTTTTGTGGAATGTATAAAATAATTGGAAATAAATTAAGAAAGAATGATATTTGCTCCAAGAATTCAGAGCTGCAGTCTGTCAGCGAATATGGGGAGGGACAATGTTAGACAAAACTGATAACCAATGAACCGGTATAGGTCTTATGGAACCAGTAATTATTCTCATATACATCCATATTCAATTCTGCATCGATTTTTTTGTATATGTGCACTATTAAACCAAACAGAGCAACAATATTCAGCTGCAGAAAAGACGTAAGCTAAAGATGCTGTGTGAAGAGTGGAAGCATCAGCACCCCAAGATGATCCAGCTAATGTCTAAAGATAATTATTCCTAGTTTTCAGTTTTAGGCTCAGGTCATCTGAATGAGACTTGTAATTGAGAGATGAATCTAATTTAACTCCTAAGTATTTAGGATAGAAATTATGTTCGATTGGAGAATCATTGAGAGTTACAGCTAATTTTCGTTATTTTTCATGATTATTCAGATAAAAATACGATACCTCTGTTTTGTTGGAATTCGGACATAATCGCCACTCAATAAAATAATTCTTTAAAATTTCCAAATCAGATGACAGTATGTTTTCCAGAGTATGGAAATTCGAATGCTGGTAAGCAATAGCAATGTCATCAGTATAAACAAATTTCTGAGATGATGTCGTGGGTAAATCACTGAGATATAAATTGAAAAGTAAAGGAGCTGGAAGTGATCCTTATGGAAGAATGTTTTTCATTGTTTTGAAACTGCTACTCTTATTGTCAAGAAAAACACGAAACCTTCAATCAGATAACATGTTTTCATATAATCTTACTATTTTCCTATACTTCAGGGTATAGAGTTTGAAAATTAATCCATCTTCCCATACAAAATCATATGACGAAGATAAATCAATGAAAGCAGCTCCTGTTTTCAACCTATTATTGAAGCCTGATTCTATGAAAATTGTAGAGCATTTTCTATATTTTCTATAGAAGACTTAATTCGAAAAATAATTAACCTTCTAATATCTTGAAAGGATCATGCAATATACTGATTGGTCGATAACTGCTAGGATCACATGGATTTTTTCCTCGTCCTATTCTTTATGGAGCAAAATCAGTCGAAACGTACAGCAGCTATAAGAATCTGAAATTTGGCTTCCTCAAGAACCTCAGAGTATCCATTCAATCAATTTGTAATTAAGGAGACGTTTGAATGAAGTCAGAACAGTAGTTTGCAAGATTTTGTGGAAATTGGTAGGCCAGAAAATTTCTTAAAATTGCCAAATAATTTTGTTAAATACTCAATATTATAAGATATTCATCAGAGATCCACAAATTTTAGAAATTAATATCGGGGTTAAAGATATTCGAAACATCCTTAAATTTCCTTATTCCATCATACTATTCAGTGGTATAGCAAATAATTTTCGGCGAAAATTATATCTCCTTTGAAGGGGCATTCAACATTTATAATTAAAAATACATTAGATTCCATAGAAATCATGAATAACCCGGAAATTTTTGAAGAAGACATCGTGGTCAGCTTCGATGTTACGAGTTTATTCACCAATGTCCCAACGGATATAAACCGCAGTTCTAGTATTCAGCACAGATAGATCCCGTGAAGAGTTGAACGATTCAATACAGTTGGCAGAGAAAAGCATTATCTTGAGTCAATCGACTAAATTCTTAGGCCTTCAAATTGACAGGTTCTTGAAATGGTACGATCATATAGAATTCTTATCGATGAAATTGAGTAAGATATGCTATGGAATAAGGGTATTGGCTAAATATTTAAACTCAATTAGCTTAAGATCAGTTTATTTTGCCAATGCAGAGTCTGTCATGAGATATGGGATAATGTTTTGGGGAGCTAGCTCAGCTGTTGACTCTATCTTTAAAATACAGAAAAAAATTATGAGAATCATGTTCCATATAAACTTCAGAGAGTCATGTAGAGGAGTGTTCAGGGAGAAGATATTCTGACTTTGTATGCCCTTTATATATTTGAATGTTTAGTGTTCTTTATGAAGAATAGGGAAAAGTTTACAATTCATACTTCTCAGCATCACTATCCAACACGATCTGTCAACCTACATTTTCCATTACATAAATTAGCAATTACTGAGAAACATCCATCTTATATGTGCATTAAACTGTTTAACTCTCATCCATATAATGTGAAAGTGTTGACGAACTTGAATGTCTTTAAGAAATCATTGAAAACTCTCCTCATTAGGGTCGTACAATATTCCTTAGAAGAGTTTTTTCATGCGGTGAGAATCTTGTAGTTTTTTTATATAAATATTGTATTTCAGTTAAGTTTGGACGTGATTTCATTTGCATCTTTGTAATTTTTTATGGAGATTCCTTGAAATAAAGTATATTATTATTATAGCACTTACAATCGTAAGAAAAAAGCTTGGAGATGATCAAACACTATGTGAAAGCACTAAACTTAGCGTGAATGAAATAATCCGGAAATGCTCTCCATTTGCATCGATACAACATATTTCTAATTTGAAGACATTTTTTTATAAAAAAAAAATTTGGATTGGTCATGTATTTACCACTGTCTCCTATTTTAGCTGATTTATATTATACATAATTCGCGTTTACTTTTATATTTTTTGGCTGCTTTGCAATCCTTTCATGAAATTTCTTATTAGGGGTTTTTTGGGACGATAGCAATACGCTAGGTAGCGCTTATCTCATATTATGTATAGGTATCTGTTACTATAGGTGTCTGTAATCTGGGAGAGCCCTGCTATAAATTATTTTATATCATAAAGTATAGATGTCATTACGTTCTTCGAGTTCAGACCAGAGATAAAGAGTGGGGAGAATACGCTTCGATCACTGCGCATCCAAAATTGGTGACTAAATTCTTAAGTCAAATTTCGACCATTTTTATACTTTCGTAGTCAGCTGTTCAAGGTTGACTTACTTGTCAGGTGAATTCAAAATTGCTCGAATTTTACATTGTACTGATAGATACTTGGATACTTTCAACAAGTCTTGTATTATTGAAACGTGTAAAAACTATAGAATAAAGAAGGTCGAGGGAATATCATTTTATACGTAAGTTTTTATTGAAATTATCCGACTGATCATACCACATGGCATTGTTTATCTGCTCAGTGGCGTGTTGTTTACTTTCCACAGTAATATGATTCTTCATAGTTTCCCAAAATCAGTTGATACGAGGACAGTTTGGACTGATATTCTGAGTAGAGATTGTGAAGCTATCGATTTATCTAAGAAATTGATATGCTCAATACATTTCCTTTTCATTTTAATTTTATACCAACTATCCCTCAGATACACTACTTTGTACGCAAATGCACCGAAAGTATAAAAATGGCGGACGAAATATTAGCCACTTCGCGCATCTCGTTCTCCAACTTTTACTGATTCATGAAGTTTTACTTTCATCATCACTTTATGTTCGCTCAGGAAATTCATCATAAATTGATATCTTCATTGCTTGCCTTTTTAAACGTGTTATGTCTAAAATAAGAGATGTTAAATTAAAAATACTGAAAATTGTCTTTTATATAACCTCTTCTTCCATAGTTACAGTACAGATTCTCGAAAATAATTGAAATCTTTTCCCAACTTTCTTTAACTCTTTGAAGCACATAAAATATCCATTGAAATACACCTAGAAGCACAACCACATTTTTTTGAGTAATTTTCTTTTTTTTTCTTAATTTGGGTGAGGGGGTATATAATAAAACAAAGTATCATCAAAAAGCTTAAAAGTACAATTTTTGAGGTGGTACACCATATGCACCACCATGCCACTAATAAACATTCGTTTCACATAATACTGAAAATATTGAACTTTCATAATAAGTCGAAGATCATTCATGTGCGAATTATATTTGTTTTTGATTTCTGGATGAACCGCTCTATCAGGGCTTATGTAAAATGAATGAATTTATTCTATAACTCATAAATGATTTTAATTGTTCAACAGAGTTCAATTATTGTAATCGGTGAGGATTGTGGGACATGGGATTTCTTAATTGTCCAGTTTTAGATCTTGAATAGCCACTGAAAATCGTGGTCATCTTCAGTCCTTGGCATAGACAACTCTTTGCCACATGTCAGTTGCTCCATACCTTGTAGCCTCTTTTAAAGCGCATGAAATGCTTGCGGTATTCACATTAATTATCATTTATCAAGAAAGTGGTTATGATTCCCATAAGTAATTTATGTTACAACTGGCATATAAGTTTCCAAAAACGATGTGCATGATATGAAACGACTAGTGACTATCCCTAGTAGTTTCATCACTTGATTCAACTCTGGCAACTTTTGCTTTACAAAAAGGGTAGCAGTGGCTATCGAAAGTTGTTCTACGAGTTGCTTTGGATAGTCACGGCGAAAGCAACTTGAGTTAGTGAATAGCCCTGATAATTTTGAGGTTATCTTGAATTGTCATGTAAACATTGAATAGTTAACGTCGAGATAACCCGTCATCGGGACGAGTTAAGATAAATGGAGTTTATGTGTAGTTTATCTGTCGGCGCGGTAGTCAGAAACCCAATTCGTCAGTTATCTCTCGTTTAAATTTATCGAATAGATAAACTGAGTTTATTTTGAGTTCAGAAACCGGCCATAAGATAAATGGAGTTTATGTGTAGTTTATCTGTCGGCGCGGTAGTCAGTTGACTCTAACTTTACAAATACAGAAAAAAATTATGAGAATCATGTTCCATATGAAGTTCAGAGAGTTCATGTAGAGGAGTATTCAGGAGAAGAATATTCTGACTTTGTATGCCCTTTATATATTTGAATGTTTAGTGTTCTTTATGAAGAATAGGGGAAAAGTTTACAATTCATACTTCTCAGCATCACTATTCAACACGATCTGTCAACCTACATTTTCCATTACATAAATTAGCAATTACTGAGAAACATCCATCTTATATGTGCATTAAACTGTTTAACTCTCTTCCATATAATGTGAAAGTGTTGACGAAACTTGAATATCTTTAAGAAATCATTGAAAACTCTTTCATTAGAATCTTTAATTTGGGTTTTTATAGAAATATTGTATTTCAGTTAAGTTTGGACGTGATTTCATTTGCATCTTTGTAATTTTTTATGGAGATTCCTTGAAATAAAGTATATTATTATTATAGCACTTACAATCGTAAGAAAAAAGCTTGGAGATGATCAAACACTATGTGAAAGCACTAAACTTAGCGTGAATGAAATAATCCGAAATGCTCTCATTTCATCGATACAACATATTTCTAATTTGAAGACATTTTTTAAAAAAAATTTGGATTGGTCATGTATTTACCACTGTTTTAGCTGATTTATATTATACATAATTCGCGTTTTATTTTTATATATTTTTTGGCTGCTTTTGCAATCCTTTCATGAAATTTCTTATTAGGGTTTTTTGGGACGATAGCAATACGCTAGGTAGCGCTTATCTCATATTATGTATAGGTATCTGTTACTATAGGTGTCTATAATCTGGGAGAGCCCTGCTATAAATTATTTTATATCATAAAGTATAGATGTCATTACGTTCTTCCATTATGTCATCTGATATGAATAAATCAAAAAGAGTTCAGATCAGAGATAAAGAGTGGGGAGAATACGCTTCGATCACTGCGCATCCAAAATTGGTGACTAAATTCTTATGTCAAATTTCGACCATTTTTATACTTTCGTAGTCAGCTGTAACGGTCAAGGTTGACTTACTTGTCAGGTGAATTCAAAATTGCTCGAATTTTACATTCTACTGACAGATACTTTGGATACTTTTAACAAGTCTTCTATTGTTGAAACGTGTAAAAACTATAAAATAAAGAAGGTCGAGGGAATATCATTTTATACGTAAGTTTTTATTGAAATTAATATATATCTCTGGTTCACACCTCTAACCTAGAAGTACCGAAGTAAAATAAAATTTTTCAAATTTTTAATCACAGACCAGTCATCTAGTCAGTCTTTTTAATCAGCTGACTTTGGCAACTCATAGGTTATCTGGAATTATCATATCATGATTTGAATATTTTGATTCTCACCATGGGTGATCTCTGAAATGAATTCAACGATGGATCTTAGAACTCCAAGAAATGTGAAATTAACTGCGTTTTTTCGTAGGTAAAATTGTATAAATTTTGCATCACATATTAAAAGCCTTAATGCAATTTTTCCATTACAGAAGTTTCGCTTTTCGAACTATATGCGATAGATTACCTATAATTCTGACTAAAACTATCGATGGCTTATCTCAAAAAAAGGATATTATTTCCAGCGAATATGGAAATGTGAGAGAAATAAATAATATCGCATTGGATTAAATATTTTCTAATTAATTTGCTCATTTAGTAATTTTTTAGGAAGCAAAAGATGAAATTAAGGCTGTTATAGGGGAACTTTCTAAACTTAAGTATGAAATCCAAACCAATAAACCTTTGAAACGCATTGACTCGCCAGCCCCTGATGCAGACATTTATAACGAATATATTCGGGAAAGAGATGAAATGGAAGGGGAGCCTACTCCTTTCAATACAATATGGTTATTGGCTGAATGCTACATGTATAGGAAAATAAGAGAAGCATTTGAAAAAAGGTGAGCTACTTGAAAACACTGCTAGAAACTTGTTTAAAACATGATATTCATGTGAAATTTTAATTATGCAGCAAGTTGCTGAGTGTATTTGATACATTTCGCTTCAATAAAGAGGAACTTTTTGTTGGTGGCATTCCCTATATTGAAGAAACATTAACATGGCTCCATAACCTGTCTGAGAATACTGTTGCTGATAAAAAAGACTTTCATTCTTTACTGCTGGTTTGTATTTCATGTTTTAATGTTCTGTTCATCAATTGACTTGAATGGCACTTATTTGATAATGCATAGATTAGTATTTACACTTAACAAAGATGATAGTCTCATTTAAGTTAGAACTTATCGCAAAATTGTAGCCAATTTTCATGTTAAAGAATCAACCCATTTTTAATTTTTTTTTTAATTCATTTTTAACATATATTATTGGCATCATTTTATGATAGTATCAACTTGATGAAGTAACAATCCTCATTCATAATCCTGATTTATTTCCATAGGTCAATCTATGGAGCAACAAATTTGATTTATCCTTGAATCCTGGTGGGGTAAAACCAATACTTGCTGATCAATTAAGCCAATGGTCCAAAAACATTCTGGTAGATGATTCTGATAAAGTATGGAACACACTGCATAGTTCAAAGGGAGGTACAATAGGTAAATAAGTTTTAAACATTAAATTGTATATACAAAAGCATTGAGAAGTAGCATTCACTGAATCTGACAGTTTGACAACAATAAATTGGGAACTTGCCCATAAAATGACATGTACATTCTGAAGTGTCATGGTTTTTAATATTATTTTTAAATCTATGGTGGTTGAAGCACTTTCTTTTAAGGGGTTTGAGAAAAGATGTCCCCTTAACAAAATCACTCAAGTTTTTTCTTGGAAATTTTTCCAATCACTATGTAAGATGGCAAGTCTTAAATGAAACTCAAATATGCAAGGCATATTTGTGGACTCAATTGTGACAAATTTTTTTCTCTGTTCTTTAGTTGAATTTTTTTTTCAGATATCGTTTTAGATAATGCAGGTCCAGAGTTGATCTCTGATCTATGTGTTGCCCATTATTTAACTGAGAAAAACTTGGTTGAGAATGTCAACTTCCATGTTAAAAATATACCTTGGTTTATCTCAGATGTCATGTTTCATGACATCACATGGACATTGAAGAACTTGAGGGAAAACAAATGTGACATACTCCAATCCTTAGGACGAAAATGGTCTGAAAATTTTGAAAATAACGTGTGGTCCATAAAGAAAAGTGATTTTTGGACACTACCAGTTGAACATGAAATGATGCACAAATATGATAGAGAACTTTATAAGAGTCTGGCATCTTCCAAGTTGATAATTTTCAAAGGAGATCTCAACTATAGAAAACTATTCAGGGAGATCTTTTGGACACCAGAAACACCTGTTGGTACTGCTCAAGGCCAATTTGCACCATCCAAATTATGTTCTATCAGAACCTGTAAAGCAGAAATTATTTGTGGCTTACCAGAGGGTTTGGCTGATAGGTTAGATAAGGAAGATCCTTTATGGATGGAAAATGGAAATTATGGGGTCATTCAATTCTCAGATAAAATTGTTCCACTGATGAAAAAGAAGATCTTCAGAATTTAAAGGATATGTTTCATTATTGGAACCCTAATAATCAAGATGTATCTAAGAATATCCTATCTATTTTATGATAATGTTCTTCTAATTTGTATATAATATTTTTCTGATTAAATTTATATCTTCT
This sequence comes from Micraspis discolor, assembly GCA_030674115.1. Lineage (NCBI taxonomy): Eukaryota > Metazoa > Arthropoda > Insecta > Coleoptera > Coccinellidae > Micraspis > Micraspis discolor. Next base: position 11,427,087 of record JARTUT010001740.1, read on the forward strand.
TATATACTTTAAATATAGTTGGTGATCTTCCATTCTCTTTTCAAGTTTTTTTTATAAAAAAAAACCCACTGTCATGTACTTATTAGTACTTATTTGGATAAAAATCATGACCTTTATCCCATCAACTATTTCGGTGTGCTTGTTAACTTCAATAGTTAGCAAATATTTCCTAGAAGTGACATTTGAACATAAAACAAATATTCGCAAGCGGTTCAACTAGAGCGCCAAAGCCATCTGACCTCCTCTCAGTGCTTCCTAAATTTATTAAGCATAACTTTACTCAGAAGGTTGGTTATTCAAGAGCGACTTGGAAAATTCATCACACATGTGAACCTTTTGGTGAGATGATTTTTGAGATTTGGTCAAAAACCATCCATGCTGCGCGTTTATTCTACGAAAATCTGTGAGTATATCACATAAAAAACTCCTATATCTTCTGGTAATTATACCTAACGATAATGAAATTCTAGAATATGCAGTATGGAGGGTAGAGAGAGCAGGAATCACTTACTATGGCAGCTGATCAAAAAGTTCCATCGCAATTGCACAAATAAAGATGTCGCTAGTATCTTCGTGTTACCTCAGTGTTGCCGATTCATTGTCAAACCTACCGAAAAGCGGTGAAAATCTACCGCTTTTTCAGTTTCATAAATGAATTTTTCACAACAAAAATTTGTTTCCTTCTGATAATTTTTGAAGGCCTTGGCAATTTTAATTTTTTTCAATTGAATTTTCTATACCGGTATGAATTGAGCGTCAAGATACAAATATCTCGATCCGAAACATTTGATGTGAACGAGCCAATTTTTTTTTGTTTGTTTGCTAGACATCAGTGAAAGATATTTAGTATACATCAATTCATTGAACAGACAACAATATAGTTTTTCATCGTGTTAAAATTGTCGAATTTTGTACCAGAAAGTGGTGATTTGCGTAAAGCATTAATTTTATGTTTTCATTTGAAAAAAGTGCTGCTAAGTCGCATACAAAGGTTGTCTAGGCATATGGTGATCATGCTCTATCAGAAGCAATATGCAAAAGATAGTTTCAACGGTTCAAAAATAATAATTTTGATGTAAGAAAAGAAGAACGTGGAAGACCACCAAAAAAGTTTGAAGACGCTAAATTGCAAATGATATTAGATGGAGATGACACTTTGAATCAAAAGCAAATGGCAGAAATGTTACACAACAAATAATTTCTGATCGTTTAAAAGCTATGGAAAAGATCTAGAAGTGTGGAAAATGGGTGCCACATGGATTGAATGAAAGACAGATGGAAAACCGAAAAAACACTTGTGAAATTTTGCCTCAAAGACACAAAAGTAAATTGGTTTTTCTTCGGATTATTACTGATGATAAAAAATGGATTTATTTTAAGAATCTTAAACGGTTAATCCGGAACAACCTTCAACATCGACTGCAAAACCAGCTCGATTCGGCAAGAAGAGAATGCTGTGTGTTTGGTGGGACCAGAAAGGTGTGGTGTACCTCGAGCTCCTGAAACCTGGTGAAAACATTTATACTGATCGCTACCGACATCAAATGATCAATTTGAACCATGCATTGGTCGAGAAACGACCACAATGGGCCAGATGACACGGCAAGGTAATTTTGCTCCATGATAATGCACCTGCACACAAAGCAAAACCGGTTCAGAATACAATCAAAACACTTGGCTGGAAGATGCTACCCCACCCGCAGTATTCAACAGACTTGGCTCCTTCCGACTACTATTTGTTTTCATCGATGGGGTACGCATTGGCTGAGCAGCACTTTGATTCCTACTAGGAGGTCAAGAACTGGGTGTCTGGTTGGTTTGCTTTGAAAGACGAACAATTTTATTGGCGTGGTATCCACAAATTGCCAGAAAGGTGTTCGAAATGTGTAGAAAACAATGACCAATACTTGGAATGAAATGTCTAAAGTTCGAGGCATTGTTTCCTGAACAAGCCCCAGAAAGAGATCTTGTCGAAGGTGTCCATCCTAAGGTTAACTGTCCTATTGCTGTTGAAAAACCAGCTCGATTCGGCAAGAAGAGAATGCTGTGTGTTTGGTGGGACCAGAAAGGTGTGGTGTACCTCGAGCTCCTGAAACCTGGTGAAAACATTTATACTGATCGCTACCGACATCAAATGATCAATTTGAACCATGCATTGATCGAGAAACGACCACAATGGGCCAGATGACACGGCAAGGTAATTTTGCTCCATGATAATGCACCTGCACACAAAGCAAAACCGGTTCAGAATACAATCAAAACACTTGGCTGGAAGATGCTACCCCACCCGCAGTATTCAACAGACTTGGCTCCTTCCGACTACTATTTGTTTTCATCGATGGGGTACGCATTGGCTGAGCAGCACTTTGATTCCTACTAGGAGGTCAAGAACTGGGTGTCTGGTTGGTTTGCTTTGAAAGACGAACAATTTTATTGGCGTGGTATCCACAAATTGCCAGAAAGGTGTTCGAAATGTGTAGAAAACAATGACCAATACTTGGAATGAAATGTTTTTTACCTTCCCATTAAGAATTAGTGTTTTATTTTCACAAAAAAAACCCTCATTTCATACCTGTATACCTGATATTACCCTCAGCCATACTAGTAGACTTCAAGCCACCGTATCTCTTCAAATTTGTGATGTTTCCACCATTGTCAGTTTGTGAACACTTTTCACATACGGAGTGATTGGTCCTTTCTCTACCCTTCATAATATGCAGGATACCAGTAACAGGTCTGTGCCAGTAACCTCCATATGTGCAAAAATTTTCGTTGTGATCAGACGAATATCTCATAAATGATTGAGCATTCTCAAAAATAGTTTCAGGCATTTATCAAAATTTTTCAAGGCTGATTTTTTTTTACGAGTTTTGGTAGGCTTCTTTCTATCAACATTCTTCAAACGATTTTGAAGAAACAAATGGAACCTTTTTCATATTTACGTTAATAAGGAAACTAAATTTCTCATACTCAACCCCGGAGCCGTATGGTCTGATTTTGCCCAAAATTATCATTAGGAACAAGCTCCCAAAAAGCTTGAAATTGATCCTTTAAAAATGCACGAAAATATCAGAGTTTGAACTTTCTGGCTTTAATGAAATTTCCAAAAGAATTGAAACACAATTTTAGTCACAAGGGTGATGTATCGGAAAGGGGTGGGCTGAAGAAAGCTATAATTTCGTACGATCAATCACTGAGTTTCGCCGGATGAATTCAAGAACACATTGGATCAAATTTGACAAGTTTACCCTAATAAGTGTTTTGGAATTCATTTCATTAAAATGAGAAATTTCTATGAACCCTCAATTTGATTTTTGTGTCACATTTTTTGAAAATATTCATTCATAATCAAATTACTCATAATTCCAGCAATGAAGTAAATTCTCAGTTTAAACCTACATTTTTCATACCTATTGCCGTCTGAAGAATACTATGGCTCTTAAAGCCTCTCGCCCCTGTTTTTGCGGATTTAACAGGACTATAGATCTGAAAACTCCAAGAAACGTTAAACTAACTGCATTTTATCGAAGGTAATTAATTGATCAATTGAACATTATCCGTTTTACATTATTTGTTTTTACAGAAGCTTCGCATTTCGAACTGTTCGCGACAGACTACCTTCAATTTTGAGCAAAACAGTGGATACATTAGATAAAAAGAAAGATATTATATCCAGAGAATGTGGAAGTGTGAGTTATATCTACATACAACTGAAAAAATACTTTAAACTGGATTTCTCTGTTGATTTACAGAAAATAATTTTAGGAAGCTAAAGATGAACTTAAAACAGTAATAGGAAGGCTTTCAAGGCTCAGATATGAAATTCAAACTAATAAACCATTGAAGACTATTAAATCACATGCTACCGATGCTGCAATTTATAATGAATATATCCGAGAAAGAGATGGATTGGATGGGGAACCCACTCCTTTTCATACAGTTTGGTTATTGGTTGAATGCTACATGTATAGAAAAGTGGCTGAAGCTTTTGAGAAAACGTATGTTTTTATTACTGTCGTCTTCAAGCAGAAGACATTTACATATCAGGTATACCGGTACGAAATGAGCGTTTTTTTGTGAAAATAAAACACTAATCATTAATGGGAAAGTAAAAACCATTTCATTCAAAGTATTGGATATTGTTTTCTACACATTTTGACTATCTTTTTGGCAATTTGTGGATACCATGCCAACAAAATTGTTCTTCTTTTAAAGCAAACCAACCAGTCACCCAATTTTCGACCTCCTCGTAGGAATCAAAGTGCTGCTCAGCCAATGCGTGACCATCGATGAAAACAAATGGTAGTCTTAAAGAGCCAAGTCTGGTGAATACGGTGGGTGGGGTATCAACTCCGAGCCAAGTGTTTTGATTGTAGTCTGAACCGGTTTTGCTTTGTGTGCAGGTGCATTTTCATGGAGCAAAATTACCTTGCTGTATCTTCTAGTCCATTCTGGACGTTTCTCGATCAAAGTATGGTTCAAATTGATCATTTGTTGTCGGTAGCGATCAGTATTAACGGTGTCAATAGGTTTCAGGAGCTCGTAGTACACCACACCTTTCTGGTCCCACCAAACACACAGCATTGTCTTCTTGGCGAAACGATCTGGTTTTGCAGTCGATGTTGATGGTTGTCCCGGGTTAACCCATGATTTTTTCGTTTAGGATTCTTAGAATAAATCCATTTTTCACCACCAGTAAAAATCCGATGCGAAATCGATTTTCTTTCGTATCTTTGAAGCAAAATTTCACGAGTGTTTTTTCGGTTTTCCATCTGTCTTTCATTCAATTCATGTGGCACCCATTATCCACACTTCTAGATCTTTCCCGTAGCTTTTAAACGGTCAGATTGTTTGTTCTGCAACATTTAACATTTCTGTCCTTTGCTTTTGATTCAAAGTGTGATCTCCATCCAATATTGTTTGCAATTCGGCGTCTTCAAACATCATTGGTGGTCTTCCTCGTTCTTCATTTCTCACATCAAAATCATTATTTCTGAACCGTTGAAACCATCTTTTGCATGTTGCTTCTGATAGAGCATGATCACCATATGCCTCGACAAGCATTCGATGCGATTTTGCAGCACTTTTTCAAATGAAAACAAAAAATTAATGCTTTCCGCAAATCATCACTTTCTGGTACAAAATTCGACATTTTCAAAACGAAGAAAAAATATGATGTTGTCTATTCAACGACTTGATGTATACTAAATATGTTCCACAGATTTCAAGGCTCGTTCACAACAAATGTTCCCTATCGAGATATATGTATCTTGACGCTCACTTCATACCGGGTACACCTGGTACATGCCTAATTCAAACAATTTTCAGAAAATTTTTGAGAGAGTTCGATCCGTTTCGCTTTGATAAAGAAGAACTTTTCAGTAGTGGGATTCCTCTCATAAAAGAAGCTTTGACTAGTCTAAAAGAATTTTCTAAAATTGATGGTATTAATAAAGAAAACTTTTTTTCCTTATTGCAGGTTCGTATATACATTTCTGTCATTTTTCACTTTAAATTTGAATTTCGTGGAAAAATGGTTCAAATAAATAATACGATTGAAATATCCACATATTCTTATTTTTTTACACAACAATTATTTCGCCAAACACTGTGGCTTCTTCAGGTGTTACATTTTGAATGATTCAAAATCGAGAAGCCACAGTGTTTGGTCAAACAATTGTTATGTTAATCAATAAAAATATGTGGAAATTTCAAGCTTATTAATTACATGAGAATGAATTTCAATCAAGTAAGCACCGATGCTATCAAATAAAAATATTTTTACTTGAAAAATGTTTTTTGGAAATCATTAAAGATAACTCTTCCTCAATGCCACTTGCTGTCTACTAGGAAAAGATGTTTGACATTAAAGCGATTTTCACATTCACTAACCTCTATTAGGTCAGTTTATGGAGTAACAAATGTGATCTTTCATTGAGTGATGATGTGAAACATATCCTTGCTGATCAAATAGCCCAATTATCGGAAAATATCTTAATTAATGATTCTGAGAAAGTTTGGAAAGCACTGCAGAAGACAGAAGGAGATACAATAGGTAATATGTACTTCCTTACAAATGATTATGTTTAAAATAATCAGTGGCGTGGCGAAGAGACTAACTATTACACACTGAAAGAAAGTTGATAACACACTCAAATAAAACACAAGATATAATAACATGTAATACACTACACGAGTACAATATTATATCGATCCTATTACTATCAAGGTTTCGCAAGGCTATTCTCTCATCGGGATATTTGTGAATATTGAATATTGTAATTCCATGTAGCTCCATATATCGGCAGTATTCGGTAGTATAGCATCCCCTGGGTATAGTTAAAGGAGGTAGCGAAGTTTTGAGATTGATATAGTTTTTGCGCCATCTGTAGACGGTATTGGGTTACGAAGCGTCTTTTTCATTGTAACTATTTGAGATTAATATGGATCAGTACCCCTCCTTAACTCTACCTGCATATCCACACGTTACGTTCCTTAATTTCAGATAAGAGTTCGTTGATACTTTCACATAAATTACACTGGTCAACAGTGGTTTTGGTACCGAAGATTTTGGAGGTGATTTCCTATGAATTTGATGCCAGCTCGAATTTTTAAGATATCAAAATTTTTGTGAATTATACATTACACTATTTTAAAAGAAAAACCATGGTTTAAAGAAACAAATTAATAAAGGAATTTTTATTATATTACACAGATAATACAGATATTATTCATTATATACTTTAGAAAACGTAAAAAGTCATCATTTAAAACATTTACTCACTAAACATTTCGGAAACTTCTTTTGCATGACATTCTTGTATGTATTTTAAAACAATCCCGTTTTAAAGACCAGCAGTAATCTGCCATCATGTGAGTATCCCATCTTCCTTGATAGCGATCCTCCATACATTTGATATCTTGGTGAAATCTTTCACCTTGCTCCTCACTAATGTCGCCTAAATTATCAGGTAAACGGTCTAAGTGGCTGTGTAAATAGTGCACCTTAATGCTCATGTTACACCCAAGTGATCTGAAATTATTCAGCATCTCATTGACTAATTCAACATAGTTTTCAGCTTTGTGTTTACCCAGAAAATTTTGGACAACTAAAGCAAATTAATTCCAGGCATTTTGTTCAATCTCAATAATTGAATTTATGAAGTCAGGGTCTTTAATCAGCTGTCTCATTTGTGGGCCATCAAATATTCCTGCTTTAATTTCTTCCCTACTCAGCTGAGGCATTTTTTCCGTATATATGCAAAGCATGATCCATTCATATCAAACTGCTTCATTAGACCCAGCTTGATATGCAGGGGTGGACACATGATTTTCTCTCGCTGAACTAAAGGATCATTGATGATATTCTTTCCCCCAACATCCATGTTTTCTCTTCTAGGCCACTCTTTTCTAACCCAGTGTTGCGTTTTGTCTCTGCTATGCCAGAGGCACAAGAAAAAAGGATACTTGGTGTGGCCACTTTGCTGTCCAAGGAGAAAGTTTACCATTTTTAAGTCTACACAAATCACCCATTGGTGTTCATGATACTTTACTTTTTCCAAAACCAAAGCTATGTTGTCATATTGCTCTTTCATTTTCGTTGAGTGAGCAATTGGTATTGAGCCATATTTGTTCCCATTATGTAGAAGAACACATTTGAAACTTCGCTTTAAGCTGTCAATAAATAGGCGCCAATCATCCGGAAAATATTCAGGAAGACCCTCATTTTTACCAGAAGTTCTCTAATAGCATGGCAAAATACAAGATTTTGTTCTTCAGAGAAAAAAGGTAGCAGATCTTTCTCCCTTGTGCGATAAAATGTAATTTTCGTTCCTGGTTCAAGTAAATTTTTTTGCTTCAACCTGGAAGCTAGTAATTCAGAAGCTTCTTTTGAGATCTCTAGTGAGGTCATTTAACTCATCTTGGTTGAAACATTGGGGAATTGATGACATCGTTTCAAAATCACTGCTGAATAGTTGGAATTGGCACTTCTTCTGAGTGAGGGATAGGGCGTCTTGCGGAGACTAAATCTGCATAAGTCCTCTTGTTATGGTTATTTCGATTGATTCCAGTAATATTTACTAGGCAGAAATAACAGTCATCGAAGTGATTTTTTGGTTCTCTCCAAACCATTGGTACTCCGAATTTCAGACTTTTCCTTTTCCCGGTAGTCCACTGTCGTAAATGCTCTGTACAAGTTTTACAGATAATATGTGGTGCCCATGTTTTATCCTGATCACCAAGCTTAACACCAAAATATCCAAGATAAGCCCTCTTCACAAAGTCACTAATAGTTTTTCTGTTTTCCGCATATGTAGCAAAAAATATCAGGATGATGTACACAGCTTCTTCTACTTGAACTCATTTCTATTCAACAACACAAATACAACAATTCACATTAGCAGTCTACTTTTTAGATTTACTTTTCAACAACTCGTTACTAAAGAGAAATTTCATATGACGCTCAACTGCAGTTGAAGTTCACTTCAGACTGGACAGCTCCATATATCGGATTTCTATGGAACTAACTGGATGACACTAAATAGGATTGAATCCCACTTGTTAACAGTTTGTCAACCAATCAGTTATATATCTCATATTGTTAGTCTTCTATTTGTAATAAATGAATTAAAATTATAATTATAATAAATATTATTATTTTAAATTCAATTTGTTACAAATGAAGACTGACAATAAGGAAAATATACAAGAATCTACCTCTTGTTTAAATTTTACAACACTTATACTTGAAAGTATTAAATAGAAAAAAGCATTGATAGATAAGTGGATTTATCTTAAAATCTAGAGCTGATACAGAAAAACTTCAATCATATTTAGATTCAGCAATAAAAATATAGTTAAAATCAGCTCAAAAATTCTAGGCACCAGAAAAAAATTTTTTTTTTTAGGTCTGTGTTATGAAAAACAAGAACTGTCTCACTGAGTCCACAACAGTTTTAATAACTTTTCCTTTAATGAATAAATTACAGTGTGGGTTCTTCAATAGTTGTGATTGACTTGAAAATATGATTAGTGTCCGGACGAAGATGTGAAGAATACAATGGGAAAAAAAAGAAAACAAAACATATTTTATTGGACCCAACAAATAACTGAACTAATTGTCGTTCTGTTGCGTTGTATGTGTTTGAAATAATTTAATTCCGTTTGGAATTATAATTAACTTCCCGATTTTTCTTTTCTTGAAATAATGGAATTTCATTTTGTTGAATTCGTTGAACTTCTAAATTCTGTTTTGTGTAAAGTTTTTCAATTCACCCTGGAGAAATTGATGAATTTCCTACAACTGTTTTTCTATCCTTCGAGTTCGTCTTATGTGGTTGAACATTTGATTAATTATTAATAATTGCAGATATAGTCCTGGATAACGGAGGAGCCGAGTTGATTGCAGATTTGGCTTTGGTTGATTATCTAATGTCGAAAGGAGTATGTAAACAGGTCATTATACATTGCAAAAAAATACCTTGGTACGTTTCCGATGTAACTATACCCGATGTAAAATGGTCCATGGAACAATTGTGTAAGATGTATGAAGAACCGTTGCTACAACAAGTAGGCGATAGGTGGATTAAACATATTGATTGTCATAACTGGATTTTGAGAACCAGCGACTTTTGGACTCTACCTGTCGATTACACAATGATGCATAAATATGACAGAAATCTGTACGATGATTTGAGCACTTCTAAGATGATATTCATCAAAGGTGACGTTAGTTATAGAAAAGTATTCAGGGAAATGTACCATGATCCAGAAACATCCCCTGCAGATGCTCAGGGATATTTTGCACCATCTAAAATCTGTTGCATTCGAACAATAAAATCAGAAATCATTTGCGGATTGCCGAAAGCTCAAGCAGACAAGTGTGAAAAAGAAAATTCGAAATGGATGGAAACTGGAGATTACGGCATCATACAGTATTCTGATAAAGTTGTCCCATTAATGGAAGAGTATGATTTGCCTATGTTATCATGTGGCACACCTCTGAGAGAAGAATCAACACTTTCGGGAATCTCAGGCATGTCTGGAATGCCCATGCCAGATTTTGGTAAAATGTGCTTGTGTAGGAACTGAAATTATAATATTCACCAAAAAATAATGATGATTTTTCAATAAGGCTCAGTTTCTTTCTTTAATACACGTTTAAATCGTATCTACATTGAGTTTGATTAAATTTATCAATGTTTCTAAACTAAGTTTAATGTTTAATATTTAAACATTGTTTAGGGGTTGTTGGTATAACCTATAGTAAGTATCATTAGAATAGAATAGAATATTTATTTTCTATATCATTACATATGAAAAGAAAACAGGTCAATCACAATCTCAATTAATCTCAATTACCTATCACACACATAATTACAATTGAGAGCGACAGGCTGTCTCAAATTCTTCAATACTGTAGGGCTCAATTTTCAAGATTATTCTTTGAATTTCTCGCTTAAAGGCTTTACAATCAATTAAAACCTGAACATGTTTTGGGAGCATGTTGAATATTTTGATAGCCATATAAGTACAATTTTTTTCAAATAAACTTAATTTATGCACAGGATAGAAATAGCGAAATGTCTGCCTTGTATTATTGTTATTCTGATAATCAATAAAGTAAGATTTATGCTTTTGCAAGAACAATAGGATTTTATAAATATACAATCCGCAAACAGTCAAAATATTTTTCTGTCTAAAAACTCCCCTACAAGACTGTCTATAACCCAATCTGAAAATAACCCTTATTGCCCATTTCTGTATGATAAATACCCGGTGTGCAGTCGGACATCCTCCCCAAAAAATTATTCCATAACTAAAAAGTGACTGAAAACTAGAGTAGTAAACAGTCTTAAGAATTTCCTGATCAACATTTTCCCTCAATATCCTTAAACAAAAAACTACAGAACATAACCTTCCTGTAACATAATTTATATGCTCTTTCCACTTCATGAAACAATCTATATATAACCCAAGAAATTTCAAGGTTCCAGAAAATTTGTTGACCTGACCACTGTAGCTGAAAGACTCAGCATATTGTAAAGATGACTTGTCTGTGGTGAAAATCATGTATTCTGTTTTCTCTGTATTTAAAATTCTAATACACCATTGATTAACTATATTTAAAAGCATGCATATGTCGGACTGAAGGTTGCTCACTTTAGAAGAAAGGTTGATTAAATTTTTGTCGTCAGCATAATCCAATGGTACCACTCTAATATCATTTGAAATTGGTACTGGATCATTAATGTAGGCAATGAAGAAAGAGGGCCCAGTATGCTGCCCTGTATAATACCTACTTTTATCACTTTTTCATCCGACATATACTCCACGTTATTTACCTGTATTAGAACTCTCTGCTTCCTGTCTTGAAGATAACTTTTGAATAGATTTAATTGACAACCTCTAATACCAAGATTTTCAAGCATTTTCAGTAGTAATTCGTGTACCACACAGTCGAAAGCCTTAGAAAGATCTAAGAATATTCCCGTGGGGATATCGCCTTGGTCCAAGGCCTTAAGTACTGTCTGTATGAGCTCAAAATTGCCGTTTCCGTGTTTCGACCCGGTAGGAATCCGTGTTGACTTGGATTCAACAGTTGGAATTTGCTGAGATAGTTCAGAAGACGATTTGCCAGAATTTTTTCAAAAATTTTGGAAAAAGATGTGAAGCAGACTGATTGGCCTATAATTATTCAAATTCCAGGATCATCTTTTTTTATGCAAAGATTTAACTACCGCTATTTTTAACTCATCTGGAAATATTTCTGTTGTGAATGATTTGTTTAAGATGATACATAATGGTCTGACCATATTGTGTATAGAACCCTTTATAACTGACATTGGAATCTGATCATGACCAAATGATGACCTATTTTCATTTTTCTAGCCACCGCAACAACCTCAGCTTCCTCTATTTCAAACATAAAAATCACTAATGAAAGCCTTGTGTCTCGAAGTGATTATCTTGAAAATCTGTTGCATTATCATTGATTATTTTGATCATGTATTAATTACTCAACTCAATTTTCTATAATTCCAGCAACAAATCTCTTCTAGTGTTTTTGACAATAATTTATAACCAAAACACTTATCTCATTCTTACCACCTATAGATGAGTCTATTTCCAGAGATCATTATAAAGGATATTTTAAGATTCATCATTATTATTTATAATAACGGATAGGCGAGTTAAGGGGCCCACTAGTCGTACCTTTTTTTACCAGAATATGTGAAGCCTTTTTTATTTACTCAAACATTGTCAACCCAAAATCATGCTCTGAAAAGGTTCATTCTACCGCTCTTTAGAGTCCTGTAGAAGTTTCAGAATATTCGACTCCGAAAAAATCATCGCTTTTGTGCGACTTGGATTTGAATATTGAAGGTATTTCAAAGGACAAGTGCTTACTGGAAAAAATATATTTTTAATGGTGTTCGATTGAGTAGATATATCTGCTTTTTGGTGGTTTTTAAGAGAAGGGAATTTGAACTTCGAAAAAAACTAAATGAAAACTGGTAGTGTTTGGTCTTAATTTCGGTATATGGTTGTTCATTCATTGAGGGGCTTGTATCAGTAAAAATAAGTAAAATTACCTTTATTTACTTCAATATACTATATTGAATACATATTTATAAAAGGTGGATGTACCATAAATTACACTTACTATAAACGCATCATACAAGAACTGAAAAAAGTCATTCATTGAGATTTTCGAAATAGTCGTTAGTAATTACCGAGTGCTATTGCTCGTCTCATTATGAACTAATTTTATTAAATTTCAGAACATCTGAAAAAATACAAGCTCAATTTTACACCTTCATTTCGTTAAAAATATATATTTACTCGAAAATTAACAATTCATATTTCTATTTAAATTTTTCAGCAACCTCGTAGAGTGTCCTCAATTAGCAGATCTTCATTAGTTCCATGAAATCCTTTTTAGTCCAAATGTTACTGTTGATTGGAACTACCTTCAACAGTTGAACCAGAAAATTGCTGATCTGCGATAAAAGGTTGATTTGGATCAGAAGGATTCTGTTCAAACGTTTCAGGAGTGAATTGTTGGTTTGGATCAGCTTGGTATTGATATTGCTGATTTGGGTCATTATAATATTGATCATATTGCTGATTTGGATCAGTTGAATATTGTCCATTAGGATCACCTTGGTACTCGTTGTTTGGATCATACTGATAATTAGGATCATACTGTTGATTATAATGTTCTTCTGAAACGTATTGCTCATCATATTGTTGTCCTGAATTTTCATCATATGCTGGATAATGTTCGCCAGATTGTTCAAGAATTGTTTGCTTCAAATCAGTTGGTGATGGCTGATTCTTCAATTCAACTTCCTCTTTTTTCTCCTGGACTATCTCCTTCTCCGGAGAGGGAGAAATGTCTTGTACCACAGGTTGATTTGGTTCAGTTCTTAACTCTTCTACTGGTTGATTTATCGGTGTTTCTTCGGTATTTGTGTTATATTGTTTAGCATTGCCTGCTGAATGACTTCTTTCATCTGAAAATAATTGATCAAAAATACGTTGATCTTTAGAAGGGCATCGAACAAAAAAGAATGAAAGAAAAGCATAGTTATGTGAAGGGTAGACTTGTAGTAAAAGATTGTATTTGCTTTTCGTGCAGGAAATATCGGGATGTCTATAGCCTTGGCATCTATGGACACTACTTGCTTTTCTTCATGCAATTTTCTTAAAGCTCTGTTCAACCATTGGTTGGCACGCCCTCTCATACTATTTAATCAATGAACACTGCACGCGTTGAGATTTGCACTCATAGCCCTACCAAACACTAAAAGCCAATACACACCTTGATGTATGCTGCGATGCAGGCTTCGACTCTTTTATTTCATGATGCAAGTAGCAGTGAGTATTATAGATAGATCACTTCACCCTACTGTTCTTGTGTTGCATCATCGAATCGATTCAGGCATCGCATCAAGCTTCGATTTGCGTAGTCGTTAAGCAACTTATGCAAGTCTCATGAAACATCATAAGAGTCCATGCCTGCATCGCAGCATACATCAAGATGTGTAGTGGCTTTTTAAGCTATACCGCATCACTATAGTTGTGCTGTAGCCACGTTCCCTCGATAACCCGTTTTCCTTTATTTTCTTGTATTTTTATTTATATTCAACTAACTTCTAACTTAATACGTATACATATACAGAAAAGCTTAAATGAAAACCAAAAACTGGAACTACAACGCTAGACAAGTGATAGCTTGCAGATTTGAAGAATTTACTGTACAGTCCAATGAATGTTGAAGTAATGCTCTAAATAATAAAATGAAGTTATTACATCGACTTAAAAGTTCCCAATTTGACAAATATAATGCCATAAATATAAAATTAATATTGTAGGTATTACTTACTAGGTACGAATATTAATGCCAAAAAGATGTAAGTATTGATTCGATCCAAAATCAACAGGTTTTTCTCGGAAAATTATCTTAAATTTTCAATACAACGAGAGGAAGTTACTTGATGAACTACATTCAATGAGTCAACACATTTGAAACGAAATTTTGGCATGAACAAAGTTAGTTCTGTAGGTATTCATGAGTTTTTAATTTGATCCAATCATGTTGATTGCATGTTAGTATGCTTCATCCGCCATTTGGTTTATCAACTTGATACCGATGATGATGCGAAATGGTTAAACCAGATCATTTTAAAGAAAAAATGTCGAAAATAATGAACTATGTGATAAAACAGTTTGGTTCACCACATGTATGCATCATTATACCTTGCTTGGATCATTATATAGCTAAAGCTATCTTGAAAAGGTGACTGTCCTCTACCCCAAATTCAAAAATCTGAGATTTGGTCAGATGATGATGTACTTAATGGAAATAAATGACTATTCTAAAAAATAAGTCTTTTGAGATGTATGAAAATATTGGATAAGGCCTTTGAAAAAAAAATCGAAATAGACTTGAAATATATGAACGAAATGGGACTTTCCAGTAGATGTGATAACAAATGATTTACAGAAAAATCATGAGATGAGCATGAGCATTCCATGATCATATTTACTATTCAAACTTGTACCTTCATTTTTGTAAGATGGACGCTCTGACATAGTGAACCTACTATTCAATAGACCTAGGCTAGTTTGTAGTTCCCGTATTTCCTCCCTAGAAACAAAAAATATATGTTGATTACCTCGGATTCGTCCTTTTTCGTTGCCTCTTTTAGGCAACTCCACACTTTCTCCAGTCGTGAATGTAATTCTAGGTTCTCTAATGCTAAATTTGCCCTTTGATCCCTAATACAAAACAAATCAATATAAGTTAATCCGTTACTTATTTTGAAAAATATGCATGATTATGACAAATTTTTAGATAATCGGTAAGACCTACGTAATGTCTTATAATCATTATTATATAAATCTATCCGCCATTCGTAACTTGACATGTTTTATAAATAAATTAGATAAAGAAAAAAAACTTAAATAATTCAAAAATCAACTGCACACTTTTGAGTGAAATCATACAAATTGAGAAAAGACGTAGAGTTCAAAGACAAACTATGTTTGTCGAGAAACCTACACAGTTATGAGTTTCATTATGAGGGGATAATTGACGTTTTCATACAAAATATATGTCTTTCATGAAGTTATTCATTTAACATAGAAATTGTGTGGTTAATTCATTAATTTTGTTATTATTTTGATAATCATCCCCAAAAAATTACTTATTTATCTTAGTTCAAACTACCACTATTCTGAAAAGGATTTGAAGTTATCCACTTGAGAATTCCTATAAATATATTTCAAAATATGTAATGTGACAGCTTACTAGCTGCCACAAAACAAAGTCATTCTGACATCAGATTCAAGCAGTTCTGCAGTCTGTACGTCAGAGGAGAAGCGAGAAGATATATGTCTATCTCTCTATATGTTTGACCATTTTCGATTTCTATTCCTGTTTTTCAATATTTTCTGTACCATGAAATAGTTCATCTGAAGGCGCATCTCATTCTGCTTGATAAAATTTACTGACCTTACGAGGTTTTGGGACCACTTTGACACTTATATCTAGTTTAATTGGCTCCTTGCGTTTGGTCGGTTGGACTGAAGTTGAAGCGGACACGCTTTTGGTGTTTTCTCGGTCCATTCCTACCAAACACAAGTTGCATTAGTGATTTTTGTATAGTTATTTCGAAGGTAAATAAATTTTATCGTATATTCCGGGAATCATAGGTGAGACTATAATACTAAAGTCCTATTGAAATTTAAATTTGATACAAGATTTAAAAGAAACCATTTTCTTCTTCAGGATATCAATAAAGATTCATTTTGCGATAAATATGGGACGACTTATTTGCCGTATCGTACGTGGATTCTACAAATAAAATGTAATATCTCTATTAATGGCGGCTCCTCATTACAGCCGTGAATTCACCTTTATCGCGGATTAAATACCAAACAGGCGTGAGCGTGCGTGATCCCCGCTAAAACCGTCCACAGTCACGTTCGCGCCTGTTCACTGAGCTGCACGGAACTAATTTAGAGCCGCCATATGGATCTTATTTGAAATTTAAACTATGCCTAACTGTAAAGGACTCTGGAATACTGAATACTTGAGAGGTTTGCAATTCACAGATCAATAGAACAAATTAAATTGTATTGATATCCATTCTCTTCCTAGTTACTACCGAACTATTTATAGTCCATGGCGCTTATTTCCCAAATTTTTTTATAATTAATACAAATTCTTACTTATGTCTTGCATTGGTATCCTCTAATTTAGCTGTGAGGGCCTGACATTCTGCTGACAGTTTGTCCATGAGTTGATTTTGGGTTTTGATCTTGCCTTCTAATTCAGCTACTGTAGCCTCTGCAACAATAAGGCCATGTTACAACATCATCTTGATGATATCCCTTTTCAACTCATGGAGAAACTGAGAACAATATTAGACTCTACTTTTTGGATGATGTTTTATACCTCAGATGATTCTGAAAATTCTGATTGAAGATCTGGATTTGACATTCATGAATATCAGACGTACCTAAATGATATTTAGTATTCATCAGTTAAGAACTAGACCTTTGCCTTGCTCTTTTTGGTCTATAATCTTCTTCTAGGTTTTGATGAAACTGCTGGTTTCAAACTCAGTTCTCTTGTTTTACTTAATCAAATATAAGTAAATTTTTCATTTTCACACATGAAATCAAAGGTACAGTATTATGAAGACCTCCAATCAAGATCAATGGAAGAAGGAGTCTCATATTGTTATTCAGTACCGCCACCAGTGCTTTATAGTAAATTCCCGATTACTAAACTCACCATGTTTTGATTCGAGATCATGAATCAGTGATCCTAACTCTTCTCTGTCATCTTTTCTTGGAGTTGGTGGTGGCAGAGCTATGGATTCTGGCGGGGCCACACTTCTTCTGCTAGATTCTTCGGATAAAGCAGCGTTAATTTTCATCTGTAAATGCAATTGGTAGAGTTAAAATCATGAAGGAAAGCCCAAAGAGATAATTATTTGAATTATTATTCCATCAAAATATTGGAGACTCATTTATTCTGTCAGGTATGTTGATTAGACGATAGAAAGAAAGTGGAAGATTTCAATAAACAAACACATGGTATGACTTCATCTTTTCGAAACATAAATAATTAATTGCAGTTTCCTGCTACAATCCGAGTTTTGGTAAGATCTACAAAAAATATAGCAATGGTAACTCCAACTGATAGTAAAGTGAACTAAATCAATGGTTGATATAAGGATTTCTCTTATTCAAAGGCCTTTAGTGGACGATAAGGTTCTTCGAAAATATCAATTTTATGGTCCTCATCCAGTTACATTTTCACTGACACAAAAACTTCCATTAATATTTTGAAGTGGGCAATTGTTTTATTTGGTAGAGTGACAAAATTTGATTATACTACTGATAGCATAACTCGTAGAAGAAAATAAGACAAAAGCTATACTACTGCAGTACTACCAAAAAAATACCTAATTATAAACGACAGGTTAATCGACTTGTTTCTATATATGTATATAGAAGTCACCATTCGTTTCGTAAATAGTGTTGAGAAGGAGATCAAATAAGTCCCTATGAAGAGCACTCAAAATAGTGGTCAGTGGAAAGTATATATCGACCATGGGATGTAAAAGCTGCTTGGATACGTTAAAACACTTGTAGAATGATATTTTGAGCAATTTCTGCCATCTAAATACAATCACAAATTTTAGTAGATCTCTAAGAATATTTTTTTGAGAGTAATCTGTTTGTCCTTTTATTATTATACCTACCTCTTTCTCTAAAGAAGCCAATTGTTCGTTTAATCTCAAGTTTTCTCTTCTGCTATGAATTAAGTCAGCATCAGCCCTGTCAGACCTTTGCCTCAAGGACTGAATTTCTGCTTGTAGCCTCACAATTTCTTGTTTATAATATCTTTCATTACGTTCATTAGACAGCTGAAGTGAGGAAATTTGCTGCTCCAACGCACTTTTTTCTGCTCCAGTCACACCTATATCTGATTGAAGAGTGACTGAGGAAAATAAAATGCTTGAATCAGACCTGTTGGTTTGTTGAAAGTTTTCCTGATTTATATTGTGTACTTACTTATTTTGCTTTGCATGTCTTTTTTCAGATCATCAATTAGAGCTTGTTTTTGTGCACACTCCCTTCGTAAGTCTCCGTTTTCCCTTCGTTGTTTATCCAGCTCCATTTGGAGTTTATTGGTCGACTCCCATTGTACTCCTACTTCAGTTGTCAATTGTTCTATTTGTTGAGTGTATCTTCTTTCTACAGCACTTCTTTCATCTGATATCCTTCGACTCTGTAAAATATTAAGATATTATTTTTTTTCGAATATTTATCTATATCAATCTGAAGTTTTTCTTTCATATTGTTTCATTCTTACTTGATCTGCTATTGCGTCTCTTAATTTACTATGTTGACGTTCCAATTCATCTTTCAATCTCCTTATTTCCATTTCAGCGGCATTTTTTTCATACTGAGCATGTTCAGCTGCATCTAAACTTCTTTTAACAGCATCAGTTGTGTCGTTTTCTTTGTTTTTCAACTTAGTGAGTGCATTTTCCAGTTTCACTACAGATTCTTGAAGCTGAATTTTTTCCCTACAATGCAACTTTTGAGTACCTATATTCGATATATAATTAAGAAGATGTTGAAATCATCTGCGTTTTACCTCTGCAAATTTTCGATTTGTCTCTTGTAAGATTCTGTACCGATACCATCCAAAATAATTGTTCCATCTGCTATTTTTCGTTTATAACTTTCGTTCTCTTCCTGTGCTTTCTTTAAATCTATTTTTGTCTGAGTGAGTTGAGCCTCTAATTCTGATATTCTGGATTCGAAAACTATAGAGGGTGCTTCGAAAGTTGGTTTCTTTTTCTTAGACGGTGATTTCGAATTCTACAAAGTTCATATGATTCAACTGTTGCATCACAAGTTATCGAATAAAATTTTATTGTAGGTAGCGACTTCCTTAAATATTTAGATTCGTTTTTAACGAAAGACAAGTCTGATTATAAATGCGGGAGAGAAAAGATTATATCAGTACAAAAAATTATAAAAGTTGAAGGAAGAACGACATGGCAATAGCATTTTGTCATCTGTGTGTTCCAATATTTTGTTATTCTTTACAGTTGTGTTGGTGGCATTATAACCTTCTTTCTACAGTTTTTCTATTCCAAGATCGGAATTTGAAAAACTGAATTTTTGGGTTCTTAAATTTCACATATCTAAGGCAATAATACCTCACTCCCTTACGTACCTTTTTCAACTCTGTGTCAGTTTCAGTTGTTTCGGTTTCAGGTTCAACTTCATCGAAAACTGATTTGAGAAATTTGGTTTTCTGTTTTTCGTGAAGTACCTCATTTTCGTTGATAACTTCTTTCACTTTACTCAAAAGGGATGAGAGTTCGGTCTGTAAATAGATGAGTAAGTTGAGAGCTTTTACCTTCAATGTTGAAACGTACTCACCCTGCAGAATCTTGATTCTTTTTCCAGTTGATCAATGTAGTCATCTTGTTGTTCAAGATAGGATAATATCTCAGGGGGCGCTGAAGTATTCTCATATTTTGGTGGATCACTACAAAATTTTAATTTGAGTTAGGTAGTGCAGTTCATTTTCTGACTTTTATGTTACCAACTGATAGAGAAACTGCAATATTTGGAAGGAGGTCTTTCAATTAAAATTTTTGAGGCAAAACTTATATAGTATAGCAAGGAGTAGATTGAAATTTGAAGAAAAAACATGAAAGTTTTTTCATTCATTTTTCTATACTTAAATGTAGTAGTCGCATTTTGCAAATTTTGTAAATTTTACAACCAACTCGTGTTCGAGGAGATCAAAAGCCAATTTAAAGACCATCTTATTGCATCAATTTTATTGCCAAGAGATGTAGGGGAGAGTAGGTATGGGTAATCGCGGTAGACAAACACATTATTATAAAATTCATTAAAAAAAATTGTAAACTCTACGTTTTTATTTTCAAATTTCAATCATTTACTCCTTGCCATACTATGTTTTACAAAAAAGAAAAAATAAAATTTAAACAGTTTCTTCTGGATGTTGCAGTTATGTTTTCGTGAAAGAGGTGCCAAATTAGCGGATGAATTAGTCTCAAATTTCAAATATTCGTACATTTCAATCAAATACTGAAAAAACTTTTTAATGTGGAATATTTTTCTGAGACTGAATTTTTTTCCGAAATGAAATATTTTGGGAAGCTGCTAAGTTAACTACTCCTGAGAAGCAGCAAGATTTTCATAGTAATAAACATGCTCGAGAGTCGAATAAAATTTTGATTAATTTTGAATTTCATAAAAACGGGATTTTATGGAAAAAAAACTGGTGGCATTTTTTAATTCTAAACCCAAAATGTAGTTTAAAACAGTTAATGAACCTGAGGCACCAAAATATGTGTTGAAATATGGATCAATCTACATATTGGAGTTTTTATTCCAGATACATCAAATTGCGAGATTCTAACTTATGTCGCTAGTGTAATTTCAACACTTTGAAAACTTTGATAAAATGTAAAATCAAAATTGTTGTTTCCTCATGTTTTATTGCAAAGACATAAAACTTAATCAGAAACTCCAGATAACTTGAAAACTTATAAATACAAGTTAATACTGTAAATAACTGTTTCAAAGGTTTCAAGATACTCACTCGTTGTTTTTATTTGGAACATTAGCTGGAATCGTGTTTAGATTGCTTCTAAAATGGGGATAATAGTACTTTTTTGATATTAAAGGTGGATAATATGGCGGATAATACCGTCTAGGTCTCGAAACTTTGCTTTCTATACTTATTATCGACTGATTATCCGTCTCTTCCCCGGCACTATCTACGTCCCTGTAACTTCGTCTAATAGGAGTGTAGCTTTCGGCCAGCAGGATACGGAGTCTTGAAACTGCTTCTCGGTACGCAGTATCTGCATAATCTGGTTTTTTTCTGAATTCCATCCTCGGTGTGGCACTCTTCCTGAAAATAATGGCGAATTTTCATGTCAAAAATCTAGTTTTCAGCTGAAATGATCTTGAATACTTTGGACATTTTCATTACTAATATAATTGTTCGATCAGCAAAATGTTTTCATGTACGTACCGTTGACTATTTGTTTCAACCTAATTGAAATATTTTCAAGATACAACTTGATTCCATGGATATATTCTAGCTCGCAAACAGGAAGTAACGAATAAAATTTTCATTCTCCTAGGGATGTAGGTTGACTTACATCCTGTCGTCGAGAGCAAGCAATACCTTACCGAGGAAGTCAAAGGAATAAAAGGTGGAATGAAAAATAAGGAATCCAGAGATATATATGGATTCTCAGTAAGATTGCTAAAAGAGATAATCGATTGTCTTGGTGATCCGATCTCAAAACTGGTGAACAATTGTTTTGAGCAGGGTATTTTCCGGACGAATCGAAGATAGCTAGAGTCATTCCAGTACACAAAAAGGGCGAGAAAAATTCCTATAGTAATTATAGACCGATTTCGATTCTTCCAGCGGTTTCGAAAGTTTTTGGATCTCTTGTCAAAGTAAGATTGGTCTCGTACCTGGAGAGGTTTTCAGTCATCAGTAGAGAACAACATGGCTTCAGAAAAGGGAGATCTACTATCACTGCGCTGATCGAGATGATGGAGTTCATAATAGAGGCATTAGACGATTCAGAGGAGGTGGTCATTTCCTGCCTGGACTTGAGCAACGCTTTTGATTGCGTCGATCATAAAAAGCTCTTGCTCAAACTCGAATATGTTGGCATAAGAGGCAAAGCACTGGATTTACCAAAATCATATATAGTGAACCGGCAGCAGGTGGTTGATTTCGAGGGTAGAACATCTACCAAAAGGGAGGTTACCTCGGGCGTTCCGCAGGGGTCAGTACTCGGGCCGATTTTATTTGTGATATATATTGATGATATGCTGTCAAATGTCACCGCAGATGAGGAGACACTTTTTGCAGATGATACTTCTCTCATGAATAGAGCCAGGAATCCCAAATCACTCCAGGAAAAACTGGAAAATCTCTAACCGACGCTGAAGAATGGTTTGAAGCAACAAATGAAGCTTAACTTGAGAACAACAACTACCCCAGTCAATCGCGATTGAAGATCCCTGGCACATATAGATGGATCCGAGTTTCAACCACAAATTAAATTCAGATGACAAGCACGGAGAGCAGCATTAAGGCTGATATCTGGAGTTAGCTGTGAACCGTTTTTTGATAATGCTGAGTGAAATAAGGAGCACCTCACAAAGAACTCCATGGATGTCAATTCAGATCAAGGCATTACTACTGGATAATGCTTTTTACTCCATGGATGAATTTTTGGCCAGTTTGAACAAATAGTCGTGATGATTATGTATATATATATGATATTCTGTTGTGTATAATTTTCTTGTTTAGTTGTGATGTTGATATTCGCCTTATACGGGTAATATATATTTTATTGTATTTTATTTACAAGTTTATTTTAAAGATAGAAGAGATTCTTATTGAAATTTATGACGCACCCTGTAATTTTTTGAGGGAAATAAAATTGAATTGAATTGAATTGCTGAATAACTTTCACTTACGTGATTATCAATATTGACTAAGATAGCTATTGACTGAAATATTAACAATCATCCTGTACACAAAATCAAATTAAAACACTTGCAAAAATTAAGTAACTCTCTGCCAACAAAAAATCAAAATTTCAAACCGGTAAGTTGATGCATTCTTGAAATACAGACGAATGGATTTTTTGGTAGACAAACTTGTAAGTAAGTCCAAAATTTGAATTTCTAGAGGTCATACTTTCGTGTCTTGGAGGTTTTGTTAGTAAAAAATGTAGATTTAGGAGCAAACCTTTTTCAAAATACTCATAATCTTCAAATGAACCAAAAAGATTATACCTTACGACAAATGGAAAATATTCTGCATTAATTAATGCCCAATCAAAGACTCACCTCAAATTTATTGTAAAGGATTGAAAACACCTGCTTTTGGAAATGACCCCTATTACACAGTTTCCCACTAGTTCAACAATTACACCTGATGAAAGCACACTTGTTTCGCTGGCTTCTGGTCACTTCGTACTTTGTTTGTATTCATACTGGATTGGTCATTTAATTCTTAATCAATAAAAAGGCATATTGTGGTCAGTGTTGTCATATATTTCATACAGGTTATCCCTGATGAATTTAATCAATTGAATATACTTTATTTACTATAATTTGAATTTTCATTTTTTGTAAGTGCGTGATGGGCCTTTAAAAATTATTTATTTCAAGACATTAAATTAGTCAAAATATATTTTTTATATAAGTGAAAAATAAGACCCATGTAAAATCAGAAACTAAATGGTTCTCAATGTTAATTTTGCTCTCTTTTTTTTAATTTTTTTTATTAATTATTAATTTGTATCATCGTGCGGTGATCCCTATTATCATAACATACAGTTAAATTTAAGTTTGAGGGGCTCTTGGTTATTAATTAATTTATTATTAACTTTGCTATTCATATATCCCGTACGAATATATTGAACTAAATTAACACTGCCCCATCTGATAATTCCAAATTCTCCATTGAGGAGATTTTAGAGATACCGACTTGCGTTATTTTCATGATCCATCTTCAAAATAGAAGTGTCGTTTTTTGTTGTTTATTTCTTTTTCTAAATGAGATGTCGAAAATTTTATTCATTAAAATTATATGGTTGTGAAATCGCAACCCGAGTATCTTATAATGCGTTAAGTCTGAATTTTTTTTTCATTTTGAACCAGTAAGGTTTTTGTTTTTACTGCAATCTAAGTATAACACTTTTTTAGGTGATACGAGTAATTTTAAACCAGTATGACAATTACCAGCAATTAGGCTGGAATGATTTGGAATTTATGACCTGGTGAAAATATCAGATTATTGTTACAAAAAAACAGCTACAAAAATTGAATAACTTTAGAAATAGTGTTAGCTGCAAGGAATTACACAGAAAAAATAATACCCTAGGCCATTTTTAAACACGAAATCACATCTCAAATTTTTTCGCAACAAATCACTTTCACTACTTCTATATTGTAAATTAATCGAATCTCAGAAAGAAATTTATTCACAATAAGATAATTCAAATGTCACAATAGAAATACGTCATTAGCAAAATTTCGTTTTGAATCAACATTGCTAAGGAAATGTTTAATATATGGAAGAGAATTATTCCCAGAAAGTTCAAATCATTTTTAGTGTATTTTCAAATTTTTAATTCAACATTTGAGAGGAATCTGTGACAAAATGGGATGTTTTGAATTCAATTCAAAACTGAAAAATTGAACATGTTGAGTACTAACTTGGTATTTATTAAGCAGATTTTATTCAATTAATTCTATATCTTTCAAATAAATATTTTGAAATTAAAAAAAATAATCATTTTTGTTTGACATAGCTCATTTAGTGAGAGAATTTCATAAGTTTTCTGAAACTAATCATCGGCATCGTTTAAAAAAAAAATTACTCACTTATTTTTCTTTCTCTTATCCTGAGTGGGAGAGGATATGGGACGTCCTGAATACAAATTTTTCAAAATGCCGAGACGAGGTCTGACAAAATAGCCACTGCTAGGTCTCGATTTTTTTGTGCTACCCATTGTAGAATTGCTGCTGTACATTATTTACATCCGAGTCTGAATATGGAAAAGATCAAATTCGCGAAACGCAACTCCTTTTATAACCTGGATCGGTTTGATCGATCGCCATGGTAACACTTTATTCAGATCATCTGGATATGCGAATTCTATAGGTTCGACAATTGTAAAATGAATTTTGAATACTTTCCGCTTATTGTTTGATGATAATGAAATTCCAATAGGTGTTCCCCATAGAACAGTGTAAGGAGCTATATTATACTATTTAGGTTTTGGATATCCCGAATTGATTGAGGAATAAAAGAACAGAGTTTCTGATTTCAAGTCAGTGTTTTCTAATTTTTTTTTCTTATTTTTAATTTGAAATATTTGGACAAAACAATTTTTCTGCTTCATCACAGCGATGGAGAAATCTATCTATTTTGCATACTTCAACTCTGCTGATAGTATTAATCAACGACATCCACACCTTGGAGATATAAATAATTCAAGTTACTCTGCTAGTATAATACTATATTCTAAATGACATCAATAGGAAATACTTTCACTAAAATTGAATGATCTGGTTTATTCGATTCGGGATTATGTCTAGATTATTTTGCGAAAAAATGCCATTGGTATATTGAAAATTCCAAAAGTTATAAACAATTAAACATGATAAAAATGTCAATTAACCTGTTTTTCCGGGACTTCCTTAGTCATTGAAAATTAAAAAAATATTAGAAGAATTTCAACTGTTTTGTTATAAAAATTTAAATAAATTCAATGCTCTGCTTATAGTAATTTTTAAGTCACCGTAATATCGTGAAAAATGTTCTCTCATTTGTCACTTACTTACTGTTTCTATGCTAACAAAAGACATCTCTTTACTGCAAAAAATAATATCTTCATTTGTTAATGAATTTTTTATTAATGAACGGGCTATTTCAAAAATATTTTTTTTCACAGCTTCATATAGAACTACTATTTATGATAAAAAGAAACTTTTTTCTAATCTTAATCTTCGATCGTTCATGAATGTTTTTTTTATATTTCTATTGTTTGAAAAGTTAGTTATGAAATTTATTTTTTCAAATCATAATTCACAGTTCTCTACAAATTACCAATCAAAATTTTTTTTCATGAACAATTTAATTGTTTTTATATAAACAATTTGTCATGAACAAATTATAGCTTTTTTTTCATTCTGATAATTTCAAAATTGACAAAAACGTCTCTGTGCATCATGCTTCAAAAAAATGAAAAAAGTTTATTTTTTTGTTATTTATTATTTTAGAAATAAATATTTTTTGGTATTTTGATTACAGGACATTTTTGTAATACTTAAAACAATCTAAATAAAAAAAAATATCCTAACTAATCATTCAACAATGGAAAAATTAATAAAACGTATATAAACAATTAAAAACGAAGATTAGGGAAAAAAATCTTTTCTAATTATAACAGTTCTTTCGGAAGTTGTAAAAATATATTTTTTTTATATTGAAATATTCTATTTATTCATAAAAAATCATAAGCAAATGGAGATAAACCTTTTTTTTAGTAAATAAATGTCGTTTGTTAACATAACAGTAAATTAAAAATGAAAAAAAATTCACAATATTATGGTAAATATTTTTCTTTTTATTGAATTAAAAAAAATTATAAATTATAAACAAATTATTGAGTTTATTTAAACTTCTATCACACGATCTCATTTTATGGGTGTATAAAAAAAGGCTCCACGAAGCAAAAAAAAATCCAATCTTTGGGTTAATAATTCAACCAAATACAAATTCAAATAGATATATATATACTAATGATTCAGTATTTCGAGATTATTTTTTATAATTCGCAGCTTTTATTGAAACAACAAGGTATTCTGTTAATTTTTGAAAAGTAATTGAGTACCTACAATATTTTTAAGATGAGTAATGATATATGATATAGGATCAGTTGCGAAAAAAATTTACCGTGTTACCGATTTTGATAAACTTCAAATGAATTTTTTTGGGTATTTGGCGTTCAGGGCTATTTGAATCAAACAACCATTTGTTGTTGACAATTTTAGCATCCTGATGAAGGAACCAATCGAGCCCCAAAATATAGATATATTAACAAATGGTTGTTTGATTCAAGTACCCAACAACATTTTAAAAAAATATTTACTATAACTGGAAAATGGAATACGCTCTCGAGCTTCTAGAAAAATTGATTTTAACTTGTGTGAAAGCAGGGAGACGAATCATTTTCGTGTTTCTCAAATCTGAAGACACCAAAACACGCAAAGTACGGCGTTGCACCAAATATTGATAATACCATACTTGCAGTTCGTCGCTCAAAATTCATGCCATCATTATTATTTATTTGCTTTGTGGAAGTTTCACATTTAGAATATAGTTCCAGGCGATATTCGACAAAGTCGATAATTTTAAGCTTACAAAGGTTTATATCTACAGGCTGGTCCAATTCGAAGGCAGGAAAATTCTGACAGAATATATAGTAATAAAAATAATCTTGAAATCGCTGGCTTTATGGAATCTATGACCGTATAATCTTTTAATAGCAAAGTTAACTGATGAAAGAGTTAATGTATGAAGAAACAGGTTCTTCAAAATCTAGAATTCTGGAAGTCTGTCATCAATTTTTCTCAACTTTATTTACAAATTTGTACACGGATTATTCCTTAGAGGATAGAATATTGGTAATTGTTTGAAATTATTTAAAGTTATACATTTAAATCTTACACAAAAAACGATAGCTCGTGAAAAAGGGTTCAAAAATGTTGAAAGCACCGTCATGCTGAGATGTTTTTCTAGGGAGCTTGTCAAACTACTTGAGAGTAAGTAAGTATTTAATCAAACTTTGAGAAATTACGTCTGCTAAAATTAGTTTGTCAGAGTTTGAATGATATCAATGGATTCTCATGATAAATTAATTGAAAGAAATTTATTCGGAAATTGCAATTTTAAAAATTTTCATTATTCCGAAACCACTGGTGAAGAACTTGTACGAGATATTTATTTATCAAACAAACCTTTCATAGAAGTATAAAGTTGTAGTAGGTACTCACGAATAGACCGCACAAGATCGATGGCCAAGCGATACCATCGGTAAGTCCAACCAGAATCTTTTTAACCAAGAATTTTAAAATAAAAACTTCTACCTATACAAGTAATAGCGGAATAATTAACAAATGAATATCAACAGTAATTTTGTGATCTGTGAAATCGGGTACATTGAGAAGGGTAGAGGTTTACTCCATAGGAGTAGATATGCCATGGTTTGCACCCATATTTTCCTTTTTCCTTCTATTGTTTCTAAGAATATAGTTATTGTATTTAACTTCCGTCTCTATTTCTATAGACATTGTTGTAAATTTCGAAAAACACTTTTTGATTTCAACAATACATCAAATACGAATTGAGAACAAAATGTTCATACTTGATGGACAAACTTAATTGTCGACATTTACAAGGCTATTAGAATATCATTATATATACTCATTTGTTTTCTTTTATTCAAATACATTTATATTTAAAATGTTTATTGAATCTTAATGATAATGACGAACAAACCTATAATCTACAGAACATATTTTAAATATTGCGGCTTCTACGAGGGTTGCCTTTTATATTTTGGGATTGGATAACCGTAGTGTTGCAATCTGCCAACTGACAGCTCTACCTTATGCATTAGTGGGGCCAGCATATATTATTGATGATTGATTGATATTGCATGAACATTTGACAGTCAAAAAAATTTGTTCGCGTTGGATCCAACACACTTTGTCAATCGCTCAAAAATTGCTCGTGTTGGTTGGTCAAAAAAAATGCCAAAAATACGATCGCGGTGCTTCGAAGCACCGTAAAAAATAAAATGACAGGTCAAAGTTTTTCGACACCTGAAGAAGCAGTTGATGCGTTCAGAATGCATGTTTTGGAGATACCTCAATCAGAGTGGCAAAAGTGCTTCGACAATTGGTTCAAACGCAAAGTAAAAAAAGTAAAAGTGTATAGATCTTAATGTGAAATATTTTGAAAAACAGTAAAGCGATTTTTGATTATTAATATTTGTTTTTGTTCTCCAATCCCGAAATATGAGAGGCAACCCTCGTATGACGTCACCAGTTCAAAAGATTCTGATTTGCCCCATGAAAAAGCTTTTGAAAGATCTTTCGAAATATCGCACCGCTGAAAAACAGTTTATAACTATTTTTTTCTCATTTCACTTGATTTTCTCCATTTTGTTTATATATTCACTTAATTAATTTTTGTAATAATTTATTTATCTTCCAAATTTTAAAGATGAATATATATCATCAATATGTTCATATGCACATAAAATGTGCGTCCTGTTTATAAAGAAATTGAGATGATGCCCAAAAGTCTCATATATTTTTATATTTTGGGAAAAACTTTCTCAAACTTTCTGGGTTAGCTAACTGATGTGTAATCCGCGGTCGCATTCGATTCGTAAAAGATTGAAAATTTTTAGACTAAAACAAATCTATGAATGACTTCTTGTAAGTATCAACAAAATTTTATGGACCTATTTCGAAAGACTAGGCTTGGCATGTACGGAAACGCATAATTTTTGCAATTTATTCGGTAAAATAATAATATAAATCCGAAGAATTGTAGTAGAAAGACAGCACATCTAACGGGTGGTCCATCTAGTGTTTGGAATTTGAACTACCGATTATTTGACATTATAAACGTCAACTATTCTTTTTGACGTGACTAATATTTAGTTGAAAGTTTGAAGTTTACGAAATGGGACGCTATTCGCTTGAAGAAAGTTGGGAAATATTAAAAACTTATTTCCAAAGTGGTGAGTCTTCTACTCACATTGCGCTACCGCGCAATGTTGAACGATTGGTTCTTTCAAGAAATTGAAGCTAACGACTTGGACAATGTTTGGTTTCAACAGGACGGTGCAACGAGCCATACAGCACACGCCACAATCGATGTTTTACGCCGCATTTTCGGAAATCGAATAATCAGCAGAAATGCTGATGTGAATTGGCCACCAAGAAGCTGCGATCTGACGCCATTGGATTATTATCTTTGGGGAGCGGTGAAAGATAAGTGTTACGCCAACAATACAGAAACAATTCAAGACCTCAAGACCGAAATTCGAGCTGCTATTGGTGAAATAGAGCCCCAAACAATCGAAAATGTATTAAAAAATTGGGTGGAACGAATAGGCTACTGCCAAGTCAGCCGTGGTGGTCATTTGGCCGAAATTATTTTTCATAAATAAATGTCATGAACCAACCTTTTAAAAAAATGTTCAACCATTGGAAAATATTGAGCAGTTTTTTTTTTATAGCAAAATTAAATTCCAATTTTTAAATGGGCCACCCATTACAAATTATTTGATATCATATGATATAAAACATTTCAAAATCAATTAATTAATGAGAATATATTCCCAAATTAAATAATGAAAAGTATTTTGCTTTGTTTAAACATTCAAATTTCGCGCGCCATTGGTTTCTAGCAATTTCCTCCGTTTGACAGATGACAGTGAAAACAGAAACAACATTAGTCATCTGCTGTTGACTTGTGTTTTGATTCCAGTGTTTGAAAGAATGTGGTGATCTCGCGATTGTAAAACCTTCAAATCGCACATCTGCTCTTGGAGACCTTTCATCCAATTACATATTTTGACCTTTGGGAATATAATGAGGATAATTTTTTATTGTAAGTATAATTTTAGTATCATAGATGACGTCAAAATGTAACTTACTATTTTCGTAGGGAATAATGACGGAAGAGGACTTGAATCTACTGAACAATTTGAAAAAGTTGGAAATAGAAGGTATTTCTAACAAAAGAGGAAGTAAGAAAAAACCTACACTCAATCCATTTATGCGTAGAAGATCGAAATCTCTCTCAAGTATAAATTTGGAAACATGTGACTGTTCCAAAAATATACTGAACATAAAGCATACAACGACGTTCAAACGGGCAAATAAAAAAATATTACGCGATCCTGTGTTAAAATTTGTCAAATCAAATTACAACAGTGAAGTGAAAACGACAAAAATCAAATCCAGCTCTAAAAAGAGAGAAAGATTGTTTGGAAATGGATCTCACAATAAACAGGACTTTAAATCTATAATACAAGGATGCGAACAGTTAAATATTAATGTTTGTGACAGTGAGAAATTTTCATCTGAAAGTTTTCTAAGTGCTCGTTCAACTTCTAAAGTGTCAAAAAGTGATTCTTCTAATGTTGGGACGAGTTGTTCTACACAAGCAAGGATGAATTCTGCTCCCCCATGCGATGTAACGATAGATGAACTAGCTAGTTATTTTGAAACATTAGTGCATATTCCTAAGAAAATGAGCTCAATGGCTGAAATGATGTATATTTGAAGTTTATTGTATTTAAATATAGGTTATAATTGTAATTTTTGTAAATTTCTTCGAATATATTGTAATTATGAATCAACGGTAAATTTTTTATCAATGATTTCAGGAGCGTGAGGTATTAGGTTGGGCGTAATGTGCCTTATTTCAATTATTGTATTTATTCATATGTGATATAAGCTATTAATTAAATTTAATCAAATTTTTCGATTGAAACATATACATATTGAAATATATTTATTGGAAATATCTGCTAATAATTATGGCAAAATTATTTTTTTCTTGTAATTTCATCGAAGTGAGAATTTTGATGTTATAAAATTATGTTTTTCTATCAATAATTGAAATACCGGATGCATCTTTGCCATTTCAAGTAATATAAATGGTCCCTAACAAAAGAGCTGAAGGTTGCAAGTCAAAATAACATACTTCATAAGTGATATACAAACTTTTCCATGGAGTCGCAAATTGATTTATATGAGAAAATCTCTAGATGTTTTCTAGATTGTTGGAATGTTAATGTTTGAAAATACAAATTCTCTGTGAAATGAGTCTGTTCTCTTGCTCGTGATGCAACACAAATAGATCATTTCCATTTGTTCATTCAATTAATTCTAAAACCATTGGACTTCGAATTTTTAATTTTTGTTTTTTGTGTTTGAGAAAAAAATTGTCAGACTCATTCGAAGTCTGTCGACAGCTTTGAAAATATTTCTACGGGTTTAGATTTATCTACTGTATTAAAATATTTGCGTCGAAATTTATCGTGATTGTGATGCGGGACCTGCGCTAACAGACGTGATACATGTCTCCACAAATCAATATAATGCACATATTTATTGAGAAAAAAAATAGAAAGGCACTGACGTGAGGTCAGCAGCTTTTGCACGTTTGTTCTAAATCGGCCTGCAGAATCTACTCAAGTTTGACCGTGGATTCTTCATCAGGAAGTCGAACCCAATCGACTGAGACCATTTTCTGCCTGATATTCGAAAATAACAGACATTAGGTCGATATGCTAACACCTTGTTTTACTAGTTCTTCAAACTATTAAAATACCAAAACATTATTAGCAATTTTTTTCTTCACTGTGGTACTAACAAAAGCACCTAGTCTTTGAAGAAATTTATTGATTTCAGCTGAATATAGAATCCGCAGATTAAAACGAATCTTTATGCAATGATAGAATCCTCAAAAACCAGATAAAAATTTATTTGAAAATGAATTTAGTGAACATTTTTTTGTCTTGTTTGTTCAGGCCTTCTTTCTGTAATACAAATTCAGAAATTGAACTAGTACCATTGTGTATATTATCTATCTAATCTATTAACGATGCTAGTACTCTGTGATGCAAAATTTCGAATTGGATAAAAAAATTTGCTGAATTATTCGAATTATAAATCAGCATTGCTCTTTCTAAAGATTGCATTTATGGAAAATAATAAAAATATATACTCAGTATTGCACACATGACATAAATTTGAAGCAACTTTTCATAGTTTCATTAACAGAATTCTCAAAGGATTTTTATTGATATGGCTTTAATTTTTAGGTTTTTCTTGTAATTTTCAAATTATTATCAATATAGATTGCTTCACACAAATGACATTTTCTCTTGAGCCTTTTATTTCTTCTCTTATAGAGTTATCCTGAAATTTGAAATAGAATTGAATATTATCTTTATAACAAATTCAATAAGAATAGATGGTTTTCCTGTGTTACTTCAACATATTTTCAGTTGATGACTGGTTAAGTTTCTCTTTACATTCAATGTTTGCAGCTGCTGATAAAATTTTTGATTACTGCAGCTAACAAAATACACAAGGAATTCCATTTTTCGCTAATGAAAAGCAAATCTAATCTGTACATTCTACAATGCTTCTAATGGTTTCCAAATAATTTTTTTAACTAGGTGATTTATAGAAATGGAATTTTTCTCCATTGAAGTTTCTGCTTCCAATTTTATTTTTGAGTTTTCCTAAAATTTAAATTGTGATCAAATACCTACAGCCTTCAAAGTTAAAATTCAAGAAAATCATTGGATTTATAAGTTTCATTTCAACGCACCTTCAGTTGACAGACCAGTTGTATTACTGAACTGTAATTTACGATTTCCACATGATTTTCAGCAACATTATTCAGAAGCACATGATTATATATTAGATCCTGAGTATTTCCTTCTTTCAAGAACTGTATTTCATAATTGCTCTGTTTTTTATTATGTTAAAGAAACTCTACATTGTGGTCCCATTTTTGATGAGTTCTTTCCATCCAAACAACACAACTTTTCACCCACGTTCTTTAAGTTTTCTTTTGAACCTGTGAATTTAGGAAGAGCGTATTATTTTTAATTTTATCTTAAATTGCCTTAGTTCCTACCTGGAGTTGAACTTCCATTTCATTAAATAGAATTCGTGTTGCTGTAGTTTGGATTATTAATTATCTCTGTGACAATATTCAGCAGAAATTTTTCTGCTCCCATTCTGTGTTCTTTCAAATTAAACAAACTCTGTAGTTGCATTAGCTTCTCTGATAATCGAAATTGAGGTTTCGTTCAGTGCTTGTGTTTCCAACCCTCAGCAAACTTTACGGTGTAGCGGAAAATTTTTAAATTAAATTAATCTTAATGGTGTATTTTTAAGTTAAAACCATCCAAAGGAATTACTCTGAGATTTTTTATCATTAATTAAAATGGCAGTACAACCTCATAGTCGTAAACGAGTGTGCTATTATTATGATAGTGAGTATTCTAAATAGACTAGATTATATTTGTTTTATTCAATTTTATCTTGAACAATGATCTTTATTTTATATTTCAAATTCGGATAAGATTCAAGAACAATTTGTACGTATAGGTTATATGTACATACGATTTTTGAAATTTTAAAACGAGATCTTAACGGAGGTCATCTGAGCACCTTACCGTATTCTGGCGTTTCATTGGTCACAAAGACCATGACGTCACAAATGATGCTGCTAACTACGGTGTCTCGATGAAAATGTTTGAAATGAATAATTTTTTAGGCGATATTGGGAATTATTACTATGGACAAGGACACCCTATGAAGCCTCATCGTATACGTATGACCCACAATTTACTTTTAAATTATGGATTGTATCGCAAAATGGAGATCTATGTAAGTATTCTTTGTAAGGCTGCAGCATATGAAGTCGAGGAATATAAAAAAACTTCAAAACTCTATTAATATCATTGGGGGTTGTTTTCACCTTACTTTAAACATAGCGGATATAAATCTTGAATGGGATAGTTACCTATTTGTGGGATTGAGAAGAAAATACAAGGAGACAAAAAAAAATTTTATGCTTGGTGCATGTAATGTGAACATGTGGTAAATTTCATAGTGTGGATTGAATTCTGAGAAAGTTGAGCATTGTTCTGTTGATTAGATCCTATTTAAATGAGGCAACCTACTTTTACTTGGGGCTCGAAACAATAAAATTCTGATTTATTGGAGAAGCTGAAGCATAATGTTAATTTTAACTTATCAAATCTTTATTGAGACAATAAATTTGAGAGATTTTTTCAACCCCAATTAGCTGAATATTTTGTTCGCCTCCTGGCTAGTAGAATTTCTACAAGATGCTATATTCAAGGACAGTTATCATTCAGATGAAATGTTTATTTGTAGTCTTTCTGTGATTTCAATATGGGAGGTATTTGAATTTGAGAAGGTTGTCCATGCACACAAAACTTAGTCGATATCAGATTGTTAATATCTAATGAGATATTTATGTTATATCCTAAAAAAGCACTGGAATTTGAAGGAATTCTCTAGCTTAAAATTTTCATTAAATTTCGCAATCACTTTGCTATTCTGAGGTGCATTGATGTAATGAACATCTCATAAGTGTATATTCAAAATAATAAAAAGTAGTCTTCGAGGCTGGGTGATAAGTGCTTGTGATATGTTCTAATGTAGTTAACCATGCGATCCCACCAGAGGAAAAATGAATATATAGGAAGTGCGCTGATTGGAGGTCAGGAGCTTTTGCATGCCTGTTCTAAAGTCTTTTCATGGACCTTTTAACAGTGCAATATAAATACAACCTATTTCTCAAGTTGAAAAGAACCACTCACAGTTTTCCTTCAGTAAGCTCAAATTTGCTTATCTTAGGAATCAAATAGTAGAAGGTATATCTTCTCCATTGGAAATCATAATGAATCATTTCTTCCAGTAAGCTTTCTTCCTTTGAAATACTTCATTTATTTAAGTCCAAATTACAAAAAACTGATGATTCTTTGGAATCTAATCTTTTGAAGCCTCTAGAGTATCTAAGTTAGGATGAATTATCTCCTATAGACATAGTAGAACATAAAATCTTAAGAGTCCGATTTTTTGTCAGACTTGTCAGAATGAACTGAGCAAGGAAGCAAAAATATTCATCCATTCTCAAGTTTATATTATGAACTTCTGTGACTGAAGTAAAAAGAAAAACTTGTATATCTTCTCATGATAGAACGCTGCAATTATAAAGAAATTTGAGAATATGTCAGATATAAATAACATGCACAATTTTGTTGAAATCTGGCGAATTAAAAAAAAAAATTCTGACTTGGCGAGTTCTATGAAATTTTGCAAGTCTATTTGTTTCGACCTCATTCAAAACTTACAACTTGATCAGATCGATATGCTAGAAGTTAGCTAGGAAATGAAATTTCAGATGCTTTTAATTGCTGAACCATTCTATGGATTTGGTCCAACAATGAACTTGACTGAGCAATTTGGACAATTAACCTATTCTGAAAATATGAAAACTCTAAACTCATCTCCTTCGAAATAATGAGAGTATACAGCCATATACTCTAAATTTGACAATGGATTCTTCATTAGGAAGTCGTACCCATTTGATTGAGACCATTTTGGGTTGATATTTTAAAATTACAGGCATTTAGACAAAACGTTATTGAGTTATTCTACTAGTTTCAGTAAACCATAACAAGCCCACCAAAATGTGATTTTGTAGGCCACCAACCTAACTCACATTGTAGGTTATTAGTACCCTGATAAATCTGGTGTATTAATAGACAGATGAGACGTACTGCTCAGCTCACTGCACTTCCTGAATTTTATTATGTCTTAAGAAAAGCAGCCTACTGTATGCTTCAAATGAATTGAAGGCATTTTCTTACATTTCAACCGATATCTAAATAAAAAAATTTTCAGAGACCCCATAAAGCAACAGCTGAGGAAATGACAAAGTTCCATTCAGATGACTATATCAGGTTTCTAAGATCGATCCGACCAGATAATATGTCTGAGTACAATAAGCAAATGCAGAGATTCAATGTTGGTGAGGATTGTCCCGTTTTTGATGGATTATATGAGTTCTGCCAACTTTCAGCAGGTAAATATTAATTAAGTGGTATATATTTTATTTTTATTTGAGAAACTTACCATTAAAGGCTGATAACAGATTAGATATTCACCTACCTGTTTTGTAAATTTGGCGTGTATGATATCTGGACTGGGTTTTGGGTGTTTAACTGCTTGGGTACTTCCCTATTTGCATTTGTTTTTCTTTGTACTCTGATAGTTGATTGTTACTCTCTTAGGACAATTTTAGAATGATTATTAATTTAATATTGCACACAGGTTATAATATTTATACACCTCAGCAATGTATTCAGTTTAATAGGTAAAAAAATTATTATTATTACATTTATATAATCTCAATCCCATTCGTACATTCCAGGGTTCGGTAAAACAACAAAATAATCAATATTCTGTTGAAACTAACGTAAATTAATAAATTTCTTCCACTCTTCTTAATTCGATGCCAACGCTCTTTTCTTGCCCCTTTTCCATATTTAAGTCTTTTGCGTCATTCACTTCATCAATCCTTCTTTGGTTCTCCTTGCTTTCCTCACACTGTTCCCCCATTTGCCAACTCCATCCGTTTCCCCATCTTCTTGTCCCTGCAGTTAATAAGAATTCTCACCCCCCTAACATATCCACTTCCCTTATGATTTCCCTCTCTCAAAGTCTTCAATATGCTATGAAACAATTTCTGATTACCCTCTGCAGTTCTTTTCATTTTTTCACAATATAAATAAAATAATGTTTAATTCTATTATTGACTAACGGAGACATTCTGCTGAGTAGTCAAGATTGCTAACATTAATCAGTTGAGCATCAAAAGTGTTTTACCTATGTTTTGTTCATTCTTTTTTTAGCAAAAATCCTTTTGTTTTCTGTGAATACCCTGAAAAACTTCATCTTTTTCTAAATGAAGGTACAAGAGGTTTTTTATAAAGTATCAATTTGCTCACTCATTTCATACTTGCTCAAAATATCAGAAGGTTGTTTTTGCCATAAAATACTTCGAATTTCCATCATCTCACAACCTTTGATAAAGTTTGCTGTTTGAAATCCTAAGATCAAAGTCCATTCAAATTCGGTTGATTCAATAATTATTTTGGGTTTTATCCCACTATCAAATAGGTTTAAACATTGGATACAACTTGAGAGTAATTTACAACTTACATTCATTTTTAATTCCATGAATCTTTTCATTTTATTACTTTGTTAAATAGGAACCGTTTCCTGAAAGTTACAATTATTGTTAGTATTACTAAGATTGTAATGTTCCTTTAAATTTATTGATAATATTGGTTACATAAAAATTTATATAATAAATAAAACGATTGAGTGTTTCTGAAAGTTCTTTGTTATCAGTCAAGTAAATGACTGAAATGTTGAATAATTTTTTCAGGAGGTTCGGTGGCTGCGGCAGTTAAATTGAACAAACAAGCTTCGGAAATATGTATCAATTGGGGTGGTGGTCTTCACCATGCAAAAAAATCTGAAGCCTCTGGATTTTGTTATGTTAATGATATTGTATTGGGTATACTGGAATTACTCAAATATCATCAAAGGGTCCTGTACATCGACATTGATGTACATCATGGTGATGGAGTTGAAGAAGCATTTTATACTACAGATCGCGTAATGACTGTATCTTTCCATAAGTATGGAGAATATTTTCCAGGTAAATCCATAAATTCCTGATATTTGACCTCATTTTATTAGCACAGTGTACAATTATGACATGGGTGTGTTCAGAAATTTACTTCCAGTAAGCTATGGTTACTCTGAAGAATTCATGAACCCGAATAAATTCTGTATATCCTGTTTTTTTAATTTGGTTATCCTATTCTTTGACAGTTCAATAATAGAAAATAACCTCAAACTTTGACGAAAATTCTTTTTGCATTATACAGAATTGATGAGCTATCTTGAACTTCAAATTAAACGGCAACACTTTAAGAGTGTGATAGTTCACAGTATTGATCTGAGTATGTTTCTGATCATGTGATAATATATATGGTTCTAACAAGTACGTTTCTGAACTTGCCCTTTATATTCTCACCAGAACTCTTTTGGTGATTCAATGTCTTAATTTGATCTTTTTCAGGTACGGGAGATCTAAGAGATATAGGAGCAGGTAAAGGAAAATATTATGCAGTGAATATTCCCCTCAGAGATGGCATGGATGACGAATCTTATGAAAGTATATTTGTACCTATAATCAGTAGAGTTATGGAAACTTTTCAACCCAGTGCAGTTGTACTACAGTGTGGAGCAGATTCGTTGACAGGAGATAGACTAGGTTGTTTCAATCTGACAGTTAAGGGTCATGGGAAATGTGTGGAGTTCGTGAAGAAATATAATTTGCCGTTTATGATGGTTGGCGGTGGAGGTAAGTCAAAATTCTGGTATTCAAAAAGTTTTTCGTGTATTTGTAGTCTAAATAGGATCGCAACAGAATATTGGCAAAACCTTTTCGAAAAAAAAAAAGTTTTGATGGTTTTAAGAATTGGTGATGAATTTACTTGCAGACATTAGATGATAGATCAAGTATGTTCTATTCATACAAAATTTGAATTCATGTGAATATACCAATACAAAGATCTAAGCAAAAAAACATTTTTTTCAATGAAATGTCAACACCCTATATCTGTTGAACGTCAAAAAATGGTAAAGGACAAATGCGGCCCTTCTGATTTCTGAAATCTATGTTTGAAATTAAGGTAGTTGTCAGAGACTCACCCTGTATGTTTACTGAAATAAAGCATAAAGATTGAAAAATTTTATAAAACATTTTCACCTGTTATCCAAATAAGAAATAGACATTTCGGATTCTTTTTTTTTTGGCATTCTTTTAGTGCCAACCCAAAGGATTTCAATTGGAAATTTTGAAAAAAAGACAGCCAATTTTTTTTAATCCGCATGATGAGCACTCAATAATTCATTCATTTATTCATAGGTTATACCATAAGAAATGTTTCCCGTGCCTGGACATACGAAACTTCTGTGGCATTAGGTGTTGAAATTGCAAATGAACTTCCATACAACGATTACTTTGAATATTTTGGACCCGACTTCAAATTGCACATCAGCCCGAGTAACATGACAAATCAGAATACACCTGATTACTTGGAGAAAATAAAATCTAGACTTTTTGAGAACTTGAGGATGTTACCACATGCTCCAGGAGTACAAGTTCAAGCTATACCAGAGGATGCTATGAATGATGATTCTGACAGCGAAGATAAAGTTGATAAAGATGAACGTCTTCCACAAAAAGATATTGATAAGAGAATATCCCACGATAATGAATTTTCTGATAGCGAAGATGAAGGAGAAGGTGGACGCAGGGACAGTAGAAGTTACAGGGGAAAGAAGAGACCACGATTTGAAAAAAATGATCCTAAAGATGTTAATATGGAGATGAAAGAAGACGTGAAGTCTGAAAAGAGTAAGTTGCAAAGCACATGAGAATTGGCATTCATGTTTTTTTTTTGTTAAGACTGATATTTATCCAATAATAATTACTAATAATAAATAAGCTAAACTAATTATGTTTGTTTTATTATCACTACATATCATTTCTTTTTTTTAGGTGATGATGATACTAAACTCAGTATAGTAGAAGATACAAAAAAAGAAGGTAGTACAAATCAATGACAAAACCAAGCTCCTAAGTTTAAGTAATAATTAATGTTTGATTTTTTTAACTTATGTAACTATTGATTACTCAGAGTGCAAATGTAGAGAATGGACATATATGTAAATATTTTCGATATCTGTGTTCCAACCTATGGGAACATCTCTGTGTGAATGCCTCATACTGTTTTCCGAGATTAAAGACTTTTTATTTTTTTACTATATTCCAGTGTAAGTCTTGATTAATTTCAATACACTAAAATAATGAAATGAATTATTGCTATTTGAATTAACATTGATCAATTTTCATTTGAAATATTGGCTTTACAGTATTCAAAACGATAAGCTGTGGTATTCTGAGCAATATAAATAATCTTTTTTCATAATGTCTTTGTAAGTATTAATTACTCTAGAATTATCCTTGTCCTGGAAAATTTCAATTCATCACTTGTTGGAAAAAGGAAAGTTTTACTTCATTAAGTTCGTTTTTAAAATGAACAGTGAATCAACTACCTAGGAGTAACGCTTGATGGAATTTGAATTATTCTATAGCAGTTTAATTTCAAAGCAATATCTAGATTTTTCTCTCTTATTCAAGCTGCGTTTTAAGTGGATGAAATTGAAAATATTTGGCTTTTTCAACCTTTCATTGAGAACTTGTTAAAATGGTTGAGTTGTCCTAGGACAAATAATAACTGATATGTCTGTCATCTTGGAAATTTCAAGTAAAATTTTATGATGTAGAATGATATAAAATCTAATTATGATTATATTGAAGATGAACATGATAATGCAAAGTTAGAACGGAGGCTCAAAGAGAATTCCATATCTTTTAAGAACTCATTGTTTTAGCTAAAATGCAACATATTTATATGCAATCTTAATTTGTTAGAAATTTTTTGTTTACATACCTATATTTGCATGAATCGAATATGAAATTTTCCAATTCCTCTTTTTGGCTGTGTGTGTAACGAAGTCAATTCATTTCAAGCTGAGTTATATTTTATTTCTATGTAAAATCTTTTTCAATAAATTGGTAATTTCAATGACAAATAATTTTTTTTTATCATCGAGAAAATTGCGGATATTATGAAGTTCTCAATATTGAAAATTTGATCTAGGCAATATATACAAAATATAGTGAAGCACTGACGTCAGTTGAGGAAGTTCTGGACATTTGTATTTGAATTTTCTCCCTGACACTAAAACAACTTCCATAATTAATAAGGCAAAATCAAAACCTATCTTTAATTGAATTAAGTCCTGTTTTATTCCATCCCCAAATTTCTGCATCAAAAGAAGGTATCTTATCGAAAATCAAATAGAATTACTAAGCTGTTGTCCTTTGAAATACCTTAAGGCTAAACTATTCGGCGCAATAACTAACTTTACCAACAAAACCAATTCTGAAAATAAGATAACTAATCTTCAGTAGATGGAGACTATACGGCAGGCCAGCATACTTAATTTTAACCTCTGATTCATGAGGAAGTCAAACCCAATGAATTGAGTTCATATTTGGGCAAAACGATAGCATGGGAACAGGGAATAAGCAGATACTTTGAAATCTTGAAGAAAATTAATTTCAAGAAATTGTTAATACAAGAGCAATGCCATGGAAAAATTATCCCTTACTGCAGTTAGGCAACCTATAAGCCTTGTCAAGTTGACATTGCTGCCCTCTTTAGTGTTCATTGAACAAGGAAATCAACACAACTCAATTTGTAGCTTCTGCGAAGATGGCAGTGTCACAACAGTTGAATTTCTAAGTTTTACCAGGAGTCATTGCAAACAAACAGCCTCCACCAGGTTTTATGTTTTCCAGCGTGTGATATTAATAAATCAATTAAATAAATAGGAAACATTTGCTCCATACAGAAGGTTAATCAGAGTAATCATGTAAGAAATAAAATGTTTGTCATAACTTTAATATTCTATAAAGGAAATATATCCTCTTGCAGATTTATTCTAGCAGGCCATATCACAGTTCCCAATAGAAAAACTTATTCATATATTAACATAATAAAATAAAAAAATAGATTAACTTCATAAAAATCTTAGTCTATTTGGTACCGCACATGCTGCCATATTTCCATTTTGCTTTATTCTCACACATTTAATGAGAACAGAAAAAAGTTGAGTGTGACTTTTTCAAATTCAGCAGTGGTATATATGACATTGAACATCATAAAGAAAAGGAACAAGGATTTCTTGATTTTTTTTTGTTTCAAGAGGGTAGGCACATCTTGAGGTGATCCATTCCCATAATGTGGTGGACAATATCAAGTGCTTGAAGACAATTAGCATTTTTTCAATTGGTTTTCTTTTATATAATTTTGTACTTCCATGCTTCAAGATACAAATTTTTGGCAATTCATTCCAATCAAAATTTTTCCAATATAATTTTTTCTATAAACCGTTTTCGTATATCAGGTTGTGTTAACTCTTCCATTGTCATACCATCGAATTCAGTACCTCTGACTAAAAATCCCAGTCCTATTGATACAGGAGGAGGACCATTTACCCAATTCAGTGTCAAAGGGTTTGATGATAAACCCTTTTCAACTTGTACAGCCAGCTCCTGTGGAAAACAATACATATTAGTATATTTCAGAGTAGTAGAATATATCCAACCAATTCTTATAACAAGTATGTCATTAAGTAAAATGAAGCTGATTTTAGTATGGCAATTTGAATTAGTTTTCTAGAATGTGCCAAGGACAAATCACAAAATTTGGTAACCATAAACCCATGGAATTCCTAAATAGTTAAAATTAATTGAAAAGCACTTGGCACCACAAAAAAAAATTACTATGGAAGGAAATTTGTTAAAGAACAATACAACTTACCGCAGCAGACCTCTCTTCAAATTCAACCATTGCACTTCCATTTTTCTTCGATGATATCACAAGTGCAGCAACTTCACCATACTAAAAAAAAAAAACTAGGTAATATTATCTCACATGAAAATGTAATACCCTGCTCACTTTTGATAAAAATTTGAGTAATAAATCTTTGGTGTAACCACCATTAGAAGCATCACTTTTGGCAGCCTTCCATTTGATCTTAATTCTATATTTTGAACCATCCCATCTGTCTCCTCTATTACACTCTTCCTTCATTTGATTTGTAACTGATCGAATTTCATCTTCTAATGCTTGGGATCCTTCTTTTCTCAATCTCTCAATTTCTGCCTAAAAGGTTTCAAACAAACTACTTAAATAACACAGGGTAATTTTTTATGGTATACCTCAAGTTGTTGTTTAGATGATTTTGTAGAATTAGCTTGCTGACTTTGGGCAAGATTTTCTCGACTCTCTAGATCTTCTTTGAACTTCTTTCGTCTGGTATCTAATTGTTTATCCCGTAATGCTGCTTCTTTACGACCCTTTAATATCCTATCATATGCTTGACGTATGTTATCATCTGATAGAATTGTTAATATTCTGGTAAGTTTGTGAAACTCTGCAGCTGCATCTGGATTATCTGGGTTTTTATCTGGATGACACTGGAGAGCCTTCTTTCTGTATGCTTTCTTGATCTTGAAAATAAACAGATTAATTGTTTACCAAAAATTTTAAGATATATAACTGATTATATACTTCAATCAATGAACTTGAAGGATCTACTTCCAGAACTTCATAGAGATCGAATTCCAGGCCTGCTAATGTCGCTGAATCCATGGATTAAACTTTAAGATACTGAGACTATAAAGAGAAAGAACAAATAAATCCAAAGATATTAAATTACAAATTATTATAGGTTAGATCTGCCAACCACAAAATCTATGGAGGGTCATCGATAAAGAAGGGAGAGACATAATATGTCTGCAAGCCCTGGAGTTATAGGGCAAACCGGAAGAGCATTCCAGAAAAGGATCCTAGAACACCAGAAGAATTATACATCAAACTCCCCTAAGTCCACATATGAGAATCATCTTAAGGAATTCGGGCATAACTTCAATAATAACTACCAAATAATACATATGGAAACCAGAGATTCAAGACTGATCCTTTTAGAAGCACTTGAAATCAACAGGTACCATAGCTGCAATATTTTTTTGAATAATCAAACTGACGTGGATTCGTCACCTTTGTTGAATATATTCCGAAAACAGTGAATTGGTAGCTTATATTTAAGCTGTAATAGAAATTGTAATACTCATTTACCTACGTTTTTGTATATATAAATCTATTTCTTTCTCACAAAAATCAGTAACAACCTGATAACATACAATGGTTCATTAGGATATCAAACCTAATCGATTTGGGCAAAACGATAGCACGCTGTTATACTATAAAAGAAGCGAGCCAAAATAAGATCTTCAAACGTATCAGTTTATGATACAAATTTAAATT
Source organism: Micraspis discolor (assembly GCA_030674115.1). Classification (NCBI taxonomy): domain Eukaryota; kingdom Metazoa; phylum Arthropoda; class Insecta; order Coleoptera; family Coccinellidae; genus Micraspis; species Micraspis discolor. The sequence goes on from JARTUT010001740.1 coordinate 11,471,909, forward strand.
CTCTTATTCTTTTCGAAAGTTATCGTGCCCAAGGAGGTCCGGCTGGGTAGAATCTCTTTTTATCAAGGATATTTGTTCATAAGTGTGTCTAATCAAAATAATTTAGCCAAAATTACAGTAATATGAGCAAATAAATAAGGATAGCCAAAATTACTGTAGTAGCATTAGTTATTTCAAGTTCATGTTACTCCAGATTATAAAGATCTTCGAGAAATTAAGGATTCAATGAAGATTTTTTTCATGCTCCAGGTTTGGTACAAGCACAGTATAGATACCAACCAGTAGTCACATTCAAGAGATTTTGAACTGAATTCTTTACACCCAGGCGGCCACGCGTATATTTCAATAACCGGAAATGATATTCTAGCGGAAACGATGTTCTTGGATAAATTTGAATTCGAATGGCTATTTTACGAGATGAACCACCTAGAAGTCTTCTAGGTGGTGTTGGATGAACTGATCCGAATTGAGGTTAAATATGATAATCACTTGTCAGGAATATTTCGAATACAACCATGTTTCATAATTTCAAGTAATCATCAATGGGAAAACCATAATTCATAAAGAAATGAAATATTGAAATATTTTAGTTATTATTAGGTTAGGTTATTTATAACTTGGGCCCAGAGATATAGAGTGGGGAGAATACGCTTCGACCACTGCGCATCCAAAATTGTGTTGCTAAATTCCTACGTCAAATTTCGACCATTTTTATACTTTCGTAGTCAGCTGTTCTCGGTTGACATACTTGTCAGGTGAATTGGAAATTGCTCGAATTTTACATTGTGCTGATAGATACTTCGATACTTTCAACATGTCTTGTATTGTTAAAACGTGTAAAAACTATAAAACAAAGAAGGTAGAGGGAATTTCATTTTATACGCAAGTTTTTATTGAAATTATCCGACTGATCATACCGCATGGCATTGTTTATTTGCTCAGTGGCGTGTTGTTTACTTTCCACAGTAATATGATTCTTTTTAGTTTCCCAAAATCAGTTGATTTGAGGACAGTTTGGACTGATATTCTGAGAATAGATTCTGAAGCTAAAGATTTATCTAAGAAATTGATATGCTCTATACATTTCATTTTCTTTTTAATTTTATACCAACTATTCCTCAGGTACACTGATTTCTACGCCAATGAACCGAAAGTATGGCGGACGAAAAATTAGCCACTTTGCGCATGTCGAAGATCATTCTCCCCACTCTATATCTCTGATTGGGCCACAGATCATGGATTCAATATGATCATAGATCAGAAAAAAGATTTTAGAATTAAATATAAATCATAAAATAATACGATATGTAAACTATTCAAAGAATATTCTGTATATTCAATCACAATTGTTAACACAATATGCAGATCAATGAAAAACAATATTATCACTAATTAGTAATAATTGAATATTAATCACTGTTAATGGCTTATTACGCTAACTTATCTGCTCTTTGTCTAAAACAGAACTGGCGTAGGCCAAACAACAATAATTCGAGCAGGATAGGCAACCCTTGCGCAGAGGGATTATCATGATATTCTATGGATCGATGGGTAGGTTGTCATTTCACGTAGCCTACTGTCAACATACCACAGTAGCGCTTACGTTAACACCCCTCCCAATCTAACCATCTCGTTGTATTTTCAGTATATTTAATTTTCAGTCCAATATAGTAGCATAACTAGATCTTTTACCAAATACTCAGCAGTATCTGGGAAAGAAAGATGATCTGAATGAAGTAACCCTTCCTTTCAGTATAATGAGTGGGTTGCTTCTAGAATCCACAGATTCTTCCATCACAGCCATTCATAACTACTCTCTGAACTTTGTTTCTAGAATCCAAAGATTCTTCCATCACAAACATTCATAACTACTTTCTGAAGTTTGTTTCTAGAACCGCAAAGATTCTTCCATCACAAACAGCTACATAATTACTTTCTGAAGTTTGTTTCTAGAATCCAAAGATTCTTCCATCACAAACATTCATAACTACTTTCTGAAGTTTGTTTCTAGAACCGCAAAGATTCTTCCATCACAAACAGCTACATAATTACTTTCTGAAGTTTGTTTCTAGAACCGCAAAGATTCTTCCATCACAAACATTCATAACTACTTTCTGAAGTTTGTTTCTAGAATCCAAAGATTCTTCCATCACAAACATTCATAACTACTTTCTGAAGTTTGTTTCTAGAACCGCAAAGATTCTTCCATCACAAACATTCATAACTACTTTCTGAAGTTTGTTTCTAGAATCCAAAGATTCTTCCATCACAAACAGCTACATAATTACTTTCTGAAGTTTGTTTCTAGAATCCAAAGATTCTTCCATCACAAACATTCATAACTATTTTCTGAAGTTTGTTTCTAGAATCCAAAGATTCTTCCATCACAAACATTCATAACTACTTTCTGAAGTTTGTTTCTAGAATCCAAAGATTCTTCCATCACAAACAGCTACATAATTACTTTCTGAAGTTTGTTTCTAGAATCCAAAGATTCTTCCATCACAAACATTCATAACTACTTTCTGAAGTTTGTTTCTAGAACCGCAAAGATTCTTCCATCACAAACAGCTACATAATTACTTTCTGAAGTTTGTTTCTAGAACCGCAAAGATTCTTCCATCACAAACATTCATAACTACTTTCTGAAGTTTGTTTCTAGAATCCAAAGATTCTTCCATCACAAACATTCATAACTACTTTCTGAAGTTTGTTTCTAGAACTGAAGTTTGTTTCAAAGATTCTTCCATCACAAACATTCATAACTACTTTCTGAAGTTTGTTTCTAGAATCCAAAGATTCTTCCATCACAAACATTCATAACTACTTTCTGAAGTTTGTTTCTAGAATCCAAAGATTCTTCCATCACAAACAGCTACATAATTACTTTCTGAAGTTTGTTTCTAGAATCCAAAGATTCTTCCATCACAAACATTCATAACTACTTTCTGAAGTTTGTTTCTAGAATCCAAAGATTCTTCCATCACAAACATTCATAACTACTTTCTGAAGTTTGTTTCTAGAATCCAAAGATTCTTCCATCACAAACATTCATATGGCAATTTTTTTTATAAAATATTGAACACAAATCGTTAGTTTAGTATTCATGGACTTAGGATCTATACATTGGAAAAAAAAAAAAAAATAATAAAATAGAAAGTTATGTGGGTAGGTTATTCAGCAAGTCATAGTTTCTCGGATATATACAGATCCGAAGTTTAAATAAAACAACAAAAATATGTACATATATTTACATCAGTTCAACACATATAGACTTACCAAATTAGATAGCCAATGGCATTAGTTGGTCACGTAAACTACGGAACCTTGGAACCAGTAAAGGTTTTGTAAGGATATCTGCTATCTGCTGAGTAGTGTTTATTTTAATAATATCAATTTTCTTCTCTCGTACATGTTGTGAATTAGAAGATATTTTCTTTCTATATATTTTAACCTACTCTTACTTGTGCTTGTAAGGCAATTTTGCCTTGCAGCTTCATTATCTTCATAAACAGGTACTGGGAATACCGTAATATTAACAGTTTCTTTCCATAATTGGGATAAAAACAACACTTCATTAACAGAATGTGTTAATGCAATGAATTCAGCTTCTGCTGAACTTTGCGCTATTGTAGTTTGAAGCTTTGAACACCACACGATAGGATTTCCAAAAGCCAAAATAACAAAACCAGTTGTAGATTTCTGACTCACCTTATCACTTGACTGGGCCAATTTCAACCGTCTACAGTCCTTTCTTTCATGGCCTTTTCTGTGACAGTGAAAACAGTGTCGCCCCTCATTTTTTACAGTCCTTCGCCCTATGAAATAGTAGACCGCATTTTTTGCACCTAGAGGATTTTTTTTCTTCAGGTGTCATTCTTTTCAATTTTTCAAATTGCTCTTTGGTATAAGGAAAACTTAAGCCAGTAGATGAAGAAGATGGCCTTACTTTCTTTCTAGGTGGCTCGCCAGAACTTTCTTCCATTCTGACACCTAAACAGAAATCACAATTATTAGCACTACTTTTCTTACATTTCTGGCAGGTAACTGAAACAGATGTATTATTAATGGAATCATTCACTTCAGGAGAATCCAAACAGAAAGAGCAAATAGTGATAATATCACTACCCTTAGTCCTAGAAACAGAATCAATGTTACATTCATAACAGACAACTATGTCTCTATCATTTTTATCCACTTACTTTTATTCATTTCTATCGCTTGATTATTTCTTGCTACATCAAGGAATGTTTTTGAACAAAGTCATAATTTCGGTCTCCTCTGGCAAGGACACTATAGTGGAATAGAAACCCATAAAGGAAGGTATGAGTCTTACTTTATGTAAAAAATAAGCCACAACTAGTTTCCTGTCCAGAAGTGCACCTAGTTCATGAAATTGTTGAACTGCACTTTCAAACCTTGAAACAAATGTTACTGGATTCATCTTAGGTTGCAAGTTTATATTGCCAAAGTTGTCCAGTAACTCCATCATTTGTTGAATGTTATTTTCCCATACATTTGCTCTAGTTTGCTGAAGGCCCGGCAGCAGTAGACTCATTAACTATAAGCGATTTCGGTCCACTATGTAGGGATGCGTCAAGGTACTGTCTGACTTGAGCGTCATACATCTTTTCTCTTTGTCAGTAAGATGTGACAGTGAACCTCCCAGAGGATATAAAAAGGAATTCTGATCTACCAAGTGCCATTATCTCCCGTTGAAATCTTTGCTTCACGAGCGATAATTTGAATGGCCTTGCAACTTATCAGAATTATCTATTATAGGTATATGAAACGTTGGCATCGTTAATTGAGAACTTGATGCAATCGATATCTTGGAGGTGCTTGAACCCCTTTCTTCCTCAGTTTCATGATTACTGACCAAAGTGTCTTTGATATTTTTGGCCACAGTGTTCACAAAGTCAGGATTCGTGAACAAACTCAAAATCTGTGCAGTCATGTCGGAATTTTGAGTACTTGGCGAATCCTCTAAGTTGTCTTCTAGAGTTGAGCTAGTCTCAACAGTTTCTTCAGATAGAGCTGATGTATTATCAAAATATGTATTTTCCATCTCCCAAATATAAGTAAAGGCAGAAACTTGAATGATATGATGCTTTTCTTTCACAAAAATGGCTACCTAGCGTTGGTACTTGAAAAACACTTGAGAGATTGAAATTAAGACTCCGTGTTCTTTCTAATGCTCTGCTACCATGTAAACTATTCAAAGAATATTCTGTATATTCAATCACAATTGTTAACACAATATGCAGATCAATGAAAAACAATATTATCACTAATTAGTAATAATTGAATATTAATCACTGTTAATGGCTTATTACGCTAACTTATCTGCTCTTTGTCTAAAACAGAACTGGCGTAGGCCAAACAACAATAATTCGAGCAGGATAAAATAAATATATTAACATAATAATATAAAAACAAAAGTTGTCATATAATAGCATAATATAATATATCCATAGCTAACTTTGATTTTCTGCTTACTGAAATATGCGTGTGTCCGAAAAGGTGTAGAAAAATCCGCTGAGTGCGCCACTTTATGGCCTTATGGGCATGGTCGTTGAACAAGCGTACAAAAATCAGAGGAGATTGTTCTGTTCACCACTAGATCAACTAGATATAGTTGTTTTTTATATCTATGTACTAGATACAATGGACCACTGAATACTAATATACAATGGAGCTGCAATGGACCTTCAAAAGAAGAATCTCCGATTTTTCCAATGTTGTTCTATTAACTATTAGATTTATTTCTGTGAACAAGCTTTGTGCACGTGAACATCCAGTTCTATGCTCTGGGAATGAAAATAATAATATAACCTCTGTCATTTTCATCATCCAAAGTCAGTTCAAGTATTTTATTTTCTCTAGAGTGATTTTATAAGACCAAAGATTCAGATGGATACAGATAATATTTCCCAACAAGCTGACGAAGTGGAAGCCATAAAATCCATTTACGAAAATGAATGGATTGCTGGAGATGAATGTGGCTCCTTTTCCATAAGATTATCCCCATCTGTTGAATTATCTGTAACATTTCATCCTGATTACCCTTCTAGGAAACCACCTCGATATGAATTAATGGCTCATGATTTGACAACAGATGAGAAGGCAAATCTTTATAAAGATTTCAATACTATATATAGGTAAGGCTGTACATTTAGTATATTTCAATCTTTAACAATATTTTTTTTAGAGATAATATGGGAGGTCCAATTCTGTATCAATGGATTGAGAAACTTAAAGAATATACCACTGAAAAACCTAGAAGCTTCAAAGTAGAAGAAAGTAATCATAAACCTGTTAAATTGAAAGAGAAGCCCAATTTAGATTATGAAAGATTCTCTAAGCAGGTTGTACATGGACCGATTATTAAAGATCGTAAAAGTGTATTCCAGGGGCATGCTTGTGCTGTAGTGACTGAAACTGATGTAAAGTAAGTGAACAAAGATATATTTTTGGGAATTCCCTTTAGATGATTCTCAAATATGTAGTGGTATGGTTTGATTTATAGTATTTTACATAAATTAATAATTGTTTTGTGATTTTGTTCACAGAAATTTTATGGAATTCCTAACAGAGAACAGGAAAATTGCAGAAGCTACACATAATATATATGCATATAGAATAACCAAAAATTCATTACTGCTACAGGTATGTATGATAAACAAATAACACAAATTGGTAATTATCTATAACAAGCTGTATTGGGGATGTTTTTATGAAAAAATCAGTACTAACTCTTGAAGGTATGCAGATTAAGAATCTGTAAACGAAATAAGGTGTAAATAGAAAAACTTCCTCACAAATGCAGTTCAAAAAGTCATCTAGCAAAGAACACTTGAAAGTGTGGGTTACCTTTGCAGGGATAGAATGTTGGAAAAAATGGACTATCGTGATGGCTAGAAAAAGAGCATAATCAATATAAAAATATAGAGAAAAACCTAAAAACACCTAAAACCAAAAATTTTTTCATTGTTTTATAATAAACCTACGAAACTGAGCTTCCTAATTCCAGCTTTGATAATACTGCAGAATAGACTAGTGACTGAGAGTTTTTCAGACATTACATCGATATTCATTGTCTTGATAGAGATCATAATTTTTCTTAAATTGTAATAAAATTGTTTACATGAGAACATATTTAGTATTCTTATTTGATATAGTAGATACTTATCATACTCTGAAATTTCTTGATTTCATGTAAATTAGAAAATATTTTGGATATATTCTTTAAATGTTTTAGAAGTTTTTTCAACTTTTTTGATATCATTTGAATAATCTTAGGAATACCTTATCATCAATTTTTCAGTGAAGACACTATATTTTACAATAATTTATTTTGCAGGATTGTGAAGATGATGGTGAGAAACATGCAAGTAAAAGATTATTACATTTGTTGCAATTACTCAATTTGGATAATATAATGGTTGTTGTATCTAGATGGTGAGTTGATAAGTGTACATTATAGCTTCCTTCTATTTACTTGTGCTTGCATTCCCTTAAAGGTCTATTCATGGATGTAGTTGTATTTCAATATTACTTTCAATGATAATCTGTTACTTCAACAGGTTGTGGTATAGATCAGTAGGTTTGTTCACGTCACAGTTCCTGGTTGTTCTGAGATCATAGAGAACTAGGTTCTGGAACTCATAGAATTGCTGCAAATTGCTCTCAGATACGAACGGGTGAGAACATCAGGGAACAGATAATTTGAAAACATTTTGGTTGAATTGTACATCATGCCAGATAGTGTTGTTAATATGGTGAAATGTTACAAAAGATCTTTGGAGTATTTGATAACTAATGATACTACAAGCACAAAATAACTAAAATAAATTTAACATACATATTTTTATCAATAACTGCCATTATTTGTTTCATTTACTGTAATAGATTCTTCTTGTTGAAAATAACAAAAATTCTGAGCAGCCATTATAACAAATTGATTTGTAATTTGATTGTACTCACAGAACGTTGAATACTCATGCTCATAAACACCTATGCAAACAAATAACTCTTCAAATAAGGATAATTATCAGTTAGAATCATGTACAATTTAAATTTACAGTGGTTTCTCTTGTACCATCTCTAGATTAGAAACCATGAGAACAGTAACGAATAGTTTCGACATGAAATGTTCCGATCACACCAACAAAAAAAAACTCTTGTTCTGTCCCAAAGGAATGGGTGAGAACAACAAATAACCAAAAATTACAGTTTCCAACTGCGACGCGAACAAACCTATTACAAAGTATTTCTAAAATTCTTCTCATTTGAAAATTAGTCGAAATTATTCTCTATAATATTTTTAATATTGTTGAATTGACAGAATGCTGTGACAGATCATTTTTTTTAAAAATTGTGTTGTGAAACATAATTTTTCTCTTGAATGGATTAAATATATATATATAAAGATTTTTAGGAGACATTAAGTATCTAGACAGTCCTCCACTTTATATAGCTCTCATGCCAAACATATGTATATAAATTGTGAAGAAATGTGCTTTTTTATGATAAATATTTTGTTTCATACAGCATCATACATGATTGAAAAATTTGTATCAGGATGACTCCTCAACAAGTTTTAACATGCATATGTCATTTTTACATATATTATTAACTTACTAATATGCAAAGGATGGAAAGTTTAGATCTGTTCTTAAGTTACAAATCTTTAATGGAAGCAAAGGACTAAAGTTTTCATTTTGCTCTGGTAAGGCATGATATTGCCAAAAATCTGTCAAGGTATTCTCATCAAAACTCTAAATCATTATTATTCTACATGATCTAACTCTGTTCCAATTTTGTTGCAGGTATGGTGGTATACAACTCGGTCCAGACAGATTTAAGCACATAACAAATGCCGCAAGGCAAGCCTTAGTTCAGGGTGGCTTTATTAAATAACTAATTTAAATTATTTATTATTTTAAGAAACTATTGTACATAAACTCTTTTAACATATATTGAATTGTAAGTAATTGAACATTGAAAAATGTTTATTGGGTTTTTAATAAAAATTTTATCAAGATAGCATTTTTAATTCGAGGAGGTATCCCTACTGCTAAACAATTCGAATTTTTTCTTATTTATAATATCATGAAATGATAAATCATTTTGAAATATATTGTCTCATATGGTCTTTCTTTCTCCTTTAAGGGTGATATACTGATTATAGCGTCTCTCTAACTTTTTGATACCATTGAAGGATGATTTGTCTTTTGCTTTAGAACAGACCTCAGTTTGGGCTCTTCATTCGACAAAAATTTCTTCTCAGAGAGTATTCTTTTTATATCTGTGAACAGGTTGGGGTCAGATCTGGAGAATGGAGCATACAAGAAGAAAAATCACAGAGGCAGGATTCTCAATCCCATAAGGGCACCATCAATTGAGTTGGCAGAAGTTGAGAGGCAAATTGTTCGGAGTAACTTGAAGAATTCTTCAAACCACACACCAATTTAATATAATTTTCAGAGTTCTGTCAATTTGATAAGAAAATTGAAAAATTTTCGAATATTGTCAGCTTATCTAAAACCTGATATTTTGCCTTGAAAACGACAGGAGATGACTGTCGAAACGTTATAAAGAAAAACAATAAGAGATGATGGTTAATGCCCAAATAATAATTCTATACATACTTAAAAATACGCGCGGGCCATTTAAATAAGAATTTCCGGATACTTTTTATCAGGGTATATTTACAGCATATTTCACTTTTGATATTGTTATCACGCAAAAACGTTCTAAATAAAGAACATTCAGAGCGGGATGAATTGGATTCAATTCGCTGTAGATACGGATGGCAACACAGCGAAGCCATTAATAGGTACACAGTGCGCTTGAACGTCAATTAAAATTTTATGCAATGCCTCATTGGGGCTTCCGAAACCTTTTTGTTCGGTGCTTAATGAATAGAAAATTATTCCTCCTAATTTCATGACTGACTAATTTGTGGTAATTTGGATAAAAGGTGAAAGCAGTTAAGAAATTGGCGAAATGATAATTTTAAATAATTGTTGAGGTTGGAATTTTTCATTATTGATTTCCTAATATTATGTATCATGAAATGTATGCTTTATGGGGAATTATTCTTTTATTGACGTAACTGTTGAAGACTGTTACATATTCAGTACAATTATTCATTATTTCGGAATATACAGAAGCGGATTGCAGGCCTGATTACGTTTGTTATATATCTTCTCATTAGTTTAATAAACATTAATTTCTTTAAACCCGTTCCGAAAACATGGATCTTCCAGGTTATAACGCAAATCAGTATACTGATGTACATTTGTTACATACCTCGGTTACAAAATAGGTAGAATAATGAAAAAAGTTGCACCCTTCGCAATTATCAACAAAATAAAGAACAATAGGTCATCTTGGAGATAACAAAGGTCCAAACAAACTAATCCCAGTCTCGAATAACATAAATTACAATGCAACACTCAGGAAATCATCAAATTGTCCATATGGTTTTTATTTGCGTGCTTCCTGGACTTGTTTTCCACTTAATTTAAACCCTAAACTTATTTAAGCAAAAATTCAGTTCAACGCATATATATTCATGAAAAAAATTTAAATTTCATTCTTTTGTTTAGTGTTTTACCCACACATAGTCAAACTTGAGTATATCCGTCCGGTCGGGCTGACATGCTTGTGACTTTTTCCTTTGATATTGTGTAAGTTTAATTCTATCTGATGTCATGGTCCTCATCTCATGAATCATGCGCTCGCTTGGAATCTTCTATTTCTCCCAGGCGAATAAGTTTTTGATGTTCGTTGATTTCTGGCATTGAAAGGACCAGAGTCTCACTGATGTAGGATCTGCCAAATTAGCATGGTATTTCATTAACTCAGTTCTTTAGGATTTAAGTTTCGTTGTGAAATTTTAACTAAGGTTTCCTTTGTTGGACAAACATAAATAGTATAAAATCGATCCTGTCCATCATTGAGTACGATGACTACCGAACGGAAAGATCTAAGAAATCAAAATGCGAGTGTTGGTTTGAAGGTTTGAATATCTCGGCTCACTTAGTTATTTCGTCATGTCGGCGCAGTGAAAAGAAGTTTCACGAATTACTCTTATTAAAATATATTTTTTTCATTACACAGTAGTGGTTTTGCTCTTATTCAATAATCTTTTTTTTAATCATGATATATAATGGAGGAAGCCTGGTGGTATCTATATTTTGTCATGTCTAGCTCTGTCTCCTCTATTTAAAGGAAACACCATGTGTATTTGATATCTCATCATATTTCATTTGAACGAAATATTTCATATAATGTTGACCATTACCTCACAAAAGGGTTCCATAGCATATTCAATGATCTAAGAATCCGTCGATGCCGGTTCATATAAGTAAAAGTAATTTGAGGAAGAAATTTTGTACTCGGTTATAATAAATCGTCTTCAATATTCTTATAAATTTGATATAGGAACGTATCAATTAAAGAACAAAAAAGCGAACGTTCCAGACAACCAAACATCCCATCAGTGCTTATTTTTTTTTAATTTCTTCATTACATTCAAAAATCAAATGAATTCGTTTCTTTCCAGTTAACGAGCAACCTACAGATACGATCTTATTTCAAATCGAAAATGAGTTCATGTTCTCAGTTTAATCTTCAATCTACTGATGGAATGTAGTATGAAGTATTTCATTGTCTCGCTGAGTTTTGCCAGGAGCAAAGCTTATCATTCAATTGGCTCGTTTATTTCGAAAGAAAATCCTGATTAGCAGCGTCTGCATAGTTGGAACAAGATTCTTAACATAGTAAGTACTTAAGATGATTGAGTTGATTTCCTTACTGTGTTAAAGCGAAGTTTCAAGAAGAAAAATATGAGAGTATTCTGTATTCTACAGGGTGGCTCTTTGTGAAAATCAAAAATCCATTTACGGGTGCATGAGACAGGTCGATACTTGTCAGGTAGATGTTACTTTTTCAAGTATACTTCAAGTAGAGAAGCCGTCCTCTGAACAGGGTGGTTCTCACCTTCAAATTTTGTATAGGAAAGAGATTATTCGATACCCTTTCATATACAGGGTTAAATATTTATACTTCTGATCTTGAGATTTAATAGGAACAAAACTGTGAATATAATGAAATATTTGAATAATAATCGAGATAATACACGGTACTTAAAGTTAAAACATATTTTATTTTTCTACATTGTCTTCTAAAATGCCAATACATTCACGCTGGATTTCTTAAAAATTTCTTCCGTCATTTTTGATAACCTGATCAACCATCATCGTTGATTTGAGAATCAATCTGTGAACAAAGATTTTTCGACATTTTGCTGTGACATTAGAGTTAACTGTAGTCGGTTTCTATATATATAGATGTATGTTGTTTATTAGAAAATTTTGATGTATAAATGAAAACAATAACAGCATTATTATTATAAATATGTTTTGTTTTTGTAAAATCTTAGAATCGTCACTTCTTGATTGTCGTATTATTGTAGATACTAGATAATTTGTTGTTAGTACAGCCTGAAGGACTTCGGTCGATGGTCATTTCTTGGAATCAAGTACAGTGTTATTACTATTATTATTAGAAAATACCCTAAATTTTTTGCGGAATATTTAAATGTCAATAACACAGGATCTAGGGCACCATACTTATATAGTGTGCATTCCCTCAGTCTAGCTCAGAACATTACTAAATATATGTGCATAAAGTTATTTATGGTACTCTTATAAAGAAGCTGTTTTTCTTCGGGTTAAATCTTGAGTTTCTATATTTTTTTGAATCTTATCTTTCCCGTAGAAAAATCTGTTTGTTCAGTGTTTGGGTTATAAGTCTTGTGCTTTTGAGGCTACCTCAGCTGTCCCTCAGGGGTCTATATTGGATCCACTCCTTTTCTTAATCTTCATCAATGATATCTGTTGTTACCTGACCTCTTCCTTCCTTCTTTATGTTGATGACTTCAAACTATATCGTCGCATTCTCTCTATTGAGGATTGTTGGAACCTCCAGGGTGACATTGATAGGCTGAACCGTTGGTGCAGGGACAACTTACTTCCTCTGAACGTTCAAAAATGTAGCGTAATGTCCTTCAGTCGTAAAAGAACAATAGATTTCCTTTATAACATTAGTGGTTGAGTTCTTGGAAAGGTTGTTGAATTTACAGACCTAGGTATCTTATTTGATCGTAGACTTAGTTTTGTTCCCCATATAATTTCAATCACCTCGGGAAGCATCAAAACACTTGGCTTCTGCTAAGGAACTCAAAGTGGATGCAGAACACCAGAACGCTACTTATACTATTCAATGCACTTGTGAGGTCAAGGCTTGAGTACGGGTGCCTAATTTGGCGCCCTGGTTATAGTGCGCATGTCAATAGATTAGAGAATGTACATGTATACATATCTATACATTACATACATTAATAAATGAACTCCACTCTTCTGCTTTATATTCTATACCCAAAACAGTCATTACATTGTAGACATTATTACAAAATACAAGCTGATCATCTTGTGAAAAAAAACCTTTTAGCTCTTCATGTCGATTGCGAAAGTAGCACACTTTTGTTTTAGGTTGTAATAAATTCCATCCCTTTAATCGAGAGCCCAAAAGTTCTGTCTGTTTGGACAAATTTAAGTCACGTACCAAGATCTCCTTGTGATAGAAGATGTGGCTCATTAGATGTGGATGAGGAAGCTTCTTCAAAGTCAGAATCCAATGTCTCTTTTTCGACTTCTGGCGTAAGGGACAGATGGCTAGTTGTCAACTGCAGACAATGGAGATGATATTTTTAACGGTAATAAAGAGGAGAACAAGAGTGGACCTAAATGAGCTGGAGTTGAGTTCACTGGAATCATATGTGGAAGAGGCAGATGACATGGTGAGGGCACTTACAGCGTATGATAGATGATAGGATAGCTGAAAAAGTATGGGAGGTGAGCATAGAAAAGAAGCCAAAAAAATGAAGATCATAATATACTTGGGATGGGGCAATAATGAGAGAAGTACAGAGGACAGGAAATAAGCGACTAACAGGGCAGAATGGAAAAAATTTATCAGAACATAGTTTAAGTTTTTATTTGTAGAAATGTATTTTATTTAAAATCCAAACACCCAGGGTTAAAATGGATGTTGATTATATATATAATAAATAAATTATTACTTTTATTAAATTTACTACCAATATTCATTTAGAACATTCTTCTGGGGTTTTTCGTCAAGAACATACTAGGCAGTATTCATGAAGAATCCAGCTGGGTAAATCGCATATGAGCAGTTATCTCCAACTGAAAATGGAACATTAATGCTCCACAAAACAAACCTTGAAGTAATCATAAAATTACAAAACAGTGGTAAGCCAATTATTCCTTATGGGTGGTCCTGTTCTTCTATCGTTGGTGATTCTGTTAAACCATATGACAAATCAAGCAGGTCGCATTCCTGCCTGTGAATGAACCGGTAAATAACCTTCAATAAAAACATAGCGGATTACCGGCTACCTTACCTATGAAGAAATGCTATCAACTCCGTTTAAGATTTCGCTAGCCGACTCGTTCGATCTTAGGAGTAATGGTCACCCGCTATTGTCAATTTTTTTTCAACACGCTTACTTGAGCACAGTCGAGCGGCGTTACGGCATTCTTAACCACAGATGACGCTAACGGAAGCAAAACATTTTTATGGTTTATCCGGTTCACACACCAAGTTGCATTGGCCTTGTGAGCACTTTTGTAAATTTGGTAACGCAAATCATCTAATGTCTCATTCGATTTATACGAAATTTGCCATTTCTATTTAGAGATTTGAGAACAAAAACAAATATTAGTAATCGAAAATCGCTTTACTGTTTTTCAAAATATTTCCTATGAAGATCTATACACTTTTGCATGCGTTTGAACCAATTGACGAAGCACTTTTGCCACTCCGATTGAGGTATCTCCAAAACATGCATTCAGAACGCATCAACCGCTTCTTCAGGTGTCAGAAAACTTTGATCTCTCATTTTATTTTTTACGTACGGGAATTAAAAGAAATCATTCGGTGCCAAATCAAGACTATACGGCGGATGACTCGATATTTTGAGTGCTCAAAAATGCAGTTGTTGTTCGGCGGTTGGTTTTCCTGATTTCTCGGAAGACAACTGGCGAACAAATGGTTGTTTACCACTCAGAATTGACTGTTCTGCGTTGTTCTAGTGGTACGATTGCGACATGTCCAGTTTTTCCGAAAAAACAGGTTACCATATGCTTGGATGTGCTTCGTGCGCGAGCAACTTCTGTTGGATTTGGCTCATCTTGAAACCCCCATACAGTCGACTGCTGTTTACTTTCGGGCTCACACTGATTTTGGACGACTTTCACGAAAATTGTCTTGGAGTGAACTACGACCTCGGTTGAATTCAAATCGAAAGTTGTAAAAAGTAATCGCACGGAAATGTTCACGATTTAATTCCATTTTTTTGATGCGATCAAACTTTTAAGTTACTGTAAACAACACAAATAGCGCTCGTATGCCAAATTGTCCTGACTACGTATAACCTCATAAATGTCAAACTTGACGATAGAACTGTCAGTTGGCAGATTGCAACCATAGACAAAATAAACAAATAAAGAGATAGACCCATTTATTTCCATTAAATCATTTAGCTCTCATTGAAAAAGCAGTTTGGCAACAATACGCTATACGCATCCAACCCGTTTGTGATGTTGTCATAATGTGTTTTATCTCTTGAAACTGTTTGAAAATATGCAGCATGTTGACGTCGGTACAGAACTAAAAGCTAAGAACTGATACTTCACTATGTGATGATCGACAACTCTGCGCGAGCATATTCATTCATAAAATTCACTCACCGTATTTCCCCCTTATATTATACGTGACGTTGCCAAAGCGCTAGAAAGCTAACTTGTATTTGTTTACAAGTGAAAATTAAGTAAAATTAAGTGGTTATTGTGATTTTGCAGACTTCGAAAGAGTGTTTCAACTGTAAAACATGGTTCGACAATGTTATATTTGCAAAAAATATGATTATTTGAACCTATTTGAAATCTTTCTCTTCACCAGTAAGTTTCTAAATATGCTTTCGGCGTCAATATTTGAACAATCAGTGTCGTAGAATGAAGTGCATTGCTAAGGTTGTTTGTATTAATTGAATAGCTTTTAAAGTTATACATTTGACCATGATGAAATACCTGAATCAATATCAAACCCTATTTGTATTATTCATCCATGTACGACTTTTATTGCAGGTTTCCGAGCAATACCGAACAAAAAAAAAATTGGTTTTCCTTGGTACGATTTTCTATGCCGAATGTCTTGGTGGGTTATTTACATACAGTGTGGAACAGCCAAATGGAATAAATTCGATAACGAATAAATGAGAGCGTGTTTGGAAAAACGCTTGGACATGGCGATTTGTATTTTTAACTGAGAATTAAAAAAAAAAAAAATTATATAGGGTTCGTCATGTGACAGTGGCTAATACCCACTTTCTTATTTTGAATGCAAGCCCCTGTATATTAATAATTTTTTGGATTCTTCAGAGAATTCTAGACATAAATCATATACAATGTCCTATACTTATCTTCAACTGTTTCGGAAATATTGAGTGTTTTCAGATTTATTACAAAAATTAACATTAAAAAAAGAAAAATATTTTATTTCACAAATTCACTACATTACATTCAATACTTATTTCCCATTTAGCTCTTGATAATGAGAAAGTAAACAAAAACCATTCCCGCGTTTCTTTTTACTGATATGATATGAAAAAAACATAAACACATTGTTTATTTTCGTATAAAACTGATATCCATAGCAACTTGTCTGCCTGCATGACAGTAGTGGTTAGTGTCAGTGCTATTGTCGTTTAAATTTCGTTAACCGTACGTAATAATACAAGAAAAATGGTTCATTTAACAGTAAAGCACAAAATAACCATTCTACAAATGATTGGTTATGGAGATAACACAAGGACACAAATGGAAGTTTCTCGCTTATTTCAGGAAAAATTTCCAAATTTGCCGCCTGTATCCCAAGGAACAATTAGCAAAATAGAAAAGCAGTTTCGCGAGCTTGGTCATGTGAGACAGATAAAAAGTAGCTGCCAATGCAGTAAGTAATGATACGAACTTGGATATTATGCTTGAGTTTCAAGAAAACTCACATATATAATAATTCTGGTCGAAAAGCAGCCCCACTGTTCAACCTTAGCCACATAACAATTTTTCGAACATTAAAGGAAAGTAAAATGCATCTTTTTTTAATGTTAATTTCTGTAATAAATCTGAAAACACTTAATATTTCCGAAACAGTTGAACATAAGTATAGGACATTGTACATGATTTATGTCTAGAATTTTCTGAAGAATCCAAAAAATTAATAATATACAGGAGTTTGCTTTTAAAGAAGAAAGTGGGTATTGGCCACTGTCACATGACGCACCCTATATAATATTTTTTTTCTGAAAAAAATGCTCAGTTAAAAATACAAATCGAAGTGTCCCAGCGTATTTCCAAACACGCTCTCATTTATCCGTTATCGAATTTATTCCATTTGGCTGTTCCAAACTATATAAGACTCAATCATGAAATCAGAAAATTAGTAGATATTTCGAAGAAATTTAGGACTAGGCCGATATACACTAAAACAATTTTGTTTTGGAATGAGTGATCAATGTTGAGTCTATGTTTTAGATACATAAATATCATTTTGAATGGTTTGGTTATGAATTTATGTTATTAATAAATTTAAACATTGAAAGTTTGTTTCATTAACCCAACTATTACCCAAATTTGATGAAACATGTTTCACACAATTTTGTGATCTGGTAAAAACCAGGGTTATTTTTTCATGGCATTCTATTAATGTCCTATTACAGCAGACAAAACTGCTACTCGGTAAAGCTTCAGCTTTAGGGATTGTCGCTATCTTTTGAAATGCTTTTCTGAAAAGGGAAGCAATATGGTTTTGTGTGATCTTCATTCCCAATTCAGTTTTCATTAAGATATTGCACTCTTGTTTGTAGGCAGCTTTGAATGGACCAAAAATAGACACATCCAAAGGCTGCATCCGGTGGGACCCATGTGGTGGTAACGAAAGCATTACTATGTTGTTCTTTTTGCAGAATTCGTACGTTTTCAAAGAGATGTGACTACTATGGTTGTCCAGTATGAGCAGTACCGGGTCGTTTTCTGCTGGTTTCACGAATCCCGCGAAATGCTTTAGCCAATCTAAAAAAAGGTCTTCATTGATCCACCCATTCTTCGAACAGCGGTATATAGCTCCACGTGGACCATCGTATTCAATTGCTGGTGAATGTCTCTGACGAGAATAAATAAACATTGGGGGGATATAAACGCCGGTGGCACTTACTGCACATACCGCTGTGACAGTCTTTCCTCTTTCACCAGAAGTTATAGAACCCACCCGTTTTTGACCTTTTTGTGTGACAATTTTTCCTGGGTCCTGCACTGACGAAACACCTGTTTCGTCGACGTTATAAATATTCCTTGGTAAGAACTTGTATTTCTCCATCAACTCCTCAAGCAGCTTAAAAATAAAGTAACTTCATTCTTGTTGAAAGCTGCCGCTCTATTCAGACTCGTTCCTTCTGCTTTTCGAACAGATAAATTGTTTCTTTTCATGAATCCTTTGATCCAATCTTTTCCGGCCATACCAATATTTTCATTAAAATTTTGCTTAACACTGTTTTTGACTGCGTATTCATAGGCCATCTTACGAATTTGAATTGATGTGCAACCGTAAAATATCTTACCAAGGAATTTTATCTGGTCTGCCATTTCGGCTTCTTGCTCTTTCGTAAATATTGGATTTCTTCCCATAGATGGAAATTCATAGTTTTGTTTTTCAATCTTTCTTGAAGAGTTGAAAATGGGATCGCACAAACGTTAGAATTTTTTTAAATATCTAACAGACTTAGCAGTTTCACTCTGTGACTACCTACAAAAGATTTCGATTATAATCGTACTTGCAGGGATTATAGTTCAATATTATATCTACACTCTTCATTAAATCTTTCGAAATACCCTCTATACCATCTATTTTAATATCATAGTGACGCAATTTGTCTTGCATCATTTACCTAAAACCGATTATACTAGATTTACAGTTCGTAATTCTACAGGTTTTCTATTATAATCTCAATTATTTCTAGTTTTGAAGGTTCCTCAAAAATTAAATGAAACCATTAAATCAGTACGCCACTGAGTATTTGACGACTTCATTATGCAGCGTTGCCAAAGTGCTAGAAAGCATATATTCCTGTCTTTTTCTGTCACATGGTGAAATAATTGTTGTTGGCTATTAATTTCAACAGTTCGAAAGTTAAAGGGATCAAATGGGGCTATGTCACCTTTTGAGATTACTCAAAAAATTTAGCTTTTGCTTCAAATAGAATATTAGGTATATTGTAGAGATATACTTTATGCACTTTGTTGCAGTTTAAGGGTCAAAGTGTAATATTTATGATAAAAACAAATTTATTACAATTCGGAGAATGTTGAGTGATTTTACATCTAAAGCAACTTTTGAGCTGAAAATCATACTGAGTTCCTTGAGCAGTCATTTTTTTAACCGAACTGTGGTATAGATTTTGAAATTTCTGAATTTATTCACATTTTAATTGAACATATACATACATATTCCCATTCTCCAGACTTTAGATAATGAATTCAACACTATTGCCAAGTTTTTTATTTTCTATAAATATCATACATTTCAATCTATTTGATCTTCTGTCTTTGAACTTGTGAATTCCAAAGTGATTTAATTCATAGAATACAAATGCCAAAGTTATGATAATGATCAAGAAATTTCTGATATTTCGAAGTCGGAATACGTTTCAACAAAGGAATCAGTTCTATTAAAGGCAGTATTTCAAAACCTATTCGGAAAAAAATTCGAATCACCTTGATCACTAGTGGGGATAGATTATGAAATTCAGAACATTTATGATCGTCATTTTCCTACAAGATGATTAATTTTTCTTGAAGCGGTTTGAAGATTTTACAAGTTGGTGATGCATTAACTCGAAGACCTTGGAGGATAAAGCAATTGTGCCATTTGTTTAAAATCTTCTGCAATTTTGAATTCAATTTAATTAAATTTCAATACCCTGTAACTTTTGGAAAGAGCCGGAATTCGAAAACTGCTGTAGGAAAAAAGTATTTATTTTTGTCTCAAGAATCTATGGTTAGTAGTCAATTACTCACCCTGAACAGTATGTTTACTAATTTTATTATCTCGCACCTAAACGAACTATCCTATATCCAACTAAAATAATTTCTCTATTGTTCAATGAAAAGAGAATTAACAGAATAGACTCAATGAATCAATAATTCATGGTCTATTTAATCGATATGCACCTGTTGTATGAGGAAAATCTGGGTTTCCGATACAAGACGTAAAATAACATCCAGTTCTCTAACTGTTTCAAATAAGATAATAAAGACCTTGCTAAAATACAAGCGAGTATGAATAATGATTCCAATGATACGTTGTGTAATGGTGATTGATGATCTATTGTAATCGGTTCAGTGAAACACTTCGTTATGCGAAGATAATTCGCTTTTGCTTGGAATCCACACCTCAAGTCTGCTTGCTCGCTACAGGAAGATTAACTAGACTTCGGAGAGATATAATCCAAAGACTTTGAGCAGGTGGTTCAGTCCGTGACAAGGAATATGCGAGGAAGTTGAATTGCTTTATCAGAGATATAAAGCCCATAATATCTATTGGAAGAGCTATAACGGATACAGATTTTTCTTCAATCTCATCCTAATGATCCCTGCAAAAATTCTGTGTTTAGGTAATCTGGATATCGAGACTGTACGAGCAACTCAACTCATGGCCACTTATTGCCCGGATTCAAGAAGTTTTCTGTGACATCCAGAAGTAATGATAATTGGGCATTTCAAGACCGTATCGAATTGTAAAAAATAATTTTTGATTGCTCATATATCTACACGGTCCGAGTAAAAAGCTCGTATAATTAGATCATGATTTCCGAGAGGTACATTCATTTTAATACTGAAAACTCGAGTAACAGTATCAAAAAGGAGAAAATGAAGAAGGGGCTATAATCAGTTATCTCTGTCTGAAAGAAATACTTACTAAGATGGTTGCACACTTGGCCCAAGAGTTTTAGCTGAGTGAACATCCACGAAAGACAAACATCACGAAGGACGCTAATGCACCCCCACCTCAGAGAATAATGTCAATAATAATGTCACGACTGATCATCAGGCAGGTAGCTGAGTTGATAGGGACCCCTTATGACAACTTTCAAAGAATTTCAACCAACGAATTGCACATGAAGACTAAGTAAAAAAATAAATTATCACACTTCATGAAGTAAAACAAGCTGTTGAAGAGAACTTTTGATAATGTCCCATGTAGAGTGTGGAAAGAAAAAAAATTTAATAACAGGAACACTGCAGGAGATTTCAGGAGAAAAATCCACATCAAATATGAAAAAAAACTGTAGTGAGATCAGGAGCTTTTGCGGCCTTATTCTACAATGTTTCCTGGACTCTAGAACAGTGTGATACTAACACAACTGCCTCCATTAATGTGAAAGAATCAACAAACTTATTGTAACATTTTTCCCAAATAATATTGAAAAATAACAAGTCCCATTTCAACTAATTTATATTCACCATTGAAAAGAATAATTTATGTACAGAATTTACGTTCACTATTACTAACACATGTTGTCAGCAACGACAATTAATCAACTATGTTTCTCCTCTAGCCCACAGATATTTTATAATCTGATGGCGCATTGCGAGCATTTCAGAGTATTTCTCGAATATTCCATGCAGCCTCTTTGATCCAGTCATTTTATTGCAATTTTTGTTCAGGGCCGTATCTAGGTACTACTGCGCCTGTGGCACGATTTTTTTCAACGCTTCCAAATTGGCGTAGATTTTTTTCATCCCTTATATATATATATATATATATATGTTTCAAAATTTTTTTAGTTTTGAATAATTTATATATATATTATAATATTTTTTCATAATATTATTCAGATATTTTCGTCTCATATTGAGAAATCTACCAAAATTTGGATGCCCGATTCCATCGGTTGTTCCTCTCAGGGTATCATTATTTTTTATATAATGTAAAATAGCATCAATGATCACTTTCAATATATGTCTCCATCTATTTTTCTCGTTTTTCATTGTTTTCATCAGATCCTCATCAATAAAACCACCACATTTCAAAAGCTTTCAATTTTATATGATTCTCTCTATGACTGGTGGAATGTTTTTCAAATCGCCTGTTTTTCGTCAAAGGGTAATAGTCATTGTCATCCCAACAAATTGGACCATGCTCGACATACATCGCAATCGTATTTTAATTTTTTCTTTTACTGTCCACGTTGTTGGATTGTTAAAATCAATCTCAAAATTTGTTTGCAGTTCATGATTTTGTTGAACATTTTCTAGGTTTTGACTAGATGTAAGTTTTATATTTTTCCTTTGTTCGTCTTCACTATCTGAAGATACAGAATGAGATGGACTGCCAGTTGTGGATACTTTGGTAATACACGTTTTTTGTGGTAGCAAAAACTTTGATATGTCACTAGTATTGGTTTTTAAGGCAGCAGTCTTTTGAGCACGCAGTGCTTTATTCTGTGCCCCTGATAACTTTTTGGTGGCATGTCTGCAAAGAAACAATCGTAAACTGAGCATACAATTATTAACTATATTTTAAACCCTTTTAAGCATTTTCTATTTTTATCTTCATTATGAAACCAAAGTGGCGAATATTTTGTTGGCGCTTCTATATTTTATTCTTGAATTTTTTGGCTCAACTGGATCTTGCGCCTAGATACGGCCCTGTTTGTGTTCATCATTTGGAAGTCACAATAAACCATGGTGTAATTTATTGCCACTTCAGTCTCTATCAGCGCACGCCCGCCAGCTGTTACTACTTTCTTGGTCCCTTTGGCGGCACGTGAAAGTCAGGTCCGTATTCGATTGGTTTCATTATATACAATGCTCGTCAAAATTTTGAAACAGATTTATTTTCTCAAAAGAAAACAATTTGCCAACAAAATTCTGAAGCAGGTCAGTTTTCAGGAAAAAAATTTTGTTTTGAAGAATTAGTTAGCTTCAGTTATGATCTAAAGTAGATATGTTAGATTATTGAATGATGGTGGTCATTTCGAAGATTTAATTTGACATATCTTGTAATGCATAATGATTCTCCGGGTGGTACTTCGATGACGAAATAAATTTCCAGTGTCACATAATCAAGTTCGACCCAAGATTCTTCATCAGGAAGTCAAACTTAATCAATGGAGACCTTTATCGGCACGATATTCGAAAACCAATGAAATTTCGTTTAAAAGATAACATGCTGTTCTATTAGTTTTAAGCTAGAGCAAAGTGCGCAAAAATTTCAGGAATGTCAACTGTGTATTGTTATGTAACGTTGTAATATTAATATGCCACCAACATGTATCGCTTCATTGCAAATAATTTTCTAAAAGTTTTTTGTGACAGGAGGAAATACGCTTGATCCCAAATTGACCACAAAATGTTCCAATACAAGCGAATATATGAAACTTTTCAATGAAAATCTCCAAATCAATCTCATCATAGTCAAAGTGAAGTAAAGCTCAAGCAACGTAACCTTGAATCGATCCCATACCTACAACGTCTGATACAGAAGGAAGAAAAATTAATTTTTCCTTCCTTTATCCGGATTTTCAGAACCGCTGACATCTACCCTACCGCAATATCAACTGATTATATCGTAACAAGCTGGAAAATGGAAGCCAAGCGAATAATAAAGTCACCCAGGACTTTTTTTTGGATATATGCTTATGCGCTTTTCCAGCTTTCATGTAATATAAGAACCTAGGGTAAGGTTAGTTAACATATTTCGATGTTAATTAGTGAAAACTCTCTTCTGGATATGAAAAATGTAATTGCGTTTCTAGGTGCTTGTTAAAGTAACAAGAGAAAATGTTTGTGAGTTTTGCCTTGGAGTTACGGTCAAAATTACTGAGCAATGAAATTTTATGGTTGGCTTACTGCAGATTCTGAAAAACATGAACTTTTCAGTTTCTAATGTAATTCTCATTTCAATTTCAACAAAAATTGTGCATGTATGGACGTAATTGATATATTAGATATTGTCAAATGTCATTATCCTAGCTTCGTTCCCCCAGAAGTTATGATTATTTTTTCATTTACTTTGGAGAAAAGAGAAATGTCAAGAAGTCTATCAGAAATTTCAATTCTCTTTGCTTTCACAGATATATATTGACTAAAATAGCATATTTGAAACATTCAAAAGTAATCTATACTCATGAGTTGGACCAGTCATGAAAAAAACTTTGATTAATTAGGATTTTGACTAATAATTTAAACAGAAGTATGAATGACATAGTCTGACGTTGGTTCGTATTTCTATCTTTAAAATGTAAAAAGTGGTTATTATGACATTACGATAACAGTTGGCCAACGAGAAGTTTTTGTAGCTATTGATATATTCTTTGAAATTATAAACATACTTTTGTTCGATCATCATAATATTCCTCAGCGCATGCGACGTTTCAGGATGAATATTGCTTTCCAATAGTGAAAGAGTTTTTGGAATCGGCACAGTAGTTTTGGATTTATTCATTACAAACGTACATACAAAAATATTTTCTGTTCATAATATGAATGTAGATGGAATTTCTGTAGAGTTGTGAAATTACTCATAGTTTCTTAATATCATGTTCGGTTGTCCGTGACAATCGTTTATTAAGTTGGTTCATTAATGGAAGATTTTGTAAACGTTAAACTGAGCTCTCATTATGAGATCAAGGAAAAAAATAATTTTGTTCAAAATTTTTCGTACAAATTGGCGGATGTGCCAGTAATGGTTATATCAACACAATTTCTGGTCAAATTATATTACATTATAATCTTCAATTACATAAATGTTTTGAATGGATAAAGCCGATGCAAAATCTCTCTTTAACCTCCATGGTGAAATATGAATGCCTTTGATGAATATACACTTTTCAACTTCAACCAATGCACTTATTTCCATAAAGGGCTTTCCGGAAGTCTGTCGAGGAGCTCCCACATATTCCAGGCACATTATCAGAAAGTTCTATGCTATCTCTAAAGTTATGCACCATAAAAGGCCATCACAGTGTTGATTGATCAGCGTGTTTTACCAGCTAGGTCTGCTTCGGCAGAATTTGATGAAATGTTCGAATTCAAAGTTGGTATGAATGGAGGGTAAAAGCTGCGAGTTCGTTGATTGATTCACCCTTAATGACTTCCAACATTCATTAGAGTCGATATTCTATGAATATGCATGAATGAGATACGATTTTTCGAACCAAGAATAATTCAATATTTATTTCATATTACATCATTAGTACAAATGATAATCCTTCGAAAAATCAATTTGTTTCAATTATCCCTAATAAAATGCACACTATTCAAATATCTCTATTTTATATCTTCGAAATAAACATAAACGGCTGATAAGTTTTGTTATATTTAAAATATACCTAGCGTTTGTCGATTGATTAGTTTCGAAGAAATTGAAAATTATTTTTCTTCAATCTTGATTTTGCACTAAGAATATTCGATGATGAAACATTTCTTGTAAACATTCTAAACACGATTACCATTTTCCAATTTTGGTTGAACTTTATCGTATCTTGAGAAGAAAATATTGTAAAAAGAAACGTGTATTTTCTCGCTTAAACACGTTGCCTTATGCTGCATACAAGACTGGTAATTCGCTGTTGGTGTATAGAGTATTCTGACATTCATCTCCGACAGTACTGTCTTACTGGAAAGCTTCTTTCAAGCATGTTCTACCGGGTTCATATCAAGAGATAAAGTTTGGAATGGTCCAAACCAAGAAACCTTTATGTTCTATGTACTCATCAACGGCCTTGTCTCGATGTGGACTGGGATTGTCTTGCATAAACCCAAAATAATGATCATGATTACTTCTCCATTCCAACGGAAGGATACAAAATGTTCCTGTTCTAGTTGTGCCTTGAATGTATACTAACTCCGTATATCCGTCACAAATAGTACCCGCTCAGAACAGAATCATTTTCTCCAGGAATGGGTGGAGCAAGATATGCAGTTCTTGTCGGTACTCTTCAAACATACAAATCCTGGTTTGATCGAACAACATGAATGCACAACAAAATTTATGGGGTGGACCAGAGTGTTTATTTAGCCCTCTACAGGTATCCAATTCTGTGTTCAATTTTCTGTAGTCGCGGTACTCCCACCGTTTCCCGACATCTCAAACCAACTCAAGAAGTTGTCTACGTAGTGTTCAGACAGAGCTGGAATTGGCTTTCTGGATTTTTCCGAATTGTCAAACTTATATAGCTGCTACTGATTTGTGTACGCGTTCTACTACATCTAGGTCTATCAGATACGTAATTTGCCTGTAGATAGCGATTTTATGTGTGAGGGACTTAACTTTGAGAAGCGTCTTTTCTTGTGGCCACAAATCTTTACGAATGACTTTCTTCAACTAAAGCTACTATTCTTGCACTGTGTATTTCCAGTGATATTTTCCTACGGAATTCAATATCGAAATATTTTTTCTGTAAATACTTGTCTACGGTTTTGTTCTTTTGTTACAGTAATTTAAAATTTTCACTGACAAAAATGAAACATACGGAGAATATATTGTTATCACAAACTCATTTCAACATGCCAATATCAGGCTATGCAAAACTTTTGAATCTGTTTTGGACATTATATCAAGTGGTCACAGGGGGAAACTCATTGAAATAAAAGTACATATAACATACATGTCAGGAATTTATAGCTGAAAATCTTTGATATGCTTTGAGAGTCTTGGAGTACTACATTAATTTCAACTATAGATTCTTAAGAAGTAAAAATATATTTTGCATGAATATTTTCTGAAATGTGAGTCGATAAGGGTTATAGAGTGAGAAAATTGACATTTCCGCGGACCATGTATTGGAAATTTAGTAAGATGTAATGAATAACTTCCCTATGCGGTCTTAATGACATTATTTCTTTAGGGTTTGTACTTATGTTCAAAATATTCAAAAGTACGAACAAACACCTGGAGAATATAATAGGATAAGACATTCAAATAAAATTTCAAACAGTACTACCAGTAGCAAAATTATAATATGACAGAGACGTGGGGACAGCAGAGTAGAATCTAAGAACAGATAATGAGATTGCCGAGCAGATCTAGAAACAAGGAAATAAGAACCAAATTCAGTGACAACGAACGAAAGGAAAAATAAACATCTACAGAAGGAAATGGTAGAAACACCTGGACATAATGTAAGACAGCAGATCACATTCAGTGTTCAATAATGGTTGTGAAGGCAGAAGATCGTGGGCAGGCCACTTAGAAAATATGCACCATAACATGCAAAATTGTCGTATACTTACAGCGAAGGGAAAGAAAGTATCTTAACTCTACTAAACCACATACATAAACTGTTCCTATTAAATATTCGAATCAAGACCACCGAGGCAGACTTCCTTGCTTCTTGAAGGGATGACTTTTTGAGTAGCGACAACAAAACCGAAAAATTTTAGAGGATTATGAATCAATTATCCCTGGACGGGACACTGATTGTCAGTTCTCGAGGAAACTATTTCTTTGTGTTAAGGACAACCAGTGGTTTCGGTTGGTAGGAAGACCAAGTGAGAGTAGAAGAATTTTTTCCGAATGATCACGGAAAATACCAAAATGAAACATGCTTACTGAAGGTGAATGATTTGACTAGTTCATGAATGATTCACAGAATACTTTATAGGATTGGCCAATGAAATTTTCAATTTCCGGAATTCTGGGCATATAACTGGTCGATCAATGATTGGTCAAGCGATTCACGTTGGAGAAACCCAGTTTACTTGTATCTTGAATTTCTGAACTCATAGACTTTGCCACGTAAAAATTTCTTAAAGAAGCCAGAAGGGCAGCACAACCCGAAATATAATTTGACAACAAGGAGAGAGACTGTGGAAACCATGGCGCCTTTGCACGATTGTAAAACTCAATAACTCTTCAATCGGGCAAATTCAGAAAAAATGGTACATGAATCTACTTCTTCGCGAATCTGAAGTTGAAACTAATGCACCACCTTGACTCACCTTGCATATTTTCATTGCATAAACCCTCGAAAACAAATCTTTACAATCTATTCATCCAAAGAACAATTGCAGTATATAAACTTGCTGAGATTACAAAGATATTATTGACTCATCACTGTCGGACGGCTCTTGCATCGACATGCAGAAGATGACTCATGCACGCGATAACCAATGTTGTGCGATAACCATGACAGTGAATGCACCAGTTTATCTTGTAATCCTCATACTTCACAACCGAAACAAAAACAATAACACTCTTGGCAAATATCAATGAACCCATCAGAACTGAAAGAAAAGAAACTAATTTGCCGACCACGTGGTCGACAATCAACACTGAAAGACCGGTTGATCGATATGATGCGCGAGAATAAGGCGGGGTTCGTATATGGTCGGCGATTTCCGTGACCGCGTGCTAAATGGCAACCTTACATAAGGCTGTATCCGTTCTTTGGTTATGTTTAGTTCAGTGCGTCCAGCCGTACGAACGTAAGTCGCATTGTGGAAATGACAGGAGCTTAACGTGACTTCAGCGTAATAACGAACGTTTGTTTTGATTTGACACTGCCGTCGTGACAACCGCCGTAGGGCGCAAATTTTGTGAGGTTAGGACTGTGATGTGTTGGTGTTTTTTCGCGGGACATGGCAGTGGTTAACTTAGCCATGTCCCCCCTTAGAAGGAGGAACTGCTTCTTGGTGTTGGCATTTGTTGTTTTCATCCCGTTTTGCATCTTTGTGCTTTTTTCTGTACCAGGTAATTCAGTTGGTAATTGTCCTCCTAGGACCAATTGTACGATTAAATTGTATTCTTTA
Organism: Micraspis discolor; assembly: GCA_030674115.1. NCBI lineage: Eukaryota > Metazoa > Arthropoda > Insecta > Coleoptera > Coccinellidae > Micraspis > Micraspis discolor. Next base: position 11,500,873 of record JARTUT010001740.1, read on the forward strand.
TTTTGTATTTTCGAAAAAAGACAAATCGAAAAAAATGAAGTTTTTCTGCGATATATCAGGTATTTAATAGTTCAGTGAATTATCATCATAAATTCAACATCGTTATAAGAAAAGAGAGCAAAGAGTGAAAGCACTACTCAAAAACTCTGACTCTAAGGTAGTGCAATAATTTGTTGTTGTAAAAAATGGCACTGAATTTTTCTATTCAAAAATGGTACAGGATATGAAATGACCACTAGAAAATTAAAATAATAGGTATAGTGCAAACACCTATAGTGAGAGCCGAGTAAAATTTCATGACCATAAGAGGGGTCATTAGAATGAAGAGATTTTAGTATCATATCATAAATGAAGTAAAAATTTCGAGATGGTAGTTTTCTGAGGAGTAGGATATAACTAATCCCATCACTTATGAATTCGTAAATTTGTCGTTTATTTTTTAAACAGACAACAGGACTATGTGTTTTTTTTTGTATATATTTGTAGGCTATTCATCTTATTGATCACCGATCTGTAAGAAATCCTGGATGTTTGCAGGGTTGAACTGAACGTTGCAATTCGGTTTAACTCTCTGAACACACTAAAGTGATGAGTTAAGAAGGGATGATGTTTATTTATTTGAGATATAAAGCTTAATCTTCATCATTTTCTTCTTATATATAAGACAATAGCTATTTTTCTGAAGGACATAAATTTTTTCAAATGAAACAGTTGGCAGTCAGCCAAAACCAACTAACTATCAGCCGATAGTTGTCTTACAAATTTGTTTGAACGCCCTTTACTATCGACCGATAGTCTATCAACCGATATAGGCCGATGAAAAATCAGTATGTGGGGGACCCAAAGGACTATTCATCAGTCTAAGCTCACTAGCACAAGCACGACCGTTTAGTCTGACGATAATTTAGTGCAATGTGTGCTTTGACCTAAGACATATACAAAATACTTAGAGAAAAATCTGCCCACTGTTGGATATACTGCGCCCTTTTTACCAACGAAAGTGTTCTGTTGAATGGTGAGCGCACTTGCTTTAATTCCAATTGAACGAACCCTGATATGAAGTACATATAGAATGCAGTGCTTCGTACAATGGGTCTTGTTTCACTAGAGTAGTAAGTATAACTATAGCAGGAAACAGCATGAATATTAGCAAATACCCAAATAATACTCATAATCTAGACGACCACGTTCACCTCTTGTAGGATTCATTTGACTAGTAAATTTGTTATCGCCTTTCCCTTGAGGAAAAACGTTATTGTCCGAATGGTGTCCGCCCGACTGTCTGTCTGTACGTTTAACCAGCGAACTGTTCTCTCCTGAGCTTTGAAAAAATTAGTAGAGCCGATTCTTGGTAGCCTGGGAATGCCGAATTATTCGAAATAGGACAAAAATTTGAATATGTATATACAACAGTCAATTTTGGGATCATGTGAAAATGTGTTTTTATAAATTATTTTTAATTACGCACCAACTTGTTTTCTTTCCGCCACTTTCCCACCACGTTGTAACGCAATAAATCTCTCGACGTTATTCATGTGCAAGTGTAAAAAAAAGTTTAACAACCCTTAGTAAAAGCTTCAGAAATTCATGATATCCTCAGATTAACAGATAATTGAAATTTATGCACGATTGTTCAAAAGGAACATACCAAGTCTATCTTATGATAATATGACTCGGTACGAAAAATAGAATGTAATCCTTTATTGAACGTTAAGCCTGCAAATGGAGAGTGATTCTTGAAGCAATTTATGTTCATCTTATGATCTCCTACTCCAGCTCAGAAGCATGAATATTATTTTCGTTCAAGATGGAAAATACTCATGTGTGGATCTTTGCCACACAGAGATACTAACTCCACGATCCAGGAATTGGATGCCGGAACCAGAGTAATAGATACAACTCCGAATTCGAAGTGGTAGCAGTGATAACACCAACTGCAGACTAGAGGGTGTCAACTTCCAAATTCTGAATTCAGGCAGTCCCCGCTGTCCAATATAAAATTCACGAATTGCAATTGCAATGAATTGAAATCTACGACAAATTAAGTTAGCTTCAGATATACAAGTTGTAATTGAGCGAAATTGGCCACAAGCTGAATTTGTCTAAAAATGCATTAGATTGTTATAATCTGTAATACTTCGAGGGGTCTGAACCATTCTAGTTCAGCGATATTGTCTTCCAAAGCCAAGGATCCCCAAGTGCTCCCCCATGGGCTCCTAGACCACAGATCCGGAGCTACCGAATACTCAGAATCGATCTCAAGAAATGGATGATTTAGTTCAGCAATGCGATAGGCCAATTTTAATTTTTGAAAATCCAAATCGACAGATTCTTGGATATTCAATATGTGGGACATTCTGCTGCACGAGAAATATCTGACATGCTCCAGTCACCTGTTGTAAAATTTGGAAGATTTGAAGCGCTCAAAGCTACATGTAGTTCATGTTTCATACCCGTGAGTTCATTGGAGGCAGGACTAAATTTCCAAGCCCTCTACCCATGATGTTCCAAATGTGGTCTATGGGAGGAAGATTGTGAGATCTGGGCATTTAAACTAACGCTGGAAACAAAGATTGAGCATTAACTTGCTGAAATATTGAATTCTCGAGCCGGTTGAGGTAAGGGAGAACATATGGCTTCACTATTTCTTGAAGGTAACTGAGCGCTGTCATTTTATCTTGCCTAAAGACTAAAATTGGTCTCCTTGCAAATGCAATAGCACCCTATATCATAACGTCTATTACCCGGTGTATATGAAGCTCAATATTAATATGAGGTTCACATCATTTTTACCGACGTTGTCTAACCCTTCTTCGGTTATCACGTTCAAGCGAGATTCATCAGAGAAGACTATCTTAACCGTTCCACATTACTATGATGATGTTTTCCATACTACTGTAATAGTTGCCGGCGATGTTTAACCGTCAGAGGTAACAGAAGATGCAAAAGAGCTTATCCGGAGGTGAACCGTTCTGACATTTACACTATGGCCTTGTTTTTCTAACCAATCATCTGCCAAAAATCGAGTCTCTACTATCCATAGATCTTAAACGTCGTTGGTAATTCATTTGTACCCCTACGACGTCACGAGCCTACCCTTCTTCGATTTTGGGCATTATCAAACCACGCTTGACAGTATCTCATAACCGTTGTTGGATTTCTGGTTAGCGGTTAGCGATTTCTCGAAATTACAATCCTGCCTCCCGTAGACCAATAATTGGACCTCTTTCAAATTGACTAAGCCGACGATAAATTCTGTGTACACGTGCATTTTAATAAAAAATAAACAACGAATTTGGCTATCCTCGAACAGCTGGTTTGTTATAAAATATAGAAGATTTAGAAAAAAGGATTACAAAAATGTTTGTAATATGAAGAAACCTTCATGATTTTTTTCTGTATCTTTTATTCATTTACTCATTACCAGTTGAACTTTGAAATATAAATAGCTTCTTCTGAGTGTTGCAGTTTCTTTGCCAGTTCATATAGTTTGCCTGTCATCTAACCCATCGACGTCCGAGTAAAATCCATATTTAGCATCCTTGGCACCTTTATCAAAATATTTTATATCGTTATATTCACCTGATGGCATTTTGAATCCATAAGTCAATGACATATACTGAAAATTACAATGTTCCAACATTGCTTCATAATGCCAGATGAACAACACAATAACATTGACAAATAATAATTGTCAATTGGTCTGTGATATCCATGCATCACGTAAGCTTTTGTATGTTCGCAAATTATGATAAGTGGTATCGCAAACTAATATTGTCACTTTTGAATAAACTGACCATGAATTCCTATAAATAAAACATTTGAATTCAACAAATCGGTCTGGACTCCGAAAATATATTCCGAATGTTAAACGTGCGACAGCTTTTTATAATATATGGATCACTTCCTCTACTTTCTGGTCTTGGTTCATTATGGCTCCTGAATATACGGAGAATAACAGACAAGAAAGCATTAAATCTGGAATGAATCTCTACTCCTGATAGTGGCAGAATATAAATAGAGCATCTCAAGAATGAATCATGTAAATTGTCTTGAAGGAGGCACCATGAATCTCATTTTTTCAACCCTTCAACTCCTGCACTGAAATATTGCTGAATAAATTACGGCAGATACCAGGTTCTGGAGGTGATTCGAAGGCAGTTGGTGGAAGAAGCAGTTGAGATTCTATTTATTATTCCATTATTGTTCTGATATTGCTTTATGATGTTTCCAGAACAATATTTTTTATTTTTAATCCTAAAAATAATACAGATTTACATTCTTTGATTCGGACTGCTTAGACTGATTTACAACGTTGGTTTTGAAAGTTTCGCGAATCGTTCGAGATTCAGATAAAGCATAAAAAAATAACATTACGAGTCAATTTTTTTGCCACACTCCCTACGGAGATAAGATCTCTGAAATGAGGTCACTGGAAATCCATTTTACTGGAATGAATTTCAAACTACTTAATATAATTTAAAGGTGATGAACAGTAGTAAGCACCTTTTGAAACACTGCCCCTACGTTTAAATTAGCTCTTTTAGTTTACCAGAGGCGGACTAGGTTTTATTGTTTATATTTTCTACACCCTGTATGATACGGAGTAGAAAAAACCAAATTTGGATAGCTTGAACGTTGAATTAAAAAATACATAATGTTAGTAAGTACCGTACTGAACTTATTACGATACTGAAGTAGAGAAATTGATTTCGGCAATTAGTGTTTGTCTTGTTGCAAAGTATCATATTGAATACCACAACGAAAGACAGAAGGAAGCAGAAATGAAGACAAACAATTATTATCATTCTGATTGGAGGTCATGTTTATGGCAGATTATTGTGTTAGCTCGAGCGAAGGTTGGTTAGCATCGTTAAAATGTCACTGTTTATTAATTCGATTGAAAATGATGTTACCAGCATAATTGAAACAAATATATGCAGATTGAAGAAGATTTTTCCTGACTAATATAATGGATAATTAATTTCCGACAAGAAACATGTTGGGAATTCAAATTATGTGCATGAAGAATATTCTAGAATACATATCTGTATGTATGATAACTGACGTTGAAAGCGAATAAAAGTGAAAAATAAGAGTACAGAGGTTATCATTGAAAAATCGCTGGTTTCTAAAACATTTTAAAAATTTCCAAAAAAAAATATTTTTATACTTTATGCATCATAAGATATCGGACTATTCAAACAAAAATTTGTATTTGTATGGACGTTGTTGATGTATCACATAATCTCAAATTCTTTGTCATATCCTTCTTTCACAAGAAAATATAATTATTTTTCTTTTCACTTAAGGACAAACATTCACAGAAGTCAAAATTATTTTTAATTAATAACGTTGACAATTACGTTCCGTGTTCCCTATTGGCTCTTTGAATCTTTAGGGTGACTGTCGAAAATGAAACTACAAGAAATTTCTCATCTCCTGGCACCCCCAAGCTTATAGAAAAACCCCAAAATATTTTTCGGAAAATACGAATTTTTCTTAAAATCGGAAAAGAGAAATGACAAAAGCTGTGTCTGAAATTTCAAAACTCGATGCTCTCACAGATACTTATTATATACTGAGATCGATCGGATTTATTAATTCACTTTCAATTGGTGGAATATTATTCAAAATGGTTCATTTTTGGTGAAATAATGTATGTTGTGGTATTCGTAATTTGGGCTTGAATATAAAAAGTATTTCAAAGAAAAGAAGATAAGGGAAAGGATGATATTCTAAATAGTATTCGGTAGAAATGATTTGCCTACATTTTATTGGTCTTCGGGAGAATGAAATTTGAGCTTTGAATAACACTGAAGGAAAACTATGAGCAGTTATTTTTAATTTGAGGCTTAGGTTTGTTCATTCATCATGGCGGTTGTATTGCAACATTCGCAATATTTTCTTTCGAAAAGAATGACAAACATGATCAATAAAACTACAACACTGGAGTCCGAATGACAAAAATTTGACCATTTAATTCGATCGTCTACTATAGGTAGGACTCTACGTTTATGTATGTTTAAATAATAATTCGGATTCCTGATAATTATGATTAAAGAAAAATAGCTGGGAAACAAAGAAGGTAAATGAAACAACACAGTGAAAAAAATTAAGGGTAAAAAACCTTAGGCAACAAAAATTAATACATACTACAGTGTCAAGTTACAGAGATCATTCTATTTAGCAATATCCAAATTAGACCATACAATCATTGTGGATGTATTTCTAAACTAGTGAAGGCACAAGCCACGATATCTAAGTTTATGTGTGACATCAGTGGAATGTGATTGCTTGGAGATCCATCATAGGGGCAAGAGGTGCCTTTGAGCAACTCGTGTTACTCCGGAGTAACAATATCTTCCTATCCTGGACAAAAAGCAATTATTATCAGACATAAAAATATTGTGATTACACAAAACGATCAATCATGGCAATTATGGGTACAACTTCAATAATACAACAAGAATAATTATCATGACAATTATGGAAACTTCAATAAAATAGTATAAGCAAAAGACTGACTATGACCATCGTCATGGTCCCAAGGTATGTTAGCCATAACTATAAATATTGTATAGCCAAGGAAACACAAGGGAACACAGATAAGGTCATGGAGTTCCAGCGGAGGCTCTGAAAAAATAAAAAAAGTAACAGCGTCGAAAAATGAATATTATCACATTAGCAAATGAATATTACGGTTCCGTACCTCCCATAATAGAAACGGCATTCATGGCCTTCGATCTAGGTAGCTAAGAAATCTCATACAACAATATAGGAATTGTCCACAATCCCGAGACCCGATAACAGAAATATCATGTAATACAAGCATAAAGATAAATAGATGGCAGTATGAACCATAGAAATCAATAAACGAAAGTGCTCTCACCACTTGATAAAACAGTAAAGCTTAAAGCATATATAAATAATAACCTTCCACAAACAAATTAGTGGCTAAATACATTACTCGACATGACGATATATTAGGTATTGTACTGTTTTGCAACAAATGTGTTCCTATCCTTGAACGATAGGTCCTGTTTAGTTTAGTTGCAATGTGTATAAATACCCTAAATTTGTCTACCACAAATTAACTTATAGGTTTAACTGAATGAAGAGCATTAATATACAATTCGAATTGGAACGATAACATCAAAGGATTGATAGTGCAATGGACTTGAATATTTCCAGAGGAATAGCATTAATCTTTACCATCATTTATAAACAATGAAAGAGTGATATACAGTTATTCCAATATACGATGTTACAAGCATCAGTTGCTAAATGTGTAAACCAAACAATTCTTTATCAACGACGTTCTACCTATAACAGGTAAATTAGTTGTTAAACTCACAGGCAACAATATAGTTACAATGGATCAAGAAAAACCAACTACCATGCTGAAATAACATTGATACTGCCTATGATGAATTCAAGTTAACAAAACATTCAAGTAAATGCATATAACAATTGGTTATTCTTCTACCAGAATATCTAAGTAGTGCATAATTGTAAAGAGGACTAAAAGCTAACCAGAATTCATATCATCCGCTCTTCAAACTATTTTTAACTAAAGATCCTTCCACCATCTAAAACTACCCAAAACTAAATGAAACTTTGTTGTCTCTACCCACGCTCTAAATCTTACAATGGCGCTTCACCACAAAGAAACAACTTTTCTTTAACCTGTTCGTAACAGCCTGCGCAGAGGGAAATCATAAAAAAGAACTTAGCTGACTTGTTCATGGTATGAAGATATGCTCGATAAATAAGAAAGAGGCGTATCAAGCGTAGGGTGATTTTGAATTTGATTTTTGGAGCTTTAAACTCCTGGGATCTCACACTATTAGTTTCACAGTCTTCTGGCCCTACGTCAGTGCTTTTCTTAATATTTATGGATAACATGTACGCTATGATACTCTTTAGACGCCGTGAAAAAAGATTAATGCTCGCATTACAGGGACAAAATAGAAAAATCAACTGCTAATCTTGGAAGTCGCCCAATTGAGGTCTTCCAGAAGCACTCTTTCAACTTTTCAATAGACCCACTCTGACACCCGAAAAAGTTCTTGAAATTGATTGGAAACTTGACTGATTAAAATTCCTGGTCAGAAAGTTCCCGCAAAGTTAAATTAGTTGTCCGTCGACCAAGGCATACAATTCCGCGAGAGCTGAAAGAAAAAAATCTAGGTGGATCGCACAATCAATCTTGTCGGCAATAGGGTACATCAATGTAAGAGGAAGCGTTGTTCGGTGTAGTCGGGAATTCAATTTCTTTTGACGTAAAAAGCGGGTTTTTTTGATTTTCGACCTTCGACAGCAGGAAGTGCGGAGACGTGGCTTGTGGACGGACGGGTATTGTTCCTAATGCTGTAAATTCTTCAAATGCCCTTTGCGCTTTTCCTCTTCCTATTCCGTTTACGTCAAAGGACGAAGTGGATTCCAGTCCAATATTTGATAAATTCCTATATACATCCTCATCATCTTCTACATAGGTGCTTTGCTGTGCGGTGGCACACAAACAGAGAATTCATAACTAAGGATTTTTGAGTTTATCTCTTCCTGCTCTATTATACTGTTCTCGATAGTCAGAAATGAGGATCCTAATGAAATTAACACAGAAATACGAGGTCAAAAATCGTGAATTATGTATCGTTCTATCGTTTTGACCAAACATCAAATTTTCGAATATCGAGCCGAAATTAAACCCAATCGATTTGGTTCGACTTTCTGATGGAACGAACAGGTTCTTCTTTCGTCTACTTTACACGCGCAGCCATGGCAACGAACGCAGTGTAAACGTACACAACAAGACTACACAACAACACGCGGACAACTCAACTCGCTACGTTTCAGCTGCGTCTTTCAGCCCTAGGTATGATACTGGCCGAGAATACGCGCATGTGTGCATACCAGATAGTGTAAACTGACTTTTGCCAAACTCTGTATATACAGTATATACAACAATTTTAGTCTACATTTCCTTTTTGTTATATTGATAAATAAATACACTACTGGAAAAAATTAAGCGATCAATAAAAATCCCAAATTTTTAGGCAATTTTCAACAGGCCGTAACTTCGAGAGAAATGGACGTACAAAAAAAAAAAAAAAGTAAATTGTAGCTCCAAGTCTAGTTTTTGGATTAGAACTTGAGAATTTTTTAAACCCTGCGGTTTTTGAGTAATTGTAGAAAAACCAGCAACAAAAAATTTTCAAAATTTTTCAAGTTTTTTTTGGTCTACGGGCGTGGAAAATTTTTTATAGATTAACCATTTTACGGATCGGATACTTTGTTCATTTAGCTTCAATTTTTTTTTAAACACCTTGATCCATCCACTTTCTGCCGAGATATCGGTTTTCAAATCGAACAGCGCCCATTTGTCTTTGATTATCGATATCTCAGCAACCAATGATCGCACAGAAAGTTAAAGGTGGGTTTCAAGAACTTGAATGACTCAACTTTTTTTGTTTTAAATCCAAGCACTTTCTGGAGCAAAAATGTGAGAAAAGCTCGGAAATATTTTTTTCTTATTTCAAAAAATTATGAGCTTTTCAAAGCAAAAAACGTGATCCTTTAATTTTTTCAAAAATTCGATCGATTGAAACAAAAAAACGGCCGACTGGATTAGTTTGGTTTTTTGTAGGCTTTTTGTGGACATATTGAACTGTAAAAGGCAAACATAACGTTGGTGGTTTCCTCAATATTTTCGATCTAGAGTTTGATTTTCCAAAAAACCACCAAAAGCCTTTTTTTTGTTGCAATTTCAAATTGATGTGACACAAATAAAAAAAGTTTTTTTGGAGAAGCAATGAATAGTCGTTAAGGAAAATTCATTCAAATTCTTGAAACCGACTTTTAACTTTCTATGCAAGTGGACGCATTTTCATTTGAAGAAAGATATCTCGGCAGAAAATTGACCTAGAAAGATGTATAAGAAAAGAAATTGAAGTTAAATGAATAGAGCATCCGATTCGTAAAATGGTTAAGCTAAAAAAATTTTCCACGCTCATAGACCAAAAAAGAAAAACTTTTTTCTTGTTTTTCTACAATTACTCAAAAACCGTAGAGGTAAATGAATTTTCAAGTTCTAATCCAAAAACTACACACTTGAGCTACAATTTCCTTCTCTTTAAATTCTTGTACGACCGTTTTCCTCGAAGTTACGGCCTGTTGAAAATTGCCTAAAATTTTGGAATTTTTTGTTGATCCCTTAATGTTTCCCAGTAGTGTATTATTATTATTTTATCATATATCGATTTTATTTTGAATTCCGGTCTGCTTTGAAATTACTACCTTGAAACATCGGAACAGTATCGCAAATAATAGTAACAAAAATATCTTTCCGTGCTATCGACCAAAACCATTCTAATTTTATCGACCTTGCGAATGGAGATGAGAGATTGCGAAGAAACGGCTATAATTAGGTTCATCTTCACTCCTATCCAGACCGACATTCCCCGGTTCCCGTGTTTGCGGTTCCCTGGAGGCTTAAATACCATCACGGGCACTCGAGGATGATAACAGGTGTCCACTCAGACGAAAGAGCAGCTTTCGACCACTTCTAAGAGCATTCAGGATATATTTTAAATTTTAGATGGGCAAATTTCTACGATATTCAAAGAATGTCGAAAGACAATTAAAATTTGGTCCATATTTGATCTACTAAGGCACAGCTAATTCTGGCATCATTCGACTTCAGAACTCTATGCACCCGACAGGAAGACAAACATAATGTGAGTACTTGAATTGCGCGGGAGAGTCAACTCGCCGACCACCAAATCTACCTGTTTATCCTGCTAGGTTCCACTGACAGACTCACGTAATTTCGTCTCGAACACAGAATCTAATTTGAATACGTTACATTCTATCTTAAAGATATATGACTATTACGCAGGTTTCCAACTCGCGATTTTAGATTTTCGAAGCTATATACCTGGATGTTCATAGATTAGGTATTTTATTATGAAAGAGCAATGGTAAATTTACAGCAAGATATTTTTGCTATTCATGTTTCTTCGTTACAAATTCGCAAATCGTATGATATGATTTCTTCTACAAAACATTTCTAGATTGTCCAAGAATAAACTTTCTTAGTGCTGACACATTCCATTTAGCAGGATGAAAAATTTGTATGGATGGCATTTTCGACTATTTTTGGTTAGATACAAGCTTTCAAGTCGTGAGTGCTACCCAGTATGAAGGAGAAATGCATATCTTTAATGAAAAGGTTTTCTTTGGGAGTTCTGGATATAAATCCGTAAAGCCATGATTATGATTCATGGCCAGTAGTTCGTTTAATGCAGTTAAGTCATCTTCAGTTATGCTGCTCTCCTTGTAATACTAGCAAGTGTCAATTCCAACAAAAACTTTTATATATTTCGTGAAACATCAATGAATCTCCCAGAATTTATGTTTCGGATAAAAGTATAATTGTCGACACGGCCTTTTAACAACTGAAAGCAACGTCGAGTATTATCTGAACTTGAGTTAAGACACCTGAGACGAACATTGAAGATAAAGCTGATGACACTAACAAGCTCTTAGATTTTCAGTTCTTGGCAAAAATTAATCGAAGAGTCTATTGGGAAATTTTTTGCTGTGAATAAGGTCCTGAACGAATGAATTCAAAAATTGTACGATACGAGACCATTGAAACAGTTTATTTGAAATGTTTGAACAGTGATTAATGTAACTGGGTACCATAGATTTCATCATATGACAAGACATAGTAGAAGTTTGTCCCTCATGGGAGTTGTGATTTCAAGTAAGATAATTAATATTTTCAAAGGATAATGTTAGATATTTATTTATACATGCTATACTAGGGGACATCTGTATTTTGAGTAACTTCACATAGAAGATTTATCTGAAAGAGAACAAAATTCTAAATTGAAAATAAACAGGCTGAAGCAAATAAAGAAACAAAAAAAAGATACCAGACGGTTAAATAAGAACATGTATTTGCAACGCTTTTATAATCGTCACCATCAATTCTTGAAATTTCTTTCAAATCTACAATTTTCTAACATATTGATTCTACTTTTATCCATTCTTTTTCAGCCTAACACAATCTCTAGCTGAAATCTAATACTGTATTTCTCCAATAATCGCAGTTCGTTATTTATCCAAATTTACTTTCGGCAATGCGGACATATTTCATCCGTTACGAATATTGAATGATCGTTAAAGTCCAAGTTCATTCTTGTTACGATGACATCTATTTGAAATAATTAGCATCATTACTGTCAATTATCTCTCATTACGGTTCTGTCATAAATTCGTTATGTCCTCTAGAAAGGAATATAATACATTAATGGCTACATCGATAATCAGCGGAGTTCTACCTCAATACTAATTTCTCCCTACAGATTATGGATAATCAACAAATCCAATTTGGAAAATAAATAAATGAAACAATAATATTAGAAAATAATAATGATACACAATAATACAGGATTATTATAATGCTTGGGAACAGAAATAAATTATTGTTTGATAACTGTCGAATTAACATTGGAATGGGCTTTGAATTTGAAAAATTTGACAAGGCATTGTCGTGAGGTCAGTAGCTTCACGCCTCTAAACTTTTTATCGGATTTTGGAACAGTGCGGTTCAAAAATAACGGAGATGTCAAAGATCATAGTCTGGTGTGCCAAATTCTAATCTCTTGAATAGAAGCTTCAATTTAAGTCAGTTGAAAATAATACTGCCTGATGAAAACAAAGATATAAACAGAGGTTTCTGTAAGAAGGTACTGTATACAAATATGTATTTGATACAATAGTTTAGGGGAAAAAGCTCAGTAGAAAAACCTGTCCTCCCATGAGTTAAGTGATATAAATATAAGCAGATTGCTCTGTTTAATGAAAGCAAGCTGAGATCATTATACACATCTGTCCAACTGAGTAACACCAAAGGAAATTCGGAAAAATACTTCAGAGATAAATAGAAATTACGAAATCACTGTAATTTTATGCTTCAAAGTAATTGATGAGGGATAATTAACTAAGATGTTTTACACAAAACACAATTACGAATATAACAGTTTGTTAATAAAAATAAAGAGAGCACTGTCTCAGGTGTCAAACTCAATATGTAATAAGAACACACACAACTCGAGAGATTTGATAAATCCCTCGGAAAAGCGGGCAATAAATTCTTACGATCTTAGATATCTTTCTGGAAGTTATTTCTCTGCTTCGTCCAACGGTAAACATCTTGAACCGTCTACTTTACATAGATATTGTATTTCCAGAAACTTTCTTCTGGCCATATGCTACCTGCAAACTTTCTGTATAAACAATTTCCACGAGATATTCTTTCGATTATTGCTTTTTCATCTTAGAATGCGTGTGTTTGTTTTAATTCAATATGTGGACGTTGAAGATGAATGAGGGGCACAAGTGCGATATTTATACAGGTTGTGTATATTTGCCTCGAATTTCGTATTGCTGATTTGATGGAGTTCGGGAGAATGTTATCTCTTTTAGTCTATATTGTTCCTGCAAGTTTGTTAGATTTTTCGGAAAGTTTACAAATATTTTCAAAAAGCACCTTAATCATCTAAATATTTCAATACGATACAATGCACGAGAATATGGATAAATGACAAGTCAATAACTTTTGAGTGGACTCAATCTGAAATTCGAGAAGTGTCAAAATTTTATCGCTAATGATCCATCTGCTAGATTCCATTGAAGACGAAACATTCACCGCCATGAGAACTTTCTCACTAATCATATAGAATGGGTGTAACAGAAAAGCCTTCGAATGAAATAGCCCTTTTAAAATGCTATTAGACATAGTAATAAACTTGTCTTTAGCGACAATCATTTTGAGGACAAGAACAGAATTATCTTAAAAAAAGCGTGAGTGCTTCTGAACTATAAATGCTTCTTAATGCAAATTAGTATGAAACTCATGAATTGGCGGAAGATGGTTATTACTTAATGCATATATTGATCTGCCGATGTGCAGAAAGTGGAATCAAACCTTTCACTTAACCATTCCATGAATAATCACGATTGCAGTATCGAACACCACTTGTCGGTATACGAAATAGCTGTTATTCGAAGGGGACTCAACATTTTTATGCCGGTAGTGAGTTTGTGGTGTATTCTTCGAATAAAGACGGATATCGCATAAATAATTAGAACAACAAAGATAGATATAGTAGATAGTTGAATGCTTAAAATTCTACAAGACTATTTGTTTTGTTCTGTTATACCAGAGGCGTGCGCTTACCTGTTTTTGCGCTCTTGTTCCTAGTGCATATAACTAGTAGAATAGCGAGCTATCACTTGCCCGACTATCTCTAATTTTTTAATATCCGACCGAAAATGGTTTCAATCGATGCGTTCTACTTCCTGAAGAATCCGTGGTCAAACTTGAGTATGTCCGGCCTGCCGCACACTCTCCATTTTCTGAAGGAGATGAGATTAAGTATTCATATATTCAGAATAGATTAAGTGCCAATTATTTTTTTTATCACACTTGGTAACTATATAAGTCGAAAATTCGCGATAAACTTGTTGTTTATTCAGGATATTCATTTTTGGCGCTCTTGTTCACCCGAACAGAGTGCCTATCATTTTGCCCGAATGTCTGTAATTTTGGAATATCGAGCCGAAAATGGTCTCAATCGATTGGGTTCGACTCCCTGATGAAGAATTCGTGGCGAAAGTTGAGTCTGTCCGGCCAGCCGGCCGTATTCTCTCTAGCATCCAAAAGAAATCAGCTAGGGTTTTCATATTTTCAGAATAGGTTAATTGTCCAAATATCTCGGTTAAGTTCGTTACTGGGCCAAATCCGTCGGATGGTTCAGTAGTTATGAGCATCTGAAATTTTGTTTCCTCAATAACTACTAGAATATCCATCCGATCACATTGATACTTGAAATATTGTTGAGAGAGGCTGCAACAAAACAGCTCGCAAAATTTCGCAGAAATCGTCGAGCTAGAAAATTTTAAAAAATTCCCAACAAAAAATTTTTTAATCCTCACTATCTCATAAGATATTTTTCGGATTTCAATAAAAATACGTGAATATATTGAGGTGATCGATATGTTACTTATCCTCAAATTTCATTGTCGTAGCTCTTTTCCATCTAAAGATATGATCATTTTTTTAATTTACTTAAGAGAAAAGAGAAATGACATACGTCCCGATGATTTTCTTTGAACGATGGCCATCACAGATCGATATTCGAATGACAAATGCCGGGCTCATTAATCAGTGTCAGTTGGCGTAATTAATCAAAATTTTTCATAATGGGAAATCATAGAGATATAATTCAATCTCGGTGGCTGAAATAATATACGTTGTCAAAATTCAGAAAAGCACTGACATAAGTTTTTAGGAAAAGGGAATTATAGCTTCGAACAAAACTTGGGGAAAATTATGAGTAGTTATTTTTAATTTGAGATATAGGTTTGTTCAGTTATTAGGTGTTCATATTTGCATCACATTGTCTCATAGTACGGGAAAAGACTATTATTCACGTGATCAGAGTGCTTATAGATTTGTTATGGTTTGAATATTTACTCGCAAGTAGCTCACCAAGAGCGCCAAAGCAATCTGACCTCGCGTCAGTGCTTTCTAAATTTATTTTTTTAATGTCTGTTTTGTTCGGAGTAACAAGTTGAAGAGTGATTGTGGTCATCGTAGTGGGTTGAAACATTTGTAAAATACATTCAAGGATTGTTTTGATACTTGGTTTATTTGATTCGACACAAAACACTTATTGCAGAAAGGACTCACTCTCAAGGAGTTATTATTAAGTGAGCGGATTTGAAAAAGTTTTGTATGGCAATAAGCCATATTTTGGCTGAATAATATAGTCTGAAAATTCTGGAATTTTCACAACTTTTAATGCAATGTTCCTTTCGGTTAAATGATTTCAAAAATACTCATTGATGTCAGATGCGACATGGTTTTTAAATATTCTGTCATTTAATTTCCATTCAATAAACCCTGAAGCACACCATCAAATTTATTTGAAGATTTTTTACAAATTTTCACGACGAACTGGACACTTTTCCAAATATATTCCTTGTGGAAGGGACTAGGAGCCCTTTTTCTCTTTCTACGTTCGGTTTCTAGCATTCACTCTTTCATTCTGATTTACACTCAATATAAATCAACCTGTCAAGGGTAGATTTTAATTAAATCCAGAGTAATAAAGATTTTCTTAATTCCTGATGCTATGAGGGTTGCTCTCTACATTTCTGACATAGCAGTGAAATAATGTATCAAAAATTGCTTCATTGCTTTTGAAAATGTCCATGTGTCCTCTTAGTCTTGATACAATTCTTAATTAACGAAATACGAAAATCATTCTGCATTCTATTCAGCTTATAGTCCTCTGTTATTGGGTCAGTTAGGCACCGTTGGAAAAAATTGCTGAGTCTGGGAGTAAATACCCGCTTGTAATCGAGCGAGTATAAACGTTATAAAGGTCGAACAAAATAGGTTCAACAATGAAAACATAACCGTTCAAATGATTCCATTGTAATAGAAGAATGCTGTAACACAAGGTGACAATCATGATAACTGCTTTTAGAATGGATATTCACGACTATGTTTATTCTTCACTCTTATATACCACCGCAATTTCACTTCATAATAAAATGATGGCATTTTATATCTCGAAGCATTTGATGGTTTATTTACAAGGTATCATGAATTGCCTGATTTTGATGATTGTTGTATCTGGAGACAGCATAAGCAGGTTGAAATTTGCCGCAATCTTTTATTACTAGAAGATATTTAAAATCTTATAAATAATAATAAATAATTTGTAAAAAGCATATGTGTTTTGAATTGAATATACATATATCATAAGGAATATGGAAACTGTGAATATACATTAGAAGGTGAAAATGAAATTAGAAATGAAAAATAACTCGGCTTTGAGAAGACGAAAATCAATGGATTTTTTTTTTTGAAACGTTAATAGTGTGACGGCTCGTGCCCTTAGATGATGATCGGCCAAATGGACCATACATAAACATACAGTGTGGAAAACACTTACGGAATAATATTCATTATCTCATTATTTTAGAGAGTGATAAAATTGCAGACCCACGTGGACCGAAATAAGGAATACTCTCACATGACAAGTTGAAATATGAGATACTGAAGAAATTTCTCGAGATTCGAATTTTGTTTTAATTATTCAGAATGAGTTTATATTGATATAATTTTTATTTTAAATTTCTCCTTTCCGATTACTGTTGGATCGGCTCGGCCGAACCTGCATACCCTGACCAGTCGTCATCGAATATACATCAGAATCACATACAAGGAAATAAATTATTTATAATTTTTGATAAAAGTGCACTCGGCCTGAACAATTGCTGCCTCCAGTTGAAAGGTGAAGCAAAATATATTTTCAACTATTTATCAATTCTATGGAATGTCAAACCATGAGTCTGTGGTCAACGAGGATTATAAAATACATAAATATGAATGTTAGCAATGATGTGACCTCCAACAAGTGTAGATTTGCCTGTTGAAACAATGACATAATCCTAATAAGTATGCATGTTATGTTTTTATGCGTCACACGACTCTTGAAGGCGGTTTAACTGGTTTATAGAGTTGGGGAAAATAATTACATTATTCATAATTTAAGTGCTGCGCTCGTTTGAAAGAGTAACTTCCAAATGTCCCTTTATCATGGTGATACTGAAGTTGATCTAGTGTATTAAAAAAAAATCCTCCATATAACAAATACTGAGTACCTTCACTCGAAGGTAGCTCCTCAAAAAGATGAATGTTTTGTCTAATTTTCACTTTATCAATATTAAAGCTGAAATGATTTCGGTTCAGCTGTGTTCCTACTGTGTTAAGTTGTAAGAGGTTGGGGTAGTTATACAGTTTCCTAAAATCGATTGTACCTGATCTTTGTGATGGGATTCAAAATTTTCAGTATCCATCTATTGTATATCATTATAAACGGCTTAACATTTGTTTGACTTCAGGTGTTCTTTCAATCTAGTTCTCAGAGTTTCTGCCAGTTTGAACGAAATGTGCAGTATTGCAATCTTTACATATGATTTAATATATGATGAGCGCCGAACATTTTAAATCATAGAGTTCCTTTATTATCTTATAATAACAACTCAATGAGTCAACTGTTGAAATTCAGAAGCGAATAATTCCTTAGAGCAAATTTTCAGCCGGGATCAATAGTTACAGCATGCGCAAGGCACCGTCCGCTAAGCGATGAAAGTGTTGCTGGAATTCGTTGCGGTTTTCACAGTCGTTAATATACAGGGTGACCATTTGAAACCGAAACAGACGAGATTACAGACGAAATAAGTTTTTTCGATAGAAATGCTCGGACAGGTCGATTTCTGTTTCGAGGGGGACAACTTAAGATGTAGGTTACGGATGCATAGCGCTTCAACCCTTGCTGCTACAACCCCCATCCCCAATTTTTGAATAGGGAAGATGTGGTGAGTGATATCTCAATTCAAAGGTATTTTTATACTGATTTCAGCACAGTAATTTGTTTTTCATTTTATGCATTAGTTCTCCAAATATTCATGTGTTAGTTAATTTTATCACTTAAATTAATTTTTTGCGAATAATTGACATTTCGTGCTTCCGAAAAAATTTCCGTACTTGTATTTGAAATCCGTACGTGTTAATGCTACTAGGGTCAGATGTTCGACTAGCTGTTTTATTCACTGAAATCATTCTCCAACTGTACGGTATCAGAACGATTTGAACTATTGATCTAAGAAATAAGACTTTTCAAAGTAAACTAAATAATTTATCAAAAACTCACATCAATTAATTAAATATCAAAATTGTTCACCATTAGCTTTCATACAATGAAATAAGTTTTGTTCGAAACGATGGGGCACATTTTGCAGCATTTCTGGAGTGGTTTGACGACATTCGTTCACTATACGTCTTCTTAAATCTTCTATGGAATCGGGCTGTGCAGACTAAATTTTTCTCTTCAAGTGGCCCCAAAGAAAGAAATCTAGTGGTGACAGATCTGGCGATCTGGCTGGCCATTCAGTGGGACCCCTTCTTCCAATCCACCGATTTGGAAATCTTTGATCCAGATATTCTCGAACTGGTAAGGCGTAGTGTGGAGGAGCTCCATCCTGCTGAAACACAATCTAATCTTCCACATAATTTCATCATCTTGATTAAAGATTTTTATGTAAGTGGATTGGAAGAAGGAAGCCATAGTCATGGATGTTTTGAAGCTCAAAATGTCGATTTTTCAAAAAAAAACTACAAGTGACATGAAAACACCACTTCATTTTCGAATACTTAGTTAGGAATATTTCGAGAACTAATGCATAAAATGAAAAAACAATCACTGTGCTAAAATCAGTATAAAAATACCTTTGAATTGAGGTATCACTCACCCCATCTTCCTTATTCAAAATTTGGGGGTGAGGGTTGTAGTAGCAAGGGTTGAAGCGCTATGCGTCCGTAACCTACATCTTAAGTTGTCCCTCTCGAAACAGAAATCGACCTGTCCGAGCATTTCTATCGAAAAAATTTATTTCGTCTGTAATCTCGTCTGTTTCGTTTTCAAATGGCCACCCTGTATGTACCTTCAAAAAATATTATTTTCGTCTTCGAAATTGATTCAAAATTACTAAACATTAATCTAGGTGTTGTTTTCTTCATATCAGATTATTCCGATATAACTTAAAATATTTTTCAGGAAAAAATTACGAAATGAAAGTAAAATTTTTTATTGTAGTGGTTTTTGAGATTGCGGAAAAGAATATTCTTCTTTTTCCAAAATTTGTGGAATCGTTCTAAAGTAATTTAACTTAAGTTCGCTTGATTTTCGCTGATATACCGATATAATTCTAACTGATAATGACAGGAAGAATAATCACCAAATGATATTTGACTTCGGAACTATGTGGTAGGAAAAACAGTATAATAGAAAATCAGAAAATAAAGCTCTTATCAATTATTCATGATTTATTTCGAACATTATATGGTTTCAAGGCGAATGTGGAAAATTCTTCACAAACATCAATCAATGAGAGAAATTGAAGTGATTTACTGAGTGAAAGTTGCAGCAAAAATACGGATTCTTTATTAGGAAGTCGAAATCAATCGTTTGATATTACATGCATTTAGGTGATTCGAGAATATGTTATAAACTTGAACAAGTAGCTAAAAATGATAGATAATAAAACAAGACGTGTTTTTGGTCACTACAAGGTATATTTATCATATTACGGGCAAAACTAATCCGATTGTGTCGAACTAAGACGTGTTTGAAAGGTGACATTTCAAGCGAATTTTCAGCGAAGATAATTCTGTAATTCGTCATTTGCATGAAAATAAGTGAAATTTTCGAAAAAATATGTTAGGTGATGGCAGGTGCAGTTGTTTCTTTGCGGCATGCCACACCGTAAGTTGTAACCGAGAATTGTTTGAATTACTGTTAATCGAATATGAGTGCCTGAAGAGGCAAGAATGTTATAATCAAATGTCTGAACACTTGTGTCGAGTTTTTTTGAATTATTTGATGTTATGATAAGAATGAGAAATTTTCTCTTATTCATCAAAGAAAACGACGTTTTCTAGATAAAATAAAGGTATCATTGTTACTCGATCGAAAAGTGTAAGACTATAATTGTCATATTTAGATTATTCCATTTTTCAATAATATATTTTAGATATTAACAATATTTTAAAATAAGTTTCAATTTATCATCAGATCGGTAAAGATCAATTTAGATTCGGATCTCAGATTATGAGATATGAAATGTAGAATTTCTTGAATAACAACTATTACCGTTTTCATATAATTAATTTTCAATTTTATCCAGCGAATCAGTGGAAGGAATAGTACATAGTTTACCGGGTAGGAAAAGCTTAACATTCCTGGACGACTGTGAAGATTGCTAAGTCGAGGCGCAAGCCGAGACTTAGCAACACAGAGTCCAGGAATGAGGCTTTTCCTACGAGGTAAACATACTATTTTTCCGCAAATCGTTTAAAATTCGACAGATATTGATTGATTTAAAAAAAAACGCGATAATTTTATTCCCAAATAAATGGTGCTTTGAAATTCCTAATAAAATTACTTGGGTTACTATGGAAACGTATTGAGGTTGAATTGTCAAACTTGACGCTTATAAATTTAATTGATGGTGTTCTCGAAAGTAAAATGATAAGTGATGATGAAATTTCCATTCCTGGGACTCCTCCAGAGCTGGTTGAGGCAGTGAATACTGCTTCATTAGAATTATTGCCAAAGAAATCAAGAGAAAAGTACGAAAATGCATACAGACGTTTTGTGGATTATCGCATGAGTAAAAATAAGAGTTCTTTCTCAGAAAATGTTGTAATGGCATACTTCCTAGACCTTTGTTTAAAGATGAAATCTTCAACATTATGGGCCAATTATTCAATGCTGAAGTCAACCTTTGCACTTAAACACAATGTAGATATATCTACATACTCAAAACTTCGTTCTTTATTGAAACGGCAAGCTCAAGGTTATAGGGCAAAGAAATCTAAGATTTTAACGAAGGAAGAAATTGAAAAATTTATCCAGGAAGCTTCAGATAAAGAAAATTTAATGATTAAGGTAATTTATAAGTTTTTAATTTCTATTTAGATTATAGCTTTATTTATTTTTAAGTGGCTGTAATATTTGGTATTTCTGGGGCCTGTAGAATGGATGAGTTAGTCCGAATGACTGTAAACGATATAGAAGACTTAGAATCTAAGCTTTTAATCAGCATACCTGATTCGAAAACCAACAAACCAAGATCATTTGTAATTAATCCGATCTACTTGAATGTTTATCGAAAGTATGTTTCGTTAAGACCAGAAAATATGAACAGTGACCGATTTTTCTTTAAATATCAAAGCGGAAAGGGTTGTAGACAAGTGGTAGGAATTCATCAATTTAGAAAAATGCCCAAAATAGTTGCTACTTATTTGAACTTAGTAAATCCGACAGAATATACTGGTCACTGCTTTCGTCGGTCTTCTGCAACAATATTGGTTGACTCTGGTGCCGACATTACTAGTTTAAAGAGGCATGGCGGATGGAAGTCATCAAACGTTGCTGAAGGATATATCGAAGAATCGCTTAACAATAAGGTTGAGGTGGCAAATAAAATTTTCACAGTACAAAATATTCAACAAAATGACCCTTCCACCCTGCATGTTGTCCAAAATGTTTCTCATAGTTCTAAGAGTGTTCCTCCAATGTTCAATAATTGTACTAACTGTCAAATTACTGTAAATATAACAAATTGATCTTAAAAATGTATTCAGCAATGACTTGATGTTTTCAAAATATAAATTAATTCCTTATAAGCAATGTGTTTTCTATCATTTATGTAGAACACTAACAACTGTACGGAAATATCATTTCCTTACAGTAAGGAAGTCCTGACTTTTTCTTCAAGAAATTTTGACAGGAATGTTAAAATTTCCTGGCGATTTGCGGAAAAATACTTTTCTTTGTCTCCCAATCAAATATCCTGCTCTTTTAAAACGTTATTCCATTCATAATAAAAGAATGGATCACAAGCCATTTCAGGAGTCCAAACAATAATTTTGTACTGTAGATAATGCGTTAGGATATTGTGTAATCACATACCGGAGTAAATCAATACATATTTCGAAGTAATTTCAACAACAGCATATTTTATTGTCTACTAATATTCGGCACGCTACGAACATGAATCGAGGAATAATACTCGTTTTCGTTACAGTTAATAGCAATCAGATTTCCACGCATTGGTGTATCATATTTCCATTTAGAAAACACGCTTTTCCTTTATGCTGATGCGACATAAAAAAACTGGTTTGAATATCGTGTGTTCTTTTTATTACAATGGAATATACAGGATATAACGAGACGAGAGGAACAATATTATTACGAAGATGACGCTCAGAAATCAGCAGTTATAGTAGCCTTATGTTGAGTTTTATACACGTTGATTGTTCAAGATTAATCTTGGCACAAGTTCAGGTGATGAAACACAGCCATGTAACAATTTATGTCAAAAACAATAGTCTAATACCCGTTTTTTATCAGACAATGATGATAATCCCACCGATTGCCGTAACACTCAGTTAAGCAGATCCTATACCTCTTTTGTAATCTCGGTCCTTTACTCGACACACCCTCCTGTGAGCGAGAAGGCACTACACTTTCAGGAGACCAGCCCAAGGAGCCATCCTCAAGAATGCTTCGACTTAGAGAGCAAAACATGGAAATCAGTGCATCCTCTGAAAAACTGGATTTACTCAAATCAGATCCAAGCATTTATATATATCCATGACATGAAAGGTCTAATTCAAGTGGGAATCAAGTTGGGCGCCAAGGAACTTGGTATGCTCCTCTGATATAACACCTTCATCTAAAGTTAACGCATTCTGTCTTATCAATGTTGATCATGATGGAATTAGAACGACATCAGCCAACGAAGCGCTGGACCAAAAGATTACATAACCTCTGCAACTCGTCAAATTATCACCTTTTTCAAATTAGAGGGTAAATGATCTATGAATAAGAAAGACTTTAGTGCTGAACCCTGGGGGACACCCAAATTCACCTTACGCTCACCTGAAAATATATTGATTAGGTGAAACTTTACCGAATAATCGGTTCATTTATCACGACCTTCATGTTCTAGAGCTTTGGGCAATATTTCTTAGATGATAAATTTTCAGATTGTTTGTTTCTCATCTGCACTTCAGGAGATACGAGATACCGACCGTAAATCGTCCAACTAACCACACCTAACATGGGTTCCGTGCCCGTTGTTTCCTCCACATAATTCTCCATCCTCCAATACTCGTACATCATGCCGTCCTTACAAATTACCGTAAAATCGGATGATGTGTTATTGAAGCTTGCTGAAACGATAATTCAGCACCGAGATCTAATAAAATTGATCGTTTGAGAGCCTGAATGAATTTATTTCCGGTTCATTAAACCCATAGCCATCGACGAGACGCTATAATTTTCCACCAAGCAAATGAATCCTGTGTAGAGGCACAATAAATTTGGCAGCGTTCGAATGGGCCGAGTCGGCAGAATAGAAGATATTTGAGTGACTTATTTGGGAAATTTGCGAAGGGAGAGGGTATCAGCGGAGCAAGAAGGGGTGGTTCTCTTTGTTTAGGCCGGGTTATTTGCAGCCAGTTCTCTTCATCCGTTTGTGTCGGAAAAAATAATCATGATAAATAAGCGATACTAATCTTTACTGTCAGGTTATAACTGGTTCATTTTTCGTTAGGAATCCGTTGCTGTTGCGTTTGACTATAATGAATGGATATTTGGGGTATTTGAAATGATTGATTATGGTATTCTGTACAGAAGAAGGATTTTGTTGGATTCACCTATTCTTCTTCATTCCGGTTCATAATGACAGTATTAATGATAATAAACCTGACAGTTAATATTTTATTGCTTTTTCTACTGATGTATGTTTTTTTCGAGGAAAATTACTAATATTACCTACTTCAGCTTCAGTTTTTTCCGTTATAAGACTTCTCAACCCTGTTTATTATCGTTTCATTAATTTCCTTTTTAATTTCAATTATTCCACAATGTGTTTCTCGACAAATAACCAAACCCCGAGAATAATGATATTCTAGGAGGTGAACAGAAATTGAAATTAAAGTCGAGTAGAATCTTGCTTGGAAAAATAGAGAAATACCTATATGCGTCCAGTTTTCAGCCACTTTCTAACCCCTCTCTTCCTTGGTGATACTTTTTGAAGTTCAACACTGCACCCTATTCCACTCCTACTATAAGATCTCTCTGGTCTCTGTGGTGGGTAGTTCCCAATAAAATAGTGTTCTGTGGTTCCTTGTTGTTTTGATTCAGTTTGAAACTATCAACAGTTATTTGAACCTTTCTTAAAAAAAAATGTGGAAAGGATAATTTCGCTAGTTTGAAATTATTCAATTCAGTATGAAATGATTATGGTCAGAAAATGCATTCTATTCTAATCTTTCTTGTTTATGAGCCTATAGCTTCCAGTTTCAATATTGATTGAATTTTAATTAACCGTGCATCATAACAAACATTCAGAAATATTAATACTAAGTCAAATTCTATTATCTCCTAAGTTTGTGAACAAGGTTGAATCGGTGTATGAAATAAATATGTGAAAAAACTTCTATAAAGGTACAAAACAAATCTAGGAGACTAGGTTCAAAGTTTTTAAAACTGAAACCTGAAAGTCTGAAGCTATAAAGAACAAGCTCTTCATAAAGACAAGTCTTCAATGTAACAGGTCGTGACAGAAAATACATTACCTATTTCAACGGTTATCATGAAAATATACCGAACTACCTATGTGAGTGATGGAAATCGTTTTCTCTATTTATTATGAAATATTACTCTGGATTAAATATCAAACAAGGCGCTAGACATCATTAATAATGAATACAGCAAATGGCAATTTAGATTTTGTAGTGAATGTAAGACAAAAATTGTTCAGTGGTTAATTTCAACTATACTGTTTAGTGGTGGAACCATAGACTGGTGAGATTTCCCCAACCTTGTAGAAATATTTCAATAAGACATAAAATATGGCAACATTGAACAAATCTGATTATTGAATCATTTCAGCACAGATTTGGATTTTGGAAAATCAGAATATTTTGACAAAATTATATCGATTTAATTCCTTTCAACTTCAAATATCTCAAGAATGGTGCACTTTAGGAGAAAATATGAAGAATGATTTTATCTGCAGAAAAGACTAATGACTCCAGGAAGTACAAGATACGGGCTTTTAGTTCAAGTGATATTTGTTTTTCATGCGATTTAACCAATCTGTAGAGTAGTAGTGAGAAACCCACATGAAATGGAATAAATCTAATGATGCCAAAATATGCATGACTGTTATCAATATCTACAAGAGATCATTTCAATTGATATTGTCGTTTGAATATTACAGGTGTTAATGCAATTTTTTTATGAGATTTCAATACCCTATATCTTTTGAACGGGGCCAAATTTGGAAAAATGTTATAGGAAAAAAATGTTTCATTTGACGTCAAGAGTCTATGGTTAAAATTAACGCAGTGGTCAAAGACTCACCCTGTATATTAGACATACGAGGGCAGTTCAGAAACTAACGTCCGGTTAATTGAAACAAATACACCAAGTTAAGTAAAAATATTTTAATATATACATCTTACAACTTTGCACTATTTTTCGACATAGTCTCCATTACGATTGAGGCACTTATCGTATCTCTTCACAAGCTTTGAAATTCCTTCTGCATAAAAATCACCCGCTTGTGCCTTGAGCCAGCTGTGACCGCATCTTTGAGCTCTTCGTCGTCATCAAACCGCTGGGACCCGAGCCATTTCTTCGATTTTCACGAACTTTTGCATCAACTGTCTGAACGAGTTCGTCAGTCACCAATGATGGTCTACCACTCCTCTCTTCATCATGAACGTTTTCTCGTGCACTTTTAAATAAATGTACCTATTCACGAACAACTCCTTCACTCATAAATTTTGGTCCGTACACGGCACAAAGCTCACGATGAATAGCTGCTGCAGAATATCCTTTGGCGGTAAAAAACCTTATAACAGCACGCACCTCACATTTGGCGGGATTTTCTATTGCAGCACACATTTCAAACTGCCACAAAAACTAAACTAGCGCAGGTACGATGTTCACTCGACTACGGCTTGATGCCGACTGACCTGCTGAGCGCGTGAATGCACAGATGGCGCGCTACTCCCCCCACTACCCTCACTGTGACCAATCGGAGGTTAGTTTCTGAATGGCCCTCGTATATTGTGAGAGCCATTTCAAACGCACTGAAAATTGAAGAATGTGTAGGACCATCACTACTTCGCATGCGCAAATCTTGAAGGTCTGCATCACCGCTTTTTCAAATTTGGCCAAAAAAGTATGCATTATAACACAGAAAAGTCTTGACTGAGTAACAAATATAAATAATGATCTCTTACAAGTCAATTTGCCGAACAGCACCGATTACTTGACAACGTTTTTGACATAGTTTGACCTCTGATTTAGCCTATATTTGCGTTTCAGAAACTCAAAGTGACACTTGACATACAATTTACCTGAAATATTTAACCACTGTTTTAACTGACCGGATGGTCAAATTATACTAGATGACCATCCTTCAAGCCCCCAAATGACAGGTAATCGTAGATTTAACACCTGGTTAGTTGATTTCTATTTTGATGAGCCTTTCGGCAACCAGCCGTTAGCTTATGGTTCTCTACTTAAATTTAAAATCCATATGAGGCAGTAAATGAGTACGGGCTAACGTTTTCAAGGGATGATCTTTTATAGAGAAAAAAATTTTTTAACCTTTGTGGAGATACAGCCGTTTGTAGAAGCCGTCAAAGAAGCTGTTGTGAATGTTCAGAAAGTTGATGAAAGTGAATATAATCTATACTCGTTAGAGAATTCAATGAATGACATAAAAAAAAAACTTTGATTCTCCTCTCTAAACCTTGAACAATGAGCTCGACTGTAATGAAAATTACCTTACATACTTAGATGCTGATGGAAGTTGTTACCTGATTATCTTATCTGATAATAACAGTACTATATAACTTTAAGAGAACAATACAAGTTGAAAATTTAGATAGATTTTTTGGTCATGACATTCAAATATGAACCCAAATTAAAATCCCTCATGTTGTGATTAGAGCTTTATTAAACTTGAAACAATTCACCAATATAGGTATTCATTTCTCCATGAGAAGATTTCAAAAGACCTCCCTATTTAAATAAGCAAAAAAATTTGCATGATTAAAATTATGCACATTACCCTACATCCTAATAGGTTTCTGCTCTGTCTGCTCCTTCAAGCTAGTTATTTCCCGTATCAGTGAACAGACATATCTCTTGATACTTCAGACAGTTTTATGTTAATCAAGAAAATAATTTGCTTTTCACATATATGCAAAATTTCATTTGAGATTCTCGCATAATTATTAATAATCATTGCAATTTGATTAGCATACTTCAAGGTCTTCATTGTTAATCCTCCCAGTTTTGATGTACAAATTATTCCTTCCAGAACTAATATATTTTTGTAATACTCTTTTTAAAATCATTGATATGTTTTAAAATTGATTCTTTCAAGTTTTGAGTTACCTAGTGAAAAGTAAAAATCGTTTAAGTAATAATTACGTTAGTTTAATTATAGTATCGTCTTACTCAATTCAAAATTTTTTATTGTTGGTGAGAAATCAAGTCAAGATGTTCCTGTGTAATTTTCTTTGTAACTACTGATGAAGTTCTAATTGCAATAAAATTTGCCCTCATTCAAACTTGATTATATGCAATTAAAAGGAGTTGTTACTTTTCACTTCTTCCTTGAAATGATGTAACTAATGTTCACATGATCACGCGAATCAACATTCCAGAGACCACTTGATTAGTATCGAATAATAATTGGTTGTTATTCGAGTAAGCGATCTCTATTTTATGCTCATTTCTCATATTTCTGCATTGAATAAGTCTTCGGCAGATGTCATGAATGACGCTACATTGGTTGTTATACTAAGTGATTTGATATAGGAACACTTAAACCTACTTCAGGAATTCTATAATGAATTTTATATTTCAAACCATAGAGTAACAAGAGAGAATATATTGGGCTTTCCTTTGTTCAACCTAGCGAACACAAACCGCTCTCGATTCTAAGATATGAAATTCGAGTGACTCATCGGCTAGGAATTTTCAGCCAACTCTATGTCAAATTGTCTGTCAATATTAAATCATTAAATATTATAAATAATTAGATATTATTATATTTTTTCTGATCGGACCAATATTGAGCCCTAGTTACCATGTGTCATAACACACTCATATTTCCCAAGGGAATATGAACCGTCAAATCTTGTTTTATTTCTTTATTTAGTAACAAAATGGAAACTGTAATTGTTGAAATTTCCACTAAAAGTATGTCCACCTGATACAAAGGAAGAAGAACTATCTTATTCATAGTTATTCGTCGACGAGACTACAGTTTTGTTGAGAACATTCTGTACAGCAGCAGTTTCGGACGATTATCCCAAAACGGTCTTCAAACATTGTAATACTTCAGATAGCTCTCCCTCCACACCTGCTATCATCTTCGCTACCTTACTTTTGTGCAGATCGCCTTCTGCAACAGACGAACTTTTCCAACCACCATGTCTTTTGAGTGTTGTCATTGAGGCTCCCGCATTGGCAACCAATGTCGCGGATGTGTCGTCTTCCACAATGGCCTGTATACGTTTTCGGATTATCTAAACCCAACCATTCAGCAACCTTACTTGGAATTTTTCCCGACAGGCTGAAGAGTACACTTCTTATTCCTATAAGCTACGAAGAACCTAAGAACGCTCCCTCACCAAATGAGCAACACCCAGATCTTCTTCATCAATTATAGTGAATATTCTGTTTATATCATTCTTAGTCTTTGATTATGACGATCTTCGATATCTGATGACTGCATTCTTACCAACTCTTGTGTTCTGCAGGCGCCAAAGATTTCCTTTATTAAAACAACATTCAAAATTATGAATGTAAAAATCGTATCAAGAGAGGAAATCAAAATGAAACTTTCACCATATACATCAAAAAAACGTCATTAGGAGCTTCACTCAAGAATGTCTTGACCTGCCCCCGGGACAACACTGCTGATTTTTTAGGAACGTAACCTCTGTTGTTGTTCTTAACAAATTCTTCGACTTCATCGAATAATTTGACATCAGTTTTTTCCTTCAAATGTAGCATAGATCTCAACATCGATAGTTTCAGCCATAACGTGTTTGGAGAATATTTCTGCGACTGGGCATCGAATGAATTAATCATACATCAAGAATAACAAGAATCAGAGCAACATACCAAATCTTGGAAATATGCTAACAAAATATTATGGCTTACACCGTCCACCAATTTTCTTCTTTTCCACTCCTGAAAGCATTCGTACTCTTTACTGTGGGCAGCTTGAGATTTGGCCGGAACCAAAGATTCATGGGCCTTTGCCGCTTGAGTTTCGACGTAGTTCGACATTTTTACAATAATTTTAGTTTTGACAAGACGTCAAAATGAAACCAGTCAACCAAGATTCTCAGAAACATGACCCATAGCAACTTTAAAAATTTAATTATCACAAAAATATACAATTTAATAATAATTTTTCCATATCAGATTGTTTCAATCAGAAAAAACTATTGATTACACCAGGGGAAATATAAATACATTTCCCTAGTTGTAATAATAGCTATTTTCTATGCTAGAAATGTAAAATTTTTTAATGAAATGACACTCAAAATTTGGCATATTACTTTTTGAACGTTATTTAAACGATTTTCTATTTTAAAATACACTGCTCAACAATTGATAGGGCTCACTTACTTTTTCTAAATTTATTTCTGAAATATTCGCTCCAAGATTATAAATTTAGTCAGATATCAGAGTATTTTCAGTTGATAATATGGTTCACTTGAGAAAAAAATGAAAAAATGGAAAGTTGGAAGGAAAAAAAGACTTTATTGGGAACACTCAAAATTCTGTGTTTGAATAACATAAAAATTTTATGATGAAACCACAAGAAGGCTGAAGTTTCGGTTAAGCTAGTACCTAATTGGTCCCCCACGAGCTCGTCTAAAGCATTCTACCCTACGAGGCATACTTTCAATCAAACGATTTATAAAATTTTGGGGCAAATTCGTCCAAATATCCCGTAAAGCTTTAGAAAGGTCCTCCAGGTTATTAATCGGTTGTTATAAGGTTGACAATTGTCTAGACATCTCAGGCCAGACATGTTCGATACAATTCATGTCTGGAGAGCGAGCTGGCCAGTCCATCCTATCAATAGCGTGAGTTTCTAGCGCTTCATTAACCAGACGACTACGGTGTGGACGGGCATTATCGTCAATTAAAATGAAATACTCGCCCAAGGCAGCCGCAAACGGAATATGGGTTCAATAACCATATCGTGATATCTCTGGCTAGTGATTGTGGTGTTCTGCAGAACAACCAACTCTGTGCGTTTGTTCAAACAAATACCTCCCTATACACATATAGAACCTCCGCCAAAAGCTGTTGTGGGTACCATAAACTGTTCTGCATACCTTCGACCTCTTTCCCTCCAAGCAAGAATACGTCCATCGGAGTTGACTAAACGAAATCTAGACTCATCCGTAAATAAACATCGGCTCCAATCTTCAACTGTCCAATTGCGGTGCTCCTCAGCCCATTGCCGTCGATGAACCGGTGTTCCCTATTCAAACAGGGATATTGTACCCTCCTACGTGCTCTCAAACCACGAACATGTAGTCGTCGTCTTACAGTCTGGTTCGAAATTAGAACTCCTGCTGCAACTCTCAGTGATCTATTGAGCCGCGACGCCGGGTAAGTGGGATTTCTCCTAGCATTGAGGATCAAAAGACGATCTTGGGCAGCTGTTGTACTGCGCTGCCGACCTTCCCCATGAACATAAGCTACTGGATTAACCTATTCCAAGCCCGACTCACGACACTTTGCGAAACATTCAACCGCCGGGACACTTCTCGCTGGGACAAACCTTCCTGTATTCACCGTATGATTTGGTCCAGTTGCACAGGAGCCAAACATCTACTCGGCATGACTGATAAGTTGATATTGTTTTCATTTCTTCAATTATTGTCACCTTATGTGTTTGAAACAGAGAAAAAAACAGATTTAATAACAAATACCACATTGCTTTTCACTCCAACTGTAACAGCCTAAAGATAATAATCGATAAAGTGAGGAAAAATTTGATATAATCAACTCAAAACATCTTAATTTTCCCTTAGAGAACATATAATGTACAGATATTCACGAGATAACTTGAAAAAAAAAAACAAATGAAGATAAGTTTGTAAGTGATCCCTAGCAATTGTTGATCAGTGTAGATCCTATGGAAATTCTAGGAGATATTGGGGAACTCAAATTTCATTTGCACATAACTGCTGAACTATCCGACGGTTTGGTCCCAATAACGAACTTGAGATATTTGGACGATCAACCGAGTCAGAGAATATGGAAACTGTAGCTCATATCCCAAGGAGACTCGAGTTTGACCTCATATTCTACATTGAAATCGAACCCAATCGATCGATACAATTTACGGCTCGATTTCGAAAATTATAGGCAAAAGGTTGCACATTGTCATTTTTTTCATAATACAGACTTGTCCATCTCAATATATTTATATATTCAACTGAAAATAGTGCAATATATATTAATCCACTATGTTGGTGGATCCACTATTATTGAAGACAGAAATTCACTTTGTTCCCGGAAATTAATGAACGACCATTAAACTCCAATTCAGTTCATTTTCCAAACAATAAACAATTTACGAATTATTAAATCTCCAGTATCAGTATCCTCGAGAATCTCGAAGGGATCACACGATAAGCCCTCCTGGAAACGTAATTTAGCCCACTCCGAATGACTGTTTGTGCTCATCTAATCCTGAGTGGAGAACTTGGAAGATAATGCATCATTCTGGGAAGGTTCCGTAACTTCCAGAAGTCCATTACTCTTATCATACTTCTCATCCTCTAATGCTTCTTGATATGACTTGAGAGCTACTTGTGTAACGTCGGTTCTAGCTAAGGCCATCCCAAATGACAGTCAATTAAGAAGTGTGTTCACCTGCATTCCAATGTGTTGAGTTTTGCCTGATATGGGATATGCTCAAATAATTAATTTTCGAAATCTAATTCATCGTTTCTGATATTCGTGTATGTGAAAAAAGGAATATCCATTCTTAACCTCATCCTATGAACTATGTGACTTCCTTAATTTCATCATTCCAAAAACTCTTATATCCTCTTATGGGTACAGTCTACGAATATAAATTTTCAGAATGTGCAAGATAACAATAACCTTCATAAATGCAAAAATTTCGGTTGAAATCCGACGATTATCTTATGAGATATACACTATTAAATCAGAATTTTTTAGGGATTTTCTAGCTTGTCGACTTTTAAAAAATTTTTCGAGCTCATTCGTTTCATTCTCATTCTAACATCCTACAAGTAACGACTTGATCGGAAGAGTTATTGAAGAAATACAATTCCAGATGCTCATTACAGCTAAACCATTCGACGTATTTGGCCCAATAACAAACTCGACCGAGATATTTAGACAATGAATCTATTCTGAAAATATCAGAGCTCTAGCTCAACTCCTTCAGAAGATACGGCTGGCCGGACATACTCAAATTTTACCTCGGATTTCTCATCTGGAAGTCGAACCCAATCGATCGGGAACATTTTCTGCTCGATATTCGGAAATTACAGACCTTCAGACAAGAAGATAGCACATTCTCTAAACTAGAACAAATATGCACAAAATATACAAAATATTAATTCTGGTGATCCACAACAAACTTGGCCTAGGGTTTCATTTTACAGATTTGATTGAATTTCCACCCTGAAATAAAACGAAGGTTGTAGAATTATATAATTATAATAATAATTCATTCATCCTGTGAGATACCATAGAAGTATATAGGAAATGTCAATTAATACAGAATAAGTAATTTCACAATAACATAATAACATATTAATAAAACTATCAGCTCAATTCATCTGAGAAAATTTCCTCCAAGTTTTAATATCCCTTGGAACATAGCATTTTTTTATTTCTTTTTTGAATTTTCTCTCACTAAACGACCTAAACCTATTCGGTAAATGCAATACCGGCATACCTGGGAGATGACTCATATTTGGCAGTAGAGTGCCTTGGTACACATATCATATCGCCCTATCTAGTTCCATAGCTTCATAGCTATTATCTATCCAAATATCAGATTATCAAATTATATGGTGCCCCACGTTGGGCGCCAGGTCTCCTTATGATTTGTTAGTTAAGAAGATAATTCTTCATTATTGGCTATGATTGCTCAATGTTGCAACGCAAGCATTAAAATGAAATTAAGTTTATAATATGAATTGACAGATTTGATTCATTAAAAGGAATGAAATTGTATTCAGACAATCAAATTTCACATATACATATATACAAAAATGTTAGAGATGAGATAAGAGCTCACTATAATTTCAGGGCTTGAATATATTTGATTATCACCTATGAAATTTGGAAGGATAAATATATCGGATGAATTACTTGATGTTGAAATCGGTCTAGTGGCTCTTAAGTGGCGAAAATAAATTTTTTTTACATCAAAACTTCTAAATGAAATTTTTATGAAAAATAAGTAAGGATAATATTATTTTTGACTTCCACAAATTTATAATTTTGAAGATATGATTTTCTACAAAGTACAATGGATTACACCAATCACTATGAAAAAATCTTACATTTTTTTTTTGATGGAATGACCAAAATCGATTCTTCCATAAATACGATAGCTCTTGAACGGAATGACCACAAATTAGAATGAAAATTTCTTAATATACTGCTTCATCACAAAAATACAATTCAAAAAAAGGTCATTTGGGATTCTTTCACCCTCTATCATGAATATTCTTCTTTCCAACTTTTTTGTAGATATATTGTACAGTTCTAATAGTTGTTTTTCTTTGAAAAAAGTTGGAATAGCTTGAAAATCTCAAAATTTTGACAGGTCTTATGAATTTAAATAATATTCGCCACTTACCTGTGAAATGAAGGTGTTCTCAAGTTAGATGGAAAAATTGGCTAAGGAAAACTATGTTGATAGAGAACTGATGGGATCAGAAGTGATTTTCATATGTCCTTGATTTCTCTTGAGGGTTGTTCTTCTTCAGAACTTATTTATGCTTCCATTTTCAAACAAAAGTAAACTCGCAGGAAAATTTATTGAAAATTTTGGGTATAATATCAAAACAATCATTTATCATGTATTCTGAGCAATACATATATACCTCTATGTGCTGGTTCTGTGTCTGCATTACCAACGTCAAGTTTATGGAATCTTGAAGTTATATGTGAAATAGTGAGATTTGCATCGAAGTTGAATCGCAGAGAACGTGCGGTTTTCGAGACAGTGAAGCTATATATTAATTTCACTTGTATTAGAGATAATCAGTACCGCATAACTTACCCCTCGATTGCAACCTATTTTGAGGCGGGTATTGCTGAATGCTGGCTCTGAGTATAAAGTCAGCGTGTCAAGCAGGGATAACATGAAATGAAAATTCTAAAGAATTTCCATATCATATTTCTAGAACTGCGTAACGTAATTTTTAGTTTGCATTCTCATTTTTTTGATATTTGCGGTATACATTTCTTTCTTTTATGATCAAACCTCATAAATATTTTCATCAGTAATTCATTCTTCCAAGGCTTTCCATGTTAATAATTTATGGATAAGTTGTAGCAGGTAGATAATCTCTTCAGATGTACAGAATGAAATACAGTTATGAGAATCTAATTGTGGAACGATCCTCATATAGACATCGATCAGAAAACTTGATCGATGTGCCTCGTATCAATTTAGCATGGTCTGTTGCGAAATAATAATCAACTACACACCTACTTCTATAACAGTACTTTTTTTTTCAGGTAAACAATCCTCGAAGAAACCGTCCAATAACCTGCCCAATCTTAGTGAGTAATTCAATTTGCTTCTAAAGCGGTTTCTATTTTATGGTAGATTTTTATCCAAGTATCGGTTCCGAATGGTTGATCTGCTGCATTATTTCAGTTCTTTTTGAATATGTGAGTGAATTTGTAGGATATCGAGGTTAGGATAATGGAAGTTCTGAGACAAAAAAACGTTTCAATCTTTGATAGTGATCGTGAAAGATTGCTGATGTTTTGTATTTTTATAAAGATTATTTTGTCGAGAATTTTTTTGAATTACAATTCAGAACGAATAAGAGTCATGGTTGTACACAGAATATCCATT
The DNA here is from genome assembly GCA_030674115.1 of Micraspis discolor. Taxonomy (NCBI): domain Eukaryota; kingdom Metazoa; phylum Arthropoda; class Insecta; order Coleoptera; family Coccinellidae; genus Micraspis; species Micraspis discolor. The sequence goes on from JARTUT010001740.1 coordinate 11,536,744, forward strand.
CCCGAAAGGTTTCTTAAGTTCTATTGAGGGCGTTTGAAATTCAAATAAGCGCAAACAGAATCCTCTCGTTATTCAAAATATTGGTGATGACATGACCAGCAATTAAACAGTGCTCGTCCAACAAAATTCATTTTGTTAGAAGAAAAATATTTTACAATAAAATCCTGAAACTGGTCAATTTTTGTTTCACTTCTACAAAATTTTTATGCGTTTTCGAAATATTTTTGTTGCATCATGTGCCATTTCCATCAACTTTTTTTAATAGGGTAACTGAGTCATGTGGTACTTTTTTGGCAAGGTATTCGTACCTTCTTCACAGGCGTGAAGACATTTTCAAGAAAAAACTGTATTTTGAAAAATTAATTATTAGGTTGTTCGGAAAGTAATTTCGTTTTTTCCAGTCAGAGGACTTAATTACGTTTTTTCGAAACCAACTTCACACTTAAGCCGCATAACCATTATATATCTTGAGAGCTGCAAGGCTTGTGTGTGAAAGAGTTCTATTAATTCTACACAGTAGTTTTTGGTTGGTGCCCTTTTAAATATGGAGAGCAATAAGCAGCATTTTCGTCATATTTTACTTTTTTACTACAGAAAAGGTAAAAATGCTGTCCAAGCGAGAAAAAAAAGACGGATGTGTAAGGAGAAGGCGTGTTAACAGTACGCCTATGCCAGAACTGGTTTGCAAAATTTCGATCGGCAATTTTGGTGTCGAAGATGCACCACGGTCTGGAAGGCGGGTCGAAGCTGACAAAGATGCAATAAAGGCATTTGTTGATGCAAATCGGCGAATAACCACACGAGATTTCGGTAAGAGATTAAATTTGTCGAATTCGACTGTTTATGGCCATTTGAAAGACATGGGCTTAACCTCGAAGCTCGATGTGTGGGTGCCCATTACGGAGCGAAATTTGTATCGTCGCGTTGACGCGTGTGATTCGCTCCTCAAACGACTAGAAAACGATCCATTTTTGGAGCGGATTATTACTGGGGACCAGGGCCGGATTTAGGGGGGGGGGCAACAGGGGCAACTGCCCGGGGGCCTCCACAAAATAGGGGCCCCCACAAAAATGGGCCACCACTCAAGAAAATTAGGAAAAATTTTAAATTTCAACTAGGAAACACTAGTAAAAAAATTTTCCTTCAATATTTTTTATAATGTAATTAAATCATGATGAAAACAAAGACGAAAGTCTTCTACAGGACAATAATTTCTGTTGTGGTATTCGATGAGCGAACGTAAACGAATTAAACGTGCCGCGCAAGCGCTCACGCTCAGGCAGGCGTATGGCGGCCCACTGTTCAATTTTACGTAAGGGAAGCGTTAGGCATAATACGCGTGTCCGAGCTACATTCCCAAACATCGAAATCGCGTTGAGAATGTATTTGGTTCTTATGGTATCCAATTGCACTGGAAAGCGATCATTTTCGAAAATGAAAATCATCAAAAATAGACTCCGAACGACTATGGGACAAAATCGTCTCTCAAAGCTTACTCTCCTAAGCATTGAGAGCGATTTACTCCGTGAACTGGATTTTACTGAAATAATTGACGATTTTTCAGCCAAAAAAGCTAGAAAGGTTCCTTTCATTTAATGCCACTCAATTATTGTTTTTTCATACTATTTTTGTTAAATAATAAAAGAATCTTGGTTTCTCGATAAATTATGTATTGAAAACCCCTACTTTAAAAGATCATCCATTTTAGTTTGAAAATAATTCGAGGCTAGGGGGCCCCCACTTATTTGTTGCCCAGGGCCCCCACACCTCTAAATCCGGCCCTGCTGGGGACGAAAAATGGGTTGTATACAACAATGTTAAACGCAAGAGGTCATGGAGCAGAAAAGATGAACCGGCTCAAAGCGTGTCAAAAACCAACATTCAACAAAAAATGTGATGCCCTCCGTTTGGTGGGATGTCGAAGGAATCGTTTTTTTTTTTGAGCTTTTGCCGGACAACACAACGATTAATTCAGAAGTCTATTGTCATCAGCTGGACAAATTGAATGATTCACTTAAAGAGAAGAGGCCCGAATTAATCAACAGGAAGGGTGTAGTGTTCCACCAGGATAATGCGAGACCTCACACAAATTTGGTCACTCGCCAAAAACATTTACAGCTTGACTGGGACGTACTGCAACATCCACCATATTCTCCAGATCTGGCGCCTTCCGACTACTATTTGTTCCGGTCCCTGCAGAATTTTTTGGATGGCAAATCCTTTTTACCTCAATTGAAGATGTCAAAAACCACCTGAACCAGTTTTTTGCCAGCAAGAACCAAAACTTTTATGAGAGGGGAATTATGTAACTGCCAGAAAGATGGCAAAATGTGTTGGACCAGAATGGCCAATACATAATTTTTTAAAATATTTATTCATTATACGAAAACTGTCTTTCATGTTCCCAAAAAAAAAAAACGAAATGACTTTCCGAACACCCAATAGTTCAAAATAGTTTTCATTATGTGTATTTTATCATGGCTAATTTACTTTGAGACGATGTTACCTGAATTTGGCACCGCAATAAAGTCGACCATTACAGTATTTATTGTTCATGCACAACTTTCAAACGCCTTACGTTAAAAATTAGAGTGTGCGAAATACTGAAGCGGAAGGAGGTTGAAAGTTGTGCATGAACAATACTGTAATGGTCGACATTCATTCGGTGACAAATTTCATCAGGCACTATCTCTCGAAGTAAATGAGCCATGACGAAGTGCACATATTGAAAACCTCTTTGAACTAACTAAATTTCCAAAAGAAATTTCAGGATTTTGTTGCCGAATGATTTTCTTCGGAGGAAATGAATTTGTTCCATAATTTTGACGCCCAGTCCAATATTTTCAGGAGTTTATGACCGATCATTATTAAATCACCACCTTGTAGTATCGGGTTTTCCAATAGGGACTTGACAACTTGAATTTAATTTGTGACCAATCATCGAACTGTCAACGTCAATTCATTCAGTAAAGTGAACATCTTCATCGTGGTGAAGTACACGAATGAACAGCGTTTGTAAGTTATGAAAATTCACTACCGAAATTCGGAGTCGGTGACCGCAACTTTAAGAGCCTTAACACCAATTTTCGATCGTAATTCGCGCCCTAGTATACAGGCAATCACAAGTTTGGTGCAAAAATTTGAGTCTACATATTCGCAGTTGGATGTTGTCGTACCAGTGAGACGAAGGACCGGTCGCAGTAACGAAAACATTGCTGCCCTTCGGGCCTCCGTAGCCGACGACCCAAAACAGTCAATTCTACGGCGTTGTCAAGAATTGGGCATCCGTCAGACCTCTATGGCGATTTTTGCGTAAGGACCTTGGTTTACACTTGTACAAGATTAAGCTCACTCAAGAATTTGAAGCGACGTACGTTTTCCGATTGGACTCTGGAAAAGCTGCGCCACGAGTATTCGTCTTCAGCATCTTCAGCAATGAAGCTCATTTTTGGCTCAATGGGTTTGTCAATAAACAAAATATGAGTTATTGGACAGGCAGCAATCTACACGTGATTCACGAGACTCAACTGCATCCCCAAAAAATCACGGTTTGGTGCAGTCTTCACGCCGGCGGCATCATTGTACTGTATTTTTTCATTAACGCCAACAGTCGCCACGTTAAAGTCAATAGCGATCGTTACCGCGCCATGATAACGAATTCTTTTTGGCCCCAATTGCAAGGTATGGACTTGGCCAACATGTGATTTCAACAGGATGGTGCCATTAGCCACACAGCACACGTAACATTTGCTTTATTGAAGCAGACATTTGGTGAGCGTGTAATATCGAGAAACGGCCCCATCGATTGGCCTCCTCGTTCGTGCGATTTGACGTCTCTGGACTATTTTCTTTGGGGCTACGTCAAGTCACCGGTCTATGGCAAAAAGTCGATGACATTGCAAGACATTGAACGCGAAATAGCGGCCGTTTCGGCTGAAATGTGTGGCCGAGTCATCGAAAATTGGATCCAGAGAATTAACCTCTTCAAACGGGCCTGTGGTTGCCATATGAACGAAGTCGAATTCCATTCTAAATGTTATGTTTGTACTTTAAGCCAATAATAAAGTTTTTGAAATATCTCAAATGGTTTGTGTTTTATTTAGATTCAAAGTTGTCAAGTCCCTATTGGGAAACCCTTTATATCGAGAAAGAAGGTAGCCAATACAACCGCAGTTAATTTAGGTCTTCTACCGTTCACTAGAACCGAATGATAAGATGATCAAAAATAATGTAACAGGAGTAAATGAGTGAATCGATAATAACATAATGGAGAGGAAAATTAAAAATTCTGTCATCTTCTACTTATAAATATTACAGAGTTTCATAATGGAAAATCAATCAGCTGCACAAACTTCTTAAGATTAATTTTCCCAGAAGATTTCAAAACATTCCAATAACTGAAAGTTCAGCCAGCCGTCCACCTCAACTTTTATCGAACAAAAATGAAAAATGGGTTATAAATTTCGCGAAATTCCGTACACGGACCAACAGTTTTCCAAATTACCGAAGTTTAATTAAATTTTTCAATTAAACACCATGGCAACGGGGGACTCTATGTAAATCCATCGATGAGTATCAAAAACAAGGGAATATTTATGGTACCATTATCTTTACACGAATGCGTATAAATTACATGTGACCTTCAATTAATGGTGATTTTACGGTTGAGGAAACCTTCATAATGACAGTAATAGCGGGATGGGTTTAGCGGAAAAGTGTACTAGTAAGAAAGACAACAGGAATTTTATCTAGGACACCATGTTTAAGGTTGCAGAAGAAATTGTCTGTTCGTGACAAAAACTAGTCAACGTTTTTTCGCCGATATATATGCCAAAAGTTTTTCGTATGTCTATACAGGGTGTGCCTTTAACCACTGCTTTAATTTTAACCATAGATTCTTGACGTCAAATGAAACATTTTGTTCCTATAACATTTTTCCAAATTTGGCCCCGTTCAAAATATTTGGTGTTGAAATTTCATAAAAAAATTGCATTTTCACCTGTAATATTCAAACGGCAATATTAATTGAAATGATCTCTTGTGGAAGGTTTCGATAACAGTCATGCATATTTTGGCATTAATAGATTTATTCCATTTTTGTGGGTTTTTCACTACTACTGTACAGATTGGTTAAAATTGCATGAAAAACAAATATGCAATCAAAAATGAATTAGAAGTTGTCAGGTCCCTATTGGAAAAACTTTTTCAGTGTAATAAATCTTAAGATGAAAAATACATTTAGATCCATTATAGAACGAACTAAAAATTTTTGTAACTTTTTTCAATCAACATTTTAACACACACTCCGCTTATAAGGCCAACTTTTATGTCAATAAATTATGAATGGGCTACACAGGGCAGTGGCGGCTCGTGGGTGAAAAAAGAGGTGAAGAGCTAAACAAGCAGAAAAATCTAGAATAACATCTTTTTTATGTAAACTCGCCTATTTTTTGTATATCAGGTCCAACCTTCGGTCCTTTAAACTAGCAAATTTGTCCGTAATGTCTTCATAAAATGGTTGTTTGTTTGTTAGTTGAATTAAAAGTTCTTTTTGAATGGAAATATTGGCCAAAGAGAAAAGCCTTTGTTGAGATACAGAATTTCTTAAATAAGTTTTTATTCTCTTGAAGCAAGAAGAACTCCTTTCTACTGACGCACTTGTCGACGGAATGGTTAAGATGAGGGAAAACAGTTTAAAAGCTTCAGCAAATATGTCCTTGTTTTCACTGAGGTTTTGAAGTAGGTGTTGCATGGATACATTTCGGTGGCTTTCATCTGCATACAACAGCAAGATTCCGTTTTTAAGGCGCTGACTTTTTGTAAATATTTTTCCATAAAATTGAAATAAAGACTCGAAAGCACTAGAGGGAAAACATAAATTATATTGTTCAAACTTTGTAGGATCACGAAGAGAAAAAAACTGCAGCTTGTCACAGTCTTGAAATCGTATGTCCATTTCCATTAAAATATGGTCCAATATTTCGTAAAACAGCACTTTATATTTTAGAGATATTGCATCTTTTGTAAGTGCAGCGTATTTTCGTGAGTTGTTTATTTCAGTCATTTCGTTAGCATTTTCAAACATTCTCTTAAAATACTGATCATCTTTTTTATTTTGTAATATTTCACGTGTTTTTTTTATCTGAGATAGACAATAAGTAATATCAAGGGATTTTTTTTGAAGAACATCAAACAATATATCGGTGGAACAAAAAAGATCATTAAATACCAAGGCTAAAAACGGAAATTCAAAATCATTGAAGTCACTTGAAAATCCTTTCGCAAGCTGAATAGATTTTCCATCAGACTGTTCAGAAGTTGCAATGAATTCAAAAAACACCGACGAACGTAACAGGTGCAGAGGGTTACTGAAGCTCTTCACTACTGCTAGAAACCGTAATAAACGTCTCCTGTGTTCTGACATGGAGCTAATGAAACGATTAAATTATTGTATAAATAGTGAATAATAATTATCATCCTAAATGAACATTTTAGCTGACCCTGATCCTAGGAATTTTTAGGTGAAGAGCCACTTCACTCCCTTCACCTGAAAAGCCGCCACTGACACGGGCGAGTCTTGGGCCTTATTTTTTCAACGACCATAAGGATCATCACCTTTCTGTGAATGGTGTGTATATGGGCAAGTCAATCGGCCGCCTCGTCCATACGATTTAACGTTTTTTTTTCTTTGGGGCTATGCCAACAAGCTGACAACGTTGGAACAGCTCGAGCCAATATTAACTCGTTATTTATAGTATCATTATTGGAGAAACTTTCAATTTTCGATACAATCCTAGATATAGATGAATAAAATGAATAAATTGATTCTTTTTCCAGCGTTGCTGTTCGCATCTGCGAAATGCTCACATTTTTCATTATCCTTATTCACGAAGTCATTGTCTTCATTATCGCTTTCTTTTTTCCGAGTCATCGGAAGGTAGAATGAAAGAATATCTCTGCGAGATATATATATCTTCAACTTCCTTCAAACCTTACAGTTTATTATATTTTTAATCAGCTCTTTATCAAACTAGGAAACCTCCGAGTCGTCTACTAATCTCACCTTCAAAAATAAACAACAAACGTTGCTCATTTCTAACGAGCTTCATTAAATGTTTACACTCTATGGCCATCACTAAGTGAGATTCTCTGGATGAACACTACTTGATAGATGAAGACAATCGACCACTATTCTTCTTCTTGTTCCAGAAAAATAATTCCGCTACGGTTGTTGCATAGTTGAATTGGTTTGTGTGTATGTTCAGCAAAGCGAAAAGCTTCTGATTAAATACTGGGTTATTTCTTGCATCGTTAGATGCGACAACTCTATTGCTTTATTGAATTACATGCAGTTACTTGGAGTGCCAATAAAAACGATATCCAAGAAGATTCACTATTATCGCCTAGAATTGAGTCGTGCCTCTCAGAAGCACACCGAGAAAATCAATTAAGATGGATTTAAATACTATGGTCAGATCAGTTGCTTCTTTTGGAGTTCTATGAACTCGATGTAAAAGCATAGTCAGTATTCGTTGGTACTGGGGATGTCTAACTATTTCATTAAGTTTCACCAAATATTCTTGAGATGGAAGAAAATACTCTCTGTTATTATGCAGTGTCATTTATAAGGAAAAAATTACACTTAGTAAAGCGATTATAAACATTTTTCGAAAAAGTTCACAGTTTGATACTCATAGTCGCATTTTTGGGAATTGTGGTCACAATCTTCACACTCAATGTTTGATATTTTTCAATCTGTAATATCAAATAACACTGCTGTGAGGCGCAACAAGAAATCAAAGGAATATAATTGTTAATTGAGTAAGATGAATTAAGTTTTATAGTTATTATTACAACTAGGGAAATATGAATAGTATATTTCCCGAGGTTGTCAAAGTTACATCCAGATGGCGGAGCCCTCGGGATGTACAGACAACCGACGGAAATGTATTCATATTTCCCGTGGTGTAATCAATAGTTTTTTCTGATTGAAACAATCTGATATGGAATAATATATTCTAAAACAAGTTGCAGAATGGGCACTTATTCCAACATGAGTGCGAAATTGAGCGGACGAAGGAGCGAGTTTTTGAACGCATGAGTGTTGGAATTGCCTTCTGCAACGAGTATTAGACGATATTTTCTCTATTTCAGTCAAAAACTGTGAGAAATTTATTTGAATTCAATGAAAAATTCAGATTATAATAGGTTGTCAAATATCTCCCTACCGCTTTTTTGCTCTTTATTCAATGCTTTATAAAAAGTGTTACAGTAATCGGATTTAGTTCAAATATGTGCCGTTTTGTTCGATAATCTGTTTCCAATTAGACGGCAACTTCACAATACCTCCCTCGTAGAAGCTCTCCTCCTTATTTACAAAGAACTCGGATAGCCGATTTTCTCAAGCCTCTTTTGAGTTCAACTTTACACCACCAAGGGCGTTCGCCATGGACAGGAACAGGTGGTAATCACTTGGCGCTATGTCCGGGCTATATGGTGGATGCGATAAAACCTCCCATCCGAGCTCCCGTAGCTTCTGAGGAGTCATCAACGAAGTGTGTGGTCTGGCGTTTTCCTAGTGGAACACTATACCCTTCTTGTTGGCCAATTCTGGACGCTTTTGGTCGATCGCCTCCTTCAAGCGGTCCAGTTGTTCGCAGTAGATGGTAGAATTAAGCGTCTGGCCATATGGGAGCAGCTCATAGTGGATGATTCCCTTCCAATCCCACCAAACACACAGCAAAACATTCCTTGCCGTCATCCCCGGCTTGGCCATTGTTTGCGACGATTCACCTGCCTTCGACCACGACCGTTTTCGCTTGATATTGTCGTATGTGATCCATTTTTCGTCGCCAGTCACCATCCGCTTCAAGAATGGGTAGAGTTCGTTCCGTTTCAGTAGCATATCGCAAGCGTTGATTCGGTCCAGAAGGTTTTTTTTGCGTCAAATCATGCGGTAGCCAAAGATCGAGCTTTTTTTTGTATCCAGGCTTCTGCAGATGGTTTAAAATGTTTTGTTGACTAACTCCCATCTCCTGGGCAATGTTACGAGATGGCACGTGCCGGTCTAACTCGATGTATTCCATGATTTGATCGGTATTTATCGTCACAGGTCTTCCGCCGGTTGGCTTATCCATGGTGTCGTTTTCACCGGCTCTGAATCGTCGAAACCGTTCCTCGGCGGTTCGAACTGATAGAGTACCATCCCCAAAACACCCTTAATCTCACGAAACGTTTCTTTAGCGGATTTGCCTTAACGAAGGAAAACTTTTAAATAGCTCGAATTCCGGCGTTAGTGAACTCCATATTTACACGTGTATAACTGTTGAACGCAATATCCAAACTTGTTCATCATGCATAGCGTCGTTTTGTAGGTTATGTCAAAGAGTTCATTACAGCACTGTTTTCAGTACTATAAGAAACTCATTACGACACTGAAATAGAAAAAAATTATTATTAGATTGTTAATATTTGTAAATATTAAATTTTTAACGTTGCTATGGGCCATGTTTCTGAGAATCTTGGTTGACTGGTTTCATTTTGACGTCTTGTCAAAATTAAAATTATTGAAAAAATGTCGAAAAATGCTTATAACTTTTTAAAGCAGATGAATATGGATAAATGGTATAGAAAAAATTGTTTCTTATGATCTAAAGAATCTATGGTTAGAATTAACGCAGTGGTCAAAAACTTACCCTGTATAAGGTAATTAATTCAAAGAGCAAGAGCTTACGGGAAGAAATATATCAATTTTTATATGATTCTCGATGCGGCAAATATACTTTCCTTTGATGTGGGAGTTCTTTATTTGATCTAGAATTGTATATTGAACAATCTTTCATGATGATCAGAAACAATAATTGTCAGTCTTATTGCAATGAGAAATTTATTTGTTTCAATGAATATATTTATATATTTCTATAAAGTCCTAATCCGCTCAAAAACGTTCGTCAATTTTCTTAACCTCTCTGTCAACCTACCGGAATATTATAATACTATTTCAACCAATTGCGAATCAAGTTGAACGAGAGAAAAAGTATCACAAAGAATATACTTTCGATTCGTCATATTCAACAACGTCCTCCAAATACTGATGGAAACCTTGTTCCAGATTTCAGATATGGTTCGTTTATTACACAGTTTTTCGCTACCTGCCATAATAGAAAGTTTTAATTATGTTGTCTAACGCAGGTCGCAATTCTGCATTAAATAAATTATCAGCGACGTTTCACTGGCTTATCAAACATATGAGGATTAATGGAATTGATATTGCGGGTATCTCTCGGAATGATTATATAAAATAACTTTATCCAGTATGTGCATTGATCGATATATCAGGTATACCGGTATGAAATGAGCGTTTTTTGTGAAAATAAAACACTAATTATTAATGGTAAATCACAAAAAAATTCATTCAAAGTATTGGCCATTGTTTTCGACACATTTTGACCACCTTCCTGGCAATTTGTGGATACCACAACAACCAGCAAACCAACCAGACACCTAATTTTCGACCTCCTCGTAGGAATCAAAGTGCTGCAAAGCCAATGCGTGTCCCATCGATGAAAACAAATGGTAGTCGGAGAAGCCAAGTCTAGTGAATACGGTGGGGTAGAAGCTCCCAGCCAAGAGTGTTGATTGTACCCCGAACCGGTTTTGTTTTGTGTGCAGTTGTATTATCATGGAGTAAAATTACCTTGCCGTGTCTTCTGGCCCATTCTGGTCGTTTCTCGATCAATGCATGGTTCAAATTAATCGTTTGCTGTCGGTAGCGATCAGTATTAACGGTTTCACCAGATTTTCGGAGCTCGTGGTAAACCACACCTTTCTGGTCCCACCAAACACACAGCATTGTCTTCTTGCCGAATCGATCTGGCTTTGCAGTCGATGTTGATGGTTGTCCCGGATTAACTCATGTTTTTTAGTCCGTTTAGGATTCTTAAAATAAATCAATTTATCATCGCCAGTAACAATCCGATGCAAAACAGGTTTTGTTTTGTGTCTTTGTAGCAAAATTTTACTGGTGTTTTTTCGGTATTCCATCTGTCTTTCATTCAATTCATGTGGCACCCATTTTCCACACTTTTGGATCTTTCCCATAGCTTTTAATCGGTCAGAAATTGTTTGTTGTTCAACATTTTACATTTCTGCCATTTGCTTTTGATTCAAAGTATCATCTCCATCCAATATCGTTTGCAATTCGGCGTCTTAAAATTTTTTTGGTGGTGTTTCATGTTCTTCATTTCTCACATCGAAATCATTAGATCTGTAACGCTGAAACCATCTTTTGCATGTTGCCTCTGATAGAGCATGATCACCATATGCCTCGTCAAGCATTCGATGCGACTCTGCAGAACTTTTCTTCAAATGAAAACAAAAAATGTATGCTTTCCGCAACTCATCACTTTCTGTTACAAAATTCGACACTTTTAAAACGACGAAAAAATTTGATGTTGTCTGTTCAACGACTTGATGTATACTAAATATGTTTCACAGATGTCATAGCAAATAAACAATAAAATATGAAGGCTCTTTCACAACAAATGTTCCCCATCGAGATATTTGTACCTCACTTCATACCTATATACCTGGTATAAGGTTGTTCGGAAAGTAATTTCCTTTCTTCCGAAAGAGGATTCAGTAGTATATTTTGCACTTAACCCAACTTTGACCCTAAGAGGATGTTTCATAAAAAAGTATATCAACGAAATATTCATTTAAATAAATTCATCAAATATCCATCGAAGTTCTATCTATTTTGTTCAATACACTCATAAACTTCTGAGAAACCATTGATGGTCTGTTTAGTATACACATCACAGCGTTGTATCTGCTACCTCTGAATTCTTTTTTAACTTCAGGAAACAAATGTCACATGGAGCGAGGCCAGGAGAGTAGAGGAGATGAACCATAATTTCAACCTGTAACTCTTCAATTGTTCGTCAACAATCCGTTGATCTATGAGCATTGTCGTGATGCAGCGTCCAGCTAAAGTCCTGATAAAGCTGCCCTTTTTTATAAGCCCTTGATGGTACTCGAAGTACATTAGAGTAGTACTCCCCTAGTACTGTATGTCCTCTAGATACAATGTGATCGTAAATAACGCCAAATATATAAAAATAAAATAGGCGCTTCACCTTATAAGCGCTTTTAGCAGTTTTGGGCTTCGTCGATCTTGGGATGCCTTTATGCTTCCAACTTTCGTCACATGTAACCTCATTATTTTAAAACTGTGTGTTACGTTGCAGTTGCCTATTTTACTGCTGACAAATTGTCACTCGGATTCACTTTTTGTTCATCGGTCATCATCTTTGGAATCCGGTACTCTAAATCTTCATGAATAATAACATTATCAGAAATTCGTTTTATGGCAATCTAACGATCATTTTTTATCACGTTGTTCTCGACTGGGACGCAGTGGCGGATTAAGTATTTTGCCGCCCTAGGCCCTGTCTGATTAGCCGCCCTTTTTAAAGGATGAAATTTTATTTCTTTGAGTCCGTTCATATTATTTAGATATAATATTTATTTCTTAAAAATATAATTGTTAAACCATACAAATAAATATTAACAACATAAATAACAGTCAGCTTTCTTAAACTATAATGTATAACTTAATTTTTAAATATCTTCTTTCTGGCTTTCGTCTGAGCAAAATCATCAACTATGTCGTTGTAACCAATTTCTTGAACTAGTTGAGCTTCAATTGACAATAGTGCTAAAGCATTGAGTCTCTCTTGGCCCATACTTGCGCGTAAATACGTTGGTTAGTTTTATGCGTAAAACAAAGCAAAGTCAAACCTCTGTCAATACATGCTACGCGCAGCGCTCTTGTTTGCTGTATATATATGTAACGCTCTCACTCTGTCAACCAAACCACAGTATAGATACCAATCAGTAGTCGCACTCCCGAGATTTTGAACTGAAATCCACGCGCATAGCCGATGTGCAACTGGAAATGATTGCTATTTTACGAGATGAACTGATATGTGCAATTGTAGACGCTATAAAAATTCACAATTTTGAAAATATTAATAAATTCACGCAAAACAATTACCTGACATTAAAAACAAAGAGAATCTGAAATGGGTATGAAATGGATATATACATTTATTTGATTCTATAGAAATCATTTTTAAGAAGAAAAATATTTTTATATACAAACAAAAAGATGAATTTTAAACGAATACTTATTTCACTTCATATATGAAACACCGAAATCATTGAAAATAAAATAAGAAAATATTGTACAATTGTAGAAGCGGCTTACATGTAAGATTAACTTTTTACTAACGATACAAAAAGTCAACAGAACTTTGAAAATTCTTCAAAAAAGCTTACCAATATTCAATTATTTCTGTTATAAAACATTATTTATCAGTATTGCACTCACAAATAAAAAAGTTAATCAGAAAATGAATTACATTCTATTCCATAGAAATTTATTTATAAATTTATATAAAAAAAATCAGAATAAATTCTTAAAATGTATTATCGTTATATTTTATCAGATTTAAAAATTTGACATTCTGAAAAATTTGCCGCCCCCCAAATTGTGCCACCCTAGGTCCGGGCCTCACGGCCTTAGGCGGTAATCCATCACTGCTGGGACGAGGTTCATCTTCAAAAGGTTCACAACCGTCTTTTAACTTTTTATGCCACTCCAACACTCTACATCGTGATAAACTATTATCTAAATATGAAACTTTATTCATTTCAAATGTTTCAGTTGGTGTTTTACCCAATTTAAAACCGAAACAATCTTGGCCACCTGCATCTCTTCTGGAAACACGTCCCCCGTAACACAGAATCAGCTCTAAGCGCATACTTATTTCTTAATTTATTTTCTTATATTTTTTTACGGTTTCTTGTGATGTTACAGGTTAAACAAATGAAGAGTGCTTATCCTCGATATCTACTCCTCACATAAAAAATTCAGAGTTATTCTCAGCTTGAAGGTTTTGGATGAAATCTTTGGAATGTCTGGCGAAATCTTCAGCATTGAGTGCACTTTCTTTATTTTGATATGCTTTTATCGTTAGTTTACTGCCTATAATCTTCCAGATGACTTCGGTTTTATTTTCAATATTTGCCTCCACCTTCTCTGTACCTCCTTGATTTTCTTATTGTTAGTTTCTTTATATCGTTCTACTATTCTTTCTTTGAGAAATCATTTATGTGTTTTTTCCCGAATTGAGTGTGCCATCCTGAACCTCAAATCATTATTATCCGAAGCCTCCAGGGTGGTGCTAAAGATTCAACGGCCCGATTTTCACACACAGTCGTGAGCAAACTTTCTGATGTTGTTACTGCACGATATGATCTACAACAGCAATTCCACCCCTCTTGAAACCTCCTCCAAAAAAATTTTCATCATCCATTTCCGCAGACTGCAACAAATATTTTTCTCAGCCGAGTAAATTATTGGAACATAAACTTCTTTCAGTGTTTTCCACTATTCGTTCTCAAGATGGGAAATACCTTATCCTTCGTCCAAATTCTGCACTGGGGGTAAAGGAAATATTAAGGAGCACTTTAGGGGATTGATGCAAGAAGATAAGGGTTGATTCGAATAGGGTATTATTTCTGCACTAGTGTTTTATTTTTAATTCGCTTGAGTGGATGCCAGCGCTAGTATTATTGTACGAGGGTTGCCTTTTATATTTCGGGATTAGAGAACGAAAACAAATATTGATCATCGAAAATCACTTTATTGTTTTTCAAAATATTCCCCATCAAGATCTATATACTTTTGCATGCGTTTGAACCAATTGTCGAAACACTTTTGCCACTCTGACTGCGGTATCTCCAATATATGCATTCTGAACTCATCAACGTGTCGAAAAACGTTGACCTCTCATTATGTTCCATACGGAAAATAAAAGAAGTCATTCGGTACCAAGCCAGGACTATACGGCGGATGACTCATCGAATCGATGTTTGTTTGAGCCGATGTGTAAGAACGTGAGAGTGTGAAGGGTGATTCGTCTTCGACGGTTGGTTTTACTGATTTCTTGTAAGACAACTGGCCAAAAAATGGTTGGGTACCACTCAGAATTGACTGTTCTGAGTTGCTCAAGTTGAACAATTGCGACATGTCCAGTTTTTCTGAAAAAATAGGCGACCATTTGCTTGGAAGTGCTTCGTGAGGGAGCAACTTTTGTTGGATTTTCCATCTTGAAACATCCATACAGTCAACTGCTGTTTACTGACGGGCTCATACGGGTAAATACACGATTCATCACCTGTCATGATGTCATATACGTGATTCAAAGCACCGCGATCGTATTATTGGAGCATTCCATTCGACCAATTGACACGAACATTTTTTATGACAAATTGTGTAGGATCCAACGCGAACAAATTTTTTTGACGGTCAAGTGTTCATGTAATATAATATGGCAAACTTTATTTCTGACGCTTGTGTTAGACGTTTAGGACTTCTTCGAAGAAGGATATCAATACCCGTGGAAGGGCTAAATGGAATGACATCATCCAACACTCAGGAAATAACTTCTTGCCTTATCAAGCCCTGTGATCAGTCTGGTCCAACTTTCTCTCTTGAAGCCATTATCATACCGAAGGTTTGTTCGAACCAACCCAAATTTGATATCAATCCTCAAGATTTGACTCATATTCAGGGGCTCAAATTAGCAGACCCTAAATTTTATCAACCAGGTCCTATAGATATGCTTATAGGAGCTGAGTTAATTCCTTTTCTTTTGAGGTCCAAACGAATTTTTGGTGGACCCAATCAACCGGTAGCCTTGGAGACCATCTATGGATACGTTCTTCAAGGACGAACCTCTACATCTTCTCAAAAATGCCATTGGACATCTCTTCATTCGTCTGTGGATTTAAATGTGGATCATATTTTGCGAAGGTTTTGGGAGGTCGAAAATGTCCCTCAACCTCCTTGTGTGTCACCTGAGGATGAAATTTGCTAGAAAATTTACTCTACCTTAACTTTTCGGGAGCCTACAGGCAGATTCTCTGTTCCTCGACCTGGGCAAATGGGCCGGTAATCATTCCGGTCTTATTCAGGATTTTGGGTCCGATGTGTTGACCGACTGCACATTCGATAAATATGAACCTTCTTTCATCAAAGTCCTGGGTCTTAAATGGAATCCCAAGGCGGATGTATTTTCATATTCATATTATCCTCTCAACAAAACCTGTAGTAAACGGTCGATTCTTTCCGATGTTAGTAGAATATTTGACCCTTTGGGTTTTGTTTCTCCATTCTTGCTGCTTGCAAAGCAGCTTCTCCAGAAGTTGTGGCAATCCCACTTATCTTGGGACGAGGAGCCTCCTGAACAAATACAGCGAGTGTGGCAACAATTCAAAGTAGAACTACCCGGTCTCGGTAATATAAAGATACC
Organism: Micraspis discolor; assembly: GCA_030674115.1. Classification (NCBI taxonomy): domain Eukaryota; kingdom Metazoa; phylum Arthropoda; class Insecta; order Coleoptera; family Coccinellidae; genus Micraspis; species Micraspis discolor. Next base: position 11,553,126 of record JARTUT010001740.1, read on the forward strand.
ACGATACTTTGGCTTCGATAGAACTTCTGAAGTACAAATTCACGGTTTTTGTGATGCGTCCGAAATTGGCTATGCCATTGTGGTATATTTCAGATTCTGGAATACCAATAGTTTTAAAACCCTGCTTGTTTGCGCCAAATGTAGAGTATCTCCTCTGAAAACTCAATCAATCGCAAGATTGGAACTCCTAGCAGCTCTATTACTTGCTGACCTCATAGCGTTCGTAACAGAAAGTTTCAAAGGCCTATTTACTTTCAATGACATATATCATATATATATGGTCAGATTCCATGATTGTTCTCGCTTGGGTTACTTCGTCTCCGCATAGATGGAAAACATTTATTGCCAGTCGCGTGAGGCATATTCAAGAAATAATCTCAATTTCATCTTGGCATCATGTGCCTTCCCATTTGAACCCAGCAGATTGTGCATGTCGTGGTTTATCACCGGCGCTACTTTCGCAGTTTTTCCTATGATGGGATGGTCCAGAATTTTTATTGAAATCTGTAGAACATTGGCCTACTCAGAATAACTTTTATTCTTCAAAAGATGTTGAAATTCCGGAAGAAAGAGCGCCCACTGTTTTCTTGTCAAAACTTATTACCACGGAAAATGTTATTCTTTGTTTGCTTTCAAGATTGTCATCTCTTCCAAAAATACAGAGAATAACAGCATATATTTTGCGCTTTGTATCAAACGGATTGAAGAGAAATGATATCTCAAGGTTTAACCTTTCTATTAGTCCTCAAGAAAGTGATAATGCGCTACAATATCTCATTAAGGGGGTTCAAAATCATATTTTCGCCGAAATTCGGCTGAATATAACGCAAAATGAGGTTTCACCAAAACCAATACGCAAGCATGCTCCATTCATTGATCAATATGATCTTTTAAGAGTTGGAGGACGATTGCAAAAAGCACCGTTTTCGTTCGACGTTAAGCATCCTTTACTTTTACCTAAAGTCTGATTGGAATGACTGGATTATATAAGATCCATGCATGTAAAAGAGATCTTCTCACTCACTCATCTCATGTGAATAACCTTGAAAAACATAACTTGATAGGCTCCGCGTGAAAGAAAACGGTTCAGCTCTATTTGCGATTTTCCCTCTCCGAAATGAAATTATAAAATTTTTCTCTTCACGATTGAAAAGTTCTTCATTACAAACGTTCGCTGCCTTGCTGTACATTTCTGACAAGGATTCATGAGCGCTCGCTTGACCTGAAAAACGTTTGAGATTTCTTCAAGAGTCCTTTGAGAGCATCTCATTATGTTGGATGTTTAATGCGCTAAGTGCTTTCTTTATGTTACGAACATTCCATTAACGAAGTTTCTCGTATTCTTCCATCTGAGGGCCTCAGGTTGCAACAGCTACACGAAATATTAATCATTTCATTTTATCATCTTACAAGATAATATCAACTTGTTCAGAACCCTGGATATTATCGAGGCAAATTCAGGAAAATTATCTTTGAGACTTTCGTCATACTGTTAGTGTTTCATTTACATTGATACTTCTTTTATTTTCAGATAAAAATTTTCCACCACATCTTCAAAACTTGTACCTACTAGTACCGAAATTCATTTACCACTATTTATTTTATTTCAGTTCCAATGAAATTATTATTGAATTATTGTGAATCAATTTACTCAAATTTATTGAAATTATGTTAATAGACAAGAGTCTTACTTTAAATGAATCTATTACTTGTTTATTGTTAATAAATGTTTTTAATTCACAAGTAATAAGTATTCCCATAACAAATATCATAATTCTTATAATGATATGAAATCGAAACACTATTCAGATATAAGTACTTTTGTGATTTTAATTTGTAACTCTACATGTTTCGAGCTAATTCAGCTCATCTTCAGGAGTATGAAAATCACACAAGTGAAGCCGAGAAACAACAAAAATTCATGAAGAAAACGCAAAAATTCTTTATAGTGAAAGACAAGGACAAAGTAAAGAAAAAACTAAGCAAAAAACGTCCAGAAAAGCGATATGAGCCACAAGATAAAGCAAACTAATGAAAGCTTACATAAGTCAAAAAACTAACAAAAAATAATAGTTAAATTATGAAGGTCAATTATATAATATAAAACAAAGTCAACAGTATAAAAACAGTTTGAAAAAAGTAATTGTAAGCTTTTAAAGAAGGTCCTAACTACAATAGCGGGTGCAAAAAACCGCTATGAATAAAGCTAAACAAAAAAGGTAGAAAATCAAAAAAAAACTCACATAAAAATCTTCCAGAAACAATTCAATGAAAATCATCCGAATTCTTATAAGAATATTATTTATTTATATTAATAAAGTTATTTATTAGACCTTGGAAGTTTAACTCTTCCTAATATTCATAAGTATTCATTATTGGTAAAGAATACTTTGTTAATACGAGGGTTGCGTTTTATATTTTGGGATTAGAGAACAAAAATTAATATTAATCACCGAAAATCGCTTTATTATGGAGTGTGGATTCACATTTTGAATCAGTAAGAAAATTCTAGTCAGTAAAGTAAAGCAGCGCTATTGCTTGTTAACCAATATCGCTCTATTCCTCAATTCTACCAATTTGGTGCTCGCTGACGTTGCTATTGCAGGATCGAAAGTGTTATCCCTACTTATGCTTTTCGTCCCTGGCGCACACATTTGGACTCATCAGTATGGCTTGTGTGAGCCATGCCATAGACGCAGGGGTTAGAAGTTTGAGGGAGCCGCCGGGAGTTGAACCCGGGCACCTAGTACCTAGTCGTTGTGAAACTTGAGCGCTAACCTCTAGGCCACCGGAGCGCTGTGAATTAAGCTATGCGTGGCTATATAGAGTGCCGCCAAGAGATCCCTACACACTCCTCTGCCGCTGACAGAGTGCCGCTACACTATAAATTGCTGGATACTTTTTTTAAATGTTGATAAAAATTCTGTGATTTGAGAAATACTTGCTGCCCATATGAGCGTATCGTTACTCTCAAGTTTTGTGTTGACAATATAAAAGCATGTGAATGCAGGACAGGGACCGATAAAATGATAATCGACATTTTCTGCTTCATATGCGATAATGATATTTGCTTGAATTCTGTCAATTGATTAATCAATTGATTCCCAAGCCGCATATGTCATCCGTATTTCCAACTAAAATTTCAAGAGCATATTGATTTTCAAATTGCTACTCAAAGATATAATTGCTTGTTTCAATGAAGGAAAATTAATTTTGAGTCTTGATGTTGAATAATTCGCATTTGAAAACAAAAAATCAATTGATTCAAAGAAAGTTATACACTTGGTATTTTTTTCATACCTAAGATAATGATACATGAAATGAGCATTATAAATTCCTATCGAACATGTAATTATAAAGTAATTTGAAATCATCATAGGTGCCGCACTCATAGAAAACAACATTGATTGAAAATGTATTTTCTTCATAAATAATCGCTATATATAAAAAAAGAGATATCCTCGCATTGACATTTATTTTTTCCTGAGTATATGATTCAACACATTACACTTTATGATGAACTAAGAAGGAATATTTAATGTTAACATGGATTATTTTTCTGGAATTATCATTGATGTACTGCTCATTATCCTTTTTTTTCCTTTGACATCGACAATTCTTTATTTTAATGAAAAATGCTTTTATCTGTCAATGAATAATGAAACTAAATTAATCCCATTCTTAGAGTCTTATATGCAGTAGTTGTATCACCTTGGTGAACCTACTGAACAGGAAGCCTCCACCTATAAAATTGTTCAAAAAATAAGAAATTTATTTTTTTAAAATAAAAATAAAAAAAAACTATTCACTTTGGGAATGGTAACAATTTTGTTTCTGTTTCAAACAATTATACCCACAACTGAATGAAGTCAAGGCACCAAAATGTGCTATGTTATCTCTTGGTGTTTATTTTTCTTCCTTCCTTAATTTTATCCTGTCTGAAAAATTGAATTTGGGAATATTGAAGTAAAAATATGTTCTACACACTCATTGAGGTGAAGTTCCTTTGGCGCACTTGTCATACTCTTTGCCAAGTTATTGAAATGTTAGGAAATTACGTCTTAAAACATTTGTTGCTCAAGGAAATGATATAAATTGTGTTATTTTAATGAAAACGTTCATTGAAATTATTATTATATTTTTGTTTTTCTTCCTACCAATTTTTCTCCAAATTTTTGTTCATAAAAATCAACATGACATGCAGCATTGCCTGCTGAAAGTATCTTGTTTGAGATTTACAATCTTTCGAGGCGCTCTGTTGTGCTTTGTTTATATTAGAAAGAAGTATGGCTTCTTATTCTGATTTGCCATCTTTATTCTTCAGCTTTCTTAGGATTTAGAATTTTTGGTTCCATTCTTTGTCTTTCGTGGTCTTCCTAGCAGGTCAGTCGTAGCAACTATGCTGTGCATTTCTTCCTGCAAATAGAGAAAACATATCAAAGTTACTACTAAACTCAATATATTCATTCTTAAATTATGATATTCATCATGACTTTTAACCAACTGGAGAACCCTGTCGAAATTTTGGTGGTTCAATATGTTGTAGAATGATTTTGAAGACAATACTCTTTTATTGGATAGCTCTGATGATTCATTCATTTCAAAGGCAAAAGAAATATTCTTCGTCAAAAGTACTGTTGCGCATAATCGAAAGTTAAACGGCTTCTGATAGATATCGTATAATCAGGCGAAGACCACAGATTTTTTATGAGCATATTAGTTATTTAATAGCCTCTCCTCGTATGTTATAGCGTCTCTTTTCAATACAGCTAATAGAAACCTGATTCAATTACCTTCATCTGTGGTTGTTTTCGAGCATGTAGCTGTTTCAGTACATTCCATGTTTGCAATAACTGGGAAAATTATCCAATTAGTGGCATATCGTTCGAGCTGTAGGCGTCTAGTGACATTCGACATTTGACATTTAATACTGGGAGTAAATGGGATATTCTGGTTCGATTTGAATTACAATTCAGGCTCGGCTTTGTATAAGGAGAGAAAAGTTATCTTTGATTGATTTAATCGATGGTAGCATAATTGCTTGATTGATTTCATCGACGCCAATATAATCTATGTTATGATTGGTGCTTCGGATTTCATTTGGGACCATTGGAGTCATAAGTGGAATAATTGTTGAGAACAGCAATCGAATCATATACAAGGTGAGTCTTTGACCACTGCTTTAAATTTAACCATAGATTCTTGACGCCAAAAGAAACATTTTCTTGCTATAACATTTTTCCAAATTTGGCCCCGTTCAGCAGATATAGAGGGTGTTAAAATTTCATAAAAAAATTGCATTTTCATCTGTAATATTCAAACGACAAAATTAATTGAAATGATCTCTTGTAGAAGGTTTTTGATAACAGTCATGCATATTTTGGCATCAATAGATTTATTCCATTTCATGTTGGTTTCTCACTACTACTGTACAGATTGGTTGAATTTTTGAGATATTTGAAGTTGAAAGGGATTAAATCGATATAATCATCTGATGAAACATGAGTGAGTAGATCATTTTTCAGAGGGAAAAATAATGTTTTTAAACAATTCGGATTTAATAGTGGATGCTATGGAAGGTAATTTTCATTCAAACTAAACTGGACTACAGAGGGGTATTTGCCCAATGTGAAAACTTGAAATGCTTATAACTTTTCAACGCAGCTGAATATGGAAAGACGGTATGGGAAAAAATGTTTCTTTTGATCTCAAGAACCCATGGTTAAAAAAATTATCGGAGTGCTCAAATACTCACCCTGTATATTGTGTTTTGAATCAGATCTTTGATACTTAAAATTCAAGTTGATGACGAGATATTGTTGATGATGGAGCTCGTGTTGAATGATTCTTTGGGTTATTACCATCATCTATTGTGGATGTAATGTTTTCCGACGTTTCGATAGACATCTTCTATCTTTATCAAGGAGAAAAGGTAAAAAACCTTTTGAAAATTATCAATTTTTAAAAAGTCAATATTGACAGAAGTCATGAAAGATTTTATATACTCATCTGTGATATGATGATCTTTTTAAGTTGGATCGAACTATCGGCGTCAAACTTCTGGCAGATCTATTGATGGAGCACTTATGGAATCAGGTGTTATTTTCAAATGCTGCTTCTTTGATTTTTCTTCTTGCAAGTTTTCTTCTTTGGATATTATTGATGCTTCATCCCACTTTATACGATGATTCTCATCTACAGCATGTTGGACCAACCTGGATTTGTCGCTGTCTTGTACTCGTTGGTCCAACATGCTGTAGATGAGAATCATCGTATAAAGTAAATGGATGAAGCATCAATAATATCCAAAGAAAAAAACTTGCAAGAAGAAAAATCAAAGAAGCAGCATTTATGAAAATAACACCTGATTCCATAAGTGCTCCATCAATAGATCTGCCAGAAGTTTGGACGCCGATAGTTCGATCCAAGTTAAGAAGATCATCATATCACAGATGAGTATATAACATCGTTCATTTTCTTTCATGAGTTCTGTCAATATTGACTTTTTGAAAATTGATAATTTTCAAAAGGTTTTTTATTTTTCCTCCTTGATAAAGATAGAAGATGTCTATCGAAACGTCGGAAAACATTACATCCACAATAGATGATGGTAATAGCCCAAACAATCATTCAACACTTAAAATTCATTTATTTTAACCAACAGAAATCACATCATTATTTGAGTTTCAATTTTTTGGTTGCCTTATATTTGTTTCACCCAGACCTAATAGTCACTATTTCAAAAAAAGAAGTAGCGGACAAAGCTGGTAGTTACACAAATAAATATTTTTTACACCACATATATTTTTGCGCGTTTGTTCCTATTGAAACAGGGTGTTATCGTTTTGCTCAAATGTCAACTATCGACAATTGGGTTTGACTTCCCAGCGAATGATTCGTGCTCATAATTGAGTATGTCTATTTTTCGAAAGAGATGAGCTAGCGTTTTTTTAACATAATTTCCGTGGTATTTAAACAAAAAGTTGTGCATGGATGATCGTCATTGATAACTTGCATATTTTCAAATTTTATTAATCATTCCTTCCTTTCAGCAGAAGATATAATTTCAAAAAAAATTTATTAAAGGAAATGCAATCCAAAAAGTTAAAGTCAATTGAAGGTTGTCAGAATTGACAACCCGAAATTGTGCTTTGAAAAAGTTTAAGAACATGATTATTTTCAATTAAAGATATTTGTAATTTGGACTTGAATATATGGGGTATTTCAAAGAACAAGAACCTACTGAAAGAAGGATATTCTAAATGGTTTTTGATTGAGTTGATATCCCCACTTTCAATTGGTCTTAGCAGAAAGGATCTCGACCTTAGAGAAGAACTGAAGAAAAACAGTGAGCAGTTATTTTTGATTTGAGATATAGTATTGTCCATTCATCGTGGCGGTTGTATTAGTGTGACACTGTTCAGATGTAAGAGGAATAGATACTAAATCAAACGCGTAAAATATTGAGAATATTACATAAATAACAAGATTTCCATACATATGGTGTATTGAATAGATGATTAGATCTTTGTGATCAGCTAGCTATGGTACAAAATATCCAGCAATTTTTCAATATTATTTCTGCACTCAATGTTGGTAAGCACCATTTCAGTTCTACTACTAAAAAGTAGTTAAAGTATCTTCCCTATTTGCTGTCTAGAAACATTTTTGAATATTTTCGCCAGTAGTCTTTTATACCCTGTATAAAAGCATTTGTTTGTTTTTCTATTAGCTCAAGAGTATTTATACCTATCGTTAAATTCTAATCGGAATCATTGTTTATAATCTTTCATTTATGAATTATAACTTCATTGTTCTCTCGAATATCATTAAATATTTGTAACTATCCTTATTGAAATATGACTCTCTTTATCAGCTAATGAAACCTGAATTCGTCCGATAGGCTAACTAACAATGGATATATGATATTCTCCTAATCGGAAACAAATTCTCATTGAGAATCAATAATGAACTTGGATTTGATTTTAAGAAGTTCGTTTTTTTCCAAAACAAACGTTCCCATGTAATCTTGTGATTTCATTAACTTAGGAAAGACTTAGGTATAAACATGAGTTTTTTAATTGAATGCTTCTAGATCTAAGCATTTTAGCAATTACTGTAGGAATATTATTGTGTGGAAGTACTTATAGTTCACATTATTTATATATGGATAGTGACATCTAGGCAAACAATGAAAAAATTACGATCTGAATTTCATTCTCAAAATATTTTCGATGACTCTTCGTCTTCAATGACCGCACAAAGGCACCCACTTTTACCATCTGAATGAATGTTTAAGAAACTGTATGCCCAGTTTTCCGCAATCCATTTAGCATCGCCTCAGTCCGTGTCCAGGGCCGGACTCAATAATTTTTTCAACGATCTTCTCCCACCATCACAATATAGAACAACAATGGACTTAGGTTATCCTCCTAGCGGATACCTGTGTTTGTATTCATCGATGATGGATGTACTTATAAGAATGTAATGGTACACACCGTAAAGGGATGCATTGAAATTTGTGACTATGTTATAAGTCATCCTTGATCTTTCAAGTAAAAATAATATCATTTATTTGCATTTCGAAAGTGGTTTGGACAAACTTTATTTTATTCAAATCTAGTTTATGGTAGAAGATATCGACCAGATAACTGGTTTCAGATCCAATGTCATTCTACTCGTGCTTGAAGATATTTAGTTGGATGATAGATAACCATTTATTTTTGAGAGCTTTTTCAAAATAAATCCAAGTTCAGATACTGGAGGGTTTCTGATTAAGTATGTTGTTCGTTTCATCGCAAAATGGGGTAAATTGTCTCCATACACTATTTTTAGACTTTGCTGTGTTTTGTGGTTCAGTTTTCAGTATATATATATAAAATATTTTTCTAAATTTGGTCTCATTCAAAAGATATATAGAGGGTGTTGAAATTTCATAAAAAAATTGAATTTCCACTTGTAATATTCAAATGACAATATCAATTGAAATAATTTCTTGTGAAAGGTTTTTGATAACAGTCATGCATATTTTGGTATCAATAGATTTATTCCATGTTTTGTCGGTTTCTCACGACTACTGTACAGATTGGTTAAATTGCATGAAAAACAAATATCACTTGAATTAAAGGTCCGTTTCTTGTACTTCCTAGAATCATTAGTCTTTTTTGCAGATGAAATCATTCATCATCTTTCTCCCTAAATTACAACATTTTTGAGATATTTTAAGTCGAAAGGAATTAAATCGATACAATCATCTGATGAAATATGAGTGAGTGAATCATTTTTTAGAGGGAAAAGAATGTTTATAAACAATTCAGATTCAATAGTGGATGCTGTGGATGGTAATTTTCATTCTTACTAAACTGGACTACAGAGGGGTATTTGCCCAATGTGAAAACTTAAAATGCTTATAACTCGTTAAGGCAGCTGAATATGGAAAAACGGTATGGGAAAAAATGTTTCTTTTGATCTCAAGAACCTATGGTTAAAATTAACGCAGTGGACAAAGACTCACCCTGTATATTCTTTTGAACTTTTGGCCTTATAATTTTTTGGTTGGCAAACAATAGAGCGTGTTAGCAGGGGTTAGTGACGGGGTGCCATACAATTCGGCGTATGTAATGAAAGCCTAAAGAAAAAACCCTGGCTTCCCGTATGTGTGTTGTTGGGTGTACAAAAATAAGCTGAAATATATTTGAGGGGCTTTTTTCTTCAAGAGTGGTCTTCTATTCATGAACACAGATGCTTCTTTAAGTTACACATATCGAATCTGAATATAAAAGACAAAAGCAGAAAAAAAAACTCTATACAAAATATAAGTATCAAATTTGTTTGAAATTTATAACCCATTTCAAGAAATAATCGGAAACATCGTGAATAGCCTTAAAACTATCTTGAAATTTATATATGGGACAATTATCGATTCATAATGAAGACTTTTTATGTACTTTTGACAAATAAATTTGAGAAATATCGTTTGCTACTGACTGTAGCTTCCTTAATATTCAGTACAAACAAAACAAATTTTGCGTTGCCAAGATGTTATTATTGGTTGAAAGTGGAAAAACCGTGGAGTCATAGCAACGTTGAATATTTTGGAAACACCATGACTCCTATGGGAATTAATGTACATTAATGAAATATTCTAGCATATTTTCCTGGAATTTTTCGACGTTATCTTTGGTTGAAGAGGTCGATGATCCTCCTGAACGAGGCAAAGTCTTTGTATCATTCGTACAATTGACTAGTCGATGAAGCAGTCTTCTTAAAGGCAGTCCAACGAATATACAGAAACTTCAAAAACTTAAAGATACTCAACGAGGGCAATATTTTAATGACTTTTTGTCAGAATGAATGTTTGGCGATTTTTCTACATTCATTTGGCGTTTGTTTTGTCCTGAAAAATACTTCACAACAACTGACCAGAGCGCTTTTATTTATTTTTCATTTTGGGATCACCTTCATTAAACATTACTGTTAATACCATTCCATAAACGTTTTCTCGAGTCTCAAAAAGCTCCTAATAGCTTGACGGAAATGGACACTCCTCCGCATAATAACCGTTGTCATAATGAGCCTCTGCCTATTTACAATCCCCCATTACAGGTGTAATAACTTTGTCAATTCCTACAATACGCCTTTTAAACACACGGAGGATGTAATCAACAAATTCAAGTTGTTTATTACGTTATGCAAATGTCCTACATATTCACTCACGATTATCAGTCTACCGGAAACTGATGTTTTATGTAGTAGGTGAAATGTCGTGAACTTGAGATGAGGCACTTCGGATGAAGAAGCCTCCAGGGCATTCTCGACGTTAACGCTGACTTGCCATAATTCACGGTTGACTGTATATCTCGAACTTCAACACAATAAACCTAGATCAGGGAGGCGTTTTCCTAGAACTCACGAGGAAATCTGTTGCCTCGTGAGAGGCTTTCAAAGCTGAGGATTATCGAATAACGTTAAATCGGGCTGAGAAGTTTCAGGAGGGTTTGGAGGAAAACATAGGTGTGTCTGAGATTTATTGCCTTGTTTGTATCTCTTTCAGTTGATTCCATATTTTTCAGTAATTCAATAAGGCTGTAAGTAACTGTGTCACAAATTTGTATTCAGAAAATCGAACTGAATAATATTTACGGAAGATATTTGTGATTCTGTGACATGTTTTCTGAATGCGTTGTTACGACAGATTTTCTTGTCGTTGTTCAAGATAAAATTCTCTACGATAACAGGAAACAACTGTTAGAACATTGATAAATATTCAGAGAAGATGTAAGTAGCAGAATGATATTTATCAAAAATCAGTTAAATGAAGATCTTTTCAAGTGAGATCGAACAATTGATGTCCTTAATTATCTGCTTCTTCCATGATTTTTCTTGGCGTTTTTTTAAATGTATTATCTGTACTATCGATCATATAGAATAGAATGCTGTGAAACCACCATGGGACCCTAAGGACGGTAAATTATCTCTCATAGACAATTCGAGAATTTCATCTTAATAGTTATTTATTATACAAGGGAAAAAAGTATTAGATTTTAGCTCGAGGTTAGGTTTTCTCCCGACGCGAAGCGGAGTCAGAAAGTTATCGATATGAAATTTGAATTTTTAAACTAGTAAGCTATTAGACCTGCATTGCTAAGGAAAACTTCAGTCTAATCAGATATCTGTCAATTTGATTTTGTGATTTGATTCAAAAATTGCGAACTCAGTAATTGTGAATACTATAAAGTTAAAAATGCTTGCTTCTGAGTTTTTTCTGACTCGGCCGGAGTTGATAGAAGCAGCGCAAGTAGCGTCAAGAAAATTATTGCCAGCTAAATCGCGGAAAATTTACGAAACCGCGTATTCAAGATTTATGAAATCGAAAATGAAAAAGACATGCAGTTCTTTCTCGGAGACAGTGTAATTGGCTTATTTTTCGGAACTGGCACAACAACAAAAGCCATCAACAGTGTGGTCGAATTATTCAATGATTAAAAGTATGTTACGATCCAATAATAGTGTAGACATTTCAAAATATTTCAAGATTTATGGAATGGAAAATTTAAAAGATTTATATATATATTCTTTTGAACTTTTGGCTTACAATATTTAGTTAGCAAACAATAAAACATACAGATCAGGGGTTAGTGACGGGGTGTCATACAATTCGGCGTATCACATAAAAGCCTAGGGAAAAAAACCCAGTAAAAGAAAAACCCTGACTCCCCGCCTAAGTGTGAAAGTACAAAAATAAGCTGAAATATATTTTAGGGACTTCTATCTTCAAGAGTGGTCTTCTATTGATGGAGAGACTAAGAGATTAAGAGACTTCTTCAAGTTGCCCACATCGAATCTGGCAATAAGAAGACAAAAGCAGAAAAAAATACAAAATTTGAAAGAGATAAAGAAAACACCCTCAAATTCGCCTTTTTGGATTAACTCGATATTGTGGATCAAGGATTTTTTAACATAACAAGCTAAAACGTAAATTTTACTAAGGAGATAATCAATGAATACATAAACTTTTATGGTTCTTCTTTCAGGAAGATATTTTTTAGTATCCGTATGTGTCTCTTGAAGTAGAATAATCTTAGCACCATAGTCCATTACCCGTGTGAAGTTAGCAGTCGAAAGTTAGCAGCCGACATTGAAATTCTGGCTGCTAGGTCGTAGCAGCTGGAACTTCGTTTATGCGAGCACCTTTGGAAATCTCCACTTGATTTTTAAGAAAAAAGAACTAGAGGGGTTTAGATCTTAGAGTTTCCTGCGGAATATGATCCTCTGAAGTCTTTTCAACAATTTAGAGTATTTCTATTTGGAATAATGGCGAGTCAGAATTATTATACAACAGATTCGAAGCGAATATGCAAAAAATGTTGTGAATCCATAGGAAGAAAATAAATAATCAGAATCATGACTTGGACACACGGGTTAGTCCTTTGCTAATTTAGAAATATAATCACTCTTGTCCTTAGAAATACCCTCTATATTCAAAGAAAAAAAAAAAGACATGCAGTTCTTTCTCGGAGACAGTGTTATTGGCTTATTTTTCGAAAATGGCTCAACAACAAAAGCCATCAACAGTGTGGTCGAATTATTCAATGATTAAAAGTATGTTACGATCCCATAATAATGTAGACATTTCAAAATATTTCAAACTAATTACATTTCTGAAACAAAATGGGAAAGGTTACACGCCCAAAAAAGCATTCACGAGTACACAAATTAGTGATTTTTTAAATAAGGCATCCGATGAAGTTTATTTAATGGTCAAGGTTGTTGTTGTATTTGGGATTGCAGGAGCTTGTCGAATTTGTGAAATCAGCCAGGTAAAATTAGATGATATTGAAGATTCGGGAAAGTTATTAATTGTGAACCTGAAGCAAACAAAAAATGATGTAAACAGGAGATTTGTAGTTACTGACGAATATATTAAATATTACCGAATGCACATAGCCCTTCGCCCAGCAGCAGCAAAAGATCGCCGCCTGCTTTATGCATATCGCAATGGAAAATGTATCAATCAGGTTGTGGTTAAAAATCAGTTTTATAAGGTACCTGAAACAGTAACTAATTTTCTTCAACTTGAAAATGCTAACTCATATACAGGTCATTCATTTCGAAGGTCGTCTGCTACACTTTTGGTTGAATCTGGGGGAGACTTGATGACACTAAAGAAACATGGCGGTTGGAAGTCATCAATAGTCGCTGAAGGGTATGTTGATGAATCGGTGGCAGTTGTGTCCATGTCGGAGAATATTATTTCAACACAAGAAAATTCGTCTGTTGTACCGAATAGTTCAAAGAACATGTCATTCACGCAATGCACATTTAATAATTGTACTCTTGATATAAAGAAAATGTAGCTTATATTCAATAAAATATTCTAAAATCAAATATCTTCCATTATCTATATGTATACAGGGTCTTTCACGAGGGAACCTCACCCATATTTATACGGGAAACTACTGAACGTATTTTCATGAAATTCATCACTTATAAGTATTTCACGATGCTGATGAAATCTAAAATATTTTCAAGGCATGAGCACCTCCGGTTTTTCCGGAAATGACGTCAACTTCCGTTTTTCAAATTAGAACACCATTTTTTTATTACAGAAATAGATTCCTTAGAAAATATCAAGTTATTTTGATGTAACATTTTTCAGTTTTGGTTGGAAAATTCTCTCTGAGCGGAAAAATTTGAAAAAAAAATCGAAAATAGAGCTCCGCTGAAACAAGAACAACTTCGAGGTTTTTGGATGGAAAATTTTCATTTTCGGGATTTTTGTATCCACTTTAAAAATCGAAATCGCGATTCATGATACAGGGGGTGAAAAAATCGCTTTCAAAGTTAGGGATGACAAAAACATGAAAAATCAATTTTTTCAAATTAGGACACTCCATTTTTTTATGGCAGATATTGAATCTACGTTAAAAAATAATGTGAGTGTATGCACCACACCCTCGCCCTAAAGTGGATATTTTCTGAGTTATTCACAAAAAACTGTTTTTCGTCTTGACTTTTCAGCTATTTCTTTTCCCTTCACGCCAAAAAGATGAAATTATCAGGAACTGTATTTGAACCATGCTGTAGATTTTCCACCCCTTCTTGAAACCGACTTCTAGTTACTATTAGGAGAACCATGGCAAACTCTCGCAGTTATAACTAGAGAAGATGCTCAAAGTTTTGACCGTTAATTTCTAGACATTTATTTATACGTCTCAGGAATGTTTCGTGCGTTGCTCTTCTTATTTCATCGAAAGGAAGAGATCTGCAAAAGTGTTTAAAAACCAAATTGAGTTTCAAAACTATGAATCTAAAATTCTAAACAAACCTGAACGCATTTCTGACTCGTTCTATACAGTCCTCTTCATCAGTCAGGGGAGTTGAGTAGACAATATTTTTTATCCTACCCCAAACATAATAGTCTAAAAGAGTTAAATCGGGAGAACGTGGTGGCCAAAGATGTGGACCATTCTTCGCCAACCATCGATCTTCAAATAGCTTGTATAGGATTTTTGACACATTGAGTGAATTGTGTGGAGGCGCGCCATCTTGTTGATACCATAAGTCATTATGGTTCTGTACTATCGGCTCAATTATTTGAGTCAATATCTATCTACTAAGGGAGAACATTCTTCAAATAATGCAAACATGTGTAGTGTTCTATCTTAGCAGTTAAAGTCCCATCATAAATGTGAACATCGAGAATTGCATTATTTTTGATGGCGCAAAAAAACATTGAAACTCCAGGTCTCTTGAAAGTTCCATTGTCTGAAGTGGTGGTTGTTCTCTACATCCCAATAATGACTGTTATGCCTATTGAAAGAACCATTCTTTGTGAATTTAGATTCATCTGTCCAAATTATACTGTCCAAAAAGTTTTCATTCTCTTGAAATCGAATCATCATAGCTTCCCAAAACTCTGTTCTCCTGACGAAATCAGTTTCCTTCAAATGCTGTACCCTATTGAATTTATAAGGGTGCATTTTATGTTTCTTTAATATTCTCCAAATACTCGATTGAGATAATCTCAGAGCAATCTCGGCATCTTTGAGAGAATTTTGAGGATTCACACGAAAATATGCAAGAACTGTAATTTCGTTGTTCTCATCTTCTACTACACTTTTTTTTCTGTGTATAGTTTTCTTAACGAAAGATCCGACATTTCTCAAGTTTGTCATGGTTCTGTTAATAGTATCTCTCGTTGGTCTGGGTCGGTCAGGAAACCTCTCAATGAACAGTCGAATCGTTCTATCTACAACTTTATTACTTTCTCCATGAAGTAGAATGAGATTCAAATAATCTTCATTGGTAAAATTAGGCATAGTGATCGATTTTATAACTTAATACGAATTATCACCAAATTAATAGTAAACACAAAATGCTACTGAATAAAGAGGAATTTGGCAGATGTAATTAATGATATCTACCATTTAAAAAAAAGAATGTGAAACATGGTAAGTTTTTGCATAGGGTTCATAAGGAATTATTTATTTATCACTGTAGAGAAAACCGATGGCCGATTAGTTGAAATAAAGAGGTTTCCGATACAAATTCGAATCCAAATTCGCCATCTATTTAGGAACAACCTGTAACTTTTTTCTCTTGCATATTAGGGTAGTAAAATCTAAAATATTTTGTTTAAGTAACCTCCTGAAAATTTCATCTTTTTGGCGTGAAGGGAAAAGAAATAGCTGAAAATTCAAGACGATTCTCAAAGTGAAAATGAAAATTTTCCATCCAAAAACCTCGAAGTTATTCTTGTTTCAGCGGAGCTCTATTTTCGATTTTTTTCCCGCTCAGAGAGAATTTTCCAACCAAAACTGAAAAATGTTACATCAAAATAACTTGAAATTTTCTAAGGAATCTATTTCTGCAATAAAAAATGGTGTTCTACTTTGGAAAACGGAAGTTGACGTCATTTCCGGAAAAACCGGAGGTGCTCATGCCTTGAAAATATTTTAGATTTCATCAGCATCGTGAAATACTTGTAAGTGCTGAATTTCATGAAAATATGGATCAAGGATTTTTTAACATAACAAGCTAAAACGTAAATTTTACTAAGGAGATAATCAATGAATACATAACCTTTTATGGTTCTTCTTTCAGGAAGATATTTTTTAGTATCCGTATGTGTCTCTTGAAGTAGAATAATCTTAGCACCATAGTCCTTTACCCGTGTGAAGTTAGCAGTCGAAAGTTAGCAGCCGACATTGAAATTCTGGCTGCTAGGTCGTAGCAGCCGGAACTTCGTTTATGCGAGCACCTTTGGAAATCTCCACTTGATTTTTAAGAAAAAAGAACTAGAGGGGTTAGATCTTATAGTTACATGCGGAATATGATCCTCTGAAGTCTTTTCAACAATTTAGAGTATTTCTATTTGGAATAATGGCGAGTCAGAATTATTATACAACAGATTCGAAGCGAATATGAAAAAATGTTGTAAATCCATAGGAAGAAAATAAATAATCAGAATCATGACTTGGACACACGGGTTAGTCCTTTGCTAGTTTAGAAATATAATCACTCTTGTCCTTTGAAATACCCTCTATATTCAAAGAAAAAAAAAAGACATGCAGTTCTTTCTCGGAGACAGTGTTATTGGCTTATTTTTCGAAAATGGCTCAACAACAAAAGCCATCAACAGTGTGGTCGAATTATTCAATGATGAAAAGTATGTTACGATCCAATAATAATGTAGACATTTCAAAATATTTCAAACTAATTACATTTCTGATACAAAATGACGGTATACCTGCGATATTCGTTCGATCTTGTTGTGTGTCAATTGCGGAGCCGCTGTGCATTATATTTAACAAATCTCTGACATCGGGGTGTTTCCGGAACGCTGGAAATTGGCATGCATAGTTCCAGTTTTTAAATCGGGTAGTAAGCTGTGCGTTGAGAACTATAGACCAATAAGTAAGCTATCTATCTTTGAAAAGTTGTTTGAATCTTTGATATATCCCCATTTGTTCCATCTTGTGAAATCTCAAATAATTCCTTGGCTTCTTCAGAGGGCGTTCCGTTGAGACTAATTTGGCGACTTTTACTGAGTTTTTGTTGGGTAGCCTCAATGAGGGAGCCCAAGTGGACGTTGTCTATACAGACTTTAGTAAGGCTTTTGATAAAATATCTATTCAGATACTTATCGCAAAATTATACAGGGTTGGAGTGTGCGGATCTCTCTTGAGATGGTTTGAGTCCTACTTGAGCAATAGGTCACAGTATGTATCTTCTGTTGAGGGATTTGAGTCGCGGTATATGTCTGCATCTACTGGGGTGCCGCAGGGATCTCATTTAGGACCTTTATTGTTCATTATTTACATCAATGATGTGGTAAATTGCTTCAAGATATGCAGAATATTGTTGTTTGCCGATGATTTGAAGATTTTCATGAGGATTCGTAACTCATATGACTGTCAGCTTTTGCAGGAGGACGTTGAAAGCTTTTCGATATATTGTGAGGGGGCTGATTTGTTCCTAAATGTCCTAAATAAAGTGTCACATAATTAGTTTCACCAGAAATAAAAATCCGGTGATCTTCCCTTATTCAATTATGGATTCACCACTGACGCGTCTATATCACGTACGAGATTTGGGTGTAACATTTGATTACCAACTGAAATTCAATTTACATATTGACAATATTGTAACATCTTCAGCACAGATGCTTGGCTACATATTGAGACAGAGTAGATCGTTTTCCAACAATAGATCCGTTATTGCCCTTTATTATTCATATGTGTTCAGTAAGTTGAACTTTGCTTCGGTTGTATGGAATCCCCACTATATAACCTATATAGAGCGACTTGAAAAAATCCAAAAGAAATTTCTCCGTTTTATGGCGTTTAGGTGTGGTTTACGTTTGAATAGGGGTGATCCTGGAAATTATATTATAAGGTTGAGACATTTCAATATGATAAGTTTGGAAAACCGCCGAGTGATGAGTGATGTATTATTTGCTCATAAGTTGCTCAGTAATCGGTTGGAATCGCCTTGGCTTATATCGCAGTTTTGCCTACATGCTCCATTGAGGAGGTTAAGACAGTTGGACACCTTCGTCCTGCCCTTGAGGGCTACTAACAGCTCCAAAAATTCCCCTATTATAAGAGTACTTGAACGATGCAACTATTTTAGAACTACAATAGATATTTTTCTTCTTGATGAGAAGACAGTTAGGAAATATTTAAGACGTTACTACATGAGATTTTCAAATGGTTTGGGGGGGTGAAATTATGTAGTGGAAAATGCAATGTATTTGTTTTTTTTTTCTTTCTTTTTTGACACTATAGTATTAAGTTTACACTAGTTTAGTTAGAATAATTGTTGTGTACCTCTGTAAGTATTCAATTTATTTGTGAACATTCTTCTGGGTATTTGTTTACCTGTGTATGTTTCCTTGTTGAATAAATAAATAAATAAATAAAAATGGGAAAGGTTACACGCCCAAGAAAGCTGCGATATTCACGAGTACACAAATTAGTGATTTTTAAATAAGGCATCCGATGAAGTTTATTTAATGGCAAAGGTTGTTGTTGTATTTGGGATTGCAGAAGCTTGTCGAATTTGTGAAATCAGCCAGGTAAAATTAGATGATATTGAAGATTCGGGAAAGTTATTAATTGTGAAACTGAAGCAAACAAAGAATGATGTAAACAGGAGATTTGTAGTTATTGAAGAATATATTAAATATTACCGAATATACATAGCCCTTCGTCCAGCAGCAGCAAAAGATCGCCGCCTGTTTTATGCATATCGCAATGGAAAATGTATCAATCAGGTTGTGGGTAAAAATCAGTTTTATAAGGTACCTGAAACAGTAACTAATTTTCTTCAACTTGAAAATGCTAACTCATATACAGGTTATTCATTTCGAAGATCGTCTGCTACACTTTTTGTTGAATCTGGGAGAGACTTGATGACACTAAAGAAACATGGCGGTTGGAAGTCATCAATGGTCGCTAAAGGGTATGTTGATGAATCGGTGGCACACAGAACAGAAATTGCTTATAAAGTGTTCAGAACGTGTGGTAGTTCTGAAATAACACCCGATTTGCGACTAGGTACATCAACAGCAGTTGTGTTCATGTCGGAGAATATTATTAGGTGTCACCAGAAGGTTATGGAGAAATTGTAAGATGTAAAACGTAATATCCCAAGTTTAGTCATCTGGCAACACCATAACCTTAAACTTTGATTTACTTCTTTAATGTGAAAAAATCTGCAGCTGAGGCGCATCGATTGCTTCTAGAAGCATACGGTGAAGCTGCTTTAAGTGAGAGAAGTTGTCAAGAATGGTTTCAAAAGTTTAAGAACGGTGAGTTTGACGTTAAAGACAAAGAACGCAGTGGAAGGCCGAAAGTGTACGAAGACATGGAATTAGAAGCACTATTGGAGGAAGATTCGTCCCAAACGCAAAAAGAACTTGCACTTACTCTACAAGTGACTCAACAAGCAATTTCACATCGTTTAAAATCGTTAGGAATGATTCAAAAACAAGAAATTGGGTTCCATATGAACTAAAGCCGAGAGACGTTGAACGCCGATTATGCATGAGTGAAATGCTGCTTGCCATGAATAAAAAAGAGTTTTTGCATCGTATAGTCACTTTCAACACAAGAAAATTCGTCTGTTGTACCAAAAATTGGGAATAGTTCAACAGTTCAATAAAATATTCTAAAATCAATTATCTTCCATTATCTATATGTATATTGTATATATCCGGGAAAAAAGTAATTTCGTGAAAAGTTATATTTTGTTACCTGTCAACAGAGATGAAATGTCAAATTTTTTTCCCGTCACAGAAAAAATTTTTTTTCTACAACATCCATATGTTCATTAATGGGGGTATGATTGTCTTCTACAGTCCAAGTTATTATATTCCCAGATGTAGCTAGTAACTTTCATCTAACAAGATTATATTTCATAGGAACCGCGACATTCATTATTCTGATCAAAGTCTCATTCGAAGTAGCGCCATAGCTTTTCATGCTCCAGTGAATATTTGGTCTCAAAGAGACCCTTCCTCAATGGATTTGCGGCTGCAATGAGTTTGGTTTACCTCCGCCACTCCGGCGGGTGGTTTCTTTGATCTTTCATATGGAGCTTTTGGTTATTTTTCGAGAAGAATAAGGGCACGTGAGGGAATAAACTGGGTAGAGTGCGATTCATGCATCTCCAGGGACGTTTCAGTCTTTTATATCACGGAAGTTCAGGGTTTCATTTCATTTATTTTGGTTCTGATATCCGTAGTTTAAATTGTGAGTAATAGCCTTCGCCACATTTTTTTCAGGCACTGGCATCAATATTTTACGTGGTGTTATGGAGAACAGTTAAGTTGGACAGAGTCAAAATTTACACAGAATCAACCCTAAGTGTTACTTTCAGGTTATTGGTTCAAATTGGGTACTCTGAATTCGTCGAATAGTTTTTATTTCTGTTTTTTAATGCTCTTATTAGGTTCACTTGTATGTTTTTATATTTTTTTTGTGATCACCCCATTTGAGATCGATTTTGCTTGCTTTGAGCAGGTTTTCTTCAAACTATCAATCGCAATATTCCGATGAAAACATTCGATTATCTTAATAAGATTCATAAATGTCTCTCCACATCCAGCTCTCGTCAGATCTTCCGATAGACCGGAATCGGTTAAGCTTTGATAGGCTTGAAGATTAGGTCAAGAACATTTAAACAATTTTATCTAAAAGTCTGAAAATAATATGGAAATGACTGTATTATTACTCATCACTGTATCATTAGTTATAGATTTTGAAGTTCTGAAGGGCTTATTGGAAAACCATTTATTGACCCAATCCTTACAATTTGTTTGGGTTTTAGGCGGTTTTATAATTTATATAATTTCTCAGGAAAACTCAAAAATACATTCGTATCATGTTAATTGTTAAGGTATTTCTGATTATGAAGTTAATTTGCATCTTTTTTCATGCCTTTTTCGTTTTTGCGCGTCTTCTTTCTAGTAGAGCAGGGTGCTGTCATTTTGACCAAATGTCTACTATTTCCGAATATTGAGTTGAAAAAGTCTCATTCAAATAGGTTAGAATTTCTGAAGAAGAATCCTTCGTTGAACTTGATTATGTCCGACGTTCGCCCTTGTACTAGACATGAACTAGAGCTTCTATATTTTCAGATCAGGTTAATTGTCCAAATATAAATTTGTTATTGGACCTAATCCGTTTGAAAGCTCCGCAGAGTGAACCCACAAGAAGTTATAGGAGTTTCTTTTTGTAATGAAGTCACAGAAGTTCATAGATTGAATTGAAGAATGGATATTTCCTCTTCATGATCTTCTGCGATTGTTAAATGGTACAAGTTGAAATGTGATGAATTGAATCAAGAGGTTCCTCCGAAAGGTTGAATGTTCTTCACTTAATCGAAAAAATTTTCGGAGCGATCATTTCCCACGATCGAATTGATATTTATTTCGGATAGATGTGGGATCGAAAGATCATCGTTATTGTCTACAACTTGAGATATGGAATATAAGAAACAATGCTTCAGCCGTATAATCCTTTATCGTGACTTTCTCACAGGCAAATATCACGAAAATCTACTATATTGTATCCTATTGTTATAAAACAACAACGTAGAAATCCTCTTTTATTGAAACCTCACCGCTATATTGTCACCATTGTGCATTGATAGTTATTGTAGTTACGTTCTGAATAGAATCCAGGAAACCAATCAGCGACCATCATCATCCGGAGCCTATAGGTCATTGGGTTTCTCGAAGAATGTACCAGTCGATATGACTGGCACGTCTTCGCACAATTCAATATAAAGTTCGATTCCCAAGAAACCGATATCGGAATTGAATCCTGAAGGGATTCTATCAAGAATGGGCTTATATTGGGACGGTTGGTTAGTAATTATTCGATTTCTTGAATGGAGACCTTCTCCGGGTATTTGAGGTGGATAAGGGGTTCATAGAATTGAGGTTGTGCACTTGGAAACTTCAGAAGATTAGTTATTTGGTCACGTGAGGGAATTATTCGAGTGGAATTTGATTCTTATTTGTTTTAATGTAATGAAAGGGTCAATTTAATTCAATTTATGGAATTAGAAATTGGGATTTTTGACGGCCAGATTAATCAATACGGTTAAATACATAGGCGTATTTGGATATCATTATGTTATCCGATTTGTATGTTTCGAATGAAAAGTAGGGATATTATTATACACGATGAGTCTTTGACCACTACGTCAATTTTAACTATTGGTTCTTGAGATCAAAAGAAACACTTTTTTCCCATACCGTTTTTCCATATTCAGCTGCGTTAAAAAGTTATAAGCATTTTAAGATTTCACATCCAGCATCCACTATTGAATCTGAATTGTTCAAAAACATTATTTTCCCTATAAGAAATGATGCACTCACTCATGCAGATGATTATATCGATTTAATTCCTTTCAACTTCATATATATCTAAAATGGTGCAATTGAGGAAAAAACTTGAACAATGATTTTATCTGCAAAAAGACTAATGATTCCAGGAAGTACAAGATACGGACCTTTAGTTCAAGTGATATTTGTTTTTCATGCAATTTAACCAATCTGTACAGTAGAAGTGAGAAACCCACAAGAAATGAAATAAATTCATCAAAAACCTTCTACAAGAGATCATTTCAATTGATATTGTCGTTCGAATATTACAGGTGAAAATGCAATTTTTTTATGAAATTTCAAAACCCTATATCTTTTGAACGGGGCCAAATTTGGAAAAATGTTATGGGAAGAAAATGTTTCCTTTAACGTCAAGAATGTATGGTTAAAATTAAAGCAGTGGTCAAAGACTCACCCTGTATATTCATAGTGAATAATTCGAATAAATTCAAATTCAGGAGATTCCACAAAAATGAGACACACATTTCAGATTAAACACACTTGACTATGCGCTAAGGTCTTCGAGTCTATACATCACCTACCAGTGAAACCATTAAAACTCGCTATAAAATAAGCAGTTACTGAACACATCCTAGCATTTTCTGTATATCAGTGGCGGATTTACCAATAGGCCAAGTAGGCCGGTGCCTAGGGCGGCAGATTTAGAGGGGCGGCAAATTTAGCAAATTTTTTTTTATAATTATACGTATACAAAATCTATACTATAATATAATCGTAAACCTAAAATGGTCTATATATTAAAGATATTCGAAAAAATTCGCTAGGATGGCTTAAGATGAGTAACTGAGTAGAATTAAATTTTTTTAATTTCTTGTATGTCTATCTGTCCGTTTGTTTGAATGAACATCACGCAAAAACTACTGGACACTTTTACATGAATCTCCTTGAATTGTGTGGTCTGAAGTCCGGTTCAACATTTAGCTTAAAATATTTATCAAAATCGTGCCCTTAAGGGGGTCAAAAGGGGGTCAACGTTTGTATGGAACTACGTGATTCCGTGGTCCAATCTCTTTGAAATTTTTCATGGATATTCTTTAAAGTAATTGGTGGAGGACCACATATTTATTTTTTTCAATTCGGCGGTTGTGGGGCGGCAATAGCGCTGGTGAGGTGCGGAGCGGGGGCAGATACCCGAGTGAGCAACCGGAACGCGGCAGACGCGTGAAGGCAGACGTTGTTGATGGTCGTGTCAAATATTGAATTTTGCGGGCGAACTTTTCACTATTTTTAGATGGTTTAAATCATTATGATCTTACTAATATTTTATAAACGTGGAAGTTAGTTTGGATGTTTAGTTGTTTGGATTGTTGCTCAATCATACCAAAACTACTAGACCGATTTTGATCAAACTTTGCATTAATAGTAAAGTCTATCTTTGTTTCTGCGAAAACAGAATTTGGAGCATATTTATCCAAACTTGGATATAACACTTCGCAAGGCTCTGTGCACAGCGGTGACAAATTGTTCAGGTGAGAGAAGCTTTTCTTGCTTAAAACGGGTTAAAAACTATCTACGATCTACTTTAAGTCAAGAAAAGCTTAATGCTTTATCTCTTTTGTGCATAGAGTCAGAACTTATGAAAAAGATTTCATACGACTATATAATTGATGATTTTGCAAATTTAAAATCTCGCAAGAAAATAATGTAAAACTTATTTGATCTCATTGTCTGTCACCATTAACTGATTGTTAACATGTCATATTTTAATAGAAATTGTTTGTATTGTTTTTAAACTGTTAAGTGCAATAAAAAATATTTAACAAAAACAATGGTTTCTGACCACTCATTATTTTGTCTGTGTTCATATAGTGTAGGTATTTTTAAGTCATGCATTTCCCAACCTTATGATTAGTACAAGCTGCTATTTTTAACCCCCGACGCAAAAAGAGGGGTGTTATAAGTTTGACGTGTCTGTTTGTCTGTCTGTGGCATCATAGCACCCGAAGGAATGAACCGATTTCAATTTAGTTTTTTTTGTATTACAGGTGTTTTACGGGCGAGTGTTCTTAGACATGTTTGATGAAAATCGATTGAGCCGTTTGAAAGTTACAGAGGTTTTACGCTTTAAAGTCGGGGGTTTTTTGTTTTGCCTGTCAAATAAACTTGTTAGGTCAACATTAAACTCTTCAGTACATAGCGGGTTGCAAAAAAAATCTAGTAACTGACAGAAATATCATTAAGTTCACAATCATACTTATAACGGGATTAAACTAACGTATTGAATTTCGAAAGTCAGTAGGGGCGGCAAAAATGGAATGGCCTACTAGCGGCAAATTTGTAAATCCGCCTCTGCTGTATTTTCAAGAAAAATTTATCATTCCACATTTATCTTCCTGAAATGCACCAAGAAATTCGATTTTAAATGATTTGAAATATTGGAAAAAAATGAGAAGCTTGCTCTTTTTTTTTGGATCCCACCCTGACTGGATAAAATCACTGAGCCGAGGTTTTCCCACGTTGCCACAGTTTTCATCTTTTGAAATCATTGTCATAATTGAAAATTCACTGTTCACGTGAAAACAATTTGAAAACACTAATTCCTTTTCATACGTTTCTCGTTTGCTCTCTAAGAATAGTGCTATTTCATATTCATTTTTGTTATAAAATGTTCAAAATTTCAAGATTTTGAGTTCGGAAGAAGTTTTAACCCCTCACGACTGTCGAAAACTTGGCTTGTAGACGGCTGTATACCTTGATTGCGTTGGCTTAAGAGTTTGATATTTTCTCAGCTTCAAGTCCCAATATACTAGAGTATTTGATATGAATTTTAGCATGATGCTATTATGCAAATAATAAAAGTTTCTGTATCGACGGATAACAAAGTGATCCTGTAAGCAATTCGATTCATCCATTTGTGGCACGGAACCCAAAGAGAGTGGTAATAAAACAGAAGAAAACCGGTGGAACTCCATACCCCTCGAAATTAAATACTCTAAACCGCTCTCGGCTCATTCCAATCGAAGCCAACCTAGCAAATAAATTGAACAATGCGGAAAATGAGGATGAACAGGCAAACTCGACGTCTCGCACTGAGACATACTCATGAATAACCCAATAACCTAAAGCCATCGATTGAACTCGCATTTCTGTAGGGATTGGAGCGAAAAGTTGGCGAAGACGTGAGCGAGTCGACATTTATCCTACTTGAAGGCCTCTTCGTGGGAATATCTCCGAGGCAAATTCAACATAACGGATCCCGGTAGGCGTTCGACAATCCATCAGGGAAAACGAACGGCTTGGAAGAAGCTACGAGTATTGGGATGCCGATTCGAGCATCGGCAGGTTGTCGTGAAATAGTAATGGGGCCACTTCCGGTTTCCTACAATTGATACTGGGCCAGCTTGGTACGAGGACAGGCTTCATAGACTATCTGAACGCTATGTTAATGAAAAAACATGAAGCGAAAAGGCCCTGGCCTATAAATCTCAAGAACAAAATAAGAGTAATGCGTGTACAACTGAGATTAAAAAAAAACAAAGATGTTCTCGAAAGATTTCAACATCTGCGCACAAATAATACTTTCCGGTAGGGAGTTCCATATAAAGGATACGCGATTACCTGGAGAAGAACTCAACAGATCGCCGTTTTTCCTTATACGCTGCTGAACCTACACCGAGAACTTCTGGTCTCTTTTCAGTTATGGATACCAACCAAGCCAGCATGTTTGGCAATTAGGGTATGGACGTGGTGTAGAGTACCTTGCAAATATCTACAAAGCAACCAGAAAATGATTTTTGAATCATGTAGTAGATCTGGTTCGTCTTTGCGGTAATGTTCCAATTGTGAGATATCCAAAAGAGGTTAAAACATTCAGGGAACACCAGAACTTTATTCAGAAAGTAGCAGGTTCTAGGTTATGTCTTTCTACCTTGAAGACCTCTTCACTTGCTCGTATACAACAAAAGTATCCCTGCTAAAGATCAGTAGTATAAACGTAGGAAAAATTCCCCAAAATTATAGAACATTCCATAACGTTACAAGTATCTTATGATTTGAGAGTATGAGACACTAGTATTCATTTCCTCAGGGAAGGCTTGATTTATGCCCGCAATAAAATTGCTAGTAAGTTTTCGATGACATATATGACTCACAATGTCACATAAATTAGAGGACAAAACTACTGAAAAGCAACGTCTCCATCCACAAACCAATTCCAGCTCTAGAGCTAGGCTCCAGGACTCCTTTACTAATCTTTGAGGAGGATTCTTTAGGTTTTTTTTTCTCCGCACAAATCAGTAGTCTGCTTAAATTGTCTTTTTTGGTAAGATTGAGGTAATGGTTCATAGAGGGTTATTTTTCAATTCGAGCCTCCAATATTAAACAAAGATCTATATGGGATGAACAAACAATGTTAAAACAAATTCAAAATAACCACAAGGCTTCTCGATTCTTGAGAGAATATATTCGGTATGAAGTCTAGAAAATTAAAATAAAATGTTAAAACAAAAGGGTCCCGTTGTGCGGTTTGAAAAATCAAAATAAAAAAAAAAACACAGGCCAAGAGAAAATGCGAAGTTGAACTGATTTCTGTCTCTCTGGTAACATCATTGGAGTTTCTTGGGATGTTTTGGAGAGATCTTTGAAAAAAAAAATGATAGAATATTCTAGGTGAACTTTCAATGTATCAAATTCTCAATGTTTCAGCTTTTTTGTAAAAAGTTTTTGTTTCTTATAAGCTCATATTATAAGGCTCATAAATACATTGTGAAAGGGTTGATTTCGATTCTTTTGAACGTCAAGTAGATAATGGTTGCAACTGTACCTCTCTATTTATTTTACTGTTAGTGCGAAACATTAAAACTGTAGAGAATTTTTCTAAGACCTTCTTCATTCATAGGCTTTCCTGGTGCATCACAATTACTCTCATTAAGGATACTGAAAGGAATCTTGTAACTTCCGTAATCTATTCTACGAATCCTTCAAGGTCAACAATCTACATCTTCTGGGAATTCGGTATTCCATCATGTTTCTTCAATGGATCGTTCTTAACTGTGATTTATGGTTTCTCCTGTGTTTTCGATCAATGCGTTCTCTGTGGACGTGCTTGTTTCTGTTGTCTTCACGGCACTTTCCTTTCACTTTTGGAACGGTATGCTTACCGCAAGTTTATTAAAGATGACTAAGGATTATCTATAAGTAATGACGTTGATTATGTGATTGTAATATTAATTATTCCTTTCATATTTGATTTTTTTTTATATCGGCAATGGCCATCAATAAAAGGAAGTTTAAATGATCAGGAGCTATTGTTTGCGAGTTATGGTAACAGAATAACAATAGATTTCTTCCTGTGGTAGTTAAGTTGAGTAACAGAATTTCTTCATTTTCTGGCCTTCAACAATAAGAGAGGCTTTCTGGAATCTGAGTTTTTGAAACTTTTAATGCAAAAACTACGACTATTCCACCCATTGAATTCCCAAGTTCTGTGGTTTTACGTACTGATTTTAAGTAACGATGCAATCCACAATTTTTTTCTCTAGATTTCTATTAAGATATAATGTCTTCAAATGAAACCTTGAACGTGTAGTCTGTGCTTTAATTCTGATTGATAAAACTACCTCGTTTTTTTCCGATCCTATCTTATGAATAATAAAAGGAAGATCAAATATACAGGCTGGTATTTGCCCAATATGAAAACTTAAAATGCTTATAACTTAACGCAACTGAATATGGAAAAACGGTATGGGAAAAAGTGTTTCTTTTGATCTCAAGAACCTATGGTTAAAATTAACGCAATGGTCAAAGACTCACCCTGTATATGCATTTCTGTTATGTGTTGTACATTATATTCGCCAAGACAGGGATGTATTTTTTGGCGCTCTTGTTCACCTGAACAGAGTGCTTATCAATTTGCCCAAATGTCTGTGACTTTCGAATTTTTGGGCAAAAGTGGTATCAATCGTTTTGTTTGGACCTACTGATGAATAATCCGTGGTCAAAATCGATTCTGTCCGTCCGTCCGTCCGGCCGTCCGTCCGTTCCGTGAACACGATAACTCTCGAACGGATGAAGTTAGAGAGTTGAAAATTTCAGAATAGGTTTGAGGTATAAATATCTCGGCTAAGTTCGTTATTCGGTCAAATCGGCCGAATAGGTTCGGAGTAACAAAAAAAAAATTTTTTTTTCAAATGACACTGTTCGAATAAAGATTTTTTTATGGTGCAGTTTTATCAGACGTATACAAAAATACCACTCTCGACTTCGACAAGCTAATAGTTCTGGAGATATGATTTTTCAAAATTTAAATAATTGTAAGTGGTTTACAAGAGCGCCTAAGCCAACTGACCTCACGTCAGTGCTTTCTAAATTTTTTTAATGATAATAGAGAAATGAATATTTAATTTGAATTAGAGGAAAATTCATTATTATTATTGTTGATACTATAAAGTCACTTGAAAAGTAAGAAAAATCATTTCAACTAATCAAGATAAACGAAAATTGAATATTCTTCCTGCATGTAGGTACTCTTCAAAAACTTTTCGGATGAGCTGTTGTGCTTTCCTGAAAATATATAAATACGAGGGTGTTGCAATCAGCCAATTGACAGCTCTATCGTAGAGCTTGACATTTTTGAGGTTATAAGTAGTCATAACGTTCGGACATACGAGCGCCATATGTGTTGTTTACAGTAACTTAAAAGATTAATATCGCCCAAAAAATAGATTTAAATCGTGAACATTGTCCTGCGTTTATTTTATACAACTTTCGACGTGGATTAACTCAACAACAGTGCATCGATGAACTTAATTCAATTTTTGGCCATGAAGCTCCATCAAGGACCAATGTTTATCGATGGTATGGTGAATTCAACCGAGGTCGTAATTCACTCAAAGATCAGTTGTTGTTTCAAAAACCATTGATGCTGTGTGCCTACTGATATTGCAAGATCGTCATGTGACCTATCGTGAGATTGAGACAACCTTAGGTATTAGTTAAACATGTCGCAATCGTACCACTAGAACAACGCAGAACACTCAATGCTGAGTGGTACACAACCATTTGTTTGCCAATTGTCTTCCAAGAAATCAGGAAAACCAACCGCCGAAGACGGATCACCCTTTACCAAGACAATGCGAGCTCTCACACATCGGCTCAAACAACTGCATTTTTGAGCACTCAAAACATCGGTCTGATGAGTCATCCACCGCATAGTCCTGACTTGGCATCGAATTACTTCTCTTTATTTCCATACTAATGTCATATTCGATGTGGGCAACTTGAAGAAGTCTCTGTTTCCATCAATAGAAGACCACTTTTGGAGATAGAAGTCCCTAAAATATATTTCAGCTTATTTTTGTACTTTCACACTTGGGCGGGGTTTTTTCCCTAGGCTTTTATGTGATATGCCGAATTGTATTACACCCCGTCACTAACCCCTGATCTATATGCTTTATTGTTTGCGAACTAAATATTGTAAGCCAAAAGTTCAAAAGAATATACAGGGTGTCTCAAGTTCCAGAGCCTATTAGACGTTTCTGGAGAACTAGACATATTTCAAATCTGAAAATTGGGATTATGATATTGTTCGAAGTTTTATACAGAGCTAAAATATTTTCGAAGCCCAAAAACTTCCGGTTATACAGGGTGGAAAATAAATTCGACGAAAAATTGTTTTTTCAAGTTTTCCATTCCTGGTATGATCGAGTATTCAATAGTGAATACATTTCTGTTAAAACCATTGTATAAAATCGAATAGTTTTCAAAATATCTAAAAATAAACTGGAAAAATAGTCAAATAATCAGTCAGTAATATATTCATTATTCTTATTTTAAATATCCTAAGCGTAAACCGTTTTCATAACATCAAAGAAGAAGGATGTGAAAAGGTCATACATCTTTTGAATTTCGAAAATATCATCACAGGGTGTTTCACATTTTGTGTTGAAAATTGTGATCTTAAATTGGCCATAACTTCTGTTTTTCAAATTAGAAACCTATTTTTTATAATTGTGTTGGATTCTGCGGTCAAAAATAATGATAGTTTTCTCACATGATTATGCTCCTAAATTCAATAATTTCTGAGTTATTTGAGGTTTTCTGGATTTATGTAGTACGTAGAGTCAAATTCTTCGAATCTGATTATATAAGGATATTCTGTGAGCATAGAAGATAAATCATCCCATTTATAATTCACAAGTGTCAGACAGGTCTAATTGTTAGTCGTTATGAAAGATTTTGATTTCACAAAATGAATCGTTGCTATTCTTATAATGAGATTTTGGATTAATTTCTTATATTGTATTTTTTCAATTGTATACGCAATACACATTCAAATGCACTTAATGATATTGTTTATTTCAAATCCATGTTGAGTATCCAATGAAAAGTATCCCCATGATTTTACAATTTCTGAAAAGATATTTCAAACTTTCCAAATTTTGGAATGTAAGAGCCCATAAAGAATACAAAAAAGGGCAATTGATGAAATTAGTATTTCGACTTATTTCGAAGCGAATGAGAATTTATCTCTTCAATAGGAAACACATTAAATAGATTCGCTACTTCAGTACACCGAATTATGATTATAAATAAATTATGATAATAAAAATAAAAATATGTTTCAAAACTCAAATTAACAAAATAAATGATCAGGTAAGAGTTTCAATACGGTAACCATTTTGTTCCACACACTTTCGAATACGTCTTGAAACACCTCGGTTAGTCGCCCGCTCAATTTCCTCCCCCTTTAGTGAGTGGAAATCATCCCCCACACGCCGTTTCAAATCTTCTTTGATTTCAATAGGAGATGCATAGACTATGCTTTTTATTCTACCCCATAAATAAAAATCTAAGGGAGTAAGATCAGGAGATCATGGGGGCCAAAACAGTGAAGAACGGCGTCCGATCAACCGATTACCAAAAATTGCATTCATTTCTTCAGACACCTCGTGCGAACTATGTGCCGGAGTCCCATCCAATTGATAATATGCGGTAGTAGACATACTCAACGGCAGTTCATCCAAAAACTCAGAAACAAAATTTCTCAGGATTTCCAAAAACTTTTCTGTATTTAAATTTTCTTCATAAATGTAGTACCTACCGCACTTTATTGTTCATCAAAAGAGAAAACTAATTAAAACTAAATTTGTTCTGGGGGTTTTCACTTCTCCAAATGTGGCAATTGTTTCTATTAAATAGTCCTTCATTATTGAATTTTGCTTCGTCTGTCCAAATGATTCTTTTCAAAAAATTTTAACCATTTTCAAATTTTTCTAATATTCCTCTACAAAAATTTAACCTTTTTATGTAGTCACCTGGTTCGAATGCATGAACTTTCTTATATTTGTAGTCATGCATGTTGTGTTTTTTCAAAATTCGGTGCACTGAATTTCTGTCTAAATCGATTTCATGAGCTGCACTTCGAATAGATGCATTTTCATTCGCTTCGAAATAAGTCAAAACACTAATTTCATTTTCCTCATCATAAACTACCCTTCTTTTGTATTCTTTAGGGGCTCTTACACATCCAAAACTTTGAAAGTTTGAAACATATTTTCTAAAGATCTTCTCCGTCATAGAAGGTAAATGGGAATAGTTCTCGTTGAAGGCCCGGCAGGTTTTACTAATAATTCTGTTCATTCACCATGTTTATAAAATAGATCCAGAATTTCGTAATTAGAATAACGGTTCATTTGGTTAAATCGAGAAATGAAGACAACGAATAACTATAACACCTGACACTTGTGAATTATTAATAGATCTTCTATGGGTATAGAGTGTTCCCATGGTTTCGAAAAAATATTCATTGAATTTTTTAGATACAATCAATTTGACTCTGCGTACACCATAAACCCAGAAAATCTCAAATAACTCAGAAATTATTGAATTTAGGAGTATAATCATGTGAGAAAACTATCATTATTTTTGACCGCAGAATCTAACACAATTATATAAAAATAGGTTTCTAATTTGAAAAACAGAAGATAGGGCCAATTTAAGTTTAATTTTCAACACAAAATTTGAAACACCCTGTGATGATATTTTTGAAATCCAAAAGATGCATGACCTTTTCACATCCTTCTTCTTCGATGTTGTAAAAACGGTTTACGCTCAGGATATTTAAAATAAGAATAATGAACATATTACTGACTGAACATATTTGACTTTATTTCCAGTTTTTTTTTGGATATTTTGAAAACTATTCGATTTAATACAATGGTTTTAACAGAAATGTATTCACTATTGAATACTCGATCATACCAGGAATGCAGAACTTTTTTCGTCGAATTCATTTTCACTCCCTGTATAACCGGAAGTTTTTGGGCTTCGAAAATATTTTAGCTCTGTAGAGAACTTCAAACAATATCATAATCCCAATATGTCTAGTTCTCCAGAAACCTAAAATGAGAGGTCAACATTTTTCGACACCTGAAGGAGGGTTGATGCGTTCTCAATGCATGTTTTGGAGATACCTCAATCAGAGTGGCAAAAGTGCTTCGACAATTGGTTCAAACGCGAGGAAAAGTTTATAGATCTTAATGGGGAATATTTTGAAAAACAATAAATAGATTTTCGATTATTAATATTTGTTTTTGTTCCCTAATACCGAAATACAAAAGGCAACCCTCATATTATACTATAGTATGCTGAAACTAGCCATGTTTGTATTTAGCACATTTCAGAACTTATTGACCGGTCTTCAATAAAAAATTCCTATTATCAAGATCTGCAATCCAATCCATAAAAGAAACCAAGTAGAGGAGTAAGTTGTCTATCAAAGAGTTGAAGGCTATATAAATTCATTTTTACATTTATAAAATGTGTTGAAAAATTCCTTTTTAAAATGTAAAATGACTAATGAAATTTGTTGCCGCTGTCTTAAACTATGAAATTCTTTCCAGTTCATGTGCTCGGAAGGTTTTGAGAAGCGAATACTGATTGTATTGCTTACAGGCACTTGAACCAGAAAAAGTAATTATCCCGTTAAAATTTTCATAGGATCATTTCTCTCAATTTTGGACCTGGAGCATCAAGGCAAGAATGAATTGATGAACTTGATTTCTTACTTGGCTATAAAGCATCATACTATAGCTTTGTCAAAAAGTGTTGTAACGAGTTGAATCATAGTCGTAGTTCAATCAGAGATAATTCATGTTAGTGCCATCCGAAATCAGTTGTTCTTCATCTATCTTAATTGTTTATTACCCTAAATTTGTTTAAAAATGAAATTCTATGAAACAAAATTTTTAATGAGCTTTTGAGAAGGGTCAATAAGCTCTAATGACAAATCAACGAGCAAATAAATTGCAGATATTTTTATCTTTCACTGTTTAATTTTAAATTACTGTTGATTCAGCAAGCATACCATAACCGAAGTGATGTTAATGTTAAACGTCTTGAATTTAAAACAAAGTGGAGATACATTAATTCGATGTAAACCTAACAATTGGAATGGTTCACCGTTTACCGACATAATAATTGCTCTTCTTCAATTATCTTTTAAGAGTAGCGGTACAATAGATATATCATTACATGGTTTTATAAGAAGACAATGGTTCCTTTAGCAGTCTCAAGAATCATGAAATAGTGATGGAAATTTCATGCTTCGAGATGATTGAAATACAGTTTTTTCGTTATGATGTGGAGTATGGTAGGTATATATCGGCTATTCCTAGGTTGTTGGCCTATCGAATTATGTATATTGTTGCAAAAGTTTGAAATTTTGTACATCGATTTTAAGTTATATAAGGTACATTTCCAAAAAACCTTCAAATTTCCAATGTTACCAGATGTATGCAAATTTAGCAACAGTTTTGATATTCTAAATGGGTTACCCGTTGATTCAATTTCATTTTCTCAAATTTGAATTTATCAACTCTTATTTTCCTTCATCTGTCTTTAACGGTATTTTCGATCAGATTTGAGAGAAAATGATCATATTTCACTCAATTTATTGAAATTTAAGTTTAAAATTTGGCATGATCTCGGGTCATTGTTCGATCTACACAATTGTTTCGGAATCTTAGTTATTAATTCACTAAGTAGTCAATAAAAAATACCACTTCCAGCTTCAAAAATTTTGCAACGTAATTAATGAAATATTCAGATTTCACAAAGTCCGATTATGGATTTTATCATTTATTTCGATTTTGATTTGGAAATGATATTTGTATTCAGCCTGGAATAAGCTTATCGAAAAAACATTCAATTATACTCAATATACAGGGGAGTCTTTGACCACTGCGTTAATTTGAACCATAGATTTTTGACGTCTCAAGAAGCAAATAAAACCATTCATCATCTTTTTTCCTAAATTGCACCATTTTTGAGATATTTAAAGTTGAAAGGAATTAAATCGATATAATTATCTGATGAAACATGAGCGAGTGAATCATTTCTTAAAGGAAAATAATGTTTTCAAACAAATCAGATTCAATAGTGAATGCCGTGGAAGGTAATTTTCATCTAAACTAAACTGGACTACAGAGGGGTATTTGCCCAATGTGAAAACTTAAAATGCTCAAAACTTTTTAAGGCAGCTAAATATGGAAAAACGGTATGGGAAAAAGTTTCCTTTTATCTCAAGAACTTATGGTTAAAATTAACGCAGTGCTCAAAGACTCACCCTGTATATAAAATATTCTTCAGATCTCTACGAATCCACCTCGTTTCTCAGACCTGAATCTAGTAGATATTTTTGTTGGGGATGTGCGAATGAAAAGTTTTTTCAAAACCAATACCAAATTTATGAGAACTGTGCCCCAACATTGATTCAGTATCATGAGAAAT
The DNA here is from genome assembly GCA_030674115.1 of Micraspis discolor. NCBI lineage: Eukaryota > Metazoa > Arthropoda > Insecta > Coleoptera > Coccinellidae > Micraspis > Micraspis discolor. The sequence continues at coordinate 11,588,776 of JARTUT010001740.1, forward strand.
TAAAACGGTAAGATATGCACAACTGGTAAAATAATGAACTGTAATATTCAGAAGCAATGAATATTTTCATGAGATTCAATTTATGATGTCAGTATGTACATTTATTCGACCGAATTATCGGCTGAAATATCTGAAAACCAGGTTCAATCCTTCGAAGATAAATGAATATTACTGCAGTTTACCTCAATCTATTGAAATCTCACCATTTTGTTCGATAAAAAAACTTGAAAATTTTTGCATGAAATTCAACCTGGTTGTGGATTCATTAACTCAATACAGCAAGGATAGATAATAATCATGGCAAATAAGTAAATGACTAATTATGACCATCGTCATGGTCACGGCCCCAGGGTATGTGAACCATAACTATAATATTGTATGAGCTAAGGAATTGGGAACACAGGGAAGGTCATGGAGGTCCAGCGGCGGCTCTGAAAAAAATGACAGAAAGTTTCGCGGTTGATATAAAAAAAGGTATATTCTCTCATGTCCTTATAGAACATGTCAGTAACGGTCCCTGCCTTAAGGCCTTGGAACCGCCCCTTCAAGGCCTTCGATCCAGGAACCTAAGAAATCTCATACTACAGTATAGGAATGGTCCACAATCTCGAGACCCTAAATGAAATATCATGTAATACGAGCATATAGATAAATAAATAGCAGTACGAGATCATGGCATAAATAAACAACAAATCTTCATAGAATATCAATCACAAGTAAATAATAAGAACCAGAATGCATTATGGACATAAATAGCAGAGACAGGTATAAGTAAACGATCATAAGCAATATAAATAATGAAAGCAGAGAATCTACATAATCAACCAAAGGAAATATACATAACGACAACAAGGTACATCACGACAGTAAGAAGAATAAGTTAACACAGTACGAAATATACACAACAATAACCATGACTAGTAGGGCAAGTACATTACACAGTAAAATGACCAGGAACAACAGTAAAAGACATACATAATGACAACATGAGATAGAGGTAACTTAACAACGTTAACCTTCGATATAACACCATGGTGCTACGTGCACTGGTTACATCCATTATTCCATATCAACCATGCTAGTATTACTACTAGTGGAGGTCTCCATACGTTCCTGCTTAATCACAGGCTCAGAACTACAGAGAGATTGGCAATTCCTATTGTACCATAGGGTACAGTAAATAAAGCTGATCGGTTACACTCCAGTAACACATTGTAGAAAGCTGTAAAATAAGGCATTCGTTGTTATGGTAGACACCTGAACTGCAAGGCAATAATATCGAAAATGATGGAATCACATGCTATAAGGAGTTACATGAATCAAACAAAGTATTAAGTGCACAAAGGAAATAGAGTTATATGAATCAGACAAAGCATTATGAGAACAAAGGAAATAGAGTTATATGAATCAAACAAAGCATTATGTGAACAAAGGAATTAGTTATATGAAGTTAAACAAAGCATTATGTGAAACAAAGGAAATAGTTGTATGAAATCAAACAAAGCATTATGAGAACAAAGAAAATAGAGTTATATGAATCAAACAAAGCATTATGTGAACAAAGGAGTTAGTTATATGAAGTTAAACAAAGCATTATGTGAAACAAAGGAAATAGTTATATGAAATCAAACAAAGCATGAGGTGAACAGAAGAATTACATTCATAAGACAACAGTATTAATGACAAATGCCCAAACACAACCTAATAATACATCATTAAATTAAACAATAATTAGGGAAACAATCTATATAATGGCATAGATACGAAAGCACTAAATTTCCTGAAACAATGAGAATTCTAATGTTGTTTATAAACAAAGAGGTTAGTACACTGGATGTATCATTCCTAATAATTAAATTAATCTGAATTCTACCTGTAAAATAGATTCGAGCGGCACTCAATGTAGCAATGGCTTCGGTTTTGCACTCACACACTCTCACTAAAACTTTCGAAAAAAAGGACTTAATTCGCTCAGCAGTAAACTGATAATAATCCACACCATGTTCCCTTTTTTTCCTTTCGCCGGTACCCCTGACACGCAGTCGCAAAACGCGCTAACTTCACGTTTCTAACCATCGAATGTATTTTGACAAGCAACTCTCTTTTCTCTTTCGAGGTACGTGAGGCCAGTGGCGTCTCAACATAGGGTGAAATGGAACTACGATTTTTTTGTATGAAGGAAAACCTAGGATGTTACAGTCGCCCCTTTGAAGTTAGATCACATGTGCTACCTAATGTGGGAGCGAACTTCAAGATCTTCTTATAACAAAGCATGAGATGTATTCTCTCATTTATGTAGGTATCAGTTCGTAGGTAGCATTTCTAATAGTTCCAGGGAACTCTTTTGGTGGTAACTACTGGATAGCCACGCTAACGCCCCTTTGAATTTGGGTACAGTAATCATTTTGAGGCGTGTCAACCCTATTGTTTAGGACAGTCTTACCAGTTCCTTCTCTTACAGCTGGCCAGGAACCAAAACATAGAGTAAAACAATCACGTTTGGCATGCACTTCACTGCATTGCCAGCAGGATTCTCGCTTTAACAGACTAGACTTTCCCTTTCGTTTGTGGTGTCTTTTCTTCTTCCTTGTGCGGGGGTGGCTGCCCTTGCAGCCATCCCGTTCTAGTTTTCCGACCATCTAGACCCTCTTTGTTCCTCAGGTGGGTACGGATGTCGCCTACCATGAGTTGTTGTTTTGATGACTTTGGTCGGTGGTTTTCCCCCTTTGTCCCTCCTCCGTCTCAGCATCTCATCTTCCCGCTCTAGGAATCGAGCGGTCTCAACCAGGGTAGGGTTTGGGAGTAGGTTCCATCGTGCTTCCACCGCCATGGGGAATCCTTTCATAATCTCCCTCTGTATAGTATACTCTGTAACGGGTGGGGTGAACAGCTTATACAGATTTGCCTGGCGCCAAAAGTAGGTAGCCTGACCCTCATCGCGCTTTGGGTCATATTGCTGCTGACTTAACCTCAATCTTTCCTCAAATTGTTGGTCTTCTGACCAGTAGGTTATCAAGAATGCCTTTCGGAAGTCTTCGTATGATCGCCAGTCTCTGCCACAAAAGGACCTCCATTCGGCCGCTTTTCCTCTCAAGGACCTAATGACAATCGGCAATCGCTCTTCCTTACTGGAATTTGCCATTTGGAAGTACTCTTCCAGGTCTTGTAAGAACCTGGCTGGTTGGCGGGTTTCAGGGTCTCTGAATGTGGGAGGTGGTCCTGCCTGGTTCTGGGGTCTCTGTAATAGTTTTACCAGAGCTTGTTGGAACTCTGCATTACCTGGATTCTGTGCTGCAGGTTCGGCACCCAAAGGAGTATGGTCTCTAGTGGCCCTGTTCAATGAGGATAGCCCAATAATTGGAGATGACGTGTTGGATCTTGGGGGTTCCTGCTCAGCTGGTGGTAATGGTGTATCGGTTCGCCTGTCTGCGCAGGTCACAAGCAAGTCTAGGCGCTCCAACACTCGAGCTAGGCAACGACGTCGTTTCTCCATATCCTCCCGCAGGGCCTGCATTTCACTGGGCATCGTGGTGTTATGGCCTCCATCAGGTGACTGCATTTTGATCTCCCTTTTAGAATTATTGGTTCAATCTGTAAAATAGGTTCTCGGCAGTAAATGTGTATAACTCTAGGAAATCAGTGTTATGAAGCTCGTTCAGGACGCCCCTTAGTCATATATAACTGTGAGGCACCCCAGACAGTATTACACTTCACAAATTTACTAAGTTTGGTTCAATCTACCTCTCGATGTCTCCACATTTCACATCTCTCAATTATCCTGGTCACGGCACCACTGTAACATTTGCCACTTTTTCTTTCGAAAAGAATGACAAATATCATCTTCAAAACTAACTACGGCCCTGGAGTCTGAATGACTCCAGATACAAGGACTTGGCCATTTAATGTGATCGTCTAGCAAGGGTAGGACTCTATGTTATGTTTACGTAATAATTCAAGTTCGTGATAATTGAGATTAGTGAAAATAATTGGGAAACAAAGATGGTAAATAAAACACAACGGTTAGACCCAGACAATCAGCTATTTATTAAGGGTCTAAAAAAAAATATAGGGGAAAGCCTCAGGCATAAAACCCCTTTAGGTGGTGTTTGGTCACTTGTTTAAAACTAAAAGATGAAATATTAACAGCTAGCAAAGGCAAGTATAACAATCTAGGAAAAGAAACTATAACAATACAGCACAGACGATAATCAGGATAATCAGAGCAACTTCCATAATAAAAGAGTATAGTAAGATAGCAACTTCAATGGTACAGCAAGAATTAATAATCATGGCAAATGTATACTTCAATAATGCAACAGGATAATAATCATGGCAAATAAGTAAATGACTAATTATGACCATCGTCATGGTCACGGCCCCAGGGTATGTGAACCATAACTATAATATTGTATGAGCTAAGGAATTGGGAACACGGGGAAGGTCATGGAGGTCCAGCGGCGGCTCTGAAAAAATGACAGAAAGTTTCGCGGTTGATATAAAAAAGGTATATTCTCTCATGTCCTTATAGCACATGTCAGTAACGGTCCCTGCCTTAAGGCCTTGGAACCGCCCCTTCAAGGCCTTCGATCCAGGAACCTAAGAAATCTCATACTACAGTATAGGAATGGTCCACAATCTCGAGACCCCTAAATGAAATATCATGTAATACGAGCATATAGATAAATAAATAGCAGTACGAGATCATGGCATAAATAAACAACAAATCTTCATAGAATATCAATCACAAGTAAATAATAAGAACCAGAATGCATTATGGACATAAATAGCAGAGACAGGTATAAGTAAACGATCATAAGCAATATAAATAATGAAAGCAGAGAATCTACATAATCAACCAAAGGAAATATACATAACGACAACAAGGTACATCACGACAGTAAGAAGAACACAGTACGAAATATACACAACAATAACCATGACTAGTAGGGCAAGTACATTACACAGTAAAATGACCAGGAACAACAGTACAAGACATACATAATGACAACATGAGATAGAGGTAACTTAACAACGTTAACCTTCGATATAACACCATGGTGCTACGTGCACTGGTTACATCCATTATTCCATATCAACCATGCTAGTATTACTACTAGTGGAGGTCTCCATACGTTCCTGCTTAATCACAGGCTCAGAACTACAGAGAGATTGGCAATTCCTATTGTACCATAGGGTACAGTAAATAAAGCTGATCGGTTACACTCCAGTAACACATTGTAGAAAGCTGTAAAATAAGGCATTCGTTGTTATGGTAGACACCTGAACTGCAAGGCAATAATAATTGAACTACGATTTTTTGTACCTCAAACTCAAGAAATTAACATCCACCCTTTTTCTGATAATCAATAACAATATTCAGAGTACTGAAAAGTCACTTTACAACGTCTGGTATTCTCGCATGCGCGTATTCTCGGCCAGTATCGTACCTAGGGCCGAAAGAGGCAGCTGAAACGTAGCAAGTTGGGTTGTCCGCGTGTAGTAGTCTTGTTTTGTACGTTTACGTGTTTGTTCGCTCACTTCTTACCTAAAACTTGACGGAGAATATGCTGAAACTTTCGAAGAATTTTGCATGCTTTCCAAATAAGTACTTTTTTCGTAAAATTTGTTTTACCGTGACTAAACGATGCTGCATGTGTGTTGAACAGAGGGGGAAACAATTCGAACATAAAATGTGAGGCCAGAAGTAATTATGATTATTGTTGTTATATTATTCTCGAAAATAAATTTATTTGCAATTATTATTGCTTTTTTTCCTCATACGCAAATCGGTAAACTGACTTTTGCTGCACCCTGTGTAACTCTCAGATATATCATAAAAAAGATTCTTCGTTCCAAAAATATCCCTGTAAACTGAAAACAGAATCTGCTTACACCATGAATTAAGATATCTTAGTACAGTGCTTGAAAATGCTACTAAGAGTGTCAAATTTCAAACTTTGTTTTGAAAATTTTCTATTATTGCATCGTCAGGTGATGAGATTTTTTTTCTTATTTTTATTCAAAACTGATTCATGTTAGGTTCGGCTGATTCGAGAATTTATCGATATCAAATTCATCGATATGGAAAGAAAACATTATCTATACATAGAAACGTTTTATTAATTCAACACGCTTCAGAAGCCTGTGAGTATTTCAAAGCTTAATTGCTAATTAAATCAGTGCACATTTCCACAAGAAGATTAAAATTACCATACAATGAAATGAGTAGGCGTGCATAAACACATTGGTGTAATTTCCCCACACATAAAATCACCTCATAAAACTCTCCGGAAAGCGACATCACGCTGACCTTAACCATGAAATTTGTTTATTCGATTCATTTCCATAATTTATATCATTACTTTTTCATTTGGCAATAAATTTCATTAGAACGGAAAATATGGTTCAGAATAAATTACCCGTTTCACCTCAAATAAATGCATAAGAATATTAAATAGTTTTTATTTGTTTCTCATTCGTAAACTTCAGTTTCCAAAAACAAAATATTAATCAAGAAAGTTTATTTTATCAAGTCACTAACTTGTAAAACTGACAGTTAAATTTTTACAAGTTAGTAGTATTATTTACATTAGAAAATTTTGTTTTATCGTCATATATGTTGAAAATTGTTATTTCCAGTAACACAGATTTTTGATGATGAAAGAGTTGATAATGATGATGATGAACCATCTTTTGACTCAGAAACTGCTAAACTCGAGGACTGCAGAACATTTGTACTCTCCTTACTACCAAATAATTTGGTAGACATTTCGATTTTTTTGTTGACCGAATCATCGACATAACTCATCGCAATTTCGGTGCTCTTCCACCCTCCTGCACGATTTAGTGCTTAAATATCTCCACCCGAATCCGCAACCATAGTGGCTCCAGTTCTGCGAAAAGAATGGCCGGTGTATAACTCTGGGTCTTTTGAACCTAAATATTTCGCCATTTGCTTTGGAACAACACCAATAGTGTGCTGGCCAGCATTAAGAGAAATGCACTTTCCATGTCGGCATGTCAAAAACATGCCAAACATCCCAAATATTGTTACAATTTTCGCCAGCAACCACTGGTCATCAGGAGCATGTAAAAGAAATGGTTCAGCTTCTTCTTTACTTAATACTTTCGCCATTTGCTTTGGAACAACACCAATAGTGTGCTGGCCAGCATTAAGAGAAATGAATTTCATGTCGGCATCGAAAACATCCAAACATCCCAAATATTGTTACAATTTTCGCCAGCAACCACTGGTCATCAGGAGCATGTAAAAGAAATGGTTCAGCCTCTTCTTTACTTAATACCTTGGCCTTTTTTGGCGTATAACACTCATTTTTCGTTTCAGAAACGTTATTACCTTTTCAAATCTGCAAATGACAACTAAACATCATATTTTTTAATAAATTTTTTAAGGAAAGTAAACCTGCGTACAGGGGCATTTTCTTTGATTTCTAAGCAGCTTTTCAGCATAGAACATTTCGCCAATAAAGTATTAAGGCTGAATCTAGCTGATAGTTGATTCAAGTAGACCAACAAAACATCTTCAGTTACCCCAATCACACTATTTCTGTTTTGCCACTTTTTGAAGGCGTCGTATTCTCGCTCGTACCTTGAAGCTGATTTTGCAGGTAATAAACTTGAAGCTACACTGCTGGTTGCCTCAATAATTTCTTTTGGTACATTCATTTTCGCTTTTGCCAAAACAAATGTAAAGAAAAATAAGCAGACATATTCATGGCAACGCTTCCATAGCTTATGACATTTGCGACAAATTATTGAGATTTTTTTGGAATGTATCTGACCTTTTTACAAATGAGAAACAAATAAAATATAAAAAAATACACGCAAGGTAACGGGTTTTACTGGCTCAAGGAGGTAACTGACTCGCCTGCGACTCGTCAGATGTATCTTCCATTCGCCAGTAAAAACCCTCTTACCTTACCAATAATGTTATATACTATATTTTGAAAAATTGAAATATTTACAGGAGTAGGTGGGAGATTGCAAACGATTAAATGTACCATGGTTTGGGTTTATCAGTACTGCATAACCCATCATTCGATAATAACCAATTTCGAAACAGGTATTGTTAAATTCCGGTAACCATCTCGGAAAACTAAGTAAAGAAGGGTGACAACGAGCGTTGACAGAGAAGTCTAGAAGGTTGCCTGCTAGATGTCAACTCAGCTCACTCAGTCTCCGTCAGAGTTCAACAATATCCGCTTCAAAAAGGGATTGAAGGATTGAGGGATGGTTTATGCAGTACTGATGATCTCCAATGAAAGTGATGCTAACATATTGCTACCCCATGTTGTCAGTGATTTCAATTCAATGCAATTCCTACTGTACGAATTATAGCATCTTTAAGATTCCATCATTTTGATTTTAGTGCTGTTCGATGGCAAATCCAGTATAACTGTAACCTGTACCTCCAGAAGAAGCGGCACAACGATTGATCCTTAACAAGCCATATATTTTTATCGCGAACAAAACGAATCTGAATTCTGAATAAGGTTCTCCAGTTCACCAATTACAAGAGGAATGAAATAACGAGGAGGTAGCTCTCGAATTTTGCGTTTACGTTCGCTTGTTATATGCAAACAAAGAGTTAACGAACGATTCAGAGTTCAAAGAGTAATGGTCGTGAAATCACTTCCATATTTTTTGCAAACATTGGAATACTCGTAAAGGCTCATCTTCTCGTACAAAACCTCTGAGAAACGGCATAATGAGAGGTGAATAAGTATTACCATTTCATGCAAGCAAATCTTCTTCTGAATATATGAGAGACTATAACTGTTATTAGGTCTCCTTGACTCTGGCATCATTAGTTCGTAAGACATTGAAGAATTACTTTTCCATATGTCCCAATCTGAGTTGTGGGAATCTCTATTTAATGATAGCTTGGCGAGTCGTGATTTTTGTCTTGTGGTACTCGATGTGTATGTTCAACTATTTACGATTCAGCTGATGTAATTATTTGAGTTTCCTAGAAGATGATTGTCATCGTAGATTATGCAATTTGTCATAGGAAGATAATGATTCCTCCCAGTTTATTTACGAAGACTTGCATGTTGAATTCGTGATGTTGAAACAGGACAATTATGTATACTCTGTTCACTGGTGATTTTCATCTAGTCAACCGTGTTGTAATGGAAATTAATCCATATTAAGGAATTTGTTGTTATTTTCTCGTCAAGATGCACTGTTGTATATTTCGCAAAAGGTCCTCTTTAAAATGGATTTTTCAAAGTGCCAATTCAAGTCTGAATTAGATGTCCAAAATAATATTATTTCAGATATCTTAGTCTATTGACTATTGATGGAACTTTTAAATATTTTCCTATAGGATGAAAAAATTACTCAAATTATTTCCGGTGAAACATGTATAATAATGTAGAATCATATTATGGTTACCTCCAAAAATATTAATATCTATATAACATATATTTATAACATTATAAACAATTTAGAAACGTACCTGCAATAAGTAATAATTAATCAGAATTATTGTAATGAAATAAAGTGTTTCAATGCATAGACAAAAAAGTTTTTGCTGTCATTAATTAGTGTAGCAAAGTATTGATTCCTGGATATTTGTTTGTTGGAGAAAAGCCTATTCATCATAGGATTTGGCTACTAATGGAAGATCCTGCTTGAGACAAGTCATTATTTTTATTTAGATATTTTTATTAATCAGTACAAGAATGCGATGTTACAGCTGATTCAACTACAAATCTACTTATATTTTGGTTTCTATTAAAGAAACCATAAAAGTCCAATGCGAAATTAGCTCATTCTTCTCTTCATTCTATCTGAGTCTAAAACTGAAAACTAGGAATAATATTCTTTCAGAAATTAGCTGGATCATCTTGGGGTGCTGATGCTTCCACTCTTCACACAACATCTCTAGCCTTAGTCTTTTGTGCAGCTGAGTATTGTTGCTCTGTTTCGTTTAATAGTGCACATACACAAAAAATCGATGCACAATTGAATACATCCTTGAGAATAATCACTGGCAACATAAGATCTACACTGGTTCATCGGTTACCAGTTTTGTCTGACATTGTCCCTCCCCATATTCGTAGACAGACTGCAGCTCTGAATTCTTAGAGCAAATATCATTCTTTGCCTAATTTATTTCCAATTATTTCATGCATTCCACAAAATAAAATTTCAAGTTTGAAGTCACGTAAACCGTTCTGCTTTAATACATTCTTCAATATGAACATAAGCGATTAAGAATTATGGCAGATTGACTGGAAATATTCAATAAAAATCTCATTTCTGATCCTTCTGAAAAAATTCCGGGTTTTGATCTTCCAAGAAAAATTTGGACAGTTATTAATTGTTTGAGAACAGGTCATAGTCGTACAAACAGCATGCTATTCAGATGGAACTCAGTTCCAAGCGCAAGTTGTGCTAAATCATCGAAAGATGCCCACTCTGTACTGCCCGAACATTAACATTAGTTCGAAATTTCTCTTTGAAAACAGTTAGTAGAAGATACATGGTACTGAAAATCTAAAATAGTATTTCTTTAGTTACACAAATGAGTTTTTATGTGAAGCTTATAGTGATCTTCTTTTCAGATGTGAATACGGAGCAATTGCTGACACAACGTCTGGCAGAGCTACAGGTGAAACTCCAATACCTGGACTCTATGTATCGAGCCAGACAAGAAGACCTCCAACAGCTCACTCAACATATAGACCAGTCTGCTCTCACAGCAGATGAACTTTCCATCTTCACTCTTTCTCCGCCCGATTTGAAGCCCGAAATACGTCAAATGTTGAAAAATATGTCGGGTATGAGTGCTGCTACAGGCATCAATCCACCAATTAAGCTGAGGTTACCTTCTTCCTATCATTTCTTGCCTCACCTTCTTGACGATCCATCGAGTCTGAGGCTGGCGTATTTGTTATCCAAAGGACGAACTGGTGTGTCTATAGTGCTAGGTGTACCAACAGTGCGACGCGAAAAACAAAGTTATCTGATGGACACATTGCAGAATCTAGTCGAGGGAATGTCCCCATATGAATCGAATGACACACTTATTGTTATTCTCGTTGCAGAGGTGAGTTGGATTTATTTTTAATATTGGTGATGACTGTACACTCGAATGAAAAACATGATCTTGCAAAAATAGTACGTACGTTACACTTCTATTTTGAAAATGAAGAAATCCCTGCCATGAGGCATCTGCGCTCTTGTTCTGAAGTATTTTCACTTACTACGCTACAGTGTGATACTGAACTGCTACAATGAATTCATTCTGATCAGTTCTCAAAGGTTTAGGTATTGGTGTATGTAAATCTACTGGCAAATATTTTTGTCAAGCTTCATTGATCTCATAGATATGAAAAAAAATGAATTATAACTTATTTTTTTCAATTATGGATGAAATTCCACACAGAGTTATTCACCTCTTCGTCAGTGAATCTTTGTTAGTAGATGCACAATTTCCCCACACATCACATCGTCACCATAAACAGTCTTTTCATTAGGGATAGAAAAAAATATCATGACAATCGTCCTTCGGTATGGATGCCCTGCATTACAAGTTTTGCTGATTTCTCTTTTATAAATTGCAGCGGTATCTTTATGAATCTAAATATTCGTTATTTTCATTGCACAATCGCACAAAAATAGTTCAAAAACTCAAATTTACAATAGAAAAAAACTATTTAAGGAGACTTTGAAATGTTTCAATAATCGATGTTTAATAAGTCACAAGCGATCTCTATGAAATAAAAGTTTTTAATCATTAAACGTAGCGGTATATTGTTCCAGAGTACAGGAAAAGACTCTATAACAAGCATACAAGAAGTCAGGCCCTTATGCATTGCTTTTCTGAATTTATTTAATGTTATTTTTTTCACGATCCGTGAAATTCACTAACTTTTGACTGACTGAAAAGCAGGATATTTGACTTCCCTGACTGGTTCTTGCATTAAAAACCAAGGTCTCGGAACGAAATTGATTGAAATATATCCAGACCTCGTCCAACAAATATGCGATCCATATCTGAACGCCCGCTATGAATAAGAAATTGAAAAGAACACAGAGGCTCCACATTTCCTACACATTCGAGGAAGGCATAGGCAGTAAATCACAAGTTCATGGATGAGATCCCGACCTTTCCATTCAAAATAAAACCAGTCGAGACTCTGGCAATAGGAAAACACGAATATTTCCGGAGGGTTGGTGAAGGTGTGGAAATTGATATTGGAAAACCTGGCGTTCAATGTCTGGAGAACTGGAGACCGAGAAGTTTTGTAGAAAATTGAAGCACTGGATTCGTAAAATCGCTGCTTGGCATACAACACCGTATTATTGATTTGGTGAGCATCTGTCATCTTCAGGTTGAATGTCGAAATGGCTGGAGAATATGTGAGCATGCAAGGATGAAATTGAGTTCGCATAATTCTGCATACTGAACATATTTGAGAATGATAGATTAAGGACAGGCGAATAACAATACCGTTTTTTTGATTTTGTTACTATAGACAACTCATCTTAAAATATACTATTGAATTATATACAGGGTGGCCATTTGAAGACGAAACATACGAGATTACCGACAAAATAAATTTTTTCGATAGAAATGCTCGGACAGGTCGATTTCTGTTTCGACGGGGACCACTTAAGATGTAGGTTACGGACGCACAGCGCTTCAACCCTTGCTACTACAACCCTCACCCCCAAATTTTGAATTGGGAAGATGGAGTGTGTAATACCTCATATGAAAGGTATTTTTATACTGATTTCAGCACAGTAATTGTTTTTTCATTTTATCCATTAGTTCTCGAAATATTCCAAAACGCTGTAGGTGAGAATCATAAGATAGATTGGAATGAAACATCAGTAATATCTGAAGAAGAAATAATTACAAAAAGACAAATTAAGGAAGCAGAATTCATAAAGAAATCAATTCTGACCCCATAGTGCCCAATCAATATAGTTACCATAAGTTTGTATGCCTTTTTCTTCAAACTTAATGAAATCTTCACAGATCAGTGAAAAATCTTATTCAATTTCATCAGGTTTGTCAATCTTAATATTTGATGGAAATGAAGCATTTTCAAACAGTTACACATCAAATTAAGTTTGGCAATCATAGAAAATGCTTCTCGAAATGTTGGTAAGAAGATCAACAAGTGATCGTGGATGTAGCCCAAATAATCATTCAATATATTCTCATTTTATGAAAAAATTCGTTTGATTATCTGGTATCGTATCCAATTCTTTACGAGTATTCGGCATCCTGTTTTCAACGTAAATTATCAATAACGCTCCTTGATAGAACCATGAATGAAAAATCTTCATTTTGTTTCGTGATTTCATCAAATATTGAAAACTCCTTCATCTTCTCAAATGTTGTCATGGCAAGTCCAGAATATTCACAATAGATATATTCTTTTGAAATTTTGGCTTACAATTTTAGGTTAACAAACTTCCATCAACACTCAAATTTTCTATAACAACTGGCAAGCATTTTATGAGATGCCGAGTATTGATGATGAGGTTTTGCAATTCTCTGAACTTTCTATAATATTTGATTTCAGAGCATGAAATTCCTTCGTAATTGAGGAATTAGAAATCAGGTGAAATACTATATCCAGCAAAATGATCCAATACACTACACACAACGTTTTCCATGCTGAATAATTCATTTCGAATTTTCATGTTTTTCCCTACTGTCTACCCGTAAATATAAACAACATAAAAGTGAACATATAACTGCTCGTATAGCACTTAGACGACTTTTATAACTCGCGTTTCGTATTGCATGGTTAACTATTGACCTATGGAACATACCGCATGCATCATAAGATAAACTTTATAGACATTGAATTATATTCAATTACGTTCAATCATGAACTTTCAACTTCTGATGGAACCCTTATTCGAACTGCTTGGTTTATATTTTCGTAAATATATGAAAGACGTTAATGTTAATAATGAAAATTTATGATGCAGGTATACTTCCCGAACTAGAAGTATAATTTGATAGTTGGAAGGCATCCATCCAAGTTTCTAAATATAATCTGATATAAATGAAGAATTGTACTTCATCCGACTGTCTTTGGCTATTAACTTTTACAGGAAACGAATAAAAATTTTTCGGGTTAACATTTCAACTAAATAAAGTGCCTGACATCTATACGAGGTGTGGACAAACATTGATAAAGCTTGATATATTGAAAACCAATTGATTTTCTTTGTCTATTTTCCCAATAACTGTTTAAAACTTGATGTAGTAGTTGACCATTAGGTCAAGCCATCATGTAGCGATGATTTGCATACTCTGAAGCCTTTGAGGCTAACCCATCATGATAGTTATGAAGAAGCTACCTTTCACATAATTTTTAATTTGCATATTACAATGCATGGTTCGATACCCACACTCTGTGAATAAGCCTATATCATACCATAAGATGTCAGTCAGTATTATCATCTGGTATTTCGACCCTAAATACATAGCTGATTCAAATCTGAAATCTTCTGCGGGAACCTTCTGGTTTGAAATACTTCCCTTCGGACTCAAGGTTAGCCCAAACTCTTGCACGAGAATACACTGCTTTTTCTGGTTTGAATTCCGCAAACTCATTCTCATATATGGATGACCTATTTTTTGTTGTTTGAAAAATATTTTGAATAACATACGCAAATTTTTAGAAAAAATGAGCAATTTCCTTTAGCCATCATTTTTTATGATGCTGACAAGTTTCAATATATATTCTAATATTGTACAAGTAAGGGGAAACTAACAAACAGTGTCAGTCAGTATTATCTTCTTGTTCTAAAAATTTCACTTCATTTAGTCAAGGACTTCTAGGTGTGACTCTGATTCATTTATATATAGGAGGGATTACATAGTAAGTTTTTAACGTAGCACTGCTTGAAATTCTATTAATGCACGAAGAGGTGAAATGAAATCAATTGAAAAAAAAAAGCTGAAAAATTGAGCGAGCTATTGAAAATAATCAATGGGTTAATCCGCAAAAAGTAATGAAGAAAAGAATGAAAATATTTTCTTCGTTGTTCATAATAGTAAAACATGCTAAGAATTAAGGAGGTACATAGCAAGATGTTATTCGTGGTAGTGTAGCTTGAGGTAGGCAACTAGTTGAAACAGGTTTCGGCAAGCACTTCCCTCTACTCCATCTCTTGCCAATTTATCTAGTTCCACTTGAAGGAAGTGTCCAATTCATTGAATTGGGGACAACTCAGTGTATTTCATTGATTTTTTTCTAAATAATATTTCAAATAGACCTATATTCGGTATATTTCTTCATCCACCATGCCATTTAAATAATCTTACCTGAACTGAAATGTGAATAACTATGTATTTTGGTACACGAAATTGTCAACCACGGACTTGAGGAGGACATTTCACATTATTCTATGTGTAAACATAACTTGTACCCTTACCGGTGGTATTTCCGTTACTGCTCCTCATATAACACACAAACTGCTCTCTAAATATATGGATGGAAAACATGCTATCCATTCTCTTGAAGTATTTTCAGTTCGTGCGAATGTTGGTATGCTTCGTGAAGACCCTCTTAGGCTCCTTTTTGAAGTATTTTACGCTCCTGTCATAATATGTTATGTTTTACTTTGATGTCATTTGATGGATGGCTGGGAATGGAGACGTCTGCTCACATTTTGTGGATCTCGTGGAAACTTTTTATCACAGATGAATTGTACAGGGTCGACATAAAATGGGAAAATTTATTCCTTTCCTTGAAATTTTGCACCAGTGGACGATCAGAACTGAGGATAACTTTGGATAGTAGAAATCCTTGAAATTACCAAACAGTCTTTAGTTGTTGACTTTTTCAAGGATCAGTCACATATTTAGGGTAGTCATAAGTAAATTTATGTATTTATTCATAATTTACATGCTGATCAATCGCACTCAAAACAATATGAAACCATAGGAGATATTCCTAGCTCCTCTAGAAATTGATGTATTCTATCGAAAGTGTTCATATTTTAAAGTCCAGGACAAACAACATTGTTCAAAACTACATGGAATTCGACTTACTTCGGAGCTGTTGAATTAGTATCGAATTCAATGCTATTCGTCCGGAGTTTGTGAAATTCGAAGCGATTGTCCTAGTCTCAAGTATACTCGTAGCACTTCAGCATTATTCAGCCCTCTGTTTTATACTAGACAAAGTTTGATTGTTCATATACGTAGCAGTGAACGACTAGACTATTAATCGTTCATGAACATTCAGAACAAAACTTCGTATTAGGTTAGATTCTCATGCAAACTTGATTTCAATTCCTGCTTGTGAGGGATTATAATTCATCGGGATGGTGTGATCGAATACTGGAAATTCCTCTAGTAATAGAATATTAGATTTCATTCAATGAATATCGTTTATTATGAAGCGTATCTGAAAATGTTGATTCGAAATTTGAAGGGTAGCAACATGCATGCTGAATTGCTCCTGAAAATTTGTACTGGCTCATGCACCATTCTGCATCAATTCTAAAATGTATCACATGATTCGGGCGGAGAGTTAAAAGAAGAGAAGGATTTGGAACACTAAGACTTACATCAAAATATGCAACTTTATTAGGGTCCTATGTTTTCCTGAGAGTCAACCAATACTCAATAGAAAAGTGACAATTTTGTTTTGATTTCCAAGAACACACAAATTTGAAGTTATGATAATATGAAATATCGATATTTCCATTTTGAATTTAAGCTGTTATTAAGGTATAATGTGGGAAAAATAGGAGTTTGTCATTTTTTACTATTCTTCATGCATGAAATAATGAAATATCTTGAAATCAAATATCTATTAGCATTATTTTTCCATTCAGCTTTGAACTAGTGATTTTAATCATTATTTTTTTTCCAGACTGATATAGGATACGTTCTTCAAGTAGCTAAGGACATCGAAATGCGGTGAGTTTCAATGAATTTTGATTAAATCATAACCCATGTCTATAGTTATGAAGGAGTCATAAATAAATTAGCCAAATTTTGGTTGTTTTATTGTTTCATTTTCCTTTTACACAAACTGAAACAGATTAGGAATTTGATTTGTTTTTATTCAAGAATTACGTCAAACGAGAGAAATTGAAATTTACTATTGAATCAAGATCTCCATATCTTCATCAGGATATAAGGAGCAGTGTTTCTAATAAATGAACACCATGATCAATAAATAAAAAAAACTATACCTCAACATTATTAAACTCAATTCATCCTTATACTGAATATGCTCTGATTTCTTTTCAATGCACTCATCCATTGGGAAAATAACAATTCCACTGAAAATTCCTTCTTCGTCGGTAGACAAGTTACCCTATTCAGATTTCAATTAAGGAGGAACTATTTTTCTGCTTATCTGTATTCATCCTGGATCTGCAACGGAACCACAGCCGTCCTGGATTCCATCCGGGGAGCTCCCACGTTTGCCACGATTCAACCTCTTTTCGGTCATGAATCCCTTGCGATATCTTCCTTTTTAATTAGGAAGTATTCTGCTGTTTCAGGTGAGATAGGCTTTGGCTGTATCTCTGGTGGGAAGTGATATCCAGAGATCAGAAAGTGGAAGAATGATTTGGGTTTAATTCTGCGAATCAGTCCTTCATTAGTTTAATTTTATTGTTTGTAATATTGATTTATTTTTAAGGTATATCCATTGATGATAATGTTCCAAAGTGAGCTTTTACAGCTTCCTTTCATAACGGAAACTGATTTCACATTCTTCTTTCAAATTACACAACCAATATATAATGTTATGTTATTGTTAGATAGCTCATTTGAGGTAATTTTAGCACTATGCTAGAACTAGAGTGAAAACTCAAAGATTCTTGAGTTATTCGTTCAAATGAAAAACCTTTTTTTGAATATTTCTACAGCAAAGTTTCGAATCGATCAAATGGATAGTTCTTGAGGAAACTAAATTTCAGATGCTCATAACTGCTGAACTTTTTGACGGATTTGGTCCAATGATCAACTTAATCGAGGTATTCAGCCAATTAACTCATCCTGAAAATATGAAAGTTGGTGTTTTCCGGAAGTTAAAACTGCTTCCACTCGGTTAAACATTGCAGTTCCTCTTCATTTCAAGTGTTTTCCAATAATTCATGAAGTGTTTAAGGTATAGGGATTGTAGAAGTAACCGGACAATTTTGTCCGTAGAATATTCTAGAATTTTTTTTTGAATCTCAATGGAATCTCTGTAAATTCGAGTCCTGTGCTGTTTCACTCTCATGCAGGTCTTGAGACATATTCTCCCGGTGGCTTCTTTTTTGGGTTCAAATTACAGTCGAAGAATTATAATATATGCGTACCTATTCACTACAATCAATTTCAAATTAATTTCGACAATGCCATGCAGTAGGCACGTGGTTATTTTTTCATTTCATAACGCATAATTGTCCATAATTGGAATTGATCGATCTAATAGATGACATGAATTTCCTGTGCATACCACACACAGATCTTTCAACGTGAATGTATTGATTAATTGATGTTTTTATTATAACATAACATGATGACTGACTGTAATCAACAACATAACAATATATTTCTCCTTTTGAAGGATCTCAAGCTCAAAGAGGAATAGAGTACAAGCTGTTTAATGACTAGAGCCTTTGAAGAGTCTGGAGAACTGAACACACGAGTACAGTTTCTGACTGATCCTATAAATTATTGAATCCAACCAAATTGATACAAGCACATACAGTTTTTAGTGAATTCATATTTTGATGAGGATAATGAAAAAAATAATTTGATGAAATATCGAAATAGTAAAAAATATGCATATTGAATATGCAAATTCGAGCTAAATTAACTTCGACAGTTATTCAAAATTGTGGAATTCAATCGAATGAATTCATTCGAATAAAGAAGTTATTTGAATTAATAATTTACAGGTTTCCAACTCAAGTGGAATCTGGCCTTATAGAGGTGATATCTCCTTCGCCAGCCTATTATCCAAACCTGGATAAATTGAAGATCACATTAGGTGATCCACCAGAGAGAGTGAGATGGCGGTCCAAACAGAATTTGGATTTTGCCTTTTTGATGTCGTACTGTCAACCAAAAGGTAAGTCTTTGTGAAAAAAAGACATTTTATGAATATCAAAGGAAACAATGAGCCCATTTTTTGCCAGCTATTCCGATAATTGTTGGTTCTTTTGTGAGTCGTATTCATAGACCTATGTCTCATCACTAGTTATGATACGTCCCACGAACCTGGGATTATAGTTTGCAAGTTTGCAGCTTTCTGCATCCGGTACTGTTTTTGTTGATAATTAAGCTCTAACGGCAAGAGCCGAGCGGTGACGCAAACTGAATGGCCGATTGGTTCGCCAAAACAAACGAGCGGTTCGCCAGAGATGTTGGGATCACGAGCTACCTCTCCAACTCTGGCATGACGATTTTCGAGCACAGTTACGTAATTTTTTCGACGTTATCGATGGTTGAAGAGATCGGCGGTCGTCCTGAACGAGGCAAATGTTCGACGATCTCCCGACTGTTTTTAAAGGCTTTGTACCATTCGTTCACTTGGGTTTTTGAAAAACAAAGGTTTCATGGACCTATTGCAGCATTCACAATGAAATTTCGTTCAAAACACAAATTTTAGACTAACACTCTGTTCAATATTTTGCTATCGTAACATTAGGCGACTAGTTCTGACTGGTTTCAACAGCTATCGTGAACAAACTAGTTGATAGACCGCGCCCATGTTTGGCATATTGATTACGGACAGTCCTACCAAAATATAGAAACTTCAAATACTGAAAAATACCCAATGTAGGCTATTGGAATAAGAACTTCTAGATACCTTTTTATTAGAGTGTATCAAATAGCAAATATCCTAACTTATATTTAATGTAGGTGAAACAAAACTCAAACTTTGAATTATATGGATCGACGTGATGAAAAAGAGACTAACAAGTGTTATTGCAAAATACATTCGAAATTTTTATGTATGGGACAGACAAATACATGTACAAATGTATATTTCTGAAGGCAGTGGATCCTAAACATGGAAATATTGACAAAAATGGTTTTAACGAAGTAATATCAGATGGTTTGTTCAGGTGAGATCTCATGAACCCCAGTTATGTACACGATGAGTCCTTCCTATATGTGAGTTATTCTCTGATATCTGGATTATCCTCGTTATTAAGCAGCGACGTTGTGTTATAAAACACTCCGTCCTTTTGGGAACAAATACTATTCTTTATCGGACTGAATATACGAATTTTTTACAGTTCAGCTGCCAATTTCACAAAGAAAACGAATATGTCAAATTTCACGAGAGGCCGAACGGATCAGGTCAATATTAATGGTTATCCCTGTAGATAACTACATACTGTCCACAGCAAAATTAATTAGTTCTGGAGTAGTATAGCAACGGGTAGCCCGCACTCGAAAATCCACATGATAGCCGAGCCAGCAGGCTTCTGATAAATTGTTTTCATCACTTGATAAGACTGGTTGGACACGAAAAATCTGCCAGTTGGTTATGCCGTCGTCTATCATTTACTACTTGCAATTCTACGCCTTATCTCGACTGACACGTTTTGTGAAAGGGTTGATTCGTATGACGTTCCAGGAATGAAATTATTCATTGGTTTGACATAACTCAGCACTTTGTATGGATTTTCTCATAATTACATTGTTTTGCCTCATTATATGTTTTATTCAATAATTAATGGGGTTGTTGATTATTGAATTTTATAATTTATGATATTTTTTCAAACAAAAGTAAAACTTGGCCGAAAATGCTCAAAATGTTTGCCAGTAGATTGTATGCATCGAATAATGCTGACATTCGCCACAATTCGTGCTCTAAGGACTCTAAATCTGTAACCCTCTACCGGACTTGTTTTGAGATGTAGTTCTGTGATATATAGAACGTTGAACAATATATTTACTGTTTAAGAGTAGGAGAGTTGAAGACAAATACTCTTTTTGTTGATAGTTCCAAGCCAGCCATGTCGTGGATAATTTTTTGAATGTTTAAACCGCTACTCCGAATCTACTGGAAAGAAAACCGGCGCGCACGCCATTTTGTAGAACATACCATGCTACAATCGGCTTGGGTAGTTCAAGGACGGATCCTCACCGGATCGAACCGATCGCAATCGTCCCGATTAGCATCGATTGTGAACACATAGCCGTTTAAGATTATGTGAACTTTCTGCGTCGAGCGATCAAAATCAGGACCTTTGTAATTGGTTCGATCCGGTGGGAATCTGGCCTAACAAAACGACAACAAATAAAATTGTTCTCTGTTGCGAAATGGCGCATGCACCGGGATTTTATATACGACTAGTTGAGCATATAAATATTGAAGTTTTTCATCAAAAAGGCAGTTGCAGTTATATGTTAATTAATTCTAATTAGTTTCAGTGCTAAAAATTGACCTTATACGATCAATTTCCCATTTATTGTGCTTTCGATGCATTTTGACATTCAGAAAACACTTTCCAATGTCGACACGAATAATTTTGATCAAAACAATTCCATCTGTGTACTTTCGTTCAGATAATTACCAGATGCCATCTACGTAATTCAGATACATTTACACACACTTGTTGTAACTGAAATTGAGTTCTCTACCTGACCTATGTCCTGAATACCAACTAGTGGATTCAGGATCATGTGTACAGAAGACCATCCAGGCTGACTGACTGAAATATGCAAATTCATTTCGAATTAATTCAGCCTTTCCGCTTTCATGACCGTATTAATTTTGATGGAAGCAATAAAGGAGAGGCGTTTGAGCAACGTTTGTATAGTTAACATCATGGGCGAATGAGTCACCTTGGCCGAATATTCAGGGAATTCATGTGAATTCGTTTGAACCGTGATAGTGCAAGATGAATATCGGATCGCGGTTGGGGTTCATTACTACACAGGGTTGTCATAATATATCTTCCATTAGACGGTTCACAACTTCTTGAGAAGTTTGAAATTTGAGACAAAGTGAAATATCATATCCTCAGGATGTCTGTAATTCAGAATTAAGCCTCTTGGAGCTGAATAAAGATTCAAGAAATAGGTGTAGACTCACAGCTGCAATTTGCGCCGATTTGTGGCGCTTTTGTTCACCTGAACAGAATGCTTATAGATTTTCCATATATTCCTTAAATTTTATTGTCGATCTTTTGAAGTTTCTCGCTATCATACAATCATTTTCTATTTTTTTGGTTTCATAGTGAACTACTTACTAGTTAAAATAATATTTAATTATAACGGTAAGTCCGAAAAACTATCGATCCGGTATGACTAGCTTGCTTTACTGCTTTCCTTCAAAATTCACACTTACCAATGGTCAATTCGAAATTAAATTCGTGTTTATTATAGGTCTATATTTAATTTCATAATGAAATGGCTGGTAAGGTTCTGATAAAGTATATAAATAAATTAAAATCCAACATAATTATCTTCTTCGATCCGTCCTGATTTTGTTTGTCCATTCGAGTTATACCGATCTACGATTCCTTTGGATGGAATCCATTCTTCCATTGCCGACTAAATTTAAATATATATATTCATTTGAACTTTTGGCTGATAATAAATTTGAATATTGTGTGAGAATGATCATTTTGTATCTTGATATTCTAGTAAAAATTGATTTTAATCTTGTGATTACAGTGGCTGATAAAAATCATGTATATCTCCAAACACAAAGTAACCATAAATAGAAATTTAAAAGACTGACCCCTCTTACTGATTGACTCAACCATAGTTCTGTTATGAAACAGAATTATCTAATTTCTATTTATATCTAGACAAACCTGTCGTTAAATCATCCTCTCTTGGGCATATCGCGCCCTCCTGAGCTCTCAGCGTGGGGAGATGCAAATTGAGTTTGCTTTGTACGCCGACACTATCAATTAAACGGTCAGGGTGCAGTAATTCCCTCTCAAAGTCTCATCAAGCCACGTCTGAGGGAGTGTGATCGATATGCAGGCGACGATACCGGGATGAAACCCGGGGTTCATTTGCGAGATAAAAAGATCGGATGCAAAAAGTGTGCTACTCCAGTTTCACATGATCAAATATTTACACGTTTAGAGAGAATGTCATGAACGTATTTGGGTTTTCCTAATGAGATAAAATGTTGTACGTGGGGAGCAGTGATTTTAGTCCGTTATGTTAAAGTGAAAATGAAAAGGATGACGTTGTTCATTTGAACAAAATCAGAATGAATCGGATTTTTAATATCTATTTTAGATTCCCTTGTTGATGGATCTGAACGATATCCATCGAATTCGAGATTTGATGGATCGACTGGATCAGTATAATAAAATAAAAATTTTTGGTCTTAATTTGAGTCAACTCCTTCGATTCATTTCAAAGTAACCATAATAGGACTAGTTGAATGATTTTTGAAACCATCGCTCCATTATAATGTCGCGTTACTCTGCTCTCTATTGGTCCACTGGTTTGGATTTAAACCGTTGAACATCATCCATCATCTTACCGAAATCTCTTACTTAATTATCACATTATCCCAATTTTTATTCATTTTCTTGTGTTCATTCTGTTTATTCAATTCTAATTAGCTGCTCATATTTGATTATGCAATATGTATTTAGTTTGGGGTTATAAAGGCTTTGTCTCCATTTTTCTTAACTTTATAATCCCGAAAATATTTCGTTGAAAGTATTGCAACAGAATTGAAAATTATACCATTTAAATTATTAATACCTATTTATTATGGTTTTTCATGAAATTAATTAGTCATTAGTCGCTAAAAAGACTTTTTTGAAGTCATAGTGAATTCATACAATTGAGGAATAATAATAAAACGTTATGGAAAGCAATCATTCAAGAAAAACATAAATATCCTGAACTTTTAACAAGCAGCTTAATTGATTATCGGTGTAGGTCCAGAGTCCTCGGTTATTTTCCCGTTTACGAGGTATTGGGCGAAGGTTATAGATGTTGAATAGAGCTCGTGCTTTTTACGAGGGTTGCTGATTAAGTTTTGGACTTTGTTTGCCTGGGGAGACTTTTTATTCTCTGTCGAATTGTATCTGATTGGTGCAATACACTTCAATAGTTTGATGTCGAAACTGAATCAAGAGGACCTAATTGGATCTTCGGCCAATAATATAAATGAAGAATTTCCTTTCCGTGAACGAATCCTGGATTTGTTTGTCTATAGGAAATTCACGAAAGCTTAATCATAAGATGTTCCTGCAGGAGTAAATGGAACTCAGGTGGATAAACCGAAATTTCTTGAAATCGTATTTGATCGATTCTCTATCAGAATATATTAGAATAAAAACTCTCAAGAAGTATTCGGTCCTAAAATGTAAAAAGTTTACTGTGTGAAAATGAAGAAATATTTGGTTCAATTAAATGGAACTTTATTTTGCATGGGAAAGAATAGCTCGATTATGTAATGGTTTCATGATTCCAATTGATTGAAATATAACATGATTATGGAAATTATATTTCAAATATTTTTTATTCACATATTCATATATATATTTCATTGTATAGATACCAAGCTCCCAAATAATTCTTTTTGCTGAAATTTTGAATCTATGTTTTCAGGAACTTTTTATGTTCAACTGGAAGACGACATTTTAGCGAAACCCTCCTACGTGACGGAAATGAAAGAGTTTGCTCTTTCGAAAACCGCCAGGAGAGAACCCTGGTTCGTGCTCGATTTCTGTCGTCTTGGATTCATCGGTAAGTAGCATTATAATTCATAGCTATAAGACTTGCTTTTATGGTTGTAGTGGAAATTATTTTGTTCTCGAAAAAATATTTAAATTCAGCGATTTCGGTCTTCACTTGATTCTTGCACAATCATTATGGCAGTTGTTTTAGTATCACACTGTACCAGAGCCGATAAAAGAACAAGCGTTTAAAAGCTCCTGAATCCAGGCTAAGGCTTTTCTACATTCATTAATGGTTGACAAATTTGATACTGTTTGCGGAAAAATAGTATGTTCACCTCGTGAGTTATTAATTGTGTTAGATTTATATAAATTCCGTATATGTTTTATATGTCATTCCATTTCACTTGCTTACAATTCAAATAATTCATTCATTGGAGAGAAAAATGAACAGGACATCAACCTAGCGATGTTATGCGGAAAACATAAAATTTAAGAATCTGTTGAGAAGAAGATATTTTAAATGACATTAAAACATATCCTAGGCTACTGAGATATACAGGAAGAGTCTTTAACCACTGCATTAATTTTAACCATAGGTTCTTGAGATCAAAAAGAACATTTTTTCCCATACCGTTTTTCCATATTCAGCTGCGTTAAAAAGTTATAAGCATTTTAAGTTTTCACATTGGGCAAATACCCCTCTATAGTCCAGTTTAGTTTAAATGAAAATTACTTTCCACAGCATCCACTATTGAATCTGAATTGTTTCGAAACATTATTTTCTCTCTAAGAAATGATTTACTCACTCATGTTCCATTAGATGACTATATCGATTTAATTTCTTTCAACTGAAATGACGAATGATTTTATCTGCAAAAAGACTAATGATTCTAGGAAGTACAAGATACGGACCTTTAGTTCAAGTGATATTTGTTTTTCATGCAATTTAACCAATCTGTACAGTCGTGGTGAGAAACCCACAAGAAATGGAATAAATCTATTGATGCCAAAATATGCATGATATATCAAAAACCTTCTACAAGAGATCATTTTAATTAATATTGTCGTTTGAATATTACAGGTGGAAATGCAATTTTTTTTTAATGGAATTTCAACACCCTATATCTTTGAACGGGGCCAAATTTGAAAAAATATAGGAAGAAAATGTGTTTTTTGACGTCAAAAATCTATGGTTAAAATAATAATGTATAATAACAGAAAAATTGAATTAACAAATTCATCAAAATATTTAATTGATTTGAAAATTCATTATTTAACTGAAACTTTTAACCCATCCACAAAAGTCGAAGATGAGAAATGACTAATTAAAAAAATATTTATACCATCACAATTTCTTGAAAAATTTCAGCTGTTCATGTCTCTGTATACAGGATGCCTCATTCATATTCACTCTGGATCATTTTCAAGATGGATTACCAACGAATGTACATATCTGGTACAATTGATTCTGATGAAAAATTCATTTAGTGAACTCTTTCAGATCTAGTTACTTCATTTGAAGTAAATTTTTCCGTTCGAAGCGGTATGAATTCTGGTAATTGAAGCTCCATCGAGTATTTCAATCCGGTATGCATCAAATGAAAAACTGAGTCACGACGTATTAATTAGTTCATTCAACGAACTCTATTTCAATTCTGCAGAGCAGACGGATCGTTCTCCGACAGTTCAGGGATGAAATCGTATTCCGCTCCAATTCTTCTTTTCCGTAATTTAATTATATACCCCTGGTTCGGAATCAATGAAAAATGGATATACAGGATGATTGAAATTTCAAATTGGTGTCTGCGATTCTTTTCACAAACGTCAAGTGAATGATCATCAATGGGAACGAAAAATAGGTTGTATATAACAACGTCGAGCGCAAGATTCATGGAGCAAAAGGGAACAATCGGTTCAACCCATCTTCAAAGCCGATATTCCCTAAAAATGGTGAAGCTGTCTTTATGGTGTAATTTTTGAGGAATTTGTACTCGAGCTTTTACCGGATAGCACAATGATCAATTTGGAAGTCTACTATCATTAGCTGGACAAACTGTAAGATACACTTCAACAGAAAAGGCCAGAAATAAACAACAGCAAAGGTTTAATGTTTTACTGATATAGAGCGAGACCCCAAATAATTTTAATTACTCGCAAACAGCTTTAACAATTTTGATGGGATACAAGGCTACAAACAGCATGTTTTCATGACCTGGCACCATCGGATTATTACTCGTACCGGAGACTCCAAAATTATTTAGACACTTCAAACTTCACCTTGAATGAAGAGATCAAAAACCACCACGATCAGTTTTTTGCCAACATTACCAGAAATTTAATGACCTTGGAATTATGCTACCACCAGAGAGATGGCAAATGATGTTGGACCAGAACGGTCAATGAACTATTTGTCTACTATACGAAAAATGTCATTCATTTCCACAAACACAACGAAATTACTTTCCGAACAACACAAATATGAAATCTGCTTCAAAACAATGACTAAATCCGATTCTCATTGGATGGTGCTTCACCATCCATTCGAGCATAGCTAGAAGAAAACAAATAGATTTATTCCTACTCGTCTTATAAATTCCCATTTGCCGTAGTCATTCGATAAGGAATATCCTGAACTTTATGTAATCACATGAATCTTTCTTTGCAGGTAAAATGTTCAAGAGCGCCGAGCTTCCCTGGCTTATCCAATTCTTCCAGATGTTCTACAACGATAAACCGGTCGACTGGCTGCTCTACAGCCTGATTTACACCAAGTTGTGCAATATTGATAAGAGCCACGTGAGTAGTGCTATTTTTTACGCTTGTCAATTTTCGTACGGTGATCATGGAAGATATCTGCATGCCCTGGGAGTTCTCCGGGAAGTTGATAAAACCAGTATAGTGTGATAGCGGAGAAAATTGAAAATTAAACGGAGTGTAAAAAGAAGTCTTGTCGCTAGAGCCTCTGTTGGTGGGAATAAGGGAGAATGGAGGAAAATGGTGATATTCTCGGAATGTGAAATATTTCATGCACTGTGTGTCATTTCGATTAGGATTAAAAAGATTAAGTAACAATGCGTGGTTGAAGATCAGAATATTCTACGAAATATTTTTCGAGCATTTTAAGTACCTGTATTTTGCTTGAGTTTTTCAATCAATTGGATTTCTGATTCATCGGCATTTCATATTTTTACGCTCTTGTTATAGTTTGCTATCTTTTCACACAAATATCTGTTGATTTCGAAAATCTAATAGAAAATGGCCTCAATCGATTGGGTTCGACTTCCTGCTGATTAAGCCATAGTCATATTATTCGAGTATGTCCGGCCGGTCGTACAATCTCTATTTTCTGAAAGAGAGCAGTTTCCATATCTCCATTATAGGATTACTGTCCAAATAACTTTATTATTGA
Organism: Micraspis discolor; assembly: GCA_030674115.1. NCBI lineage: Eukaryota > Metazoa > Arthropoda > Insecta > Coleoptera > Coccinellidae > Micraspis > Micraspis discolor. The sequence goes on from JARTUT010001740.1 coordinate 11,616,824, forward strand.
GCCAAATTCGTAGACTTGTTCAGCAATTATTAACATCTAAAATTTTGTTTCCTCAACAACTCCTGGAAATGATGAAAATTGAATAAATTTGGATATTTCAGTCCAAATTCCTGACAAGTTGTTTCATTGAATTATTCAATTTTCATTAAAAGCGAAGGTTGATCCAACTTACATAATTAAATGAGATTTGTTCTTTATCCTTGATAGGAATATATCTCCAAGTTAAAAGGAGCACTTTGCTCTAAAATTTCCTGCAACTCTATTGGTGAACCACTTATGGTATCGCTCGAAAACATTTTCAGCTCGTAATTCGAAAATTCAGTCGTATCGACAAAACAACAGCTCGCTGTTCAAAACGAAAAACCGCTTAAATAATAGATTGTGTTCAGTGTATAGGAAACCGCATTTCCCCTCACATCTGTGTCTCACCGGTGTGAGAATCATTGATAACTAGAATTCAGTTGTGGAAAAACGAAATTGTATGATACTGATCGAGAATTCCATTTCCGTCTTTAACTGCTCGTTACCTCCCTTCGTTCCACCTGTTCACGTCTCCACATCCCCTTTTGGATGTCCTCAAAAATTATCACGTTTTATTTTTCGCATTAGGTTTTGTATTCTTGAAGTTGAAACAATTTTTGTCATTTTATTCTAGCAGCTTTATTTTTCGTCTGTTCAATATTTTCCATCAAAAATGACTAATGACTTCTACATCGCCTTCACTGTTGGAAATGATATAGGAAATAACTTTCTCGTTGAACATAAAGCTTGCATTTATAACGTACAAAGTTTCTCGCTGGTTGTCATAAAACAACCACAACATGCTTTGATTGTATAAATTTCGATATTGCACTTAGGTTCCTACAAGTTTGTTTTCTATTGAAACTATTCTCGGGGCTATATACCGTGAAATTTGCCAGCTACGCTCCTGAACTGAACCACGAACCTCTGAACGCGTATTTACTAAAACATGAGGTATAGTTTGTGGGTGAAGCTATGCATCTTTCTCAAGCAACTTAGGTGGCTGTAACTATCGATTATCGAAACCAATCACGGGTATTGAACTGTTGTAATAGATGAACTATGCTGTTCCCTCAGACCGAAGTTGTTTTATCGAAATTGAACACTCACATAAGTTAACAGGAAGGAAATTATGGAGAAGTTTGCATTGAATCCGGTATTGAGGTATTGCTTCTGTTATATTTAGAGGATATAGAATATTATTGGGTGCCCTAGGGTGAGAGATACTCAAGACTATGGTACAGTAATAGGTTTAGGACCAATTTATTCTACACAATGTCACTGCCATCGTCCCAATTTCGCCATGTAATGAAACATTGTTTCTAGTTATGTTTTTTGATTCATGGCCAGTATTATTATCAGAATTCAACTCATATCAATTATCGATAAGAATATAATAATTCAATCAGGAACTTCGTGATCTGTCAACTTCCGGAAGTCACAACAACATCCAAGATACAACACAAAAATCACTAGGATTTACAATATGAATTTTTCATCAAATTTGAAATAGAGAGAATATCATCTGGAACTCGTTGTAAAATAATCGACGAAGTAGCGCATTCTTGCAAATTCCTTTTGAATATACTATTATAGAACTAATTTAAAAAGTTATGTACTGAAGAAAAAAATAATAATTAAAGTAGCTAATTACAAAACATTTGAAAAAGTAATTTAATAATGAACAACATAAATGCAAGATGAAATGTCAACGGAGAATTTAAATCATAACAAATAAAATATAGAATTGCATTGAACGTTTGCTCTGAAGTCTTTTTCCAGGCTCTAGAACAGTATAATACCAAAAAAAAACCATATTGGTTCCACCTCCGTGTGTCGACGTATGTCACAAATTTACCACTTTGTTTATTTTCGTTGCGGTCAGATAATTTCTTCCATGAAAAATTCATACTTGAGATCTGTAAACTGTATTATTTATATAGAGGATAATGGGAGGATACAATTGTTTAGTCTAGCCCTGAAGATGAAAAAATATATTTCCGAAACATCGGCGAACTGACATAGTTTTCATTTTCCCGTTTCTTTGATCCTGCTACCACCAATTAAGCCTTTGAAAATATAATTTTGGATCACTAATTTGAATTTAAGAATTAAAAATAACATTTTTGCAATATACACCACCCTCATAATGATATGGAATCAGGAATTGGATTTGTCTGGTTTCGAACAGAGGATTTCAAATCAAAGAGCCGCGACATATAACCGCTGCACTAGTCCAGGTTGTTGATAGTCATAGAACTTTTTACATCATATCCTTGCGAGTGATTATAAAATATTTGAAAGATAATATCTCCGGAAGTATTAGTTTGTCGGATTTAAAAATAGTATCAATGTGTTTGATTGATAGAACTGCATCTCATGAAAATTTTTTTTTCATTACTTCGAAACTACTATGCCGATTTGGTCGAATATAAAAATCGTCCGAGACATTTATTCTTCAGATCTATCCTGAAATTTTCATCACTCTAGCTCAGAGCTCAGACAGAATCGATTTTCACCACGTTTGAACAAATCTATAAGCACTCTGTTCAGGTGAACAAGGGCGCCAAAATCTATCAACTAGCCGAAGGGTTCTAGATCAAACAATGTACAAAGTTGCCCCTTATTCTGCCTTTAGGAGTAATTCTCTCGAATAGTTCCCGTTTGTGAGTCACTTCCTCAAATTTTATAATACATAAATTCACATAGGAGAGCTCATCGAGAATAATTCAGGAAATTGGCGATTACGGCTCAGCCAAACTATAATGGAGCTGCAACTAGTGGTTCAATTTTAAGACGGCGCAGAGCTAGGAAGTTTGGACGGTTTATTAGGCAGGCAATAATGGTGATATAGAGTTATTCCAACAATGACGTTATTGTTATGGCAGATTGCTGCGTTTTATGGAGCCAATTAAGTGACTCGAGATCAGGCCGAACCTTCGTGGAGTTCAAACATTGCGTCGTATTCCTTTATGAATCTTTTATTATGATTGGATTTTCAAATGTGTCTAATTGTCATAAACTTGCGTTTTATAATCAACATTCAAATATTTCAGGATGATAACAATCAGTGCAAAATGATTATTATAACACAGAACATAAAAGTTGTGGCATCGAATTGCTCTAAAACCTATTTTTCCATCAGAATGGAAATTGAATGAATCTTTTTACATTTTACATACATCTGATATTTTTGTTTCATATTAATCAAAAAGGTAGCCGTAGTTAACTCCGCAGAACTATATTGAAGCAGAAATATTCTATATTTTTCTGTGGAGTTACCCATGACTTCAGTTTAATACGATGCTCAAATTCCTAAAAGAATAAGTCACTTCCATCCCTACCAATTCCCGATGCCTATTACAGCACAGTTAAAGTCATATTCAACGAAGACACATCATCCAAAATATACCAATGCTCTATTTTGAGCTCGTCACCCAATATATCATTTTACTATAACTCCCATTTAATCTTTAAATCCCCTGAGATAATAAACATGGACCTCATTAAAATTCATTCAAAGCAAGCTTTGCCAACTGCCAAACTTTATCCCTATTGTTACACTATGACTATGTTCAAACTTGAATAGAACTTCGTCAGAGAACTGGCAGTTTATACAGGTTTGAGATCGCTTCGTCACAAAACAATGAAGTATTTTAAACAGCCTTCTGTTAACGCTTTATAAGTTTCCGGAATTATTAACTAAGATTCGAAGTTTTCATGTTCAATTTAGAGAGGATATCAGGGGCTAGAACTTGGATTCTGTTTCTGTTATTTGCTCTCAGCGTTGATGCTCTTTCTTGAAATTTCCATGTAGTGATGAAATGGAGTTCGAAAGTAACCCTGCTTCGAATTCTTTGCAACAATATAACATTACCCATCTTTCCTCTTGAAAAATTACAATATTGGATAATTAAAACATTCAATTCGAACATTCAATTGGATTCAAATAAACGATGTATAGGTGCAAATAATGAAGTCAGAGTTGAACAGTTCAGGTCCGGCTCATGTAATTTATCCAATCTGACTCTCTCCCCTTGTTCAATGTATTTGTCCGGGAATAGTTGACTGTGGACTTTGGCATACTTGAAGAACAATTTGTTTGACTCACACCAACATATACAACGAACTGCTGGACAAAGTTATTCGAAATTACCGAAATCGAAATATCATCTTAACATAAATTTTAAATGGTGAAAAATATGATGAAATAATTTAATCGTTAATCGCATTAGTTTTTGTTTAATTCAATTTCCAAATTTGCAAGTTTCTCTATACCATCCTGTATTAGCATCCTGAAATAGAATAGTGACAATAATTAATTCATTGACGTCACAATTGTATAGTTTGTATTCGCTGGAAATGATCTCACTCCATATTGCCATTAAAGTATTAAAACCTGCTATGTGAAGCGAGCGTCAAATGTACACATTGAGCGATTGGATTGAATGGGATTTTGTTACAAACAAGGTCTCCAATAGATTGGTTTAGAATCCTTTGGGACTACTAGTTGCCATATTGGTCTGCATCATCATCCATGTTCAGATGAAAAATGGTCTTCACAATGTTTTAATGGCTCCTTACAGGTCGATTCGTTCTTCTTTGAAAATATTTTTATGAGCATTTTTCTCTCTCACAGGATACTTCATGTACAAATTACAATATATTGATTTTGTCCTAAATTTTTTCTCAATATTTCGCAAATTGGATATTCTGATCTCAAAATTTATTCAGAATAAAATTCTAAGTATCACCTAACTTTAAAAAAAAATTGAATGCCTTTTATACATGGTGGTCCAATTAGTGACGTCAACAACTTTTTTTAGTATTCCTTGCACCTAGGTGTTTCCGTAAATACCCATATAAGTAAGCAAATTTTCTTAGTTTTCGAATTATAATTTGTTTTTGTGTACTATCAATCAAATGATTGATGATGATGAAGTGCTGTTTCCAGAACTAATGGCACTTTCCATAGTAGGTATTTTGCTGTCTTTTTTTTTGTGACGTGTTTATCTTCAATATTGTTTCATTAAAAATAACTCACCTTTCTGATATTACTTTAAAATTACTCAAAGAAGGCTTGAAGGTTGGAACATTAGGTTTCAGCAAGATTTACTCAAACATTCAACCTCAAAAGGAAAATACAAAAAGGAGTATCGATAGCTTTGGCTAAATTGAAAAAGCTTGCTTGAGAATATAAACAAAATATTGAATAATAAAGAAAAATTTTCTAGCGTGACGATTTCTGCGAAATTTTGCGAGCTGTTTTGTTGCAGCCTCCTCAACAATATTTCAAGTATCAATTTGATCCGATATTCTAGTAGTTATTGAGGAAACAAAATTTCAAATGCACTAGTCCAGGTTGTTGATAGTTATAGAACTTCTTGCATCATATCCCAGCGAGTTATTATAAAATATTTGAAAGATAATATCTCCAGAAGTATTAGTTTGTCGGATTTAAAAATAGTATCAATGTGTTCGTATGATAGAACTGCATCTCATGAGAAATTTTTTTTTTCATTACTTCGAAAATACTATGCCGATTTGGTCGAATAACGAAATCGTCCGAGACATTTATTCTTCAGATCTACCCTGAAATTTTCATCACTCTAGCTCAGAGCTCAGACAGAATCAATTTTGGATTTGGACAAATCTATAAGCACTCTGTTCAGGTGAACAAGGGCGCCAAAATCTATCAACCAGCCGAAGGGTTCGAGATCAAACAATGTACAAAGTTTCCCCTTATTCTGCCTTCAGGAGTAATTCTCTCGAATGGTTCCCGTTTGTGAGTCACTTCCTCAAATTTTATAATACATAAATTCACATAGGAGAGCTCATCGAGAATAATTCAGGAAATTGGCGATTACGGCTCAGCCAAACTATAATGGAGGTGCAACTAGTGGTTCAATTTTAAGACGGCGCAGAGCTAGGAAGTTTGGACGGTTTATTAGGCAGGCAATAATGGTGATATAGAGTTATTCCAACAATGACGTTATTGTTATGGCAGATTGCTGCGTTTTATGGAGCCAATTAAGTGACTCGAGATCAGGCCGAACCTTCGTGGAGTTCAAACATTGCGTCGTATTCCTTTATGAATCTTTTATTATGATTGGATTTTCAAATGTGTCTAATTGTCATAAACTTGCGTTTTATAATCAACATTCAAATATTTCAGGATGATAACAATCAGTGCAAAATGATTATTATAACACAGAACATAAAAGTTGTGGCATCGAATTGTTCTAAAACCTATTTTTCCATCAGAATGGAAATTCGAATGAATCTTTTTACATTTTACATACATCTGATATTTTTTGTTTCATATTAATCAAAAAAGGTAGCCGTAGTTAACTCCGCAGAACTATATTGAAGCAGAAATATTCTATATTTTTCTGTGGAGTTACCCATGACTTCAGTTTAATACGATGCTCAAATTCCTAAAAGAAAAAGTTACTTCCATCCCTACCAATTCCCGATGCCTATTACAGCACAGTTAAAGTCATATTCAACGAAGACACATCATCCAAAATATACCAATGCTCTATTTTGAGCTCGTCACCCAATATATCATTTTACTATAACTCCCATTTAATCTTTAAATCCCCTGAGATAATAAACATGGACCTCATTAAAATTCATTCAAAGCAAGCTTTGCCAACTGCCAAACTTTATCCCTATTGTTACACTATGACTATGTTCAAACTTGAATAGAACTTCGTCAGAGAACTGGCAGTTTATACAGGTTTGAGATCGCTTCGTCACAAAACAATGAAGTATTTTAAACAGCCTTCTGTTAACGCTTTATAAGTTTCCGGAATTATTAACTAAGATTCGAAGTTTTCATGTTCAATTTAGAGAGGATATCAGGGGCTAGAACTTGGATTCTGTTTCTGTTATTTGCTCTCAGCGTTGATGCTCTTTCTTGAAATTTCCATGTAGTGATGAAATGGAGTTCGAAAGTAACCCTGCTTCGAATTCTTTGCAACAATATAACATTACCCATCTTTCCTCTTGAAAAAATTACAATATTGGATAATTAAAACATTCAATTCGAACATTCAATTGGATTCAAATAAACGATGTATAGGTGCAAATAATGAAGTCAGAGTTGAACAGATCAGGTCCGGCTCATGTAACTTATCCAATCTGACTCTCCCCTCCCCTTGTTCAATGTATTTGTCCGGGAATAGTTGACTGTGGACTTTGGCATACTTGAAGAACAATTTGTTTGACTCACACCAACATATACAACGAACTGCTGGACAAAGTTATTCGAAATTACCGAAATCGAAATATCATCTTAACATAAATTTTAAATGGTGAAAAATATGATGAAATAATTTAATCGTTAATCGCATTAGTTTTTGTTTAATTCAATTTCCAAATTTGCAAGTTTCTCTATACCATCCTGTATTAGCATCCTGAAATAGAATAGTGACAATAATTAATTCATTGACGTCACAATTGTATAGTTTGTATTCGCTGGAAATGATCTCACTCCATATTGCCATTAAAGTATTAAAACCTGCTATGTGAAGCGAGCGTCAAATGTACACATTGAGCGATTGGATTGAATGGGATTTTGTTACAAACAAGGTCTCCAATAGATTGGTTTAGAATCCTTTGGGACTACTAGTTGCCATATTGGTCTGCATCATCATCCATGTTCAGATGAAAAATGGTCTTCACAATGTTTTAATGGGTCCTTACAGGTCGATTTGTTCTTCTTTGAAAATATTTTTATGAGCATTTTTCTCTCTCACAGGATGGATACTTCATGTACAAATTACAATATATTGATTTTGTCCTAAATTTTTTCTCAATATTTCGCAAATTGGATATTCTGATCTCAAAATTTATTCAGAATAATATTCTAAGTATCACCTAACTTTAAAAAAAAAATTGAATGCCTTTTATACATGGTGGTCCAATTAGTGACGTCAACAATTTTTTTTTAGTATTCCTTGCACCTAGGTGTTTCCGTAAATACCCATATAAGTAAGCAAATTTTCTTAGTTTTCGAATTATAATTTGTTTTTGTGTACTATCAAAAATTTCTTTCGGTGCTGTTTCCAGAACTGATGGCACTTTCCATAGTAGGTATTTTGCTGTCTTTTTTGTGACGTGGTTATCTTCAATATTGTTTCATTAAAAAAATAACTCACCTTTCTGATATTACTTTAAAATTACTCAAAGAAGGCTTGAAGGTTGGAACATTAGGTTTCAGCAAGATTTACTCAAACATTCAACCTCAAATGGAAAATACAAAAAGGAGTATCGATAGCTTTGGGTAAATTGAAAAACCTTGCTTGAAAATATAAAAAAAATTATGAATAATAAAGAAATATAAAAAAACTTTTGGGAATTTTTGAAAATTTTCTAGCGTGACGATTTCTGCGAAATTTTGCGAGCTGTTTTGTTGCAGCCTCCCTCAACAATATTTCAAGTATCAATTTGATCGGATATTCTAGTAGTTATTCAGGAAACAAAATTTCAGATGCTCATAACTACTGAACCATCCGACGGATTTGGCCCAATAACGAACTTGACCGAGATATTTGGACAATTAACCTATTCTGAAAATATGAAAACTCTAGCTTATTCCTTTTGGATGCTAGAGAGGATACGGCCGGCCGGACAGACTCAACTTTCGCCACGAATTCTTCATCAGGGAGTCGAACCCAATCGATTGAGACCATTTTCGACTCGATATTCCAAAATTACAGATATTCGGGCAAAATGATAGGTACTCTGTTCGGGTGAATAAGAGCGCCAAAAAGTACCTTATCAGCCCATTCTTGTTCTAATTGATCTTCGAAGGCGGATTGGATAAAAACCATTAAAACATGATTGAAGAATGTTTTAATGATTCTCTCTACTTTTTCTTTTTGTTGTGGATAATTGAACTTTGATATGTTATTTCAAATTAAATTTAGTGGAAGTAAGTGTAGCATGTGAATTTTGGAATAAATTTTGGTTTCACCACTAACGAACAAATTTTCAAACACGCTTTATCATCAATCAATTAAGTAGGGTTCTGAATGAAGATTTAATTTAAGCTTGAAATATTCATAATGTATTACTTGGAATTTGCTTAAGGAAGGTTGAAACAAATTCTGTGAAAATAATGAGGTTGGAGAATTTGAAGCATTTCAACTGTGCGATATAAAACTACACACACATAATTGTCAATTTACTTGGACATCACTCATTTCATCGGACTCAGCAATGTTGCCAAACTGAATTTTGTTCGGGACTTGAAGATAGAGGAGAATGTATATCTTTATATTTTAAATAGGTGCAAATATTTATTCTATGAATTCTCTTGAAATCAGAACTGAAAAAGCTCGATATCAAGCAAAAATCAGTAATGTATATTGTATATCAAAGAAAGCAATGGTCCTAGAACTGATCCCTGGAGAATGCCCCAATAACCACCAAATTCACAAATATGTACTTATAGAGGTCAACAGAAGTCTTTGACCACTGTGTTGATTTTAATCATAGATTCTTGACGTCAAAAGAAACATTGTCTTCCTATACCATTTTTTCAAATTTGGCCCCGTTCAAACGATATAGGGTGTTGAAATTTCATAAAAAAATTGCATTTTCACCTGTAATATTTAAACGATAATATCAATTGAAATGATCTCTTGTAGAAGGTTTTTGATAAAAGTCATGCATATTTTGGCATCAATAGATTTATTCCATTTCTCTTGGGTTTCTCATTACTATTGTACAGATTGGTTAAATTGCATGAAAAACAAATCTTGTTCTTACTAGAATAGTCTTTTTTACAGATAACATCATTCTTCACCTTTTTTCCTAATTAAATTGATGTAATCATCTGATGAAACATGAGTGAGTGAATCATTTCTCAGAGGGAAAATAATGTTTTTAACTAATTTAGATTCAGTGGTGGAAGGAAAATTTCATTCAAACTAAACTGGACTACAGAGGGGTATTTGCCCAATGTGAAAACTTAAAATGCTTGTAACTTTTTAACGCAGTTGAATATGGAAAAACGGTATGGGAAAAAAGTGTTTCTTTTGATCTCAAGAACTTATGGTTAGAATTAACGCAGTGATCAAAGACTCACCCTGTGTATATCAGTCATCACTTTTCGATTTTTGGCCATATATGTATTTGTATATCTTAAAAAAATCTCAGAGTAGCTGAAAGCAGTTATTCATGCAAAATGAAACTTTGTTGGTGAGTGATTAGGATGAAATCTTCGCTCTTACAAAAAGAATTCCAGATTGATTGAAGGAAGCTATCTAGAACAACACTCCGGAAGAAATAGTTGCAGATGGGTTCAAGGGCGATAAATAAATATTTCGTGTCTGAATTCGGTCTTATCTTCCATTCTTTCGAGTGTTTCTCAAACATTCCACTCAACTCCTCCCATTTATAATAACGCAGCGCAAACCTGGTTCCTCTTTGTTCTCCTACTCAGCTGAAAATTAATAATTCAACCAAATTCAGATCCATGCTATGCTTAGTCCTTATAGGATTATCTTTTTCGTTTCAGGATTATTGTAAGAGGGATAAAGCCAAACTGTGGATCCATCATAAGCCTTCCCTTTTCCAACATATAGGAACACATTCGTCTCTGAAGGGAAAAGTGCAAAAGTTGAAGGTGAGTTTTTATTTATATTTTGAATCTTGCTCTTAATGATGCGTAGAGATATACCAACAACTTCACTCCTTTTTCCGAAAAAAAGTTCCAGCTTGTCAATTTTTGAATCATATTACACAACGTTTCAGCTAGTGGAACAGTATTCGGCCTGAATCTTGAAAGAAACACGCGTTTTGTCTAATTTACACATAAGTATTAAACCGTGAACGGTTTTAATTTTAAGACCATTTTCGGATAGTTAATTCATACTGAAATAATTCAGTTCTAAAATCTATAAGATATGTAAGTGAAGTCTTATTTTAAGCTATATTTTAAATGTACACAATATCGTTTTTTTCATCGATTCCAGCAAGTTGAATTTGCTTTGACATTTCATAACTGAAGCCGAACGATTTAGATTTATGGGCCCTAGAAAAGTTGGCAGAAAATCCGCTTTTTTATCAGTTTAGAATGGCTCGTAAATAAGAGTACTGATTTGTGGTCAAGAGCTTTCGCTCTCTTGTTCTATAAATTATTACAGAACTCTGGAATAATGTGAAATTAAAAATACCGTCACAATGAATGTGAAAGGATCCACAAAGCTGTACAGGGTGTCCTGTGACTCAGCGTGAAGCGGTTTACTGGGCGATATACTAGGTTATACCAGTTCTATCGAGTTTCAAAAAAGAAGTTTAGTATTGAGATAATTGTGAAATTGATGATGAGGTTGTGCAGATAAGTTTAATAAAAAGCGAGTCGAATAATTACTCATTTTTTCGATTCACTTACATGTAATGTTTCGAGAATCCACAAAATTTTATTTGCAATCGGTTTATTCACAATGAATGCAGAGAAACAGCAGATATGTTAACTCAAAACAATTTTCTTGTAGTAAATCTACCTCTCCTCGTTTCTATCATTTAACTTTAATGGAAAATGTAGCAAAATTGTTTATTCCATCCTCGAAACCTATTGCTTCTTAAATTTCTTATGACTCAGGAATCGTTCGAAACAGGATTGAAGAACCCTGCGATGCAGTTTTATATACATTACCTCCATGGAGAGTTGAAAGTGTTACTCGGAATCCTTACTCCATTTTATGTTCTGTTGCTTTTGTGACAACAATTTCATCAGAATTGCTCTCAATTGGGCTCTCAGAATTTCAGAAAGGAAAATTGAATAAACATGTAATATGTGGAGGAACTTTGATTATAAAACCCGCTTTTCCGATTTCAGGAGGGAATGCAGGAATAATTTTCAGTTCGTCGTTTGTATTATATTGATTATTTTATTTGGGATCATAAGCACCTCATAACCCCGTCCTCGATAATATCCAATATTGAAGCGGGTACTGTTGGATTCCTGCAACCACCTTAGAGTATAATCATAAGTGAGACCCAGTGGACTATGCCCAATTGCACCGTCGAATTTAAGTCTGACTTAGCATCATCTTTAACTGTGAGGTTTGAGACACCAATTCTCTTGCACCACAGATTAGGCTTCAATAATAGGAAGTATGGAACTTGTAAATAGGTTGAATGAAGTCGACGACATATATGGGGACGATTTCGATATATAAATGAACAAATTTACATTCTTTAGGAGATTTCGCTTGACGAAACAGAGTACTCTTAATCTGTTATGTTTATTGGAAATTAATTTATTGTTATAATATGTTTCTTGATATTGAAATATAATAGATCGTATAATTTCAAAACTATATTTATTTCTTTTTGAAAAATGGTACATTGAAATAATGCTGAGTGCAGAAAAAAGTTTTGAGCTTTTGGGCACATTATTCATACATGTTTCGATCTCATTAAATACAAATCAGTTGTGTGTTTGGTATTGTGAACGAAAAACAATTGAGTAATTCACCAATGAAACAATATTTACTTTATAATTAACGCTTTGTTTTCCCTACACTGGTATTGTGACAGTACGAATGCTTTATATAGTGTAGAAACTACTTGAATGAAATTTTTATTTGCTGACCAGAAATTTTCTATGATGAATCCCGTATAGAATTATTGTTTCGGCTATACAGCCATATCTTATGGTTCTTGTTACCAAGGTTTTCAACGTCATATTCTATATTTCTCAAAGAAAATAAGCTCCCACAAAGCAGATATTGTTAATTTTTTTTTTTAATTTTCATTGATTATCAGGACTGACAGACCTTAGTAATAATTTTACAAGATTCTTTGGATTGCTAATTGAGAGAATAATAAAAATGTTGGGTTACGTCAATTTTTACATTTATGTAAGCCTGTTTTGAACATAAATTCAAATATATAGACCATACTGGGTCCCTTTTCAAATGGGACATCCAAATTTTATTAAATGTTCTATTATGAATTATAGAGGGTGAATTTTTGAAATGATTCACTCTGGTAATATATATATAAATATATTCTTTGAACTTTTGGCTTATAATTTTTTGGTAAGCAAACAATAGAGCATATATTGTTAGCAGAAGTTGGGGAGGGGTGGCATACAATTCGGCGTATGCCATGAAAGCCTAGGGTAAAAACCCCAGTAAAAAAAAGCCCTGGCTCCCGGAATAAGCATTGTTGTGTATATAAAAATGAGCTGAAATATATTTGAGGGACTTCTTTCTACAAGAGGTTTTTATTAATAAACACAGAGGCTTCTTCAAGTTGCCCACATCAAATCCTAAAATAAAAAGACGAAAGCAGAAAAAAAATTGATGAAATACGTATCAAATTCGTTTGAAATTTATAACCCATTCCAAGAAAGAATGGGACATATAATGAATAGCCTTGAAACCATCTTGAAATAAATATATGGGACAATTATTAATGGGATGAGGTAATATTTCTTCTGCATACCCACATTCACAACTTGTGCTTGGAACCGAGATCCATCTGAATAGCATGCTATTGGTAAGACCATGACCTGCTTTTAAACGATAAAGAACTGTTCAAATTTTTCTACGAAGATCAAAGCCATGGATTCTTTCAGAAGGTATAGATGTGAGATCCTTTTTGAACATTTCATACGAGTTCCACTCAATCTTCCATAATTCTTTATCGCCAATGTTCATATTGAGGAACGTATTATACCAGAATGGTTTGCGGAATGTATAGATAATTGGAAATAAATAAGGAAAATAATGAATTTGCTTCAAGAATTTAGAGCTGCAGTCAGTCTGCGAATATGGTGAGGGACAATTTTAGACAAAACTAGTAACCAATGAACCGGTGTAGATCTTATGGTGCCAGTAATTATTTTCATGGATGTTTTCAATTGTGTATCGATTTTTCGGTGTATATGCACTATCAAATCAATATGAGCAACAATACTCAGCTACAGAAAAGACTAAGGCTAGAGATGCCGTGCGTTGAGTGGAAGCATCAGCACCCTATGATGATCCAGCTAATTTCTGAAGAATATCATTCCTAGTTTTCAGTTTTAGGCTTAGATCATCTAAATGAGCCTTGTAATTGAGAAATGAATCTAATTTAACTCCTATTTACTCTGCTTCTTCGTCGCTCGTATTCAAATTTGGCATTCGTGTAAGAACTGCACTTGTTTTCGAATATACTATTATACCTAAGTTGTTCTCACACTGTACGTTACTACCTCTAGGTGACTGGTTTGTTCATTCACAATTCCTGAACATCATCAAAAACACCATTTATTAAATCTGCTACGCGGAGTTTCCTTCTGGAACATACCGAAGCGGTTCAACTTTCTGTGAAAAGCTGTGACAAAACCTTGCTTATTACTTCGCTAATAAAAGTGAGGAAAAATCCGAACTGAAATCCTTTGAATTTTAAAACGAACACGATCAACTTAATTTTCTCCGCTCGAATATATTCAAATCGCTTTCCACATACAATAGAAATTTTCCGCGCTCAAGGTTGATCCGCATGTTGAATAATTTTCAACTTTGAGGGGTTGGTACCGGAATTGAAGAGGGATTACAACCATAATTAATGGGATTTGCTCTAATCAGAACGTATTGTTCCATACCCTGATTCAGTCTAGTGGAAAACAGCACGAGTGGTTTGAATTTTATATTTAATTATTCCCCAATTGAAGCTACTTAGATTGGTATTACTGGAATAAAAACAACGAATGAATATTGAATCGAAAAAATTATAATTATAACTAATTCAGAAAAGCACTGGCGTGAGATCCGAAGGAGTCATATTTTCAGAATAGATTAGTTGACCGAATATCTCTGAAAATCGGTTGCCTCAATAACTTCTGGAATATCCATCCGATCGATTCAAAATTTCGAAAGCGTTTGAATAACGTTGAAAAAACAGTAGTCTGCAAAATGTTGAAAGTATTCGATTACTCATAAACTATTCGTCAGATTTCATCATAAAATAGTGCATTTATACTGTATATTGATATCTTGCATATTTTGAAAATTCATCCTCGTGTACTGAACCCACTTGAAGATTATTTTGTCTTGGTAAATGGACCATAAAACATTCAATACTGCGAATATCAATAATGTTCTCATTTTTATTTCAGGATCGACAGTTTGGAAAAGTGCCATTATTTTTTCCCCATAAAAATCCAGAAGCCGAGGTCACGACTGGAATGAAACACTATAAGCAATATACGCTTGAGAATGCCTACTTAGGTGATAATTTTTTCTGGGGACTTCTTCCCTCACCAGGGGATCAACTATTATTTAAATTCGTTAATCCGACTTCAGTTAAGAGGTGAGTACAAAACACTAACAATCCATATCGGTGTTCTGTAGAACCTTTAAAAAAATCATTAAATAAAACTTTCAATATGTTTTATATGTAGCACGTTATGTTGACGTAAACACAGTTTGGTCGATCATACTTCATTCCAAAAAAATTGAACCGTATTCGATTCAAAGACTTTGGTTTGAATGATTTGTGAGTAACATCAACACTAGATCGCCATTAAAATTTTCAACCACTTTATTTCCACAAAACTTTCCTTCGATTCTGATGTTCCACAAAATATATTGCAATGATTTTGTCTTAAAGAGTCAGATCTTGATGACTTTTAAGTAATCTCAACACTAGATCTCCATCATAAATTCTTTAAACTATATTTGACCTAAGCGTTTGAGATTGAAGTCATGGATTAGAAATAAAAATGAAAGGAAAGATCCAAACTTCTCAGTCACATACATCAGTTCCTTTAAGAAATCTTCATACCTTTACCTTCGTCCATTTATACACGCAATAGTGGTTCGAAAAGTTTCCCATGCACCAAACGACACTTTGATGTAAGCCATGGTTGCCTAATCACGTCTCTGGCGTGCAATTCAAAATAAAAGCAATGATTGTCACGTCTTCCACGTTCCAGATTCTTCTTCAGAAGCGGCAATGTCGAACATCCGGCGGACAAATTCTACAATACGACCGTTGAGGTTCAGGCAATGGACGCTAATCAATATGGCGCCAATATGAACGTGACCAGTGATGGCTTCGTTATAGTGGGTAAGTTGAAGAACGAGATTATCATATGGAAATTTTTATATCAAATATTTTTGATGGGATCAGCTAGGAAAGATACTAAATGTTTCTCAGAGTATCGAATGAAACACGGGGCTATATAGTTTGTGCCTTCCAAGCTAATTAACCACAAATATACATATACATATGTATAGTTTAGTTGATGCATTTGAAATGAGACGTCAATTGGACATACTTTCGCTAAAATCATGTGTCTTAACTCATTCGATTCGGAATTATGACTCAGCGAAAGTTAATTGTAACGAAACCATTCCTTCGTTTCATTTTTATTTGTTCAAAGAAATTCTGTCAGTTGAAAAAATTGTATTGCAATCAAGTGTAAAAAAATAATTTAATAAAACATTATTGGCGCCAATTAAAACTTTCATATGACATGGAATACATGACAAGTTGAATTAACTTAGAAAAACCAAATATCTTAATGTTGGTGGAGAAAAATCCTGAGATGATAACCGAATGCCTGGACACTGAGCTTTTGTAGCTGGCAGGAAGAAACTGCAAGCACTAAAAAAGTTCTGAGTACTGGGAACGGTCTTTACGACGTGTCTTGGAAAAGCAAGTTTGTACCTTCGTCATCAATTTTTTTAATTTAACGCTAAAAATTACCGTTCGTGCGTCATTTCGAGGTCGAGCGCATAGCGTCGTAAGTTAGTAAATTACAATATAAAAAAAAATTATTAAGGATAAACGATAGTTTCGAGAATTACAACTTTTTCTCCTCTTTCAGGATCTTTTTCTCAGAATAAAAAAAAAAATCAATATTTTACTAATAATAGGTGAAAACTTTTAACCATCTTTAATCGTTCATAACTTTTGATATTTTCAATGTACTACTATAAAAATTTCTTGATATATTGAACTTGATATAATCACTAATCGAATGATAGATATCACATAAGTTTTTTAAAAATATGCCCGATTAACGTCATTTTAAACTCTAACTTGACTCATATGATCAAGTTAAGGGTGCCTACTCGTAAAAAACTTCTGATTCCGAATAACAAGTGTTCGATAACATGGAAAATTCCATTTAAATTATTAAACAATCAAAAGTGGATCACGCCGAGCGAACCTTTCGAAAAAAAAAATATATATATATTCATCAAAGCAGAGATCTCATGAACCCTTCAACTAATATGGAAGAAAAATTGGGAGAACAAATTGCTGTTGGCCAAGACCTGAACAAAGTATTACCTTCACTCAAGAAAGACGGGTCTGCACGCAAAACAGAGGAATACTTCAAGAAGAAATATATGACGGCCACAGATCTACTGAACAGTTTTCAAGAAAACCATAACGAACTCCGGAAATACCTTGATGAAGAGCATTCCTACTTCAAACAAGATTTACATGGTCAGATATCCAAATGCTATCAAGAAATCAAGACCTATATCAATACATGGCAGAAGCCCACTCCGACGTCAGAAGAAGTTAGCTACCAACACCCTTCCATTATTCAAATTCAAATAGAATTGGATTTATTCAAGAAGGAACTGGAAAAGGCACAAGAAAAAATAAGGTGCTAACTACATCCCAAAATATACAACTTCCTCGAAGAAAACCTAACCAGAATCTGGCGGGACATAGAAGCACTCTATGAACAGATGCTAGCTATCAATCTATCAATAAAGAAGAAGTAATCAAATACAAAAAAACTGGAGTCTTCGAAAAATTTAGAACTAAAAATGAGGAAATCATAAAAGAAATAATCACTGCTTCTCCTGCTGATACTAAACAGTTTCAAAACAAAAACATTTCCATAAATTTACCACGGATCAGCATCCCTATCTTTACTGGTGACTACGAGACTTGGATCACATTCCGAGAAATATTCCTTCAAACCATACACCAAAACTATGAACTTGGGGACGCTGAAAAAATGCAGTACCTGAAGAGTCAGACCAGGGGTGAAGCAGCGAAGCTCATTCAACATTTAAAAGTATCATCAAGAAATTACCCCATCGCCTGGGAATTGATAACGAGGAGGTACAACAACAACAGACTTCTCTTCAGCAAGTACGCCGACAACATCTTGAATCTACCAATTTTGCAACAATGGTCGGCAGCATCCATTAAAAAACTTCACGACACTGTTCAAGAAAATCGCAAAGCCCTTGAAAATATGGGAATCTTAGCCGAACAATTAGTAGCAACATAATAGCGCTTATGCTGCTAGAAACATTAGACAGCGATTCAAGAAAACTCTATGAACAATCTACCAAAACAAATAAGGATAGTCAAGAACTGACCGGCCTTTTGGAGTTTCTAGAAAATCGATTCCAATCCCTCGAAGCACTTCGAGGCACAATAAAAAAATCGGATCATCCGGCTCGAAGGACCAAAAACACTTGCTTGAAGATTTCAGCAACTGAACGACCAGACTCAGAACGTTCAAGGCATGTCTTAACTCCACAGTTGCCGAAGAGGTGTATTGATCAAACTAATGATGAATGATGCTTTATTGATTATACTCTAATCTATGCGGAGAAAACGAGAAGAAATAACCATCAATGGAACTGGCACAATTCCTATAGGAGCAGACTGTCTACTCAGAACGCATAATATAATTCCTCGAGCGAGGTTCACGAATGAGATGAAATCTACAAAAACTTTTAGCAAGCCAATCCCATTGATCTCATGGCAAGAGAACTCGTATCATTCCAATGAAAACCTCATCGATCCCGAGACAGCAATGGACAACATCTCTGCAAATCTAACAAAGATTATCATGAACGAAGAGGAACCAAATATACATATTTGGAGACATTTTTCACACTCTCTTGCTACAACCACTGTGATAGGAATCTCTGCGATAGCCACACTAGCTATAACGTACATCTGGATGCGATATATACGTCCACTTTTTCGGTATAGAGGAAGTAGCAGATCCACCACGGAAACAAATGAAGCAGAAGCCAAAATTCCGTTGACAGAAATCACACCGAGTTCAAAACCACGCCAGCAATGTTTCGACCTTGAACAGCTTTACGCCGAGGCCAAAACAAAACGCCAGACGAGAGACCAACTCCGGACGTCAGCACCCACTCCTGACCATGCCCAATAAAGCATTCAATCAAGGGTCACACGATTTAGAAATAGGACATTAGGAAATAGGACAGTAGAAGTAACAGATTGCCAACACTGGTGTTCCAACATCCTAGCCTGTAGCATTTTCGGCCTTGGGAGGAATGTTGGAAATTCGAACATTATCCTAAAAAATATTCATTTTCGATAACATGGAAAATTCCATTTAAATTATTAAACAATCAAAAGTGGATCACGCCGAGCGAGCCGCGAATCGACCGAAATCTGCTGACTGGCTAGAAACAATTGACGTAATAGGGCATCCAGAAAATATTCTGATACCAAATATGGCAATTTTATTTTTATCATCATTACTCAATTTAGTATATAAGATTAGAGTGTTTGATTTGATATGATTAAAGCATCATTCATCATTAGTTTGATCAATACACTTCTTCGGCAACTGTGGAGTTAAGACATCCCTTGAACGTTCTGAGTCTGGTCGTTCAGTTGCCGAAACCTTCAAGCAAGTGTTGTTTCAAATCAAAGAAACAACAACAAGATAATTTAATTATAGAAAGATCTGGAAATTTCAGGCTTAATCTATAGTGATCCTGAAAAGAAATCTCTGAAATAATTTCTGGAAAATAAATAAAGACTTAAAAAGAATACAGGTTATGCGTGTTAATTACATAGAAAGATAAGCTATCATTTTGAATATACTTCTGTATACATAATGGATATGAATGAGATGGTTCATACAACTCTTTATTAATTGAAAACCTTCAGATTAATTTTATTTAGAGTTTTATAATCATTTAACACTGTGATGTGGTCAGAATTCGATTTTGAACATGAGAATATTCCATGTTGCGTCAAAAAAAAATACTGATTCAGTTAGTTTGCTCAACGTATAAAGGACCTTGTTGCCACAGATGAATAGAATCTCCGAAGACGTTGAATGGAAAGCACAGCATTTCAAAGCATTCAACAATTTTCTGAGAAATACATCAAGGGATTCATACCGACGTGAAAAAGGAATAACCATAAGAATTCCTCCTGAGGAAACCTCCATACAGAATGAAAGAGACTCGAACAAAGACGTCTCGGAACAAAGCTTCCATGCGTTTCAATTTTGTTCGGGCGGATTTCGCAGGAACGATCTCTCACACAATGTCCGTGCTTGTAATTCAGCATCAGCATAGCACCGGTTCATTCATGCCTTGCCAAAACAGTTGATACGAGCACACAAGAGATAACAGCCGGCAAAATGGGGTTGGATATCAATGTGGATACGGTTTGAATATAAATCGAAATGCAACTTGTTTTGGGCCATACATTTATTGTATATTATTATCTGAGAAGTTTTCTGTGATGTTATGCTCAACGTGTTTCCTCATGGGACAATCATTTTGCCCAGTGGTCTGCGACTTTTGACGGTGCCCGGCCGTATATTCTATGATATTCGAAGGCGATGAGTTGAAATTTTCTTGTTTATCAATAAAATTTTCACTTATAATACCACAAGAGCTTCAAAATTATCGGGTATTTCCCGATAGGTTCGTTGCAAACAAATGAAGGAGTCAAGTTTTTCAGGTTAAAAAATCACGAGCGCGAAGCGCGAGTGATTTTTCCTGAAAAACTTGACGATTTTATTTGTTTGCAGGGAACCTATCGGGAAATACCAGATAATTTTGAAGCTCGTGTGGTATTCGGAGATTATTTTTCTGTCCCAAATGTCGGCCAATAGAATTGCACCATGAGACGAAATGTACAGTTAACAAATAAGAATTTCATAATGAATAAAACAACATTTAATTAAGAATCAGGGTAGTGCAATTAAAAATACAATTGTTGTAAACATTGGTGCATGTTTTCTTCAAGTCAGAGTTATCGGTAATGGTCCCAGAAGAGGTAGATGGCATGAGGTTTATGCTGTTGATGGCATTCTCTGCAGTAGGCTCACTCCTTCGCAGTTTCTTGACAATTAATTCGTGGTATTCCTGGTCGAGTTGGAGATACGGCTTGATGGAGTTACTGTTGGCATGTCCAGTTATTTTGATTATCTGCTGCTCTCCCAGGCCCGATTTCGCTAGATTGGAGACGGCTGTTGCACGACTAGAGTGATTGGTGATTTTTTGTTACCAAGGTCAAGCCCAGCTTTTTGTGCTGACTCCTTAACCCACATTGAAATCGTGTTTTGGCCTACTGGGGAATCCTTGTACCACCTAGCGCCTGGAACTTTATTCCAGAATGGATTTTGGGTCAGAAATAGTCTGTCGCTCTTGATATTGACATCTCTCTTCTCTCTCAATTTCTGGAACAGTCTCACTGGGCACTTGTCAGGGATTTCCCGATTCTCCACCAGCCACTTGCTGTCTGATAATTTTTTATCACCACCTTGTGTGGTCTTGCTGAAAATTGGATTGTATTCAATTGTCCCAGTTATTTCCCCCGTCATTTCGCTGTTCTGCCTTGAAGTGATGTATTGACGCCATGCTGCCCTCACCAACTCTCCAAGCCAATTCCACTGATATTATCATGAATAATTTTTTCTGGAGGCCATCAGGAGTTTCCTCGTCCCAAACAGTGGTCATTGCATCCCAATCTTTTTCCTCCAACGCTGCTGCACTTGCCCTCCGTTTTTCCCGAATAGATTGTAAAGCCTTACGTTTGGCATCACGAGCTCCTCCAGCGGTCTTGAATGCAGCATCCGAAAATGGGTTGATTTTGATGTCCAAATTGTTCAAATACTTTGCTTGAAGTAATTTGGCATTGTTTTTATTGTACCTTCCTTATAGTCTTCTCCATCCATTTTCTTCATATTGTAAGCGTAATCTTTCATAATGTTTGCCAATTGCGCTTCACTCGTTTCAGCACTCAATGTGTATTCCCTCTCAGTACAAAAAGTAGTGAATTGGTTCCAAACTGTTTTTTTTTGCCTTCTCCGTATAAATGGGAACATTTCCTTTGACTTTTTTATCGATGGTGGACAGAGAACAAACTCCAAATCGACTCATTTTCATGCAAAATCTCCAATTTTCACAATTGAATTCAACCTGTCAGTTTGACGTGTGCTTAATTTGACTGGATCATGTTTTGTTTATATATAGCAACTACCAGAGAAAATTTTCAAAAAATTATCAGTATAATACCATGTAGGTTGTACCACGTGACGTCGAATGGTGCAATTCTATTGGTCGATATTTGGGTCGGAAAAATAATCTACAAAAAACAATGCAAATAAATGAATATCCTGAATATTAAAGGGTGATTCATTTAGAGGTAATTTTTTAAATATAAAAAATAGTGAAAACAATTTTTTTATAATCTTTAATCAAATGAGAAAACCATTCTCTACAATTATTTTTTATAGATAATTTCTTTAAAAAACTGACCTCGACTACGGTTAACAAGATCCATTCCATAGTTCCAATTGTGAGTATTTCAGGAGAACTGTGATGTCACATGATCTAGCCGGCCAATTCACTGGCCCGAAGCGTGAAATGATCTGCTCACCGAAATGCTCTCACAGTAAAGCCATGGTTTCACGGGCTGTAAGGCAAGGGCACCATCTCATTGGAACCACATTTCCTCGAGACCACGGGTTTCAATTTCGGGCAACAAATAGTCTATTATCATGGTCCGATAACGGTCACCATTCACAGTAACATTCCGGCCGTCCTCTGTTTAGAACAAGACTAAAACTTAAATAATTCGGTAGGTCAGGCGCCTTCAGTTTTTGAGCTAATTGTATTTAGTAAGCTTTCAAAGAAAGATCCTTACCTAAAATCCGCCATCGTTGAATACGAAAGATCAAGCTGTTGAGAACGCCGACGAATCGACACTTCAGAGACATCACGTACACTCTCCCCATCACCGTTATATTCTCTTCACTACGAGCTGTATATTGTCTATTTGGTGGAGTATAATCCAATAACGAATATTGAGTCTCAAACTGAGTGATGGTAGAGAGAATTGTGCGTTCGGTAGGCCGATTATGTGGACCGTAAGTCGCTCTAAGTGCCCCATTAAAGCCCCATAAAGCTGAACAATTTGTAGACGCTGTGCCGGGCTAAGTCGTTTCATTATGAAATGTCAGACACTACTGAACAAGAATATCACACAGTTTACACGTCGGATCCGCGATCTGCACCACGAAGAGTACCTCTAATTGAATCACCTTTTATTACCATAACTCGTCAAAATTTAGTTAACAATGACAATTCTGACAATCCTGAAATTCGTGATAATATAAACTTTTTTGAAATTTTTTTCGCTCCCCTGAATGATAATTTTTTTCTCATTTCCTTCAAAAAATATATCTCGGCCTCTCTCCAGGAAATAGATAATCGTTCAGTATCAGGATACGTGTGTATAAATTTGTTCAACCAACTGAAGTCCTAGAAACTTTGAGAATATCATCATTTCTAAAGAAAATAACAGTTTTCAAATTGAGATATTGAGATATTTGAGGAATTCTGCACTGCGTTGTTTTCAAGCGTCCTTTCTCATTTCAGGGATCAAAGACATCTTCCGGCTTGCATTCTTTCGTATTCCGTTTAGTCAAAGCTTTCTGAAGCGTTATAATTTCAGGAAAGCAACTGAAATACAAGGATACCGACTCGTTGGGAATTGAGTTCTAAAGAAAGTTCTGGCAAAAACAAACTGTTCATCCAGCTATTTGGATCAGTTCACCTCAGATTGAATGTCACATTTAATTTCTGGTATTTTGCCATTGGAATTTCCAATATTTAATTATTCATGCCATGAATACCTGGACGGAAAGGATACTTAATTTTAAGGATAAGGTTTTTCTGATTGTTTAGTTTCCTGTTTCGTTTTCTTCAGTGCTTTTTTATATATGTTATATCGGTTTTTTTTATCATTTCTTATATTAAGACTGAATATTAATCATGGTCGAAATACACAAAATTTAAGAGAGATAGATAAGTTGGAAGTCTCTCTCATTCTGAATCGTAAAACAAAAAATTAGCGATTTTGATGTAAATCGCGGTATTAAGATATTCTTTTTACTAATCAACGTTAATTAATTCTCCTCTTTTAATATCAAACATGGCAGAAAAACATTTTATGAATATGAAATAAATTAATTCGCGTAATTATCGATAATTAGAACACAAACAAATTTTGTCAATTCAGCTAAATGAAGCACGAGAAGTATAAAAATTAGTGAACCCAAGCTATGAAAAATGGTTACAGTTTGAATAAATCTAAATCATCAAATAAAATTCCACTAATTAAAATGGCATTCTCTATACAGGGTGTCTGGTGAGGAATGGGACAACGTATAGGTGGTGATGAGGAATATCTCAAAGAGTCAGAAAATGCCATTTGAAATCATCTGAGGTTCATAGTTCCTGATATACAGTGGTTTTAGAAAATTACGAAATTTAAAAGACTATATCTCAGGAAATACTAGAGCTAATCCGATGGTTTTTCATATGAACAATGATAGAGTGAATACGAATCTGTTCGAATGAAAAATTCGAAATAAAATCAGATCCGGACTTAGAAACTTTAGTTTTTCTAAAATTAGAAAAACAACAATACCCTGTATGTGTTTTTCAATTTTTTTGACTTCATATTCTGTGAGAGCAGGATAAATACTTCAAACTCAAACTCAACTGTCATCCCGAATGTCACAAATTTTTCCTGCTTTCTCTGACCCTTCGGATGTCAATCTTCTTTCCCCCTCTTCCATATTTTTTTATTGACATTTCAGCAAAATGAGATCTCAGATAGTTACTTATAAGTAAAAAAATAAGATCATAAACGAATCAGAATTTTTATAGAAATTATCAAAGAAGCGAAAAAGATTGTACTAATTGTTGACTCAGTAGAAATAAAATAAATGATTGATTCTTCAAATATCGTTCAAAATGAAAACCGTAATCTACTACGTATTGTGCTATTTGACAAAAAAGTGATCGTCATAGTTTAACTGAAACTTGTCTGTTTTCTTTGTGGTATTAATTTCTCGAGGTATCTAAGAATGTAAGAAATGTTAAAATATTATTATTGAAAGACTAACTTGCTAAATTTTGCCGCCTTCCATGTTTTATCATTAAAATACTCGTGAAAGATTTAGAATTTTGTGTTGTACATTTTAATAATCTAATCGCGATAATTAGGATTGTAAAACATACAATCCTAATCTCCAACTAGTCTTTTCATGAAAACAATTTGCAAAATCAGGCTGCTTTGAAAGAATGGTCTCCTGTGGGGTGTGAACCCTTGTTCATCAGCATCAGAATTATTGACTGCGGGCACATTTACCATCCGACGACTGAACCATACTCTCAACAAATTCGGGATTCACAACCCCAAATCAAAAACATTTCCACCGATGTGGCAACAATGTTCTCGTTCCAACCCGGCAGGCATAGAGCGAAATTTCACCCCGGCAGAAAATATCGCTGCCATTAATTTTTCAATGTGCAGGTTAGGATTGCATCCAATTATTTTCGCACTAAGCCGTTCTCTCCCAAAAAAGAATACTGTTTCACTCCCGCTGTTGCTTGTCATTGTTGGGATTATTCGGGAGAGACGGGATTCGGCCCCAGGGAATCTCGAGCGGACTTGTATGGCTCGCAGATGAATTATTTTTCGTTCAAGAGACGGTTCTCTGGAGAATGTGGATTTCCGTCGTTTTTCGCTTATATGGGTGAGTTTCTGCTGGAGATGTTCCGAATGGTTGAGTCTATGGTGAAAAACTGATGGGAGCTACACCGGTTCGAGAGATTGCTGTTCTGGTTTATTTGTTGAGTTCAGGATAAATGAGAACAGGTTGTTGTTGGAAAAAATTACGAATGTTAAAGCCCTGGAATTTCCTCCCAGAATTATTATCTGACGAGGAGTGAGTCCGGCGTCAGGATATACAAGGTGTCTGTATATAAAATCACTCGTTTGAGTTCAGGGATGTCAATACTTTGAAACACCTTTATGTCAGTCTTGTTAGGCCGCATCTTGAGTATGCCTCCTGTGTATGGTCTCCTTATACTTATGAAGATTGTGACAGGATAGAACAAGTCCAAAATAGGTTTCTTCTCTCTATGTCGTGCAGGATGAGAATCTCGCGAGTAAATTTTTCCGCAACTCATATGACATCACTTCTTCACCTTTCTGCTTTACGTACTCGTAGGATAAGTATTGTTGTTTGCTAGATTAGTCGGGGGCTTCTGCCCTCTTCCGGCCTTCTATCTCTGTTTGGTTTTCACGTTCCATCTAGAAATGTTAGAGGTACCGCGCTGCTAGCTTTCAGGACTTATAGGTACAATTATACTAGAGCTTCGCGAATTCCAAGAATTTCGCAACATGTAAACACTGCCAGTAGAACAGGCATAGACTTCTTTAATCTCAGTTACCCCTTGATTATGCGTTATGTCAATCGAAGTTTGTATTGATCTGTTAGTTGATTTCTGGAATTTTTGTATTGTTTTCTTTTTTTCTACCAATCTGTATTGAGTTGTATTATAAATTGCAATTTTAATTATGTATTAATTTGGATTTGTGAAATTCCGTTAATAAATAAATAAAAATAAATTATAAATACGTAGAACTTCGGGAAATGATTCCTCAGAGAAAATAAACAGGGAACTTCCACTAAAATTTTTTTGAATCGCTTTCCTTTCCAAGTAGCATTCCTCAATATAGGTATATGACTTTGCGGTTCTGAAAATAGAATAGTAATAGTTGTTGTTTTTCAGGGAGGACCTCCTCACTTTATCTATACTTGAAAAAAGTCACCTCTTATACTTTTTCTCTTATATCTCTTTTTGTGATCTCTAGATTTTGTAAATGTTTCCTTCCCATGAATCCTTGCTTTTGAAAAAAAATCGTCTCGTGGAAAATTTTGACTATATAGCTAAGACTGTCACATCGAACAATGACGCTACAACTATTCCATATAGTACACAAAATGATTCAAAATCATATCTCAAAATACACAAAAAAATCTGTGGCAAGCAGAATAGAACTCGTCTACCATAAAATTAGCAGAAATAATAAAATACATCACACCGCATAAAAATATCCCGAAAACCAGACAACAGGCAATAATAAGTAGACTCCGAATCGGTCATACCAAATTTACGCATGAACATCTCATTACCCGTTCACAAGAAATTTCCTGTGACTTGACTAGTAATAATAATAATAATAATAATAGAGTTTATTAATATAAATCTACAATTTACACCAATGAACTCTTAGAAAACAACTGTGAGTTATCTACCCTAAGGTGATATCTGTATACAGTTATGTAACAATATAGAATTTTCTACCCCAATCTTTGGCAATATAAAAAATATTTTATAGACTTCACATTCATAATTCAATCCAGAAACCCAGAAAAAATATATATATATACATAACAAAAAACTTCCATTTTATCTAGCCTCTGTCTCAGTCGGTGGCATTTAATGCCTCTTAATCGGTGAAATGTTTCCTAGTCGGTGAAATGTATAGGTCCCAATGACGGTGAAAACTGACTATGTCGGTGATCAATATTATTTATTTAACAAATTTTTTTCCTCAGTTCTTCCCCTCTGTCCTTCATTAAATCGAATTTACTATTCTGTGGATTATCATCCTATCCTCTTCGAGCAGCCATTTCTTCAATTCTCTTTTAAATTTATTTTTATCCTTTATTTTTTTGATTCGTCTAGGGACGATTTTATACATTCTTGGAGCAATATATACATTGTATCTTTGTCCTAGTCTTTTTTCTGCTCTCGGGGTCTCATAGTTAGCTCCTCTACTTCTAGTTCGGTAACTATGTTCTCTAGTAGTTATGAGAATTTTTCCTTGGTGAATGCTCATTAGAATTCTCTGCGCGTAAATTTGCCTTATATCTCGAGCTTCAGACATCCTGTAGATGATCTCAGATGAGAATCTTATTCCCTTTCTATTCATAACTTTGAGAATACACCTCTGTAAAATATCAAGACCCTTTCTGTGACAGTCAAAGACACCACCCCATGCTATTATACCATATGAAAGTTGAGGTAGAACCAATGCATGATAAAGAATGCGCAGATGTTTAATTGATCTTATAAATTGGGTTATATATTTGAATCTGCATAGGATTCCTCGGAGCTTTCTCGAAAGGAACGTCACATGATCGTGCCATCTCAAAACTTGACTAATGTTGAATATATATTTCGTGAATGTTCAACATACCAGAAGGAAAGAATAAGAAATGGAATAAAAGGAGCAATCCAAGACATTCTGGTGGAAAAATGTAACATTTAAAGTATATATAGTTGATAAAAAAATATGATATTGTAATAATATTAATATGTACCTTATATGTAACACTCCTTAGCTTATGTCCCCTGTGGTTGAAGCGAATTGTTGTAAATTAATTCATGATCATTACTTTTCCGTTGATCGAAAAATTTTTTTTTTAATAATATTAATATGTAACTTAAATGTAACACTCCTTCGCTCATTTAATTGGTCTATTTTTTCAACCATCTCCATTGAATACTTACAGTTATAGACACTTTCTTGAAAAAGAACTATCTTTACTCTTAGAAGATGTGCCCCTACAGCAAAGGCGACAAGCATATATTCCATGCATGATGGAGCTCGAACTTACTTAGGTGTTAACATAAGGGGACTTTGAATTTTATGTTTATTTAAAGATTCATATTAAACAACCAGTATATACAATTATTCTTTTGAACTTTTGGCTTACAATTTTTTTGTTAGTGAACAATAGAGCGTGACCTAGTGTTAGTAGGGGCTAGTGACGGGGTGCCATAAAATTCGTTGTATGACTTGAATACCTAGCAAAAAAAACCATTGAAAAAACCCCTGCATGTGTGTTGTTGTGTGAACAAAAATAAGCTGAAATATATTTGAGGGACTTCCTTGTTCAAGAGTAGTCTTCTATTAATAAACACAGAAGCTTCTTCAAGTTGCCCTTACCGAATCTGAAAATAAAAAGACAAAAGCAGAATATGAAACTGAACACAAAAAATAAGTATCAAATTTGTATAAAATTTATAATCCATTCCAAGAAAGAATTGGAAACACCATGAATAGCATTCACAACTTGCTCCTGGAACTGTTCCATCTGAATAGCATGCTTTTGGTTCGACCATGACGTGTTCTTAAACGATTAAGAACTGTCCAAATTTTTCTTGGAAGACCAAAAGCTGGAATTTTTTGAGAAGGATCAGAAATGAGATTTTTATTGAACATTTCATAAGAGTTCCACTCAATCTTCCATAATTCTTTATCGCTAATGTTCATATTGAAGAACGTACTACACCCGAATGGTTTACGTGACTTTAATCTGGGAATTCGATTTTGTGGAATGTATGAAATAATTGAAAATAATTTAGGGAAAGAATGGTATTTGCTCCAAGAATTCAGAGTTACAATATGTCTGCGAATATGGGGAGGGACAATGTTAGACAAATATGGTAATCAATGAACCGGTGCCAGTAATTATTCTCATGGATGTATTCAATTGTGCATCGATTTTTTGTGTATGTGCAATATTAAACCAAACAGAGCAACAATACCCAGCTGCAGAAAAGACTAAGGCTAGAGATGCTGTACGAAGAGTGGAAAAATCAGCACCCCAAAATGATCCAGCTAATTTCTGAAGAATATTATTTCTAGTTTTCAGTTTTAGGATCATCTAAATGAGTCTTGTAATTGAGAGATTAATATAATTTAACTCCTAAGTATTTAGAATAGAATATGAACTATGAAGCTATTACTTATCCTTGTGGAAGACCATCTTTCAGTGTAATTCACTTTTGTGTTAGTTATAATGTCATAAATCAGAAAGCTTTCAAAATTTTTTGTTTTTTCTTAACTCAAAAATCTAAACACAATTCAATGTTTCAAATAATAGAACTGCCCGAAATCAGAGGATTTTCAACTCTATTCGTAATAACTCTAATAATTCTGATAACTCCTTCGAACGTTATTTTCGACCATGCTTTGTCATTAGGGAGTCCTACAGAAAATAGAAAATTACAGATATTTGGACCGAACAATTGTTTAATTAGGGACAAGCTCCCGAAGAGGTTTCAAACC
Organism: Micraspis discolor; assembly: GCA_030674115.1. Taxonomy (NCBI): domain Eukaryota; kingdom Metazoa; phylum Arthropoda; class Insecta; order Coleoptera; family Coccinellidae; genus Micraspis; species Micraspis discolor. The sequence goes on from JARTUT010001740.1 coordinate 11,647,070, forward strand.
AGTCTTGAAGTTTCCATTTCATCTTTTATTCTGGAGCTCCAAGAGTTTTGTTCTGTTTCTGTGGGAAACATATTTCAAAAATTGTAGTTTATCTCCTCATGCTTTCATGGCATAAAGACAGAATGTTCGCTACACCTAGTTCGAATGTTCATCTCCGTCTTGCGTAGCCATTACTATAAAAGTTTACTGTCTTCCGAAACATTGAAACCTTCTGACATCGAATCACGACAGCAGGATTTCCGCTCCTTTAAATTTTCCATCAAACAGCTTAAACTTTACGCGACAAATGATCCTATATCTGGACATGTTTTGACGTGTCAAATCCTAATAGATATTTTTATATACTTTCTTTCACGTTATCCAGAAAGAACTAAGGTTTTTTCAATATTCGAACATCGAAATCCTGTCGTTACTGCGACATCTTTTTCCAATTTCCGAGTTCGAAGAAGTTTTCGCTGAGAAGTTTCGAGGGCGGCAATTCTTCATTAGTTCCCGGTTTATGTGACTTCTTCTGGATTATGGCTGTGTTTGCAGTTTTCGAGCACACGATATATCAAGAAAGGGAGCGTTTAAAATTAATGGCAATAGGAATTCAATCCTGAAAACGAATTTAATGTTTTTCATCATCTCGTTTCATCGTACCTTGTGGTTTGAGATCCAGGTAAGATTTAGATTTTTCTGACGTCAAATGTCATTTTCGGTCAGTTTTAGAATATTTGGTTATAAGTTTACGGTATTTTAAGAAATTGAGTTATACAACAAGGAAGATACAAATACCTTGCCAAAATACTAACACAGGGTGCAACAAAAATCCTTCGAAATGCATAAAAATTTGTTGAAAGTGAAATCAAAATTGACCTGTTCGTGATATCGTAGCTAAATATTTTTGTTCTGAGAAAATGAATGTGTTCCATAGTTTTGACGTGCACTGTATATTTTAGTACATCTACTGGACTAAATACAATAATTCAGGTTCATTCGACTTCATTCAGAGTTTTTGATCATAATTATGTAGGAATGAGCATTAAAAAACCTACATTTATGTAAAAATTCGAATGATTGTCAACGCAAAGATTTGGGCAAGAACAGATACTACTCACACATGAATGGATAGTCAGTCCCCAGTTCTTTACCATGTATTAGTGAATTTCACAATTTGTTCTTAGAAATTATCGAATCGACATCAACAATAACTTCTCGCCAGTAGCTTCAACATTGTGGATCGCAGGCGCCTTCAACCAGTCCATGAATAACTTCTCAGCTCGAATAAGTTCGCCGCACTTATGTAAATCAACCAACTTCTCAGCCATCCAAAAATAATAAAACCGTCCACATCTACTGAAACGCATAAATTGAACAATCCAATTCTCCCAACAAGCAGGCCAGATGAATAATGAACCTAATTCAAAATAAACATTATGTTTCAGGAAAGTTTGACGACGTTGGCATAGCTCAAGGAACTGTGGACGAGTCCTTGGGTCCGCTGCAGGCGATGCGACTCTTCGTCCACAGCGAGACAGAAAACTGGGCCATCCTTAGCGAAGTGAGTATGGATAAAAATTCGTTTCGCTCTGGAGATATTTGAATTTCTTATTCGTTTTCCAGTCCCCGTTTCCGCCGAATACGTTCACGGAATTCTCTTCGAAATTATTCGGGCTTAAATTTCATTAGGATGACCTTTCACATTTCTCTTTGGTCGCGTATGACGTCCCGAAAGTCCCGAAAGAATCTGGATGGAATTGAAAATAATTTCTTGAGTGTGTCGCTAGTGATATCTACACTACATCACATTTGCAGTTCGGACTAACCGATAATGAATAGGGATGCGTCGCGAACGAACGAATCGAAACAACAACGGTCTCAAATATTAATCGATTAATGAGCGGGATGACCCTGAGGTTTTTGTCTCATTCTTTCGATCTGTTGTTTTCTCCGAACAACGTTTAGTTAGTTGAGTCTGAGAGTGAAACAAAAATTAATGATTTTTGTGTTTCGCATTTCGTGATTCTTAAACGAAACTTAAGGCGATATCCGTTAAAAGTCTGGAATCGGGAATTCTTTTTATCTCTCCAGTAACCGTCCTGCTCATTTCTGAATATTTTCACCTGGTTTATCGGATAATATTTGATAGATTTATGATTGGTTTCATAGTCCAACAAGTTGTCCGTGCTATTCGGGAAAGCTAGTTATCAATCAAGTAACCTGAGGGATCGAAATTTGTCGATACGTGTATTTGTACCGGAACAATGGGCCTCTGTGTATAGTTGCGAGGCTGCATAATCCAGTAATTCAGAATAGGGACAATACAAGCTGAAGCTACCGGTACGTAAATGATAGCTGATTGAAAATTAATCAGAATTGCACTGGGTTCAGCACAACAGGCTCCAATTCAGTTGACCGATTTGTGGTATCTTGTTGATGTCAGTTCCTAATCATATACCTACTGTTAGTTGTTGGTTTTGCTTGCAATGAGGGCTGCAGGATGAATTTTGTGGTTTCTGATGGAGTGGGAGATTCATTGTACATGGCAAACTTCAATAGACAGAAAAATATCCAAAGATTCTTCTGTGACTCCTAAAGTAAATGATACAAGCTCACAAAACCCCCATATCTCCTCGTGGTTTGATCTACAATAGTGAAATTCGATGCTATTACAGATATTAATAACCTCTATACATGCCCGAATTTTTGTTTGAATCCTACAGATATCATATAAATTACGAGGAATTAGAAAAATATTGAAGAAGGATAATGGGTTAAGCTGCAGGAATGCAGAAAATATAGGAAATGGATGGAAGGTATTTGCCGACACGTGTTTCTGCGCTTCCATCCATTTCCCATATTTTCTGCATTCCTGCGGTTTAACCCATTATCCTTCTTTAATATCTAATTTCACCGCATTATCTTCTCTTTGAATTAGAAAAAATATTTGTGGATATTAAAAAAAATTTATAGCATGTCGATTTCTAGGAAATTTTGCAAGCCTCTTTCAAGTAACAACTCGATTCGATTGATATTCTTGAAGGAAATGAGGAAACCAAATTTCAGATGTATGTAACTTCATTCGATGAATTTAGTTCAACAACGAACTTGGCTGAGATATTTGGACAATTAATCTATTCTGTACAACATGGGCGTAAAATCTACCCAAAATAGCGAACAATATCCAAATCGGATGGATACTCTTTGTTTCAAATAAGTCTTATTTCAGTTTATTCTAGACATAATTTTATTATTGCTCTTCATTTCTCAGTTTCGGAGGGTCCTTTCAGGTACTCCTTGTTTTTACCGAAAATGAATTCTTGTTACTTATCATATTCTTGTAATGATACTATGTCGAATACGGATCTGACTGGCAAGCGTACACATAGGGACTGAAGAAGCTATGAAAGCTAGCAGGAGCGCCGATAAAAGGACTGAAGAGGCAATAAATTACGACATGAATTATGTAGTCGTTCAATTAATGACCTATAAAGACAATAATCATTAGATGAATGAGGCCGCAGGTAATTAAATGGTTCTCTGGAATATGCGACTTCGGTAACAATCTGGAAAGTGATGGAACTATTAGCGGATATAAAACAAATGTCGGACTAGACGAGAGACAGTTGATTTGAAGCTCCTTAGGGTAGTTAAGAAATTGAATTCGTGACAGGATTTTTGTAACTTCTATGCAATAATGTCTTTAGCAGACATATCCGCCCAAATCACGACCTTTGGGCAATGCGGGGGTCGTTCATGCTTTCGTTTCGGATTCTCCACTACCCAGTGCTAACAATTCTGTTTATTAACATGAACATTCCGGTGAAAATTTTCTTCGTCACTAAACAGTATGTTGTTAATGTTGCTAAATCGCTGCAGCATTTCGTTCGCAAACTTAAGTTGATTAGCATAGTCCGCAATTCCTTCAATTCTTGAACAATTGAATTTTATAGGGTTATAGATGTAAGTTTTTCTTGAAAATCGATTGTAAAAACGATTTTTTGGTGTTCAAAGCCTGGCTTCTCTTTCGAATGGATAAAGACGGATTTTGACAAATCGACGCTTCAACATCTTCAATTTTTTATTCATTGCGAACTGAACGGAGATGACCAGAGTTTTGAATTTTAATTATCATCACACCTGTATCCTCGAACATCGTGGCGTGTACGCACGATAGAGACTTTGAGCAGTCACTATTGAATCATCTTTAATGATACGTCCCCGAGTATTGTTCCATCGTGACTAAAACTCCACAAAATGGCGGACACCACGAACACCTCCCCACCTCTTTTAGACGCCTCGTTCCGAATATGGCGCGAAAACATTTAAATACACGATACCCTTTATGACACCTTGTATTAGCCCTTTCGAGAGTATTTTTTTCAGTTAAGATACTCGTTAGTTGTTCATTCTGAAGTTTTTTAGTTTTCACCTGCGGTGGTCTAGTTATTTTATTATTCACGCCTTGTGGCTAATAAATCGAAACGATCAGTCGGTGGTTAGTAGACAATGTTTGAAAATTACATTTTGAAAATTGAGATGTAAATGGTTGGAAAGAGTGGACAAATGCAGTTTTCTATAGATGGTACTGAAATATAAAAATCTTTCCTTTATGTATATCATTACATCTAATTTGGTACGGTTCACAGAATAAAATTTCAGACTGCTCTGGCAAAACATACGAGTAGAGGTTATCCAAATCTACATGGCAAATCCATATTTTATATATCCATTCTCATGGTGCATAAATTATTTATAATTGCGCATGGCCAAAATTATGTCAGTAAATGACAAATTCGAAATGTCAATTTGCGTTCCGCTACGCATTTTCATGAGCTATAGAATAATTTATTCCAAATTTGCTACATAACATCAATTTATTCGGTTACAATATTCAATGGTAGAACATCGACAATTTACTACTGAACCAATTTGTTTCGGTCAGAATATGCCGTTGATTTTTTAACTAGCCCAAACGGCACATTAATTGAAATTATTATTCATGTAGATTCAGTATTAATAGACACATATGGTGGTCCTCTCATCGGATATACAGGGTCTTTCTCGAGGAACCTCACCCATATTTATACGGGAAATACTGAACGTATTTTCATGAAATTCAGCACTTATAAGTATTTCAAGATGCTGATGAAATCTAAAATATTTTCAAGGCATGAGCACCTCCGGCTTTTCCGGAAATGACGTCAACTTCCGTTTTTCAAATTACAATACCATTTTTTTATTGCAGAAATAGATTCCTTAGAAAATTTCAAGTTATTTTGATGTAACATTTTTTAGTTTTGGTTGGAAAATTCTCTCTGAGCGGGAAAATTTAAAAAAATCGAAAATAGAGCTCTGCTGAAACAAGAATAACTTCGAGGTTTTTGGATGGAAAATTTTCATTTTTGGGATTTTTCAAGATGTAAGATTGATGTATCCACTTTAAAAATCGAAATCGCGATTCATGATACAGGGGGTGAAAAAATCGCTTTCAAAGTTAGGGATGACAAAATCGTGAAAAATCATTTTTTTCAAATTAGAACCCCATTTTTTTTATGGCAGATATAGAATCTACGTTAAAAAATAATGCGAGTGTATGCATCACACCCTTGCCCTAAAGTGGATATTTTCTGAGTTATTCACAAAAAACTGTTTTTCGTCTTGAATTTTCAGCTATTTCTTTTCCCTTCACGCCAAAAAGATGAAATTTTCAGGAACTGTTACTTAAACCATGTTTTAGATTTTAATACCCTAATATGTAAGAGAAAAATGTTACAGGTTCTTCCTAAAAAGATGGCGAATTTGGATTCGAATTTGATTCGGAAACCTCTTTATTTCATAATCGGCCATCGGTTTTCTCTCCAGTTATAAATAAATAATTCCTTATGAATCATATGCAAAAACTTACCATGTTTTACATTCTTTTTTTTTTAATGATAGATATCATTAATTACATCTGCCAAATTCCTCTTTATTCAGTAGCATTTTGTGTTTTCTATTAATTTGGTGATAATTCGTATTAAGTTATGAAATCTATCACTATGCCTAATTTTACCAATGAAGATTACTTAAATCTCATTCTACTTCATGGAGAATGTAATAAAGTTGTAGATAGAACGATTCGACTGTTCATTGAGAGGTTTCCTGACCGACCCAGACCAACGAGACCATTAACAGAACCATGACAAACTTGAGAAATGTCGGATCTTTCGTTAAGAAAACTATACACAGAGAAAAAAGTATAGTAGAAGATGAGAACAACGAAATTACAGTTCTTGCATATTTTCGTGTGAATCCTCAAAATTTTCTGCTCAGATTTTTTTAGATTGCTCTGGGATTATCTCAATCGAGTGTTTGGAGAATATTAAAAAAACATAAAATGCACCCATATAAATTCAATAGGGTACAGCATTTGAAGGAAACTGATTTCGTCAGAGTTTTGCGAAGCTATAATGATTCGATTTCAAGAGAATGAAAACTTTTGGACTGTATAATTTAGACAGATGAATCTAAATTCACAAAGAATGGTTCTTTCAATAGGCATAACAGTCATTATTGGGATGAAGAGAACAACCACCACTTCAGACAATGGAACTTTCAAGAGACCTGGAGTTTCAATGTTTTTTGCGCCATCAAAAATAATGCAATTCTCGATGTTCACATTTATGATGGGACTTTTAACTGGTAAGATAGAACACTACACATGTTTGCATTATTTAAAGAATGTTCTCCCTTAGGAGATAGATATTCTGACGTATTGTCTCAAATAATTGAGCCGCTAGTACAGAACCATAATGACTTATGGTATCAACAAGATGGCGCGCCTCCACACAATTCACTCAACGTGTCAAATATCCTATACAGGCTATTTGAAGATCGATGGTTGGTGAACAATGGTCCACATCTTTGGCCACCACGTTCTCCCGATTTAACTCCTTTAGACTATTATGTTTGGGGTAGGATAAAAAATATTGTCTACTCAACTCCCCTGACTGATAAAGAGGACTGCATAGAACGAGTCAGAAATGCGTTCAGGTTTGTTTAGATTTTTAGATTCATAGTTTTGAAACTCAATTTGGTTTTTAAACACTTTTGCAGATCTCTTCCTCCCGATGAAATAAGAGCAACGCACGAAGCATTCCTGAGACGTATAAATAAATGTCTAGAAATTAACGGTCAGAACTTTGAGCATCTTCTCTAGTTATAACTGCGAGAGTTTGCCATGGTTCTCCTAATAGTAACTTGAAGTCGGTTTCAAGAAGGGGTGAAAAATCTACAGCATGGTTCAAAAACAGTTCCTGAAAATTTCATCTTTTTTGGCGTGAAGGGAAATAAATAGCTGAAAATTCAAGACGAAAAACAGTTTTTGTGAATAACTCAGAAAATATCCACTTTAGGGCAACGGTGTGATGCATAAACTCACATTATTTTTTAACGTAGATTCAATATCTGCCATAAAAAATGGGGTTCTAATTTGAAAAAATTGATTCTTCGCGATTTTGTCATCCCTAACTTTGTAAGCGATTTTTTCACCCCTGTATCATGAATCGCGATTTCGATTTTTAAAGTGGATACATCAATCTTACATCTTGAAAAATCCCAAAAATAAAAATGTTCCATCCAAAAACCTCGAAGTTATTCTTGTTTCAGCGGAGCTCTATTTTCGATTTTTTCGAATTTTCCCGCTCAGATAGAATTTTCCAACAAAAAATGAAAAATCTTACATCAAAATAACTTGAAATTTTCTAAGGAATCTATTTCTGCAATAAAAAAATGGTGTTGTAATTTGAAAAACGGAAGTCGACGTCATTTCCGGAAAAACCGGAGGTGCTCATGCCTTGAAAATATTTTAGATTTCATCAGCATCGTGAAATACTTATAAGTGCTGAATTTCATGAAAATACGTTCAGTAGTTTCCCGTATAAATATGGGTGAGGTTCCTCGTGAAAGACCCTGTATAGTAGGCTTGAAGTTCGAGTATCTATTAGAAGTTTTTGAATAATAGGACTCTTTTAAAAATTTGTATGATAATGATGCTGTTTTGAAAGGTGATTCATTTAGGGGTAATCTTTGTGGTGGGGATTTAGTTGCAGATTGTGCATGCGTCGTGTAAACTTAAGTGGTATTCTTGTTCAGTAGTGTCTGACATTTCATAATGGAACGACTTGGCCCGGCACAGCGTCTACAAATTTTTCAGCTTTATTGCGAAAATGAACGTTCTCCGATTAATGTGTATCGGGCACTTCGAGTGACTTACGGTCTACATAATCGGCCTACCGAACGCACAATTCGTTCTACCATCACTAAGTTTGAGACTCAATATTCGTTATTGGATAATACTCTACCAAAAAGACAACATTCAGCTAGTAGTGAAGAGAATATAGCGGCTGTGGGGGAAAGTGTACGTGATGACCCTGGAGTGTCGATTCGTAGCCGTTCTCAACAGTTTGGCTGTGTGAAAATTGACAAGCTAGAAAGATTTTTTTAAATTCCGAAAACTTTCGAAATTATTCGACTACTCATAACATATTCGTTGGATGTCTAAAAAAATTCTGCATATAGGTTGATACTACTATCCTGCGTATCCTGAGATTTCATCTTCTAGCTAGAGTGAAACCACCAGAAGATATTGTAGTTCACTCATGTGATGAGGTCACAAAAGTTCATAGAATAAAATTATAAATGGTACAAATCGAAAGGTGGTTCATTGAAGTTTGTGATTTTTATTCATCTAATCTTTGGAGAAATAAAATATAACATTTTTCGACATTTCTGAAAAGAACATTTTCTTTTCTTTCTAATATAATTAAATTAATTTAGTTTAGATAATCGAGGAGGATAGCTCGCTGTTCCAGTAGAAGTAATTTCTTCTAAATTCGAAATCCCTACACTGTAAAAAATAAAATTCTGCGCTCAAACTCCTCAGGAGTTTGAGAATTTTTTTTTCAATCAAACCATTTTAATTTGAATTAATCTAAATTGATTACGCCAAATGAACTATTTTTCTTGATTAAAACAACCTAGTTGATTATAGAGAACAGCTAAAACATTCGCCTGAAACTTTTTACATTTCAGCGAAATGAAAGAAACAACTGATTCAACATAAACATACAATTACAAGAAATTGTTTATGCACTTGTCTCAATATCCATAATTGATTGATACAAATACATTATTCTAAATAGGTTTTAACGAAACCATTCGTTCGTTTCATTTTTATTTGTTCAATAGAACGAAGGTACGGTTGTCGTAAATTCTGTCAGTTGATGCAACGACTACAGTTTCTTGAGACAAGAATCTCGTGAGATTATATTATTCGCCTCAATTAGTTGAAGAAAACTATAAATATTTGAATAAAATTGAACATATAATTGTTGCAATATGAAGTGACATTTGTAAAAAAAATATTGCGTAATTGATTTAATAAAACGAATTAATTGTAGCAATTTTTTATATTGGCTGCAATTATTATAAATCAAAACTCTATCTCTTTTATATTAAATATATCCCATTTAAATGCAATTATTTGTGCATTTTACTCACAATATTGTTGTATCCGGTGATAAAGATGACATGGAATACATGATGCGCAAGCTAATTGAAGAAAACGAGAAGAGGGGCCCAAATGTCAACTTAGAGAAAAACAAATATCTTTGTGTTGGTGGAGAACCGGGTAATCTGGTATTGGATGATGACATGGATGAGATGATAACCCACTGCCTGGACTATAGCTATTGTATCGGCACTCTGTCAGCGGCAGGGAGTGTATAGGGATCTCTTGGCGGCACTCTATATAGCCACGCATAGCTTAGTTCACAGCGCTTCGGTGGCCTAGAGGTTTGCGCTCAAGTTTCACACCGACTAGGTACTAGGTGCCGGGTTCAACTCCCGGCGGCTCCCTCAAAACTTCTAACCCCTGCGTCTATGGCATGGCGCACACAAGCCATACTGATGAGTCCAAATGTGTGCGCCAGGGACGAAACGCATAAGTAGGGATAAATTCCTTCGATTCTGCATTGGTGACCCCGACGTGATGGGAACGGTTGTCTTTACGACGTGTCTTGGAAAAGCAGACGGTTGACGCTTGAGGTATACTCGCTCCCTCTCTGCAACTTTCAACGAAACTCTAGACGCCTTTCCCATTCCGTACAATATTCATGGTCTGCCGCGGTATTGCGGTATTTATTGATATAAAAGAGAAATTATTGTTCTGTGAAGAAAAATAATGATTACATACAAATGTTTTTTTTTGTTTTATCAAATTATTCCTTTGCTAGTGTCAAAAACCCTTCAATTTAGCTCAAATCAATCAGTTTCTTAACCCAAGAAACTTTCACTTGACATAAAGAGATATTATCATTTTTATCGACTGAATTCTCGACCCATTCAACTACAAATCGAGTTTCAGTGAAATGTAATATTTATTTACATGAAACCAAAATTTTTATTCTACGAAAAGTATCAATAGTTACATACTAATTAATATTACCGTTGGATCAAATTTTTTACCACCTGAGTCAAAAACTCTGAGCTTGGTTGAAACTAATCAGTTTCTTAACTCAAGAAACTTTTATTTAGGGTAAACGCCATTCTCAACCGTAGAGGGCGGTAGGGTCAAGTACTTTATGCATTTGGCTGTATTCAAACGTACGGAGTACTTGAGACAAATTAATATGGTTTGAGATGAGGAACTATTTTTTACAGTGTAGATTTTTCCTAGCGTCTCTTGCAGCCAACATACATCTTAAGGGACCTGATTTTTCAAACAACCCTCGTAATATGTATAATCTAACTTCAAACAGTTCATATGAAAGTAAATATTTTCCACACATATTCGTAAATAACGAATCATCAAAAATACATTCCCTTCATTCTCATCACATCAACATACAAAGAAAGCTTATTTGTATTCGCCCCGCATAAGCATTTCATTTGACCAAAGCTCGAAAGTTTGAAAAGGGCTCGAAGGGGTTTTTCAATGCTGGTACACATACGAAGGTGGACAAAGCCGAACGCGATTAAACAAATTGAAATAACCGCTAGGGTTTCGGCTTTAGTTCATATAATGTGTGGAAATATCAAGGGGGTTGAGCTCGTTTGAAGTACTCGTTATGCAGGTATTATGGCTCGCGTTCAGTTCTGCCACTCATATTTTTTTCCCGGACATAATGTGGATTACGCGAGGCAGTGAATAAACTGAAATTTGATCCATATGGGAGTACAGAAAGTTGAAAACATCATAGAATTTGTTTTCCATAATACAGTTTTATGAATCCCTATTCTCTCGAGAATCTCATTTCGAAAGAAGTTCAATCTCATCGCTATAAGAAAGCTTTTTCTTAACGAAAGTCATGTACAATAAGTCTAAATTCAATTAACTTGCCATAATTGCTGGTCATAATAGATCAGAAATAGGTTTATTGCATCTGTGGGAACACATCTTTTATTTAATTCAAAAAACCATAAAGGTCTGTTGAAATGAAAATTAAACTCAAAGAGCATCAAGCATTCAACTACTAGATCACTACATAGATGAAAATAAGGAAATGAAAAGAAGAATATCTAATTGAAATGATGTAAACGAGGTTAATCAGGATTATATTGACAATTCTGCATCGACTTCCGATAACAAATATGTTAATAGGAAATTATTCCTACTAAAAACTATCTTAAGTGTATTTCAACACACTTTTCTATCCTGACAATGTACACGAAACTTTGCAGATTGCTTTCTTCAACTATTTTTAAGCTAGTAATTGATCGAATAAATATTTTTCCAGCTACTAAAATCATCCAAAAATTTTGAATACATCGAAGATTACCTAACTTCCTTCAATGTTGTCAATGATGAATAATGAATAGATGGAATCCAATGAAATTGTTGAATTAATTAAATCTTAAAAATATTAATTAAAACAATGAAGATTCAATTCAACATCTATGACTGAAAATATAACAATCCTCTTTCAAGGTTTAAAAGAAATTGTTGCGTCTGATATGCATAAAATGAAAAAACAATTACTGTGCTGAAATCAGTATAAAAATACCTTTGAATTGAGGTATCACTCACCCCATCTTCCCTATTCAAAAATTGGGGATGGTAATTAAATTAATTTAGTTTAGATAATCGAGGACTATAGCTCGCTGTTCCAGTAGAAGTAATTTCTTCTAAATTGAAATCCCTACACTGTAAAAATAAAATTCTGCGCTCAAACTCCTCAGGAGTTTGAGAATTTTTTTTCAATCAAACCATTTTAATTTGAATTAATCTAAAATTGATTAAGCCAAATGAACTATTTTTCTTGATTAAAACAACCTAGTTGATTATAGAGAACAGCTAAAATATTCGCCTGAAACTTTTTACATTTCAGCGAAATGAAAGAAACAACTGCTTCAACATAAACATACAATTACAAGAAATTGTTTATGCACTTGTCTCAATATCCATAATTGATTGATACGAATACATTATTCTAAATAGGTTTTAACGAAACCATTCGTTCGTTTCATTTTTATTTGTTCAATAGAACGAAGGTAATGGTTGTCGTAAATTCTGTCAGTTGATGCAACGACTACAGTTTCTTGAGACAAGAATCTCATGAGATTATATTATTCGCCTCATATACTTGAAGAAAACTATAAATATTTGAATAAAATTGAACATATAATTGTTGCAATATGAAGTGACATTTGTAAAAAAATATTGCGTAATTGATTTAATAAAACGAATTAATTGTAGGAATTTTTTTATATTGGCTGCAATTATTATAAATCAAAACTCTATCTCTTTTATATTGAATATATCCCATTTAAATGCAATTATTTGTGCATTACTCACAATATTGTTGTATCCGGTGATAAAGATGACATGGAATACATGATGCGCAAGCTAATTGAAGAATACGAGGAGTGGGGCTTAAATGTCAACTTAGAGAAAAACAAATATCTTTGTGTTGGTGGAGAACCGGGTGATCTGGTATTGGATGATGACAGGGATGAGATGATAATCCACTGCCTGGACTATAGCTATTGTAGCGGCACTCTGTCAGCGGCAGGGGAGTGTATAGGGATCTCTTGGCGGCACTCTATATAGCCACGCATAGCTTAGTTCACAGCGCTTCGGTGGCCTAGAGGTTTGCGCTCAAGTTTCACACCGACTGGGTACTAGGTGCCGGGTTCAACTCCCGCGTCTATGGCATGGCGCACACAAGCCATACTGATGAGTCCATGTGTGCGCCAGGGACGAAACGCATAAGTAGGGATAAATTCCTTCGATTCTACATTGGTGACCCCGACGTGATGGGAACGGTTGTCTTTACGACGTGTCTTGGAAAAGCAGACGGTTGACGCTTGAGGTGTACTCGCTCCTCTCTGCAACTTCCAACGAAACTCTAGACGCCTTTCCCATTCCGTACAATATTCATGGTCTGCCGCGGTATTGCGGTATTTATTAATATAAAAGAGAAATTATTGTTCTGTGAAGAAAAATAATGATTACATACAAATGTTTTTTTTGTTTTATCAAATTATTCCTTTGCCTTTGTCAAAAACCCTTCAATTTCGCTCAAATCAATCAGTTTCTTAACCCAAGAAACTTTCACTTGACATAAAGAGATATTATCATTTTTATCGACTGAATTCTCGACCCATTCAACTACAAATCGAGTTTCAGTGAAATGTAATATTTATTTACATGAAACCAAAATTTTTATTCTACGAAAAGTATCAATAGTTACATACTAATTAATATTACCGTTGGATCAAATTTTTTTACCACCTGAGTCAAAAACTCTGAGCTTGGTTGAAACTAATCAGTTTCTTAACTCAAGAAACTTTTATTTAGGGTAAACGCCATTCTCAACCGTAGAGGGCGGTAGGGTCAAGTACTTTATGCATTTGGCTGTATTCAAACGTACGGAGTACTTGAGACAAATTAATATGGTTTGAGATGAGGAACTATTTTTTACAGTGTAGATTTTTCCTAGCGTCTCTTGCAGCCAACATACATCTTAAGGGACCTGATTTTTCAAACAACCCTCGTAATATGTATAATCTAATTTCAAACAGTTCATATGAAAGTAAATATTTTCCACACATCACGAATCATCAAAAATACATTCCCTTCATTCTCATCACATCAACATACAAAGAAAGCTTATTTGTATTCGCCCCGCATAAGCATTTCATTTGACCAAAGCTCGAAAGTTTGAAAAGGGCTCGAAGGGGTTTTTCAATGCTGGTACACATACGAAGGTGGACAAAGCCGAACGCGATTAAACAAATTGAAATAACCGCTAGGGTTTCGGCTTTAGTTCATATAATGTGTGGAAATATCAAGGGGGTTGAGCTCGTTTGAAGTACTCGTTATGCAGGTATTATGGCTCGCGTTCCGTTCTGCCACTCATATTTTTTCCCGGACATAATGTGGATTACGCGAGGCAGTGAATAAACTGAAATTTGATCCATATGGGAGTACAGAAAGTTGAAAACATCATAGCATTTGTTTTCCATAATACAGTTTTATGAATCCCTATTCTCTCGGGAATCTCATTTCGAAAGAAGTTCAATCTCACCGCTATAAGAAAGCTTTTTCTTAACGAAAGTCATGTACAATAAGTCTAAATTCAATTAACTTGCCATAATTGCTGGTCATAATAGATCAGAAATAGGTTTATTGCATCTGTGGGAACACATCTTTTATTTAATTCAAAAAACCATAAAGGTCTGTTGAAATAAAAATTAAACTCAAAGAGCATCAAGCATTCAACTACTAGATCACTACATAGATGAAAATAAGGAAATGAAAAGAAGAATATCTAATTGAAATGATGTAAACGAGGTTAATCAGGATTATATTGACAATTCTGCATCGACTTCCGATAACAAATATGTTAATAGGAAATTATTCCTACTAAAAACTATCTTAAGTGTATTTCAAAACACTTTTCTATCCTGACAATGTACACGAAACTTTGCAGATTGCTTTCTTCAACGATTTTTAAGCTAGTAATTGATCGAATAAATATTTTTCCAGTTACTACAATAATCCAAAAATATTAAATATATCGAAGATTACCTAACTTCCTTCAATGTTGTCAATGATGAATAATGAATAGATGGAATCAAATGAAATTGTTGAATTAATCAAATCTTAAAAATATTAATTTAAACAATGAAGATACAATTCAACATCTATGACTGAAAATATAACAATCCTCTTTCAAGGTTTAAAAGAAATTGTTGCGTCTGATATGCATAAAATGAAAAAACAATTACTGTGCTGAAATCAGTATAAAAATACCTTTGAATTGAGGTATCACTCACCCCATCTTCCCTATTCAAAAATTGGGGATGGGGGTTGTAGCTGCAAGGGTTGAAGCGCTATGCGTCCGTAACCTACTGTCACCAAACCCACTCGGCTCCAGAGAGTGCACAAAGTACATCCTCGGCTAGCTCTAGAGCTGAGACTACTTATAAAGGGGCGCCACTCTCTTTTATGATAATACAAAAAAAAAGAGGAAAGTACACTAAAGATCTCAGGGTCGCAAAAGAGAGAAAATAACGAACGCACTCTCAGGATGCCAAACGAGCCCGATCACACAAGCGGGAGGTAGTGGCTGGTAGAAAGAATATAGAGCAATTATTTAATAATATAATGAGCCCAAATGAAAGACACAAGGTCCCTCAAACGAGGATATATCTTACAGAAGGTAGATCACTAACTAGTTCTTACTTCACAACCCGAATATTCGGTATAAGGCTTTATCTCTTACTAAACAAACCGTAATATCACCCCAAGGTATATACTTAGAGCCTCGATGGTAATCGTTACAAATAGCTCTTTACTTATAACTAATCGACCTTCTCGATAGGTCTGATTTTATGTACTAGACAGTATTCACTGAATTGGGCCTCTTTGATACTAATCAATCTTAACTAAATTCTACAGACTAACCTTCTATAACAGTCTAGGTCGTGGCTTGACTGAAGTACAAAAGGATATAGTTTCTTAATCCATAATTATTCTCACAGTCTCGTAGATGGAAACTGGGCTCAAATCACTCACAGGCCCCATCTTCCCTATTCAAAAATTGGGGATGACCAACGGGGTTGTAGCAGCAAGGGTTGAAAAACTTATTTCGTCTGTAAGCTCTGCGTCCGTAACCTACATCTTAAGTTGTCCCCCTCAAAACAGAAATCGACCTGTCCGAGCATTTCTATCGAAAAAATTTATTTCGTCTGTAATCTCGTCTGTTTCGTTTTCAAATGGCCACCCTGTATATACATCCAATGAATAAATATGTTCGATTACCTAATTCAAAATATATTGTGAAACTGTACATTATTTTCATCTGCGATAAATTGACAGAAAAACATGATTTGATTAAAATAAAGTAGCTGTGAAAAATAAATCACTGTTTACTAAGATGAAAAACACAACACACATGAGAATTCAGAAATGAAAACAAAAAATTCAGCAATTCGATCGAATTTACACAAAAAGTTGAAAAATATTTAAGTCTCTCAAACATTCTGCAAGTAAACCTGAGGACTTTTTAATGGAATCAAGGATAAACAATGGGAGCAAAAAAAATTACAGCAATGTTTGTACAGTTCAACGCTTATAAACGTAGATCGAAAAAAAGAATAAGTTCTCTGACAAAAGTCACAGTTTCAGAAATTTACTAGTTCCAAAATTTCCTATAGCAACGATTGACATAACAGATAAAAATTATTCAACACTAGGTATGCCTGTTATAAAATCACAAAATTGAATATTGTGATTTTAACTATGTGATACGGTATGAGCAATAAAAAATGATGATTGTAATTTGTTAAACAGTAGGAACAACTAATATTCATGCCCCGCCCATCTACCATGTGATTGCTAAAAACAAACGAATTTCTTCATGCGGTTCATTAACTTTCTGAACTAGAACAAGCACGTACAAAAAACCCCTATATCTTCTTGTGAGTTAACTCTACGAAGATGAAATTTTAGAACATGCAATAAATCAATTAGCTCCATATATGCACAGTTTCTGACAAATATCTTATATGTAATCGTAAATATAATATAAACAAAATTGTAATTTTGTTAAAATGTTCTAAATTGAGGATTTTAACAAAATTCTGCAGGCTTCTTCCTGTCAACGTTAGCCAAACAATTTTGAATTTGATCAGATGGTCATTTTTACATTTATGGACAAACCAAATTTCAGTTGCTCATATCTACTGAACATTTCGGCTGATTTAGCCTAATAAAAAACTTGATAAAAATGTTCGGACAATTTAAAATACTCAGTAAATATGAAATCTCTACCTTGTGTCCTTCAGATGATAGAGATAGGTATAGAGAAGAAAAGATCATCATGAGATAAAATTTAATGAAGAAGATAATCCCACAAGAAAAAATCAATGAAGAATCATTTATGAATTCCAATTTAATCCAGTGAGATTCCCATCTCTGAAATCCCAGTCGTGCCTACCTCAAAAATATATGCATTTTACATTTCATTTAAAAATCGAGTTACTCACTTATGTAGGTGTGACTTTTCTGAGGATAAAGTTGTTGTTTCGAAGATCCTCTTGCTTCATACCTTAAAAATAATAGTTTCAACAAAATTATGAAAAGAGCTCAAACGGTCATTTCACATCTAATGTTAACCTTACGGTTATCTCCGAATTACCAAGAACATGCCCCATAATTTTCCAATTTCCTGGCCCTAAACGTTTTTCTATTGGCATTCAGCCAAGACAAATTTACTGCATCGTTTCCACCCCTGATGGAAATCGAAAAAAAAACCTCTTGAAATTATTTCTAGCACCAAGGGATAGATTAAGAGGCTCCATGATTACTTTCGTTTCTCACTGGATCTTCTTCCTGCTGATGGAAGATTAATTTCTAATGGAGAGCAAGAATTCACCGCTACTTTATATTGGTTCTGAAATTGCTTTTTACGTTGGTGGTTTTCCTTTGTTGATTAATCCACTAACGTCAAGATCTTTCAGTTATTTGTGTTAATCTTGGAGTAGGACTATCTCATTCCTTCTTTTGGATTTTACTGTTTTTGCGCACTTATTCCTGGTGTTTGTTATATACCCCATAATGCCGACTGTATATGCAATTAGATCTCAAGGAGATGAGTAAGAGTTTTTATATTTACAAAATATAGAAAGTATCGACGTCAAAATTCGTCCAATGGTTTCCCAGTAATGTGTATCTGTGATTCAGACTCCTCAATATCAACAAAGATATCCACTCGATCAATTCGTAACTTGGAAATCATTTGAACAACGCTTAAAGCAGGAAGTTCGCCATATTTCATTTAAATGATATTACAAGAAGAACATATTCGTCATACTTTAAAAAAATTTACATTTATGGAGGCTTCTCAGTCATTTCTTACTCTGTCTACGTTTTCTGAGACTCTATCAGTGCAGTTCCGCTCTTGCGATTATTTTTCATCACATTACTTGTTGTGTTGAATCATTCAACCCATCCCAAATTGGTGTTATGGTACTGTTCCATGCCGAAGAATGTGAAGCGACCGTGAAACTGATGTTGCTTTTCAACAAGAGAGATACCAATTCGAAAGTAACGACGTACAGTACACAAACGATCCTCGAAGTTCCAGATCATGTTGCCAACTAAAACTACACCTCTTCCTCTATCAAATATGCTTATCCCTGTCACTAGTTGACTACTGCTGCCGATGTACTACCGTCTTGAAAAACATGCAAAATTTGAGCTCAAAAATATGCTAACGTTTTGATGAATGTCTTTTTGGTTGATCTCCCCATATAAACCTTTTTTTTTTCTTTTCAGATAAATATCCAAGATGAGTTTGCCACCAGGTGACCTCCGTCGATTCCTACGGAAGCGGTTCATCCATTTCATCACAAGTATCGATATATGTTGGATCAAGAATTTCCACCAACAAGACCTCTGTGATATCCTTTCGTGAAAAAATTCGAGGGGACATTAGTTAGACACAAGCGAAAGAAAATTTGTTCTTTACGTTGCGAATTCGTGAAGCCAAATTTGAAATGATATACATTGTTGTTCCCTTTGTGATAATTGCAATAGCATTGGATTACTGAGGAACAAGTATAATATATAATATAATTTATCCACGGAATTGGTTAGGGTAATTTTTGTTTTGTTTGATCTGTATATTTTTTTGAAATTATTATTTAAGAGTAGATTATCTAGTCGTTTTTTCATTAAATTTTTTTAATTTTGTTTGCTGTTGTTCTCTGATTGAATAGATTTTGTTGATATTTTGTGGAGAAACGGTGTTATACCTAAGCATTGGTTGCTTATTGAAAATTAAGTATATTCTGCTGCTAAGAGTATTGTATTCGACTTGACATTGGGCATTGATATTTAGTTTTTAATAATTTAATTCTACATGTTGCTATTAATATGTAGTTAGATTTTTGATCCAAGAGTTTTTTATTGTAATTAATTACGTTTTAGCCTTTTATTCCTTTCTTGAATCCTAATAAATCGATTCAACAAAAAACTATCAAATATCTCAGTTTTCATTAAAATACTGTATTCAAAAATTTGTTACAAAATTAAACTAAGTTGATATCCATGACCAGCAATACGATGAACAATAGTCAGTTTGAGTTTTTCTATTGCAAGTAACTGAAACATTCTTCTTAATTTTTGTTACACTAATAATATCAAGTTTCTGGGTGACAGCATATTTAAGCACTATCGTTTTATACTGAGTTCACCTAATGCCAATGTCCTGGAGAAACTTTTTTACATGTAAATCTGCGACTGATATTCCTTTCAAAAACAGGATGAATAATTATTCTGTTGATAAATAAGACTCCTGAAAGATCTCGATGGGAGTCAGATTCATCTTCAGACATTTAATTAATATTTTTCATTGTATATATAAATTTTATCAAGATACACAGTGCTACATCATCCATTTTCACTTTTTGAAATACCAACAGATAATTCCAACTGAAAACTCGAATTCAATGTCTTCTATAACTGCAAATTTCTGCATTTCTTCATAAGAGGGTTAAAAATTCATGTTGTAAAGGTTCAAGTCTGAGAGAAATTCGACAGGTAACTTGAAATAAGAGGTTTTATGTTTTTCTCACTTCTTCAAAATTACTCATATATATCTGCAGTCCATATCATGATGTTATTTCGGCCTCTACTCACTCAGTGTTACTTAATAAGCAACCATGATTTCTCTATCGTTTTCGTTTATCTTCGTGTTTCATAATGATTTATTTATCTTCAAATGAATAAATTTTTTATTGATATAGGAGGGAATGTTCGTATATGAAGGAGACATCAGAGGGGACCATATTAATAATTTGAAGTCTTCAGAATACATCGGTAAACTAATAGAAATTTATATCACTGCTTTTCACTCTATTCACTAATCAATACTTTGACTGAATGTATCATAAGGAATTGTTGTAATATTTTATTTTGTATAACTTCAACACCTGAATGCACCCATTTTGTTTAATATTTGTAGATGTATGATAACTTATTAGTGATAAAATCGAATGACAGATGAAGTGACAATATCTCAGCAACGCGGAATTGTTAGTTGTTAACATAAAAATGTTTTTCTTTCTATGGTATAAAAAAATCGATGTGCATATTAAATAAAGCGTGATTGTATTATGTGATCATGTATTAATGGTTATAAATTTAAAAAGTCTGCTCTTGAAAAAACTTTTTGAATGTTGTGAAACAGATAGCCAACTGATAAATTCTCATATATGCAAGGATTTACTTATTAACTGTCTCTTTTTTTGTAATGATCATTTCAGATCATAAGAGGTGGTAGTTTGATCAATTTGAACGTGAAGCTATTTTTAGATCACTGTAAACAGAAAATTAACATATTACTGCCTCTGTATGTATAAAAATGTTTATTCAATGATAAACAACGAAAAATTCACTACAGATAACGAATCAATTCATACTATCATCAAAATTTTTAAATTCAATTAAAGTATATTGATACTGATATTTCATTCTTCAAACAAGTATAGTTGAAAGTCATAAAAATGGGGTACAATAGCTCGTCGTTAGAAGAAAACTACCTGAAAAATTTTTCGCATAAAAATTTTGTTATCATTCTTTGGACAACAACTGACTTACGAATCATATTCATAAGAGTCATGGAAATTTCATTCATCCTTTACAAGGAATCGTTACGGAAAATTTTCGATATTTTTCTGAATTTGACTTTTGCGAATTTTTTTATGTTCACTGCAATGAAATGAATCTGGACAAAATTTTATTGGAGAAATGTACAAGAATATTGGATGGATCTTAAAGCTTATTCTTAATGCTGATGAATATCTTACGAGATATCAAGTATTTAGGATCGGTTTCTATGAAATTTGACAAACTTCTTTGTTTAAACGTTATCCGAACATCTTCCTAGTTACAAGTTTATCTGGTGGATATGTTAGTATGTTAGGAAATGTTAGGAAACGAAATTCCAAAAGCATAATTAATGCAGAACTATCCGACGTTTTTGGCCCATATATTCGGACAATGGACAATCAATCGAGATTCGAAAGTTACAGGCATTTGAACAAACGATAGCTCGCTGTTCAACTAGGAACAAGCGCGTGAAAATTCCTGCCTCGCTTGTTTACTGAATTTAAGATACAAAGGTGAATTGATTTTAAAAATTGAATGCTTTCCTCATTCGTAATCTTCAAATCTCAACTACAATTTTTTTCAGTAAATACTGATTCTTATCACTTTTTTTTTCTATTACTTAATGTTACTATTAAGAATAACTGCTACTTCCGTGAATACGATAGAGCTTGAGTTGAAATTTTCAGAGTAGATTTGAGTTATAAATATCTCGGCGGAGTTCGGTATTCGCATAAATCGGTAGAATAGTTTCGAAGTAACAAAATAAAATTTTCCAAATAAAAAATTTTTTATGGTGCACTTTTATCAGGCGTATACACCAATACCGTTTTCGACTTTGACAAACCAATAGTTTCCGAGATATGATTTTTCAAATTTTGAATAAATACGGGTGAAACTGAACTCTATTTATCCCTTGTTAATCATCTACCTACTCAGGGTCCAAGGGTCAGCGCTCTGGCCTGTAACGCGGAGTTTTGAAATTCAATATATCCCAACATGCTGGTCACAAAAACCAACGGTATCACTATGAGATGTTAAACCATTTCTGTTTTTTCAATACAATTTTACATTCATGACAACTTTCTTAGACTCGGTAGAGTGAAATATCCCCATAGGAAATGCAAATTTCAAACGGTTTGATGCGATCTTCCTGATAAATCCTAAAAGAATTACGAGGGTTATTGCATTTGGTTTCAGGATATTAATGAGATTAGGGTTTATTACTATTGCTTGGTGTTTCCAAGTAGAACAGCAAGCTATTGTTCTACCAAAACAGATAAACTTTTCGACTAGCGAGTCAAAAATATTTCCAATCGATTGGGTTTATGAAGATATAAATAAGGTCATTTAATTTTATCCCAATAAAACAATTTTTTCGATACAGCTTAGAATAGGGCATTCCTGAGTGCCTATAAAGCACTTCTGAAGAACTTAAATTATTTGAAACATTGAACATTAAAAACTTTACACATGATGAATTTTCTTGAAGCCCGAATACTTCTAGTTATCCAGGTGAAAAAATGAGTAATTTGAAGAAGTTATCTCGCTGATGTTTTCTCTTCGTAAATGATATCTTAAAGATCTAGTTTCATATCGGCATTCGTCAAATTTTTTACAAAATATCGAAAACAAACTGAAAAACTGCAAATATTTCTCAATTACTGAAATTTTCAAACACATCACAGTGTGTTCCAAATATTGAACCCAAAATTGTAAAAAATATTACTAATATTAATTAGTTATTTTTGTTTTTCAATAATGAAAAAAGTTTTATATTATTATTATGTCGTAAAATATTGAAAATTTTTTATATAATCGACAATTTTTCTTCTCCTAATTATATTCTCTGGTATTGTTGTTAATTTTGATTTCTATCGAAATATTCATTGGGTACATATGCTACGTGATTAATTTCGAGATCCACTGCTGAAATAATTCAGACAGTATTGGAAACTGAAAAAAGAAACAATTGAAAGGTAATTTAGTTATTATTTTTGTTTATTTGATTTTTTTTTTAATTCAGTAGGATAGTCATAATATATCAATAATTGAAATATATCTGAACAATCGTTCAATGAATATTTCAGAGCATCCTCGAAATTAACCACTTTCAAACGCTAATGCATTGAGAAGTATCATCGGTGAACGATACTCAATAAAATTTCCCATTTTTATTTCTCAATAATAACGAAGCTGATGGTGCATGTTGATCTGAACAATTGTAAATAATGATAATGTTTTTGTGTTGTCATTTATAAATAAATTGAAAAACATAAGTTTTAAATTTATTTATCACCTCTATATCAACCTAGCACCCAGAACATATGGTAATCGGTATATTTTCAGCTTTATAGGTGGTAATTTCTCAATCACAATGTGATAAATAAGTAATGAAATAATATAGAGTATGGGGGTTGCTATGTTGATTTTATGTTGTCAGAATCGTAAACTTTAAAGTGATTCTCATAGTAGATTCTATTATAAAAAAATTAGAATAAAAATAGAGTGATCAGGATCATGAACTAACTCAGTGGAATTTTGTTGACTAGAGAGATTAATAGTGTCTCATTAACAGATATGTTGAATGTAGATCAATCACAAAATGTCATAGAATACTTTAACAATACCAATCTGTATAATTATATATAGTATACAACCGTTATTGCTGACAACCCGAACATTTGTATTTTGTAAATAAAAAAAATAGAGATATAAATACATAATCGAATATGTATATCCATTCTAGAAGATGAAACTTGAATCAGAGACATCGAAATGAATAAAAAATTCAACCAATCAGAGACAATGAGAATGGAAATGAATTATATAGGGCAGTATCAAAGATGATATATATTGGTTAGGAAAGGAATCGAAAGAACAATTTCGCAATGAACGAATACTAGAGAATGGGTAGCCAATCATGATATGAAACTAGATGGACTGAAAAACTTGGATGAAGTAGATTTCCTAGAAGGACGTGAAAAGAAAAGGATATATATATATATAATAGGATAAAAAAATTACTTATTAGAGGAAACATCGTAAAAGATGAAACGCAGAGTCATGTTTCAATCATTCCGTATATTTTCACAAAAGAAAATTAACAAAGAAAAACGTATGTACAAAATTAAAAACTCTACTTATACTAATTACTACAATCGAATCACAACGTCAAGTCACAATACTTCACTAGAAGTTAAAATAAAATGAGTCATCAACTTCTAGGTGTGATGAGTGCCTTGAAATGTTTTGGACCGGGAGTTACACCGTCTATACAATCCATAGATGGTGGACAGCCTGGAGGTATGTTGAAATTGAAATGCTGCAACATGGAAGCGGTCAAGAGAAACACGTTTGCCCTTGCAAGTGTTTCGCCCATACATCTGTGTTTTCCAAATCCGAATGGAATGAAATTTTCGGGCAGATGGATTTTTCCATCTTTCAAGTACCTCTCTGGTCTGAATTCTTCAGGATCATCAAATCCACATTCATTTCCCATGTGTATACCATGCAGGTTTGCGATCACTATGGAATCCTAGAAATAAAGTGTGGAATGAAGAAACACTACCAAATAATATAAAAATAATTTACTTATAATTGCGTGCATTCTATTATACTTGTGAAATTAATACGGGGTGTTACACGAAAAAATAGAAAAAAACTGACGTTAGGTCAGGGACTTTTGGCGCGCGTATGATAACCAAACAATCGCCATGAAGAATGTGAAAGAATCAACAAACCGAGTTAAATCAACTAGAAATCACAATTTTGTTCGAAACTTAAATTCCATTCTCTAAAACTCAACCAAAAATGTGATCAGGAACCAATGGCATTTAAGCAGATTTACACCTACAGCATGCTTAGTATAGTCATCATTTCTTTACGATTAGTTGAGATATCAGAAACCAATGGAATTTTAGCAGATTCACGCCTACAGCATGCTTAGTATAGTCGTCATTTCTTTACGATTAGTTGAGATATCAGGAACCAATGGAATTTCAGGAGGTTTACACCTACTGTCGTCATTCCTCTACGATTAGTTGAGATATCAGGAACCAGGCCCGCCGTAAGCGGGCGTGCAAGGCGTGCCCGGCACAAGGGCGGCACGTTTAGTAGGGGGGCGAGAAGAGTGAATTTTTTTAGATAAATATTTGAGTGTGTATCTTTATGATTTTTCAATTTTATAAATGGAAATAACAATAATATAATATATATATAACAATAATTCAATAGGTTTTTAATTTTTTTCTCACCATAATGAGGGAACCCTTTCTAGAGAACACACAGCATATTTAGCGCAGGGGAGTATTTGCGAGGAGGGGGTACTGGGGTAATTAACCCATCCCCCAGGAAAGATATTTTCACACTAAATCTTCGGATGGAAACGATCTAACCCCCTTTCCCGCTTTTCACTCAAGATCAGTTCAGGTCCCTCGCTAAAACATACCACTACACATCGCAAGCCACGCCATCCCCCCAATTGCTCTCTGGATACGCCCCTGATTTAGCGCCCTATTGGGGGCGGCATAACAGTATTTGCACGCGGGCGCTCAGACAGCTAGTGGCGGGCCTGAAAATGTTCATCTGTTCTATATAAATAGATTAGCCTTTCAGTAAGGCCCTGTCTTCTGGAATACCTTATTTTAGTCTCTTATATGTGAAGTGCAACTTATTAATGAAAGTGGATAATCAATACTGGTACTAAATTTTCAGGTTGTTGTGAAACCGCTATACCCTATGAATTTCTTACCTTTGGTATGAAATAGCCTTGTAAATGAGTATCTCTCATTGCTCTATGTGGGACAGAAAATGCCCTTCCAGCGAACATTCTCAAAGCTTCCAATACACAACACTCCATGTACGGCATACTACAAAAATTTTAATTTAGTTATGAGAATGCAAAACCTAAATTCATAAACGAATGAAAAAATATTTTTCACTACTCACTTTGGCCTATCCTCTAGCGATGGTAGTCTGTTACTCCCAACCACTCTATCAATTTCTTCCTGAGCCTTTTTCTGAACATCAACATTCAAAATCAAATATAGAAACATGAAGCCTAAAGTATGACTAGTAGTTTCCGAACCAGCCATAAACATATCCATGCAGATAGCCAGAAGCTGATCCTCTGTAAAACTCGGTTTTCTATCTGGGGAATTCAAAATGTTTATGTACACATCCATAAAGTCACGTGGCTCTTCTGGATTGTGTGACTCCTTGTGCCTCTTCAATTCTCTATTTATAAAGTCCCATACATGAACGTGTGTCTTCATATATCTTTTGTATCCAGATAACTCAGGAGCAATGAATCTCAACAGCGGGAACTGGCTAAATGGAGCTCCAACCATGTCGATATGTGCAAACAGTTCTCCTAGAATTCCTTGCAGTTCTATCAAGTCTTTGTCTTGAGAGCTATATCTCACACCTGCCAGCATAGTCCACAGGGTGTTCAAGACATGTATGTTGAAAATTGATTCCATGTCCGCGATCAGATATCCTCTACTTTGCATTAGATCCTTGATGTCGTGAACCATATGGTCAGATTCTGCTTCAATCATGAGTGACATGTTTTTTCGTCCGAAGCCGAATTCTCTCAGTTGTCTAAGAACGAACCTTCTCTGTTCTTGCCAGAAATCTGAGTCTGTCAACATTATACCTGGAAAAAAATCATATAATGAACATTTTCATTCTATTCGTTGGAAGAAATTCAAGATTATTCTGGTACGTGTTAACAATGGAGGCAGGTGAACATCAATAGCACCTTCTGCCTGTTGGAGCTGAAGAAAACTGTATCAAGACAATCCACAAATACTCTTTTCATAACCAATTTCAGACAGAGATTTTGCAAATTATATAGAAGGTGAAAAAAGTGGGTGATGACCTTAATTATATGAAACCTAAATGTTTAATCTAGATATTTCAATTTTTTATTATGATCCAAATTGAAAACGATCCTTATTGAGTATTTATATCAATATCAATGTAAAGCTCACCTAATCTTTTACCCCACGTCCTCATTTCGAAGAATATTCCTGTAGGTCTTCCAGCCAAATCCTCTGAAGTCAAAAACTCCTTCAAGGCTTGATTACCGTAAACAATAACCAATAGATCTTTTCCAACCTTAAGACCCACTACAGGACCGTACTCTTCCGCCATTTCTGCGGTTGCTACATATAGATAACCAGTCCTCTTCCTTTCCTTGATTACTTCAAGGGCACTTCCTAAGAGCGGCAACCATTTGGGACCTGGTGGGTAGTTCTTGGGTTTCTTCGTGTCCAAAAAAACCAACAGCCCTAGGATCACTATGAAGAGACCCACAACTAACCACATATCTGAAAATATTCCCTATATAACATATGATTTCTATCCCATTCTGTACATTGTTCTAAGATTGTGTGAAGATACATAAAATTCATACACTTTTTTCTTCAATTCATTTAATAACAGTCATCATCGGGCCAGCCGAAAAAGGAAGAAAAATCAGATTATATTTTCAAAAAAGACTAGGCGCTGCGATTCCTCGGACAATAAAAATCCATGCTGTTAGTGTGAACTCCGAATTGAGGCCAATTGTTCCATTGGATAAAAAACAAACGATTAAAATACGTAAATAGGAAAGAAAATGAAAGAGCCTATTATTTTAAACCATTAAACAAAATATAATCATGATACACAAAAATATTTCTCACATCTTATCTCATATTCCAATATACCTAAAATGAGTCACACCTATAATAGTGCCAAAAATGGCTACAAATTCAATCAAAAAGTCAGTGTTGAGATCGGTCATTGAAAAAATTTTGAGAAAGTGGTTGAATAGGTAATGAGTTTCCCTGAAGATAATTTGATTATTCAAATGACAAATAAATATATAGCACCTGTTCTGAAGAATAATTCACGGATTTGTTGATCGATGGTTGACCTAAAGAAGTAATGGACTGTTACGGAAGCATATATCTCCTCCACCCAAGAGATTTATTATGAAATAGTTGCATAATCTAGAGGAGAAAGCGCAAAACAACTATATTTTCTGCCAACATTTCGAGATCGCAGGCCAAGGTCAACTTCCAGACTTCCTCAAGAGTGAAAGTTTTGGATGCTGTGTTCTTCTGGACAAGTACCGGAATCAGCTCTTATGTAACAACTAATATTTCTGTGTTATTCCGATGGAATATTGCCCAATATCGGTGGAGTTCCCGTGAAATTTCGAATAAACATTCACCGGAATCTAGAAATTGCTCACACAAAAACACATTTCTTTACTCTTTAAGATCTCACGTTGACTTATTCATTGAAACTGAAATTTTCAAAGAGGAAATACCTCTCATAACAGGAAGAAAAGTCGGAAATCGTTGAAAGTTTTCCAAATATTTTGGTAATTGTAGTGATTCTATCAGTGCTAACATGATGGAAGTTTATTTTCAAATGAATAATAAGCATGAAATTTCCACCGATTTTCATTGTTTTTCACAATTGTATCGCCATTATAGTGGTTTCATCTGGTGTTACATTCTTAAATAAGATTTTTGCCGAAGAAGCCAAAGTATTAACGAATCGATTATTGTAAAAACAAATATAAATATGTGCAGATTAGAAGCCTAGTATTTATTCAAATGGATGCTTCGTATTGAATATAGGGGATGATGAATTTCAACACACACAAGTTGTATCATATTATCGAAAATTATAGAACTTGCTTGTATCACATTACATCTCATCAAAAAAATACCATGGCCATGGTAGAAATATCTACTAACAGTGGATCAATAAGATTTAAGCCTCTCGAAGAATAGGGAATTCCACAGAGCAGTATTATTGGTCGCATTGTTTTCCTTCTAGGAGAATTCACAGCACAACACATGTACACGGAGAACAGTTGCTATGCAGATCCTACTAGTACTCATTTTAAATAAGAATGAAACATGAGTTGGCTCATTTCATTCTACAAATTCTGGAATCACTAGAGACCAATTCAATGTAAAATGACTATATACACTTCATCAGGATGTGTTTCATTCAACTCTAAACTACTAAACCACTGAAGAACGAAACTGGCACTTGTATACACAAGTGGGCCAAAACAAATGACCTTCATTCCACATTATTAAAAATTTCTCCATATAGTTACGAACTAAAAAAAAATTGAGAGTTGTGATTCTGAGCACCTTTAGATGCATGAAAATATTTTAACCTTATTGGTCCTGCAGAAAAAGATCGGATATACAGTTAATAAGTACAGGAATATCTTCTATTATTCCATTAAAATCAAGTAACAACAAAAATCCTTGAACTATAGGTTCACAATAAGTCAAGAACAAATGCAATACCTGAAACATACAATAGTCAATCAGGAGTAATGTATAAGACAAGTAAATCTCTATTCAAGAGAACAAATTTATATATACAGGGGAGTCTTTTGCCACAGCGTTAATTTTAACCATTGATTCTTGACGTCAAAAGAAACATTTTCTTTTAATAACATTTTTCGAAATTTAACCCCGTTCAAATGATTCAAAAGATAGGGTGTTGAAATGTCATAAAAAAATTGCATTTGCACCTGTAATGTTCAAACGACAAAATCAATTGAAATGATCTCTTGTAGAAGGTTTTTGATATTAGTCATGCATATTTTGGCATCAGTAGATTTATTCAATTTCTTGTGGGTTTCTCACCACCACTGTACAGATTGGTTAAATTGCATACTTGTACTTCCTAGAATCATTAGTCTTTTTTGCAGATAAAATCATTCCTCATCTCTTTTCCTAAATTGCACAATTTTTGAAATATTTGAAGTTGAAAGGAATTAAATCAATATAATCATCTGATGAAATATGAGTGAGTGAACCATTTCTTAGAGGGAAAATAATATTTTTAAACAATTGAGATTCAATAGTGGAAGCTGTGGAAGATAATTTTCATTCAAACTAAACTGGACTACAGGGGGTGTTTACCCAATGTGAAAACTTAAAATGCTTATAACTTTAACGCAGCTGAATATGGACTCAGAACCGGGAAAATCAATTCACTGATAACAGAATTATTGTTTTTGAATTTTTGAGAATCTATATCAATCTGCTGAAACTATTACTTCAAATCTTCAATATACTTAAACTGAATGAAAGAATCGAAAATTTTATACAACAATATATGCTATCCAGTGTAGAAATTGACAAATTCCATTGCACACACAGGAATATTCCTCGAAAAAAAATTTGTCACTCAAAATTACGTGTCTTAAGTCACATAGAAATAATCACCTTAGCAATCGTTACCCTTTCACACAAACACAGAACACAGATTCAACTCCCTCTCTTCGTGATACGCATTCATATAGTGCTTCCCCTCCTGAGTTGAAGCAATATTTGCATGATGTGTTATATATGTCTCTTGTAAAAACTGTTCCTTGTGATATCCAAATCAACATGAAATTGTATCCATGTCATATTGAACTTGATTATAATTTTCAAGTCTTGGAAATATAATTGGGGTGAAATGAAGTGATGCCCAACTTCGAAAAAAAGTTTAATCAACAAATATACAGGTTATTTAAATTATGTGACAAACTTCAGGAGATAATTGCTCGTATTGAGTTGAGTTGGGTCTCTCCTTCAACAAAGTTTTCTCAGCCTATCCTTTTTCGAGATATCACCCCTAAAAGGTGTTGTCTAATATTAATTTTCCAAAGAGCGTGTGACATCATAAGAAATACACCTCAAATCTTTGAACGTGTCCATGAGACTTAGATTACGTTCGTGTAGTTTGGCTGGGGTTGTATTGGTCATTTCCAGATCTTTTAATTTGTACTCAATATAGCACTCATATCCACAATGAATTATAATAGTTCCTATTGTAGATGTGTAAATGATTTTAGTTGATGAATATAATTATTTACTCTGTATAAATAATTTAAATTGTACAACAGAATTTAATGTGCAGGGTCCAATTCCAACAATAAAGTAATGTAATCTATAAATATCGTAAAATTTCAAATATTCTGTTTAATAGACCTAATTCTCATATAACCTTCGGAAATAATTTATTTCTTGTCTTTTCCCAACTTATTTTGTAGGATATCAGTGGGGTTTTGATTGATTGATGATTTTAGAGGTTTCACGTCAAAATTGATTTCTTTTCTTGATCTGTGGGGGCCTGTTCTTCTTAGATTGTTCAAAAAAGTGAAATACATGTTGTGAAGGTTCCTTATATCTACTCTGTCATCAAAAGAGTTCTCATTTTGTTTTATACGGATCAAGTCGAAAAATTCTCTGGATTTTTATTTGGTTCTCGGTGAAACATTACTATCTCGCCATAATTGAATGTGTGTTTACTCTCGGTTTTGTATTTGTAAAGTGCCGTTGGTGTTTTGGAGTACTTGTGTCCTATCAATATGTCCTTTAATTTTTGTTCCGTCTGTCCTATTTATACATTGTTACAATTATTACAATTTATCTTATATACCACATGTGATGTTTGGTTAACTGCACATCAGATTGCTGTATAATTAATGCTTTTACTGTTTCACACCAAATTCATCTGGAAAAAAAATATGAAATTAGGTTTTCTCTTCATCTACTGGTTTTAAGGAGAAAAATTCATAAATAAAAAAACCAAGGATTTCAAGCCATAATTTACTTAATGAAATGTCATCTCAAAAAAAAGTTTTGATATGAATCAAAGTAAACGTTAGCTAATCCTTGTATAATGTGACAAGAATATCCTTGGTTAGTCCTCTGTGAGTACACGACAACTACAGATTTTAAGTTTTCAGCTCAACTTGAATTCGAACAAAAATACAAATTGTATTTTAGTTCCCACCTTCAAGGGGTGATATCTCGGAAAGGGGTGGGTTAAGGAAAGACCCACCTAAATTTCATGCGAGCCATCAATCAATTCTTGAAGTTTGACGCATGAATTTAGAATCACGCTCTATAGTTTCATTGTAATGAAGGGTTTTTCAATCTCAAGAAACATTAATTTTTCATCGATAGTTCTAACCTTTTTTTCCCTTCTTCTTAAAGCTGAAATATTTTCTAAAAAAACCAAAGAGACACGTTTTACAGATTGTTCGGAAATGAGATGACGGGACTTTGTGAGGTAATCAGATAGGTGTATCTGCACATTTGAACTATATTTACGACTAGTTTTTAAGATACGTTCAATTATTCAAATTTCTGCCTAATTTTCGATTCGTTAGAAGTTTCTAAAGTCTTTTCCCGGACTCTGAAACAGAGGGATACTGGAACAACCGCTACAATGATTGTGAAAGGACCAATAAAATATGTCTTAAGTTGACAGAAACAAAAGCTCATATTCCTCTACCGTGAAACCATCCAAAAGAAGGTAAATTTTTTCTGATCGATTGTTTCAGCCCTTACTATTTATTTATTTCTTTATAAAGAAATCGAAGGCAATCGATTGAGACCATTTTCGGCTTGATTTTTGGGAATCACTGATATTTGGCTAAAACTATACAGGGTTGATGACGAGATATTGTTGATGATGGAGCTCGTGTTGAATGATTGTTTGGGCTATTACTATCATCTATTGTGGATGTAATGATTTCTGACGTTTCGATCGACATCTTCTATCTTTATCAAGGAGAAAAATAAGAAACCTTTTGAAAATTATCAATTTTCAAAAAGTCAATTGACAGAAGTCATGAAAGAAAATGAACGATGTTATATACTCATCTGTGATATGATGATCTTTTTAAGTTGGATCGAACTATCGGCGTCCAAACTTCTGGTAGATCTATAGATGGAGCACTTATGGAATCAGGTGTTATTTTCATAAATGCTGCTTCTTTGATTTTTCTTCTTGCAAGTTTTTCTTCTTTGGATATTATTGATGCTTCATCCCACTTTATACGATGATTCTCATCTACAGCATGTTGGACCAACCTGGATTTGTCGTTGTCTAGTACTCGTAGAAGCTTCTGATGTTCTTTTATTCGTACATTCAGAGGGCGTTTAGTTGATAAAGATAGAAGATGTCTATCGAAACGTCGGAAATCATTACATCCACAATAGATGATGGTAATAGCCCAAACAATCATTCAACACTATACAGTGTTCGGCACTTGGACCGTCAAATTTTTTTGGGGCGTTGGTGGGGTCATTTGCTACCTTTTCAGTCTTGGAACCTGGGTCCTTAGTATTACGGTTACGGAGGTATGATTTTTTTATCAGGTTTTTCTAAATTACCCAAAATGTACCCTTCGAAGCCCCATAACTTTTTTGCGTGGGCTTTTACATGCATGTTTTTTTATTGTATTAAGTCTACATGAGTGTGTTTTTGAAAAAAAAAACGTATTTATTGTTACAGATAACACCACAAAATTAACACGAGGGCCTTCTATTAAAAAAAAATATAAAAATATGAAAACATCTCCACTCCTATTGAAATTTAAAAAAAAGTTACAGCTATTACTAACTTAGTTTTATTTTAAAATGTTCTTTGGTTTATGACGTTGCTAACTATATGCTATTTACGTGAGTCAATAAAAAAAATAATACTGCAAACAAGGTTTTAGTCAGAAGAGTGAAGAAAGTCGCACCTAAATAAAAGTACGGATTTCGACACAACACAGCGAGCAAGGAAATTTTACCTGCCCCTTTTAGACGCGTGTGAATTATTATTACTATTTCTGTCCTTAGGTTGGATTGAGTTAGTCGCCGCTGACTTGACCCTACCGTCATTCGAGATTTAACTGTCTCTGCTGTTGGAAGTGTCTGTGCCGCGTTGTTCAGTTTTTTAAATTCGTATTTTTTTGTTTTTGTTACATTTATCGACTTTTTGCTACTGTTGTTTTAATTTTGTCTGTTGATATGCCTAATTTCACCAACGCTGATGCTGATATGGTGATGCTGAGGCCGATGGTGATGGCAGCTAAAGGATTTATCAAGGCCTGATCGAAGATTACCCCACCACGAAACATTCTCGACGACTTATCGACGATTAAGAGAGACTGGAAACTTAAACTCTCAAGAGCCTCGGGTCAATGTGAGGAAACACCATGTAGCAGTTGACGATCAAATACTTCAAGCCTTTGAAGAAGATCCAACTACAAGCATTCGTGTCGTTGCTCAAAGACTCAACTTAACGATTTGGAAAGTTTGGTCAGTACTTCGGGATAAAAATCAACACGCTTTTCATTACATCCCGGTACAAGGTAAATGAACTTTTTTATTGATAAATTTGTCCTTTTGACTGCGAAAAAATTGTCACAGACTAATGAATTTTATTAATTGTTACAGGTCTTCTTGAAGGCGATCCTGCCAGACGGTTGGAATTCTGTAGATTTTTGCTGTACACAGATGTCGATGACAACTTGTTTCTAAAACGAATTTTGTGGACAGACATCTCATCGGGCCACACTATTTACCGGCTCGACTAAGTGGGCCTGCTTATTTGCATTTTTTGCAGAATGCTCTGCTGGAGCTACTAGCCGATGTTCCGGCCTTCGATGAAGACGTGCCGATTGTGTTCCAGCATGACGGTTGCCCGGCACATTTCCTGAGAGAAGTTCGAAATCACCTCGACAACTCTTTTCCAAATTCATGGATAGGCAGAGCCGGCCCCATCCCTTGGCCCGCAAGATCTCCAGACCTAACACCTTTAGATTACCATGTCTGGGGTAGAGCCAAAGAATTCGTTTATTTCACAGAGGTACCTACAAGAGAGGTGTTGATTGAACGCATAAACGCGGCATTTGTGGTAATGAAAGAAGAAATGTTGCTAGCCACTACAACGGTCGAAATCAGAAAAAGGTGTCGGGCGTGCATTCGGAGTAGAGGAGAACAATTCGAACAGAATTTACGTTAAATAATCGTGTTATTTAACTTTGTAAATAAACAATCATACAAAAACTGTGTTTACTAAAATCTGTCCTTACTTTGCTATTTTATCTAAAACACTATTTGTAGTATTTTTTTATTTATTGACTAACGTAAATAGCATACTTTTAGAACCGCGATAAACCAAAGAACGTTTTAAAATAAAATTAAGTTCGCAATAACTGCAACTTTTTTTAATTTCTTTTAGAAGTTGAGATGTTCTCATACTTTCAAAATTTTTTTTTAATAAAAGGCCCTCGTGTTAATTTTGTGGTGTTATCTTAATACATAAAGTTATAGGGCTTCGAAGGGTACATTTTGGGTAATTTAGAAAAACCTAATAAAAAAATCATACCTCCGTAACCGTAATACTAAGGACCCAGGTTCCAAGATTGAAAAGGTAGCAAATGACCCTACCAACGCCCCAAAAAAATTTGACGGTCCATGTGCCGAACACCCTGTAGAACACTATTCTTCTATAACAAGCAGCAATCGTAGGCACAGGTAGTCAACTATTTATTGCCTTAAAAATTGCACCCCTGCGTTTTCAATAAATGAAACCAATTCGTCAGTAGATTGCTCTACTCATATTTAAATTATAATTCGTCATAATTATCCGTCATGAATGAAAAAAATATTGAATAAAAATAAATAAATAAAATATTTAATTGTGGATGCAGTTGTACATGTATATGAAAACGAACGCGCGAATTTTTACCTAGTCTGATATAACAACCATAATCAGATAAACACCTAGCGTTTTTCGGACATCGAATCAATCCAAAAGTAAATCAGCTACCCTGAATGAATTCGATTTTATTAGACGGAAATTATAACTCTATTATTTAAATAAAGTTGTGCCATCTATTGGATGAGCTCCATAATAGACATTGGAAAGAGAAGACGCCTGTAAGCCGATTATTGTTCTCAGAGTTTTCTTCACGTCCGCTCAAATAGTTCAATAATCTGTTCGAAGATGGGCCCCAAGAAAAAATGTTTCATCACCAACGCACGAAATTTCAAAACGGTTATTTATAACATTACTTTTAACTTTTTATCTGTTTTGTTTATATAGGTACTTTTATAGCTGGATTGAAATTAGAAAATGTCATTGACTGTGACATTATTTCAAGAAACCCTTGAATGAGGGAATCATATTTCAATGGTCACAATGAATCACGTGAAATTTCAGTTTTCAGATCAAAATCCTGTGTGATTTCGAAATATATCTCATAGATATCTGACGTTGAGTATTTTTATATTTGTTATATGGTTGCTTTTATAGTTAGTTTTGAAATCAGACAATTTTTTTCACAGTCCCTTTCTTGCAGAGAATTATTTTTTCTTTTTTACCTTAGTCATAAGCACCGAACTGTATCTGCATCGTTTGTAATCAATATTCTAAGATAAAATAAAGTTAACAATTTCTTTTGTTCTACTTGTAACATTATTCAACCATAATAGTATTAGAAGGGCAACTGGTTGATTCGCAGAAGATTTGCTAGAATTTGTTGCCCTTCGATATCATTCATTATTTTTGTAATATTAATAAATTTCGAATTACATAATATGAGAGTCAGGAAAAAAACATTAGAACGAACGTGAAATAGTTGTTGACAAGAAAATTTCGATGATGGATCAAGATTTGTGAATTTAGAGTCATTACCGAATGTCTAAGGAATGCGTGATATCAAGCCAACTCCAACTACATACTCTATAACGATTTCTTTCTACGATGTGGTTAACAAGGAACTTAAAATGAAACCAACTCCTATTAAAAAATCATCAAGTATCCATAACTCTATGATTTATTTATTTTCTCCAACTATCAAATAAATTTGTTGGGTCTCATTATATTGTTACTATTTCTTCCACATCTCAACAGTACCGCTTTCAAGCTCGGATGATTAATGTTTTTCGACCTAATCGATCTGAAGATCATTCGTCTTTTGAACAATTATATATAGTTGAAGAGTAATCGTGCATCCAAAAATTTGACATTCGTTAATTATTAACAACATATCTATTTGGATTATTGCAGTTTCAGCACCTTTTACTGGGAGATGAATTAGGGGAAGGCAAGAAGTCAGGGATGATATTGAACCGCAGGAAATACTTCCTATTGAATGATTATTTGGGCTATTACCATCATCTATTGTGGATGTAATGTTTTCCGACGTTTCGATAGACATCTTCTATCTTTATCAAGGAGGAAAAGTGAAAAACCTTTTGAAAATTATCAATTTTCAGAAAGTCAATATGACAGAAGTCATGAAAGATAAATGAACAATGTTATATACTCATCTGTGATATGATGATCTTTTTAAGTTGGATCGAACTATCGGTGTCTTAACTTCTGGCAGATCTATAGATGGAGCACTTATGGAATCTGGTGTTATTTTCATAAATGCTGCTTCTTTGATTTTTCTTCCTGCAAGTTTTTCTTCTTTGGATATTATTGATGCTTCATCCCATTTTATACGATGATTCTCATCTACAGCATGTTGGACTAACCTGGATTTGTCGCTGTCTAGTACTCGTAGAAGCTTCTGATGTTCTTTTATTCGTACATTCAGGTGGCGTTTAGTTTCTCCAACTTAAAAAGATCATCATATCACAGATGAGTATATAACATTGTTCAATTATCTTTCATGACTTCTGTCATATTGACTTTTTGAAAATTGATAATTTTCAAAAGGTTTTTTAATTTTTCTTCCTTGATAAAGATAGAAGATGTCTATCGAAACGTCGGAAAACATTACATCCACAATAGATGATGGTAATAGCCAAAATAATCATTCAACACGAGCTCCATCATCAACAATATCTCGTCATCAAATACTTCCTAGTTTAAAAAAGTTTTTTTGCTTGCTTACTCGTTTTGATTATCATCAAAAATAAATTCTCCCCCAATTTTTGAGACTTGTGACCTTTGCGGGAGCGTCGATATTGGCATTCAACTTTAAACCTATCGAATTTCAATTTCTCAATAATAAACTTTTGAGAATAGAATTTCGAATAGAAATTGAAATATTTTGATGAGCATCGTCTTGAATTTCGACTTTTGCGAAGTATTTTCGATTTTGACTTATGTTTTCTCACCCGTTCCGATGATTGTTGGCTCATTTGTGTGTTGTATTCATAGACCCGTGTCTTGCCACCACTTATGATCCGTTCCATCACCGAGGCATGAAACACTGGCATGACGATTTTTGAGCACACTTTTCTTGATTTTTTCGACGTTATCGTTGGTTGAAGAAGACGACGGTCGTCCTGAATGTGGCAAATCTTCTACGACCTCTCGACCATTTTTAAGGGCCGCGTACATTCGTATACTTCAGTATTAGATGAAACAGAGTCTGCATAAGCTTATTCTAGCATTCGCAACACGATTCAGCACACGAAATTCCGTTCAAAACACAAGATTTAAGACAAACTCTTCAACTGTTCAATATTTTTTTATAGTGACATACTACTACTGAGGACGACTGGTTTCAACAGGTGTCGTAACGATACTGAAAAAAGACCGCGCCCATGTAAGGCAGATTGATTACGGACAGTCGTGCAAACATACAGAAACTTCGACTACATGAAAATTCTCAAAGCGGACAATTGAAAGAAAAATTTCCGGATACATTTTGTCAGAGTGTAGAGCTGTCAGTGGTTAGTATTAAGATACTCTGGAGAACATACTACCATCTGATTTCGAGATTTCAAAGGATAATTTTGTTGATTGGCGATTATTTCTCAACCCCAACAAAACAGGAGTATCTTGTTTCCATCTAAATAATCTTGAAAAGAAATATTAGAAATTAGCTGTAATCCCCAATGATTCTACTATCGAACGTAATTTCTATACTTAGTACTGAGGAGTTGAATTAGATTCATCTCTCAATTACGAGACTCATTTAGATAATCTGAGCCTAAAACTGAAAACTACTGAAAATTAGCTTGATCATCTTGGGGCCCTGATGCTTCCAATCTACGTTCAGCATCTTTAGCCTTGCTTTCTGAAGCTGTATATTGTTGCTCTGTTTGGTTTAATGGTACACATACACAACAAATCGTTGCACAATTGGATACATCAATGAAAATAATTACTGGCACCATATGATCTACACCGGTTCATTGGCTACCGGTTATGTCAAACATTGCTCCTTCCCATATTAGCAGAATCTGAATTCTTGGAGCAAATATCATTCTTTTCCTAATTTATTTCCAATTATTTCGTACATTCCACAAAATAGAATTCCCGGATTCACGTAAACCATTATGGTATTATACTTTCTTCAATGTGATCATTAGCAGAGAAGATTTATAGAAGATTGAGAGGAACTCTTATGAAATGTTCAATAAGGATCTCATTTCTAAACCTTTTGATCTTCCTAGAAAAATTTGGAGAGTTCTTGATCGTTTGAGAATGGATCATGGTTGTACCAATAGCATGCTATTCAAATGAAACTCAGTTCCAAGCGCAAGTTGTGAATGTAGATATGCAGAAAAAACAATAATTCATCTCATTAATAATTGTCCCATATATAAATATATATTTCTAGATGATTTTAAGGCTATTCGAGATGTTTCCGATTATTTCTTGGAATGGGTTATAAATTTCAAACGAATTTGATACGTTTTTTTGTTTATTCAGTTTTTTTCGTACTTTGGTATTTTTATTTTCAGATTCGATTTTGGGCAACTTGAAAAAACCTCTATTTTCATTAACAGAATACCACTCTTGAATAAAGAAGTACCACAAATATATTTCAGCTTATTTTTGTACACCCAATAACGCTTATGCAGGGAGCCAGGGTTTTTTTCCCAAGGCTTTCATATCATACGCTGAATTGAATGGTAGCCCGTCATTAACCCCTGCTGAAACTACATGCTCTATTGTTCACTAAGCAAAAAATTGTGAGCAAAAACTTCGGAAGAATATATAAATATATATTCTTCAAGTCAAGTGAGGAAAGGATAGGCATACTGACAGATCTAGATATAGATAGATATAGCCTTTTTTCCAACTTCAAAAAAAATTCAACTTTGTGTGAGAAAAATATGATATTTTAGGTTATTTGAGAAGATAATTTTTAAGCAATGATACTTACTGTTTTTCATTCTTGTCTTTCATTTTTAATATGTTCTAATGAAGCAGCTGATATACTGCAAAAGCTAAACATATTAACAATAAATGGAACACTAAGTTAGAGACCTTCTTAACTCTGAAATCTCCCAATTACTCCCACACATATATTTATTCTTTTTACTATGATATAGGTTTATTAATACTTTTACATTGATTGTGGCGATTGTTTTCAAATCAAACTCTTCTAGAGCCTAGGAAAAGAGTTGAGGATTAGCTCGAAAAGACATCAGAACATTTTTTAATTTTTTGTTTGGTTTTCTGGATGATTAAAAAAAATACCCTTGACCCGTTTGACAACACCTCACAGTTTTATCTTCTTCATCGAAAATGATTTTATTCATGAACATATCAATCATTCAATTCGTCAATCGGCCCGCTATCTAGTCATCGGCATCTGCCATCTACAGAGTATCGCTTCGGATGCGTCCCTGCTCACTCCATTAATTTAATTCGAAAATTGACGTGTCAATATTTTGAAAATAAGAATAATGAGCAGGTGTGTCTGCCTTCCTTACCTATATAAGTTACGTATAGACTCTCGTATCTTGGTATCTTAATGGAAGCACACGTATACTTATCTGGATGCCTACATATTAATTTCTCGTTGCGTAGATGCATTTGGCCGAGATAAGACTACGTAGACGTGGGAAATCGTAGTGAGGACTGGTCCAGGCATTCGATGGAAAAAAGCGGCGTTGAATGAATCCGGTCGGCCGGTAGGTGCTTCCTGACGGGGAAACCACGTTTTTTCAACCGGAATATTAGGCGTTATAATTTGATAAAGCGGTTATTGGATGTTCAGATTATATTGTTCTCCTGATTCACTCATCTTAGAATCAGTTTTGAACGATGCCGTATTAGGTTTCCTTGTACAGGGTGGGCATATTTCGATGTTTTAGCACTACAGATATTAGATGAGATAGACTAACAATCAGCCACGGCAGTCGATGCTCCATTTCCCATTTGATTGTCGATCGAGGGTTTGATGGTCCGATCAAGTAACCGACAATCACCACCCCATGATTTAGAGGTACTTTTTTTATAAAAAAAATTATAGAAACAATTATATTTTATAATGTTCACTAACAAATGGAAGAACCATTCTTTACAATTATTTTTTAAAGATAATTTCAACGACTAAAACTCAAATGATTCGGTAGGTCGGTCGACTTCAGTTCTTGAAATGATTGAATTTTGAAAGCTTTCAAAGAAAGATCCTCTCGTGAAATCCGCCAAGTCGTTGTATACGAAAGGCCAAGCTGTTGAGAACGGCGCAGCTATATTCTCTTTACTACGAGCTGGATGTTGCCTATTTGGTCGAGTATTATCCACTAACGAATATTGAGTCTCAAACTTAGTGATGGTAGACCGAATTGTGCGTTCGGTAAGCCGATTATGAGGACCGTAAGTCGCTCTAAGTGCCCAATACATAATAATCGTGGAACGCCTATTTTCGTAATGAAGCTGAACAATTTGTAGACGATGTGACGAGCTAAGTCGTTCCATTATGAAACGTCAGACACTACTGAACAAGAATACCACTTCAGTGTACACGACGCATGCGCGATCTGCAACTAAATCCCCACCACAACGAGTACCTCTAAATGAAGCACCCTTTACAATCAAGTGTATTGGAAAAAATGGGTGATCACGAGAATCAAAACTACTATATTTACGATATTATTTATTGAAAATCGAAATAAAATACTATAGTATTCACTATATTGAAGAGTTACATACTTTTTCTGTAGTAAAACTACATATTAATTAGTGCGTCGGCAAGAGCAACATGACGTCTGCTTCCACATTTATTTTATGAATTATTGCATAAAAATGTAATTATCGGGAAATAAGTCCTTTTCGTAACCTCAAAATTTAATTTATTGGTTTCAGTGTCCTCTAATTGCTTCCTGAAATTGAGTAGAAAAAATTATTACATTAGATGCCTAACAAGCAGCTTTGAATAAGTAGACAGATTTTAATTACCTCTGAATGGTCCAAAATCAATACTCAGAGGTTTCGTTTTTAGATGTGTAGAATTTCCACTTGTTATTTACGGAATATTAGTAAAAGGCAAGTTTCGAAACAACAGTTGAAGCAGTTTTAATGTCACTGCACTTCACATCAAAACTCATTTCTGTACTCGGAAGGATGACATACGAGGTCTGTAAATTATATAATGAGACTAATTTTTTTGAAATTTTAATTACAAAAATAATTACAATAGAATATTTTCACCTTCAAAATAACTTCGTTCTGAGGCCACTCAGCGCTGGAGACGTTTCTTCCACTCCTTATAGCAGTGCTGCAACTCCGATACTGAAATAACCTTCAGCTAGTCGGTTACAGCCGTTTGAATATTTTCGACTGTCCCAAAATGATTACCCATGAGGTAATTTTTCAACTTTGGGAAGCGAAAAAAGTCACAAGGACTCAAGTCGGGCGAATAAGGAGGCTGAGGAGCTATAGAAATATTTTTACTGGTCATAAACTTGTTTATTGAAATGGTTTTTTGGAACCATTTTTGAGCAGATTTTTCTCATCCACAATTCATTAGTCAAAATTTTATGAAAGGTATTGTATCAAATTTAACTCTTTCCCTATCATTCTGACTATCAACCGACGATCTGAATAAACAAGATACCGAATTAAGTCGACAGTTTCATCCGTTCTTGAAGATGAAGGCTTCCCGCTTCGTGATTCACTTTCAATCGACTCTCTTTATTCTGAAAATGCCTTAAACCTCCGAAAAACCTGGGCCCGTGAAAAAACACTATCTCCGTAGGTCTGCTGAAGTTTAAGAAGAGTTTCCGCTGCACTGTGCCCAAGTCTGAAGCAAAACTTGATAGCACACCGTTGCTCGAAATTGATGTCATTCATTTTTAGAACACAATAGAAAAAACTGTTTATAAAAACAATGGCTACTCACAACCAAATGACTCGAGGGAGGTCAAACTCTTACTGAAATTGGATCACATGTTCCTCTACCGCTCCACTAAGCCCCGTGCTTCCAGTGTTGTCAGATCAAACGCAACGTGGCTAGTCTCACTACTTCATTTATAGACCTCGTATGTTTTTGGAGCATTTCTGTGTTCTCGCTTATCGAGACTAATTCTCAAGTTAATAAGTTTGAATATTATTTGCCTATAGAGCCGGATGGAAGGTCAGATATGCTCAATTTTCACGATGAATTGTTCATAAGAGACTCTGACCCAATCGTTAGAGAACATCGAATTACGAAAATAATAGGCATTTGGTTAAAAGGTGAGCAGTATAGAAGTGCCAAAGAAATTATCAAAATTAGTTCACCCTTTCG
Organism: Micraspis discolor; assembly: GCA_030674115.1. NCBI lineage: Eukaryota > Metazoa > Arthropoda > Insecta > Coleoptera > Coccinellidae > Micraspis > Micraspis discolor. Next base: position 11,690,512 of record JARTUT010001740.1, read on the forward strand.
AATATTTCGAAGATTCATGCGAATTAATAACCTCTCTTTTTCTGCACATCGGTTAATTGAGTTTAATTGATCGATATAATACAAAACCTTCAAGATTATGTTATATTTGATGACGAGATATTGTTGATGATGGAGCTCGTGTTGAATGATTGTTTGGGCTATTACCATCATCTATTGTGGATGTAATGATTTCCGACGTTTCGATAGACATCTTCTATCTTTATCAAGGAGAAAAGTAAGAAACCTTTTGAGAATTATCAATTTTCAAAAAGTCAATATGACAGAAGTCATGAAAGAAAAATGAACGATGTTATATACTCATCTGTGATATGATGATCTTTTAAGTTGGATCGAACTATCGGCGTCCAAACTTCTGGACGATCTATAGATGCAGCACTTATGGAATCAGGTGTTATTTTCATAAATGCTGCTTCTTTGATTTTTCTTCTTGCAAGTTTTTCTTCTTTGGATATTATTGATGCTTCATCCCACTTTATGCGGAAGATCTTACATCGGAGAAACTAAACGCCCTCTGAATGTACGAATAAAAGAACATCAAAAGCTTCTACGAGTACTAGACAGCAACAAATCCAGGTTGGTCCAACATGCTGTAGATGAGAATCATCGTAGAAAGTGGGATGAAGCATCAATAATATCCAAAGAAGAAAAACTTGCAAGAAGAAAAATCAAAGAAGCAGCATTTATGAAAATAACACCTGATTCCATAAGTGCTGCATCTATAGATCTGCCAGAAGTTTGGACGCCGATAGTTCGATCCAACTTAAAAAGATCATCATATCACAGATGAGTATATAACATCGTTCATTTTTCTTTCATGACTTCTGTCATATTGACTTTTTGAAAATTGATAATTCTCAAAAGGTTTCTTACTTTTCTCCTTGATAAAGATAGAAGATGTCTATCGAAACGTCGGAAATCATTACATCCACAATAGATGATGGTAATAGCCCAAACAATCATTCAACATTATGTTATATGTCAACTTGCACATACTATCCCCAAATTGTGAATATCGACTAATAATTTCATAATCAATTTGCCGAATACATCCGCGATTAGATACTTCCGAGATTTCAAATCTCCTATGAGCGATGAATCATCATTATATATTACATAAGAATTAACGATCGTCCATAACAACCAATATAACCGGGATTTTCGGTAGGTTGAGTAACACCAATAACTTATGGTATGTTAAAAGGGTTTGAGAGGCTAGAGTGTTCTTTCCGATTCCGATACGTAATCAATTTAAATCTCAGAAGCGTTGACCCCTCTCAGGTTCAATGATTATTTTGTCTGCAGGGGATGGTTGTTCAGGCCCGTAATGGCCTAATAGGTTTCAGAGTTCCGTATCTTCAATTAATAATAATATACAAGGTGTACAGAAAAAAGTGGAAGATCTCTCGGGTTCAGATAGAACATTAAAGAATAAGATGACAAGTTCCTATAAATTTTTTCCTAGCTGCCCTCCCTACGGAGGTACGGCCTCATAAAGGACGCCACTGGTAATCACCTTTTCTTGAATAACTTTTGAACTACCAAATATAATTTAATGAAAATTCAATACGATAATTAGTAGTAACGACCACTCAAAATACTGCCCTTAGAATATAATATAGTTTATTAGGGGTGGACTATGTTGTACATTTTATTGCTTACATATTTAACACCCTGTATGATGAGGAGATAAAAAATAATTCGAATTCGAATGCTTTGAATATTAAGCTAAAGAAAAGGTACTCCTGTCCATTGTCGATAAAATTAACCGTTTTTGAGAAAAAATTAAAAGAATTAATGATTTTATTAAAAAGTAACCATGATTTCCATTTTTTGTTTGATACGAAAGACATTCAAGGAACAGAGACGTTTCGGTTTAGGTTATTTGATCCTACAAAATTACTAGATTTAAAAAATTGCAGTTTTGTCCCTGAAAGTCACCTTAACACAAATTATTTTTATAAAATAAAGCCTTGTTTTTCAAGGAATTAATCAAAAACCCACCTAAAAATGATGTAGACGAAAATTACACAATAAATTATTTCTAAACATAGGTTTAGATGATTCAAATGCTCAACTCCCACTAAATATGTATTGATCCTTAGCTTGCAACGATTGAACCTAAATACGCCAATGAGAAATAATCAATTAAAAATTAATGAGCGGGTTCAACATGTGCTCGCGGGCACGATGAATAAGAGTACTGATGTACTCGCCACAACAACCCAGCAATGTTCCTTATCGCATCATAATGAAATGTGATTCTCTGTAAAAGTTCCTCCCTAGTATCATCCGAAGAGGAATATACTAAGGCTTTGAGATAACCCCACAGGTTTAAATCCATTGGCATTAGGTCGGGAGACCGTGGAGGCCAGGCAATGGAACCTCTTCTACCTATCCAACGGCTTCGATAGACGTTATTCAGGTGGTCCCGTACAGCAACGCTAAAATGATAAAGGGCACCATCGTGCATAAAAAACAGGCTTTGGCGGGTTTCAAGTGGTAAATGCGCTATTGCATCCAGAAAAACGTTCTGAAAGAACTGTAAATAAAGTTAACCATTTAATCATGGCGGCAATACGCATGGTCCAATAAAAGAATAAATGATGCCGATTATTCCTGCCGAAACATTCATTTGAACTGATGTGGCAATGATGAACAAAAGAGGCATGAGGGTTTTCATCAGCCCATACAAGCGAGTTATGTATATTTACAATAACATTTTTGGTAAACCCTGCTTCATCGGTAAAAAGAATAGTGTTAATGAAGTTTGAGTTTGTCCGTTGCTGATCTAACAGCCAGTTTGCAAACTGGAATATTTTCAGGAAGTACTTGATGCACTTTTTTCAGATGATAATGGTATATCAACTGCTCTTTGAGTACTTCAGTAATTGTTTTTGACACATCAAGCTGAGCAGCCAATCTTCGAGTGCTTATTGAAGGAGTATCAGCTACAGTATCCAAAATATTTTCTTCCAATTGCAATGTTCTCGTACTAGCATTAATACTTGTTTTCCTAAAATTTCCTAAAAATTATTAAAGGTTATTAATGTTGCCTTATTAACTGGGAATCGCCCACCTGACGTTAGACCAAGTCACTGAAATGTTTTCTCATTTGGAATATTGCGATTAGAAAATCTTTCTTCATACAATCTTCTCGCTTCATAAGCATTGCAAGATGCAAGACTGTACATAAGATGCATATCTGCATACTCACTAAATGTGAATCCCATTATCAAATTAAATTCACCAAGATATTCAAACTTCAATAAATTATCAACGTGTCATCAAAATTAGAAATGTCAATGCAATAGTATATTTTGAAACAAGTTGCAGAATGGGCACCTATTCCAACACGAGCGACGAAGGAGCGAGTTTTTGAACGCATGAGTGTTGGAATTGCCTTCTGCAACGAGTATTAGACGATATTTTCTCTATTTCAGTCAAAAATTGTGAGAAATTTATTGGAATTCAACGAAAAATTCAGATTATACCTTCTAGTGACTTTTGTATTTTATTTTCGCAGTTAGTGTGACTAATACGAAAATTGACAGATTATAGAATTTGAATAGTGCGTTCAAATCTCTACATGGTTTAATATTGACAATTGACATGCAATGGACGCGTGTTGACAGTCGAAAGGATAGGATGTCAGTTTGTCAACCACAAAATGAAAAATATAATTTAAAACAATGCTGTAATGTGTTCATTACAGCACTGTGATCAGTATTGTAAGGAACTCATTACGACATTGAAATGGAGAAAGTATTTATTCATTTCAGAGGTACCAAAGTATTGTCTGAATTTTCTGAAGCTCTGTAAGTTTCTACCTCAAGTCGAAAGATGGATCTGGCGTACAGGGCCCATCGAATGGCTTGCGCGTTCGTTACTGGGATAAATCTGTCTAATGGTTCAGCAGTTGACAGTATCTGGAATTTGGCTTTCTCAATAACCCTTTTCCTTCTTCAGACCTGAATCGAGTAGATTTTCAATAGGAACGTAGAAAGAAAAAGTTTACACAAAATCAATACGAAATGTATCCAAACTACGTCAAAAAATTGTTGCAGCATCAGAGAAATAAACAAAAAAGAAGATATGAACGGCTGAGGAGAGATCATATTTTCTGTTATCGCTTCACTAAATGACATACAGTTTTTTCTCCTTTGATTTGTAACTGATGTACATTGGCCATTCGCCCGGTATCAGGTGGTTGTTTTGTTCCGGGATGAATTTGATGAATTTGGTAGCTTGATGCCTTTGAGAGAAATATTTATAATTTTTGACCACACTGGAAACTAAAATGAACTAAACTTACATTTTAAATAGAACCAAATAATTAAAACAATTTGGTTAGAATTCTGTTCAAGTGAGCAAGAGCACCAAAATTGAACTCTGATGAATCCAAAACCTAACATCATTTTTTGTAGAGCCGTTTTGAAATGGAATTATGTCATTGATGTTCAATATGGAAGAAATTATATGGGAAAAAATTATATGGAATTTCTCTATCTATAAAAGCGGCATTTTAACCAATATCTATTCATCGGAGTTTCTCATTAGTGTCCCTACGTGAATGAAAATGTAGACACTACAAATTTATTCACATTATTTATGAGATGGGAATTAATTTTTGTAATCAAAAATACAAGCCCTAACCTTCATGTAGTAACATCCAGTTTAGATATAGTAACAGGACTGGACTAAGTTTAACTATTATCAGTGGCACCTTATGTGGTCCAGAAGATTGAAACAATTCTTGTTATAATGTTGTATAAAGGAAGTGAAATTGAACCTTCATGATACTCAAAATGAATAAAAAGACTGAAAAAAATTTTCTGTCAATTAATTCTGCATATTTTCAGGCTTGTATGAAATAAAGATTTCTTTTAATTTCAGAATGGCCAGGCCAATCCTGAGGTAAGACAGAAATTGTTGACAGAACAGAACCCTTTCCACTTAAATGAAATATTTAGAACTGTCACTTGCAATTTTCATTTATTAATATTCTTTTTGCAATCCGAAAAATGGAATTTTTATGATTCAGCAACTGAAACTTTCTATACAGGAACAAATACACATTTTGTTGTTTATTCCAGGGGTTACTTTCGACCCAGAGTGTTCTGCTGATAACCGTGGAAAATCAATGTTTAAATATACCAATAAACCGTTTGGAATTACTTACAGGAATTTTACGAATTTTATAGATACCTACCTGAACAGGGTTCTACGTGCCTCTGGTCATTCAGATATCAGAAATAACAGAAGCGACTATCCAAAGGGCTATAATACTAGTTTATCCTTCTAGAAATGAGGTCATTGGACATCATTATTCAGATTGGATGTTTTGATCTTGAGTTATATTGACTTTTGCTTTTTCTTCGTTAAAGAGTGTGAAGCAATTTCAGAGTATTCATCGAATTGAGAATTATTTTTATTCAGATCGTAAGAGTTTTAACTGAACTAAAACAGGTTCCTGAAATATTATGGCATTAAAGTCATTAAGGAGTTTTTATGGGTACTTTTCGTTTAGTTTTCTATTTTATTCGACGATATTCATTATATTCCCCGTACCTACAGAATCAGTCCCGAATTGTTATGTTATGAATAAGTCCTCACGTAATGTTCAAGATTTATTTTATAATACTTCAACAATAATGAGCTTACTTTACATTTTCAATAATTCTCACTTTATTTATTTGAATCCAGCTCTGGACTTTATTGTCGTATGATGACAGAGTTCTAGATATCTGCTAAAATGTGTCACTTAATTGTTAGAATAAATAGAAAATTCAGTATATGTGTTCAACAAAATATCATAAATCTATAACTTTATCTCTCTTGCTTGAGTACTCGAGAAACAGCACGATTTTACAATCGCCACAATTAATTTTCGAACCTTTATCTCAAATTAAACCACTCACAGTTTTCCTTCAGTTCTGTTAGATGCTCAAATTCTATGCTCATGAAATCCAACCAAAAGTAGGTATGTTTACTCCATCAAAAACCATTCAAATTATTTTTCTTCCAGTGAACACTAGTTGTTCGAAATACCTTATTTATTCAAAATCAAATTACACAAAAGGGATGATGCTTCGTAATCGAATCGTCTGAAACCCCTACAAAACCCTAAGGAGCGCTAAATTAACCCTTTTCAAAGAACGATTTTGATTTCTGACCTCAAAATTATTGAACCTCTGTGACTTCTTGCTCTGAAATATATGAAAAAAACTGTTTTGGTAATGTAAAGCTGAGGTGATGGAATTTGAGGTTATGTAAAATATCAGTAACGACCATACAAGCACAATCTTTTGTTTCAATCCGACGGATATCTTCTGGGATATGAAGTATTCAAAGCAAATTTTTTGAGAATTGTCGATTTTTACGAAAACCTGCATGTCTATTTGTTTCAACCTCGCTCAAAAATTCTCCGAGTTATCACTTGATCCGCTGGATATTCCAGGAGTTATTCAAGAAACCAAATTTCAGATGATCATAACTCCTGAACCATTCATAGAACTAAGAGGCTTCATTATGATCAATATCTACTTAAATTGGAAAATAAAAATAAAGCGGTTTGGAATATAGTCCAACTGGTCATAAAGGTTCAACTAATTCTGATATTTCTTTAAATATAAAGAATACCATCTGTTGAGAGTCTTCGATGGTAGCTGAAGCTTTCGGAGAGTATTTTTCTAATCTTGCTAGCAGTTGGCTCAAACTTCATTATGGTATTGAACTCTCAAACAACTGTACAACTAGTTCTATGTCTTTACATACATTTTATTTCTACCCTGTAATTGATGTTGAAGTTTTTGATGCAATTAGAAGTTTAAAAAATAAAAAAAGTGCTGGAACTGACTATATATCCAGTCGACTTATAAAGGCATCAGGAGAGTTTATATCCGGTCACCTAGCATATCTCATAAATTTATCTGTCACTGGTGGTGTATTTCCGAATCTTCTCAAGGCTGCAATAGTTATTCCGGTTCCAAAGAATAAAAAAACATTTCCAACTACCGTCCTGTATCTATGCTGAGTGTTATTTCAAAGGTGATTCAAAGTATTGTTCTAAAGAGAATCACCCAGTTTCTAGATAAATACAGTATAATTTCTGACTCTCAGCATGGGTTTAGGCCTGGTCGTTCTACTGAGACAGCAGCTTATAAGTTCTTTGAATGTGTCCATAAAGGTCTGGATGAGGGCCGATTTGTAGCAGGGTTATTTTTCTACTTGTCCTGTGCATTTGCTGTTATATCGTTCGAGTTCATAAAGGAGAAAATGTATAGTTTTGGATTTAGAGGTGTGTTCCTTGACTGGTTGTACAGTTTCATCACTGGTAGAGCCATGAAGGTAAAGGTTAACAACGTTTACAGTAATAAATATGACCCACGTCTGGAGTGCCCCAAGGTTCTGTCTTGGGTCCACTTTTATTCATAATTTTCATCAATGATTTACCTGATTACCTGAGATCGGTGTTAGTGCTCATTTTTGCAGATGATTTTTCTGTTGCCATTACAGCCTCGAGTGTTACAGAACTTGTTGATGCCTGTAAAGGTATTATTCAAAGTCTTATGGATTGGAGCCAAAGGAATGCACTACTGTTAAATGTCGAAAAAACTAAATGTATTTACTTTGGTCTGAAAAACATGAACCGTGATATTTTGAGTATCAGCTGTTCTAATACTTCAATAAAATCTGAAGAATATATAGTTTTTAGGTATATGAATTGACGAATATCTTAGGTAGACAAATCACATAGACATACTGAGTAAAAAGTTGAATTCATCATATTATGCAATAAACCGAGTAAAAAATTATTTTTCACTTGAATGTTTGCTTGATTTATACTATTGTTTGGTTTACTGCCACATTTCATATAATATTTTACTTTGGGGAAATTCCACTGATGTAGATAGAGTTTTTGTTGCTCAGAAGAGGGTCCTGCGCTTGATCTTTGGTATAGACTCGAGATCCTCCTGCAGGCCACTCTTTGTGGAGAATAAAATTTTGACAGTCCCTTGTATATATATATTTATAAGTCATTGCTCTTGATCAAGCAAAATTTAAGAACTCTAGAAAGATTGTCCAGTCATCACTCTTATACAACGAGAAATGATAAAATCCTGTCTTTGCCTAAGCACCAAACGACGAAGTTCGAACATTCACCTACTTACCAAGGTTTTACAATAAATTACCAGAATGTTTTGAAAATATGAATTTTGCTTGTTTCAAGAGGGAGACTAAATCCATGTTATATAAAAAAGGCTAGTATAGTCTAATTGAATATGTGGTTGAGCATTTGTAATTTGATATCAATTTTTTTTCTCTTCAAGCCGATCTTTCAGATCAAAATTTGTTAATATATACTTTTTCCTGTATTTTTTTTGACTTGTCTCATACAATTAATGTCTAAGGGGATGAATAAAGATAATTATTATTATTATTATTATTCAATGGATTTGCTCCAAAAACGAACTTGGCTAAGATATTTGGACAATCATTCTATTCTGAAGATATTAAACGCGGTTTCTGGAACAAAGCGGTATGAAACAGGTATAAGTGTTCAAATATTCCACAAATACCTGAAATTAACAATAACTAAATTTACAAAAAAAAATATCAAAATTAACGACTTCATTGTTAAGGAATTATTATTGGAGATAGTTTATTCATACAAAATGAAAAAGAAATCGACTAGACTCTTTCAAGAATCGTAGCCATCACATATAGACCTGATAACTCAAAATGTTTGAAAATGAGATATTTTCGACGATGAAACCCAAGTTGAATGAGTTTTGGGCTATTTCCACCAAATTTTATTGATACTCAGGGAATGTCGCCTTTTAATGAAAATTGATAAGCATCATGCAGTTTCTACGTCTTAAGCAGCATATTAACAATGAAAATGGTCTAAGATGTATATCGAAACGTTGGTTAGGATGAAAAATGATGAATATATACCAAAATATCAACACCTCACAATAGGTATATTCGTTCAACTTAAGATTATTGATATGAAAGCAAGAAATAACAATTGGAAAATTCCTTCTGATTTTTATGAGTTGAAATAACTAACTGTTCAAATATTCAGTTTCGAAAGAAAAGGTGAAATATTTACTAATTGGCCTTTGATCCCACAAGAAATGTCGATATTTGAATAACGGTTAATTCCGGTCCTGTAGTGGTCAGTGCATAAGGGCTTCTATCTGACAGCTTATAAAAGCTACCTAACCGCGATTACATATTCATAGTGCCCTGTGATTCCATAGGTGTTAGTGGACCTAAAAGTTTTAGTGTTTAAAATGATGAGTTCAAAGCAGATAATTGTGAGTATTGAAGATTGTATGAAAAATTTCGTCAGTCAATCAGGCAGCGATTTTTTGAAAAAAAATCACATTTCCAATATGAATTGCGCTTTTTCAACCACCAAAGAATAATGTATTCTATCATCCCTTTGCTTGAATATCGAAAGTGAAGAAATTTAAAAAATCACTGTTATTAATTGAGAATTAAATGTCACTGTTTTTACCAGGTTGTTCTCAAGAAAGTTGTTTAAGATTAAAGTAGATCTTTTTACCGAAAATGTAACCAAACTTTGGGTTGAAATCGAAACTGAAATTAAACCAATAATTTCTATTGCATACTGAAATACCTTTTCCACATTTTTTTTATTGGCAAATTTTCAATCTCATCAAACACTAGGATTAAAAAAAACACTTTTAGGTATTATAATGTATTCAGTACATTTATATATACTGAATAATCTTCTACTTTTCGAATATCACTCATATATTTCAGATTTCAGAGTGGTACTTATTGTTCCAATGTTGTATCGGCCGCCAGGTTCTGGATATCAAGGAAAAAATGATTGAATATTTAGAAAATAAATTATAATGCATCATTCAGTGTTAAACACAACGAGAAAGACAGATTCAGTGAGAAAAGAAATCAATTGATCTCATGATATCGTTGTTATATAACATTATCTACGAATTTTTGCAATAATTTATTTTCCCTCTATTTACATTTCGAAAACAAAATGTTTTGAGGGAACGACGTATTTTTTCTCTGTAAACTATACATGTTACATTTTGTCACCATTTCGTTTTCAATATATTTATTTCAATGATTTTACAGATTTTTGCGGCAACGCTTCTCATGATATTGAACCACGTGTCGGCATTCTTCTGGAGTACGAGCGAAACGTAAGTGGACTTAGGTCTTAATTTATTTACATAAATTTATTCTTCTGAAACGACTTGCATGCCAAAAAAGCTCCTGAAATGATTTTTTTATATTCTGAAATATTAGAAAATTGTTTATTGCGAACATCGATAATTCAAATGACGATCTGGAATACCAAAAATTTGATATTGCAAAGTCACCCATTACTGTTTTTTAGATGAGACTAAAATTGGACCACAAAAAATAAAATATCGATAGAATGACTTAAATAAAATATAAAATTATTTAAAGGATTGCGCAGTTATCGAAATTTTATATAAAATTTTTTTGCGTGTTTCTGAATCAATTTTGCGAATTTCAAGAAGCTCAATTTTACAAACAAATAGGATTTGACTAATCGCAAGAAATTCTGAACAATAAAATTTCATTATCATCAATTTATTATGAATATCACGTAGGAATTTTCACCACTGACCAACTTCTTCGGTTGGTGGTGAGTTTAATTTGTTGAAATCTTTTCAGTTCCGCTGATTAATAAACAATAATTGGATTGAGATGAATTCTTGTTGAAATTTTTCACTCAGGATTCATTTGAAATAAGCTTTGTTGATATCATAAGGTAACTTCGCAGTAGAGGTGGCCGATTAAAAGCTTTTGAATAGATAGTTTTATTGAACTTCAAGATAAACAAGAACTGATATGGCGCTAAGGGGACCACTTTTAGGAAAAATTAACGCCGGAAATTGCATGTCAAAATCTACAAACGTCTCATAGATACTATAGGTTATTTGAGAATATGTAAAGTAAACACTAACTATTATTGCTTTTGACATTCTTATGTGAAATAGCCTTCGGAAACTGACTTAAATTAAATATTTAAATAAAATCTGCTTCTTTATTAACTCCACGTGTCCGGCCGTCTCAAAATCCATGAAAATGGATGTTAAGAATAATACCTCTCCATATCTACATTCAATATCGAAAAAAGCCTATTCTCTACAATGCATGAGCTTCACTGCTGGCGCTTCATTCGTTTTGTTCATAAATCCATTGAAATCTATAAGATATGTTTTATAGCATTACTGCAAGTGGAAAATTCTCAAGTTTTTCATAATAACTGGGCCAGCAATAATGATCCTAGTGTTTTTCTATGCTATACCTGGTTATTCTGTGAAACGAATTATGGTGGCTTAACTTTGCTATAAGCTAATATATTTATAAAATAAGTACAAATCATCAATCATTTCATACCTACTAATTCTATATTGCATCTAATATTTAATAATCCTAGGACCAGTATTTGTTCTACACTTATTGAATCACTAAAATTTTCTCGCAGTATTTCCTTCTTTATTGCTTATTTCACAGCCTTTTATTCCTTCTTCTCAAATGAAGGATTGAAATTGGTAAGTTTCTCATTAGTACATTGTGTCTCAATGGTAGAAAAGATGCGTTTGTTGGCATTAAACAGATGAGAATTTTGTTTTTGTTTTCCTCATGTTTAATCGTATGATTGTGATAAATAAGAAATATTTCGATCCAGAGATTCTCATAAATCTCGAAAGAAAGGCGAAGAAAATCCGCAAAAAATAGTGGCGGCAGTGTATCCATAGCAAAAAAGTATGAATGCCATGATTTTTTTTATCCCTGATGACAAGACTGATGTAAGGAATTTCAAACATAATTGAAAAAAAAACAAGTTAAAATCTACTTTTCTTCATTTTTTGAGGTCGATGGAGCTTGGCAAAAATATTTATCATTAGATTTACCATTATTTCAACCTTTGAGAGTTGATCATAATGAATTCAATTGTTCATTCAGTGGTGATTCGCTGTTCCAGATTAACAGGAAAGTACTTCAGCGAGTGCTTAAAACTCCTGAACTCACGTCAATGCTTTTCTACTTTTTTTTCACAACATTCGTACCTATTCACATCAATTGAAAGTTATAGCAATTTGTGGTTTTGAGTGGTGCTATTACGACCTTGGCTTGTCATTAATTTACTTTATATGTATATGCTTCACTGTTCGAATATACTATAAATTGTTACGTTTTATTGTTTTATTTCTACATACCTGTAAATGCTTTCAGAAATCAGCCATAAAAAATTACAATATTTCCATTTTCGCAGGACCCAGAACCCATACTACATCTATCAGAGAAGGATGCCACCTTCCTATAACATGCCTTACAGTGAGCCCTCGCTACCTGCAGTGCCTGTTCAAGTGCCCTTACAAGCACAACTTTCTCCACAACCTACTGTCCAGAATGTTCAGCTGGTGCCATGTCTCTGTCCAATCTCCAATGATTTTGAGCAGGTGAAACCAGAGAACTTGTATCTGACTCCTCCAGCTCATCATGTACCACCTCCTAACAACGTTAATCAGCTTAAGAATGGACAGAATTGAGGAAGGATATCATCAGATCGGCAGACCATATCGTCAAAACGAAACTGGAAGTTATTATAACAAGAGTTTCCTAGACATTAGTGTATAATTTACGAATTTTATTGTTTTAAATCAACTTTCTCCAATGATGAAAGAGGAGATTGGCTACCGTTTGCCTTGTTAGCTGAATAATTGCATATTTTTGTTGTGCTGTACAGAATTAATTATTTATTTATTTTACGTATTATTCGTGGTAATGAGAGAGACTGATTATATTTGAAGATCATATCGATAATAAAAGAACTGAATACATTGAGATGGCAAATCTTTCAATGACAAAGCTCGGACTTCATGACATTTCTATTTTTCTCTTGAGTAAATGAAAAAATGATCATATCATCAGAAGGGGAAAGTACAATAATGAAATTTGAGGATGAGTAAGATATCGGTAACCTCAATATATATACGGATTTTTATTTAAATCTAAATGAATTCTTAGGAGATATTGAGTATTGAAAATTTTTTTTTTTGGGAATTTTTTAAAAATTTTCTAGCGTGACGATTTCTGCGAAATTTTGCAAGACGTTTCGTTTCAGCCTCCCTCAATAACATTCCAAGTATCAACTTGATCGGATGGATATTCTAGTAGTTATTGAGGAAACAAAATTTCAGATGCTCATAACTACTGAACCATCCGACGGATTTGGCCCAATAACGAACTTGACCGAGATATTTGGACAATTAACCTATTATGAAAATATGAAAACTCTAGCTGATTCCTTTTGGATGCTAGAGAGGATACGGCCGGCCGGCCGGACAGACTCAACTTTCGCCACGAATTCTTCATCAGGGAGTCGAACCCAATCGATTGAGACCATTTTCGGCTCGATATTCCAAAATTACAGACATTCGGGCAAAATGATAGGCACTCTGTTCGGGTGAACAAGAGCGCCAAAAAAACAAGTTAAAACTACTTTTCTTCATTTTTGTGGTCGATGGAGCTTGGCAAAAATATTTATCATCAGATTTACCATTATTTCAACCTTTGAGAGTTGATCATAATGAATTCAATTGTTCATTCAGTGGTGATTCGCTGTTCCAGATTAACAGAAAAGTACTTCAGAACAAGTGCTTAAAACTGCTGAACTCACGTCAATGCTTTTCTACTTTTTTTGCACAACATTCGTACCTATTCACATCAATTGAAAGTTATAGCATTTTGTGGTTTTGAGTGGTGCTATTACGACCTTGGCTTGTCATTAATTTACTTTATATGTATATGCTTCACTGTTCGAATATACTATAAATTGTTACGTTTTATTGTTTTATTTCTACATACCTGTAAATGCTTTCAGAAATCAGCCATAAAAAATTACAATCTTTCCATTTTCGCAGGACCCAGAACCCATACTACATCTATCAGAGAAGGATGCCACCTTCCTATAACATGCCTTACAGTGAGCCCTCGCTACCTGCAGTGCCTGTTCAAGTGCCCTTACAAGCACAACTTTCTCCACAACCTACTGTCCAGAATGTTCAGCTGGTGCCATGTCTCTGTCCAATCTCCAATGATTTTGAGCAGGTGAAACCAGAGAACTTGTATCTGACTCCTCCAGCTCATCATGTACCACCTCCTAATAACGTTAATCAGCTTAAGAATGGACAGAATTGAGGAAGGATATCATCAGATCGGCAGACCATATCGTCAAAACGAAACTGGAAGTTATTATAACATGAGTTTCCTAGACATTAGTGTATAATTTACGAATTTTATTGTTTTAAATCAACTTTCTCCAATGATGAAAGAGGAGATTGGCTACCGTTTGCCTTGTTAGCTGAATAATTGCATATTTTTGTTGTGCTGTACAGAATTAATTATTTATTTATTTTACGTATTATTCGTGGTAATGAGAGAGACTGATTATATTTGAAGATCATATCGATAATAAAAGAACTGAATACATTGACTATTTTTTTTTTTTTACAACCAATTAAATTTCAAGCATTCAAAACACATATATTTTCTGTCATAGTTACATTGAAATTTATGTTAAGCGAGCATTTGAATTCATTGAACCACATATAAAATTTTCTTTGAACTTGATTTTTAAAGTCAGGCTACTTTGCTTCCTTCTTTCTTTAATATTTCTGTCGATTTTATTGACAGAACGTCGCTGAAGTTGGTTGAAGATTTTTTCTTCGCTGTAAGCCTTCAGAAAGCAATCAGGGAAATATATTCTTTTGAACTTTTGGCTGACAATATTCAGTTAGCAAACAATAAAGCATATAGATCAAGGGTTAGTGACGGGGTGTCATACAATTCGGCGTATGACATAAAAGCCTAGGGAAAAAAACCCCAGTAAAAAAACCCTAGCTCCCCGTCTAAGTGTGAAAATAAAAATACAAAAATAAGCTGAAATATATTTTAGGGACTTCTTTCGTCAAGAGTGGTTCTCTATTGATGGAGACAGAGACTTCTTCAAGGTGCTCACATTGAATCTAGAAATAAAAAGACAAAAGCAGGAAAAAGAACTGCACAACAAAAATACATATCATATTCGTTTGAAATTTATAACCCATTCCAAGAAAGAGTTGGAAACATCATGAATAGCCCTAAAACCATCTTGAAATTTATATATAGGACAACTATTGATGAGATGAGGTATTGTTTTTTCTGCTTCTCCACATTCACATATTGCGCTAGGAACTGAGTTCCATCTAAATAGCATGCCATTGGTACGACCATGATCTGTTCTCAAACGATTAAGAATTGTCCAAATTTTTCTTGGAAGATCAAAACCAGGAACTTTTTCAGAAGAATCAGAAACGAGATACTTATTGAACATTTCTTAAGAGTTCCACTCAGTCTTCCGTAATTTTTTATCACTTATGTTCATAGTGGAGAACGTATTATGCCATAATGGTTTACATGACTTCAATCTGGAAATTCTTTTTTGTGGAATATATGAAATAATTGGGAATAAATTGGGAAAAGAATGACATTTATTCCAAGAATTCAGAGCTGCAGTCTATCTGCGAATATGAGGAGTGACAATATTAGACAGAAAAGGTAACCAATGAACCGGTGTAGATCTTATGGTGCCAGTAATTATTCTCATGGATGTATTCAATTGTGCATCAATTTTTTGTGTATGTGCACTATTAAACCAAACAGAGCAACAATACTCAACTGCAGAAAAGACTAGGGCTAGATATGCTGTGCGAAGAGTGGAAGCATCAGCACCCCAAGACGATCCAGCTAGTTTCTGAACAATATTATTCAGATGCTAACAAGATACCTCTGTTTTGTTGGGATTTGGACATAATCGCCACTCAATAAAATAATTCTTTAAAATTTCCAAATCAGATGACAGTATGTTTTCCAGAGTATGGAAATCCGAATGTTGGTAAGCAATAGCAATGTCGTCAGCATAAACAAATTTTTGAGATGATGTAGTGGGCAAATTACTTAGATATAAATTGAAAAGTTCTATCAGATAACATATTTTCTAATAATCGTACCATTTTCCCACACTTCAGATGGGTATAGAGTTTGAAAATTAATCCATCTTTCCACACAGGGTCATATGCCGAAGATAAATCGATGAAAGCAGATCCTGTTTTCAACCTGTCATTGAAGCCTGATTCTATGAAAATTGTGAGGCTAAGAACCTGATCTGAACAATTTCTGTTTTTCCTAAAGCCTCCTGGAAATTTTGTAAAGCATTTTCTATAGAAGATTCAATTCTAAAAAGAATTAGCCTTTCTAATATCTTGAAAGGAACACTCAATAAACTGATGGGTCGATAACTACTAGGATCACAAGGATTTTTTCCTCATTTCAAAATACCTATTACTTTAGCCTTACGAAATTCGGAAGGAAAGTTTCCTGAATTCAGAATATTGTTATAGAAAGACAATAACCAAGACAAGGCCTTTTTTCCTAAATGTTTGATGAATTCTGGATAAATTCCGTCAAAACCCGCTGCCTTTCGAGGTTTGGTAGATGAAGTTTAACATATATATATATATATAAATCTCTTGAACTTTCAGCTCACAAAACAAATGTTAGGAATGTTAGGGTTGGTGACAGCGTGCCATACAATTCGTTGTGTGACATGAAAGCCTAGGGAAATAACCCCAGTAAAAAAACCCTGGCTCCCTGCATAAGTGTTGTGTGTGCAAAAATAAGCTTAAATATATTTAAGGGACTTTCTTCAAGTTTGGTCTTCTATCAATAAACAGGCTTCTTCAAGTTTAACATTTCATTTTCGTTTGAAGCACAAGTTCTTGTACTTCAACCCACCGATTGTCCAACCAAGGAATTTATTCCTGAAATGAAATTAGAACTGAATTAGTGTTGAATGATTGTTTGGGCTATTACCATCATCTATTGTGGATGTAATGTTTTCCGACGTTTCGATAGACATCTTCTATCTTTATCAAGGAGGAAAAGTGAAAAATCAATTTTTGAAAATTTCGTTTCGATATTTATCAAGGAAGAAACTGGATCGATGACTATCGGCGTCCAAACTTCTGGTAGATCTATAGATGGAGCACTCATGGAATCAGGTGTTATTTGCATAAATGCTGCAAAAAGAAAAATCAAAGAAGCAGCATTTATGAAAATAACACCTGATTCCATAAGTGCTCCAGCTATAGATCTACCAGAAGTTTGGACGCCGATAGTTCGATCCAACTTAAAAAGATCATCATATCACAGATGAGTATATAACATCGTTCATTTTCTTTCATGACTTCTGTCAATATTGACTTTTTGAAAATTGATAATTTTCAAAAGGTTTTTTACTTTTCTTCCTTGATAAATATCGAAACGTTGGAAAACATTACATCCACAATAGATGATGGTAATAGCCCAAACAATCGTTCAACACGAGCTCCATCATCAACGATATCTCGTCATCAACTAGAATTGAATTTGTTATTTTATTGTTTATCATATATTATCGTAAAAAAATTTAGTCAATGTTCTATTTCCTCATCCAAGGGATTCATATGGCTATTCCAGTTCAATCGTTTTTCTGTCTGTATCTCAAGGAATTTTGCAAAGATTGTTACAGAGAATTCCTAGTTCACATTTTATGACAAAGTTGAATTAGATTGAAGAAATTTGATTGTCCATCGCTAGAAGGTAATATTCCTCAATGAATTATTAATCTCTCTATAATATTTTTCTAGAGTTAAGGAAGAAACAAATTCTTGATCCCAAAATGAATTCGAAGATTCACATTGAGGTAGATGAAAACAAAGTCCTTCAATAGCATATGCCCATGCCCGTCAAGTCGTGATCATAATTGTAAGAACTTAGCTATTTTCTTCTTTTTTTTTCTGAAATCACTACAAAGGATGAATCCGTAAGTACCAGAACGAAAAGGTGAGGTAGATACTAATTTTTGCATCGGAATAAACTATCTGTTTAGGTTCTATGTACTCTAGGATAATCTAGATATACAATAAAGTGTAGAATATGCTATGTATCAAAAAACTGCTACAGAAGAGCCAATAAACAATTTATCGCGGTAAAACTGGACTAGAGTAATGGTTAACACTCAAAACATCGATTTGATGAGTCACCCGCCATTTAATAATGACTTGGCACCGAATGACTTTTTTTATTCCCGTATGTAAAAAATAAAATGAGAGGTCAAAGTTTTTCGACACCCGAAGAAGCGGTTGTTGCGTACTTGGTTTGGAGATACCTCAATCAGAGTGGCAAAAGTGCTTCGACACATGGTTCAAACGAATGCAAAACATCTTAATGCGGAATATTTTGAAAAACAATAAAGTAATTTTCGATGATAAATATTTGTTTTTGTTGTCTAATCCCGAAATATAAAAACCAACCCTCGTTCTCATTGAAGACAAATAGATATTCAAATGACCGCTTTGAAATAGAAGTGTTAGATCACTCGGAAGAAAGCTATGATTATGAATACGCTAATACAATTTTGATTGGATCAACGCGGAAATAAAAACAAATACTGATCTCGTTTTTTCTTACTTTTTAATGTCGTCAAGTTGTTTCTTTCTATCCGCATTACGACATTTTTTTGTGTTTACGTGCTTTACACCTGATGCTTCTTTACGACAACACGAATCTGTTCCTGATGAATCGGTATATTTGCCAGTGAGAGTTAAATTTCTCCGTTCTGCCCGACTTATATTTCTTGTACGTTTAGCGTTTCCTCAAAATGATAATCCCCGTCGATGTATTTGATATATAAAGTGGGAAATTGGTATAGAAATCTCATAACATCATCGTTCATCATCACAACATAACAACAAGTCAAGATGAATTTCAGTTTTTGGGTATGATACAAAAATTTAGAGATGAAGATTTTTTTACTTAATTTTTTATATTTCAGATCTTATCTGCCGTAGCGTGCCTCTTCGCCATGATCAGCGTGGGTTTAGCTGGAAAAGAACAGTAAGTAGATATGTATTATGTTATTCACTCAAACAGTATCAAAATGATTTTCAATTCTTTATACACACTCACATATTTCACATATTATTGCTCTCGGTTTGGATCTTTGAGCAAGAAATGGTATCGACATGCGAGATACGTATAGAACCATATGCTCAAAGGCTTTTAAACGAATTAAGCTACATATTTCAAATTAAACTATATGATGATAGTCTGAAAAGTTCAGATGTGGCAAAATCTATTAACAATTAAAGAGCCTTTCAACAAGAACTTTGTTTTTTAATTGTGGCCACACCTACCACATGACAGTTAGTTTTTTGACATAGTCGTAGTAGATGCTTTGGCAATTGTTACAATGAATTCAATTCCGCTCAAAAATCGTATTAAAATAATTGAAACCCAATATGAAAATGGTGATTCTGTTAAAACTACATTCCGTAAAATTCGTGATATTCTCGGACAACATAATCGACCTTCTGAGACTGCTATTAAGAATTTGGTCGCTAAATTTGAGTCGACGGGAGCGGTACAAAATGTGTCAACATCAACGCGTGTACGACAGGGCCGTTCAACTGAAAACATCGCAGCCGTGAGCCACAGTGTTGAAGAAGATCCAAATTTGTCAATTTTTCGACGTACTCAACAAGTGGACTTATCCCAAACTGGATTACTTTTTGTGGGGCTATCTTGAGGACAGAGGCGATCATTTGCTTGGAAGTGCTTCTTCGGCGAGCAAATTTTGTTGGATTTGGCTCATCTTGAAACACCCATACAGTCGACTGCTGTTTACTTTCGGGCTTATACGGGTAAATCCACGATTTATCATCTGTCACGATGTCATAGACGTGCTTCGAAGCATCGCGATCGTATTTTTGACCCTTTCTTTCTATCAATCGACACGAGCCTTTTTTTGAGCGATTGACAAATTGTGTGGTATTCAACGTGAACAAAATTTCTGATGGTCAAATATTCATGCAATATTTAATGTATGCTGGTCCCACTAATGCCTTAGGTTAAATCAATCTCACGATAGCTCACATGACGTTCTTGCAATATCAGTTGGCGCACAGAATCACTGGTTTTCGGAACAAAAACTGATTTTGGACTACCTTCGCGAAATTCGTCTTGGAATGAACTACGACCTCGGTTGAATACACCATAACATCGATAAACACTGGACCTTGATGGAGCTTTATCGGCAAAAATTGAGTTGAGTTCATCGATGCAGTGTTGTTGAGTTAATCCACGTCGAAAGTTGTAGAAAATAATCTCACGAAAATGTTCACGATTTAATTTATTTTTTGGGCAAAATGAATGTTTTCTCTATTTCAGTGTTATATTTTTCGTTTTGCGGTTGACAACACTGAGATTGCCTATATGCGGGCACGCAACGTTGAAACTGTATAGCAGTAGAATACTTGGAAATGCCTCACAATATTTTTTAAGTACTGGCAGCCCCCTTCAGGAGTTCAGTGCTACACTGTGCTGATGAGAGGCAAAACCTCGAAACCGGTCCACATTTGACACAGGTCCTGAAACTCTGGGATATCATACGTCAGATGTGACCAACTTGCACTAAGGGAAAACAATTTTTCATTGTCTCTCCTGCTATACAGTGTTGACAACACTGACATCCTATCCTTTCGACTGTCAACACGCGTCTATGCATGTCAATTGTCAATATTAAACCATGTAGATAGTAAAAAAATTGAGAGGAAAAATCTTATTTCCATTGAGAAAAATTTTATTAGAGATTTGCTTTTCTCAAACTTTTAATCATCCTGCATGTCAAATATCAGAAAATTCTCGTACGTATTTTCTTTCAATCAAGGATTTGGATTTTTGTGATGTAAGTTTATTTGCAACTTTATTGGCAATTTCTATCAATTCTGGTGGTGTTAAATCCATCCAAATTCTTCAGACATACTTAATTCACTAATTGAATTATTTTAAAATTCGAATGAACTATTCAAATTCTATAATCTGTCAATTTTCGTATCAGTCACACCAACTGCGAAAATAAAATACAAAAGGCACTAGGAGGAATAATCTGAATTTTTCATTGAATTCCAATAAATTTCTCACAATTCTTGACTGTTATAGAGAAAAAATCGTCTAATACTCGTTGCAAAAGGCAATTCCAACACTCATGCGTTCAAAAATTCGCTCCTTCGTCGCTCGTTTTCGAATTTCGTTTTCGTGTTGGAATAGGTGCCCATTCTGCAACTTGTTCTAGAATATACTATTAAGTTACTGTAAACAACACAAATAACGTATAACCTCAAAAATGTCAAGCATGATTGCAACACTAGGGTTGTTCAATCCCGAAATATAAAAGGCCACCCTCGTATCATTTTTCATTCATAATTGCCGCACTATTTTTTGTAATACAATAAAAATTTGAATCATCGTCATCAACATTTTTTGTTTTATTTTGTTTTAAAAACAAAGTTCGTGTTTACCATAGCCACGGAATCATTTGGATATATAAATAATGTAGAGCAGCACTGACGTGATCTAATTATTTTTTTCAATAGTTCTGATTCCATCATATTAAACTTTGAAGACCATTTTAGGCTTGATATTCAAAATTTACAGACAAGCAGATGTGAAACTCTCGAAAGATTCCATTTCGCTCAAGGTCGAAGAATTTTCTCGAGAAATTTCACTCATTCGAGTTCTTGCAGTTTCCATATGAGATTTCAAGTAAACAGAAACAACAAACAATCAAGATTCATTGCTATAACTTTGAGTTCTTATAAGGAATTGTAATGGAATGAAAGTTACAAATTAAAAAAAACTCTTTGATTTCACCGTCACTAGTGATTTAGATTGTCATTGTATGCTTCAAAAAAAACTGTTTCCAATGTCGTAATAAAATGTGTTATTTTGTTGCAGTCATCATGTGGTCATCCATGTACCTTACAAGGTGAAAACCATCAAGCATACTCACACAATTTACAAGGTGATAAAAGAGGAACCGAAACATGAAAAATACGAAGACCACGATTGGGCAGGATCTATCTAGGAAATTCCTAACACTTATGTTATTTAGTTTTTAAATACTTGTTGTAATTTTGTTCTGTGATTTCAAATACATTTTAAATTTTTGATATATTTCTTCGGAATTTTAATTATCCTTATTTCTCATCTTGAACAATTTCCGATAAAGTGAATTGCCAAAATCTCATAGGAATTTGTATCTAGAGTCTTCCAATATTTTTTTCTTCACATGAAGAATATGAATGTAAAATTCAATTAATTCATCCTCTGTAAAGGAAATTTACCATATTCTTTTCCAACGGTAAAGTAGAGAAAAATGGACTCGAAAAAAATTGAGCCGAATATCCTGAGCTCAAGTAGAACCATTTCAGCAGTGTAGCACTCTGGCTATAAGCCACAGTTGACTGAAATTTTGACCATGAATTCAAATACGAAAAATGTACTCTCTCTCTGGATCATATCGTTGATGGTTGTAGAACATCTGCATTCCAACAGGAATAATTTTCAATAAGAAAAACACAATGAAATAAATATTAATAATATAATATTTCAATGTAAATTTGGAGTTATAGTCATATTATCAGGAAAAATTTCATCATCATTGATAGGCTAGGTTTTATATCGTTCCTATGTTATATGTTGTGAAAGGGTATATCAGTCACAAGGAACCTCAGTTTATATAAAATATATTCAATTAGCTACGTTTCGAGACTTTTAGTCTCTTCCTCAGGCTGAGAAATATTACAGTTATATAAACACAATAAAAATCATCTAGAGAGAAAGTAACCAACATGAATACCTGCACTGTAAAAAATAAAATTCTGCGGTCAAACTCCTCAGGAGTTTGAGAATTTTTTTTTCAATCAAAGCATTTTAATTTGAATTAATCTAAAATTGATTACGCCAAATGAACTATTTTTCTTGATTAAAACAACCTAGTTGATTATAGAGAACAGCTAAAACATTCGCCTGAAACTTTTTACATTTCAGCGAAATGAAAGAAACAACTGATTCAACATAAACATACAATTACAAGAAATTGTTTATGCACTTGTCTCAATATCTATAATTTATTGATACAAATACATTATTCTAAATAGGTTTTAACGAAACTATTCGTTCGTTTCATTTTTATTTGTTCAATAGAACGAAGGTACGGTTGTCGTAAATTCTGTCAGTTGATGCAACGACTACAGTTTCTTGAGACAAGAATCTCGTGAGATTATATTATTCGCCTCATTTACTTGAAGAAAACTATAAATATTTGAATAAAATTGAACATATAATTGTTGCAATATGAAGTGACATTTGTAAAAAAAATATTGCGTCATTGATTTAATAAAACGAATTAATTGTAGCAATTTTTTTATATTGGCTGCAATTAAATCAAAACTCTATCTCTTTTATATTAAATATATCCCATTTAAATGCATTATTTGTGCATTTTACTCACAATATTGTTGTATCCGGTGATAAAGATGACATGGAATACATGATGCGTAAGCTAATTGAAGAATACGAGAAGTGGGGCTTAAATGTCAACTTAGAGAAAACCAAATATCTTTGTGTTGGTGGAGAACCGGGTGATCTGGTATTGGATGATGACAGGGATGAGATGATAACCCACTGCCTGGACTATAGCTATTGTAGCGGCACTCTGTCAGCGGCAGGGGAGTGTATAGGGATCTCTTGGCGGCACTCTATATAGCCACGCATAGCTTAGTTCACAGCGCTTCGGTGGCCTAGAGGTTTGCGCTCAAGTTTCACACCGACTAGGTACTAGGTGCCGGGTTCAACTCCCGGCGGCTCCTTCAAAACTTCTAACCCCTGCGTCTATGGCATGGCGTACACAAGCCATACTGATGAGTCCAAATGTGTGCGCCAAGGACGAAACGCATAAGTAGGGATAAATTCCTTCGATTCTACATTGGTGACCCCGACGTGATGGGAACTGTTGTCTTTACGACGTGTCTTGGAAAAGCAGACGGTTGACGCTTGAGGTATACTCGCTCCCTCTCTGCAACTTCCAACGAAACTCTAGACGCCTTTCCTATTCCGTACAATATTCATGGTCTGCCGCGGTATTGCGGTATTTATTAATATAAAAGAGAAATTATTGTTCTGTGAAGAAAAATAATTATTACATACAAATGTTTTTTTTTTGTTTTATCAAATTATTCCTTTGCTAGTGTCAAAAACCCTTAAATTTAGCTCAAATCAATCAGTTTCTTAACCCAAGAAACTTTCACTTGACATAAGAGATATTATCATTTTTATCGACTGAATTCTCGACCCATTCAACTACAAATCGAGTTTCAGTGAAATGTAATATTTATTTACATGAAACCAAAATTTTTATTCTACGAAAAGTATCAATAGTTACATAATAATTAATATTACCGTTGGATCAAATTTTTTTACCACCTGAGTCAAAAACTCTGAGCTTGGTTGAAACTAATCAGTTTCTTAACTCAAGAAACTTTTATTTAGGGTAAACGCCATTCTCAACCGTAGAGGGCGGTAGGGTCAAGTACTTTATGCATTTGGCTGTATTCAAACGTACGGAGTACTTGAGACAAATTAATATGGTTTGAGATGAGGAACTATTTTTTACAGTGTGTACAACATTTACACATATTTGTATATTTCACACTTATTTACTTAATACTTAAACACTACAATTAAAAATAACAATTCATCACAAACAAACGTTCAGAAATTTAAAATATAAGTTAAACCAGCTCACCTATGAATATTAGAAAAATAGATCCTTTCCTTTGCAACATCGTTCAAAATCGTTGTTGTTAATAAAAAATATAATGAACATCCTGGAGACAACAATCTTTTTGACGTATATCAATATCGGGTTCATAAATGGAAATGAGAATGCAAGGGAGCCAGACGGAATTAGTATGTGTATACAAAAACTAGACTAGATTTGGATTTCATTAATAAGTTTCGAATATGCGATGTTTAATGAAACAATATCGGTTCGAGCGTTAACAGAACAAGGGTGTTTCTTAATGAACAGCATTTCCTTGAAATTTCTCTCGAACCAATTTCCTCCCTGGTCAAAATTTTCGCGCCCTCAAAATCAAAATTATGTCCCTCATTTTTGACATGCATAGCAAGAGCGGTCGACTCTGATTGTTTCCTACAATCCGACGGGTGTTGTTTTAGTCTCTTGCCGAAATACTGACCTGTCTGTCCGATATATGATCCATCACAATCCTCACAGTCCACTTTATATACAACACCCGACTTCCTGAAAACAGGATCATCATCTTTCAGTCGAGAAAATAGGCATTTTATGGTCTTTTTATAATAACTAACAATGGTAGAAGATGTTGTGCGCATGACATTAACCATTCATTGGCTTAATTGTGGGACATAAATCAGTTTAAAATATTTTTTATCTCCATTATCTGTGCCAACACTAACACTTGGCTGAAGAGTTCGGCGATCAGCACTATAAAAAATCCTATTCACAAGGGTCTTTGGATATCCATTCTGGAATAGAACATTAGCCTTTTCAATGAAATGTTTTGCATGAAATGACACATGCGACAAGGTTAGAATTTTGTGCTTTATTGACTTGATGATCGCTAGTTTTTGTGATGTTGTATGGAGTGATTTAAAATGTAAGGTCCGACGAGATGCCATAGGTTTCGTGTATAAATCAGTTATTATACGACCATCTTTTCTGATTAGGAGGACGTCAAGAAAAGGAATTTTATCGTCTTGTTCAATTTCATGTGTAAACTGTAGATCGGAATGGAAGTTGTTAAATGTAGCTAATACATGGTCAATCATATCGCGTGGAACCGACATAACAATATCATCAACATAGAGAAAAATGAAGGGTATATGGAAATCTAACTTCGATGAAACAAACTCAATCATTCGATTTCTTGCAGTTTCCATATGAGATTTCAAGTAAACAGAAACAACAAACAATCAAGATTCATTGCTATAACTTAGAGTTCTTATGATTGTAATGAATGAAAGTTACAAATTAAAAAAACTATTTGATTTCACCGTCAGTACTGATTTAGATTGTCATTGTAGCTTAAAAAAAACTGTAATAGAATTCAATGTAAATTTGGAGTTATAGCTATATTATCAGGAAAAATTTCACATCATTGACAGGTAGAGTTTTGAATTTGACCTTAAACTCAACATCAGTCTTTTTCTGAAAACTAGAGCATCTACATACTGATCACTGTGAAATATAAGATTTTAGTAGCTAGCAACTCATAGGATTATTTGAATTATTGGTTCAGAATTGCACCTTTTTGGACAAAAATATTTATAATCTGGTGGAACCAAGTGATTATCATATGTCATCTTTTCACTATGGA
This sequence comes from Micraspis discolor, assembly GCA_030674115.1. Taxonomy (NCBI): domain Eukaryota; kingdom Metazoa; phylum Arthropoda; class Insecta; order Coleoptera; family Coccinellidae; genus Micraspis; species Micraspis discolor. The sequence goes on from JARTUT010001740.1 coordinate 11,716,914, forward strand.
CTATGACCGTATGGTCGGACTTTCCTTAAAGTTTAGTGAAAAACAATCATGTAATATACTCCAAACAACATTCTGCTATTTGACAAAAGCATCTAAAAAATTGATTTAAAAAACTGAAGCTTCATTGCCAGTAATTTCTGAGGAATCATTCATTCTTACCAGAAGCCAGAATGGTCCTTAAACTGTACCCTGAGGGAGTCCTGTTTGATACGCAGACGAGGCATGAACGCGATATTTTTTATAATTGAGTAACATTTTGAGTGTTATATGATTTTGCATTTCGTATACAGGGTGAGTCTTTGACCACTGCGTTAATTTTAACCACAGGTTCTTGAGAACACTTTTTTCCCATACCGTTTTTCCATATTCAGCTGCGTTAAAAAGTTATAAGCATTGTAAGTTTTCACATTGGGCAACTATCCCTCTGTAGTCCAGTTTAGTTTAAATGAAAATTACCTTCCACAGCATCCATTATTGAATCTGAATTGTTTAAAAACATTATTTTCCCTCTAATTCACTCACTCATGTTCCATCAGATGATTATATCGATTTAATTCCTTTCAACTTCAATATCTCAATATGATGCAATTTAGGTAAAAAGAAGATGAATGATTTAATCTGCAGAAAAGTCTAATTAATGATTCTAGGAAGTACAAGATACGGACCTTTAATTCAAGTGATATTTGTTTTTAATGCAATTTAACCAATCTGTACAGTAGTAGTGAGAAACCCACAAGATATGGAATAAATCTTTTGATGCCTCAATATGGATGACTGTTGATGATGTTATCAAAAACCTTCTATTAGAGATCATTTCAATTGATATTGTCGTTTGAATATTATAGGGGAAAATGCAATTTTTTTATGAAATTTCAACAAGAGGAAATGTTTCTTTTGATGTCAAGAATCTATGATTAAAATTAATACAGTGGTCAAAGACTCATTTTGATATATGATGAAATTCATACCGATTTTGCAATGGGTGTATTTGGTTCATTGTTTGCTGTTGATGTTATGATCACTTTTGATTTTTCTGAGTTGGGCAAAACAGAGTTAAAGGTTTTGATATAGTTATCAGGTTATAAATAAACAAAAACAGGACAAAATCATTGTTCTCTTGGAGCTGATTTGCAGACCAAGCCTCTACAGATGCTCTGATGGCCTTACGTTCTCCCTCGTCGTCCTTAGATCTGTGGATAGTTTGCGAACGGTCCTATTTTGCAGAGGTGATCTCATTTGAGCTATCATTTGTTTGTGGTTTTTGAAAGAGGGCATCTTCGAGATTCAAATGGAAGTTATCAGTTGACTACGAGGAATTCATGATGATGGTACTCGTGTGAAACGATTTCCATCCTATATTTTTGATGTTCAAATGAAACCAAGGTACAAGCTGACATCTTTCTGCTGTTTTAAAAGTGAATTTCTTTGACAAGAAAAGCCATAAAATATTCTGGAAAATTCCAGAAAAATCAGAAGTCAACATTCAGAAAATTTTTGTTTGAGTGAAAGAACTAAATAAGAAAAAGCAGAAACAATGAGATTGTCCTATTTTTGATTACCCGAATCATATAAAAATTGGTTTGGAAATGAGATATAGATTGGTCTTCATTTTGCGTTGAAAAAAATGGCCAGTCGTCTAGAATATTCATATGTATGACTGTCTATTCTCACCACTGAAGGAGTATTTCAACTGAATTACATCCTCGTTGTTAAATAATGATTGGCTGAGTAGCAAGCCCACAATCGAGTATTTAAGATAAACATAATAAAGCTGGAAATTTTCAATTTATTTGATATATCCTCATTTATATTCAGAGATCATTAGCTCTGAAAAAAACATAGGACCAAGAAGAATTAAACACTTCCTTCTTTCCATTTCTATCCTTCAGGGAATTACCCGTTTTTCACCATTTCTTGATTAAACCACAATAAAAAATTAGGACATATTAATATCAACATCGAAATAAAAATATTCCATCATTAAATAAGTCTTCTGGAACTGTGCAATAATTCACGCTCAGAAGCATCTATGTTATAATTATTCATAACTTCTGTTTTTATTGAAGACGTAATATTACCAAAATAAATAGGAATTATCAGACCTTTTTACTTTTTGCATTACACAATGAAACACCCAAAAATATTCGTTTACTACAAACAAATACAGAAACAAAACGACCGATGTATCAAGCCAACCGTTACAAGTGTAATTGTGAGAAAGCATACCAGATTCTTTGAATGATTTTTTTTTAAATGGTATTTGAATGAGAATCCAGCCAAAAACCACAAACGAACATTTTGCTGGAAGTCAGTTCCAATAATATAAAGTACTTTCTTAGAAAACTTTCCGCAGTTTGTTCCACGATTTGTTAGTGAACGAATTAAGAAGTGTGAACATTTCTGTGTTTTTTCGTTGTGTTGCATAATGATTGTGGACTTTAATATTATTTGTTTGTTGTTTATTGGATGTTTTGTGCAGTTTTCTTTCGCAGGCGGAGGGAAGCATGAAAAGTGAGTTGGAAATGTCCATTGAATAATTGATATCGAAAATTTGAAAAATTAATTTCTAAACAAGAATATGGGCGGGTTAATATGATAGTTCAATTGCTGTGATGTCATTTGGTACAATATTTTCTTCAATACCATATCATCTTTCACTTCATTCATAGGGCAATCAATGACGAGATCATAATGTTAATACTTTGTGGAAATATTCATTGAAATTCTTGTGACTAGTACACTAAATTTGCAAAGCCACCTGCTCCTTTGAAATGATTCATAAAGACTATTTTGAGAACGTCGATAATTTATCATCACATAAGGAATTGCTGTTTCATAAAGAAGCTTCTTCAGAGATGATTGAGACATCGATATAGAGGATAAAATTTTCAATTTTTTATGGTGGAGATTGAATTTTACGAAGATTTCTTTTCGTTACTCATTTCAGAATATCTTTTAACACTAATCGTTGCACTCGTCAAAATAGTTCACTTGATATCGAAAAAACGCTGAAAAGAGATGAGTATTTCTTTTTCCAGTTTGTATGTTCAGAATATAATATTTTCATGATATTTTCTAAGTAAAACATTGAGAGAATATTATGAATTGGCTGATTCATTAAGTTATTGGTAACATATCTAATAGTTTCATTTCTGCATGTTATGTGCTTTGTATTTACATATCTCTCAGTGATTCGAATTGGTATTTCAATCTGACCGAAGCGACAAATTTACATACCATCTCAGCAAAAATCAACTGAAAAGGCGGTATCCCTTTGAAATGAGAATATACACTTAATCAAATCAATATTCTTATAGCTTAATTTAGGTACCAACATATTTCTAAGTAACCTTAAATTCCATCTTAAAATGAAAACAACATAAAAAAAATAGCCAAAGATGGTATTTTTCTGAATCAATTCAGCTCATAATTTGAGAATAAAGAACAATAAAGTTTTAACTCAATTTGAAAACAGAGAAAATAGTATAATTACAATTTTTTAAATTCTTTGAAACATGACTCCTAGGAATTTCCCGAAATTCAAAATTCAATACAGGCAAATATGTTTCCATTTCTTTTTTTCCAAACATTCTGAAAACTCCCCGGATTAATGAATGAAATTATTCAAATAGAAAGATAGCTTGAATTGAATATTCGATCATGTAGAAAGAGAAAAGTTGTACCCTTTTTGGAAACCGACTCAAGAATTTTGAGATGAATTATTTTTATCATATTCATCCACAGACTGAAATTATTTTGAAGTAGCATATAAAGTAGCGATGAAAATTAAAACAAATTTGTTTAATTTAAATTCAGTTCTTTCAATTTTGTTATATTTTTTAATACTAAAACTTCTACCGCTTCAACATATTTCTACTCTGTCTATTATGACGAACAATATCAAAAGTCAAATTTTCAGTAATCAGCAAAGTGCTGTTTTCCATTCTAAAGGGTTGAATGGAGAGACACTTATCAATATAAATTGCAAGTTCCCTCTGAGACAAATTCATCAATGATGAAATATTCCGATGAAATTCCTTTTATTTTTGTTATTTCATCAATTTATGATATAGAAGTAAATAATTTTTTGAATTGCAACTAAACGTCGATTAGTGACACGAAGAGTTGTAGGTGTTGCATTTTGTTGCATTTTATCTGGAACAATGTAGATATTATCTAAGTCGCTCGAGTGAGACAGATCATGGTTTTGTACAAATACTTCCGTTCATTGTTAAACTTCCTCTGGCGTGAAAACTAATTGATCAAGTTAAATTTCACTTTCATCTCGAAGAACTGGTGGCCAATGGAAAATTCACAGCCGTTTTCTTTACGCATGATTAGAATGCGAATGAACAAAAACAAATTCCATTCGTTTTATAACTGAACATAATAAGACAATGCTGAAAATAATTAATAATTATCATAACTATATTATGAAAAGTCCAGTTTTTGTCGAGAAGTTTTTGATGATAGAACTCAACTACAATTATTATTTGGGTAATAACAATAACCAACGTTTTGACAGACATCTGCTGTCGTTTTCACGGCTGAAAAATAAGCTTTAAAAATTCGACAAATTTGAAAAATTTTCCATTTGCGTTAAGTGTCAACATTGACAGAACTCTGAAAACTAGGTCAAATTTGTACTGACTTATAGTTTGAAAAATTCTTCAATTTATTTCGAATAATTGGCCTCATGCAACCATTTCGCCTAGTATTCAGTTGATGGTTGGTATTAAAATGGATATATTTACCTATGTTCATTGGTTTTTTGCACACACTGGTTCTTGGTATTTCATTCTGTTTATGAACAAGTACATATAAAAATGGAAGTTGTTTATCTTTGTCGATTTTTCTTGTTAATTCAATAGATTTTTCATGATTGTCAAGATGTTACAGGAATCCATCTATATTATTCACTCAATGTTACCAAATGACGAAAGTATCATCATATCTCTTCTAAAATTTGGATTATAGTATAGAATATTCAAGCGTTTTTGATCGAAATTTTCCATTTTTGGAGCTCTTGTTCACCCGAACAGAGTGCCTATCATTTTGCCCGAATGTCTGTAATTTTGGAATATCGAGCCGAAAATGGTCTCAATCGATTTGGTTCGACTCCCTGATGAAGAATTCGTGGCGAAAGTTGAGTCTGTCCGGCCGGCTGTATCTTCTCTAGCATCCAAAAGGAATCAACTAGAGTTTTCATATTTTCAGAATAGGTTAATTGTCCAAATATCTCGGTCAAGTTCGTTATTGGGCCAAATCCGTTGGATGGTTCAGTAGTTATGAGCATCTGAAATTTTGTTTCCTCAATAAATACTAGAATATTCATCCGATCAAATTGACATTTGAAATATTGTTGAGGGAGGCTGCAAAAAGACAGCTCGCAAAATTTCGCAGAAATCGGCACGCTAGAAAATTTTCAAAAAATTCCCAAATAAAAATTTTTTAATCCTTACTATCTCATAAGATATTTTTCGCATTTCAATAAAAATTCGTGAATATATTGAGATGATCGATATCTTACTTATCCTCAAATTTCATTGTCGTAGCTCTTTTCCATCTAAAGATATGATCATTTTTTTTAATTTACTCAAGAGAAAAAAGAGACATTATACGTCCCGATGATTTTCTTTGATCGATGGCATTCGATTGACAAATGCCGGGCTCAGTAATCAGTGTCAGTTGGCGTAATGTTAATCAAAATTTTTCCTAACGGGAAATCATAGAGATAGAATTCAATCTTGGTGGCTGAAATAATATACGTTGTCAAATTTCAGAAAAGCACTGAAGTTTTTAGGGGAAGGGAATTATAGCTTCGAACAAAACTTGGGGAATATAATGAGTAGTTATTTTTTATTTCGGATATAGGTTTGTTCATTCATTACGCGTTCATATTTGCATCACATTGTCCCATAGTACGGGAAAAGACTATTGTTCACGTGATCAGAGTGCTTATAGATTTGTTATGGTTTGAATATTTACTCGCAAGTAGCTCAACAAGAGCGCCAAAGCAATCTGACCCCATGTCAGTGCTTTCTGAATTTTTTAATTAGTTCAAATTGGAGACAGTGGTAAACCCATGCCTGTCGAAACGTTGGTACTGAGAACATTAAAAAATTGTGGTTACTACTCAAACAATGATTCCACATAAAAAGGTTAAATTCTTACGAAGAAATTAAATTTTTCTTGATTGATACTTTGAAAATATATGAGAAAGTACACCGCAGGATTCTACGCCATACGTGTATCATATTCTTGTTGCAAATTTTCACTTTCCTAGCAAAGAATTTGTGTTATTTTTAATCTCACCATTTTTTCAATATCCATTGGTAACTTAAGAACTAAACAAGATATGGGAAACCAATGGGAGGATGATTATTTTTATTTTCTCCGAATAGAAGGACGGGAATGGGATGTGAGGTTTTTGCCATCATCTTAACACGGATCATAAAAATAACGCATGCCCACGTTCATAAAAAAGTCCTCAACTAGTTAGTTGAAATATTGTACAAATCAGTCGTACAATAAATAATTGAATTCATTGAAACCAGACGATATTAACCTCTAAGCTCACGTTTTGTTTCAGGGTTCACGTCAAGATACATGTTCCTGAGTTCATCAAACATCATCACCACACCAAAGTAGTTTTCATCCATAAACCCCATCACAAGCCTGAACCAAAAAAACCATTAGTAGTACACCATCACCATCATCACAAGCACGACCACGGCCATAAACATAAGCATGGACACAACCATGGTCACAAGCACCAACACGGTCATAAGCACGGGCACAAACATAAGCATAATGTATACCACCATCACGAAAAAGTTCCTCATCATCATCACCATAAAAAGCACAAGTATATAGCCAATGAACACTTCATCGATCATTTCCCAGGTCATGGTTACAAAACATCCCACAAAACTGCCAAGAATCAACATTATCAAACACATTCCTTCATTCCATTGGTAAGACCGAATCCTAACTACTACGAGTCGCATAGTAATTACAAGGTTCGAGAAAATGGCTACGATTATACAACATCTGGCTACGACCTACCACCATATCCCCATCTGAGCAGCCTTGTCAACCCTGATGTAGAGTATGTTGGTCAAAATGAAAATAACTACGATGATAGTAGTGAGAATTTGGCTGCTGATGATGTGCAGGAGGGTCCTGTAGATTATGCTTCTAATGAACACTATGAACATCTCAGAGAACCATTGCATGAAGAAGGTTATTATGACTACGAAGAAGAAACACAAAAAAGACTGGTAGGACCAGATGGCCAAGTACTGGTGACCAAAACTCTGACGGTAGGAGATCAAAATGGAAAGCACGTTAGTCATAGTACTGAAGTCATTTAAATGAACTGTATAGCGCATGGTTCTAAAGGATCTAATGAATACTAGATATTAGTTTTTAAACTTTTACACTTATGAATTGAATGTTACTAGAATATTTTTGAATGCTAGTCACTTTACAAGGGTTTGCTCAATTTCGCATGGCTCACTTTCAAGAGAAATATCCTATAATAGAAAAGAGATAAGTTGAAAAAGCAAGTGCATGACTTCAATTCCACTGAAAGAGTTTTGTTATGAATAATTACTTTTAATTTCATTTGTTACAATTTTTTCAATAAAGTTTTATGTTTTAATTATTAACATTTTAATCATTTGAAATAACTGACTTAACAGTACATGCTATGAAATCCATATCACAGCAATTCCTTCGACCAGGTGAACCAATTTGGAACTCCTTTTCGTTGTTTCCATCAGATAATATTGGCAAACGGCTTGTACGATAACATATTCTCGAAGAACAGTTCAAAAGAAGGGTTTTCTTGATTTCTATCGATAACACAACAAAAGGTTGAAATATGTGAAGTTACTTTCCTCTGTGATTAGGGGTTGAGTCGAAATTTCAGAAAATCAGTCAGAAACAATAATTTGTCTTCAACTTTCAAAAAATCTCAGAGAAAAAATGAAAACACTTTTCCTCTCTGATGACCATTCAGATTGTTTCACTAAATGTCAAGGTCATCATGTATTTACCTTCATAAGAAAGGCACAGAGTTATTTCTTCACGATCACGAATTTTATTCAATAGAGCGTAATTCATTTTCCAAACAGATTGTGTCCATTATTTTTTCATCACCTATACATCCCATATGACGCCAGACCGGCAGTAAGAATTCCATAAAATCTTCATTAATCGTGTAAAACCATCGACTATAAATATCAATTATCAAAATAAAATCAACAAGGTTTATTGATTAAACATCAAAATCAACAATTAGATACTTAAAACTACAAATAAAATATAAAAAGACTAGTGAGATTTTTGAAGGTACAGCGCAATTATATACAAGTTAGGATGGGCATTGATCAATCGTAGCCTTGATGGCCTCCATCTCCACCACCCCCGCCGTAGCTCTCGTAGCTACTCAATCCACCGCTAGAGTGGCTGTCGTAGCTGCTTCCACTGGCTGGTGGTCCATAACTGTCACCTCCGCTGTAACCTTCTAAACTCTGGTGGTCTGACAATCCCTCGTGGCCTCCTCCATAAGAACCGGAATCACCGCCTCCGTAACCTTCGAAGCTGTGGCCTCCTCCGTAGCTATCTGAGCCACCTCCAAAGCTACTGTGGGAACTGTGGCTATCATGACCTCCGCCGTAGCTGTCTAAGCTCTGGTATCCACCGCTGGAATCGTGGTCTCCTCCTCCAATGCTGTAGCTGTGATCTCCACCACCATAGCTCTCGATGCTGTGTGATCCACCACTGTATGATTCATGACCTTTTCCGATGAATTCTCCCTTAATTGGTTCTAGATGTTCGTGGTGGTCATGGTGATAAATTGGGTGTTCTTCAATGGATGGTGAATGTCCAATGATTTTTTTGTGTGGTTTAACATGTTTGATTATGGTGTGAGTATGGTGGATGTGCTTCACTTTATATGGAACGTGGATTATTACTTTTTTGTGTTCACCTCTGTAAATTAAATGGAATGAGAATACTCTTTTCTCAAAATGAACTGCTTTAATGAACTCAATCTGATTCAGTAGGTTAATGAAGGAATTTCAAGACTTCAACGAACAAGAAACATTATTTGCAATTATTATCTTAAAAATTTCGCTAAATTGATTTTCATATCGATTTTTTTCCGCCATCGGTCGTTAATAGATAATAAGGACTCAAGTAGGTGTAAGTTTACAGTAATCAGGCTTTAATATGCTTTCAAATGGGAATTTTATGGAATGTAAGTTTTGGTTTTTCTTGGTGAAGCACACAGATGACTTTATTTCATTGAGAATAAGTTTGAAAAAAAGTTGATGTAATAAGGAATAGGATAAAATAGATCTAAGAAAAGAAATCATCCAAAATCATTGACTCTGTGTACAATCGATCTGGTCATGAAACATTATCTAGTCTATTCAAAATTAAAGCCCAGAAATCAGTCTCTTACGCTGAAGCATGCGGACGTAACTATTAGATCGAAATCAGGCATCAAATTCCTTGGCTTAATGGTAGACGACCAATTGAGATGGTGTGATCATATTCAATATTTGAGCACTAAATTGAACAAGGCCTATTATGCTTTGAGCAGAGTAAGGGAATCTCTGCCTATGGAATCATTGATCGCCGTGTATTACGGACTCTTTCATGCACACTTAGAATACGACATTTTGCTTTGGGGAAATTCAGTAAATGTGGACAGAGTTTTAATTTGTCAAAAGAGGGTAGTGTGCCTGATGTTCGGGTTGAGCTCACGTACGTCATGTCGAGGTGTTTTTGTTGAGAAACAGATCATGACTGTGCCATCATTATATATATACAGATGCTCATTATATGCAAAAGAAAATATCAATTCATTGCCCAATTTGTCTGATGGACACGGTTATAATACCAGAAATGTAACCACCCTATCTATTCCTGCACACAGAACTTCCAGGTATGAGTCCTCTCCACATTTTCAGAGAATAAGGTGCTTCAATCATCTGCCCACTACAGTAAGGTAACTACCACTTTCTGTGTTCAGGTCTAGGTTGAAACAGTTATTGTTGAAAAAGACCTATTATAGTGTAGGGGAGTATTTAAGGGACTCTGATTTTTGTTAATATTTACTGCAGATTTCAATGGTTCTTTTTTTTTTATTTTCACTTGTAATTTTTTTTTCCATTTTTCTATTGACTTGTCCTATAGGTACATGTAAAAATGTCGAAAAGGATTGAATAAAATGTTATGTTATGTTATTAAAGATTGAAACGTTGACATGATAAAATATAATTGCATACAGTGTCTCAAATTTTATTCATTTCAATTTTGAAATAATGAAAAAATTTTGACTTTGCAGTTGAATGAACAGAAATACTTATGATATGAATTAATTTCCAACATATAAAATAAATTTTTTTTTCTAAAATTTTCGACTTATTTGAATAATGGAAGCCTAAGCAAAGAATGTTTTTCAAGAAATGTCATTCTTATTGTTCTTCATCCTGCGCTTCATTCAAACTGACTACATCAGTTTTGATTTTTATCCAGTTAAGTGCTTTGTTTTGAAAAAGTTGAGAAGAAACCGTCATACTATCCATACTAGTCCATGTCTTTATTTCATTTCTATGAAATGTCCTTCAACTACCGAATGAATATAAAAATTCTCCTTGATGAATTTATTCGAGTAGGTGATATTTCTTGAAAATAAATTACCACTCAAAAGAAACAAATATTGATATAGAAACATTTTGAGATATTCTTTCAATTCTGCCCATACCTGAAATGAAAGTTCGATATTGATTGTATTTGCAACACATTGCCATTCATAGAATTCCTATCCAGTAAGAAATTCAATTTCAAATTCTAAATCAAACGGTTTTATTAACAATACAATGTTTGAAATATTCTTCAAAAAATTACAAGAAATTGCCCAAAAAATTACTTTCTTTAGATTAAATCTTTTTCATTATGCAGTTTCATCATACACATTAGTTCCTATTTGGTTATTGATCATGCCTGTTATCAAATCAACTATTTCGCCGTATTCATTGACTTGAGCAGTTAATACCTCTCTGATAAACAAATATCGCGGAAATGTGATTTTTGAAACTTTGAATAGATACTCGAAAGTAGCTTAACAAGAGCGCCTAAGCCATCTGACTGCACGTCAGTGCTTATTAAATTTTTCCATAGCAGAATCCATTTTAATTCTAAATCAAATATGTGGGTGAATTTTCACAATCTTCAGTATAATATTTGAAGCACCATGTATTTGGTCTCTTGAGATTCCATAGATGCAAAGTAATTCCAAATTTTTCTACTTCCTATGTGAAAACAGTTTATACTATTGTGAATAGGAATTAGGGACATAATACGGCAACACACATCTCTATTTTTCGTCGATATTCTAAAATTGGAAATAAGAATTACTCAGAATTGAATATTTGATCATATTCGAAGAGAAAATTGTTTTGGAAAATTTGTTTCATTCCTTGTGAAAGTGATCTGACGTCAAAAATATTTCAGTTCTGTAGAGAAATTCGAGTGATATCATAATTGGAATTTTCACATTTCAAATAGGTCCAATTCGCTAGCAACGACTGATGGGCTCTAGGCCTTGAAATAACCTGTGTGATTTTGATTATTTAACCTATTCTTGTAAAAGAGTCATGAGTGAATTTTTCTTACCCTCCATCTGCACTACAAAATCCAAGAAGGATAATGAGACCAAGAGTCGAAATCTGAAAATAAAAATCCATGAAAATATTATACCAAAAGTTAATCTTAGGTTATATTCCGTGATGGGTTATCACTGAATTGCCAAGTTCGTAGATTAATTTAAATCGTTTAAAAGCACATTGATTTGATTTCATTATTATAGAGACGAACGAAATTCAAACGAAAAAACAGGATTTGTGATTCGTTAATATCTGAAAGCACTTTTTGAATGTTTAATCGATTAATATCACTTTATCTGATTGTATCATAGAAATCCTGAGATACTTCTGCACGCCGAATCACACATAATTCCTCAGATATTATTAAAGGAATTCACACAATCACTAGGTACCACTTCTCACCGTTAGATGTAGAGCCATCTGCATATATTCGTAGCTACCCTGCACCTTAGAACTGCACTACACTAAATCCAAGTGAGTTTTGCTGAATGAATCCGATCATTCCTGCTATTTATGTAGTCCATATCATAGATAAAAATGAAAGGTAAGATGCATAGATGATAATGAGAAAGTACACCTGAAAAACGCACTCAAGCATTCGCCCCGGCCTGGGTTATCCCTTCCCATGGTGGTGGAGCATCGGTAGATAACTATGTACCTGTTGCATCCAACTTAATACGACCGGAAAAAGTAATTTGCAACACTCAGTTCCTGCACTCAAATGACGTCCGATTCATGTGAAATTTCTAGGCTATAATTAATTGGTTTGAGGCAATTCCTGCAAATCCTTCATTGAAACTTTGAATCAGAATTTATAACTATGGTAATGAGCTTCAGTTCGATGAACTGATCTGAGTACTGAAGAATGTTTTGTGGTAGTTTTATCGACAAACATTGTTTTCTCGATTCAATTCATTTATTTTTTTGAACTTGAGCTTCAAATTTTATCAATTGTCGTATTCTATTAACTGTGCGAATAAAAGGTTTGAGCAGATACCAATGTAATGGAATACCATACTAACCAGAGTATTTGATGACGAGATATTGTTGATGATGGAGCTCGTGTTGAATGATTGTTTGGGCTATTACCATCATCTATTGTGGATGTAATGTTTTCCGACGTTTCGATAGACATCTTCTATCTTTATCAAGGAGGAAAGGTAAAAAACCTTTTGAAAATTATCAATTTTCAAAAAGTCAATATTGACAGAAGTCATGAAAGAAAACGAACGATTTTATATACTCATCTGTGATGATGATCTTTTTAAGTTGGATCGAACTATCGGCGTCCAAACTTCTGGCAGATCTATTGATGGAACACTTATGGAATCAGGTGTTATTTTCATAAATGCTGCTTCTTTGATTTTTCTTCTTGCAAGTTTTTCTTCTTTGGATATTTTTGATGCTTCATCCCACTTTATACGATGATTCTCATCTACAGCATGTTGGATTGAACGAGTACTAGACAGCGACAAATCCAGGTTGGTCGAAAATGCTGTAGATGAGAATCATCGTATAAAGTGGGATGAAGCATCTCATCTGTGATGATGATCTTTTTAAGTTGGATCGAACTATCGGCGTCCAAACTTCTGGCAGATCTATTGATGGAACACTTATGGAATCAGGTGTTATTTTCATAAATGCTGCTTCTTTGATTTTTCTTCTTGCATGTTTTTCTTCTTTGGATATTATTGATGCTTCATCCCACTTTATACGATGATTCTCATCTACAGATGTAGATGAAACAATTGAAGAAGTTGAGGTGTCGGTTCGTCAAAATTCGTCTTTATCCACCCGAAAGCGAAGTCAAGCGTTGCACATCAAAAAATTGTCTTTACATTCGATTTTAAAGAAAGACTTACATCTGAAATCTTATAAAATTCAATTGGTTTAAGAATTGACGGATGCAGACTATGCTAATCGACTGAATTTTGCGAACAAAATGCTGCAGCGATTTAACAACATACTATTTAGTAACGAAGCAAATTTTCACCTGAATGGATGGTCATGTCAATGAGCAGAATTGACGGTCCTGGGCAGTGGAGAATCCGGGACTAAAGCATGAACGACCCCTGCATAGCCCAAAGGTCGTGGTTTGGGCTGCAATGTCTGCTAAAGGCATAAATGGTCCTTATTTTCATGAAGATCAAGGCCGAGCAATTAATGTGAATATTATTAATGAATGGTATCCTAGAAGCCCAGACCTTAGCCCGCTTATCTATTTTGCATGGGGAAACCTTAAAAGTATGATTCATCAAAATAATCCGACGAATTTAACCCAATTGAAGCAAAACATCAGGTCAAAACGGGCAACAATATCAATAACTAAGTGTGAACGTATTATCGCCAATCTTTGTTCCCGTTTAGAAGAGTACCAGTAACGCAACGGTCATCATTTGGATAACATCATCTTTTCCTAATAATTCTCCGATTCCTATGTTAATAATAAACAATAAACATTTTTATTGCTCCCAAACATTTTTTATTTTATTGAACTTATAATTACCCGATACCCTTACCTTGAAGAAATTTGGACAAACTTTCAAACAGTCTGTTCTGATGAACAAGAGCAGGGAAAAGCAATCACCATAGTAACTATAAAAATATTTGACTAATTTCCAGAGTTTCAAGAAACTCTGCTGTAATAGAGCCGTTTAGGTGTGTTGCAGCTACCCAAATGAAGATGCTGCTCTTGTTAGAGCGTCGTGGCATCCACAGGAAAAAACAAATTTTGAAATTTTCAAGCTTTTCTTCGAAACTTACTCAAACAATCTTCAACTAAAAAATGGAACAGGTGCGGGATAGTTAGTTATAGAGGAATACAAATTTAAGATTCTCATAATTGCCAAACTATTCGAAAGATTTGGTTCAACGAAAAACCTCACCGGGAAATCTACTGACTCAAACAATTCTGTAAATATGAAACTATTGCAGCTCGACTTATTAAAAAATTAGAGAGTATACGACCGGTTGGAGATAGTCAAGTTTGACCACAGATTATTCATCAGAGTGTTGAACCAAGTAGTTTGAGACGTTTCCGTCTGCATATTCATATTACAAACATATAGAAAGAACGATTGTTTGGCGTTTCACTACGAATAAGCTAGCAAAAATACCCTGAAACAACAGCTGTTTTCATTCTAGAAGAGATATTGGTTTCCTTAGTCAAAAGAGTCGCATATGGCACAAGTAGAAGCAAACATCGAATTTCTGACCAAATACCACCAAAGTCCCAGTCATCGATGATGCTGACGCTCCATTCAGCAATGAAATCGCTTTTCTAATTTAATTTCATCTCCATAATTTTCTACCTCTTCAATATTCGTGGAAAAAACAATAGATCGTGTATCAAAACTGGTGAGACATTCATGTTCATAGAGTATTGATCTGTATTGAGGATTTGAATTTCATTATTTTACGAAAGAGGTTTCAGGGTTTATAGCAGTGCAAGAATATAAGTAACTCAAGTTCAGCAGGTTTTACTGGATCAAAAAAATACGGATGGTGTGATTCACACACTATAGGCATCATCGGTCCATATTTCTAAAAACACGATGCTGGAGCTCATGTTACAGTGAATGGTGCCTATAAAAAAATCGAAGATCAATGATTATCAGCTTTGTAAGCCCAAATAAATAGTGTTATTGATTAATTATGGCCTGAAACACCCGAAAAAGTGGTACAAAATTGGTCTGGTCGAATGCGGTTCTTCAGAGCTAGCCGTGGAGAACATATGCCAATAATTATATTCAAAACACGAATGTCATGAAATCATCTTGGAATTAAAAAAATTACTCCAATCAGATTTGTATTACACACGATATTTGTCACAACAATTTATGTGTTGAGGATTCCTCTCTCAGATGAACGAACCGAATAAGAGATTCACAATTGAACTCGGAACATACTGTATAATTAATCTCTTGTCTATCAAGATAGACTAGATTTCTGGTGGTATAAAAGTAAGAGAAATTAATAATCGTTTCAACTCAGATCACGTGTCTGCAGCTAATGACAGAAGGTATATTTATTTGTTTTATTCCTACTAGTGTTGATACCCCCGGCATAAATTGAAGAAAAATAAATGATTCGTTCTCAAATTGATGGGTGTGTTCCGCAGAAATGTATGCTTAATGATCGAGGATTAAATATCTGGAAATAAAAAACCAACTTTCTATCTTCGCTTGGTCGTTGTTCAAGGTACCTTCACCAGCAATCATTTTAAAATGATATCAGATTCGTGTTGACTTTTTTTTATTTTACCTACTCACACCTTCACCTTTCTAATGGAATGTTGGAAGTGCATGAAGGGATTCTTACAATTATTGCTCTAGTATGAAATTAAAAGACGTAGATTCGAATTTAGTCACTGCATTTTACGCGTTGAGTCATCATTTGTAGTGAATTTTGCAAATATGGAATTTCAGTTAGTCGATATTCAGTGTACTTCTCGATGCAGTGAGTTTATTGAAATATTCTTCACACCATTTCCAATGTTCAAAGGTAATCATATCTAAATACTCTCATAAATTATACAGGGTGAGTCATTGACCACTGCGTTAATTTCAGCCATAGATTCTTGCCGTCAAAAGAAACATTTTCTTCCTATAACGTTTTTCCAAATTTGGCCCCGTTCAAAAGATAGGATGTTAAAATTTCATGAAGAAATTGCATTTTTACCCGTAATATTCAAACGACAATATCAATTGAAATGATCTCTTGTAGAAGGTTTTTGATATCAGTCATGCATATTCTGGCATCAATAGATTTATTCAATTTCTTGTGGGTTTCTCACTACTACTGTACAGATTGGTTAAATTGCATGAAAAACTAAATCGAATAATCACCTTATGAAACATGAGTGAGTGAATCATTTCTTAGAGGGAAAATAATGTTTTTAAACAATTCAGATTCAATAGTGGATGCTGTGGAAGGTAATTTTCATTCAAACCAAACTGGACTACAGAGAGGTATTTGCCCAATGTGAAAACTTAAAATGCTTATAAATTTTCAACGCAGCTGGAAGAATGGTATGGGAAAAAGTGTTTCTTTTGATCTCAAGAACCTATGGTTAAAATAAACGCAGTGGTCAAAGACTCACCCTGTAGATTGCGTATTAAAATAGTCAATTTGAGTGGTCTCTACCTGATGGAAATTAATTTTATTTTGTAGATCATACACAAAATAATAAAGCAATTATTCTAATTTCCACTTTGTTCATTTCAACTGAAGATATCGTTTCGCTACCTGTCAGTAGTAACTTCTTACTAGGATTACATTTCCAAAATTAAAAAATGTAATCCTCTGAAGAAGTTACTAATTTCATTTTCAAAAAGAAAGAGTGAAATACTCTGAAGAAACTACTACTCACAGGTAAGCGTTATCGTCAGTTACTACACTGTAAAAAATAGTTCCTCATCTCAAACCATATATTAATTTGTCTCAAGTACTCCGTACGTTTGACCGCCCTCTACGGTTGAGAATGGCGTTTACCTTAAATAAAAGTTTCTTCAGTTAAGAAACTGATTAGTTTCAACCAAGCTCAGAGTTTTTGACTCAGGTGGTAAAAAATTCGATCCAACGGTAATATTAATTAGTATGTAACTATTGATACTTTTCGTAGAATAAAATTTTGGTTTCATGTAAATAAATATTACATTTCACTGAAACTCGATTTGTAGTTGAATGGATCGAGAATTCAGTCGATAAAAATCATAAAGGCGTCTAGAGTTTCGTTAGAAGTTGCAGAGAGGAGCGAGTATACCTCAAGCGTCAACCGTCTGCTTTTCCATGACACGTCGTAAAGACAACCGTTCCCATCACGTCGGGGTCACCAATGTAGAATCGAAGGAATTTATCCCTACTTATGCGTTTCGTCCCTGGCGCACACATTTGGACTCATCAGTATGGCTTGTGTGCGCCATGCCATAGACGCAGGGGTTAGAAGTTTTGAGGGAGCCGCCGGGTGAAACTTGAGCGCAAACCTCTAGGCTACCGAAGCGCTGTGAACTAAGCTATGCGTGGCTATATAGAGTGCCGCCAAGAGATCCCGGTTCTCCACCAACACAATTTGTTTTTCTCTAAGTTGACATTTAAGCCCCACTTCTCGGATTCTTCAATTAGCTTGCGCATCATGTATTCCATGTCATCTTTATCACCGGATACAACAATATTGTGAGTAAAATGCACAAATAATTGCATTTAAATGGGATATATTTAATATAAAAGAGATAGAGTTTTGATTTATAATAATTGCAGCCAATATAAAAAAATTGCTACAATTAATTCGTTTTATTAAATCAATTACGCAATATTTTTTTTACAAATGTCACTTAATATTGCAACAATTATATGTTAAATCTTATTCAAATATTTAGTTTTCTTCAAGTAAATGAGGCGAATAATATAATCTCACGAGATTCTTGTCTCAAGAAACTATAGTCGTTGCATCAACTGACAGAATGTATAAACAATGTGCAAATTAAAATAACTGTTTTATTATTTTGTGTAAAATCTTTAAAACATTGCTATCCACGATTCACATCTCCATTTGGTCGGAATATTAAAAAATTTCTTTCGATCAACTTGAAATCTATTCGAAATTGACCAAATGGTTCCTAGGTGATAAACGAAGTACTTTCGAAGAAGACATTGCTTCGCTTGAACGGTATTTCTGTCCATCAAGAAGCAGGGTGAAATTAAATCACGAAATTGTTTTTGATCCGTTGTTTTGAAAATAACAAAAGTAGCGTCACTGTTAGAACAATAACTCAAATACTAATGAATAGAATATCATGAAATTTTAACAGCCATCTTTTGAAGGTTAGTATCAACTGAAAAAAAGGTGACTGCAATCAAACCAGCGCCTCTTATGTGTTAGGACCGGAACTTTTCAACCCACGTAGCAAAGGGTGATTGATTCATTTAGAGGAATTTCTTTTTTGAATAAAAAAAATGATAAAAACAATTTCATTTTATAACATTTATTAACGAATAAAAAAAACCATCTTTACAATTATTTTCAAAGATAATTTCTTTCAAATACTGACCTTGACTACGGTAACAAGATCAATTCGATAGTTCCAATTTTCAATGACGCGTGTGAGTATTTCGGGTGATATTTCTCGAATGACTCCAGTAATATTGTCCTCCAATACCTCAACACTGGGGTGTTCCCAAATTGTTTGAAAATTTCTAAAGTGATCCCTGTATTCAAAAGGGGGAACAAAGACGATCCTGGAAATTACAGACCGATATCACTAGTGTCAGTTTTCTCGAAGTTAATCGAAAAAATTATGAACGCCCAATTTGTGAGTTTCTTCGAAAGCAACAATTTATTTCCTGAGCGCCAGTTTGGCTTTCGCAAAGGAAGGAGTACAGTGGACGCAATTGTTGACTTCGTCGATTTCGGCGTGGAGTGTTTCGAGAGCAAGCAGCATTGTCTTGACAAAGGCATTCCGCTGCGTATCGGGTGAAAATCTGCTCTTTGCGCTCAGAAAGTATGAATTTGATGAGATGGCACTGAGAATGATTGAATCATTTCTGAGCGAACGTTACCAGATGGTCTACTCCGACGGGATGTATTCCCGTTTACGATCAATGAATATGGGAGTAGCCCAAGGTTCCATTCTGGGTCCAGTTTTGTTCTTTATAAACGATCTGCCGGACTATTTATCTGGGGTTGAAACAGTGTTGTTTGTCGACGACACAACTGTTGCGGTCAAATCTTCGGACGTGAGTTCATTGCTGGAGCTCTCCTGAGGAGCGCGACTTAGCCTTTCTGAGTGGCTTACTAAGAATGGACTAAGTCTTAATGACAATAAAACTCACAGTATGGTCTTAAGTTTGAGACCCATAAATTGTGGTGATTTGGAATGTACCGATGCCGTTAAGTTTCTGGGTGTACATGTTGATGCAACACTCACACGGAGAACACATGTGTAGGAACTCCAGTTGAGGATCAGTCGTAACATTTTCGCTCTAAGGACACTCTCGTTCTCCCTCACTCGAAACGTGCTGCTTCTGGTGTATTTCGCTCTGGTAGAGACTCAACTTAGATACGGCATTCTACTATGGGGTAGCTGCTCCTACCGTGAGTATGTTTTTAGGCTATAGAGGAGAGCTGTCCGGGTCTTCAGCGGTTTGAGCTATCGCGACTGCTGTAAGAATACCTTCAAAGATCTGAGTATATTAACGTCCCCATCCCTTTTTATCTATTACAATTTGATCTTTATTCATATGAGAAAAGATAAGTATCTTAAACATTCAGACTATCATCAATATGACACGAGGAACAAATCACTTATTAGGAAGGACTTTCTAAGACTGGGCAGGTCGCAAAAAGGTATTGGATTCTGTGCTGTGACTTTCTATAACAAACTTCCTGGTGGGTTGAAGAAACTGCCAATACAAGGTTTTAGAACTAAGGTTGGAAGGATGTTAACAAAAAATGTTTTCTATGCAGTGGATGAATTTCTTGATCGATCCTTCGAGGATTTTGATTTTAGTGACTGTCCTCAATGTGTGACGTGTGAGAACAGTGTAATTTTGTTGATCACAAATAAACTCTCTGTCTCTCTCTCTCAATCGTAGCCGGCTTGTCCATGTACTCTTTGGACTTCACAGAGCCCCAAAGGAATAAATCAAGAGTCACATGATCTAGCTAGTCCGAAGCGTAAAATGATCTGCTCGGCGAAATGCTGTCGCAGTAAAGCCATGGTTTCACGGCTGTATGGCAAGTGGCACCATCTCATTGGAAACACATTTCGTAGAGACCACGGGCTTCAATTTCGGGCAACAAATAGTCTGTTATCATGGTGCGATACGGTCACCATTCACAGTAGCATTTCGGCCGTCCTCTGTCTTGAAGAAATATGGACCGATTATTCCATCGACCTATAAACCACACCGAACAGTTGTTTTTTCTGGATTTAACGGCAATTCTTGAGACTCTTCGGGTTGTTCATTACCCCAGATTCGGGCATTTTGTTTCTTCACGAACCCATCCAGCCATCAAGGGTTTCATCAATGAACAAAACTTGAACGATTCGGTAAATCGGTCGGCTTCAGTTCTTGAACTTATTGAATTTTGTAAGCTTTCAAAGAAAAATCCTTACGTGAAATCCGCCAAGTCGTTGAATACGAAAGGGCATGCTGTTGAGAACGGCGATGAATCAACACTTCAGGGTCTTCGCGTACACTCTCCCCTACCGCCGCTATATTCTCTTTACTACGAGCTAGATGTTGTCTATTTGGTCGAATTGTGCGTTCGGTAGACTGATTATGTGGACCGTAAGTCACTTTAGGTCCCCGATACACATTTTCGTAATAAATCTGAACAATTTGTGGACGCTGTGGCGGGCTAAATCATTCCATTATGAAATTCAAACACTACTGAACAAGAATACCACTTCAATTTACACGACGCATGCGCGATCTGCAACTAAATCTCCACCAAAAAGAATACCTCTAAATGAATCACCCTTTATAAGGTAATAGAGTGTCATTCTTGAGTACGCAATCTGTATGTTTCTGCGATATAAGATAATTGAACGACTGAATAAAAGTCAATTCTATTCAGTGCTCGGAACGAATTCTATTATTGCGTTATAGAATTGTTTTGTGTACATTCCTCCTTTTTCATGTTGATCGAGTTCCCATATTAATTCTGATAGCTATATTTATTCGACTAGACGAACTCCAATCATTTCAACGCAAAAGTATTGAAGAAGTTCCTGCTTACTTCAACGGACGTCAGCTGTAATAACGATGATCATTTTGTAATCATAAACTCAAATTGCGTGCAATAATGATATTAAGCCTGAAGCGAATCTATTCTTTACGAATAGCTCACTTTCATCGAAAATAGAAACATAAAAGCGCGCTGTGTAAGAAGTGCATCCTCAGTTGAGAATATCCAGCATGAAAAGTTATTTGCATATCTATCAGGTAAGATGATTTTTTGATCATTTCTTTCATGAACATTAGTTTATTGGCATGTGTTATTTTCCGCTGCTCATACAGAATTTAAAATTGATACAATAAATTCAAAATTTTGTTTTCATAAAAAATCATTTTTACTCAAAGTAAATGAACAGAAAAATTAAAACTTTCAAATTATTTCATCAATACTTACTTTTTCAACTACCTACCACATTATTCGATAATTGTTTAGCCGAAGAATGATCTATACAGGGTGTCCAGGAAAATGTAGGAGATCTCTCGGATTCAGATAGAACATTAAAAAATAATGTGACAAGTTTCCATAAATTTTTTTCCAAGCGGTCCTCTCTACGGAGGTACGGCCTTCTAAAGGAAGCCAGTGGTTATCAATTTTTCTTGAATAACTTTTTAACTACTTAATATAATTAAATGAAAATTCTATACGATAAACAGTAGTAAGGACCTCTCAAAATACTGCCCTTAAAACATAATTAGCTTGTTTAGTTTATCAGGGGCGGACTAGATGTATCCCATTATCGAATTAAATTTACCAAGATATTCAAACTTCAATAAATTATCAACATGTCAACGAAGCTTGAAAAGTCAATTCAAGATATTTATTTATTTCATAGGTACCATAGTAAAGTTTTTAAAAATAAACTTTATTTAATACTGATAACAATTTCAGTCTTTTTTTGTAATTGGCCTTCGAAGACTTGCTAAATTCTTTGAAATACGATTACTGAGTGTTTGAATGATTATATCTACCTTTCATCATTTTTATGAATTCAATTTGAAAATGTAATTTTGAATTAAATTGAATTGAAATTTCTGTTGAATAACTATAGCAAACGTTATTTCATGAAAAATTCGGTTTCATCGCTAGGATTGAAAATGTGAGCAAGAATTAAAATCAAAATGGTTATTTGGGGAACTACCTGATTTTCTATAAATAAAAAGCACAAATTACACAAAAATGACGATTTTTACAGTCAATTTTCGAACCTCCTTCTTTCAAGATGAATACTCAGTCGAGAACATCTTAAACTATTTCAATAAATGTTTAAATTGTCAGAAGCTACTTCTTGCTTTATTTTTCTTTCCGATTAAGTTTTTGCCCCAATTCTTGCTCGCTGTTGCTTTGCGTTGGGTCTACCATCTTTATTAAGGACCAAAGATTAACACTAAAGCGAATTTGAAAATTTGATTCATGTGGGTTTTCTATAGTTTATCTATGTTTATGTCCTTTTTCAGCATTTTCAATTGACTTCAATTTAAAAGTACATAATAATAAGAAGTAAATCAAA
Organism: Micraspis discolor; assembly: GCA_030674115.1. Taxonomy (NCBI): domain Eukaryota; kingdom Metazoa; phylum Arthropoda; class Insecta; order Coleoptera; family Coccinellidae; genus Micraspis; species Micraspis discolor. The sequence goes on from JARTUT010001740.1 coordinate 11,739,847, forward strand.
TAATATTTTTTTGCTTTGATGTATTTCAATGATTTTTAGCCAATACTGCTTGAATATCGATTACAAAAAAATAGGCTGACTAACTAATATTTTTTTTTATGATTGTCGAAGTTTAGGACCACGTTATATTTCAAAACTCATCCAGGAGCTTTCGAAACTCCTTTTTGCATTTTTAAATTGAAGTTGAATGTTTGAGTGAAAACTAAAGTTCGAACATTCAACCTTCTTTTAACTGAATACAGAAAGCTTACTATTTTTTTTTATTAAAACAACGTTCAAACAATCGTGTTACACAAAAAAATACCCCCAGGTGCGAGGAATCTGAAACATCATTAATTAGATAGACTGAATAGATCGTATTCTTCATAGCTTCATAATATTATCGGGAAATACCAGATAATTTTGAAGCTCGTGTGGTATTCGGGGGATTATTTTTCTGTCCCAAATGTCGGCCAATAGAATTGCACCATGAGATGAAATGTACAGTTAACAAATAAGAATTTCATAATGAATAAAACAACATTTAATTAAGAATCAGGGTTGTGCAATTAGAAATACAATTGTTGTAAACATTGGTGCATGTTTTCTTCAAGTCAGAGTTATCGGTAATGGTCCCAGAAGAGGTAGATGGCATGAAGTTTATGCTGTTGATGGCATTTTCTGCAGTAGGCTCACTCCTTCGCAGTTTCTTGACAATTAATTCGTGGTGATCCTGGTCGAGTTGGAGATACGGCTTGATGGAGTTACTGTTGGCATGTCCAGTTATTTTGATTATCTGCTGCTCTCCCAGGCCCGATTTCGCTAGATTGGAGACGGCTGTTGCACGACTGGAGTGATTGGTGATTTTTTTGTTAGAAAGGTCAAGCCTAGCTTTTTGTGCTGACTCCTTAACCCACTTTGAAATCGTGTTTTGGCCTACTGGGGAATACTTGTATCACCTAGCGCCTGGAACTTTATTCCAGAATGGATTTTGGGTCAGGAATAGTCTGTAGCTCTTGATATTGACATCTCTCTCTCTCTCAATTTCTGGAACAGTCTCACAGGGCACTTGTCAGGGATTTCCTGATTCTCCACCAGCCACTTGCTGTCTGTTAATTTTTATCACCACCTTGTGTGGTCTTGCTGAAAATTGGATTGTATTCAATTCTCCCAGTTGTTTCCCCGTCATTTCGCTGTTCTGCCTTGAAGTGATGTATTGACGCCATGCTGCCCTCACCACCTCTCCAAGCCAATTCCACTGATATTATCATGAATAATTTTTTCTGGAGGCCATCAGGAGTTTCCTCGTCCCAAACAGTGGTCATTGTATCCCAATCTTTTTCCTCCAACGCTGCTGAACTTGCCCTCCGTCTTTCCGGAATAGATTGTAAAGCCTTACGCTTGGCATCACGAGCTCCTCGAGCGGTTTTGAATGCAGCATCCGAAAATGGGTTGATTTTGATGTCGAAATCGTTCAAATACTTTTCTTGAAGTAATTTGGCAGTCTGAATCCACATTGTTTTTATTGTACCTTCCTTATAGTCTTCTCCATCCATTTTCTTCATATTGTAAGCGTAATCTTTCATAATGTTTGCCAATTGCGCTTAACTCGTTTCAGCACTCAATGTGTATTCCCTCTCAGTACAAAAAGTAGTAAATTGGTTCCAAACTGTTTTTTTTTTGCCTTCTCCGTATTAATGGGAACATTTCCTTTGACTTTTTTATCGATGGTGGACAGAGAACAAACTCCAAATCGACTCATTTTCATGCAAAATCTCCAATTTTCACAATTGAATTCAACCTGTCAGTTTGACGTGTGCTTAATTTGACTGGATCATGTTTTGTTTATATATAGAAACTACCAGAGAAAATTTTCAAAAAATTATCAGTATAATACCATGTAGGTTGTACCACGTGACGTCGAATGGTGCAATTCTATTGGTCGATATTTGGGTCGGAAAAATAATCATCAATCTAATTTTTACTCGTTAGTGAGTTGTACATTTGATGATAATCGAAATGTGCCTTCATTTTTAGATCTCACACATTGATATTCGATTAATCACAGACGGATCATCATGTCGATTTCTGTTTGAAGGGGTACTTTATTGAAACATAATTAAATGAGAACAAGCGAGCAAAAATTAAAAATTTATAACTTAATTTCCCATTCAAATGTAGAAATCTTATGATGTAATGATTTCTCATGAATAGTATTTATTGAACAAAAGGAACAATTATTATTATTTCGTATGTGTTTTCTTTCAGATAAACTAATTGATCTTCTAACTCTTAATTTCTCAGGAGAATCTGCGAGTTTTTCACCTACACTTTATCTTTTTAGGCTTCTACGATCTGTGTATATATCAAACATCAATTCACTCGTTTCTACAACAGCTCCGGTAGCCGTGATCGTCTAGTGGTTAGGACCCTACGTTGTGGCCGTAGTAACCCAGGTTCGAATCCTGGTCACGGCAATGCGCGAGCATTGTCACGGAGGAGCAAACTTTTTAATTTTTCAATCATTCTCAATGTTAAGACCTTTAAAATAAATGAAATAATGAACGCATTATTTTTTCAGTTATCTATTATCGTTTCCATTGCAACCGAAACATCAACTCTTTTTGGGGATAGGTGAGTTGAAGAATTAATAATAAGTAACAACAAGGTCTTTGAATTATTTAAGTTTATGACAATACACACTACTCTCGATGATTTTTCTGGTGTTGTAACTCCCAATTAAACATTTTTTCATAGGATTATAAAGTTCGCATAAAGAATTTCTTGAGAGGTAACTTTTAATATTTCCCTCAAAATGAACTCTAAATTTTAAATGCTGGTTGTCTAAGGTTATAATACCTCTGAGACGTTAACCCTTATATAGAATAAAAAATTACTTGGTCGAAGGCAGGGTGAAGACACATCAACATACAAAGTGGCAATTTGAAAAACACCCAGCCATTCGTGGACAAATTGGTGTCATTCGTTGAATACGCCAAAAGAAGTTGATTGAAGGGGTTGACATTTTAAGCATGATTTGTAGATGAAATTGCATCCCTGAACATCATCAAATATTATAATAATAATTATATTAAGAAGATATCAATTGACTCTTTGATGACGAGATATTGTTGATGATGGAGCTCGTGTTGAATGATTGTTTGGGCTATTACCATCATCTATTGTGGATGTAATGATTTCCGACGTTTCGATAGACATCTTCTATCTTTATCAAGGAGAAAAGTAAGAAACCTTTTGAAAATTATCAATTTTCAAAAAGTCAATTGACAGAAGTCATGAAAGAAAATGAACGATGTTATATACTCATCAGTGATATGATGATCTTTTTAAGTTGGATCGAACTATCGGCGTCCAAACTTCTGGCAGATCTATAGATGGAGCACTTATGGAATCAGGTGTTATTTTCATAAATGCTGCTTCTTTGATTTTTCTTCTTGCAAGTTTTCTTCTTTGGATATTATTGATGCTTCATCCCACTTTATACGATGATTCTCATCTACAGCATGTTGGACTAACCTGGATTTGTCGCTGTCTAGTACTCGTAGAAGCTTCTGATGTTCTTTTATTCGTACATTCAGAGGGCGTTTAGTTTCTCCGATGTAAGATCTTCCGCACTCGCAAGGTAATTCATAAATGCAGTTCTTAGTCCTTTGTGTCTCATTATTAGGCTTAACTTTTGTAAGTTTAGCTCTGATAGTGTCTTGAGTTTTGAATGCAGTCGTTATGTTGTATCTATTTCCAATTCTTCTCATTTTCTCCGACAAACCTTTTACATAAGGAATTACGGTTTTAATGGTCTGATTTATATCATTTTCTAATATCTTTTTGGGGTAGCCATTGCTTCTAAGAGTTTTCGAGATGTTATTTATTTCTTCATTTTGGTCTTCTTCAGTGCAACAAATATTTATTGCTCTATCAAATAAACATTTTGCTACTCCCAATTTAGTGTTCAGTTGGTGGTTTGAATCAAAATGTAGATATTGTCCTGTGTTCGTTGGCTTTTTATACACAGTGGTTCTTGGGATTCCATTTTGTTTATGTACGAGTACATCTAAGAATGGAAGTTGTCTGTCTTTCTCGATTTCAATTGTTAATTTAATTGATTCCTCTTGATTGTTAAGATATTGAAGGAATCCATCTATAGTGTCTCTTCCATGTTGCCAAATAATGAAAGTATCATCTACATATCTTTTCCACAGTTTGGGTTTAAGTGCATATTTTTCTAATGCCTTCTGTTCGAAAATTTCCATATATAAATCAGATAAAATTGGTGATAGTGGTGAACCCATGGCCATTCCAAATTCTTGTTGATAAAAGATGTCTTCAAATTGGAAATATGTTGTTTCAATACAAATAGAAAGCATTTCCATAATTGCATTCATTTTATCAACAAGAATTTGGAATGGCCATGGGTTCACCACTATCACCAATTTTAGCTGATTTATATATGGAAATTTTCGAACAGAAGGCATTAGAAAAATATGCACTTAAACCCAAACTGTGGAAAAGATATGTAGATGATACTTTCATTATTTGGCAACATGAAAGAGACACTATAGATGGATTCCTTCAATATCTTAACAATCAAGAGGAATCAATTAAATTCACAATTGAAATCGAGAAGGACAGACAACTTCCATTCTTAGATGTACTCGTACATAAACAAAATGGAATCCCAAGAACCACTGTGTATAAAAAGCCAACGAACACAGGACAATATCTACATTTTGATTCAAACCACCAACTGAACACTAAATTGGGAGTAGCAAAATGTTTATTTGATAGAGCAATAAATATTTGTTGCACTGAAGAAGACCAAAATGAAGAAATAAATAACATCTCGAAAACTCTTAGAAGCAATGATATTAGAAAAAGATATTAGAAAATGATATAAATCAGACCATTAAAACCGTAATTCCTTATGTAAAAGGTTTGTCGGAGAAAATGAGAAGAATTGGAAATAGATACAACATAACGACTGCATTCAAAACTCAAGACACTATCAGAGCTAAACTTACAAAAGTTAAGCCTAATAATGAGACACAAAGGACAAAGAACTGCATATATGAATTACCTTGCGAGTGCGGAAGATCTTACATCGGAGAAACTAAACGCCCTCTGAATGTACGAATAAAAGAACATCAGAAGCTTCTACGAGTACTAGACAGCGACAAATCCAGGTTGGTCCAACATGCTGTAGATGAGAATCATCGTATAAAGTGGGATGAAGCATCAATAATATCCAAAGAAGAAAAACTTGCAAGAAGAAAAATCAAAGAAGCAGCATTTATGAAAATAACAGCTGATTCCATAAGTGCTCCATCTATAGATCTGCCAGAAGTTTGGACGCCGATAGTTCGATCCAACTTAAAAAGATCATCATATCACAGATGAGTATATAACATCGTTCATTTTCTTTCATGACTTCTGTCAATTGACTTTTTGAAAATTGATAATTTTCAAAAGGTTTCTTACTTTTCTCCTTGATAAAGATAGAAGATGTCTATCGAAACGTCGGAAATCATTACATCCACAATAGATGATGGTAATAGCCCAAACAATCATTCAACATCAATTGACTCATTAACGAACCTCGTTATTCTCAAATATCTCAAATTTCTTATCCCATTTTAGATTTCTTAATCAATTGGTCACTTCGTGTTTTTAATAGTTAATAAATGCATCATATGAACACTAAAGGTGAATATGAAATAATAATTAGCAGAAATATTCGATCAAATAAGTAATAACGTTATAATTAGATAATTTGATGATTTGTTTATGGAGATTTTCCAACAAAAAATTCTCGACCAGTATACTAATACGTATATATACTATATATAATACATGAAGTGAATACTGTAGCTGGAATTCTTCAACATCGCTCAACAATCATGAAAACCTAATAAATGATATAAAAATAATAAATACATAATAAATATATAAAAATAAATTAAGGTAAACAACTTTCATTTTAAAATGCACTTGTTCATAAACAGAATGAAATCCCAAGAACCAGTGTGTACAAAAACTAATAAACACAGGTTGATATCTACACTTTGAATCCAATCATCAACTTTATACTAAATTGGTAGTGACGAATGTTTTTATGATAGAGCAACAAATATATAGGGTGAGTCTTTGACCACTGCGTTAATTATAACCATAGATTCTTGACGTCAAAAGTAAAATTTTTCCAAATTTTGCCCCGTTCAAAAGACATAGGGTGTTGAAATTTCATTAAAAAAATTGCATTTTCACCTGTAATATTCAAACAACAATATCAATTGAAATGATCTCTTGTAGAAGGTTTTTGATAACAGCCATGCATATTTTGCCATCAATAGATCTATTTCATTTCTTGTGGGTTTCGCACTACTACTGTAGGTACCGATTGGTTAAATTGCATGAAAAACAAATATCACTTGAAGTAAAGGTCCGTATCTTGTACTTCCTAGAATCATTAGTCTTTTTTGCAGATAAAATCATTCATCATCTATTGAAGTTGAAAGGAATTAATCGATATAATCTTCTGATGAAACATGAGTGTTACTTCTGATCTCAAGAACCTATGGTTAAAATTAACGCAGTGGTAAAGACTCACCTGTATGTTCCACGCAACAATATGAAAATAAAGAAATGAATAACATAATAAAAACACTCAGAAATAATGACTATCTCCAAAAGATAATTGAGAAGACAGAAACAATTAACACTAAATAAGTTTGAACCATACGAGCAGATATATCCATTTTTTATTCCAAAAAACACAGTTTCATGAAAAATAAATTGGAGAATATTTTAATCTCATCGTAATATCAAACAATTCAAAAACTACAGAAAAATTAATCAAATAATTAAACAGAAAACGACACGTATTCCTACTTTTGCTTTTTTCAGCTTTAGTCTGGTTAGGTATTCATATTCAACTTATGTTTTCTGGAATAAATAAATTATGTATCGAAGAAACTACAATCCAAAAATACGACTATTTTAGTAATTCCTGTATTTCTTGATGAGTGATCAAATTTGTATGTCCTATATAAAACCTGATAAGAATCGGAGTAGCGAAATTTGTCAATTAGGTCATCATATAATGAATTGTGTTGAAGCTTACGATGTCAGCTTTTTATTTTCGTCTCATTTTTCAAAATCTGATTAAAATTGACTTAACAATTGATTTTCTAAATATTAAAAGACAATAATTTTTCGTTCGTGAACGTGAATATTTGTTAGAGATTCATCCATTTCTTCATTTTATAATTTTCGCAAGCTTTCCAATAAAGTGTATCAGAATGCCAGTCCTAACTCATCAAGAACTTCAAAAGAATAATGGTTTTAAAAAATTAAAATCTGTGCCACTGCTCGGAATAGCTGAGTTAGTAAGATTTCGCTTCAGTACACTCCTGTTAATACTTTCAAAAAAAAAAGTTGAATAGATATAAATATCAACAAATAATCCACATGACAACCATCGACAATAACCAACGACATAAATCTGCAATAAACACCCATGAATCCTCCTAATCCTATTTTCAGAAGACCCAGAGATGGTAGACTCCTAATCCACGTAGAAGACGCCGACAATGAAGGTCTTGTCTACCAACAACCGTCCCATGTCACGTTCAAATTCCACCACACGAGACCCATTATCGAAGATAATTTCTATTACGATCTATCGAAGGTAAACAAAAAACTCCCAAAGTATGGAGAACTGCACCAAGCTGACCACCAGGAAGTGGATTTACTGGGTCAGTTCCTGCGACAGGTTTCCTCACCCCTAGTTGGAAATTATGCCGGCGAAGATGTCAAACCGGTTACCGAGATCATAGAAGACGACCTCAAGTACGATTTCAGGACTAAAACACATTCGATTTGAGATAGGGATGAGGAAGAAGTATTGTTTTGCGAGCTCTGATAGTTATTCTGATTGTATATGTTCGAGAATTTGATGAATACTGATAGAAAGTATGGAAACGAAAGAGGAGAATTTTGTCAAGTTGTAATTTTTCAATGCTTCGAATATTTATAAATAGTTCGAGAATTTTTAAATTCTTATTTGAAAAGCACTGTTTAGCACCATTCTAGAGAATCAAACTTTTGTAGTTTTCATATATGCTTATAACTATTTTCCGACGATTAAAACACTGTTTTTATCACAGTTATAAACCGAGAACAATCGAATTATTCCATTTATGTAGCGGATAAGAAAGGAGATTCTCACGAAATTACACAAAACCTTAGTTTGAGAAAGAACTGGTGTCGCCAAAATAGTGCAAGCCTCATCGAATCCTGTGTTATAGAAATTCATTATTCATTTGCTACAATCATGATGCCACTGATATGATTTTGAACTATTGTAGAGGAATTCTATGAATTCCGTAAATTCTATATTTGATCGATCATATCCACTTTATTTGACTTCAATAGCAAGTTACGATAGTAGTTAATAGTTTTTCAAACTTCATGGCAAAATTCATAATCAGAGGTAGAACTCTTTTGTCAACATATTTTATTGCAATGTATAATGTGATGAAAAAAAAGTAAAATGGACAGTAAGACAACAAAATTGAAGAAAAAAAGAGGCCTAACATTGCATGAATCAAATTCAGGCGTTATATGAACTCTGAAATAAAAATTACCCAAAATATTAGGTTTTTTCATTTACCTCTTGAAATCAAATACATACACAGATGGCCATTCGAAAACATAACAGACGAAATACACTTTGACAAAGAAGTATCCAGAAATGCTCATTTAATTTATTTGAAATTTGTGTATGTTGGTATGCCAAATATGAGCGGGGTCTAACAACCAATGCGTACGAAGGTTTTGAATTTCGGGATTGGACAATCCTAGTGTTGCAATCTGCCAATTGACAGCTCTATCGTAAAGCTTGACATTTTTGAGGTTATACGTAGTCAGAAAGTATTTTTTAAATATTTTTATATTCAATGAAAGTTTGTGAAATAATGTTCGAAACCTCCACAAGGAGTTTGTCGGTCACATAATGGGACATCCCGCAAACGTACCTGGAAAAATGTACACACGACATGCTGAAATGGATTTGACGAAAGAACATTACAAGTGTGTACTTAGCAGAAATTTAAAAATTCATCTTTAGAAAAAGACAACAAAAATGGATTGAATACTGAGCACCAACTCAAGAATATAGGACGAAAGTATAACACATTTATACAAAATAGATATTGAGGATGAATAAAAAGAACTGGATGAATTTTCGCACAGTCAGGAAGTCGACAACAATGAAGACCAACAACCAGTTCTCATTAAAGAGAATTCTTCAAGTACTTGCAAAAATTAAACTAGCAATAATATTCTCGAGAACAACAGAGCAAGTAGACCAGGAGGCATAACCACACAATTGATCGAATACGGAACGAATATACAATGTAGTATAATACGATATACGAGTACATAATATGCAGAAGGCATATACAGGGTAAGTATTTGACTAGTGCGTTAATTTTAACCATAGGTTCTTGAGATAAAAAGAAACAATTTTTCCCATACCGTTCTTCCATATTCAACATTATTAAAAAGAAATGATTCACTCCCTCATGTTTCATCAGATGATTATATCGATTTAATTAGTCAACTTCAAATATTTCAAAAATGGTGTAATTTCCACAAAGGTCATGAATGATTTTATCTTTAAAAAGATTAATGATTCTAGAAAGATACTCTCTCGGACCAATAGTTCAAGTGATACTTGTTTTTCATGCAATTTAAATTCCGTACAGTAGTTGAGGAACCCAAAGAAATGGAATGATTTTATCTGCAAAAAAAGACTAATGATTCTAGGAAGTACTACGGACCTTTAGTTCAAGTATATTTGTTTTTCATGCAATTTTTTTATGTAATTCCAACACCCTATATCTTTTGAACGGGGCCAAATTTGGAGAAATGTTACTTGAAGAAAATATTTCTTTTGACTTCAAAAATCTATGGTTATAATTAACGCAGTGGTCAAAGACTCACGTATATTATAAGCTTATATGATGCCAGGGAAAACGGCAATAAATATAGAAAAATAAGAATTAAGAATGGATAATACTCCTTAAGATCTTCGAATGGACTTATCCCAACACTTCTCATCCCTATTCAAAATCAAAAGCTTGTTCTCACCCCTATTAGGAGTAGCAGTTCTGGGGATGAAAAGAGTTGTACCTCCTAGAATCAAATATTGACATTTTTACCAAACTCATCCACTCTAATTACTGTTTTGAGGGATCATGTAACCTTTACATTTTCACATGAATTTGTGTTTATTATGTTTCAATAAATATAAGAGTATAGCAGTATGTTGTAGTATCCAAATATTGCTGAGAATCTAATCTAATATCATTAAAATCGAAGCGTTGAAAATAGTTTTCATTTTTTATTTATAACGAAACATGGAATCACAATATTTTATGCTCACTTTATGAGTCTGTATCATATTTCCTGTAGAAGACAGAGACATGTTTCATGTTGATCAAGTCATCGGTTCCACGTCATTAGTCGTCAGTGACTTTTTTTATTTTAATGATTCCGAGAAATCAAGTCATCCTAAAGAAGTATCAGAAAGTTAAGTACCTGGATGTTGTGCCAGCTCCTGCATCAAATTACCGAATCTCTGAAATGATTTATAGAACCCGGCCGTAATTGACTATATAACGTTCCAATGATAATTGAACTATCAACATAACAGGAACATTAGTCTTGAGTTGGTCTAGCATTATAAGAATATTTGTTTCATTCACTATCGTGGCCACGTATCATTATCCCAAATTGAACATTTTTTATTGCTGGTCTGGTGGCCACGATTTTAAGTGCACTTGTGTGTGGAAAGAACCACATCCAACATTTCGAAGTATGCCTAGGTCAGAGCGACAATTATAAACTATTTCATACAGTCAAAATTATGGAACAAATTCGTTTTCTCAGAAGAAAATTATTTGGCAACAAAATCCTGAAACAAGTAAATTTTTGTTTCAGTTTTTCCTAATTTCAACGAATTTTTGAAGGATTTTTGATGCACCCTGTGCCATCTCCGTCAACTCCCCAAATTTTTTGAATCAGGAGAGTCTCTGTATCTTCTTAACAGACGTGCAGAAATTTTCAAGAAAAAAGTTAGTTCAAAGAGGTTTTCACTACGTGCACTTTGTAATGGCTCATTTGATGAAATTTGTTACCGAATAAAAGTCGACCTTAACAGTTTTGTTCATGTTTCAAGCTGCTCATGGTACTAATTAGCAAACAAATGACGCTAACTATGGGCCAGTATCTTCAGTTCTTGAACCTGTTGAATGCGATTTCTTGTGAACGCCAAATAATACACAAATCTAGATCTTCATCAACACTATCACAGCAGCCATGTTTTTTCTACGTACGTCAAATCCTCTAGAGGAAATGCTGTCCAAAATCTATGGATAATTTGACGAATAAGCTGCTCTCAAGACGATTTTGTAAAACCATTTCTTTATTTCAGTGTCGTAATGAGTTCATTACAGTACTAAAAACAGTTCTGTAATAAACTTATTACAGCATTTTCTTAGTTATATTTTTCGTTTTATGGTTGACAACATTGACATCCTATCCTTTCGAATGTCAACACGCGTCCATTGCATGTCAATTGTCAATATTAAACCATGTAGATATTTGAACGCACTATTCAAATTCTATAATCTGTCAATTTTCTTATCAGTCACACCAACTGCGAAAATAAAATACAAAAGGCACGTATAATCTAAATTTTTCATTGAATTTCAATAAATTTCTCACAATTCTTGACTGAAATAGGGAAAATTCGTCTAATGCTCGTTGCAGAAGTCAATTCCAACACTCATGGGTTCAAAAACTCGCTCCTAGGCCGCTCGTTTTCGAATTTCGCATTCGTGTTGGAATAGGTGTCCATTCTGCAAATTGTATTAGAATATACTATTATTCCACAAAGTGCTCTATGTTTTGGCTAATTGAATACTGATTTTGAAAATGCTTGTCATTAATTTGTAAACATTATTGCGCTGTAAAAAATTCTATGATAATTCTTGAGCAGAAATATCACATCAACATGGCTGATACTTTCTGTTAAATCACCGATATCCCTATCACTCTAAAAAAAACACCCGATAGATCTCGCCAAATAGTCTTTCACGAGTTCTATCATCAAATTCATCTAGATCTGTTATAAACTTTCCTACAGTCGAGCTCCTATTATTCACCTAAATATTAATTAATATAGCACATTCTTACATAACCTTGCCTGACATACAACCTTAGAAAAACCGTTAGCCAACAGATCTCACTCTCGCAGAATCTTGATATTGTTGAAAGTAAAAGTCCTTGGCAATGGATCCTATCATTTCGAGTTCATTGGCATTGTTGTTAGTCAACGTTTGCTGTGTATAATTGTAACAATCAATTAGTTTCAGACAGGATTCTGGTCTTTTTCCATTGAACTTGTAGAGTTCACTTTCATTCTGGTATTTCTGCTTTCATCGACTAATAGGGGTTTAGAAAATTAGGTTTTCAATGGTAAGATCTACTTTTGATTTATTTTTCCGAGAAGCAGTACACAATCTCGGGATACATATGATAGTTATTCCTTGGGAATAATTCATATTATGTTTAAATACATATTGATTCCATACGCCATCAAGGTTGACGTATGAAAAACTATTTATCTCATCTGAAACAATTTTCAAAATTCAAATCGTATGTTGTACACTATATTCATATTTTTCGATCCAAAACTGACATTTTCATTAATCCAACACATTAGAACCAGAATCTGACGTCTTATGAGATGGGGATAACACAATATACAATACAAATTGATCGGGTGGGTCTTAAGGGAGTTATCGAAGGAAACTTATTTCAGATGCTCAGAACTTCTGAACTATTCGACGGATTATATATATATATATATTTGGACAATTAATCTATTTTGGAAATATGTAATTTCAAGCTCGTTTCTTTGAAAGTTGAAACTCAATCGATGGAGATCTTTTTCGGCTCGATATTCGATATTACAGATATTTGGTCAAAACGAGAGCACGATATTCTACTAGTTAAATGAACTAGAAATAACAACATATAGGAGAACGAGTACATGAATGCGAAACATATTCGTTGTACTGCCATCTATCAGTCAAGATTATTACCAAGAAACCACTGTTTCGGCTAGGCAGATTCCTCTACATTTGATACCGACTCAATGGAAATGAAAGAAATCTTCGATAAAATACAGTTTTCTTCCAAAGAAGAGACAACGATTTGAGTACAATCATTTACGCAGACAATTCCTATAAAAATTACAAAAATAATAACCAGCTTTCATGAATATCATGATTAATTTCATAGTTGAGATATTCTTTATGAAATAGACCTATTCAATGCCCATAGCCAAGAATGGATTTTCAAGTGAGTTGGAAGATTTCTATGCGGTTATATAGATGGCGACACCAGAGTCGAAGGAATTCCTAAGCTTAAGCGAAATGACATCACTTCTCCTCAAAGAGGTTGTTATTCTTGAAAACAATAAATATTTAAGAATTGATGAAAGGGCATAATAGTCGTACACTTTTTATTGAAGTTCCTATCCGATACCTACTGTAATTTCAATTAAAAAAACTACAGGAAATTGAATAGTTCACATGTTTCGGGATCTGCCTTTTGGGCATTTCCTTCATCAGGTATTCATATTCCATCAAATAATTTCAAAAATTCTTGGTTGGATATTTACTGCGCCAGATATCGAAAGGTACTTCAATCGAAAATGTACGACTATTATACAAGGGGTCTAGAAAGGGTATCAAGTATTTGATTTCGCGCCATATTCTGAACGGGGCGTCTAAAAGGAGAGGGAGGGCTTCGTGTCGTCCGCCATTTTGTGAAGTTTTAGTTACGATGGAACAGTACTCCGCGACGAGTGGACGAGCGGATTACTGAATGGTGATTCAATAGTGATTGTTCAATGTCTATACGGTGTGAAATATCGTACAGGCCACGCGCCAAGTTAAAGTTCAAAACTCTGGTCATCCTCGTTCACTTCGCGATGAAAAAATCAAAAAGTTGAGGCGTCAGTTCGTCAAAATCAACCCGAAACCGATGCCAAAGGTTGAACACCAAAAAAACGTCTTTACATTCGATTTTAAAGAGATACACATATCTAAAAGCCTATAAAATTCAATTGGTTTAAGAAATGAAGGATGCGGACTATGCTAATCGACTGAATTTTGCGAACGAAATGCTGCAGCGATTTAACAACTTCAACAACATACTGTTAAGCGACGAACCAAATTTTTACCTGTATGGTAATGTTAATAAGCAGAATTGTCGGTACTTGTCAGTGAGAATCCGAGACGAAAGTAGGAACGACCCCTGCATAGACCAAAGATCGTGGTTTGGGCCGCTATGTCTGCTAAAGGCATAATTCTTCCGTATTTTCATGAAGATCAACGAGGCCGAGCAATTTATGTGAATAGTGACGCTTATTGCAAAATTTTTTGGTCCCAGAGTTGCAGGAGTTTGCAGTTTTCAACTCTAGAACGTGGTTACAGCAAGATGGGACCACTTGACATACCTCAAATGATTCAATGGAAGTTGTTAACGAATTATTCCCTAATAAAGTCATTTCACGAAGGGGTAACATCAACTGGCCTCCCAGATGCCCCAACCTTAGCCCCCTTGACTATTTTGCATGGGGATACCTCAAAAGGAAGATTTGTCAAAATAATCCGACGATGTTGAAGCAAATCATCAGGGCAGAAATGGCAGCAGTATCAGTAGCTGTGTGTCAACGTGTTATTGCCAATCTTCGTTCCCATTTAGAAGAGGGCCAGCAACGCAACTGTCATCATTTGGTCATCCATAGACTACCTATAGATAGGCAACTCTGGCATGAATTTTGGTCCCGATTTCGAGAGCTCAACTTACAGCGCCATCTTTAGTTATTCCCTAATTGATTACAGATTCCATTCACACAACGTTCCGTCTCGTGGCTCCCTCTAGTGCATTTTATACGAGTTATCATAGGATTCCACGCTAGCGCAGGTTGAATCCCATATTTTTATTGGATTTCAGAACAAATACATTTGAAATGACCATTATTTTTAATCTGCTGAAGATTATCACAATTTCAATAAAAAAATTTCATTTGATCAGAAAATTGTGACAATTTGCAGCAGATTAAAAGAATTATGGTCATTTCAAATATATCTGCCCTTCAGATCGAAAAACATACTAATCTTTAGAGGATGAAAGGAAATAAACTT
The DNA here is from genome assembly GCA_030674115.1 of Micraspis discolor. NCBI lineage: Eukaryota > Metazoa > Arthropoda > Insecta > Coleoptera > Coccinellidae > Micraspis > Micraspis discolor. Next base: position 11,755,128 of record JARTUT010001740.1, read on the forward strand.
TGGAAATATATATATAATGCAGTAAATAATCAATTTACAAAAATTTCAATATCGAGGGAAAGAATAAACGAACCAACAATAATTAGAATATTAGTGACAAATATATCAATTTAAGCATGAAATGCATTAGATTTATAATTTTATGACAGAAACAATTTCTTGAAGTCTATTTTCTTTTTCTTTTAGAGACTTTTTCGGATGCCATCTTCATTATTGGATCATAAGATCTTTTTTTTTTTTTCCCGATAAAATTTCATTAATAGTTCTGTCATAAAAGTACAGAATTAATTTCATGGCAAAATCAATGAACTTATTAACTGAAATTCCATGAATTTGGCGTTTCAACGGTAAATCTCACATATTCGTTGAAGTATTTTAGGAATCTTCTGGTAAACGATTTTTATGAAACCCACTATTAGTGGAATACCCAAAAGTATAATCAATGACCATGAGCAGTTCACTTATATATAAATACCTTGTTGCCTCATAGTTTCTTCAGGAGATCTGGAAGGTAGAAAAAATATGTCATCATTATGAGGACGGCTTACATAATCTGAAAGATTATTGAAATTACAAAAATGATAATCATAGGGAGAAGAATGAATTACTTGGCAAATTAAGTGTTGGTAGAGCAAATCTTTTCAGCTTTCCATGTGGATCTATACAATCCATATGAAAATGCTTTGTACAAATAACGCTTTTGGATGACATGGATTTCCGATTCTTTCCAACCAAACATTTCTAACACCCTCAACTTGTGTAATAAAAAACCTAAAAAAAAAAAATGTTAGAAACTGTCCCAAATTTTTACTAATCAGAAATTACTACACGAATATGAAATTGCTACAGAAAATATTAATTCACAGTACATTTTTAGTGACTTATAAGTTAATCCAAAACCACTACTTATATGAATGCAACACATACCTTTTGACATTACTATCACTGTAGCAATTGGGAACACAGCAAGAATAAACCATTTCAATTAAATTAAATTGAAAGAGTTGAAAATGAATATCTCTCTAGCTGAATAACACTACTTTTTGAATAAAAAATAAGTAGTCTATGTATGGAATAAACCTAGAACAAGACATGGGAGAAAAAAATGGTGTTGGCATAGATAACATGGAAGTTCATGCTCGTCAAAGAATAGTTTCTTATTCGTCATAAAGTCCATCAAGACCGAGATCCGATAAAATCCATTTTTACCGATCACTAGGTACTGAGAAATCTTAATTTACCGATCCGAGCTTTGGGAATAACTAAAGATGTCTCTGCCGTTCGTTGAAGAAAAACGTGACCACCTGTGTAGTAGGCCAGTTCCCACCCCCTGACATCATCTTTTCCAAATAATTCATCATTTAATATCGTAATGATAAACAATAAACTTTTTTATTGCTCACAAATATTTTTTGTTTTATCGAACTTATAAATACCCGATAACCTTTCTGGACACCTTGTAGTCAAAAAATTTTTTTTTATTTTCAATAGTCAATTTCATTCTTCCATAACAAGATTCAATTCTATATAAAACCACAGAATGCAGTTATAGCTTCCTGTTTCGTTTCGTGACGAAGAAAAATTACTCTATGCTAATTTTGTTTTGGTCATTCGAACACTGACGTATTTCAAAATAGCACATACAAGATGTTCGTTTTCAAAGAATTATTCAAATTATATTTAATTTTAATTGAATATGAATACCTGATGGAGGAAAAGCCTAAAAGGCAAATCTTGAAACACTTGTTGTGTTCAATTTGATAGTTTGATTAATATTTCTGTAGTTTTCTGAATTTTTCGTTGTTTTGATAAGAATGAGAATATTCTTTTGTTTATGATGGTACTGTGTTTGGTATATAAACGGTAGGTATCGAAAAGGTAGTTAGTTCAATCGAAAGTGAACGACTTTTACAGTTGAATTTTTTTTTATTTTCATCAATTGATTTGCACTTTTCAAGATACGACTTTGTTCGATTCAATTACTAATACATAGTGCAACAGAGCAACCTGACGCCATATTATTGCTTTCCAAATTTTTACTCTTCATAATGGAACACTAATGAAAAACATACAGGAAGTTATGTTCGCTAAGCAATGTAACACATCCAATCAGAACGAAAATATAATTGAAGCTTTGAGATGTCTTCAATGGCTCTTCATATAAGAGGAAGTAAATCTTCGGTTTGATTAATTGGCATCTCTCGTCGTGAGAATATTTCGAATATCAATACGGATCCAGAAGACGTATAGAAAGCGAAAGTATTGGCTGATTACCGTGACTTTCATTGCTTCCTCGAGGCTACTAGTCTTCCAGATAACTTCAATCAGGGACGTACTATATGTCATAACACATCGGTCTATAATAGTCCATTGAAATGTTACAAGAGCTTTGCATTTTATTTTTAGGATATGCAGGGGGTCAACAGAAACTTAATCATAAGAGATGCAAACACTTTTTTTGCGATATATTAGAAACTGTAGAAAATTCGTAAACCATAGTTTTTAGCTAATCGTTACGTTTTCACATATGTTCACATCTTCAAATAAGGTCTTTGACCTTTGCGTTAATCTTAAACATAGGTTCTTGAGATCAAAAGAAACACTTTTTCCCATACCGTTTTTCCATATTCAGCTGCGTTAAAAAGTTAAAACCATTTTAAGTTTTCACATTGGGCAAATTCCCTTCTGCAGTTCAGTTTTGTTTGAATGAAAATTACCTTCCACAGCATCCACTATTGGATCTGAATTGTTTAAAAACATCATTTTTCCTCTAAGAAATGATTCACTCGCTCATGTTTCATCAGATGATTATATCTATATTCAATTTCTTTCTACTTCAAATATCTCATTAGGAAAAAAGATGATTTATGATTTTATTTGCAAAAAAAACTAATGATTCTAGGGAGTACAAAATAAGGACCTTCAGTTCAATTGATATTTAGTTTTCATGCAATTTAACTAATCTGTACAGTAGTAGTGAGAAATCTACTGATGCCAAAATATGCATGACTGTTATTAGAAATCTTCTACATGGGATCATTTCAATTGATATTGTCGTTTGAATATTACAGGTGAAAATGCAATTTTTTAAATGTAATTTCAACACCCTATATTTTTTGAAACCTGGACAAATTTGGAAAAATGTTAAAGGAAGAAAATGTTTCTTTTGGCGTCAAGAATCTATGGTTAAAATTAACGCAGTGGTCAGACTCACCCTGTATATATACGAAAACACATTATATACTATTTTTGTTTTAAAAAAAGCTTTATTTTTTAAGATATCTCCATTCGAAATTTGAATGAATATTTGGTAGTATTTGTCTGTGTGTAAGTAACATCAAGTTCCCGAGCGTCATAGTCAAAAGCGACTGATACCCTGTATAATGATATCTCTTTCCCACCACCCACGAGGCAGAGTTGTAAGGCAAATTTTCCTGAAGAATGTCATTACAAAAAAAAATCATAAAACTTATTTATCGAATCATTTTGTATGGATACATTCATATTTTCTTCAACAACCACTTGAGGTATTAAATTATTAAAAAAATATTAGTCGCTTTTCCTGAAATAAAGTTGTTATCGATTATTATTCATCCAATCAGACAATTTCTGATAATTTGATCGATTAGTTGGTGCAATCAAGTATATAAATAAGCCATCTTGTCTTTTTCTAAATTTAACATTTTCTGACGTTAAAAAAAAATTTCCTCAATCAACCAGTCATCCTTGCACATGTTTTTTAAAATTAAGTGCGAGAACATTTATATTTCATCTAATTACATCATTAAAACAGCTTTGGAATGTGACAAATTGATTCCGGTTTAGGAAGTAACAGAGAAACTGTTTTTACATTTGACGACAATATGAACGAAGGAAAATTTCTGTTTATAAAAACTAGTTCAGTGAAGGAAAAATTTGATTTAACCAATCGGAAACAACAATCTGAGCCAGGTCTCAAGGTTGAATATACCAAATTTCTAATCTCAAGTAAGTGTTCATATTAGTCAAGTTTCTTCGGAGAGCAGATCATTTTCAACATTCTAATTAAAAACCGAATACTTAAGTGAAAATTGTTAGAAAATAATTGGTGAGTCCTATTTTGTTATATTTCCAGCGTTCTTGTTCACTTCAATAGAGTGTATAACAGTAATAGCACAATTATCTGTAATTTTCTATTATTTCGGCAAAATTGGTTTTATTTCCACCTCATAATGAAGATTATATGCTAAAAACCTATTCTGTCCATATCTGTGAGCACGATTACGCTCAACTTGAGCTGAAAAGCTGAAATTTTGCAGCATGTTTAAAGGATGAATATCTTGTCTAGGGCCGAAGTAATGGAAAATATTTTTTTTTCAAATTACATTTTCCTAATAATTTTTTTTCATAATGCAATTCAGTCATAAGAATTAGTCCATTGAAAAGTTACATTTTAGGTTGCGTTTTTTAGAGGACTCAATTTTATTTTTTTGATGGGTAGGGGGGGTCAGTGTAAAGCTAAAACCAAGTTTGTGGGGTCACCACCCTTGTCCCACGGCCGCCATCTTGACAATAGGGGTTGAAATGGTATTTACGATATATCTCTTAAACTATTTATTTTATAAAAAAAAATTTTTTACATTTTTTGTTGCAAATTAAATTCTCTACAACTTTGCTCCAGTAACTTTTTGTCGTAGAACCATAAATAAAAAAGTTATAAGCGAAAATCTCCGGAAATTTGAGAAAAAAATTTATATTTTTCGATGTAACTTTTTTTTTTATCATTTTACGAAAAAATGATGTCTGACCATTTTTGTACATCGTTTTTTGAGGAACAACTTTTGTTCGCATCATTTTTCCATTAAGTCAATAGCTAAGGTTTTACAGCACTCCGAAGTGAGTACTATTTTTCAGTACTCTTAACTATACCTATATTACACGTGTGTACCTATAACATGTCATCAGTTATTGTTTTTTTTTTTTTTTTTTACTTTATTATTATAACTTTTTTAATTACAAATTTTGCAATATTATTAATAATTAATTATTGACTCTTTTCCCCATCACCCACGAGGTAGAGTCTAGAGGCGTTTTTTTTTTACGTGGTATCCCCAATAGGCATAATCCACGGTGATTTTCTAAATTAGAACTACTCCGTCCTCAGTCGTTTCGATGGACCAGGCTGCGGCTCAGCATCTGATCGGCTTTCTGAATTAAATACCAGTGGAAGAACTGGAGAAGGAAGGGGTGTTAATGTTGGCGGTTTATCATCAAAGTCATTTTCATTTATTAAATCTGAGCGTTCCATTACGTTTCTGCAAGTCTCTCCAGAACAATGGAAGCACACTGCAGAACATTTCATTCCTGCTTTTCGGCATCCACACATCGCTCCACAGTTTCCTTTGCATTTGCAAAAGATCAATTTTAGAAGCTCAGGGGGTGCTGGAGGTTTAGAGTTCTGCACTGGCATCAATAATTTTCCACATTTTTTCCAGCCCCAGTCTTCAGCATCATTATAATTACCAAGCCACGACTGGACCTGATGGTAGACTCGGAAAGTATGAAAGCGAGCTGTGTTTTGTGTTGGAGGAAGTGAGGATAAGTTAAATGTACTTTTTGTCACTGCCTTGGCGAATTCTTTGTATCTTAGGCTGTCAAGAGAATTATCATCTTTAATACCACCGTATAAAGAGATGAAAAAACGTTCACCAATTACAGTGAGCAAAGCAGGGTCAACTCTCTTGTTGAGAAACAAAGCCGTTCCACTTGCAAACTCTAAATGTTTCTCTAGGGTTTTCACAAATTTCATTTCACCGATGTTGTATGGAGCTGAAGTTGTGTCACATCCGGAAAAAGCATGAAGAAACAGCAAGTTATTTGCAATGACATCTCGGTGACAGTGAGTACTGAAAAATAGTACTCACTTCGGAGCGCTGTAAAACCTTAGCTATTGACTTAATGAAAAAATGATGCGAATAAAGTAGTTCCTCAAAAAACGATGTACAAAAATGGTCAGACATCATTTTTTCGTAAAATGATAAAAAAAAAAGTTACATCGAAAAATATTAATTTTTTTCTCAAATTTCCGGAGATTTTCGCTTATAACTTTTTTATTTATGGTTCTACGACAAAAAGTTACTGGAGCAAAGTTGTAGAGAATTTAATTTGCAACAAAAAATGTAAAAAATTTTTTTTATAAAATAAATAGTTTAAGAGATATATCGTAAATACCATTTCAACCCCTATTGTCAAGATGGCGGCCGTGGGACAAGGGTGGTGACCCCACAAACTTGGTTTTAGCTTTACACTGACCCCCCCTACACATCAAAAAAATAAAATTGAGTCCTCTAAAAAACGCAACCTAAAATGTAATTTTTCAATGGACTAAATACATTAATAACATTCTTAATTTCGACAAGATCATATTTTCAGAGATAGAAGTAGGGGAGACCGGGTACAAAAGTAACACTTTCTGGCAGGGTGTTACTATTACCATTCATTTAATATAACTATATAAAAACTCAGTTAATGTTCTTAACTCTAGCAACTCGAATTATCACATTAGAGTGATTTTTATATGAATTATAAAAATTAAAAAAAAAATCGCCACTTGTTACTTTCGACCCACAAGCCGAAGGGGTGGGTAAGGAGTACAATATTATACATGGTAAATTAACAAATGATTTATTTAAAATCTTTATCGTATACTAATAACACAAATAAACATCCACTAGAATTGCCTGCTCCAGTACATCCAACAGGACCCTCAAGGATCATGTGGTCTTGGAATCGTTTCAGTGGGAATACGAAAAAGGGTGGGATGTGTCCGCCTTGAGCATTGATGGCAACAGCAAGTTACCAATCTTCCTCGTTCTGCGGATGTTACTGCACCTACTTGTTCAATTCCTTTTTGGTTTACAATTTTGTTGGTTTTTTGGACAGTGGTCACCCCTGTTTTGTCCATGTTCCAGATATCTTTTGGCTCAAATTGGTATCTATCCATAACATCAGCTAGGTTGTCAAATTTACTCACATTATGCTCGTTGAAACTTGATGCCCGCGACAGTCTTGTTGCTTGAGGACATCTTAAAGACAGGCTCGGGTGTCGTTTTAAAAAACCAGTCAACCATTCCTTACCCGCCATTCGAGTATCGTGTTTGTAGGAAATGATTTCTCATTCTTAAGCGCTAACTCGTGTGCCAGTTTACGTACTTCAGTTGGGGATAACCCAAAATAAACTGCTGAGCACTCGATTAAGTAGTCGCGTAGATTAAATTATTCGTCGTTGGTAAATACACGGTTGACGCAACGATAGCCCGCAACAGCGGTAGCATTTCTTGCTTTCATTTTTTCTATAATTCTATATAATGTTATATGGCAAATATTATATTTTTTTGCCAGGCCTCTAATGGTTGCAGCATCTTTAAAATGCTGTTCAGTCGTTTTTTGATATATGTACTCCCGTGTCCGTGGTTTCTCGTTCAGTTTTTCTAATGCGTTGACGGGGCATTCTGTGAAAAAAAAATTATAAATAATTAAATCACCACGAGGACAAAAGTAACATGTTACTTTTGTACCCGTTCACATTTTTGTCAAAACGTACAACATAACCTTAAATCGGAGCATGCTACACAAAAATGAAATTACGCAATGTATAATCACTTTAATACAGAATAGATTAACAAAAACATTCAGATTGCTACTTACTTTCAAGACTATCTAAACTTTGAATAAATTAACATCAAAAAACGTACTTTTGATGTGTAAATTCTCGTAGTGTCCTGTTACACAGCCTAACAGCGCGTGGCGTACGTGGCAACTAAATGCAATTGAGGGGGGCACTCCCGGCTGTCACCTGACAGCAGCAAAGCGGTATTCGCCTATTGGATAAATCTAGAGAGCATTTGTTTCTTTCAACCCGCCGTTACTTTTGTACCCGGTACCCCTAATTCATCAGAAGCGTTCAAAAAGAACGCTAAAGCTCTTTCATCAATTTAGCGCAGTTGATCTAATCCATTGAGCTAGTAGAAAAGCATGCTAACACGAAAATGGTCTCAGTAGACTTTATTGGACCTCTTGATGAAGAATTCAGAGTCAAACTTGAGTATCAGACCATATACGTTGTATTTTTCTTAGGAAAAGAAATCCTATCCTCTTATTGTTTCCTGTGTCATCTGAATCCGGGAGACATCCCACATTTTCCTGGACATCCTGTATATCCGAACAATTTGTGACTTCGAAGATTTTTAATGGAGGTTGTTACTAGTGTGCAAGAACTTCTGAACTCACGTCAGTTCTTTTTTACATTTTTTCAAGATTACAATTTGTGTATCATGCAGATGCTAGAAATTTGCTCGCAAAAAGTTGTGAAAAGTATTAGGGAGCCCTTATTTGTCTTGTACTGAAAGAATTTACAACCTTTCTGTTACCTACGTATTGTTTTTATGATCTAACTTGGTTTTTCAAAGGGTTTTAGAGTGATTATTTTTCCGACCCAAATATCGACCAATAGAATTGCACCATTCGACGTCACGTGGTACAACCTACATGGTATTATACTGATAATTTTTTGAAAATTTTCTCTGGTAGTTGCTATATATAAACAAAACATGATCCAGTAAAATTAAGCACACGCCAAACTGACAGGTTGAATTCAATTGTGAAAATTGGAGATTTTGCATGAAAATGAGTCGATTTGGAGTTTGTTCTCTGTCCACCATCGATAAAAAAGTCAAAGGAAATGTTCCCATTAATACGGAGAAGGCAAAAAAAAACAGTTTGGAACCAATTTACTACTTTTTGTACTGAGAGGGAATACACATTGAGTGCTGAAACGAGTGAAGCGCAATTGGCGAACATTATGAAAGATTACGCTTACAATATGAAGAAAATGGATGGAGAAGACTATAAGGAAGGTACAGTAAAAACAATGTGGAATCAGACTGCCAAATTACTTCAAGAAAAGTATTTGAACCATTTCGACATCAAAATCAACCCATTTTCGGATGCTGCATTCAAGACCGCTCGAGGAGCTCGTGATGCCAAGCGTAAGGCTTTACAATCTATTCCGGAAAAACGGAGTTCAAGTGCAGCAGCGTTGGAGGAAAAAGATTGGGATGCAATGACCACTGTTTGGGACGAGGAAACTCCTGATGGCCCCCAGAAAAAATTATTCATGATAATATCAGTGGAATTGGCTTGGAGAGGTGGTGAGGGCAGCATGGCGTCAATACATCACTTCAAGGCAGAACAGCGAAATGACGGGGAAACAACTGGGAGAATTGAATACAATCCAATTTTCAGCAAGACCACACAAGGTGGTGATAAAAATTATCAGACAGCAAGTGGCTGGTGGAGAATCGGGAAATCCCTGACAAGTGCCCAGTGAGACTCTTCCAGAAATTGAGAGAGAAGAGAGATGTCAATATCAAGAGCGACAGACTATTCCTGACCCAAAATCCATTCTGGAATAAAGTTCCAGGCGTTAGGTGGTACAAGGATTCCCCAGTAGGCCAAAACACGATTTCAAAGTGGGTTAAGGAGTCAGCACAAAAGCTGGGCTTGACCTTGGTAACAAAAAATCACCAATCACTCCAGTCGTGCAACAGCCGTCTCCAATCTAGCGAAATCGGGCCTGGGAGAGCAGCAGATAATCAAAATAACTGGACATGCCAACAGTAACTCCATCAAGCTGTATCTCCAACTCGACCAGGAACACCACGAATTAATTGTCAAGAAACTGCGAAGGAGTGAGCCTACTGCAGAAAATGCCATCAACAGCATAAACCTCATGCCATCTACCTCTTCTGGGACCATTACCGATAACTCTGACTTGAAGAAAACATGCACCAATGTTTACAACAATGGTATTTTTAATTGCACTACCCTGATTCTTAATTAAATGTTGTTTTATTCATTATGAAATTCTTATTTGTTAACTGTACATTTCGTCTCATGGTGCAATTCTATTGGCCAACATTTGGGACAGAAAAATAATCCCCCGAATACCATACGAGCTTCAAAATTATCTGGTATTTCCCGATAGGTTCCCTGCAAACAAATAAAATCGTCAAGTTTTTCAGGAAAAATCACTCGCGCGTCGCGCTCGTGATTTTTTAACCTGAAAAACTTGACTCCTTCATTTGTTCATTTGAAGCTCTTGTGGTATTATAAGTGAAAATTTTCCATTTTCATTTCCATTCACCTAGTTTTCAATCAATCAGTTATATTTCCTGTCTACTACTGACACCGCAATCATCATAATCGAAAGAGCAAATGAAATGAAACTTCAGATCTAGCAGAATTCTTGAGATGAACCTGGAATATCTTTCTGAATTTAGATCCTGTATTCCACAAATTAATTCACATAATGTGTAAACCTGAACAGTGGGAAAATTCTCCTGGTTTAGTTCTTTCGGTAAACAAAACACTGAATTCAGTTAAACTTCTAGATCATCTTAACAAACAAGAAGAATCTATTGAATTTACAATGGAAATAGAGAAATAAAACCAACAAACACTGGTCAATATTTTTATTTTAATTCCAACCATGATAAACTTCTTCAATATTAATTTGATCTGCTTCAAATTAAATTAGGAGTGGCAAAATGTTTATCAGGTATACCGAACCGGGAAATCTTATTTCGAACAAACAAAACGCTTCTTGATGATGATTATAAAAGACCATCAGAAGCTCTTTCAAGTGTTAAACAGCGATAGATTCAAGTTTGTCCAACAAGCTGTGGATGAAAATTCCCTGATAAAATGGAACGAAACATCTTGCATTTCCAAAGGAGATAAGTCTACAAGAAGAAAAATCAAAGAGCATTCAATCATTCAAATAAGTGCAGTCTTTAAACCACAGATGAGTGTTGATTTTATCTAGTTTTCGTGGTATATTCGACACTTATTAGTGAAAATTGAAACATTTTCGGAACTTGTCAGCTCTTTTATCACAAAAGTATTTTGCAAGACAGCTGTTTCTCTTTTGTTATGTCATGTCCAATAAAACGAAAAGTATGCCAAATGCAAGATGGGACAGTAGAAAAAACTTGCTGCATTTTTACGACTTTCCTATTCTTTAAGCCAGAATTATTCATGGGAATTATTATGGATACAATCCTGCTCCGAATTCAAATTACCAGCGTCTGCAAGAAAGCAAACTTGAATACCTTTCACTTGAAGCAAAACCGTTGTACTGCAGAACGTCGGCAGACCCCTTGGAGGAGGATCACTGAACTTTCCCAAAAGATTGATATGACTGAATATGGCAGACTTACTAACTGCATGACCAAAAATTGCGCAGGAGAGAACAGATGGGCTCAGTCTTATATAATTGGTCCGGAAGTGATGTCGCAAGGTGTAGAAAATTGACCCTGTGGGTTATTCACGAGATGAATGCCGTCAATTGGACGATTGTTACAAGTTAACGCAATCTTTCGCAGGTGTATTCCTGCATGCATTCTTTGAAGATCATCGGTGAAAGAGAAATGGAATTTTGCATAGTTAAGATTTTATCGATGTTAATAAAGTTTCTACGATCAGATAAGTCTGTTAGATTGAAGATTCACATTGTCATGTTGAAAATAATTATTTTTGCGCGTTTGTTATTATTGGAACATAAGATTATCGTGGCTAAATCTGTTTAATTAATTTAAATGGCTTCAAACGAATTGGTTGGACTTCGTAATCAAGATTCTGTGGGATCTATTCGAAATGAAAGGCTTTCCAATAAGTGCTTCAGAACTTCAAATTTTGATAGCGGATATGCTACGTGAGATGTATCACCAAAATGAGTGTTCCGGTCGCTGACATTTCAGTTGTGAAAAAATTCAGCACTGTGACATTTATTTTACGTAGTCCGGTCAAATTAGACCAAAAATAAGAGTAAAGTTATCCAAATTGCCAACAAGCTGGAAATCGGTAAGATGGTTTAAAATATCATTAAAAACAAAATTAGAAATTTCCCCATCTTTCCCCTGTAAGGAAAACTTTTAATTCAAGGTCGTAGTCCAAAAAAATGAGTTTTTCGCTATTTTCAGCAAAACGATATGTCTTCTCATAAAAATATCACCAACAAAAATTGTAGATTATAAAATTATCTACAGAAAATTTATCGCTACTTTTTTCCTACGGGCCACTGTTTTTGTGATATAACGATTTAAAAAGTTGTAATCGTCATAATATGCATGAGTAGGCCACGTATATATACACCTCTGTAGTTGTAATATATGTTAAAATATTTTTCAATCGGTTATTGAAACGTACACTACTAACAGAAAATATACATAAGTTATAACTATAAGAATATAAGGTAAAATGAAACGTTGAGAAAACATCTGAACCCTTTTTAATTGTGTGCGTAATATTGAATCACCAACACTATCCATTTGATTCCAACGAGGCAGCATCGCTAAAAAAAACTTTTTTTTTACATTTGAACTTGAATAAAATTATTTCCTTACATGGGAAAGATGGAAAACTTCTAAATTTTATTTTTAATGATACTTTAAACAGTGTTACTGATTTTTAGCTTGGTGGGATTATAGGTAACTTCGAATGTCTAAATTGACCGGACTATACGGTTCCGCATGTCGTAAACTGACCACTAATTGCGATTGACAAATTGTGTGGGATCCAACGCGAACAAATTTTTTTGACTGTCAAATGCTCAAGCAATATTGAATGTATGCTGGTCCCACTAATGCCTAAGATTGTCTCAATCTCACGATAGGCCACAGATGATCTTGCAATGTCAGTTGGCGCACAGCATCAATGGTTTTCTAATCAAAAACTGATTTTGTACGACGAAAATCGTCTTGGATTGAACTACGACCTGGGTTAAATTTACCATACCATCGATAAACAGAGGTCCTTGATGAAGCTTCATCGGCAAAAACTAAATTAAGTTCATTGATACACTGCAGTTGAGTTAATCGACATCCAAAATGAGATAACCATTTTTCACAATCTTCTGTTTTGGACAATTTGACACCACCAAGAGAGTTAGACATAGACTATAATAAATGATAATCGCTTGGTGGCAGATCTGAACTACAAGGTGAATGCATAAGAACATCCCAACCAAGATCCCGAAGCTTTTGGCGGGTCATCAAAGACCTTTGAGGCCTGGCGTTGTCCTGATGGAATAGAACAGCTCCCGTATTTGCTAATTCTGGTTTCTTCTGCTCCATTGTTGCTTTAATTGGTCTTATTGCTTGAAATCCGAATTGAGCGTCTGGCCATTGAGCAGTAGCTCAAATAAGATGACCCCTTTTCAATCCCATGGTGTTATTTTCATAAATGCTGCTTCTTTATTTTTTCTTCTTGCAAGTTTTTCTTCTTTGGATATTATTGATGCTTCATCCCACTTTATACGATGATTCTCATCTACAGCATGTTGGACTAACCTGGATTTGTCGCTGTCTAGTACTCATAGAAGCTTTCTGATGTTCTTTTATTCGTACATTCAGAGGGCGTTTAGTTTCTCCGATGTAAGATCTTCCGCACTCGCAAGGTAATTCATAAATGCAGTTCTTAGTCCTTTGTGTCTCATTATTAGGCTTAACTTTTTGTAAGTTTAGCTCTGATAGTGTCTTGAGTTTTGAATGCAGTCGTTATGTTGTATTTATTTCCAATTCTTCTCATTTTCTCCGACAAACCTTTTACATAAGGAATTACGGTTTTAATGGTCTGATTTATATCTGTTGGTTCAGGTTGACTTTCTCTTGTTCGTCTAGCTTTTGTTAATATCTTTTTGGGGTAGCCATTTGCTTCTAAGAGTTTTCGAGATGTTATTTATTTCTTCATTTTGGTCTTCTTCAGTGCAACGAATATTTATTGTTCTATCAAATAAACATTTTGCTACTCCCAATTTAGTGTTTAGTTGGTGGTTTGAATCAAAATGTAGATATTGTCCTGTGTTCGTTGGCTTTTTATACACAGTGGTTCTTTGGGATTCCATTTTGTTTATGTGCAGAGTACATCTAAGAATGGAAGTTGTCTGTCTTTTCTCAATTTCAATTGTGAATTTAATTGATTCCTCTTGATTGTTTAGATGTTGAAGGAATCCATCTATAGTGTCTCTTCCATGTTGCCAAATAATGAAAGTATCATCTACATATCTTTTCCACAGTTTGGGTTTGAGTACATATTTTTCTAATGCCTTCTGTTCGAAAATTTCCATATATAAATCAGCTAAAATTGGTGATAGTGGTGAACCCATGGCCATTCCAAATTCTTGTTGATAAAAGATGTCTTTAAATTGAAAATATGTTGTTTCAATACAAATAGAAAGCATTTCCATAATTGCATTCACGCTTAGTGTAGTTCTTTCACTAAGGGTTTGATCTTCTTCAAGCTTTTTCCTAACTATGATAAGTGTTTTATCTGTCGGAATATTAGTGAACAAACTGGTGATGTCAGAAGCTGACCATAACGTCTTCTTCCATGATTTCTTGATGTTTCATTATTTGTAAAAATTATTTATATTTGCTGCCGACTGACTTGAATTCTCCTCTTATCAAAGCAATTTTTTCTTTGTTCACCTCCATCTTTGACGCTCTAACACACGACTAAATCTTTTCAGTCACAACAATGATAAAATATTATTTACTAAACGAAAATACTTCTTTATCAAAAAAAGTTCGACCAGATGCGAAAAATACACACAGATAATTGGTCAGTAAAGCCATGTGTCAACAAAATAATGAATAATATTTCCTTCTCGATCTATTTCAGAATTTATCCGATAATAAATGTCACAATCGAAGCAAACACAATTTCTTCTCCTCGAGAAGCAATTATTCAAATTGGAGCTTTCTCTCTTCCTCATTTAGCGGATAAATCAATGTTTCCATCGACAAAACATTAGATTTTTCACACCACAATGGACTTTTGATGTTGCATACCATCTCGGTTATGTAGAAGATGCAGGGGTCAATGCAACCTGAACGGTCTTGAACTATGACTCGCAAGTGAGAGTGATGATTTCAAGACATTCGCAGTTGAGAGAAATTCACGATTTAAATGGAAGTTGCGCCGTGAGCCTTGATATTGAAATTCCGGCAATTACTTTTAATGTGTAAAATGCCTTCATCGTTGATGCTTGAATGCTTATTTGTCAGCTTCCTGTGAAATACTGTGTTATAATGCTTGATTCTCATTATGTTGATCTATCTTAGATTTCATTGTCTACCAACAAATGGGAAAACTTGGAGCTGTGATAGCTCGTTGGAATATAATTAACTTATTCTCTGAAATGCATCGTTTCTGAGAAAGGGCGTTGGAATTTGAAAAATCAATCTTTCATCTAACAGATAACATCTTTAATCGCATTTTCAAATCATAATTTTTACTTAATTAGTGAGAAGAAAAATTAATTCAGAGCCTTGATAATGTTTGTAAACATAAATGGATCTTTTGAAACTTCCCAATACCAGAGCTGTGCTAAGCACCGAAAAAAATGCTTCGAGCACTAAGCCCTAAGCACTCGAAAAAAAAAGGCTTCGAGTGTCGAGTTCTAAGCACCGCTTTCGACAGAAGGCTGCGGATTACCGAGCACTTTTGCAAAAGTAATTGAATATTTCGAGCACTAAGCACTGAGGACTTTAGTGGAACTATGTTGTTTGATTGAAATGAGAACTCTTTAGCTTCATCGACATTTTTAAAATTATGATTTCGAGACTGGGAAAAACTCAAAAGCCATTTTATTTGTTTTGTGAAACGCATGCATTCAATTTACATTCTGGTACTAGTTAATCTTATTCGTCGATCTGAATCTGAATGGCTGTTCCTAATCAATGCATAAAGTTGAATGATTCCCCTTCGATAATTTCCAATATTTTATCAACATTTTTGACGATAAGCCTTCCAATGCGTCGTGAATCTTTCACATCAAAATTACCGGAACGGAATAGGCAAAACCAACACTCCGTATGATTGGCTGTTACAGTATAAGGTTTGTAAAAATTAGTTGATGACGAGATATTGTTGATGATGGAGCTCGTGTTGAATGATTGTTTGGGCTATTACCATCATCTATTGTGGATGTAATGTTTTCCGACGTTTCGATAGACATCTTCTATCTTTCTCAAGGAGGAAAAGTAAAACACCTTTTGAAAATTATCAATTTCCAAAAAGTCAAATTGACAGAAGTCATGAAAGAAAATGAACGAGTTGTATACTCATCTGTGATATGATGATCTTTTTAAGTTGGATCGAACTATCGGTGTCCAAACTTCTGGCAGATCTATAGATGGTGTCTCATTATTAGGCTTAACTTTTGTAAGTTTAGCTCTGATAGTGTCTTGAGTTTTGAATGCACTCGTTATGTTGTATCTATTTCCAATTCTTCTCATTTTCTCCGACCAACCTTTTACATAAGGAATTACTGTTTTAATGGTCTGATTTATATCTGTTGGTTCAGGTTGACTTTCTCTTCTTCGTCTAGCTTTTTTTAATATCTTTTTGGGGTAGCCATTGCTTCTAAGAGTTTTCGAGATGTTATTTATTTCTTCATTTTGGTCTTCTTCAGCGCAACAAATATTTATTGCTCTATCAAATAAACATTTTGCTACTCCCAATTTAGTGTTTAGTTGGTGGTTTGAATCAAAATGTAGATATTGTCCTGTGTTCGTTGGCTTTTTATACACAGTGGTTATTGGGATTCCATTTTGTTTATGTACGAGTACATCTAAGAATGGAAGTTGTCTGTCTTTCTCAATTTCAATTGTGAATTTAATTGATTCCTCTTGATTGTTTGGATGTTGAAGGAATCCATCTATAGTGTCTCTTCCATGTTGCCAAATAATGAAAGTATCATCTACATATCTTTTCCACAGTTTGGGTTTAAGTGCATATTTTTCTAATGCCTTCTGTTCGAAAATTTCCATATATAAATCAGCTGAAATTGGTGATAGTGGTGAACCCATGGCCATTCCAAATTCTTGTTGATAAAAGATGTCTTCAAATTGGAAATATGTTGTTTCAATACAAATAGAAAGCATTTCCATAATTACATTCACGTGTAGTTCTTTCACTAAGGGTTTGATCTTCTTCAAGCTTTTTCCTAACTATGATAAGTGTTTTATCTGTCGGAATATTAGTGAACAAACTGGTGATGTCGAAGCTGACCATAACGTCTTCTTCCATGATTTCTTGATGTTTCATTATTTGTAAAAATTATTTATATTTGCTGCCGACTGACTTGAATTCTCCTCTTATCAAAGTAATTTTTTCTTTGTTCACCTCCATCTTTGACGCTCTAACACACGACTAAATCGTTCAGTCACAACAATGATAAAATATTATTTACTAAACGAAAATACTTCTTATCAAAAAAAAAAGTTCGACCAGATGCGAAAAATACACACAGATAATTGGTCAGTAAAGCCATGTGTCAACAAAATAATGAATAATATTTCCTTCTCGATCTATTTCAGAATTTATCCGATAATAAATGTCACAATCGAAGCAAACACAATTTCTTCTCCTTGAGAAGCAATTATTCAAATTGGAGCTTTCTCTCTTCCTCATTTAGCGGATAAATCAATGTTTCCATCGACAAAACATTCGGACGGAAAAGTAGCATATTATCAGTATTTCTTCTTGCAGTTTGCTGTGCTAACTCATTAACACTCTATATGCCTAAGACGTATCTCGAGTTAAGTTGTTATAAGAGAAATTATCGGATGACAATTTTTGAAAAATATATATTCTTCTCGTGCGGAGTGAATTAGTTATCAGGTTTCACATATCATAAAGTGTCTTTTAACAAGAGCTTTGTTTTTTTAAACAAAATAAAACAAAATATGTTGTTGACGATGATTCAAATTTTGATTGTATTACAAAAAAGCAAAGTACGGCAATTATGAATGAAAAATGATATCTGGCAAAGGTCCACCACAACCACGCTGACAGAAGTCTTTCATCGAAATTTTCAAACACTTTTTGGCAAATTGTCAGGTCTATTTCGGCTATCACATCACAGATTTTGAGTTTTAAGGCTGCAATCGATTTGATTGGCGCCGTAGACACTCTGTTCATAAAATTAATCCAGTGATGTTAAATCACACGATCTGGCTGGCCATTTAACAGCTGAATTTCGTTAAATTATCAGCAAATTTGGTTTGCAATAAATTGATCGTCTCATTGGCTGTGTGACAAATGGCACCGTCTTGCTGAAAACACATGTCAGTGATATCCATGTCATCAATGATAGGTCATACCATACCATTTGCTTGTTGACGTACCCAGGCAAGTGAAAATGGGCTTCGTCTGAAAAAGTGATTTTTTCTAAAAAACCAGCGGTTGTTCCAGAATTAATTGAGAGAATCTACGGCGATGTGAATGGTTAATCGGCTCTAATTCCAGCACTAGTAGAATTTTGTAAGTCTTCAAAGCCAAATCCTTATGCAAAATTCGCCATGTGGTAGTTTGGGATAGACCCAGTTGTCGAGAACGTCGAGAAATTGACAAATTTGGTTCTTCTTCAACAATGTGGCTCACGGCTGCGATGTTTTCAGTTGAACGGACCGGTCGAACATGCGTTGGTGATGGCACGTTTTGTACCGAGCCCGTCGACTCAAATTTAGCGACCAAATTTTTAATAGCAGTCTGAAAAGGACAATTAGGTTGTCCGAAAATATTACGAATTTTACGGAATGTAATTTTAACAGAACCACCATTTCCATAGTGGATTTTGATTATTTTAATGTGATTTTCGAGAAATATTGAATTCAGTGCAACAATTGCCATAGCATCTACTACGAATATGTCAAAAATCGTCAATGCTGTCATGTGATCGATTCTCAATTTCAATGTGAATTTAATTGATTCCTCTTGATTGTTTAGATGTTGAAGGAATCTATCTATAGTGTCTCTTCCATGTTGCCAAATAATGAAAGTATCATCTACATATCTTTTCCACAGTTTGGGTTTAATACATATTTTTCTACTGCCTTCTGTTCGAAAATTTCATATATAAATCAGCTAAAATTGGTGATAGTGGTGAACCCATGGCCATTCCAAATTCTTGTTGATAAAAGATGTCTTTAAATTGGAAATATGTTGTTTCAATACAAATAGAAAGCATTTCCATAATTGCATTCACGCTTAGTGTAGTTCTTTCACTAAGGGTTTGATCTTCTTCAAGCTTTTTTCCTAACTATGATAAGTGTTTTATCTGTCGGAATATTAGTGAACAAACTGGTGATGTCGAAGCTGACCAAAACGTCTTCTTCCATGATTTCTTGATGTTTCATTATTTGTAAAATTATTTATATTTGCTGCCGACTGACTTGAATTCTCCTCTTATCAAAGCAATTTTTTCTTTGTTCACCTCCATCTTTGACAAATATGTCAAAAATCGTCAATGCTGTCATGTGATCGATGTGGTCAAAATTAAAAAACCAAGTTCTTGTTGCAGGACCCTTTACAATCATATATCGGTTGTTCTATCATGAACGTCAATTGGTAGGTTCCTTGTATTGAACCGGCTTATCCCATGGTGATTGGAAAAACTTTGTTGAACATGTCAAATGATTTTGAGAGAGAGACAGTTTTTGACGCTTGGATGATCCAACCCCCTAAATGTTTATGCTTCATCCCCCTAAAACTGAATATCGAAGTTTTGGAAGACTTTTCACAACGGCGTATGATTACCTATAAAAAATTAATTATTTAGTGCTAATGAGACACCCTGAATATTTCGGTTATTCTTCAGGGATATCAGAAGAACTTCGTAAAATTGGACTTGAGGAATTAACGGAAATATTCAAGGTAAGAAGTGAATATTTTGAGATTGTAATACCAAAATTCTTAATTCAATTATGTGTGCAAAGTTGGGATTTTTGGAATTCCAAGTGCGTTATTGAAAATCAATGTCATAATATTTTGATTTCTTAGGATTGAGTAGGAACCATAAGCTGAAAAATCCACACTCAAAGAAATGTTCATATCTTTTTTAAGCGTCTGCATATCAACTTTAATTTTACTCTATTGCTGGTCAATAGAACGAATTGAACTAAGATATGGATGTAGAATCAGTAACAAGTGACAACATCGAATTGATAAGGATAACAAAAGCATAATTTGTTCATCACTGAGAACATCTTTGTATATCGTAATTTATTCGTTGTTATGTTTTATTACGGTTGATTCACTCGCACATTTTCACCTTTTATCATAATGAGTACTAAAATACACCTACAATTATCATTTTGCTATCAGTGAAAAAGAAAGCATTGAAAAAGCTTTACAAAGATGCATTTTCCAGTTGATGTCTCAATGTGTATATTCCCAAGCAACTCAAAGCGAAAACGTTCACTTCTGTATGATTTCCTCATTAATTAAAGCATTTAGGACAAAGTTTATTGTCAAGATAGAGAATTATTGATATTTATTTCTATGGTATGGGAACATAATTTCTCTATAGAATTGAATTCAAATTTCTCCTCAAGAAAGTTACTGAGATCGCTTGTATCGACTATAATTCGCAGCATACCTCCTGGGTATTATTTCAAACATTTGTTGGATCAATTGACATCATATAGATTTGATTACTTGATTGCCAAGCTAGATGATTCAATTTAACACTTGTTAAAATTTTACTATCGGATTTAATGTGAGATAACCATCTCGAATACCAGGTATACCGGTATGAAGTGAGCAGTGAGCGTCAATACAGGGTCTTTCACGAGGAACCTGACCCATATTTATACGGGAAACTACTGAACGTATTTTCATGAAATTCATCACTTATGAGTATTTCACGATGCTGATGAAACCTAAAATATTTTCAAGGCATGAGCACCTCCGGTTTTTCCGGAAATGACGTCAACTTCCGTTTTTCAAATTAGAACACCATTTTTTTATTGCACAAATAGATTTCTTAGAAAATTTCAAGTTATTTTGATGTAACATTTTTCAGTTTTGGTTGGAAAATTCTCTCTGAGCGGGAAAATTCGAAAAAAAAATCGAAAATAGAGCTCCGCTGAAACAAGAATAACTTCGAGTTTTTTAGATGGAAAATTTCCAATTTTGGGATTTTTCAAGATGTAAGATTGATGTATCCACTTTAAAAATCGAAATCGCGATTCATGATGCAGGGGTGAAAAAATCGCTTTCAAAATTAGGGATGACAAAATCGTGAAAAATCAATTTTCAAATTAGAACCCCATTTTTATGGCAGATATTGAATCTAAGTTAAAAATAATGTGAGTATATGCATCACACCCTTGCCCTAAAGTGGATATTTTCTGAGTTATTCACATCGTCTACAAAAACTGTTTCATAAAGTTTTAAATGGAGCTCTATTTTCGATTTTTTTCGAAATGTATAGCTACTAATTACAACAGTATTAACATAATATCTCGTTGAATTTAGTAATGCATACAAATCTGTATAATTATTCATACAACAAAATATTAATTCAAATCAAGGAGAAATTATGTTAGCGCTTAGAGACTTCAAACTTCAGTAGAAAGTAATCTGATTTCATTACATCCTAATAAGAACAGAATTCATTTCTGAATGAATTACACAAAGCTGCTCCATTAGTAGATAATTTTATTCATAATTATTCGGAACTGAAATAATAACACAAAAAATTTCAGTATACATGGGCCTTTCAACAAGAGCTTTGTAAAAAAAAACTAAAACAAAAAATGTTGTGAAGATGATTCAAATTTTTATTTCATTACAAAAAGAAAACTTCGGCAATTATGATTGAAAAATGATATCTGGCAAATGTCCACCACGTCCACTTTGACAGAAGTAAAGTCTTCATCGAAATTTCTAATCACTTTTTCGCAAAATGTGGGGTCTATTTCGCCTATCACATCACAGATTTTGAATCTTAAAGCTGCAATCGATTTGATTGGCTCTGTATAGACTCTGTCCTTAAGATAGCCCCAGAAAAATAATCCAATGGCGTTAAATCACACGTTCTGGCTGGCCATTTATCAGCTGAATTTTGTGAATTTATGCGATCAGCAAATTTGGTTTGCAATAAATTGATCGTCTCATTGGCTGTGTGACATGTGGAACCGTCTTGTGGAAACCACATGTCAGTGATATCCATGTCATCAATGATAGGTTAAAATTAGCTCGCGATAGCGTGATCCATTGACTGTACCGCATTTCCAGCCTCATCACGCCCCCAGACAACATAGCGCACCATACCATACCATACTATACCATTTGCTTGTTGACGTACCCAGACAAGTTAAAATTGGCTTCGTCTGAAAGAAATGATTTATTCAAAAAAAACCAGTGGGTTGTTCCAGAATGGATTGAGCGAATATACGGCGATGTGAATGGGCGGTCGACTTCAATTCCTGCACTAGTTGAATCTTGTAGGGCTTCAAAGCCAAATCCTTATGCAAAATTCGCCATGTGGTGGTTTGGGATAACCCAGTTGTGGAGAACATTGAGAAATTGACATATTTGGGTCTTCTTCAACACTGTGACTCACCACTGCGATGTTTTCAGTAGAACGGCCCGGCCAAACATGCGTTGGTGTTTACACGTTTTGTACTGAGTCCGTCGACTCAAATTTAGCGACCAAATTCTTAATAGCAGTATCAGAAGGTCGATTATGTTGTCCGAAAATATCACGAATTTTACGCAATGTATTTTCAACAGAACCACTATTATCATTGTGGATTTTAATTATTTTAATGTGATTTTCGAGTAGAATTGAATTAATTGTAACAATTGCCAGAGCATCTACTACGGCAATGTCAAAAAACTAACTGTCATTGCTGTCATATAGAAGGTGTGACCATAATTAAATAACAAAGTTATTGTTGAAAAATCCTTCGCATTGTTTCTTAGTTGAAGAAAGTTCATACTTGGGAAAAATGAATGAATTAGTAGCATATATTTGTGAGCTCTTGTAATTGACAAATTTTTCATGATTGCTTGGTAGGAGTTTTTACGGTTTATAACAAAAAACCTGTAAGATGAAAAATATTGATTTCCTTCAAAAAACCCCTTCAAGATTAAGTATCACCCAGTCCGAAAACACACTGAATTGTCACCTTTTCAATCTTGAAAATAGATTCGGCGTTTGTACTATTTCCCCAGAAAATCAATCCTATGTAATAATTGCCTGAAAATTCAAGCAATACACAACCACCAATAAAGGAACACTCACATCCTCCTTTAGTACTCGAAGAGCGTAAACAGTGGATTTAAATCTACCAATCACATTTTCTGTCTGCAGTTTCCAATCTGAAATTTTTTTCTTCATACAATCCTAGGAGACTCGTGGGTTCCTCATAATCAGTTTTGTTATCTTTGGGGGAAATTCGCGATTGATCTACAGCTCGTTTGTCGTAAGTGAAGAGAACGCATTTTGTTTCTTCTTTTTCAGCAACAAATTATGATGATGAATTTTCTTCAAGTATTGTAGTTCTCCAGATTTTTTCACTGTCAAAAGAGCATCGGTACCTTCGGTATAGTTGGTGAAAAAATTTTCTGAATCACATGTTGCATTGGGGAGGTTATTGAAGTATAGTATAATAATCAGAGGTCCCAGTATACTTCCCTGTGGGGCGTCTTGCACCAAAACAGCATCCCGAGAATAGTATCCCCTTCGATCTATGCTGAGTCAGATGATAGCTCTTTATCAGATTGAGTTGTTTATCTCTGATACCATGAATCCTCATTTTCTAGCCAATATCTCATGGACAGTAGAGTGAAGAATCAATGAAAATAACGAGAAGAAAAGAATTATGTGATTTGCTAAATTGGAATGGCTTAATAAGAGGTCATACCTATTTGACCTCTAGTCAGGGCTCTCTATATTTTCCACATAAAGTTACTCCACTCCGAAAATGTTTGGAATAATTACATTGGAGGTTACCAGAAAAATCAAGTATCCTTATCTCTTCCTGGAAATATCGATACAATTTTTTTTATTAGTGCCAAGGGGGCTGCGTTTTCGCACTAGTTTTTCGATAAAAGTATGCGAATGCTAGTTTTCTGGGCCTTTGGCGTAAGGTTGTTGAAATTGCATTCATATTACTGGCGTCTGCCTTCTCATTAGTAACTCTGGTAAACTTAGATTTAAAAACCACAGTAAGTATGATTCCTTATAGTTACAAAAGCTCTGTATGTCATAATTGAATCGCGATGAATGAGCAGCATAGGAAGCGGAAGAAAATACCTCCATACACAACAAACCGTTAAAAGTGAAGCTATTCAACCTTAAGAAAAGTGAATTTCAAGTGCAAGGATCGACCTCCCGTACCAGTCTTTCACTCTCGCTTATGCATCATCTGTAGGTCAGGGCTGAGATCTGGCGAATATCCCCACGATTCTCTCTTTTATCCCCGCTTTCTTTAGAGATGAGACACACTGTGAATATGATCCCTATAAAATAATGGCGTCAAAATTATCTCTTCACAATACAAACGCAGATCGCAACATAAACATCTGTGTTTGGAGTTGAGGAAGTCAAAACCAGATGGCTTCCAAGTTAATTGTAAGTAGTGAAAAATTGAGAAGATAATCATGCGGAAAATGCAATGAAAAGGTGTTAATTGTTTTTTTGTTTCAGGTGCTGTTGGTTTTACCAGCACTAGTAACTTATTGTGCTGCAACATTTGGAAAAGAACAGTAAGTAACTCCCTCATTTTTTGTCGGAAATTTCCTTAAAAAATTTAAAAAATCGATACAGAATTGTACAAAAATTATAGTAATTTTCGTTATCAAAACTGCTGGAATTTTTGTGTTTAGGAGAAAAAATTCAGAATTGTATTTTTGCATATGCAAGTTTTTTGAATCTCTAAATTATAATGATTATTTTATTCGTTTTCAATTATCACAGTAGTCTTTTAATGAATAAAATCTTCACGATAGGCCTAATTGGTAAATATTTAACTTAATATTTAAGGAGATGATAACTAGTTGGTCTTCAAATATACTCGTATTCTTCTATAATATTTTTTTTCGAGTTATGAGCTAATACTTGAATTCACTAATTTCAACAATAACTTTATCGTCAGAATTGAACGTGCCATGAATTTATAAAAAAATACTTAGATTTCTTATGTGCTTTGCTGAGTTGTATTAAGAACTTATTTTTCGTACTTCCGGGCCTAAAGTGACAACTTCACTCCCTTGTGACAGGTACTAAAGTGTCACATTTAATCCCTCCGGGATTAAATATTGACGAAACTCCCGGAACGATTAAATCACAAACAAACGAAGTTGAGGGATATTTTAGTGAAAAATACAATTAATTAGAATGGTTATTAACGTTAATATTCAAATCAATATTGTGACAGTTCGTCATATTGACCAGTCTTTCCTGGGTGAATGCAGCAGGTAACTGACGAGTAACAGATAGGTCCTTATCATATTGAACTGGTGTTTGTTTCGAAGATCCTGCGGAAACAGGAAGCGAGAATGAGGACTGTGGCATAACTATAGTGGACGAATCGGCGACTTGACCAAATATTTTATCTGAAATTTTTTGTTTATTTTTAATAGACGATTCAATATATCCCTCGGCCACGTTGGAGGATTTCCATCCTCCATGTCTCTTCAGCACATCTATTGTTGCTCCCGAATCAGCTAACAAAGACGCAGATGTGCGTCTAAAACAATGTCCCGTATAAGACGTCGCATTTTCTAATTTCAAGAAAGCTGCTATTTGCCGTGGAAATGTACCAAACATGTTTTTTCCTACTACTCGCGTAGTACATTCTTTGTTGATGTATTGAACAAAAATTTTGAATGAGGTGTCCCTGTCTTTCGCAATGCCACATATTTTCGAGATATCGCCACAAAACTGATGGCACTGTTTTCTGAATTTTTGATCACAAAATTTCGGTCAATTTTATTTTTGGTGTTTCTAATCGCAATTAGGAAGGAATCGCCCAAATCTCTCACATCGTCCATTTCTAAATCAACCAACTCTTTTCCACGACAAGCTCCCGGAACGCCCAAAATAAGTGCAACCTACAAAAAATTGATTTCTTAAAATTTCTGAATATAAACACATTTCCAAATTTACCTTGAGCATTAAATATTTATCATCCGGAGCCTCCCGTAAGAACTGATCTACACCTGCTCAGACGTGAGAATTCCTGACTTCTTTGGCTTAAATGCCTCATTTCTTCTCTTCAAATAAGGTAATAATTTTGGAAATTTACTTATATCAATATCTTCTCTAATGTTAATAACCGATTTCAGCATTGAGTAATGTGCCCAGAGAATTGAGGCACAAACCGCTTTTGATTTATCATTGAAGTAGACTAACAGCGCATTTTCAGTAGGTTGTCTCACATTTTTTAAGCGGCACCACTTTTTAAAAGCATCATACTGCTGCTCGTATAGTTTTCTAGATTTCGGTGGTAACAATTCTTCACCTACTTCGGCTGCTCTTTTATCAATATCAGATACACCTTCTTCACTCATGATACCAATAATTATCAATAACAATGTTTCTTTACAATGACACTAGTAATGACAATGTTTCTAAATTATAATTGTCACAACGCAATGTTACTATGGTAACTTATTTTAAAGACAGTTTATTAAATGAGTTGAAGAGAGAAAAAATTGATTGAAATTATTGAAATAATTAATAAAATCATACCGGAAGTACGAAAAGTATCGTATATACCTTGCGATATAGTACATTTAATCCTTCTGGTAAATTATGGCCCTCCCTGCGGTCGGGCCATAAACTTTACCTTCAGGATTAAATGTACTACTTCAGTCCCGCGGTATATAATATACTATTATTTCTTTATTCGAGAATGAAGGTAGTTATTGAAAACTTCTTAAATTCAAAAGTAAAAGTAAATTTCATATACCATTTTCCGAAATTGAACGTTTAATTGAGTAAAATAATCAAATTTTTCCATATATTTTGAAGATGCCTCATAACATATAATTTAAATTTAGCGACAAGCACAAGATAACCTCGACATAATATATTTGGTCCGAATCACATGATTTCCTGTTCCGTTAGATGCTATAACTTCATTCATTATAGAAAACATCTTAAATCATATATTATATAAGGGATAACTATGAACGTGCTTTTTATCAAGTAGTATATAAATTTTCCAAATAAATTCTATCTTTGGACCTTTAATATCAATCTGTTTCAATGTTTGCACTGGTAATGAAATGAAATCTTTCGAAACCCGAGTAATTTATGAGATTTTCCATATAAACTTCTATTTTGAAACGATTCAGAATAACAATTTCTTTCCATGGTGCAAAATTAATTGATTCAAGTGGCTAAAGTACTCCAGTTTTAGTCGAGTAAAGGTTATGAACTGCCATCTCTACAAGTAACGTCTATTCTTCATCAAGGTAACGAATTCATTCGTTTGAGACTATTTTCGACTCAATATTGCATAATTAAAAATATTTGTTCAAAACGGCAACTTATCGTTCCGCTTAAGAAAATTGCGTACAACCTTTTTTCAGACGTCAGGTATCTATGGCTAAAATTCAAATAGAAGTAAAAGACTCGCCCTGTATATCAGGTGGTTAAGCGAATTTTCAATTTTTAACTTGAAAAAATGATAAGGTATAAATATATAATCTTTCTTTTTTAGCGTCCACATAAGAATACACCTAAAACCACCGCCACATCAAGAACATCATGATGGCGGAGGTCATAAAGAGATTATAACCATCCATGGTGGCGGCGGAGGATTTGGTGGTGGTGGAGGATTTGGAGGTGGCGATCATCATGGAGGAGGAGGAGGAGGCTATGGTGGGGGCGGAGGATTTGGAGGTGGTGGTGACCACCACGGCGGTGGAGGATACGGTGGTGGATTTGGAGGCGGCGATGACCACCATGGCGGCGGCGGAGGAGGTTTTGGAGGCGACCACCACGGTGGTGGTGGTGGAGGAGGAGGATACGGTGGAGATGACCACCACGGCGGAGGAGGTTTTGGAGGAGGATTCGGAGGAGGATTTGGTGGAGGCGATGACCATCATGGGGAGGTGGTGGACATGGTCATGGTGGTGGCACCATTATACTTAATACCGCTGGCAGTTCCCTAGGAAGCCTCTCTCAGTGGAGGCGGCCATGGTGGTGGATATGGAGGAGGTGATCATCACGGATCTGGTGGTGGAGGATTTGGAGGAGGATACGGAGGTGGAGACCATCACGGGTCCGGTGGTGGAGGATTCGGAGGTGGATTTGGTGGTGGCCACGGAGGTGGTGGCGGAGGATACGGAGGAGGAGGATTCGGCGGTGGTCACGATGATCATCACGGTGGAGGAGGCGGCGGAGGATACGGAGGTGGTTTTGGAGGCGGAAGTGGTGGAGGTCATGATGATCACCACGGTGGAGGAGGCGGAGGAGGATTCAGCGGAGGTTACGGAGGTGGATTTGGAGGAGGCGATGGAGGTCACCACGGAGGTGGAGGATATGGTGGAAGTTCAGGCGGATCCTCCTATGATAACCATCATGGCGGTGGTGGCGGAGGAGGAGGTTACGGCGGTGGATTCGGAGGAGGTTTTGGAGGTTCCGGAGGAGGTCATGATAGTCACCACGGAGGTGGTGGTGGCGGAGGAGGATACGGCGGAGGTTTTGGAGGCTCTTCGGGAGGCTACGACAGCCACCACGGAGGTGGAGGTGGTGGCGGCGGAGGATATGGCGGAGGATTTGGAGGATCAGCCGGAGGTTATGATAGTCACCACGGAGGCGGAGGTGGAGGTGGCGGATATAGCGGAGGATTCGGCGGAGGTCACGGAAGTGGTGGGTTCAGTCCAAGCTCTGGTGGCCATGGTGGTGATAACGGTGGTTACCACTATTAACTTCAGTACTTCGTGCCAAAGTACCTCCCAATCAAGTCTGTGTCAATTAGCCTTTAAGTTCTTTATTTATCGTCACTCTTATGTGTCACGTGTGCCGTATGAATGTTTTGTACATATTGTTAAGTTTTTACTTCATTGCAATAAAGTTTTAGTTTTTAATAATCTTCGTCTACCAATTATTCAGAAGCCTCTACTATGTTGTCTCAATCTATTGAAAATTTTGCTATCAAGAAACTGAATTTTCAAGAATATATATCTCACAAATGATATTGTGTTCAAGACAATACAAGACAAGAAGTTCTGAAACATCTTATACTTTTTCTAAATTCCTACAATCATTGATATTCCATAAGAACACGATAAAAGGTATATAGAAATTCAAAGTTGAAATATAAAGAAATAGAAAACAACTCACAATATCTTTGCTAGGTGTTTTAATGAAAAAAATATGATGCATTTATTGAGTGAATTTAGTGGTATATTCATATTTGTTCGATTAATGGAATCAAGAGCAAAAGTCTTTCTCCTTCGATGGAAACCTTGTTTCTTGAAACTCATTCCTGCCTGATCAAAAATTGAATATGTAACAAATTTTGGCTATTACTAATTTTTTTACATTGATATTATATCACTTGCTTTGCTGTTAATAAGTTTCATTAACATCATGTTCAATTTTATCAATTTGCTTCGAAGAACATAGAACTGTTTTATAAACTACCCATAGTTTTTAGAAATTGCAAAAAATTATACTTTTCAAATTCATGGGGAAGTAAATGTTTTGATTTCAAACCAGAAACTTCATTTTTTGTCCTATGAATTGAAAGAAATCATATTGACTCCACTGATATCCACACAAGAGATTTGTTCCTTCTATGTGTAAAATCGTAAAGTGTAATATCGATTAGGTATATCATGTGTGAATGGTCATTTTATTTCCCAATTTGATATCATAAATATCATGTACATAAACCTGTTTAGCAGAAACTACTATAACCGCTGGTAACTCTTTATCAGACAAAGGATTTATAAGTGATTATAAAAACGGAATTGAGAGAAAGTTTAAATAACCTATCTGGAGGCGAATATGCAACCACATAGCAGTGGAATCTCATATTCGTAAAGAGATACTTTCTTAATGGACATTTTTCTCAAAGTAAAATCTTATACATGTTATATACCAGGCTTGAGGCCCTCATCAATGCGATTGAAGTGAGTATGGATAGAAATCACTTGATGAAAGAAAAAACATAACTGGAAAAAACCGCATATTTGGGGCTACAATAGCAACACTTGAATGAGATTATATAATCATTTTTTCCATTTCATTCGAAGAATAGCCCTCCTCATTTTACTAATACAATCAAATAAGCATTTTGTAATGAATTCGATTGTTTGAGGAGCCTACTCAGTCGTTTCTCTTGGTGCAATTAAACATTTCAATTCCACTTATATTTTTTGTATGCATCACAAGTTAATGAAGGTGTTTCAGAATAATATACATATTATTTACACTTATAAATTGATCATCATATTGTCTGCTAACTCTCCCTGACTCATTCTTGTTATTTTCGGTGTTTGAATTCAAACTCAGCCCAAGAATACTGACTGAACAACAGTTGTTGTCTCTAAATATTGGCAATTACAATTTTCGGAATTCACCATTTTTATTGTGGTATCTTGAACTGTAGTGCAACCAGCACATACGTCAGTATGTTGGCAAATATCTGAAAAAGAAATAGAATCTGATACAGCAAATGTCTTATGTTAAGGTATATTAATGATAGTCAGGGTGTTTCAAGTGGAAATGCTTACTAAACATAGGGCGGGATCACACATCTGCCCCAAATTTGTAATTTTTGGATATTTGGTGTATTTTTACAAAGGGTTTATATGGATTATTATTTAGCTTCAACTATCTCAATATAATTCTTCATGGAACTGTTCCACATTGAACATATGTCAACATCAGTCCCAACTGATGAATTAATAATGTTGGAGATGCAACTTCTAAAGAATTGGATAATTTCTAATATTTTCACAAAAACGACAAGAAATCACGTCAGTGCTTTCTCATTTTTTTTTCTATTTTTCTTTATTTTAAGTCAAATGAGAGGTGCCATTTTTTTCTCGCTAGATTTCATGCCATATCGTCTAGTTTTTATTCTATCTCGATGATTTGGGTCAACGATTTGACTGTCCTAGAATATTAATAATTTTGATGGTTCTGGAACAGTCACATCGTGAAACCCGAAAATACCTATTGATAAATCATTTCAATTACCGGTCCAGCAATACCAAGGTCAATGGAAAATATCCCATTAGCAGAGAGTGACTGATGTTGTTTTATCTTCTCAATAAAAATTCTGAGTTGCAAATGATCAGCTGGTGTTGTAACTCGAGTTGAATACTCCATTAGGAAGCAGGTGTATCCTTGAATCTGAAAACATCAAGAAAATCTCGAAACATAGAATGATATTTATGAGAGTTAAATACAAAGTTTGATGGAAAATCTAGCTGTGCACAAGTTATCTCAAATTGCTTCATAACAAACAGTAGGAACATTTAACTACAAACAAATCATAACCAGGAATTCCAGAGCAAGTGAATTAAGATGGCTACCAAAGAATCAAGATGGCGACCAATAAAATCATTAAAAGCGGTTGCAGACTGTATCAACTTTAAACACAATAAAACCAATCATTAACATCATCTGAGATCTAGAGGTCGCCATATTGATTTATTTGTGAGCATTCGAGAATTTCATAACATTCTCAAAGAATGAATGGAGATCCAAAAGTTATCTGAATTCTCACAAACTTGGTGTCGTAGATTATTTCCCAAAAGAAACATGCCACAAACATAATTATGAAATTTAAAAATTGGATATTATCTTCCAGGTATGTGAAGATTTTTCCAATATTCCCACCAACCTATTCTATAAGTACTGGAAACAGCTAGATTCAAGGAATTTGAAAAATTTTTAAAATACAAACAACACTCACCAAGTTATTTAGCTTCTGCGCATTCCTTAAAAAGACGAAGAGACCGACCGTATGCAAAATTGCAAACTCTATGTTCAGAACAAATACTGTGTCAGCATCAGGGGAATTGAAGGTATATGCCATACCAAGTATCACCGAATACCAATTTATAACCAGAAGTATAATCTCAATAACAACATGCATAAGGAATATCGGATTAAAACAGTTATTTAATCCACACATTATTTCACTGATCTCTTCATGCAGAATTCGGAGGTATTCTATCATTTCAGCAGTCGAAAGTTTAAGCAGCTCTGGAGATAACAGCTCATGGTCATTTTTACATACTTTATATGAGAAAAATATGAAAATATCCTGTTTATTGTCAGAGCCAGTAATTTTTTTCATAGGATATATTTCATTATATTTCAAGGCCTTCAAACTCAACTTCTCGAAGCAAGTAAAGGCACCAATAAGAACAGCGATTTCTGATAAGGCGGTAACATAGAATAAGAGGACTCCATTTTGTATTAGTTTTCCAAATATGGTACTCAGTGAGAATTTCGTTTCATAAGATGCAGAATAATGGATATAGCACAAAAAGCCAATTTCGAAAAGAATCAAAACGAGGAAAAATATCAGGTAAGTAATATTGAGATTTCTTATGACCTTAAGCGCCGAGTCACATAATATCCCATATCTGGTTATTTTACTCCAATCATTTGAAACTCTTACCCAACAAGAAGATTTTAAGCAAGTTACTATAATAATAATCACCACATAACTGTAATAAGTTAAATCAGTTATACCATTAAGTATAATCGGTAAAACATTTTTTGTAGATAAGACATCGAATTCAGCGTAAAAAAACAGGTGAAGTATCAGTAGAGTCACCAATAAGGAGCTCCAGGCGATACTGAGGAGAGATCTTTGGAAAACACAACGCCCGTTTTCATGTTTCCATTGAATTGCACATAGTCCTAACATTCTCGTTACGGAATTAACAATTGATACCGATTTGCAAAAACATATGTGATGATCAGGATTTAAGTTGGGTTTGATGGTGTTAACTGGCTGTGGCATGTTGAAAGAGGGTGGTGAATTAGGATTTAATTAGTCACTCCAAGCTGGTCGGAACTGTAAGGCCACAAGAACATAAGTAACCACTGTTCCAGAAATCTGAAAAAAAATACTTATCAGAATGTTTTTAATGTTATGCATCTTGACTTGCAATGTATTCTTCTCGTGTTTTCGTTTATTCCATATCTTCATATGTTTTGTAAGTCTACTATTTAGAGTTACTGAATAATAATTAAATTATGTTAATATTTTGTCCTTATTTCACAAAGCGATTCTTGAAAATTACTACCAAAATCCATAGCTACGTGATTTCGAATCCTTGAATTTAATCTTAATAAATCG
Organism: Micraspis discolor; assembly: GCA_030674115.1. Lineage (NCBI taxonomy): Eukaryota > Metazoa > Arthropoda > Insecta > Coleoptera > Coccinellidae > Micraspis > Micraspis discolor. The sequence goes on from JARTUT010001740.1 coordinate 11,788,310, forward strand.
AGGTACTGAAAATCCAGACTACATGCTTACGTTAAAAATTTACACGTATGGGATAAAGTCAGTACTAAGGGGTCTCAGTATAATTTTCCACATACAGTTTCTACAACTACAACGCGATGGTCTTCTGCAAAGAATTTTATTTTCAAAACTTGAATAACACATTTCATATGTAGAGTTGCTACTGGTACTAACAAAATAATAATCCTGCATTTAAATGGTGCATTTTTTTTCTGAAAACACTTTACACATGGAAAGGATATCAACTCACCGATGCCAAGAGTTTGGTTCCCACCGTGAAAATATCTGATGCTTTAATTGTTGGTTTCTGTGACGATAGAGTGTATATCAACATTTCAACCTGAAAGCATATTACGAAATTACCCCTGAACAACGTTTAATGCTGCTAGGTTTTACCTGGTATGCCTCAGCTTCGCTTAATTTACTAATGGGGTATTTGAACAGAAACGACAGTGTATCATCACTCTGAAAGCAAATATAAATGTAATTAATCTGATTGTGCCATAAAACAAAGACAGAATGAAGTAATGGTAGGAATTGGATAGAGTTGATATAGATATTACATTACCTCCTCCAATTCATTTCATTTTCCTACTGATGATATCACAATTATTTGTTGTATGTTATAACACAGATGATAAATAAATTAAAAATATCGATCAGGAAACACCCTCTCGTACACGATATGATATTGAAATGGAGACAGATCCGAGCTGGTTTTTTGGCATCCTACCTACTAACTTTAATTCATTATTTATTGATTACAAGGGGTAGGTTATCAATTATTTGGGTTTTGAATTGGTTATTTCTCACCATTAATGTCAAAGATTCGAAATCTGAGTTGGCGGATATTTTAATTTCGTTCAAGTGCTCATAAGCAACGTATTCCCATACCCTATTTCATTCTCGAGGGTTAATGAGATCAAAAAATAAACTACTATGTTTACATTGAATATATCCGATTATTTATACATACAGATTCATTTCAAATTAAAACGAGATGAAATAATGAATTGACTCAAATGGGACCTGCTATTTATGTACTAGTACCTATCTCATGATATTATTGTGATCAATAAGTATCTCGTTTCTGATCCTTCTGAAAAAATTCCTGGTTTTGATCTTCCAAGAAAATTAGGACAGTTCTCAATCGTTTGAGAACAGGTCATGGTCGTACCAATAGCATGCTATTCAGATGGAAAAACACTCTTCACTTCCTTGGACCCGTAAGGAAGACTCTAACAGAATAGGAGGGCCACGAAAACAGCAACAAAAAGGACAGGAATGACTCAGAAAAGGAAATATATAATAATTAAAAATAGCACTCAGTTCAATAAATCGCGCCGCCACTGGTATCAGCCAGACACAAGCGTATGCATATGTACCCAGACGAGACGACGTTCAACAAAAAGAAATTCTGTCTGTTATCACCGAACGGGACAACATATGTGATTATGAAAACTCGCGAAAGTGAAATAAGTTGGTAAATATTATTATAATAATGGAAAGAAAATGCATTCAAAATTCAAAATCGCTAATTCAATGACTCGTATAATAAAGGTATGAATAATTACCCACGATGAAACCACCGAAATCTCCGAGCATCCAAAGTATATCACAAATTTTCAGCAAAATTCACTTGTTAACAGTCAAGATGTGTAACAATGAATTATCTTACTTATCCTTTTCAAATTCATGGGAAGTAAATGTTTTGATTTCAAAGCAGCAACTTCATTTTTCGTGAATTGAAAGAAATCATGTTGAGTCCACTGATATCTACACAAGAGATTTGTTCCTTCTATGTGTAAAATCATAAAAGTGTAATATCGATTAGGTTTATCATGTGTGTGAATGGTCATTTTATTTCCCAATTTGATATCATAAATATCATGTACATAAACCCGTTTAGCAGAAACTACTATAACCGCGGGCAACTCTTTATCAGACAAAGGATTTATAAGTGATTATAAGAACGGAATTGAGAGAAAGTTTGAATAACCTATCTGGAGGCGAATATGCAACCACAAAGCAGTGGAATCTCATATTCGTAAAGAGATACTTTCTTAATAGACATTTTTCTCAAAGTAAAATCTTATACATGTTATATACCAGGCTTGAGGCCCTCATCAATGCGATTGAAGTGAGTATGGATAGAAATCACATGATGAAAGAAAAAACACAACTGGAAAAAACCGCATATTTAGGGCTACAATGGCAACACTTGAATGAGGTTATATAATCATTTTTTCCATTTCATTCGAAGAATAGCCCTCCTCATTTCACTAATACAATCAAATAAGCATTTTGTAATGAATTCGATTCTTTGAGGAGTCTACTCAGTCGTTTCTCTTGGTGCAATTAAACATTTCAATTCCACTTATATTTTTTGTATGCATCACAAGTTAATGAAGGTGTTTCAGAATAATATACATATTATTTACACTTATAAATTGATCATCATATTGTCTGCTAACTCTCCCTGACTCATTCTTGTTATTTTCGGTGTTTGAATTCAAACTCAGCCCAAGAATACTGACTGAACAACAGTTGTTGTCTCTAAATATTGGCAATTACAATTTTCGGAATTCACCATTTTTATTGTGGTATCTTGAACTGTAGTGCAACCAGCACATACGTCAGTATGTTGGCAAATATCTGAAAAAGAAATAGAATCTGATACAGCAAATGTCTTATGTTAAGGTATATTAATGATAGTCAGGGTGTTTCAAGTTGAAGTGCTTACTAAACATAGGGCGGGATCACAAATCTGCCCAAAAATTTGTAATTTTTGGATATTTGGTGTATTTTTGCAGAGGGTTTATATGGATTATTGTTTAGCTTCAACTATTTCAATATAATTCTTCATGGAACTGTTCCACATTGAAAATATGTCAACATCAGTCCCAACTGATGAATTAATAATGTCGGAGATGCAACTTCTAAAGAATTGGATACTTTCTAATATTTTCACAAAAACGACAAGAAATCACGTCAGTGCTTTCTCATTTTTTCGTCTATTTTTCTTTATTTTAAGTCAAATGAGTGGTGTCATTTTTCCTCGCTAGATTTTATGCCATATCGTCTCGTTTTTATTCTATCTCGATGATTTGGGTCAACGATTTGACTGTCCTAGAATATTAATAATTTTGATGGTTCTGGAACAGTCACATCGTGAAACCCGAAAATACCTATTGATAAATCATTTCAATTACCGGTCCAGCAATACCAAGGTCAATGGAAAATATCCCATTAGCAGAGAGTGACTGATGTTGTTTTATCTTCTCAATAAAAATTCTGAGTTGCAAATGATCAGATGGTGTTGTAACTCGAGTTGAATACTCCATTAGGAAGCAGGTGTATCCTTGAATCTGAAAACATCAAGAAAATCTCGAAACATAGAATGATATTTATGAGAGTTAAATACAAAGTTTGATGGAAAATCTAGCTGTGCACAAGTTATCTCAAATTGCTTCATAACAAACAGTAGGAACATTTAACTACAAACAAATCATAACCAGGAATTCCAGAGCAAGTGAATTAAGATGGCTACCAAAGAATCAAGATGGCGACCAATAAAATCATTAAAAGCGGTTGCAGACTGTATCAACTTTAAACACAATAAAACCAATCATCAACATCATCTGAGATCTAGAGGTCGCCATATTGATTTATTTGTGAGCATTCGAGAATTTCATAACATTCTCAAAGAATGAATGGAGATCCAAAAGTTATCTGAATTCTCACAAACTTGGTGTCGTAGATTATTTCCCAAAAGAAACATGCCACAAACATAATCATGAAATTTAAAAATTGGATATTATCTTCCAGGTATGTGAAGATTTTTCCAATATTCCCACCAATCTATTCTATAAGTACTGGAAACAGCTAGATTCAAGGAATTTGAGAAATTTTTAAAATACAAACAACACTCACCAAGTTATTTAGCTTCTGCGCATTCCTTAAAAAGACGAAGAGACCGACCGTATGCAAAATTGCAAACTCTATGTTCAGAACAAATACTGTGTCAGCATCAGGGGAATTGAAGGTATATGCCATACCAAGTATCACTGAATACCAATTTATAACCAGAAGTATAATCTCAATAACAACATGCATAAGGAATATCGGATTAAAACAGTTATTTAATCCACACATTATTTCACTGATCTCTTCATGCAGAATTCGGAGGTATTCTATCATTTCAGCAGTTGAAAGTTTAAGCAGCTCTGGAGATAACAGCTCATGGTCATTTTTACATACTTTATATGAGAAAAATATGAAAATATCCTGTTTATTGTCAGAGCCAGTAATTTTTTTCATAGGATATATTTCATTATATTTTAAGGCCTTCAAACTCAACTTCTCGAAGCAAGTAAAGGCACCAATAAGAACAGCGATTTCTGACAAGGCGGTAACATAGAATAAGAGGACTCCATTTTGTATTAGCTTTCCAAATATGGTACTCAGTGAGAATTTCGTTTCATAAGATGCAGAATAATGGATATAGCACAAAAAGCCAATTTCGAAAAGAATCAAAACGAGGAAAAATATCAGGTAAGTAATATTGAGATTTCTTATAACCTTAAGCGCTGAGTCACATAATATCCCATATCTGGTTATTTTACTCCAATCATTTGAAACTCTTACCCAACAAGAAGATTTTAAGCAAGTTACTATAATAATAATCACCACATAACTGTAATAAGTTAAATCAGTTATACCATTAAGTATAATCGGTAAAACATTTTTTGTAGATAAGACATCGAATTCAGCGTAAAAAAACAGGTGAAGTATCAGTAGAGTCACCAATAAGGAGCTCCAGGCGATACTGAGGAGAGATCTTTGGAAAACACAACGTCCGTTTTCATGTTTCCATTGAATTGCACATAGTCCTAACATTCTCGTTACGGAGTTAACAATTGATACCGATTTGCAAAAACATATGTGATGATCAGGATTTAAGTTGGGTTTGATGGTGTTAACTGGTTGTGGCATGTTGAAAGAGGGTGGTGAATTAGGGTTTAATTAGTCGCTCCAAGCTGGTCGGAACTGTAAGGCCACAAGCACATAAGTAACCACTGTTCCAGAAATCTGAAAAAAAAGTACTTATCAGAATGTTCTTAATGTTATGCATCTTGACTTGCAATGTATTTTTCTCGTGTTTTCGTTTATTCCATATCTTCATATGTTTTGTAAGTCTACTATTTAGAGTTACTGAATAATAATTAAATTATGTTAATATTTTGTCCTTATTTCACAAAGCGATTCTTGAAAATTACTACCAAAATCCATAGCTACGTGTTTTCGAATCCTTGAATTTAATCTTAATAAATCGAGGTACTGAAAATTCAGACTACATGCTTACGTTAAAAATTTACACGTATGGGATAAAGTCAGTACTAAGGGGTCTCAGTATAATTTTCCACATACAGTTTCTACAACTACAACGCGATGGTCTTCTGCAAAGAATTTTATTTTCAAAACTTGAATAACACATTTCATATGTAGAGTTGCTACTGGTACTAACAAAATAATAATCCTGCATTTAAATGGTGCATTTTTTTTCTGAAAACACTTTACACATGGAAAGGATATCAACTCACCGATGCCAAGAGTTTGGTTCCCACCGTGAAAATATCTGATGCTTTAATTGTTGGTTTCTGTGACGATAGAGTGTATATCAACATTTCAACCTGAAAGCATATTACGAAATTACCCCGAACAACGTTTAATGCTGCTAGGTTTTACCTGGTATGCCTCAGCTTCGCTTAATTTACTAATGGGGTATTTGAACAGAAACGACAGTGTATCATCACTCTGAAAGCAAATATAAATGTAATTAATCTGATTGTGCCATAAAACAAAGACAGAATGAAGTAATGGTAGGAATTGGATAGAGTTGATATAGATATTACATTACCTCCCTCCAATTCATTTCATTTTCCTACTGATGATATCACAATTATTTGTTGTATGTTATAACACAGATGATAAATAAATTAAAAATATCGATCAGGAAACACCCTCTCGTACACGATATGATATTGAAATGGAGACAGATCCGAGCTGGTTTTTTGGCATCCTACCTACTAACTTTAATTCATTATTTATTGATTACAAGGGGTAGGTTATCAATTATTTGGGTTTTGAATTGGTTATTTCTCACCATTAATGTCAAAGATTCGAAATCTGGGTTGGCGGATATTTTAATTTCGTTCAAGTGCTCATAAGCAACGTATTCCCATACCCTATTTCATTCTCGAGGGTTAATGAGATCAAAAAATAAACTACTATGTTTACATTGAATATATCGGATTATTTATACATACAGATTCATTTCAAATTAAAACGAGATGAAATAATGAATTGACTCAAATGGGACCTGCTATTTATGTACTAGTACCTATCTCATGATATTATTGTGATCAATAAGTATCTCGTTTCTGATCCTTCTGAAAAAATTCCTGGTTTTGATCTTCCAAGAAAAATTAGGACAGTTCTCAATCGTTTGAGAACAGGTCATGGTCGTACCAATAGCATGCTATTCAGATGGAACTCAGTTCCTAGCGCAAGTTGTGAATGTGGAGAAGTAGAAGAAACAATACCTCATCTCATCAATAGTTGTCCCATATATAAATTTCAAGATGGCTTTAGGGCTATTCATGATGTTTCCGATTCTTTCTTGGAATGGGTTATAAATTTCAAACGAATATGATACGTATTTTTGTTATTCGGTTCATTCTTCTGCTTTTGTCTTTTAATTTCCAGATTCGATGTGGGAAACTTGAAGAAATCTCTGTCTTCATCAATAGAAGACACCTCTTGAAGAAAGAAGTCCTTAAAATATATTTCAGCTTATTTTTTTACTTTCACACTTAGACGAGGAGCCATGGTTTTTTGCTGGGGTTTTTTCTCTGGGCTTTTATGTGATACGCCGAATTGTATGACACCCCGTCACTAACCCCTGATCTATATGCTTTATTGTTTGCTAACTAAATATTGTGAGCCAAGAGTTCAAAAGAATATAAATATATGCTGTCGTCACGGTTCCCAGTTTTCTTGATTTTCTAGTTCAACTGTAAATTTCAAATTTCTATCAATCTCACCACTGTTTTTCAATTTTTCAATCAGTTCTTCTATTTTCTCTTTTTTTGTTGCTATAATTAGATCGTCAACGAATTTTTTTAAAAATGACGGTTTGTAGCTTAATTTCGGAACTGTTTTGTTTGAAACATAGTCCATACAATATTGTGCTAAGATAGGGCTGAGCTTAGAACTCATTTCACAACCTTTAATTTGTTTATAGAATCTTCTTTTATAAACACACATATTATTTTCTAATACAAAATGTACCATTTTTCTAAACCCTTTCCTTAATTATACCTCTCGCATGTGGTTGTATGCTTTCCCATTTGTATTCTATCGCTTTCCTTATGAAATCAATTGTCATGTTACCAAATAAATTTTCTACATCCAATGATAGCAATACGTCACCTTCTGGTATGGTTAGATTTCTAACAAATTCTGAGAACTGGAAAGTATCAGCCACATAATATTCATTATCCTTTTCCTATGCTGTCGTTTATTGTACACTACCGAATATTGAAAAACTGCCAGATAAAATAATAAAAGAGTTCAGAAACGAAAACATAAAAATTACTGAAAAATATATACATCAGGTTGGAAAACTGTTCTCAAAAACAAAGGACAAAACGAAGAAATGAAGAAAGATCAAACATTGTCTATAAAATGTGACAATGTGACAAGAAATATATCGGAGAAACATCACAATTATTAAAGAACAGAATCCAAGGACATAAAAGTGATGTAAGGAATCATCCCGAAAGGTGTGCGTTAGCTAAGCACAGCTCAGAAGAACATCAAATTAGATTCGAAGAGGCAAAAATACTTAAGTCCGAAAAAAACTCCAGAAAAAGACTGTTCTTGGAAATGTACCACATAAACAATGAACAAGATTCCATGAATAAAAACAGTTCATTAAGCAACAGTTATACATATTTATTCTCCGAACAGTGGAGAAAACAAAGAGAGGTATACATGGGACCAGTGGATGGCTAAGATGAAAAAAAGACGAAGAAGAAGGAAAATGGGGAAGAGAAATATGATGACAAGACTGACAACTTATTGTGAATTGAGGTTATGGGATGTGACGATTAATAATTGAGGTTTAAGATAAGAAAATAATAAAAATTGAGAATTGTTAATTGTTTTATGAATTTTAATCAAGTAAAGAAAATATCTCACTTTTGTGTAAGTAGTTTTAAGAAGATAGAATAATGTAATGAAAAATGTTTGTTTATGTGTTAATTGTTTGTATTTTCCATTTTAGTAAACCCTGAAGAAAAATAGAATTTCTATTCGAAAGCTTGGTAAATGACAAAAAAAGAGATTTATTTTTTCTTTACCGTCAGTCTAATTTCCCTTAAAAAAAAACCCTTATATATATATATATAGTGATCATCTTTCTGATTTATCCATAGTTATAAATTAATGTTGATGATTCTATTCGACACAGACGAATAGAAATTATATGTCGATTCGACGAAAAACGAATTGTTATTATTATCAAAGCGCGTAATATTCAGTTTCTTACTAACCAAGTTAACAAAATTATGAAATATATATTAATGCTCAAAAAATGACCCTCTTAAATAACAAAATTTAGAGTTGCGTTGAGTCATAAATATCCAATGTTTTATCGATTAAAAACTGAATTAGTATGGTATAAAGTTTATAGGTTTAGATGATAATAACATCCATGATCACTGTTAATTGGATACGTTTCTACCGCTCATTTATAAGAATAGCTTATCTTAAAACGAACATGCTAACTGTGAATAATGTGTTAACTTAAAATTCGTTAATTGAATGAAAAATATTATCACGTCAGTATCCCTACTGCATTTTACCGGTATGAAGTGAGCGTCAAGATACAAATACATCGATAAGGAACATTTCTTGTGAACGAGCCTTTATTTATTTTTTTTTTTTTGCTATGATATCTGTGAAACATATTTAGTAGGTATACATCAATTCATTGAACACACAATATTTTTTCATGATGTTAAAAATGTCGAATTTTGTAGCATTAATTTTTCTATTTCTTTCGAAGAAAAATGCTGCAGAGTCGCATCGAATGCTTGTCGAGATATATGGTGATCATGCTCTGTCAGAAGCAACATGCAAAAAATGGTTGCGACGTTTCAGAAATAATGATTTTGATGTGAGAAATGAAGAACGTGGAAGACCACCAAAACAGTTTGAGACGCCGAATTGCAAACGATATTGGATGCAGATGACACTTTGAATCAAAAGCACACCGCAGAAATGTTAAATTTTGCTCAACAAACAATTTCTGACCGTTCGAAAGCTATGGAAAAGATCCAAAAGTGGGGAAAATGGGTGCCACATGAATGAAGAAGGGTGGAGCTATAGACATTAAACGAAGCTTTAATGCTTTGTCAACTTTGGTGATAAAACAGAAACTTAATGCTGTAAAAAAATTGTCATTTATATGCTACGTAGGTAGAGTAGTAACTTGATATACTGAGATTAACTTTTAATGAAATTGGGACGATCAGTTGAATCAAATAATAATCTCCTTTTTTGGTACGAAAGTAGTATACTCACCAGGTGCTTCATACCTTCGATATCAAAACACATGAGTGTCACACCGATCATGGCAAAGTATGCAAATATTTGCGCTGATATCATTTCCTTCAATTCCCCTTTCACATCTCCAATTGTTACAACATAAACATTTATGATCAATGTCAAACAGGTGGACAGACTCCATAGTACAAAAGCAGGACTCATAAACTCATTTAATTCCTCCACTGAATTGATGATTTCGAGATGAGCATGTGTGAATCTCTTCAACCTAGTAGTTAGATCGATCTTTTCTTCAAGGTCTCTGTATAATAGAATACTTCTCATGTGGTTCTTCAGAGATACAAAGTACGAGCCGTATAAATGTTTGATGAGTATACATTCATACTTGAATTCGAACATGATTTCCATTTGAATGAAAAAACCAATTATGGTACATAATATTCTGTAGGCACAGATTTGATCGAGTCTAAGAAAGAAAAAGACAACTGAAAAAAATATTTGAAATCCCAGAATGAGTAAACTGAGAGTGATGAACCTTTTCATTTGTCTTCCGCTGAAGACATCTTGGACACCATAAAAGGCTCTTCGATATATAAGACGGCAATCTGTGTTCAATACCCTTACTCTGTGTTTTGATTTCACAAAAGGAAAGAAGGATAGGAGGAGTGCAGTTGACACAACTATACATTCACTCATCGTTTCCAGACATATATGATAATTGGTTCCAATTTTAAAACAATGACAAGCCGATCTGATCAAATAAGAAACCTCAAGAATTAATAGGAGTATGTGGTAAATGGAGTTGAATATCAGTAATTTTTTCTCAATACGGAACTTTGGTGGATGATTATAATTTGAATTTTTATGTTTGCAAAATCCTCTTATCGGCAAAGCGAGTGCAGATTTCAACAAAGTTGTATAGAGGAGGCATACCAAACAATTCGAAGAAGAGCCTCCTCTATATTTACTTGATGTGGTGATAGCCATTTTCAAAGTGATCGACGAGTCATCAATTTTTCTCAGTTGACTACTCAGTTGATTATTTGTTTACGAAGAATTATTTGTTCACGAAGAACATCACTGATCAAGCGCCAATTCATGTCAATTTGTAGGATGTGTTATAACTATTCAAATGATAATTGTTTGGAATACGAACTTGAATCTATATCAATATTATATGGAATAAAACGGAACCCTCTCGATCTATAAAATATAGAAATGTAGAAGGGAACTGACGTAAGTTTCTGGTAAGGTTCTGCTTGTATGTTGTTCCCCTGCTTTGGTGAGATACTAACACAACGACCACAAGGAATTAACAAATCTGTTTTTCAAATAGAAAATAACAACTCACAGATTTCTTTCAGCTTTGTTCAGAGCTCAAATTCCCTTTTCTAAGAAGTCAACCGAAAGAAGGTACCTCAACATCATCAAAAACCATTGAGAAACTAAAGCTGCCTTCTAGCAAGGTTTATTTCTTGAAATACTCTATTTATCCAAGTTCAAATTACAAAAACGCGATTTTTCTTCGGAATTGAATATTGTGAAACTTTCACAGGACCCAAAGAAGGATAACTCATCTCCTATGAACATAGTGGTATATAAAACTTTCTCAGGATATGATATTTGGTCAGATTTGACAGAATATGACCACTTCAAATAAACTGAATGAGCATGCGAAAATGTCCATCCATTCTTTAGTTTATTATTTGAATTTCTGTGACTCCTTGAAGTGAATAAAAAAATTTCTGAGTCTTCTAGTGAGAGACAGCAACGAGGATGAAATTCAAGAATATTCAGATTTTTGTTTTCAATCCGACGAATGCTTTCATCTGGGCGGGTAGAGGTTGTGACATTACTAATGCTTTCAAAACACAGTTGTGAAGTTGAGTAGGTTTATTTGTATGAGAAATGCTTTTATAATAGTATTTGGCGAAACATTTTTAACAGAAACTTGAGGAAACACGAAACAACTTTAAAAATTTGAGGGGCCTTTGATTATACATATAAATAATAAGAATTATAATCATAAATATAAGAATTATTTTAATGAGTGGCGATTTCGTCCCAATTGCAACAAAACAGTGGTATCTTGATTCCATTTGAATAATTATGAAAAATATTGGAAATTAGCTGTAACTTTCAATGATTCTCCTATCGAACATAACTTCTATCCAAAATATTTAGGAGTTGAATTAGATCTCTCAATCACAAGGCTCATTTAGATGATCTGAGCCTAAAACTGAAAACTAGGAATAATATTCTCCAGAAATTAGCTGGATCATCTTGCGGTGCTGATGCTTCCACTCTTCGCACAGCATCTCTAGCCTAAGTCTTTCCTGCAGCTGAGTATTGTTGCTATATTGTAGGTTTAATAGTGCACATACACAAAAAACCGATGCAAAATTGAATACATCTATGTGAATAATTACTGGCCCCATAAAATCTACACCGGTTCTTTGGTTACCAGCATTCTCTAGCATTGTCCCTCCCCATATTCGTAGACAGACTGCAGCTCTGTATTCTTGGAACAAATATCATTATTTTCCTAATTTATTTCCACTTATTTCGTACATTCCACAAAATATAATTCCCAGATTGAAGTCACGTGAACCATTCTGGTATAATACCTACGTTCTTCAATATGAGCATTAGCGATAAAGAATTATGAAAGATTGAATGGAACTCTTATGAAATGTTCAATAAAAATCTCATTTCTGATCCTTCTGGAAAAATTCCGGGTTTTGATCTTGCAAGGGTTTTGATCTTCCAAGAAAAATCTGGCAGTTCTAAATCGTTTGAGAACAGGTCGTACCAATAGCATGCTATTCAGATGGAACTCAGTTCCAAGCTCAAGTTGTGAATGTGGATATGCAAAAGAAACAATACCTTATCTCATCAATAATTGTCCCATATATAAATTTCAAGATGGTTTTGAAGCTATTCACGATGTTTCCGATTCTTTCTTGGAATGGGTTATAAATTTCAAACAAATTTGAAACGTAAATTTTGTATTCAGTTCTTTTTCTGCTTTTGTCTTTTATTTTCAGATTCGATATGTGCAACTTGAAGAAACCTCTGTGTTTACCAATAGAAGACCACTCTTGAAGAAACAAGTCGCTCAAATATATTTCAGCTCATTTTTGTACACACATACGGGAAGCCAGGGTTTTTTTACTGGGGTTTTCTCCCTAGGCTTTCATGTCATACTCCGAATTGTATGGCACCCCGTCACTAACCCCTGCTAACACTACACGCTCTATTGTTTGCCAACCAAAAAATAGTAAAGCCAAAATTTCAAGAGAATATATATATATATTGTTTGGTAGAAGAAATTTATACTATCAAGTGAGTTCACTTCTATGAGCAACGGAAATATCTAAAGTGAATGCTTTTATTTACCTTTTAGTAAGTAATATACTTACAATGTGTTTCATGCCCTCAATATCAAAGCACATATTTGTGACACCAATCACAGCAATGTCGGTGAATAATTGAGCCAAAATAATCTCCTTGAAGCCACCCTTCACATCTCCCATAACAAAAATATAAATATTAATGATAAGTGTCAAACAAGTAGATATACTCCAAATTACAAAAGCTGGACTCATAAACTCATTCAAATCTTCTATGGATTTCATCATCTCCATATGAGCATGTGTAAATCTTTTCAATCTAGTGAAAATATCCATGTTTTCCCCAAATCTGTTATTGTATAAAACCATCCTCATATTGCTCTTCAAGGAAGTGTGAAAGGAGATGTACATATGTTTCATCAAGAGAGATTCATATTTAAATTGAAACATTAGTTCCATTTGAAAGTAGAAACCAATTATGAGACATACTGTTCGAAAGAGGCAGTTTTGATCGAGTCTCAAATAAAAAAAAATCATTGAAAATATTATTTGCCATCCAATAATGAGTGAACTGATTACGATGAATTTTTTTGTTTCTTTTTCTGTGAAAACATCTTCAACGCCATAAAATTTTTTTCTGTAAATCAGTCTGGTTTCTGTATTAAATATACTCACAATGCGTTTGGATTTGATGAAGGGAAAGAATGACAGAAGGAGTGCGGTTGTAACTACTATACATTCACTTATAGTTTCAAGACAGATATGATTATAATTGCTGTCATTAATTGAACAATGAGAAATGGATCTTCGTATATACATGAACCCAAGTATAAGAAGAGAGATGTAAAAAATATAGTTGACTATCAGAAACTTTTTCTCTATTCGAAATGTTGGGGCTTGGATATAATTGAAGTTTTTATGTTTGCAGAGTCCTCTTATGGGCAATGCTATTTGTGATTTCAATAAAAAGATATGCAAAAGGCAAACGAAACAATTCGATGTCGCACATTTTTTATCTTTACTCGATGTGGTGATAGCCATCTCACGGAAATTTGATGGTTAGTGAGGAAAAGTTTCTAGGCTGATTATTTTGTTGATTATAATTCTGATGAATTATGATCGTACCTTATTATCTATATTTTTTATTGGAATGATCCATCTTCCATCTATCATTGAAATTAATCAAACGAGGATAAGATCCACCTCATCTAGATGGTTATAGAAGATAATTCTCGAATTCTATTAAAATGGTCGGAAAAATATCATAAACAACAACGCTATATATATTAACGCTGTTTGCATCGCTTGCTAAAAATTAATAAAATTTTCTAACCACTATTTATCGTTTCATCTTTCTTCGCAACTATGGAGGGTAGAGAAATGAAGAATCACTCCGTATGTTGAAAGTGTCCATCAAAATTGCACCAATATAGATGTAGCTTGTGTTGTGATTCGACTGAAGGTCGATCAAACTTCAGAAAGGAAATTTATCTGGAAACTGAATTATCTACTTCTATTTCTATATTATTACTATGTATTTCTGTCATGTTTTGACCCTCAGAAATTCTATGAAATTCAATAATCTCCTACGAATGAGAGCTACCGATAACAATCTATGAAGTAACCCAGCTTTGCCGAAAGGCCGAACACAATACGAGGGTTGGCTTAAATATTTCTGGATTGGACAACCCTAGTGTTGCAATCTGCCAACTGACAGCTCTATCGTAAAGACATTTTTGATGTTATAAGTTGTCAGAACGTTTTGACATACGAGCGATGTTTGTGTTGTTTACAGTAACTTGAAACATTCATCTCGCCCAAAAAATGAGTGAATATTTTCTTTCAACTATTCTTTACAATTTTCGACGTGGATTAACTCAACAACAGTGCATCGATGGACTTAATTCAATTTTTTACGATGAAGCTCCATCAAGGACCAGTATTTATCGATGGTATGATGGTCCTCCGAGACGAATTTCGTGAAGGTCGTCCAAAATCAGTTAATGTTCCGAAATCCATTGATGCTGTGCGCCAACTGATATTGCAAGATCGTCATGTGACCTATTGTGTGATTGAGACAACCTTAGGCATTAGTGGAAACTGCATACATTCAATATTGCATGTACATTCGACCGTCAAAAAGTTTGTTGACATTGGATCTCACACAATTTGTCAATCGCTCGTGTCGATTGGTCGAAAGAAATGCTCGAAAACTACGTCGCAGTGCTTCGAAGTTCGTCTATGACATCGTGACAGGTGATCGTGGATTTACTCGTATGAGCACAAAAGTAAACAGCAGTCGACTGTATGGGTGATTCAAGATGAGCTATATCTCACAAAAAATGATCGCGCACGGAGCACTTCCAAGTAAATGGTCGCCTGTTTTTCCGGAAAAACTGGACATGTCGATATCGTGTTACTAGAACAAAGCAGTCAATTCTGAGTGACACTCAACCATTTGTTTACGAGTTGTCTTTCAAGAAATCCGGAAAACCAACGAGGACGGATCACCCTTCACAACGACACATCGGCTCAAACAACTGCATTTTTGAGCACTCAAACCATCGATATGATGGGTCGTCCACCGTATACCTAGTCTTGGCTTGTCACTGAATGACTTCTTCTTATTCCAGTAAGTCGAAAAAAATGTGAGGTCAACATTTTTCGGCACCTGGAGAAGGGGTTGATACGTTCAGAATGCGCTTCGACAATTGGTTCAAACGAATCCAAAAGTGTAGAGATCTTAATGGGGAACAATTTGAAAAACAATAAGGCGATTTTCGATGATAAATATTTGTTTTTTATCTCTAATCCCTATTTATCCCTTATTTAATACGGGCATTAAATAAAAGCTTCAGACAGCGAAATAGTTATTTATGTACCTAGTGGGTTATATGGATCCTACGCCCGGAGGGAAACATTCGGCCCGAGGGCCTTTGGCCTGAGGGATGAATGTTGCCCGATGGGCGTTAGGATCTAATAACGCTCGTGGTGCATAGAAGATTTTATTTTTCACGAATATATCATTTAATTACAATAAAATTCGATTGCTCTTATGATTTTTTTTCCATTTAACTTTCAGTAGTAACCATGGCATTTGTTAATATTTTGAAGTTCGTTATTGCTGTCATCATTTTATTAAGTGAATGTCATTACTGTTTTCGTTGTGAAGATTCAAAGAAATAACAGAAATGAATAGCAATTTGCCAAATAATATAATTGAAAATGCAGCCAAAGCTGCAAATAATTTATTACCAGAAAAATCCAGACTCGTCTACGACAAGGATTATGAAACATTCCATCGATGGAAGTTGAAAAATGAAATGATTGCTATAGATGAAACAGTGTTATTGGCGTACTTTCAAGAATTGGTATGCTATTTTATTTTTCATTTTGTTCATGTGTGGGTAATTTTTTTTATTTCAGTCTGAAAAATTTTGTCCTGCGTCATTGTAGACGAAACATTCTATTTTGAAATCTACACTGATTGTCAATGAAAATATCAATATTTCACAATTCTCCCGGCTAGTTGCGTTTTTAAATATGAAATCTAAAGGATATATTCCGAAGAAATCCAAAGTTCATTCATTCATCAATGAAGCTCCTGATGAAATTCATCTTCTTCATAAAGTAGTTCTAATAATGGGTGTTTTTGGAGGACTAAGGAGAGATGAATTACTGAAAATGTCTATCAAAGATATAGAAGATAAGGGTAGCTGTTTACTTGTTAAAATACCCGAAACTAAAACCGGTATGTCAAAAGGATTTAGCATTGTAGAGGAAGAAAAAATAGGAGCTTTGGGACTGGTCAGAAAATATATATCCTTGAGGCCCAGTGGAGTGAAGAATCCTAGATTTTTCCTCACGTTCCGAAATGGTCGGTGCACCATCCAACCTGTTGGCAAAAATACCATAGGAAGTGTGCCTTCGATGATTGCCAAATACTTAAAATTGGATAATGCAAATGAATATACAGGACATTGTTTGAGACGGACTTCAGCAACTCTTTTAACTGAGGCTGGTGCATCATATGAAACGTTAAAAATATACGGAAGATGGAAGAGTGCATCTGTGGCGGAAGGTTACATAGAGCAGAGCATTTTTTCCAAAAACAAAATATCGACGATGATTGTGAATTATGTAACAGATTCTCATGAATTCTCTAGTGGTTCTCTTGTGAACGAACTTCCAAGTACTTGTGGTCAAGTTTTCGCTCCTCAGGTTTCAAAAACATTTTTCCGGGAAATTCGAAAACTGCACTTTTAATTTTAATTAAGAAAGACTTTGTTTTCGTTTGTTGAGTTGTCGTTGTTTTAGTATCAAAATTCTGCGAAATAAATAATTTCTTTCTAGCTTATTTTGCTTCTCGCACAACGAGCGGGCGTTATGATCCATAATGCCCGCTAAAATGCCCATAGGTATAATGAGGGTATTTATAGCAACCCTTTCTAAGGTAAAATAAACATATAATGTACAAGTGAAAAATAAAAAAATTTTATTTATTCATACTGAAAAATCCATCAGAAATGAGCCTGGGTAGGCTCATAAAATTTACATGCATAACAGCATGATTTCAACATAGTTATTTGACTTATATCTCCTTCTTCATTTGAGATTAATAGTTGCTTTAAATTGATCACTCATTGAATATCTTTCATGAAATAATATCCAAAGATCTGCCTATTGTATATTGGTATATACTTACAATTTTCGAGACAGCATCTGCATTGACATTTATTGAAATTATGGCTATGATGGAGATATAAGTTCTCATGTGAACTTCTAAATGTTGTTGTATATCTTTGACGCTGAGTAGTAAAATCATTCCGTAGATATTCATTATCAACGACGCCAAGGTCGAAATCGACCAAACTAAAAGCGCTGGGCTCCAATACTCAGTATCTTTGTTGAATATCATGATAATTTCTCCATACATATGCTCAAATCTTTGTATTTTTTCGATAAAATTTACTTCTCCAACTTCACTCTGAATTCTTGAATTCATAACACAACTCACACCATTCTTGAAGGAGGTGAAAATTTTTTTAAATATCATCTGAAGAATAGTCAATTCTATCACCATAAGTAGTTGGATGCTGTAGCAGATAATGAAGCAAATATCTCCACTTGTTATACTATCCAATTTGTTTGAAATTATCGTGATAAATATTCCGAAAGATATAAGGGAGAAGAAGACATAAAAAACCTTGCTTTTTAGAATCAAGGAACAGCTGCACTTTTCACAGATGATGTTATCAAAATTGTAGAATTTCATGTTGTTCACCATGTTACACAGAATGTTAAAAGATTTCTCACAAGTCTTCAATTTCCATAAATTCATCACTATCATCAACGCTGGTGTTAAAACGATCAAGTAGTTTTCAATTGCTATCAAACATTCCATAGAATTGATAACATGTAGGCTGCAGTTTCTGGCAGTTACTTGTAGATGAAATAAACATTTTATCAGTAATATAACTGCGAAAAAGTGAGTGATCTTCTGATACACCGGTATTATTTTGAATCTTGCCTCACCGTCATGTTCCGGATTCAGATGTTTACAAAAACCCTTTATTGGCAAAGTAACTACATTCTGTGTTAAACACACCAAGCAATTCTTTGTTAGGACGGGCGACCTGAAGAAATTCTTGAATGGCGAACGAAAATAATAAAATTTTCGTGAAAAAAATTCTATCAACTTCGGCATGCTTGGACAGCCAGAAAACACTCAAGAATTGCATACTAAATTTTCGATTGCTACTAACACTATTGATTCGCGAATTCAATTTGTGCAAAAGGAGTAGGGATGAATCCATTAGGTTGATAATGTTTGTCGAGAGTTTATATGAACAAATGATGGAACAAGTGGGGTACAAGGGTACTAGGATAAGTATGCCCACCCTCCGTAAGAAGAGAAAATATGGATACGTAGCCTTATCAAATTACATGTAATTCCATTGGAATTCAAGACTGTTACAGGGTTTGGCAATAAAGTGGTAAGACTGAGAAGCACAAGTTCCAATCCTGCTAGGATGCCATGAATGATTCCATACTATTTATTGGCACAAAGTCAACTTGACTCTTGATATTAGTTTGGTTCAACAACTATAGGGTGTCTCATTTAAAAGTATCCACCCTCAATAAATCTACAACCAATCAGAATTTGAGAAAACACTCATCAGATCGAATTTTTATGATATCGCCATCAGATTGCATGCAACGACACAATAGTTCTTCAAAATTATGTCTTACATGCATCATTTCAGGAATTTCTGAAGTTTCTTCACTTTGACATACTTTCTTGAGTACTGATTTGTGAACAGATGGATAAGACGTTTGATTTCGATTTAATATCATACCACTAAAAATCTGGGAATCCTATACAAAATTTTCAAAAACATTTAATGATGTCAGTGTACCAATGAATATCATTTATTTAAGAACACTATTTTTGATTATTCCTTTGCTTGATCAATATTTTCTTTCTCAATCCCAATAACTTATGATACTCTGAAAGATCACAAGCATTCACAGATTTAGGTAAACAGTTCCACTGGCTTGGAGAAATCTGAGTTCAGTAAAGTAAATTCGCTTCTAGAAAACCAAGAAGGTACTTTTTAATAAAAATATTTATGTTACGATGAATCTGTTTTGTTTTGGTTTTGATTTTTTGAGTTTGTAAGTTTATGGTTACTATAATTCGGTTAACAAAAACTCTATCAATGAAAATAGGTTAATTAATAGAAAAAGAAAAAGTTTAATCCCTTTCCATGGAATATAAGATTTCTTGAAACACCCCTAAAAAAAAAAAAAAAGATGTGGTGTCGTGGAACAACAGGTAGGAATGAAGTTTCTTCGACTAATGTAGAATCGACACAATTTGCAGAAGAAAAATCATACTCAATTTTATGTAGGTGTTCTTGATTTTTCTCTGGAATTTTACTGATTAGTTCTTATTTAAGTACAGGAAAGTATTTAGGAAATTTAGTAAGAAATGAGTTAAGAAAAGTCTGCATATGGAAATTTAAAATATTAAAGAAGCCCAAAATTGTTTTTCGTTATCAAAATTACTGTGTCATTGCTTGTAATTTTCGTTGTGTTATATTTTATATTTCTGATACTCTCATTAGAAAAAAATTGGGCAATATAACAGAAAATTTTCATAATTCGTAATAATTGAAATGAACTTGAACAGTATTTGGTTAAATTTAAGACTTTTATACTCACCACACTATTCATAACAGTGCCTCTTCTCATCAAAACAATGACGGCTAAAACATGTACGTATGTTCGCAGTTCATCCATTATATTCTTCTCCCACATTCCCATTTGAATCAAGAGGACCATCATATAGAAATCCATTACGAGCATAATCAAAGACGAAAAACACCAAAGTATCAAAAGAATACCCATAAAATCATTCAAATTTTGTTCAATGCAATCATAAAATTGTATATAAAATAATTCAGTTGCTTTGAGTTGTATATCAAAATCATGTATGGTTCCTTCTTCGAATCCCACTATACAAACATCATTTTTTCCTCTTTTTTGGTCCAAACTGTTGATTAAGAATTTGTCGACTCGTGTTCGGTATCTTACAAGCACTGCTATTTCTCTGAAGATTTGAATACCCTGGGTGGTTAGCACTAAAACGGTCAACACAAAGCATGAGTTGATGAAAACACTGTCGCTTTTCTGATACAAAACAGCAAATAAAACGTCAGATAAAAGAAAACTGGCAACTATTCCATAAAATCCTTTTCTGGCGCTCAGATCCAGCAAGCATTCCCAAGGTGGACCAAATAATCTTGTTAAGTCTTTATTATCAATAATATCCACAACAGAATTGAGGAAAAACAATCTCTTACGATACAACAGAACTGCACCAGTAAACATCATAAAGAAAAAAAAATAAAATAGCTCCTCCAATGCGATGAGTCCATCAATTCGGGAACTCAAGTTATCAGAGCATTTCAATTTTTTCACGGCATCTTGATATTGCATGAAGCAAACTGCTGCTAGGAGAATAACTAATAAATATGATATCCAGAGGAACTGCTTGGCAATACGAAAACATGGTTTTCCCGAGTAATTTTTGACCAGATGTTGGCACTGTCCCTTTATTGGTATAAAGATGAATGTGAATTTCAAGAAACTATTTAACTGGCAAATGGAACACTGGTTCTTCTGATTGGATTTGGTAGTGAAACATTTCGATAAAAACTGCAACATTTTAATAATTCAACTGTCAAATACGCAAAACTCATATCTGCACATGACATTGGAATTCAACACACTCCCTCATCATCAGCGTAATTGCCTCAATATGTAAATTGTTAGCGTGTAATTTCATGAAAATATATAATTAATGTCAGAGGAATAGACTCACGGAAAGATCGGTGATAGCCTTCACATCCATATTATATGACAGAGAACTTTTTCATTAATGATTTGTGATGACACGTTATGTTTTATGTTCCTGGATCGTTAATATGAGGGTTATTGGAGCAAATGATCCATTTCCCGGAATTTACATAAATTTTCACAGTAGCGTAGAGAGGAAAAAACTGAAACGAAATTACTAGGACAAATTATGTGAGAAAATGTAGAAAAAAGCTGTCGTGAGGTCAGGAGAATTTGCACGCCATTCGTGGACTCTAGAACAGTGTGATTGATAAGGAATCGAGAGCCACAATGAATGAATAAACCAATATCATATTTTAAAAACACTTCTCTCAGTTTTCCTTCGAGTTCATTTCAAAGCTTGAATAGTTTTTCTTGAAATTACACCAAAAGAAAGTATGTATATTTTTTTCATGAAAAATCGTATAGAAACTGATATCACCTTTCCAGTAAGCTTCTGACCTTTGAAATACCTAATTTATTCAAGTCCAAATCCAAAGATAATTAACTAGAATTTCTAAAGGTGAAAGTAAATTCTCGAAAGATCTAAAAATTTGACAAAAACGAAAACATGGAAGTACCATTGTCAATGATCTCAAAAAAGGCTGTCATTATCAAGTTCTGAGATCTTAACGAATATGGTACACTCACAGCTTCTTACAAGATGATACAATGCCAAAATTCAAAGATGTTCTGAATAACAAGGGCCTGAATATAGTGAGCGTCAAAATTATTCTCAGTCGATTCAGATACGTTTTGGTTCGATAATCTAAATTCACACATTTTTGTAAAACTAGCTTCCTATTGCACTAGTTCAATGAAAGGAAGCAAGTGCGCAACTTGTTTCATGATTGCCAATGATGATTTTCAACATTTTTTTAATATTTTCCTAAATAACTTCCTCAAAAAGCAGTCCAGGACGCTCAGCATCCAGGAAATAGTTTTTAACGCAATCTTGGGTTTCAATGGTGTTTTTTCCATCAAAAAGCAATAATATATAAACACACAAAATTGCTTTCGATCCACTGTTCCTAAAAATGAAAAAAATGCCTCACTGAAATGAAACCGAACGCCATGAAATTTTGACAATGTTGTTTTGAATGTTGAAAATTTCTAAAAATCATTTGGATATTTTCGTAGTGGCGCCATCCGGTTGTTAGGCCCGGGAATGATTGACCGATGTTGTAAGTTGTATGTTTCATATTACTCTCATTCGTTACGCTACTGATATTACGGGCACAGCATCGATTCGAGCGTCATTCATAATGAATTATTTGAAAAGAACGACATGCTGTATCGTTGATTATTGATAAAGATCAAAGCAGACAAATTTAGATGTGTATTATCTTGAAAACTCTATACGATTTTGTATAGAAATTATGGAATATCCTCATCATTTATAGGTGATAGTCGTCGGTGTAATGATACAAAGGACATATAACTATTTATAAATTACATCCCACTGTTTCATATATTTGATCTCAATTGTAGACACGAGAAACATTTGTACTTTGTACTCTATGGTGTGATATCAGCATACTGCTTAGATCTGAAAAGAATAGATGCAAAGTTCTGATAACAACATAGGTGTTTTTCTGAAATTTTCGGTTGTATATCTCTTAAATTTAAATAATTGAAATTAAAATATCCTTATGACTGGCTTCTGAAGGACCCAATATGAAAATTTATGCCATTAATGTAATTACTTGGACAAATAAGGACTTAACGTTATGATTCGAGGTAACTGATATCAAAGGCAATGAGGCGAGAGACTTTGAGACAACCAGATAATCAATCTTTCTTATTGGGGACTAAAAATGTACAATGAAATGAATAACATACGAAGGCGTAAAGAATCTGGAACAAGCCAACCGAATGTAGAATAAGGAGCATGTGAAGAACTTTGTAACAATAATTTTTGTTTTCAAGGATGGTGTGCAAGAACCATAATCAAAAATCACTGCTGATTTCCATGGTGTACTTGCAAAGAACTTTTTGATGGTCTAAAGCCAAATTAGACCTATCTTAATTCAATATAGTTATTGATAAGAAGCAACTAAATAAAGAATACCCATACTGTTCGATCAGTCGATTCGATTTGAAAAAATTAAATAATTGCTTCACCAAATACACTGAATGATATATCAAGCTAACCATGAGATTGAGAAATAAGTATATACTTATTATTTATTTTATTGTTTGAAACAAATGCTTATTCAATCAATTCCTGCTTTATCATTAAGTGGATATGAGAATGGTCCAACTGGATCATTGGAAACAGTTAAACATAATGATTTCAAGTGGATTCTGATGAATTTTATCCGTATGGGCAAATCCGGATTCTATAGAAGTGATGTAGATAAATACGAGGACTATGGAAATATGCATAGAAAAAAAATTCTCTTTCTTTATCTGAATCTAAAGATAGCAGTTTATTCATTCCAATGAAAAAATCTCAATTTTTCTATACTGTCTGTATTTATGTCAGTTATGTCTGTTATTTATGTCAGTTTAATTTCTCCTTTAGTTGAATTGATGGACATCGTAGCATATAATATTGCTGCATAGATTTTGTTTAAATTTGAATTATCATCACGCAGTTAAACTTGAAACAAATCCATATCTTTCATCATATTTTATAGGTTCAAAATCATATTATCAGATTTATATTTCATTTAACGCATTTTCATTCAATTAATCAGAAATGAAACTACAGGATACTATTTATGTTTCAGGCAACAGGAAACACTGTGCTATTCTCATTTTGAAAACCACTGTCATTTTTCTGAAGGACTATATGTAATTGAATTATCACCAGGGAGAACGTAACAACTATACCAGCAATCTGAAAAACAGTTATATGTATTATGATTTATGAACTATTCATTTTACGTTGAGTCTTACAGATGCTATGAAGCCTGGATCAAGAGTTACAATTTTTTTTATATCTATTCTTGGATTCCTTACAATCAGGGCTTTGATGATAAGCTCAATCTGAAAGAAAAAATATTTCTCAAATATTTACCCGAAAAACTATAAATAACTGACCTGGTATGCTTCCCTCTCCTTCATTATGCTTATAGGGTAATTGAAAAGGTAACACAAAGTTTGATCACACTAGAATATAGAGAAATATTTTCATTAGCAATGATAGCAACACAAGTTGAATCAGAAAGGTGTTTCTAAACATAATGATTTAATGAGCACTCGGTAACCTGGCGCCTTCGCCATTTTGAATCGACAACTTGATTTTGTTTAAAAATGCAGAATTATTTGGGTTATACCGAAAGTACCTAGTTCTTACTTCATAATCATCCAGCAAAAGCATGTGTGAAAAGTTTGAAGAGAAATAATAATCAAAATCAGGTTCTAAATTTTGAACATTAAATTGTAAAACCTGATGAAGCCACAGTGTTGGCGAAACAATTGTTGTAATAAACAATAAAAATTTGTGGAAATCTGAATCTTATTATTTATTTAACACTACGAGAGTTACAACATCAAACTCTTTTAAGTCCACATTGCGAATCATCTAGAGGAATTTGGGCATTTCAATAATAACTACCAAAGAATACATATGAAAACTGAAAGTTCAAGACTGACCGTATAAGAAGCACTTGAAATCAAAAGGTACCGTAGCCGCCATATTCTTCTGAATATATATACATATATAAATATATAAAAGAAGGATAATGGGTGAAACCGCAGGAATGCAGAAAATATGGGAAATGAATGGAAGGTACTTGCCTACACGTGTTTCTGCCAACAAGCAGTTCAGGGCAAGGCAACCAAGCAACCAGGATAGGGATGGAAATGAATAAATATGGAAGAAACGACAACAGGTGACCACAACAGGAGCGAGCATCCAATTTGTGGCTACAACCCTAGATACTGCCGGTTTTGGAGGCTTAACCGAGCATCGCCATGATAGAAGCATAAACAACCTGTGTGATGCGATCAAAACCCAAGGAGGCTTAACTTTCGATAAATATATATATATAATACAGTGAATTCATTCACCCAAGTTTCTCTGTATATAATATTTGTTCCTTTCTCACAAAAAATCAACCTGAAGATGCCATATAATGGTGATAAAGCTGTAGTTGTAGAATGAACATTATTGGAAATTGAAACTGTCTCGCTTCAATCATGTAATCAACAAGTAACGACAAGTAACGACCGGATCCATCAAATAAGTAGTTATTTGGCTCAATTCATTCAAACGTGATATCTACTAACCTGTTCAGGAATTCCATGTGCAAACTTGACAAGATTCAGCAAAACGCTCACTTGTCCCAAAATGTTGATGTGAGCTAGCCAAATTGATCCTGTGTCTTTCTCCGCCAATATGAGAAAGACAGTATACGTATTCAATATAATCAGGAAAATTATGGAGAACGAAGTTAAAATAATTATTGATCCCCCATAATCAAGTATCACATCCATACAAGTCCTCATCTCCAAGTATAAATGAGACATCCTTCTCAACTTTTCTTCTATAGTAATGCCTTCAGGATTACAGCTACCGTGCCGCCATCTATCAAGATGCTTCGTCAACGATAAATGCATAGAACGATAAATCATTCTCAGCATATCGAATTCAGTACATGAACCGTACACTAGAGTGGTCTGAAGTGAAGCCGTTAAAAAGAAGATTATATTGATGTATTTGAAAGCGTTGATTCCAAACTGTATATAATATATAAGTGGATAAAAAATGAAAATCAGAATACTAGCAGCTATCATATAATAGGTATTTTTCACAATTTTCTTACTGCATTGCTCACATATCATACGTTTGAATCCATAGTATTTCTTGTTCTCGAAAATATACGATATTTTTCTTAGATAGTTCACTCTGACTGGCAGTCTCAACAGCATAATTATTACGATGACCAGAATAACCTCAGTTTTAACGATATTATAGAATCCTGTCATAAATGAAACGTAATTCTCTGTTTCTACTGTGAATTTAACGAAGTATATGATATTTCCGAAAAAACAACATAAGAGATATGCAAGAGAAATCATACGGATTGAGTTTTTTAATTCAAATATTGAATTGCCACTGAAGTTCTCATTGAGGTGTCTACATTTACCGATCACAGGATTGAACAGAAATGCAAATTTCAATATTGTAGATACCAAACAGTTTAGACAATCATTTCTGTAAATTTCTGGCTTAGATTTAATTTCCACTAGCTTGGATTTCCCAGTGATGGAAATTTCTTCGGGAAAAATTTTCATAACTAAATATTCTTTATGCAGCGAATTCTACCGCAATATCTTCTAGATGTAGATAAAGCGTTGTACAACTGCATCAAAACTTGTTTGATGACGAATCAATGGCCCTAATCATTTTCTGATTTCTTTCTAGTACAACTCCAATAATGTTTGGATATCAAATGTAATGACTGACAAACAAAGAGAAGTAGAATACTGATAAGATACATGAATTACCTCTTCTTGGATTTCTGGGAAGCTTTAACCATATTTGATGTTTGTTCCAGAATTTTTCATGGGAAAAATAAAGAATCGAAAACAATTAAGATGTCCTGAAAATATCAAATGTCAAAAAAATTGTATCACATTTTCGTCTAAAAAAAAACATTATGAAAGGCCTAAAATGCACTGACGTGACGTTGGAGCCTCGAAGTTTTCTGAAAATCGAAGACGTTATTGTATAATCAAAAACAATGTTTTGTTTAATAAAAAACTCCACACGTATCATAAATTATTTAGAAATATACATTTGATGATCATACATATATAAAAATTTCCCTTGATTAGTCAGATTCGAACTGAATTCCGGATGCTTTTGATTGATTTGCGAACCCCTTTCCTTACACTGAAAATTTTGAAACTTTGGTCCCTCTTCTCAAAATTTGCATATACGACTGCCATTCATATTCAACTTTTACCACAACTTCTTTTTCATTGTCAAATTGAAAAAGATCGGTTGAGGCCTCATTTGGCAGAACCAAAAGAAGATGTTTCATTATGCAAAATTGGATGAAATTAGATGAATTGATTGAAAGTGTAAAATTGTCATTTTTAGATTATTTTTGATTTATTCACGCTTTCAAGAATAGACTTGTTCAATTAAAAAATTTTAAAAAATGTTTTATTTGGGTAAAACGAAAAAATGGATGCAGTAGTAACTATTTAAACAAAGAGGTTCCTTACGAATTAATGGTTCATATGAATCTGAAATCTGAAATTTGCTACAGGAATACTATTAAGTAGGTGTTCTGGAGAAAAACAAACTCAGTTATACTCATCTAATCAATTTATTAGAATTCTAAATGATGAGAAGATTTCAATAGAAGAGCTACCTTTAATTTTCCTTGTTTTTTTCTTTGTGGAGGAAATGATATATCTGACTTCTCAATTGAGTGGTTTGAATTGAAGAACAACTAGTAGATACGTAATGATTGCACCAGAAACCTAAAAAAAAACATCATGAATTAGAGATAACTGAGTAGCAGTTGAAAATGTTGTGGTGTGAAGTTCAGTAAATAATACATAATTAAAAGATTAAAATCTATTCTGCTATCCTAAAAAATTGATATTCCTGTCGTTGTATTTCTTAATAAAAATCACACGATTAAGAAACCGAGTTAATAGTCAAATCTCAAATGATTATTAAAATTACAAATTTTTTATTCTTGCTGATATATTCGGCGTAAAACATAATAAATATCAGAAAATTGTGATTCAACAAAAATTTCTTCATTACATCAGAAACACCAGATTGATCTCAAACAAAAACGAACCCATCTAATTTTCATTTTTTAAATCTACGCTTCAAATTTTATCCTTCAAGTTCGTTCTGTTCTGAGGCTACCATGCTCACAACTTAAAGGACAAAATTGCTTTTAATCAAAGATTCTTCATTAATCAGTGTGAAAAAAAAACGATTGATGCCATTGTAGGTAAAAAATTCGAGAAAACCGACTCTTCGATGAATTGATATACAATCTGAGCAGGTTAAAAAAAACTTGGAAATAAATTTGATTATTACCGTAGAAATCAATTCAGCGTTGATTGTGATGATTTTGGATCCATGCAATATTGGAGATTGTGATGAAATCGTTTCAATCAGCAATTCTACCTGCAAAAAAATATTCTTATGGTGAAAGTTGAGAGATTTTTATTAGTTGACAGTGGTAGCTTATAAGTTGATTTGAGAGACACTGAGAAAAAAAAACTTCCAGAAAAGAATACTAATCAGGTAGACACTCAGAAAACCCATTTCAATAAAACAATAATAAAATATATAATTTGGGAGAAATATACATTCGATCATGAAACTTATCATTTAAAATGTTTATCCCATTTTGACGTTTAGAGATGACAATATTCAACCCAAGGAAACAAGGGTAAGTTGACATTTATCCACTGAGTGAATTAAAATTTTTTTAATTCACTAGTGGAATGAAATGTTCAACACTCTCTTTCATGAAATTATTCTTTTCACACACAATGAACGTAAAACTCATTTCAAAGTATGTTTCTCAAAATTTATCAAAAATGCTACATGAACAGTCATTTCTATGATTGAAGTAAAAATTAAAATTACTAAGATTTTGAAAATGGAACTGGAAACCTGCACCTCCTCCAAAGGAAACACGCTCAGTCGTTATAGCACATATGTTCGAGGACTTCTCAGGCCTTGCTGGAATATCCATTTCTGCATCACGAACTCCGGTTTTTGTGACCCCACCAAGTATTTTTTCAGAAATATTTATTTTGTTTTGAAGTGAATCTTCAATATATCCTTCTGCAACAGAACTTGAGCGCCATCCACAATGTCTTTTCAAAACTGTCTAATCTGCCCCAGAATTTGTGAGTAGGGTTGTAGAAGAACGCCTGAAACTGTGCCCTGTACATTGTTCAGCATCAGAAAGGCCCAAATACGTTGCAATAGTAACGAGCATTTTCGAAAATATATTCACACTTACAGGCTGGACAGTAAATTTTTCATTTTTCTAATTTATAAATAGTCACTTGCGATCAACTTTGCTTGGCCTCAAGTTCCTATACTTGCGGAATATATCGAGTGCAGCAACCTTATTAGTACCATCGACCACAGTGAACACTCTTTTCTTATAAGTTTTCGTATCTGGAATCTGAATAACCAATACGCTGCCCCCGATTTTCCACGTCATCTACGGTCATAGTCACCAGCTCGCCGATTCTACACCCTCCAGCAACACCCATAATATAATCTACCTTTATCAATAAACATTGCTCATCAGGAGCGGCATCTAAATAGTATTCAAATTCCTCTCTTGTGAATACCTTCGACTTCTTTGCTGCGTATCCCCTCGAATGTTGCTTCAAAAAGGCAGTGACTTGGTGAAATCTGCCGATGTTTATTTTTTCTTCCAGAGCTAACATTTTCTTAAGTTGCGAGTAGTTGGACCATAATATAACTTTCTTGGATTGTTCGGAAATATACGCCAAAATACCGTATATTGTTTTTCGTACAATATTTTTGATTTTAATGGAATTACTGCTTCTGCTGCCTCATTTGCTTCTTGTATAATGCACTCAGGAACTACAACCTCGTCGTCACCGCTCAACATTTTTTCGAAATAAAAATTCTTTGACGGTTCTATAATTTTCATTGACACTTGCAAACAATTAATTACATAATGCCCTAGCAACCATCGATCGAAGGAAAATCTAGTTATGAATTTGAATTATACCTAATATTTTCTCTAAAAAGTATTCATTATTTGAAATTTCATCAAAATGGGATGAAATTTTGTATATGACACGCGTGTTAAAAATGTTCATTCACTCGAAGAAATTAACCCACTCGCCCTACGGGCTCGTGAGTTAAACTTTCTTCTCATGAATAAACATTCATTTAACACACTTGTTGTATAAATTACTATTTATTCATCATGCTGTATGAAGTGTATAATGTATATGAGTTCATTTACCATCAATCCTTCAATGTGAGTCATTTTAGTCAATGGACATAGGAACAAGAAATTGGCTGTCTTGCGACTCTGAAAAAATTTTTCGAAAATTTGAGAAAAATGAGATGAACACTCCAAATTTGGTTTCTCAATATTTGTTATCAGATGTTCAATGAGTTCTTTCACTTAAATGATATTAGTTGAGATGCCTCACTATGAAAAAATGTTCACGAAGCTTTGATTTTAAATAAAAATATTGTTATGCAATAGAAGATAAATGGAAGGATAGCACAGTGCCCTGAGGAAAATATGGTGTGAGTCTTCGAATATCCCTTATGGAACACTGGTGAGATAAGACATAATTGTTTTATCTAGGGCGGTATTGCTCGATATAGTTCGATAAAAGAGATCTCACCTCTTTCAAGATTTGTTGACAATCTGAAAATATGCTGACAATGACCAAAAGGGTGACGGTGGTCTTGATTTGTTCAAATATTATCCAATAGGCAGGCTGGCTGTCGATCACTTGAACCAGAGAATAAACATTGAAAACACATAGAGCAATATGTGATGTCAACCACACGATCAAAATGGGATTCATAAAATCAGAACTCTGGTCCACAATACTCCTGAGGTAAATATAGAGATGTATCATTCTCCGTAAATATTCCAGCAATGAATCATCCTGTTTCTTCTTCTGCATGCGATTTTTTAAGGTTCTATGGACTGAGCGGTACATTATCCTCAAGATCATCAATTTCTGAGATATTTGACAAGCAAATTGTACCTGCACTGATTGGCTGATGAAAAAACAGAATGCATGATAATTAAATACTACCCCGCTAGAATAAGATTCAAAACAATAAATAAGAAAAAACGTCACTGAACCAATAACAGCTAGGTGATTCACGAGGTAAACTCTTTTTCCATTTTTTTCGCTGATGAAACTGTCGATTCCGAAATATCTTCGAATTTCAATGAGGTTCGACAAATGGTTAAGTTCGGTGACTCTCACATTCAATTTCATTTGAACCACCATGTACAAGACTGTGGTGCTTATGATGAGGAGATGGTCATGAAGTTCCAGTAGGCAATCCAACCTTTCACCACTGCAAGATTTCAACATCTCGTAAAGGTAAAACAAGGAACCGAATAGGAGTAAAAATAATAATGAGATCGGCAAAAATAAGCGAGTTCTGGAAAATATAAACTTTCTGGCACCTTGATAATTTTTAGTCATGTGAGAGCATTGGCCCACTAATGAAAAGAAAAAAGGATTCATCCTCAACCAATATTTATATAAACAATAAACGCAATTGTTTTTCCAAACTTTTCGCCCATAAATATCATCGGAATAGAAGTTTAAGAAGTCAAATATTCGTTCTGCAAACGAGTTTTTCGATCTACTCATATTGTTTGTGATTCATTCAATACAGGGTTTTTTCAGAGTTGTCTCCATAAATTACGTTCCTGGACGAAGTGATTTATAACTTCATTATCAATATAGAAATCATAAAAAAATAGAGAATATTTCAACACCTAGAAAGGACTAATGATGATATCATGATATCTAGATCAGTAATTCAATTATGATGAAATTGTTTCAGACAAAGCCATACTGAAAAAAAAACGTTTGCTTGAATTGTAATATAATAATAATAATAATTTATTGATCCTCTAAGACATAAATACATGTATAGGATAGGTCATAATGAAAAAATACAACAGAAAATAAAAATTATTCCACTTGAAAAGATATCATTGTCGATAAAAATCGGCAACATTTTAATAACATTCCTCTACTAACTTAGCTTTAATTATCTTTTTGAATTCTTTGAGCTCCAGAGATTTAATATGTTTGGGTAGATGATTAAATAGTTTGATACACTGATAATTTGGTGAATATTCGAATTTAGTTGTAGTATGTGTGAGTCTTGTGAAGTTTCCCTCATTTTCCTTGAAATACATCAGGAACCTAAAGATGTATATACACGTCACTGTTAGAATCTCTCTTTTTATGAAAGTTGGTCGACAAGAGGACCTTGGAGGGATATTGAAGATCATTCGCAAAATTCTCTTCTGGATTATAAATACTCTACTAACATAAGTGGAGTTTCCCCACAGCATGATGTTATACGATATGTGGCTGTAAACTAAGCTGTAGTGAATACTCATGATGGCTTCTATAGGAAACGAGTTTTTGACTCTGCTAATTGCATAGAAAGAACTATTGAGTTTACTACAAATGAAGTCGATGTGAGCAACCCATTTTAGATTAGAATCGATGTAGATTCCGAGGAACTTTGCGTGCTCCTTCGAAGAAATTATGTCGTTCTGATGGCGAATAGTCAGTTGTTGCTGCTCAACACTTCTCACAGTAAAGTGAACACATTGGGTTTTCTCAATATTTATAATGAGGGAATTTGATCGACACCAGTCAATAAAGCACTGCACTATCTCGCTGCAAAGTTTCTGTAGATCATCAAAAGTTCGAGCTAAAACTAACATAGACGTATCGTCTGCAAACAAAAGTATTCTGATCAACTTGGATATCGAGAGTGTATCGGGGAAATTTGATGAATTAGTCATCATGTTCCTCAAATTTTCAGGTAAATCGTTTATGAACATGAGAAAAGGGAGCGGTCCCAACACAGAACCCTGTGGGACTCCGATATTCAACTCTCGTTCAGCTGAAATGAAATCAGCCACTTTGACGGACATTGTTCTACCATGTAGATAACTTGAAAGCCAGTAAAGAAACACTCCCCTGAAACCCAAATTGTAACACTTATCGATGAGTACTTGGAACGAAAGGCTGTCAAATGCCCGCGATAGGTCGAAGAACAATCCTGCGACGAACTGGCCACTATCAAGATACTCGTATGCAGCTCCAACAAGATAAAGAGCTCCCGACTGTGTTGAACGACCTGGTCTATACAATCTCAGGTTTAATAGGATGATATATTTCAGAAAATAATGAACTTCTGTAACCTTATCACAAGAAAACATTCCTATATCTTCCAGTAATTATACGCTGCGCTGATTAAATTTCAGGATATGCAAGATATCAACAACCTCAGTATATGAACAAATTTGCGTTGGGCACGGATCTATATCATACGAGTTATGATTATCGAATATCTTCAAGAAAAGTTTTAGGACTTCTTTAAAATTTCTCTTTCCTAACGACTTTTACCTAACTCGGCTGACTTCTTCCTCTCAACATTATTGAAACGATTTTGAAGTTTGAAATCGATTTTGATATTTTTCAAGTATTGCGAAAAGCAAATGACAGAACATCCAGAAATGGCAATAACAATATTTGAGATTTCAGTTCGAAATTTAATTAAATAATAGTTTGAATAGCGCTACCGTTTTCTATTCTCATTTGTCAGTTATACAATGGTCAAAACAAAAATTGCAAGTGTCGACTTACATAAATATAAAAAACTCTACTTTTTCAAATTGAACACCTAGTATGTTTCTTGATTTTCAGAATGTGAATAAATATTTCTCCAATGAATTTCTCTAACAATATCATTGTACAATTTAGGATATCTGAAATTCACTGTGTTTTCAATTCGTAAATACATATTTGTTTTTTCCTATTTTTTCAAATTTCTCATAGTGCGATATTTCTTCGAAATTTTTGTTACCATAATCGATGATTTTTCCGAAATCATATATGGAATTTCTTACTTTTCTCACTTGATAGTGTGAATTTTATAAATCGGGTGTCCCTATTGAATTTTTATGAAAGCTATTCATGCAAAATACTCCAAATTTTCAAGATCCATATTAGATTATTTGAGGAACATTTCTGTAATACTTCCGAATTTCCTGTGGTGCCAGATATATGCAAATTTGACAACAGTTTAGTTATTCCACATAATATTCGTATTTTTTTATGATTCTCTATATTAAACTTCAATTAATTGACTTTACTTCTATCGATTTAAAGGTTTATCCATGTGAATAAATACTGGCACCAAAAGGTTCATTGGTTACCAGTTTTGTCTAACATTGTCCCTCCCCATATTCGCAGACAGACTGCAGCTCTGAATTCTTGAAACAAATAACATTCTTTACCCAATTTATTCCCAATTATTTCATATATTCCACAAAATAGAATTCCTAGATTGAAGTCACGTAAACCATTATAGCATAATACGTTCTTCAATATGAACATAAGTGATAAAGAATTATGGAAGACTGAGTGGAACTCTCACGAAATGTTCAATAAGTATCTCGTTTCTGATACTTCTGAAAAAATTCCTGGATTTGATCTTCCAAGAAAAATTTGGAGAGTTCTAAATCGTTTGAGACCAGGTCATGGTAGTACCAATAGCATGCTATTTAGATGGAACTCAGTTCCTAGCGCAAGTTGTGAATGTGGAGAATAAATTTCAAGATGGTTTTAGGACTATTCATGATATTTCCGATTCTTTCTTGGAATGGGTTATAAATTTCAAACGAATATGATACGTATTTTTGTTATTCAGTTCTTTTTTCTGCTTTTGTCTTTTCATTTCCAGATTCGATGTGGGCAACTTGAAGAAGTGTCTGTCGCCATCAATAGAACACCACTCTTGAAGAAAGAAGTCCCTAAAATATATTTCAGCTTATTTTTGTACTTTCAGACTTAGGCTAGGAGCCATGGTTTTTTTTTACTGGGGAATTTTCCCTATGCTTTTATGTGAAACGGCGAATTGTATGACACCCCGTCACTAACCCCTGATCTATATGCTTTATTACTTGCTAACTAAATATTGTAAGCCAAAAGTTCAAAAGAATATATATATATATATATATGTAGAAAAACTTGTAGAATAGTTGTTCTCATTCTTAAAAGGAAAAAACATTCTAGGTGTTTAATTTGAAAAAATAGAGTTTTCTACAACATTGGCAGTTGCTGCTATATTTTTTTGACTAATCTATTTAATTGGCCACTAATGCAGGGAATACACGCTCAGGTCGACCGGAGAGGTAAACTTTACAGGTAGGTACACCTGCGCAGGTCTGTCTCATGTTCATACGTTCCGGTTGACCGGTCGTTGTTTCGTTAGCGGCGACCGTACGTTGCCACTAGACCGAGTCAAATTCGCTTCGGCGACCTGCGCAGGCTTGATAAACTGCGACTCACACGCTCCGATCGACCTGCGCAGGTATAAATATACAGTTTTTCCTCTCCGGTTCACCGGAGCGTGTATGACCCACATAAGATTCGAAAACTGTGATGCAGATCGTACTATCATCTGAAGTCATGCCAAATTTCGAACTGAAATCTCGAAAATTGATAACTTAAGAGAAATAATAGGAAAAATGAAAGTCAGTTTTCTTCAATTCATTTATTAATTTTTCATGTTATATTTTCCTATTGAATAAAGAAAAAAATTAACATTTGGGCGAAATGATAGCAGGTTGTTCTTCTAGATTTTTGACTAGAAGAAGAGCGCAAAAGGGTGCAATCACAGGGAAATATCGAATTGAAGAGCAACCAAAACATACGTCAAAATATTTGCGAAAATCTGAAATTCAAGAGAGATATCACTATGCAAAATAATTGTTATTGGAAAATTCAAATTACATACCGGTCCAGCGATTCCCATATCTACAGTGAACATACCGTTCGCAGAAAATGGTACGTGTTGATTAATTGACTTTACTTCCCTATATCTATCTTTAAAGGTTTAATATTGTAAGCCAAAAGTTCAAAAGAATATATATATGTAGAAAAACTTGTAGAATGGTTGTTCTCATTCTTAAAAGGAAAAAACATTCTAGGTGTTTAATTTGAAAAAATAGAGTTTTCTACAACATTGGCAGTTGCTGCTATATTTTTTTGACTAATCTATTTAATTGACCACTAATGCAGGGAATACACACTAAGGTCGACCGGAGAGGTAAACTTTACAGGTTACACCTGCGCAGGTCTGCCTCATGTTCATAGGTTCCGGTTGACCGGTCGTTGTTTCGTTAGCGGCGACCGTACGTTGCCACTAAGTTGCCATATAAGTAAACATGGTATGCTCACTAGCAAAGATTATTTTCGTCCCAGTTTGCGCATACCGAGAAAGTGCGAGCAGCACCATAGAGCAGCACGAATATTGAAGGAAACCATAGATCAGTGGTCATCAACCCTCATCGCTATTGCTGATATTACTTGCCACTAGACCGCATTTAGTCAAATTCGCTTCGGCGACCTGCGCAGGCTTGATAAACTGCGACTCACACGCTCCGATCGACCTGCGCAGGTATAAATGTACAGTACTTTTTCCTCTCCGGTTCACCGGAGCGTGTATGACCCACATAAGATTCGAAAAACTGTGATGCAGATCGTACTATCATCTGAAGTCATGCCAAATTTCGAACTGAAATCTCGAAAATTGATAACTTAAGCAAGAAATAATAGGAAAAATGAAAGTCAGTTTTCTTCAATTCATTTATTAATTTTTCGTGTAATATTTTCCAATGAATAAAGAAAAAATTAACATTTGAGGCGAAATGATAGCAGGTTGTTCTTCTAGATTTTTTTGACTAGAAGAAGCAGCGCAAAAGAGGTGCAATCACAGGGAAATATCGAATTGAAGAGCAACCAAAACATACGTCAAAATATTTGCGAAAATCTGAAATTCAAGAGAGATATCACTATGCAAAATAATTGTTATTGGAAAATTCAAATTACATACCGGTCCAGCGATTCCCATATCTACAGTGAACATACCGTTCGCAGAAAATGGTACGTGTTGTTTGAGCTTCTCTATGAAAATTCTGAGCTGTAACAGTTCTATAGGTGATGACACTCTAGTAGAATATTCCAGAAGAAACGCTATGTACTCTTCTACCTGAAAAATAGAGTATTTCAATCATTCCCCCCAATATTCTTCGTGATAAAAAAATTATATAGTGTAGCTCAATTTTTGCACAAAATTTTGTAATTTTCCAAGTAATAAGAAAAAAATCGATCGATATCTGATCTTGATTCTGATATTGAAGGATCGTCATGTAACTATCGTGAGATTGAGATAAACTTAGGCAATAGTGGGACCAGCAAACATTCAATATTGCATGAACATTTGACTGTCAAAACAATTTGATCGACTTGAATCCCACATAATTTGTCAATCGCTCGAAAAAAAAAATGCTCCAAAAATACGAGTGCAGTCTATGACATCGGGACAGATGATGAATCGCGTATGAGCCCGAAAGTAAGTAGCAGTTGACTGTATCGGTGTTTCAACACGAGCCAAATCCACTAAGAAATTTCAAGCAAATGGTGGTCTGTTTTTTCGGAAAAACTGGACATGTCGCAATCGTACCACTAGAACAACGTCGAACAGTCAATTCTGAATGGTATACAACCATGTGTTTGCCAGTTGTCTTCCAAGAAAACCAACCGCCGAAGACGGATCACCCTTCACCCAAACATCTGCATTTTTGACCACTCTAAACATCGATTTCATGAGTCATCCGCCGTATAGTCCTGACTTGGCACCGAATGACTTCTTTTTATTCCCGTAAGTGAAAAATAAAATGTGATCTCAACCTTTTTCGGCACCTGAAGAAGCGGTTGATGCGTTCAGAATGCATGTTTTGGAGATACCTTAATGAGTGTGGCAAAAGTGCTTCGACAATTGGTTCAAACGCAGGCAAAAGTGTACAGATCTTAATGAGGAATATTTTGAACATTAAAGCGACGAACACGTCTTCAATTAGCAAATATTTCGGAGATGTATTTATTGAAAGTTTGAATAATTAATTTAAAGAACAAGAGCGCCCATTCAATCATGCTTTCTTTGAATTCTTAAGAAGGTGATAATATGTGTAGTTTTTGTGTTGGAATATAATCCTTCGTCCTGGGTTTACTATTAGAATAGAATAGAATAATTTATTCATCCTGATAGACATTCTACAATGTATAGGACATGTCAGTTACACCAAATTAATACAACAATGAATAAAGAAGAAGGAAAAAAACAAACTTAATTCTAAAGAATATCATTAAGATATTCTTCAACACTGTAAAAACATTTCTTTTGGAGTAAAGTTTTCACTACTTTACGAAATTTCAATTTATTCAGTGATTTTATGTCATTCGGCAATTTATTGTACAATTTTACACATTGGTATATGGGCAACTTCTCAAATTTGCTTGTTTTATGGCCAGGAAAAGAGAAAACATGTATATTTCTTGTAGCATAATTATGAAAACAAGATAGGCTGGCAAATTTCTGTTCATTATCTCTAGCATAGAGAAGAATTTTGTAAATATATATACATGGAAGTGTCAATATTTCATGCTTTATGAACCAAGGTTTATCGTTCTGTTCATTAATCCTAACATCATTCGCATTATACGTTTTTGTGCTATGAATAGTCTATGCAAATCGGAAGTAGCACCCCAGATTTCAACATTATATGACAAGTGACTATAAACCAGACTGTAGTAGACCGATATCAAAGCACCGAGTGGAAGCGAGCTCTTAAGTCTACTGATAGCATAGTAGGCAGCAGAGATTTTCTTACTAAGATATTCAACATGACCAGTCCACCGTAGTCCACTGTCAACCACAAGGCCCAGGAATTTTGTTGTCTCCTTAGACACAAGAACATCTGAATCACAATTAAGGGTTAGAGGAATGCTCTGCCTTAACTCGAATTTTATTAATTCAGTTTTATCAACATTTAAGATAAGTCTGCTTGCATGACACCAGGACTTGAACTTTTCAACTAGATTCTTACAGAGACCAACAAGCTCGTCCACATTCTTCGCTCTCACAACAAAGGATGTGTCATCTACGAAAATGATAATTTTATCTGTCTTAACATAATGGGGCAAATCATTTATGAATAGTATAAATATTAGTGGTCCTAGGACAGAGCCCTGTGGAACTCCAAGTTCTAATTCGAATTGGGACGATTGTACATTGTTAACTCTAACTGATATTTTCCGCTTAGAGGTATAATCAACCAGCCATCGCAGAAATATACCCCGAAAACCCATGTTGTAGAGCTTACTCTCAATGAAACTAGGTGCTATAGTATCAAAAGCTCGCGATAAGTCGAAGAAAATGCCAGCAACAACATATTCTTCATCCAGTGAGGTATACACAGTCTGAACAAAATCTAAAGTTGCTGTTTTAGTTGAAAAACCGCATAATAAAGCAAATTATAGTAATGGATAATGAGTATCGTTGATTATATGACGAAATCATACGCACTACCTAAACTATTTGATTGTAAGTAACTGGTATGTCAAAAAATAAAAGTAAAAATCCCATCACCTTCAGAAAGTTAAAACTTGCCAAATGCAGTTTATTTTCGTACAAAAGTGGAAGATAAGCAGTGGGAACTGCAAGTTATTAGAGAACAACAAATTCCACATTCTGTGGGAACAAACTTCAATTTAGGTTATCTCAAATAGATCAAGGAAGAGGCAACAAAAGTAAACGGAATTACTACTGCGTTTTGAATTTAATAATACCCTGTTTCATCCTGGACTAAACCTGAAAATTGACAAATACAAATTTGATTAAGCCTTTAGTGTTCAGAAATATGATTTAAAATTTTCAGCTTACCGTATCTGATAATTGTTGTGCATTTCTCAAGAACGAAAACAATCCCACTGTATGGAGCACAGAATAAGCGAGGTTCAATACTAAAATGGATCCATATTGGGGATCATGAAGACGATAAGCAAATCCAATAATTACAGAGTACCAATTGATCACTAGCATCAATATTTCTACAGTCGTATGTAGAAGAAGCTGAGGATTGAAACATTCATTGAATTCCTCCATTATTTTGCTCAATTCCCCGTGGAAAATTCGGAAGTATTCGATAATCTCTGCTTTTGTTTTCTTCTCCAATTCACTTGGAAGAGCATGCTCATCTCTACAGGCTTTGTATGTTATGAACACCAAAAAGTCTTGCTCATTTCGAGTGCCAAGAATCTCTTTCATTGGATAAATTCTCCTGTACTCCAATGCTACCACGTTCAATTTATAAAAGCAATTCAACGAAGATGTAAGGAGAATCAGATATGTGAAAAAATAGATATAAAAAATGAAAACAAAATTTTGCAACATTTTCCCTAATATTGTGTAAAAATTTAGAGTTAGTTTGAAATAGTCTGACTGGGCAAGGTACAACAATAACAAGCAATAAAAAAATAGAACAGAAACAAACACAATAATGAAAAATTTCTGCAATTTAATCTGCAAGTGAAGGACAGATTGACAAATAATACCTTTTCTCCTTTGTTTGTTTAGATTATTCAGTGTTTTAATCCAGCTATTTTGACTATATAAACTGAAAAAAATCAACTCAACGTAATAAAAATTATAAGTTAAGTCGGTTATGTAACTGAGTAACACAGTTATTTCGTTTCGTTGGAACAATATATTGAAGTTAGAAAAATAAAGAATAGAAAATGAAAGAATTATCAGAAGTAATGCTGATAACACAAAATATCTCGGAGATTTTTCAAAATGACAAGATTCTCCCTCATGTTTCGTTGTAAAAGGAGAAAATCCAAAGAATTTACCAAATGAAAAAATGAATTGAAGTACCCTACAGAGACACATTGGCTTTTTATTTTCTTCAGATGTTAGTTTTGCTGTCATTATTTCGAAATTTTCTGTACTGGGGGAAAATTCACTCTTTATCTTTGTATTTTGATGAATATTGTCATCAACTGTCTCTTTAAGGTAACTGATTCAAGCAATTCTAGGCTGCATATTCATTCCAGAATAGAAATCACAACTCTCTTATCAATAATTCAGAATTAAGCTAATACTGGATTTCAGTGTAACAGTCAGATTATTACCTGAATATTAGCTCTGATCGGTATCAGCTGTCCCCTATCATATCCAAATTCAAAATCTATCGTGATAAAAACATCTAGCGGTTTATAGTCTCTTTTTCTTATCTCATTTCGACAAGTATATTTGAAGAAGATTAGCTTTGAACTCTAAAATAGCCCGAACATAGATCTAAATATAACTTCAATGATTTCTGATGTTCCTCGATTGCCACCAAGAATTATGTATGCAAAATTTGCATGGACATTTGTATTATCGTTGCCAAATTATACATTTTCAAGGTAGAAAATCAGCCCATAAATGATTCAGCCTAGGAGTGCCACAAGGATAGGTGCTTGGCTCAATTTTATTTTCAATTTACATTGGCGCCTTGATATATAGTGCATATGCGGATGAAGATATATACTTGTCGATGATTAATCTCAACATGGCATATTAACTGATATGGTCTCAACAAGAACTTGTGGGATATTCAAGAAATATTACATATTGTGACAAAGAATTTTTAGCTCGCTTATGATCAGAGATTAAAATCATAGTTCATTCATTTAATGTTGTTAAATATACATTTGGCCTTTCCTCTGACATATAACTTTCAAATGAATTAATCGTTTTGTATTAATAATTCTTGAACTTCAAGATATAAATATTTTAGCTATGGATTTGGAGTAGAACTTTTATCTTTTTCAAGACTAGTTGAAATAATTGAGGTGGAATTATCAATATAAAACTGGTGCATGCATGTCTACTCCAACATGTTGTACTACATGCTGAGAAGGTAGAAAAATATTATTTTGTGTTTTAGGTAGTCTCTTTCTTTTAATTGATATTGTAACTCAGTGTTCGGAATAAAAATTGATATTCGATGAAAACATCTAATTTTATGATTTATAGCCTCTCTAATGATGAAATTTTTTCTTTATAAATACATGTTTCAATATTTTCAATTACTAATTGATATTATAACTCAGTTTTTTGAAGGAAAATTGCTTTTCTACGATAAAGTATTATATAATTTCTAATTTTTCATTGCTTTTATTAATTAATTAATAAAAGTTGTTCTGAATAAGTAAATGTTGAAATCTTTTTAGGGTATATAGCAAATACCTGACGTGATGGGTAGTTTCTAAGCAATAATCTAAGCTTTTGAGATCATAAGACTCATATACATAAGATATTTTCAATATTGATATATATATAGCTATAAAATAACATATTTATCATCTAATTATAAACTTAAAATAACCTCTCTTTCATCTCAGTTGGCTGCAGACTTAACCCAGAAAAATTTATATGGCAATCTGGGTTAGTTCAATATTCTTCCTTTCAATGTTTTCCCGAAAATTTCATTAAAATGGTTTGAATTGAAGGACAACCAATAAATAATTAATTAATCGTTTTGTATTAATAATTCTTGAACTTCAAGATATAAATATTTTAGCTATGGATTTGGAGTAGAACTTTTATCTTTTTCAAGACTAGTTGAAATAATTGAGGTGGAATTATCAATATAAAAATGTTAACAAGCTAAAACTGGTGCATGCATGTCTACTTCAACATGTTGTACTACATGCTGAGAAGGTAGAAAAATATTATTTTGTGTTTTAGGTAGTCTCTTTCTTTTAATTGATATTGTAACTCAGTGTTCGGAGTAAAAATTGATATTCGATGAAAACATCTAATTTTATGATTTATAGCCTCTCTAATGATGAAATTTTTTCTTTATAAATACATGTTTCAATATTTTCAATCACTAATTGATATTATAACTCAGTTTCTTGAAGGAAAATTGCTATTCTACGATAAAGTATAATTTCTAATTTTTCATTGCTTTTATTAATTAATTAATATAAGTTGTTCTGAATAAGTAAATGTTGAAATCTTTTTAGGGTATATAGCAAATACCTGACGTGATGGGTAGTTTCTAAGCAATAATCTAGGCTTTTGAGATCACAAGACTCATATACATAAGATATTTTCAATATTGATATATATATAGCTATAAAATAACATATTTATCATCTAATTATAAACTTAAAATAACCTCTCTTTCATCTCAGTTGGCTGCAGACTTAACCCAGAAAAATTTATATGGCAATCTGGGTTAGTTCAATATTCTTCCTTTCAATGTTTTCCCGAAAATTTCATTAAAATGGTTTGAATTGAAGGACAACCAATAAATAAGTAATGATAGCACCAGACACCTGTAAAATGATGAATTTTATGGTATAACAACTCTAGGATTATAAGAATGGCTGTTAGGAATGAATAATATTTACCGAAGATATCAAGTCTGTACCAACAGTGATGATTCGTGATCCATGTATTGTTGGAGATTGGGTTATTATTGTCTCAATAAGTGTTTCAACCTAAAAAAGCTCAAAATTGAAACCAGATGAATCACTCCAATAATAAGACTTACTAGAAGTCCTTCCATATGAGTGAATTTTGTTAGCGGACAGGAAAAGAGTAAATTGATAGTTTTCCTTGTCTGTAAGAAATAAATAAATTATTCCAAAAATTGATATGAATTGAGCTGTCAATATTTTTGGTAATGGAAAATCATCAGGATTATTCCCAATATATATCATTTAGTTACTGAAATACCGAAATACACTTC
Source organism: Micraspis discolor (assembly GCA_030674115.1). Classification (NCBI taxonomy): domain Eukaryota; kingdom Metazoa; phylum Arthropoda; class Insecta; order Coleoptera; family Coccinellidae; genus Micraspis; species Micraspis discolor. Next base: position 11,832,093 of record JARTUT010001740.1, read on the forward strand.
CTGAATATTTCACGGTTCATCAACGGTGTTCAGTGGCATTCAGTATTCTGAAGATCTCAGGTGGCATTATATAATTAAACTATTTAAATCAAGGAATCTGCCTGGATGTGGCTGATATTTCCCCATTCAGTCTTTCTCGAAGATTTTCCCAAATGCCTGTGATTCTCGAATCAGGGTCGATTGAAACAGTGCCTCAGGTCAATTGAAACACATACAAATTATGGAAAATATAAAAAAATTATATATTTTATTAATCTTCTAATAGTACATTCGGCAAAGTTAAATATAAAAACTAAATGAAATGAAAAAAAAATAGATTAGTTGGAGAAACAATAATCCTAATAGTTGAATATAAAAGCTGAATAAAATATAATAAAAGATTTAACAGATTAAAAAAAAAACAGAGTAAATCTTTGGAACAATATTACAAGTAACGTTTTCAATCCGAATATTCCGAATCACAGTTATGGCAGACATAAGCTAATAGAAGCTTCTGTGCACTCTTCATGAGCCCACATTTTGCATTGTATGCATTGTATCCATCTTTCTCTTGGTCGGCTTTCTGAATAAGCCGACATGCATACAAGACAGATGTATTCTTCTTCTGATGAGGATGTATTAGGTTGCATTTTAGTTTTTGTTTTGTTTTTAGTATGTTTGTTAGTCTTTTCCCCAAGTATTCTTTTCTTCACATTCTTGGTTTTTTTTCGTTTCAATTCACTTCTCTCATATTCTCTTCTCATCTCCCCCTTTTCAGGAGTATCAGTATAGATAGTCGATTTTCTGGTTTTTCGCCTCCTGCAGTGATTTAGTCCATGTTTTGCTGCCGCTGTTCTTAACGAAGATCCTGATTTCACATCCTCATAGGCGTGTTTATAATTTGTTAAAGCGACTTGACCTCTAGAAGTTTTTCTTTTACGTGTCCTGGGCATCTAAGAAACATAAAAATTCAATGAATAAACTGTTTCAACCGTCCCCACAAAAAATGTTTCAATTGTCCCTAACCCCACTCTAGATACAAAACGGCCCACAGAGAGAATGAAAATGAATTTGAGTGAAAATTGATTATGACTATATATTACACAACTTTCAATTGAAACGATATAGAACTCTCTATATCTTGAATCAAATACATAATAATAGCATAAATGCACGAATAAAAATACTTACTTTTGCATCGAAAACCTCAATAGGGCCACTTATGCACTAACGGAGTTCGCATCGACGAATGAAACAATGTGAGTTGTGTTAATACATGTCGAACGCTTCTTTCTTTCTTTGCAACCCACTCCCCATGACGTATGGTTCGCGAGATATTCGCTTTGTTTCAACCGTCCACCGTTTCAATCGTACCCAGTCTCCCCTACACGTGATCAGAGTGCTTATAGATTTGTTATGGTTTGAATATTTACTCGCAAGTAGCTCAACAAGAGCGCCAAAGCAATCTGACCTCACGTCAGTGCTTTCTAATTTTTTTTTGCAGTATGCATTCTATGAAACTATAAGAAACCGAAAAATTAAATGAGCTGATTTTTTGCAATTTTTATATGAATAGTTGCACATCTTTTAAAAATCATCGGGTCAAGCAGGGAACAGATTCCCAAAACAATGTGCTTTTTTGGGTTTATATATTTTCCTGAACTCTGTAACAATGTATGTGATCCTAAACCAACACCCACGATGGATGTGATAGAATGAACAAACCAATATCTTGAATTGTTTTCCTTCATCTTTGTTCGAACCCCAAATACCTTTCTTCTAAAATCTTCATTTCAGTAAGTTTCTCTCTATGTAATAAATTTTTTTATCATGCCATCAATTAAATCTTATAAAAAACCCTTAGCTTCTCACAACGACATGGTACATGGCTGAGATTTGGAAATGTTCTATCAATATTCTTGATTTATATATCATAAGATATCATGCTCATAAAAACAATGTATTTGGAATTTCTTGAAAATTATATGGTTTGACGAATTCCGTGAACATATACAAATCTATTCGTTTCAATCACACAATCAAACATTTTTCAAGTTACAAATTGATCGGATGGTTTTTCAGGGATTAATTTAGAAGGCCAATTCAGGATATTTTCATATACTATTCTGAACATATGAGAACTCTAGCTCACCACCTTCGGAAAATAGAGACTATACGAAATATGCAGATATTTGAGCAAAACAATAGCAAGCTGTCCTAACAGCTCAATGAACCAGAACAAGAGTGCAGAATATGACCATGTATGTTTGCCATCGAAATTAATGTGTCACATTGTGTAAACTGTTCTTGTGAAGTATTGACAAAAAGTATTGAGAAAAAAAAACTGAAAAAATTAAAGCTGATCTGGATCTTGAGAACGAAACGAGAATATTCTATCTTCGTATGAATACAAACCTTCAGATGAGTTCTACTCAACTCACCTCTATTATCAATTGCTGGCAATCAGAAAATATGCTAACTATGACCAATAACGTCACAGTGGTTTTTGCCTGTGCAAAAGCAATAATATGAGCTGGTTGAATATTTATCACTTGTATGAGAGCATAACAATTAAATACGCTTAAAGCTATATGAGAAAGTAACCAAACGATTAATATGGGATTCATGAAATTGCATATTTTGTCCATAACAATCTTAAGCTCCACATAAAGGTGTATGAACTTCCTTAGTGATACATCAAGTGGTTCTTCCATCTTCAATTCTCCCTTAACTGCAATTACTAATCGCTCCTTCAGAGAGCGATGTACGGCTTTGTAAATAACTCTCATAACCACTAATTTCTGACTAACTTGAGAGGCGATTGAGAATTGAACACCTTGGCATATAAACATACAGATGTCATGGTAATTGAATATTTTGGCGCCTTTATTGACGAAAGTAGCAAATCCGAAAAAAACCATGAGGGCTACTGAAAGAGTTATACTCATATGATTGATCAAGTAAATTTGTCTTCCACATTTGCTACATATAAAGTTCTCAATTCCATAATATTCTCTATTCAAAATAATGTGAGTTATGTCATTCAATTCATCTGCTCGTACTATCATTTTGAACTGAAGGATAATTATGAAAATTATGGTATTGATTATAAGGATATGGTCGTGAAGATCAAGTAAACATTGCAACCTGTCCCCGCTGCAAGAGCTCAGCATATCGTAAAGAAAGAAGATGGTACCATTCAAATTGATGAACATGAATATTACAGGAACGATCAACCCTCTTTTGGAATATCTGAATTTGCATTCACCATCATATTTCTCACTCATATGATTGCATTTTCCTCTCATTGGTGAGATCAACAAGGTGCTTATTAATGAGTAGGAGTATAAACAATTCAAACAATTATTTTTCCAAACTTCATTTCCGTATTTATCGATAGAAAAGAAATCAAAATATCTGAGAGCTTTCGTTATTCTTCGAGTTAGGGTATTTGCCATAGCAATTTTTTCAGTTTTCAATACCGCCACATTCAAAAACCTTGGTAGATCTATTTGGGGCGAGTCCACCCAAAATCGTATAACACTAAAGACGCTCAAAGAATAATTTATGAGTAGAAAATTTTGATTCTTTCGTAAATAAGTATATAGTTTTCATATCCGATGAAATTTTCCCTAATTGTTACCAAATATTCCAAGTAAACAATCTGATTTGAGTGATTTTGGTGCACGAATTATCGAACGCATGAATAATGTACCTCAGATAAGTCTGTCGATAATTTAGATGAACAAGTATCGAGTATAAAATGCTTTTCCTCTTCGAGTTTTTCGAGTGACATCACACAATAATTTCCTAAAGATTTCGAAATGAAAATAACCCTTTGCAAATTGTTTGTGACTTAATTTGTGACTCAATTAATGTGATTTTAATCGGTTTAAAAAATAAAGCTGGAGGTTGTGATCACATTCATGTTTGTACCTTAAAACTTGCTGCACTATTTATCGCCCTTCCGTTAGCGTATATAATAAATGAAGCGATGCTGAATGGTAAATGTCCCTCTCATTTCAAGGCTGCTGAGATCTGTCCAGGCTATAAGAGTCGATCAAGAAAACTGGTTAATAACTATCGTCCAATTGCGCTGATATCTAACATAGCTAAGGTTTTTGAAAAAATTGTACACTCGAGATTATTCAAGTTTGCCGAAAAATATAAATTAATTAGTGCGAGACAATTTGGTTTTATGAAAAATAAGGGCACTGATGATGCAATAGCAGTTTTAAGTGATTTCATCTATGAAAATCTTAATTGTAGTAGACCGGCGGCGGTGGCTTTCCTAGATTATTCTAAAGCTTTTGATACTGTGAATCATCAAAATTTGGCATCGAAGCTAAATAACATGGGAATAAGAGGCAATTGTTTGGGGCTCATTGAGAGTTGTCTCAAAGATAGAGTTCAAGTTGTTAAAATTAATGGTGTTTTAAGTCAGCCAGTCGTTGTTAATGTTGGGGTTCCGCAAGGTTCCATTCTTGGGCCACTACTATTTGTTTTGTATATAAATGATTTATTGGTTTTTCAGGGTGATTTGCTTGCTTATGCAGATGATACTGCTGTCCCTATGAGTGGTCCTGACTGGACTCATCTTGCTTTTCAATTGTCAGAAAGGTTAGATGCTGTTTATGCATGGTTGTATCACAATAACCTTGTTCTTAACATAAAATAAATAACATAAAATGTTGTGTAGTTTCCTTTGTGATCTACAGTGACTCAGTGCCTGATGTTTTTCAAACCTCGGTTAATGGGGTTGATATTGTACGTGTTACGGCTACTAAAATCTGGGGAAAAATTTTGACTGTAATATGAGATGGAATCAGCATGTTGAAAGCATAATCAAAAAAACAAAATATTTAGTTTGTGTTTTATATATTGTAGAGTATTTGTTCTAAAAGCCAACTTTTAAAAGTTTATTATGGTCTTTTCAATAGTATAGCTGTAAATGGTATAATTGGCTGGGGTGGTCTCTATAATGTATCATCCAACCCATTAAATAGGTTACAGATAAGATTACAAGTCATTGGAATTGATGATACAGATTCAAACAGACCACTTAGCCTAACGAACTTTTTTGTATTGAGATCCATTACCTTCATGTATAATGAATTAAAAATTGTTATTCAAATAATAAAAATAAAACTAGGTTCAAAAGTTTATCCTTGCCAAAAAAGTTGCTGAGAATAGGTTAAAGAAGCTATAGATACTATGCATACAAGTATTTTAATGAATAGCCGATGAATTAAAAAAATTTAACTGTCAATAAAAAAGTGCTTTGTAAAAACTTGAAGAAAATTATTAAAGATACGTGTGTTGATTGGGCTTTAGTTGATGTTGTATTTTCTACTATAAAATTTCAGTGGTTGTACCACCACCATTTATTTTTTAAATTTGGGCAAGTATGCCTATGTAACTTGAATTTCTTTTTTTTGTTTTCAGGGCCAACCTATGTACGGGCATTTATGCCTCCTGTAGGTCCTTATAAGTTTTTAGAATATGTAAGGGTGTTTGGAAATAAATAATAATAATAATAATGTGCCCTCAATTTTTTATCAAAATATGTAGTTAAGTCCATCATTTCCGAATTGAACATATTTCATAGAAAACCTTGAATACACTCAATGGTAATTATAGAATTCATAGAATGAAAATATGAGAGTAATGGACGATATTTTCAAGAAATGCTTAAATCAAATTCAAGAGCTAGCACTTTTTGGCGCTCTTGTTCACCCGAACAGAGTGCCTATCATTTTGCCCAAATGTCTGTAATTTTGGAATATCAAGCCGAAAATGGTCTCAATCGATTGGGTTCGACTCCCTGATGAAGAATCTGTGGCGAAAATTGAGTCTGTCCGGCAGTATCCTCTCTAACATCCAAAAGGGATGAGCTAGAGTTTTCATATTTTCAGAATAGGTTAATTGTCCGAATATCTCGGTCAAGTTCGTTATTGGGCCAAATCTGTCGAATGGTTCACTACTCACTATCTCATAAGATATTTTTCGGATTTCAATAAAAATTCGTGAATATATTGAGGAGATCGATATCTTACTTATCCTCAAATTTCATTATCGTAGCTCTTTTCCATCTAAAGATATGATCATTTTTTTCATTTACTCAAGAGACATATGGGACATACTTCCCGATGATTTCCTTTGAACGATGGCCATCACAGATCGATATTCGATTGACAAATGCCGGGCTCATTAATCAGTGTCAGTTGGCGTAATATTAATCAAAATTTTTCATAACATATACGTTGTCAAAATTCAGAAAAGCACTGACGTAAGATTTTAGGGGAACGGAGCTTCGCACAAAAGTTGGGGACAATTATGATTCGTTATTTTTAATTTGAGATATAGGTTTGTTTATTCATTAGGCGTTCATAGTTGCATCACATTGTCCCATAGTACGAGAAAAGACTATTGTTCACCTGATCAGAGTGCTTATAGATCTGTTATGGTTTGAATATTTACTCGCAAGTAGCTCAACAAGAGCGCCAAAGCAATCTGACCTCACGTCAGTGCTTTCAAAAAAAAATGGTATTTATTATAAAATCTACTTTCAAAAGTATTAAGTAAATTTTTTTGGATATGCCAACTAAGAGAAAGTATTTTACATTGATGTATATGTTAGGCCCGAAGACCGAAAACGCTCAGTGGCCGGAAAAAACGGCCACATCGCGTTCTGGCTGCCTTCGAACGCACAGAACGCGTTTTGGCTGTTTTTAAACGCTCGCAACGCGTTCTTAATGTTCGACTTGTATTATTTACCGCTTTCTACCTGCGTAGGATAAAATTTATATTGTCCCTCATAAAACAAAGTTGAAAATTGAAATACAATTTAATTGTTGACAACTACAATTGGATACCAAAGATGGGTTCGGTTTTTCTTGCCGAATCATTTCAACAATATTAAATTTCTTATAATTGTTTTTCAGTTCTAGGAAGAAAGTTACACTAATAAATTTATATTGTCGAACATATAATATATAAATGCATGAATTAAAAAGCGAAAAGTTTTTTATTAAACAAATGAATTTCAATTTATTTTCTACAAATCCAACTTATTGTGGAGAACAAATCAAACTTGAATTTATAACTCTTTTAAATACTTTATTAGAAACAATTCAATTATTGAAAACTACAATTAAATACAAACGACGGGTTTTTCCGAACTTTTGTGTACTTTACATAGGTACGTTACTTATTTTTACAATAACTGTTTGAATGAAATTTCAAATTACATAGTACATTTAAATTGTATCCGTAAAGTATGGAACAAATTCATTTTTAGCTAATCAGATCATTTTAAGAAATAATCCTGAAACACATCGATTTTTATTTTAATTTACCTTATTTTAAAATAATAATCTAATATACAGCGTGAATTATTTTCGAGTAATGGCATCACCGTCATTTTTTTTTAAATTGAACTATTTTGTCTCCATTTCCGGATTACTCTAGCTGAGCTGATTCCAAAAATGTATCACATGTTGATTCCAATAGGTACAGGGTCGACAAATATACAATAGTTTTGTATGTGCTCAGTGCTCATAAAGAAATGCTAGACCATAAGTACCAAACATGTTCGGAAACAACTTATTTTTATTATTCTAAAAATGTAAAAAACTACAGGGTCTTACATTTGAACCAATTGCCGTTAGACTAACGCGTTCCGGCTGTTTAACAATTACCAGAACGCGTTGCGAGCGTTTAAAAACAACCAAAACGCGTTCTGTGCGTTCGAAGACAGCCAGAACGCGATGTGGCCGTTTTTTCCGGCCACTGAGCGTTTTCGGTCTTCGCGCCTAACATATACTTAGGTATAAACCTGTTGGGTCGTTTGGCCAGGTCCTTTTCAATCTTCATGAATGAATCTTCTGAAAGTAGGTCGATGAGTTGGTTGGCATGTCCTTGTAGCTTCTTACGATATTTCTTCTATTTCACTGCTGACATAGAATTCTTAAATCCTCATGTGTGTGGTTGGAGACATACCAAGGGGCATTAAATCAGTAATTTATTTTGAAGTATCAATTAGCATTGATATGTTGTCTCCAATTGAGGCGCAGGTCTAAATGTAAGCCGAGATTATAAGCTTTTGTGACGACTGGCATTTTCATTTCGAATATTTTGATCCTGAGTTACCCATTTCGATGCCAGTGTCCAAGGTCATCCACGTGTTCTCGTAATTGCGTGGAAGCTGTTTCGGCATTTTCATCAGATGCAAGTATCGCCATATCCTCAGCAAAAGATGCTATGGTGGTGTTTTAATGTTCTGGTATATTCAAAGTGTAGATGCTATATAAAAGTGGTCCCAAAATAACTCCCTGTTGGACTCCGGATCTGACTTTGGCAGACTTGGTTATTGCGTCCCCATACTTAACGTGGAAGGAATTGTTTGAGTTCGTAAAGCAGTTGTGCCAAATCTTGTCGAATGCTTGCGATGAGTCCAGAAATACTGCTGAGCAGAATTTTCCTCTTTGTAGGCTTGTTGAGCTTTTGCTCACGATGCGATAGACCTGATGCGTTGTGTGGTGACTCTCTCGGAAACCTAGTTGGTGATCTGGTACCACTTGGTGAATATCCTTAAGAAGCAACTTCTCAGAGTTTACCCAAGATTGGCAGAAGACTTATGGGCCTATGAGGTTCCGCATTGTGCTCTGGTTTACCAGGTTTGCATATCATTATAACCTCAGCAATCTTCCACTCTCTGGTGCTTTTATATCGCAGTGTTCCAGAGTCAAGGAAAAGAATTCGAGCAAGCGGGCAAAAGCTCCTGCTTTTCTGAATTTTTGTCTAGCTTTTGTGGCTTCTAGATATAGAATTGCAATCATGAAATGACAAGGGGGACGGAAATAAATATCAAGTCGTTTGTACCGTTCTGTCAAACATCGATTGAATGTTTCAACTAATATAAATTCGAAGATGGATGCAGACATCAATCAGTTTCAATAAAACGGTCCAAATGGCAAATAATATTAGGCTATTCATAATTTTAGTTTTATTCAACTTCTAGTATAAAAATGGATTGAATCCTTATAATCTCAGAATATTTTCACGTTCCCCATCTCCTGAAATTGCATTCCTACAAGTACATAGGTAACTATGAATCCAAACATCTGAGAACGAGAAATTTTTAATTAATGAATATCGAATCGCTCATCTCTTACAAAACCTACAGATGGAATAATACTTGAGTTCACTGTAAAGATGTCTGCTGCTCTGAATTCTTGTTTGAATGTATATGTGGTTTTGATGAGCATTTCTAGCTGGAATTCATAAAATGATTTGATACTACCGTTTTCCATCCAACCAAGATCAGTTTTACCTACCTGTAGGCCATCCTCATGATTCAGTTTGGATATTGGATATTTGAACAAATATTTCAGTATACTGTCATTCTGGAACAAATTCAATCATATACTTTATAAGGACAGTATAATAGGAAAAGTAGATAGTTGATTATTAAATAAATGACGAAAAATACCACCTCACTTCAATAAACAGATTGAAAGGTTAAATTAATTTATTCATTATACAAGGAGTAAAAAATTTTCAGATTATCATTGAATTTTTTATGCTCATGATTTCTTTAATATAATGTCGAGATTCGGCGATAAATATATTGTTAATAGTATTTATTAGGTTTTCTTCCTGTCAGTCATAAGGAGCGAATTCACCGATGGTGATTAGTTCAAAAATCTCCGCTAAAAATGAGATTGAGGCCTGCATAGTACGATCTCTGCGTTTCTGTCTAAAGCGCATGAGACAGAAGTGAGTTCGACTCCGATTGACCTTTTTCGATTCAGTTTGTCGTGACGAACAGTTTTATAGCGTTCGGTAAGTCCTGTTCTTGATCAGACAAGGTATTTAATTTCAAATGTCGTATTTAATTGTTTTATGTACAGGAGAAGGCAAAGGTCTCGTGCATTCTTTGTTGGACCGCTATCTTTAGTTCTCCATATATTTTTCAGAGAGATATCTGATGAATCAGCTCACTTCCCTAACTGTTCCAATATTCGTATGATACTTTGTTGCTCAATGATTAGATTCTTTTTGTTTCTCAGTTTCTAGATTTTCCTGGTGAATTTTTTATCGAATTATCTGTACCATTGAGTACTTTTTTTGATCACATGGATATTTTTTCTTCTCTTAAATTATTATAGTTTTGTGAGTCAATACATTCAGGGATCGCTGGAAAATGTGAACATGATTGGCCCGAGAACTTGATTATCACAGCCAAATTTGCCGGAGTAGAAAATTTACCGAAGAGCTGAACATAATTTGCTGGAGCTGGAAATTTACTCAAGAACTGAACAAAATTTGATGGAGCTGAAAATTCACCGAATAACTGAACCGAATTTGACGGAGCTTAAAGTATACATAAGAACTGAAACAAGTCTGCCGAAGTTAGAATATTACCGAATTCAAGATACCTTGCAGAGGCTGAACAAATTTTTCGAAGTTGAATTTTACGACGTAATAACATATGTTATTACATGCAGTTAGAACTGAGAGAATAAATACTTTTGTTGGCAAGTTTGTCTACAGGGTGGAAGACTTAAGACCCATTTTTCACACCAGACTCATCCCGAACACCCAGGATGGTTCTACGATCCTGTTATCACATGAATTAGGACTTAATACAGACAAGATAAGTTCCAGTAACAATTGTAGACATCATCTGTTGAATTTTATAGGCAGAAATTAATCAGTTCCACTTGCAACTCTTAATTTTTACTTACTTCTAGTATTTGTAAAAGAGTGGAATAAATTTCGATTGTTCGAGTATTGACTACCATTGGCTGGGGTGGAAGCATCTATTAAAACTCTCTGAATGTAAATGTGAGATGGTTTTGTGCTCTAGCTAGCCGGAACAATTTCAAATTAATCAAATTTAAATAATGAAAGATTTTTACTTTTACAATTACATAGTTATCATGTGAGTTATTGCGTTTTTTTCGACCATATAATAGCATAATTTTTTGGTGTTTGGTCCCAGCCACAAGACGTGGAGAATTTGACATATTTCGTTCTGTATAAAATGTTTGGGTTAGGTAAATTAATATCTAGTCACAATTATATTCAAGGTTAATTTTTGAATTAATTAGGGTTTGTTAATATGAATTTCATGAATTTTTTGACATATGAATTAACTTCTGAAAACATATAGGTAATAATAAACTACTGTTCCGAAAATATCATCTTAATCAAGATGCGATTGCATTCATCATTCCAATTAATAATAATAATAATAATAATAATAATAATAATAATGATAATGATAATGATAAGTACCCGTGTTCGGCAACATGTTCAGTTCATCGAGTAGTTTTTATTAGCCGACATTTCAAAGAGAACAACTTCGTGTTATTTCGAAAAATGGTAAAAAACACTGATAAATCGTTCGAATTGGGCTTCGACTTACTACTTCACGCATCATATTCACCAGATCTTGCACCGTGTGACTTTTTTTTTGGTTTCCAAACATGAACAAATGCCTGAGCGGAAAGCTGTTTATGTCAAACAAGGAGGTCATCGCTGAAACGGATGCAGAGTTCGAGTAAACATATTTTTTGGAAGCCATCAAAAAGTTGGAATATTGCTAGGCTATTTGTTTCGAACTATAAGGAGACTATGTTGAGAAGTAAATATGAAATATTTCAAAAAATTGACTTCTCACTCCAAACACGGGTACTTATCAATGCATCCTAGTAATTAAAATAATACTCACCAATGTTGAATATTTGCCGAAAGCTGTTGACATGATCATTAACAAGATACATGTGAAAACAATTCCAAAAAATGAATAGAGGAAGGCTATATCAATACTCTCCCTCAACAATATCGTACAAGAAAAATAATTAAAAATAACAACGATTAATATCACCAGCAACCAGAGGATCAGAAGTGGGCTAAAAAAATCATTGTGCATTATATGAGCTCGCCAGAGTTCAAGATAAAGATGACGAATTTTCCATAACCCTGTCTGAAGAAATTCCTGGCGTTCCTTATCGGTCGCATTCAGTTTTTCTTTAACGGCCGCCAAAATAGATTCATGAATTTTTCTCAAGAGAAAAAACTTATGTATTACGATTATAACGATCTGAAGTTGTAAATTACCGATGTAGAATATGACGATCATATCGCTGATCGAACGACCCATAGAGTATATACATTGAATCGCTAAACATATCTCAACTGCTGTCAACATTAGCATAGCTCGTTTGAAATTTCTCATGTACTTCTCACCACAGCGAGAACAGATGAAATTATCGATTCCATAAAATTTTCTACACTTCAATATTCGACACAAACTATTCAATTCTTCTACTCTGGACTTCAGAGTAAAAATGAAGCCGTAATCAGTAGCTGTATATGTTAAAATAATGCTCAACCAGTCCAGAATGAACAGGCACTCACTCGATAATCTGTCACAAATTTCTGAAGCTTCTTGAAATCCAGAACGAATTCCATAAAATACAATCATAATATTAATGAAAAAATAAAGGGGTCTCAGTTTAGATTGCTCGAAATATGATTCTCGTCTCAAATGATCACAATAACTAGTGATTGGCATTCTCATGAAACATATTATTCTAGTAACTTGTAGATGACAAGCCAGGCAGTTCGATTGTAGTATTTCATTTTTTATCTGTTTATGGGATGGTTTTTTTTATACATAGTTCAGCCTTTCTTTGGCTGTAATACAGATGACACGAAAATTGAGAAATTAAAACCACTACGGAAGTTTGTAATGGATCGAGTATTATTCCATGATTGTTATCACATAATGATTGATATATCAATTGAATTAATAACTTCTCATATACCGAATTCATTCTATGATGATGATAATACATAATATCATGATTATATAGGAGAGATAAGCAAAATAATCTTATATTTAAACGAGCTGATTCGCCAATAGTTGGTTTACCATGTATATATTTTATTTCAAGTAAATAGATTTTTACTTCAATAAAAATCATTATCTACTACAAGTGTATGCAATTGTTATCCTAAATAATGTAGACAATGAAAGTTTGTTTTGTTTATTTCAATAAACTAATACGTGTCAAAATACAGTTACATTTTAAAATACAATTTGTGATAGATAGCCATTTATATACTATTTCATATTCTTATCAATTGCAGCTTCTGCCACTCGTAGAAAAATTCAATAATTTAATTAATTTAATAAATTGACTCAGTAAATATGAAATCCCTATATCAGTATGGCGGTGAAAAGACATTGAATTTGTGTTTTAGTTTCGATTAAGAAATATTTCAAAAAAAAAGTTGAGCACAATGTGGATACCACTTATGGAATAAAATTCTTTATATAATTATTTTATAAAATCATAAAACATTCTGAACTTTTGAACTCACGTGTGCGTTTTTCAAATGTGAATCCGAATGCAAATCACGCAAATCTACCAAACACTTCTCTTAGTCGATCATAACCATGCCTTTTTGACTCTGTATATGCAGAAAAAATAAGAAACACCCACCTAGTAGACTGTATACATCCGACTTACATGAAAGATTTCACGTATAACAAGTATATAGAATTTTTTTGTGTAAACTTAGAGATTTATTTTTTCCTTTGCTTTGTTCTTATACCATTCCATTGGGTTTTTCCATGTACTTCTTGGATGATCTCCAGAAGGAAATGGAAAGATTCTTATTTCAGACATTGCAGATATTTCAATATAAATAATTTACAACCACTTATGTATTGATGTTCAGGGAGCCAATTTGAAAACTTTCAGGGTAAATATCTCTGAAACTAGAAGAGTTGCTACTACAACCCACACCCCCAAATTTTGAATTGGGAAGATGGGGTGAGTGATAACTCATTTGAAAATTTTTATACTGATTTCAGCACAGTAATTGTTTTTTCATTTTATGCATTAGTTCTCGAAATATTCTTAACTAAGTATTTGAAAATGAAGTGGTGTTTTCATGGCACTTGTAGTGTTTTTTTGTGAGAAATCGACATTTTGAGCTTCACATCAACCATGACTGTGGCTTCTTTCCTCCTACAATGCTGGAAATTATGTGAAAGATCAGATTGTGTTTCAGCAGGATGGAGCTCCTCCACACTACGCCTTACCAGTTCGAGAAAATCTGGATCAAAGATTTCCAAATCGGTGGATTGGAAGAAGGGATCCCACTGAATGGCCAGCCAGATCTGTCACCACTAGATTTCTTTCTTTGGGGCCACTTGAAGAGTAAGATTTACTTTACACAGCTCGATTCTATAGAAGATTTAAGGAGAATAGTCGTAAAATCACTCCAGAAATGCTGCAAAATGAGCACCATCGTTTCGAACAAAACTTATTTCATTGTATGGAAGCTAATGGAGAACAATTTGAATATTTAATTAATTGAAGTGAGTTTTTGATAAATTATTTACTTCACTTTGAAAAGTCTTATTACTTAGATCAATACTTCAAATCGTTCTGATACCGTACAGTTGGAGAATGATTTCAGTGAATAAAACATCAGTCGAACATCTGACCCTCGTGGCATTAACACGTACGGTATGACTTCATTTGCCCAGTGGTAGATGTTTTCCAATTTCAAATACAAGTACTGAAATTTTGGTGTTTCGGAAGCACGAAATGTCAATTATTCGCAAAAAATTAATTTAAGTGATAAAATTAACTAACGCATGAATATTTCGAGAACTAATGCATTAAATGAAAAACAATTACTGTACTGAAATCAATACAAAAATACCTTTGAATTGAGGTATCACTCACCCCATCTTCCCTATTCAAAAATTTGGGGTGGGGTTTGTAACAGCAAGGGTTGAAGCGCTATGCGTCCGTAAGCTACATCTTAAGTTGTCCCCCTCGAAACAGAAATCGACCTGTCCGAGCATTTCTATCGAAAAAACTTATTTCGTCTGTAATCTCGTCTGTTCCGTTTTCAAATGGCCACCCTGTATATAGTGTTAGTGGGAATCACAACCACTACAATTTCGTTATCCGGTGAGTTATCCCTTAACTCCCCAACCCCTTAATTTTAAATAGCACCACCCTTTTTGTGATACCTTAACTTAATATTATTTTTCCTAAATTTTATGCAGGGTAAAAAAACTTCTTACTTGAATTAAATGTTGATTCATGAATGATTATATGTTGGGCTAAACAAAAAAAGTTATCTATTGTCAATGAGACATTTTCATCTGGGGTCACTCGAAAACTGTTGTGTTTAAAACACAACCAGCTTAACTGGATGATCTTCAGAATCGGATAATAACAAAATGTGTATTTATTCCAAGAGAAATATTTCAGGATGTTAAAAATGAATTTGGAAATTTATTAAACTTTAGTTCAGCACAAAATGGAATGCACTTTGAGCATCTTGTTAAATCAAATATACCTGTCCGGTAGGTAGTACAGAGATTATTTATCAGTAGAAAGCAGCTGCCAAAAAATAATTTAAATAACAGAAATAGTACATTGTTTGCCGGGTAGGAAAGGCTTAACATCCCTGGACGATTCTGGAGATTTCTAAGTCGAGGCGCAAGCCGAGACTTAGCAACACAGAGTCCAGGAATGTGGCTTTTCCTACGAGGTAAACATACTATTTTTCCGCAAATCGTTTAAAAGTCGACAGATATTGATTGATTAAAAAAAAACGCTATTATTTTATTTCCAAATAAATGGTGCTTTGAAATTCCTAATAAAATTACTTGGGTTACTATGGAAACGTATAGAGGTTGAATTGTCAAACTTGACGCTTATAAATTTAATTGCTGGTGTTCTCGAAAGTAAAATGATAAGTGATGATGAAATTTCCATTCCTGGGACTCCTCCAGAGCTGGTTGAGGCAGTGAATACTGCTTCATTAGAATTATTGCCAAAGAAAAGAAAAGAAAAGAAAAGAAAAGTACGAAAATGCATACAGACGTTATATGGATTATCGCATGAGTAAAAATACGAGTTCTTTCTCAGAAAATGTTGTAATGGCATACTTCCTAGACCTTTGTTTGAAGATGGAATCTTCAACATTATGGGCCAATTATTCAATGCTGAAGTCAACCCTTGCACTTAAACACAATGTAGATATATCTACATACTCAAAACGGCAAGCTCAAGGTTACCTATAGGGCAAAGAAATCTAAGAATTTAACGAAGGAAGAAATTGAAAAATTTATCCAGGAAGCTCCAGATAAAGAAAATTTAATGATTGAGGTATTTTACAAGTTTTTAATTTCTATTTAGATTATAGCTTTATTATTTTTTAGGTGGCTGTAATATTTGGTATTTCTGGGGCCTGTAGAATGGATGAGTTAGTCCGAATGACTGTACGCGATATAGAAGACTTAGAATCTAAGCTTTTAATCAGCATACCTGATTCGAAAACCAACAAACCAAGATCATTTGTAATTAATCAGATCTACTTGAATGTTTATCGAAAGTATGTTTCGTTAAGACTAGAAAATATGAACAGTGGCCGATTTTTCTTTAAATATCAAAAAAATAGACAAGTGGTAGTTCACAATTTAGAAAAATTATTTACTTATTTGAACTTGGTGAATCCGACAGAATATACTGGTCACTGCTTTCGTCGGTCTTCTGCAACAATATTGGTTGACTCTGATGCCGACATAACTAGTTTAAAGAGGCATAGCGGATGGAAGTCATCAAACGTTGCTGAAGGATATATCGAAGAATCGCTTAACAATAAGGTTGAGGTGGCAAATAAAATTTTCACAGTACAAAATATTCAACAAAATGACCCTTCCATCCTGCATGTTTTCCAAAATGTTTCTCATAGTTCTAAGAGTGTTCCTCCAATGTTCCATAATTGTACTAACTGTCAAATTACTGTAAATATAACAAATTGCTCTTGAAAATGTATTCAGCAATGACTTGATGTTTTCAAAATATAAATTAATTCGTTATAAGCAATGTGTTATCTATCATTTATGTAGAACACTAACAACTGTACGGAAATATCATTCCGTATCAAAGTCCTGACTTTTTCTTCAAGAAATTTTGACAGGAATGTCAAAATTTCCTGGCGATTTGCGGAAAAATACATAATTCGAAGTTTTCAATGAAATGCAATAACAATTCTCAGAACTTCACTGAAGTAGAAAAAATAGGTGCAACACCCAATTTCGCATTCGTGATAGAATAGGAATCAAATCAGTATCTCATTTCAAAAATGACCCTAGGAAATTCAGAACTAAATGATAAGAGTTAAAATATAAAAAACTGAGAATTATGTTGAATAACAGTTTATATGATTAATCTATGATATACGAGTATCCACTTTGCGTGCCACCTGGAACTGCAACATAACAAGTACATAAGTGACAATGGTTCCATAAATCTGAAGAGAATGAATTGTGAAATAATACATAATTAAAACATATATCAGTAGAGAACTTACTGTAGGAATAAGAGTCGAATCCACAGTATACATGTCGGCAGCTTTGAATTCTGTTTTCAAGGTATGCACAGTTTTGATCAACATTTCTAGCTTTAATTGAAAATCATAGTAAGTCACTTTACAACCTATGAATAGTTTCACTTACTTGTAGGCCATCTTCATGTTTCAATTTTGATATAGGGAATTTGTACAGATATTTTAGGAGACTATCGTTCTGAAAACAGATCGTTATGAATTCCGATCAAGCATGTTGAATGATATCATTCAATGAAAATTATAAAAGTTTAGTAATAGTCATTGAAAGGAATTAAAATTTCTCTAGATATCTGTATTTATTCATTTTCTTTTTCTATAATGGAAATATTTTAAAAATTCATTTCAAGTTACAAGTTACAGAGGGCTTAAAGATTGACCCAAATGTCTGTATTTTTCAAATATTTGGGTAAAAGTGGTAGCAATCGTTTCGTGAGGACTTGCTGATGGACAATCCGTTGTCAAAATCGATTCTGTCCGTCCGTCTGTGGGCAGGATTACGTCCGAACGGAATGACCTAGAGAGCTGAAATTTTCTGTGTAAGCCGGAGGAATGAATACTCCAAAAGAATTCGTTTTCAGGCCAAATCTGTCCACTGATTCAGGAGTTATGAGCATCTGAAAATTGGTTTCTATTGTAACTCCTGGAATGTCCTTCGGATCAAGTTGTAACTTGGAAGATAACCGAATTAGATTAAAACAAATAGGCTTGCAAAATTTCAATTCAATATTCATTATTGTATACTTCATAAGATATCGGACGTATTCGAACAAATTTGTGCACGTATAGACGTCATTGATAATTTTCATGATTTTATGAGCTCATTATTCCAACTTTAAAATTTCTGTAGGATCAGTTGAAAATTTGTTGTTTGATCGTCTAGGATATAGTTAATTTTTTATTGTAGAGTGCTATATATTACAACAGTTTTGTTGGATTGATTAGGCTTAGAACTGGTATCTAATGGTTTAGTCTGAGGAATGATATTGTTTTCTTCATTTTGTGATTTAATTTTAACCGCGTTTAACGAAGTTTTGTATACCTTACATTCTATTCATATAAATAGAAAAAATGAATAAATAGTTTTCATTTTTTTGAAATCAATGAACATAAATCTATCTATTAATTACTCAGTAAAAGAATTTTTTTTTCGAGATACCCGCACTAAGCATTGAATTGAGGAAATCTAGTGAATTTTTGAGAGTTTCCATTTAATACTTACCAATGTTCCATATCGACCAAAAAGTAAAGACAAGAGCACCAATATCAAACAACTTCCGACAGTTCCAATAACTGAATAAATTAATGGCATATCGATTTTTTCTCGTGCTAGTATCATACAAAAATAAACGTTGAAAACTACAACAAATGTTACCACCATCAACCAAACGATGAGAACTGGGTTTAAAAAGTCGTTACGGAGCTTATGAGCTTTCCAGAGTTCGAGGTAGAGATGTTCAATTCTGCATAAACTTGTACGAAGAAGCTCTTGCCGTTTAACTTCAGATGAGTTCAATTTCTCTTTCAACGACGCTAAGATTGATTCATGAATTTTTCGTAGCAGAACCAGCTT
This sequence comes from Micraspis discolor, assembly GCA_030674115.1. Taxonomy (NCBI): domain Eukaryota; kingdom Metazoa; phylum Arthropoda; class Insecta; order Coleoptera; family Coccinellidae; genus Micraspis; species Micraspis discolor. The sequence goes on from JARTUT010001740.1 coordinate 11,851,102, forward strand.
GTAGATTATAAGAGTGACCATTTGAAACTGTGCATTAGCAATGAGGAACATTAGCGTCATACCGTTTACAGATCGGCCCATAATCTCCACACCAGGAATCATAAGAGATATTCCGAAAAATATAATTAATAAAATAGCCCTTTTATGATTCTTCATCAGAACCCCACCGCAGTGTGAACAGACAAAATTATCTATTCCGTAAAATTTTCTATTGATAAATATTGTGGCCAAACTGTTTAGTTCTTCAATTCTGGCTTTCAAAATGAAAATAAAGCAGTAATCAGTAACTAAGTAGGTAAAAACGATGCTCAACCAATCTATAATGAAAAGGCATTCACTTGATAATATTCCACAAGTTTGCTTAACTTCTTGGTAAGAGTCATATATGGTCAGGAATAATATTAAGTTAATAATAAAGAAACATATTGGCCTCATTTTCGATAATTCAAAGTAGGATTTTCCTCTTGAATGATCGCAATAACTTCTGATTGGCATTCTCAAAAAGCAAATTATGCTAGAAAATCGTAGATGACAAGCCAGGCAGTTCCATTTTGATAATTTGTTTTCTTTCTGCTTACTTGGCAGTATTTTCTCAGACATACTCTCGAGTTCCTTCAGCTAAAATACGAAATACATGAAATCAGAGGAATTATAATAATTCTTCCTATTCCCAATTATTCGACTCATATATCGTGATGGTTATCATATAATGACTAGTGCTCCATTAGGAGCATAATGCATTAGCATTACCTACGATAATCATTATATTCTTCTTATAGCCCGGACATGTTAGACATTTGAAATAACAAAAATTCTGGCAGAGTCAAATTTTTGTAGGACATTTGGGTTCACTATCAGGAAGGAAACTCCGAAAGTCCCCATACATCTAGTGCCTGCTATCAAAGTTATTCGTTAAAGGTCAAAATTTTGTGTTCTTTGGATTTTTTCAGAAAACGCTCAGTTTTATCAAAAATTAACTCTAGACAAAATTTGTGGACTTGAAAATGATCTACCAAAATGGTCCCACTAAGTTTTTTTTAAGAGTCACCAGTTCTGAGATATTGCGTTTGTAAGAGTGAGGTAATACATGATATGCACACCTGTGAGGTAGTGTACTCGGCGCGATTTTTCTTTCACAGTGGTTCTCCGAGTAGGCCTAATCCACGAATTGTTATTATGTTAATTTCAAAGAAAATACTTCTGTAAATGCATAACTAAAGATATACAATAACTCTGATTGTTTTCGTTGTTTCAATTTCATTCAGACTCATTAGGCCCTCATCAATAGCCATGCCTTTTTCAATGTCTTTTTCTTCTTCCTAGTCCTGAACGTTCAAAAATAGCTCAAATGAAGGCGAATGGTCAGTATATTCATCAAAAGCACATGAATCTGTGTTGTTTTTAAATCAATATTTTAACAAGACTGATCTCGGCAACTGTTACATGCTGGAGAACAAGTCAAGCCTACTTTTTGCAGCCACATTTACCACTGTAGCCTTTCTTACAATTGCAGAAAAAGGTGTTTAGAAGTTGTTCTAGAGAGGGTTGCAGTAGGGTTGAAATCGATTCCAAATAATTATTTATTACTTTCCATCCTCAGTGTTCTGAATTCAATTGATTACCTGGCCACGTCTAAACTTGATAATTTACCCGATACAAAAAGCTGAATCGCTAGTACTAACGTTAGGGGAAGACATGACCGTTGTCCTTGTTTTTGTTACGTATATTTTCAGTAAAAATTAAATATTGGTATTTATTTAAGCAATGAACTATTATAGGAACTCCATAAACAGCAAGATGAAAGTGAATTCCTTGGGTAATTATTGTTTGAGGTAAAGAATCAGAAAAATACTTTTGAGTAGTCAATTAAATCTTGTTTTTCAAATAATTCCATTACAGAAGTTTAACCTCGTCTGTATATTGCAGATGTAGTATTAAAATCGGTTAACGCTTGCAAAAATAGTATGTACTTTTGGCATTTGGGATAAGTAGATAAATTTCGTGAGCGATAAATTTCACATTGAATTTGAGCTTTTCCATGTTTCAAAAAATATATAATATCATTAATCGGAGTCCTTGAAGTGAGAGTACAAATCAACATCTTCACCAACTATATTTATTGGGCTTATTGCATAGTAGTAGTGAATTTCTGTATCAATTATGAGAACATCTGCGTCATTCGCAGCTTGATCCATTCAATGCTGTTCAGTGAATGTGTTCGGAATTTCACAGTTAATAATATTGTATACATGAAAGGGATACAAATAGAGTATGTTCACTTGTGTTGAATGCCTTACATTGTACAAACGTGGCATATATGTGCATATCTTTTATAACCACACTCTTACAATCAAGATATCTCACAACTAGTGACTCTTAGAAAGAAAATAATCATTACTATTTCAGTAGAGAATTTTTAGATCTGGCATAATTTTTTGATAAAACTTAGTGTTTTTGAGAAAAATCTAGAAAAACTACACTCTTACAAAAAGGCTTTGAAGAATAACTTCGGTAGAGGGCAACTTTCGAAGTTTCCTTCCTGATGGTCAATCCAAGCTTTCCACAAAAATTTGGCTCTGTCGGAATTTTTGTCATTTCATCATTATTTTATGTCGACCGGGCTATTATGATGCAATGCAGCAACTCCTGCGTTCGCGACTGTCCCTTAAAAGTTCCTATCTCTTGCAGCGTTTGAAAATTCTGTATGACTGTCCACTGCGAATGTTTGCTAGCTAGGATAGTGTTTTTCTACCTAAGTACTGCTCTTCTTCTACCTTCGATTTTGCTTTGAAGAATGAGCCGCAGCTCCGCGTGGGATATGTCCCAGATTTGAAATTTTCCTCCTCTTAACATGTGCGGAGAGTTCCCGGTCCTCCAGTATAGCCCTTTGGAGTACCTCCTCATTTCTTATGTGTTCGGTCCAAGATACTTGGAGAATTCACCGCAAGGTCCACATTTCAAAAGCTTTAATTTTATTGATTGTTTTTGCTTTCAATGTCCATGTTTTCACCCCGTATAGTAGGATTAACCATACGTAACATTTCAGCATTCTGTATCTAGACTCAAAACTCAAATGTTGGTCTACAAGGAACTTTCGAAGCTTTATAATAATTGTTCTTGCTTGTTCTATCCTACTGCTTATTTCTTCCTCTGGGAACCATTTTTCATTCAACATACAACCCAAGTATCTGAACTTTGCTACTCTCTCAATATCCTCTCCATCTATATGCAGTCTTATATGTGCATTTGAGGGACTACTTTACTCACTAACGTTACTTTGGTTTTATTTATGTTTATTTTCAAATCTGCCTTTTCACTTGCTTCCTTAATCAGATCAAGCAGTATCTGGAGATCATTTATATTGTCTGGGAATATTACGGTGTCGTCTGCAAATACTCTTTCTGTTTATAAATTAAAAAGCGTTGGGATAACATACAACCTTGTCTTACATTGTCTTTTTTATCACAAACACTTCCGTTGTTGAGCCATTTATTCGAATTTCTGCTTTCTGGTTACAGAATAAATTGATTATATGCTTTATGTCTTTATCGTCCAATACCTATAACTTTATAAATATGTTATCTCTTTCGGTAATAGAGATACGGTAATATACGGCTGGACATACTCAAATTTGAACACTTACCCTTCATCAGAAAGACGAACCCAATAAATGGAGATTTTTTCCGGCTGGATATTAGAAAACCACAGATTTTTGGGCAGAACTCAAGCACGCTGTTTCATCTGTTTATTGAACTAGAACAACTGCGTAAAAATGAACTCCAATATCTTCACGTAGGTTTGCTGAAAATTAAATTACAGGACCTACAAGATATCAATTACCTCCATATATGTACAAATATATGTTGAGATTCGACAGATATCTAATGAAAATCAATAATTTAATTGAAAAAAAAAAATTTATATCTTTATCCTGAGTATTTTCAGAAAAATTGGCAGACTTCTTTATATCAACGTTATTCAAAGGTGTTCAAGTTTCAGATTCATCGGAAGGATATTCTAGGAGTAATTGATGAAACCAAATAGATATTTATAACTGCGGAACTATTCGACGGATTGGGCCCAACAACGAACATTACCGATATTGAAGAATTCAAGGAATTATTTATTCCTAATCATGTAAATTGTGCAATTTGAGTTGATTATTTTGAACAATAAATTAAAATAAATTGCTTTAATTCATGCTACTATATTTGAAACAGATAAAACATGATCAAGTATCTATAAACAAGATTAAAAGTCTTCGGGAGGAGTTTTATTTTTTCTTTTGATGAATTTAAACATAAGCTTCAAACAGCAAGTTCTGACTCATATTCGTTCCAAATTGGTCTGAACTGGATGGCAACAAGTACGTACGTTGTTATGAATCCAAATATCTGAAAATACGAAAGGATTAAATTAAATTTACTTCAAGAAATTAAGTAATTTTTTGATGGGTTTTATCGATTCATATCGAGTTAGTTCTGATGTTGAAGAGTCAAATGATCAATGTACGTATGAAGCTATTTATGTTTTTCATTCACTAATATAGTTATCATTATATTTGATAATATTTCATAATTCATTTAATTTTTGATTTAATTTTTCATATTAAAGAAAGGCATATTCTTCTGAGTTTTGCGTCTGATTTCTTCATGTGACACAGGCTAATACTGATTTCGTGAAATGCTTTTTATATTTTAGCAAAGATGAAGTTGCAATCACATATAAATTGTTGTACCTTTGATTTAAACGTAACAAATTTTGTTGCTTATGGCAACTCACATTCTTTTTCTGATTTCCCAACTATTTCAAAAATTGGGTCACCCTTCAAACCTCGGTTGTCTTCCACAAATCCTTAACATGCTTGGTTTTGAAATAAATATTATTTAAGTTATTGATTTCTAATATGCAATGAAATTTTAGAGAAATTTGACTAAGAGATTCTTCAGTTAAGAGTTACTATGAAGTAAGTAAATAAGTTACACAAACAACAAATATGAGAAAAATCACATACAGATGGGAGAAGCCTGGTTCCTATTGTGAACATATCTGATGCCTCGGTCTTTGGTTTTATTATAATCAAATTCATAATCAGCATCTCCACCTGAAAAAAAAAAAAATTACACTATAATAGAGGGTGTCAAGGAAAAAAATAGCATGCATAGTGCCACGCGATAGAGGGTCATATAACATGAAAAAAAGGTCCTATGAATATATGTCCGAAACTCTTTCCTTTAAGAAAGATAGGTTGTTCAAGTTAATTCTTTATTTGGTTTCTTCTTAATAATTTTGGACAAATTCCATTCATCTGGAAACACTAGAAATTTGAAAGCATTTCATATCTGATGTACGTTAAATAACCTTACTACAAAATTTGAAATACGAGGATTGCTTGCTTTTTATATTTCAGGATTAAAGAACAAAAACAAATATTAATCAACGAAAATCGGTTTATTGTTTTTCGAAATATTCCCGATTAAGATCTATACGCTTTTGCATACGTTTGCACTAATTGTCGAAGCACTTTTGCCACTCTGATTGGGGCATCTCCAAAACATGCATTCTGACCGCATCAACGGCAATCAGCTGTCAAGAAATGTTGACCTCACATTCCATTTTCTACATACGGAAATAAAAAGAAGTCATTTGGTGCTAAGTCAGGAATATACTGCAGTTGACTCTTCAAATCGATGTTTAGAGTGCTCAAAAATGCTGTTGTTTGAGCCGATGCGTGAGAGCTCGCATTGTCGTGATGAAGGGTGATCCGTCTTCGTTTCCGTTGGTTTTCCTGATTTCTTGGAAGACAACTGGCAAACAAATGGTTGTGTACCACTCAGAATTGACTGTTCTGTGTTGTTCTAGTGGTACAATTGCGACATGTCCTGGTTTCCAGAACAAAACAGGCGACCATTTTCCTGCGATTGACAAATTGCGTGGGATCCAACGAGATCAAATTTTTTTGTCGGTCAAATGTTCATGCAATATTTAATGTATGCTGGTCCCACTAATGCCTAAGGTTGTCTCAGGGGGTAGAAAGTCCCTTACTAAACAACGTGACACTGTTTTGGCCAATAATAACTTAATTGTTTTCCTAATTCGTATATGAATTCTTCTTTTCATAATTCTTTGAGGTAGATATTTTTATTAGCAATTAGTGTTTTTTCTAGCCAGGTTATTGTTTTATGTCTCATATCCTTGAAAGATAATCAATTTGAAATATTATTTTTTTAATGAATTTTTGATTAGGTATAAACATTTTGTTCCAACCAAGCTAAATAAGATTATTATATATGATGATGAATTGCAATTTATTGTAAATTATATATCTACGTTGCATATATTAGAGTCAACAATTCAATCTGTCTTATGAAATATATACCTATGTTTTTATGATTAGACGATATGCAATAATAATTCTTCAATTTTAATGTATTGATCTTGGCCTGAAGAAGACGATAAATAGACTTCGAAACGTAGCTCCAGATCGAAGCATTTTTTTTCCTTCAACCGAAATTGTACTTTCAACATTGTAAATCATTCAATATCATTATTCAATATTATTCACTCTGATCCTATTGTGATCCGATGGTCCTTGACTCTAACAAACGACCATGCAGAAACCCTGAGGAGATTGCTAATGTCCTGGTTGATACTTTTGCCACTCATTTCATTCTTGAGACTGGGTCACCCCCTGAAGTCTCTAGAGGCCGTGTGAGCTTGAGTCTGGCCGGTGTTGAGTTTCCCCCTTCTCTGGTCGAGAAATATCTTTTGGCTGTCGACGCGTCGTCTGCGCCTGGTGGTGATGGAATTTCAGCGAAGATTCTCATGAGGTGTTCTCATTCTCTGTCCTTTCCCCTTTCAACAATATTCTCTAAATCTTTTAAAACACCCTCGCTTCCAATATCTTGGCGGAGTGCATTATTTACACCTATTTTTAAGAAAGGGGACAAGTTGAACCCATCGAATTACCACCCTATTAATCAGGCTCCAGTCGTCGCCAGAATTTGTGAGAGGATCATACTCGATAGCGCTCTGAGGTTTGCCTTGGAAAATAAGATTATTCCTCACTGCCAACATGGTTTTCTTCCCGGCCGTTCCATTATAACTAACCTGCTGGAATGCGTAGATGCTAGAGCCTTAGACAGGAAGGTTTCCATAGATGTAGTTTACCTGGACTTTTCACGTGCCTTCGATCGTGTTCCTCATCGGAGGCTCTTGCGTGTGCTGGAGCATTTTGGTTTCCGTGGTGACCTCCTTTCCTGGATCGGAGCATTTCTATCGGACCGATCATTTAGGGTTAGGGTGGGCAACTCCTTCTCATCGTCCAGACCTGTCACCAATGGTGTGCCTCAGGGCTCAGTATTGGGGCCATTTCTTTTCCTTAGCTGACTTGCCTACCCGTATTGTATCCCGCTGCTCTCAGTTGTACGGCGTTCCTGGGGATGGAACTTTACAGCGGGATTTGATCTCCATAGCACGCTGGTGCGAGAACTGGCAGCTTCCACTTAACCTGGAGAAGTGTTTGACATTACATATGGGCACAAACAATCCCCGTCTCCAGTATACAATTGGTGATCGAAATCTCTCTTCAGTCAGAGAGCACTCTGATCTTGTGGTTGTTGTAACTGAGAACTTTACTTGGACCGAGCATATAACATCTGCTCTGGGTATGGCGAGGAGGTCCCTCTTCCTGATCCAGAAGACCTTCGGTAAGTGCGATCCAGCTACATGCAGTGTGCTGTATAAGACCTATATTCGGCCCATTCTGGAGTTCGCCGGACCGGTTTGGAGCCCAGTGTTGTGCGGTGAGCGAGATATGCTGGAGGTATTTCAGAGGCAAGTTACGCGGTTGCCATATGGTGTGGTTCGTCGCAACTATGAGGTGCGGCTGGAGATAATGGGTCTGTTGTCGTTCACTGCCCGTCGCACACGCGGTGACTTCATTGTCACATTCCGGTGTCTCCGTGGCCTGTTCGAGCTCAATCAGGACGGGAGGTTGCGTGGTCACTCTCTGAAGCTCAGAAAGGAAATTTTTACTTCGTTCCGCAGTATATTGACATTCGGAATGGTTTGCTTGAGAGTGTTGTCGGTTCCAGCTCTGTGAACGCTTTTAAGAACTCCTACGACAGATGGCTGGAGATGCAATAGTGTTTTTTTTTTATATATTCTAGGTGTTCTTCTTTATAGTTCTGATTGGGTCATGATATTACTACTGTTTTTTTCTTTTTTTATGAAATGACCGTTCTTATGTTTTCGAATTCAAGTTTGTTTATTTAGTTTGTGAATTTATAGGCTATGCCTCAACATTTTTGTATAATAATAATAATAAGGACAGCAATGTGGGTATTCATTAGGAAAATATTTTACTCACTTTCATTGCATCCTCATACTCAAGTCTACTTAACCTATATCGGAACAAGCAGTGTAAGACCTTTCTAGCCTGCAAAAATGAAATTATAATTCCACTCAGTTGCTCGCAGTTCAATTGATTTTATGGGCTCATCACAATCATTAAAAGAAGGAAGAGAACGGTGCCAACCTACCTGCTGGGTGAATCTTTCATTCATTGTCATGATATAATCCATAAGAAAACAACATATTCCACTTCCCAACATTACATAGAAGAATTCAAATGTTACCTTTGACTTCAACATGGTGATACCTATGTATATATTAAATACAGTCATGAATGATGATGATGCAAGCCATATTAAGAAAGAAGGATTCAAAAACTCGTTCAATCGTTGATGGAACTTCACCAGTTCAAGGTAAAGGTGCAGAATCCTTTCCAACTCAATTCTGAGATAGGACTTTTTATCCTTCTTCATGTGATTTAAAATTTTTAACAAACGTTTCGATACTGATCCATATACTTTGGTCATTATAAGAAATTTGTACCTTATGGAAAAAAGGAGAAAAATCTGTGAGGCTATACTACAATAAACGAAGATTATTTGGTGCCTTTTCCAAGTTTCGTTGTCAAAGTAATCTGTTGCTATGGCAGATAAAATAACAAGTAGAATTATCAGCAAAAGGAATCTCCTTTGGTTGCGCATTATACTCAACCCACAAGAATGGCATATCATGTTCTTGATTCCATAGAATTTCCTGTTTTCAAAGATATTTGCTAATCCGTTCAGCTCATCTAACCTACTGTTGAAATTGAAGGAACAGCATTTTCCAAGGATGTCAGCTATGACTACTATGCTGACCCAATTGAGGGACACAACACATCTAGTGTTCACTGCATCACATTGAACCCAACTTTGTTGTATGGTTGTTATAGCTGCCGCCAACATTACCAAATTGGTTATAATTATGATGATAAGAGAAAATTTCCATTTTTCAAAATTTGGTCTCCCATAAAAGTTTTTCTGGGTGTGTCTGCAACGTCCTAGGAGTGGATGTAGCACAAAAGCAACTTTTCTTGAAAAATTCATATAACAGACCACACAGTTCGAAGAGAAATCAAGATTCTCAATTAGTAGAACAGGTTTTTCGACATGAATTTTCATGGTTGAATTGAATAGGTTTCAAGTGAATAAAATCTTGGGAAAATATGGTACGATTTTCCTCACATCGGTAATTATCAGCGTTATATCAAACTTCATCAGATCATTTATTTTTATGTGGTAGGAAAACGGTTTGCAATTAGGATAAATAGCATTAATATGCTCTAATACTCAAATAATAATGAAAATGGAGTTACGTCGATAAGAAACAATGATACAACATGAGGATGTACGATTATGATGAAAATGATCGATTTAAAGTTCTTGAAATTCAAGGCATTCAAAGTGAAATATATTTAAATATGAGAAATACCCGTTTTATCGGTATTGAAATTTTCCTTTTAACGTCTGCTGACTTTAGAGATGAAAATATTACTATTCTGTATACTTGAAAAAACTTATTGTTACTTCCATCAATACAGTGAAATTTTAATGAAATACATGTATCATACAATGGTAACAACAGACATTTAACCCAAACTAATGAGTAAATGACACTTCATATGTTCCTGAAGAAATATCTTCATATGTATCAATTAGCACTTTTTTTTACGTTTCCAAATCTACACAAAAATAAATAAATTCCTCTCGTATTTTAAACGATTACTTTCGTACCCCCCCCGAGTGTACATAAGTGAATTTTTTTCGACTTAGACTCGATCAACTAAATTAATGTTGAATTCTCCAATTTCGCCACTGTTTTACCTCCAAGTTCAAACTGGATCGCTACCAAAACGTAAGTAACAATGGAACCAGAAATCTACAAAAACAGTAGTTCATTAACAAATATGATGAATATATTTCCATAGTTACCGCAGAGAGGAGTCCTGTACGAACAATAAACATATCACTCATTTTTATGGACAAACTCGTGGTTGCCAAGGTACAAATCAACATTTCCACCTGAAATTTCAGAAGATTATTCTTTTGTATACTATCATACAGAGTTAGTCAGAGCTATGACCTTTATAGAAAACTAATAAAATTGTGAATTGTGTAGTTTTTAATTTGAGGATTTAGATTATGACCTTCATCCCTTAAATATTAACATCTTCCAGTTTCACCGGAAACAGGCAACTGCTTCCGTATTTAAAATGATACACACCTAGTGTATTATGACATCATTGAATACCATAACAATTTCAGCATTTAGGACAGAATCTGGTAATGAATGATTGTTTGGGCTATTACCATCATCTATTGTGGATGTAATGATTTCCGACGTTTCGATAGACATCTTCTATCTTTATCAAGGAGAAAAGTAAGAAACCTTTTGAAAATTATCAATTTTCAAAAAGTCAATATGACAGAAGTCATGAAAAAAAAATGAACGATGTTATATACTCATCTGTGATATGATGATCTTTTTAAGTTGGATCGAACTATCGGCGTCCAAACTTCTGGCAGATCTATAGATGGAGCACTTATGGAATCAGGTGTTATTTTCATAAATGCTGCTTCTTTGATTTTTCTTCTTGCAAGTTTTCTTCTTTGGATATTATTGATGCTTCATCCCATTTTATACGATGATTCTCATCTACAGCATGTTGGACCAACCTGGATTTGTCGCTGTCTAGTACTCGTAGAAGCTTCTGATGTTCTTTTATTCGTACATTCAGAGGGCGTTTAGTTTCTCCGATGTAAGATCTTCCGCACTCGCAAGGTAATTCATATATGCAGTTCTTTGTCCTTTGTGTCTCATTATTAGGCTTAACTTTTGTAAGTTTAGCTCTGACAGTGTCTTGAGTTTTGAATGCAGTCGTTATGTTGTATCTATTTCCAATTCTTCTCATTTTCTCCGACAAACCTTTTACATAAGGAATTACGGTTTTAATGGTCTGATTTATATCTGTTGGTTCTGGTTGACTTTCTCTTGTTCGTCTAGCTTTTTCTAATATCTTTTTGGGGTAGCCATTGCTTATCATAGTTAGGAAAAAGCTTGAAGAAGATCAAACCCTTAGTGAAAGAACTACACTAAGCGTGAATGCAATTATGGAAATGCTTTCTATTTGTATTGAAATAACATATTTCCAATTTGAAGACATCTTTTATCAACAAGAATTTGGAATGGCCATGGGTTCACCACTATCACCAATTTTAGCTGATTTATATATGGAAATTTTCGAACAGAAGGCATTAGAAAAATATGCACTTAAACCCAAACTGTGGAAAAGATATGTAGATGATACTTTCATTATTTGGCAACATGGAAGAGACACTATAGATGAATTCCTTCAATATCTAAACAATCAAGAGGAATCAATTAAATTCACAATTGAAATCGAGAAAGACAGACAACTTCCATTCTTAGATGTACTCGTACATAAATAAAATGGAATCCCAAGAACCACTGTGTATAAAAAGCCAACGAACACAGGACAATATCTACATTTTGATTCAAACCACTAACTAAACACTAAATTGGGAGTAGCAAAATGTTTATTTGATAGAGCAATAAATATTTGTTGCACTGAAGAAGACCAAAATGAAGAAATAAATAACATCTCGAAAACTCTTAGAAGCAATGGCTACCCCAAAAAGATATTAGAAAAAGCTAGACGAACAAGAGAAAGTCAACCAGAACCAACAGATATAAATCAGACCATTAAAACCGTAATTCCTTATGTAAAAGGTTTGTCGGAGAAAATGAGAGGAATTGGAAATAGATACAACATAACGACTGCATTCAAAACTCAAGACACTATCAGGGCTAAACTTACAAAAGTTAAGCCTAATAATGAGACACAAAGGTCAAAGAACTGCATATATGAATTACCTTGCGAGTGCGGAAGATCTTACATCGGAAAAACTAAACGCCCTCTGAATGTACGAATAAAAGAACATCAGAAGCTTCTACGAGTACTAGACAGCGACAAATCCAGGTTGGTCCAACATGCTGTAGATGAGAATCATCGTATAAAATGGGATGAAGCATCAATAATATCCAAAGAAGAAAATTTTGCAAGAAGAAAAATCAAAGAAGCAGCATTTATGAAAATAACACCTGATTCCATAAGTGCTCCATCTATAGATCTGCCAGAAGTTTGGACGCCGATAGTTCGATCCAACTTAAAAAGATCATCATATCACAGATGAGTATATAACATCGTTCATTTTTCTTTCATGACTTCTGTCATATTGACTTTCTGAAAATTGATAATTTTCAAAAGGTTTCTTACTTTTCTCCTTGATAAAGATAGAAGATGTCTATCGAAACGTCGGAAATCATTACATCCACAATAGATGATGGTAATAGCCCAAACAATCATTCAACACTAGCTCCATCATCAACAATATCTCGTCATCAAATAATCTGGTAAAACCTCTACAATTTTCGGTATATTGGGATTTATGTGAAGAAATGTTTTACAGGAAACCACCACAATATTCAATTTTGCCGATATGCAGTATTATAAGACTGTGGAATAGAGTGAAAATACACAGGGTGTTCATGAGGAGATCATAACTCAAAAAACTCAAATCCAACATATCTCAAAATTTGCAGAATCTTGAACCATAATAATTTTATTTCTGTCAATTATAAGTATGAAGAAAAGGGTCATTTAAAAAAAACCCATACTCAAATTGATCAATCTACGAGTTCTCGAGGAAGAACTTGAAATAGGGGAAATCTGTTATTTCTAACTCAGTAAAAAGTACTCTGTGACTTTGAAATTACCAAACTTAAATTCAGTGAAACGACGAATGAATTTTATCATTTATGAATCGTTGAAAAGTAAAAATGTCGAATATAATTTGACACGAATTTAGTTTAAGATTTCATCTGTAAGAATTTGGATTCGAGGTTTGCTCGAGTATCCTTTTACTTTTTAATATATAATTGACTGAAATAATCGAAAGTGTAAGCTCAAATTTTAAAATCATGAGTTATGACAAATTTGTGTTGTCGAAGTACATGATGTCCTCCTGTACATTTACGGTCCTTGATTTTTTTCTGGAATAAAACATTTCTTATGGAAATCTTGAAAAAATAAATTTGCTCCCCCTCTTCACCATCCTCGTACCATTTGAAATAAGATAGTAGTAGTCAGTATAATAGGATAGAAGGCCCTCAAATCTTGAAATATACGAGGCATGTTTTCTAAGTAAGTACCGTTCTGGAATTAAAAAAAGACGTATGAAGATATCGCAATAATTTTATTTTTAGATGAAAGCCTGTATCTAAATCTACTCTTCAACATAATTTCCGTGAACATTGACGCACTTGTCATAACGTGACACCAGTTTTTGGATACCCTCCTCATAAAATTCTGCCGCCTCACTTGTTAACCACTGTGTCACAAATGTTTTGACTTCATTATCGTCTTGCAGATGCTGACCGCTCAGGTGTTTCTTCAAGTGCAGGAACAAATAGTAGTCGCTGGGTGCCAGATCAGGGCTGTATGGAGGATGATCTAGACTTTCCCATTTAAAAGATTGGAGGAGATCTTTGGTCCGATTAGCCACTGTGGACGGGCACATTTGTGCGGCCATCTTTAAATGCTCTCACCCATTTCCTTACCATTCCATCACAAATAATGTTTTGTCCGTAAACTTCACAGATCTCACGATGAATATCGATCGGTTTTACGCCTATAACACTAAAAAATCGTACAACAGCCCGTAGTTCACAATCAGCGGGACTCACGATTGTCGGAAGCATCTTAAACACTCAGTAAACAGCGTATACAATGAAGAATCAGACTGTAATGGCGTCAGTGCGTAGACAAGAGATGTAGGTAACCAACGCGCATGCGCGGAACGCCGACCGTAGCGCTACGGAGGCGGAATCACAAAACGGTACTTACTTAAAAAACATGCCTCGTACCTTAACTGGCAGCGAGACGATCATCAATAAAATAATTGTATTGAGGATTTCAATTGTGTATTATATATTCAATAACCGTAATAAAATTAAATCAGATTGATAATTATTAGTGTACAATTGATATTAGTAATAGCCGACTCAAGAATCAGAAACTAGAATAATCTCGTATTGTGGAATCTGTATGAGTTGAATCAATAAATAATTAAATATATCATAGGACTCTTGATTTCCAATATCAGTGTATTACTACCATCAAACTAGACTTCAGCAACTCTAGATTAGATTTTTCTCAAGTAATGCTTGAAGTTATCTCCATAAGCCAACTCCAAGCATCCGAGCATCCAAGATACCTTTATTTGGTACACCAGATGAAACTGTGAACTCAAAAAATCTGAAGCCACTGTAAAAAATTCATAATTGCACCCTTAGTACGGTTAGATTTCCATACCAATATCATAGGCGATGAACCAATTAGAATAATACATATTAATTAAATATATCTTCGAAGAAATCTTCCCTTTTTTCATGCAGTGTTACCACACTTCAAAAATGCGGTTATTTTTATACAAGGTGTCGAGAATGGATATTGGGTATTTGTTTTCGCGCCATATTCAGAACAGAGCGTCTAACAGGAGCGGAAAGGGGGTTCGTGGTGTCCGCCATTTTGTGGAGATTTAGTCACGATGGAACAGTACTCAGGGACGCATTGCGCATTTTGCATACGAGCCTATTATCGTAAGGAAAATTCAATAGGGAATGCTCAACGTCTCTATAGTGCGAAATATCGATAGCATTAGGAAATGGATCAGGATCTTCGAGAATACAGGTGCGATAGTTGAAATTCAAAACTCTAGTCCACGTTCAGTTGGCGATGAAGAAACAATTGAAGAAGTTGAGGCGTCCGTTCATCAAAATCCGTCTTTATCCATCCGAAAGCGAAGCCAAGCGTTGATCAACAAAAAATCGTTTTTACATTCGATTTTAAAGAAAGACGTACATCTAAAAGCCAATAAATTTCAATTCTTCAAGAATTGACGGATGCAGACTATGCTACACCTTGTATATCAAGTGTGTAGTATCAATTTCCTATTCTAATGGGTCTGCACAAGTGAAAATCTGTGATTATTCTTCTTCACGTGAAAGATGAATATCAAAATATTTTCTGTGCTTAGGAATATTTATGGTAAATAATCTACCACTTCAAGAGCTGTTAGGGATGTTTTAGCCATGGCGGTCTTTATACCATGTTTCGTTTGTGTGGATCATACAAGAGGAAATTTGGTTAAAAATTAGGAGTGTGCTCTGCAGATTATTGAAAATTATTTAAGTCACTCTGATTACTTATAACAGTACCTTTTGACCTTCCTGTGGAGAAAGTTTGCTCACTGGAAACTTGAACAGGAAGGAGAGTAGCTTAAATTTCTGCAATAAGAAATATATTTTATTACTGGTTCATGACCTCGTGTATATGTATATGAGTTGGGTAATTTTTGATGATTTTTTATATCGGAATAGTAATGTTGTTCTATCGGTCAGCTATGGAAACTGAAAACCAAAATATTAAAAAATTTGTGGTGTTATTGGAATGATTTATATATAAATTGTGGTAAATCAAAATTTGTTTGGTATAATTCTTACCATCAAGTGATTTCTAAGCAACCCTGCTATTGTATATATATAAATTTTACAATTGACTGATTCAGCTCATGCAAAAATTGTTCAATTAAGTGACGAAAATGTGATGTTATACTAGATAGCTGTATTTCGTTGTGCAGGTGAAAAAATCCTTATCTGAGCAGTAATAAACAGCAATGGATCTGTTTGTATTGAAACTAATAATCAGATTTGAAAACATCTGATTATGGAAAACTCACCTCGCTAATAAGATTTTCAATGTTTCCCACGAAAATTCTCAAGAAAAAGAACTCAGCTGCAGTTGTTATGATGAGGGTCAAAAAAAGAGCTTGGTCTCTTTGGAATTCATACATTCTGAATGTGATAGTTGCATAAATTTCTGAGATCAATTGGAAAATAGTAACCATCACCAAAATGAGAGCTACTGGATTGAGCAGGTCTGAAAAGTATTCTGTTGCTTTTTTCAATTCCATATAAGCATGCAGTGTTCTATGCAACTTTTCTTCTAAAGTTAGTGGATAAACTTTATGAATTTTTTCTGGAAAAAAGACATTTTCTAGGATTCTCTTTTTCATCTGCTTTTTCAAAGTCAATGTAAGATTCTCGAGAATTTTATTCAAAATAGTTATTTCCATGTTGGCGTACATAACGAGGAAATATTGGATTGAGTGACCAAAAGGGGTGCTGAATAATTCAAATGTTGTCTGAAATGGTGTCATTGTAGTCTGAATGAAAACAGTGGAACCAAAAAGAAGGAAAGTGCCATACGCTGCCAGATTTCTTGCAACACATATATCTTTCATATCTTTTGGAGAAATTTGCAATTCGTAGAATTTGGAGTTCAGGAATATTCCATTCAACATATTGTTCATTTTCACCTTCCCAGACATATTGAATATCGCGGTTATTAGTGCTATTTCGATACCTATTGTGACTATGAAATCTTGCACTTCAAGAACAAAGATAGCTCCTGTATGTTCAGATGTTTCTAATATTCTTATCCAAATTTTTATCTCTATAATGAGGAGAAGTATTATTGAAAATCTGAATATTATGTTGATATGCGTCAACATGTAGAATTCACTTGCACCGAAATAATTCTGATTAACATGGCGACATCGTCCATTTATTCCCAGAATGCTGAAAATAAGCGATAGAAAGCCAGTGTAGAAACACACTAAACAGAAAGGTTTTTTTATTTTTGATGCGAATAAATTTTGATTTGGTTTGATTTCTTGTGGGAAAAAATTTGGATGCATTTCAAGTAATGGTCTTATCTCTTGGATACTATCTACTATACTGTTATGCAAGATTTTGTTCAACTATTACACTTCCTTCCATTAGGTCCTCAAATGGGAAAATTTGGGATTAATGATCAAGATTCATTAATATCATTCTAATGAATTTTTTTCGGCTTAGTCATTATGTGCAGAGGCAAATAAGCACATATCAAAACCATTTACGTTTGTCACTGTTTACTGAAGACTATACTTCTTTCGAATTACAGAAGGTTAGCTCTCCATCGTGTTGTCGATCATGCAAAGAAAATACCTTTCTGAACATAAAATAAAATAAATAGGTTGTCAAATATCTCCCTTCCGCCTTTTTGTCTCTTGAATTTCGCGGCTATGTACAAAGCGCTACAGAGCTCGTAACTACCAAGACTATACATAATTTGAAAGGTCTTGATATAACCTACAAAAGGACGCTATGCATGATTAGTTTAGAAATTGCGTTCAACAGTTATAGATAGATGTGTAAACATGCAGTTCATTTTAATTTTAAAGTTTTCCTTCGTTAAAGACAAATCCGCTAGAGAATCGTAGAATTTAGGGCAGGGTAGTCACATGCAAAATCTATTATAATAATATGATGCGTAGTGAGGTCTAGCGTCTAAACCAATCAACCGATTTGCATCAAATTTTTTTAAATTAACGGTAGGCATCTAAACTGATGCAGAAAAATTATAACAAGTGTCAAACATCTACAATTTCTCTAAAAAACACAAAAAACTTAAAAATCAAGGGTGTTTGGCATGTTTTCGCTGTAGATGGCGCCACCGCCCAACAAATTTATTTTTCTTTAATTTCCTTTTCTTCTTCTTTAATTTCTTTTTCTTGCACTCCAAGTTACCATTACCGTCATATAACTCATTAAAAACATTTGTAAATATGATTAACTTTGTTTGTATTTAAATTATAACATGTGACTTATAAATCATATGGTAGAATCATTGCTAGAAGAGGAAAAACACTTTATTACAGTTGTTTTATGTAGGCTTTCAATTTAAAAGAGTCCAGTGAATTTTAATTAAACCAGGGTATTTGAAGACTTTAAAAATCGATTCCATTTTTTTCAGCAACTCGATTTGTTTATTCAGACCCATCAAACAATCTTACAAATCGATTATTTTGGTCAAATTATATTGCTGAAATAAACGAAGATGCCAAAAAAAGTCAAGATACATTTGAAAAAACAAATTGTTGACAATAGTTTGGTAACTATGGTCTGCTCAATCAAGCATACAGATGATGATATTATTTATGTTTTTCCGGCTCAGATACAACATGAAAACTACGAGGTGTAAATTTGATTAACTTTATTTGTATTTAAATTATAACATGTGACTTATAAATCATATGGTAACATTACTAGAAGAGGAAAAACACTTTATTTCAGTTGTTTTATGTAGGCTTTCAATTTAAAAGGGTAAAATGAATTTTTGTGAATGAAATAATTTGTGAATTTGCAATAGTTAAAAATTTCAAATTTTGTTATTTGATTAAAATTACCTTAAGTGAAAGTTGAACTGTTAGGGCGAGTTAAAAAAGGTTCAAGAGTAGTACCTGAGTATGTCAGAAAGTGAGCATTTGAATAATTTTATAACAATTGATATTTTATATAACGTGCTTGAAAATATAAGATGGAAACTGCCATTTTGAAAAAGTTTCATTTTTAAAGTAATTGTTAAACTGAATAACGTTTAATAATTATAATAAACATCTATAATTTCAGATTTGACTTTCAAAGAGGAAAGACGTGTTTTGACGAGCTTGATTTTAAGTTTGATTTTAAGCTTATTTTAATTTCCAAACCTACCGAGTAAGATAATTTAGAAAATTATAATTGAAAACGATATTGAAAACCCAACTTTGGATGGTTATTCTTCTTTTTTGGGTAAAAATGGAAAACGGGTCATGTCCGATTTTTCAATTTTGAGTTAGGTCCAGTGTAAAATTTTAAAATTTTAATTTACAATGGAGACACGACGACGAGGCAGACCAGTGGGTTCTCGAAACGCTACCCGGACAACCCGAACTGAAAGAAACCGACACCGCGTTCATAACAATAATTATGCAATGCGATCAGTATTTATAGCGAGAAGGGCTTCGGTTGAAGACGAAATTCCCGCGTTTTCTGTCGGCGTAATGAGTGAATCGTGTCAATTTTGCAATGCTCTGCATTTTAGGGGTGAAAAAGGGCGAGATGGATTCAGCCAGTGCTGCCAGAAAGGCAAATGTAATGAGCGAGCAGATTCAATTGAAAGAAGTACGAGCTTTGCTCAGAGAACTTCACACAGGAACAGATGAAGAATCGAAGAATTTCCTAAACAATATACGCCAGTGTAACAGTGCCTTTGCGTTTGCTTCCCAAAAAGTTAGCTTAAGAGAATTTGCATCAACTGGCCCTTATTCAACGTGTTATCGCCAATCTTCGTTCGCGTTTAGAAGAGCGCCAACAACGCAACGGTATTCATTTGGATAGTATCATCTTTTCCAAATAATTCTCCAATTTATATGGTAATAATAAACAATAAACTTTTTCATTGCTCACAAATATTCTTCGTTTTACTGAACTTACAAATACCAGATATCCTTTCTGGACACCTTGCATTGTTACTCTTCCGTAAACTTTTTAAAAGGCCAATACTGTTAATCACCTTATATACTAAATATAAGGAATATAAAAGAATTAAATATAACTTCTTTCAACCTTATATAGAAGTGATCTCAGTTCATAATAATAAAAAACCTTGGGTTAGAAGATTCAGGATTAAATATTACAGGGAAAGTTAAATTGTGATAAAATAATTGGACATTTTCACTTCTAATGACAAAAATGAATGAATTGAGAAGACTTGATGGAAAATTCACACGATGATCTTTGTAACCTTGGCAATCACCAGAAATTATATGAGTCCGGAACTAAGATCTATAGGTAAATGGGAAGGTAATTAAAGTTTTTTCATTGGCATAAAGAGAACACTTTCCAACGAGTTTGTACTCAGACTCGCCTTACTGCAACAACAGATGGCAGATACGAAGGTAGCGATTTTCATCTTTTAATTCGACATGTGATAATAGCAATCGCACAAATAATTTATGACCTCCGATATGAAAGTTAAGTCTGATCAACTGTAATATGAAACTATTCAAGCGATTTACGTGTTTCAATGAAAAACCTACAGTTGTAATTGTACACATTTGAAATTCTCGCTTTCGGTGTAATTATCTGAGTCCCCCTTTTCATTTTTCCAACAGCATAGAATTATTTATGTTTCGTTTATTATGATGAAGATGATTGAATCAAGTCAGTATTTGTTAGGTTTATGTGTTTGAGATTTCAGGTGGTGATACACTAATGGTTCAGAAAGATAATAGAAAACGTAATGGATTTGGAAACAAGCCATTTTTTTCACATTAAAGATTACTTATTTGCAGAGTTTTTTGATGTTACATTGGTGACTCAACTAATTTACTTGAAATTCTATGTTAACTACATCAAGATTGAAGAAAATTCTGAAAAGGGATAACGTATAGCAAAAGCAGAAGCTGTTAACGAGAATGATGGAACTAGTGTAGAATTATTATTTGGGCAATAACCATCAATTGAGTTGCCGGAAGTGTGCAGGCCAATTGTTTGAAATAGCTTGAAGAAGTCTTCAAATCACAGATAAGTGCTTCAAGCTTTCGTAGTCTCTCTATTTCACATTCAGAGAAAATTTAACAAGCACTTGAAGTTTTTTTAAAAGCTTATTATTACCTGGAAAACGACAGAACACAATAAGGGATGTTGGTTATGACTCAAATAAAAATTTCACAAAGCTCAAGCTATCAAATGTCAATGTAAGAGAATAATACGAAACCAAAATGTTCGAAACGTATGAATCAAATTCATATTTCTTAATCTGTCAACTTTCCTACTGAATAGGCTGAAAAATCCCGGGACAAACACATAGATGGCGCTAGTTTTAATGCATTCACCTTTTTTTCTTTTAATCCTTACCTTCAAAAGACAGCTGATAAAATTTTATAATATTGTATTCATTAATTTGCGAGTAATTGCAAACAGTAAGAGTGACGCTACTTTCTTTAGTTTCAGAACAATGGATCAAAAATAATTTTGATTTTACATAGCTTCTTGATAGGAAAAAATACTGTTCTAACGAAGCAATGATTCTTAGCAGTATTTGGCCATGTTTATCGTAACAAACTGGAACTTTTGAGTCGATATGTAACGAAGGATGAAACATGGATCCATCACTTAACTCCTGAATCTAAACGTCATCTGAGTGGAGAGCAACTGGTGAACCTCGTCAAAGCGCTCGAAAGCACATCAATCGAGTGGAAAGATTATGACCTCAGTATTTTGGGATGTGCTTGGTGTGATATTCGTTGACTATATTGAGATAGGAAATACCATCATCCGAGAATATTATATAGCATTTTGGAGCGTTTGAAGGGTCAAATTGTTGCTGATTTTGAACCAAAAAAACTGTGTTTTCTTTGTTTGGCCCGCAACTTTTCAGCCCATGTGTTGAGTCTGACTAAGATACCATATAAAAATCACTAGTATGTACAATCCGAGTATTTCATTAAATATATATATATATTCTTTTGAACTTTTGGCTGACAATATTTAATTAGCAAACAATAAAGCATATAGATCAGGGTTAGTGACGGGGTGTCATACAATTCGGCGTATGACATAAAAGCCTAGGAAAAAAACCCTGTAAAAAAAAAAAAACCCTGGCTCCCCGTCTAAGTGTGAAAATACAAAAATAAGCTGAAATATATTTCAGGGACTTCTTTCTTCAAGAGTGATCTTCTATTGGTGGAGACAGAGACTTCTTCAAGGTGTTCACATTGAATCTGGAAATAAAAAGACAAAAGCAGAAAAAGAACTGAATAACAAAAATACCTATCATATTCGTTTGAAATTTATAACCCATTCCAAGAAAGAGTTGGAAACATCATGAATAGCCTAAAACCATCTTGAAATTTATATATGGGACAACTATCGATGAGATGAGGTATTGTTTCTTCTGCTTCTCCACATTCACAACTTGCACTAGGAACTGAGTTCCATTTAAATAGCATGCCATTGGTACGACCATGACCTGTTCTCAAACGATTAAGAACTGTCCAAATTTTTCTTGGAAGATCAAAACCAGGAACTTTTTCAGAAGGATCAGAAACGAGATATTTATTGAACATTTCGTAAGAGTTCCACTCAGTCTTCCATAATTCTTTATCACTTATGTTCATATTGAAGAACGTATTATGCCATAATGGTTTACGTGACTTCAATCTGGGAATTCTATTTTGTGGAAAATATGAAATAATTGGGAATAAATTGGGAAAAGAATGATATTTATTCCAAGAATTCAGAGCTGCAGTCTGTCTGCGAATATGGGGAGGGACAATATTAGACAATACTGGTAACCAATGAACCGGTGTAGATCTTATGGTGCCAGTAATTATTCTCATGGATGTATTCAATTGTGCATCTATTTTTTTGTGTATGTGCACTATTAAACCAAACAGAGCAACAATACTCAGCTGCAGAAAAGACTAGGGCTAGAGATGCTGTACGAAGAGTGGAAGCATCAGCACCCCAAGAGGATCCAGCTAATTTCTGAACAATATTATTCCTAGTTTTTAGCTTTAGGCTCAGATCATTTAAATGAGCCTTGTAATTGAGGGATGAATCTAATTTAACTCCTAAGTATTTTGGATAGAAATTATGTTCGATAGGAGAATCATTGAAAGTTACAGCTAATTTTCTATATTTTTCATGGTTATTCAGATGGAAACAAGATACCTCTGTTTTGTTGGGATTTGGACATAATCGCCACTCAATAAAATAATTCTTTAAAATTTCCAAATCAGATGACAGTATGTTTTCCAGAGTATGGAAATCCGAATGTTGGTAAGCAATAGCAATGTCGTCAGCATAAACAAATTTTTGAGATGATGTATTGGGCAAATCACTTAGATATAAATTGAAAAGTAAAGGAGCTAAAACTGATCCTTGAGGAAGGCCGTTTTCAATGTTTTGAAGTTGCTACTCTTATTGTCAATAAAAACACGAAACCTTCTATCAGATAACATATTTTCTAATAATCGTACCATTTTCCCACACTTCAGATGGGTATAAAGTTTGAAAATTAATCCATCTTTCCACACAGTGTCATAAGCCGAGGATAAATCGATGAAAGCAGTTCCTGTTTTCAACCTATCATTGAAGCCTGATTCTATGAAAGTTGTAAGGCTGAGAACCTGATCCGAACAATTTCTGTTTTTCCTAAAGCCTCCTGGAAATTTTGTAGAGCATTTTCTATAGAAGATTCAATTCTAAAAAGGACTAGCCTTTCTAATATCTTGAAAGGAACACTCAATAAACTGATGGGTCGATAACTACTAGGATCACAAGGATTTTTTCCTCGTTTCAAAATCCCTATTACTTTAGCCTTACGAAATTCGGAAGGAAAGTTTCCTGAATTCAGAATATTGTTATAGAGAAAACAATAACCAAGACAAGGCCTTTTTCCTAAATGTTTGATAAATTCTGGATAAATTCCGTCAAAACCTGCTGCCTTTCGAGATTTGGTAGATTTGATTGCAGCCCTTAATTCATCTATATTGAATGGATGTGACACATGTTCTAAAGTAGGAGCTGATCTCCTGAATATCTGTAATTTTTTTCTTCATATTTCTCATTTTAGATTGGGATAAATTGACTGATTCAGATACATTAACTAGGCGGCGTGCGATTAAATTCGGATCAATTTTTGATGATGAGGAGGTAAGAGGAGTAGCTTCACCTAATTTTCTCAATATATCCCATGAACTCCTACTCAGAATGTGTAAAATTCATTTTTGATACAACACTATCCCATTTCTCTTTTCGGCTTGTATTGATAGAATTCATAAGCCTTTCACATTTATCAACGGATGGTGATTTTTGATAGTCCTTGTACAGATTATCGGTTTCTTTCGACCAACCTGGAATATAATCTTTCCGGAAACCTCTTGGAACGAACTTTTTTGCTGCGGCTTTCACAACACCTAAGAATCTGTGATAGTTATCATGAGTGGGTTTAATCCATCTAATATCACTGTCTACCTTCTTAGCAAATTCAATCCAATTCGCTTTCTTGAAATTCCAACGAGGTCTTTTTTAAAATTCTGAATATTGAATTAAACTTCTTGAAGTCAACAGTATAGGCCTATGTTGGCTATGAGGAAAAACTCCTAAAATTTGACGCTTTACAGGAAGCGGTTTGCAAGTATTGTCACAAGACACTAGGCAGAGATCAGGATTGTAGCCTCTATTCCATCGAGAAGAATGAAAAGAAGGTACATCTTTTCCATCAAAAATTAAATAGAAATTATTATCTTCCATCCAGTCAGCTAAAGCTATTCCACTTCTATCATTATTATTATAACCCCACATTACGTGGTGAGAATTAAAATCACCGCAATAAATTGAAGGATGAGGAAGATTCATTTCCAAATTTCTTGGCCAAATAGTATTTGGAGGTTTATAAATATTAACGATAGAAATATTACAAAATTTGAAAGGGATAAAAAAAACACCCTCAAATTCGCCTTTTTGGATTAACTCGATATTGAGAATCAAGGATTTTTTTACATAACAAGCTAAACCGTAAATTTTACTAAGGCGATAATCAATGAATACATAACCTTTTATGGTTCCTCTTTGACGAAGATTTTTTCAGTATCCGCATGTGTCTCTTGAAGAAGAATAATCTCAGCACCATAGTCCTTTGCTAATTTAGAAATATAATCACTCTTGTCCTTAGAAATACCCTCTATATTCAGATCCAATACACAAAATTTGTCGCCAATCTGCAAGGAGGATTCTTCGAATCGGGTCTTGCGTTCCAAGTGACGATTTTTCAGATCTTCTGATGTTTGAAGTCTGCTATGGAACCCATTCAAAGGGAAATCATCATCCATAGTTGGGGAAGTTTGTGATATAATACTTATTTCATTTAAAAATATTCCATTAAATATCAACAGTTCTTCAAGAAACTCTACTGAATTAAAAAAAATACATAGATAGACGTTGCAGAACACTCATGCGGTCGAATTCGTATTGAAATAGGTACATATTCTGCAAATTGTTTTAGAATATACGATCCTCTATTTCATTTTCATAATGAAATCCGTACAGTCCTAAAAATAGTGCTTCTTCCAGAATATACGTACTATTTTCTTCGATCACATTCCTGGTAAAAATTAATGAAATTTAACGAACAAAACGAGATTTTTTTTGTTTCAAATCAAAGAATGATTTCACATAAAACATGAAGTATAAATTCTTTAAGAAAAATATTCAGTTTCAAAATTTCTCCCTATTTCTATGAAGGAATATGTAGTTGCCATTTGAAAAAATTTAAATATTGTTGTTTAAAAAGTCTCAAAAATATTAATTAATTGTGACAGTTTCAACTAACTACATCATTTAATTAACATGTGCATCAAAACATGATTCTTGAATTCATTGATTGGATTTGGATATCATGGACTCTCTGGAATATCCTTTATATCTTCGTAATCATGATGACTTCATTGAAATCTTTCAGATCAAGAATGTGAAGAATGAGAATCCATTCGCGGTGTTGCCAGGGGTTGCCTTTTTTCGGGATTAGAGAACAAAACAAATATTATCGAATATCAATATATTGTTTTTCAAAATATGCCCATTAAGAACTATATACTATACCAAAATTTGAACTAAGTAGTTGACTTAATTCACGTCGAAAGTTTTAAAAATTAATCGCAGGAGAATGTTCACGATTTAATTCCATTTTTTGGGTGAGATGAATCTTTTAAGTTACTGTAAACAACACAAATAACGCTGGTATGTCAAAACCTTCTGACTACGTATATCCTCAAAAAGTCAATCTTTACGATAGAGTTGTCAGTTGGCAGATTGCAACACTTGGGTTGTCCAATCCCGAAATATATAAGGCAACCCTCGTAGGTAATTCCATTAAAAATTCCAAAGCTAATGGTTCCTTCTAGTATGACCTGATGTATGGAAATGTCATGTTTTTCCTTGACCGAAAATGATTTGAGGAATCGATTTCTTATAGAAGTCGAGAAACCGTCAGTATTTGCAAATACTGTATTATTATTATATCACCTGTATTCCTTCAAGAATGTGATTGATTGTTAATATACAGGGTGAGTCTTTGACCACTGCGTTAATTTTAACCATAGATTCTTGACGTCTAAAGAAAAATTTTCTTCCTATAAAATTTGTCCGAATTCAGCCCCGTTGAAAAGATATAGGGTGTTGAAATTTCATGAAAAAATTGCATTTTCACCTGTAATATTCAAACGATAATATCAATTGAAATGACCTCTTGTAGAAGGTTTTTTTAACGATCATCCATATTTTGGCATCAATAGATTTATTCCATTTCTTGCGGGTTTCTCACTACTACTGTACAGATTGGTTAAATTGCATGAAAAACAAATATCACTTGAACTAAAGGTTCGTATCTTGTAATTCCTAGAATCATTAGTCTTTTTTGCTGATAAAATCATTCGTCTTCTTGTTTCCTAACTTGCACAATTTTTGAGATATTTGTAGATGAAAGGAATAAAATCGATGTAATCATCTGATGAAACATGAGAGAGTGAAACATTTCTTAGAGGGAAAATAATATTTTTAAACAATTCAGATTGAATAGTGGATGCTGTGGAAGATAATTTTCATTCAAACTACAGATGAGTATTTGCCAATGTTAAAAGTTAAAATGTTATATTTATATATATATAACTTTTTTACGCAGCTGAATATGGAAAAACGGTTTGGAAAAAAGTGTTTCTTTTGATCTCAAGAACCTACGGTTAAAATTAACGCAGTGGTCAAAGACCTACCCTGTATTTCAAAGGTAGAAATGAGTTCAGTAGTTGTTTTCCGAGTGTTCAATCAGCTGCCCCTTGACCGTCAATTATTCGTAACGAATTTTATTCATGCATGAATCGGATCGAGATTTCCTGAAATACCAACTGAAGAATCAAAACCAGTGAATGGTGAAAAATCCTTCTTTTACATAAACATATAATTCCTTAATTGAACAATTTGAATATCCGGACTTGTACTTTCTATACGTCCAAGCAACCTTAACTTTGACATTGTAGGTATAATTAACTGACGGTGAAAGAATGAGACACAAAAATTACGCCAAGAACAATTGGATAACTTTCCATGTCATAATGCTATGGTAATCGCATGATAGGAGTCATTTCTTCAATTTCCTCCGAATTATTGTTTTTGCTTCCATCCATCTGTAACTCACGTTGACTTTATTTGTTTCATCTTGTTGTAGCCCCACTAGATATGAAATTTATATATAGTACTGAGATTCTTGGTTTGCCTCCGTAAAGTTGACCGGCTGACGTAGATATTTGTGGTTGTTTCTCTTCAGTGCTCAAAGAATGGTGTCGACGAGAGTGAGTACCTACATTTCGTTGTCATTCAATGGTCTCGACCTTCTGTCGTTTGTAATGAATTCATTCATTCGAATTCACTCGTAGTGTTATCTCGTAGTGGTTGAATTTTTTCTACGTAAGAATCCATTCAGAGTCAAAGCTCATAGATCAATAAAAACCCTATGTCGAAAACAAAAGTTTTTAAATATCATTTGTATTTGAAAATATTCAATTTTCTTTACCATGATTCATTTATTGAAAATATTTGAAAAATGTCATTCATTCTCATAGGTTTATGAGTGTATAAAATAGGGCATTAAAATGTTGAAAAGCGTAGTCACGAGTTCAGGAGCTTTAAAGTGCTTGTTCTTGAGTTATGTGATCTTAACACCTGTGAAGGGCTATGGCGTCAGCACAGTCATCGTTGAATATTTGGGATATCAATGGGGTATTTGCCATACAACTGAAGTAGAGTACCAGTAGAGGATTGGATGAAGAGGTCAAACCTCCTAACATGAACCCTCTTGACTTTTTCTTGTGAGTTGACCCTAAGTCCAAGATTTTTTTATTGAGTCTGTAGATGACTCTAATTTCGCTGAATCATGTTAGAGATGGTTTTGAGTCGAGATTATATGGAAGTCAAAGTTGAACATATTTTAATTTAATTTTGAAACAGAGATTTAAATTTGTTATTGTAAGCATGATGAACCATTATTATTATTCGAGTTTGAGAAAAGGGGTTAAATTGGCTTATACATCCTAATGATAACCAAAATATACAAAGTGACTTATCAATTTTTGATAAAAACAATTCATTAAAATTTCATTTTTCATACACCGGACTAAAAAGCATTCCGGAACTTTTCAAAGGAAGTATTACTCAACCCCTCCCCCTGTTCAATTTTAAGGGGTTGAATCAAGCCTCTAAATTATTTAGCGTGTTTCGAGAAATTCAGAATCAGAAATAGACAGGGTGGCTAATCTGAGATGGACAAACCTGTATATTCAAGTCTCTATGTACATATCAAAGATTGTACTTCACTGAAGGTTTTTCTCAAAAAGCCTGTCGGGTTACACAAAACAATTTTTATAAATAATAATGGAAAATAATTATTATTTCAATATAAAGCTTAAGTGGCATTTCTAGGTAATTAAGAAATAAACTAACAAGTTAAATGAGGAAAAAACTGATGAGTTTTCCTCAGAAGTACACCTTTTCATGAATCGATTTTTTTTACGAAATACTATTCAAATATTTTATCCCCTTATTTTCCATTATATTCCGTATTTTCAAATTCAAAAATTCGATTTAATTGGAATATTTTAATATCAAATTGGAGTTTATTTTGAGCTTCTATAACTTGATTGATTAACTAAATGCATTGTGTAAGGAAAGTGAGTTTCAAGATATTGAGTGATACATGATTCTCATGGACAAAAATGTGCGTCATACATTGAAGAGTTTATTTTCGTTTTACCCTGTTATAAATATTGCTTTTTTCAACTCTTTCAATTGACTGTACGATATTAACATCATATTTATCAATGTCAACATGATCTTCATGATATTTTCAACAGTAAGCTTTAGTTGAAATTTGAAAATTATTTTCTCTAAATCAAAGTAAAATTCATATACTTTAATGAGTTACTGGATAGAAAAAACAACCAAAATGCATAAATAATCGAGTCTTCAATCAATTATGAATTAACACTACAAAAGTGAAGATTCTTTTTCGAATCTATTTCTGTTGTTGAAATTTTATGAACATTTTTGTAATAAAATTTTTTTTCAGGTAGATATACCGCGAAACACACAATATATTATTCGATTCGAAATTTTTTCACCTTCATCATTTGAAATATCAGGTATATCGGTATAAAGAGAGCGTCAAGATACAATTGTCTCGATAGGTAACATTTGTTGTGAACGAGCTTTTATTTTTTTTTTGTTTATTTGCTATGATATCTGTGAAACGTATTCAGTATAAATCAAGTCATTGAACAGACAGCAAATCCAGATCGATTCGTCAAGAAAACAATGCTGTCTGTTTGGTGGAACAAGAAAGGTGTGGTGTACCACGAGCTCCTAAAACCCGGTGAAACCGTTTATACTGATCGTTACCGACAAAAAATGATCAATTTGAACAATGCATTGATCGAGAAACGACCAGAATGGGCCAGAAGACACGACAAGGTAATTTTGCTCCAAGACAATGCACCTGCACACAAAGCAGAACCGGTTCAGAATACAATCAAAACACTTGGCTGGGAGCTGCTATCACACCCGCCGTATTCACCAGACTTGGTTCCTTCCGACTACCATTTGCGAAATGCATTGGCTGAGCAGCACTTTTTTGACTTTCCCATAAATAATTAGCTTTTTATTTCGACTAAAAACGCTCATTTTGTAACTTATATTTCCTTTCAGTCTTTGATTTGAGTTTATTTTCATTCATTGTCTCTCTTTTTTTCAGATTCTATCAATCATGGTCATCACCTTCGTTTGTGTAGAAGCTCACAGGTAAAATTCGTCTTCATTTATTTATAAATCAATACTCTATAAACTGAGGTGGCGCCCACTTTCAACGAGCAAACAGAAAGTATCTGAATTATACAACTTTGAATCATGTTTGTTCTTTATTGTCAATGGAGAGAATCAATTTGTACTACTTTCTTATGAGATGGTTCTTCCAGCATCTAAGCATTTGTCGATGTGTTTCTTGAAATCAGACTGAACTTAAACAGTGACATATACAGGGTGCTCGGCACAAGGACCGTCAAATTTTTGGGGCGTTGGTAGGGTCATTTGCTACCTTTTCATTCAGTCTTGGAACCTGGGTCCTTAGTATTACGGTTACGGAGGTATGATTTTTTTATTAGGTTTTTCTAAATTACCCAAAATGTAGCCTTCGAAGCCCCATACCTTTTTTTCGTGTGCTTTTACATGCATTTTTTTTATTGTATTAAGTCTACATGAGTGTGTGTTTAAGAAAACGTATTTATTGTTACAGATAACACCACAAAATTAACACGTGGGCCTTTTATTAAAAAAAAAATTATGAAAGTATGAAAACATCTCCACTCCTATTAAAATTTTAAAAAAAGTTACAGCTATTACAAACTTAGTTTTATTTTAAAATGTTCTTTGGTTTATAACGTTGCTAACCATATACTATTTATGTAAGTCAATAAAAAAAATAATACTGCAAATAAGGTTTTAGTCAGAAGAGTGAAGAAAGTCGCACCCAAATAAATGTACGGATTTCGACACAACACAGCGAGCAAGGAAATTTTACCTGCCCGTTTTAGAAGCGTGTGAATTATTATTACTATTTCTGTCCTTAGGTTGGATTGGGTTAGTAGTATGCTGATATCAGCATACTCAGCGTTGGTGAAATTAGGCATATCAACAACCAAAATTAAAACAACAGTAGCAAAAAGTCGATAAAAGTAACAAAAACAAAAATACAAATTAAAAACCGAACAACGAGGCACATACACTTCCAACAGCAGAGACAGTTAAATCTCGAATGACGGTAGGGCCAAGTCAGCGGCGACTAACCCAATTCAACCTAAGGACAGAAATAGTAATAATAATTCAGACGCGTCTAAAACGGGCAGGTAAAATTTCCTTGCTCGCTGTGTTGTGTCGAAATCCGTATTTTTATTTAAGTGCGACTTTCTTCACTCTTCTGACTAAAGCCCTATTTGCAGTATTATTTTTTTATTGATTTACGTAAATAGCATATGGTTAGCAACGTTATAAACCAAAGAACATTTTAAATAAAACTAAGTTTGTAATAGCTGTAACTTTTTTTAAATTTCAATAGGAGTGGAGTACTTTCATAATTTTTTTTTAATAAAAGGCCCACGTGTTAATTTTGTGGTGTTATCTGCAACAATAAATACGTTTTTTTAAACACACACTCATGTAGACTTAATACAATAAAAAAGATGCATGTAAAAGCCCACGCAAAAAGTTATGGGGCTTGAAGGGTACATTTTGGGTAATTTAGAAAACCTGATAAAAATCATACCTCCGTAACCGTAATACTAAGGACCCAGGTTCCAAGAATGAAAAGGTAGCGAATGACCCCACCAACGCCCCAAAAAATTTGACGGTCCAAGTGCCGAACACCCTGTATTTCCTTCCACAGATTTTCCATGATAAATCATAGGTGATTTATTCTGACACAATTGCAAACAGATAATTATAGAAGTATAGATAAGCTCGGCGAGACCTTGAAACTCCTAACAAAAATAATGTCTTGCTGGAATTTCTAGGTAATTAAGAAATAAATTAACAAGTTAAATGAGGAAAAAACTGATGAGTTTTCCTCAGAAGTACACCTTTTCATGAATCGATTTTTTTTACGAAATACTATTCAAATATTTTATCCGCTTATTTCCATTATATTCCGTATTTTCAAATTCAAAAATTCGATTTAATTGGAATATTTTAATATCAAATTGGAGTTTATTTTGAGCTTCTATAACTTGATTGATTAACTAAATGCATTGTGTAAGGAAAGTGAGTTTCAAGATATTGAGTGATACATGATTCTCATGGACAAAAAATGTGCGTCATACATTGAAGAGTTTATTTTCGTTTTACCCTGTTATAAATATTGCTTTTTTCAACTCTTTCAATTGACTGTACGATATTAACATCATATTTATCAATGTCAACATGATCTTCATGATATTTTCAACAGTAAGCTTTAGTTGAAATTTGAAAATTATTTTCTCTAAATCAAAGTAAAATTCATATACTTTAATGAGTTACTGGATAGAAAAAACAACCAAAATGCATAAATAATCGAGTCTTCAATCAATTATGAATTAACACTACAAAAGTGAAGATTCTTTTTCGAATCTATTTCTGTTGTTGAAATTTTATGAACATTTTTGTAATAAAATTTTTTTTCAGGTAGATATACCGCGAAACACACAATATATTATTCGAAATTTTTTTTTTCACCTTCATCATTTGAAATATCAGGTATATCGGTATAAAGAGAGCGTCAAGATACAATTGTCTCGATAGGTAACATTTGTTGTGAACGAGCCTTTATTTTTTCTTGTTTGTTTGCTATGACATCTGTGAATCATATTCAGTGTACATCAAGTCATTGAACAGATAACATCATATTGTTTCATCATGTTAAAAATGTCGAATTTTGTACCAGCGGATTTGCGGAAAGCATTGATTTTTTGTTTTCATTTGAAGAGTGCTGCAGAGTCGCATCGAATGCTTGTCCAGGTATATGGTGATCATGCTCTATCAGAAGCAACATGCAAAAGACGGTTTCATAGGTTTAGAAATAATGATTTTGATGTGACAAATGAAGAACGTGGAAGACCACCAAAAAAGTTTGAAGACGCCAAACGATATGGGATAGAAATGACGATTTCAATCAAAAGCAAATAGCAGAAATGATAAATGTTGCACAACAAACCATTTCTGACAATTTCAAAGCTTTGGTAAGATCCAAAAGTGTGGAAAATGGGTGCCACATGAATTGAATGAAAGACAGATGGAAAAAAACACGAAACAGAAACAGAAAGACACGAAAAAAATCGATTTCGCATCGGATTGTTACTGGCAATGAAAACTGGATTTGTTTTTAGAATTCTAAACGGAAAAAATCATGGGTTAATCCGGGACCATCGTCAACATCGACAGCAAATCCAGATCGATTCGGCAAGAAAACAATGCTGTCTGTTCGGTGGAACAATAAAGGTGTGGTGTACCACGAGCTCCTAAAACCCGGTGAAACCGTTTATACTGATCGTTACCGACAAAAAATGATAAATTTGAACAATGCATTGATCGAGAAACGACCAGAATGGGCCAGAAGACACGGCAAGGTAATTTTGCTCCAAGACAATGCACCTGCACACAAAGCAGAACCGGTTCAGGATACAATCAAAACACTTGGCTGGGAGCTACTATCACACCCGCCGTATTCACCAGACTTGGTTCCTTCCGACTACCATTTGCGAAATGCATTGGCTGAGCAGCACTTTTTTGACTTTCCCATAAATAATTAGCTTTTTATTTCGACTAAAAACGCTCATTTTGTAACTTATATTTCCTTTCAGTCTTTGATTTGAGTTTATTTTCATTCATTGTCTCTCTTTTTTTCAGATTCTATCAATCATGGTCATCACCTTCGTTTGTGTAGAAGCTCACAGGTAAAATTCGTCTTCATTTATTTATAAATCAATACTCTATAAACTGAGGTGGCGCCCACTTTCAACGAGCAAACAGAAAGTATCTGAATTATACAACTTTGAATCATGTTTGTTCTTTATTGTCAATGGAGAGAATCAATTTGTACTACTTTCTTATGAGATGGTTCTTCCAACATCTAAGCATTTGTTGATGTGTTTCTTGAAATCAGACTGAACTTAAAACAGTGACATATACAGGGTGCTCGGCACATGGACCTTCAAATTTTTTGGGGTGTTGGTAGGGTCATTTGCTACCTTTTTTCAGTCTTGGAACCTGGGTCCTTAGTATTACAGTTACGGAGGTATGACTTTTTTATTAGGTTTTTCTAAATTACCCAAAATGTACCCTTCGAAGCCCCATAACTTTTTTTTCGTGTGCTTTTACATGCATTTTTTTATTGTATTAAGTCTACATGAGGGTGTGTTTAAAAAAACGTATTTATTGTTACAGATAAAACCACAAAATTATTAATTATTATTATTATTATTATTATTTATTAATTAATTAATCAATTATATTATTATTATTAAAAAAAATTATGAAAGTATGAAAACATCTCCACTCCTATTAAAATTTAAAAAAAAGTTACAGCTATTACAAACTTAGTTTTATTTTAAAATGTTCTTTGGTTTATAACGTTGCTAACCATATACTATTTAGGTAAGTCAATAAAAAAAAAATACTGCAAATAAGGTTTTAGTCAGAAGAGTGAAGAAAGTCACACCTAAATAAAAGTACGGATTTCGACACAACACAGCGAGCAAGGAAATTTTACCTGCCCGTTTTAGAAGCGTGTGAATTATTATTACTATTTCTGTCCTTAGGTTGGATTGGGTTAGTAGTATGCTGTAGTAGTATAGTAGTAGTATATGGTGATGGCATATGGCCATATGCCATCACCATATCAGCATACTCAGCGTTGGTGAAATTAGGCATATCAACAACCAAAATTAAAACAACAGTAGCAAAAAGTCGATAAAAGTAACAAAAAGAAAAAAATACAAATTTAAAAAACCAAACAACGCGGCACAGACACTTCCAACAGCAGAGACAGTTAAATCTCGAATGACGGTAGGGCCAAGTCAGCGGCGACTAACCCAATTCAACCTAAGGACAGAAATAGTAATAATAATTCAGACGCGTCTAAAACGGGCAGGTAAAATTTCCTTGCTCGCTGTGTTGTGTCGAAATCCGTACTTTTATTTAAGTGCGACTTTCTTCACTCTTCTGACTAAAACCTTATTTGCAGTATTATTTTTTTTATTGACTTACATAAATAGCATATGGTTAGCAACGTTATAAACCAAAGAACATTTTAAAATAAAACTAAGTTTGTAATAGCTGTAACTTTTTTTAAATTTCAATAGGAGTGGAGTACTTTCATAATTTTTTTTTTAATAAAAGGCCCACGTGTTAATTTTGTGGTGTTATCTGCATCAATAAATACGTTTTTTTAAACACACACTCATGTAGACTTAATACAATAAAAAAAAATGCATGTAAAAGCACACGCAAAAAAAGTTATGGGGCTTCGAAGGGTGCATTTTGGGTAATTTAGAAAAACCTAATAAAAAATCATACCTCCGTAACAGTAATACTAAGGATCCAGGTTCCAAGACTGAAAAGGTAGCAAATGACCCTACCAACGCCCCAAAAAAATTTGACGGTCCATGTGCCGAACACCCAGTATTTCCTTCGACAGATTTTTATCCATGATAAATCATATGTGATTTATTCTGACACAATTGCAAACAGATAATTATAGAAGTATAGATAAGCTCGGCGAGACCTTGAAACTCCTAACAAAAATAATGTCTTGCTGGATTAGATGGGATATCTCACTTTCAGAGGGGAGGTTAATCAAAGCTGTGTACTATAAGCCATAGTATGCAGAGAGACAATCTGACAATAACATTACCCACTTTTTTTAAAGGACAAACATTATGGAAAAAAGTTGTATACTTTATAATAGTTTGAATGAAATATTACATT
Organism: Micraspis discolor; assembly: GCA_030674115.1. Classification (NCBI taxonomy): domain Eukaryota; kingdom Metazoa; phylum Arthropoda; class Insecta; order Coleoptera; family Coccinellidae; genus Micraspis; species Micraspis discolor. The sequence goes on from JARTUT010001740.1 coordinate 11,887,063, forward strand.
ATTATATTCGAAACTGTGACAAAATAACAATATCAATGATAATAATACAGTTTATTTCATGTAATTTCCATAATCATAATTTTAATGAATATTCAAATCTTCATTAATGTATGTGATTTTTAGATGTTAGGTGTTATAATATACTGAAGAAAGCAGATGAGCAGAAACGTATATACCTACTGAATGAATGATTTCACGTTTTATGAACTGAACCTAGGAACCCAACCAAAGAAACTTGAATACATTCAAGATATTATAGTGGAGTTCCTCAGGATGGGTGCTGGTTTCCCTTTTGTTTTTGCTACATACTTGCGAACTTCATAATTTTTTTTTGTCCAACTGTGGAATATTCTGGGATGATAAGAATCTCTTGAGCTGGACTTTTATAATGGTATAATAATGGATGCTATAGAAGGGGACCCTAGAACTTTTTACTTCGTCGAGCAGCAATCTCGCTAGTATATTTTAGCATTGTGACCAGGGTGTTATCATCACTGATACGTTAATCTACCTAACGTCCAATGTAATGTAGCCATTAATGGAATTGCTCCCATTTTTATAATGCTTGTGTCTTGGATACACAAGCACCTCTAACTCGAACTAAAACGATTCTTGTGGTTGAACTAATATGAACTTGCTGAGAAGAACTTCGGGGCAACAGCAAGGAGCAACTTCCTCTCCAACTGAACTTTCGGCGTGGAATCGACTAAAAGATTGTATCAGCAGAATCTGTGGACTTGTTCACAATTTCTCTGGATATATCGGCTGATCAATAACAACTTTGGTTGTTATAAGTCCATTCCGCTCTACGCTATTCTCAATTTCATAGTATTTCTTGTCTGAATTTGAGTTCACAGGTTAATCTTTGTTGAATGTTGAATCATTCAACACGAGCTCCATCATCAATAATATCTCGTCATCAACAAGGTTAATCTTTATGCTTATTTTTTGCTAATGATAATAATTCTTACTGTTTTTTATTTATCTTTATCATTGATATCAAATGATGAAAAAAACAGCTCAAACAGCAAACAATCTTTAAAGCAATACAAAAGTAATTTTTTGAGACAAAATAAGATATTTAATTGATAAAATTGTTCTTCATTCGCTTAATCTTTTGTTTTTCCAGGGAATACCATCGAATCCATGTTCCAACGAGAATAAAAACGATATATCACACCAAAATAGTAAAGGTTCCAGAGCACCATCACTACATACACGAAAAAGAAAAACTTGTTCCAGTGGTTTCACATCATCATCATTCAACACATCACAAATCTTCAAGTTATACTGATGTTGACGTTGAAGAATCAGCATTAGAATATCATCAAGCAGCAGATAGTTATCAGCCTCTGGACGAAGATGATTTCGACATTCAATCCTATAAAATTGCTGGAGAGTATTTACCAAAAATCAAAAAGTCTCCAAAAGTTCATTATAAAAGTAATAAGCCAAGACGTCCACTGAGAGTGAAGCATAAATTCATTAAACTCCCACCTATTTGAAAACCTCATGACCTTGTCTAAGGTCGATTGCAGATGCCATAAAAATAGAGCTGGAGTTCTATGAACAAGCAGATAAGGAAGAAAAAATGGCAGAAAACAAATTCAAATACACAATATTTCAAATTCCAGACTGTTAGGATTGTTTCATGTGTACGTCATTGTGAATAGGATTAATGTAACAGATTCCTGACATATTTATATATATATATATTTCGTCCTAATAGAAACTTACATCTTTCTGAATTAATTTATCCCCAAAAATTATATATTAATGGACCATATGCTGTATAGATATAGTAATTTTTTAATTTGTTAAAATTGAATATCCAAATATCTAGGTGATCCATAGTAGATATAAAAATGATAACATTATTCCAGATATTAATACTAGCGATTTTATTTAGTATTCTACATGTTTCTAGCTAATTCAGCTCATCTTAAGAATCTCATAGATCACAAAAGTGAAGCTGAAAATAACAGAATTCCAGAAAAAAAACATAAGAAGCTCCACAATAAAAGACAAAGTACGAAAATCAAGCGAAAAGGTGTAAAACGACCTGAGTGACCAAATAGGAAGAAAAATCATCGAATAAAGTTCAAAATGGTGGAAAACCAATATCAAAAGTTATAATTGGATCATGAAGGTCATCTATACAATATAAAATAATGAAAGATCAACAATATGAAAATGGTTATTAAAAGAGGATTATCAATACAAAATAGTGATAATTGAAAAATAGCTGAATTATTTTAGACCGTTAGCATGATTTTGAGTAATTTCCGTGAATCGTTTTGAAAGATTTTTATGTGAATTTCCTGACATTTTATCCTTCTTCAATTGATTTAGCCTTATGCGGTTTGATACATCTGTTATTTTAAGTTATTTTGTATTAATGATTCTCTTTTTATAATTTTTTTCTTATTGTTACCTTTCACGATGTCATATTGTATAGACGACATTCATAATTTGAATTTTTATTTTTTATATTAGTTTTGATCATTTTAAATTTAATTCTTTTATGTTTTTTGCATGAATTTATTTATGTTCAGCTTCAGTTTTGTGATTTATACTCCAAAAAATGAGCATGTAGAGTACTAAATAAAATCGTACTAGTATTCATATCTTGAATAGTGTTTTCATTTTAATACTATACTAATTCATTGTTCTAGTCTATGTAGCATATTGTGTATGTATATTATATTGTTTATCTCTCTAGTGGAACACGAAGCAATAATTAATTAACGTATTTTGAAATTTATTCAAATATATAAATGAGTTAAAATTATGATAATGATGGAATAGTCTTTAAAAACTTTGTAGTTATTAACTACAAAGTAAGATCTATTTTATTTCGAATGTTCTTTTTCTCAAGGCACAAAACAATACATTTATGAGTAATTTTCTTGTCTGAGCATAAGTTGCACACGATCTTTCCACTCCTACTCAAGTTGACCAAAGGACGAACACTGATTCACTTCTTTACACCCAATAAATGTCGTAATGATGCTAGATCTGTTATTCCCCTGTTTCATTATGTATATATTATAATAAGTTCGATTAGGAGTGTTTTCAGTGACATAAATTGTTTAGACTCTTCTTTTGATAAATTGGGATATAATTATTTCAGCACAAATAATATATCTTGGGGAATTTCGCATCCCTTAGAAATTGAGATGAATAAAATAGCGAAAGAGTAGAATTTATATTATGCTAAAAACACATTTTATCTTAAATAATTATTATTATAAAAAATTATTTTGGCAGCTTATTTATCTTTAGTATAAAACCATGCAGAATGTAAGATTTCAATACGAAACATAAAACATAAAAAATCGAGATTAATGCAAAATCATCTCTTGAAAGTCTAGACTTCAATTTGCTTATAACTTCAACAAGTATAGGGTATGAAAATACATTTATGGAAACATGTGATATTCATGATGGTACGTAAGGGTTTCAATAACATATATATTGCCAAAAGGAAAACTATAATTATATTGAATGAAACCCGTCTTCCAAGAAAAATAGTAGCGAATATTATTACATATACATATACGTTCAAATAAATGAACTCAATATACACTGAAATTTCACTCATTACTGAAAGGTTGATTCAAATTGTTTTGAGGGAATGAAATAGATGAAGATTACGTAGAGTAATAAGCCCTGAAAATGTTCTTTTATTGAAAATAAAACTGGTGTGATAAAAATAATATTTATGGTACAAAATGAAACATTCAAAAATTTAATCCTATCGTGAGATTGAAACAACCTTCGACATTAGTGGGACCAGCATACATTCAATTTTGCATCAACATTTGACCGTCAAAAAAATTTGTTCGCGTTGGATACACACAAAAAAAACAGAAGAAGGCTCGTGTGGATTGATCGAAAGAAATGCTCCAAAAATACGATCGCGGTGCTTCGAGGAACGTCTATGACATCGTGACAGGTGATGAATAGTGGATTTACGCGTATGAGACCTAAGGTAAACAGCATTCATCTGTATGGGTGTTTCAAGATGAGCCAAATCTAACAAAAGTTGCTCGCGCACGAAGTAACATTCTCGAAAAATTCCATAATTTTTTTATATACTTGATTTTAGAAATTCGCAAAATTTGAAAATTGCATCAAAGTTATTATATCTTGGATATTTTTTAATTTCAGCATTGTTTCAATTTGATTCAAGAAGCTAATAGCATTATTATTCGACATATGAAGACGTTTAATGATAACAAATTTCGATTTCTAAGAGAACCCAAACTCACGATTGTGTCTGAGTTGAGTGGATTGGTAATTATTAGGGACCAATAAATAATTTAAGCATTCAAAAAATCCTCCAACCAATTTGTCAAGTAGAATTTTTCTAGTGTCAGTTTGACTTGCGATCAGAACATTTTATTTCGTGTTCTGGTGTTATTATCTTTTCTGAAAATAACTCATCACTTTCGGATGTCAAACTCGATCGAATGAGTCCATTTCCAACTCTATATTTAATCTTGGCAAAAATATATGCCAGTAGATTCACATACACCATTATCTGAACCGTTGAGAATTGGTCAGAATAAATTTATTCTAGAGGATTGTTTATTCATCGTGCCGGCTTTATTTAGTATAACATTATTTCAATGGCATAAAAAGACTTTTGAACAAGTGTGCAAAAGCTCCGGATATATCGTCATATTTTTTTAGCGAATAATCAAAGAAGTAACCAAAATCACGAAAAAAGAGACTAACAAGTTAGGGGAGGCCCATTGAATCTCTATAAAAATTATGAATATTTCAAAATTTCCTATGATTATAGTAGTGCATTATTCAAATTCGTAATTAATCTAGATCACTCGGTTCTTTATAGTCTACAATCGATATAGTACCTTTCACCGCAGAGGAATGTCGGAAATTTAAAAATTCTCCACAGGTTTTCGAGTTCCAATAATTAAAACATATTGCCAAATGATATACTTTCCAATTTGGTCTTTAATTTAGATTCAAAGAACATGTATTTTTACGGTGGCACTTGTTTGAATACATTGTACCAAGCATATACTTACACTTGACCCCGATAATCGAAAGAGATAGCTTTAGTAATCTAATTAAGTCTCGTGTTGGTATTTAATCGGACGAATTCTCTGAACAATTGGTCTATTAGAATATCTGATTCATAATTAATGATGAATGCGTTATTCTTATTCATTTAATTATCGAAAATAATGAATCACCATATTGTACTGCCGTGCTTTGAGGCGTATATGATTTAATTATGGATGCAATTAAGAATAAACAGGGTTAACATCGATGATTTGGAAAAAATTAGGGGTTGATTTCTTTAAGGAAGTATTTTATAAATTGTTCTGGAGTACCCCTGCTTCTCATAGTCACTGAAAATGGTAGCATAAAATCTTAACGAATATGGTCAGACATCTTAAAATGATACTCCAAATCAAGAAATAATCCCAACTGAATATAAGTTGATCCAAATTAGTAAGTTTTTATAATAAAATCACAATCGCCTACTAGGATTGATTCTAGTTCGAAATTCCAGCCTATATAAATCCAGTGTTATATAAAGAGAGTTCCTAATTTCAAGCGACAAACTTCAGAAGTCTTTCGAATAACGAAATTTTCTCAACCTACCCCTTTCCGAGATATCACCCCTAAGAGTTGGTGACTGAAATTTAGTTTTTTTTTTCTGAAATTCTAGTAAAGCTGGAAACATGAAATTTTGCAGTTTTCGTGTACACGTCGAAGATTAACCGAAAAAATTTTAAATATAGTATTTTTCAGATGTTGGATTTAGGAAAAAATTAGAGCATAAAAATATTTTCGTGAACAAAATGAGGATTTCAATTCGGAATTTAATTTCATGAAAAGTCATTTGAAAAATGTTTGGTTATGAAATAAAGTAAGGGTAAATAAAAGATTTTGGGCAAAACTCGTATTTTTTTCTCAAATTTCATTGCAGCTACATTACGCCAAAATAATTGGTGTAGGGAATCTTCAGTAAAGCTACTAATACGAGATAACTAATTCTTTAGTGTTTCTAGTAATCTAGGGTATTGGAGTTGGAGTCGGTATAACTGGAATAACTTAAGCCTTAAATTTATAATAGTAAAAATATACTATTAAATTCAAGTCCCTCAATGAATGAACCGGTTCAAGAGGAAGTGAATTCTGCTGCCATATCCATACTATTCTTGGGAATTGCACCAAAATATTCAGGACAGTTTTCTCACATTATTACGAGAGTACACATCGATGCTTGAAGGTAAAAGTTCCACATAACATATTCGAGAAACTTGAAATGATTCTTTATGTAATTCAGGAAATCTGATATGAACACTATTTGGACATGCTTGATTACCCATATCAAAAATCCCTTGACTTGATATTGGACTATGAAAAGTAGAGTGAACTTTCATTGAAGTCGAATTTCTGTTTTTATCATGATGCGAAAGAAAGTACGAGTGTCAGTAACTTATATTTCACTCTGAAGATACGAAAGCACTTTTAACTCTTATCTTCTTATTTGATCGCGACGCTTTGAATCATTACCAATACATCTCATTTAGGAAGGAATTGATTGATTTTTATTTCAGACTTCTTTCGCATCATTTAACGGAAAATTTTGATCAACCATAAAATCGTTTGTTTTAAAACAGATATATATACAGGGTGTCCCGTTACTCAACGTCAAGCGGTTATTGGGTGGTATGCTAGGTTATACCAGTTCTAGCAAAAATAAAAAAATAATTCTATATCACTTGGTTAATTGGTAATAGGTTTATAATATTTTTGAAAATGTTGGAAATTGACACCCTACACTGCATCCTTAAGTTTTGTAGTCATAGATTTTCCAAATTCGCAGTGATTTTTTTTACGTAATCATAAATACCATGCTATTGATTACAGTCACAAATCCGTTGTTAGGTGCAATTGTTTCAGTAAAAAAATATAAGTTCGTTGAGACTTGATTAAAAAATATGTTTTCATAAATTACTTTAAAAAACGGCCCATTTAATCAAGATTACAAAATGCAAAATTGGAAAATTTGTGACTACAAAACCTTAGAATGTAGTGTAAGGGTGTCAATTTACGGCATTTCCAAAAATGTACCTATTACCACTTATCTAAGTGATATAGAATTTTTTTAAATTTTTGCTAGAACTGGTATAACCTAGCATATCTCCCAGTAACTGCTTGACGTTGAGTTACGGGACACCCTGTATATATATATATATCTGTTTCAAAACAAACGATTTTATGATTGATCAAAATTTTCCGTTAAATGATGCGAAAGAAGTCTGAAATAAAAAATCAGTCAATTCCTTCCTAAAAGAGATGTATTGGTAATGATTCAAAGCTGCTTTATCGGTCGCACCTAAATAAAAGTACGGGTTTCGACACAACACAGCGAGCAAGGAAATTTTACCTGCCCTTTTTTAGCGAGCGTGTGAATTATTACCATTTCTGTTTAGGTTGGATTGGGTTAGTTGCCGCTGACTTGATTACCGTCATTCGAGATTTAACTGTCTCTGCTGTTGGAAGTGTCTGTGCCGCGTTGTTCAGTTTTTAAATTTGGATTTTTTTTGTTTTTGTTACTTTTATCGACTTTTTGCTACTTTTGTTTTAATTCTGGTTGTTGATATGCCTAATTTCACCAACGCACGAGCTGCACGAGCAACACCATCGGCCTTGCCATATACCATCACCATAGCAGCATACTTAGCGTTGGTGAAATTAGGCATATCAACAACCAAAATTAAAACAACAGTAGCAAAAAGTCGATAAAAGTAACAAAAACAAAAAAATACAAATTTAATAAACTGAACAACGCGGCACAGACACTTCCAACAGCAGAGACAGTTAAATCTCGAATGACGGTAGGGTCAAGTCAGCGGTCAAGTCAGCGGCGACTAACCCAATCCAACCTAAGGACAGAAATAGTAATAATAATTCACACGCGTCTAAAACGGGCAGGTAAAATTTCCTTGCTCGCTGTGTTGTGTCGAAATCCGTACTTTTATTTAGGTGCGACTTTCTTCACTCTTCTGACTAAAACCTTATTTGCAGTATTATTTTTTTTATTGACTTCGTAAATAGCATATGGTTAGCAACGTTATAAACCAAAGAACATTTTAAAATAAAACTAAGTTTGTAATAGCTGTAACTTTTTTAAATTTCAATAGGAGTGGAGATGTTTTCATACTTTCATAATTTTTTCTTTAATAAAAGGCCCACGTGTTAATTTTGTGGTGTTATCTGTAACAATAAATACGTTTTTTTTAAACACACACACACGTAGACTTAATACAATAAAAAAATTGCATGTAAAAGCACACGCAAAAAAAGTTATGGGGCTTCGAAGGGTACATTTTGGGTAATTTAGAAAAACCTAATAAAAAATCATACCTCCGTAACCGTAATACTAAGGACCCATGTTCCAAGACTGAAAAGGTAGCAAATGACCCTACCAACGCCTAAAAAAAAATTTGACGGTCCATGTGCCGAACACCCTGTATATATATATATATATATAACAAATGTTAGCTGGGGTTGGTGATGGAGTGCATATGAAAGCCTAGGGAAAAAAACCTCAGTAAAAAACCCAGGCTTCCCGCATAAGTATTATTGTGTGACCAAAATAATCTGAAGCATATTTGAGGGACTTCTATCTTCAAGAGTGTTTTTCTATTAATAAACAAAGAGACTTCTTCTAGTTGCACATATCGAACCTGAAAAGAAAAAAAAACAGCAGAAAAAGAACTGAATACGTCATTTGCGTATCAAATTTGTTTGCAATTTATATCCCCTTCCAAAAAAGAATCGGAAACATCATGAATATCCCTAAAACCATCTACAAATGTATATATGGGACAATTATTGATGAGATGAGGTATTGTTTGTTCTGTATATCCACATTCACAACTTGCATTTGAAACTGAGTTCCATCTGAACAGCATGCTATTGGTAGGACCACGATCTGTTCCCAAAACGATTAAGAATTCTCCAAATTTTTCTTGAGATCTTTATTGAACATTTCATAAGAGTTCCACTCAATCTTCCATAATTCTTTATCACTAATGTTCATATTGAAAAACGGTTTCTAGAATAAATAAATACCTAGATAAGCGAATAGCATGCGAAAGTTTGTGATTGCATAAGTAAACTGGTGTCTACGCGTGACACGACTTCTTCACTCTTACAAAAGCAGGGGTGCGGGTTGCCGGATAGTTTGGTTAATTTCTCCAACAGTACAAATATGAGAATTATACAAATTCAGAGCTTTTGATATAAATCAACACAATTATAGAAAAAAATTCTATCGAAGATGATTTCTTTTCTGCAGAAAGAAAATCCTGAAATATGGTTATCATCCCTCGAGTTCTGTGTTCTATGTGAATTACTTCAATCAGGTAAAACCTGAAGTGACGTACGCTACATCTGATGCGCTTTTCTGCCAGTTCATAGTTGAAACTTGAGATTGCTGAATGCTGAGAGATTAAGGGCTCGTTTATACTGGCTGGTACCTTATGCCGTAAGCCCTTACCTTATTCCGTATGCCGTAAGAGTTTCAGTAGGCGTTTATACTGGCTGTTAAGCAACCTTAAACAGAACATAGAGTTTATGGATTTTGCTGTATGCTTGTTAATAATTGTCATTTTGAATTTGAGTTTCAATGTTTTGAAACGTACTGACCATCTTGAATTATAATTTATTATATTATTTGAAATTACCGCTATTAAAACAGAGATCGATTCTGTATTCAATACTCTGATATAAATAATTGACGCTCTATAGAATGCGCATGTGTCAAAAAAACTCGCCCACTATTACATTCCCTTAATTTGTCTTACTTATAAGATAGTCTTATACACTTATAAGATAATCTAATCTAATTATGTAATATATATATATGTAATTTGTCCAAATTTTTATGAATATATATTTCTATGAATTTGTCCCTAGAAGTTGAACATTTTACCGGTAAGGGAAAAGGTTAGGGAATGAGTATGAACGAAAGCATTGAATTCCTATGGTTCAACTTTTAAGGTTAAGGTTACGGCATAAGGTACCAGCCAGTATAAACGAGCCCTAAGTGTGGCTTCGTTCAACAATGGGTCATGATAGATTTAGTTGGGCTATCATTGCTATTTATACATATAGAGATATTTCAATAAAGGTGGACAATATTATAAGTAGATTTGCTAATAATAAAAAGAGGCGGATTGATTTCGTTTGGTAATTTTTGAATCATGTTTGATGCTAAAAGGAGCGGATGTTTTTCAATAGGAGTGGAAATGTTTTCATACTTTAATAATTTTTTCTTTAATAAAAGGCCCACGTGTTAATTTTGTGGTGTTATCTGTAACAATAAATACGTTTTTTTTAAACACACACACACGTAGACTCAATACAATAAAAAAAATTGCATGTAAAAGCACACAAAAAAAGTTATGGGGTTTCGAAGGATACATTTTGGGTAATTTAGAAAACCTAATAAAAATCATACCTCCGTAACCGTAATACTAAGGACCCATGTTCCAAGACTGAAAAGGTAGTAAATGACCCTACCAACGCCCTAAAAAAATTTTACGGTCCATGTGCCGAACACCCTGTATATATATATATATATAACAAATGTTAGCTGGGGTTGGTGATGGAGTGCATATGAAAGCCTAGGGAAAAAAACCTCAGCAAAAAAAACCCAGGCTTCCCGCATAAGTATTATTGTGTGACCAAAATAATCTGAAGCATATTTGAGGGACTTCTATCTTCAAGAGTGTTTTTCTATTAATAAACAAAGAGACTTCTTCTAGTTGCACATATCGAACCTGAAAAGAAAAAAAACAGCAGAAAAAGAACTGAATACGTCATTTGCGTATCAAATTTGTTTGCAATTTATATCCCCTTCCAAAAAAGAATCGGAAACATCATGAATAGCCCTGAAACCATCTCGAAATCGATATATGGGACAATTATTGATGAGATGAGGTATTGTTTGTTCTCTATATCCACATTCACAACTTGCATTTGGAACTGAGTTCCATCTGAATAGCATGCTATTGGTAGGACCATGATCTGTTCCCAAACGATTAAGAATTCTCCAAATTTTTCTTGAGATCTTTATTGAACGTTTCATAAGAGTTCCACTCAATCTTCCATAATTCTTTATCACTAATGTTCATATTGAAAAACGGTTTCTAGAATAAATAAAGGTATCATTGAAACTTCAATTTAAAAGTGGATGGCTATAGTTGTCCATTTTAGATTAATTTTTATTCATTCACCCTTTCAAGATTAGACTTGTTCAATTAAATCATTTCCATTTGCCCCCTGAAACATTTGGAGCAAAACATGAAATAGAAAGATCTTCTTTTGAGTTCATTTTTTTATGATATGTGATCGTTTCGACAAGGAAAACTCCTCTTTTTCCTAAATATTAGGCGCTAATATGAAAAAAGTTTTAGAAGAATAAAATAAGGATCACCTCCATCAAACCACATCATCGCCAAAAAAGATATCGATGAATCAATTGTTTTAAGTTGCTGAAAGGTCTCTGAGTGTCGAATTTGCTACATAATATAGAGGCTCATGAAATTTGTACTTTAATTCATTGAATTTAGCCATTGTCAAAACATTTGTGGAAATACTTGTATTGTCTTGAAGTAAATGATTATTTGCATGTGCAGGTCTATTTTCACTAATTCACTGAATTCAATTGATCCCAAGGGTCATAATGATATTCTGAGATGGTATATAACCTTTTGTGATCTTGGCTTTCTCTACAGCCGAACAACCAGCTTCAGTCCACTCTAAATGTTTTTTTTCAACTCAGGATCACGGTGGCAAATCCAAGGCCTTTTCCTAGAGATAAAATGATAGAATAAATCTATTTTATCTTGCTCAAAATGATTGTTGAAGAACTTGTTTATGATACAGTTTTATTGCACTGTACTGCATGGTTTTTATTGTTGAAAATTTCGGACGTCCGTCGTCTAAGTCATCTTCAGTGCTAGCACAACTATTTTGAACAAACCAGCTCACTCACGTTCCATCTCACTACGATGTTCAATTGCTAAAAATAAACTGATACATCAAACTCCCATTGGCTTGTAAAGAAGAAACTAATTGACAGAGATTCCTACTTTGACTATATGTAAATTCGCAATAGTTCAAGATGTACTCAATTTTTTAGTAGTACTTACCTAAATGTCCTTAAAGGAAAGTTAATCATCCATACTGAAGTATTGAGATAAATTCTGGGTCAAAGGCCATTAAAAAATGCATAAATCAAGGCGATGGCGGATTTAATGACCTGCCTCAGACAATTCAATAAATATTCCACGAATAATGACCAAAATATTGACCAACGCATCTGAATATTCATATGACTAAAGATACCATGTTTCGTAACTCATAAATTCTCTTTGGTACCTTTGCTGTAAATATTTTGGTACCTTATACCTGGGAATTAATAATGTTACCAAATTTATTCTTCAGGCCACTCTCCTTCGAATTCAATACACCTTCTTCATAACACGTTAGGGATGCATACGATATTTCCTTTTTATGTAATACCGACCAAGTTGATATTAAGAAAGACTAGGTGTCCAGTACGCGGTGGGGTCTATTGCCATATTCCACATATATAAAGTAGAACTTCTTGGTCGAAAGTGTATCATTTCATTCGATCCAGTGTTCTGTGACTAAGTGGATTCATTATTTACCATTCAAAATGACCTCCATGAGAATCATCGTAAGTAATTGTTCCAAAAAAGTTCACACCGTTTCGGTTCGCACCTTACAGATTCGGAAAACACGATGTTCTTCATCAACAATAACTTTAAAAAAATGTTCCCATCTTTCTAAATTCTACAAGAATTTCGTCAATTTCAATATTCTTTGCTCTGGTTCAATACTTTTTATTATCACTTTTTCAAACTTCAAAATTCATATCAAGTCATATTCAATATACATTTCATTCAGTTATATTCTCAGTGAATATACTTTGATTGTTCTGTAACTTCCAATAGCAAAATTTCAATTTTACTCGCCCTGAGCAAAGTTTTGAAATATATTATTCGAATTAATTTTTCTGTAAAATGAAAAAACGGATATCAATTTCATCATATTGCCGAACTTGTTACTATTATTTCTTTTGATGAAAGATCTAACACATTTATTAACTTGTCGTTTTGAGTCAAAAATTTGAAAACTTGACAATCAGCGATAAAAATTTTAATCAACTGTCGTATTGATTTCTAGAATTCATAAGCATTTCCAAAATGATAATTTTAAATTGAGTAAACTATGGTGCAAAAATTAAAATTTATCCTCAATATCTAAACTCGGTCTTTTAGTTTTTGGTACAATTTTTATTAAATTGAAATAGTAAAATATTTTATGATGTGTCTTCAAAAAGAAAATTCAAATTTTTGATATCAGATGTTTTTAGAGGCTCCTGAAAATAAATTTTACAAACATATATCTGATTTGTTAATTATTTAAAATGGTTTCATCTGACTATTTTGTCCAACTGAATTTATGCATATCTGATCATGTCATATCAATGCATTGTTTTAAAATCAATTATTTCAAGGAATCATCCTTGTTGCAAATAATTTTTCTCGCCAATTCATTGGATCTATAACAAATAACAGAATACGTCTTTAATTAAATGGAATGTACATACAGGGTGAGTCTTTGACCACTACGTTAATTTTAAGCATACATTCTTGACATAAAAAAAAACATTTTTTGTCTATAACATTTTTCCAAATTTGACACCGTTCAAAAGATATAGGGTGTTGAAATCTCATCGAAAAATTGCGTTTTTATATGTAATATTCAAACGACAATATCAAATGAAATTATCTCTTGTAGAAGGTTTTTGATAACAGTCATGCATATTTTGGCATCATTAATTGGTTAATTGGATGAAAAACAAATATCACTTAAACTAAAGGCCCGTTTCTTGCACTTCCTAGAATCATTAGTCTTTTTTGCAGATCAAATCATTCCTCGTCTTTTTTCCTAAATTGCACCATTTTTGAGATATCTGAAGTTGAAAAGAATTAAATCGATATAATCATCTGATGAAACATGAGTGAGTGGATCATTTCTTACAGGGAAAATAAAGTTTTTAAACAATTCGGATTCAATAGAGGATGCTGCTGATTTTCATTCAAACTATGGACTAAAGAGGGGTATTTGCCCAATGTGAAAACTTAAAATGCTTTCAACTTTTTAACGCAGCTGAATATGGAAAAACGGATCTCTTGATCTCAAGAATCTATGGTTAAAATTAACCCAGTGGTCGAAGACTCTCCCTGTATATAATTCATATACTTTTGTGGAACATCTTCTAGTGATATTTTTGAAGTATTTCAAAGTACAATCATCTTAAAGTCAGGCTTACTAAAGAAAATGTAACAAAATTCTGACTATCTAATTTTTTTCATTCACAATCTATCTGATTTCTTTTATTTACAATAAATATTCTAGAATCGGAAAAGATACCGAAGACATATTTGAAAATTCAGGACTAAAAAATTGAGTTTTCTGCTTTTTATGAAGATGAGAAGCATGCTGTTTGGATTGTAATCATAATAAATAAGCCTTATCTATATTTCATGCTGTTGAAAGTTTTTCTTTCTAGAAACTGATTGAATTTATTTGTGAACGTCAAATAGTCAGGGAGAAATTACAAGAAACTAAAAAGAAATCCAATTCTAAGGAAAATTTTTGCTTATGAATGTCTATTAGTACTCGTTAAGATTATTAATATATTTCTTTTTTTCAGTTTGCTTTCTTGGCTGTAGTCTTAGCAGTTGCTACTGCTGCTCCTGGTTGGGGCCACAAACAGTGAGTATAAAATTTATAAATTAGCAAATCAGTTACTGACAAGTGAATTGAAATATGTCTGTTGATACCAAAATTCCGTGAAACTATGGAAACGGTATACAATTATATCAATATTCTCCAATTCAGAGAATCTACGAAAAGCCAAGAAACAAAAAAATAGACCAGTATTGAGATTTCTTTAACGCTATATTCCAAAATGTCTGAATAATTCGGGAATACGTAATTCACTCATGATAATTTTTCACTTATCTTGTTAAATATAATTCCAACTACTTTGCATGTAGATGAGAATTTGCGAAATGACAGTCTTCCTCAACTTTCTTGGTAACCAGCAATTAATATTTTATCTGCAATCATGGTCTCTTCATTCCGCAGAATCTCGAATTGAGTACCCATAAAATCATTCACTTCAAAATAGCCCCTGGAACATGAAATCAAGTTAAATTACAAGGAAACTTCGTTGTGTCAATGTGTTTACGTAACCACTCAATATTTCAATTTTTCAGCCTAAATGAGAGCGATTAATGTTATGGACAGACAGATCGGTTGCATTTCCTGCTGCACTTTCCCTTTTTGTATTCTCGCCTTAACAGGAATCGACGAATCACGTTCTGACCAATTCTTTTCATCACAATATAATTTCATGTTTGAGAAATATCTGTATTTCACTAACTGTATTTAACCAAGCATGTCTTTCCTACATCAATTATGACGATGCATATGAAAATTTGACCTTAATTGAATCGAATTGAATAAAAACAATTCGATTACAAGATAATTGCCCGGTTGAGCGAATGTTCGCAGTTTTTGAATTCTGGAACATTAGAGAAATTAAAAGATTGCAATACGAACATATTGTTTTTATAATTATCAATCGGATAATTACGAAAGCCGGTCACTAGAATTTGTTCTTGGAGAAAATCTACCTTTGAAATTTTCCTACTTCATCTATTAGAGATTATTCGCCCTTCTCGGAGTGCCATGGCAGTTTCGCATAATCCGATTTCAAGGAATCATCCCTTGGATAACCTGATCTGGTCTGGAAGTTCTCCCCAGCATGCAGAGCTCCTTGAATAGAAATTTGTCAAAGATATTTATTGATAAATTTATTTCTATCAGATCAATGATTGAATGATTCACAGAATACTTGGAAGAAAGTGTCAGATTATCCAATAGAAATCCCAATTCACTGAATTTCGGGCATAGAATTGTTCCATCAACTCCTTGATCAAAGGATCAATTTTCAATAATTGGAGTTGTTTTGGAGAATTTCATAATTCTCTGTTGGTTCAACCTCTGCTCCAACCTTCAACTCACACAGACTAGCGACTGAAATATTGTAAAACTCAAGATCAAAAGAATGAATGAGTAAATCAGTAGATACAGTTATAGGAAAACAGTTGGTAGAACCTATTCTGAATACCATTTGGTTGAAATTTTATCTAAGGCATGAAATGGCTGTTACGTTCTTTAGATAGTGCTTGAGGTATAATCATAAATCCTTTTTTCAGTGAGCATGTTGTAATTCATGTACCCTACAAAGTACATCACGTTCATCATCATCATGTCAAAGAGGTTCATGTCCCAGTAGTCAAGAAAGTCATCATCGAGAAACCACATTATGAGCACATCGAACATGTGGATCATCATCATGGAGGATGGTGGTAAATTATCCATTCCTGGATATCATCAAAGTACCTGCCTTTAGTCACAGTATTTCACGTGAGTAAACATTCGCTAAAGAGAATATCTCAATGGTCTCGACTTTGTTGATATTTGTTGACTATTTCATTTCATTTCAGACTGCAACTGTCACCCATGGATATGACGGAAAGTTCAAAACAGTACTTCGTTAGAGTAGGAGTTTTGTAGTTCCGTTATAGTTGTAGTCCCATAAAATATTCTCAATTGTACATATACCTCATATAGTCATTCATTTTGAATCATGTAAATAAATACTTCCATTAATATTTTCGTCTTTCCTTTCCAACAGTTCGTTCAAGAATATAAGCTTCATCTTGTAGAAAAACTTTATATATAAGATTTTTTTCAAATATCTTGAAAGGAACACTCAATAAACTATTAGGATCACATGAATTTTCTCCTCGTTTTAAAATACTTACCACTTTAGCCTTACGGAATTCAGAAGAAAAGTTTCCTAAATTCAGAATATCGTTATAGGAAGACAATAAGCAAGAGAAGGCCTTTTTTCCTGAATGTTTGATGATTTCAGGATAAATTCCGATAAAACCTGCTGCTTTCCGAGATATGGTAGACTTAATTGCAGCCCTCAATTCATCTATATTGAATGGATGCGACACATGTTCTAAAGTAGGAGCTGATCTCCTGAATATGTGAAATTTTTTTCTTCATATTCTTCATTTTTGATTAAAATTTATTAACTGATTCAGATATATCAACTAAGCGACTAGCGATTAATCTCGGATCAATTTTTGATGATGATGAGGCAAGGGGTGTAGCTTCGCCTAATTTTCTCGATATATCCCATGAACTTCTACTCGAATTTGTGGAATTTATTTTTGATACAACAGTATCCCATTCATCTTTTTGGCTTGTATTGATAGAATTCATAAGCCTTGCACATTTATCAACATATGGTGATTTTTGATAGTCCTTATACAAATTATCGATTTCTTTCAACCAACCTGGAATATAATCGTTGCGGAAACCTCTTGGAACAAATGTTTTGCTGCGGCTTTCACCTATAAAACTGTGATAGTTATCGTGAGTTTAATCCTCCTTGTATCACTGTCTACTTTCTTGAAAAATTCAATCCAATTTGCTTTCTTGAAATTTCAACAAGGTCTCTTCAAACATTCGGCATTTTGAATTCAACTTCTTGAGGTCAACAGAGTAGGCCTATGTTGGCTATGAGGAAAAATTCCTAGAATTCCTTTATTTGAAGCGCTTTGCAATTGTTGTCACAAGATACTAGGCAGAGATCAGGATTATAGCCTCTATTCCATCTAAAGGAATGGAAAGAAGTTACACATTTTCCATCAAAAATAAAAAATTTATTATTGTCTTCCATTCATTCAGCTAAAGTAATTCCACTTCTATCATTATTGCTATATCCCCACATGGTGAGAATTAAATTCATCACAATAATTTGAAGGATGAGGAAGATTCATATCAAAAGTTCTTGGCAAAATAGTATTCGAAGGTTTATATGATTATGAGCGGCTGCAGCATGCTGTTAATGGTGTTGACTGGAATGCTGTTTTTGCGCCCGCGACTGATGTTGAGTCAATGTGGGGCCTATTTGTGGCGGTCCTGACTCGGCTAAGTGATGAGTGCTCTCCTTTGAAGAGTGTATCAACGGTTCCTTCAAAGCCCTGGATTGATGATCCCATTCTCAAGATGATTAGACACAAAAAGGCGATATGGCAACGATATATTTGTAGGACACAGCAACGGGACTATGACGCCCATCGCCAATATTCAAATTTGCTTTCGGTCACTATATCTGCAGCCAAGAGGGAATTTGAGTCCAAACTGGTTAAATCAGGAGACAAAGAACGCTTTTTCAAATGTCAGATCATCGATGGATTCCAAAGTCGACATTTCGATGGTCCTTGACTCTAACGACCATGCAAAAACCCTGAGGAGACTGCTAATGTACTGGGTCACCCCCTGAAGTCTCTAGAGGCCGTGTGAGCTTGAGTCTGGCCGGTGTTGAGTTTCCCCCTTCTCTGGTCGAGAAATATCTTTCGGCTGTCGACGCGTCGTCTGCGCCTGGTGGTGATGGAATTTCAGCGAAGATTCTCAAGAGGTGTTCTCATTCTCTGTCCTTTCCCCTTTCAACAATATTTTCTGAATCTTTTAAAACATCCTCGCTTCCAATATCTTGGCGGAATGCGACTGTTTTCAAGAAAGGGGACAAGTTGAACCCATCGAATTTGTGAGAGAATCATACTCGATATCGCTCTGAGGTTTGCCTTGGAAAATAAGATTATTCCTGACTGCCAACATGGTTTTCTTCCCGGCCGTTCCATTATAACAAACTACTGGAATGCGTAGATGATTGGTCTAGAGCCTTAGACAGGAAGGTTCCCATAGATCTTGTTTACCTGGACTTTTCACGTGCCTTCGATTGTGTTCCTCATCAGCGGCTCTTACGTGTGCTAGAGCATTTTGGTTTCCGTGGTGACCTCCTTTCCAGGATCGGAGCATTTCTCTCGGACCGATCATTTAGGGTTAGGGAGGGCAACTCCTTCTCATCATCAAGGCCTGTCATCAGTGGTTTGCCTCAGGGTTCAGTATTGGGGCCATTTCTTTTCCTTATTTACATAGCTGACTTGCCTACCCGTATTGTATCCCGCTGCTCCCAGTTTGCGGACGACATTAAGTTGTACGGGGATGGAACTTTACAGCGGGACTTGATCTTCATAGCACGCTGGTGCTAGAACTGGCAGCTTCCACTTAACCTGGAGAAGTGTTTGCAATTGCATATGGGCACAAACAATCCCCGTCTCCAGTATACAATTGGTGATCGACATCTCTCTTCAGTCAGAGAGCACTCTGATCTTGTGGTTGTTGTAACTGAGAACCTTACTTGGTCCGAGCATATAACATCTGCTCTGGGTAAGGCGAAGAGGTCCCTCTTTCTTCCAGAAGACCTTCGGTAAGTGCGATCCAGCTACGCGCAGTGTGCTGTATAAGACCTATATTCGGCCCATTCTGGAGTTCGCCGGACCGGTTTGGAGCCCAGTATTGTGCGGTGACCGAGATATGCTGGAGCAATTTCAGAGGCGAGTTACGCGGTTGCCATATGGTGTGGTTCGTCCCAACTATGAGACGCGGCTGGAGGTAATGAGTCTTTCGTCGTTTACTGCCCGTCATCGAGCGGTGACCTCTTTGTTGCATTCCGTGGTATTTTCGGTGTCAAGTTGCGGGGCCTGTTCGAGCTCAATCGGAACAGGAGGTTGCGTGGTCACTATCTGATGCTCAGAAAGCAAATATTTACCTCGTTCCACAGTCAGCATTTCCTGTCCAAGCGTGTGTTTGACATTTGGAATGCTTTACCTGAGAGTGTTGTCGGTTCCAGCTCTGTGAACGCTTTTAAGAACTCCTTCGACAGATGGCTGGAGATCCAGTAGTGTTTTTTTTATACTTTAGGTGTTCTTTTTCATAGTTCTGATTTGGACATGATATTACTACTGTTTTTTTTCTTTTTTTGGTGTGAAGTGCGACACTGTAGTACAGAAGAGTAAGAACATCAGTCCCTACTCTACTCTGTGACTGCACTGAAGCTCTATGATCGCACTTAGAAAGCCTCATGTTGCCTTCTGGAATGATTCTTAAACTAGGAAAATACTGAGATCGATGTACATTTGTGAATTCCCGTTCGTAAGGGTCATATTATCGGTTTCATCATTTACAGCTATGTTATATTATAATTTAATCAATGTGTTGTTCCATGTGTTGTTATAGTTAAATCAATGTAGTTTATGTATTTTAAATAAAACAGCATTTACAAATTCGATTCCAAATATTTGAAAATAATTTATAACACAAACACCGTGAGAGAAGTAAAGTAAATTATTTTGGACCTTTATATGGGTAGTCATGAAAAAATACAAATGCGAGGTGTCTCATTCAAAATAACAAAGCTGTTGCCAAATTTGCAATCATCAGGCTTCAGATATTTCAGAAATGTACCTTAGATATCCTTATAATGATCTAAAAAATTTGAAATATTTTGGATGAATAGTTTCCATAAAAACTTAAAAGGCCTTCCACTTAGGGACATCTGATATACCAATTCAATTTTACTATCAATGACCCATGGATCAGCTGTCGATGTCTAATTACATATCAGTAACCTTCGCCAAAGGTTATTGAAGAAGAGTAAACCCATGAATCAACATAGAAACCCCCGTCAATTTAAAAAAATAAGTTTGTTAGACAATTACAAAAAAAGATGAATATGTATGTGCAAAATTCAAGGTGTAATTCGAAATATATGTTTGTTTGTGATGAATTAAGAGAATTGAACATGCACGCAAAAATATCCATCAATTCTTCAGTCTATATTAAAAACTCTGACTTCGAAAATTAAATAAAAAACCCCTATATATTCTCGTGATAGAACATAGGTCGTTATCACAATTTCCCTCAAATGATTTATTTATTTATGTGATTCTTGTATAATATACTTGAGATTCTATTCAATGGTGTGATTCTGCTTAAATAATTCGAAATGACTCACAAAGATTACTATAATGCTATTAAGGCAGCATAGGTATTAAGTATATATTTTTCTCCATTACCAGAGTTCAGTAGGTATCTGAATGTTGACCTTCAAATTTTCTTTCGAATGAGGTCACTTGAAAAAGTAAGCAATTCTTGCTCAGAACGTTAGCAGAGTAGGCAACAAACAATACAGATATGCGTATCTTCGATAGAATAGGTTCAATTCCTAGTGGCTGATCACCAACCAGTTCTGTCTAAACAGAAATCCAGATATCCGTATATTTAACGAATTCTGAAGAGCACTGACTTGATATAACAATAAGAAGGTTTTGCGCATTCATTTTCTGATCGTTTAAAATCCGACGTAATCGTAATAATCTGAATAAGTAAAAAATTTAAACACTATATTCATCGTGGAGATCAAATATATGTAGGAAAGGTATATCGGGTGAATCCACAAGTAGCAGAAGGAAATGAACGAAGATGTTACTTGCCGACACGTGTTTCTGCTATTTGACTTCATCAGGGCAAGGTAACCTTAGGAATAAGAAGAAGGTCAGAAGACAAAATAGATCATTTTCTACATATGTTTGATCTCCACGTTGAATATAGTGTTTGAATTTTATTAATCCTGGGTTAGAGTTACAGGTTGCTTATGCTTCCTTCATGTCAATGTGTTAGATTTTCTCCGAATGAGAGGTCCTAGTGTTGAAGACATAAATTGGTCGCTCGCTCCTGTTCGTATACTCCTCTTATCTATTCTGTCTTCTAACCATCTCCTTATTCCTAAGGTTACCTTGTCCTGACGAAGCCAATCAGTACCATGGGTTAAAGTTACATCATGCATGTTGCTTATGCTTCCTTCATGTCAATGTGCTTTTACAAGTAAAAAATTGAATCATTTCAACCACAAGACATATTTTCACGAAATGAAGCCTTCATCTTAAGAAAAAAACTACGTATTTCAGACTGCGGCTAAGAATTCTGATTATTGGATTGATTTTTTATTCAAAAATATTAAAATTTGGGGTAATCAGTGATTCCAAATATTCAATATTTCATTGTACATCGGCAGTGATAGGTATATAAAGTAAATGTGTAGGTTCGTAATTTCATCCCTACTTATGCGTTTCGTCCCTGGCGAACACATTCGGACTCATCAGTATGGCTTGCCATAGACGCAGGGGGAGAAATTTGAGAGTGGAAGCCGCCGGGAGTTGAACCCGGTACCTAGTCGGTATGAAGCTTCGAGCGCTAACCTTTCGGCTACCGTAGCGCTGTATATTGTTGTTATGTGGGGCTTAATGGAGTGCCGCCACAAGAGATCCCTACAAATGTTTGAGCTCGTTTTTTTGTGAAACAGACAGATTTTGATATACTGTGAAATCATCAGAATGCATATCATTTTGTGGAATAATTCATCATGAAGATAGAGAGGATTAAGTGGAAAGACTTTCTGGAGTTTTTTTTTGGCAATCACAACATTTCCTGCATCTATTATACAATTAGATATTTTGAGATATAAGCTCATGAAACTGGGTCTTTAGAATAATTTATAGAGATCATTCAATTTCGGAAAGATTTATTTTTTCAACTTCATTTCACTCTCAGGAATTGAATGTCATTCATCAATTTCAAGCAAACTTTTCGATAGCAATGAGGTCTTACCCAAAATATGAAGAAATCAAAAAAGGGATATAAAAAAGTTTCACATTGTTCCTAAAGTAAATATAATTCATTTTTGAAAAATTTATTGACGGTACTAATATCCTCAATGATGATCAAATTTAAACCTACGTGTGATGTTTGTATTCCATTGTAGATAATTCTAACGTTGCTGTTAAGTTATAAAACTCATACAAAAGCCAGTCGTTAACCAATTGCTCACTGGAATACGCACCATCTTGAAATATTAACACCTAGTATGAAATGGAGCAAATTCGAAATACTGTTCCACCAGAACCGTAATCAGGATCTGCGTGGATTTTGGATTTTTTCGATTCAAAAAAATATTCAGTTTATCTTAAGTTTAGTTAGATTCTCGAATGTCGTTCTGCTAAAGATCAAGAGCAGGCATTTCACTCCATCGAGAACCATTTAGAATATATCTCTTTCACTGAGCTCTTGTCCTTTGGATAACCTTATATATTCAAATCCAAATCAAAAATATCTTGAATGCAAAATAACCATACTAACTGTTTTCCTTCAGTTTCATTTCAGCCTTGATCATCTTTTACTAGGCACTGTACAACTTCAAAATATAATCAATTGAATCACTTGAATGCATATGGCAACATAATCAGGAAAATTGATCGGTAAACAAGTCTGCTTTATAATAATCAGACCAGAGTTTCGGAGGAGCAAACACTTGTCCTTTGAAATACCTTATATTCATTGAACTTTTTCAGAACACGAATTTGACTTCATAACTTTAACAACATACATTATTTCACAATAATTTTTTTAAATACGTCGGATGTCTTATGACAAATAAAGTTTAAAAATTTTTTTTTTAATTTTTCAAAAATTATCAAGCGTGTCTACTTTTTTCAACTATTTTTCACGTTACAATCAGATGGATATTCTATGTATCATACAGGAAACAAAATTTAAAGATGCTCATAACTCCGGACGGCCGGATAAGTTTGACCCTGTATACTTCATCAGGAAGTTAAACCCAACCGATTGATTCGATTGTCCGCTCGATATTCGAAAATTCTAGACATTTGGGCAAAACGATAGCACACTGTTGAATGTAAAGTCTTTGAAGGAAAGGCATATCGGGTGAATCCACAAGTAGCAGAAGGAAATGAACGAAGATGGTACTTGCCGACACATGTTTCTGTTCATTGGCTTCCTCAGGTAACCTTAGGAATAAGGAGATGGTAAGAAGACAAAAAATATAATAGGAGTACACAAACAGAAGCGAGCGACCAATTTATGTCTTCAACACAAGGACCTCTTATTCAGAGGAAAATCTAACACATCAACATGAAGGAAGCATAAGCAAACTGTATGATGTAACTCAAACCTAGGGTTAATAAAATTCAAATACTCATCATATATGGCGAGTGTAAATCCATGCCATATAAGTAAATAAGATGGTACTAGAAATAATGGGGAATGGGTGTTACCCCGTAGTTGAACCCACATTTAGTATGAACTTTGAGCGCTAGTCTCTCGGCTACCGAGGTGCTGTATATTGGATGCTATGTAGAGCACATGAGATCACTATAGAACTAAGCAATCTTGGAAATAAGGAGATGATTGCATGAAAATAATCGACAACTGGACTAAACGACAGGATCGTGCGTACAATTCAAGTCTTTAATACCAGGATATCCCATATGGAGGAAATCTAGCTCATGGAAACAAAGAAAGCATGAGCAATCTCTTTATTACCATCATTCGCGGAACATAGCATTATGAGTTCAGTTGTATATATCACAGTTCCCCTTCTTGAACGTGGATTTCCTTACAGCTCGCAGATAACTGAAAATGGACATTTATTGAATAAATAGCATTCTGGCGAAAACAGGAATCCTATTGCGATGTTATGATAGTTTTTTCGCTCTTCTGACAATTCCTCCTATATACATATCTAAGTTTTGGTCCTGCTCGAGTGATTCCGAATTGTATCTCTTGCGCTCTCAAATAAGATTTATCTGATTTATTGTGTTCAAGTAGAAACATTATTCAGTCATCTATGAAATGAGAACGCTTGCAGTTGACATGAAAAATTTCCTCATTTCTTAATTCATTGATTCTAGAAACTCAGTATTTTACTGGGTATCCCATTTTCTTAGAGTACGTCTCTGTTAGACGCAGTTGGGTTCAATTGTGTGAATTGCACGCGGGTCCGATGAGCAGATTCTTAGCCATGTTCAACCGTTAGAAAGCGACATTGAAGGAGGAACGCCGACCACGACTTGAACCACAAGTATATCCTTGATCTTGCTTGGCGCGAGTAGCTGGCCTTTTGACAGCAGGGACGGGACCAACCGGTGAAAGTAACGATTCTATATTTTTCCTAACGACCTCGCTCGTACACCGACTCATCTAGGAGGCTGAGAATTACGCAACGAGTGAAAGTATGAAGGAATTTGATTGAGCACTTTTCAGTGGCGGAGACAAGTCCAGATAAAACAGTTCGTTAGTTCCGAAATCGTAGGCAGATTGACTGGAAGTTGCTGATTGAGTTGATCAGTCATTTGTCGAGGTTCGAGAAAGCTTTTCTGGAGTACACTACACGATGGTGATCTGAATTACGATCGAGTGAAGAAATGACAAGTTAATATTGAAGCAACTGTATTCAATTCATAATTTTTTGAGCCCAGATTCCTCATTACGGGTTTGTTAATTATGAATTAACTAGATCAGGTGTTCCAGGAAACGCCAAACACAGAATGTTGGGAAATGCGCCAACTATGTTCAATCTCAGAGAGTCTGTCATAAAGGATTCATTCCTTTTTGAAGTTTGTAGGAATAATAATAATATTTATTCACTAAGTCAGTTACATGATGAGGTGAATCAATCGATAATACATCACAGAAGCTCTAGTTGAAAACTATCGCTTGTACGTGATGCTATGTATCCCGAATAAACCTAACGTGGTGAGTGAACAATTTTAAAGAAATCTTCAGCCATAATTTCATAGGTATCCAAAAATACATGAATAATTGAACTGGAGGAGAGGCAATAAGGCTGAGTAGACTACTAATACAGTGCTACCTAAAACCTAAACTACTTTTATGCATATCTGAGGTGTTGGCCATCTCCTTAAACTATGCCACCTTCCAGTATCAAACGTCTTCTACTTGTTTTGACTTAAAAAATCACGATGTCATAACCTTTTTTGAACAGTTGCAGAGCACCTCACTTCTTGGCTGAAGCAGCAAGTATAATCGGCCACTTCATTAAGAGCGGATGGAATGACCTGGGCTGTACTTGTCCCTTAGACATAAGTCATGCCTTCTTCTGATTTTTCTTCTGATGTGGCCATTCATTCAAAGCTGCTACACCAAACAATCTTTGTCGAATAGAAAAAGATTTTTTCCTCTACATTTCAATTTTTCCGTGATTTCTTCGACATGCAGTCCAGCTAGAGTAAGTATGAACATATGAACCAGTATCAGGATATCTCCTTGTTGTGGTTTACAAGCTTAGTTAAGGTAAGTTGTGATGATTCTTAATGAGCAATAAAACTAAGAATGACCACTGTAACCTACTCAACCTAATGGGCCTACCACACGCTCATGCTTTACGACAAACTTGCTTGCGCAAGCCGGCTTGAACACTGAACACTGAGCGTGTGGTTGGGAAAACTATATACCGCGCAAACCCCACGCCTTGGCTTGAGCAAATTTCGACGTGTTTGAAATTTTACTTGCGCAAGCCTGGCATGTACGTATGGTTGGCGTTTTGTCGCGCTGACGACTTCGACATGAAAGAGGCTTGCGCGTACTTACTTGTGCCGTGTGGTAGCAACTGTTGTGTTCAGTTTTAGTGAACGAAATGCTTGCGCAAGCAAGTTTGTCGTAAAGCATGAGCGTGTGGTAGGCACTTAAGAGCTCGCTTCTGAGCGTGTCTTTGAATATTGTCACTTTTGCTAACGCATCTTTACAGAAATGACATAGGAGAAGCTGGAGGCCGAAACAACAAGTAAAGATTTCGAGTGATAAGCATGCCGTCATAGTTAACTGTATTTTCTTGGCCCCCGAGGAAAATTGTATGACAAAATTTCTCATTCAATACAATAATCATACAAAATATAACTCAATGGATGAAATCATTTCAAAACGAAAAGCTGACCCAAAGATCTTCGATCAAGATTGTTTCGAATATGACCACCGCAATTGTGAATTACACTTCAGATGTTCAACTGTAGTACCTCTACTAGTAAGCCAAGAATCAGAATTAAATATGCAATGCCGAAATGAAGATTTCTGTAATACAGGCTAATAATTATAATAAATACTGACAATTCTTACTAACATATCATTGATAATACCTACTGAAAATATATTTCTGCTATTAGACACGATTGTTACTACGTTTATTACAATAAGATTTAAGGGCAGAAGGAATGAAAAAATTAGGAGCGTATTTTCTTATAGTCAAATCTACTTAAAAACTCCACTCATGATATCAGGAAAAAAGTGTGATTTTAATTTTTCAAGTTGAGGTAAAATGCGTGCAGATCAGTTGATCAGAATTATATTCGAATGGCTCAAATTTTATATTACTCTATCTTGAGAAAATACAAAACTTTTAACATTGAGATTATAAATTGAACAACTATCACAAATGGATATTCAATACTAAGAATTGATGATATGAAATAAGTGTTTGTGGATTCCACCATAATAAAATGAGACATGGATTGTTATAGAATACAATTCGAATTTCCATATTTGAGCTTGGGATTTCATGGTTTATTAATTTTGCTTCAGTTGTGAATACCGCTCTATATACAGGGGACTCTTTGACCCCTGCGTTAATTTTAACCATAGATTCTTGACGTCAACAGAAACATTTTCTTTCTATTTCATTTTTCCAAATTTGGCCCCGTTCAAGAGATATAGGGTGTTGAAATTTTATAAAGAAACTGCATTTCCACCAGTAATATTCAAAAAAATCAATTGAAGTAGTTAAAGAATATTGTGAGGCACTCCCGAGTATTCTCTTGAAAGCGCGCCATCTACATCTCAAAGACTGAAACAGTCCCGTTTCCTCTATGGATTCATACGACATAAATGATATCCAATTTTGGGTCACCACAGCGATCTGAATGTGATTACATTCTTAAGTACCATCGGTGGACCCAGAGGGTTGACTCGCTATTGTCTTGTAGACAGAGAAATAACAACTGCAAGAGATTTTAATGCCTATATGAGGGCACGCAATGTTCTAACTGAATGGTAGGAAAGACAATGGAAAATTGTCTTTTCGTAGTGCGAGCTGGTCACGTATATTTATATATATATTACTTGGTCGTATTTCAGATCGCACAATAAACAAAATAAAATCCAAACTCGAAACTCGGTTTTTTCCATTTTTCAAAAACATTATTACAGTCATTGTCGAATTGGAGTTCTATGTAGCATGATACAAGAACTCATGGAAAAACCTGTTGAAACCCATTAAAAAATTAGAAATTTGTACATGACACAACAATTTACTTGAAAATACATACTTTACTCGTACGAATATTGCCATGATTCATTGACCCATCTGTCGAATACAAAGTAACATCTCTAATTGTATTTTTTGTGCAACTGGGCCAACTAATTAAGTAAAACATGAAAACACTTCGAATTATTGCGTATACTACTAATTGTGATTGCCCATATTGTGCAACGCCACTGCGGTAAATCGTATTCATGCTTCAGAGATGAGCTAATGTAATAGATAATAATTGCGGTGGAAGTTGAAACAAATCTGCAATTAAAGAGTTCTGCGTCGAAAGGAACTGGATGACAGGTTGACTTATTCTTGTAGGTCTTGAACAATGGATCGGTTTCCTATCTTCCGTATACGGCCTTCGAGTTTCAGATCATATAACGCCTCATGCTAGTTTTGGGATTTTCTTATTATATAATTTTTTGTATTACCAGCAGATGAGTGTTTTACTTTTTTGCGCTTTTTAAAATCCATTTCAAAAATTTGCTTACTCATTCACAACAATACAAAAGCAAGCATATTTGACATCAATTGATGAATTCGCCGCAAGACGGACCTTGACTTGAATAAGATTATCACGAATTATATTTCGAAACGTTCTCATTGTTCAGACTTGTTGTTTTTTCACTAAATGAACATTTTGCAGTAATCAACAAGAATTTGAATTGTATAATCATTGGGACGGTAAATTTCTAATGGAGAAATTGGAGATATTACTGAAAATATAAATTCCTCTCATTCGGCTACAGAAGCTATGAAATTTCAGTCAAATCAAGAATATATTTAATTTGGTGAAACCCTTCGAGTTGACTATCTGGTTGTTGCAAGATGAGCCAAAGCCAACAAAAGTTGCTCGCACACGAAGCACTTCCAAGCAGATGGTTGCCTGTTTTCTCGGAAAAACTGATCATGTCGAAAAAAAGGCATTTTTGAGCACTCAAAACATCGGTTTGATGAGTCATCCGCCGTATAGTCCTGACTTGGCACCGAATGACTTCCTTTTATTCCCGTATGTAAAAAATAAAATGAGAGGTCAACGTTTTTCGACACCTGAAGAAGTGGTTGATGCGTTCAGAATGCATGTTTTGGAGATACCTCAATCAGAGTGGCAAAAGTGCTTCGACAATTGGTTCAAACGCATGAAAATCATATAGATCTTAATGGGGAATATTTCGAAAAACAATAAGGCGATTTTCGATTATCGATATTTGTTTTTGTTCTCCAACCGCAAAATAAAAAAACAACCCTCTTCTATACAGGGCGCCGTTAGTTTTATTGGTCGATTCGTAAATTGTTGTCTCTTATTTTTCATGAAACCATGTTGACATGAGGCATGAGCAAACATATAAACAAATCGAAATTTTTTCACCCAATTTTAGTGAATTGTATCTGGGATCTTTCGTGCAGAATATCACGAATAATAGTGATTAGTTTCAATCAGAAATCTCAGATACTTTCAATATCAAGTTTGAACTATATGGAATGAGCTTAATCGAAGTCAACATATAGTATCTATTTTTTTCAAGGTAACCATTCTTCATATGATTATTATAATGGTACTCTATCTCGAAAGCTAACTCCGAGAAAGTGGTACTAGCCAACAAGGAACATCATTTCCTGAATGAGGGTATTAATTTTAATTCTATACTATCCACAATAATTTCATGTTTCTCACGCCGAAAAGTGAAAATTGTTTTCGACATGAACAATGCCTCGTAAAATTCGTTGAAATATTATCTGATGAATAATCGCAATTATTTATTACTTAGAGTAATTTTTAAAGTTGAATTAAATTTTTTTTTTGTAAAAATTATACCTAATGGACATTTCTTTGTACGGCTGGGCTATTCACGCGATAGTAAATATCTTGGTTGCTGAAGTTTTCTCTCATGTGTTACTTCACATCTCTATTTTTGGAGATATTACTCAAAAAAAAATTTAATTTTCTTTTGGATGTCATATTTCTTTGGTAACAACTAAGAATCCATTTATTAAATTATTACTAATAAAAATTTAAACAGTATTAGTCAAAATAAAAAATAACATTCGGATATATACAGGGTGAGCCTTTGACCGCTACGTTAATTTTAACCATAGGCTCTTGAGATCAAAAGAAACACTGTTTTCCTATGCCATTTTTCCATATTCAGCTGCGTTAAAAAATTATAAGCATTTTAAGTTTTCACATTGGGCAAATACCCCTCTGTAGTCCAGTTTAGTTTGAACCTATATCTTTTGAACGGGCCCAAATTTGGAAAAATGTTATAATAAAATTGTTTTTTTTTTACGTCAAGAATCTATGATTAAAATTAACGCAGTTGTTCAAAGACTCACCCTGAATAGGTACATATGAATCTATTGGAAATTTCGAATGAAAGATATTCGGGATATACCAGAACGTAATGGAATTCAAATAAACTATGCCTTAATCGATTGAAAATCTAACTACGGAAGTTTCGATAAAATATAGAATAATGTATCCAAGGATTTCCTACTTCATAAAGCAGAATAGTGTTGAAATTCTCTCTGAATATTGATATATTCCAAAAAAAGTTGAACATTGTGAGTGAATGGTTTGATGAGAGGTAGAAAATTTTTCGAAATTATGTTTTCGTTTTATCAGATTCACTATTCGCTTCAATTCCACATCAATTTCTTCAAATTTTTTTATGTAAGTGTAGGTTTTAAGTATATATATATATTGCATTATTCCACATGATTATTACGGAAAGAACGTTATTAATATGTTATATATGGTAATGTTGCAAAGATAATACTTTTAATTTGATTTATTCAATTGTTATTTTTTGTTAAGAATGCAATTGCAACTCTAATGTTTTAGTGCTTGTTCATATTCCGATGATGTCAGATTTGTTGCTCTATCTAAATATAGTGAGTCGTTAATCCTAAATCAATTTTGATCATAATTCAATCATCTTTAAATCTAAAATCAATTGAATGAAAACATGACGTTGAAATGGCTGATACCTGATAATATATTTAGACTGAAGCATTATTCGCACCTTCTTCATTATATTCGCAATAACTTTCCTGAATAATAAAATGACATAACCATTTCAAGGAATTTGAAATATCTAATGAGTTAATCTGAAACCCATCTTATCCGAAATATTTAAATTTAATTGCGATAAATGAAAATATTCTTGATTTTATCCAACTCTTCTTCGAAGTTATGAAGAACAAGAATTTCTTCTATTGTTGTCACTCCTTTCTTCAATTAATTTTACTTACTACAAAATAACACATCTGCCCAAACTGAACTCAGAATAAATATATATGGTTAATCTGAGATGGAACATTTTGTATTTCAGAATAACCTTGAAATTCTTTATTGCAGGCAGTATCTTAATAATACGTATTGCCAAAATTAGATATTGTGAAAGTTTTCTGGTATAATTTTCCATTTATGGAAATATAAAAAATATGGGTCCTTCTTTTCACCATTATTTCCTCATGACTCCCAATGACTCGAAAATTGTTGAGTTTTTGCCCAAGTTATGACATATGGGTAACATATGATGCCATAATATACTGGGTGGGTTATTTGAAATGGCAAGGGAAAAGACAATTTTCGGAAGCTGTAAAGGTCTGGTAATATTTTAGGGGAAGGGTCGCTATCTCTTACCACAACGTACAAATTTTCAGCAAGAAATTCCGATTAATTTTCCAGGCCATCTCTGTAAAAAACCCTGTATTACCTTTAACAAGGTTATGAAGTTAATTATGTTGTTTTTATTCAACTATGTGACTGATTCGAAATAATTGAAATCGATTGGATCTTCTCTAAAACTTTTAAAATTCACAAAGCAAGATTTTTCGTTAGGTCAATTCAAAATAAAATATATTTTTGGTCTACAAATAGTGAAGAGGAATAAATTTGACATAACCATTATTTGTCATCTTATTGCATAATTGAACATTGCATTACCTTTCAAGTGATCCTTCATATTAGAAGTGAAAAACGATGAGTAAACAGTCGCAAACAGTAGGTCAAATATATTGAGTAAAGCAAATTTGTTTATGGATTTTATTGCTCATCCTTAAATATTTAATAACAATCGATATCTTACAAAAGTTAACTGTTTTATAAAGACAGTTCACTGGCAACCTGTACTTGACTCATTTTGTACTTAGATTTAAAGATTGAGAGAGAAGAAGAGGTATATATACAGAAAAAAATTTACAAATCTCGAGTTTTAAATCAGTCCCAACCATGATCATGGTGATGTGTTACTTTAACCCAAACCTTCTCCCACACTGGTTTGGAAATTTGTTTCCACGCTGGTACTTGGATCTCTTTCCATACAGGGACAGATATCTGTTTCCACTCGTCCTTCCATATCTGAACTTTCTTTGTTATCCATTCTTCTTTCTTTTCTGTCCTCCAGATTTGTACTTTTTCTTCTACCCAGATCTGTTCTTTCTTTGGAATCCAGATTTGTTTCTTTTCTGTTCTCCAGATCTGTTCTTTTTTCGGAATCCAAATCTGTTTCTTTTCTGTTCTCCAGATTTGTTTCTTTTCAGTTCTCCAAATTTGTTGTTTTTCGGTACGCCAAATTTGTTTCTTTTCTGTGCGCCAAATCTGTTTCCATTCGGGTTTCCATTCGAGTTTCTTCTGTGGCACCCAGATTTGTTTCTTCTCAGTTCTCCAAATCTTCTTCCAAACAGGTTTCCAAATGAGTTTCTTCTTCCATAAATCGTGTGCAGTATATTCAGCGCCATGAGGATCTTTGCCTAAATAGTGCTCTCCAGGGATTCCTTCTTTCACCACTTCTGGAACGTAAGTCTTTTTCCAATCTGGAACTTGAATTTCTTTCCATGCTGGTACTTGAATTTCTTTCCAAACTGGTACCCATATTTGTTTTTTATCAGGTACTTGAATTTCTTTCCAATCTGGAACTTGGATTTCTTTCCAGTCTGGTACTTTTTCTTCTACCCAATCGGGAACTTGGATTTCTTTCCAAGCAGGTACTTGTTTTTCTATCCAGTCTGGAACTTTTATTTCTTTCCAAGCTGGTACCTGAGTTTCCTTCCAGACTGGTTTCTTGACTACCTTCCAGTCAGGTACTTGAATTTCTTTCCAGATTGGAACTTGTTTCTCGATCCACACTGGGACTTGAATCTTTTTCCAGTCTGGCTTCCAGATCAGTTTCTTTTCTGTTTTCCATACCTTAACCCACTTTGTTTTCCACGTGAGTTTGGTGCTCCAGTACCCTTCAGGTTCATCGTGGTGAAAGCCTCTTTTGACCCTGGTGAGACTAACTGGGCCACTATGTGATGGTGCTATGAATATACATGCGAGGGCCACCTAGAAAACAAAAATATTTTTTTGTTATCATATCAAGAGAATGTGCAATAATTATAATAAAAATTATTATTGTGATGAGTGTTGGTTATTTTCCAAATATTGAACTTTTGGGTAGAATTTACAAAGATCCATGTAAATAACAGAATTATACAGAATGATCAATAGAATATCGATTTCACGGAGTTTTGATCATCGAATTTATTAATCAAATTGATATTCAAGCGATCAGCATTTGTGAAACTATCCCAATTATTTATTTCTTCACGAAAATGAGAACGATTTACATATACTTAGATTACTTATCGATATAAAGAGAAGTTGTATGTATCGTTTCAGATATTAAGAGTTTTATAAAAATTGAAAGCTACATTTCCACCGTGATTTAAAGATTTCCTACCGGTCTCAATGAACTGAATAATTTTAAAATATTCCTACTTCAGGATGGGTTTATTTAATTTTTTTGTGAGAAACAATAGTAATTTGATTTTGATCGACGATCCATACTAAAAATTGCCAGTTATTCGTATTCTTAGCATTTATGGGTTATGTACAACACAACACACATGTGTTTTTCACCAAAACTGTAAATTCCGAACATTGAATCACACACGATCACACTATAATCCTGATTGAATAAAAACAATATCACTAACCAGAAGAGCCCAACACTTCATCTTGGATGTCTGCTCCCCAAAACAGAAGGGGTGTTGTATGCGTTTAAACGCTTCTGATTCACTGAAGTTGCTGCCATATTTCTTTCGTTTTATACCAATTCTAGGTTTCAGTATTTTGCATTACATTTCCCCCAATAATTTTGATGCGTTGCTTTGGCGGAGAGAAGGTACCTACACGAGAACCCGTTGCTGCAAAGAGGGGCTCATCTGGTTACTTTCTTCGCGTCCTTCAAAGTGACGGGGGGACATACTGTAATTCGCTATCTTCCTAATGGTCTGAATGATATATGTGATTTTCTGCAGATAATTATTCTTGACCTAATAATTTCAATAATTTCGAACGTTTTCTGTTACTGTCTGTGTTTTCGTTATACGTAACCCGGTAAACATTGAGTGTAGACAAAAAGTGATAATCCAGTGAGTTATGTCTACTGCTTTAGAACAGTTATTAATGATCGATCTTCAAGGTTGCTGAAATGTGTAATTGGTTTTTACCCGTCGCTTAGTCGAATGATACCTGAGTGAAACGATGATCAGAAATTTGAATCATCAAATATTCAAATCCATTTTTTCAATAGACAAAATTTCATGAGACCAGTAAGGCTTATTAGTTTTTTCTTTAACTTTCTAGTTCTAATCTTCACCCAAATGCCTACATTTTTGAGGTACGAACCGGATATCGTCTGTAATTATTGAGTTCGATTTAAGGAGTAATCTATCCCTCAGCATCCTCTATAAAAAAGGGTAAAAATTCCAACATTAAATAGGTAAAGCGGGTGAGCCTATGACTGCTCCATTAATTTATCCCTTAGACTCGTGAATTCTAAAGAATTATTGGTAAGAAGATTTACTCAATGTCCATTGTCTAGCATATGCCCATTTTGAATAACACTTCTTAAATATTATACTGTTTCGGTGAAAATTTTTTCACAGAAGAACTGACAATCAATATAAAAACGATAACTTTTTTCGCGTTCAACTTTCAAAAATTCAAGTACATGCGAAGGTTACCTTTTATATTTTGGGATTTGAGAACAAAACCATTAGTAATCATCGAAAATCGCCTTACTGTTTTTCAAAATATTCCCCATTAAGATCTATACACTTTTGCTTTGTTTGAACTAATTGTCGAAGCACTTTTGCCACTCTGATTGAGGTATCTCAAAACATCCGCTTCTTCAGGTGTCGAAAAACGTTTACCTCTCATTTTATTTTTTACAAACGGGATTAAAAAGAATTCATTTGGTGCCAAGTCAGGACTATACAGTGGATGACTCATCAAATCGACGTTTTCAGTGCTCAAAAATGCAGTTGTTTAAGTCGATCGTGAAGGAGGATCCGTCTTCGGCGGTTGTCTGAAATAAGAAATATTGAGCGAAATATAGCCATTTGGGGGACCCTTCTATATTTTGGATATGAACAAACCTAGTGTTACAATCTGCCTACTGACAGCTTTATCGTAAAGCTTGACAATTTTGAGGTTATGCGTAATCACATCGTTTTGACATAAGAGCGCTATTTGTGTTGTTTTTTGTGTACTTAAAAGATTCATCTCGCCCAAAAAAATGGAATTAAATCGAGAAAATTTTCGTGTGATTATTTTTTACAACTTTCGACATGGATTAACTCAACAACAATGCTTCGGTGAACTTGATTCAATTTTTGGTGAGGAAGCTCCATCAGGGACCAGTGTTTATTGATGCTATGGTGAATTCAACGAGGTCGTAGTTCACTCCAAGACGAATTTCCTGAAGGTCGTCCCAAAACCAGTTGATGTTCCGAAAACTATTGATGCTGTGAGCCAACTGATATTGCTAGATCGTCCTGTGACCTATCGTGAGATTGAGACAACCTTAGGCATTAGTGGGAATAGCATACATTCAATATTGCATGAACATTTGACAGTAAAAAATATTTTTTTGCGTTGAATTCATAATTTGTGAATCGCTTGTCTCGATTGGTCGAAAGAATTGCTCCAAAAATACGATCGCAGTGCTTCAAAGCACGTCTATGACATCGTGACAGATGATGAATTGTGGATTCACGCGTATAAGCCCGAATGTAAACAGCAATCGACTGAATGGGTAATCAACAGGTTGCTCGCGCTAATCCAAGCAAATGGTCGCATGTTTTTTCCAAAAAACCTGACATGTCGCAATCGTATTACTAGAACAACGCAGAACAGTCAATTCTGAGTGGTACACAACCATTTTTTGAAATCAGGAAAATCAACCGCCGAGGACGGATCACAAACCGGCTCAAACAACTGCATTCTTCTTTTTATTTCCGTACGTAAAAAATAAAATGAGAGATCAACGTTTTTTGACACCAGAAAAAGCGGTTGATGCGTTCAGAATGCATATTTTGAAGATACCTCAATCAAAGTGGCAAAAGTGCATCGACAATTGGTTCAAACCAGAGGTATAGAGTGGGGAGAATGATCTTCGAGATGCGTGAAGTGGCTAATATTTTGTACGCCATTTTTATACTTTCGGTTCATTGGCGTAGTAAGCCGTGTATCTGAGGGATAGTTAGTATAAAATTAAAATGAAAATGAAATGTATAGAGCATATCAATTTCTTGGATAAATCTATAGCTAAACTAAAAAGATTCATATTACTGTGGAAAGTAAACAAGACGCCACTGAGCAGATAAACAATGCCATGCGGTATGATCAGTCGGATAATTTCAATAAAAACTTACGTATAAAATGATATTACCTCGACCTTCTTTGTTTTATAGTTTTTACACGTTTTAACAATACAAGACATGTTGAAAGTATCGAAGTATCTATCAGCACAAAAAATTCGAGCAATTTCTACCTCACCTGACCAGTATGTCAACCTAGAACAGCTGACTACGAAAGTACAAAAATGGTCGAAATTTGACATAAGAATTTAGCCACCAATTTTGGATGCGCAGTGATCGAAACATATTCTCCCCACTCTCTATCTCTGGTTCAAACGCATTCAAAAATGTATAGATCTTAATGGGGAATATTTTGAAAAACAATAATGCGATTTTCGATTATTAATATTTATTTAATTAAAACAGGTCTATTCTTGAAAGTGTAAATAAACATTATTTTATAATAAACTCAGTTATTCATGAAATCATAGAATGCAGATGTAATTTTTTGTGTCGAGTTGTTGAGCGAGATAATACTCTATGCTTATATTTGAGGTTGGTTTTCAGAATATTACCGATCTCAAAGGTAGCATGTCTCATTTGTTGCGTCTGCGGCAGATTCACAATTAAGTTTTAACCAAGAATTGTTTAAATTATTGTTAATCGAATATAGTTAAATGCCTGAAAAGACAAGAGTGGTATACACAAATGTCGAAACACATGTGTCGTATTCTATTTCATTTTTGATTAATTTTAGGTAGTTTTTTGAACTGTTGAATGTAGATAGAATGAAAAAAATTCTTTCATATTCATTATGGTATTTTCTAGAATAATCAAGGTATAAGTGATACTTTCAAGAAGTTTAATACTATAATTGTCAAAGACTATAATTGTCAATTTCAGATATATTTTTGATTGATATTTGTTTTCTGTTCTCTAGCTGCCGAAGCTGTCTTTAGGGACCTCCACCAGATTTCGCCATCTAAGATGTGAGAATAATTATGGGTTGAGAAACTATATCCTTTTGTACTTCAGTCAAGCCACGACCTAGACTGTTATAGAAGGTTAGTCTGTAGAATTTAGTTAAGATTGATTAGTATCAAAGAGGCCCAATTCAGTGAATACTGTTTAGTACATAAAACCCGACCTATCGAGAAGGTCGCTTAGATATAAGTAAAGAGCTATTTGTAACGATTACCATCGAGGCTCTAAGTATATACCTTGGGGAGATATTACTATTTGTTTAGTAAGAGGTAAAGCATTATATCGAATATTCGGGTTGTGAAGTAAGAACTAGTTAGTGATCTACCTTCTGTAAGATATATCCTCGTTTGAGGGACCTTGTGTATGTCATTTGAGCTCATTATATTATTAAATAATTGCTCTATATTCTTTCTACCGGCCACTACCTCC
Organism: Micraspis discolor; assembly: GCA_030674115.1. Classification (NCBI taxonomy): domain Eukaryota; kingdom Metazoa; phylum Arthropoda; class Insecta; order Coleoptera; family Coccinellidae; genus Micraspis; species Micraspis discolor. The sequence goes on from JARTUT010001740.1 coordinate 11,925,377, forward strand.
CGCTTGTGTGATCGGGCTCGTTTGGCATCCTGAGAGTGCGTTCGTTATTTTCTCTCTTTTGCGACCCTGAGATCTTTAGTGTACTTTCCTCTTTTTTTCTTTGTATTATCATAAAAGAGAGTGGCGCCCCTTTATAAGTAGTCTCAGCTCTAGAGCTAGCCGAGGAGGTACTTTGTGCACTCTCTGGAGCCGAGTGGGTTTGGTGACAAACCTTCGTACGTTATCTTAACCTCCGCTGAAATCTTTTTAGCAAATAAAAATACTTTATTGTTTGCTAGAAGAAAGTGTAAGAAAAAAGTTCAGAAGAATTTCACCTTTTAAAGTAGTGATAACTTTTTCTATTTTCAGATAATTTCGATGCGGTATCATTCCAAACAGAAAACAAAGTTTCAAAGAATTGTCTTGATGAACCTAATGCTCTCCTTTTGATGTGTCTTGTTCGCCAGTTAATATTTTTCAGATCTAAGTACTACTAGAAGGAAAGAAATAAATTCTGCTAAATTAGCATATAGAAATTCTCTATCACCATGTTCAATTATTCAGATTAAGCATGAGTTTATTACGATTTCACGTAGTTCATTAACAGCAATGAGAAATATCCATTCGTACGACCTCGCTCTGTGAGATAAATACAAATAGTCGGTAAAATTTATTACATATGTTAATTGCGAAGGTTAAAGTACTGGCAATGACTGAAACAAATGTAGTCATTTGGACTGTCTTCTCCCTTACCAGAATGTAATAATCCTTTGATTATTGATAAGTGCAAATAGAAAGCCTAAAAGTCTTTACCATATGAAGATCGTAAAAGGTCTTTCAACAAGAACTTTGTTATTTATTGTGGCCACACCTACAGCATTGACAGTTAGTGTTTTGACATATTCGTAGTAGATGGCAATTATTGCTGAATTCAATTTCGCTCTAAAATCGCATTGAAATATTTAAAACCCACTATGGAAATGGTGATTCTGTTAAAATTACATTCCGTAAAATTCGTGATATTTTCGGACTACATAATCGACCTTCTGAGACCGCTATCAAGAATTTGGTCGCTAAATTTGAGTCGGTACAAAACGTGCCAACACCAACGCGTGTTCGACCGGGTCGTTCAACTGAAAAAAACGCAGCCGTGAGCCACAGTGTAGAGGAAGATCCAAATTTATCAATTTCTCGACGTTCTCAACAACTGGGGTTATCCCAAACCACTTCATGACGAGTTTTGCATAAGGATTTGGTTATGAAACCTTACAAGATTCAACTAGTGCAGAATTTGAAGCCAACCGACCATTCACATTGCTGGTTTTTTCGAAAAAATCATTTTTGCAGACGAAGCCCATTTTCACTTGTCAGGGTACATCAACAAGCAAAATTACTGTAATTGGACTTGTGAAAATTATAGAGCGATTATTGAGAAGCCTTTGCATGCTCAACGTATCACTGTATAGTGCGCTATGGAACTGGAGGCGTGATTGGGCCTCTTTTCGAAGATGAGGCTGGAAATGCGGTAACGGTCAATGGATCAAGCTATCTCGATATGTAATCAACTCAGTTTTGGCCTATCATTGATGACATGGATATCACTGACATGTGGTTTCAACAAGACTGTGTCACTTGTCACTCAGCCAATAAGACTATCAATTTATTGCAAACCAAATTTGCTGATCTCATATTTTCACAAAATTCAGCTGTTAAATGGCCAGCTAGATCGTGTGATTTAACACCACTGGATCAGTTTTTGTGGGGCTATTTTAAGGACAGAGATAAACGAAGGCCAATCAAATCGATTGCAGCCTTAAAACTCAAAATCTGTGATGTGAAATAAACCCGATATTTTGCCAAAAAGTGATTAAATATTTCTATTAAAGACTTCACTTCTGTCAGCGTGGTCGTGGTGGACATTTGCCTGATATAATTCTTCATTTGTGATATTTTTTCCTTGTGGAAATACTCTTTTTCTTTTCCGAAGTTTTCAATTTTTGTTTGAAATACAATCATAATAATTTGATTTATAATCGAAGTTTTTTCTGAAATACAAAATTTTTATTTCATATTTTTTTTTGATTTAAAAAACAAGGTTCTTGTTGAAACACTCTTTAAATAGTTGAGTTGATGTTTTCGGAATCTTTGCAACAGAACAGAAAGTGATCTGTAACACTTTATGAAGAAGAACCTGTTCAGACTCTCCTGTTCGTTGTCAAAAACCTTTGGGGTATTCAAGCAATTCTAATTTTTATCGAGAAAGCCGATCTCTAGTTATAAATCAAATGTATCAAACGAGCTAGAGGACATATGGTGAGTATAGAATCATTTTCTCTTGGTCTTCAATCCTTGACTATAAATTCGATGCAATACAAATCGTAACAAGGAAACTGTAAATAAAGGAATAGCCATGTCAAGAATGTCATCAAAATGTCATTTTTCGAATGCAGTCAAGTTGAACGAAGTAGGTTTGCATTTTGATGAAGTGCATCACATTGAGAACCAAGACAGAATGACTTCCTTGTTTCAGCATAACTCATCAGTTCACTGTATTACTCATGATATAATAATTGTCTTCTAATCAAATGGATTTGTCAACGCTAACACGGAAGGTATTAATGAGATATCGTAACAATGCATTTCATCTCCTATCACTTCTCTCATTCGCTAATTATATTTATCTTAGCTATCGAAAGGTAATGGAAGAGCATTGGATACAAATGTCAACAAGAGATTTGTTCTTGATATATTCGAAGTTTACCAACCTTCTTCTTCGTCAAAATTTTTTTCTTCCGAATTAAACTTGATTTTTGTTTGAAATTATCTTTTTTCGTGCACTTCCATTATTATTTCACAAATTTAATGACTCAAATGAATAATTAAAAATTGTTTTCATGATTTTCCAAATATAGAACTTTTATTTGTGTAGTACACTCATGTTTGAGAAAGAATTCCCGACCCTGACTACCAGCATGCAACCAACGGAATACGAGGGTAGGTTTTTACATTTCGGGATTGGACAACCCTAGTGTTGCAACCTGCCAACTGACAGCTTTATTGTAAAGCTTGGCATTTTTGAGGTTATACGAAGTCAGAACGTTATGACATACGGGCATTATTAGTGCTGTTTATGGTAATTTACAAGATTATTCTCGCCGGGCGTGCGATTATTTTTTTCAACTTTTGATATGGATTAACTCAACAACAGCGCATGGATGAACATAATTCAATTTTTGGCGATGAAGCTCCATCAAGGACCAGTGTGATGGTATGGTTGATTCAACCGAGATCATAGTTCACGTCAAGACGAATTTTGTGAAGGACGTCCAAAATCAGTTCTAGTTACGAAAAACATTGATGCTGGGTGCCAACTGATATTGCAAGATCATCATAAATTCAATATTGCATGAACATTTGACCGTCACTAAACTTTGTTCGCCTTGGATCCCACCAAATTATCAATCGCTCAAAAAAAAGACTCGTGTTATCTGGTAGAAAGAAATGCTCCAAAAATACGTTCGCGGTGCTTCGAAGCAAGACTATGACATCGTGACAGGTAATGAATCGTGGATTTACGGGTATGAGCCCGAAAATAAACAGCAGTCGACTGACTGGGTGTTTCGAGATGAGCTGTTTTTTTCGGAAAAACTGGACATGTCGCAATCGTACCACTAGAACAACGCAGAACAGTCAATTTTGAGAGTTACACACCCATTTGTTTGCCAGTGGTTTTCAAGAAATCAGGAAAACCAACCTCTGAAGACAGATTACCCTTCATCACAACAATGTGAGCTCACTCACTTCGTCTTAACAACTGCATTTATAAGAACTCAAAACATCGATTTGATGAGTCATCCGTCGTATAGTCCTGACTTGGCACCGAATGACTTTCTTTTATTCCCGTATGTAAAAAATAAAATGAGAGGTCAACGTTTTTCGACACCTGAAGAAGTGGTTGATGCGTTCAGAATGCATGTTTTGGAGATACCTCAATCAGAGTGGCAAAAGTGCTTCGACAATTGGTTCAAACGCATGAAAAAGCATATAGATCTTAATGGGGAATATTTCGAAAAACAATAAAGCGATTTTCGATTATTAAAATTTGTTTTTGTTCCCTAATTCCAAAATATAAAAGGCAACCCTGGTATCCACTTGATTTTTCGAAAGTGCCAACATAAAAAAACAAAACTGTCAAAATTTTATGACGTATGATTCATGGTTCATCAAGTTACAATGTTTTGAGTGAAGCTATTTTTGTGATTTTTGAAGACAATGGAATCAAAGCAGTTTTGTGTGTAGATAGATTATAGATTTCTGATAAAAACACCTTTCAACCCCAAGCTTGACTTGGAAACTATTATCCGTGAACTCAAAATATTAATTCGTAATTATTGAGGATACCAGTATGAATAATTCCTATTGCGTCCATTCATCGCCAATATAGTTGCATAATTGGAAAATGTTTTTATTGATCCAAATATGTATGAGGTGGTACCAGCACCCATGTTTTCAATTCGTCGTATCTATTAAGTGAAATTGAAAATTCGATAAGGATTCCGAACTGTTTCAACAGGAATTCGCGGCTGCGAATCTGGTCAGTTATCACTATTTCAGCGTGAAACACAACTTCTTTGCATATATGTACTGTTTAACATTGTAACGAGATATTCCCTCATTTACTTTGCGAAGATTCGAAAAGAAATTGTTCCTTAAGGAACAAATTGATTAAGTAAGTATATAAACAGGCTTATTGGAATAAGAAATCAACCTACAATAAATTGAAAATAAAACAACTCTTGAATAAAAAAAATTTAATCACTGACGTGAGATCAGGACCTTTAGCGCGCTTGTTCTTAAATCAATTGCGGATTCTGGACTACAACATCCGCCACAATTAATGAACAAACATATTTCCCAAATTTAAAAAAACTCTCTGCGGAAGTGCCCTTGATTACTTATATTCAAATATCATATATCAAATATTAGCGGTTGCCTTGCCCTGAAGATACCAGCAGATAAGTAGAAACACGTGCAGCTAGTACATATGGAAAAAGGAAAAGAATCATGACTTGACAGAACATCATAATTTCAAATAAACTGAAAAATATCTATAGATTCATCTGTGACTCCTGAAATAAATGAAACAAGGTCGCAAAAACCCCCATATCTTCTCGTGACTTTGATCTACGATGATAAAATTCAAGAATATGTAAGATATGAATTTCTTGAGGAAAACTCCTGAACCATTCGACGGATCTGGTCTAATAACAGACTCGACAAAGACATTTGGACAATTAACCTAATTCGAAAATATGAAAACTCTAACTAATTTCTTTCAGAAGATAGAGCATATACGAATGGACGGCTGGTCGACTGGACGCACATACTCAATTTTGACCCCAGATTCTTCATCAGAATACCTCATAGATTGGGATCATTTTCGTCTCGATATTGAAAAATTTGGGCAAAACTGTAGCACGCTATTCTATTAAAGGATTCGAAAAAAATACAGGGTGGCCATTTGAAAACTTTGAAAAGTTTTATTTCTTAGCTCAATACTTCAAATCGTTCTGATACCGTACAGTAGGAGAATGATATCAGTGAATAAAACAGCTAGTCGAACATCTGACCCTAGTAGCATTAACACGTACGGTATGACTTCATTTGCCCAGTGGTAGATGTTTTGCAATTTCAAATACAAGTACAGAAATTTTGATGTTTCGGAAGCACGAAATGTCAATTATTCGCAAAAAATTAATTTAAGTGATAAAATTAACTAACGCATGAATATTTCGAGAACTAATGCATAAAATGAAAAAACAGCATGAATATTTTGTGAACTAATGAATAAAATGAAAAAACAATTACTGTGCTGCAATCAGTATAAAAATACCTTTGAATTGAGGTATCACTCACCCCATCCTCTCTATTCAAAAATTGGGGGTGGGGGTTGTAGCAGCAAGGGTTGAAGCGCTACGAGTCCGTAACCTACATCTTAAATTGTCCCCCTCGAAACAGAAATCGACCAGTCCGAGCATTTCTATCGAAAAAACTTATTTCGTCTGAAATCTCGTCTGTTTCGTTTTCAAATGGCCACCCTGTATGTAAACTTTCCGCAATAAGACTCAACATGACAAACCATAGTTTTCTGAATGCCATGACTTCATCGGGTAATTAGATAATGTCTAATTTGAATAGTACAACTTTAAAAGAAATCTTTTTGAATTTATTTTTATTTATGGTTCAGTATGACTTTCCATCATTTTCTATCATTGACCTACATGTCGTTGAAAATAAATTGAATAACGGGCGAAATTAAGAACTTATAATTATAACACTATAATTTAGGAAAATGATAATGATAAATGATAATAATAACATAAAAAATATAATCATCCTTTGCATTTCTGGATACGATGCACAAATCATTATCAATCAAACAACTAGGTACCAACTTAGGAAACGAGATGGAATTAAATGGCGACACGCTGTATAGTATGTGGAGGTTCGCATATAAGATTTGTGCACATACGGTAGCAAACGACTGGTAAAGAATACCCCCATTGTCTAGACTTTCCACTTCTATGAAAGTGAGAATAAGAAACAATTCAATAATTCATCCTATTATGTTCTCAATTACACTGAAGCACAATGTTGTTTTTCCTACAGGAATTAATTAGGAGTATTGTTTATATTGCACATTTTCACACCGATTATTGTCCGGAAAGGAACTAAACTGATCCGGATATCTCGCGAAATGAACATGATGGTGAAAAGTTAATAAATTATGAACTCCCCTTTACGTGCCGACAACTATCATTAGAACAAAACGTTGTGAAATTGTGGTATTTTGCTGCTATTGAAAATGGGGTAAATCAACAAGCAGATGTGACATAACGTTAATCGGAATTTCACTGCATACAGGTTATTAAAAAAAAAAGGTGATCTCATCTCTAGGATAGATAGGAACCTAAAAATAATTGCGTTTTGTGCAGTTAAAAATTTTTGTTAAACCATCAGTATACAAGATGAAGTCATCTAGTGTTTGGAATTTGAACATCCGATTATTTGATTTTGACGTCAAATTCTTTTTTGGCTAATAACATTGTAATGAAACTTTATACGTATATGAATTTGAAACATGATTCTTCATATCTTCTACTTTTGAAAAAATTCGAGAAAAAAATGTTCCAAAAAATTTTTGTTTTGAAAATTATTAAATGATATTCGATACTCTGTGGACAACAACTCATCAGTTTCTATCGTTCTCAACAATTGGACACACTCATTTTGCGTAAAGATCTTGGAAAAGATGTGGATCATCCGAATATCTTTCGCAAATTGCGGAAAATTGTTTGGCGGAGGATAACGAATTTCATCGAAAAATCATCTTTTCGGACGAAACTCATTTCCACCTCGTACAAAATTTATGTTAATGCTGCCAAAATTGTCGCATCTCATCCTGAATACAGCATGTCCTACGGGAAGATATATTACTTCGTTCCTTTATACTTTTATATTGAATGAAAGAGAATTGAGAGTTCTGTATGAAATAGAATATCAGATAAATAACCGCCTGAGGAAGCCTCACAAATGCGAGCCATTTTAAACACATCTTTCAATACATATTCTCATATATTTCTTCATGGATATTTCGTTTGAGTTACTCAAGCGTTTGTAGTATGTTTGCATAAATAAAATTTGTCTTTCTGATATCCCAACAAAAGTCCGATACAGTAAAATCAGGCGATCGTGGAGGTCCATCAACATCATCATTTCTTAAAATAACTTGTGAGATTTGGCACGGTCTTGTTGATACCACATGATATAAAATCTAAAGCAAGCAGTTGTATCATTAAAATATTTTCAGTCATATCCCCATGTTGCTTCTTGCTTGGATTTTCCAAAAGATAAGGGCCAATGACCAAATTGTACACCAGCATCCAATTTTGATGGTTGCCAAGATAACTGATAAATAATTCGAGGGTTTTCTATTGCCACAACCAACTATTCTATTTATGTACAAATCGCTTCAAGAATATATTTTTCGATGTGAGGAATCTCTCATTGAATGTAACATATTTAAATCGTTTTTAAAAGCTTGTAGGATATACATTTCCATAATAATTGAACTGGATGATATTCATTGCCAAGAATGTTAATTTTTGAAAATCAAGACAAATATTAGAAATTAGTTCATAAATGAAAAATCAAAAATTCAGGAAATCTCTTCAGTCCTTTTCTAATATTTTTTTAGAATCGATGTGACATCGATATTTACAAAGCATACTATGGTGTACCAGGCCTCATATGCTAATCGTAGATAATGATATTGATTGAAATTATAGCAAAGTCAAAATCGACTTATATTGAATAACCGTCTTCGTTGAACGAACCAAAAAAAATGTTTTCAGGTCGAATTCTTTGTACGAATTTAAATCAATGAAGTCAATAGGTACGTTCTTCCCTCAAGCAAATTTATAATGATAGCTTGTAGATTTGTGCACATGAAAGTAACTTCAAATTCCAATCACGAAAGTTCATCAGCTTACACAAGTTTTTTTGACCAGAGATAAGTTACATAATAAGATTATATGCTCGAAAGTTTTTTTTCAATTATGTGGGTGAGATCATAGTTTACCTATCATCATTTGTTTTTGTGTTTGATGAACTGAAATAAATACCCATGGTATTGAAAAGCTGTCATATCATTTTTTATAATATAGCATTTGAGAAATTTTGAATACATTATCTGAAAAAATGATGATAGATGTTTTATTTATTTGTCAGGAATGATTTATGATGATCAAACGCTATTATTTATAGATATGTTCACTTTACGATCGCTTCATGAATTCCATTGAGGGACAGGTTGATCCATATTCATACAATAATATTTAATTTAATATAATTTAATATCGATTAGGAAAAGAATGAAAAGAAACTTCTTTTCAATTCCACAGCACCTTTTCAGTCCAAAATTTAATCTTCAAATATATCACGCTTGCTACTTGAAACATACCTCAAATATTATAGGTACTTATACACTGATCAACAATTGCTAGGGATCACTTATGAACACTGTGTCTTCTCCAGGTACTACATTCTTACAGGCAATGAAAATCTGTAGAAATTTCAATTTTATTGTTTATTCTAGAATGTTGACTTGAATCGACACTTCCAAAATACACTGATCAACAATTGCTAGGGATCATTTATGAACTTCTCTTGATTTGTATTCTTTTCAAGTTATCTCGTGAATATCTGTACATTATATGTTCTCTAAGGAAAAATTAAGATGTTTTGAGTTGACAATATCAAATTTTTCCTCACTTCATCGGCTCTTGTTCACAAAATCGATTATTATCTGTAGGCTGTTACAGGCGGAGTGAAAAGCAATGTGGTATTTGTTATTAAATGTGTTTTTTCTCTCGTTCAAACACATAAGGTGACAATAATTGAAGAAATGAGAACAATATCAGCTTATTAGTCATGCCGAGAAGACGTTTGGCTCTTGTGCAACTGTACCAAATCATACGGTGGATACAGGAAGGTTTGTCCTAGCGGGAAGTGTCCCGGCGGTTGAATGTTTCGCAGTGTCGTGAGTCGGGCTTGGAATAGGTTCATCCATACGACTCAGTAGCTTATGTGCATGGGGGAGGTCGGCAGCGCAGTCCAACAGCTGCCCAAGATCGTCTTTTGATCCTCAATGCTAGGAGAAATCCCACTTACCCGGCTCAATAGATCACTGAGAGTTGCAACAGGAGTTCTAATTTCGAACCAGACTGTAAGACGACGACTACATGTTCGTGGTTTGAGAGCACGTAGTAGAGTACAACATCCCCGTTAGAATAGGGAACACCGGATTCATCGACGGCAACGGGCTGAGGAGCACCGCAATTGGACAGTTGAAGATTGGAGCCGATGTTTATTTACGGAGTGTCTAGATTTCGTTTGGTCAACTCCGATGGACGTATTCTTGCTTGGAGGGAAAGAGATCGAAGGTATGCAGAAGAGTTTATGGTGCCCACAACAGCTTTTGGCGGAGGTTCTATATGAGTATGGGGAGGCATTTGTTTGAACCAACGCACAGAGTTGGTTGTTCTGCAGAATACCACAATGACCAGCCAGAGATATCACGATATGATTATTGAACCCATAATTGTTCCGTTTGCAGCTGCCTTGGGCGAGAATGCCCGTCCACACCGTAGTCGTCTGGTTAATGAAGCGCTAGAAACTCATGCTATTGATAGGATGGACTGGCCAGCTCACTCTACAGACATGAATTGCATCGAACATGTCTGGTCTGAGATGTCTAGACAATTGTCAACCTTAGAACAACCGATCAATAACCAGGAGGACCATTCTAACGCTTTACGGGATATTTGGACGAATTTGCCCCAAAATTTTATAAATCGATTGTTTGAAAGTATGCCTCGTAGGGTAGAATGCTTGAGACGAGCTCGTGGGGGCCAACTAGAAACTAGCTTAACCGAAACTTCAGCCTTCTTGTGGTTTCATAATAAAATTTTATGTTATTCAAACACAGAATTTTTAGTGTTCCTAATAAAGTCTATTTTTCTCTTCAACTTTCCATTTTATTCTTTTCTCAAGTGAACCATATTATCAACTGAAAATACTCTGATATCTGACTAAATTTATGATCTTGGAGCGAATATTTCAGAAATAAATTTAGAAAAAGTAAGTGATCCCTATCAATTGTTGAGCAGTGTAGTTTAATTTTGTTATCGTATGGAATAAGTGAGCCATACTAGTTCTGTCTCCGAGTGAAACATATTATTCAAGTAATGAAATTCATGATTATACTTACATCTCGTAGAGTATACATTTTTGTGATTGTTTAATTGCTGTTTATTATTTGTGCACTCTGTAATTAATTTTATTTTGTAATTTACCATAGAGGAGTCGAGTATGAGAGTAGTCAATATGAATAAACATCGCTCCGGTGATTCTTCTTGATTTTTATAATTTATATTATTATTATTCTATCGTTAAATATGGCCAATAAAGTCGAATCAGTATTTTGGGAATTTGAATGTTGTTTTTTTTTATTCAATTGCCTTCATTATCAATGATAAGTTATTTCGATCGGGACCAGAAACGTGTGCTGTACCACGACCTCCTAAAACCTGGTGAAACCGTTAATACTGACGAAAAATGATTAATTAATTAGTGTTTTATTTTTACAAAAAAATGCTTATTTCTTACCGGTATACCTGATACATGTATGTACATCATGTTGACATATAAATAATTCTACCGTTCTTCACCGCATGTGAATTCATTTTCAAATAAATAATAACATTGAAATATCCACAGATTCTTGATTGTTTCGCCAACACTGTGTCTTCTCCAGGTAGAGCATTTTTACAGGCAATGAAAATCTGTAGAAATTTCAATTTTATTATTTATTCAAAAATGTTGACATGAATCAACACTTCCAAAATAGTTGCGAAACAATGACTTATACTACAGTTTCAGAAATCTTGTTTTTGACGTTTTATACATATAAAAATATAGAAAATCATTCTGTTGAAGTGTGTGCAATAGAAATGAAAAGAATCATTTAAGATTGGAAATGTCACTACTACATCATTTCATGAATAACACTTGTTCATTATCTCTGATGATTCAGAAGAAGTAATTTTAAATCTACAAATTTGGCCCCGATCCTTATAATCAATTCAGTGAAGAGTTGTGTAAAATTTCTTCGACATCTTAACACACATCGATAGTAGGAGTATATTTTATCGTTATACTGCACTATTCCTACGTTTCACTTTGTATTTTTCCAGATCAAATTGAATTAGAGAATTCTGAAATACTCTATTACGTAACTCTTAAAACGATGTACTTAATGAAGGATTTGCACTTCCTAGTTGCTCATCGTTGACCATTATAGATTAAACCAGTTCTTGTAAACTTCATACTCTACTTGTCAGCTCTATTTGCGCAATGTTGACCGTATTTGTACCTGAGCTAATATGTCCACATTGAGGTAGATTGTATAAATGGTAATGACTGTCAGTGGTGTAGAGAATTAATGATATTCTTTGAAATTGTCAACTATTTAAGTTAATTTTATTTTATTTCTTTGGCTGTTCCTGATATTTTTTGAAAAGCTCTTATCAATTTTCAAAAACTTCGGATATTATTGATGCTTCATCCCATTTTATACGATGATTCTCATCTACAGCATGTTGGACCAACCTGGATTTGTCGCTGTCTAGTACTCGTAGAAGCTTCTGATGTTGTTTGATTCGTACATTCAGAGGGCGTTTAGTTTCGCCGATGTAAGATCTTCCGCACTCGCAAGGTAATTCATATATGCAGTTCTTTGTCCTTTGTGTCTCATTATTAGGCTTAACTTTTGTAAGTTCAGCTCTGATAGTGTCTTGAGTTTTGAATGCAGTCGTTATGTAGTATCTATTTCCAATTCTTCTCATTTTCTCCGACAAACCTTTTACATAAGGAATTACGGTTTTAATGGTCTGATTTATATCTGTTGGTTCTGGTTGACTTTCTCTTGTTCGTCTAGCTTTTTCTAATATCTTTTCGGGGTAGCCATTGCTTCTAAGAGTTTTCGAGATGTTATTTATTTCTTCATTTTGGTCTTCTTCAGTGCAACAAATATTTATTGCTCTATTTTTTCATTTCTGCTTTTTTTTAATTCAGAAAGTATTTGTTCCACTATCATACGATTATAAGACTATCCATATAGATAGCCAAATGATCATATGATAATGGAACTAATTTTTGCTCTACTTAAAGAAACAAAAATGAGAAATTAAATAACATATCGAAAACTGCATGAATCAAAATGATTATAAATAATAATAATAATTAATTTACGTTACTTCAATCTTGGAATTCTATTTTGTGGATTGTATGAAATAATTGTAAATAAATTAGGAAAAGAATGATATTTGCTGCAAGAATTCACAGCTGCAATCTGTCTGCGAATATGGGGAGGGACAATGTTAGACAAAACTGGTAACCAATGAACTGGTGTAGATCTTCTAGTGCTAGTAATCATTCTCATGGATGTATTCATTTCTGCATCGATTTTTTGTATATGTGCACTATTGAACCAAACAGAGCAACAATACTCAGCTGCAGAAAAGACTAAGGCTAGAGATGCTGTTCGAGGAGTGCAAGCATCAACACCCCAAGATGATCCAGCTAATTTCTGAAGAATATTATTCCTATTTTTCAGTTTTGGGCTCAGATCATCAAGTTTTTAGGATAGAAATTATGTTCGATAGGAAAATCGTTGAAAGTAACAGCTAATTTCCTATATTCTTTATGATTATTCAGATGGAAACAAGATACTTCTGTTTTGTTGGGATTTGGACACAATCGCCACTCAATAAAATAATTCTTTTAAATCTCCAAATCAGATGCCAGTACGTTCTTCAGGGTATGGAAATGAATGCTGGCAAGCAATAGCAATGTCATCAGCATAAACAAATTTCAGAGATGATGTCGTTGGTAAATCACTGAGATATAAATTGAAAAGTAAAGGTGCTAGAATTGATCCTTGTGGAAGACCGTTTTTCAATGTTATGAAATTGCTACTCTTATTGTCAACAAAAACAAGAAACCTTCTATCAGATAACATATTGTCTAATAATATTACCGTTTTCGTACATTCAGATGGGTATAGAAGTTTGAAAATTAATCCATCTTTCCACACAGTGTCATATGCCGAAGATAAATCAATGAAAGCAGCTCCTGTTTTTAACCTATTATTGAAGCCTGATTCTATGAAAGTTGTAAAGCTGAGAACCTGATCTGAACAATTTCTATTTTTCCTAAAGCCTCCCTGGAAATTTTGTAGAGCATTTTCAATAGAAGATTCAATTCCGAAAAGCATTATCCTTTCAAATATCTTGAAAGGAACACTCATTAAACTGATTGGTAGATAACTACTATAATCACACAGATTTTTTACTCGTTTCAAAATACCCTTGACTTCAGCCTTACGGAATTTGGAAGGAAAGTTTCCTGAATTTTGAATATTGTTATAGGAAGACAATAACCAAGACAAGACCTTTTTTCCTAAATGTTTGATGAATTCAGGATAAATTCCATAAAAACCTGCTGCTTTCCGATATTTGATAGGCTCAATTACAGACCTCAATTTATCTATATTAAATGGACGTGACATATGTTGCTGATCTCCTGATTATATGAAATTTTTTCTTCATATTCTTCATTTTAGATTGGGATATATTAACTGATTCAGGTATAAGATATAAGACAAGCTAACAGAAAATGGTCTAAATCAATTAGGTTCGACCTGCTGATGAAAAATCCGTCCGTATAGTATCAATTTTCCAAAGGAGATGAGCTAGAGTTCACAAATTTTCAGAATATGTTAATTTTTCAAAATCCTCGTAATTGGGCCAAATCTGTCGAATAGTTCAGACGTTATGAGCATCTGAAATTATTTTTTGTCAATGACTCTTAGAATTTACATCTGATCGATTTGAAACTGGAAAATCGCTTTTTCAGAGCAATTTTTCCTTGAAAATTGGTGTTGTAAGATATCTACCGAAAACTGGTTTCAAGAACATCAATAATAAATGATCAAAATTCCAAAACAACATTTCACGCAAGCTTCATCATCAGGAATATCTCGCCAATAATTTTTATCTTTATTAACGAAAATAATCAAATCATGGCAATACCGATAAGCATGCTCGATATCAACTCGGCCATCTGCTTCAATCCAATCTTCATTCCATACATGCTTGTTTTCTTAATTATTATCGACGATTATGGAATCTTTACGAATTCATTATCATGGTTAGCATGTAGTATCGTCAATTTTTTATTGCAGCCAATAATAGTACTCATTCGATTCACGTTCATTGATGAAATAAGTTCATTCATTTTTATGTTATAACGAAACCATTCCCTGCTATTTTGAGGATAATGTTGCTTTCTTTGCAACTGGTTTATTATTCCATCGGGCGTACGCACAGGCGTGAGCTGAGCCTTTTATGGTCAAATAGGTTGGAATATTGGTAGAGGATTTCGATGTAACATACATCAGAGCTCGTTAAAAGAAGTTATGTGTTACTTCCTCGTTTATTGAAAGAATAGGAAACGTATTTAAATTTAGGAAAGTTATTAATATTTCTTATATGATAGTTATGGGAATTTATTTTTATTTTATGCTTTCTTCAAAATAATATAAGGTAATAAAAAGGAACGACAGTCCCGAAGAACCATCGCTTCAATGGTGCGAGCTAAGCACGATTGACGTATGATATATCCGTTAACAAAGAACATAACATATTGTCTAATTATATGACCGTTTTCGCACATTCAGATGGGTATAGAAGTTTGAAAATTAATCCATCTTTCCACACAGTGTCATATTCCGAAGATAAATCAATGAAAGCAGCTCCTGTTTTTAACCTATTATTGAAGCCTGATTCTATGAAAGTTGTAAAGCTGAGAACCTGATCTGAACAATTTCTATTTTTCCTAAAGCCTCCCTGGAAATTTTGTACAGCATTTTCAATGGAAGATTCAATTCCGAAAAGCATTATTCTTTCAAATATCTTGAAAGCAACACTCATTAAACTGATTGGTCGTTAACTACTAGGATCACACAGATTTTTTCCCCGTTTCAAAATACCTTTTACTTCAGCCTTACGGAATTTGGAAGGAAAGTTTCCTGAATTCAGAATATTGTTATAGGAAGATAATAACCAAGACAAGACCTTTTTTCCTAAATTTTTGATGAATTCAGGATAAATTCCATAAAAACCTGCTGCTTTTCGATATTTGATAGACTCAAATGCAGCCCTCAATTTATCTATATAAAATGGACGTGACATATGTTATAAAGTAGGAGCTGATCTCCTGAATATATGTAATTTTTTCTTCATATTCTTCATTTTAGATTGGGATATATTAACTGATTCAGTTATAAGATATAAGACAAGCTAACAGAAAATGCCAATAATGGTCTAAATCGATTAGGTTCGACCTGCTGATGAAAAATCCGTCCGTATAGTATCAATTTTCCAAAGGAGAGAGCTAGAGTTCTCAAATTTTCAGAATGGGTTAATTTTTCAAAATCCTCGTAATTGGGCCGAATCTGTCGAATAGTTCAGACCTTATGAGCATTTGAATTATTTTTTCTCAATGACCCTTAGATCGATTTGAAACTGAAAAATCGCTTTTTCAGAGCAATTTTTCCTTGTTGTAAGATAACTACCGAAAACTGGTTTCAAGAACATCAATAATAAATGATCAAAATTCCAAAACAACATTTCACGCAAGCTTCATCATCAGGAATATCTCGCCAATAATTTTTATCATGGCAATACCGATAAGCATGCTCGAAATCAACTCGGCCATCTGCTTTAATCCAATCTTCATTCCATACATGCTTGTTTTCTTAATTATTATCGACGATTATGGAATCTTTACGAATTCATTATCATGGTTAGCATGTAGTACCTCCAATTTTTTATTGCAGCCAATAATAGTACTCATTCGATTCACGTTCATTGATGAAATATGTTCATTCATTTTTATGTCATAACGAAACCATTCCCTGCTATTTTGAGGATAATGCTTTCTTTGCAACTGGTTTATTATTCTATCGGGCGTACGCACAGGCGTGAGCTGAGCCTTTTATGGTCAAATAGGTTGGAATATTGGTAGAGGATTTCGATGTAACATACATCAGAGCTCGTTAAAAGAAGTTATGTGTTACTTCCTCGTTTATTGAAAGAATAGGAAACGTATTTAAATTTAGGAAAGTTGTTAATATATCTTATATGATAGTTATGGGAATTTATTTTTATTTTATGCTTTCTTCAAAATAATATAAGCTAATAAAAAGGAACGACATTCCCGAAGAACCATCGCTTCAATGGTGCGTGCTAAGCACGATTGACGTATGATATATCCGTTAACAAAAAACATAAGTTCCCTTCCAGACATGTCTAGAAAAGCGTCATCTACATTTTGTAGATTGGACCAGCCCCGCTTTCTCTGTAGAATCATACGACAACACGTGATTCCCGAATTCAATGATCATCAAAGGACCACTAGCGAGTTGAGGGGGTTCGCTCACTGAAGTGTCCTATTCTGGACGGGAAAACATTAGAAGGAAATGAATTCTAGTCTTTATTAGGTATATATATTTGGGAGACGGCATAAAGGCACTATAAATCATTTCCTTTTAATGTTTTGCCGTTCAGCTTGTTTCAATAACATTGGAGCGTGAGAGATTGCATAATTTTGTGAAAATCACCTAGCTAAATGAATTTCGAATATTCTGAAAACCTGTTTTTCAAATATTCGATGACTTATAACATATTCGTCGGATATCAACAAAAGTTATGCTTATGAAGGTTATTGTGATCTGGCATATTCTGTAATTTCATCTTCGTAGAGTAAATGTACGGGAAGATAAACAAGTTTCTTTATGACATAAAGCCCCAGATGTTCAAAGAAGGGATATTTTTTTTATGAACTACTAGAATTGATGATACTCAATAATTGTAAATAACAGTTTTTATTAGTGTTGGTGTTGGGTACCTCTTACTTGAGGCGGCTCATTTTTATATAATGAACCACCTCACTTCAAATGTCCCACTTCGCCTCGATGAGAACCAGGAAGCGATGGAGCCACACGACAAATACAAAGAGGGAGAGGGGATAAGTCCTTGTCCTTGCCACCGGTACAAAAACGACAGAGACAGAGACAAAGGTGAATAAGGCCTGAGGGGATGTACTAATTCATTGTAGACAGTACACAGATACCGTAAATTATGGAATTACG
Source organism: Micraspis discolor (assembly GCA_030674115.1). Classification (NCBI taxonomy): domain Eukaryota; kingdom Metazoa; phylum Arthropoda; class Insecta; order Coleoptera; family Coccinellidae; genus Micraspis; species Micraspis discolor. The sequence goes on from JARTUT010001740.1 coordinate 11,943,192, forward strand.
GAGGGTTTTATGACGCGGCGGCCTCTTTGTCATTTTGGCAGCTCTTACCAAATATGATGGGATTTTATAGGAGTTTCTTTGAACTCAACAGAAAAACAATTTTATTTTCGATGATTGTATGAAAATATTGATTATTCAGAGAAGGAATAAAACACTAAGCTCTCGATTACTAGCAGCAATTTTTGTACCAGTATCTCATGACATTATAGTGTTAATTTTTCAGATTTAAAAATATTAATTATTATTAGTAATTCTGTTCGTCATAGATAAAGAAAAAATAGAAGACATGAAAAGTCGATTCGACGAAAAATTAAACAAGTTGTTATCATTATCAAAGGACGAAATATTCAGTTTCTTATCAACCAAATCAACACAAATGATGAACTATAAAAATGAAATTTTCGGAATAGTAATACTCAATAAATGACCCTAATAAATGTTAAAATAGTGAATTGCGATGAGCCATAAATAAGAAATATATATTATAGGCATAATGAAGTCTCACGAAAAGAATTCATCCCGAAATCTCTAGTAATTGGATACATTTTCTTAAAAACAGTTTGTTCTAAAACGAACAGGAAAATTGTGTATGATGTGGGAGGAAACTTTAATTTTTAATTAGATGAGAATATATAATCACGGTTAGCTTCGATTATTTTGAATAACAAAACCTTCAGTAAAATCTTTCCCTCACTCGCTCACCGTCCTAAAGTTTCAAAATCCATCAATTGAGTTGCATTCTAAATTTTGCCTCTTTATTACTTCAATTATGTCGACACTTAACATTACCCTCCTTTTGCATCGACATATTTGAAGTGAGAGAGATCATCAACGTTCCTAGTTTTTACCTACCTGGCCCTAGCTACGCAACACCGCCTCAACTACCCGCCGTCTATACTAGTACAAATTTTGTCCCCACATCGTATCGCGTCATGAACGGCCAGACCTCCTCGCCTCATTTGAAGTGGTATAATTTACCGCTTCAGTACAAAAAAGAGGCACCTCTAACAAACTCAATTTTAAGACGTGTACTACCCAACACTAGTCGTAGCACCATTCATGAAAAAATTCAAAATAAGTTGATCGAGACAAACATTAACCTGAAGAATAATACTTATACACGTCCCCAGGATGCTTAAAAATAGACAAATTAATTCAGAGGTAGAGAACTAGTGGCAACATATAACCGTATCAGTTAAGGAAAGTGAAAAATGTAGATCACTTGAATTATTTTATGTAACTCTTTCCGGATGTCTAAATAACTGGTTTCAGGTTGTTGATATATGTTGAACCTTCAAAAGAAATTCGGACTACATCTCGCAGAAAGTTGTTTTTTGTTACGATAAGACGGTATTGGGCGGTACCAAACAGGTTGGAAACGTCTTGTTTTTGACGAGTAGATCACGAACCGATAGTTTATCTCCAATATTTTCGTATAGATGTTGATCAAAGATCCAAAAGAAATCTCACCAGGTGTTTATACCGGCAGTTTGTTGGGAATTGACATATATGGACATTAATTCGTTGTTAATATACAGTTCTGCCAATTATGGGAGAAATCGATCTAATTAATGGAATATCTGAGGACAATTAAAATTCTTAATGGCTTTCGAGTTCGGAAACTGATTGAATGCGGATCAGTTACCAATTCTTCTATAAGTAGTGTCGTTCAATAATGTACTTTTTGTTTTGGAGTTAAATGCCCTATAATTCTATATTTTCATAGAATTGCAATAAAGACATTTTCTGATTATGTATGAAAACACCCTCTCTATTTGATAAAATAGAGAACATCTTGAATCCCTACAGCAACGTAAAAATAGCTCACAAACTACACATTCAAATCGAACACTTATATACCAAATTAAAAGCACCACCTCCATGATTATGAGGGCCTATACATGGGACAGATGGAATAAAAATTGAAGGACAGAAGTACTTTACCAGTACTTCAAAACAGCGACGGAACTTTACAAACACACCTTCAATTATGACGTGACTGTAGTGTTGGACCGAGAACCAAATTAAAAATCCTTCTCGAGATAATCCGTAAAAAACTAAATGATAATTCTATTATTGGGCAGATATTTGAAATCTACATAATATCTATTCCACTCTTTTGAACAATCTAAAATGATCTGATCAACTGAGATATAGAAGAAGAAATCAATTGACATCATAACCCCAATGACGTCCAACAAAACCAAAGACAGAAAATATTTTATTTCCGAAGATAAAATGAGAATTAGGTGTATATTCAACAGAATATTTTACAGTTTCCGGTCCTTGGAGATCGTTTGTTTGTTTTGATTGGAGTAATATTGTATGTTTTTACAGGCTGGAGAAAGAGCACTGCCCGAAACGTTGCCGAATTAAATTATGTTTTCATTAAAATCATATCCTTCACATTGAATAATGTAGCACGATTACATTTATATATCAAGAAGATTAAGTTATTTCCGCATCTCCTTTAGTTTTCTAAATTTCTCAACATGTCTGTAGGAAAGGTAGGTATCGCTATGGATATATAGAAGATTTAGAATTATTTAGAAAATCCAAGATGCTTTCTACACAATTCTGCGAGATCTCTATTAGTTCTTAATGATGTTATTGCATAAACGTCTGGATGCTATAAACTTCAAGATCAAGAACTAAAATCTTGTAGTTGTAATATGCCCCTTGAAATTTTTTAGGCTACCATTTCCACTGCAGAAAAATGTAACAAAAATTATGTCGTAAAGCCTTACATCATCTATATCATCTCAAAAATAACCTGCTTCAAGGGTTTCAACGTTTTTCTTTGCTGAAAACATTCAGTCCTTTCTCTTACACTCCCATAAAATTTTAATCATAGCTCATCATTCAATATTAAAATTTTCGTTAAATAAATAATATATTTGCTTATTAGTATGAATAAATCATTGGATTTTCGTTATTCCAAAGATCTATAGAATCGAGGACCCCAGCATCCATTGGGTCATTAATATTACTTCTACATTTATGGCAAGAGTAATATGAAAATTATCATGGTGAAAGGAGATTTCAAATCATTCTGATTGCCAGAGGAAAGTCGAATTCGCATATCCGGTAATGTACGTACATATTCGGAAATACTGCTCAATCAACACCAGCAAATGACCATGTAGTGATATTCTAGATGAAAATCACACCCAGAACACAGTAGAACCCAGAACATTTGTTGCAGAAAGTACCAGATTATGGTCAGATCAATAGATTTGTCTTAGTCCACACCATTGATATAATAACGAAGGATTTCCTAAATAGTTAATGAATTATGTGATTATATTTCTAAATTAGCAAAGGACTATAGTGCTGAGAATATTGTCCTTCAAGAGACACATGCGGATACTGAAAAAATCTTCGTGAAAGAGGAACCATAAAAGGTTATGTATTCATTGATTATCTCCTTAGTAAAATTTACGGTTTAGCTTGTTATGTTAAAAAATACTTGAATCAAAATATCGAGTTAATCCAAAAAGGCGAATTTGGGGGTGTTTTCGTTATCTCTTTCAAATTTTGTAATATTTCTATCGTTATTATTTATAAACCTCCAAATATAATTTGGCCAAGAAATTTGGAAATGAATCTTTCTCATCCTTCAATTTATTGCGGTGATTTTAATTCTCACCACGTAATGTGGGGTTATAATAATAATGATAGAAGTGGAATAGCTTTAACTGACTGGATGGAAGATAATAATTTCTATTTAATTTTTGATGGAATTTCATTCTTCTCGATGGAATAGAGGCTACAATCCTGATCTCTGCCTAGTGTCTTGTGACAATACTTGCAAACCGCTTCCTGTAAAACGTAAAATTCTAGGAGTTTTTCCTCATAGCCAACATAGGCCTATTCTGTTGACTTCAAGAAGTTTAATTCAATATTCAGAATGTTCAAGAAGACCTCGTTGGAATTTCAAGAAAGCGAATTGGATTGAATTTACTAAGAAGGTAGACAGTGATATTAGATGGATTGAACCCACTCACGATAACTATCACAGATTCTCAGGTGTTGTGAAAGCCGCAGTTTGTTCCAAGTTTGTTCCAAAAGGTTTCCGGAAAGATTATATTCCTGGTTGGTCGAAAGAAACCGATAATTTGTACAAGGACTATCAAAAATCACCATCCGTTGATAAATGTGATAGGCTTATGAATTCTATCAATACAAGCCGAAAAGAGAAATGGGATAGTGTTGTATCAAAAATGAATTTTACACATTCGAGTAGGAGTTCATAGAATATATTGAGAAAATTAGGTGAAGTTACACCCCTTGCCTCATCATCATCAAAAATTGATCCAAGTTTAATCGCTCGCCGCCTAGTTAATGTATCTGAATCAGACAATATATCTCAATCTAAAATGAGGAATATGAAGAAAAACTTACACATATTCAGGAAATCGGCTCCTACTTTAGAACATGTGTCACATCCATTCAATATAGATGAATTGAGGGCTGCAATCAAATCTACCAAATCTCGAAAGGTTTTGACGGAATTTATCCAGAATTCATCAAACTTTTAGGAAAAAAGGCATTGTCTTGGTTACTGTCTTTCTATAACAATATTCTGAATTCAGGAAACTTTCATTCCGAATTTCGTAAGGCTAAAGTAATAGGTTTTGAAACGAGAAAAAAATCCTTGTGATCCTAGTAGTTATCGACCCATCAGTTTATTGAGTGTTCCTTTCAAGATATCAGAAAGGCTAATTCTTTTTAGAATTGAATCTTCTATAGAAAATGCTCTACAAAATTTCCAGGGAGGCTTTAGGAAAAATAGAAATTGTTCAGATCAGGTTCTCAGCCTTACAACTTTCATAGAATCAGGCTTCAATGATAGATTGAAAACAGGAGCTGAGTTTAGTTTGAATGAAAATTACCTTCCACAGCATTCACTATTGAATCTGAATTGTTTAAAAACATTATTTTCCCCTCTAAGAAATGATTCACTCACTCATGTTTTATCAGATGATTATATCGATTTAATTCCTTTCAACTCCAAATAACTCAAAAAAAGTGCAATTTAGGATAAAATAAGATGAATGATTTAATCAGCAAAAAAGACTAATGATTCTAGGAAGTACAAGATACGGACCTTAAGTTCAAGTGATATTTGTTTTTCATGCAATTCAACCAATCTGTGCAGTAGTAGTGCGAAACCCACAAGAAATGGAATAAATATATTGATACCAAAATATGCATGTCTGTTATCAAAAACCTTCTACAAGAAATCAATAACAATAACAATAATAGATTATTTCAATTGATATTGTCGTTTGAATGTTAAAGGTAAAAATGCAATTTTTTATGAAATTTCAACACCTATCTTTTGAACGGGGCCAAATTTGGAAAAATGTTATAGAAAGAAAAGGTTTCTATTTAACTTCAAGAATCTATGGTTAAAATTAAAGCAGTGGTCAAAGCTCACTCTGTATATTTCTTATCCAACAAGCACATGCCCAATTACAGGTGTGAATAATTAGTAAATGACTGCATACATGTGTTATGCCTCAAACTGTCGTCAGCCGAGGTTAAACAAAAAAAATTAATTCCTTATCAATAAATACAATTGCTTTCTAAATTGAATAATATTAAGAAAAAACATATCATCTGAAGGTGAACCATTCAAGCTTCTGCATATGGAAATCATGTTGGGTGTTGGGAACATTATTCCTGAAATTTAAAATTGTTCTAGATATAATGCGGGGTTATATTGAAATTTAATAGATAAATGCATTTTTCGTGAAAATGATAAACTGAAATATACAGACTGAATAGCTAGCATATTCGAAATTACAATTGCGCAAAAGAAAAACCTGAATTCTATTGGCTTCACAGATAATCCTATTGACGTGTAGGTCGAATGATAGCTTGCTATCGAATAAAATACCCAAAGTCTTACATTGCTTAATCCTCTTCAACACCTTGTTGTCAACACTGTAATTGGTTAGTTTTATTGAATGAGTCATAACTTTGCATTTACTGATATTTAATGGTAGTTCAATAATTTCTGCAACCTATAAAAATCATTTATTTCGCGATACTATCTGAAAACTTTCAAATCGTTCGCAAATAAAAAATTTTTCGAATTAAATATCTTGCATAGATCATCAATAAATATTATAAATAAGAGGAGCCCCAAATTAGAACCCTGAGGTACCCCTGAGTGCGCAATAAAATAAAATGACTTAACGACTTTTAAATCTACATATAATTGTCCATTATTGAGAAAAGATTCTAATATAATTACAACATTCGGTGAAATACCAAAACGACCTAACTTCTTCAACAGCAACCTATGTGATACCCTATTGAACGCTTTACTAAAGGCAGTGTATATTACATCGATTTGTCTTCGATTATCTGAATTTTCCGATTCATACTATGTAAAGGTAGAAAGATTTGCTACTGTATTCCTTGAGGGCATGAAACCATATTGACATTCAGATAATTCATTTTTTGGCGCTCTTGTTCACCCGAACAGAGTGCCTATCATTTAGCCCGAATGTCTGTAATTTTGGAATATCGAGCCGAAAATGGTCTCAATCGATTGGGTTCGACTCCCCGATGAAGAATCTGTGGCGAGATTTGAGTCTGTCCGGCCGGCCGGCCGTATCCTTTCTAGCATCCAAAAGGAATCAGCTAGAGTTTTCATATTTTCAAAATAGGTAAATTCGTTATTGGGCTAAATCCGTCGGATGGTTCAGTAGTTATGAGCATCTGAAATTTTGTTTCCTCAATAACTACTAGAATATCCATCCGGTCAAGTTGATACTTGAAATATTGTTGAGGAAGGCTGCAAAAAAACCGCTCGCAAAATTTCGCAGAAATCGTCAAGCTAGAAAATTTTTAATCCTCATTATCTCATAAGATATTTTTCGGATTTGAATAAAAATTCGTGAATATATTGAGGTGATCAATATCTTACTTATCCTCAAATTTCATTGTCGTAGCTCTAAGCATCTAAAGATATGATCATTTTTTTCATTTACTCGAGAGAAAGGAGAAATGACATACGTTCCGATGATTTTCTTTGAACGATGGCCATCACAGATCGATATTCTAATGACAAATGCCAGGATCATTAATCAGTGTCAGTTGGCGTAATATTAATCAAAATTTTTCATAACGGGAAATCATAGAGATAAAATTCAATATCGGTGGCTGAAATAATATACGTTGTCAAAATTCAGAAAAGCACTGACGTAAGTTTTTAGGAAAAGGGAATTATAGCTTCGAACAAAAGTTGGGTAAAATTATGAGTAGTTATTTTCAATTTGAGATATAGGTTTGTTCATTCATTAGGCGGTCATATTTGCATCACATTGTCCCATAGTACGGGAAAAGACTATTGTTCACGTGATCAGAGTGCTTAGATAGATTTGTTATGGTTTGAATATTTACTCTCGAGTAGCTCAACAAGAGCGCCAAAGCAATCTGACCTCACGTCAGTGCTTTCTAATTTTTTTTTCTAATATCAGCAGGTTTTCCCGACTTAAACACTGGGCAGATACGGGACACTTTCCAAACTGTATCAAATTTGTTTGTCTTCAGGATCTAATTATAAACAAGCAACTAAGGCTTCAAGAGTACCTTGATATGATTTTTAAATTGGTTCAGAAGGAATATTGTCTGGGCCAGAGCTCGTTTTACTTTTTACGTCCTTGCTGCCTTTAATAATAGGTCTTCTGAAATGATATTGATTTGAATATAATCAGTCAGGTTGAATGAATAATCCAAAGAATCACATGATTCCGCATCACATTCTGAATCATAATAAACACTTTGAAATTGATTTATATATGGTATTATGCCTTATTTCGATTGTTTTTAGAAGGGAATTTGAGCTTCAAATAAAACTGAAGAAGAACTGCGAGTAATTATTTTTAATTTGATATATGGCTTTGTTTATTCATCGTGGCAGTTGTATTAGTATCGGGCGGTTCCAAAGTACGGAAAAAGAATCTAGAACAGGCGCGCAAAAGCTCCTCACCTCCAGTCAGTGCTTTTCTGAAGTTTTGTAGGTTATTTTGAAACAATACTTTAATCCCTTAAAATTAGAAGAACAATGTTATTCAATTTTTTCATCGATAATGACCATAATACATAATTAATTGTAACTTGGTATGTAATTCTAAGATATCTGTTGCCGCGAAACAGAACAACTAGTGAACAGTTGTGACAAATAATTCAACGCAGCAACGGCAGTTTATCATTAAGAATGGCCAAGAAATGAAACCGGAGATTCAGTTGAAATCTCAATCTTCCGACCACAACAGCAATATTATTAATTTATGTGGTCTTGAGGACGAGGCTGCTGAATTATGCATTGCCAGTTATGTTCTGTGGCACGCGCCACTGTAAATGTGTTGTTGCTGGCCTAAAATTATTCGGGAAAAATTTGAGGTTTTTTCGCGCTTGTTCTAGTAGAACAGCGTGCTATAAATTCGTTCAAATTTTTCAGAATGAATTAGCTGTCCAAATATGACCAAGGTCAAGTTCGTTATTGCATCAAATCCGTTCAATGGTTCAGGAGTTCTGGCATCTGAAATTTGGTTACCTGTATGACTTCTAGAATATCTGTCGGATATTATACTGAATTTCACATTAAATCGATACGCTAGAAAATTTGTAAAAAATTCACAAAAAAAAATTTTTTCAATTCTTTATGTCATTTACAGGGTGTTCGGCACATGGACCGTCAAATTTTTTGGGGCGTTGGTAGGGTCATTTGCTACCTTTTAGTCTTAGAACCTGGGTCCTTAGTATTACGGTTACGGAGGTATGATTTTTTTATTAAATAGGTTTTTCTAAATTACACAAAATGTACCCTTCGAAGCCCCATAACTTTTTTTGCTTGTGCTTTTATATGCATTTTTTTTATTGTATTAAGTCTACATGAGTGTGTGTTTGAAAAAAAACGTATTTATTATTACAGATAACACCATAAAATTAACACGAGGGCCTTTTATTAAAAAAAATATATGAACAATGAAAACATCTCTACTTCTAAAAGAAATATAAAAAAAGGTGGAGTTATTGCGAACTTAATTTTATTTTAAAACGTTCTTTGGTTTATCGCGGTTCTAAAAGTATGCTATTCACGTTAGTCAATAAATAAAAAAATACTACAAATAGTGTTTTAGATAAAATAGCAAAGTAAGGACAGATTTTAGTAAAATACAGTTTTTGTATGATTGTTTATTTACAAAGTAAAATAACACGATTCTTTAACGTAAATTCTGTTAGAATTGTTCTCCTCTACTCCGAATGCACGCCTGACACCTTTTTCTGATTTCGACCGTTGTAGTGGCTAGCAACATTTTTTCTTTCATCTTGTAGTTACCTCTGTGAAATAAACCAATTCTTTGGCTCTACCCCAGACATGGTAATCTAAAGGTGTTAGGTCTGGAGATCTTGCGGGCCAAGGGATGGGGCCGGCTCTGCCTATCCATGAATTTGGAAAAGAATTGTCGAGGTGATCTCGAACTTCTCTCAGGCAATGTGCCGGGCAACCGTCATGCTAGAACACAATCGGCACGTCTTCATCGAAGGCCGGAACATCGGCTAGTAGCTCCGGCAAAGCATTCTGCAAAAAATGCAAATAAGCAGGCCCACTTAGTCGAGCCGGTAAATTTTTTTTGTTGAAAACTCATTTGCCTTTTCACGTGGGGATTCTCATCTTTAGGTGCCCAGTGATGTGAATTGTGCAGATTTGTTATTCCTTCTCGGTTAAAACAGGATTCGTCTGTCCACAAAATTCGTTTTAGAAACAAGTTGTCATCGACATCTGTGTGCAGCAAAATCTACAGAATTCCCACCCGCTTGCAAGATTCGCCTTCATGAAGACTGTAACAATTAATAAAATTCATGTTACAAATTTTTTCGCAGTCAAAAGGACAAATTTATCAATAAAAAAGTTCATTTACCTTGTACCGGGGTGTAATGAAAAGCGTGTTGATTTTTATCCCGAAGTACTGACCAAACTTTCCAAATCGTTAAGTTGAGTCTTTGAGCAACGACACGAATGCTTGTAGTTGGATCTTCTTCTAAGGCTTGAAGTATTTGATCGTCAACTGCTACATGGTGTTGATCTCACATTGACCCGAGGCTCTTGATAATTTAAGTTTCCAGTCTCTCTTAATCGTCGATAAGTCGTCGAGAATGTTTCGTGGTGGGGTAATCTTCGATCAGGAAATTTGGCTTGATAAATCCTTTGAGCTGCACGAGCAACACCATCGGCCTTGCCATATGCCATCACCATATCAGCATACTAAGCGTTGGTGAAATTAGGCATATCAACAACCAAAATTAAAACAACAGTAGAAAAAGTCGATAAAAGTAACAAAAACAAAAAATTACAAATTTAAAAACTGAACAACGCGGCACAGACACTTCCAACAGCAGAGACAGTTAAATCTCGAATGACGGTAGGGTCAAGTCAGCGGCGACTAACCCAATCCAACATAAGGACAGAAATAGTAATAATAATTCACACGAGTCTAAAACGGGCAGGTAAAATTTCCTTGCTCGCTGTGTTGTGTCGAAATCCGTACTTTTATTTAGGTGCGACTTTCTTCACTCTTCTGACTAAAACCTTATTTGCAGTATTATTTTTTTATTGACTTACGTAAATAGCATATGGTTAGCAACGTTATAAACCAAAGAACATTTTAAAATAAAACTAAGTTTGTAATAGCTGTAACTTTTTTTCAAATTTCAATAGGAGTGGAGATGTTTTCATACTTTCATAATTTTTTTTTAATAAAAGGCCCACGTGTTAATTTTGTGGTGTTATCTGTAACAATAAATACGTTTTTTTTTTAACACACTCATGTAGACTTAATACAATAAAAAAATGCATGTAAAAGCACACGCAAAAAAAGTTATGGGGCTTCGAAGGGTACATTTTGGGTAATTTATAAAAACCTAATAAAAAAATCATACCTCCGTAACAGTAATACTAAGGACCCAGGTTCCAAGACTGAAAAGGTAGCAAATGACCCTACCAACGCCCCAAAAAAATTTGACGGTACATGTGCCGAACACCCTGTATATCTCGATAGGTGTTGACATATGCGTGTCGCATAGCATAGTGGAATAAAGCCTTTAACGTGGAAACCCGTCGTGTCGTAGGTTCAAGTCCGGGGCTAGGAAAGAAATTTTCTAGCTTTCGGTATGCGGCCACCATTCACTGTTGGGTCTAAAATTAACAGTGCTAAGGACACAAACAAAGCCTAAGGTTAACACACACTGGTTAACCTAACTCTCACAAGCTTTAATTAGCTTCTGAGGGGTGTACATTGATATATGTATACCTAGGTAAGCCAGTATAAACATAAACATAAACATAAAAAAAAAAAAAATATAGTACCCGATATTTTTGTACTCGTGATAAAATGTTTCACCAGAAACTAAAATAATACACATGGTGTTCTATTGCAAATTTTAAAATTGAAATTACTTCCAGTAAAACCACAAGTTCAACATTGTCAAAATTGTGAAAACAAATAGGCAATCTAGGTACTGCAGTATCCAAATTTCAAATTGATATCTTCAATATATCTGTATATTTAGCGTATGATACCTACAAACCCAATTAAAGAATTCTTTTCTCCTGTTTGAGTTTAGTGATATATTAATGTGGAACATATGTTCAAAGGTTTCTGCCAACCATCTACAGAAACTCCATTTCTGTAATCAAATAAGTCTGATGCAACCAAAGGAGTAGATAAAAAAATTAAATCATATAGTTGTCAAATTCCTGTTGAATACGCTCTATATGTTGTTTGAGGTTCCCTGCTTTCATTTATACAAACCTGAAGTTTACTCTGAAGATCCGATTTTTGTGGAAGTAGATTTTCCATACCGATTTTATTACACTGGTTGGTTAATACACATGTATAGTGCGATTCGGTTTCTTGGACACCCACTACAAGGAGAAAGGTCTTTGATTATGCCAATTTCACTGCGGATGGTCTCAGTTCCGGAAGTGGAATGTCTTCAATCAGGATGTGTAAGTTTATCCACATATGGCCTGCTTCCCAGATTCGAATTCATTTCATCGAGTACCTATTGAGAATGTAGTAAGAATATAACAAACATCCAATATCTCAGTTTTTCGTAAACAGACCGGGGTTTGTGGCTGATGGAGAAGTATTTAAAAGATCATAATATTAAAATAAATTAACCTTAAACAAATTGAGTGTAAATCAGCCAGAGAAGCAAGAAAAGCCAAGAGAAGTTTACAAGGTATCGACGGCAAACGCAAAGAAACGGTGGCTTTTTTGATGTATAATACGTTGAAAACACTCATCGACGCTTGCGACGAGTTAATTCCTGTTGTCTCACGAACTGGAGTGGAGATGAGGAGAAGGCGCAACTTCTTTCGAAGAGGAAACCGACACCTTGGAGGAAAAACAGGTGAAATCCAGTAAAACCCCGTCTTTTCAAAAACAACTTAGAGGGGTGATCGAAAACTCGCTAATTCAAAATGATTAGTAAAAAACAATAAAGGTCCAAATGTTTGCCCCGTTAGAATGTAGGTACTTGAAACTCCAAGACAAGAGAAAGAAAGTCACCAACATTCGATTATTTTCAACTTCAAACCCTTATTGAGAAAGATCCGGAAACTGGTACAAAGGGTTGGAATATACAAAATAACATCTTAGACGAAAAATCCAGCACATGAAAAAGGCCTTGACATCAAAAAAAATCATAAATCATTCTGTTCAGGCCACCGCCTTATCCAAACTGACCTAGAGTTAAATGTTGTTAAATGTGAATCAATCGCTCGAAAAGGAACTATTGAAATCAAGCAATAGGATATCTCCGACCTGCATTCTTGATCAATTTTTTTCCCGAATGTGAAATATAAATGAATATATACTGTTACATCTGGTCTCATTATAATTTCTAATACTGGCGCCAGACAACTATGTGATCACTCTTACCATTTAAAACGTTTATTGATAAATTTATTATCCCAATAGAGAAGTTCAAAGTTGAAGAAACCCATAGAATCACGAGAATTCACACTTCGAGCGCAGTAACCTTTTTATAGAGCTTGAATGGCTAGGATTAGATTGGAATTCGTTCATTTTTATAATAAGCTAATAACGGATAACTTTCATTAAGATATTTCTCCATAAGACACAAAATTTTTTCATGTAAAAACTTGTTTTCACGGCACAGTCGAAAGAACATTCTGGACTGAATTATCAGTAGTAATATCCCTAGGATATTGAAAAAAAATTTAGAAAGCACTGACGTGAGGTCAGTTGGCTTAGGCGCTCTTGTAAACCACTTACAATTATTTAAATTTTGAAAAATCATATCTCCAGAACTATTAGCTTGTCGAAGTCGAGAGTGGTATTTTTGTATACGTCTGATAAAACTGCACCATAAAAAAATTTTTATTTGAACAGTATCATTAGAAAAAAAATTTTTTTTTTGTTACTCCGAACCTATTCGGCCGATTTGACCGAATAACGAACTTAGCCGAGATATTTATACCTCAAACCTATTCTGAAAGTTTCAACTCTCTAACTTCATCCGTTCGAGAGTTATCGTGTTCACGGAACGGACGGACGGACGGACAGAATCGATTTTGACCACGGATTATTCATCAGTAGGTCCAAACAAAACGATTGATACCACTTTTGCCCAAAAATTCGAAAGTCACAGACATTTGGGCAAATTGATAAGCACTCTGTTCAGGTGAACAAGAGCGCCAAAAACGGGATATATTTATGAAAATGGAAGGCTCATTCCTTGGTCACAGCCCGAAGCTACATTTGAGAAAATTATGAGGCATTTGTCTATGGACGAGGGACCTTAGGCAGAAATTTTTTTTAAAGCAATCTTTCAACTCAGCGAAACAATTATTTGTTCATTAAAAATACAGTTAGTGAAAGTGCTGTTATCAAAATTTAACATAACGTTAGATTCTTTGCTGTTCTCCATCATAGAAGATTCATAATCACCCATAATATTTATGTTTTTGTTGTGATATTCCTGATCGAGATTCATATATGGTTTAATTGAATTTCAATTACTGTTGGCTAATTTTCAGCATGTGCTGTTCTTCTGCACCACTTTTGGGCAATTGAGTAAAAGTTGATCTATTCAAGTAATTTCTTATCTTCTTGTCTTTTACATTCAAACCGATTGCCTCAGTGGGAGATTTAATCCAATAATTGCACTGAATGTAATTATCAGCAGTAATAACCCAAGGACATTTTTTTTTATTTATTGCATGTAGGAATACAAACGGGCATCGAAACCCAATTGATAATTGATAATTGTTCGAAAAAATTCTATCACAGATTTCGAAAGCTTGTTACTTGGAAACAGACCAACGCCGTAGGCGGAAGTTGATAGCAACAAGCAACAAGCTTGAGAAAGTTATCATAAGATTTTTGAGCGTTTTCAATGTCCTAGGGTTATTTGGATAGAAAATTTTTTGCTAACTATAGAAAAAATACAGAGCTTAAATAATTTATTTAAAGGTGATATAAACCGAGGAAATTTGATTGGTTGTTGGAACTGTCAAAAAATTTTCGCTGTAATTTTGATTTGATTCGATAAAAATCGATGATTCATACAAAATGAAGAAATTTCAATGTTTGCAAATAATTTCGGTTTAACTTGTAATTTTAATTCTCGAACGTCTCGAATAGCTTCATTATAACTAGTATAAACATCAAGAGCTGTTGGGGAAATTTGTGAAGGTCACAGATTCGTTTCCAAATATCCACCTGTATAGTCAGATTAGAATATCCACTGTGTTTCGAAAAATAATTAGGTAAACTGGTACTCCATGCTGAAGGATTTTGACGTAGAATATTTCATAATAAAAGGGGATTCCTTATGTTCGGCTTATTTCAAATTTGATTGATAATCGAACATCTACTGGACAATGATTATGTTGAAACTTAGCCGTACCATCGAATTAATTAAAATAAATTTCTTTGCTCTTCCTTCAAACGCGATATGCTTCAATAGTGAAAGCGCATCTCACTTGCAATTATCTTGTAAATATACGTCTCATTAAAATTTTGAGTGAAGAAGATAAATCAACAAATTCATCAGAGGTCAGAGGTTTCATAAATTTTTAAAATGAGGTTTTACGTTTGATGGTCACTTATTGCTTCAGAGGTTATGTCAAGGCTTCCTCCTTTCTCTCTGAAAATATCTCTCAAGCCACTGTCATTCCAACTGTTCCACTGGAGGAGGTGTGGAAATGATGAAATGTCAACTATTATTACATTAGTTCTGAAAGATATTATTTTAATTGACATTTCTCTTTGTGGAGTCGTAAGGCTTGTTATAGTCTAAGTGAATACATGTATGATCAGCAACTTAATACAATGTAATATTGATATATATATTCTTCCTTTTTGCAATGATTTTATGTTAGATCATTTACAACAATTTTTTTATGTGGTATTTTTCTGACTTGTCCTGTACATTGTTATATGTCTGAAGGGATTCATAAATAATTACACACTTACTCCTATGGAACTATTGATGAAATGAGTTCTGGAAAGAAGTGGACATTCTTGGTAGAAAACTCATAAAGATTTTCGGGTTATAATATTCAAATATGGTCAGCAAAACAATTTTGCTTCGCTTGCAGCAGGTTTTCATGGAGTATATCCTGAATTCAAGGTTATTGCCTTTTTATTCATTTCGAATTCTGGAAACTTACCTACCTTATTCCGTAGCTTTAACCATATGATTCTTATAGTTATCAACTAATCAGTTTTTTCCAATGTTCCTTTCAAGATATTAGAAAAGTTCCAAGAATTTAATCTACTTAAGAAAATTCTCCACAAAATTCCCAGGGATGTTTTAGGAAAAATAATAACTGTCCAGATCAGTTTTTCGGCCTTATAACTATCATATCATCAGGCTTCGAGTTGAAAACAAGAGCTGTTTTATGTTCGGCATATGGAGCAGAATGAGTTACCACTATTGGGATTTCCATACTTCAGAGAATATTCATTCTATCAACTGATTTGGGGATTTTTATTAATTATGTTGTTAATTGGCGATTATCCCCAAACCTACGAAACAGGAATATATTTTTTACAATTAAATAATCATGGGGAATATAGGAAATTAGCTATAACTTTCAAACATAACTCCCATCCTTAGTACTTAGGAGTTAAATAAGATTCGTCTCGTGATTTCAAGGCTCATTTAGATGATCTGTACCTGAAACTGAAATCTAGGGATAATATTACTCTTCAGAAGTTAGCTGGACCATCTTGAGGTGCTAATGCTTTCTCTCTAAGCATAGCATCTTTAGCTTTAGTCTTTTTTACAGCTGAGTACTGTAGTTATATTCGGTTTAATAGTGTACATATATGAAAAATCGACGCACAATTGAATACATCGGTGAGAATAATTACTGGACCCATAAAATCTTCACCGGTCCCATTGGTTACCAGTTTTGTATAAAACTGTCGCACTGCTCTGACAGACTGTAGCTCTTAATTCTTGGAACAAATATCATTATTTACCCAAATTATTTCCAATTATATCGTGCATTCCACAAAATAGAATTGCATGATTAAAATCAAGTAAACTTTTATAGTATAATACCTTCTCAAATTGGCCCAAATATTTGTTATTTTATCATTTTTTCCGAAATTGGTATCAATAGTTTGAGCTCAAATCGCTCCTATCCATCTGTGGGTACTATGACTCTAGAACAGATTTATCTAGAGAACTAAAATATGAGAATAGACTTGACTTATCCTGAAAATTTTTTCTGAGGATTTTTTCTAAAATTTCATTTCAGATGAATTTGTCTGCTTATAATTTGCAATTTAAGTGGGATTGGTGATCTGAGAAATCAATTATAAGTCACTTTATTGCGAAGGTGCGAAAACATCATAATAACTCGTTAATAAAAAAATTAATTGAAAAATAGAACGATTGATCGTAAAATGAGTCCCAGATTTTATCGTACCTACTTTTTATCGAGTAATGGTCGAGATTCTATTACAAAATTGCTCATAGTAAATTTATTTACTCAACCATGAATTCTTCACCATTCAAATGTGGGTTAAGTTTAACAACGTAAACAACTTTTGCATTGCAGGTGATCATTCTAGGAATTTTAATTGTTTACGCCGTCGTTAGGTTATTTTGCACAATCGTTCTACCAAGCGGTAAGATATTCGAGGCAATTTTATTGGAACGTTGACTGAATGTATGTGATTTTATTTCCGGAATTGAGAGTTCACGTTAGAACGTTAGAACGTGGGCGAACGCTTTATGCGTTTGTGGTGAAATTCCAATGAGATTATCTAATCAAAGATGGAGAGGTATATGTATATTTGAAAAAAGGGCGGGACTAATAAGAGAAGGGGAGGTTTGAATACTGTTAGCCTTAATTCTATTTAAGAGACCGAAAAGCTTTGATATAGGTACACAAACCGATGAAATAGGAATCGATAAGGGAACACAATAATGGTAAACTGCAATGTGCATCACAAAACATGAAAGCCGCTGCCACTACATCTCTTCATCAACTGCTTCTCCAAAAGCTGAGAACTATCCCTTTTCATCATCCTTGCTCAGTTTCCCTACAAATATATGCTAAATTTGTTTTTAAAAATGAGAATTTTTTACATAATGAAGTATGCAAATCAAAATTTACAGAGTGATGAATGTAACAAAAGGAAAAATAAAAAAATTAGAAAGCTTAATATACTGCAGCACAAATGATTAAGTTAATATTTCTCAGTGTTTTCTTCCAAAAGTTACCGTTCGACTGGATATCAAGTTCAGGATCTGATCCTTTGTATGTATGAATATTTTTATAGAATAGGAAATGGCTCTTTTATGTTTCTTTTTATGTTCTGAGAATGCTTAAGATGGAACCGAGATAATTATATAACAAAGATTGATAATGCTGAAGGAAACTTGACTACAAATTTTTAATGAATTTCTTTAACTTTTGATGTAACTTATTAAATGAATTATATAAAGATATATATAATTATATAAAGATAGGAATTAACTTCTTCGTAAGAAGTTTGTCATCAATAATCAAAGGACTTCTAACTTGCAAACATAATATAATGGTTCCAATAAAATTTTGATGAAAATATATTACACATTATTCTTACATTCTTGTATTAGGAAATACTTGAAAATTTTTAAGAAATGCTTATCAAACAATTTTCATCCACATATAATAAGATCAATTAAAAGAAAATACGATTTTGAAAAAGGATATTTCTTATTCATTTGTTAACAAATCTGCAGTATTAGTTGAACTATATGTGGGTAACATTACTATTTAATTCGTTCATTGTGTCAAATGATATTTTCTTGTTTCTTATGAATTCTCTCTGGTCTTCACACATATTCCACAGGAAATAAATGTTCTGTTATTGAACTCTTCCTCAAAGTTGTATGGCAATGACCTAAAATTTTAAAAGGTGTGAACTTTTACAATTTTCTCAGTTGAATTGTTGTAGCTTTAAATTATAAGATATTTAAGTAATAAATTAAAATAGATTGCAAATGATGAAAATACAAATTAACAGTGGAAATATTGCTACTCACAAAATTGCGTATTGGTTCCTGAAGTAAGTCGTTCAGAAACACTTGTGATGAAAGAAAAGTGCTTTCATATTTCCTAATAAATAAAAAATGATTTTTCCAAATTCATCTTCATGTCGATTAAAATCCTTTTCTGTTTGATTCTTGCTACAGGAACTAGGAACCGATTAAATATCTTATGGCAAGTGATAACGAAATGTGATTTAATTGGTGTTGCCTCGATTTACATTGCTCTTATGGGATTTTGAGTCTAGGAAGGAATCGTTTTATGCGATTCTGTGGTTTCGCTTCGAAATACGTGAACAAAATTTTCAGTTAATTCTTGGAACAAATATCATTATTTACCCAAATTATTTCCAATTATATCGTGCATTCCACAAAATAGAATTGCATGATTAAAATCAAGTAAACTTTTATAGTATAATACCTTCTCAAATTGGCCCAAATATTTGTTATTTTATCATTTTTTCCGAAATTGGTATCAATAGTTTGAGCTCAAATCGCTCCTATCCATCTGTGGGTACTATGACTCTAGAACAGATTTATCTAGAGAACTAAAATATGAGAATAGACTTGCAGGTTTGAGTATTTCGACTTATCCATTCAAACCAGCAAGAAATGACAAAACCGAAAATTTTTTTCTGAGGATTTTTTTCCTAAAATTTCATTTCAGATGAATTTGTCTGCTTATAATTTGCAATTTAAGTGGGATTGGTGATCTGAAAAATCAATTATAGGTCACTTTATTGCGAAGGTGCAAAAACATCATAATAACTCGTCAATAAAAAAATGAATTGTAAAATAGAACAATTGATCGTAAAATGAGTCCCAGATTTTATCGTACCTACTTTTTATCGAGTAATGGTCGAGATTCTATTACAAAATTGCTCATAGTAAATTTATTTACTCAACCATGAATTCTTCACCATTCAAATGTGGGTTAAGTTTAACAACGTAAACAACTTTTGCATTGCAGGTGATCATTCTAGGAATTTTAATTGTTTACGCCGTCGTTAGGTTATTTTGCACAATCGTTCTACCAAGCGGTAAGATATTCGAGGCAATTTTATTGGAACGTTGACTGAATGTATGTGATTTTATTTCCGGAATTGAGAGTTCACGCACGTTAGAACGTGGGCGAACGCTTTATGCGTTTGTGGTGAAATTCCAATGAGATTATCTAATCCGAGGTATATGTATATTTAAGGGGAGGTTTGAATACTGTTAGCCCGTTTGCACCAATCACACTTAGTTTCAAGCGTCCCCTAAAATGGACGCTTAACTTAAATTACGTTGCACAAACTGTTAGCGGCACTCAAATGTCTAAAGCTGACCTGAAATTTAAGCGCTCATGTATGACCACTTAACTATTAAAGGACGGGATTCTAACCTAACTAATAACATTGATTGAAATCGTAATATGTACTTTAAACAGCGCTTTTGATTTCTATAATGGATTCGATGTATTTCGTGACGACTTGTAAATAGTAGAATTGTGGAAAGAGGATTTCCTAAGCGTATACAGTGAAGGGAATATGTGTGGAACTAAGTAAATATCTCTGGAATCATTATAGATGTCAAAATAAAATTTTGGAGATAGATACTGCAGTAGATTGCCTATTTGATTTCATATTTTTTAACAATTTGGTACTACCGGTTTTTCCGGAAATAATGTCAATTTTAAAACTTGGAATGGAGCACACTGTATATTATTTTAGAGTCTGATGAAACATTTTAATACAAGTACAAAAATATCAGATCCGATAGTTTTTAATTCAATACTTACCGAGATATCAACAGAAAAGTAACTAGAAAAAGAAAAAACTTAATGGTACTCGTATCTAGTATTCGATGAAATTCATTGTAGAAGTAACAGTAGTTGTCAAAATAAGTTATTAGTATTTGAATTGGAACGTAAAAGATTATATTGTTTTAATTTGATGATGGCCGAATTGACTGAGAGAGAAAGAATTTACGATACAAGTGGAACAGTTAACAATGTACCAAAAAATGGATGATTAAAAAGTGCAACTAATGAAGGTGTACCTCAAAATATTGCTATATCTTTGAAAGAAAATCCTCATTTATCCACTACCGACCTCGCCAATATGCATGGAATTGGCCCTCGTTCAGTAAGAAAAATATTCTTCTTCTTCTTATTCTTTTAAATAGACCTATTGGTCTGTTGCTTGCCGAAGCCGTCTCTGCATGGTTTCCTGCGCGGTGGACTGCCAGCTTTCCTGCCACCTTTTTGGGGGTCTTCCTGGTGGGCGCTTTCCGTGTGGTTTGCTCTCCATTATTATGCGCGGTAATCTGTTTGCGTGCATTCTTCGCACGTGCGCATACCATTTTCTTCGTCTTTGTCTGCCCCATCTGACTATGTCGACTATGCCGCATTGAACTCGCATGTCAGTGTTTCTTATCCTGTCCAGTCTGGTCTTTGCGAGGATAGCTCTAAGGGTTTTCATTTCGGCCGCGCGTAGCATACTTTTAGTTTTGTTTGTGTCTTCGCGTGCTTCTATGCCGTAACTCATGATAGGTCTGATTCAAGTCTTACAGATCTTCACCTTGCTATCTGTTCCCATGTGCTGGTTTGACCATATCACATCTCTGAGACACCCTGACAGAGCTGCTGCTTTAGTTATGAGACTTCCTACTTCCTTCACCGGATCGAGTTAGCTGCAGATGTCCATGCCTAGATATTTAAAGACATTGACTTGCTCGATTGACTTGTCTTCCATAACCACTTTACACCTGACAGGTGCTCTGGAGAATGTCATCTGACTTGATAGAATTTAAATTGCTGTCTCTGAAAGTCGTTCTCCGTTTTTGCTATAATAGCTACGTCGTCAGCATAGCAGACCACAGATATTTTAGAGTGGCCCATTCTGTATCCCAAATCTAAGGATGTGCCTTGTTGTATTATTTCATCCATCAAGAGGTTGAAAAGGAAAGGGCGCAGGCTGTCACCCTGTCTTATTCCGCCTGGTGTTTTTATGTTAGATGTAGTATGTTCGCCTGACTTGATCTTTGTCACATTTCCGGTGTTTAATTTTTTAATTAGTTAGGTGATTTGGGACGGGGACTGTCTTTTTATCAGAATTTGTAGGATTTCTGTCGAGCGCACTTTGTCGAATGCCTTTGTTAAGTCTATAAAGCAGATGTAAGCAACTCTATTGATTTCTCCTTCAGTTGTTTCATTATGAAGAGAGCGTCCGTTGTCAATCTATTTGTTCGAAATCCAAACTGTTCCTATATTCTCGATACGTGATTGCAATTTGTCTTTTAGGATGCCATTGAGATCTCCAAAGACAATGAGTTTATGGCTTCTATCAAATTTGTGGATAGTATCCTGCAGTGATGGATAGAAGTTTTCAGACTCTTCGGTGGTTCGTGATGTATTAGGAGCATATGTGCTGACAAGGTGGGTGGTGAGTTCATTGATCTTGATGGACACTGTCAATATTCTATCGTTTACGTATTCTATGCTTTCGATGTTGTGCGTATACCTCTCATGCAGTAGTATTCCAACTCCTGAGTGTGTTCTTTCCTGTTTAGGCAGTCCACTGTATATTAAGATGTACTCTCCAAATTTTGAGGTGCCTTGGCCTTTTTATCTTGTTTCTGATATTCCACATATGTCGAGTCTGTGCTTCTTCATTTCGATTGTGATTTCATGGTCTCTGCCATTCCATAATGTGATGTTCCATCATGCCAGTCTTGTCATTTTCCGCTCCCTGAATCGTCCGTCCTTATTCCTTGCATTGTCAAGAAAAATATTAGGGCGAGAAAAATATCATCCATACAAAATTCGCCTCGTTCAAGAACTACCCGAAGACTATTCCGACAGACTTTTGCAATTTTGTGAAACGATGATATTTGCAACCGTGATAGTAATTTTATAAGAAATGTGATGTTTTGAGACCAAATTATATTTTGTTCAAACCGTACAGTTAATCGACATTGAATGCAAACTTTGGAAGAACAGTCCAAATCTTTTCAAAACAATAAACTCAACAATTGTCAATCTATCCGGCGAATTTGTAGTTTCTTGTTCATTTCCTTCTAAAATCACCATGAGGATGAACAGATAGCAGGCCAGACACCGTGCAATTTAACCTCAAATTCTTCAGGAAGTCAAACCAAAATGAATAGTCTGTGACCATTTTGGGCTCGGTAATCAAAATTGGAGAATTTTATAAACAACGGTAGCACACGAAAGTTCTCTCTTTTTGGCGAATTCAATATAATTGCCTTCAAGTTTTCTATACCATTTCTGTAGTACGATTTATTCTTTTGCTTAAAATAGGCCTTTGATTCGGCTTTCTCTTCTTCATTTATTTCTTCCCAGCAGGTATTCTTGAGATCTGAGAATAGGAAATTGTCGCTTGAGGACAAATCTGGAATATACGGTGAATGAGGAAGCAATTTGACGCCCAATTTTTCGCCATCGTTTGCATTGACCTGTGATACTGTTCATTATGTTGGAGAAGCAGCACTTCCTTTTTCTTCGAAAACAGCCGTTTTCCGTACTCCATAACCCTTTTCAGGATAAGGGCTAACTAAGAAACATATGGATTTTCTTAACCACCCTATTTAATATGGATTTAATAATACCAGCGCCATCTATGTGTCAGGACGCGAATTATTCAATAGACCTAATATGTCACCATCACCGTCTTTCATTCAAATTGGAATAAAAGTAGCGGTTTATGAAACACCCTAAATTTCCCTTGCGTACACACAAATCATCTTTCCCCTTATGAACCGAAGAAGAATATCAAGACTTACTTTCATGCTCCAGGAAGTAATTATCCATTGTTGGAACTGATCGAGAAGGAAGTGAAACCATCGTCATCATCGCTTTTAATACCTTAAGGCTGACATACAAGAACATACCGATAAATAATTAAGCACTTAAAACACGGAAACCGATCCTGGTCAGAAGGAACTCAATTCATCTCGCCATTTTCGGAGATTTTTTCTCTTCGAAGTGGTACTGAAATGATAATAACTGCCAAAATAAAGAAACTCCCGGAAAGTCTTGTGAATAAAATGGAATACTTAATTGAGTAGGGATTATGCAATAATACCATAGCGACGTATTTGGTTTGTTGAAGTTGTCTTTTATAACCCAACAAGAATTTCTATATTGAATGGTTGGAAATGATAAGGATTAATTAATTACTTCCTCAGTTTCTGACGATATTTCTTAGCTGTAAAAGCAAATCCATGGCTTTCAATATGAGAAAAAATAAAATCATAATTGACTACAGAGTTCAGTTATTTTTATACTTATGAGACAAGAGCACCGAAAAACTTATTATGAAAGATGGAAGCTGCTACGACTCTTTATACTGTTGTTGGAGCGAGTCCAGAATTCCGTAGTGAAACTCCACTAATCTATAATATAAAAATGAATCGCAAAATGTGTTGGTAAGCGCATAACTCAACAACGCCTGGACCAATTTGGCCAAATCTTTTTTTAAAATGTTCGTTGAAGTTCAAGGATGGTTTTTACGGCGAGAAAAATTAGAATTATTGCTGGAAAAACCCTAAAAATAGCCCTTTTCTTTTCCCATACAAATGATTTGTAACTAAAACTTAGTCAATTTGAGCTTTATTGATATGCGTGTCGCATAGCTTAGTGGAATAAAGCCATGACCTTTGACGTGGAAACCCGTCGTGTCGTATGATCAAGTCCGGGGCTAGGAAAGAAATTTTCTAGCTTTCGGTATGCGGCCACCATTCACTGTTGGGTCTAAAATTAACAGTGCTGTGCCTAAGGTGGCGTAAGGACACAGTAACAAAGCCTACACACTGGTTAACCTAACTCGCACAAGCTTTAATTAGCTTCTGGGGGGTGTACATTGATATATGTATACCTAGGTAAACATAAACATAAAGTTCATATTAAATTACAAGCACCCACTGTTGTCTAAGCAATGTAGGTGTGTTCCTAACGTCAAAGATCATATCTATCAAAACAATGTGCGTGTGTGCGTTGGAGCAATGCATGACGCTTTTAACCAAGAGTTGCATCGAGAAAAACTGTATGATCTCAACACTTTGAAAGAATTAATTCAAACAAATCTTCCATTGTTAAATGAACAACAGAAGTATGTATTTGAAACTCTTATGAAAGTAACAAATGATGAAACTGGAGGGATTTACTTCTTAGATGCACGTGGTGGTTCAGGAAAAACTTTTTTGAAGGTTTTGCAGCAATGTAAATTGATTGTTTGGGATGAATGCACGATGGCACATAAAAAATCTTTGGAGGCTTTAGACAAAACCTTAAAAGATCTACGGAGCAATAATAACCGATTTGGTGGTGCAATGATTTTATTAGCAGGAGATTTTCGTCAAACATTGCCAGTGATTCCACGATCAACGCCAGCTGATGAACTCAATGCATGTCTAAAGTCCTCCAATTTGTGGAAACATGTCAAAGTACTTCATTTAAGCAAGAATATGCGTGTCGAGTTGCAAAATGACCAATCTGGAAACATATTCTCTAAACAACTCATTGACATTGGTAATGGCAAATTTCCTATAGACATGTTGACTGGCTGCATTAACTTTCCTCAAAGTTTTTGTCAGTTAACTCAATCAAAAGATGAACTTATTCAGAAGGTGTTTCCAGATGTTTCTCAAAATTACAGAAACCATGATTGGTTGAGCGAACGAGCTATACTGGCTGCAAAAAACATAGATGTAAATGAATTAAATTTCAAAATTCAAGAACAAATTACAGGCGAATTGAGGATATATAAATCAGTTGATTCGGCTACTAATCAAAATGATGTAGTCAACTATCCACCGGAATTTTTAAACTCGCTGGATTTGCTAGGATTGCCACCTTACAATCTTCAATTAAAGGTTGGATCGGTGGTTATAATGTTGCGAAATATCAACCAACTGCGTCTTTGCAACGGTACACGGTTAGCGATAAAAAAATTACTAAACAATGTGATAGAAGCAACTATACTCAAAGGAAAGTATAAAGGAGAAGATGTTCTCATACCCCGCATCCCAATGATTCCAACTGATGTGCCATTTGAGTTTAAACGACTACAGTTTCCAGTGCGGCTTGCTTTTGCTATGACTATAAACAAGTCCCAGGGGCAATCATTAAGTGTTTGTGGTATTAATCTAGAAAACCCATGTTTCTCACATGGTCAATTGTATGTTGCCTGTTCCCGTGTTGGAAAACCATCAGATTTGTTTATCTATGCGCCAGGTAATCAAACAAAAACACCGTATACCACAAAGCACTACAATGATAATAATAATAATTATGATTCACATGATTAACAATAAAGCGATTACTTATTTTTAAATCCTTATATATGTTTTATTTAATTATTTTTTATTCACAACGCACTATCACCAGGGTGACGATTCTGTTCAGGAGAATTTTTTAAAATACGTAGGCACAAAAACTGCCACATTACAAATCTTTTTGACAGGACGAAGTCTGTCGGGTCAGCTAGTACGAGTATATTTGTCTGCCGTTTGTCCTCTAGATAGACCGAACTGTCACTTCGCTATAAATTGAAAACGGACAGAGACAAAAGAATGGATTACAATTGGTCATTAACGTCGATAGAAGTTCCAGGAATTGGCAGAAGGAAATTCAACAAATCTAGTATGTTTCCTAGTAAGTTCAAACGAAAATTTTGTACAAGGTGTCCAAAAAGGGTATCGGGTATTTGTTTTTGCGCCATATTCGTACCAAAGAGTCTGAAAGGAGCGGGGAGTTTTAGTCACGATGGAACAGTCCTCGGGAACGAATCCCGCATTTTGCTTACAAGCCTATTATTGTAATGGTAATTCAATAGTGACTGCTCAACGTCTCTATCTTGCGGAATATCGTACACGTCACGAGCTAAGTGACGATAGCATTAGGAAATGGATCAGGATGTTCGAGAATACAGGTGCAACAGTTTAAATTCAAGTCTCTGGTCGTCCTCGTTCAGTTCGCGATGAAGAAACAATTGAAGAACTTTAGGCGTCGATTCATCAAAATCCGAAAGCGAAGCCAAGCTTCGAACATAAAACATCTTAGTCTTTACATTCGATTTTAAAGAAATATTACGTCTAAAAGCCTATAAAATTCAATTGGTTCAAGAATTGAAGGATGCTGACTATGTTAATCGACTGAATTTTACGAACGAAATGCTGCAGCGATTCAACAACATACTGTTTAATGACGTGACGTGTAATTCATCGAACATTTAGGAGAAAAGGCCTTGTCTTGATTATCGTCTTTCTAAAACAATATTCTGAATTAAGGACTCTTTCCTTCCGAATTCTGTAAGGCTAAAGTAATAGGTATTTTGAAACGAGGAAAAAATCCTTGTGATCCTAGTGGATATCGACCAATAAGTTTATTAAGTGTTCCTTTCAAGATATTTGAAAGATTTATTCTTTTTAGAATTTAATCTTCAATAGAAAATGCTCTACAAAATTTCCAGGGAGGCTTTAGGAAAATTAGAAATTGTTCAGATCAGGTACTCAGCCTTACAACTTTCATAGAATCAGGCTTCAATAATAGGTTGAAAACAGGAGCTGCCTTCATTGATTTATCTTCAGCATATGACACTGTATGGAAAGATGGATGGATTAGTTTCAGTAGAAAAAACTACTATCTGTTTTAAAGGATCGGGTAAAATTCATTCATGCAAGTTAGAAACAATGAATTTTTAATAATGAACAAAAAAATGTGTTTCACCTTGAATGATACACTAGCAGGAAGATTCATTTAAGTGAAAACCTATACTGAGTTTCCAGAAAAAAAAATTACCTCGAAAATCGACTGATGAAATACATATATAAAATATCTGAAATATAAGTATGCCAATTCATTTTAATTCATTCAGAATATTTGAATAAATCGATGATTACTATTCGAAAGTAGTTATCTGGACATATTATTAATTTGAAGTGTGGAATAACCACGAGATGACTTATGTATTGTCAGAATGCTCATCGAACAAGTTTTGGAGGCGTCACGTAATATAATCTAGTCAACACCTCTTCTTTTTTCTTCGCTGAATAATCTTCATTTCAGATCGTTGCATTACACGAAATAAGGTATTTAGTTTAGAGGGTGCTCACATTGATTGTTTTATTGATAATCTATGTTTTTTGTTTAGGGCATATATAATACCAGCTGATTTTATATAGGATGATTTAATAAAGGGTATTTCTATACATTATTCCATATTTTGCAATTATGTATATTAGTGGCGAGAAGGACGTTTCGTGTTTTTCTAGAATTTTTTCCAATTATTTACCCTAGGGTATGCAAGGTGTCCTGAAAATCAAGGGAACACGTGGGACCCGGCGAGAGGCCAAGTTATCAATAAAACTCAATTCATTTTGTTTCTCAGTTAACTATGTTATGCACCAAATTTGTGATTGTCTGTCTACTAGAGCGCGAATTACGACCGAAAATTGAAGTTAGAGCTCTTGAAGTTGTGGTCACCGCTCCGAAGTTTGGCAGTAAATTTTTATAACTTGCAAACGTTGTTCATTCGTGTACTTCACCATGATGAAAATGTTCTCTTTACTGAATGCATTGAAGTTGACAGATCGATGATTGGTCTAAGGGTGCGTTCACAAATTAAATTCAAAGTTGTCAAGTCCCCATTGGAAAACCCGATATTACTAGGAGACCCTTATTTTGTGCTCAGGAGTATCTGATTCAAGAAAAGCACAGTTTTAGCGCAATTGATCTAGTTGATCGTAGATATTATCACTTTGTAAAATGTCCATTGTTTTCGAATAATGAGCCGTAAATGGTCTCAACAGGAGTATGTCCTGCCGTACTCTCCTCCATCCGAAAGAGAGGAGCTAGAGTTATCACATTTCCAGAATAGGTTAGTTGCCCAAATATCTCGATCAGGTTCGTCATTGGGCCAAATCCTAGAATGGTTCAGCAGTAATGAGCATCAGAAATTTGGTTTCTCGATAAATCCTACAATTGATGACGAGATATTGTTGATGATGGAGCTCGTGTTGAATGATTATTTGGGTTATTACCATCATCTATTGTGGATGTAATGTTTTCCGACGTTTCGATAGACATCTTCTATCTTTATCAAGGAGAAAAGTAAGAAACCTTTTGAAAATTATCAATTTTCAAAAAGTCAATTGACAGAAGTCATGAAAGAAAATGAACGATGTTATATACTCATCTGTGATATGATGATCTTTTTAAGTTGGATCGAACTATCGGCGTCCAAACTTCTGGCAGATCTATAGATGGAGCACTTATGGAATCTGGTGTTATTTTCATAAATGCTGCTTCTTTGATTTTTCTTCTTGCAAGTTTTCCTTCTTTGGATATTATTGATGCTTCATCCCATTTTATACGATGATTCTCATCTACAGCATGTTGGACTAACCTGGATTTGTCGCTGTCTAGTACTCGTAGAAGCTTCTGATGTTCTTTTATTCGTACATTCAGAGGGCGTTTAGTTTCTCCGATGTAAGATCTTCCGCACTCGCAAGTTAATTCATATATGCAGTTCTTTGTCCTTTGTGTCTCATTATTAGGCTTAACTTTTGTAAGTGTAGCTCTGATAGTGTCTTGAGTTTTGAATGCAGTCGTTATGTTGTATCTATTTCCAATTCTTCTCATTTTCTCCGACAAACCTTTTACATAAGGAATTATGGTTTTAATGGTCTGATTTATATCTGTTGGTTCAGGTTGACTTTCTCTTGTTCGTTTAGCTTTTTCTAATATCTTTTTGGGGTAGCCATTGCTTCTAAGAGTTTTCGAGATGTTATTTATTTCTTCATTTTGGTCTTCTTCAGTGCAACAAATATTTATTGCTCTATCAAATAAACATTTTGCTACTCCCAATTTAGTGTTTAGTTGGTGGTTTGACTCAAAATGTAGATATTGTCCTGTGTTCGTTGGCTTTTTATACACAGTGGTTCTTGGGATTCCATTTTGTTTATGTACGAGTACATCTACGAATGAAAGTTGTCTGTCCTTCTCGATTTCAATTGTGAATTTAATTGATTCCTCTTGATTGTTTAGATATTGAAGGAATCCATCTATAGTGTCTCTTCCATGTTGCCAAATAATGAAAGTATCATCTACATATCTTTTCCACAGTTTGGGTTTAAGTACATATTTTTCTAAGGCCTTCTGTTCGAAAATTTCCATATATAAATCAGCTAAAATTGGTGATAGTGGTGAACCCATGGCCATTCCGAATTCTTGTTGATAAAAGATGTCTTCGAATTGGAAATATGTTGTTTCAATACAAAGAGAAAGCATTTCCATAATTGCATTGACGCTTAGTGTAGTTCTTTCACTAAGGGTTTGATCTTCTTCAAGCTTTTTCCTAACTATGATAAGTGTTTTATCTGTCGGAATATTAGTGAACAAACTGGTGATGTCGAAGCTGACCATAACGTCTTCTTCCATGATTTCTTGATGTTTCATTATTTCTATGAAGTGTTTCGTGTTTCTTATCATCGATGTTGAATTACTTTTTAATGGCGATATAATTTTCAGCAGAAATTTAGCCAATTGGTGGCATGCTGAATTTCTTGAACTCACAATTGGTCTTAGAGGAATATTTGCTTTGTGTATTTTTGGTAAAGATAGAAGATGTCTATCGAAACGTCGAAAGAAGGAGCTACATATCACATCCACAATAGGTTAATGCCCAAATATCTCGATCATTTTCGTCATAGGGCCAAATCCTTAGAATGATTCAGCAGTAATTAGCATCAGAAATTTGGTTTCCTCGATAAGGTTACAATACATCTGATCGAAATGTTTGTATGAGGTTGAAACAAATAGGTTTGCAGAATTTCATGAATATTGTCACACTAGAAACTTTTTGTAAAAACCCAAAAATTATTTTTTAATACTTGATATCTCGTTAGATATTCATCAGAAATCCACATAAAATGAGGAACATGTTGTTGGTTTATTTTAAAAATGGGGAAATATTGTAGGTTGTTGTTTTTAATTCAAAATTTATACGTTTGTTGATTGTTTCACATTATTCGCAGAGGTTGTTTCAGTATCAGACTGCTTCAGAATCCGGGAAAAGACTTTCGAACAAATTCGTCAGTGTTTTCCTACTTTTTTAATTTGTCCTAAGTGCACTTCATGCTCTCACATAAAAACTTGATAAGAACTGAAAGCAACCGTGCAAACGTCTTTTTTTCTTTATGTTTATCGTTTCACAAAAATAATCGGCCCTGCCCATGTGCACACCCAAATATAAACCATTAATTTAAGCCTCACTCTTTCCTTTTATCACGCCAATGCACTCTCAATGTTCATTCGTGATAACACCAATTTCTCGATTGCAACACGGAATTAACAGACTTCAGTCAAATTTCTCGATCGAAAACTTGTTTCTTCGGTTCCGAAAGTAAAACCACCCGTCGAAAGTCGCCTCTCTGGTCGTAAATTTCTCTGGTTCGGATGATTTGACTTAATTGTAATGGGACCATCCCGAAATTGCTTGTACTGTGTCGTGTCTCTGAATAATTCACATAAGTCACTGCAGTGGACATCCGAATGCAGAATTATTTCATTTTAATACGTTTGTGAGCATGCTACCTGTCTTTAACTGTATAAAATTAATCTTCTGCTGTCGGAATGGATTCGAAGTCATGCAGAGAACTGCATCAGGTTGAATATGCGACAATTTAAAATTTTTGGCACAAAATGGAGTTAAACGTAGAATTGATTTACAAAATGGTTTTATAGAAAAATTTGGGAGTCGCTCTGAATATTTCTCTCATCCTTGGATCACAACATGTGAGTTCTTTTGTACAGGGTGGGCATATTTCGATGATTTAGTATTACAACTTTTAAACTAGAGGAGAGATCAGATAAAAATCTGATACCCCATTCTCGTTCTGTTTTCTTGAGAAACTAACAACAGTAATGTTCATATTTGGCTACCTTCTTTTGTTTTCGAGTTATAAGAGAAAATTGGAAAAATGGCGTAATCGAAAAAAATTATATCTCCGCTAATACTGATGGTAGAACTCACTATAAAAGCACTTTTTCACGTAGAATCCAGTGGCTGCATCTCCTTCTTGCACCATTTTCAATTACGAGGCCAAAACCCAAAGTTATGTTTTTTTAATAGAAACACTATATTTCTGTACCGTTTTCTGAAAGCTTGATTTCTTCTGATTTCAAAAATGAGCAACGTCGTATGGTTTGCATAAACATTATGGATAGAAAATGCTCAAAAATAAAGATGTCTAAAATACTGGTGTGTGCACTCCTCCGATTTTGACTTACAGGTTTGGCGACATGGGGATTCTTTCATTTTCTTTCCGCCAGGTAGCGCCACTCAAATCTATTCGAATGTCAGTTTCTGATTAGAATAAATTATTTATTGCGTTATTCGGAATTTTTGTATAAAAATGTGTGAAAAGTAATTATCCATTTTTTATAATGCGTTTTTGTATTTTATGTGGACAGCCTAGTGCTGCGGATAAAAATTCACGGACTTTCAGTGTGCCAAAGATGAGTAGAAATGATCTTTTTTTCTGCTTTTGTCTTTTTATTTCCAGATTCACTGTGGAAAACTTGAAGCAGCCTCTGTGTTCATCAGTAGAAGACCACTCCTGAAGAAAGAAGTCCCTCAATTATATTTCAGCTTATTTTTGCACTTTCACACTTAGGCGGGAGTCAGGTTTTTTTTACTGTGGTTTTTTCCGTAGGCCGAATTATATGGCACCCCGTCACTAACCCCTGCTCTATATGCTTTATTGTTTGCTAACCAAATATTGTGAGCCAAAAGTTCAAAAGAATATATATATATATATATATTGAAATTATCTATTTTATATGTTGAATTAAAACTTTTTAGAATTAGAATACTTTTTTTCATCATTACAGAAAGAGAGCTCCCAAATCACCCATGCCATCCTGTAGTAACTACTTTGAACCGGACCTCCCATATCATTCCTTCCCATGCCCAATAGAAAACATTCCTACTGATATTACAAACCTTTTCCTGCTTAGCCAAAATGATCAGATCAGAAATTAATAAAACACATACATAAATGAGCCACAACTTACTATAAATCAGGCTTGTAAAATCTATATAAAATAATACTGAAAACATTTATGTTTGAGCAAGAGACCATCTATAAGTGAAAAAAATCATACTTCAATGTATTAGAAAAAATATGGATAAACCATACTAATTGAAAGCATTACGTGATCAGAACTCGCATCACAAGAATATTTATTTAACAGCCAGTTAATCGGTGAAATCCATGAAATATTTGTCTAGTTAATTTTTCAGGGGAATGAAATAAATTTCTTTCATTTTTGAGGTTAATTTGATTTAAAATTTAAACATATCGTCTAAGATTTAAACAAATGTCAAGCGTTTGAAATGTAAATTTATGAATGAATTGCCTTGTGGCTCCCTCATGTGACTATAAAACTAAACAGTGGCCATGTCCCAAAAAGTAAAATGACGTTTCCATTCAAAATTTGACAAGTGCACACACCAGTATTTTAGACATCTTATCAAAAACCTATTTTCATTTGAGTCTCAACATTTTCTATGGTTTCAATTATCGATATACACAGAAAAATTCAGCATCCTATGATTACCAGTCTCCTAGTAGTCTTCATTTCTGTGCTCCTTTTTCAATTTCTCCATGGTCAGAAAATAATGGACTGCTGTCACAGAAATTCAAGATTTTGACTGTCAAATCATTCGAGAGTTTGAATTGAAATCAGGGCTATTATTGTTTCGAAATACGTACTTTTTTTCATTTTAAAATGAATTATGAAAATAATGAAAGGTTCGACATGCTTGAATGTTACATCAAGTGCAATTAGAATGAAGAAGAAATTGTAGAAATTAATTGAAAGCATAGAAATAATGGAATTGACAGAAGGAGACCGCTCTTTTTATAGGGAGCAACATTTTTCTGTGCTCATCAATAGTTGAAACCATAGATATATTGAGACACATGTAAAAAATGGTTGTTAACCATTTTCTATCACATATATATATATACAAACCATATGATGTTGCACATTTTTGAAATCAGAAAAAATTAAGCTTTCAGAAAATGCACAGAAAAATAGTGTTGCTTTTTAATAAAGAACATAACTTTAGGTAATAGCTCCGTAATTAAAAATGGTGCAAAAAGGAGAATCACGCCACCGGATTCTACGTGAAACGTGAAAAAGGGCCTGTATAATGTTTTAATTTCAGAGCTCCACCATCAGTATTAGCAGAGATATAAATTTTTTCTATATCGCCATTTTTCTGATTTTCGCTTATAACTCGAACACAAAAGAAGGTAGCCAAAAATGAAGACTACTCTTGTTAGTTTCTCAGAAAAAAAGAACGGGAATGGGGTGTCAGATTTCGTCTATCTCTGATTTAAAAGTTAAAAAAAGTAGTACCTACTAAAACATCGAAATAAGCCCACCCTTAAACATGGACCTTATGTGATTTCCAGAATTCCAACCATAATTGAGAGAGTTACTATATATTTTTGCAAATTCTTTTAAAATCTATGGAGCATGGTAGAAATATTTGCCAGTAAATTCACATACACCAATATCTCAACCTTTGAGAGTTGATCATAATAAATTCATTCTAGAGGATTATTCATTCAATGAGGCAGTTCTAACAGTATCACACGGCTCCAGACTACGGAAAAATGTTCCATTGAACACTGATGAAATTCAAATTTTGACAATATATCCTTATATTTATATTTTCATTATCAGATGACATCTATTGACGAACAAGAAATCTATTCACTATAAAAGATCTTTCTTAGTTGAATTTCGCCATCTAGTGTTAAACCATCAAAGTGAGTAGAACACTATCATGACATTTATGAGAAAGGTCAGCATATACAGTTTTCTGTATTATCAATCGACTTCATTACTTTGTAGCAACTCTGTTAGATGGCGGTATATATAGTTCTCTTATTACTCAATACAATTCGTTGTTTACAAGAATTATCAAAAAATTGACGCGTACGCGTACATTACGTGAATCTCGATGTCCTTCAGTGAATATTAGTCCAATTGTTACCACATTGAACTTCCTCTAGAGATATTGAGCTGATGGCATCTATCGGACTGGAAAGGAAATGTGCATGTTTGAAGATATCTTCAAATCTTTAAAATATGGATATCAAGGTTGTTATGATACCAGATGGCCAGTTGGACCTAGATATAGATTTCTGCTCATTGTTTCATGCATTCGACCTACCTTTGTATATAGGATACTGTATTCTTCATACAGTGGTACTACCATAAAGTAATTACATATAGAGTGGAAACTGAGATAGTTCACAATAATAGTTCAATTTGCCGCCGCATTGCATCTCTGGCTACTCTGATTTTTGGTTTGTTAATATTTTCATAACCTCGTCATTTTTTATCATACTTTTATTTATCTATGGTACTACTTCATAAGATGCTGCTGAACAATCTTGTTTTATTACTTGGTATATTATGCTGGTGATTTTTGTAATCACTTGATCCGTAGAACATTTTTTTCTACATAAGTTAAGGTTTCTAAGTGCGTGATGAACATTGGAAGAGCGAAATTTGATATAATTCAATCAGTATCTGTTCAGAAATAATATAAAATAAACTGTGAATATTACCGTCTTCATTATCATGCGCTATCTAGTGTTGCCCTAAAGCATTGAGTATAAATATACTCAATGCCTACAGTGACTTTGTACCAGACAGTGGTGACAATAGGCTATAAGCCGAATTAACCAGACCCGCCGCTAGCTGTCTGAGCGCCCGGGTGCAAATACTGTTATGCCGCCCCCAATAGGGCGCTACATAAGGGGGAACCAGAGAGTAATTCGGAGGGGGGTAGTGACAAGTTTCAGCGAGGGACCTGATCTGAACTGATCTTGAGTGAAAAACGGGAAAAGGGAGGGGGGTTTAGATCGTTTCCATTCGGAGATTTAGTGTAAAAACTCTTTCCTGGGGGGCTAGTAATTACCCCAAGTAAACCCCCCGTAAATACTCCCTTGCACTAAATATGCTGAGTGTTCTCTAGAAAGGGTTCCCTCATTATGGTGGGAAAAAAATAAAAAACCTATTGAATTATTGTTTATATATATATATTATATTATTGTTATTTCTATTTATAAAATTGAAAAATCATATAGATACACAATCAAATATTTATCTAAAAAAATTTCACTCTTCTCGCCGCCCCCCTGGACGTGCCGGGCACGCCTTGCACGCCCGCTTACGGCGGGCCTGGTTCCTGATATCTCAACTAATCATAAAGAAATGACGACTGTACATACGCATGCAGTAGGCGTGAACCTCCTGAAATTCCATTGGTTCCTGATATCTCAACTAATCGTAAAGAAATGACGACTATACTAAGCATGCTGTAGGCGTAAATCTGCTAAAATTCCATTGGTTCCTGTTAACGGTCGGTGGGAAATAATAGATTCAAACATACAGCATTATTTTTTTAGATATCTTCTATTGTAGGATCTTTCTACTTAAACAAAAAATTAAAATGTTGAAAAATTAGTGTGAAAACAATTTGTGAACCTTCTATCATATGACATATTAGTCAATGCCAAATTTATTGATTCATTTTTGATAGTCGAAAATCTCTTTTTGGAATTTCATTCTACCTATCTACCCTACATATGATTGGAAAAATGTATCTGAATTGCAAAATACTCATAGTTACTCGTTATCTATTCAATATTTATATTATCTGATATACCGAGCAATTCAATTACAACTATAAAATCCACATTATTCTGAAGGCGTCACTTATGAAAAACACCTCAAAAATTCATTGCTTCATTTTATGGAAACCAATGGGGATCAATTTGAGCAACTTTTAAATTATCTTAGTATTAGTGAGCTGATTTGTTAATGAACAATATTGTTACTATATTATATTATACTAGCTGACCCGACAGACTTCGTCCTGTCAAAAAGATTTGTAATGTGGCAGTTTTTGTGCCTACGTTTTTTGAAAAATTATTCTGAACAGAACCGTCACCCTGGTGATAGGGCGTTGTGAATAAAAAATAATTAAATAAAACATATATAAGGATTTAAAAGTAAGAAAATTTTGTTCGCTAAAATAATTATGCGTAACTGCTATAATACATACCTTGAAAGTTGGCATAAAATTTTCCCAAATTACAATTGTTGCCCCGAATGGAGTCATTTGAAAGCAATTGTTATATTGTTGGATATGTGGCAAAAAGTGTATAGAATCTGTTCCTATTCCTGAAACCAATGAGTACAATGGTTCTGGTGGTGGATCCAATGGTATCAATTTCACTTTATCATTTGCGCAACACAATCCATTGGCTTCGTTTTTGTATTTTAATGCCTTACAGTGTGAGCAAACCGAGTTCATAGAACCAATAACAACACATTGGTAGTTACTGTAGTCAATTGACACATCGTAACTGAAAGCAGCTCGATTCAAACTTGCGCGATTATAAGTTGAATATCGCGCTCGCGCTTTACGCGTTTGTGATATCCGAATTCTTTCACATTTATTTCCGTCGTCACGTTCTTGTGCAGTACGATTAGATCGGTAATTAGCTTGGTTTGTAGCATTTCTGTTTCTTCTACCTAAATTGCTTCGTCTTATAGGAGGCATATCAAATATAAATTATTTTTTCACTAATCACAAACTAAACGAACACTAACTAACCAAACACTCTGCACAAAACACGATATACGAATTTGTTTCGTGTATCAGTTGACAAAAGCAAACTCAGTAGATTAGGTAACAGACAACTTTTTTTTTCTAAATTTGATATGACTTGAAGTCAAATCCTTTTTAGCCGTACGAATTGTTTTATTTATTTAAAATTTGGATATTAAAAATAATAAAACACTGTTGGTAACGCGATTTTTGTTTGACTGATGTAATGACGTGGAAACTGACGCATTTTATCTCGCGTGCTAAAACTAATACAAAAAAAACGCGAGCTTCGGAACGCGACATTAAACTCCTCCAACTATGTATTCTGTGCTCCAACGCATACACGCACATTGTTTTGATAGATATTGTTACGAACTTGGGGTTCGATAATATAAATACTACCTCTCTTGACCTACCTTGAACTACACTGAACTGAACAGGCCTCAACTCCCTCGAATATGCCTTTTTATACTCCCTCAGGTATACGGATATTCTATGAACCCGGAGTTCAATACAAATCATTTGTATGGAAAAAAAAAAGGG
The DNA here is from genome assembly GCA_030674115.1 of Micraspis discolor. Lineage (NCBI taxonomy): Eukaryota > Metazoa > Arthropoda > Insecta > Coleoptera > Coccinellidae > Micraspis > Micraspis discolor. The sequence continues at coordinate 11,981,048 of JARTUT010001740.1, forward strand.
CTATTTTTATGGTTTTTCCAGCAATAATTCTGATTTTTCTTGCCGTAAAAACCATCCTTGAACTTCAACGAACATTTTAAAAAAAGATTTGGCCAAATTATTGGTCCAGGCGTTGTTGAGTTATGCGCTTACCAACACATTTTGCGATCCATTTTTATATTATAGATATATTATTATATTGGAATTGTTATCTTTTCATTTTTGAATTAAACTTTTTTGTAATATTTTTGTTGGAGAAAGTCCACTAATGTATAGGGTGTTCCTTGAAAATAAGGGCAAAGAGGGGGATTTAGTTATAACATCTACAGATGTGCAAAATGAATTTCCCTTTATACAATTTTTGACGTGTTTCTTCATAAAAGTGACGCCTTCAAAATTATGCAGGGTTATTACTCATAATTATGGAAAAAGGAAATCGAAATGTTATCGTATGTCTTGCGGTCTTATAAGAAATAATGCTTATGTTTTTGAACTTCACAGTTTGCTCGGTTGCATCTTATCAAGCCTATTTCGATTAAACAGCAACCACTTGGGAGGATATTAAAAACTTTATCCCGAGATCTTCTATTCCTTTGCTAGGTAATCCTTCCTTGGAAATCTTGTATTCTATTTGTGGAACTTTCTGCCGGAATGTTCTGCTTGTACTGCATCGAAAACTCTTTCAGGAACCCTTATGTTGTTTAGTGGCGAGACATTAGGATGAATTTTTTTTTATCTCAATTGGCAATTTATTACCTATTTGTTTTATTTTGGTTTCAATAGATACAGAATGAGGAAAGTCTACGACACTTGGGATTGAGGGCCTTCTAGTACTTGAGTTAATCAGTAAGAGGGAGGTGTTGATCATAACTAACCACGCTGACCAAGCGTATATAATGTCCGTATCGAATGATTTTTTGCAATTCTTGTATAGTGCCGTGATCAACCTTCGTTCAAGACAGGAGAAAACAACTGATAAAGCTCTCACACACGCAATCTTTCTTTACACTAAAATACTCGTTGTTTAGATATTAATTAACAATTTATTAACAATCTGAGGACTCCGAACTCAATAAACTTCGCTTTCCATTGTGCACACACACACACATTCAAACATATGAGCAATTGTTTGGCAAAATTGAAAGAAATCGAACTGAATCACAAATTAGTTGTTATAATTCCGAAAGTCTCAGATATAAACAATTAACACAACTCATCGCATCGCACGCTTTGTCACGCACTGTCAAGCATGATCAAGTTCTCGTGTAATCTTCGAATTATGCGATTCAATTAATTTCTATCAAGCTGTATCATTGCTAGTAGCACTTGTTTTTATATAGATGCAATAAATCAATAATTAAAGTAATTAGTCATCCGTTAATGATACTGTTTTATGACATTTCGAATCTCCTTCCATGACGATGAGAAGTTTATATCTTCCTAGAATTGCAAATCAGCAGTAACAGTTTATTGATTCATTTCAGATAATTAAAGCAAAAACAGGTTGCAATCAAATAGAGCACTTAGAGCCTGATAACATGGTGTATCATACAAAACATTGATATGAAAAATATATTCTAACTAAAAAGTAAATAAAACATAATCCTAGAACGTCCTGCGGGGTGAAAAATATTATACGAGGTGTCCAGAAAGGGTATTTCTTTTCGGGTATTTCTTTTGCGGTTCATATTTTGAAATTGGGAGGCTTTTAGAGATGTTCGTAATTTTGTAAAATATTTTTAACGTATTTTTTTAGCGGGACATATTTCCACGTTTGATGGGCTTCAAGGGCAAATACTGGTTTATACTCGATCTGGCCTTGAATTTCGCCATACTTTCATCTATAGACTGATAAACCGAATCTGTTCGTGCATTTTGATATGTATGTTTGAAACATTCCAGAATCTCCTCAATATAACAAATCTTGGAACAATCTGCTGGTTTCTCGGGGCTATTGACGTATAATTTGGATATAAGTAGTTTATAACGGTCACGTGACATTGCATTTTTTATTGCAGTATTACCCATGGAGGTATGCTTTGACCAATAGCAGCTCAAACTTGGAAGCGTGTTATAAGCCATTACCATCATAACACCAGTTACCATCATAATTTCTGAAAAGTCTGTTTGTTTAATTTTTTTCTTAGTTTTCTGTTCCAAAATGGTTAACCTCTCATTAGTACATTGCGATATAAATATAAACAAGCTTCTTGGAAATAACTTCAGAAAAATATCAATTTCTGTAGACTGACTATTTATAGAGTTCAAAAAAATTCTGTATTCCTAGCAGTGGGGAGTTCAATCCTTGGGGTATAGTTCTGCGGCACTGAATTCCAGATTATGGTGTCTGATCCAGAAGATGTTGTAGGCACTGGTTGAAGAATTGTCGATGCGACTGGAACGTTGGAATTAACTGTATCTGGATAACTATCGAGAAAAACTTCGTTACCTTCAGGCTTGATAACGGCATCATCGGAACTTGAAGTCTGCATATCGCCTTCAGATGCATGCTCAAATTGGGAACCCGAAGAAGCCCAGTCTGTATCTTCATCCTAATAAGGATCAGTATCTGTCTCTGAAAGGTCCAAATTTTCAGTGATTTCTTCCAGCTCCTTTTGAGTTAATTTTCTTTTGCTCATTCTGAAAAGAAGAAAAACCATTTTTACGCCTACTGGGATAAATCATCCCATCAAAGTAGCCTGCTGGGACATAATGTCCTCGAAAATAAAACCTACCGTATTGACTTAGCCAATACGTTATATATGGTGAAAAGACTGAACTGGCGTTTATATACGTTTATTTGGGATCATTATTCCCAATAGTCTAAATAAAATATGCCTTGGGACTTATTTTCCCGTTAGTCTCGAAAGGGTTAAAGGGAGCGGGGAGGGGTTCGCGGCGTCCGCCATTTTGTGGAGTTTTAGTCACGATGGAACAGTACTTGGGGACGCATCGTGCATTTTGCAGATATGCAAAAAATGCATACAAAAAATTCATTCAACGTATGTATACTTTTTGAATAGTATCAGTCCTCACCTGATGGAAATTCATCTTCAAATAAATAATACACTTGAAATTTCCACATATTTATATTGTTTTACACAACAATTGTTTAGCCAAACACTATGGCTTCTTTAAGAGTTACATTTTGAATGAGAGTCTTGCTGAAGTACATTCCATATTCAGATCTGTTTAATGTTTGTTTGGAATGATAGAAAAGAATAGAATATGGAAATCAACATGTTTAACTTACTGCCTCAAATTGTCAAGACCATATTGTAATTCAAAGCATTTCGAAAGTGCATATATCTCATGATTGTTGTTAAATGTGAACCATATTCATTAGACGTTTGAAACTGTCTGTTCTACATATAGTGGATGCTTATTGCATAATTTTATGTAATGCACTATTTTGGACTTGGTTCCATCTTATCGTGTTTCGATGATACATCTGAATATACAGGGTGAGTCTTTGACCACTGCGTCAATTTTAACCATAGGTTCTTGAGATCAAAAGAAACACAATTGAAAATTACCTTCCACAGCATCCACGATTGAATCTGAATTGTTTAAAAACATTACTTTCACTCTAAGAAATGATTCACTCACTCATGTTTCATCAGATGGTTATATCGATTTAATTTCTTTCAACAAATATCTCAAAAATGGCGCAATTTAGAAAAAAACATGATGAATGATTTTATCAGTAAAAAAGACTAATGATTCTAGGAAGTACTACGGTCCTTTAGTTCTAGTGATATTTGTTTTTCATGCAATTTAACCAATCTGTACAGTAGTAGTGAGAAACCCACAAGAAATGGAATAAATCTATTGATGCCAACATATGTAAGACTGTTATCAAAAACCTTCTGCAAGAGATCATTTCAGTTGATATTGTCGTTCGAATATTACAGGTGAAAATTCAATTTTTTTACGAAATTTCAACACCCTACATCTTTTGAACGAGGTCAAATCCGGAAAAATATTATAGAAGGAAATGTTTCTTTTGACGTCAAAAATCGATGGTTAATGTAAACGCAGTGGTCAAAGACTCACCCTATATACAAAACTATTATTATTATTGAAGGCTTCGTTTTAACAGTTGTCTAGGATTAGAATAGATTTACGCCTACTAATATTTTTTTCACATCGAAGCAAACACGGCTTTTCTATTCACAGTTTATTCACACAAAGAAATAAATGAACTTTAAGAAAAAAAAAATGCGACTACCGTCTTAATTCTCAGGTTGGTAACTACGTCTTAATCGTGAAACCGTTAACACTCTGTCTTGATCTCTACTGATCATCTGTAATCCCTAGAGTGTCCCGATTACGTCTTCCATAATTCCACTGTTATTCGTTTACACCCCTAAACTATCTATTGATTGACTGTAAACGAATACTATTGACTTGACCCACCCACTAAATAATCTGTCTTTTCTCATCACGGGTCACAAGTACTCACAATCCCTTTTCGAAACTGTCCAATATCAAGTTACCTCAACAGCGCACATCGGTTACGGCGCTTAATAAATTAACACTGTCTTTTTTCATCACAAGTCACAAGTGCCTACAACTTTCATCCGAATCCCTTTTCTAACTATCGAATCGTAAGTCTTATGACTTCAAAACACATTTTCGGCATGAGTATCCCATTTAGTGACCAAATAAATCACGTCACCTTAACTACGTATATCGAATTGGCACATCGGTTAGGGCGCTTACAAAAGAGGTTCTTCCGTCCTTTCGTACAAATCAACAATTTACGAATTTCACACAGTAAATATCCGATTGCAAGGCACAGGCCCGTACTGGCACTTAACTCTGTCTAAAAACGCTAAATCCTAGAGTATTATTTCACGGATAAAATTCTTTTCATTACTACTACAACGCAGAGTGTTCATATTTCAAGAATATTTTGACTCACTAAGATATATTAAATGAAAGCATATTCCCAATGTTCAGTTTTTACATAGGTCTAGTTCTCCAGAAACGATTGGGGTACCCTGTATATTCAACCTATAAATAGACTAGAGTGTGTTATCTTGATACAATTAGATGAGAACTTCATTTCCTGTCGATGTACATTGTCCAATCAGTTCTAGGCATGTTATCAAAAATGGATAATATTATCAAATCGCCAGGAAGAAAGTTATGTTGCAACTACTGTTATGGTGCTTGAGCGAAAGTTATTTGTCGCAACGTGTTGTATTCCGAGAAGAAAAATAACCTTCATTCGCATTTCCTCAGATACTTCCCCCGATTTATCTAGAAACTTTTACTGTGTTGTTTTCACCGCTGAATAATCTTGAAATGGTCATCAATAATGCGGTAGGCTACGTGCGAATTTTTGCAAGTAGTTCTGAGTGGGTGGGTAGTATGATAACCCACGTGGTTATTACGGAACATATGTGGATAAATCTGTAGAAGCAATTCTGAGTGCTCCGAAAGAAGAATCAGGATCTTCAATAAAGGAGATAATAGTATATTCTGAAACAAGTTGCAGAATGGACTCCTATTCCACCATATTTTCTCTGGTTCAAGAATAGTATATTCTAATATAAGTTGCAGAATGGGCACCTATTCCAACACGAATGCGAAATTCGAAAACGAGTGACGAAGGAGCGAGTTTTTGAACGCATGAGTGTTGGAATTGCCTTCTGCAACGAGTATTAGACGATATTTTCTCTATTTCAGTCAAGAATTGTGAGAAATTTATTGGAATTCAATGAAAAATTCAGATTATACCTCCTAGTGCCTTTTGTATTTTATTTTCGCAGTTGGTGTGACTGATACGACAGATTATAGAATTTGAATAGTGCGTTCAAATCTCTACATGGTTTAATATTGACAATTGACATGCAATGGACGCGTGTTGACATTCGAAAGGATAGGATGTCAGTGTTGTCAACCACAAAATGAAAAATATAATGAACTCATTACGACACTGGAATAGAGAAAATATCATAGAAAACTGTCCAAATTTAACGAGAAATTCATATTGTACATCCTAGTGACTGTTACATTGTATCTTAGCAAAATTTGAATTCGAATCGGACGTCTCGACCATCGATAGTTTGTATCATCTTATATTGACATTTGACATGTGCTTTAATTTTATTGGAATGCCAGTGCCGACTACTATATAATGAGAAATATAACTAGAAATAATGCTGTAATAAGCTCATTACAGTACTGTCTTCTGAACTGTAATGAACTCATCAAGATACGAGGGTTGCCTTTTATATTTCGGGATTAGAGAACAAAAAAACAAATAATAATCAACAAAATCGCTTTATTATTTTTCAAAATTATCGCCGTTACGATCTTTACATTACTGCGTATTTTTGGAGCATTTCTTTCAACCAATCGACAAGAGCCTTTTTTGAGCAATTGACAAATTGTGTGGGATCCAACGCAAACAAATTGTTTTGACAGTCAAATGTTCATGCAATATGAATGCATATGAATGCTGGTCCCACTAATGAAAAGTCCTACTTGTCTGATCGACGGCAATATGTTGAGTTCAACAGTGTGCGGTCTGTAGTATTTTCGAGTATTTCGGGAGTGCCGCAGGGCAGTAACCTTGGACAACTGCTTTTCATAATTTTCATTAATGATTTGGCTGATGTGGTGAAGGTTAACTGTCTGCTATTTGCCGATAATTTCAAGATATACCTTTAGGTGAGGGATGCCTTCGATTGTGAGCGGCTTTCCATCAATTTGCTGCGCGTTGTTGAGTGGTGGGAAAAATGATTGAATCTGAATGCCAAGAAGTGTAATGTCATGTCTTTTACACATAACAAAAATGTACTTCCTTTCGACTATACTGTGGATGTTAACTCGCTTGAGCGTCCGGCGTTGTTGACGGATTTGGGAGTGATTTTTGACCTAAAACTTTCGTTTGCACCACATATTGATGACACTCTGTCTGCTGCAAGAAGGATGTACGGATTTATTGCGCGCATTTTTCTTAACTTTTCGGATAAAGCCACATTGAAGATATTTATTCCTTTAAATTGGGTGAGATTGATAATTCATTAATAAAAATAAAACTTCAAAATATAGCGATCCGCCATGATGAACTGAACATCAATCAGAGTGAATTACGTCACGTCTGTATAAAAATCATATTGTTTCATACGAATTCACTCACTTCTGGACTCATTCTGTGTTTAAAATTGTTTTCACCTGCTTTAAGATAAAGTATCCATTCAGATCAGTTGTTTACTGTTGGGTTGTTGAATATAGAACCAGGATTCATCAAGGTAAATAGCTCTAACTTGCCCAAAGTTGATTCGTTTATACTAAGGCAGTTTTTGTCATCAAACAAAGATTTTTGTTCAGCAGAGTTTAGAAATGTTGAAACCACAACTTGAGTATAAAAATAATCAAACTCTAACTTGAAACTTCATCTCAAAAATCAGTTTTATAAAAATTTATTCTTGGTAAAGAGAAATTCTCGAGAAACATTAATTGCAGGTTATTTTTTCAATAACAAAACTGTACTGACTTATAATTTTTTCTGTTATAGATCCTCTAGGCCGTCATGTGGAGATGACGCTGTAAGTTACGTTCAGCTGAAACGTGAAGGACAGTTATGCATTATGAAAGCTAAAATCTGCACAGAACACAAGGTCCATGCTAAGCTGTATGGAGTCACATTAATAGTGGATGAAGTGGACTAGGCAGTTATATCAGTGGATTGTCTGGATTGTTCTAGAATAATACTCCTTTCTTTCGAATCATTTATACAATCTTCAATTATGTTCATTCTCTGTTTTTTAACAGTATATGGACGTTCGTTAGTATTAAACGTACGTTTTCTTCTGTCCGGTTAGCACTCAAACTTTGTAGGTACACACCCTGGTTTCGTACGGACTTGCGACACCGACCACATCACATGATATTCCATAAAATTGGTCATAACATTTGGCAACTAGAAAAATTTTAAAAAATGAGCTGAGTTAAAGGTGTGGTTTTCAATGTCAAAGCGATATATTTTTTGAATATATTGAAAAGAAATCGCCTAAACATTAAAAATATTATATTAAATAAAGTAAAAAAAAATAAATTGTTGAATTCAGACTCACTGACTTTGGATCTCTCCTTGCAAGTCTAAACCATTTATTTCGAGTCGTTTTGTCGTGAGGAACGTAAATAAACAACTTTTTCAATGTTTTCAACCATGTATTAACACACTGAGGCACTGCATAGCTTTTATAAACTTTGGAATTCATATTTGAATCGTAAGAGTTATCGGTTTCGCACTAGTGTTTACTGCCGATTTATCTGACATTTCATTATTTATAGAGACGTGACGTCACAAGCAGATGTCCCATCGTTTTTGGCGCGAATTTTATTATTCAAATTAAAACAGCAAAAATTTTTTAATTAAACGATTTTGCTCACGAAATATTATATTTTTCTGCAATAGTAGGAACTTATGAACATTTTAAGACAGCTTTTCAAAATCAGCCATCATGCCTATTATATCTCTGGTCTGAGAATTCCAGAATAGAAGTATACAGTTTTTGGATTCATCACTGTTGAGTTTCACCACCCCAATATTATCCTCCGGCATCACAAATAAGTCAAATATCTACTTTATCAGAATTCATGAACATAAGAAGTTAAAATATTGTGCTATGGAAAGAGAGTATATTGTTGCCAACCGAGTTCTCCAATGATCAGTATAATCTATGTATCAATAAACGAAATCAAATTTGTTGTAATTCATTCTGTGCTGAATTTGATGGAATTGAGGAGTGAAATTTATTTTCACATTTTTTTTATTGTTCACGCTTTATAAAAGAAGGTGCTAGTCGGGTTTGAGCGTTACAATTGGCGCCCAACGTGGGGCTTGATTTGATGAGTCATGCACCGTATAGTCCTGACTTGGCACTGAATGACTTCCTTTGTAAACGTCAACGTTTTTCGACACCTGAAGAAGCGGTTGATACGTTCATAATGCATGTTAGGAGATACCTCAATCAGAGTGGCAAAAGTGCATCGACAATTGGTTCAAACGTATGCAAACGTGTATAAATCTTAATGGAGAATATTTCGAAAAACATTAAAGCGATTTTTGATAATTATATTTGTTTTTGTTCTCTAATCCCGAAATATAAAAGGCAACCCTCGTATACATAAAACCTAAGATGAAATTCTTGGGATATTTGATAAGAGTTTAGCTGAAATCGCAGGTTAGATTGTGATTTAAAAGGAATATTGAAAAATTTTTGAGTTTTATTCATAATTCAGTACCCTTTCTTAAATCACAGAAATATATCAACATCTTTAGTAGACAGAAATAAAGCACCGACTGCATTTTTAAGACCTACTTCGATGTCAATATTTCTCAAATAGCCTATTCTTTATCTTCTGAGAAAATAAATGATCATCGAAAGTAGTATGTGATAGAAATTCAACCATGATAATAACTACTCGTAATGAAACTTAACAATCCATAATATTTATGACATGCGATGGATAAAGCATCTTTTGTTGAAGCTGTTGATTGTATATTCATCCAAGTTAAACCTTGTGTAAACAAGCGTCAAACTGTATGAAAGTACTTAATGATTGATGTTCTCATTGTTTCAACTGTACAACGTGTTCCATTCATGAGTACACCAAGGAAGAACCATATGCCTCAGATCTGAATTGTTGAATTTGCAAATATTCCAAAGAATTTTCCTCTCAAAATTGATTCAAATTTTTTTAAATAATTTATAACTCAAAAATCGTTATAGATAAATGTAATGAAGTGAAGTAGATTAATTGAAGTTTTTTATGGAAAATCATAAAAAAAATGAAATACGGGTCCCATTTAAAATAACAAAGCTGTTGCCAAAGTTGCATACATTTAAACCGGAAATTTTAAAGTATTTTATGAATGTACCTTAGATAACCTTATATTGATCTACAAAATTCGATTTATTTTGAATGAATAGTTTACACAATTATTCAATAGGACACCCACCTAGGTACACCAGATATACAAGTTCATGAAAAAAGGAAAGTTTCATCAACTGACTTTATCTCACTCTTACTTTATTACACAAAGATACTTGGGAGGTGTTTGTAAGAAATTAAAATAAATAGGTTTGTAAAATTTCGTGGAAATCATCACACTAGAAAATATTAAAAAAATTTCCCATGGTTCATTTTTGGACCCACCCGAGCGGTTTTTTCCATCTGAGATTTAAATTCAGCGTGTGAAAATTATTGATGGAATACTGGTCACTCTGTATGATAATAAAGCGATGAAAAAAATACACTCATGCTGGAAATTGAATAGCCTTTCCAACAAAGTGCTGCTCCATCCCTTTTCCCTGTTAGGGGTTGCGGCAAGAAGGGTAGTGATATGAAACTCATTTGAACATCTTTATTGGTGCCCCTTTCAACAAAATTTGACCTGGCTGATCGTTTTCTCGCTATTCCATCCCAAAGATCAATATTCAGGGTGGAAAGTTAAATATGTAAATGGAGATATTATAGTTTTCATTTTATTGACAACTATAGATTGAGATTATCTTTGTAGGACAAAATTTCAAAATGTTCAATCAAGAATTGTACATTTGTTTTGCTCCTTCCATAGTCACCCGTTGTTCGTATTTTCATTTCATTATTTCCATCCCCATCTTGGTTGACATCAAGTCATTGAACAGACAACATCATATTTTTTCATCGTGTTAAAAATGTCGAATTTTGTGCCAGAAAGTTGATGATTTGCGGAAAGCATTAATTTTATGTTTTCATTTGAAGAAAAGCTGCAGAGTCGCATCGAAGGCTTGTCGAGGCATATGGTGATCATGCTCTATCAGAAGCAACATACAAAAGTTGGTTTCAACGGTTCAGAAATAATGACTTTGATGTGAGAAATGAAGAAAGCGGAAAACCACCAAAAAAGTTTGAAGACGCCGATTTCAAACGATATTGAATGCAGATGACACTTTGAATCAAAAGCAAATGGCAGAAATGTTGAAAACAACACAACAAACAGTTTCTGACCATTTAAAAGCTTTGGGAAAGATCCAAAAGTGTGGAAAATGGGTAACACATGAATTGAATGAAAGACAGATGGAAAACCGAAAAAACACTTGTATTTTGCTTCAAAGACACGAAAGCAAATCGGTTTTGCATCGGATTGTTACTGGCGATGAAAAATGGGTTTGCTTTAAGAATCCTAATCGAAAAAATCATGGGTTAATTCGGGACAACCATCAATATCGACTGCAAATCGACGGCAAGAAGACAATGCTATGTATTTGGTAGCACCAGAATGGTGTGGTGTACCACAAGCTCCTAAAATCTGCTGAAACCGTTATTACTGATCGCTACCGACAACAAAAGATCAATTTGAACCATTCATTGATCGAGAAACGACCAGAATAGGCCAGAAGACAGGGCAAGGTAATTCTGCTCCATGACAATGCACCTGCATACAAAGCAAAACCGGTTAGGGATACAATCAAAACACTTGGCTGGGAGCTGCTACCCCACCAGCCGTATTCACCAGACTTGGTTCCTTCCGACTACCATTTGTTTTCATCGATGTGACACGCGTTGGCTGAGCAGCACTTTGATTCCTATGAGGTCGAAAATTGGGTGTATAATTGGTTTGTTTTAAAAGACGCCAATTTCATTGGCGTGGTATCCACAAATTGCCAGAAAGGTGGTCAAAACGTGTAGAAAACAATCAATACTCTGAATGAAATATTTTTGACCTTCCCATTGATAATTAGTGTTTTATTTTCTCGAAAAAAAAACGCTCATTTCATACTGGTATACCTGATAAACAAAACGAGAGTTAAGAGATGGTATACCTACATCGACATCATCCTTTCTATATACCCAGTACCCACTGAAAATCGAGTAAGGAATAAACATTTTCACGTTTGTTGAACAACATACATAAAGCAATAAATTAGAATTCAGTAGCAGGCGGCAAACACTTTCACATTTCTTCGCGAAATTGAAATTACCCATTGTCCTGAACGGCAATGAACCTATAAAATTTATCGATGATCGATCAATTACTAAAAGTGAAAAATATTATTTATCTATACCAGGATGTTCAAAGTCATAAAATGAAATGAATGGACAGGAAAATTTTCAATTGATCTTTGTCCCTCAATTTAGGACACTTCTTCAATATTCAAACCATTCAGAGAGGCTCCTATACTGTACAAATTACTGTATTTGTGAAATTATCGTACTAACAATGAAGGAAAGGGGATCTTAATTTTTTTTTCTAGGTAAATAGACCACTGTTTCTAGATTTATTTTTGGTTTTTGAGAGTCAGCACTAAAATTTGATCCTATTAAATTTCAACAAATTCATTGAATAAATATACAGTTTATGATGCTTATAGATTGTTTGTTTGTTTTTATTTTGGATATGTTATGTATAATGTTTTTTTCAAGGCTTTAATGGGGCCCGAAACGTTTCCAAGTTATATTACATTATTATTAAAATTAAACCCCGCACATCAAATACTATCTCATAATTTATTCATTTATGTAATACTCTGGAACGCTGGACCGAATTTCGAAAGCAGTGTTTGCTTGAGAACTAAATTATTAATAAAAAAAATTTAGAAAGCACTGACGTGAGGTCAGATTGCTTTGGCGCTCTTGTTGAGCTACTTGCGAGTAAATATTCAAACCATAACAAATCTATAAGCACTCTGATCAGGTGAACAATGTACTATGGACAATGTGATGCAAATATGAACGCCTAATGAATGAACAAACCTATATCTCAAATTAAAAATAACTACTCATAATTTCCCCAAGTTTTGTTCGAAGCTATAATTCCCTTTTCCTAAAAACTTATGTCAGTGCTTTTCTGAATTTTGACAACGTATATTATTTCAGCCACCGAGATTGAATTCTATCTCTATGATTTCCCGTAATAAAAAATTTTGATTAATATTACGCCAACTGACACTGATTAATGAGTCCGACATTTGTCAATCGAATATCGATCTGTGATGGCCATCGTTCAAAGAAAATCATCGGGACGTATGTTATTTCTCTTTTTTATCTTGAATAAATTAAAAAAATGATCATATCTTTAGATGGAAAAGAGCTACGACAATGAAATTTCAGGATAAGTAAGATATCGATCACCTCAATATATTCAAGAATTTTTATTGAAATCCGAAAAACATCTTATGAGATAGTGAGGATTAAAAAATTTTTTTTGGGAATTTTTTAAAAATTTTCTAGTGTGACGATTTCTGCGAAATTTTGCGAGCTTTTGTTGCAGTCTCCCTCAACAAGATTTCAAGTATCAACTTGATCGCATGGATATTCTAGTATTTATTGAGGAAACAAAATTTCAGATGCTCATAACTACTGAACCATCCGACGGATTTGGCCCAATAACGAACTTGACCGAGATATTTGGACAATTAACCTATTCTGAAAATATGAAAACTCAAGCTGATTCCTTTTGGACGCTAGAGAGGATACGGCCGGCCGGACAGACTCAACTTTCGCCACGAATTCTTCATCAGGGAGTCGAATCCAATCGATTGAGACCATTTTCGGCTCGATATTCCAAAATTACAGACATTCGGGCAAAATGATAGGCACTCTGTTCGGGTGAAGCGCCAATGAGTTATTCATGAAGTAATCACTCAGTGTTACAAACAATAAATTTTACGAAAAATTTTTTGTCACGAAGAAGGGAAGAATTCGGCGCCGTTCAAAAGATATTTGCATGAAAAAACAAATATCACTTGAACTAAAGGTCCGTATCTTGTACTTCCTAGAATCATTAGGCTTTTTTACAGATAAAATCATTCATCATCTTTTTTCCTAAATTGCACCATTTTTTAATTTGAAAGGAATTAAATCGATATAATCATCTGATGAAACATGAGTGAGTGAATCATTTCCTAGAGGGAAAATAATGTTTTTAAACAATTCAGATTCAAAAGTGGATGCTGTGAGAGGTAATTTTCATTCAAACTAAACTAGACTACAGAGGGGTAGGTATTTGCCCAATGTGAAAACTTGAAATGCTTATAACTTTTTAATGCAGCTGAATATGCAAAAACGGTGTGGGAAAGAAGTGTTTCTTTTGATCTCAAGAACCTATGGTTAAAATTGGCGCAGTGGTCAAAGACTCACCCTGTATATTGTGTTATTTTGACAAGTCAGTACCGACTGTGTAAGCAAAAATTCTCACAAAAGCATGTGGGGATGTAGCTCAGTGGTAGAGCGTTCGCTTTGCATGTGAAAGGCCCCGGGTTCGATCCCCGGCATCTCCAAAAAGCTTTTTGCATCTATTTTCCCTTTTAAATAGCAGTTCATCCGCAATGTGAATTGTTAATATCTTTGATGTAGTTATTGGAAATCTTCAATCTATTATAAGTTGAAAGTATGATGTTGCCAAAATAAGGTATCTTTGCGATTTCTTTTCAAGTATAAGAGCAAGCCCGTACGTTTTTTTCAAATCACTGTCTAACAATAAACGATCATTTTTTTATGAAAAATTTTCATGAGACTTCCTCAAAAGTCGAGTTGATTTGGGCATTTCGATACTCCTCAAAGATCTTATGTGAGGATAATTAACAATTTAATATATTTGCCGGATGGTTTAAGCCAAGATCTATACTAATTGCCCCGAATCACATATCTCCTAAATTATTTGGATTATTTGGACAATTACTTCCATTTGAACAACAAAGCAAATTTATTAAATCTCAGACGTGAAAGTAACCACGCAACATAACGAAGTTTATTTCCACTGGAAATGTAAGCTAGTTTATGGTCAATGATGTGAACACACTGAACACCTTGACCATAAATATCCTAGGTTATGGGCATCTACATCGTATCAATCGAAAGTTCAACCTTGTTTCTTTTTTCACACGAGTAGCTCTCCGGCGAAGATTAATTCGCTTCCTGAAGAAGAGTCAATGACGCTCCGATATTGTACAACGGTTGCCCTTTATATTTCGGGATAAGAGAACAAAAACAAATATTCATCATCGAAAATCGCTTTATTGTTTATCTAAATATTCCCAATTAAGATCTATACACCTATGCATGCGTTTGAATCAATTGTCGAAGCACTTTTGCCTCTCAGATTGAGGTATCTCCAAAACATCCATTCTGAACGCATCAACCGCTTCTTCAGCTGTCGAAAAATATTAACCTCTAATTTTATTTTTTACGTACAGAAATACAAACAAGTCATTCGGTGCAAAGTCGGCGGATGACTCATCAATTCGATGTTTTAAGTGCTCAAAAATGAGGTTGTTTGAGCCGATGTGTGATCCGTCTTCGGTGGTTGGCTTTCCTGATTTCTTGGAAGACATCTGGCAAACAAATCTTTGTGTACCACTCAGAATTGACGGTACTGCGTTGTTCTAGTGGTACGATTGCGAGATGTCCAGTTTTTCCGAAAAAACAGGTGACCATTTTCTTGAAAGTGCTTCGTGCGTTGGTTTATTGGATTTGGTTGATCTTGAAACACCCATACAGTCGAGTGCCGTTTATTTTCGGGCTCATCCGCTTAAATCCACTATTCATCATCTGTCACAATGTCATAGACGTGCTTCGAAGCACCACGATAGTATTTTTGGTGCATTTCTTTCGACCAATCGACACGAGCTTTTTTTGAGCAATTAACAAATTGTGTGGGATCCAACGCGAACAAATTTTTTCGACGATCAAATGTTCATGCAATATTGAATGTATGCTGGTCTCACTAATACATAAGGTTCTCTCAATCTCATGATAGGTCACATGACGATCTTGCAATATCAATTGGCGCACAGCATCTACTATTTTGGCTGACTTTGTAATACATGTCTTATTTTGTATATTTAGAATAAGTTTTTCTGTTCCTGTTTACCTTGTTCTGTAGAACATTGTATAGTTTAAATAAATAAATAATGCCTAAGGTTGTCTCAATCTCACGATAGGTCATATGATCTTGCAATATCAGTTGGCGCACAGCATCAATGTTTCTCGTAACAACAACTGATTTTGGGCGACGTTCACGAAATTCGTCTTGGAGTAAAATACGACCTCGGTTGAATTCACCACACCATCGATAAACACTGATCCTTAATGGAGCTTCATCGGAAAAGAATTGAATTAAATTCATCGATGCACTGTTGTTGACTTAATCCACGTCGAAAGTTGCAAAAAATAATCGCACGAAAATGTTCACGATTTAATTCCATACTTTGGGCGAGATAAATCTATTAAGTTTCTGTAAACTACAGAAAAAGCGTTCATCAGTCAAAACGTTTCGACTACGTATAACCTCAAAAATGAAAAGCTTAACGATAGAGCTGTAGGTTGGCAGATTGCAACACTAGGGTTGTCCAATCCCGAAATATTAAAGGCAACCCTCGGATCATAGCTTCTGAATTATTGGATCCTTAAAATATACAAAGTGTTGAAGAGCATGACGTGACTAGCTTCAACACGAATTTATGAAAATATTGAAGACCCTACATTTTTACCGAGTACAAAATATGGTCTCTATAATATCTCCACACCAGTGACGGCTCGTGCCCTCTAGGAGTGGGTCGGCCAGAGCAAGCATATATATATAATTTAGAAGCAATTTTCTTGGGATTAGACCACTGGATTGAAATTAGGATTTCATCTTTTTTTTATTAATACTTTACTACATATGTTTCGACGTACATTGAGCGTTTTTCAAGTTTACATGTTACATGTTACAAATACAGTGACAATCATATCTAAAATGTATAACTGTCCAACAATTCATCTTAAAACTTAGTTAAATTAAAATCATATTCATCATGTTGTGAACGCTGTCAATTAGAATTATTCTAATAATGTAAAACCTGTTATCTACTAAAAAACTAATCAAATCACCGCAATTTGATACTACCTCTCTTACACTTGCCATCTGGATCACTCACATTCAACTTTTTACCGAAAACGAACGAAAACTCGTACAACCCTAAGCCCTACACACTAACATCTTACTCCAAACTACTGACCTAGTGAACTGAACTCTGATAATCAAAGTGTAAACACACGCAATGCAATTTTCATATACCCCCTCCCCAAGGGTATCTTGGCCGACCTAGTCTTTGAAAAATGAACAAGTCGTGGGTTGCTGTTTTGCTATTATATTTACAGTTACTAAGAATGAATTTTTATGGTCAGAAAATCACAAAACTTATTCCATACAGTACGAATACCCTTTTTTCTGAAATTGAAATAATATTCAAGTACATATGATAATAGTCATTTGAGATTTGAGGGTGAAAATTTCAATTATTAACAGGATACGTGACAAAATTTTAAATACATAATGATTTCTCTTTCTATCTCAAATTTAGTATAAATATATGAAAATGTCGGATATTAAATTACAATTTTTAATTTGATATTTGCAATAAACATCGATAATAATAAACAATTTCACCCGCCTGCCGTTTCACATAGGGACGGCCGACGGCCAAGGGTTCTCGGCCGACCTCGCAAGTGTCACAGTCGAGGTATTGTAGAGTTCCATAATAGGAACTCCGAGCGACGTATGTGTTAGATGAAATCATATACTGAAAGCTGTGGCTCGGCTGGCTGAGCTGCGTTATTACGTATAAGGACAGATGCAGGAACTTGGAATAAAAATTATTGAGGTGTTTGACCGAAATAATGTGTGATATTTAGAGGGCAGAGGAAAAGATATTAAGGGAATTTCTCGAGATTTAAATATTGCTATTAATTTTTCAAATAAGTTTCGATTAAAAAAATATTTATTTTCACCTTTTCTTTTTCTGCCTACCCTGACGAGCCGTCACTGCTCCACACATATATGCTGATATAAATATCACGAACAATATTGAAATTTGCTAATATCAATTGATTGAAATTTTGCTCATAATCGAGGATAACTTCCTAAAGTGTTTAGATATAATTAAATTATACCCACCTCCTCTGTAGTCCAGTTATTGAGTTTAAAATAACAGTAATTAGACGTTACAAGAATTTACTAAAATTGTGTAATACAGCACATTCGAATGTCCAGATCATTATGCGAAAAACTTGGATTATACATAAAAAGTTTTCCAAAGTTATAAATAATAAAAGATACTAAAAAAGTTATATATATAGTTTTTACTCATAATTTGTAAACTAATAATTTTTTTGGATTTTGGAAAAGATTCTGAAAGAGGACGAAATTTACTAAACAAATCTTGTGATTCCATGCGCTCAACTTAAATATTCCGCTCGGACAACAATTAATCAGCGATCAACGTTAAATCAGAATTAAATTAATGAAGGTACAATTTCTGAATCGGAACTTTTTTTTAGTAATTTTGGACTCTTTCTAAGGCCTTCCTTTCAAAATTCAAAAGGGTTATCAGTAAACTAATTATAAGTAAAAATTAATAAACACCAGCTTCAATTATTTATAATTTTTAATGAACCAACTAATCCAATCTTTTCGCATCAAGATCTACACATTATCTCAAATCAAATGATCTTTTTCACAAAATTTTAGTTAAGTTATATCTTATTCAGTGACGGCTCGTGCCATCTAGGAGTGGGTCGGCCAGACCACACATATATATATGTATATATATAATTTAGAAGCCATTTTCTTGGGATTAGAGCCCTGGATTGAAATTAGGATTCCATCTTTTTTTATTCATACTTTACTACATATGTTTCGGCATACATTGAGCCTTTTTCAAGTTTACATATTACAAATACAGTGACAATCATATCTAAAATGTATAACTGTCCAACAATTCATCTCAAAACTTAGTAAAATTAAAATCATATTCATCATGTTGTGAACGCTGTCAATTAGAATTATTCTAATAATGGAAAACCTGTTATCTACTAAAAAACTAATCAAATCACCGCAATTTGATACTATCTCTCTTACATTTGCCATCTAGATCACTCAACTTGTAATCGAAAACGAACGAAAACTCGTACAACCCAAAGCCATACACACTAACATCTTACTCCAAACTACTGACCTAGTGAACTGAACTCTGATAATCAAAGTGTAAACACACGCAATGCAATTCTCATATACCCCCTCCCCAAGGGTATCTTGGCCGACCTAGTCTTTGAAAAATGAACAAGTCGTGGGTTGCTGTTTTGCTATTTACAGTTACTAAGAATAAATTTTTATGGTCAGAAAATCACAAAATTTATTCCATACAGTACGAATACACTTTTTCTGAAATTGAAATAATATTCAAGTACTTATGATTAGTCATTTGAGATTTGAGGGTGAAAATTTCAATTATTAACAGGATACGTGAAAAAATTTTAAATACATAATGATTTCTCTTTCTATCTCAAATTTAGGATAAACATATGAAGATGCCGGATATTAAATCACAATTTTTAATTTGATATTTGCAATAAACATCGATAATAATAAACAATTTCGCCTGCCGTTTCACATAGAAACGGCCAAGGGTTCTCGGCCGACCTCGCAAGTGTCACAGTCGAGGTATTGTAGAGTTCCATAATAGGATCTTCGAGCGACGTATGTGTTAGATGAAATCATAAACTGAAAGCTGTGGCTCGGCTGGCTGAGCTGCGTTATTACGTATAAGGACAGATGCGGGAACTTGGAATAAAAATTATTTAAGGTGTTTGACCGAAACAATGTGTACTTCGATGTGTTGAGTGGAAATATGAGATAGAATAGAATAGAATAGAATATTTATTTATTTTCTCATCACCCACTTTACAGTAAGAGAAGATAGAAAACAAGTCACCAAAAATAACAACTATTAATAACAAAATTATTATCATAATTCAATATCTGCACACATTTTATCTATGATCTTAGATGCTTACAAGACAAGTAATATTCTTCCAATGTATATGGTTCAATATCAAGAATCAATGCAAAGATTTTCTTTTTAAAAACTAATGAGTTTTTCTCATTTTTTATATTTATCGTTTATCGATAGTTGAAAAGCTTCAGGCCTGTGTAGTATGGTTGCTTTTCAGTCAGAGTAAGTCTATGGCGTGGATAAATGACCGGAAATGTTCGCCTTGTATTGTTTAAATTATTAGATACATTATGAAATTTATAAAAAAATAACAATGTTCTATACACATATATTCCTGTTAAGGTAAGAATACCATTCAGCTTGAAAACTCCTCTACAGGTCTCTCTAAATTTCAACCTCTGCAAAATTCTTATGGCTCGTTTCTGTATTACAAGTATTTTCATCATGTGTGTGCTGTTTCCCCAAAAAATGACACCGTAGTCCAGGAGCGATTGAAAACTGGCAAAATACACCATCCTTAGAACATCATGCTCCACCTGATGTCTCAGTACCATCAAAGAGTATACCACGGAGTTCAATTTATGTCCCAGCTGTTCCACATGTTCATGCCATTTCAGATGTTGATCAAGGTGTATTCCAAGGGTTTTGGCAAAAGGGAGCATGTGAAGAACCTCATTCTTGTGATGTATTTCCTTTGGGAATTCCTGTCTAGATCTATCAGTAGTCTGTCTTTGTGGGATTCAGCATAAGTTGATTTTCAAGACACCAGTCCTCCAGTCTTGACAGCGCCCTTATAACGATCTCAGCAAGAGGCTGTGCATGTGGTACCCTCACAAGTATCGTTGTATCGTCTGCATAGATGAAAAGTTGCATAGATGTATCCTCAAATGCCGATGGTAAGTCGGTTATATAAATAGCAAAGAGGATGGGTCCCAGTATACTACCTTGAGGAATTCCCATTTCAATGATTTTTTCGGTCGATACATAGGTCGTATTGTTTTGAGTTGAACAAACCCTCTGCTGCCTACTTCTCAAGTTAGTCTCAAATAGTTTTAGTTGCTCATTACGTATGCCATAGCGTTCCAGCTTGTGAAGAAGTCTAGTGTGGTCCACACAATCGAAGACCCTAGATAAATCTGCAAATAAAGCAACTGGGGTATCACCACCTTCCAAAGAGTTTATTATTGCTCTAGTTAGTTCGAAAATAGCTGTCTGTGTGCTTCTGTTCCTTACAGATGATATATAGAGGGCAGCGGAAAAGATACTAAGGGAATTTCTCGAGATTTAAATATTGCTATTAATTTTTCAAATAAGTTTCGATTAAAAAAATATTTATTTTCAACTTCTTTTTTTCGGTTGCGTTTGGGTCGGCCCGGCCGACCCTGCCTACCCTGACGAGCCGCCACTGATCTTATTATTTCATTAATATATATAAACTAACGCCAAAAATGTTCGAAATTGGTGAAGTGAGTACAAGTAACTTCGATGCTCTTATCAAATGACTTGCGAGTAGTCTTTTCAACTCTGAAGAATCAAATTTCCGAAACTATTATTTCGTTGAGTTATTTTTAATCCATATATATAAGTATGTGCTGAAATATGTCGATAAAAAAGTGTTTTTTCGAAATTTTCAATATACAGTGAACTTGAAGGGATCACATGATATACATTTTTTAAATTGCTTGAAAACGACCTATAACACATTTTTACAGCTATGGATCCTATTTCAAAAATTCTTTTCTCTATTTCAGTGTCGTAATGAGTTCATTACAGTACTAAAAACAGTGCTGTAATGAACTCATTACAGCATTGTTTTTAGTTAAATTTTTCGTTTTGTGGTTGACAACACTTACATCCTATCCTTTCGAATGTCAACACGCGTCCATTGCATGTCAATTGTCAATATTAAAACATGTAAATAGTGAAAAAAATTTTGAGAGGAAAAATCTTATTTTCATTGAGAAAAATGGTATTATAGATTTGCTTTTCTCTAATTTTGAATCATCCTGCATGTCGAATATCAGAAAATTCTCGTATTCTCCTTCATTCAAGGATTTGGATTTTGGTGGTATAAGTTTATTTGCAACATTATTGGCAATTTATCTCAATCCTCGTGGTTTTAAATCCATTTCTTCAGACATACTCAAGTCACGAATTGAATCATTTTAAAATTCGAACGCACTATTCAAATTCTATAATCTGTCAATTTTCGTATCAGTCACGCCAAGAGGGCAGAAGGCATTTCCCACTCATGCGAATTTCGCATACGTGTTGGAATAGGTACCCATTCTGCAACTTGTTTTAGAATATACTATTTCGCTGTACTTTGACATTTAATGCGATAAAAAATTCTGGTAGCACTGTCAGAGCCAGGTTGGAAATATGAAGTTCGTACGATAAAGAGGTCGATTATGTTAAAAAAATTGTAGGCTTATGAATATAAAGTCGATCAGTTCATTTTTTAAGGTGTAATATTACATACCCATGTTTTGCATTAATGAGTAGGCGTACGTGAACATTGTAGGCAGAATCATAATAATTTTGCATCATCGCTTCAGAACTTTCTTCGATATTACTTCATTAGAAAATAATCGGTACATTTCATGAGTCATCCAGGGAATTCCTCGATTGAATATTAAGGAATATGTAGAATATTATCTAATAAGCTGAGATCATGATAAAGGATGTTATAACTGTTTACTCCAATACACAATAAGAACTAGTTGACAAAAATTAGAGTATAATTAATCATAGTTATTAATCGAAAAAATTTCAAGAGACCGTAAAATTTTGCATAAAAACAAAACATTTTCCATTTTTTTTTCAAATTAATAGTAGCTCACCAATTCAAAACATCACCTTGTGAATTTATTTGCCCTATCCAAATCAGCATGTTATATGATGTAAACCCAAAATTGTAAGATCTATGAGGAATCTCAGTTTAATGTTTTGTGAAGTGTAACTGCTACGAGAAAAAAACTTGAAACAAATTCAAACATTAACATTCGATATCGAAATGTTCGAGATCCACTGTTTATAGAGCTTTTTTTATTACTGTAGAAATATATCCTCTTCTTTTGTACCACCCCCATGTAGGAACACCAGATATATTTGTTAGAAAATACAAGGTGTCTAGAAAGGGTATCGGGTATTTGTTTTCGAGCCATATTCAGATCGGGGCGTCTAAAAGGAGCGGGGAGGGGTTCGTGACGTTCGCCATTTTGTGTAGTTTTTAGCCACCATGGAACAGTACTCGGGGACGCATCGCGCATTTTGCGTGCGAGCGTATTATCGTAATGGTGATTCAATAGTGACTGCTCAACGTCTCTATCGTACGGAATATCGTTGAGGCGTCAAAATCCGTCTTTATCTTTCCGAAAGCGAAGCCAAGCGTTGAACAACAAAAAATCGTCTTTACATTCAGTTTCGAAGAAAGACTTACATCTAAATGTCTATAAAATTCAATTGGTTCAAGAATTGAAGGATGCGGACTATGCTAATCGACTGAATTTTGCGAACCAAATGCTGCAGCGATTTAACAACTTTAACAACATACTATTTAGTGACGAAGCAGATTTTCACCCGAATGGTCATGTTAATAAGCAGAATTATCGGTATTGTGCAGTGGACAATCCGATACGAAAGCATGAAAGACCCCTGCATAGCCCAAAGGTCGTGGTTTGGGCCGTTATGTCTGCTAAAGGCATAATTCGTCCTTATTTTCATGATGATCAACGAGGCCGAGCAATTAATGTGAATAGTGACCGTTATTTCCGATGTGTTGCGAAATTTTTTTGTCCCAGAGTTGCAGGAGTTTGCAGGTTTCAACTCAAGAACGTGGTTTTAGCAAGATGGGGCCACTTGCCATACCTCAAATGATTCAATGGAAGTTATTAACGAATTATTCCCTAATAAATTCATTTCGCGAAGGGGTAACATCAACTGGCCTCCCAGAAGCCCCGACCTTAGCTCGCTTGACTATTTTGCATGGAAATACCTAAAAATAAGGTTTATCAAAATAATCCGACGAATCTAACCCAGTTGAAGCAGAACATCAGGTCAGAAATGGAAGCAATATCAATAGCTATGTGTCAACGTGTTATCACCAATCTTCGTTCCCGTTTAAGAGTGCCAGCATCGCAAACGGTCATCATTTTGATAACATCATTTTCTCCAAATAATTCTCCAATTCATATGTTGAAAATAAACAATAAGCTTTATTGCTCTCGAATATTTTTTGTTATTTGTTGTTAGGAACACCCATAATTTCCGTCGAAAGTTTATAATTGTGGAAGAAAACGAGTTTTCTGGATTTTTTCAACTCTCCAGCTTTTGTAAAAGCTCTAATAATTTTACAAACTATCTCACTCACAAAATGAAACATAAATTTTAACATTGACATCATAAGTAACTATTTCAAATCTGATATCTTTATTGATTTTGGATTATTCAATAACCCTTGAAATTATAATTAGATAACAAGATATGAAAAATAAGGATAGTTATTCCCAAACGTAAGAAAAATAGAATATAAAGGTTTGAGATAAATAATCTCTTGTTGGGTAGCTCGGCAAAATGTAAGCGTTGTTCAGCTATTTTAAAAACCTTAGGAGGATCAACCAAAGGCCTACATACTCATCTATTTTCAAAACATTCCATAAAAATAGATTCTGCTAAGGCATCTTCATCAACAAGTCAAAATAATGAAGGACCACCTTCGAAAAGAAAAATGACCGACTATATTGTTAAACCTGAATCTGATACTCTTGACGATGTTTTGGCCCGTATGACTGCGCTAGATGGTTTTCCTTTTAGCGTATTTGTGACATCAAAAGATTTAAGATCGTTACTGTTAGCAAAAAGGGTACTCAGACTTACCTAAATCTGCTTCAACAATCCGCAACAGAGTACTAGACTATAGTGTAAAGATAAAAAAACAAATAACAGCTGAACTATCTACATTGAAAAAGAAGGACAACGATTTAGTCTAAGTTTTGACGAATGGACGTCTACGTCTAATAAGAGATATATGAATTTAAATATTCATTCAATAAACAAAAAGTGGAATTTGGGACTTATTCGAATTGATAAATCGCTGACCGCCGAAACTTGTGTTCATACTTTAAAAAAGAGGCTTTTGGATTTTCATATCTCATTAGATATAGATATTGTGGCAATAGTAACTGATGGTCCAAATGTAATGCTGAAGGTTGGAAAACTTGTTAATGCAGAACACCAAGTTTGTTTTGCACATGGTATTCATTTAGCCGTTTGTGATTTG
The DNA here is from genome assembly GCA_030674115.1 of Micraspis discolor. Taxonomy (NCBI): domain Eukaryota; kingdom Metazoa; phylum Arthropoda; class Insecta; order Coleoptera; family Coccinellidae; genus Micraspis; species Micraspis discolor. The sequence continues at coordinate 12,006,092 of JARTUT010001740.1, forward strand.
TTGTATAAAAAAGACACCTGTAAATGAGACTGCCAGTGATGATTTTGATGACTCGGATGATGATGAAGAACTAGACTCAGGATTAGTAATTGAAACTGGAAACGGTCAAGATTTGACTTATGATGATCATAATATTAATGAATTAATAAAGAAAGTTCGTAAACTGGTTCTTATTTTCAAAAGAGCATCCTTGAAGAATGATACAATACTTCAAAAATATGTTAAAAAGAACATGGAAGAGAGCTTAATTTACTACTGGACTGTAAAACGCGTTGGAACAGTCTCTTTACAATGCTGGAGCGATTTGATCTTTTAAAAGCTAGCGTAAAAAGGCACTTATTGATCTTAATAATCCTGTACCATTTGAAGAGTCAGATTTCCAACTCATTAGTGAGATAATCAAGGTATTGGCGCCCGTTAAATTATCTGTAGAAGCACTTTGTCGTTCTGATGCCAATTTGTGCACAGCGGATGCTACACTCAAGTTTCTTTTTCAAGAATTGCGTGACAATGACTCAATTTTGGCTTCTAAATTGAAGACACATTTATTGAACCGCTTGAAAGATCGTCGACGCAGTGAGTTAAGTGGAGTATTAAACTATTTACAAAATCCTCATACTGAGAAGACTGAGTTAGAGACTGATTGTGATTTAAAGGAGTTATTTTCAAGTCCAAGCAAGATGACTATAAAAAAACAGATTATTTTGTTTGAATTGAAAATAGTGATAATGAAGAAAATGACATGAACATTGAACCCACGCCTACAACTAGTAAGACTGATTTAACATTAAAAGAAAAGCTTCAGAACGAAATAGAAAACAGTATGAAAATAATAAATCCTGAAGCATTTAAAGAAACTGATCTTTCTAAGATCATTAAACAAGAAATGAATCTTTTTGAGGCTATTTCCACACGAGGTCATAATTTGGAGAAGGCTTATAAAAATTTATTGACGATTCCTCCAACTTCCATCGAGCCTGAACGCGCGTTTTCCGCTGCTTCATATTTGTGCAAAAAAATTAAGAAGCATGCTTTCGGATGAGACGTTGGATGCGTTGTTATTTCTTAGATTTTATTTTCGTGGCTTGAATAAGTAAATTATAGTTCCTGGTCTATTTTATTTAAAATATTAGTAGTCCTATTAACATTGATCTCTTTTGACAAATATTAGAAGTTGATTTTTTAAGTTTATTGTAAAATATAAAATGAACAAACTAGGCAATAATTTTTATAAGGGCCTAGTTTGTTAATTTTATTAGAAGAAATAATAATTTTGTTTTGTTTTTGAAGATTTAAGTAAAGATTTAAAATAAAGGTTGATTTTGATATGTTTACTTCTTTTAATTGCTACCATTTTCTTTACCAATAAAATCCGGGACTATCCGGGATCCCAGTATTAACAGTCGATAATCCCGAAATCCCGGGACTAGAAAAATCGACCGGGATCGAATCCTCTAATAATGATGCGACTAGAATAATTACAATTATAGAAATTCATGTTTAATAGATTTCGATACGAATAAAATTATCAATATCTATAAATATGCATGTGTTTCAACGAGTATTGCACTGTTTTGTAATACAATTCGAATTTTCATAAACGGAAATCATTCAGCCGCTTTTATGTATGAATATTTAAAATTCATTTCCGTATACCCAACTAGTTTAATTCGAATTAGATTACAGGTAGCCAACTTATTATCATTTTGATACGAAATTTTATGTAATAGCTTCTGATGGTTTAGGATAGTGATATTAGCCATATTCCATAATCAACATTGTGAATCGAACTGGTGAATATGCAATAATGAAATTTTATCATGAGTTTTTTAGGTAAAAAATAATCTACAACGTTCATCTAGCAGTTAATTGAAGGAGAAATTTTCAAGTCAATTTCTCATTTTATATAATTTGGCGAATTCTTGCAAATTCAATTCAATGCGAAAGTTTTTGAGAAATTCATTCACTGGAGTTTTCTATGATTCACAACTCAATTAGAGTAGAACATTTTGGTTTCCTCCCGAAAATCAATGGAAGGAAAGCATGATAATGACATTTCTGACATTTTCAAAATCGAATTACTGAAAGAATTACTATAAAATTGTGACCACTGTTCTAAAAAATACCAAGGTTGTCAAAATCTAAAATTTTAGAAAAGTTTCTATTATAAGTTCACTACAAGACATGGATATTTTTTCCTATTTTATTTACAACTGATGTATCTCGCCAGTTATTATCATAGATAAATAAAAGTATATGGATCGGAAACTCTCATCGATTTTTTACGACAACGCTACACTAGCGGTTAATGCGGGAAGTTAGCCGAACTAAAGGGATAGGGAGATAAAATTTTGCTGGGGTAAATGAGGGTTATTGACGGGCTAGTCGAAATTAAGAAATTCAATTGCATATTTCTCTGAACTTAAATTAATGGAAACTAATTCATTTCCAACCTGATTGGAATTAACCAAGTTGGAAATGAAAGTTTCCAATAATTCAAGTTCAGAAAATACAATTAGGATGGATTCAAAATTATTTTGTCATAGGGAAGTAAAAAATAGTTTAATCTCAATTGTAAATTTAATTAGTATAAGCAAAATTTCTGGGCTCACAATCACAATACGATTAGAGTGAACAAATCTGAAATTATGAATGAGATACAATGTATTCAAAACACAGTGAACGTTATAGATTCCAAAAATAAAGTGTGATAGTTTCATCATTATAGCAATTTGTAAATTGGCTTGTCCGTTTGAATAAATAAATAAATCATGATATGCTTCAGATCGTGTAAGTATTGATATTTATATTGTTGATTAGTGATAAACCATTAATTTATTTCAAAACAACAATGCACTAATGTGTATGGCTAAATATATATGAAAAACAGCGAATGTTTTTTCTGTTGATCTGAGAGGTTATGTTTATTTTGTACACATATTCAAATGTTCTTTTCTTATTGTTTTAGGTTTAAGAAGTAAACAATGTCACTTTCTAAGGAAAGTTTTTATGTCAAACATAAAAAGATGAAGACGTTACGTCAGTGTGGAGTCATTTTTAGTCGACAAAATGGGTAGCTCGGCAAAATGTAAGCGTTGTTCAGCTATTTTAAAAACCTTAGGAGGATCAACCAAAGGCCTACATACTCATCTATTTTCAAAACATTCCATAAAAATAGATTCTGCTAAGGCATCTTCATCAACAAGTCAAAATAATGAAGGACCACCTTCGAAAAGAAAAATGACCGACTATATTGTTAAACCTGAATCTGATACTCTTGACGATGTTTTGGCCCGTATGACTGCGCTAGATGGTTTTCCTTTTAGCGTATTTGTGACATCAAAAGATTTAAGATCGTTACTGTTAGCAAAAGGGTACTCAGACTTACCTAAATCTGCTTCAACAATCCGCAACAGAGTACTAGACTATAGTGTAAAGATAAAAACAAATAACAGCTGAACTATCTACATTGAAAAAGAAGGACAACGATTTAGTCTAAGTTTTGACGAATGGACGTCTACGTCTAATAAGAGATATATGAATTTAAATATTCATTCAATAAACAAAAAGTGGAATTTGGGACTTATTCGAATTGATAAATCGCTGACCGCCGAAACTTGTGTTCATACTTTAAAAAAGAGGTTTTTGGATTTTCATATCTCATTAGATATAGATATTGTGGCAATAGTAACTGATGGTCCAAATGTAATGCTGAAGGTTGGAAAACTTGTTAATGCAGAACACCAAGTTTGTTTTGCACATGGTATTCATTTAGCCGTTTGTGATTTGTTGTATAAAAAGACACCTGTAAATGAGACTGCCAGTGATGATTTTGATGACTCGGATGATGATGAAGAACTAGACTCAGGATTAGTAATTGAAACTGGAAACGGTCAAGATTTGACTTATGATGATCGCAATATTAATGAATTAATAAAGAAAGTTCGTAAACTGGTTCTTATTTTCAAAAGAGCATCCTTGAAGAATGATACAATACTTCAAAAATATGTTAAAAAAGAACATGGAAGAGAGCTTAATTTACTACTGGACTGTAAAACGCGTTGGAACAGTCTCTTTACAATGCTGGAGCGATTTGATCTTTTAAAAGCTAGCGTAAAAAAGGCACTTATTGATCTTAATAATCCTGTACCATTTGAAGAGTCAGATTTCCAACTCATTAGTGAGATAATCAAGGTATTGGCGCCCGTTAAATTATCTGTAGAAGCACTTTGTCGTTCTGATGCCAATTTGTGCACAGCGGATGCTACACTCAAGTTTCTTTTTCAAGAATTGCGTGACAATGACTCAATTTTGGCTTCTAAATTGAAGACACATTTATTGAACCGCTTGAAAGATCGTCGACGCAGTGAGTTAAGTGGAGTATTAAACTATTTACAAAATCCTCATACTGAGAAGACTGAGTTAGAGACTGATTGTGATTTAAAGGAGTTATTTTCAAGTCCAAGCAAGATGACTATAAAAAAACAGATTATTTTGTTTGAATTGAAAATAGTGATAATGAAGAAAATGACATGAACATTGAACCCACGCCTACAACTAGTAAGACTGATTTAACATTAAAAGAAAAGCTTCAGAACGAAATAGAAAACAGTATGAAAATAATAAATCCTGAAGCATTTAAAGAAACTGATATAATGATGCGACTAGAATAATTACAATTATAGAAATTCATGTTTAATAGATTTCGATACGAATAAAATTATCAATATCTATAAATATGCATGTGTTTCAACGAGTATTGCACTGTTTTGTAATACAATTCGAATTTTTCATAAACGGAAATCATTCAGCCGCTTTTCTGTATGAATATTTAATATTCATTTCCGTATACCCAACTAGTTTAATTCGAATTAGATTACAGGTAGCCAACTTATTATCATTTTGATACGAAATTTTATGTAATAGCTTCTGATGGTTTAGGATAGTGATATTAGCCATATTCCATAATCCACATTGTGAATCGAACTGGTGAATATGCAATAATGAAATTTTATCATGAGTTTTTTAGGTAAAAAATAATCTACAACGTTCATCTAGCAGTTAATTGAAGGAGAAATTTTCAAGTCAATTTCTCATTTTATATAATTTGGCAAATTCTTGCAAATTCAATTCAATGCGAAAGTTTTTGAGAAATTCATTCACTGGAGTTTTCTATGATTCACAACTCAATTAGAGTAGAACATTTTGGTTTCCTCCCGAAAATCAATCGAAGGAAAGCATGATAATGACATTTCTGATATTTTCAAAATCGAATTACTGAAAGAATTACTATAAAATTGTGACCACTGTTCTAAAAAATACCAAGGTTGTCAAAATCTAAAATTTTAGAAAAGTTTCTATTATAAGTTCACTACAAGACATGGATATTTTTTCCTATTTTATTTACAACTGATGTATCTCGCCAGTTATTATCATAGATAAATAAAAGTATATGGATCGGAAACTCTCATCGATTTTTACGACAACGCTACACTAGCGGTTAATGCGGGGGTTAGCCGAACTAAAAGGGATAGGGGAGATAAAATTTTGCTGGAGGTAAATGAGGGTTATTGACGGGCTAGTCGAAATTAAGAAATTCCAATTGCATATTTCTCTGAACTTAAATTAATGGAAACTAATTCATTTCCAACCTGATTGGAATTAACCAAGTTGGAAATGAAAGTTTCCAATAATTCAAGTTCACAGAAAATGCAATTAGGATGGATTCCAAGAATTATTTTGTCATAGGGAAGTAAAAAATAGTTTAATCTCAATTGTAAATTTAATTAGTATAAGCAAAATTTCTGGGCTCACAATCACAATACGATTAGAGTGAACAAATCTGAAATTATGAATGAGATACAATGTATTCAAAACACAGTGAACGTTATAGATTCCAAAAATAAAGTGTGATAGTTTCATCATTATAGCAATTTGTAAATTGGCTTGTCCGTTTGAATAAATAAATAAATCATGATATGGTTACCTTACAATTATCATAATATGAAAAAAATGGCATATACAAATGTGAAATAACAAAAACCTTTCCTCCGAACTGTTACAATGGAAAGATAAATTATTTACAAGCAATTGTAATTCATCATCATATCACTAATCTTATTCAGCTTGGTTATAAGGAAAATGCTGAATTTTTACCGAAGCAGAAATTCATTTCAGAGATTAATATTTTTTTTAATTAATTTTCTTTCAAGGATCTAGTACATAAATAATAATCTAGCTAGATAAAACACTAATTACTAAGAAAAAAATATATCTCAAAGAATTATGAAGAAGAATTCAAATACAAATTAGGAAAAAATTTAATACACCGAAAACAAATTTTAGTAGGTCTAAGATCCCTAGATTTCCTGTGAAAATATACAGACATTTTTTATCCATACTAACAAATAGATTTTCACAAAAAAATCTGGAAAACTATATATAATATTGTGCTCACTACACTCAAATTTACTCAACCAATCAGATTGTCTTAGAATATTAAGAAATATTGTCCTTAATATTCTACGAACATCTGTCGGAAGCATATTTAAGGAAGTAAGCTAGATAGAACAAAAACGCTTTCCTGAAACGGATTATTGAAATTTGTTGAGGGTGACAAAAAAGCATTTGGGGAATATGCATTTGCTCTTATCAAAAAATATTCAGGCTGAGACCGATCACCCCCATCAGATCAGCCCGACATTACTCATATGTTTAAATTTTTTTCCAATTTGCCTCGCTGCATAGCCTGCAACATATGTTTCCTTCTCCCTTCGATCTTACTTAGTGGCACTTCTTCCGTATCAAATACTCTCTTTTCCAATAGATGTTCTGAAGCCTCTGAAAAGAATAACGATTTATGAAACATTGTGGACGTTCCACAATTATATATTAATTCAACTATAATAGATTCTCATATAATGAAGTTGAAATTATTTACGAAATTATAGCCAAGACAGAGCTTTGAGTAATGAAATTTGCAAATTATAAAACAAGACACATACCTAAGTTCCCAACATCATGCTTCCGAAATAAGCCCCCCATGAGGTTGCAAGTCAGAGACAACTACTGAAATATTTTTTTGTCACTATATAGATAATTCTGCAGGAATATAATAGCATTCTCACGTTTGGTTGATTTTTTATGAATTTTTACTAATAAGGCTGAGTACCTACTGACCCCCCTGGGGGTGCAAGTGAATGTGGCAAATGCAAAAATTATAAGTTTATGCTTCTGGATGTTATTGTATAATTTGACCTCAATCCTATGTCTAGTTTCCCAGGTATGAATTACTAACAGAAAACTCGGGTGGAACTCGGCTAGCCCTCCCCCCTAGGGGGTGCAAGTGGCAGTGGGTCATAAAGTTATTCTGTGTATAGGGGGAGAAGAATAAATAGCAAATTTCGTGTCGATTCTATGTCTAGTTCTCGAGATATTCGTATCTGCTTGAATAATCATTAAGCCGTTATTTTTAGCCTCCCATGGGGTTGCAAGTCAGAGATAACTACTGAATTATTTTTTTGTCAATATATAGATAATTCTGCGGGAGTATGATAGCATTCTTACATTTGATTGATTTTTTTATGATTTTTTATAATCAGGCTGAGCACCTACTGACCTCCTCAGGGGGTGCAAGTAAATGTGGCATAAGAAGTAATTGTCAGTTCATCTTCCTGGACGCTATTGACAAATTATCTCGGCGAATCAAAATTGTTTGCATCACTATCCGGCCAATATTCCAGTGGCGTACGAAAAATTCTGTACAAAACTCGGCTATCTTACTCGGCTCTTTTCACATCAGTGTTCGACATCAGCTTTAAGAAGGCTTCCTGCTTTGTTATTAAAAGGTATAAAATCCTCAGACCTGAAATGTTTATTATAAATCCTGTAATTGTCGTAAAGATCTCCTCGAGTTTCACCTTCAAATCTTCTCTTCCAATTTTTTGCAAACATTTCTCCGATAACTACAAGTTTTAGTATATTAAGATAAACAGTTTGTTGTAGTTTGTAATTATTTGTTACACTCACCTCCTACTTAGTGAAAATCATCGGAAATGGAAACTACACTTTTTCCCATATTTCGATGAACATCCTGGAACAACACATTTGCAACCAATTTCAAAATTGGAAATTCAATGCTGAAATTTCAGAAGATTCACTCTGCAATAACTCAGAAGCCGAAAAGACCGATATTTGTGAAAAAAAAATATTAACAATAATTTTTGTAGTTTATGCTTCATGCTTTGTTATCCGCCTGTATGTCAGAAATTCCTTTGTTGCCTTCCACAATTTTTCATTCTTTTTTCTGATTGGTTGATCTCGATTGAGACGTTGGAACACGTTATTATTGGCCAAAACAGTGTCACACTGTTTGGTTAGGGACTTTCCAGGCCCTGGTTATTATTGAGTTTCCGACATCCTGTAAAATCATTCACTTTGATTTCCTCATCTGCACTGAGCCATTATTTCTTGTACGATCGAGCAACAATATTTTGTTTGAAAGAAAAACCAACAAAAACAATCCTTGAAGATTCCAAACATTCATCAAAATATAATCGAGTTATTGACCTCTTCGATCGTCATTGATACCAGAGAATTCTTTCTTCAGTTCTACCACAGTCGTTGAGTGATAGACTGGATTCCGTTGACATCCAGTTTTGAGAAAGTGAATTTGATTTTTTTCCTGAATAGCGAAAAAAATAATCTCTTGCCTAGACATATCCTTTTAGAGCGCCTAACGTAGTTACACAACGGTGATAGACAATTTCACCGACAGCCTTGATGCCTTAACCTTGCACACTCGTGAATCGTTCTTAGGGAGTCAAAACCAGGGGAAAGTGGAAGCGGGCCCCACCTGTGAGGATGTCTTCCATATTCCGAGCCTATATAACTGATGAGGACTTTGCCATGAACCATGAGTTAACAGTTCTTGTGAACGTCTTCAAGTGGGTGGCTCCCGAAAAATCACGATGAGGGTCCACTGGAACCTTGTGGTTAGTGTATTTTTTTTTTTTTGTGCGTACGGATTTGTTGTGAAGTGACGTCTTTCTAGGGGTTAGGTTTTTTTTTATCGTAAGGGGTGTTTTATCGATTTTTGTGTTCGAAATTCGTGTTCAATTATTCGGTTTGTTTTTGGAATTGACACAAATTACTTTGGAACATTACGCATATTAAATAATCCTCTGTTTAATTCGACCTTCACCTTCGTTCCTTCGGTCCTTTTCATGAAAACCATAATTATATTATGGTATAGAAATTTCGACATAATTTGCATTTATGTGTTAGTTGGAATGGAATTTAAATTTTAATTTAGTTTTTTTCTCGAAAAACCTAATGGCAATTTTATATTTCTCACATAAAAGGTTTGTTTATAGACAGATTTTTTATAGCTTTACATGTAATATGGGTTTAATGATCCCAAAACAAATTAGAACGTTTTGGTAGCAAATTGATTCGAGAAATTTTTTTATATTTTTAAAAAAATTACTCAGGGGTTGGTTTTAATAAGGACCACCAGATTATGTCACCTAGTTCGAAATCGCCCTAGTTACGTTTCTTGATTACTGAATATCGAATTTATAGCACAGATTTAAAATCAGATTGCAATTAAAGGTGTTTGATATCAAAGATGGTGCCCAAATCTTGGAGAGACCTCAACATCTCAAAAGTGCCTGATGTATGTAATCTGGAGGTTTTGTTTCTTCGTTAGCCCACTGAAGTTCATTTTGAATGAAAAAGAACACGTAACACTGAAAAAAAGAGTTTCGAACCATCTACTTACGAAACCAAGTTGAAATATTTCTTATACATAAAATAAAGAGTTTCAAAATGCGACCCCTGGGGTACTCCGAAGTGGCCATCCTGAATTCTTCTGTCCATACAATAAGACACGTATTCGATGAAATCAAAAATGTTATTATCTAGCTAATATGCCTCAAAAAGTCATATTGTTTTGGAAATATGTTCTTCGACGAAAGATTGTTCACTACTCAACAGTAAAAACACTATTCATTGATTGGAAAGTATTGAAAAGATAGTATGAATTCATATATGCATATTCAGAATATAGATGAAATGATGTAATAGGCAGATGGCTGAAATTATGATTTTTACGTAATATTTAAATGAGAGGAATACATTTCCGCTTCAATACATTCTAATATTAAGCAAACCGGTATCTCGGATATCGATTCTTATATGGACCAGTAAAATTCCTCAAACCTCATTTTAACTATCCTACTACCTTCTGGCTACCAGCATCAGAAATCATTACGCTTACAAGTTAGCAAAAGTGATTTTTTTTCAAATAATTTTGTCTTAGTCCTGAAACAGGAAAATGAATGGTGGATAATTCAAATTCCCATGCAATGAAGAATTTTGAGATGAAAATTTTTTATGTAACATGGAATGGTTTTTATGCCATATCATATCATCATCATCATCTCGTCGACATCTGTCATTTTCAAGGCAAAAACTTTTTTTAAAAGCTGAAAATATTTGAGAATTTTTCAATATTCATTAAATATCAAGATCAACCGAACTTCTTCAAGTTTCTTAGACCAGTTGGCCCCCAAACTTCCGGTTACTAAATTAAGTGTTTTGTGATGTTATTTTTTCCTCGTTCTTATCTTGTTGGGTAGAGCAAATATTTGTCGCTCTGTTGTCAAAAATTTTTCATCAACAACATATGGGTAGCAACGAACTAAATTAAGGTCTATTCATTTATTGGATCCACAATGTCAACTCAAAACTCATGTTGATTAGTGAAATAAAATGAAGAAAAGCATTGACTTCAGGTCCAGATTTTCCCGGACTCGGAACAGTGTAATACTGAAGCAACCGCCACAATGAACATGAAAATATCAACAAAACTTTTCTTTCAGTTTTGTTCAAAACTAAAATTCCCTTCTCTCAAAAACTAACTAAAAATAGGTATATCTACTACATTGAAGACAATTCAGAATTAATTTCATCCAGTAAGCATTTGCCCTTTGAAATATTTATTTATTCAAATGCTAATGACTGAAAAATCACTTGCTATACAAAAAAAGGACACATAGAAGTTAATTTTTATGTTCCAAGATCTTGAAAAGTCAGGTAAACTCATAGCTTCCTACAAAAAGGTGGTACAATTCTGAAATTCAAGGATGTTCTGAATATCGATAACCTCTATGTTCATTCAAAATTTAGTGAATCTCTGATGAATATCTTATGAGATATCAAGTAATAAAAAAAGGTGTATATTTTTTTAAAACTTTGAAGGCGACGAATTCTAAGAAATTTTGCGAACCTAATAATTTCATCCTCAATCAAATATATCCCAAGTTACAAATTGATCGGATGGACAGTTCAATAGTTATTTAAGTCACCAAATTTCAGATTGGTCCAAAAATGAACTTGGCCTACATATTTGGACAATTAACCTATTCCGAATGGTAACTCTAGCTCATCTCTCTCAGAAGATAGGTAGTATATACGGCTGGCCGGTTATACTCAAATTTGTATCTTAACTTGTAACTTAATCTTCATCAAGAAATCAAACCCAATCGATTGAGAGGATTTTCGACTGTCTATTTGAAAATTACAGACATTTGGGCAAGACAACAGCTCGCCGTTTTACCTTGTAGTTTCCTAAACTAGATCAAGCGCGCAAATATCATTGAAGCGCCTTATTACATTGCAGTTCCTTGGAGTATCCATTGTTATTGATAATTATTGGTATCATGAGTGAAGAAGGTGTATCTGATATTGATAAAAGAGCAGCCGAAGTAGGTGAAGAATTGTTACCACCGAAATCTAGAAAACTATACGAGCAGCAGTACGATGCTTTTAAAAAGTGGTGCCGCTTAAAAAATGTGAGACAACCTACTGAAAATGCGCTGTTAGTCTACTTCAATGATAAATCAAAAGCGGTTAGTGCCTCAACTCTCTGGGCACATTACTCAATGCTGAAATCGGTTATTAACATTAGAGAAGATATTGATATAAGTAAATTTCCAAAATTATTAGCTTTTTTGAAGAGAAGAAATGAGGGATTTAAGCCAAAGAAGTCAAGAATTCTCACGTCTGAGCAGGTAGATCAGTTCTTACGGGAGGCTCCGGATGATAAACATTTAATGCTTAAGGTAAATTTGGAAATGTGTTTATATTCAGAAATTTTAAGAAATCAATTTTTTTGTAGGTTGTACTTATTTTGGGCGTTGCGGGAGCTTGTCGTGGAAAAGAGTTGGTTGATTTAGAAATCGACGATGTGAGAGATTTGGGCGATTCCTTCCTAATTGCGATAAGAAACAACAAAAATAAAATTGACCGAAATTTTGTGATCAAATATTCAGAAAACAGTGCCATCAGTTTTGTGGCGATATTTCGAAAATATGTGGCATTGCGAAAGACAGGGACACCTCATTCAAAATTTTTTGTTCAATACATCAACAAAGAATGTACTACGCGAGTAGTAGGAAAAATCATGTTTGATACATTTCCACGGCAAATAGCAGCTTTCTTGAAATTAGAAAATGCGACGTCTTATATACGGGACATTGTTTTAGACGCACATCTGCGTCTTTGTTAGCTGATTCGGGAGCAACAATAGACGTGCTGAAGAGACATGAAGGATGGAAATCCTCCAACTTTGACGAGAGATATATTTAATCGTCTATTAAAAATAAACAAAAAATTTCAGATAAAATATTTGGTCAAGTCGCCGATTCGTCCACTATACTTATGCCACAGTCCTCATTCTCGCTTCCTGTTTACTAGATGCTAATAATTCAAGCCATCATTATAACTCTTCACTATCTGAATCTGAATGATCCTAATCTAATGTCTGGTTCTTTCACTATATCTCTAATAAATCAACGTTTTTTGTTCATCCTACTATATTCTCTACAAGCTGTCAGCTTTTTATTGAGATATCGAACATGTTGAACAAATAGATACTCTCCATTAATCCAATTCATTTCTATTCCATCAAGTACTTTCACCGAATCATTTGGTATCAATTGAAATGCAATGTACGTTGATGATTTGTCTGAACTAAAAAACATACATTTTACATACCAACATAGTAAAATTCCATGCTTGAAGATTCTTCAAAAGTGAAATGATCAATTTTCGCACCAAAATAACCGTGGTCTCTCGAATGAAGTAAGCAATTAGTAAAAAATGTACGTTACAGAGGACTCTAAATAACTTTCTCTAATTACTAGGTACCGACCATTTAAAAATATCGAAGTAATCGTCACGCAAGTAGAGAAAAGATGCACAACTTCTCAATTAGCATGGTTCTATTAAGTAGAACTGAATACATTTGTAGTTCTGGTACGAATTTTCAGGCTGAGAGGATTTTTATGGCTTCAAGAAAGAGATATGGTTGAATTATCATTGTTAAGAAATCATTTCAGGGTCTGTATTTCTTTTAATGTTAGTATATTATGAATGATTATAATTTTTTTAAAGTAAAACTTTTTAAGCGCGACTAGGAGGTAAATGGACGACAATGCAACGGAAGTCCGTCACGGCAATATGGCGTCACGTTTCTGTACCATCCGGTTTTCAATTATTTTTGATTTTGTCAATAGATAGTTTATAAACGAATCAATCAGAAATTTTTGAAAAAATAAAATAACACTGGTCAACAGTGGTTTTGGTGCCGAAGATTTTGGAGGTGATTTCATATGAATTTGATGCCCTGAATCAAATATGCTATTAGTTTTTGCCTGTCAGCTCGAATTTTCAAGATATCAACATTTTTGTGAATTATACATTACACTATTTTAAAAGAAAAACCATGGTTTAAAGAAACAAATCAATAAAGGAATTTTTATTATATTACACAGATATTACAGATATTATTCATTATATACTATAGAAAACAGAAAAAGTCATCATTTAAACCAATTACTCACTAAACATTTCGGAAACTTCTTTTGCGGAACTTCTTGAGTGTATTTTAGAACAATCCCGTTTTAAAGACCAGCAGTAATCTGCCATCATGTGAGTGTCCCATCTTCCTTGATAGCGATCCTCTATACATTGGTAAAATCTTGGTGAAATCTTTCACCTTGCTCCTCACTAATGTCGCCTAAATTATCAGGAAAACGGTCTAAGTGGCTGTGTAAATAATGCACCTTGATGCTCATGTTACACCCAAGTGATCTGAATTTATTCAGCATCTCATTGACTAATTCAACATAGTTTTCAGCTTTGTGTTTACCCAGAAACTTTTGGACAACTGAAACAAATGAATTCCAGGCATTTTGTTCAATCTCAATCAATGAATTTATGAAGTCAGGGTCTTTAATCAGCTGTCTTATTTGTGGGCCATCAAATATTCCTGCTGTAATTTTTTCCTTACTCAGCTGAGTAAGCATTTTTTTCCCTATATATGCAAAGCATGATCCATTCTTATCAAGAGCCTTCACAAACTGCTTCGTTAGACCCAGCTTGATATGTAGGAGTGGAAACATGATTTTCTCTCGCGGAACTAAAGGATCATTGATGATATTCTTTTCCTTAACATCCATGTTTTCTCTTCTAGGCTAGTCTTTTCTAACCCAGTGTTGCGTTTTGTCTCTGCTATCCCAGAGGCACAAGAAACAAGGATACTTGGTGTGGCCACTTTGCTATCCAAGGAGAAAGTTTACCATTTTTAAGTCTGCACAAATCACCCATTGGTGTTCATGATACTTTATTTTTTCCAAAACCAAAGCTATGTTGTGATATTGCTCTTTCATTGTCGTTGAGTGAGCAATTAGTATTGAGCCATATTTGTTCCCATTATGTAGAAGAACACATTTCAAACTTCGTTTTGAGCTGTCAATAAATAGGCGACAATCATCCGGAAAATGTTCAGGAAGACCCATTTTTACCAGGAGTTCTCTAATAGCATGGCAAAATACAAGATTTTGTTCTTCAGAGAAAAAAGGTAGCAGATCTTTCTGCCTTGTGCGATAAAATGTAATTTTCGTTTCTGGTTCAAGTAAATTTTTTTCCTTCAACCTGGAAGCTAGTAATTCAGAAGCTTTTTTCGACAGGTTGAGATCTCTAGTGAGGTCATTTAACTCATCTTGGTTGAAACATTGAGGAATTGATGACATCGTTTCAAAATCACTGTCACCTTCAGTAGTGTCAGAATTCTGATCAGAGAGACATGTGTTCTCACAGAATTCTGGTAGCTGCTGAAAAGTTGGAATTGACACTTCTTCTGAGTGAGGGATATGGCGTCTTGCAGAGACTAAATCTGCATAAGCCCACTTGTTACGGTTATTTCGGTTTATTCCAGTAATATTTACTAGGCAGAAATAACAGTCATCGAAGTGATTTTTTGGTTCTCTCCAATCCATTGGTATTTCGAATTTCAGACTTTTATTTTTATTTATTATTATTAGTATTATTTATTTTCTAAAAATCTAAAGCTGATACACAAAAACTGCTATCATATTTAGATTCAGCAATAAAAATATAGTTAAAATCGCTCAAAAATTCTAGTCACCAAAAAAAAATTTTTTTTTGTAGGCCTGTGTAATTAGTAAAAAATATTGAATTGAATAATAATAATAACTAATTTTTGGTAACACAAATCGGCCGCCATATTTGGTAGTACAGAAACGAAGCTGCCGGAAATTAGAATTACAGTAGAAGTCCGATAATCCGGCACGTTCGGGACCGGCTCGGTGCCGGATTACCGAAAATTCCGGACTATCGGGCAGTCCGAAAATTTCCTTCGATCAGGTGGTAATTATAGGTTAATAAATAAAGTACTAATACACTATGCTAATACTAATAACTAAATTTATTTTAATTTACATATAATATAAATGTATACATATAACAAAATGTATATACACGTTATGTAACATCGCCACAGTAGGCCTGTTTCGTCAACATTGTAAGTCTGTTTAGGTGTTGAATCATTATCAGTCACAATTTTCTCAAACACGTCTTTGTAGTTTTCAGCAGAGTTTTGGTTTGCTGAAAGTGTTTCTCCAGTTACATCAAGTCTTCTAATTTCATGCTGAAATATGAAGTTTCTGAGCAAACCATCAGAAAAATTACGTTCACTTGCCGCAAGTCCTAAATCTTGGCCGAATTTCTCAGCCTTTTCAACAATCATTGGCCCTGTTACCGGCTTCCCTTCAGAACGTACTGCAGTAAACCACTTGAACAATACACTATCTAGCTGTTCCAGTTTTGGCTTTTTCAATGTTTGTCTATAAGCCAATTTTTCAGTTGTTAACGAGTGAGAAGCAAACTTCATTAGTTCATCTTTTTGTTTTTTAATATCATAAATAGTCGATAAGCCAATATTAAACTCATTCATCAAAATATTTCTATTCTCGCCTTTTTCTAGCCGTTTGATGATATATAGTTTCTGATTGAGAGTTATTGTTACGTGTTTTCGTTTCTCTCCTTTTGAACTCGGAGGCTTAGGTTTTGAAAAGATGGTCACTGTATAGTTAGAACGAAAATCACTTTTTATAAACAGTTTCAAAAGCTACGTTTACTACGATGCACTGAAGGACACAAACACCAAGCACAAAAAATTGGCGAAGACCCATGGAATGACAGTGCTGCACTGCACTGACTTCGTTGTGACATGGTATTGCGAGCAATACCAATACCCAAAAAACTTCGAAATAGCTCTCGAGCGTTTTTATTTGCTTTAAAGATACTTTTGGAGAAAAACAATATTTGTAAAATTTTCCGGAGCGATGCCGGACTATCGGGCATTCCGGACTATTGGATGCCGGACTAATGGACTTCTACTGTACCTGAACAGCGGGAATTTTAAATTTTCTCAAGCATGCATGGTAAATATGCACAGAATTATGCAGCTCGTGTGAAATTCAGGCATATACTAGATTGTTAAGACAAAGAAAAAAGGTGTTATGAAATTTCATCATTTTATTGTTATTCTGGTGGATATGAAATCAACTCCAAAACTGAACAGACTACAAAATTCATTGAATTCAGATCAGGGATAATTGAACTAATATGAATGAAAGCTCACTTATTAAATGATATGAAAGTCATGAATAGAATGAAAAAAAAAATTAAATGAAGACGAGAAAATCAAAGGATATTGAAGTTATACAAAAATAAATGAAAGAAGAATATTTATTTATATTCGCAATAAAATTAACTCAAAAAATTTTGAAAATCATAACATGACATTCAACCGTGAATACAAATTATTCAAAAGCATAGCATAAAGAATTGATAGGAAAAGTTGAGTCTTCAGTATTGCTAGCACGTAAACAATAGAAATAATAAAAATTATTTAGAGGATTCAAGGTTTTCAATTAGCATACTTTGAAACACAATAAGATACCACTAATTCTTGCTGGAGATTTCAATGTCAATTTTCGTTCAGAAGAATCTCGAGCATTGATTGATTTTTTAGGTAATAAACTAAATTTAACAATGAATAGTTCTCCAGTTCAAAATACTACAAGATATGGTACGACTATTGATGCAGTTTTCTCAAGAAATTTAGACAATTTGCAGAGTTGAATTTGTCTCTCACATCAGTTATCATAAACTAATCATATAATATTCGAAGTATTATAGTAATTAAATTATTGTACCTATTAAAATATATAGTAGCTCAAAGTTAATTAATTTATATATTACTAGTATTACATTATCAATAAATACTTTTCTAAATTTTCATATTATGTATTGATTTTTAACTTAATTGCGATCTCGTACAATACTTCAATCGCGTGTGAACGTTACATGTACTTTTTTTTTTTCATGAGCCATTTATCTTGATTGATGTGACATTACTGGTCATTAATACTGGTTTCACCAAGTCAGGGTACCTCAAATTACTTGATTTTATCTATTTCTGATACAACTAGACTAAACAGGTAAAAACATTGAAACGGTTTATCTCAAGAGATTCGGTTAGTCTTGAAGATGTATCTGAATTTTTATAATTTCGAAAGTAGGCATATTTTTTTATTTTTAAGAATATTTTCAAACAATTAATCGGAAATACGTCATTATACTCATCTCCTTCTATACCTACATTTTGTACTGGGCTTTGTCAAGACATCCTTATTAGTTAGTCGATCTTGATATTATTTTTTGGAATTAGGAGATACCATATTTCAAGGATTTATCAGTATAAAACGGAACTAGGGCTATATTTTTTTTCAGAGGAAAAATTTTATAAGCCAAAAAATGAGGCATGAAAGCCATATATTGAATGTACTACTCCGTAAGTAGGCTCTGATTTAACTTTGACAATAATTATTGAATTGTCGGTAATATTTTGTGTTCGATTGGATGAAACACCAACTGTTACTTTTGAAATTATTCAAGTTGCATATCTGCATTATAGTTTATCAAGATATAGAGTATTTGAGTGGCCTCAGGATCTATCGAGTGCTTCAGGAATTATCAAGTGCTTTTGCGCGCTTGTCCCTGGTGAAATGTTTTTTGACTGACTATCCCAACTGTTCGTAATTCTATTAGTATAATCCTTTACTATTTATAGAGATCAGTACATTTGATTGCCCCTGCTCTTTCATGTCACAAGCTACCGTGTGAATGATCGAACGGACATTCTCAAATTTTTCTGGGAATCGGACTCATTATTTTGAGATCATTTTTCACCCAATATTCCAGACATCAAGACATTTAGGCAGAACCATAGATCCCGCTGTTCAATAATAAACAAGCACGAAAAAAAAAGAAGATGTCTTCCTCTACTTATGACTTTGTATGAATTGTATATAATACATTCAATTGATGAATTTTTCCTTTACAGATTTTCTTAGGTCTCATCCTAGAAGTTACATTGGTCCTAAGTAAAGCTGTGGAACCAGTGAGGAAGCCAACAGACCAAATTTTAACCGAAACAAAAAAGTAAATATCCTTTTCATTCTATGTCAACAACTTTCAACTTATTTTCATAATTAAAATATCTAATTCTCAATTTATACATAGATAATGAAATAATACAATGAGTGGTATCTTCAAACTGTATAAAACGTAAAATATGAAGTTACATCTGATCATTTCTCAACATTTTTTTATGCTCTGTCATATATTTTATCTTCTTATTGGTTGAATTCATGGAACTGTGATGTGTTTAATCTGTGAAATACAAATTTATAGGATGTAAGTCTGCGAATAACTTTTTTTCATGTATGGAATCGTCCAATGATTTTCTTATTTATGAACCTTTCCTTCTTGTCATCTTAAAAGGTTGACATGATCAGAAAATTTTTCAATTCTGACCAATAAATGTCGAATCGATAAAACAACGAAAACTAGTTAAAATTGATACTCTTAGGTTGAAGAATTTTTCAAGTTACTTCGAGCAATTGGCATCCAAACTTCAGACAACCCAATTGATGGTGCACTTTGGGTTTAGGAACGATATTCACAAATGCTGCCTTTTTGATTTTTCATCTTGTAGTCATCTCTTCTTTGCATATGATAGATGTATTATTCCATTCTGTTTTAGGTGATTTTCATCTGAAGGATTTTTGACCACTTTGGATCTATCAGTGTCTAACACTTGAGAGAGCTTCTGATGTTTTTTAATTCTCACTTTCAATGGACGTTTTGTTTCTCCGATATAAGATCTTCCACATTCGCATGGTATCTCATATATTGAATTCTTCGTTCTTTGATTCACGTTGTCAGGTTCAACTTTTGTTGGATTAGCCCTGATGGTATCTTGTATATTGCAAGCGATTGTTCTGTCGTACCTTCTCCAATTCTTCCCATTTTTTTCTGATAAACCTTTCACACAAGAAATGACGCTTTTTATGGTTTGTTGTCTAACGAAAAATTCATCTATATATGAAAACCTTCACAGTGCTACAACTCTACAAATTTGAAATTAGTCAAATATGAATATCTATCAAGTCTTATAGCAGCTACCACCAAAACTCGATAAATAAGATCACATAATAAACAAACATACAAAATTTCAAATCTAGTCGCCTTGACTATGAGATTTTCGATTAAAGTGAATCATTACGGTGATAAAGGGTGATTCATTTAGAGGTACTCTTTGTGGTGGGGATTTAGCTGCAGATCGCACATGCGTCGTGTAAACTGAAGTAGTATTCTTGTTCAGTAGTGTGTGACATTTCATAATGGCACGACTTATCCCGGCACAGAGTCTACAAATTGTTCAGCTTTATTACGAAAAGGGGCGTTCTCCGATTAATGTGTATCGGGCACTTAAAGCGACTTACGGTCCACATAATCGGCCTACCGAACGCACAATTCGCCCTACCATCACTAAGTTTGAGATTCCGTATTCGTTATTGGATAATACTCGACCAAATAGACTGCATCCAGCTCGTAGCGAAGAGATTATAGCAGAGTGGGGTGAGTGTACGTGATGACCCTGAAGTGTCGATTCGTCGCCGTTCTCAACAGCTTGGTCTTTTGTATCCAACGATTTGGCGGATTTTACGTAAGGATCTTTTTTGGAAGCTCACAAAATTCAATTAGTTCAAGAAATGAAATCGACCGTCCTACCGAATGTTTCAAGTTTTAGTCGTTGGGCTCTTGACAAGCTCACAGAGGATCCACTCTTTTCGACAAAGTTTTGTTCACTGATGAGACCCATTTTTGGCTTAATGGGTTCGTGAACAAACAAATTGCTCGAATCTGGGGTGATGAACAACCCGAAGAGTCTCAAGAATTGCCGTTAAATCCAGAAAAAACAACTGTTTGGTGTGGTTTATGGGTCGGTGGAATAATCGGTCCATATTTCTTCAAAACAGAGTATGGCCGGAATGCTACTGTGAATGGTGACCGTCATCGCACCATGATAATAGACTATTTGTCGCCCGAAATTGAAGCCCGTGGTCTCGACGAAATGTGGTTTCAACAAGATGGTGCCACTTGTCATACAGCCCGTGAAACCATGGCTATATTGCGAGAGCATTTCGGCGAGCAGATTATTTCATGCTTCGGACCAGTGAATTGGACGTCTAGATCGAGTGATATCACACCTCTTGATTTTTTCCTTTGGGGCTCTAAATGAATCACCCTTTACAATTCATCAATGTGACGAGACGAAAACGTACTCCGGAGATAATTGAATTATCTAAGAACAACAAAAGTAATAACATATCCAATTGAGTGCTTTCTTAAAGTGCCATGTCCTATACAATTCAATGATAAATTGTAACATTCGAAATTGATTGTTTAGTAAACAATGCGAGGTCAATGCACTTCTGCACAATCATCATCATTATCCACTTTTATTTTCACTCCCCTGCAATCTGCCAAAGTAATTGAAATCTCTTGAAAGGATTCAGAATCGTTAACTTTATTATTTTCATTTCCGGTTTTCTGCACAATTCATATATATGTGTGAATTCGACAAATTATCTTCCTCGATATTAGAAGTAAGTACCTGAAAACGCAATTTTTGCACGCTTGTTATAGTTCAGTCAACAGTGTCAAACATGTCCGAACGAGATGAGCCATTTTATGTTTTAATAATAATATCTCAGAAAATATTCATCTGAGATCCACAAAATTTTGAACGTATAGCGAACTGATTGATATTCACATTATCCTTGAATTTCAACATTGTACCATCATCTTATTTCAAGAATCTAGGTGTTCTCCATATACGAGGGCGTTTAATGGTTTCATAGAGAAGCCTAGATTAGGATTCTCCTTTAGATCATCGATTGATATTTATATGTTTTCGTTTTTTGATAGCAATTCTCAAAATATTCATATGCAGGGTGGTGTCAAGGAAAATAGTACCATGCATAGGGCCATAAAATATGGAAAAAAGGACCCATGAATAAATATTCAAAACTGCGTCCCTTAAGAAATACAGGATGTTCATTTTTTTCATTTGGTTTTTTTAATAACCTTGGACAAAGAGACACGAATCGAACAAAATGTAGTATGCGGGGATTTTTATGATGCAGAATACTGATATCCTATTAGTTTTGAATTACTAAAAGAGGGCGCCACATACAGGATGGCTCCACATTTAAATTAAACAACTTTTTTGCCTTACCCTGAATGTCATTCTGGAATAGAAAAAGCTATTCCATTATCTTTTTCCTTCAAAAAGGTATACGTTGTTAAAGTCACTAGGACCAACGGTTTCTGGTAAAAATGCATCGAAAAGTTATGATGCACGCAAATTGTCCAGAAGTGCCAAAGTAACCTACTTACAATAACAAGGACAAAGCACAAGTGTCAAATGTTTCGTTGTATTTTTATGTAATTTCATTCGCCTGTAATTTTTATTATTATTAAGATTTTGATTTAATTTCTTGCGATATTTGAAACTGCTTTCAACAATGGTTACTATTGTTATTAGGTTCCTTTGACGCTTCTGGACAATTTGCGTGCATCATAACTTTTCGATGTGTTTACCGCCAAATGTTAGTCCTAGCGACTTCAACAAAGTATACCTTTTGAAGGAGAAAAGATAGAGAAATCGCATTTTCTAGTCCTGAATGACATACAGTGTGAGGCAAAAAAGTTAGATGCAAATAAACGAAAACCCTGTATATGTTCATCTTCATCGCAACATATCATTATTTCATATCAAGGCAAAATTTAATTAAATCTTTAGTTATGCAACGTAATTTATGAAAATGATATAAATTTTTTTATAAAATAGTACCTGTAACATTTTCCACAAAATAATTTCATAAAAATGTTTTCAGCAGAGCTCAGAGGAGGGACGGCTACGACTACCCAGCGCCTGCGCAAAGCTTCAATGATGGTCACCAAGGGGGAGATTTTGGCGGTGCAGCTGGCGGATATGACCAAAGTGGTAGCCATGGATCATTTGGAACTAGTGGTGGTGGATCTTTCGGGTCTAGTGGAGGCGGCTACGACAGTGGAGGATCCCACGGGCAAGACAGTTATGATAATAGTGGCGGAAATTCAAATCATGGAGGTTATGATTACTCTGGAGGAAATGCTCAAATAGGAGGTGGACATGATTTTGGAAGCAGTGGGGGAGGCTCCGGTTATGACCAAGGAGGCAGCATCCATGACACAGTCTCTAATGGGGGATACAGTTATGGAGGACAAGTTGAAGAACATCACGTCCTAGAAGACAATCATCAAGAAGAACACCATGATCATCACGATCCAGGTTATTGGAAAAAGAAGATGATCTGGAAAAAAGGTTGGAAAAAGATTTGGAAACCCGGCAAAAAGAAGATATGGGTTCCTAAATGGAAAAAAATCTGGAAGCCCATCTGGGTCCCCACCAAGAAACCAGGATGGAAAGAAATTCAAGTACCCGATTGGAAAAAAATCTGGAAACCTGTTTGGAAACCAATCAAAGTGCCTATTTGGAAAGATATCAAAGTCGCAGACTGGAAAAAGATACACAAACCTGTTTGGAAACCCATCAAAGTACCTGCATGGAAAGAAGTGCAAGTACCAGCATGGAAAAAAATCTGGAAACCTGTATGGAAAGAAATACAAGTGCCCGCATGGAAAGAAATTCAAGTTCCAGCTTGGAAAAAGCACTACGTTCCAGTTTGGGTTAAAGAAGGAATCCCTGGAAAGCATTACTTAGGCAAGGGTCATGATGGTTCGGAATATGTTGCACACGATATATGGAAGAAAAAACTAATCTGGAAACCCATTTGGAAAAAATACTGGAAACCAGCTAAGAAGCAAATATGGGTTTCTGATAAAAAACTCGAATGGAAAGAAGCTTGGAAGCAGGTTTGGAAATCTGAAAAGAAGCAAATTTGGGTTGAAGATAAGAAATTAGTTTGGAAAGAAGCCTGGAAACAAATATGGAGAACTGAGAAAAAGGAGATATGGGTAACAGACAAAAAACTTGAATGGAAAGAAGCTTGGAAACAGATTTGGAAGACCGAGAAGAAACAAATCTGGCTGCCTGATAAAAAACTTGAGTGGAAAGAAGATTGGAAGAAGGTTTGGGTAGAAGGTTACAAAGATATTTGGGTTCCAGGGTGGAAAATGATTTGGCGTCCAGTCATTATATCAGAATGGTTTCCAACTCCAGACCACCATGATAAGCATGTAGAACATGGTTGGGATAGGAAAGACCAAACAGGGAAAAAAATTGAAAATTTAACAGATAACAAACTGAGAAAAAGGAGTTTTGTAGAAAGTGTTCCTTCAGCATCGTCGAGTACAAATGATACCAATCAAACCAAAAAGACCAGTTGGTCATTTCCGTCGTAGCGCGATAAAAGTACCTTCCTCTGTATATAGTTATTTCTAAGTTATTTTATTTTGTAAAGAAATATGTATTACACTGACTGACTCGAATATTTTTATTAATATTGTTAAATAAAATGTATAGTCGTTTTTGTTGTCGAATCTTATAAAATAAATATGAAGTTCATCTTTGGATGCCATACAACTGTATTTATTTCATTGAATTTCAACTTGATATTACAAAACAGTTATTTTTTATCGTATAAAAAAGTATACACATAACTTCATTGTTCCGCTAGCAGCTTTCATCTTGTTCCATATTGTCAATGAACAAGAATAATGTCTTTTTACTACGGAATATGACATTTTCACGTCAGTTTCCTACAGTTACAGATGTCTGGGCGATGTCAGGGTTTGCATATTTCGATATTTTAGCTCTACAACGTTTAAACCAGAGGAGATAGACAAAATCTGATACCCCATTCTCGTTCTCTTTTACTGAGGAATTACAAGAGTGCTATTCATTTTTGGATACCTTCTTTTGTTTTCGAGTTTTAAGCGAAAATTGGAAAAATAGCGATATCGAAAAAAATTTATATCACGCTAATACTGATGGTAGAGCTCTGAAATAAATATTATACTGGCACTTTTTTACGTAGAATCCAGTGGCGGGCTTCTCCTTTTTGCACCATTATTAATTACGAAGCTATGACCCAAAGTCATGTTTCTTTAAATAGGAACACTGTTTTTCTGTGCAATTTTCTGAAGCTTAATTTTTTCTGACTTCAAAAATGTGCAAGATCGCATGATTTTCATGAACATAAATAATAGATAATGGTCAAAAACCTATTTTCATCTGAGCTCAATATTTTCAATAGTTTCAAGATAAACACAGAAAAATTCAGCATCGTATAATATCCACAGTTTCCTTCTAGTAGTTCTTTCATTTCTATGCTCTTTTTTCATTTTGTCCAAGATCAAAGAATAATGGACAGCTGTCATAGAGATTTGAGATTTTGACTCTCAAACCATTCGAAAGTTTGAATTGAAATCAGCGGTATTATTATTTCGAAATACGTATATATTTTTTTCATTTCAAAATGGAATAATGAAACGTTCAACATGCTTGAATGTTACATCAGATGCGATTACAATGAATGTGGGCTGTAGGGCGTACATGGCAGAATACTAATATACATTGTTCGATAGTTCGCTCTTTTCAATATTGCTCTGGCTGATCGTGATTGTGGATGGAATGTGGATCTTTTACCTGCAATTTACAACCTCGTAAACGGTTATAAACTTCGAATAAATTGCAATAGACCGAATGATTTTAATAATTTTTTTTTTGTTCGATTATAAATATGGGATACAAAATAATTATTGAAAGCCGTAAATATTCTCAAAGCTCGCCAAGAAGAGCCGAGAACAGTCAGGTTGTCACGTCCTTTTTAATTCCACGTTACTAGTTCGCAACGAACTAACAACCCAATTGAACTAACGTCCGTTTGCACCGACTTTTTCTTAGGGTCAGTTAGGCTAACGGTCCCTTAAATCACACTTAACGGCCAGTTCGTGTTGCAATGATTTTAAATGACCCTTAAATCGGCCATTAAACCAACTTTAGTTAATTGACCAACTTCCGTCCCTTAAAGCATATTTAACAAATTTAAGTAATTTTTAACCTATAAAATCAAACAACATAAACAATTCAGTAGGATGGAAGGTTTTGATGAGATCCTTGTTGAGGATTTTTTTGAGGATGATATAGAGGTTCTTGAATTTATTGAGATGGGCTATCCAAGAAGAAATTTTGTAAGACCGAATTATTACGAGGAAATGTCGCAAATGGACTTCTTCAAAAGGTTAGGCTGACAAAGTGTTGTTCAGAGTGAACTTATTAGGTACTTCAGTCAGTTGTGATACCTAACACTGATATTCATTGGAAAAAATCTAATGTTAAATCCCAGTTTGAATAATTAATAATAATTAATTAACTTCCATATAAGACGAAAACAGTTTTTTGTGAATAACTCAGAAAATATCCACTTTAGGGCAAGGGTGTGATGCATACACTCACATTATTTTTACGTAGATTCAATATCTGCCATAAAAAATGGGGTTCTAATTTGGAAAATTGATTTTTCACGATTTTGTCATCCCTAACTTTGACAGCGATTTTTTCACCTCCTGTATCATGAATCGCGATTTCGATTTTTAAAGTGGATACATCAATCTTACATCTTGAAAAATCCCAAAAATGAAAATTTTCCATCCAAAAACCTCGAAGTTATTCTTGTTTCAGCGGTACTCTGTTTTCGATTTTTTTTTCGAATTTTCCTGCTCTGAGAGAATTTTTCAACCAAAAAGTGCCTGGTAGTCTATGCTCTCGCTCACCCGGTCGTGAACGAACTAACGATCTACGGAGCATAGACAAAGAAGGGATAGACCTCCAACTCCTTTAATTCGTTTGGTACGTTGATGGTGGCGACCTTATGAGCAGCAGATAGAACTAATCGTGCGAAATGGCGGCAAAGCCGATAAAGTAGAAAACTTTCGGAGCGATTGTGGCGTCCTCCACCGCTGTAAAAGCAACTAACGATAATGCTATTATCGAATGATAGAAAATAATTTCACAATTCGAATAAATTTTGCTGCAATTTTCAAGTCCTTGATTTTTTTATTAGGTATTATTTTTAAACGCAAGGACCTTAACATTTATTCAAATTGTGATAATGTTTCGAGTATTATAATAAAAATTATATATATTTAACTAATAATATACTATAATATTTAACTTTTTATTGTACATAATTGAGCAAATTGTTTTTGTAAACAAAAATGAATTGATTAATTAAGTCATCTGATTTATCGTATTTTATGACTTAAGTGCTCGAAAAAGCAACATTTTGAACTTATTATAAAATAATTTCTGATAACTGACAAATATCTAGGAGATTTTGAATTGAAAGCTGTACTTCTTTGGCGAAACACTAATGCAATCCTCTTCAAATCTGCAACAAAATAAAAAATATTGCAAGAATATAATGTTTATACTCTACAGAGGGATATAAGGACATATACTCTAATGCTGCTCAAACTGTGTGACTCATAGTCTTAGCAGAATAGAGACTTTCATTTTCAAGTGCGAGTGTTGCAAAGCCAAATGTTCTGGACCAATTTCTTGCAAAGCAACAATGACTTCTTTAGTCAGGATTTTTAGATGAGTGGTCTCTACCTGATCTTTAATGAAGTAGTAGGCTATCGGTTGTTTCCAAGACTTAAAAAGGTCCGGATATCATAAAAACTGAAGCATGATTAACTACTTCTTTGAATCATCCTAGATTTTAGCCTAAATCTATATACCCTACTACTTTACCCAGTGGCGGCGTAGCATAGGTTGGCACCCGGGGCGACTTTCTATCGAGCACCCTCAAAATAAAACGACAAATATTAAACGTGTTTACGTGACTTTATTTTGCTAAAATACTCAATGACATTATCAAAATTTACTTTCCTCTCCTTTTCAATGGACAATATGGATAGACTGGAAAGTCGTGTTTGGCTCATTGTAGATCTTAAGTAAGATTTTATTAACTTTAATTTTGAGAAACTTCTTTCACAAGTAGCCACCGAAACACAAATAGTAAAAAAAAATGTTAGACATAGAGCTAGACTTGGAACAGACTCAGAATAGTCCCATTTTACAATAAATTTCAGAAGATCCAAGGTAGTCCATGGGATCGCTTCTTGAAGAGAAATGCTGGCGGCTTCCAAGTGGCGCCTCAGTCGTAAAATCTCCAAAATAATGTCCTCTGCAGAAAATTCATCATAGATTTTTGTAAGATTTGGAACTTTATCACGAAGTTCTTCTTCTGTTGACGTAAGTAGAGTTTCAGACTGAACAACACCAAATGTTATGAGAATATCATCCATTGCTTTGTAGCGATGCTCTAGTTCTTCGTAAAATCTATCAAGACATTCTAACATAGCTCTATGCAACTCTTCTGGCCATGTTAGTCCAACATCTTGGGACATTTCTCCTGGCATTCGTTTTCGGAATCTCCTCCTTCCTCTTCTTTCAACGGAGATATCCAAGTCCTCACATTTCTCAGTTGCGTAGGAAATAGCTCTTTCCACTATTTGTATACGTTGAGTTTGAAGAAAAATTTTTAGGGCTTTAATTTTTATAACACATTTTTCCAGCGATAGTCCAGATGTTTGGATATACTTTTGTGTCTGATTAACTTCTTCTAGGATTTCACACCAAAAAGAGAGATAGCATAAAAAACTGAAGTCACATAAAGCTGGTAAGAGTGTGGATGCTGCTTCTCTTGTATCGACGTTTTCTCTGCTGCTTCTGAGATCACACATCTCTTCGAGTGTTGATACAAGTTTCTCAAAATTATTCTTCAATGACTTAACAGCATCGTGATGAGCACTCCATCTTGTCTCTACTAGTCTTTTGACCGATACGCCTACACTTTTCATTAGAATTTCCCATCTATGTGTGGATGACGAAAAGAACGTGTAAACTCTTTCTACTGTTCCAAAAAATGTTACACTTGAACTAACACTCATGAAAGAGTGCACCCCACATAGATTTAGCGAATGATTAGCACAAGGCATAAACAAAGCTTTAGGATTGTGTTCCTTAATGATAGATTGCACACCACCATGAACTCCTGCCATGGTTGCAGCGTTATCATATCCTTGAGCCCGACATAGATGAATGTCCAAGTTATCACTCTTTAACTGCGTAAGGATATTTTCCGTAAGTTCGATTGCAGTCTTTCCAGCTATAGGGAAGAAACCTAGAAATGATTCCTTCACTTCGCCAGCGGCTACTATCTGCGTGACAGAGTTGGTATTTCTTTGTCACCGTGTTGTCACCCCTTGATGCTTGGCACCCGGGGCGGACCGCCCCCCCTTTACGCCGCCACTGACTTTACCCAAGGCATGGTCATAATATAAATCATGAGACAAAGACAATTCATCATACATGACACAACAAAATTTATCAAGAGTGAAAAATTCAGAAAATTTGACTCTAATCTCTGAAATATTTGCTTATTAATGCCTATATGAAAAAAAAAGGACTAAAAACTGTATTTAAAGTAGATTTACTCGGCAATTTTAGAAAGTTATTCAAAAATCTGTATGATTGTGGACAACGCTTATATAGAACTAATGCAAACATTTTATCATCAGGTGTCCAACGCTCCCAATGTTTTCTAGAGTTGGAATTTCTGAACTGAGAAGATATAAATCGAACCCCCTTATCGCCAATCGACTGTTAAAGCTGCAAAAATAATTTAGAATAACTAATCTTCTCAGCTAATTTTAACTTATGTATTTCTTCAATTTAGACAGTTGCTCTCTTTGCGTTTTAATAATGTCATAAAGAAATATTTCTTAAGACGATAATTGGCTTACTCGGTGAATATTGATAATTTTTTTTAAATCCTGATTTTTTGGTCTGTACAAAAGGTTTATTAATTTTTATTGTATCAGTCAAACTAGTACTCGGCACACAATTTGGAAAATCTGATAATATCTGAGCACTAAATCTGGCAGAGCTGAAGGAAAGAGTTTATTTTTAAATGAACTGGAAAAGTTTTTGACATTGAAATGGTCCTCACAGTGTCTAGTATTCGAATTATATATATATATATTCTTTTGAACTTTTGACTTACAATATTTAGTTAGCAAACTTAAATTTATAAAACAGCTGCAATGAACAGCTCTAATTGCATGATCCCATTCTGAAATTCTACTTGCAGGAGGTCGAAAAAAGTGCTTGTTATTGGTTGAACCCGTGTAATATTTAGTAGCACAATTTGGGATGCAACAAGAATGCTGAAATTTGAATGATGATTACTTACTGTTCAATTATGACAAGAGTTGCTATGAATTTATACTTACCCTACTTACCTTTCAGTATACTTACAAAAACAAACTTTCAATTAATCCGTCACCGAACACTAATCGCAGCTATCACAAAATTTGGTCGAAATACAAAACAAATGGTGTAAGTTTTACTTTAAATATTTCTCAGGGGCTTCAATAAACGAAAAAGATATATCTCAAAATTCAAATTGGTGATCCAAAATTGTATTTTTAAAGGTTTAAATGGTGGAAGCAACCTTTAGATATATATCAAAGTTCATGATAATAACATCGAGATCTTCCGAACTATTTCGCTCATGAACTACTCAAGCCTACAGGATAAGCCACTGATATTTCTGTGGTTTCGACAATTTAAAATTGTAAACTGCAAATTTTATGGGAAGTCCCGACGCGAAGAGCACAGCTTCTTTGTTAGTATTTATCTATGTTTGTTAGCTGTAAATAGTATACGAGTGATAAGATATATTCACAAGTTTCTTTACAATAGTTAATGGCCAATGTGCATGAATTTTTAGGGTAAGTTCGGAAAATTGAAAATCTTTTCAGCCTGAAAACAACGCCAAATAACGAATAATTTCAATTTGTGTTTTTGTGTCGATTGGTTGATTCAAAACTTCAGATTGTTTAAATATCAGTTATTTTTCGAAGTAATAGGCCAAAGATACATCGTTCAACTTTTTCAGTATTCGAAAATTCCTGATAATTGCCCTAAAAAAATAAAAAAAAATTTAAACGACGAACATGTGTGCAGAAATTCGTGATTAATAAGCAGCAATCCAAATCCTGCTATTTGCAGAAATGCAGTTGTTAAGAAGCTAGATGAAGATAATTTTCCATACTTGAAGGTTACCTCTATAAATTTCTTTGAGGTTAAATTGGCTGCCTCTGGAAAGGTACATACTTATTTTAACTATAACATAACAAATCAATAGTATTGGATAACTTATCTTGAATGCATTAAGACTTATTCTGTTTGAACTTAGGTATGTCCTTAAAATATTTATGCATGCAGAATCTAATGATGAAACTGAAAATGGGAATGGGACTACAGAGATACATTTATAGAGTGGTTTGTTTGAATTCCTTCTTTATTATTTCTTAGAATAGACTTGGAAATTGAACATTCAAAGAGTGCACTTAATGTCTAACATAGATCAGTGATGGCATTGATGTTGTATTCATTCGATTATAAAGAACACATAACTTGATTTTGATATGTTTTTTATTAACACTGTTTGACACAACTGATTAAACACTTAGTGGTTGGTTTGAGGACACTCGACGTAGGAATACTTGATGATTTAACAAATTTGTAGAAAGAAAAGAAATTTATGTATCAGCACAGTGAAATGAATAAGTGGACTGTATTGGAATGCGTGATTGAATTTGAAGGCGTAAATGAATGAGAATGAGTGACTGAATCTAAATGATTGACTGACTCGAAATGCTTGACTGAATAAGAATGATCTTACTGACTTGGAATTCTGGAATGCTAAACTTGAATGCCTTTTTTTGGATGTGTCCAGACTATTTATGCGACAGGGATGACTCCCTCTACGAGGGCTTTTAGAATGCCCATATATGGTCACATCGGTGTACGATTTTTCGTGTTTGAAACCATAGACCATATATGGTATTGTATTCTTGGACGCTTAAGGGAGATTGGGCAAAGGCGGCGCCAGGATATTTGTCGCCAGCTTGAATTTGTGGATGTTTGACGCCTTTTTGAATGTGGTATTCGAACAGATGTTGTCTGAATAAATCGAGAAATAAATCTGAATAAAACGAATAATATATGTAATTTGGTATATATAATATTGGCAAAATCTATTGTTGTAGATTGATGGGGAATAAAAATTAAATGTGACCTTTGTACTTCAAGAACTGCATTTGTTGTATTATCTTGTTCCCTCTGGTAATGCTGATATTGACCTATGTAAAGTAGTGATGTTGATTTTAATTTTTCTCTATTTTTGTTTTGCTAACTGCAATGAGACAATTGTATATATTTATCTGATTTTCGCTACAAAAATTATGTGATTTGGCTACTCTAAAAGGTACTGAAGAATCTAAGAAATCGTTAATTTATGCTGAAATCCACCTAAATAGATTAAGCGTTGAAGTTATAACCATTTTATCAAACGTTAATTTTTTCTTTGTTTTTCTGTGATTAGTGAGCGTACAAATATTCATTATTCGTACCATTGTAATTTGATAACTTCCAAAAATTCAATTACTACATAACTACAAAAAATTCTTGTTTAAAAAGTTCTGAATTCTGGGATGTTTTTCAGACATAGCCAGCCATGTGATGATTCTTTGAAATCTGGTCTTCTGATATCTGTCAGGTCCCTAGGAAACATTTAATCATCTTCCATAGATGGAGCAAGAGAATTCGAAAGGCAAATTTTTCAGAGAAAGAATATTGTAAATTTGTGACACCCACATTCTCATCAACTATAAGAAACCTTTAATTTTCTATTTTCTGCCTAATGAGTTGAATATCTTTCATGTTTGTCTTCTTAACCAACCAGAAACGATTAATGTATTTTCAGCAAAGATGCAACTGATATTTTCTCATAATGAAGTCTAGAAAACAGTTGAAAAATAAACTGGTTAAGATATTTCAGTATCCACAAATCATTCGAAGATGGCATTTTACCTAACAACTCAAGACTGCTACTCTGAAACTCTTGTATCAGAAGGGTCCTATTGATGATTTCAAATGTTACAATAAACTTAGCAACAATGAAAATCTTCCATAAAATTTTGTCCTTTTGTTATCTGTTTTCTCTGAATTCTATCTTATATATATTTTAAATGTTACACCCAGTATAGTATGGAATCACTGAATACCCCATTGGAAGGCTATTTAAGCAATATGCCATAACTTGGACCCTTGCTAGTTTGACCTTCTACAGATATGTATGAATTTAGCCTGTATTTCATTGTAACACTCATTTTCAAAAATGTAGTACTTAAAGACACAGTGTTGTTCTGAACAATTGTTGTAAGACCTATGGAGAGTAAAGACTGATACAATTGAAATTGTGATTAATTGTTGGGATTGTTGAAAAGAAATAGAACCATATGATGTCAAATTAAATTTTCATAATTTTAGCTTTTTTCGAAATATAATACATATTGGCAGAAGGAAATTGTTTGTACGCATTTCGAAGAATAAAATCTGCGGATATATTCAAAAGAATGTTTTTCACTTATATTCTCATAACTTGAAAACTGTCGAGTTTTTTCTAAGCACATTTGTGGAATTGTCATCATATGAAGTATCTACTGATGCCATAATAAACTGAGTGTGCCATTTGAAATAAGTAGAAGTCAGTTTTTGGTATAACTGGAAGCTGTAGTGGTCTGAAATTATTTTTGGGACATTGATCATAATTTCAGACATTTCTGCATTTTTTCAACAATTTTTTTATATTTAAACCTGTGAGAAATAGCATTAAACACTCATGAAGTCTTATCTAAGTACATTTCATAACTTATATTGGGGAAACACCACCTTCCAAAATGTAACAAAGATGCAACGTTTTCTTGCATCAATTTCATGAAATTGGATTGATTCCAAATTCTGTTTACTCTAAGTGAATAAATAACCCATCTCTTCTTGAACTATTTCTATGTAATTCCTGACGTATTCACTCCATTTGGAACACTAGATCTGCAGTAATATTACCTTTTTTATTTCAGGAAGAAAATACAGCTGGAAAATGTATGATGATTATTATGATATCTTGAGGGAAATATTTCCTAATCGCTCAGACCAACAGATAGAAGATGTTATGCAAATGGTAGAAGAGAGTGGTCAAATTGAACAGCCTTTAGAGATGATGATTGGTATGTTAGCTGAATCAGGTGCTCAAACAGTTGGAAACCAAAATGCACATCAAGACCAAGCTTCTGGATTTGGGCATAACCAAGGTTATTACCAAGGTAATTGATTGTTTTGATGAATTTTTGTTTGTTTCATCTATTCATTAAAGTAAAATACAAAAAATAATGTTAACTCATGATATTTACTATCAGTTGTTGGCTATCCATTGATCGTAAAATAAGTTTTCCAGATAATTATTGACCAAATGGGCATTATGTGGAGGTGCTCCATCATGTTGGTTCAAAAAGACCTAACTTACTATTCAAGTTCTCTTGATAAAATTGTAAGCAAACAATGCCGTCATTTCTTATGTGGGTGTACATTTCTATCACTCCAATGATGGCAATTACGTCGATTAAAAACACCATTCTTTGTAAATTTGGCTGAAAAATCTTCTTGTGAACGAAGTATTATGAATTCACAGAAGTCCATTCTTCTTGGAAAATCAGTTTCATTCAAATGCTGCACTGATGAAATTGCATAGGGATGATCTTTGTGTTTATGTAAAATTATTTGAACTGACGATTGAGATAATCCTGATTCTAATGCTACTTGCCTTGAAGATTTTGTTGGATATGCTTCAAAATATCCCAAAATTGCTATTTCAATATTTTCATTGTCAACAACTGGTTTCTTTTTGTACATTTTTGCCTTGACGGATCCAAAATTCTTGAAGTTTTCTATAATTCGTTTAACAGTATTTGGTGATGGTTTTTGTTTATGAGGATATCGGGTAGCAAATGTATCACAGGTTCTTGAAATAACTTTTTCACATTGTCCATAAATAATAAATAAGTTCAAATAATCCTCGTTTGTATAATTTAACCGGGCTGGCATTACGATGATTTGAAATGTCAAATATAAACGTGGTTATCCTAAATCTAATTGTTTACACATTAAATGCAAAACTGCCATAGAAAAATATTAAATTGGCAATATTTCGAAAACTTCAAATTTTAGGTATAGATGACCTCATACAAAGTTACCTTCATTTTTGATGATTAATGCTACAAAATAATAAAAATGGGGGGTTTCGATTTGAAAAAATCGAGTTTTGTCAGTTTTCTCAATCTCATTCTAGATCTTTTTTTTTTGAACACTCTGTATGATTATTTGTCCAAGTATTATACAAAATCTATTGAAGTAGGTCCTTTTCAACAAGACATTTAACCTAAAGTAAGTAAAAAGGGCTTCCTTATAGGAACAAATGATAATTAAGTTAGGGCTTGCAATCGTAATTTTTGACATAAAAACCTGAATATGTCAAAAACGCCCAGAATTAGGGAAAGGACATGATGCATGAAATCTGCCTAGAATGTTAAGTAGAATCCAAAAATGTAATAATATATAGGGTATCCTATTTAAAATAAGCGACTTAGGATCTATTTCCGGTATAACCGGAAGTGCCCAATACATGAAAATATTTTAGCTCTATAGGTCCCAAGACATCTGGCAAGTTCCCAAAATTTCAAATTTTTCCCACATTCAGTTTCTGAGATATCGATCGATGCAGTTCGTCGTGGTTCACCCTGTATAAGAATAGACCCCTTTATTTACATTGAAAAGTGTTGCATCTGAAACTTTGAGCTGGTCGATTGTAACATATTGAGCTGGTCCACTCAGGTCATAAAAAATTTTCATGTTGCCAAACTGAGCAAATAGTAGGTTTCTCTATTCCCCTGTAATTGTAAATAACAACTTTTTCTCCAATTTGCATTCAAAACATTGTATAAAATTTTACATTTTGAATTGAAACTGTCTTATCGGATATATTAGCAAGAAGTAAAAGAACAACATTAGTTGATTTTGCTATCTTATGTCAGAGACCACAGATGGAAAGAAATTCAGGTGAAAGTCAAGACAACGCTACTCCATTCTCTGCTTGACAAATTGAAGGTCACATGTTCTAAAAGACACACGTTGCCACCTCTGTATCGAAAATAAATACGCAAATTGAAGGAAATTTGTGAGAATAAGTATTAGGTTTTCATATTTTTTATTGTTTATTACTTTTCATCGCTCTAAAAATGGTTCGTAAGTGTGAAAGTTTTAGTAAATACAGGAATTTTAATCCGAATTTATCGTTCCATTGATAAAAGTATTGTTAGAACCGAAGTATTTAGTGATTTACATGTTCAGTAGCGTAAAAAGTTTTAATAGGGAAGTTTTCAATGAGATTGTTATAAGATAAAATGAGGTTTTCTTGAATTGAGGTTCCCAGATGACGATGTAAAAAGAAGAATTTGGGCTTCGCTGTTGGGATGGTCAAATATTTGCCCAAAGAAAGCAATTTTCATTTGTTCAGATCATTTTGACCCTGAAGATATTGTGAGCCGAGTAAATGGAAAATGATTTTATGTGGTGTTGCCGGGTGAGGTTTCACAAGAGACAAATGAAGGAGTCGAAACTAATCGACATTTTACAAAGGAATGCTGTGTCTATCTTATAAAGTCTTAAGCTTTTTACTCACAATTTTTGGTATATTGATTGATATTCTTCAAAGCAGTTTTTTTATCAAGGCATATCCGCTCAAGACAGATAAAGAATGAGATGAATACAATAATAACATAGTGATAATTTTGACTAATTTGTTTGGGTTGATGAGGAATTGATTAGGGAAGTTCTTAAGCATCCTTGGTGTTGGTTTAAGACTTGATCATTGGGGAGTATCCCTATAAACATATTGTTTGTTTTGATTCCATCCATTAATGACTTCATATTTTTTATATCAATTAAATTCCCTCCATAGAATGGCAAAAGCATTACACCATGCTGGAGAATATGTTTCCAAACATATGTCCTGAATTTTTGAAGCAATCATTTGATGAAAACGGAAATAATGCTAATGTTGATGATGTAATTGATAAATTATTAGGTGGTGAGTTTATAAGATATATTGTATTTTACATGCAATTTTTTTCAATTACAAACCACAGCATGCTCTAGTTTTTTTTTTTTTTTTTGCTATATTCTAGAAGACAATGTAGAATTTCACGAGACATTTTTTGTGTAATAACTTACGTAACTGTCATGATGCAATTGTATGATTCGATACCTATTTTATATGGCTATATGTATGGTGCGTGTATTCACAGAATATTTGAAATTTGAATATATTGAGCAAGTGTCATCTACATTATTTTCAACTAAATATTCGTAACACAAAAATACTTGTTCATATCTTCTTTTGAAATTTGCCTCCTTTAAAGTGATATGGAGTGTTGAAATTGAATGAAAGAAATCATTCTTTCTTATATGTCTTGATTAACATTTTGCAACAATTCTCATTAACTTCCACATACAGTCTTGTAACTCAACATCAAGTGGTTACTGGGCGATATGCTAGGTTATACTAGTTCTAGCAGTCTAACAGGATTAATAAAGTTATTATTATTATTATTCTCTGGCTACATGTTCAGTAATTTCAAAATAGTAATTTGTTCGATGGATTGTTATTTCATCGAAATAACCATTAAATAACTTTTTCTCAACAGGAGGGTATTCGACTACAACAGGAAACCATTGTGATAGAATTTTTGTTCAGTTGTCTGATATGATCCCTGATGCCGATCCTGATTTTCTGAGGAAAGAAGCAGAATTGTTAGCTCAAAAGTCCCCTGATGACCGGCATCAATTCATATTAGATTTAATTGACTCGAATAACTATCCCACTAAGAAGGACTATTTCATGTATGTATATAATTTTTTATTCGATTTAAAAAAGTGCTAGAAGTGCTGCCAAATTAAAAAATTGATTTGAAACAGCCACTTATTCGGTGGCAGCTATGGAAGGGAAAAAACATAATTGATGATATAAGCTTGTTTAAAAAAAAGAAAACAAAAACTTCAATCATAAAAATGTACATTACCAATATAATACTAATAGCAAGACTAACGATATTTGGTTCAGCATATCAATTGAAGCTTAATTGCTTTCATTCAGTTGTATTTGTATAATTTCAATACAATATTGATTAAAATAAATTGTCTTGTGCAGGAGACAGAGGACTATCGATGAAACAAGAAGATTCACTCGGAATTTCTCAGTTGAAGACTTCCTAGAAGTAATACCAAATCCTGTAGAATATTTCAACTCTTCCTCCTACAAATCACCTCTCTGTGATGATAATATTTCTGAAGAAGAAAAAAATTATGCTCAAAAATGCCTGTTGAATGTGTTCCCACATCTTCGTGAAAAAGACATATTGAAGGTTTTCAGAAAGAAAAAAAATTTAATTGAAGCTAGTAATACTTTAGCAAGAGTGCCAAGACATTTCAAAGTTCCCAGAAGGCTATTGGACATCGGAGAAGATTGTGACAATGTTAAACTTCTTCAGGAGGTGAGTTGTCAATGTAAGGAATAAAAAAGTACTTTATATTACAATGTGTTAATTGTAAATGTTGTTGTTTGCACAGTTTACATTGAAGATGTTGATATGCCACATTTTATTTTTCCCCAAAAACATGATCTTAGCAGAAATGTGTGTGAACTTTAAATTGGATATTATATCAAGTAAATACAAGAGCAAAATACTCTCACACTGGACTGGAATAAAGATCTCTAACTTGTGTTCAAATTTCTTACAAAAATTGAAAATGTTAGCATTTTTGCACCTGAATTCCCGTTATCAATCTGCAAATAGGCTCAATCGATTGGGTTTGACTTCCTGATGAATCTGTGATCGAAATTGAGTATGTTTGTTCAGATTGTCCAAATATTTCAGTCAAGTTTGTTAATGGACTTTAACAGTTTAATAGTTCAGCAGTAATGTGCATCTCAAATTTTGTTTCCTCAATAACTCGAATATCCATCCGATCAATTTGTAACATGGGAGATGTTCGAAGGAGGTTGAAACAAATATGCTTGCAAAATTTCATAGATATTGTTTGAAAATGTTAAAAAATTTCTACTAATTGGCATCTCAAAATTTCTTTCTGCTTGTTCCTAAGAAAAAAACTAAAGAATAGAAGGGTATTTCGTTTGCTTTTGTAGAGTTGATTCAAGATTAAGCAAAACTCATGGTCTGAGAAAGTTTTATGTCTCACTTTGTCTATAGAAGATCATTCATCTTCCCTAGGGTCCTATAGAGGTTTCAGAAGATTTGATTCCACGCTTTTGTGTAGTTTGGACTTGAATATATGGGGTATTTTAAAGGATAAGTGCTTACTCATGGGAATATGTTCTAAGATTGTCAATGGAATTCCATAAAGTATTTACAGGTTCTTCTTTGTTGCAGATAGCCTTCATTGAAAATAAGAATATGATAAAAACCGCAATTAAAATGAAAGATGATCACTATAGAAAAACCAGAGAAGAAGCTGAGAAATATGGATTACTTGAGACTTGCCAGTGCTGCTATTTTGAGGGCCTCTTACCAGAAGAATGTTATTTCTGCAAAAAGGGCTGTCCCTTTTGTAAAGAATGTGTCCAGAAAGGAGTGGAAACTGTAATAGGAGAGGGAAAACTCACATTTCCTTGTCTTACCACCTGTAATTCTCAGTTTGACATTTCTACTTTGAAGGTATTACTAAAAGAAACTTTTTAATAACCAAGATGCTTTCTTTACCATGTCGATCATGATGCTGTACTTTGAAATATATGTATGACTCCTTTCATTTCAGATGGTTTTGAGTAAGAAAATTTTCGAACCCTTGTTCACAAAAATACAAATGGAGGAAGTTAAGAATGCCAATATAGAAGGGTTAGAAACCTGTCCTTATTGTGATTTCTCTGTGATTTTACCTAATGAAGAAAAAATCTTCAAGTGCCAAAATGTTGATTGTATGGAAGAAACTTGTAGACAGTGTAGACATAAAGCGCATGTGCCATTTAGGTGTAATGAAATTGAATATGATGAAGATGTTAAGAGGAGAACATACATAGAGAATAAAATGACTGAAGCTTTAATAAGGTGAAAATCAACAGTATTTAGTAGTACTTCAAGCTTTAGTTTAACATTAGTAGTACTTTATATTTGTGAGTTACTCTTTACACTTGATGAAACCCAACAAAATTGTCAGCTTTTCAAAAACCTAATTTTTTGCCTTCAGAACGGCAGAAGATGTCTGTCGAAATGTTGGTAAGAAGATAAGAAATGGTGGTTATTGCATGAATAATAATTCTAAAATAACTGTATTTATAATCAAATACAGTGAAATCTCCCATGGGCAGACACTCACAGGACCGCTTGATGGTGTCCGTTTAAGAGGGATGTCCGCTTAAAAGAAATACATATGTACAAAAAAAAATTTCATAGAAATAATAATTGGAGAATATTGAACATAAAAATCAATATATATAAAGGTATAAGAAAGTGAACATTTTTCAAATTCAACTATAACTGAAAAATCAATGTGATGAATCATGAGGATAAACAAAAATTTTGATACAAAAGAGACACTTTAATTACGAAAAAATTCCTGAAATTTTGTTTGTCTCATTTTTTTCCTGAATAGACAATCAAGAAATCTCAATTCTAATTTGGACAGAATATCTAAACTCTCTTCTTGAGTGTCATGTGAGTTCCCAATTTCATGCTCTGAATCAGGATCTTCAAAAAATAAATCTTCATCAAGGTTAAAAAAATCGTTGAGGTTTTCATTGAAACTCATATCCAAGAAATTCTTATTTTTGAGAATCTCTGCAATAACACTGAGTGGAAAGTCATCTTCAGGATCATATGTAACAGTCTGAGCCTGACTCAATAGGTCAGCACCTTGCATATTGTCATGTTTAAAACCGGCTTTGCGAAAGCAATTTTTGCTTGTTCCCAAGAGGTTTTGGCAAAGTAAATTGCGTCCAATGGCTAGATTTTTTTTGTCAATTCGAATGCTGTACTAGCAGTCTCAATGTTTACTAGCAGGTGTTTCAGTATGAGACTGCGGTAGTGGGCTTTGAAATGTTTTATGATTCCCTGGTCAAGTGGTTGACAAGGTGATGTACAATTAGGGGGTAGAAACAAAAGTTTAATATTTTTCAGGTGAATATCTTTTGGATGAGATCCAACATTGTCCAAAAACAACAAAATCTTCCTATTTTGTTTTGCTATTTTCCAATCTAGTTCAAGCAACCACTCTGTCATAATTTGTCTGGTCATCCAAACTTTCTTATTCCACTTCAAAGTTACAGGCAAATTGTTTATGTTTATATTTTTGAATGCTCTTGGTTCAGCTGCTTTACCGACGACTAAAAGTTTTTCTTCTTTCCCTGCCATATTTGCACAATGCAAAATTGTAAATCTCTCTTTGGGATATTTACCACCAACACATTTTTCTTTTTTGAATGTTAGCGTTTCATTAGGCAGAGCTCTGAAATAGAGACCTGTTTCATCAGCATTAAAGATATCCCTGGGTGAATATTCTTTGATAAGAGAAGGACATTTTTTCTCTGAGACAACGTCAGAATTCAAACTAACACTAGTTAAATTCTCAGGAGTTTAGTGCAGCAATTGGGATCTATAAATCCCGGTCAACCGGGAAGTTCGAACTGAAGGCTGGTACTAATGTTGGCGCGCGACACAGAAACCTCCTCTTCTTTTCCATTGCGCCCCATTTGATGCAATGAACTAACAGCGACACTTTCCACAGATAATTGAAACAGAACCGATATTTTTTGTTTCGGTTTTGTCCGGTTAATAGAACATACCTTAGTGTCCGCGTCCGTTCAAGGGAATGTCCGTTCAACAGACAACTTACACAATGTAAATTATATGGGAGTCAATTGGGACCACGTAAAACTGTCCGTTCAAGGGAGGTGTCCGTATAAAGGGGGTGTCCGTGAGGGGGAATTTCACTGTACAGAGCTCTTGTTGATGTACTTTTCAGGTGATTTTTTTGGGTATAGACGTAACAATAAAAAATATTGTTCTTGTACTTCCCCAGTGCAAAATCTCAACAAAGGTGTTTGATTTAACAAGCAAGTTTTTCACTTTGAATTGTTTTCAAATATTTTTCCTGAATATTAAGCCATCTATTATTTTCACCATACAAACTATTTTATATGAATTAAACTCTAATTATTCAATCGAGATCTTTTTTTTCAAGGATATGTTGGAAATGCCAAAAATCATTTTTGAAAGAATCTGGTTGCAATAAAATGACATGTCATTGTGGAGCAAAAATGTGTTATTATTGCGGTGCCAACAATATAGGATATGAGCACTTTGGTGAAATATCTAGAAACAAGTGAGTATCCATTATTTTAACAACTTTTTTGAATCGCAAATACCGAATCTAGAGTCAAAGAGGCAATTTTTTTTTGTTTCCCTCCTATGGATCCTTGGACAATTTTGCGTTGTTTGAATGTGTGAAATATAGTGCGGATTAATCATTATTATTCATTAATTATTATATTGTTTATATTATATAGATATTGTATTGTATATAATATTAATATAATTTTTTGCGATGGCCTGAAAATCCTTGAGGTTTAAGATAATGATCTATATCCCTGAAATATTTTCAGACCTCTACAGTTTGCCTCTATAGAATCCCATTCCAAAAAGTTATGAATCCCAGAAATCTCCGAATTATTCTAATAAAGTAAAACGTTTTTTATTTATCCAGTCAGGTTTTACATGTCTCAGCATTCTCTTTTCCCAAAAATCATACAATCTTTCAAAATGACTA
The DNA here is from genome assembly GCA_030674115.1 of Micraspis discolor. Classification (NCBI taxonomy): domain Eukaryota; kingdom Metazoa; phylum Arthropoda; class Insecta; order Coleoptera; family Coccinellidae; genus Micraspis; species Micraspis discolor. The sequence goes on from JARTUT010001740.1 coordinate 12,048,693, forward strand.
GAAATAAGTTGAGCAGTTTCCTATTGTTGGCATGGAGTTTTCTGTGGCACTTCCGGATCTCTCACCTCAAAAGTCTTCTCCTCAACAACTGGACATGCCATAGTGTAAAAGTGTCATCTCTACCGATTGTCATGCGTAACCAAGATAGAGTACGATCTCTATCCAAGCAAGTTTTTCAAATATCTTTATAGAATTCAAACTTACGTGACTTGAGTGACAGGTTATCATATGTTTGGGATGATAAAGAGATACTAACTGTAACCATCACTTCATAGAATCCCAGAAAACTTGATGCCAACTGTAGGAAACTCAACATAGTTGGACATTTTGAAACATTGTATGGTTTTTGAAATGGTGAATTTAAGACTTCGCTTTTCCTTTTCTCTCTAGCTTCTGAGAACTGTCCTCTTTCTTATTTTAAATGACACAGTCAGTTTATTAACGTCATCATAAGAGACCTCAATTTCAACAAATTTGCTCCTCCTCAATTTTTTACATAGAAATGAATGAAAAAAAATATAGATTCTATTTTGAAAATCTTGAATTATGATAAATTTGATTGGTCAAAGTTTATGATCTCTTCACAAACACCTGTACTTTTCAGATCCATGCTAGAGACTTATAATACTACTAGGTACCTACTGACAGAATCGAAGATTTTGTACTTTTTTGAACATATAAAAAAACATGGGTCTTTCCCAGCTTTGCCATTTTATCCACATAAATCCCAATAACTTTCAAACCCTCGAGTTTTTGCTAAAGTTGTGACATTGCTGAAGTGTCATCGATTACCATACCATAATATACTAGGTGTGCAATTTGAAATTGGATAGAAATAGTCAGTTTCCAGTATAACCAGAAGCTGTAGAGGTCTGAAAGTATCTTAGGAATTCAAATCATTATATCAAACTCTAATGTACAAATTTTTATCTCATATTTCCTATTAGTTTTCCATAAATCTCTTATAAGCCATCATCTTGAATTACCCTGTATTCGAACATCAAGTCTACACGCTTTCAAAAGTAAGAAAGCCTTAACTAACGCAAATTTTTGAATTTTTAATTAATTCAAATTAACTTCACCTTTTTTCCATGTTAAAAAATTCTTCATGATTCTGGGAAAAAGATTTTATGTAATTTTCTTGGAAATATACCATTGTATACACCATAACTGTCTTTGTGTCATGAACTCCGAAGTTTCTGTAAAAATTGCACAAAAGACACATATTAATGGAGCTTTTCTACAATTGTGATTAGGTCTTGATGTCTACTGAAATCTAACGATGTTTGAAAGATCAGGTGAATTGAATGGTGAATCGATGATGATTGTCAGTTATTACTGACGTATTTTGAAATCATGATTGATGATCGTGAATCCTCATTATTATTCATGGATGATTTATGATTATTTCACCCAATACTTATGTTGAATATGATTCCACTATATTATACTTCTATAAAATCATCAATTAAATTTTTGACTGAATTTTCATGTTTGTTATTTAATATTTCAGGTGTCCATTGTACACACAAGACCTGCATAAGTTCCATGCCGATCGTGTCATTAATTCAGCCTATAGAGCAAAACAAGATCTTGGTATCCATCAAAATCCTGGATTGTTGAAAATCGATCCTACTGATGGAATAAATGATTATTTTAATTCAATGTAGATCCAATCAGTTCCATATTTTATGGTTTCATGCTCAAAGTTAAAAGAAAAATGCCATGAGTTTTTTGTTTTGGGTTTAAAGATTTAATTATAAAAATATTATGCCTGTTTTGATGTTGAGTTGGAAGAGATTTATATTTTGGTAAGAAGACTAATTTAAAATGAATATCTATTCGACATGTTATCTATTGTTAATTAAATTTTGGAAAACATTTGTCTATTTTGAATGTGAAAAGGACTATTGAAAAACAGTACGAGCAATGATATTAATCCTTTTAAATAATAAATAAACTGAATTTTCTATGTTGATGAATTTCTATTAGTTATTAATTTTGTACTTTATTTTTTTTACTGCTATAAAATGTGATATGTCATGAATACTGGATAATAAAATTGATAAAAATAATAGTTTCCTTTTGAATTTGTTCATTGTCTCAGAATAATGCAATTGATTTCATCTCATGTTTTTAGGTTCAAGTACTGGTTAGTTAGTCCATTGAAAAGTTACATTTTAGGTTGCGTTTTTTAGAGGACGCAATTTTATTTTTTTGATGTGTAGGGGGGGTCTGTGTAAAGCTAAAACCAAGTTTATGGGGTCGCCACCCTTGTCCCACGGCCGCCATCTTGAAAATAGGGGTTGAAATGGTATTTACGATATATCTCTTAAACTATTTATTTTATAAAAAAATTATTAACATTTTTGTTGCAAATTAAATTCTCTACAACTTTGCTCCAGTAACTTTTTGTCGTAGAACTATAAATAAAAAAGTTATAAGCGAAAATCTCCGGAAATTTGAGAAAAAAATTTATATTTTTCGATGTAACTTTTTTTCATCATTTTACGAAAAAATGATGTCTGACCATTTTGTACATAGTTTTTGAGGAACAACTTTTATTCGCATCATTTTTTCATTAAGTCAATAGCTAAGGTTTTACAGCGCTCGAAGTGAGTACTATTTTTCAGTACTCTTAACTATACCTATATTATACGTGTGTACCTATAACATGTCATCAGTTATTGTTTTATTTTTTTCTTTTTTTTTTACTTTATTATTATAACTTTTTTAATTAAAAATTTTGCAATATTATTAATAACTAATTATTGACTCTTTTATGTACGGAGATGACATTGCAAATAACTTGCTGTTTTTCATGCTTTTTCCGGATGTAACACAACTTCAGCTCCTTACAATATCGGTAAAATGAAATTTGTGAAAACCCTAGAGAAACATTTAGAGTTTGCAAGTGGAGGCGGCTTTGTTTCTCAACAAGAGAGTTGACCCTGCTTTGCTCACTGTAATTAGTGAACGTTTTTTTATCTCTTTATACGGTGGTAATAAAGATGATAATTCTCTTGACAGCCTAAGATACAAACAATTCGCCAAGGCAGTGACAAAAAGTACATTTAACTTATCCTCACTTCCTCCAACACAAGACAGCTCGCTTTCATACTTTCCGAGTCTACCATCAGGTCCAGTCGTGGCTTGGTAATTATAATTATCCTGAAGACTGGGGCTGGAAAAATGTGGAAAATTATTGATGCCAGTGCAGAACTCTAAACCTCCAGCACCCCTGAGCTTCTAAAATTGATCTTTTGCAAATGCAAAGGAAACTGTGGAGCGATGTGTGGATGCCAAAAGCAGGAATGAAATGTTCTGCAGTGTGCTTCCATTGTTCTGGAGAGACTTGCAGCGACGTGATGGAACTCTCAGATTTAATAAATGAAAATGACTTTGATGATGAACCGCCAACATTAACACCCCTTCCTTCTCCAGTTCTCCCACTGGTATTTAATTCAGAAAGCCGATCAGATGCTGAGCCGCAGCCTGGTCCATCGAAACGACTGAGGACGGAGTAGTTCTAATTTAGAAAATCACCGTGGATTATGCCTATTGGGGATACCACGTAAAAAAATCGCGCCTCTAGACTCTACCTCGTGGGTGGTGGGGAAAAGAGTCAATAATTAATTATTAATAATATTGCAAAATTTGTAATTAAAAAAGTTATAATAATAAAGTAAAAAAAAAAGAAGAAAGAAAACAATAACTGATGACATGTTATAGGTACACACGTATAATATAGGTATAGTTAAGAGTACTGAAAAATAGTACTCACTTCGGAAAAAAATGATGCGAATTAAAGTTGTTCCTCCAAAAACGATGTACAAAAATGGTCAGACATCATTTTTTCGTAAAATGATAAAAAAAAAAGTTACATCGAAAAATATAAATTTTTTTCTCAAATTTCCGGAGATTTTCGCTTATAACTTTTTTATTTATAGTTCTACGACAAAAAGTTACTGGAGCAAAGTTGTAGAGAATTTAATTTGCAACAAAAAATGTTAATAAATTTTTTTTATAAAATAAATAGTTTAAGAGATATATCGTAAATACCATTTCAACCCCTATTTTCAAGATGGCGGCCGTGGGACAAGGGTGGCGACCCCACAAACTTGGTTTTAGCTTTACACTGACCCCCTACACATCAAAAAAATAAAATTGCGTCCTCTATAAAACGCAAGGTAAAGCCTAAAAAATGTAACATTTCAATGGTAAGTTGCAACACCAGCAGTGTTGATTCGAGGATAGATAAATGTATACTAACAAATTGGAATATAAATGTTATGAAGGAATAACTAAAGGTTTCCTTAAAAACTCTGCTCACTGCTCAAAAAAATTCTCAGAATTAAAATTTAATAAATGTTCATTTCTTCAAATATCGAAACGAAAATGCTCTCAATTGATTGGATTTGACTACCTGATGAAGAAAGCAGGGTCAAACTTGGCTATGCCGGCCGTATAGTATCTTCTGAAAGAGATGTGCTAGAGTTTTCATATTTTCAGAATAGGTTAAATATTCAAATCTGTCAAATGGTTCAAGAGTTATGAGCATCTGAAATTTGGTTTCCCCTATATATCCATTGGATCAAGTTGGTACTTGAATTGGGTTGAGACAAATAGGCTTGCAAAATTTTGCAGAAATCGACACACTAGAAAATTTTTTTTAAAATATATCAATACTTTATACCTCACAAAATATCTGTATTTTTTAAAAATTTGTGTATGTAAGAAAGTTATTGATATCTTACATTTTCTCAGATTTCATTGTTGTAGCTCTCTTTCACCAAATTATTGTTTCATTGACTTGCAAGCAATTACTGAAGTTGTAGTTGAGTTAATTAATTATGTTGACATTTACGATCTGTGTTGACTCTAGGCTGAGGCGTTAGAGGCGAACGTTGAATATGAAAGGACTAGTGTTTCTTTGTCCAAATTACTGGTATGTTGAGGAAAGAAGATCTTGTTCAACGACAGTTAAATTTTCCTGATTATATGCCATATGCATTCAAGTGATTATATTTTGAAGTAGGAAACTGTTAATTCGCTCATTTTGAATTCAAGATATTTGTTGAATATATGAACTATTTCAAAGGACAAGAGCATAGTGAAAGAAAGATATTCTAAATGAATTTTGAAGGTGTTGATATGCCTCTTATTTTTTTGTTTTAGTAGAAACTTGGGGAAAACTGTGAGAAGTCATTTATAATTTGTGATATAGGTTTGTTCGTTCATCATGGTACTTGTATTAGTATCACAATCTTTCAGAGCTGGAGAAAAAACTGTAGAACAAGCGCGTAAAATCTCCTAACCTCACGTCAGTGTTTATCCAAATGTTTTTCAATTAGTTTCGATGAAACACCGAATGCTATAGATCGAACAAATAATTCCACGACTGCTGAACGTGACGTAGTGATTCGAGAAAAGCTACTAACCGTTCGATGTTTGACCTATTTCCTAAGGCTTTTTATGACTAAAGACACGTGTAAGACGCAACAAGAATAATAATTAAATCTATTTCGAAATCATCAGATGCGGTCCAAAAATATAACGGGCCCATCTTCTCTTCATTGTCTTGAATCTAGTTTCTCTCATAATTACATGAAATAGCGGTTCTTGGACTGTAGAATTGACTAAAAACGCTAATGGTTTTACTATACAGGATATTTCGATATGAAGTCTCTAGTATTGGTAAAACACTGGAAAATAAATTGTGGTTTGCTTAGTAAAAGTTTTTGAAAACCACTGATGCTGAGAAGCTTTTGCATGCTCGACATTCGATCTTGTCACGAATTTGTACGAAAATTGATGACGTTATATTATAACCAAATATTGAACAATAACTTTTTATTAAAAGAAGACGATCTGGAATGTTAACAAAACCTCTGAAAGCAATGCCATTCTGGAAGTTTTCTTTGTGATTCTGAATTTGAAATTCGATCTGAACTGATGGAGAAGTGTGGTTATTTTCAATTTGAGGTAAAGATTTGTTCATTCATTGTGGTTGTTGTACTTTGTACTAGTATCGCACTGTCCCAGAATACGGAAAAAGACATGGAATAAGCCCGCAAAAGCTCCTTACCTCACGTAAGTGCTGTTCTAAACTCCTGTAGAATGTTCATTTAGGCTATTTCCACCATCTGTTATTGATATTCTTCATACTAACTTTAGATAAACATCTTCTTTCGTTCTTGAGGAATATAATTTGTTTATCCAATTCATGAAAATTGAGAAGTTCTCAATGTTGCTTTTTCAAAAAATGGTAAAAGGAGATAAATCACCAACAGTGTGAATAGCCCTAATAATCATTATTCACAGCTATAAAATGGAGGATTCAGCTTCGATTTTTATCCAACCCTGCGGATTTGAAGACAAAGATAGCCGAGATGACCTCGATTCAATTTGGGGTGACTTCGTTGGGGCGACGCATCAAGAAATGGGTCAAGATGAACACAAAGACCGCATTGAATCGTGCTATCCACGTGTATCTTCTTGAAGGTTAACCCTTTGTTACACATCAACCCCATTTCTTCGTATATGTATAGAGGGTAAAGGGTAAGAATGTAACAATTAGTAAATCGAGACAAAAAGAAGGACGCTCTGAATAATCTGCGTTTATTCATATCAAGTTCTTCCTGAGACCAAAACTGAATTGTGCTTTGTGGAACCAGGATTTAAAGGGCTTATTCGTCCATTCGTTTTGATGTATGTTGGTTGGGGAAGTTATCAGTAAGTGAAAGACTGTGATCGTCTTGGTGATCCACTCAACTTCGTGTACACCTGAGTGTAGTCAGCAAGAATAAAATTCAAAATGGATATTTGGGAAACTACCTGTGATTTAATGACAAATAAACAGCACAAATTAGTGAAAAATGACTATTTATTACAGTTAATTTTCAAACCTCCAACCTGAATTCACAATCGCCAACATCTTAAAAAGTTATGTTCTTAAACTTGAACTTAGCCGTGTCCAAATGTATCTTCAGTAAGTGAATCTCCAGAACTCCGCAACAGTGACGGCTTCCGGGGTGCATGCATATAGGTCTTGATTAGGGCAGGTGGTACCGATTTTGTTGCAGACGAGTATATGGGCCTCATCTTGAACCACTCCACAGCCACATAATTCATCACCTGAGTATCCCCACTTTACCAAAGTCTTCTTACAGCGGGATACTTCCACTCTGAGTCTATTAAGTATTCTCCACGAAGAGTAAGGTAAGTGGGCTCCAGGTGATATCTCTTCTTTGCCGGTGATGTTGTCTCTGGTGGATTTCTTCCAGAGTTCTTCTATTCTTTCTTCAGGTGGTCTAGTTATTGATTCAGTAGTTTTCAAGAAACTCTTGATTTTAATCGATGATGGTGTGGTATATCTCCATGGAGTGGGTGTATTTCAACTTCAGTTTGTTTGGTCCTTTCTTTTTCAGCAATGACTTCTTTTCAAATTTTTGGTGGTGCAATGCCAACTATAGGATATACCTTTTCTATTATCTGTCTCAAAAATAGCGTATATTTTTAAAATAGTAGAGAAGTTTAGTGATTTTTTTATCATAAAAGTTCGTTGATAGTAGTTGTGGGTCGCAAAACAACCACGTCCTTTTAAACTTGAGGATCGGCCAGCCTACTTATGGTGGGATAGCATCTTTCTTCATTCTTTAAATGAGTAAATAAGGACTCATCACTGGAAGTGATGCCTTTCGGAGCAATAACTTTTTTATGACCTGATTGTAATATTTGAATATTACCAGAAAAGTTGAGGCGAATCTTTTCTTCTAGATGTTGTGAAGAGAGTACTGAACTGAATGTATGCCCCATATCATTACTTAACTCGCTGAAGTGATCGATATACGTATTGCCTATGCAGAAATGAAAGAAAATAACAACGTCCTTTCTTGATGACATTTTCTTAAACAGGATTGCATATTTCCTGAAAAACAACTAAAAACCATTTGGTTGCCAACCGTTTGGGCAGATATACCTTTGTGTTACTTTATAGAATTCAATCCCCACCACTCAGCCCTAGCACAAAAGACGAGAATATTTGACTAAAATGAGATGAGAGAGAGAAAACTACTAGTGTTTTTGTACTATATGTTTTCTAAACACGGTCTGCAGGGAAGGTTTCCCTGTAAACTGGATAGTTATAACCGGCAAAAACATCTGCCATTCTCAATATTCAGTTAAAATAGTTTAATAAATAACATACTAAAAGGACAGACGCCGTGAAATACTTTTGAAAAAATTTTTGTTTTTGGATTTTGAAAAGCGTCTGCCATGAATTTGCAACCGCCAAGAACGTCTGCCATTGTTATTTTTACTTTTGAAATTCGCTCAATTTTCATACCTGGCCCACCTGATGGACCCCAAACCTACCGCGGTCGTGCTTAGCCACTACCCATTGCTCCTGTGTAAAGCTTCCTCATTGGACGAAATTTCAGGTGCCGTAAAATATGTGTTGTCAGATTTAAGCTGACTCTTAGACTATTTCGGCAATACTCTCACGCAGATATCGATGAATCTTTTTGTAGAACAAAATAATCAAGAGTTGGAATATGTCCTGAACTGGATTCCCGAAATATGATATCCGCAAATAATCGTAATGATCATAAAAGCCAAACTGTGAGTGCTAATTTTCTATTTTTCCAAAGTCTGGGAAAGGACTTTAGAACAAGTGCCCATAAGTTTCTGACCTCAGGGCAGTGTTTTTCTACATTTTATTGTATTTTTAAATTGAAGTTGAATGTTTCAGTATATATATATATTCTTTTGAACTTTTGGCTTACAATATTTAGTTAGCAAACAATAAAACATATAGATCAGAGGTTAGTGACGGGGTGTCATACAATTCGGCGTATCACATAAAAGCCTACAGAAAAAACCCCAAGTAAATAAAACTCTGGCTCCCCGCCTATGTGTGAAAATACAAAAATAAACTGAAATATATTATAGGGCCTTCTTTCTTCAAGAGTGGTTTTCTATTGATGGAGACAGAGACTTCGTATCATATTCGTTTGAAATTTATAACCCATTCCAAGAAAGAATCAGAAACATCATGAATAGCCCTAAAACCATCTTGAAATTTATATATGGGACAACTATTGATGAGATGAGGTATTGTTTCTTCTGCTTCTCCACATTCACAACTTTCGCTTGGAACTGAGTTCCATCTTAATAGCATGCTATTGGTACGACCATGTCCTGTTCTCAAACGATTAAGAGCTGTCCAAATTTTTCTTGGAAGATCAAAACAGGGAATTTTTTCAGTAGGATCAGAAACGAGATACTTATTGAACATTTCGTAAGAGTTCCACTCAGTCTTCCATAATTCTTTATCGCTTATGTTCATATTGAAGAACGTATTATGCCATAATGGTTTACTTGACTTCAATCTGGGAATTCTATTTTGTGGAATATATGAAATAATTGGGAATAAATTGGGAAAAGAATGATATTTGTTCCAAGAATTCAGAGCTGCAGTCTGTCTGCGAATATGGAGAAGGACAATGTTAAACAAAACTGGTAACCAATGAACCGGTGTAGATCTAATGGTGCCAGTAATTATTCTCATGGATGTATTGTGCATCAGTTTTTTGTGTATGTGCACCATTAAACCTGTGCTGTGCGAAGAGTGGGAGCATCAGCACCCCAAGATGATCCAGCTAATTTTTGAAGAATATTATTCCTAGTTTTCAGTTTTAGGCATGGACCATCTAAATGAGCCTTGTAATTGAGAGATGAATCTAATTCTACTAAGTATTTAGGATAGAAATTATTTTCGATAGGAGAATCATTGAAAGTTACAGCTAATTTCCCATATTCTTCATGATTATTCAGAAGGAAACAAGATACCCCTATTTTGTTGAAATTTGGACATATTCTCTACTCAATAAAATAATTCTTTAAAATTTCCAAATCAGATGATAGTATGTTTTCTAGAGTATGGAAATCCGAATGTTGGTAAGCAATAGCAATGTCGTCAGCATAAACAAATTTCTGGGATGATGTCGTGGGTAAATCACTTAGATATACATTGAAAAGTAAAGGAGTTAAAACTGATCCTTGAGGAAGACCGTTTTTCAATGTTTTCGAAATTGCTACTCCTATTGTCAATAAAAACACGAAACCTTCTATCAGATAACATATTTTCTAATAATCGTACCATTTTCCCACACTTCAGATGGGTATAGAGTTTGAAAATTAATCCATCTTTCCACACAGTGTCATATGCGGAAGATAAATTTCAGTAAATTCTACTGAAGACTAAAGTTAAAACTTTTGAGCTTTTTTGAGTAACTTTGAGTAATTTCAGGAAGCTGAATTATTTTTTTATTAAAAAACATTATTATGTCATAAAAAAAGACTGCATAATAAATTAAACAATTTTTAATCCTCATCCTCGATGGCATAAGCCTTCAACACACACAAAAAAATAAAACTCGAATACTAAGAAAAATCGCGGAACATACAAAATTGTTGAAGTCACTAACTGGAATACTTTCTCAATAGCGTTATCTTATATTCTCTTTGACGATTGGTCCTGTATCTCAATGTTCCAGAATCCGAACTTGTAACAAGCAGGCAAAATGACATGACCTCACGTCAGTACTACATTTTCTATTTTATAGCTTGACCTCACTATTACAGCATTGATGAACTTCAGCTTGCTTTGCTCCGAGCTTTTGTTATTGATAATTCTTAATCTTTATTATTCACAGGATTCACAATTGAAATCATAACAGATGGACGTTTTGACTCCTCGAGTGAAAATAAAAGGATGCGCGTAAATTTAGAAGACTTTCCCATCAACCCCCACCCTACTTTCGTCCTAAATATAAATACTGGGTGAATTCCCGAAATTCTAGGTAACCAGGTCAATCGATGCTTCTCCTGTAGAGTCCAGGCGCCTGCATTGGGCGTCTCCATCCCTCCTTCCATTTCCAGCTTCTATTGATCAGTATTATTTTGATTTCATGTGGAACAAAGGGGTTTATATACTAATATGTGTTTTATTGGTTCAATTATAAGGATCACCGCTTCAATGTAGACGATTACTTTATATATTTTTCGTATTGAAATTATTGAGATTTACAAACTACTTTCAAAAATATTACGTAAAAGTGTTGTATGAACAGAATGAGAGAAAGTATTCCCTAATGATGCATTCTTGTACTTCCAAAATCAGTTGTTGTTCCGAAAACCATTGATGCTATGCGCCAACTGATATTGCATGATCGTCCTGAGATTGAGACAACCTTAGGTATTAGTAGGACCAGCATACATTCAGTATTGCATGAACATTTGACCGTCAAAAAAATTTGTTCGCGTTGGATCCCTTACAATTTGTCAATCACTCAAAAAAGGGTTTGTGTTGATTGGTCGAAAGAAATGCTCAAAAAATACGATCGCGGTGCTTCGTAGCATGTCTATGACATCGTGACAGGTAATGTATGGTGGATTTAAGCGTATGAGCCAGAAAGTAAACAGTTTCAAGATGAGACAATCGAGTTGCTGCACTTCCATGCAAATGGGTGTTTTTTCTGGAAGATGCAATCAACCAGTAGAACAAGAGTTGCTCTGAGGGGTACACAACAATTTGCACATTTCTTCCAAGAAGCATTTTACATCGGCATTTTTGAGCACTTAAAACATCGATTTGATGAGTAATTTGCCGTATAGTCCTAACTTGGCACCGAATGACTTCTTTTTATTCCCTTACGCAAAAAATAAGATGTGAAGTCAACGTTTTTCGACATCTGAAGAAGTGGTTGATGCAATCAGAATGCATCTTTCGAAGATACCTCAATCATAGTGGCAAAATTGTTTCGACAATTAGTTCAAACGCATGCAAAAGTGTATAGATCTTAATTTGAATATTTTGAAATACAATAAAGCGATTTTCGATTATTAATATTTGTTTTTGTTCTATAATACCGAAATATAAAAGGCAACCCTCGTACAACAACAAGCGCGCAAAATTGGAGAAATGGTCAGCTATGTTGAAGTCGAAAACAAAGGACTAATACAAAGGATATGAAATGAAGTATTTCAAAGAATATAAGCTAACTGGAAGACAGATAACAATTTCTATATAATTTTTTATGGAGAAATATCCTTCTTAACACGCCTATATTAGCTTCACTTGTATGTATGTCAGTTTGTACTCTCCTTTTTTAAGCGTGAGTGGCTCATTACTGTAAAAAGATCCCACTACTCTAATGCGTCCGTTGGTCGAGCGGTTTATGGCGCGCGTCTTCTCTGTGACGTCAGCTCTTGGATTCATCGATCGTTGGTTCGATTCCCATCCATTCTTTTAAAATATGGCTTTACGATCAAACATCAACATGTCATCAATGAGTTATTCAACTCTACAGCGGTTGAATGAGGCTATGTTAATATGGTGGAAAAATCAGGATATTTGGGCTTCATTTCAAAACCTTGATGCGTGAGCTGTGAATGTGTGAAACATTTGCCTACTTTCCTACATGTGCAATCATAACTTAATGAATTGATATTTTTATGACAGTCACTAAAAAGTAAAAAATAAATATAGTTTAAAGAAACTTGAAAAATACGCTTGTAAAGAAAAAGTTATGCTTATATTTGAGATTTAGCTTTTGGAATACGAGCTGATTTCAAAGTAGCATGTTGATTTTTGTTCCGACTGCGGCATCTCACAAAGTATGTTGTAACCAAGAATTGTTTAAATTATTGTTAATCGAATATGAATGCCTGATGACAGAAAAGTGTTCTACACAAATCTCGAAAAATCTCGTAAACATTTCATTTTTGTTGATTATTCGTTTATTTAATTGTTTGATGTTATGATAAGAATGAAAAATTCTCTTTTATTCATCAAAGAAAACAGTGTTTTCTAGAATAATCAGGTGTCGATGATATTTTTTTTAGAAGTGTTAGACTATAATTGTCCATTTTAGATATTTCGTGTTTTTTTAGTTTTTTTAAACTATATTTTTTTAAGAGAGGGAAGTTTGGGCTTCGATCCAAAAGTGAAAAAAACACTGTGAATAGTTATTTTTGAATTTTATATATAGGCTTGCTGGATCTTTCACATTGTCGCTGTTGTTTTAGTAAGCTGACTTTAGAACAATCGCGTACAAGATCCTGCCCCACGTCAGGGGTTTACTACAATTTTAAAAATCGTTTTGTAGTGACCGTGAACCTCAAACATCTATTTTCAACAACCAGAAATCGAACAACATCATTCCCTCTATCATTATTTAATTAATATAATTTGAAAACTTCATCCGAGAGATAATACTGGAATGCGTTCCAACGCATTGAGTGTTTCGTGAAAAAATTTTCAACGGTTCAGATCCGGCTGTTTGATGTATTCGAAAGAACAAAATTTCAATGACCCCCGGTTATTAGGTATGGTTCCCATCTAGTGCGGTTGAAGGAATTAGATAGTGGTGAAAGTGTGACGAGGTGCTTGGCTACGGAGGTAATCATTGGAACAAATTTGAAAGTTCACTGTACTCTCGAAAAATCGGTTACATCAACTATACACGGGGAAATGAGAACGAAATTGACTTGAATTGAGGTGTTGCGTTAGATAAAAGTGTGGAAACTCGGTTTTATATTTGAGATCAATTAGAAATTTCGAAGGAATTAGTTTATTGCGGGTTTCATCTCATCATATCAGAACGTACGAATAAAAATTTAAGAAAACTTATAACGTAAGGTCTGGAGCTTTTCCGTCTTCAATTGAATGTCCTAATATCTGGGCGATACATGGTATGAAATGAAATAGTATATTCTAAAACAAGTTGCAGAATGTGCACCTATTCCAACAAGAACGAAGGAGCGAGTTTTTGAACGCATGAGTGTTGGAATTGCCTTCTGCAACGAGTATTTGACGATATTTTCTCTATTTCAGTCAAGAATTGTGAGAAATTTATTGGAATTCGATGAAAAATTCAGATTATACCTCCTAGTGCCTTTTGTATTTTATTTTCGCAGTTGGTGTGACTGATACGAAAATTGACAGATTATAGAATTTGATTAGTGCGTTCAAATCTCTGCATGGTTTAATATTGACAATTGACATGCAATGGACGCTTGTTGACATTTGAAAGGATAGGAAGTCAGTGTTGTCAACCACAAAACGAAAAATATAACTAAAAACAATGCTGTAATAATAATAATAATAATAATAATAATAATAATAAGTCCTTTATTTCCAACAGGTTAACACCCAATTACAGGAAAATTGTGATAAATCATCAGAAATTTATACTAACATATGACAGCATAGGCATGAAACAAAAAATTGTAATGTTAAACATTAAAAATGACCAAACCCATCAACATAAAAAAATCCAAGCGAATATCAACTGACCCCCATGAGAAAAAAAACAAAATTTTACAGAACATTGTGAACAAAAAATTTCTACTCAATAGAATTAACATATATGTCCACTATTTTATCTATAGAATCAACAGTTACATCACACTTATCAGCCACAGTATTGTAAATATTACACATAAAATTAATTGGTGATTGCAGGTTCAGATTAGTCCTACCAGAGTTCAAATAAAACAAATGTCTACCTCTAGTTTCTAACCGTGGAATAAAAATTGGTAACTTCTCCAACAATGCCGGGCAATCAATCCTGTTATTCAGCAAATTGTAAATAGTTTTAAGGGCTAATACAGCCCTCCTATTCTCCAATGTTTGTCCATTGAACCTTTCCAGTAGACGTCTGTGATTACACCCTATTGGAGGATATACAGAGTCTTCTCTCCAAACTAGAAATTTACAGAATTTACGCTGAACGTTCTCCAGCTGATCCCCATGACACCGGTATATAGGTCGCCAAATAAGGCTGGCGTACTCGAGTCTACTTCTTATCAACGAATTGAAAAGGGATAGAAGAGTTTTAGTGCTTGCGAAATACACACTGTTACGAACTATAAAACCATACACTCTGAATGCTGACGATATCAGATTTTCAATGTGAGGTACAAAGAACATTTTTCATCAAATATCACACCTAAATCCCTAATCTGTGTAGCACGTGCCAGCTCTTTTCCACCAATATTATACGGATACATAATGATATTTTTTACGAGTATAAGACATTACCTGACATTTATTTATATTTAAGTCTAAGTTATTGAGATTGCACCAGCGAGACAATTGATCAATTGCTATTTGTAATGTGGCACAGTTCAGAATAGATATTATCCTGAGATAAAACTTGAAATCATCCGCAAATAATAAACCCAAAACTTTAATTTCATCCAGTAAGTCATTGATGAACAGTATAAATAATAATGGGCCCAAATTTGAGCCCTGGGGAACTCCGGATGATGCAAGAAACAAAAATGAATTAGAATTCTCCACCCTGACATATTGTCTCCTGTTTGAGAGATATGAAGTGATGAGTCCCAACAAACTGTCCGAAAATCCATAGATACACTTCAACTTCATAATAAGCCGTCGATGATCCACACTATCAAATGCTCTACTAAAGTCAGTGTAGATAACATCTAGTTGCCCAGACTGGTCTAAGATCTCGACCAGTGTCTGTGAAAACACCGCCAAGTTTGTTAGACTCGAGCGATGTGGCATGAATCCATGCTGTTCACATATTATTTTGTTCTTAATTTCCGGAAATATACGTCTGTGCAAGATGATCTCGAAAATCTTAGAAAAGTTTGACAATATAGAGATGGGTCTATAGTTGGTCACGTCAGATTTGTCTCCCTTCTTCAAAACTGGAATGATTTTTGAAAGTTTCCAAATTGAAGGATATACACCCGTTCTCAAGGATAAATTAAAAATGTGCATGAGTGGTACCGCCAACACACGTATACAATCCTTAACAACAAAACTCGGTATTCCATCGGGACCAGCTGTATTTTTGTTTTTCAATTTCTTGGCCGCCGATATTAAATCATCTTCACATACGGAATCAATATGAACAAGAGATGAGTCAGCCACGTGGGTAAAATCCTCAGACGGCACAGACCGCGGACTCCGATAAACACTCTCAAAATACCTAGCAAACGTGTTTGCAATATTACGCGGTCCGCTATTAACATTTCCATCTGTATCCCTCAACTCACCCGGAATACGAGAATCGCCCTTTCGGTCATTTATGAAAGTCCAAAACTGAGCCGGGTCCGAAATAATTTTCTGTTCCGCTGACTGAACATAATTAGCATGAGCAATGGATATACTAGATTTTAACAATTTTCTTAGTTGCTTATACTCACTGTAATAAGAAATCATTTTTGTATTTTTGAAACGTTTCAAAGCTTTCTCTTTCCTGAACACAAGACTGACAACCTCAGCATTGTACCACATAGGAAAACGTCTCCTTCTAAAGGACTTACGAGGAACTGTTCTATCAAAAATTTCATGAAGCATGGAGTACAAGATTTCGCAGGCCTCCTCTGAATTGACCTGATTTAAAAAAATTCCTGACCAGTCAACATCGAGAATCATCCTATACATCATCAAGAAATCAGCTTTTCTAAAATTAAATTCATTAGTACTATTATGGTGATCAATTCCGATATCTCGACGACGCACAGATACATTCTCAAGAACAAAATGAATAGGTGCTGTAATGAGTTCATTACAGCACTGTTTTTAGTACTGTAATGAACGAACACTGAAATAGACAAACACTATTCCAGATATATTTACTTGTGCGATTTTAATTTTTACTCTACATGTTTCGAGCTAATTCAGCTCATCCTCAGGAGTATGAATCACATAAATGAAGCTAAAAACAACAAAAGAATCGATGAAAAAAACTTAAAAACGCTCCACAACGAAAGACAACGTACAAAATCAAGCGAAAACATTGAAAACAACATAAATGATAATATAGGAGCAAAAACCAACTAATGAAAGTTCACAAAGTTCGAAATCTAATAAAAATAACAATGAAATTAAATTAAAGTTCGTTAATATAATATAAAAGAATGAATGGTCAACAAAATAAAACGGTTCGAAAAAGGGAATTATTAGTACAAAGAAGTCATAACTGAAATAAATATAGTTTGAAAAAACTAAAAAAACACGCTTATGGGGAATAACCGGCTAAAAAAGTTAGAAATAATTTTGAAAATCAATTTATGACATTAGTATATAAAACATACTGGTAAAATTGAGAAAGAAGCGTGGGGCGCTTTGTGCCATAATTTTCGTATATCAAGCGCTCCACGCTTCTTTCACAATTTTACTAGTATGTTTTATATACTACTGTCATAAATTGATTTTTAATAGTATATTCTAATACAAGTTGCAGAATGGGCACCTATTCCAATACGAATGCGAAATTCGAAAACGAGCGACGAAGGAGCGAGTTTTTGAACGCATGAGTGTTGGAATTGCCTTCTGCAACGAGTATTAGACGATATTTTCTCTATTTCAGTCAAGAATTGTGAGAAATTTATTGGAATTCAATGAAAAATTCAGATTGTACCTCCTAGTGCCTTTTGTATTTTATTTTCGCAGTTGGTGTGACTGATACGAAAATTGACAGATTATAGAATTTGAATAGTGCGTTCAAATCTCTTCATGGTTTAATATTGACAATTGACATGCAATGGACGCGTGTTGACATTCGAAAGGATAGGAAGTCAGTGTTGTAAACCACAAAACCAAAAATATAACTAAAAACAATGCTGTAATGAGTTCATTACAGCACTGTTTTTAGTACTGTAATGAACTCATTACGACACTGGAATAGAGAAAATTATTTCTTACTTTTTTAGTCCGATATTCTTTATAAGCGTATATTTTAGTCTCTTAAAAATATATTTAATTTTTACTTTTAGTGACTTGTCACCAAACCCACTCGGCTCCAGAGAGTGCACAAAGTACCTCCTCGGCTAGCTCTAGAGCTGAGACTACTTATAAAGGGGCGCCACTCTCTTTTATGATAATACAAAGAAAAAAAAGAGGAAAGTACACTAAAGATCTCAGGGTCGCAAAAGAGAGAAAATAACGAACGCACTCTCAGGATGCCAAACGAGCCCGATCACACAAGCGGGAGGTAGTGGCTGGTAGAAAGAATATAGAGCAATTATTTAATAATATAATGAGCCCAAAGGAAATACACAAGGTCCCTCAAACGAGGATATATCTTACAGAAGGTAGATCACTAACTAGTTCTTACTTCACAACCCGAATATTCGATATAATGCTTTATCTCTTACTAAACAAACAGTAATATCACCCCAAGGTATATACTTAGAGCCTCGATGGTAATCGTTACAAATAGCTCTTTACTTATATCTAAGCGACCTTCTCGATAGGTCGGGTTTTATGTACTAAACAGTATTCACTGAATTGGGCCTCTTTGATACTAATCAATCTTAACTAAATTCTACAGACTAACCTGCTATAACAGTCTAGGTCGTGGCTTGACTGAAGTACAAAAGGATATAGTTTCTTAACCCATAATTATTCTCACAGTCTCGTAGATGGAAACTGGGCTCAAATATATTCCTGGGCCAACGTAGTACAATTTCTCACAGTAATGCGCCCTGGGTAGACGACAGGTGTGGTATCTTAGATGGCGAAATCTGGTGGAGGTCCCCAAAGACAGCTCCCACGGCAACTGACGGTAATTCGCAGACAGCCTAGACAAACAGCTCGAAGACTTCAAAGACAGTTCAGAATCTGCGGTACCTGGCAACGGTACAATAATAATTCCCAATTCGAAGTAGATTGATGCTAAAAATACGAACAAAAATCTAAAATACCTCGTGACAAACATAGGTTAACTCACCAATCCCACGTCGTTTTTCCAAACAAATACGCCACTCCGCTAAAGCGCAAAAATCTCACCAACGAACAAACCAAACCAACATGATAAGATTTCTCTCAGGGCTTCAGTTAAAATCCTGTTCAGATCCGCAAAATTGCGATTAATTACTACAGGATATTTCAACCAAATATATGCCGGAAGAACGACGTAATTGACAACCTACGTCACACAGAACAGGACCACCGACAACCGTCCATTGAAACGTACGAGATAAGCTGGTAAACTACTGCGACTAACGCCACCAGTTCGGTTGGCAGGTACTAACTGGAGCGGGAATTTTGAAACCTTGACAGACTTATAGTTTAGTGAGTTGCAGTGTCACAAAGAAGTGGGGTAATGTCTCATTGAATTACTTATTATATTTGGATATATGGATACAATCTTAGAATATGGCGGAAAAAACATTTTTTTTTCGGCATGGACAAGAATCGAACCCAAGATCGATGAATCCAAGAGCTGACGTCACAGAAGACGCGCGCCTTAGACCGCTCGGCCAACGAACCCATCGGAAGAATCTTTTCACAGTAATGACCTACTCACGCTCAAAGAAGGAGAGTTAGAAACCGACATATACACAAGTGAAGCTAATATAATCCTGTTAAAAATAGCATGTGAAACATACCGCATTAAATAAATTTAATTGAAAAAAGTAGAATGTCATAAAAAAAAACTTACATAAGAATCTTCAAAACCATTCAAGGAACCATTTCCGCGCTTATTTTAAAGCCTTTTTCAGGATTCTTGAACAGTGTCATACCATAGCAACCGCTTAAATGAATAAACAAACTTATTTTTGAAATTAAAAATTTAGAAAAGCACTGACGTGACGTCAGGAGCTTTTGCGCGCTTGTTCTAGAGTCATTTCTTGTACTTTGGAACAATACAGACATTTGAAGAAATCTATATGTACTCTGTTCAGGTGAACAAGAGCCCCAGAAAGTAGAAAAGCACTGACGTGAAGTCAGGAGGGTTCGTGCGCTTGTTCTAGAACAGTGGAACAGTGTGATACTATTACAACCGTCAGGATGAATGGGCAAGGCTAAATTTCAAATTAAAAAAACTATTCACAGTTTTCCTTAAGAAGCTCAAATCACCTTCTCCTAAAAATCAATCAAAGGTGGGCATAGCAACTCCATCGTTAATAAGGGAAACTGTAATTTTCTTAACGAACTTTGGACAATCACTCTATTCTGAAATCATGAAAACTCTAGCTCAAATCTTTCGGAAAATGAGAGTATACGGTCGGGCGGACATACTCAATTTTGGCCACGGATTCTTCATCAGGAAGTAGAATCTTATCAATTGAGACAGGTTTTTGGGTAAAACGATAGCACGCTGTCCTACAAGAATGGGCGAAAAAATGTATAAAAGCACTGACGTGAGGTCTTGAGAATTGCCGCGTTTGTTCTGAAATCTTTTGGAGTCTGGAGCAGAATAATACAAAAACAACGACCATAATGATTGTGCTAAATCAACAAACCTATAGAATAAATTCGAAATATCCACTTACAGTTTTTCTCCAGTTTTGTGCGAAGCTTAAACTTTCTTCTTCCAGAAAAAGGTATATTTTTCGCATCGAAAATATCATTGAAATTGATAACTTCCTTTCTGTAAGCTCTTGGAATTGGAATGCCTTATTCGATCAAGTTCAAATCACGAAAAAATTGCCTGATGACAACTGAATCTTGTTGTCCAAACGATCATTATTGAAATCTTCCTTAATGTAATATTCAATGGTAATAGTCAGTCCAAAAGAACACGAAGATTATACCACTTATTCAAATGTGGCAACGTTTCGGAACCTTTTGTTCCATCATCAGGCTAAAAACAACTGCTAAGCCTAAAAAGAAACATTGGTGTAAGATAACTAAAAACATAAAGTGCACTTTCAATTCCATCTCTATATCTTTGAGTGCAAAATTATATCACAATGAAAAAATGCCTAGTCTAAAACATCTTGATTAAATGACACAATGAAATAAAAACAAATTCACGGTTTGAAGAAATGCTTTTCATTAAGAAATTTGATAATTCTGTAAATTCTAGAAGAGATATCAGGGACTCTAAATTCTTTGTATTTTAATTTGATTGATAAAATAAAAATTAATAATAAAAAATTGTTATCTGTTGGTTAAGATGCTTTCATCAACATGAATTCTTTACAGTTGAGCGAGACAGATGTTTTTATTGGTGCATATTTTATTCATAAGTCGAATGCAATTTTATCTCTTTACTTTTCTTAATTTCAGTTTTTAAAGATTTCCGTTACTGGAAAGTTTCTAGTCTTTAATTCATGGGGTGAGTTTCAACATTTTTTTAGTATGTATAATGATTTGATTTGGCACGATTGTCAACCTTGAATTTGTTTATATCATTGTGTCATTTAGTGATATAATTTTGCACTTAAAGATATAGAAATGGAAGTGTATTGGTTATTATTTTGTGTATCTTTCACCAAAGTTTCTTTTTATGCTTAAAAGTTGTATTATTGTTTTTAGCCTGATGTTGGAACAAAAGATTCCGAAATATCGCCACATTTGAAAATATTGTATAATATTGGTATTCCTGGATGTACCATTCATTATTCGTATAGAAGTTCATGAAGAAGGAATATCCATTCTTAACTTTATTCTATAAACTCCTATGAATCCACCATAGAAAAAAACTCCTATATCTTCCCCTGGTTTTTTCCACGATGTAAAATTTCAGAAGATTTCAGAATTACTGAGATGGGACGACTATCTCATGAGTGATCAAACATGTTCAAAAAAAAGTTCGGAATTTTTAAAAAATTTTCTAGCCTAACCATTTTCATAAAATTTAGTAACTGCTGAACAAGGGTTTTGACCTAATAATGAACTCGATCGAAAAATTTGGATAATTTACTTTTGAAGGTAGAGAGTAAACGGCTGTTCAGGCATACTCAAGTTTGATGATGGGATGTCAAACCCAAACGATTGAGACCATTTTTGGCTCAATATCCGAAAATAAGAGAAATTTTGACAGAATGATAGCACGCTGTTCTACCAAAAACCGTCGCACAAAAATGTATAAAAGCACTGACATAAGGTCAGGAGATTTTTCGTGTTTGTTCTCGACTCTTCCCAGACTATGAACAGTAGAATAAGGAAAAAATTGACGTAGAGAATGTAAAAAAATTAACAAACATATAAAATAAATTGACAAAAACTAAACTCAAAAGCCTTGAAGAAAACAATTTTTTGGTATCAACTAAGTGAATATTTTCGAACACAAGGATAATGGCATCCGATGGATTGTGAACCATAAGGTATGTTGAATGAAGTGAAATAATTTATCAAAATCCTTTTGAATGTCAATGAATATTATATTATTTTTGAAGTGAAACTTCTAATGCGACTCCCAACAAGGTTGCGTTGAAAGTGTAACCGTAGCCTGGAGTGGGTAGAAAGCAAAGGGGGAGGGTTGGTTATATATTGTTCAAAAATGTTGGCGATTATTTTAGCATCATACTGTTACAGAATCCGGTAAAAGGTTTTAGAACAAGTAGGCAAAAACTGCTGACCTCATGTCAGTGTTCTTCTATATTTTTTTCATTGTGATCATAAGTTTTGCTATATTTTTTCTCGAAT
Organism: Micraspis discolor; assembly: GCA_030674115.1. Lineage (NCBI taxonomy): Eukaryota > Metazoa > Arthropoda > Insecta > Coleoptera > Coccinellidae > Micraspis > Micraspis discolor. The sequence goes on from JARTUT010001740.1 coordinate 12,071,119, forward strand.
GTTTGTAATTCTGGACAATCGAACTGGAAATGATTTCAAAAAATTGGTTATTCGGATCTTCGTATAATCAATAATTTTCGAAAGAGATGAGCTGAAGTTTCTTTAATTTCAGAATAGTTTAGTTGTTCAAATATCTCGGCTGAGTTCGTTACTTTGAAATAATACACATCCCATAGACCTTAATAGCCTGATTCCCAAAAGATAAATGACGTTCGTTTTTGATGATGCAATCAATATTCGTTGGTTCTAAATGGGATAAACTGAGAAGGAGCACAAGCTGTATTCTCTCATAGTCCAAGGCTACAAGATAGGATATAATTGTAATTACTATACCACTGGATAGAAGTCAATTAGTTTAATATTTAATGCGTCTGAATTTCTTCATAATTTTAGCGGAACTTTGTCTTTGTCTGAATCAGTTGCTTACATGTCAAGTGGCACAAATTGATAAAACTACAGCATCAAGGTCTAACGTTAACAAGATGAAGCCGAGATTACAAAAATGTGGAAACCTCAAGCTGGGAAATGAGAATAATCCTTGTAAGATAAGGATATTGAATTTGTTTGACTACCTTGCGAGAAATTTGATATTTTATGTGTATTATATGTTTATTATGAATTCTAATTTGAAAAAATGAAAAAGTGTATAATCCCAGCTATATTCGCTTTAAAAAAAAAAAAATCCGAAAAACTTATTTTGAAATATTCGATACCTCAACGAAACATGGTAAATTTCTGAAGGTTATTGATATGTTGCATATTGTGAAACGTCATATTCGTAGAGTAAACCTTCGAGAAGAGTTTCCACTTGCTGACTTTTTCTAGTACAGTAAACTTGTAGAACAGTGCGAATAGTCTTGCCCAATAGTCTCTATTTTCCATAGGGGATCAGCTGGAGTTTTCATACAGGTGTTTCTAAATTCATGCGACAAACTTCAGGAGGTGATAGCTCGTATAAAATTTAGTTGGGTTTATTCCATAACAGAATTTCCTCAGCCCACCCCTTTCCGAGGTATCACCACAGATATTTTTTCAATATTCCTGTTACATTTATGGGGGTGAAATAAGCAACCCTTACTCTATTCCTTATCAATTTTTTTTTAAGTAAGGGTTACTTATTTCACACCTATTTAATAAAAAAAAAATTTTGGAAAAATACCCGTAGTCCCCTGCGAGTAGGTACACGAACATTTCAGAATTTAAAGTTTATACACTGTATATATATTTCCTCATCTCAAACCATATTAATTTGTCTCAAGTACTCCGTACGTTTGAATACAGCCAAATGCATAAAGTACTTGACCCTACCGCCCTCTACGGTTGAGAATGGCGTTTACCCTAAATAAAAGTTTCTTGAGTTAAGAAACTGATTAGTTTCAACCAAGCTCAGAGTTTTTGACTCAGGTGGTAAAAAAATTTGATCCAACGGTAATATTAATTAGTATGTAACTATTGATACTTTTCGTAGAATAAAAATTTTGGTTTCATGTAAATAAATATTACATTTCACTGAAACTCGATTTGTAGTTGATTTAAAGGATCTTAGTTGAATGGGTCGAGAATTCAGTCGATAAAAATGATATGGTTTCGTTAAAACCTATTTAGAATAATGTATTTGTATCAATCAATTATGGATATTGAGACAAGTGCATAAACAATTTCTTGTAATTGTATGTTTATGTTGAATCAGTTGTTTCTTTCATTTCGCTGAAATGTAAAAAGTTTCAGGCGAATGTTTTAGCTGTTCTCTATAATCAACTAGGTTGTTTTAATCAAGAAAAATAGTTCATTTGGCGTAATCAATTTTAGATTAATTCAAATTAAAATGGTTTGATTGAAAAAAAAATTCTCAAACTCCTGAGGAGTTTGAGCGCAGAATTTTATTTTTTACAGTGTACCTTTACTAGAGTTCTGGAAAAAAAAATAAAAACTGAATTGTAGTCTCCACCTTTTTGATGTTATATCTTGGAAATAGTTGGGCTGTGAAAATTTTGTTATAGGAAAGACCCATCGTTATTTCATGAGAGCAATCACTTCCTAAAGTTTGTCTTGAATTTAAGAGCACCTGTTTTATAAGAAATAGTTAATTGTGTCTATAACTCGGTCAAAATCGTTATTGCGCCAAATCCGTCGAATAGTTTAGCAGTTAATAGCATCTGAAATTCAGTTTTCTCAATAACTTCTAGGATATCCTTCTGATCCATTCCAAATTTGAAAATCGATCGAATAACGTTGAAAGAAATTTTAAATATCATAAGTTGAAACCACGAGAAAATATAGGAGTTTTTTTGTGAAATAAAGTCACGAAGGAAAATAGGATAAGCTTATGAATGGATTGTCCCTTTTCAAATTCTACGAATAATTAATGGCACAAATCGAAAGTTGACGAATTGATGTGTCTAAACCTTCATTTGATCATAACGCATCCTAAATAATTGCTGGAGATTTCTGAAATGAATTTGATGAGTTCCATTATTGAAAACTCAAGATCTCAATAATAATATATTTTGGGCGATTTGTTCGTAATTTGGACTTGAATAAGTAGGGTATTTCTGAGGAATAAAGCCTACTAAAGTATGATATTGAGTTCTATTTGATTTTCGACGGGAAAAACCTTTTATCAAAGAGAAAGAGGTTTGAGTTTCGAACAAAACTGAAGAAAAACTGTGAGTTATTATTTCGAATTCAACATACAGGGTGTCTCGTAACTCAACGTCAAGCGGTTACTAAGCGATATGCTAGGTTCTAGCAGTTCTAGCAAAAATAAAAAATATAAAACTATGCATTTGTGACTGTTATCAATAGCATGGCTATTTAAAAAAATTAAAAATAAAAATAAAACAATTGTACCTAACAATGGATTTGTAACTTTAATCAATAGCATGGTTATTCTGGATTACGTTAAAAAAATCACTGCAAAATTGGATAATTTGTGATTACAAAACCTAAGGATGTAGTGTAGGGTGTCAATTTTCAACATTTTCAAAAATATACTTATTACCACTTAACCAAGTGACATATAATGTTTTTTATTTTTGCTAGAACTGGTATAATCTAGCATATCACCCAGTAACCGCTTGACGTTGAGTTACGGGACATCTGTATAGGTTTGACGATTCTTTCAAATTTATTTGTATGTTTTTAAACATCATAAACGTTGATCGGTTGATTGAGCAATTCTATGCTTGGAATTCCGCGGATTCGGCATTCCATTGGTAAATCTGACATATCTATTGAAGTATTCTGTGAATCGTTTGATCAACGATCTAAATGGAACCCACTACAAGCTGTCAAATTTGACAGAACAATCTGTTCATTGGAGAATCACCGAACTTTTATGAAACTTACGAAGATCTCTATACAATAATGGTGTGTGCACTGATTCGATTTTGTTTTACAGGTTTGGCGACATGAGGATTCTCTTCCTTGCTTTTCATTAGATGTCGCCACACAGTATTTACGACAAATTGACAAACCTTATACATATTAGTATCGCGCTTTATGATTGAATATATCAGACGGAATATAGCAATGTGGTGAATTTTTTAATTCAGTTCCACAAAAAAAATTGTTCATAGAGAACGGAAAATTGCAGGTTCAGAAATGAAGTAATCTGTAATGCAAAATGTAATTTTTCGACAACGTTGAAATATATATATATTGTTTCGATTTATTGGCTTATAAAAATTGAAATGAATGAATGAGATCGAAGATCTGCCAAATGTTTATTAATGATTTGGATGGCGGTGCCTTCAAGTAAACGTCATAGGAAACAATCGACTTGTCCCAAAATTTGGAATGACGTTTCCATTCAAATTATGCGTAGTGTACACACTAATATTTTAGACATCTTGAAACCAACCGTTAGGGTGTCAAATTTTAAACTTTATCGAAATATTTCTATCTATCGCTTCACTAAATGATACGAATTTTATCTTATTTCATTAAATACTGATGACCTTGGCCGTTCCTTGGGTTTCTGGGGGTATTTTTTTCCAATCTATTATTCAAAATTCAAACGAATCAATCTCTTAGGTGTGATTTTCAAGCTAAAATTCGAAACAGAGCAGTGGTGTATCGGAGGAAAACCCAACATGATTAATTATACCGATAAATTAAACCTCTTCCTCTTACGATGATAAATATTATCACATATCCCAATTCTAGGCATGATTGAATGGCTACAGGTTACACATCTACGATCTTCACGAAGTAGTTCGTAACGAACGAGCAGAACGGTCCCTCGCTCGTTTTGTTCGCGAACGAGAGTAGAGAAGGAGCAATAGCATAGAATCCAAGGCCGAAAGCCTGGCACGTGTAAACTCCCGGTGACCTACTTTGGTGCCTCCGAAAACATACGAGGACACTCGAGAGAGCTCCACAGCGTTGATCAATAACGCGGAAAACTCGCGCTCCACTATTTCCCCTCAATCCTTTCCCCTACCAATCCGTGGTTTTATAACGACCAACATAGCATAGAAGCAAAGCTGATTCTTTCCGACTCTCTTGCATTGTGCGGACATTCTGGTCAACGAGTAAATCGTCTCTCGATGTGCCTTCATAACGCAATGTGACGTTCTCTAAAACGGAAAGACCAAAGTGATTAAATTCAAATAGTTTTCGTGCGCGACGGTGATGTGTAGAATTTAAACTGTCAACAGGACATATGGCAGCGGAAAATCAAGAATATCCTGAGTTTCTGATATGGCCCATCTACATCTAAGGTATTGGTATATTATAATATTGTATAAACATCACATTTGGACATCCAACTTCCAATAGTCTATGTAAAATCTAGGTATATTCACTCTAACGTCTGATGATTTAAAATTAATTTACTCAGTGTTTTGTTTGTTGCCTAATAGCATGAGGAAACTTCGGAGCGTTGCGCAACGCTTTGGTAAAGACACGTGTAATGAGTTCAGTGACCTGCCACGTGTCTACGAAGTAGAATAACCTCTTTCTCTTCGCCCCGTTGTTCCCAATTCGCTACTCCCCTCTTATGGCCCCCTCTTGTACACGGTTCCCGCGCATATTTCGAGTGAAGTTGGCGGAATTTTGGTGTTTCGAGTCCCAGAATTCGTGATGCCAAGCGTTTGTGGAGGAAGTGCGCATTGCGTCATTGCAAGTGGGGGGAGGGAATGTCGGCCAATGGAGACGCAAGAGCAGTAATTTCCCCTTCCACCCCTCTGACCCCTTTAGAGGAAAGTTGTGAGCTGTGTGAGAACGCATAGATGTCTTTCTTAATTCAGTCGTGTACGGTGCCAGTAGTGATGCGTGCTAAGTCAGCTACGAGTTTTAACGAGTAAGATTCTGATCAATTTTTCCTTAATCAACGTTAGTATATCAATCCGCTGCGTATTCATTCTTGATTAAAATTCTTTCTCAAAATTTGTTTAGTGTAATATCGGCTTTATTTGGTACGTTTCCGTCGACCTAATTTCGCAACTTCCGCATTGCTGCCGCCATCTTGTTTCGAGGTATTCCGTGAGCCAAAAGAGATTGAATATGCAATGAATATTCGAGTTCATTTGTACGGTTTTCAGCGTTTTAGGTGATTTTTATGAATCTTTCGGGTGGTGATGATGATTGAACGATCGATTCGTGTTTCGTCATAGATGTCTACGTCATGGAGGCTACCACCATACCAAAACCATATGGTTGCTCCAAGGTTTTCCAGTAGATTCTCTTTTCCTGCATACAATGGGAGAACAGGGGAGCGAACTGGACTTACTTTTTTCAACATAGTCAGTCTTTTTCTCTCTCCTATTAATCCATTTATACTACAACATTGCCACATGACGCTATCCTGGTCGTGCTTGCGTCATTGGGTTCCAGGAAATTGCAATATGGAGATATTTTAATGGATTGTCGCACTCTTAATTGAACTTTGGATATTTACGTAATCCTTTATCTCAACTTTACTTTTTCCTATTTAGATATCCATACGCTAAGTATTCAGAAGAGATAACTGAAAACAAATTTGTTAGTTAAAATTGTGCTGTCGCCAAAATCGAAATATTTTGAAATTTTTGTGGCAGTATTATAATTTCGATTTTTTGATTCTATTCTGATTCTTCGGGAGTGAACACTTGTGTATTTCAATCTCGGAATCTCCTTTCTCATAACGATATAATTTTCTTTATTTAGCCTTTCAATCTGATATATGCTTCATGCAATTTCTAAAATTGAAATGTTCGGATTTTATGGATTTAGTATGATTGGTGGAAATATTTTCAACAATGCGATAAATGAATCAAACTCTACAAAAATTATATAGGATGAAAACGACATTTTTGATTCAGGCATCGAAATCTTTTAATTTTCAATGTGATCAATAAGCTATTTTGAAGTTTGGGGGAATTAACGTTAGAAGTCGTAATTGATCGATTGAACACCAGGAATTGTGAATTTTGTTCACATCAATTTGACAGTCTCTGAATTGAAAGATATGAATTTGTCGGTATTATTGCTTGAAAATTTTATTCATTTATCCTTAGGATCTTGAGCTTCAAAATGTATCAAACAAAATTACCAGTTGATCGAAAGGTTTGATACAACAGCATAGGGAAAAAATCTCAGTAAAAAACTTCGGCTTCTCGTCAATACATTCTGTATATATAATATTTGCTCACAAATTAAGCTGATATATTTGAATGTTTTTATATTAAAATCTCATTTGGAACAAGGTTGAAAAATTTTCTGTTCATGAATCGCTATATCATGGGAGGGTTTTTAAATCGGCTTCCCGTCATCAAGGAGATCATTTTACGCAATCGTTCAATAGTTTGTGTATCAAACATATGTTTTTGATGTGAAATGTTGCTCGAAACTTTTTATCAATTTGGATCTTTCTTTATGTTTTTTCTCATTGGATGGAAATGGATACCGATCGAAAGTTTAGCAATTTCGCTTCAAATTTTTCGAAAAACTATTTCGTCTCCTTGATTTCCATATAAATATGCTGTTAAAACAAGATATGGAAAAAATATTTTCAAATTTTCATTTCAATTATTATTCTCTGAGAGAGGCCGCTTTTCGTTTCAGAAACGTCCTCATTGAATTACTACAAGAAAAAATTAGAGCTCTTATGAGTACTGATATGAAAAATTATCATGTAATTGATTAAACCCTGATTCTGCGCATTTATTTGGTGCGAATGCGCAATATACAATGTTATTCCGAAGCCATATTTATCTGTTACGCATCATACGCAAGGATATGCGAAAGTGAAAGTTTGTTACACTTTGTGGGAATCTCTTCCACTATGTCTCCAAAATATTGAAACAATTTTTTTTGTGCAGTATTTCATCTACGGCCATGTCATTCAAATTTTCTGTCAATCTATATCTATCGAAATTTTTTATGATTCAATCAATATTAAAACTATTATATAAGTAATTTCTTAAAAAAGAAGCTTTTGGGAATCCCTTGTTTCCTATATTCCTCCTTATAATAGAGTGAAGTAGCCTCTCAGTCTGCAAAGCTTTTTACACATTTGTTTGTTTTATGCTTTCAAATCATTTCATTACGACTGGAGTCTTTAGATGTTTCGATTTGTATAGGATTTGTGTGTAGATGTCAGATGCGCTTCAATCACGGACTGACTTTATATTTCAAATAGTTCAGCTGATCTTATAACAATATTCATCTTCGACAAAGAAATCATTTCGAATTATATTTCATAACTGTCCAAGAAAGTTGAGTCGTCATTTTTATGATCCTAAAATAAGCAACTTGGAAAAAAAAAGGAAGAATACAATTTTCAAAATCTATTTGAAGCAAAACCCCAGAGGATACGTAGCAGAGACGCCGGAGGTATTCACAAAATAAATTGAAATATTTTTTCTAACTGAAAATTTAATTTGTGTAAAAGGAGGATCAGATGTGAGAAAATTAATGAGGGTAAGGATGCAATATATTTTATATGGTGACGTATTACAAATTTTGCGAATAGCAGTATTCTGTTGATTAATATGATTATTTTATCTTGAACATATTTCAATTCGTAATTATCGATCTCACCTATTCTGTTTTGCATTCGAAATGTCTAAAACTTTAATAGTATCTTTGTCAAGTTGACAAAAACGTAGTCTTCTAAATTTCCTAAATGTGAGAGTGCGTTTTATTCTCATGCTACTGCTGCATTCAAGCAAAATAAGTTTTTTTATTTGCCAGGACTCATTCCAGAAGAGAAGCTTGAAAACAAGTCAAAAAACTTACACTTGTGATAATTGTTAAGTTTGCATTGATCACTGTTTTCATCTGATTACAGTAACCCGAAAGTGTTTACTTACTTGCCTTACGTATCATGTTACATATTGAAAACAAATGTTTATCGATGATTGCTAGGAATGAAAAAATTGTTTTTTCAAATAAATTATTATTAGAACATTTATATGTATGTTTCAAGGAGCATGATTATTGTATTAGATTTGTTATGTGAGCAAAAAGTTATAAAGAATATATATATTGAATTAGATTCTAGTGCAAAGTTGATAAAGTCTATCAATATCTTACATTAAAAGTAGTATACTTTTTAGATCATTATAATCATTTGGATAAGTTATAAGATAAATTGGGAAATTCATCTTCTGTGACACTCATGATTTTATTAAAAAAATTGTTAGTAAATGTATGACAATATCAATTTTCAATATATGAAAATAATCAATAGAATAAATTTTGTATTGAAGGCCATTATAAGAAGAGGATGTTTTTCTCAGAGCAACAAAGATGAAATAATAGTACAATGCATCATGACCTTGACTAACTTTTTCTTGGGTTTGTCTTCATATAATCTCTGTGTAAGTTTTTTCTTTAATTTTCCTTTTTATAGAAGACCTGGGTAATAAAAATCCTACGAGGCAGATTCCAGTGTCATGAAAATATCCACAATTTCTGATATGTCATCCACAATATGTGATATCCTGTGAATAGTTGTAATGTTTCTTCTTTATTATTTTATTTACGCTCTGATATTTTATCAATTTGTTGTTTTTCATGTCCTTTATTTAGAAGTATTATTTCGTAGCGATAAGTGTATTTCATTGTTCATTAGTGTTTTTTATTTAGTATGAACTTTTTCATGTTGCATGACTGTTTATCTATTATGTTTCTTTAAATTTTCTGTTGCGATTATGAAATTTGTTTTTATTAATTCATTTCTAGTAAGCCGTAAATTTATTTTTCACTCTATTTTTCCATTCATAATTCTGGAATATGCTAATCAAAATTTTGAATCCTCCAGAAAATTATTATTGTATATCGTACGTGCTAGCAATACTAAAAACTTTTCATATCAATTCTTTCTCTTCTGAATAATTTCTGTTTGTCATGTTATGTTTTTCAAAATTTTTTGAGTAAATTTTAATTATTAATCAATTATAAGTGAAATATTCTTCTTTCATTTATTTTTGAATATTTCAGTATCCTCTTATTTTCTCGTCTTCATTTTAATTTTTTCATTTCATTCTATTAGTATCATTCAATCATTCTTCGCTTTCATTCAGATTAATTTAAATATTCATAATTTGAATTCGATGAAATTTTTATATGATACAATACTCTGTATATTATATTCCTGAATAATCACCCCGATGAACAATAAGATGTTGAAATTTATATCTGGTTTTTTTCTTTATCTTAATCATAATAATAAGTACACATTTACCATGCATACTTGAGAAAAATCCCCGCTGCTTTCGTAATTCAAATTTCCCGCCAATTCGTTCCTATACTACCTAACATGGCGTCCGATTTGTGTTAGCAAGAATTAGCAGTTTTCATTTGTTGTATAGGTATTAGTGTTCTATGGACTCGACCTGTAAAAAACATATTTCATAGTTCAGAAAGTTCAACAACCGAAGAAAGCGAAAATATCTTCCAGATACTCTATCTTCATGGGAATAATTTACATATATTAATATCCTTTGCAGTCCCTACGATGAAGTCATTTTCCATAGTAAATATTGGGTGACTAAGGAAACCTTGAATGCGCACGCATTTTATCGATTATGAGAAAGCTATAACTTACGTATAAAATGAAAGTACGAACTTCTATTGCTGCACTGTTGACAATATTGATTCTTACATTTCGGCGTACGGAACTTGAAATTAGATTAAATTGCTCCACAATTTAATGAAAATCAAATGGTCATCTCTTGAAATTTTTCTTCGACAAGAAAAATATTTTGAGGGGGACTCTATACTGCAAGTATCACAATTTTTAAATTGGGTTCTGCTGCCTCATTGCATTGAATCCGTACAATAGTTCGCAAGTTATGAGCATCTCAAATTTTGTTTTCTCAATAACTCCCAATGGGTGTATCTTCTTCATCAGTTTGTAATTTGAAAAACGTTTAAGTTGAAATAAAAAATATTTTGTGGAAATCGTAGGCTACAAAATGTTTAAGAAATTTCCAAAGGTTCCTGATGATTTGCTCATCTTGAAATAATAGATACACAGGAAGTTTCATGTAAAATAAGGAAGTTAGGTAATATAGGCAGTTACATTACACATCCTTACATATTTTTTCGTTTCGAAAAAAATACTCGTTTGAAAATACGAATTGATGTATTTTTCGAAACAAGTCTCCATTTTTTCCTTACTGAATTCCATTTGGCTGTTCAACCCTGCATATATCGCACTAGTATTTCTAAAGTGACACAACTCAAAAATCGATGTTGAGTTAAGACTATGAAAGAAATTAGTAAATATCTCTTTATGAATCATCAAAACTGTATCAACCTAGCTTCGAAGCTTGTCTGCTTTTAGAAATAAGTTGGTAATGTAATTGGTTTGTCGTTAAGCTCATTAACAGTTTTTTCCGTTTTTCCAGAAATGTAAGTTTTAGACTTATGTCACTTTAGAAATACTAGTGCGATATCTTGTTAATCTCAAGATCAATCTATTGTGCCCTCGATTTCTTAATCAATTAGTATCACAACCATAGGTTAATATTCTGAAGTAATAGTGATAATGTTACGATGTCATACTGCACCCTGGACAATATACAATTGAATTTTTATGGATGTGGTCCCTCTATGATGGAAATTTCCAAAATTTTTTTTAAAAACCCAAATATTCCACAATTGCTTCACGTATTCTTGGCTTCTTCAGGTTTTCATTTATACAGGGTGTTTGACCACTGTGCATAGATTCTTGGCGTCAAAAGAAACATTTTCTTCCTATAACATTTTTCCGAATTTGGCCCCGAAATTTAATAAAAAAATTGCATTTTCACCTGTAATATTCAAATGACCAAATCAATTGAAATGATCTCTTGTAGGAGGTTTTTAATAACAAGCATGCATATTTTGGCATCAATAGATTTATTCCATTTCTTGTGGGTTTCTCACGACTACTCTACAGATTGGTTAAACTGCATGAAAAACAAATATCACATAAACTAAAGGTCCGTATCTGGTACTTCCTAGGATCATTAGTCTTTTTTGCAGATAAAATCATTCGTCATCGATTTAATCATCTGATGAAACATGATTGAGTGAATCATTTCTTAGAGGGAAAATAATGTTTTTAAACAATTTAGATTCAATAGTGGATGCTGTGGAAGGTAATTTTCATTCAAACTAAACTGGACTACAGAGGGGTATTTATCCAATGTGAAAATTTAAAATGCTTATAACTTATTATAGGTATAGGAAAAAAAAGTTTCTTTTGATCTCAAGAACTTATGGTTGAAATTAACCCAGTCGTCAAAGGCTCACCCTGTATATACGACACAAAGTTATTTAGTTTAGTTAAAAAATTCAGACCTGAAGATGAAATAAATTATGAAAATGAGGTATGTACTTAAAAAAAAATCAGAGAAAAATTTGAATGTGATAATTATATTGAAAAGTTGTTGAGATCCTCATATTCTAAATTAATTTACTATTGAATCGTTTCAATTAATAAAAAACTTGTCAAATGAATTCCGAATTCCTTGTAGGAGACCGAGTGAAGCTACAATGATAACGCCATTCTATTTTTCGTGCTAATCTATTGCCCAAATCTATTTGCTTCCCCAACTACAAGGTCTATTAGGGGCTGGTCCTGACCTACCACAATAACGGTTCCGTTGAGCCAATCCCTTAGCATGGGGTGCCATTTTAGTTTTTCGATAGGCCCTTGTCTATTTTACTTCGACCCGCTTGTGCTAATCCAAAACTGTAACCATATTGATGATTCACCAAATTATTTAACTTCGAGGATTTCTTATGAAATACTGAGTGACTCACGGTGGATGACGTGTTCGACGTTATTGTGAAACCGAACTCAATTTTTAGCTGAAAATTAGTTTTTTTTGGGGGTCAGATGGTGTTTATTCTAAAATACTTTCAGACCTTACAACTGATTATATAGTTTATTAGGTCAAATGGCGCATCCAGTATATTATGGGATCGTCAATTAGCTTATTTAATGACAATTTTAAAAATTATTTGCTATATTATGGAAACATTCCAATGTTTTATGAGTTGATGAGTTTCGTATAAAAAAATTGAAAAACACAGACAGAAGCTTTAATTCGTGTCTTCTCAAGTGAAGTCAATGTGATACGTGATACTAAAACACGGTGAATGTGAAAGAATAAACAAACCATCTCATGAAAATAGAAGAAGAATAAGCAAATATGGATGAACTTTGCATGAACAAACTTTGCGACAAATATCTTATGGGTAATCGAATATTAAAAAAAAACTTGGGAATTTTATGAAATTTTCGATGAAGACGATACTCATACTTTTTTAACGTTATTCAATTACGAGGTATACCGGTATGAAGTGAGCGTCAAAATACAAATGTCTCGATAGGGAACATTTGTTGTAAGCGAGCCTTCATTTTTTTTGTTTGCTGACATCTTTGAAACATATTTAGTAAATATCAACTCATTGAACAAACAACATCATATTTTTTCATCGTGTTAAAAATGTTGAATTTTGTACCAGAAAGTGATGATTTGCGGAAAGCATTAATTGTTTGTTTTCATTCGAAGAAAAGTGCTGCAGAGTCACATCGAATGCTTGTCGAGGCATATGGTGATCATGCTCTATCAGAGGCAACATGCAAAAGATGGGTTCAACGGTTCAGAAATAATGATTTTGATGTGAGAAATGAAGAACGTGGAAGATCACCACAAAAGTTTGAAGACGCCGAATTGCAAACCATATTTGATGGAGATGATACTTTGAATCAAAAGCAAATGGCAGAAATGTTAAATCTTGCACAACAAACAATTCCTGACTGTTTAAAAGCTATGGGAAAGATCCAAAAGTGTGAAAATGGGTTGGTTCCACATGAATTGAATAAAAGACAGATGGAAAACCGAAAAAATACTTGTGAAATTTTGCTCCAAATACACGAAAGAAAATCGGTTTTGCATCGGATTGTTACTAGCGATGAAAAATGGATTTATTTTAAGAATCCTAACCGGAAAAATCATGGGTTAATCCGGGACAACCATCAACATCGACTATCGGATGGTTTGCTTTAAAAGGCGAACAATTTTATTGGCGTGGTACGTGGTACCACAAATTGCCAGAAATGTGGTCAAAATGCGTAGAAAACAATGGCCAATACTTTAAATGAATGTTTTTTACTTTCCCATTAATAATTAATGTTTTATTTTCACAAAAAAACACTAGTTTCATACCGGTATACCTGATATGCTACAAGAATAAATGTTTTTATATAAATCGCATTACAATTTATGAAAAACAGGAATTATTAAAAAGAATTGTGATCATGGTATTCTAATTATCATATCAAGTCATGTTGAAGACTTAAAAAACCGATTGAGGATAACAAGGTCATTTCACACCGGTATACCATTGATATAAGATTATTAATTACTGCCGTAGTTAATGAGTATATGTAATAAATGATATATTTACGAATAATTTACTTAAAATTAGGAAATGAGAACAGAGATTTGGTAAACCCACATTTAGGTATCCGGTTCCAACATGTCATGTAAATATTGATATAGTTTGGATACAGAATATTATTTCTCTATTTCAGTGTCATAATGAGTTCATTACAGTACTAAAAACAGTGCTTTAATGAACTCATTAGTGCATTATATTTAGTTATATTTTTCGTTTTGTGGTTGACAACACTGACATCCTCTCCTTTCGGATGTCAACACGCGTCCATTGCATGTCAATTGTCAATATTAAACAATGTAGAGATTTGAACGCACTATTCAAATTCTATAATCTGTCAATTTTCGTATCAGTCACGCCAACTGCGAAAATGAAATACAAAAGACACTAGGAGGTATAATCTGAATTTTTCATTGAATTCCAATAAATTTCTCACAATTCTTGACTGAAATAGAGAAAATATCGTCTAATACTCGTTGCAGAAGGCAATTCCAACACGAATTTCGCATTCGTGTTGGAATAGGCGCCCATTCTGCAACTAATGGATTATAAATTGATTTGTGACACTTGTGAATTGGTAAGTGTAAAAATGATATTGACTACAATAGCAATCAATTGTTGTAACAAAATTTTCCTGATTGCGACATACTGCCCCCGATGATGATAACTACCGAGCATGTCCTTTCTTTTTTCACTGATGATGTGAGACACGTATAGGAAAGAATATGTTTTCGGTAGATAGCTCTGAATGAGGAGACTGCATATAATTTACAGGCGGCCGTTTCATCTGAAACTGCAACCTCATTTCTTGGTTTATTGTATTGTGTAATTTTTACCTTAGTTTATCTTTTTTGTTGATCCTAGGAGTCTTAAGTACTAAACTAAATGATCTGTGATGAAAAATATAGCCATCATCGATGAAATGATATCCTGATGATTAGTCAGGAAATGGAAGGCAATGAGGTTGTTAAGTCCGATAAACCGGTCTTGGTAGCTTAGGAGCATTTATAATTTTATTTTGAGGTGTTGAATGCATTGAATGTTATATTGTGTTTCTATGTACCAGTTAGCAAATATATGTATTTTCTTTTGAACTTTTGGCTTACAATATTTAGTTAGCAAACAATAAAGCATATAGATCAGGGGTGTGATACAATTCGGCGTATCACATAAAAGCCTAGAGAAAAACCCCAGTAAAAAAAACCCGGGCTCCTTGCCTAAGTGTGAAAATACAAAAATAAGCTGAAATATATTTTAGGGCCTTCTTTCTTCAAGAATGGTCTTCTATTGATGGAAACAGAGACTTCTTCAAGTTGCCCACATCGAATCTGGAAAAAAAGACAAAAGCAGAAAAAAGAACTGAATAACAAAAATACAAAATTTGAAAGAGATAAAGAAAACACCCTCAAATTCGCCTTTTTGGATTAACTCGATATTGTGAATCAAGGATTTTTTTAAAATAACAAGCTTAACCGTAAATTTTACTAAGGAAATAATAATTGAATACATAACCTTTTATGGTTTCTCTTCCACGAAGATTTTTTTTTAGTATCCGTATGTATATCTTGAAGGAGAATAATCTCAGCACCATAGTCCTTTGCTAGTTTAGATATATAATCACTCTTGCAGTGGCGGCTCGTGACAATATAGTATGGTGAGGCACATGAAAAAAAATTTAATAATGTAATATATATATAGGGTTTACGTGGCGAACAAAGTTTATATAGTGAATTCTACTTCGTCAGTTGCATAATAAATATATTAAAAAAATTTTCTTCACTAATGCTTGGAATTTTTGATGAATCCTCAAATTATTTATATATTGTACATATACTTTATTTCATTCAGCTAAAAAAGCCTTTAATTTAATTGTCCCAATATATTATGAGCTTATTTTTCGATATACTAAATTACTCAAAAATATGAAAACCATTATTATGCAGCTGTACAGCAAGAACCAACGCGTGAGATGTATGCATTCCTGCCACGTGTGGGATAGGAATGAAAAAAATCGGATCTCTGGAAATTTTAAATAACGAAATAAACTCTAAATAAATAAAATAAACTCTGAAAAAAATGAACACTGAATAAAAAAATTAAAAAGGCAGTGTAAAATAGGATTTATTCTGAAAGTTATAAATGAAAATTATTCTAAATTGAGTTCTCAATATTAAAATTTTTGTAAATCAATGGAATTCTACGATTTTTCTGATCAGCGAAATGATCTATAAACTTGTCAATAAAAATATTTTCGTCCTGTGATTTTATGAATCCTTTTTCGATCGAAATTTTAGCATATTACTCAGCCGCGCCTGTCCCGTCGTATTCCTAATATAATTTTTAATCCTTTTCAACGCAGTGAAACTTCTTTCTGTGGAAGCAGTTGTCAAATTTCCGAATTTTGAAGATAAGAATTGAAATAGATCATCAGCAGAACGCCCAGAACTAACATCATAACATCCCATGAAGCGCTCAACAAGTTGGTCATCTATTACATAACGAATAATGACTGATAACTGGGAATGACAGCTTATGTCAGTTGTTTTATCAACTTGCCAAGAAAAAAACAATGATTGTGAAGTTTCGTCCTCGATTTGTTTATTCACAAAACAAAAGCAACCGAATCAATTAATTCATTTTGAATGGTTTTAGATGTACCAGAAAATGCCGATTTACTGTTGGTGTCATTTTCTCTAAAAGGTTTTTAAATTCGTATCAAATTTACTAACAAGAACTACCAATTCTTTGAAATTTCCATGATTTAAAGACTCATTCGATTCATACTGCCCCCAAAAGGTAAATCTTGCATACAGAGGTGCATCGCAATATCTATTAAACTTCTTAGAATTTGTCGATTTTCTTTGACTTTAGCATTGAAATTTTCAATTTCTATTTGACGCGCATTGTCTATTGCTGTGGCGATATTTTGTTTTTGCTTTCTCATAACGGTAAGGTTGCAATTAGATGAAATATGCTGAGCACTTTTATTGTATAGCGATAGACCCCGAGATAAATTTTTCAAATCACTAAAACCACTTTTCGACCAAACTCTGTCGGAAAACCATTAGTTGCTGAGAATAAAATCCAGGGTCAACAAAATATTTTTTCAAAGTAATACTTCCAGTAAGCCAGTCGTACTTGTCATACCACGTATTTTGAAATCCCGGATTTGATTTACCGACCCCACCACTAGACACTAGAGATTTCCTCAAATCTGGAACAGGTCGCTCAACTTCCTTAATTAAATATAATTTATCATCATACGAATGAGTCGAAAAATTTTGCTTATTTATTAAAAAATTAACAATATCACAAGTACACTGAACATGTTTCTTAGGAATTTCAAAAGATTTACTATTACTAGGTCCCGCTGAATCCATTTCGCGATCTGGTAGTCACTTTCGATAAAAAAGATTTATATTTCAGAAAAAATTCACCTAAAATGATTATAATCATACGCGATACACAGCAAACGCGATACCTCTAAATAACGACAAAGTGAACTAACCCTATTTCTCTATTTCCCGCTTCCCGATCAACTCGAATAAAAACCTGAGGCCAGCCTCTAATTCCTCGAGAAGCCGCCTTCAAAGCCGTAGATATGTTCTCACCGCTTCGACGCAGATAACCCGTTGGACATCGCAGAAACGAAACGATCTCAGATCGGCTAAGATCGCGCAGAGGCCAGCCTCTGATTAATCCTAGAACGGTTTTCCATTACGTTCTCGTAGGTCATCGAAGTATGACACGCTAATTCAGTCAAAGAAGCCTGCGTTAGGCATGCCTCGAACCGTTTATTCAAAAAGGATTTGATTTGTTATGAATATACAAGGAACGTGAAATTGGGAAAAATATTGAGGAAAAAAATGATGATGAAAGGGAATGAAGAAATATACGGTTCAGAATTTTTTTGATGAGGCACTGCCTCACCTGCCTCTGACAAGCCGCCACTGTAGATCAGATGTTAGTGACTGGGTGTCATACAATTCGGCGTATATATTTTAGGGCCTTCTTTCTTCAAGAATGGTCTTCTATTGATGGAAACAGAGACTTCTTCGAATCTGGAAAAAAAAGACAAAAGCAGAAAAAAGAACTGAATAACAAAAATACAAAATTTGAAAGAGATAAAGAAAACACCCTCAAATTCGCCTTTTTGGATTAACTCGATATTGTGAATCAAGGATTTTTTAACATAACAAGCTAAACTGTAAATTTTACTAAGGAAATAATAATTGAATACATAACCTTTTATGGTTCCTCTTTCACGAAGATTTTTTTTAGTAACCATATGTATCTCTTTAAGGAGAATAATCTCAGCACCATAATCCTTTGATAGTTTAGAAATATAATCACTCTTGTCATTAGAAATACCCTCTATATACAAATCTAATACACAAAATTTGTCGCCAATCTGCAAGTAGGATTCTTCGAATCGGGTCTTGCGGTCCAAGTGATGATTTTTCAGATCTTCTGATGTTTGAAGTCTGCTATGGAACCCATTCAAAGGGACATCATCATCCATAGTTGGGGAAGGTTGTGATATAACACTTACTTCATTCAAAAATAGCAGAGGAAAAATCATCGACTGACATTTATTATGACTTATGTCATTATAAACTATATTGTTATTATTATTAACATAGACTTTTTCAGGTTATTTACATCCAAATAAAGTAAATACTTTTCCGGCTCGTTGATTATGAAATTTATTATTTCCTTAGAATTAGAGCATTGGTTTATTCCACCTCTAATGACTTTCTTAATGAAAAGTATAATACCTGGTAGTGTATAGTAATGCATGGGATCAAGGTCATACTCTTTAATAGAACTACTATACGGAACTGATCGAAAATTGCATTTAAGATACCATGGGAATGCGGAAGATCTTCTCTCGGAGAAACAAAATGCCATTTCAAAGTGAGAATAAAAGAACCTCAGAAGCTCTTTTAAGTGTTGGACACCGATAAAACCAAGTTGGTTCCATGCTGTGGATGAAAATCATCTGATAAAATGGAACGATCCATCTATCATATCAAAAAAGATAAACCGACAAGAAGAAAAATCTATTTTGTCTATTTTGCGGAGTTCTGTCAATTTGACAATTAGTAGTGAAAACTGAAAATAATTTTTCTAACATTGCCGTCTTTTTGAAAGCTATTTTTTTGCATTGAAAACGACAGTAGATATCTGTCGAAACGTTGGGAAGATGATTGTTATTGCCCAAATAATAATTCTATACAAAAACGTATTTTAGTTGAATTTGGGTTAGCTTAACCTCATCGATTCCCGCCACTGGCCCTTAGCAGCCGAAACAACTGCGGGCGGCAGGAAGTGGATTTGGAATTCGCCAGTTTAGCCATGATGCGTGACTCTAGCTCTGTTGCCATGGGAAAGTTTGGGAGTGCCAAACCTAGTATATCCTGGACGCCATTGGTCCGCACGGTAACAGGCATCTCGAACTTCGAGGGAATCGCTCTGCAGGCCTACTTGGACCTCACGATTGTAGGAAACTACGAATTTACAGACGTAAAGGTGCTCACACACTAACCTTGAGAGCAGGTCGGCTTACAGGAAATGACAGTGATGATTCCAGCGTTCAAGGTTTTCCCAAGTTTATTATTATGCAATTTGGGATTCATTGAATTTGTCTAACATAATACGATAAAGAGAGGATTGATTTTCATTCCTGTGTTCGCAAAATTGTATTTTTCAGAACGGATGTTGGTATGTCGTTATTAATTTCCTGGTAATCCATCTAAGAGTCTTTGAATACTACATTAATTTTAACCTTAGATCCTTGTGACTAAAAGAAACACAATTTATTGAAATTTTGCTCCGTTTAAAAGATACAAGGTATTGAAACTTCATTGAAAAATTTATTTTTTGCTGATATATTCATAATGGATAATCCCAATTTATTAAAATTATGCAGAAGATTTTGAATAAATGGAACACACTATTCAGATTAAACACACTTGAGTTAATGCATCACCAAGTCGTAAAATCTTCAGAACTTGCTATAAAATAGGCAGTTTAGATTCACATCCTAAAATTTATTTATACTTGAATTTATTATTTCGCATTAATCTTCCTGATATGTATCGTTTCCAAGATATTCAATGTTGAATGATTTGAAATTATTTTTTCCTGGATCACTGAGGTGAAATAATCCTACGTTGTCACAGTTCTTTCTTTCTCGGAATCATAATCATCATTGAGAATTTTGAATTTGAATGATATAAAAAATTTCACCTTGTCTATGGATCAATTAAAGTTAAGAAGCCATACTTTGGAGTTTGTTCTTGTGATGAATAACCGTAAATATTTCTTTCGTTTTTAATTCGATAGCATAACACAGATTTTGTAGAAAATCCTTTGTTTTAGGAACTTCTTCCTTACCGTTTCATAATAGAACAGGTGAACTACTAACTACCATGTGAAATTAGATCTACCAAATTTCAAAAAGAAGTTTCAGAATTAATTCTCAAAATGAATGAAAACAAAGCAAACTATTCGCTTTGTTATTTGATCAGTTATAATTCTTTGATATCTATTTCCAGTTATAATAAAGTCTTCTCTATGGCAGAAATTATAACCTTCAATTTAGGAATTTTTTTGGTCCAAAATAAATAGAAACATATCTCACTTAATGAGTGGAAATGAAATCCATGAAATATATACATTGTACGCCAAAAGTTAAAAGAATATATACCTAATCGAGAATTCCCTAGTATATTTCGGGATTAGGGAACAAAAACAAATATTAATCATCGAAAATCACTTTATTGTTTCTAAAAATATTTCCCATTAAGATCTATACACTTTTGCATGCGTTTGAACCAATTGTCGAAGCACTTTTGCCTCTCTGATTGAGGTAGCTCCAAAACGTACATTCTTAACGCATCAATAACTTCTTCAGGTGTCGAAAAACGTTGCCCTCTCATTTTATTTTATACGTACGGGAATAAAAAGAAGTCATTCGGTGCCAAGTCAGAACTATACGGCGGATGACTCATCGAATCGATATTTTGGTTGCTCAAAAATGCAGTTGTTTGCATGATCGTGGTGAAGGGTGATCCGTCTTCGGCGGTTGGTTTTCCTGATTTCTTGGAAGACAACTGGCAAAAAACTGGTTGTGTACCCCTCAGAATTGAATGTTCTGCGTTGTTCTAGTGGTATGTTTGGGTCTTGTCCAGTTTTTCCGAAAAAGCAGGTGACCATTTTGCACTTGAACATCTGACTAATTCATAGTTGAAGTTGGATAAATACTTTTATATATTTATAGTCATATTTTTGTACCGGCTGTATGTGAGGTGCACTTGTCCTGTAAATGGATTTTGTTGCAGAATAAAGCTATTATTAATATGTGAAAATTTCCAAAATAAAAATAATATACTGATGGTTGCATTTATGATAAGAATGTTGGTATGGGCCACAATCACATGGCACGCTCTATATAATATTTTTAATTTGAAAAATATGCATAAAAATACCAACTCTTTTTCCCAACATGTCCTCATTTATTCGATATTGAATTTATTACATTACACGTTTTATACAAATAATTCTTCATCGAAACACCTAGTTTAGTGTGCTTAGGCTGCCTCAGGCTTTTTGAGGAAAATAAATGAAATGAAAAATAATCTGTTCTGGTGAGAAACAAATCGAAAAGAAAACACTGGCTTAAAAATCTATAAATTGAAACATCATTAATAAAATTGTATTTAACTAACATCGAAAACCCTTCAAAAAACATGTTGCCATATGTTATATTCCCATTATGAAAGTTGTCATTGAAATTTCCTTCAAAAACAAAATAGTACGATTAATCCTCCCATGTCATCCAATATGATGGAGCCATAGAACGATGCTTTGTTTCGCAATGTTCAAAAGCTTATACCACGCCTCGCCTGATTCTCTTTCATATGTGAACTTGCCTCCAAGTATACATTAGCACAAATTCAACCTTGAATTTGTGGCCTGTTTGAAAACATCTGCCTCTTTCCATTCCATCATCGATATCGTTGTTTGAAATCTGCTATTCGAGCTATCCTTGATGCGACGTTGCCAAACCTCATTTGTTAATTTGTTCCTCTCCACTCACTAGGTCATTTGGATTAGTGCTTAAGCATTTATGTATGGAAATTCCTTTTAACTTGTATTGTTTCGAGGTAACTTCGGAAATAACAAAGTTGCTATTAGTTTTTTAAAATATTTAGAGATCAGCTAGATAAATTCGCATACACACATAAAAGTAGGTATAAAGTGCTGGTCCAAATTGTGAAACAAATTCGCTTTCTCAGAAGAATAATATTTGGCCACAAAATCCTGAAACAGGTCAATTTTTGTTTCACTTTTACCAAATTTTTATGTACACTGCGCAAAAAAATTAACGCACTTTATGGAAATCTATATATCTACTTTTATCAGAATTATGCATGCATATGTTATCCACTTTCAACGTTTTTCTTTAATACAGATGTTTTTTCCCAGCAGGAATAAAAAAGATGAGATTATCAGATTTTTAATATATTGGCTCCATTCTGAAATCAGTTGTTCTCGATCAATTCTAGTGATCAATAGTTTTTCTTTCGTTTGATTTTCTACACTCGATCGCTATGCAACGGGAAACACGCAATTTGACCCAAGAGGAATGTGCCCAAGCGGTAGTTTTGCGAGAAGAAGGGTGGATATACACAAGAATTGCAGAAAGGTTTGGAGTTTCCCATACAAGTATGTCCAGAATGTTGCAGCGATTCAGGGAGACAGGTATGAATGTCCGAAGACCAGGCCAGGGTAGACCACGGGTAACAACTGCCATTCAAGAACGTTACTTGAGAGTTTCTTCGTTGAGACAACGGTTTGCAACCGCTCTCCTCCTTCAAAATGAGCTTGAGCAAACTCATGGGGTGCAAATTAGCACTCAGACAATAAGAAATTGCCCCAGATTCAAGTCCTCGTTTCGCGGCAAGAGGCCCAGCTCTTAACCCAACCCATCGAAGGGCGCGTTTGGATTTTGCGAGAGGTGATATCCATTGGGAAGAGGCTGATTGGGAAAGAGTTCTCTTCACAGATGAGTCTAGATTCTGCCTCTACCATTGTGATCGACGTTCCCTTGTATACAGACGTCCACATGAAAGATATGCTCAGTGCAATTTCCTGAATACTACTGCATTCGGGGGAGGTTCGATTATGCTATGGGGTGGAATATCTTTGACTGCTCGCACATACCTAGTGGTCGTTGATAATGGAGCTATGAATGCTGATAAGTATATAAGGAACATTCTTGAAGAGCATGTAGTGCCATTTGCCCCATACATTGGTGAAAATTTCATTTTTATGGACGATAATGCCAGTGCGCGCATCGTTCAGGAGTACCTTGAAGACGTTGGAGTCTCTCGAATGGAATGGCCCGCAAGAAGTCCAGATCTCAATTCGATTGAGCAGGTTTGGGACAACCTCAATAGAAGGCTGAGAAGTTCAGAAATTCATCCAGCTACTCTTAATGACTTAGGAATCCAACTCAGAGAAATCTGGGAAGGATTAGATCAGAACATTTTAAGATCACTCATTCTGAGTATGAACCGTCGTTGCCGAGCTATAATTAACGCAAGGGGTGGAAATACAAGTATTAAATCACTTATCAGCATTTCAGTATTTTGAAAATTGTTTATTTCTCTTCTTTCACATAAGATTCGGTGAAATCCTGAATTTTCTTCTATTTAATGTATGTTATTTCGTTCAAAACCTTCCCGAGAGAGCATAAAAAATAAGTTATAAAGTCAATGTAGAGTTAACTTTCATTAAAATTGAGATTTACAGAATGTGCGTTAATTATTTTCCGCAGTGTATTTCCGAAGTTTTTCTGTTACATCCAGTGCCATACCAATTAACCCTCTAAATTAGTTAGTTCAAATAGGTTTTCAGTATGTGCACTTTGAAATGGTTCATTTACTTTGAGACAATGGCATCGAATGAAATGTAAGTAGACTATTACAGTTTTGTTCATGCACAACGTTCACGTAAAGGAGATAGATTGGCAAAAAGGAACCACATGACCCACTTTCCCTACAACAAAAATCTTTCAAAATTTGATAAACGTGAAAACAAAATTGACAACGACCTGTTTCAGGAATTCGCAGCCAAATATTTCTCTTCTGAGAAGATGAATTTAATCCATAATTTTGACACGCACTGTATAAAGAAAATCCAACTGTGTCAGAAAAACTGCTGGATCATATGAATCTCTGGATTTGTTCTGATTAGAATATGCGTGTAAAAACAACCAAAACTGAATATATCCAGACAAGGCTATTTAATGAAAAACCTTGAGATCGTCTCAAATTATTGCAGCTTATCTACAGACAAGGCAAATAAAAGGGATAAATATTGAAAGATACTTCGTATAATTTGCTACAATTCGAAATATGTGACAGTTTACCAAGAGAATGTGGTTCTAGCATTTATCAACTTAATGGTTAGAGAAAAAAAAATTAGAAAAGAACTGACGTGACATCGGGAGCTTTTGCACGCTTGTTCTATCAACAAACTTGTATAATATATTTTAAATTAAAAGTAACAACTCACAGTCTTCCAACAGTTCTGTTCGTAGATCGAGTTCCCTTCTAGTGAAATCACCCAAAAGATTGTATATCTTTCGTTTTAACAGACATCTTCCAATAAGCCTGAGATTTTCTTAAGGAAAAGTTAGGTATGAAACCGAAATAAAATGTATATTCTGATATTTTCACAAGTAATATCAGAAATCGGAAATATATTTGCTATATTTGATAAACGTTGATCCCTTGATCAACTTGTTGATCGAGCAATTATATGGCTAAACAAACTTTAATTCGGAATTCTATTCGACTAATTTGTTGAAGGATTTTCTGGACGCTTTGGTCATCGACCTCTAATATGTACCAATTGATGAACTTGATGATAATAATAATTTAGTGCTGTCTGTTTTTCTAATATGTTACTTTAATTTTTTTGTTGTTCATTAATTCATTTCTTATGAAGTCTGAAAGTTCATTAGATTTATTCATTTCATATGAATTTCATTTATTTTAATACTGTTTTTCCATTGCATTGTAATTTCAAAGTATGCTAATCGAAAACCTTGAATCCTGTAAATAATTTTTATTCTTTCTATTGTTTACGTGCTAGCAATACTGAAGACTCAAACTCTTTCTATCAATTCTTTATGCTCTGCTTCTGAATAATTTATATTCATGGTTGAATGTTATGTTATCATTTTGAACATTTTTTGAGTGAATTTTATTGCGCATATAGGTAAAATATTCTTCTTACATTTATTTTCGTATAACTACAGTATCCTTTGTTTTTCTCGTCTTCATTTCATGTTTCTTTTCATTTTTTTCATTACTTTCATATCATTCAATAACTGAGCTATTATTCATATTAATTTAATTAACCCTGATCTGAATTCAATGAATTTGGAGTCTGTTCAGCTTTGGAATTAATTTCATATGATATGATACTCTGTAACTATATTCCTAAATATCCACCAGAATAACAATGAAATGATGAAAATTCATAATAGCTTTTTTCTTTACCTTATCAATCTAGTATATGCCTGAATTTCACATGTCCATATTTACCATGCATGCTTGAGAAAATTTAAAATTCCCGCTGTTTCGGTAATTCAAATTTCCTGCTGCTTCGTTCCTGTACTATCAAATATGGCGGCCGATTTGTGTTACCAAATATTAGTTATTATTATCATTATTCAATTTAATATTATTACTAATTTTTATATTTTTTCAAAATTTTTTGATTGATTTGCTAATAAACTATCATCTATTGACAAAATCAAAAATACTTGAAAACCGGATAGTACAGAAACTGCATTCCGTTGCAGTTACGTCCTAGTCGCGCCTGAAGAAGTTTTACTTCAAAAATGTTGGAAGTTTTTGCAACGTGATGATTTCCACGAATTTTACGAAACTGTTCGTTTCAATCTCTTTCTCCACGTCACAAAAAGATCGGATGGATATTCTAGGATTTATCGAGGAGACCAAATTACAGATATCTGGACAAATAACCTATTCTGAAAAAAAGAAAACGCTAGCTCATCTCCATATTTCATTTTCGGCTCGATATTCGAAAACAACAGGCATTTGGGCAAAACGATAACATACGCTGTTCTACTAGTTTTCAAACTAGAGCAAAACGCAAAAATGAAGTTCTTCTACCTTGTGAGCTGGATATTCACGATGAAATCACGAGTGCTCATTTATGAAAAAATACGATGTAGGGTATCTTACAAAAAAAAATAGTATTTACTAAGGATTCTATTATTTAGGATTAATGGTGAATATCATGTTCCAATTAATTTTAATTTTGTAGCACTAGGTAATTATTAATTGGAGATGCACTGAGTTCAGATCAAAGGATTTCGTTGACAATAGATTCTTTCTTAAACATCATTCCGGAAAATGCCACATAGCTGTGATATTTCAACTTTTTTGCAATTAAATCAGCCAAACGAATATAGGTACATGATATTCATTAGCGAACTGGTGCTTTACTACTCATAGATTGGGAGGCCCACATCGAATATTTGAAACGACATGAGGGTTAGAAGTTAACTAGTAGAATACCAAACGTCAACCAAACGTTATTTTCAAGGCCTGCGAGGGACAGGATCTGTGAAATTCAGGAACATAGATCATTATTAACAAGTAGAATACCTAATATATCTTCTATTGAAGATGAATGTAACCAATAGTTATTTTGTGGAACCACTGTACCATTTGGCGAGAGCACTCATGTTACATGATTTTTATGTTTTGGTGTCTGAGGTTTCTTAGACGCTGTATAAAGAAGGCATGAATGTCGCACCCACACTGCTTAGACGTCGAGAATCTGTACTGGTCTCTCTTCCTGGGGCCTCCAAGGAATCCTAGAAATTTTTGTTTTTTTTTCAGGGACGTTTCTGGATCTGGATTCCTTACCTATCACTCCTTGACTCGTACGATGCTTAAAGGTGTTCGCAAACCCAAACCTATAATTATTGCCTTGTCAGAATTATTGCTTGTTTTATGTTATTGAAGTTGTAACCATAATTGTCATTATTTTTCCCTATCATTTGTGTTTAATTGTCAGCGACTAATGTGAATAAATAGGTCCTACAATTCCATGATCTCATCTTGGTTATTGTATGTATTATGTTATTGTTTATCTTTTATATTATATTATATACAGGGTGGCCATTTGAAAACGAAACAGACGAGATTACAGACGAAATAAATTTTTTTGATGAAAATGCTCGGACAGATCGATTTCTGTTTCGAGGGGGACAACTTAAGATGTAGGTTACGGACGCATAGCGCTTCAACCCTTGCTACTATAACCCTCACCCCAAATTTTGAATAGGGAAGATGGGGTGAGTGATACCTCATTTGAAAGGTATTTTTATACTGATTTCAGCACAGTAACTGTTTTTTCATTTTATGCATTAGTTCTCGAAATATTCCTAAGTAAGTGTTTGAAAATGAAGTGGTGTTTTCATGGCACTTGTAGTGTTTTTTTGTAAAAAATTGACATTTTGAGCTTCAAAACAACCATGACTGTGGCTTCCTTCCTCAAATCCACTGACATAGAAATCTTTAATCAACATGTCGAACAAACAAAGTGTATTGCGAAGGAGCTCAATCTTGCTGAAACTCAATCTAAATTATCTTCGATATAATTTGCAGTATTTCCAATAACAGATTTCTAAATCGGCGGATTGGAAGAAGGGGTCCCACTGAATGGACAGCCAGATCCCCAGATCTGTCACCACTAGATTTCTTTCTTTGGGGCCACTTGAAGAGTAAAATTTACTCTACACAGCCCGATTCCATAGAAGATTCAAGAAGACGTATAGTGAACGAATGTCGTCAAATCACTCCAGAAATGCTGCAAAATGTGCGCCATCGTTTCGAACAAAACTTATTTCATTGTATGGAAGCTAATGGTGAACAATTTGAATATTTAATTAATTGATGTGAGTTTTTGATAAATTATTTACTTTACTATGAAAAGTCTTATTTCTTAGATCAATACTTCAAATCGTTCTGATACCGTACAGTTGGAGAATGATTTCAGTGAATAAAACAGCCAGTCGAACATCTGACCCTAGTAGCATTAACACGTACGGTATGACTTCATTTGCCCAGTGGTAGATGTTTTCCAATTTCAAATACAAGTACGGAAATTTTGATGTTTCAGAAGCACGAAATGTCAATTATTCGCAAAAAATTAATTTAAGTGATAAAATTAACTAACGCATGAATATTTCGAGAACTAATGCATAAAATGAAAAAACTGAAATCAGTATAAAAATACCTTTGAATTGAGGTATCACTCACCCCATCTTCCCTATTAAAAAATTGGGGGTGGGGGTTGTAGCAGCAAGGGTTGAAGAGCTATGCGTCCGTAACCTACATCTTAAATTGTCCCCCTCGAAACAGAAATCGACCTGTCCGAGCATTTCTATCGAAAAAACTTATTTCGTCTGTAATCTCGTCTGTTTCGTTTTCAAATGGCCACCCTGTATATATTATATTATATTTTGACCTATCGTATATTGCTGTATCTTCAAGATGTTTTTTGTTGACTTAGGCTTTTTCCCCTGCACTTTTAGATACGCTAGAAAAGAGATTCAATCGCCTTGGTCTAACTATTGTATTCCATTTACCATATTTATTTCTCACACTTTTTGCACGTTTGTTCCTACTGAAACAGCGTGCTATCGTTTTGCTCAAATGTCTATAATTATCGAATATCGACCCAAAATTTGTCTCAATCGATTGGGTTTGACTTCCTGATGGAGACTCCGGAGTCGAACATGAGTATACCCATCCTGCCAATGTTCAAAATACTCTCTATGATCCAAAAGATATGAGTTAGAGTTTTCTTATTTTCAGAATAGGTTTTGTGTCCAAATATCTCATTATTGGGCCAAATCCGTCGAATTGTTCAGATGTCATGAGCATCTGAATTCCTTTGTGAATTATATTCAATGACCGAATTTCCTATCTGGAGACCGTCAGTCTTCAAGGTTGTAGTTAGTCTTCTTTGAATAATGTTTCTCATTTTTGCCGAAAGAAAAACTGGAAAATATAATTTCTTGGATATGCTAGTTTTGATATAACGAATTCTTGCTTATGAAACTGCACATGTTTTCGTCAATAACAAATAAGTCCTTCCATTACTGTTGGTGGCTTCAAAGTTCATAAAGCAATATCGCCCATTAATTAAATCGTTTGAAATTCATGTAACCTCTGGCAACACTGCATTGAAGTAGGTGGTTTGCCTTCTCCGAAGACTACGTAATAAGACTTATGTAAGACGTAGCAGAGTTGTGGTAATGAAATGAAATATAGGGGAAACCAGGAGATATATTGGAAAATGCTTCGTTAGGTGTAGAAGTTATGCCAGTTATGTTCATTCAGAGATCTTACAGCTTCAAGCGGAGTGAATAGATGAGTTTATAAGACAAATATAGAGTAGAATTATGTTCTCGACTATGCAAAGTGATTTTTATATTTCAATTAAATTTGAATTATCCTCATATCATCATGTATAATTATTATATGGGTAATAACCATCATCACTTATTGATCTTCTCATCAACGTTTCGAGAGACATCTTCTGTCGTTGCCGCTGTTATGTCGTATTTATTTGATTGATAAACCGTTCACATAAGGATTTACGCTTTTTATAGTTTGTCCCATATGAAATCGAGATTTTTAGATGTACTTGTTCATAAACAGAATATATACAAAAAAAACCAACAAACACAGGTTGATATCTACGTTTTAATTCAAAACATGAACAAAATACTAAATTAAGATTTGCGAAATGTTTATATAATAGAGAAACAAATAGATGCTGTACTCAACAAGATAAAAATGAGTAAATAAATAACATCACAAAAACACTAAGAAGTAATGTCTATCCCAAAGAGACATTGGAAGGAGCTAAATAAATAACACAAAATCGGCTCGAATCTATTAATGATAAAATACAAAGAGATAAAGGACAAACTATAAAAAGCGTCATTACATATGTGAAAGGTTTATCAGAAAAAAAGAATTAGAACTGTCACGTCAAATTTGATTTCTTCTTCTTGGTCTCTGTTGCCATTTTAAATTATTTGACAGAGTGGAATACCAGGTATACCGGTATGAAGTGAGCGTCAAGATTTGTTGTGATCGAGCCTTTATTTTTTTTGTTTGTTTGCTATGACATCTGTGAAACATATTTAGTATACATCAAGTCACGGAACAGACAATATCATATTTTTTCATCGTGTTAAAAATGTCGAATTTTGTACCAGAAAGTGATGATTTGCGGAAAGCATTAATTTTTGTTTTCATTTGAAGAAAAGTACTGGAGAGTCGCATCGAATGTTTGTCGAGGCGAGGTGATCATGCTCTATCCGAAGCAACACGCAAAAGATTGTTTCAACGGTTCAGAAATACAATATTGGATGGAGACGACACTTACGCTCCTTTCACATTACACGATTTCGCCCGTCCGGGAAAAATCGCCCGGGCAATTTTTCTTGCTCGATTGTTGAAGAGTACGAGACCTTTCACATTGCACGATTAGAACACGGGCACGTTTTTTAATCGTGTTGCAGCCGTCCAGTGCCTCTAGAATCGCCCGACTGCCGTATCGTCCTCTAGCTTAGTGGCCCATGTGACCAAATGCACGCTTTCACACTAGACGGTTTTTAGTCGTACGGGAACTGTCCCCAGTAATGTTTCAGTGTTGGTGGTTTGTCTGCAAATTATGGAAGGTGTTGACGTTGAAGTGTTAATATCCCTAGTTGAAGCAAAACCTGTGTTATGGGACAAAACCTTAGAAATTTATAAGGATAGAAATGCAACAAGGAAAGCCTGGGAAGAAGTATGTTTAGCACTCAATCCGGATTTCGAGAACAATGGCGATGAAGAAAAAAATGCATTTGGTAAGTACTATACCTATTAAGTTTCTATTAAGCAGAGTAAACTTACTTTTTGGACGTATGTATATTGTATTTTTTAATGTATATTGGTATTGTATGTACTGTAACTTCACTTGATTAACTATCTACAACAGAGACACTTGTTATTTTTATTTCATTTATTTATTTATTTTCACATATATGACAAATTATACTTTAGACATTTGCCAGGATACACTTCCGACTTCTGTCAAAAAATATGAGGTAAGCACACTCCTGATATTGTTTGCTTCCACAGCTCCAACGCAGTGAGGGAAGTTTGCGATACTTTCAAAGTTGGAAGCAATTGACTGCCACATATCACAAGTTGGTGTAGGTATACACTCTTCTCGCATTTCTGACCAAATCGCAGCACATACTTCTTCAACTATGTTTTTTGCTGTTGAAATTCCAACTCTGTAGCTGTAGTGCAAATCCGTAACCCTATAGCCACTTGCCAAATATCTGAAATAAAGTGAACATTGTCATTAATAATTATCAAACTGAATTGATTGTATTTATTTATTTTATTTTTTTTTACAGGCAAAGAAGTGGTGAAAAGGTGGACTAATCTCCGAGATTGTTTCGTAAAATCGAAAAAAGATGACAAATCTGCTAAAAAAAGTGGACCTGGGGCCAAAAAACGTAAGAAATATGTGTTTTCAGACCAACTTAAATTTTTGAATAAGATCTACACCGAAAAAGAAACGGTAGACAGCTTCAACCCAGAAATTGTACCAGGAACACTCGAAGAAGATGAAGAGCCTGAAGGCACCACTGGTGAACCTGAAGTTTCTACCAACGTAAACCTGCTATCCAAGCCCGTAGGAACAAGGAAACGAAAGAAACTAGATGAGGTTGAGGTGAGAATGCTCAAAGCTCTGGAACATAAAACGCCCTGCAGTAAAATGTCCTTCCTTCAGAGTTTAATGCCTCATTTGACAAACTATTCCAACAGTGAATTCCTTCAATTTCAAGTGGGAGTGTTAAAAGTAATAGAAAACATAAACAAACTAAAGGAGACTCCTCATCTTCAATCAAGCAACCCCTCTTCAAGAGATTCCTCGATATCTGATATATTTTGAGTGATTAAAATTAAATAAAGTATATTTGTTTATTCAAAAGGTTTTATTATATTACCTACCACTGTAATATTATGCTTACCTTAAACATATTGACAGCATTTCAACAGGTTGTATACAGTTTCTGAACTGCGTGTTTTGTCGTTGAAGAACACTCTTCAGTTTCCCATGTAACTCATCAAAGGAGCGAATTGACATACGAAAGTAGTTGAAAAACTTTTGGTCATCGTTTCTAAAATCTTCAAATAATGTGTGGAACATCCCGACTTCCTCTCGTCTCTGATTAATTGGGTGAATCCAGTGAAGGCGATTGCCCCTTTGTCTTTTCCGACGCCGATACAGTATCCATAACGCAATAACTTGTTCGCGATCCATAGTTTTCATCCAGACCAGACCAAATGTTCCGATGTACGATTTTTATCGTTCAATGTGAAAGTAGCAAAACCACGATTAAAAATTGGGCGATTTTTTCCCGGACGGGAGAAATCGTGTAATGTGAAAGGAGCGTTAGAATCAAAAGCAAATGGCAGAAATGTTTAATTTTGCACAACTTGCACAATTTCTGACCGTTTAAAAGCTATGGGAAAGTGCCAAAAGTGTGGAAAATGGGTGCCACATGAATTGAATAAAAGACAGATAGAAAACCGAAGAAACACTTGTGAAATTTGGCCTCAAAGACACGAAAGAAAATGGGTTTTATATCGGAATGTTACTGGCAATGAAAAATTGATTTATTTTAAGAATCCTAAACGGAAAAAATCATAGGTTAATCCGGGACAACCTTCAACATCGACTGCAAAACCAGATCGATTCAGCAAGAAGACAATGCTGTGTGTTTAGTGGGACCAAAAAGGTGTGGTGAACCACGAGGTCTTAAAACCTGGTGAACTCGTTAATACTGATCGCTACCCACAATAAATGACCAATTTGAACCAAGCATTGTTCGAGAATCTACCAGAATGGGCCAGAAGACACGGCAAGGCTATTTTGCTCCATGGCAATGCACCTGCACACAAAGCAAAACCGGTTCAGGATACCATCAAAACACTTGGCTGGGAGCTGCTACCCCACCCGCCGTATTCACCAGACTTGGCTCCTTTCGACTACCATTTGTTTTTATCGATCGAACACGCATGGCTGAGCAGCACTTTGATTCCTACGAGGAGGTCGAAAATTGGGTGTCTGGTTGGTTTTCTTTAAAGGACGAACACTTTTATTGGCGTGGTATCCACAAATTGCCAGAAAGGTGGTCAGAAGGTGTAGAAAACAATGGCCAATACTTTGAATGAAATGTTTTTTACTATCCCATTAATAATTAGTGTTTTATATTCATAAAAAACGCTCATTTCATACCTGATAGATGTTCGGTAAATTTTTCATATCTGCTCTGTTATTAATGGAATTCTGGTTTTGTTTTATATGAATCATCTCGAGAAACTCTCTAAATTTTTATTCGGCGAAAAGATGAAAATTATATCCATTTCGAAGGCAATGTGGGATTTGAGTCTTTATTCAACAGAAGATTTAACAATTTATGATGTTTTCTTTTGATTTTTGGAATGTTGTTTATTTTGTATTTTACAACTGATCTAGATCTAAAATCCAAGGGAGCAAAACGAGTGAATCATATGTCGGTGATAAATTTAGGCCATATTGAAGTCATTCTGTATTTGTGTGCTAGTTTTTCATACAACAAACTAGTGATATCATAATATATTGTCGACACTCAAACACTATTGTCGTGTGCATGAAAAGGGAACTGTTACAAATCGACAGTCCAGTTTCAGTGTTATGAATGAACCCAAATCAATCATAGCATAAAGAGTATCTCGAAGAACTTAATGAAATATCAACATCAACAAATATCATAGAACAAATGTCTTAACATTTGATGCGATCAGCAAGCGTTTCGAAACTAGTTAACATAAATCGGTTGTAACTGCTTGATTTGAGGTCAATTGGAAGAGTGGTAACTCGAATAGTGGGTGTCACTCACTCTCGCTTGAACTCAACGATGATGGAGAGTTTATTCTCTTGAATTATGTTTTAAAATGTATTTCAAGATTGTTCCAAATGAGGTGGTACTGGGATGTTTGCAAGGATTTGAGGAAAGATTGAATCACTAAATGTTTTTTCTTGCTTAATCTCAGTGATAGCCAGCTATCGTTTTGCCCAAATGTTTGTAGTTTGTCAAGAAAAGCGTTATTTGCAAAGGAACCTCATGGAAAACTTGATCGAAATAAAACAACTAATAATTGTAACATTTCGATATCATTTTAAAACTGAACTGAAGCTATGCATCGTCTGAGAGATGAGACCTCTTAACCAGTCTTGCACATCTTTCCGCTGGCATTTATTCTGATGCTGTATAAATTATTTAGCTCAGTTCTAATTTTCTATTGATTTTGGATAGACTTTTTTATGCATTTACAGTAACAATTTTTACTGGAATCAGGTTTGAGAAACGCGCAAGCCATAAAATTGACCCAAGCCATCTGATCCATGGATCAGGATATTCTTCTTTTGAATAGTTGTCAAATAAAGTATCAAATCCAGGTTTACATGAGACAAAGTTATATGGAATCTTCCGTAAAATCGATATTTAAGGTGCTACGCTTGCGGTAAAGGCAAAGAGACCCGTAAAAATGTTATTTCGCGAACTCGTTTCCGCACCACCTCAGGGGTAGAGTTCCGGGCGCGTTTTTTTACGTGGTATCCCCAGTAGGCCTAATCCACGTTTCTCCGCTTGCAAGTGCATAGCGATTTGTGCCGTATTGTTCCTTATAAGCCTTTTAAGCTGGACATGCGATTTTTCTTGCAAGCTTAAACGGTCCAGGCTATGTTTTTTTTTTTTTTTTTTTCTCTTATAAGGCAGACGGCTCGCTCGATCTTTTTTGTCCATCTTCGTTGTCGGAACTACTTGAATCTTTTTTTTCGATGATGGTCCTGCCACATCGACATCGTCCGCTTGCTCTTCGCAGCTATCCTCCCATTGAATTGTGCTGTCATCAATTGGCGATAAATCATCGTTCTCGATAGGAAGATCATCTTCGTTTTCTTCAAGTAGCTCCTGAAGCTCGACAAGTCCGGTTATATGGAATATGGGATGGTGGCAAAGATAAATATTTCCTATATAACAGCAGGTTTTCTCGCCCAATTATTACGAAAGTTGTCTTAATATATGTGTTTCGGAATGCGGTATTTCTACAAGCAGCATGTCTTCCTTTTCGTTTATTACATCAATGGACATTTTTCTCTTCTACACGTGCCGGATAATCCGAAAATTGATGCTACCTAAAAATTAAATTCATGCTTTTATATCTTACTTTCGTAATATTTCGTTAAAATCACATTCAGCATTAGATATGTTTCATTATCAGTTTCTCTGATGAATTGCTAATCTGGTCACTGCTGAAAACGATTTTTGGGCATTTTAGTCAACTTTTAAGAATAAGGCTTTGTTTATATTCTTCTTCATTAAAATCGTACTCTTTAACATGTAGTACATGCTCCACAGATTGGAGAATTTGACTATTTTTAATTTTTTCGCCAAATAAGCCAAAATTACATCCTCTGTTATGGTTTTGCAGTGCTTCATACCCATCCATTCCGTGAACAAATCATAAACCTTTTTGTTCCTTGATTTGGATTTTTCGGGTAATCATTTTGCTTTACCAGGTATACCTTTATGAAGTGAGCGTCAAGATACAAATGTCTCGATAAGGAACACTTGTTGTGAACGAACCTCTATTTTTTTTTTTTTGCTATGAAATCTGTGAAACATATTTAGTATACAACAAGTCATTGAACATCATATTTTTTCATCGTGTTAAAAATGTCGAATTTTGTACCAGAAAGTGATGACTTGCGGAAAGCATTAATTTTTTGTTTTCATTTGAAGAAAAGTGCTGCAGAGTCGCATCAAATGCTTGTCAAGGCATATGGTGATCATGCTCTATCAGAAGCAACAAGCAAAAGATGATTTCAATGGTTCAGAAATAGTGATTTTGATGTGAGAAATGAAGAACGTGGAAGACCACAAAAAGAGTTTGAAGACGCCGAATTGCAAACGATATTGGATGGAGATGACACTTTGAATTGAAAGCAAATGGCAGAAATGTTAAATCTTGCACAACGAACAATTTCTGACCGTTTAAAAGCAATGGGAAAGATCCAAAAATGAGGAAAAATTGTTGACAACAACTTTCATATGAACTGTCAGCCCTTACTGCATTCAGTGAAAATTTATCTTTTAATATTTTCAAATTCACAATTACACAAACAACGTGATCCTTTTCCGGCCTAGTCCGGGAAGTAAGTACTTTCCGCAGAGAAAAAGCGTCCGAGAAGTGAGATCCGGACCATCATAAACAAAGATTTGTCCACATGTCATAGATCAGATTGACAAATTCACAGAATTCCGTTACCATTTGGAATATGTAACAGTGTCAAAGTTGGCATCAAAATCTTCTAGTCTGCACAGTACGTGAATTCGGAACCCACAAATTCATTGCCAAATTTCACATCTGCGTGACTCATACTGACGTTAATTTATAATTAATTCGTAACGTTGGACTGGACCAGCAACGTTTGGTGTAAATATAACATTCAGCTGCAGCAGGAACTAAATTAACCAGCCACATAGTAGGCCTATGTCGTAATATCCAGATAAGGCGAGGTTACACCATTGACAAAAACTGTAACGGCAAAGAACTGGTTATAAATAAGAATTTTGTTTGCATGAATAACCGACGCCTATTTGAATATACATAAATTATCTAATTATTCTACTTTAATACAGGGTGATTCACGGCGATGGCTCATCAGACGTTGATAGAAAATTGAACGGAATTTTGAGCTGAAAATGAGTAGGTTGGGGTCTGAGATAATGTTTTTTTTTCTCCGAAATATTTTCCGGCCTCTACAGATCCAGGTGAAACTGACTAATACCTCATTATTTCAAGTGAGACACCCAGTATATAATGGCAGCATGTGATACCTCATTTGATGACAATTTCAAAAATATGCTATAGGTTGACCAACACTCAATAGGTTCCAAGATACTCGCATTTATTTATGTGGAAAAGGTCGATTTTTTTGGATATTTTCACAGAAGACATTTTTACAAAAACCTTCATAATATTCAATTTCATTCATACAGTACAGGGTGTTCGCCGAGAAGTTAGGTATTCTAATTCATTTTTTTATTATGTTTGATTAAATGAAAGAGAATGGATCTTATATTGTTAGTGGTTTTATTTATGTATTATATATAGAATACAATAAGAGATTGATGATGGATGTAATGATTTCTGACGTTTCGATAGACATCTTCTATCTTTATCAAGGAGAAAAGTAAGAAACCTTTTGAGAATTATCAATTTTCAAGAAGTCAATATGACAGAAGTCATGAAAGAAAAATGAACGATGTTATATACTCATCTGTGATATGATGATCTTTTTAAGTTGGATCGAACTATCGGCGTCAAAACTTCTGGCAGATCTATAGATGGAGCACTTATGGAATCAGGTGTTATTTTCATAAATGCTGCTTCTTTGATTTTTCTTCTTGCAAGTTTTTCTTCTTTGGATATTATTGATGCTTCATCCCATTTTATACGATGATTCTCATGTACAGCATGTTGGACCAACCTGGATTTGTCGCTGTCTAGTACTCGTAGAAGCTTCTGATGTTCTTTTATTCGTACATTCAGAGGGCGTTTAGTTTCTCCGATGTAAGATCTTCCGCACTCGCAAGGTAATTCATATATGCAGTTCTTTGTCCTTTGTGTCTCATTATTAGGCTTAACTTTTGTAAGTTTAGCTCTGATAGTGTCTTGAGTCTTGAATGCAGTCGTTATGTTGTATCTATTTCCAATTCTTCTCATTTTCTCCGACAAACCTTTTGCATATGGAATTACGGTTTTAATGGTCTGATTTATATCTGTTGGTTCTGGTTGACTTTCTCTTGTTCGTCTAGCTTTTTCTAATATCTTTTTGGGGTAGCCATTGCTTCTAAGAGTTTTCGAGATGTTATTTATTTCTTCATTTTGGTCTTCTTCAGTGCAACAAATATTTATTGCTCTATCAAATAAACATTTTGCTACTCCCAATTTAGTGTTTAGTTGGTGGTTTGAATCAAAATGTAGATATTGTCCTGTGTTCGTTGGCTTTTTATACACAGTGGTTCTTGGGATTCCATTTTGTTTATGTACGAGTACATCTAAGAATGGAAGTTGTCTGTCTTTCTCGATTTCAATTGTGAATTTAATTGATTCCTCTTGATTGTTTAGATATTTTTTGTTTTCATTTGAAGAAAAGTGCTGCAGAGTCGCATCGAATGCTTGTCAAGGCATATGGTGATCATGCTCTATCAGAAGCAACAAGCAAAAGATGATTTCAATGGTTCAGAAATAGTGATTTTGATGTGAGAAATGAAGAACGTGGAAGACCACAAAAAGAGTTTGAAGACGCCGAATTGCAAACGATATTGGATGGAGATGACACTTTGAATTGAAAGCAAATGGCAGAAATGTTAAATCTTGCACAACGAACAATTTCTGACCGTTTAAAAGCAATGGGAAAGATCCAAAAATGAGGAAAAATTGTTGACAACAACTTTCATATGAACTGTCAGCCCTTACTGCATTCAGTGAAAATTTATCTTTTAATATTTTCAAATTCACAATTACAGAAACAACGTGATCCTTTTCCGGCCTAGTCCGGGAAGTAAGTACTTTCCGCAGAGAAAAAGCGTCCGAGAAGTGAGATCCGGACCATCATAAACAAAGATTTGTCCACATGTCATAGATCAGATTGACAAATTCACAGAATTCCGTTACCATTTGGAATATGTAACAGTGTCAAAGTTGGCATCAAAATCTTCTAGTCTGCACAGTACGTGAATTCGGAACCCACAAATTCATTGCCAAATTTCACATCTGCGTGACTCATACTGACGTTAATTTATAATTAATTCGTAACGTTGGACTGGACCAGCAACGTTTGGTGTAAATATAACATTCAGCTGCAGCAGGAACTAAATTAACCAGCCACATAGTAGGCCTATGTCGTAATATCCAGATAAGGCGAGGTTACACCATTGACAAAAACTGTAACGGCAAAGAACTGGTTATAAATAAGAATTTTGTTTGCATGAATAACCGACGCCTATTTGAATATACATTAATTATCTAATTATTCTACTTTAATACAGGGTGATTCACGGCGATGGCTCATCAGACGTTGATAGAAAATTGAACGGAATTTTGAGCTGAAAATGAGTAGGTTGGGGTCTGAGATAATGATCTTTTTCACCGAAATATTTTCCGGCCTCTACCGATCCAGGTGTCACCGACGAATACCTCATTATTTCAAGTGAGACACCCAGTATATAATGGCAGCATGAGATACCTCATTCGATGACAATTTCAAAAATAAGCTATAGGTTGACCAACACTCAATAGGTTCCAAGATACTCGCATTTATTTATGTGGAAAAGGTCGATTTTTTTTGGATATTTTCACAGAAGACATTTTTGCAAAAACTTTCATAGTATTGAATTTCATTAATACAATACAGGGTGTTCGCTGAGAAGTTAGGTATTCTAATTCATTTTTTTATTATGTTTGACTAAATGAAAGAGAATGGATCTTATATTGTTAATGGTTTTATTTATGTATTATGTATAGAATACAATAAGAGATGAATGTCTGCCTCTGCTAGCCTCATAAATGCGACCTAATTTTTCATTATAATCTCACAAATTTCAAGCGGTATTTAATTAATTTCATCACGAATATTTTGTTTGAGTTTCTCAAGCGTTTGTAGTTTGTTTGTATAAACCTTGCTTTTCAGATATCTCCACGAAGAGAAGTTACAGCAGTCAAATGAGGTGACCGTGGAGACCAAACAACATCACCGTCTTGTTGATACCACGTGTTAATCTAACCCAAAACATGCAGTTGTGGAGTTGATAAGTTTTCAATCATATCACGATATCGCTTCCCATTGGTAGTTTCATTTTCAAAGAGTTAAGCTCAATGATTTCTCATGACCCAATTGCACACCAGTGTTTTTATATTTTTGGAATAGGTTAATTGTTCAGATATCTCGGTTGAGGTTGTTACTGAAGATATAAAAACTCTAGCTCATCTCTTTTATAAGATAAAGAGATACGGTCGAACATACTCAAGTTTAACCATGACCATCAAAATGACTTAACCAGCTCGTATTTTGAAATTACATACATTTGGGCAAAACGATAATTGCTGATTAAATTTTTTGTAAAATAATCCAGATGCCCCCTTTGACGAAGCAGGACAAAAAATTGCTGTTGCCTCTCCATAAAAAAATATGACTGTTTCCACCAAAAAATTAACGATGTCATAACAAAAATATTAAAACCAAATGTAGATTAATTAAACACTGAAAATGTTATCTTCAAGATATTCAATATCGTAGTAATTAATTTCGTTCCTAGCATCATCCACACACTGTATTTCAATGTATATTAATGCTTATCTACCTCATAAATCATGAAATTCACAGAATTTCACGGTTTGCGTGCTTCATATCGTCCGAGTTGTTCTATGTTCTCATCATTCCATCGGATCATTAGATGGAGAAGGTTTTTTAATTGCTCGTTGCAAAAACTGAAACCGCCGAAATAACATCCGAGTGAAATTAGTTGAGCTTTAGTTTCTCTTTCGCAATTTATTTCAATGGCCGAGTCGCTATTACACTCTTACACGTTATTTTAGGTTCAATTACGAAATTCTCATTTATGAAGCTTAGATAAGGACGAAAGCGCAAAAACTTGGCACGTTTACAAACGCGAAAACTTTAATGAGGGAAGCCTGCAATGTTGATCAGCAGAAAAGTCATGTGCTCAGGATAATTATCGAACTATGCATCTGTCCATGGTGATTTTTATTACAGGAAAGAATTCTTGGAAGGACGGCAGTATCAGAATCAAATTGTGTTAGTCAAGATCAGACGAGAGGGAGATTCATGATTTACAAGAAATGAAATTTTATGCTACCAGTATCACGTGAAACCGTTTAACGCCACAACTGTATGCTTTGGGCTTGATCAACATGAGCTATAAACAAGACGGCGTCTCATTGCATACTTCCAGGATGAAAATGGTGATATTGTTTGGCCTTCACGATCACCCGATTTGACTGCTTCTGACTTGTCTTTGTGAGGATCTATGAAAAGCAAGGTTTTGCAAACAAATGAGTAGGCAACTCAAACAAAATATTCGTGATGAAATTAATGAAATACCACGTTAAATGTAAGAGATTTTGATGAAAAGATTATGCTCAAAATGGCTCGTATTTGTGAGGTTCATAGATACGGACATTCATCTGATATTGTATAAGTTTATGGTTTTTTTATATTAAGAGAATTTTGTTTCTCCTATATAAGATCTTTCTCATTTGCATGGCGGCATTTCATATATGAAATTCTGCGTTGTTTGGTTTCAACTCTCCGGTGTAACCCTTTTATTCTTCTATTTTTTTCTGAGAATCCTTTCATTATTTATATTATATTATTATTTGTATCCGAGATGGTTTTGTCTTATTGTTTTCACTTCAAGTTGGTTCAACTTCATCTATAACCTCCAAAGAAAACTTATACAACGAGAACAATTAAGGAAGCATCATGCACTTCCGGAACATTTTTTTACAATAACCGCTATCTCTTGAGATATTCATCAGACGTCCATCAAATTTTATGTGTACACGCAGGTACTATTCAATTCAGTGTACTCTCAGGTTTCATTCAAACTTGTCAATTCTGAATGAGATTGTTCGAAAAATTCAAATGAATTAATTCATATCTAGGATCTTTTAGTGGATAGTATTTTCGCAACACTTTATCCATTGAACAAGTAATAACTACTCTGTAATTTAATAGTGTGGTTCTTACATCATCGGCAATTAATATTCCTAGGTGCAATTTTCCACTTCATGCATGCGGAGGAGGTATGAGTCTTCTATTCATTTAATGGTTTTCTCTATGTCTGTTTTTACAGGATGATCGAAAAAAATACTTGGTTGTTTTATACAGGGTCTCTATTAATGTCATGAACCTTGAGTAAGGCATTTGATGAGACTTGACTTGTTACTGAATAAACCTCATAATTATGGCATGGAAGATAAAGCGTTGAAATGTTTCTAATATTTCTAACTGAATAGTACTGAAAGGTATTTGATATCTGACCAGAAAAACTAGATCAGACTCAGTTAGGCATCATGATGGAGTACCCCAGGGCAGCATTCTTGATTTTGTGCTCTTCATTTTCTTCATAATATATATTGAAAACTTTATTATCTAAATGAAGAATCTGCTACTGATTACGGTATTCGGAAACCGAGATCCGACAGGGGAGGAAGATCGCAATCGTACTGTAGGGCCTCCCAGGTCGTCATCAAGCGAAAACCCTACAAAATGGAAAAGAAGCCACGTCAAAGGATCGCTACATGGAATATACAGAGTATGTATGAGAGTGGTAAGTCACACAACATTGTGAAAGAGATGAAGAGACTCAATATAGATGT
Organism: Micraspis discolor; assembly: GCA_030674115.1. Classification (NCBI taxonomy): domain Eukaryota; kingdom Metazoa; phylum Arthropoda; class Insecta; order Coleoptera; family Coccinellidae; genus Micraspis; species Micraspis discolor. Next base: position 12,113,658 of record JARTUT010001740.1, read on the forward strand.
ATTGGGACTCAGCGAAACACGGTGGTCCAACTCCGGAGAATGCAGAATCCTTGACTATAATGTTTACTACTCTGGCAATAATAGCCCTCAACATAGAAATGGTGTTGGAATAATAATTGCACCACATGTTCATGCCAAAGTCAAATCCTTCATACCCTTCTCCGACAGAATGATGCTGCTCCGCCTGCATGCAACTCCAATAGATCTGAACATAATTCAACTATATGCATCAACTGCAGATAAAGATGAAGCAACTATTGAAGAATTCTATGAACAGTTGGAACAGCTGCTAAAGCTGACTAATAAACACGAAATCAAAATTATAATTTATAATTATATATAATTATAATTATATAAATTTGGCCCCACGTTGGGCGCCAAATTTATATGTTACATGATAAACTGAATTTTAACCCGATTCACAGATACGGTAACATATAAGCTATTTTCAGGGGCACAGCTCGCGGCTTAGCTGGAGTGGAGAAGGGGGTAGGTTTGAGAAAATTCAAAAAGAATTAATTTGAGGGCGCCAGGTGGTTTCCAAAAATATAAAACCCGTGAAAATATATGATATAAACCACCAAAATAACTGTACTGTATAGAATCTGATCAAAATGATAACACAGGATAAATAATTCCGTAATATATTGTTCAAAATAACACACCAAGTCACTGTGTGAGAGGTTCTTGAAATTTTATACAGTGCCTGAAGGGCTTAGATTAATGATTGTCGGCATTCATTCACAAGTTATTATTGTGATAAAAAAATCATGTTCACAAGTGAGGAGAAAGTGTAAAAAAAACAAATAAATGAAATATTGTACTCATCCGATATTCGTGAGTGTTCGATTCGTTTAGGGATGGTGCAGTTTTCTCTGAAGGTTGTGTCCGTTTCCTTGGGGGGTGGTCAAGCAGACGTGTGAGGTCAACTTAAATGAGGAGAAATGTCCACTATGCCTTATCACGGGGTTTCACTTCGATATTGACCTTCTTCGATTATATGAAGATGTAATTATGTGTACTTGTAGACCATTTTCATCAAGAATTTTAGTCAGAATCCTAATAAAAAGCCTACGAAAACATAAAATTCTATTTTACAACCATCAACAATTTTTTCATTCTTTCATTTACCTTGGATGTTGGCGGCTTCAGACAGATTAAGTGAACGAGCGTTCAAAATCCCGTTTGAAACGGAAATTTCACAATTTCTTCTCGAAATAATATCACAAAATTATAAGAATTGTGAAAAATTAACACAATTGGAAACAATCATCCAACAAAATACGTTGATTGATAAACTCAATACTCGCTTCTCTTTGTGTTTCTCGCTAACGTTCAACATAAGAATGAATTTTTAACCTTTAGACGTATATTAAATTTTGCATATGTGAATTAGAAAGATAAAAACTTCCCGTGTATTTATGGTTATCTATCTCACCATTAGAATTTTGCATTCGCCAAAATTTTGTAACAACACATGGAAGTCACCAGCTGATATACCAGAAAACAACGTGAGAAATCAAATAAGATATAGAAACATCGTATCCAGGTGCCGATGTTCCAACGGACCATAATCCAGTGGTATGTGAGTTTGAAGTCAGGCTGAAGCGCATTAAGAAGAATGCTACGATTGAGAGAGTTGACATAAGGATTCTCTCTAACATCAACATCAGGCAACAAATTCAGGAGTCTGTAAGCAGCGAAATAAGCAGTATTAGCGAACACACAACCGATATAACTAGAAAATGGGACGAGATTGAACAAATAATTCAGAAAACAAGTTCAACACTACTGAAACAAGACCGAGATGGGAGAAAGGAATGGAAATATAAAAACAGAGATATAGCTAAATATCGGGAAATTCACGGAAAAATCAAAACAAAAATGAGGAATGCTAAAGAGACATGGCTGTCTGAAAAATGCACTGAAATCGAGCAATATGAGAGGAGATATGACTATCATAACATGCACAAGAAAATAAGGGAAATGACAAATAAAAGGAGGAACAACAATCTAACAACAGGCATATATGACCATAACAAAAATTTTATCTCAGAACCAACAGAGATACTAAAAATATGGGAAAAGTACATCATACTTCTTTTTGACTCAGACCGCCCTAATGACCCCCCAATACATCCTCAAATCGGTGGTAGAGAGAGCTGTAATGTCCCTCAAAAATAACAAGGCTCCAGGCCCGGATAATATCCACGGGGAAATACTAAAGATCCTGTATGAAAAAGACATCCAATTTCAGAACACCCTGACCACTCTTCTGAACAGTATTTACGATAGTGGTAAGATACCGGAAAACTGGTTACAATCAACTTTTGTGGCCATACCCAAAAAGCCAAACTCCGAACATTGCGCCCAACATAGACTGATAAGCCTAATTAACCAGATCACTAAAGTCTTCACCAAAATCATATACAACAGAATCTACAACAAATGTGAAGCGGAACTAGGAAGATCACAATTTGGATTCCGAAACTCTCTTGGCTCAAGAGAAGCGCTATTTTGCTTCCAAGTCCTGATCCAACGGTGCAGAGATGTGAATAAGGATGTCTAAAATTGCTTTTTGGACTACACCAAAGCTTTTGATACCGTAAGGCCAAACCAGCTAATTAAAACTCTCCAAAATATTGGCATCGACTATAAGGACATCCGCATTATAACAAATCTGTACTGGAATCAATCAGCTAAGATAAAAATTGGCAAGTCGTACACTGAGAATATTGAAATTAGGAAAGGCGTACGACAAGGAGGTGTCCTATCCCCCCTCTTTTTAATATCTACTCGGAGCAAATCTTCAAAAGAGGCTTAGAAGAAGAGGACGGGGGCATCATGGTGAATGGAGAGGTGATAAATAATATAAGATACGCCGACGATACGGTTGTGCTTGTGAACAGCTTGGATGAGCTGCGGCATCTCATGGAAAGGATTCAAAGATTTAGTGAGGAGAATGGACTTAGCCTGAATATAAATAAAACTAAATATCGTACTCCGAACATATCACCAACTTAGAAGTCTTACGCCGAATGGGAAAGGAGAGGGAAATAGCACTTACTATTAAGAAAATGAAGCTTGAATATCTCGGGCATCTAATGAGACATCAGAAATACCAACTACCTCAACTGATTGTCCAAGGGAAGATTGATAGTAAACGCGGTCCCGGAAGAAGAAGACATTCGTGGCTTCACAACTTACGCCAATGGTTTGGAATGACATCAACCCAATTATTTAGAAATGTGGCTTATAAAATTAGAATTGCTTTGATGATAGCCGACGTCCGTAACGGACAGGGCACGTGAAGAAGAAGATTATCTAAATAACTTTCTAGATGGAACTAATTTTCTGATCTGAGGTGTTCTGAGATCGTATGCTTGACCAATAAGGCTGTGGTTGAGATTTTGAATTGGTATGCTGACAATGGCCATGCAGTTATTACTGACGAAACAAAATTAACACTTTTCAAGAACTCTCATCCTGGTTTTGATGTCTCACAGCGCCTTAGATTACAATCAGAGAACATCTCGCACTATTTATCTGTCAAGATTTTAGAAATGGTTGTTAATCAAACAATGGACTACGTTAACCGTATCACCTAGTTATTTATGAACCTCACTAATATATTGTTATTCTCTTTATATTCTGGGTGTTTATATAGTTTCAGTCATGTCAATATTACCATTTACGTACAGTGCAATGTCACCACAGGCATTTCTTTTTCGATATCATAATTATCATCTAAAGGACGCGATCTATTGAAGGTCATAGTGAACAAAAATTTAGACGCAGTTTCTTCAGGAACACCAACATATTGGCTGACTGATCCAAACAAAATCTCTGATCTTCTAGACTTTTTCGTCACTAAAGGATTTGCAAATGGCCACCTTCAAACAGAAGCAACACCGGATTTATCATCAGATCACTCGTTCATTTTGCTGAACCTAAGTACAACCGCTATATTCTGGAAGACAAACTGGAACACATTTAAACAAATCCGAAGTGACAACATCAAACTGGACATTAAACTCAAAGATCATCAAGATTTGGAAGAAGCCTCCAAATTTATTGTAGAAATGATTCAGAATGCAGCCGAAAATAGTTGACCTCTCATTTTATTTTATACGTACTGGAATAAAATTAAGTTATTCGTAACTATACGGCGGGTGACTCATCGAATCAATGTTTTGAGTGCTCAAAAATGCAGTTGTTTGAGCCGATTTGTGAGAGCTCGCATTCTCGTGGTGAAGGGTGATCCGCCTTCGGCGGTTGGTTTTCCTGATTTCTTGGAAGACAACTGGCAAACAAATGGTTGTGTATCACTCAGAATTCTCTGTTCTGCGTTGTTCTAGTGGTACGATTGCGACACTACCAATTTTTCTAAAAAAAAAAAACAGACGACCATTTACAATGCTTCGTGCGCAAGCAACTTTTGTTGGATTTGACTCATCTTGAAACACCCATACAGTCGACTGCTGTTTACTTTCAAACGGTATTTCATCAATTTCATCACGAATATTTTGTTGGGGTTTCTTAAGCGTTTGTAGTTTGTTTGCATAAATCTTGCTTTTCAGATATCTCCACGAAGAGAAGTTATAGCAGTCATATGGGTTGACCGTGGAGGCCAAACAACTGTCTTGTTGATACCACATGTTAATCTAGCCTAAAACATGCAGTTGTGGAGTTGATAAGTTTTCAATCATATCACGATATCGCTTCTCATTGGACGTTCCATTTTCAAAAATTAAACCCAATGATTTCTCCTGACCCAATTGCACACCGGACTTTTTATGGATTCAAAGGTGACTGATGAATATCTGAGGGATTTCTATTGCCCAGAACCTGCTGTTCTGTTTATCCACATATTTATTCGAATGGGCATGTCTCGTCACTCATGATTTTTTCTTGAAAATCGATGTTGTCATGGACGATCTATGACATCCTATTGGCATATGTAAGGCGTCGTAAATGGCCTTCTTGAAGAAGCTCTTGTGTCAATTGAATCTTAAATGGAGACAAATGCAATTTCTTGTGCAGAATTGTGGCCAAAGTTGTTCTCTGAAGATCAAGCGGGTAAGCACGGTGTCTTATTGATGTTGAAGGATTGTTTTGAACACATTCATCAACAGTTATGATTTCAGCCGATCTTGCAGCACGTTGTGTTCCATGCCTCGGGCTATCATGTAAGAAAATGGTACTGTACCTGATCTCTAAGAAGAAATAACTCAGTGCAAAATAGTACATCTTGTTGGCACGTTGTTCATCGCCAAAGTGTCATGTAACTTACTAATCGTCATAGTAATCGATGATTGATTTTGATAAAATCTTTTGACGAACGAAATACGTTGCAGATGTACTCTATTTCAAAGAATGAATGAATTATTATTATTACTACTCATTCTACCTCAAAACAAGCAGAATTCGGTACGCCACTGCCTATGACCTATCGTGTCAGATTGTTCCACCCGTTAGATGAAATCGAGGTCGAATGGCCGAGCGAGAGTTCATGAAAAATGTTGCTCTATTGCGTATGCTGACACTTTTCGTTTGTACTAGGTTATCCGTCCATTCATTTGTCCGGTTATCGAATCATATTTCAATTATATCAGCTTATTTCCGAATGCCGCAACTGAACGTAAACAATTCAGCCCGCAACTTCATCATGAATTCCTATGGCATTCGAGAATCATTTGATATTCAGAACATTTGTGGATACAATGTCCTGTGAAATAACAGATAACGGTTGGGATGTTCCATGGCATGAACTTTCCCATCGAGTCTATTCTTTACGGTTCTTTGAATTTTTCGGTATGGAAAATTCGTTCAGTCATATTAAATTCCAATAACTTGTACTTCAGTCAATAGACCAGTTTCTCTTTGCTCATAAATTTTTTCCAAAAATAACGACCGCGGTTTCATTCGATTCGAAATGGCATTTAGCTGCTTTTTGGGAAAACTAGCAGACAAAAGGCAAGGTCACATAAATCCGTTTGTCCGACAGCACGATCATACGGAGAGTCTCCCATTGGTACAGATTTTCGGCGCCAATAATGAAGACCAATGGAGAGCTGACCACCCATCATTGCGTCGGACAAACGGAATCATTTGACCTTAACTTTCCTGCTGTATCATATACAGGGTGATTCCGGAGGAGACCGTCAGATTTTAGGTGAAGTATACACTAGTCAAGGCAGTTTCGAAACAATGTTTGGTTTATGGTTGGGGGCCTTTAATGAGAGTCTATAGGGTGATTTGTCCGATTCGACCGATTTTTCTTTTATTCATAACTTTGGTATGGCTTGATCAATCTTGATGAAATTTTCAGTGTAGAACAATATGATTGTCTTCTTTCAATAATTTCAACACTTTCTCAAAAATACAGGGTGGGAATTATGATAAGTTCAGATTAAGTTTGTAGGTTGAAAAAACACCCTGTACATTCCGTTTTCAGAAATTTTCTACATTCTTCAGATTCTATCATAAGTTTACATTACTGGAGCATTTTTATTTTCTTTTGGCACACATCCAGTTTTCCTAGAAAAATTTTTCAAGGATGAACAATATCGTTATTTCGCTCCAAGGCAGTGAGGATATTCTGAACTAGAATGTAAACCGGTGTCGTCCAATGATACAAAGCTCTTCCCGAGTCCTAAAGTAGTTCTTCCAAATTCGAAATTCATATTTAATCACTCATATTCTGATGTATAAAATCATTTAATCCAGATAACATAAACAGAATAAACATTCGAAACATATCATGAACGGCAAAACTAAGGATTACCACAAAATTTACATAGAATGTTCGAAATGATTTTCCCTTTTTTGAAGACATTTTCGAGACTTCCAATCGACCTTCTAATGAGGCATTGATTTTGCTTAAAGATATTACATTCCTCGAAAATCCTTTCAACTAGGTGTTCTCTACTTCTAATTTCAACCTTATAAACTCTTGTTTTCAGATATCCCCCCACAAAATAGTCTAAAGGGTTCAAATCAGGCGATCTTTGTGGTCAAGCAATAGGGCCTCCACGACCAATCCATCTGTTCGGATAATTTACATTCAGGTGATTTCTCACATTCAATGCAAAGGGAGGTGGTGCTCCGTCATGCTGAAAGTACATAGAGCGGATATGTACATTTTCTAATAGATTTGGTAAAATATTTTCCAAAAAATCTAGGTAAATTTCACCATTTAATCTTTCCGCAAAAATGTGAGGGTCAACTAAATTTTCATCTATTGTTCCAAGCCAAATATTGGCAGAAAATCTGTGTTGTGTATTATGACTTTTCTTCAAATGCGGGTTGTCTCTTGCCCATTCGTAAGAATTGTGGATATTAAAAATTCCATTCTTAGTGAACATAGCCTCGTCGCTGAATAGAATACGAAAAATAGTTCGTTGGTGACTAATAACCCAGCGACAAAATTGTAATCGTTGGGGCAGATCTTGTGGCAACAGTTCTTGCACCTTTTGGTAGTGGTATGGGGGGAATTGTTCTTTCTTCAAAGTCTTGCTCACTTTGTCTGCGAAATTCCTAATTCGGTACTAATTTGACGAGTACTAATAGACGGTTCCTCCTCCACCCGTTCAACAATTTGAATCGAAATTTCATTTTGAGTAGGCCTATCAATGTGCTCTGCCTTACTAGGATATTGCCCATATTCTTTAGAATAATGGAATACTCGTCCGAAGGTACATTTATTTGGTTGACGTCGGTTGGGAAATCGTCTATGGTTTTCCATTTTGGCTTCATTTCCATTTCCGTTACAAAAACCATAAACAAAAATCATATCCGCATATTCCGCATAAGTAAATAATTGATGCATGTTGAAATACACTTCTTGTGACAGATTATTCATTAAATATTCTCATTCTGTGGTTCACTGTGATGGTAACCATGGATCTTAAAGAACTTGATTTAAATAGAGATTTAATTTTCATGGAGAATTTTCAATTTCATTAAAACTATTTATCATACATTCGTGATTCAATATTTTACATACCATAAGGCCGGCCATAAGTGAGTACATTTTTGAATGAAACTACTGTTTTAGGAATATTCGCTTCATAGAAAACCGGAAGTGTGCCGAAAATCACCTGAATAATGACTCAATTTTATGTTAATCCATAATTTTGCCTTTCATATGTTTCGAATGTTTATTCTGTATTTGTAGTAGTAGTATGTAGATTTTTTTGGTTCACGTACGTATAAAGAAATTTTTTGAATTAAATGATTTTATACATCTGAATATGAGCGATCAAAAATGAATTTCGAATATGGTAAATTTCTTTTAGAACTCAGGAAGAGCTTTGTATTATTGGACGATACAGCTTTACCATCTAGTTCAGAATATTCTCAATGTCTTGGAGCGAAAAAACGATATTGTTCATCTTTGAAAAATTTTTCTAGGAAAAATGGACGTGTGCCAAAAAAAATAAAAACGCTCCAGTAATGTGAACTTATGGTAGAATCTGAAGCAAGTAGAAAATTTCTGAAAACGGAATGTACTGGGTGTTTTTTTCAACCAGCATACTTAATCTGAACTTATCATAATTCCCATTCTGTATTTTTGAAAAAATGTTGAATTTTTGAAAGAAGATAATCATATTGTTCTACATTGAAAATTTCATCAAGATTGATCAAGCCATACCAAAGTTATGAATAAAAGAAAAATCGGTTGAATCGGACAAATCACCCTGTAGACTCTCAATGAAGGCCCCGAACCATAAACCCAACATTGTTCCGAAACTATATTGACTACTGTATACTTCACCTAAAATCTGACGGTCTCCTCCGGAATCACCCTGTATAATAGGACTTTCCGATAATAATTGAATGATTTGATGGGTTTTTAATGTTTTTATATCCCTTATAACCCTCTATGATAATAATAAAGTATTAATTTTTTTCTCTATTTCAGTGTCGTAATGAGTTCATTACAGTACAGTGCTGTAATGAACTCATTACAGCATTGTTTTTAGTTATATTTTTCGTTTTGTGGTTGACAACACTGTCATCATATCCTTTCGAATGTCAACACGCGTCCATTGCATGTCAGTTGTCAATATTAAACCATATAGACATTTAAATGCACTATTCAAATTCTATAATCTGTCAATTTTCAAAAAATACAAAAGGCACTAGGAGGTATAATCTGAATTTTCCATTGATTTCCAATAAATTTCTCACAATTCTTGAATGAAATAGAGAAAATATCGTCTAATACTCGTTGCAGAAGGCAATTCTCATTCTGCAACTTGTTTTAGAATATACTATTAAGTCACTACAAAAATGAAGAACAAGAAGTCAAGTAGACACATAAACGACTGCAGTTTTCCTCCGGTTGACAGAAACTCCGGGACAGAGTATGGTTCGTAATCCAGTAACGAATTAGATGGATGTTTTTTGAAGATATTATCATCTTATAGATATAAAGCGCATATTATTGGGAAGGTTGCATTACTCTCTGTGTTTTGGATACACTATAATATTGTGTCGTGTTGGATACATATCTGAGAGTGTGGACCTCTGAAAATATTGTGGATTTCCATGGAAAGAGGTATTGATTTCTATATGTCTAAACCAGACAGTGTGAGCTATTTATTCCTCCTAAACCTGAAACCTCTGCAGGATTGCTCATAAACAAATTCAAATATTGTCCGAACCATTGTCATTTCAACATTGATTCCATATATGATGATTAATCCATGTGACAGAGTGGGCTGAAAATCAGGATAATACACAGCTACAAGAAAGGACTCCGTTCAGCCAGCTTTCAGCATCTTCAGAGCATAGATCACCGATCTAAGTCTGGAAATCACATTTTATGTGAGGCTGCCAGGTCAGCTGTGTCTCTACAGTTAAACCCAAAAACTTGGTATGTTCTGTAAGTTCCCCAGGAAGAAAGACAAATCCACGGATCGTGATCGGCAGTGAGAAAACAAAGTGAGGTTCACCTTTGATATGCAAAAATTTTCAGTAAAATACCAACTTCGCATTCGCGTTTGAATAAGAACCTATTCTGTAACTCGTTTCAAATTATACTTTTATCACTCAAAACTCGCAATTTGACTTGACGACAAACTGGTCATTCTGATTTACGTAATACCTCAAGCTCTGAATTTCCATTGCGTTGTGATTATGTAATCCGTAGCTTACTGATACTGGATGAAATTCTGAAAACGTCTGACGTAAATGAAGGAAAACTACTATAATATTACTAAAAGCAACTTAAGCGCAGACTGCATGTATACGCTTCTTATACATCTGCGCGTATTCATTCACTGCCAGTCTATGAATAACCACAAACTTTTCGAGAGCAACACCGAACAGAAATAACCGAATTTAAATTCAACCCAGCTTACGAAACCTCTCAGATAGATTGTGAATTGTTCCAGTTGGAATTAGAAACTCACAAAGAAGTTCAGACGGATACGTCACAGATTAGACGGCAGAAACGTAATTTGAGTGTAGGTGGCTCTGAATCATTAATACCCGAATAGGGTGGAGGCAAACTGAGGCGAAAATGGTTGCATAGTAATCATCTAATTGCTGTGCAAGACGAAACTGTTTTCCAGAGAAACTCTTTTCAGTCGTTAATATGTAGAGTATGTCCCAAAATTAACGCAAGATTTTAATTGAATAGAAAACACGGTTTTCAGTCTTTTGGTTGTAATTTTTTTATTGATTGATAAAGTACATAGGATAGGGTTATTTATGGAATAACATATCGGGCAAATAGCCTCCGCGGCTTTTCCTACACATACGCATTAGTTTGTCGAAATTTTTCATGACCATTCTGCATAAATGCGGCTCAATTTCGTTGATGCAACGTTGAATCTACTCCTCCAATGCACGCGTGTTTGTGGCTTTATTGACGTAGACATGTGATTTCAAATAAACCCATAAAAAGAAATCTAATGGTGTTAAATATCAGGATCTAGGGGGCCAATTCTGATCCTCAAAACGAGAGAGTACACAACCTAGAAATGTCTCCTGAGGTAATTGAAGTGTTTCACGGACTGTATGGCAAGGGACCACATCGATATCATCCAATTTCGGCAAAAAGAACTGTCTTATCATGTCGCGACATCGAGCACCAGTAACAGTCACTGTATTTTGAAAAAAAGTATGGTCCAGTTATGCCTCCAGCCCAAAATGCACACTAAACAGTGACATGTTCACGCATTTGTTTTCGACAATCACATGTGGGTTTTCAGAACCCCAAAAGTGGCAATTTTGGTTATCAACAAAGTCATCAAGGTGAATATGTGATTTTGCTCGAAAAATTATTCATTTGTTGTTGTTGCTCGATGATCCATTCAACAAACTGTCTTCGCTGTGCATGATCATTGGGCTTTAGTTGTTGTGCTAATTGAATTTTGTAAGCATGGAGACACAGATCTTCAGTGAGGATACGCTGTAGAGAGCTTCTTGAAATCTGCAATTCTTGTCCACGACGTCGAATTAAAGTTCTTGGATTGTCATCGACACTCGCACGCACTGCCTCTTCATTGATATTTGAACGGCTTGTTTTTGGACGACCAGTGTGTTAGCGTGTCCCACAGATCCTGTCTCTCGGAATTTTTCAATTAATCTCTTCACAGTTGACGAAGTTAACACACTATTCTGATCATATTTTGTATGAATTTTTCGAACTGCGGCCGCCAAGCATTCATTATTTTTGAAATATTATTTTATTGCATAGCGCTCCATTTGTACTAACCCTAAACTGTTAACTGTGGATTTTTTTGTTTTTAGGGTTGTCAACACTACCATATAATGCATAAATGGCGGCAAATTTAAATGCGTTAATTTTGAGACACCCTCTACCAAAATCGATAAGATGGAGTTATTGAGGAGATTAAATTTCAGATATTTATAATTGCTGGACAATTCGATGGATTTGGCCCAATAACGATATATAACGAGATATTTGGATAATCACCCTATTATGAAAAAATTAAAAGTCTAGCTTATCTTCCTCGGAAGATAGAGAGTGTACAACCGGATATACTCGAGTTCCAAAACGCATTATTCTGCAGGAAGTCCAAACCAATCGTTGGAAGCCATTTTTGGCTCGATATTCGAAAATTACAGACATTTCGGCAGATGGCAACACCCCATTCCACCAGGAATAAGCGCGTAAAATTATAAGACACAAAGGTGGCTCAGAGGTTGAAACATTTTCTGCGAGAACAAATTTTCGTCACCAACTTTTGCAATTATCAGAATGGCATTTGTAAAATGTGAATTTCCCAGAGATTTATTTTATGATTTTCTTAATCTATCCGATTTTTTTGTCGAATATGGCTGCCTGCAGAAGGCAAGTTCTTAATGGCTGTTTTTCAAATGTTCAGTTGAAAGTTTATTTATTTTTTTATTTATATATTTTTACATCCAACAGGCACAGGCCCAGTTACAGGTGTAAACAATAAGTTAATATCTATATACATATATTAAGCCCCAAGCTGTCGTCAGCCGAGGTTGAACAAGATATAAATTAGTTCCTTATCAATAAGTATAATTGTTTTCTGAATTGAGTGATATTCAGAAAAAACATATCAACGGAGGATAAACCATTCAAGCTTCTGCATATGGAAGCCACAGGACTATGGAAATGATGTTGGGTGTTGGTAACATTAATTCTAAAAGTTGAAATTTTTCTAGGTGTATTGAAATTTAATAGCGACAGCAGATACATTGAATCGACCAGCCCATTGACTAGCTTGAACGCAAAGATCGCACCTGAAATTTCTCTTCTCTTCCTCAAACTTACGAAGTTGAATTCAATTATTAGTGAGTTATAGTTATATTGGCGAATAGGGTAAATTTTATGTTTTTTGTAGTACAAAAATTTCAAAAATTTCTTTTGGATATATTCTAATGCATTACTGTATTTTTCGTGGAAAGGATTCCATACTAAAGCACAGTATTCAAGTTTGGTACGTACTAAACTGAAATATACATTCGAAAATACTTTACAATTACGTAAAACGAAACCTAGAGTTCTATTGGCTTCACAGATAATTCTATTGATGTGTAGGTCGAATGAAAGTTTGCTGTCGAACAAAACACCTAGATCTTTACATTCGTTAACCCTCTTCAACACCTTGTTGCCAATACTGTAATTGAATTCTTCGGTGGTTAGTTTTCTTCAGTATGTCATAACTTTGCATTTGCTGATATTTAAAGGTAGTTCATTTAATGTGCACCGTTCATTTATGCGTTCAATATCTTCCTGCAGCCTATAAAAATCATTTATGTCGTGAATCTCTCTGAAGACTTTGAAATCATCCGCAAACAAAAGGTTTTTTGAGTTGATTATCTTGCATAGGCCGTCAATAAATATTATAAATAAGAGGGGCCCCAAATTAGAACTTTGAGGTATCCCTGAGTGCGCAATAAAATAAAATGATTTAACGCCTTTCAATTCTACATATAGTGTTCTATTATTGAGAAAGGATTCCAATAACAACACAATATTCGGTGAAATGCCAAAACGACCTAAGTTTTTTAACAGCAACCTATGTGATACCCTATCGAACGCTTTACTAAAATCTGTGTATATTACATCTATCTGTTTTCGATTATCTAAATTTTCCGACACATATTGTGTAAAGGTACAGAGATTTGTTACTGTACTCCTTGAGCGCATGAAACCATGTTGACTTACAGATAATTTATTGGAAATATGTGAATAAATCGAGTCGAAGAGTATGATCTCAAATAACTTGGAAAAAGCAGAGATGAGAGCTATAGGTCTGTAATTTCTAATATCAGCAGGTTTTCCAGACTTAAACACTGGGCAGATACGTGACACCTTCCAAATTTTAGGAAATTTATTAGTCATTAAGATCAAATTATAAACAATCAACAAAGGCTTCATGAGTACATTTATATGATTTTTAACCAGTTCAGAAGGAATATTGTCTGGGCCAGAGCTTGTTTTACTTTTTAGCGTTTTTGCTGCTTTTAGTATTTGATCTTCTGAAATATTATTGATTTGAAGATAATCAGTAAGACTGAATGAATCATCCAAAGAATCATATGATTCGGTATCACATTTTGAATTGTAATAAACACTTTGAAATTGTTTTGCAAAAGCATCAACAATAGACTGAGGCGATGAAATTTCTCCGCTGTCGTCATTCATTTCACCGGGAATACGAGTTTTATCTTGCTTGGAGTTCAAAAAAGACCAAAAGTTCTATATCTATTGATTGTTATGTTAGTTCAAAGTGTAGATATTTACTTGATTAAAACTTCTTTCGATGTCCGGAAAAATACAGATGAAGTCGTTCTTAATTTTTTCTCCTATTATTCCTGCAATTTTACTTAACTCAGTTGAAACGAAACACATTTCAGAGAATTATTTCATTGAGTGGCGATTATGTCCCAATCGTAACAAAACAGAGGTATCTTGTTTCCATCTGAATAATCATGAAAATATAGGAAATTAGCTGTAACTTTCAATGATTCTCCTATCGAACATAAATAACTTCTATCCAAAATACTTAAGAGTTAAATTAGATTCATCTCTCAGTAACAAGGCTTATTTAAATGATCTGAGCTTAAAACTGAAAACTAGGAATAATATTCTTCAGAAATTAGCTGGATCATCTTGGGGTGCTGATGCTTCCACTCTTCGAACAGCATCTCTAGCCATAGTCTTTTCTGCAGCTGAGTATTGTTGCTCTATTTGGTTTAATAGTGCACATACACAAAACATCGATGCATAATTGAATACATGGATGAGAATAATTACTGGCACCATAAGATCTACACCGGTTAATTGGTTACCAGTTTTGTCTAACATTGTCCCTCCCCATATTCGCAGACAGACTGCAGCTCTGAATTCTTGGAGCAAATATCATTATTTTCCTAATTTATTTCCAATTGTTTCATACATTCCACAGAGTAGAATTCCCATGTTGAAGTCACGTAAATCGTTATGGTATAATACGTTCTTCAATATGAACATAAGTGATAAAGAATTATGGAAGATCGAGTGGAACTCTTATGAAATGTTCAATAAGGATCTCATTTCTGATCCAGGTCGTGGTCGTACCAATAGCATGCTATTCAGATGCAACTGAATGTGGATATGCAGAAGATACAATACCTCATCTCATCAATAATTGTCCTACATATAAATTTCAAGATGGTTTTAGGGCTATTCAGGATGTTTCCGATTCTTTCTCGGAATGGGTTGTAAATTTCAAATGAATTTGATATCTATGTTTTTGTATTCTGTTGTTTTTTCTACCTTTGTCTTTTTATTTTCAGATTCGAGGTTGGCAACTTGAAGAAACCTCTGTGTTTATTAATAGAAGACCACTCTTGAGGAAAGAAGTCCCTTAAATATATTCGAGCTTATTATTGTACACACAACACTTCCACTGAGAGCCAGGGTTTTTCTTACTGGGTTTTTTCTAGGTCTTTCATGTCATACACCGAATTGTAGGGCACCCCGCCATCAACCCTTGCTAACTCTACATGCTATATTATTTGCTAACCAAAGAATTGTAAGCCTAAAGTAATAAACAACATCGTTCCAATGCACGTGAAGAAGTGACAGGAGAATTATTTCGTTACATAACATCACAAGATTGATTCGGTAAGATTCAAGGTACCAGTTGTTCGCTAGGCGTATAGATTGACCTTCATCTAGGAATTGAACCACAAATGACTCGGCCATCAAGCAAGCTGAGAAAAACGTTTATAGTGGTGACAGGTTCACTGGCTGGTACACGATAAAACAGTCGAGGTTACTGGCCGCTCTATGTAATATCCCATGTCGATCATATCGAATAACTCAAGTATTTCTTTCTATCCCACACTATTCGTATAGCTTGGATATTACTGTTAAAGTCATTTTGGTCAATTTCATTCGATGAAAAATTCATGGCCACGACGTTATTTTCAGAAAGGGTGCATATAGTCCATTCAAGAAATATTGTCTTTAAATCGAGCTTTGAAATTGTAGGCGCTCTTTATTTTTAGTTACAGAAATACACTCGGAACTTTCTTTGCTTTTCATTATGAAATAACTACAAAATATAAACTAGTTGTTCAAAATTTTATATCCATCTAGCAATTATCATTACCGAAAAATCAATGCTGTCATGAATATTCTCTATCTAAGCCCATGGATTTTGTTCTGAGGTTCAAATCTGAGCCGAATTTTTTCCGTAAATAGCGAAGTATGTTTAATATACAGTGCAAACACAGAAAGGGAATTCACTTGATCATTTATGATTTCATTCAACACGAATAACGAATATTAAGTTTAGAGGTCAGCGGTAACCGTAGAAAACCCAAGGGAAAACTGGGGCAATCGATAGAGTTGTTGAATATTTTAGTCTTCTCCAATTGCTCCCTAATAACGGTCTGAACAAGGTTATCCACAGCCGTGGCTTTGTTTTGTTTTCCGATACGTATATCTGGTGGCTTATCGATCTGAATATTCTAACACATG
Organism: Micraspis discolor; assembly: GCA_030674115.1. NCBI lineage: Eukaryota > Metazoa > Arthropoda > Insecta > Coleoptera > Coccinellidae > Micraspis > Micraspis discolor. The sequence goes on from JARTUT010001740.1 coordinate 12,130,144, forward strand.
TATCGATGCAACAAACGGTCACTACGACTGTTGGAATAACCAAACTGACCCTAGACCTACACCCTAACAGCGAGTAGAAATGTAGAAATAGGAAAGAAAGTCCGTATCATAACCTAGGCTGTAGCTGCGTTAATTTTGCATCACATGACATTCATTCAAATTGACATCTCTTGCTTATGGATTCAAGATGAATTCTTTGAATGGGTTGTAAATTTCAAAAATTTGATATCTATGTTTTTGTATCTGTTGTTTTTTCTACCTTTGCTTATTTTCTTCGAGGTTGGTTGAAGAAACCTCTGTGTTTATTAATAGAAGACCACTTGAGGAAAAACCTTAAATATATTCGAGCTTATTATTGTACACACAACACTTCCACTGAGAGCCAGGGTTTTTCTTACTGGGTTTTTTCTAGGTCTTTCATGATACACCAATTGTAGGGCATCGCCATCAACCCTTGATAATCTACATGCTATATCATTTGCTAACCAAAGAATCGAAGCCTAAAGTAATAAACAACATCGTTCCAATGCACGTGAAGAAGTGACAGAGTATAATTTTTACATAACATCACAAGATTGATTCGGATTCAAGGTACCAGTTGTTCGCTAGGCGTATAGATTGACCTTCATCTAGAATTGAACCACAAATGACTCGGCCATCACAAGCTGAGAGAAAACGTTTATAGTGGTGACAGGTTCACTGGCTGGTACACGATAAAACAGTCGAGGTTACTGGCCGCTCTATGTAATATCCCATGTCGATCATATCGAATAACTCATATTTCTTTCTATCCCACACTATTCGTATAGCTTGGATATTACTGTTAAAGTCATTTTGGTCAATTTCATTCGATGAAAAATTCATGGCCACGACGTTATTTTCGAGAAAGGGTGCATATAGTCCATTCAAGAAATATTGTCTTTAAATCGAGCTTTGAAATTGTAGGCGCTTTTATTTTTAGTTACAGAAATACACTAGGAACTTTCTTTGCTTTTCATTATGAAATAACTACAAAATATAAACTAGTTGTTCAAAATTTTATATCCATCTAGCAATTATCATTACCGAAAAATCAATGCTGTCATGAATATTCTTTATCTAAGCCCATGGATTTTGTTCTGAGGTTCAAATCTGAGCCGAATTTTTTCCGTGAAGTAGCGAAGTATGTTTAATATACAGTGCAAACACAGAAAGGGAATTCACTTGATCATTTATGATTTCATTCAACACGAATAACGAATATTAAGTTTAGAGGTCAGCGGTAACAGTAGAAAACCCAAGGGAAAACTGGGGCAATCGATAGAGTTGTTGAATATTTTAGTCTTCTCCAATTGCTCCCTAATAACGGTCTGAACAAGGTTATCCACAGCCGTGGCTTTGTTTTGTTTTCCGATACGTATATCTGGTGGCTTATCGATCTGAATATTCTAACACTCCCATTAGTTGATTCTGCCACACATACGAGGGTTGTTTTTTATATTTCGGGAATGGCATTATTTACATAAAATAATTTGTATTCATAATTTCCAGATTACTCAATTTGATTTGTTTATCATAATTTCCAGATTAAAAAGTAAAATAAAACTTATTTGACGAATATTTTGTAGATTCTAATATCCTCAATTGAAACTTACTAAATTATGTACCATAACTCCCTTAAAATTTACTCATTACCTGATATTACTTATTTTGTTATTCGCTAATGGGGATTGGTAATTATTAGAATATATCGATTGCTGCTAAATAACACTTTGATAATATTACCAAGTATTCTTTACCAATTTTGAATACTTATCAATATTTAGCCTTGAAAATGCTATATTAACCAATAATATATCTCTTTATGAATTACGAAATATTTTGTTTAGAGTACCAAAACGTTCGAAAGATGGAGCTGTAAGACCTACCCCCTTGTGCAAATAACGGTACACGCAGTCACTGCGCGCGTAGTTTCAAGTTGTTGAGCCGATACTTCCCCGTTTCCGAAACCGGTATAGTATTTCATTTCTAGCTCCAGTTTATCCATATTTGTATAATCATAGGTATCTTCATCTAATAAATCGAATTTGGGTTACAATTAGATCAGTTGTCTTGTGCCAAAGTGTACCTTCAAAAACCTAGTTTATTATTTTAAGTGTAGTGAAAATGGAAACAACATCGGAGGTTCTGCAAGTAACTAAATTGTTAGAAGACATATTGGATGCTTCTTGTTAGATGATATTTCTGTAGGCTTTTCACATATTTCAATTCAAGAAGAATTCCCATATCTTTCACTGAACAAGTTGGATCATCCTGTAATTATCACTTGGGTTAAGGTAAATGGAGTTGTTTATAAACCTGGATTAGTTATTCAGATAGGTAAAGACCAATTTACTGAACCAATATTTGGTGAAATACTTAAAATAGTGTATATTAGCGATGAAAGCATTAAATTTGTTTACAAACTACTGATTTGTTACGGTTTTAACAAAGAATTACGGGCTTATGAAATAGCCAAATGCTCATCAGAAATTGTACCTGATCGCATTATAGATTTAAGAAATGTTTTTTATGTACCTACAGCTGTTCATGTTACTGGTGATGGTTGTAAGTACATAATTTCTATGAATCAAGATTGATTTTTATGGAGTTTATAAATGTTATGGTGTTATTATTATAAAACAAGTATGATTTTTTTGTAAACCATTTTTTTTATTTTTTATGTTTGAGAAATTATGTTCAATAAATATTTATTTATGAAACCTAACTCTTTTATTTAAAACAGGCAATCCTCTTATTTATAGTAAAGAAAGATTTCACTTGTTTAATATATGGAGTGTGTTACTTAAGTAAACTAATTGATAATGAAAAGTAATACTTTTACCAGAGCAAAGATTTTTGTTGCATAAATATGTGTAATCTGTTAGTTAAGTGCCTCTATTAATAATAAATAAATGATATTCTTATATGAATGAAGATTTTTGTTCTATGACTATATATAACTTATAAATTGAAAACATTTATTAGCAATAAACAAGCGATACATTTATTTGAAGTAAGACTTTTTATCTATAAACATATGTTCAATAGATTTTAATACATCCATTATCAATAATTCAATGATAATTTTACTGGAACTGAAATAAAGGAATTATAACTAACTATATGTATAATCGTTAATATATGGAAAGTAGAATTAAAGGAATATTTATTTGCAAGTTCCAAATGAATTATTGGGTAGAGACGAATAAATATTTATTAAGCCATATTTCAATGGAAGATTGTGTTGTGGTAAATGAATTTCGTAACTATTAGGTACATTTTTTTTTTTCGGTGCAGTGTTTATCGATGGTATGGTGAATTCAACCGAAGTCGTAGTTGACTCCAAGACGAATTTCGTGAACGTTATCCAAATTCAGTTGTTGTTCCGAAATTCATTGATACTGTGCGCCAACTGATATCGCATGATCGTCATGTGACCTATCGTGAGATTGAGGCAACCTTAGGCATTAGTGGGACCAGCATAAATTCAATTTTGCATGAACATTCGACCGTCACAAAAATCTGTTTGCGTTGGATCCCGAACAATTTATCAATCGCTGAAAAAAGGCTCGTGTCGAAAGAAATGGTCCAAAATACGATCGCGGTGCTTCGAAGCACGTCTATGAGATCCTGACAGGTAATCAATCGAGAATTATGGGTGTTTCAAGATGAACCAAATCCAAAAAAAATTGCTCGCGCACGAAGCGTTCCCAAGCAAACGGTCGCTTGTTTTTTTCGGAAAAACTAGACAATTCGCAATAGTACCACTAAAATAACGCAGAACAGTCAATTATGAGTGGTACACAACCATTTGTTTGCCAGTTGTCTTCCAATCAGGAAAACCAACTGCTGAAGACGAATCACCCTTCACCACGACGATGCTAGCTTTCACACATCGGCTCAATGAACTGCAATTTTGAGCATTGAAAACATCCATTCGATGAGTCATCTGCCGTATAGTCCTGACTTAGCATCGAGTGACTTCTTTTTATTCTCGTACGTAAAGAATAAAATGAGATGTCAACGTTTTTCGACGGCTGAAGAAGCGGTTGATGCGTTCAGAATGCATGTTTTGGAGATACCTCAATCAGAGTGGCAAAAGTGCTTCGACAATTGGTTCAAACGCATGCAAAAGTATATAGATAAAATGGGGAATATTTTGAAAAACAATAAAGCGATTTTCGATGATTAATTAGTTTTGTTCTCAAATCCCGAAATATTAAAGACAACCCTCGTATTCAGGTGGAAGGAAGAATTATTCATGACCAATTTTGGAGAAATTTCAATCTCGAGACGCTTTGAGGTTATGAATATTTGATTGGGATTCATGGGTACTGCTGAGATTTGTGATTGGTTAGGGAAATCTGAAGGATATATATGTGTGAAAAAAAGGCGAATTCTATAATTTGAGGCATTGAAACCAATTCTTGTCGGCTCTCACTAACATAAGCAAAGATCGAAGTCTATTCAATTTTCACTTCAGGTTTTTGCTATCAAGCTATTATCGAGTATCGAGTATACGAGTATATCCGAAGAGCCTTACTCTGATTCAAAACAGCGGTTTTATTCCAAAAATAATTTTGAATTTGACTCGATTATTTCAGTTGATTTGATCATCACAAATCACAACTATCAGTTCTGGATTAGACAATGAGTTCTATGAGTCCAGTTAAATAAAAAATGATTATTTCCCCTGGTAAAAGAAAGCTACAACAATGAAAATATGAATATGAAGATATCAATAATATGCGTTGGATATCTTATGAGGTATAAAGTATAAATTCTATTAGTTTCAAACTAATAGAAATATATTCCAAGCTACAACTTAAATCGTTGGAAATTTTGGGAGTTATAGAGGAAACTGAATTTCAGATGCTCAAAACCCATGAACCATTGGATGGATTTGGCCCAATAAGGAACTTACCCCAGATATTTTCAGAGTTCACCTATTATGAAAATATGAAAATTCTAGCTCATCTCTTTCTGAAGATAGATAGTAGGTAAGGCCGGTCGGCCAGACGGACATATTAAAGTTTGCTCCTGTTTTTTTTTATCAGCAAGGCAATCTCAATCGATTCAGACCATTTTCGGCTCCATATTAGAAAATTGCAGAAATTTGGGCAAAACGATAGCACACTGTTCTTTAAGCGCGCGAAAATCCCAATCTGAAACTATTGATGACTAAAACAACCAAAGAACTGGTAGAAAAAAAATTATCTTGTTTTCGAAAAATTTCTGTTGAAGTGACTTTATACAGGTTGACGGCCAGTTTCTGAAATGCTGATCAAACCTCATGTCAACTAACACAACGATCATCTTGACAGAGATGTCAAATCAATTTGAGTTTCCGAAAGGATGTTCAGTGCATATTTAACTAATTTATGATCATTTTCAGTTGACATGAGGCGACCCTGTTGCCAGACTGTCCAACCACAGATTCTCCGATAAAAACTAATATTCTGTGATCAAAGAGGTTAAGATATCAGTGTTTTGTGGTTAAGATTTTGAAATGATCCGATAATCTACCTTGAGGCTTATTTAATTTTTGATTTCAGTATTAAGTAACGTTGTAAATGTTGATTTTCCAAAATGAGTGTACGTGGCCGAAATTTCACCGAAAGGAAAAAGTTGAGACTGTTAGATCTAATTGAAAAGAAAGTATCTTCAGCAACTCGATAAATAGTAATATTTACGTTATATTATAGCCGGAACCATCTAATTTAATATTTTTTATCGATTATTTTTCAATTTTTATATTCAAAATAATTGAGCAAACAAGTTCATACATCATCCAATTTTATAATTGCTTTATTGTTTGCTAATTAAATACAACCAAAAGTTCAAAAGAATATATATATATCATCCAATTTTATTATTATTCATAGTTCAAAAGAATATATATATATATATTATTTTAAACAGAAGAAAACAATGACATGAAATTTGGTATAATTGGATTTTTAGAATGTTTTCAGTCTATAAATAAGAGTAGATTAGAATATAAATTTATTTGAGCTATTGTAACAACTGTTCCTCAACACACAACTTCTATTTCATAGGCTTTTTGTGACGGATTGTATGACCTTTGATCCGAATCTTCTTCCACAATTATTATTGAACATTGAAATGTTTTGAAACTAATGAAGATCTGACTGATATATTTTCATCATTTGTAGAAGTATTTGGGGGATCATCTGGGAAGTTCTCTCCGATATCAAAGTCTGCTACGTCTTCATTATGAACTAATGCCGAATGGGGTAGAACACAACATGCCACTATGACATTCATGGTTGTCTCCATTTTCAGCCTAATTCCCATATACATAGACAAACAAGGAAAACGTCTCTTCAAGACACCAAATTTCCTTTCAACAGTATTCCTCGTTTTGATCTGTGCTCTGTTGTACGCTGGCTCACCGGGAGTTGATGGCCTCAGAAATTGAGTGAATAAATATGAGCGACAAGGGTAGCCACTGTCCCCCAATAAATAATCCCTGCGGAATAATCCACTCTCGAAGTCGGCCCGAATATGGGAATCGTTTAAAATTGTACTACCATGCGCTGCTCCTGGCCATCTACAAATCACCTGAACATTAAGAGAAAAGTATCCCTTTTTATTTCTGATAAGCTCACCTTGTGGACCTCCACGTGACTGTATTTTTATATGTGTGCAATCTACACATCCAATCACGTTCGGAAATGAACTTATAGATTCTGATTTGATTCTATTCTTCTTCTTGGCATAGATATGAACTGGGGTCGAAGTTCAGCAATGACTCTAGATACTTTTTTAATTATTCTACATGCTGTAGTTTTATGGTTAGTAGTAGTTTTATCTTATATGGTCAGCTAATGTTATTTGGTATGCTCCTGTTGCAAAATAGCTTATTGTTAGAAGTACTTGTTCCAAGGCAGTGACTGATTTGTTCCTTGATGTTAAGGGCTTTATTTTATCCTCTATCATATTCAGAAGTAATGTTATAATATCCTTGGACAGTGTACACCTATTTTTGAATTCCACATCATTGTAGAAATCAAAAGGGTTCATTCTTCTCCTAAAAGTTAGTGGCCTTGGGTTCTCATCTTCGCTAGAATTACTAGACATGCTTATATCCAAGATGATATCCATAATAATTATCTACAATAAAGAAATAGATTCACCATTTGTTGCAAAAATGCTTGTTTTTTAGAGAAAACTAAATTATTAACGAAAACATATTACATCGCAAAATTGGGCAAAAATAAATGCCTTTTCTTAAAATATTATATATTAAAAATTATTAAATTATTTTCATACATACCGATAAAATTAAGACTTCCTTGGAAAATACATAGATTTCATTCATAAACAAGATTTCTTTCAAGTTAATTCGCCAAACAACACCGATTAGTTGACAAGTTCTTTGACACTAGTTTGACCACTGATTTAGCCTCAATTTGCGTTTCGGAAACTCAAAATGACGGTTGACATACAATTCACGTGAAATATTGCAGTACTTTGTCAACTGACAGCGTGGTCAAATTAACCTAGTTGACTATCCTTTCAGCAACTCAAATGGCAGTTGAACATAGATTTAACAGCTGATCAGTTGATTTCTATGATGATCATCCTTTCAGAAACCGGCCGTGAGTCTTTGATCACTGCGTTTATTTTAACCGTAGTTTCTTGACGTCAAAAAAAACATTTTCTTCCTATAACATTTTTTCCAAATTTGGGTGTTGCTCGTGCCTCTAGGAGTGGGTCCGCCAGACTAAGCATATATATATGTATAATCAAATCACCGCTCTTACACTTGCCATCTGGATCACTCACATTCAACTTGTAACAGGAAACGAACGAAAACTCGTACAACCCTAAGCCCTACACACTAACATCTTACTCCAAACTACTGACCTAGTGAACTGAACTCTGATAATCAAAGTGTAAACTCACGCAATGGAATTTTCATATACCTCCTCCCCAAGGGTATCTTGGCCGACCTAGTCTTTGAAAAATGAACAAGTTGTGGGTTGCTGTTTTGCTATTTACAGTAACTAAGAATGAATTTTTATGGTCAGAAAATCACAACATTTATTCCATACAGTACGAATACACTTTTTTCTGAAATTGAAATAATATTCAAGTACTTATGATAATAGTCATTTGAGATTTGAGGGTGAAAATTTCAATTATTAAAAGGATACGTGACAAAATTTTAAATACATAATGATTTCTCTTTCTATCTACAATTTAGGATAAACATATGAAGATGTCGGATATTAAATTACAATTTTGGCGCTCTTGTTCACCCGAACAGAGTGCCTATCATTTTGCCCGAATGTCTGTAATTTTGGAATATCGAGCCGAAAATGGTCTCAATCGATTGGGTTCGACTCCCTGATGAAGAATTCGTGGCGAAAGTTGAGTCTGTCCGCTGGCCGTCCGGCCGTATCCTCTCTAGCACCCAAAAGGAATCAGCTAAAGTTTTCATATTTTCAGAATAGGTTAATTGTCCAAATATCTCGGTCAAGTTCGTTATTGGGCCAAATCCGTAGCATGGTTCAGTAGTTATGAGCATCTGAAATTTTGTTTCCTCAATAACTACTAGAATATCCATCCGATCAAGTTGATACTTGGAATGTTATTGAGGGACGCTGAAACGAAACGGCTTGCAAAATTTCGCAGAAATCGTCACGCTAGAAAATTTTTAAAAATTCCCAAAAAAATTTTTCAATACGCAATATCTCCTAAGACTTCATTTAGATTTAAATAAAAATCCGTATATTAATTGAGGTTACCGATATCTTACTCATCCCCAAATTTCATTGTCGTAGCTTTCCCCCTTCTGAAGATATGATCATTTTTTCATTTACTCAAGAGAAAATAGAAATGTCATGAAGTCCGAGCTTTGTCATTGAAAGATTTGCCATCACAGATCGATATTCGTTTGACAACTTGCGGACCTAGATATCAGTGTCAGTTGGCGTAATATCAATCAAAATTTTCATAGAATTCATACAGGTTGTATTCGATGTCGATGACGTTGACAAAATTCATTGATTTCTATGATGATCATCCTTTCAGAAACCGGCCGTGAGTCTTTGATCACTGCGTTTATTTTAACCGTAGTTTCTTGACGTCAAAAGAAACATTTTCTTCCTATAACATTTTTCCAAATTTGGGTGTTGAAATTTTATAAGAAAGTATCATTTTCACCTGTAATATTCAACGACAATATCAATTGAAATGATCTCTTGTAGAAGGTTTTTGATAACAGTAAGGCATATTTTGGCATCAATTTATTCCATTTCTTGTGGGTTTCTCACTACTACTCTACAGATTGGTTAAATTGCATGAAAAACAAATATCAATTGAAGTAAAGGTCCGTATCTTGTACTTCCTAGAATCATCAGTCTTTTTTGCAGATAAAATCCTTCCTCATCTTTTTTCCTAAATAGCACCAATTTTGAGATATTTAAAGTTGAAAGGAATTGAATCGATATAATCATGTGATGAAACATGAGTGAGTGAATCATTTCCTTGATGGAAAATAATGTTTTTAAACAATTCAGATTCAATAGTGGATGCCGTGGAAGGTATTTTCATTCAAACTAAACTGGACTACAGAGAGGTATTTGCCAATGTGAAAACTTAAAATGCGTATAACTTTTTAATGCAGATGAATAGGGAAAAACGGTATGGGAAAAAAGTTTCTTTTGATCTCAAGAACTTATGGTAAAAATTAACGCAGTGGTCAAAGACCCACCCTGTATACTGTAAGTCATTTCAGATACATCAGGCCTATACCCAAGTGATGTTTCATCGGCATCTGTTCTTGTGATACCGTCTTGGGTCGTATGAACGGCAAGTCATCTTCCATAGTCGAAGCGATTCCCCAAAAAGTGAAGTCTGTTGACTAAATGAGAATATTTTTCCATCATACTTCTTTTTCAGGTATTTCTTCTGGCACATATATGAATTGATTGAATTTCATCTTATAAAATGATATCGCTTAACCAATTTAGTTATATTCCTCATTTTTTTATTTTTGCCAAATAAACCAGTTTTTTTACCTCTGATAGTTTCGGATCCATTCAGTAATCCAGATGATATTTTCCGCTTGTTGGGATTTACTTTACTCGATCCTGTTTAAGTGGACTGGATTCTGACAAGGTATCAGGACTTATGCAACTAATGGTTACTTACCAGGATTATTATCCTGATAGACTATGTGGATGGTAAGCCGGTTGTTATTGCCTTTTAATATATAGGATCAAGATTTTCTGTCGTTTTCTATAGTTCTATTTCCTCCTGACGAATCATGGATAATATTAAATCTTGAGTCATCAAGCAATGAATCAGAATATACGCAATATTGCTGAACATTATGAGTGTTCCGAAAAGATTTGCGCAAAAAACAACTATGTTGATTCGAACGAAAGCAATCCCGTACATTAAAAAGTTCAACATTTTGATCTGTTAAGTTTCATTCAACATCACCGAACCAACCTGCATCAAACAAATCGAGTCGCTAAAATTCTCAGAACGAGACCTTGGACCGTGTTCCGGTTTGGGCGTCAGTCCCGGCCGTTTGTTCCCGCCAAAATAACGTCATCGGATTGGTCAAACATTAAATCATCGTCGGTGCTCGTGCTCTAGACAGAAAATACATTTATGCAAACGAACGGGTTAGGGGGAAGAGGGGCCCAAGAATAGGCAACGTTGATATAACATAAGGTCCCGTAATTTTCGAATGTTTCAAGGTGATCCAGGTTATCTCTGAGCCGCCAAATTCCTGCATTGAATTTCGTTTTGCCGTGTACCTGTTAGTTTATGAGATGTGGGAGAGTTTTGTTGCGATCGATAAACATAAACATATGCCTGCCGAATAAATGAAACTATGAGAAATTGGGGCAAATTTTCATGAAACATTATAATTCTCACTACTTAGAAGTCACAGTAATGGATATTTTGAAATCTTCAATTTTTTATGTAGACCATCTGAATATTAAAGAAAATAGATTAGGTATAACTGAATTAATTAAATAAGATTATTTCGTTGGTTCAACTCATTTATCGTCACTCATCCACTTTCAAACTTCAGACCCACCACGTGGTTTCCGAGTTTAAATTTGAACTAGAACGTTTCCATTGCAATTTTTTCTACTCTGTGTTAACTTGTCGACTTGCGATTTTTCTTTTATATAAACTTTACACACACATATCACATTCAGAGAGGCTTGGATGTGTTGTTTTCCTTATCTTCACACTGTTTCCTTTCTTCCTTTCATTTCTTGCTTCTGTTTTGAGTCATGGTGGAAAAATACCGTAGTGACGTCACTCTGGTTAAATATTTGAATTCTTCCATCATGTTTCGTACATTCGCATAGATCATTTCGATGAAATTTAACACATTCACAATTTGAGTATTTTTAATTGACTTGTGAAATGCTACATGTTTCAATACTGCAATTTCCTATGAGCTATGGGTGTAAACCTGCATCAGATATAGAAGTTGATGCTTCAGACAACTCTGAAATGGAGGATCGGACTCAGATGACCAAGGGGATCATAGGAACTCTGAGATCACTACAAACAGTTGCTCTTATAACGTAAGCCAAGTCCCAAATCCCGAGGCGGGAGTGACTAATATAAGTACTTGTTCCCTTTAGCTCGATTCCCGATGAAAAGGAGCAGTTATACTTTTTCCTGGTTGGAAACTTTAACTTTACTTTTTGGGTTCACAACTCGCCCGAGGATCCAAGGCAGTCATAGTTAACGGTGCTGTCCACCAAAAGTCCTTTCTTGTGAGCTAGGTCTCCACATCTCCTTCTCGGTCCTTTTTACTTAGTTAAGTAGTTTGGGTTCGGTATAGTGGTAATTCTTGGCTTCGTACTTCTCTTTAGAACAATTCAACACAATGACTAGAGTTTTTATACCGTTACAACACAATGATAGAGTAAGGGTGTATATGGCCGCCTTTCCCTAGAAGTAGGGGAAAATATAATAATAATAATAATAATGACTTTATAGAATCCAAATTATCAACACACTTATTCCTAATATAAAAACAATGTACAATCACAGGGCGGAGTTCAGATTAAGACACGAGGAGCCACTCTCTGCTCTTCCACTCAAGCCCTGATTCAAGTTCATGCTAGTTCATGTAGTACAATACAAAAGGTTAAAAAACTATGATGAAGAGAAGAAAAAAAAGCAATACATTCTGAATTGGCTACAGTGCAATGAAGGAGCGAAAACAAATGCAGGTAAAAGTGCGTCAGTTACTGGACTGACACTGTTCAGATAATAACAAATCTTTTATTCTCTTTCTGAAGGAAGCCACCGGAAGACCATGCCAGCCATTGGTAATATATTTGTTGTATAGCCTATATATGCTGAAACTGAATGACCTCTCAAAAATAGACAAATTATGTTTAGGAGGAGATATGAGAACCCTTCCTCGAATATTAAGGTTATGGACATCAGATCTAAAAGTAATTTTCCGATGCAAATATGATGGTTTCCGATATAGCACAATTCCATGATAGCAAACCAGAGCAGACAGCAAGAACCGGTTACGTACATTCAACCATTTGACCTCCGACAACTTATATGAAATACGCTCGAATTTTCTAATTCCAAAGATAAATCTCAAACAGGAGTTCTGTACCTTCTGAATGCAGCTTAGAGTATTCTGATCCAGGCATGAGAAAAACACCTGCGAGCAATAGGTGAAATTAAACAGAACCATAGAGTCGCATAGTGATTTCTTCAGTTCAAGCGGAAGTGATCGGCGATGAGGATAAAGCAATCTTAAGGCATGCATTGATCTTCCTATGCATCCTGAGATATGTAATCTATAGCGAAAAGAATTATCCATCAACAAACCCAAATTACGTACAGTTTTAACAACAGGAATCTTCTACGTACCAATAACAAACCCACTACACTCTTCTAACATATCACATGCTGACTGATAACCAAAAAAATTCGCCTTAGATTTGCTTCCATTGACACGCAGGTTATGTTGTTCTGACACCTTTTTGATAGCTTGTAAATCGCGATTAATCTTATTCAGTTCCTCCAGTACATCAACAGCGTTAGCATTCAAACTGTAATAAAAACGTTGTGTATCGTCACAATAAAAATGAACCTCACATAACTCAAGGTATTTCCAAAATCCATGGGTATAAATTATGAACAACAGAGGACCCAAGAGAGAAACCTGGGGCACCCCGCACGAGATGAACAAAGGGTCCGACAAAGAACCATCAACTTTGACTCGCTGTGTTCTGTGGAAGAGATAGCTTTTGAGCAGTAGCGCAGCCTCATTTGAAAAGCCCACGAAAGATAAAATGGAAATCAGTAATTGATGACAAATAGAGTCAAAGGCTTTACTATAATCAAGTAATATAAGTGCTGTAATGAGACCCTTATCCGTGGCTGACAAAATATCATCGGTAATCTTGAGCTGAGCAGTCGTGCAGCTGTGTCCGCGACGAAAGCCAGACTGAGATTCCGGGAGTATGTCAAACCTATCAAGATGCTCCACCATCTGAGTATACAAAAACTTCTCGAAAACCTTAGATACTGCTGGCAATATACTTATGAGACACAAATCGCTAAGCTGTTCAATCTTTCTCTTCTTGGGTATAGGCAGCACAATGGCGTTTTTCCAAGCTGAAGGATAATATCCCGTTAAAATGCAGCAGTTTATTGTGTGGACAAGATATTTCAGGATATGAGGACAACAAATATTCAACATCGAGACACTTAACTTGTCAAAACCCATAGCATCGGACTTAACGTCATCCAGACATTTAGACAAAACCGATTCACTTATAAGAGAGAATGATCTTTTCTGGTCAAACTCACAGAAGCTATCAGAGGAGTAAAAATCCAGGAGTTCGCGGTCGACAGCCTGTTTGCCAGGAACGGAGTTAATAAAATACTGATTCAGCTCATTAGGATCAGCGAATTCTTTAGGAATCTCGATTCTAGATTTACTTCCTATGTTGATGTACTTTAGTTGCTTCCATAATTCTTTTTTATTTTGGGAGTGAAAAACAGCCGAAAAGTAAACCCTCTTGGATGTTCGTATCAAAGAAGTAGTAAAATTACGCAATTCCTTATATCTCTTCCAATCCGACTCCTTCTTCGACTTTCTATATTTAGCCTCAGCTCTATCCCTCGATCTCATCGCCTCCTTGACGTCATCAGATAACCATGGGGCTGGAGGCTTGGTAATACGACGTGAAACAATTGGAGCATGTTTATCAAAAAGATTTAACAAAATTCCATTGAGAAAGTTGAGTTTTTCATCAATTTCATCTTTTCTCAACAGTTCGTCCAGAGGAGACTGCTCAAGATCCCTCATGAAGGAATCAGGTGAAAATCTCTTTAAATAAAGATATGAAATTAGAGTTATGATCGGTGCCTGGTAGCTCAATGTTGAATTTAACCATATCGTGATCACTAAAATGGCAATCAACAACCTCCACAGAATTCAAAATTTCGGATATGTTGGTAATGACGTGATCCAACAGTGCCAACTTACGGGTAGGCTGACTCACCAATTGACTCAAACCAAAGTTGTTCAAAGTGTTCATATACAGAAGACAATCCGAGCTATCTTCTTTAATCAAATCAACATTCATATCGCCCATAATAATAACTTTATCGGTGACTGAGACAGAAAACAGCATCAAGTCCTCAATATCACCCAGAAGAATACCCAAATTGACACTGGTATCGACTTTTGGAGGCTTATATATTACACAGATCAAAAACTTCAATTTATTGATAGTGACCAGAATGGAAGTATTTTCCAATCTCAGGCCCAATTCCAAAATCTCACACCTAATCCCCTCCCTTAAATATAAATAATGACTTCTACACAACGGGCTTCGCAATGCTGTAGTTTGAAATGAACGCGTTGGAACCAGAGGGACACTGATTCGTAATACCATAATGATTGTGAGTGATTCGAACGCTAACGGGCTGGCTAAGGCGATGCCATGGAACCCTCCAGCGTCTTCTTGGTCATTTTTGTCTAGGGAGTTTGGCTTTGGGATATAGTCATTTAAAGTTTGAACGATACCTTTTGAATTTATTCTAATTCTTTTTTCTAACAGAGGCCCGGAAATACTGGACATTGAATAAATCGAAGTAATTTCCTGGTTTCTTCATTTAGTGGAAAGTACTATCGTTACTCATTGGAACTACCTGAAGTTCGTAGACTCAAGAAGCCGAATAAAATATAGCTGCTTCTTAATTTGTTCTTCCTGGTGTTTTCTTGGCTTTAGGTTGTCTCTGTCATCTTTTTTGACTTTTGTTTCTTTTTCCTCTCTCTGTAACTCACCTGGTCTATTAACTCATCAGCTTGTATGAGATACTGACGAGAATGCATATTCGAGAGATCAAGAAAGACATTGCAACTCCCTTTTTCTGACATTCTCGGTTTTGTTACTACTCCTAATGACAAGTCTTAAGATTCATCACAGCTACTGAAGTCCATACAACAACAACGTGAAGACTTCTTATGAGTTATGTGAGTGTACGTCAAGAAATGGCCGTTATAAGTACTACTTGAGCACTGTGCATTCACCTTAAGTTTGAGTTGGGCTGAAAACTATCGCTTCCACATCTCTTTACTTGAGATCCGTATCGATATAAAACTACATCATTCGTGGGTTTTTATAATGCAACGTCTAGTGAAATGATTCATCGTCAAAAATACTTCTGGTACGCCTCTGTATCCACATTTGAAGGAATATCACATAGAAACCGACAGTAATCGTTTGCGTAACCTAAATGCAAGGAAAATAGTTGTTTACCTATTCCAAACAAGCGGTTTATTGTATTCTATTCGAGGACGTCCCAAATTGTAGGGACTTACTATTATTAAGACTAGGTAAAAACTAAGGTCAAATATGAAACAGTTTCGATTATACGAAGTGATTCGTAATCAATGGCATCGGTTGTTAACTCTTAAATAAATATTATTAGTCGAAGACGAACATGAATTTGGCGTAACCCAAAAGAATAATTCATTCAAAAGTAAATTAGAAGTAATTTATTTATCCACTGGACAAAAATTAATAGAATAAGAATGACAATTTTCCCCCCCAGAAGAGATGAAAGATTTTTCTTTGTTGAACTGTTAATAGCATAAGCTGCATTTTTCATCTTGCAATTTTATCCGCCAAACTTCACATTGGTTCAATTGAGCACTGACAATTGTCTCCGGATCTGCACGTAGTTAGCTACCGTTGCACCGAGTGTCTAATGCAAGTTTTGTTGTGATGGCATCAGAGAAACATATTAATTTGAATAAAAAATTTTTCTGGCTCCATTACTGAATATTAGCTGAATGGGTTCACTCATAAGTTCACCTGTTTTAGAGAAATGAACGAAATTTTGAAAAAAACTTGAAATGAAATGTTTTCGAAACTTCTTTGTGTTATGAAATTATGTAGATGTACTTATTTTAGCGGTACTCATCGACGTACCTGTCCGTCTTTTTATTTCAAAAATTTTTTCAAGTGAAAGTACAATCTTGTGTTTTTTCATTTTAAACCATAATAATATCTGCAGTTAAAGTATCTGATGCTTGGATCGAAATTCTTTAAAGATCACGAAAATTTTCCACAGAATTTCAACATTGAAAATCACATATTTGTTCACCTGTTACCGCGAAGTTCTTCTCTGAACAAATGATTCAATTGTTCTTTGTAACAATCGCGTAGTTATGGCAACCATTCGATAGAGCCATGATGTAATAATTTATTCTTGTAGCCTTGTACATCGATTGTTTCCATTCCTCGGCTTAGAGCATTTAGCATTTGTGGGTTTGTAGGTTGTGGGATGGAGATTGAACAGGTTGGGACAATACGTTATTAATCAAATAGCGATGCGCTTAACGGTTAGGTATGTAACCTGCAATTAGTCATTCATTTTTTTTACCCCTGATATGATCTTAACGAGGTTTGCACCAACACTGAATCGGTTCTCTGCCGATAAATACAGTGCTGAAGTCAATGCGATATGTAATTTCCGAACTAGTGTTTGTTAAAAGAATATTCACATAGGGGGCAGCTATAGTAATTACGATATTGAAAACTAAACTACTTTCTATTTTTAGAAAAGTACTGTTGTTCATTGAACTAGGTGTTTTCTGAAGCATTTTCTAGGTAGACTAGAATCAATAGTCCCTAAGAATAACGAATCTGAAAGATACGATCAAATTGTACACAATTGAAGCACTTTCCATTATGGTACGTAATTTGACTGAGGCCGGAAAGTAAGAACGGGTTGATTATAATTTTCAATACGCGTTTTGTAGTTGCTGCGCGCGTACAGTACTCGATATAAAAACGTGTTTGTTTAACCTTGAGGTGAAATTTTCGAAGAAGCATTTAGACTGACTTTTGCCAAGCATTGATGTGTTATTTTTCTCGAAAATAAATTATATTATTTTTCACTTTTTTTCGTTCAACTGTTTGCCGCACCCTGTATATATATATCACTTCGTTCAAGGTTTCAATAACTGACAATAACCAGACGAAGAGAAATAGGACATGCAGAGGATATAGAATTGAAGAATATTTACCGAGAAGAAGGTAATTTTCAAAAAAACAGGTTGTTGGCTTAGGATATAAAAAAAAATGAAAGGCGCCATGAATTGGCGAATATGAGCGTCTGGCAGTATTTCCGCATCTACAATATTTCTTAAGATCGTGGATAAATATAAGAGGACCCAATACCGATCCTTGTGGAACTCCCGTATCAAATTTATCCATCCCCTACTTTAATGTGCTTCTGTCGGTCCTTGAATCATATAAATATCCACAGATAATCATCTTTCAAACACATTTTGAGGAAAATTTTATAAAATTACCTCACTTTATATCATCCGTTTAAATTCATCTAGTGAGAAGTAAAAACTTATCTTCTTCCAGAATATTGATCAGTTCATTCAATGAACCCGTCTGCTATATCTCAATTTGTTATGTGAGGAAATTTTCATAGATAAATCCCTACACGTGCAGCACTGAATTGGTACGGTTCATGTATTCAAGGACATATTCTAACTGATAAAAATATAATTTACGGAATTTAACTGTTAATCAGTGCACTTATGAACCGGTTTACCATCTGAATGAATTTAATTTTCAAATCAATTCAGAACTCCGCGAATGCCCTAAATTATTCAAAAAATATGTCGTTTGTATTAAATAATTTAATTGTAATTTCGGTTCACTTGTGGGAAAAATCAATGTTGGAGGTGTTTCACGCTCGAAATATTGTCTGAATACAGCTCTGCAAGACCAACTAGGTCAGGTCACATTGAAAAAACTGTAAAATGGACATGGCACCATGTGAGCCTGGCTCGATGGCAGCATCAAATCTAGTGAACTAGGTCTTGGTCTAGTTGAGCAAAATCAATTCTCTGTGGATTGAACACTTTTCTATTGTTTTGTTTCTTAACGAATTTGATCGAGTAGAGAGAGATTAAGTTATGCTGACCGAGAAAAATATATGACGCTGGCATAACTTTAGCGAAATCCTCGAGAGAAAAATTTTTACATACACCTACATAAATCCATAACCATTTAAAATCTCACAATTCGGTTGCCATTTTTCATTGGTTATACCGGATCACTTGGTAAAATGATCATTTTCAGGCAAATATCCTGTGTGATTTTATAATAGGTACGAGTATTAATTCTCGTTGAATCATTTTATCTGATTCGTCAATACCTATTTGAATATCTTCTCTCCGTTTCGATATCACGAGGTATAATATAATAATAATAATATAATATCTTCATTTCAGTAACGAATCCTCATATTCATTCTGTTCTTTGTTTCATGAAACAATAATTTTCTTTCCTATGCCCATCTGCTAATTAAGATTTACTGCCTTATTGAAGGGATACATTCGCTTTAGTTTATTCAGAGATAAAATACTACAATCCCATATGGACTTGTCAGACTTGATCATGAGATCCGCCTCCGTCTCGATTACATTACATTTGCTGATAGAACCACATAAAATTGTATGCATGCAATTATTGTCTCACTGGTGGGGCCTATATTCTGCAAAAAAATTATTATCTCCGATGTCACAATTTCTGGCTCAAAACCACGAAGGTGGCGAATTCGGTTTCCAAGCTCGTGAAATAAAACATACGAATGAATACCAGTATATAAGAATTCCATACGATCGTAATCAATTGGATGTATCTGTACCTAAAATTTTCAATTTGAAAAATAAGTAATTTTAAATTATGTAAAGAAAAATATATGTAAAAAGTCAGTCCGGGAACGCGTCCAAAATGAAAACTCCAAACTTCAACTTACATTAACAAGTAGTAAAATCATACTATCTATATTCTCTCCGCTCATAAGAGTTTGTTTGTTTCCTAAACAATTATTATTCGAAGACAAAATAGCGAAAATAAAGTAATTTAAAGCACAGCATTTGTTAAAAGTTTGTCCCAGAAATCAAACGTCATATCCGGGAACGCAGCAGCATCAGTTAGTGAAAACTTTTAGATCTTGAACGCGACTTGCAACGCTAGTGTGCTTTAGTGGTGAGTAATATTGTTGTGAGGTGGCTGTCATTCGTTTTGTGCATGAATAAATAATAATTTAAGTGGTAAGTACTGTTATGTTCATGTATTTTTGACCGTACCTTAATTATACGTCATCACGGGAACGGCTGT
This sequence comes from Micraspis discolor, assembly GCA_030674115.1. Lineage (NCBI taxonomy): Eukaryota > Metazoa > Arthropoda > Insecta > Coleoptera > Coccinellidae > Micraspis > Micraspis discolor. The sequence continues at coordinate 12,149,877 of JARTUT010001740.1, forward strand.
AATAGTAAATTATACTAAAATAACAATTAATTAACAAGTTTTCTGTAAAACTACCTTTGTTAACTTCATAATACCCTAGAAATAATATGTCTAAGATGGCGAGCATCAGAATTGTAGGCGCGAAATTGCCAAAACGTCATTTCGGGAACAGTCATTACGGGAACGTTCCCGGGTATGATGACACGTTCTCGGATTGATGTAGTGGCTTCTGCTATGATTCATCATCACTAAATTAATATTTGGTAAATAGCCTGTTAGGATTCAAAGATTTTCTTTTGTTTCCAGTAAAAAAGGAGCAAAACGAAAATGATAAAAAGAAGAAAACCAATAAAATACTCAAAAAAAATAGTTCAGCTTATTTGAAACAGAGAAAAAGCTAATGCAAGAAAGCGAAAGTTTTTGGAAAAAATGACACAGGAACAAAAAGAAATGAAACGTGCTAAAGATAGGGAGTACTACCAGAAAAAGAAAGCTGAAAATAAGGTAAAGAAAGCAGCAGATATGACAGAACGGGAATTACGTAGGCAAAGAAAACATTGGAAACAAGCTTCAAAGAAATATAGAGACAAAAAAAAGATGTTAGAAAATGTAATCAGCAATACTCTTCCGTCTTCTGATACGGAGCTAGTGAAGACTCCCCCAAAACTCGGTGAGAAAACATCGCGGAAGAAAAAGTGTGAAAAAGGACCGAGCAAAAGCATACAGAACAATAAAAAAACAACAAGATATAATAAATGAAATGAGACTTAAGATTAGGTCATTGAATAAAATAATAAGCAGAAGGGAAAAGACAGAAAAAAAAAAATGCACAATGAGCAAATGAGCCCCAATACAAAAGTGAATCACTTAATCAAAGATATACCGGTTCCAGTACCTCGTGAAGTACGCAAGCAACTGTTATTCAGTGAAGTATATTATCAGCTCAATTGAAGACAAAGTCAGCAACATCAAAGAAAAACTCAAAAGAGAGAGAAATTTGACGGAAAAGTCAAAGTCACTTTCCTGAGATCTGTACGCAATACTGCAAAGATATTTAAGCTGGAGCCAAAAAATGTCTCTTATGTGACATTCGAACAAATTTTGAAAATATTACCTACACCGTCAGTAAGAGTGGAAAACAATCACGAATATTACAATTTTTATTCCAATGTTGATATATTTGAGAAATGTTAATAATGTTATTATTTTTTTTAACTTGTTTTATGTTGAGTTTGGATAAAGTATTTAGAAGTTGTTACCAGTTTTGCTTAAGAATATAATTTTTGAATTCTATGTTGTTTTATTATAATATTACAACAAATAATATTTCTAAACATGAATACAAAAAATAATATTTGTATTTATTACTCAAAAATACCATTACCTGTAAAAAAACCAACAGCATCATTCAGTGAACACCTTAATCATTCCGGGAACACCTTAGTCTTTCCAGGAACTCCACTTCTTTATGTCTTTTTCACAATAATTTCAAATATTATTGAATATGTAAATATGCACATACGAAAATAATGAAGTTATTATCTTAGTAGTATCTGATTTTACTTTTCAAATCATCTATATTTTGTTACATTTTCAATTTGGTGCTTGAAATTTAAAACTCGGCCACTTTTTAATTTTCAATTTGATGATTTTCATAAATATCCGTGTCTATTCACCAAATTTCCATTTCCATTTGAAGAAATATAGTAGATTTTTATTAAAAAAAATAATATATCATTGATTTCTTCGAACATTATATTTAAAAATAAATATTTAGGTACGTTCCCGAAATGACGATTTTTACTTTCAAGTTTCCTTAAAATCGTTGTAATTTGAAAAATTAAGAAATTTTGTGCGCGCCTAAAGCTTCTAAAGATACTATTGAAGTTTAATAATAAACCAAACATTTTTTCTCTTTTAATTAGCTATTGCTTTTAACATTTTTATCATGGCCAATTGCAAACCTGGAATTCGCGCCCTAGTAGACGCCACATATTCGTGGTTTTGAGATGGTCATTCAAAAATATATTTGCCTTTCAAATCAAAGAACATACTAATCTTTAGAGGATGAAAGGAAATAAAAAAAAAATTTAGAAATATATATATAATGCAGTAAATAATCAATTTACAAAAATTTCAATATCGAGGGAAAGAATAAACGAACCAATAATAATTATGCAACAATTACTCATCAAGTTATGAAAATACATTGAAAGAATAAATTAGAATATTAGTGACAGATACATCAATTTAAGCATGAAATGCATTAGATTTATACTTTTATGACAGAAACAATTTCTAAAAGTCTATTTTCTTTTAGATACTTTTTCGGATGCCATCTTCATTATTGGATCATAAGATCTTATTGTTTTTTTTCCTTATAAAATGTTATAAATAGTTCTGTCATAAAAGTACAGAAATAATATCATGGCAAAATCAATAAACTTATTAACTGAAATTCCTTGAATTTGGCGTTTGAACGGTAAATCTCACATATCCGTTGAAGTATTCTAGGAATCTTCTGATAGACGATTATTATGAAACCTACTATAAGTGGAATACCCAAAACTATAATTAATGATCATGAGCAGTTCACTTATATATAAATACCTTGTTGCCTCAAAGTTTCTTCAGGAGTTCTGGAGGGTAGACAAAGTATGCTTACATAATCTGAAAGATTATTGAAATTACAAAAATGATAATCATAGGGAGTAGAATGAATTACTTGGCAAATGAAGTGTTGGTAGAGCAAATCTTTTCAGCTTTCCATGAGGGTCTATACAATCCATATGAAAATGCTTTATGCAAATAACACTTTTGGATGAATGAAGACATGGATTTCTGATTCTTTCCAACCAAACATTTCTAACACCCTCAACTTGTGTAATGAAAAACCTAGAAAGAAAACAGTGTTAGAAACTGTCCCAAATTTTTACTAATCAGAAATTACTACACGAATATGAAATTGCTACAGAAAATATTAATTCACATTACATTTTTAGTGAGTTATAAGTTAATCCAAAACTACTACTTATATGAATGCAACACATACCTTTTGACATTACTATCACTGTAGCAATTGGGAACACAGCAAGAATAAACCATTTCATTCAACCAGTTCATGCTCATCATAAAATAGTTTCTTACTCTTCATAAAGTCCACCAAGAGTGAGGTCCGATAAAATCCGTTTTTACCGATCACTACTGAGAAGTCCTAGTTTACCGATCCGAGCTTTTGAGACGGCAACAGATGTCTCTACCGCTCGTCGAAGAAAAACGTGACCACCTTTGTAGTAGGCGAGTTCCCACCCCCTGGCCAACAATCGTCACGTTACTGTTAATGGTGATCGCTACCGCGCCATGCTAACGAATTTTTTTTGGGCCCAATTGCAAGGTATGGACTTGGCCAAGATGTGGTTTCAACAGGACGATTCCACTAGCCACACAGCACACGTAACAATCGGTTTATTGAAGTAGACATTTGGTGAGGGTGTAATTTCGAGAAACGGCCCCGTCGATTGGCCGCCTCGTTCGTTCGATTTGACGCCTTCTGAACTATTTACTTTAGGGCTGCGTCCAGTCACTGGTCTATGCCGACGACATTGCAAGAGCTTAGACAACATTGAACACGAAATAACGGCCTTTTCGGCTGAAATGTGTGGCCGAGTCATCGAAAATTGGGTCCAGAGGATGGACCGCTGCAAACGGGCCCGTGGAGGCGATTTGAACGAAGTCGAGTTCCATTCATAGATGTTATGTTTGTACTTCAAGCCAGTAATAAAGTTTTTGAAATATTTCAAATGGTTTGTGTCTTATTTAGATTCAAAGTTGTCAAGTCCCTATTGGAAAACCCTTTATTTCTCAGGTGATACGAGTAAGAGGTCGCTCAAAACTTCATCTCCTCCTTATAAACGAAAATATTTATTTATGTAAATGATTCCGATGTGAATGAATTAGAATATCGTTAACACGATAGATATCAGAATATACGATGTTGATTTGAACCTCACAGCCGTCGAATGAGTTTCTAAATTCACTGATGACCAGCTAGCACACATCGTTTTAACGGTTTTATGACCGGAAGGGAAAGTATGCATTTCAACATCCGCTCATCCTAGGTGTAATAATTGAAGTGAGCTGCTCCACGAAACTATTTCTAAACAAGTTGTGTCATTGATCAACTACAATAAGTTTAATGATATTGCTGAAGAAAAAAAAATCAAATTACATATTTTGAAAACCTGCTCATTCTGTATTTGTGAGTTTTTTATGCGCCTCAAACTCGAGCATGACCTGCCGTCCAGATACTCTCTATCTAGAGCTAGAATTTTCATCTTTCAAAATTGGTTGATTGTCCAAATATGTCGTTAAGTTTGTTATTATGCCTAATCCGTCGAATAGGTCAGCAGAAATGAGCTTCTGAAGTTTGGTTACCACGATAAGTGCTAGAATATCCACCCGATCAATTTGTCACCTTAAAATCGTTTGAATGAAGCAAATGGCAAGAAATTTGTCAAGCTAGAAAAATTTAGAATATCGGATTTCAACAAAAATTGCGCATATATGGAGCTTATTGATGTCTAACTTATTCTAAAATTTTATCTTTGTTGAGTAAACCGACGGGAATATAAAGTTACTTTATTTGTTTTATGAAGTCCCTTTCGAATGTTGAAAGCACAGTTCTGTCAAGAATCAACTGCGGAAATGAATACAAAAGGACTGGGAGATTAATCTGAATTTTTCATTGAATTACAATAAATTTCTCACAATTCTTGACTGAAATAGAGAAAATATCGTCTAATACTCGTTGCAGACGGCTATTCCAACACCCATGCGTTCAAAAACTCGCCCCTTCGTCCTTTCGTCTTCATCTTTTTGGCGCGAAGGGAAAAGAAATAGCTGAAAATTCAAGACGAAAAACAGTTTTTTGTGAATAACTCAGAAAATATCTACTTTAGGACAAGGGTGTGATGCATACACTCACATTATACGTAGATTCAATATCTGCCATAAAAAAATGGGGTTCCAATTTGAAAAAATTGATTTTTCACGATTTTGTTATCCCTAACTTTGAAAGCGATTTTTTCACCCCCTGTATCATGAATCGCGATTTCGATTTTTAAAGTGGATACATCAATCTTACATCTTGAAAAATCCCAAAAATGAAAATTTTCCATCCAAAAACCTCGAAGTTATTCTTGTATCAGCGGAGCTCTATTTTCGATTTTTTTCGAATTTTCCCGTTCAGAGAGAATTTTCCAACCAAAACTGAAAATGTTACATCAAAATAACTAAGGAATTATTTCTGCAATAAAAAAATGGTGTTCTAATTTGAAAACGGAAGTTGACGTCATTATGAAAAATGGAGGTGCTCATGCTTTGAAAATATTTTAGATTTCATCAGCATTGTGAAATACTTATAAGTGCTGAATTTCATGAAAATACGTTCAGTAGTTTCCCGTATAAATATGGGTGAGGTTCCTCGTGAAAGACATTGTTATTTTATCTTTATAAGGAGAAAGAAATCATCAATTTATCTATTAAATTAATATGAAGTTTTTAATTGTCTGTTATCCTGTTGATTAAGTGAGAGTATATGTTGAATGTCAGAAAGTGATACAGGAAATACGATGAAAGTGACTCGTTCCACACTGGTTTTTCCATGTTCGAATAGTTACTGATTTATGATTCATCTGCATGAAACGTAAAATAGGATGACATCATCGAATTTAATCTTTTCTGATTATCGAAATGGGATGCAACAACCATACGTTTCGAGAACAAAGGTTTCCGACGTCGGAATGATTTTTATGCATGCTATGCATTTAATTGGCAATTTTATTTGGCCTCGATAATTTCACCTTGAGTCTGTAGATTACTGCATTTCGAAATACATAGGTATTTTCGGAAAATAGGAAAAATTCATCTACATTTAAATGAAATAACATCGTGTTGAATTATTGGAAAATTAAAAAATATACAGGGTGAGTCTTTGATCACTAGGTTAATTTTAATCATAGATTCTTGACGTCAAAAAAAAACATTTTTCTTCATATAACAATTAACTGCAAAGAGCACCCTGTATTTAGAATAACACAATATATCTGGAACATATTCATTTATTGGTTTTTTTTTTGTAATTATGTAACAACTTGTTTCGAATATACCAATCACATGGAAGATGGATGGGGCGTCAGACTTGAATGTTTTCATTTGTCAACACAATGTGGTTTTCATTGGTTACACGGATCACGTGGTGAAAATCACCACCTTCAGACAAATATCCTATCTGGATTTTATGAGATAAGATAACACAACTGTTGTTGAATCTTTTTATTATTTTCAATAAATCTTTCTAGCTTGATTTGATTTTTCTTTCCCTTTCTGTCAAAGTTTTTCTTCTTTAAGATGATATTATTGATTCTTTTGATCTCAAGAACCATTTTATACGATGATTCTTCATCTACAGCATGTTGGACTAACCTGGATTTGTCGCTGTCTAGTACTCGTAGAAGCTTCTGATGTTCTTTTATTCATACATTCAGAGGGCGTTTAGTTTCATTCTATTTTAATATAATTTCTCTATGTAAGTGTCGTAATTAGTTCATTACAGTACTAAAAACAGTGCTGTAATGAACTCATTACAGTATTGTTTTTAGTTATATTTTTCGTTTTATGGTTGACAATACTGACATCCTTTCCTTTCGAATGTCAACATGCGTCCATTGCATGTCAATTGTCAATATTAAACTATGTAGAGATTTGAACGCACTATTCAAATTCTATAATCTGTCAATTTTCGTATCAGTCACACCAACTGCGAAAATAAAATACAAAAGGCACTAGGAGATATAATCTGAATTTTTCATTGAATTACAATAAATTTCTCACAATTCTTGACTGAAATAGAGAAAATATCGTCTAATACTCGTTGCAGACGGCTATTCCAACACCCATGCGTTCAAAAACTCGCTCCTTCGTCGCTCGTTTAGGAGGAGAGAGCAGAATAGGTGCCCATTCTGAAACTTGTTTTTGAATATACTATTATTAAACATCAAAGTTCGTCTTTGTTTGGAAATATTCTGTTGTTACTCAGATCCATGCAATAATATGGGAAGGCGTTTTTAAGAGAACTGATAATTGTGAGAGACTTATGAATTCTAGCATTTTGCAATATGCAATGGCTAGATTGGGTAGTGCTTCTGATATACAGGGTCTTTCAAGAGGAACCTCACCCATATTTATACGGGAAACTACTGAACGTATTTTAATGAAATTCAGCACTTATAAGTATTTCACGATGCTGATGAAATCTAAAATATTTTCAAGGCATGAGCACCTCCGGTTTTTCCGGTAATGACGTCAACTTCCGTTTTTCAAATTAGAACACCATTTTTTTTATTGCAGAAATAGATTCCTTAGAAAATTTCAAGTTATTTTGATGTAACATTTTTCAGTTTTGGTTGGAAAATTCTCTCTGAACGGGAAAATTCGAAAAAAATCGAAAATAGAGCTCCGCTGATAACTTAGAGGTTTTTGGATGGAAAATTTTCATTTTTGGGATTTTTCAAGATGTAAGATTGATGTATCCACTTTAAAAATCGAAATCGCGATTCATGATACAGGGGGTGAAAAAATCGCTTTCAAAGTTAGGGATGACAAAATCGTGAAAAATCAATTTTTTCAAATTGGAACCCCATTTTTTTATGGCAGATATTGAATCTACGTATAATGTGAGTGTATGCATCACACCCTTGCCCTAAAGTAGATATTTTCTGAGTTATTCACAAAAAACTGTTTTTCGTCTTGAATTTTCAGCTATTTCTTTTCCCTTCACGCCAAAAAGATGAAATTTTCAGGAACTGTTACTTAAACCATGTTTTAGATTTTACTACCCCAATATGCAAGAGAAAAAAAGTTACAGGTTGTTCCTAAATAGATGATAAATAAATAATTCCTTATGAACCATATGCAAAAACTTACCATGTTTTACATTCTTTTTTTAATGATAGATATCATTAATTACATCTGCCAAATTCCTCTTTATTCAGTAGCATTTTGTGTTTACTATTAATTTGGTGATAATTCGTATTAAGTTATAAAATCGATCACTATGCCTAATTTTACCAATGAAGATTATTTAAATCTCATTCTACTTCATGGAGAATGTAATAAAGTTGTAGATAGAATGATTCGACTGTTCATTGAGAGGTTTCCTGACCGACCCAGACCAACGAGATACCATTAACAGAACCATGACAAACTTGAGAAATGTCGGATCTTTCGTTAAGAAAACTATACACTGAGAAAAAAGTGTAGTAGAATATCAGAACAACTAAATTACAGTTCTTGCATATTTTCGTGTGAATCCTCAAAATTCTCTCAAAGATGCTGAGATTGCTCTGGGATTATCTCGATCGATACCTATTCAATAGGGTACAGCATTTGAAGAAAACTGATTTCGTCAGGAGAAAAGAGTTTTGCGAAGCTATGATGATTCGATTTCAAGAGAATGAAAACTTTTGGACTGTATAATTTGGACAGATGAATCTAAATAGAATGGTTCTTTCAATAGGCATAACAGTCATTATTGGGATGAAGAGAACAACCACCACTTCAGACAATGGAACTTTCAAGAGACCTGGAGTTTCAATGTTTTTGCGCCATCAAAAATAATGCAATTCACGATGTTCACATTTATGATGGGACTTTAACAGGTAAGATAGAACACAACACATGTTTGCATTATTTAAAGAATGTTCTCCCTTAGGAGATAGATATTCTGACATATTGACTCAAATAATTGAGCTGCTAGTACAGCACCATAATGACTTATGGTATCAACAAGATGGCGCGCCTTCACAATTCACTCAATGTGTCAAATATCCTATACAGGCTATTTGAAGATCGATGGTTGGCGAACAATGGTCCACATCTTTGGCCACCACGTTCTCCCGATTTAACTCCTTTAGACTATTATCTTTGGGGTAGGATAAAAAATATTGTCTACTCAACTCCCCTGACTGATAAAGAGGACTGCATAGAACGAGTCAGAAATGCGTTCAGGTTTGTTTAGATTTTTAGATTCATAGTTTTGAAACTCAATTTGGTTTTTAAACACTTTTGCTGATCTCTTCCACCCGATGAAATAAGAAGAGCAACGCACGAAGCATTCCTGAGACGTATAAATAAATGTCTAGAAATTAGCGGTCAAAACTTTGAGCATATTCTCTAGTTATAACTGCGAGAGTTTGCCATGGTTCTCCTAATAGTAACTTGAAGTCGGTTTCAAGAAGAGGTGAAAAATCTACAGCATGGTTCAAATAAGTTCCTGAAAATTTCATCTTTTTGGCGTGAAGGGAAAAGAAATAGCTGAAAATTCAAGACGAAAAACAGTTTTTTGTGAATAACTCAGAAAATATCTACTTTAGGGCAAGGGTGTGATGCATACACTCACATTATACGTAGATTCAATATCTGCCATAAAAAAATGGGGTTCCAATTTGAAAAAATTGATTTTTCACGATTTTGTCATCCCTAACTTTGAAAGCGATTTTTTCACCCCCTGTATCATGAATCGCGATTTCGATTTTTAAAGTGGATACATCAATCTTACATCTTGAAAAATACCAAAAATGAAAATTTTCCATCCAAAAACCTCGAAGTTATTCTTGTTTCAGCGGAGCTCTATTTTCGATTTTTTCGAATTTTCCCGTTCAGAGAGAATTTTCCAACCAAAACTGAAAAATGTTACATCAAAATAACTTGAAATTTTCTAAGGAATCTATTTCTGCAATAAAAAAAATGGTGTTCTAATTTGAAAAACGGAAGTTGACGTCATTACCGGAAAAACCGGAGGTGCTCATGCCTTGAAAATATTTTAGATTTCATCAGCATCGTGAAATACTTATAAGTGCTGAATTTCATGAAAATACGTTCAGTAGTTTCCCGTATAAATATGGGTGAGGTTCCTCGTGAAAGACCCTGTATTGTTATTTTATCTAAAAATTTGTAAAATAGATTTACCGTTTGAAATCATCAATTTATCTATTAAATTAATATGAAGTTTTTAATCCTGTCTGTTATCCTGTTGATTAAGTGAGAGTATATGTTGAATGTCGAAAGTGATACAGGAATTTATACGATGAACAGTGACTCGTTCCACACTGGTTTTTCCATTGAGTCTCGAATAGTTACTGATTTATGATTCAGTGCTAGGCATGGAAACGTAAAATAGGAATTTCTATGACATCATCGAATTTAATCTTTTCTGATTATCGAAATGGGATGCAACAACCATACGTTTCGAGAACAAAGGTTTCCGACGTCGGAATGATTTTTATGCATGCTATGCATTTAATTGGCAATTTTATTTGGCCTCGATAATTTCACCTTGGAGTCTGTAGATTACTGCATTTCGAACTACATAGGTATTTTCGGAAAATAGGGAAAAATTCATCTATAAAATGATAACTTTATTTATATTTTGTCCTTGCGGCCTGCTCTCGATGAATGGTTTGGATAATGAAAATATATACATTTAAATAAAATAACATCGTGTTGAATTATTGGAAAATTAAAAAATATACAGGTTGAGTCTTTGACCACTAAGTTAATTTTAATCATAGATTTTTGACGTCAAAAAAAAACATTTTCTTCCTATAACAATTAACTGCAAAGAGCACCCTGTATTTAGAATAACACAATATATCTGGAATATTCAAATTCAATTGAAATGATCTTTTTGTAGAAGTTTTTTTGTAATTATGTAACAACTTGACGAATCAATAGATTTATTCCATTTTTTGTGGGTTTCTCATCACTACTGTACAGATTGGTTAAATTGCATGAAGAACAAATATCACTTGATGTAAAGGTACGTATCTTGTACTTCCTAGAATCATTAGTCTTTTTTGCAGATAAAATCATTCGTCATCATTCTTCCTAAATTGCACCATTTTTGAGGTATTTGAAATTGAAAGGAATTAAATCGATATTATCATCTGATGAAACATGAGTGAGTGAATCATTTCTTAGAGGAACAATAATATTGTTAAACAATTCCAGATTCAATTGGATACCAATCACATGGAAGATGGATGGGGCGTCAGACTTGAATGTTTTCATTTGTCAACACAATGTGGTTTTTCATTGGTTACACCGGATCACGTGGTGAAAATCACCACCTTCAGACAAATATCCTATCTGATTTTATGAGATAAGATAACACAACTGTTGTTGAATAATTTTTATCTGTTTCATCAATTCAGTTTCTTTCATAGGTTGATTTGAAATTTCTTTCAGTATACCCCTTTCTGTCAAAGAATTCTTTCTTCTTTTTAATTTAGGTCATAGGTACCTAAATTATTGTAATTAATATTTCTAAGATGAAATATATTAATAGCTTTTTTTTGTACTATTATAAATATTTCTTTTGATCTCAAGAACCTATGGTTAAAATTAACGCAGTGGTCAAAGACTCACCCTGTATATTCTTCCCCCATCTCATGACAGGAATAATAAAGAAGTATACCTGGTTTGTGAGCTCTATCGATAATCAGTTGGTTCTTTGTTCGGGTGAATCATTGAGGAGTAGATACATACTCGACCATCAACAACGATTTATTATTTATGATTGAAACTAGATTGTCATTGTTGTGAAGGTCATAGGAACAAAATTAATTTAATAATTAAATTAACGCAGTGGTCAAAGACTTACCTTATATATGTTTCACCCACGGTTATACTCATTTATAAATTTATTGAATCATTTTAAATTTGATGATCAAATATGAATATTTGTGGTATAATGATTAACTTATTCCCAAAAGCAAGGATATCAATAGGAAATTCTAAAAATGGTTTGTTCACAAATATGATGGAACCCGTGTGAAATGATCATTTATGCTATTTACAACATCAATTTTTAATACTCATTATACCTAGACATGCTCCATAGGTCTCGAAGTCAAATTTACTTTCAAAAGAGGCAAAATAATTTATGGACGCTGTATTTAGAATAACACAATATATCTGAAACATATTCATTTATTGGTTTTTTTGTAATTATGTAACAACTTGTTTTCGAATATACCAATCACATGGAAGATGGATGGGGCGTCAGACTTGAATGTTTTCATTTGTCAACACAATGTGGTTTTTCATTGGTCACACCGGATCACGTGGTGAAAATCACCACCTTCGGACAAATATCCTATCTGATTTTATGAGATAAGATAAGACAACTGTTGTTGAATAATTTTTATCTGTTTCGTCAATTCAGTTTCTTGCATAGGTTGAATTGAAATTTCTTTCACTGTACCTTTCTGTCAAAGAATTGTTTCTGCTTTTTAATTTAAGTCATAGAAGTCAACGGTACCTACATTATTGTAATTAATATTTCTAAGATGAAATATATTAATAGCTTTTTTTGTACCATTATAAATGTTTCTTTTGATCTCAAGGACCTATGGTTAAAATTAACGCAGTGGTCAAAGACTTACCCTATATATATTCCACCCATGGTTGTACTCATTTATAAATTTATTGAATCATTTTAAATTTGATGATCAAATATGAATATTTGTGGTATAATGATTAACTTATTCCCAAAAGCAAGGATATCAATAGGAAATTCTAAAAATGGTTTCATCACAAATATGATGGAGCCCGTGTGAAATTATCAATTATGCAATTTACAACATCTATTTTCAATACTCATTATACCTAGACATGTTCCATAGGTCTCGAAGTCAAATTTGCTTTTAAAAGAGGCAAAATAATTTATGGATTAAATGAAAATTGGACAATTTTTAAATCACCAAATACAATATTTTCACACCTCAGATGAATACAGTTCTAAAATCAGCCCTTTCTTCCACACAGTGATTTATCAGTGAAAACTGTTGCAATGCTCTCAATGAAACCGTTGTATTGGTGTAATAACTTATACTGATCTAATGGCTTATACTGATCTATTTGTCACAGGCGTGAAAGCATCTACAGGCAAAACGATCTACTACCTCAAAACAATCTACTGGATCATACTGTTCAATCCAGTATAGTGATATACCCGCTGCATTGATCCATTGGCTTATTGATGTACGGAGCTACGTATCTACTATTTTATTGATCTACTGGCTTACTGATATATTGCTTATTAGTCTACTTGCTTATTGATCAACTGGCTAGCTAATCAAGACTGCCTTATAAGAATCGCTCAGATAGGCACATATTCAAATTTCAACTCTACTAGGTCGTTCATTCTTCTTAAAACTGAAACACGTCACTGCAATGATGAAGAGCTTATTACGGTACATGTGTTATCCATTGACCTCTTACCATTTTCAGATTGAAGTTTTTCATAGTTATAGTGATGCCAGATGAGTTTGAAACTCTCATCTTTGTTTTGTGAATAAGTTTTACATTAACATGTCACTAAAATTATACGGGAAGAAAGAGATTTTCACTAAGCTATTGTATGAATTGTATGGTACCCCGTTACATTAACCAGTGCTCAAATATTCATGCAATCCCCACCGGCAATATTGATTGAAAACTGAAATATTGTAAGTTCAAAATCAAAAGATAAATACCTTTATGAATCCAAATTACTAGTTCTTACCTACATAATTCTTCAACGGACAATTGGAATGATTTGTAGTGAAGGAGTTGATATGAAGGAGTTTATCCTTAGTTCCTACCATGAAGTATGTTGTTCATTTTCGGTTTTCTTGACATTTAGGGCTATTCACTATCTTAAGTTGCTATAAATGGCCACCGAAAATCGTGGTTATCATCAAAGTCCGTTTCAAAGCGTGAAATCGGTATTCACTATTCTAGAAAGTGGTTATGAAAGTTGCTATGCATAAAAACTAGTGGCTATCCGTAGTAGTTTACTGGCAACTGCTTTATAGGTGTTGCTATCGATAACCACTCTTGTTGGCTACTGTTTGTTTATTGTTTTTTTTTTTTCATTCATGTGAACAATTAGAAGTTTTAATCGAATAAGAATGGAATGTAAATGAACTTTTTAAAGAATCAGGAATTACAAAGGTATTAATATGGAGGATTGTAGGGTAAATGCGCCACTGCTGCAAAGGCTTAACTCTGCCCTTCATATTATTCAACTCTTTTGTGAGTTGCATCCACAGTTCTCCAACTTTTACTGATTCAGGTGGCGATAGTTTTTCTTTCATCATCACTTTATTTTCGCTCAGGAAATTCATCATAAATTGATATTGCTCATTGCTCGTCTTTCAAAGCCTTTTATGTCTGAAATAAAAGATGTTGAATTATATATAAGACCTCACCTTTCTTCCATAGTTATAGTCAGCTTCACCGAATATAATTGAAATTTTTTCACTACTTTCTAAAACGGTCATTTCTCGTGAGTTTGACGATTATGTATTTGCTTATTCCACAGACAAATCTATATCATTTGTTTATGGTTGAATCAAGAAAACGGACATTTGAACTATTTTGCGGTGTTGCCAGGACTATCTTCATAAAAAGTTGTTATATGATAACAACAGTTGTTAACGGTTAGTTAGAGAATACCAAAAAAGGGTAGCAGTGGCTTCCGAAAGTTGTTATACCATTTGCTATGGATAGCCACGGCGACAGCAACTTGAGTTAGTGAATAGCCCTGATTGAATGAAGATTTAGTTGCTTGGCTATATAAACAATGAACTGTAGAATAATTGGGTAGAATATTTGAATACTAGGTTCCACTTTCCGAATATGGTTGTTATTTACTACAGTTTGAGTAACAAGATTTCGTCTAGAAACTTATCATTTCGTTCGCTAGAAAAACTGTGAATTTTTGTATGGAATTCCATTTGGTTGTAGATCAAGAATCCACAAGGATGAATTATTATATTGAGTAAATTATCATCCCATTTCCATTTCCCTGATGATCAATGAAAAATTCGTATCACTTGGATATATTATAACAAAGATACTACATTCCATAAATGAACCAAAGATCAGAAAAATTCTATAGGGAGTATCAAATATTCAAAACTTTTTTCAAGAGTATCATGAATTCTCTGAACAACAGCACTTGCATAACTTTTCTGATATCTGAAAACAAAATCTGATTAGTGCTAACACACATATTATCCCATGAAACTATTTGAAAAAGAGCAGGTTCTTGACTGAATATCCTACCTTGAGAAAATTACCCAATTCAAGGAAACATTCCCTAATCTGGCAACTGTGGCCATGCCGATATCGCTGTCGTTGTCCTTGTCCGATACATCCGTTCGTTAGCGAACGGCGTATTGTCGGAGTGTCGGAATCGGCATTCAGTTCGAACATCGCCATTGCTTCGTATATGTTGTTACTCCTGTGGCCGACAGCGTAGTTGATAAAGTTCTTTTGTTCAGCATAGAATCGCATAATGAGCAAATTCGATTACGATATAACAACACTTCTGGAATGTGTTCAAGAGCGGCCCTGCTTATGGGATCATTCCCGCGAAGATTACAAGGATACGCTCATAAAAAAGCAGGCATGGAGGGAGGTTTTCGAACATCTGCAGGACGATTTCAGTAGCTTGGACGCTTTTAATCAGAAAAGAATTGGTGAGTCTAAGGAAATGTTAAAACTTGTTATTATCAACTCTTTAATTATCAAAATACAAATATGTCGATACACTTTCAGTCATTCAATATTCAATTGTGAACGAAATATTTTTGAAGCCGAAGTTGTGATACCACTTCCAACAAGGTTGCTTTAAACGTTTAACTCTACCACGGAGAGGGTATGAAAGCACTGTTGCGTTAAACATTCAACGCTTCTGTGGAGGGTGAATATAAAGAGACAGAGCATAGACAAATTATCTCTCTAGACCGTCAACTTAATAGAACGTACTAGTCACGGCCCTTTTAGTTCGAACGACCAAACGCTATCAATTTTTGTCAGGTCAGTCGCTATTTCTGAAGAAAACTGCAATCTCATAACCATATATTTAACTGTTTATCATGTTTTTACCATCTTGAATTGTTTGGTTAAAAACTTTTTATAATAATGAATTGTCGTCGTAAATTATTATGGTAAACAGACAACGGAACTTAATTTTTATGTTTGAAATAAAATTATTTTCGTTCAACATTAACATCCGTCATGTGATTGAGAATCACTAATATAAGAGAACAGCACAAGTATAATGATTCTTTTCGTGTTGTTCAGTATTAGTTGAAAGTTGAGCTAAGTTTTTGACGTGAGTTCAAGTATTTTCAAAAGTGCTAATCATCAAATATGGGTGTTACTAAATGTGCAGTACCTGGTTGCAAAATTAACACTCCCCGATGACATTGTTTCCCAAATTTTAAAACAGACTTGGTCAGATTTCATATGTGGCTAGATATACTGCAGAATTTAGAACTGAAAGCCATGCCACGGGAAGACGTTTATAAGAAAAGCGTCTGCCACTATCATTTTGATGAGAAATACATCTTGCCTGATACCAGAAGGCTGACGCCTAATGCATTACCAGTTTGGACTGATATTCTGAGTATAGATTCTGAAGCTAAAGATTTATCTAAGAAATTGATATGCTCTATACATTTCATTTTCTTTTTAATTTTATGCCAACTATCCCTCAGGTACACTGCTTTCTACGCCAATGAACCGAAAGTATAAAAATGGCGGACGAAAAATTAGCCACTTCGCGCATCTCGAAGATCACTCTATATCTCTGGATCTTAACATGTGCGTTGGCAGTCTATAAAGGTACTTTGTCTATGGGACAGAGCAAGAGCATAGTAGAAAAACACAGGTATGATCTTGCTCATTGAAGAGAGATAGAAAACTCGGAAGCGTCTCTCACATTCTGGCGTCATCTGAGTCGCAAAACGAAGCATTTCTAGTTCTCTGCATCAAGTTTGATGTTTTCTTGATTCAATGATTGTTCATTAAATTATCTGGACTGCTTTTTGTCCTTCTTTCATAAAGAGGGGTGCAAAGCTGCGAGGAGGATACAAGTTCAAATAGGGGATTCTGATGTAGAGGACTGCAGTAAAAGTACTGTTATGATGAAATAACATGTTCCGCGAATGTTTTTTATTAGCTGGTATCTGGTTCCTGATATCTCAACTAATCGTAATGAAATGACGACTATACATACTCATGCAGTAGGCGTAAACCTCCTGAACGCATTGCACGCCCGCTTATGGCGGGCCTGAGTGAGGTAATAGCCCTGAATGAATTTTTATTCGCTATTAATTGAAAATTTCAAAGAATAACTGATACCCTTTTTGACATGATGTTATTGAATTCACAGATCTATCTTTCTGTTCTAGGGGATGCAATTAAATCCAAATGGCAGAATATAAGAGACGCTTTCGTAAGATCACTGAGACGAGAATCTGACATGGGAGTTCATAGAAAATACATCTATTACGACGAACTTCAATTTTTACTCCGAGTCCTACAGAAAGATGAGTATATGACAAACATGGACGAACTGGAAATTAAGGTAGAATGTGATCCTGTTTCTCTTGATGCACCGTCCACTTCCAGAGAATCTATACATCAATCTGCTGTCACCTGGTCAAACACGAAGAGAAGACGAGTAGAGCGGATTGAACAATATAGCGGATTGAACACAGACTTATCCTCTCTAGACGAAGATGAAGCGTTTTTTGTTTCAATATTACCATCCGTTAGGAAAATGTCCGATGACGAGAAATTGGATTTTCGATTGGGGGTGCTCCAAGTTCTTCAGCAAATGAGACAGAAACGCCAAGAATGTTATAACTGATAGCGTGAAACAAGAAATGTCGATGAATTTTCTTCGTGAGAAGAGATTGAGAGTTGGAAAAAAGACTGAAAAAATATTTATTTTTGTAACCATTATTCTACGAAATAATAAATTATTTAATAACATGTAATTCTGATGTTTGAAACAGAACTAGATTCAATAAAAAAGGCAGAACACTCAGGGCATTTTATTTTTATTCATCTATCTATCAAATGAACTTGACGATTTGGGATCTTGTTGTATTGTATATTTTTATATGTAAATGTTGATATTTTTCATTTAAGTACTCAATCTAAATACCAATTGTTAATTTTATTCCTACTAAAAGAATCTAATTAAAACATTGCAGGCACAGTTGGCTGAAAAACAGAAATATTTCGTTGACAGATAGGCACGGTAGAATTTTTTTTAAATTTCGAACCCATCTATAAAAGCAATAAGATAGATTGAAGAAACAGATAACAAGAGAAGAATAATTCAACATCAGATATAAATTTTATAAAATCACACAGAATATGTGTCTGATTCTCGAAAGGACACAAAAATTTTTAAATATATTGGAGTCTTGCAAACTATCTGCAAATTAACCAGAGGACCTTGAAAAGTATTGAATAATGAACTAATTGAAACCAAAAAAAAATTTCATTTTATTTCATCTCAAAAATATACTATCATCTTCAAAAAATAGATTATTCGGCTAGACATACTCAAGTTCGAGCCTGAATTCTTCATTAGGAAGTCGAACCCAATCGATTGAAACAAATTTCTTCTCGATATTTGAAAAAGATAGTCACAAAACGACAGTTGTGTTGAATTTATCATATTCTGATTTGGAAATTCATACAGTCTGGAATGGGGCCAATTTCCTTTGGCCCAAAAGTACAGCAGACGTAGAGCCGCACTCACAATGGCTAGGTCGAACACGTGTAGCACTGATGTGTGTGCAGTGAGTGGAAAATGAATTCGGGTTTCAACAGATCACCGACCTGAAAACAAATGTATACGACTCCAAAGCTGAATTCTTTTCAAATGAACTCTAGAAGATATTTTATTTGAAGAAAGACTCACGATACTGGTTACATTGAAATACTCATTCACTTAGCTCATGAAAGCAAAGATGAACATTCAAATTTTCGGGCGCTTTTTATAGTGAAACAGCGAGATAACGTTTTGCCCAAATGTTTGTAATTTTCGGATATTGTCTCAATCGATGGGCATCAACTGCCCGAGGTCAAACTTGGGTATTTCCGGCCTGCTCTCCTGAGGTATAGTCTTTTTGTTCCCAAGGAGATCAGCTAGAGTATTCATATTTTCAGAATTGGTTAATTGTCCAAATATCTCGGTCAAATTCGTAACCCTTAGAATATTCATCAGATAAATGTCTAACTTGAAAATCGTTCAAATAACGTTGAAAGAAAAAATTTTTCAAAGTTTGTGTAAATCGTCATTCTAGAAAAATGTCAAAAAATTTGGAGAGCTTTTCTTAAAAATAGTTGATTACTCATAAGATATTCGACGGATCTCAACGAATTCATCATCGAAGTTACAGGTATTTTTTATATGATGAAGTGACAAGTTCATAAAATAAACCCAAATTCTTTATGAATTTATACGAATGTTATGAATATTTTTTGATTTGGCGTACAATTCTTGATGGCAAACAATAAAGCATATAATGTTAGCTGGGGTTAGAGCCAATTTGATGTATGACATAAAAGCCTAGGGAAAAAATCTAGTGAAAAAAAAACATTTGCTCCTACATATGGTGAGTGTTGTAATGTTCACTAGAATAAGCTTAAATATTAAATTTACGGTGAAGGACATCTTTGTTCCAGAATAATTAATGATACAGAGGGTTCTCCAAGTTACCCACATCGAATCTGAAAATAAAAACATAAAAGCAGAAAAAAGAACTGAATAAAATGATCACTTATAAGATTTGTTTGAAATTTACCATTTCATGAAACAATTGGAAATATCATGAAAAGTCTTAAACCATCCTTAAAATATACATGATTGAGGGGGTGAGGTATTGTTTCCTCTGCTTCTCCACATTCACAACATGTTCCATCAGAAAATCATGCTATTGTTACCCCATGGGCTGTTCTCAAAATGATTCAGCACTCTCCAAAAGATCGAAAACAAAAATTTTTTTGAAAGATCAATAATGAAATTTTTATTGAACATATCGTGAGACTTCCGTTCAATCTGCCATAATTCTTTATCGCTTATGTTCATGTTGAAGAACGAATTATACTATAACGGTTTATGTCACTTCAATCTGGGAGCTCCATTTTGTGGAATGTATGAAGTATTTGGAAATAAATTAGGAAAAGAATGATATTTGCTCCAAGAATTCAGAGCTGCAGTCTGTCTGCAGGGGTGGGACCATGCTAGACAAAACTGGTAGGTAACTAATAGATCGGTGTAAATCTTGTTGTTCCAGTATTTATTCTAATCGAGGTATTCAATTGTGCATCGATTTTTTGTGTATCTACACTATTCAACCATCGAGAGCAACAATACTCAGCTGCAGATAAGACTTATGCTCTGCGTAGAGTGGAAGCTACAGACCTTCGAGATGATCCAGCAAATTTCTGTAGAATATTATTTTTACTTTTCAGTTTTAGGAGCAGATCATCTAAATGAATCTTGTAATTAAAAGATGAATCTAATTTAACTCCTAAATACCTAAGATAGAAATTATGTTTGATGGGAGAATCATTGAAGATACAGCCAATTTCCTATATATCTCATGATTCTTCTTACCTATTGGAATATAACTGCAATTCAACAAAATAACTCCTTGAAATCTCCAAATCAGTTGGAAGTATATTCTTTACGACTGATAAATGGTACAAATCAAGTAAATCTTGCAAAGGACTTCATAAAACTTGTGCAAAAGCTCCTGACCTCACATCAGAGCTTCTCAACGTTGTCAAAAATTTCATGTGGAAAACCTTGAATGACGCATGCAATCATTCCAATTGAAATCTGATCTTGAATTTATACTGGCAATCTTGAAATAACACGAGATTTCAGAGGAACGGAGGACGGCCTACGATCAATACAGCCCTAAAATAGGCCGGGTGGAGCGGCGTGGTTGCCTAGGCAACCCCGCTCCCTCTCTCTACTCTGTCCGCTTGACACACTGACACCCTGAATTAAATACGAAGAGGAAAATTTTGGCGCAGTGAAGCTTGGCTGCTATCCTATAGATTTTTGGATCTGGGGGTCCTCAGGAATCATACAACCTATAAAAATTCCCCTGTCGTTCGAGCGTAGATGGAAGTCAAATTTAAGGGTTTGTTGAATGGTTGTGCTGGAAACGCAGGTAGATGATGGATATGCATTAATTATGAAGTTGTTACTGAGGAATGAAGTTGGTGTACTAATCAACCACATGATATATTCATACCCATTTATTTCGTGATGACACGAGTTGGTGTTTCGGCAAAACCTATATGAGGTATGATGAATTATATCGTCGCCTTGAGATCCAAATGGAAATTTCACTTCGATATGTAATTTTCACATTTTGTTAACGTGTTCGGGAAATTGGCAGATTGTGGATTACATTTCTGATAGGACACAAATTGTTAGCCTCAATGTCAAATGTAGTAGAAGACTTAATTTCGGGATGTCTCACGTAAACGTGTTAGGCTCTCTCTTGCTCAGCTCTTCGAAGTTAAGATCAGGAAATAAAAATAGGCTTCGCAGATGACGCAATTTCTTTCTAACAGGATGACATGTGGCAAAATTTCAGAGAGCAAGTGATCAAAGAAAATTAGACATTGATGAAGTGGTTTCAATTACACAGGTTAACCATAAATCCAGAACGAATGAAATATATTACTTCATATTTGCTCCAAGTAAGAATTTCTATTGTTAATTCAAGATATGTATATGTTTGTTGATATTCTACAATATATATTTGCTATTTTCCTGAATTTGAAATCATGAAAATCGGATGACAGTCACTAATTGAATTTGGGCTGGTTAGTCCATAACAAAATTTGCGTAAACTTGATAGGGTTCAAACTAGTTCATGTGAGAGAGCAAGAAGCGAAAGAATCCGCTACGAAATCAATGTCGTTCCGACGCTACGACGCCAATGGATGAATCGTATTTAGGGCGACACGTGCTGAGGTGCCTTGGAAAACTCGGTCAGATCCCTTGATCTGTTTTCCTTCAAGTTGCTTCGCCACTAAGATCGATAAAGAGTTTCAAACTATATCAAACGATGATTTTAGTTTTATATATTGATCTTCCGACTACTGAAAAGAATACGATAAACCCACTGAAGGGGAATTGAAGAGAAAAACAAAATGGGTCAAATAAATTAATGGATTCAAAAACTTTCAAACCGTATGATAATAGACAACGAAATTACAGAATTCATCATCATATTCATAATATTTTAAGATGAATGCCATGAGACCTTAAGATTTTATTTTTTCCGCATTTCTTCTTCAAACGAAACAGCGTGGAATCGTCTTGTATAGATACAGGGTTCTAAAAATAAATAAAAAGTTGAGCTGGGTATTCACTAAAATCACAAGGAATGTATTCAGGCGGAAAACATCGTGATTTTGCCAGTTCACGCAACCTTTAGAAATGCTTCTATTCCTTACAATTCAAGACATTTCAAAATAGGTAGGGTCGTGCCCTGAAAGAAATTGATACAACATAGAAGCCTAGAGGATTAGGAGTACTCAAAAGAGTGGTTCTCCAATTTTTTTTGAGCCTGAATTGGAATGGTGACTGAAAAAAATAAAAGAAAAATGTCAGAAGCTTCTGCGCACTTGTTCTGAAGTCTATTCTCGGACCCTGGAATCGTGTGATACTTGAATAACCGCTACGATGAATGTAAAAGAATCAACAACTTATATATTCAATTCATAATAACAAACATTCACATAAAAAGAAGGCAGATCACTCTTTTCGAAAATCAAAATTGAAATTCAAGTCCAATTACGAAAAAATCCATCTTCTGGCATCTGAATCGTCAAAGCGATTATTATTGAGCTTTCTCTTGCAAAAAAAGCTAGTAGAAGTTTACTATTTATCTATAGAAGCAACTATACCTATAGATATTGACGAAAAGGATAAATTAATTAAATATCAGATGTATCATAATATCACACAGGATATCCTCTGACAGAAAAAGGCGATTTTTATCACGTGATCCGCTGTGATAAATGATATTCTCATTCTTGTCAATGTGTTGAATGAAAATTGAGACTTAAGCCCCGCCCATCAGCCATGTGATTGCTAAATTCGAACAATGTGAGATGTTTACAGAAAGCATCATTTAATAAATTTGTTCGAGATTTATTGTGTAATACGAGATATATTTGGGATCTGTACACTGTTTTACTAGTTTTTTAAACTGTAACAGGCGCACAGTAATAGAAAAACCCCCTCCATCTATTTCCATCCGTTATGATAAACCATTAAAGCAATTGTTTTTCAAACAATAGTCGATTTGTTCCACATTTGAAACGATTTTTGTTTTCTTTCCACTACTCTCTTTTTCATTCCTACTAATGTATTTGTGAAACTGTAGGAATAAACAAAAAAAGGTTTATCTCAAATGTTTATTGAATAAATAACAATCACACTTTTCACAACTAATATATAAATATTTAAAAATTCTAAAATGTCTGAAAAGAAGTATTAAAATTAAATATTTCTCGATAAAGTCAATTACTTTCTTACATGATACTCTTTATTGGCTAAGAGGAAAATTAACAAATTTAAAAAACAATATCACATGCTTCAATTATCCTAAGTCTCATAAAATAAATTTAAAATAAAGTCTTCATGAGAAAGCAGAGATGCTTAAAACAAATTATGGGGCTTGGGTTGTGGACTAGTTGGTGATACTGAAACATTCGTTGGGTGTCTTCGTTGCATGAATGTCCTCAGGTTGACAGATGGAATATTTACAGTTGGTCCTTCCTATAAGAAGTTAAATATAAGTTATAATAAGTAAACCATTTTAATTTATCCAATAGTCTGTTACATCTAATATAAAATAAATCGGAACGTTTCAAAAATGAAAATCGCGACAAAACTTGCAGAAACATTTTCAAAATTATCACAAAGTACATCCACACAAGCTGTTAATTGAAAAAGAATTGAAAAAATTAAAAAATAATTATGTCGTTACAGAAAACTATTTCTGTCGTCGAACACTACCAAAATCGAAAAGGAATCTCAACAATGTAAATGAAATTGAAACTTATTCAAACTAAATCTTTATTCTTCATGCAGATCTATAGATCTATCATATTTTCTAATCGAATATTATCCACTTACTGAGATAATCGATTTTTTTCCGTGTAGTTTTACCCTTATTTGGGATCATAAGTACCGCATAACATATCCTTTGATGATAACAAATTTTGAAGCGGTTATTGTAAAATTCCGATAGCCACCTCCGAGTACAAGGCAAACAGATGTACAATCATCTAGACTTCTATCTCAGTACGCAATTCCCTTTTACACTTACGTCAGTAATCCAGGAAAGATTCAGCGCTTCCTCCATGGACAGCCGTTGAGCAGGAACCAGCACAAGAAGTTTGCCGATCAGGTCTTTGGCTGCGGATGAAATTCGATCAAAGTACTGCTCCGGATAGCAATAGTCACATTTCAGAATATTAGCAGTTGTTTCTTCCATTGAATCGTCCAGAAACGGCGAAACGCCACTGAGCAATACATACAGGAAAACGCCCACCGCCCAATAATCGGTATGTTTTCCTACAGGCTGGCCCAGAACCAATTCGGGCGAAGCGAATTCGAGGCACGCCGGTGGCAGAATCACATTTTTCTGTGTGTTGACTGAATCTCCGAAATCTATCAGTTTTAATACGTGGGTGGGGTTGGATACGTCGATAAGTACATTTTCCGGCTGAGAAAATAATGTTATAAGAAGTTTTGTGAAAATCGCAGAAATGCATATTTCTTTACCTTTATATCTAAATGGGACAAATCTTTCTTATGAAGCCAGGATAAAGCTGCTATCATTTGTTTTGAATAATTTTTAGCTTCATTTTCCGAAAAACTATCTTTTTCTGCTAGGTAGGTGAACAGATATGGACCTTTTACTCTGAAAAATACAATGTTATACCTCAGTGAACGAAGAAATTAGAATTTTTTTTGAGGGGGATGATATAAATTCATAATATATAATTTTTTTTTAATTTATAAACAAATTCCTGGTACTTTTAACCCAGAGAAGGATTCAGCAGATGTATCTGAACTGAAGAAGCTTTGCCACAACTCTAGATATTTCAAATACAAACGAAAATTCTTTGAATGATTGGATTGAGTTTCAATGGAAAATCTTTAAAATCCAGTCACTGGCTCTTCCAGAGGGTTTCAGGGCTGTAGCTCCCCCCAATCTTACCAATTCTTTATATTTTATGTGATCTCATTGCCATACATTAATAGATATTCCCCATTTGCTTCAACCCCCACATAAGAAAATATTGGCTGAGCCACTGAGTCTATTGGCAGCCGATTCTGATTATTTTAAGAAAAATTCGGACAAAAAGCACTCCAATCAGCTTCAGAACGTTCTCCAAAATGGCAACGACGAGTCCTCCAGTGAGAAAAAATTCAAAACGTACATTTAGATACTGACATTTTAGAAAACCAACCCATTAGCACTATACACAAAGACTCGAACAATATTCCCCGACAAAATGGAGGTCCCATCAAAACTTTGGAGGAAAAAGCAAGATGAATTGAAATTGAAGTTGAAAGATAAAGGTAAATACTCACAATTCTAATACTATTGTATCTATTCCCGGATGAGGAGCATTGTCAAACAAGGCCAATCCTCTTATTATGTTCACATGCTGTATTCCGGCCAGTAAAGAGTATTCGGCTTGTGTTATATGATGCGACTGCTTTCTCCTCGTCACTTGCTTTAACGCCACCTCAACTTGGGTACCCCTGTCTTTCGCCCTCTTCACAATGGAGTATCTACCTCTGTCTAATTCCTCCAACTCCACATATCTCCTCTTGAATTGTTCTTGTTGCCACCTGAGATTATCAGCCACCGGTAGAGTCACTGCTATGCTTGGTAGACTTATCAATTTATTCTGAGCAGCGATAATTCTAAAACTATAAGTTTCACCAGGAGTCAAGTTCTCAATGGTGTAAGATTTCGATTCTATCAGACGACCACCATTGATGGATAACCATTCGCCCGATCCTAAACGGCAATATTCTAGGAAGAACTTGTCATAAGCGGTGCTTTCCCAAGTCAAGTGCACACTAGAACATGACACAACCTGAATGGAAGGCTCGTGGAGGGGAGTGAAAGGTTCTGCTACGCTTAAAATAGCACAGCTTTCAACTGAGCCGTGTTCATTGGAAATGATAACGGAATATTTTCCAGAATCTGATTTTTTAACGTTCTCGATGGTGAGCACGGCCAATCCTTCTTCACTCTGGCTCATGTGCAGCTTTGCGTTACGTAAAACAACCACTTCAGGTTCTAGCTTCTTCCAACAGATCTTGGTTGTGCGACCGCACTGTCGTATTCGACATCTTAAAGTTACTTCGGAACCGCTTTGAGCGTTCGTGTCTCTTAAATGTTCGATGAATTCTGGTAATGGGTTTTCGGCAATGGAGGGTTCTTGAAGGGAATTTTCATGAGATCTTCGACCAGGTTTTTTGAATTTGAACGACCAAGGTCTGCGGTTGTAGACGGATAAAACGTGAGCAGGAACCCATATTTCCTCTAGGTGAGAATTCGTTCTCACTAGATAACCTTGGGTACTGTCATGTTTGATGATTGTGACAATGTCTCCTAATGTCAGTTCCGGCCATTCGCATACTAAGCGTGCTTGGCTACCAGGTGGCATTACTGCATTATCAGACTGTTGAAAAATGAATCAGTGAAATATTCATAATAGAATCAACACTGTATTGGATGTGTAAATGATGTTACGTTTTCAATGGTTATATCATGCTTTAGTAAGCTGACAATGACTATCTACAATTTAGTCAACATATTTTGACATTTGTGTGTTAGTTTTTTCACATAATACCATAACTACATCAACAGAATGATGGAAATGTTAGGGTGATGTTTTAGTCATGCATTTAAGTAATCAGAAATTTAAATAGTGAAACAAGGTTTTCAATGAAGATTTCACTAACACTGAAATAATGAATCAATAACCGAAGAGAGAAGAAAAATGGAACTGCAGTAAATATTGATTGATAAAAACAGCTTCAAAGGTGTCAAGCAGTGGCGGCTCATAACCTTAAGAAATTAAAATTTCATTGAATAAACCCTGTCTACATCTTAAATTTTCTAATGAAAGAAAAACGGCGTGTTTCATGATTGACTTTTACTAGAATATAATCCAAAATTTTTTATTGAATTAAAAAATCACTATATCCGCTAGTGATAGTAAAACCAAAGAAACTCCAATGTCCATGCTTTAGTTTAGATATTGAGAAATCGTCAGCTACTGTTCCATATTCATGCTAAGGTTTCATCAAGAGATGAAGAAGCCATTAATGATTTTCTGTGTTTATTAATGAATCTAACGCTTAAATAATATATCGATTATACTGCATATACGAGATGTTCCTAACTTCATCCAACAAACTTCCTTAGTCTACCCCGTTCCAAGATATCACCCCTAAAAGATGGCGACTGAAATTCAGTTTTATTTTATTTTTCTGAAATTTTCCATTTTTTACTTGACAACGTACTAACCATACGTATTCTATCAATATTTCTGTTACATTATAAGATAGCATTATAATATTGTAAAAAAATTTTGATATGAAATATTGTAAGATTTGCTAATTCAATCCCCGTATAATGTAAAGCAATATTGTAAAAAAATCCGTGGTTAGTTCTTTGCGACCAAGCAAAAATTGCAGAATTTCAAGTTTCTAGCTTCACCAGAATTCTAACAAGAAATAAAAACAATTTCAGTCTCCACCTTTTAGGGCTGATATCACGGAAAGGGGTGAGCTGAGTAAATTTTATTATAGGAAAGACTCAACTTAACTTCATACGAGCAATCAACTACAGGAGTTTGACTAATTTAGAACTAAAAATGTGCTAGTTTTAAATTTATTCATCTTTTTACAACCCCTTTCTTTAAATCAAAAAATGATCTTTGAAATACTGGAAATTGATACTCTAGGAAATATTTTTATTACAATTCTAATAAAAAACTACAGCATGTATTTCATGAACTTTTTCCACAGATCTGAAAGGAGAGATATGTCAACTCTGTATAAGTTTGAGATAAACACCTATGTTATATACTAGAGGTCGAAGGTTGAACTGATAATCATAAGAAAATAAGTCATAAAATAATATCAAACTTATTACTGAAATTCTTAATATGCAAGTCAACTTAATGTATTATATTCATTTTGTAAAATAGTTATCTAGAAACTTCATAGTATCTTGCCTCATATATCACGCCGCCACTGTTGCGAAGGCCGAAATATTAAGTTTGTAAACGTCGAAGTGAAAATAGAAACATTAAAAGGTATAGATAGTGAAAGAAAAGTAAAAAAGTTTATGAAGTAGTTCAAGCGAAAAAGGAAATGAAAAATGAATGTATGCTCTGCATAGTGGAAAGATCTACTGAATGATGATAGAGGGACATGGATTGAAAACTATCACACAGTGATGAGCAAGAAAAATTTCAATTTCCCCTACTAAAAGAAAGGAGAAATATTTTTAAGAAAATGCAGAGGCTATTTGCCAATTTTTTTTTGAGTTAACAGAAGAGGGTGTTAAATATGTGTTTGTTGGAGTAAAATGAATTGTGATTAAGTGATTGGGTCATGCTCACCGTTCTCAAGAAATTCCAGGCATTCCTACTGTAAACCAAATTGTCTATTTATTTTTATAGCAGACATTTAAACACTCTAACTAATACATATTTCATATAATAATTTCTAAATACTGCAGTACTTCGTGCATGGAAAAATTCCAATTTAAAGGAAAAATTCAGGATTACACCTTTGATATCTACAGGTTAGTCAGTCTTCCAAGCTCTTTTAGGACACCTAAGAGAAAAAAACGTGCAAATTTATAACTCTATAAGTAAGAACAAAAAATATATTTTTTAAAAATGAGGATATTTATGGAGAGATGCTGTTGAGAACCCTTTCAATTGAACATTTGTTCATAACCCAAAAATTAAAAAAACATAGTGACCTATTTGTTATTTAAAATATTCCTCAGCAAGTATAGATTTGAATTGTAAATATAAATGTGAGATTCTAATCGAAATATTTTTCATTTGGATATTGAAATTCATATTACAACACATCGGCTATAAAGTCAGAAGCAAACATGGCATTTTGACGAACTACAACTTAAATCATGAACATACACTTCTGTAGGAGTGACTCAAAAGTTGTGATGCAACTCTTCATGAGGTCATGCAACTGATATATATTCATATGAATTCTATAGAATAACACTACTAAATATGAGAAAAACATACAAAAACATCGTATTCAAGTAGCTATAAGCAAAAAAGGGCTATAAAATGCATGTGTATCAATACTTGCTCAGGAGC
Source organism: Micraspis discolor (assembly GCA_030674115.1). Lineage (NCBI taxonomy): Eukaryota > Metazoa > Arthropoda > Insecta > Coleoptera > Coccinellidae > Micraspis > Micraspis discolor. The sequence continues at coordinate 12,179,208 of JARTUT010001740.1, forward strand.
AATAAAAACATCAACGTAATAACGAAGAAAAAAATCAATTTCCGTACTAGAGTCAGTATCATACATAAAAGTAAAAAAAAAAAAACTCAGAACCCAAGATAATGTAAATTTTAGGTTTTGACAAGGTTGCTCTAAATACCGAATACTCTTTAATATAACGTTCAAATTTCTGCACTGCTTTCCCTTCGATTTTGTGAAGATAACACAACAATTAATTATGTAATATGAACTTTTTGTCGATATGAAAAACGCAATTGAATAATCATATTAATTCATCACAAAAGCCAAAGCTACAAGCACAAAAGTCATTCAATTTGCTCAAGCAATCTACTCAAAATTCAATTGAAACATGCACTGCAACTCAACAGTAAGTAACAATGGAGTTATTTCAAGAGACAAAGATTAGTCACTTGGTATCGAATAATATGAATACAGGGTGTCCCAAATTTGACCATCGTGAACTCGGAAATTTGAAGATTGAAAAAAACAGACGAAATGGATTAGGAATAGAAATAATTTATTGATTCCCTTTGACTTAGAGTGTATCCATTAAGAGGTCATTTATAGAAAAAACGAGAAACTTCCATGAATTTGACATCCATTTTGAGTGTTTTTTGTATGAAAAAAATATCAAGTGGTCAAGGGCAGTTTGAAAATTATTTATGATCTGTATATAATGGTCTAGTCAAAAATCATTTTTGTTCTCTTAACATCACAGATTAAATATTGAATTCTCATTCAAAAAGTACTGAGGGTTGTTAACAGCCTCCGGCATATTCATGAAAACAATATAAAGGAATTCTCGCTAATACAAAACTTCAAAATTATTTTCGTATTCTTTAAAAGTCTAAAGTTCTCGAGATTAGAGGTTTAACTGATAGTTTAATCTGTCCCGTTGAAGGTGAGTTCAAATAACATTATTTTATGAAAAATAAATCTAACATCCCATGTAGGGGATTGATGCCTTAAAGGAGTGATTTTGTTTCAGAGTTCCAAGAGGGGTAAAAATTTGGAGGACACACCCTGAATACACTTTTATTATGATTGTTAACATAGAATTCTTGATCATGTAATGTTTATTGATGAGTTGGATACAGCCCAATTTGTGCCACTTCATAATATCAGAATATTTTTCGATTTGCGATAAGGTTATGAGTATTGTTTCGATTTTTAAACTATGGGTTAAAATTTTGGACAGGGAAGATTGGTCATGTGATACAACAGTGGTAAGCTCACCACTGTATCTCCAGTAATAGTTTCAATAGATATTTAACTGGAGAACCATAATAAAGGGTTTTCCAATAAGCGCGTCAAAATTTAAAATTTCAATAGCTGCAACACCGCCTGTCATGCGTCATCGGTTTTGTGCATCAATGTAATGGGCACTTAATCATGGTACAGAAATTATTAGCATTTATCTCCAATATGAGTGCTCTATGCCAGACATTTTAAGCATTTTGAGAAATTTATGCTTAACACAATTGAGCGGTCCATTTACCGCGTTATAGAAAAATTTTAACGAATTGGAGTTGCAGATAAGGTAACTTCGTTACCTTGGGTTGTCCGATCTCTAAAGAATATTGCTGTTGTGAGTATAAGAGACAATCAGACCCTGTCAATTGCACTTCGCCCGGCAGAAATTAATCTTCCTCAAATCACTTCTTGAAGAATTTTGCATTAGGACCTTGATCTGAAGGCTCACAAAATCCAAATAACTGAAGACCTCAGAACTGCACAGCATCATTTTTTACCATTTTGAACGACTGAAAATCAGCATTTCAGGCTAAATGGTTTCGTGAATAAACTGAACTGTTGATTCGGGTTTTCAGGTTCTGAGTGTTATCGGGCCTTACTTTTTTGAAGGAAAATCATGTAACTGTTAGTGGAGAAAGCTATACTAATATGATAACCGAAGAACTTTGGCCTCGACTGATAATTAGCAACATAAATATTTTTTTCAACATGAAGGTGCCACAGCCCACATATCTATTTAAACAATGGCTTTATTGCACAAGGATTTCCTTTTCAAGTCATTTTAATAAATGCTGCCTTAATTTGACCACTAATGTGTTATAATTGTACTCCCTTGGACTATTTTTATGGGGTGATGTGAAATCAGTAGTTTAGGGAAATAAACTAGACGAACTCTAGTTGCACATTTGATTGACATTATTTTTAGCATATTGCTCGAAATTCGTATCATCCAATTAACAGGTTGACAAGTTACTTCAAATGAATTGGAAAACATCAGTAGCAGCAGTACACCAGATTTTTTTCTCCAGCAAAAAGTTCGATTAATAGCTGTTTGGGCTGTTTCCAACACTTCTCCCACCACATGCATCTGGTTCTCAAACATTTAATTTCTCGATAATATTTTTTCATATGGATATCTGAATTTACCACTAAGAAAAAGCAATGTTTTGAATTTTTTTGCTCTGATCTAACAAGGTTAGAAAATTTTTTAAATCTAATACTTGTAATTGAAGATATTTGAATGAACTTTTTCATTCTTATCATTATTATAGAAATATTCTCACCGATGGCTGGTTGGTCTCTGACCACCTACGATGCACTTCACTTTTACTGTCTTTGGGCGATTCTAAAGGTAATGGTTCACTTTTATGTTTTGACCTGAGTGAATTTTTAAAACCAAAGCCTTCAAATATTCTTGCACTCCTTGGTTTTGTGGGAATTGGGGACTTATCACTACTCTCATTAAGTTCACTTTGATCAGGTATTCCAACAGTATTGGCTTTGTGAATTGTTTTTCTTGCTGGCTTACTTGATGAACTACTAGATGGCGTCGAGGTGCTATTACTAGTCACTGGCGCTGTTTTTCTATAAGTTGGATCCCACATGGTAGCTAGATCCGAACTTGAACTGCTTGGGAAAAAATAAACATAAATGAAATGAATAGAAAATGCTTACTAGAAAATAACTTGGAAGAAGTCCTTTCAGACTTTATAATATTTCAATGCCTTCTGAGGAAGTGAATGAAAGATATTTTCTAGATTAACAAAAAATGTAATAAAATTGAATTAATAATAAAATTAACGAACCAATGTTATTGCGATAAAAAAAATTCCATATCTAAAACTAGTTGTATAAAATTTCAAAAGATAAAAAATTCAAACAAAGGATTTGTTAGTAAGAAAAGGCTCCATGATTTTTTCACTTTTTTTATTCTATTGAAAATTTGTATGTATTTCATTGTTCACCAATAAGTAATGTCATATTTATATACAAACATACACATTCTATATACAAATGGTCATTATAAGTTTATAAACCAAAAAAAAAAAAAATCAAAATACTAAGTAATACAATTGAGTCAGAAAGATTATCTTGCTTTTTATGAGTGTTAACGATTTTTGCTCATTTTATTACGCACACATGATTTTGTTAGTTACTACAACTAAAGCTCACCTCAATAGAAATATATATTTATTTTTTGTTAACTTGTATGAGCATTTCTAAAGAGTGTTGAGCAAAATTTGGAAAAGAAAAATGGTAGTTTTCGGAATATTTCTATTTCTTAGCTTGAGAGGAATCTCAATGGAAGAATATGTTAAAAGACGTATGCATAATTTCTATATTTTGTGCACCAACAGAATCTTTGAACAACTACCGTTTTTAATTTCCCTTAAGAAATTCGCAAGATTTAAATGCTGTATTAATTTCAAAGAGCATGATAGCAGGTTAGAAAAAAGCAGAATGATATGGTTACTATTCGAAACATGAACAAACTTGCCAATATACACTGAAACATGAAATTTTTTGAAGACACAGGAACATGAAAAGAGAAAAGCTGATTTGAGTTTCAACAGATTCTAAATAGTGGCAAATTTTTTCAGACACACAATGAGTATGATGTGAGAAAAATAAACTCAAATTTTGTAACAATTCCCATCACCTCATTAGTTTCTATCACAATATGTATATGAAGATATAGGATATGACAATATTTAGAAATACCCTGTCATGTAATTCTGAATGACAAGTGTGAATGTAGAAGTTTTAGAAGTGAAGATATATCTTGAATATATTTAGGTGTGATATTCATAGCAAATTTCAGCATATTACCATTTTTTAACAAAAACTAACAAATAAGAACTTCAACAAACGAATTTTTGCATATCTCATTCTTTTTATAGCGATATCATTCCTTTTTTGAATAAATATAATTAATCATACCAGAAAATATACAACTTTAAGAACACCGATATCCATGAGAAGAAAACCACTTCCTGAATATTGCGTTTTTCAATGATTTGCTAATCTTGAACAAATCAAAATTTTGAAAGTATACATAAACACAACTGACAACAGGATACAGAAATAATTTTTTTCTTCAAGGCGTCGAGACCTACATCTGAATAATAAAAGCCTGTATTATCCCTCATATTACTTATATTCCACTCATTTCTTACATATGATAAAAGAAAAGCAGCCAAGGCCATGATGAATTTTTTTTCAAACGAAAAATGGTCAAATTCAAAGAAAATAAATAATTTACGCATAAATAAAAATGAAAATGCAATGATTAGACAACTGATTACAAAAAAACAGTTCTTTCTCTTTTTAGGTGATCATATTTTCTGCATAGTAGAATGAAAAGTAAGACAAGGGATTATAAATGCCATTTGTCAATAAAACCCTTCCTGAAAATGAATTACAGTAGTACAGAAAAGTATTTATTTGATCATTTGTATTAAAAATTTGGGAAATTTTATAACTACACAAAAGAATAGCGGTATTATCGGTAATGGTAAAGTGAAGAATTGATAATCTCAATGCACTGAAGTTGATATATTTTAACAATAATAACAGAAAACCTCCATTATTGGCGAAGTTTGTAAGGAAAATCTGAGATCTAGAGAGTCCACATCGTTTAAAAACACATAAAATGATAGATCAACATAATAACAGATCTGTAAATTTCTATTATATATTCAAGAAACATCAAACTCCATCCTATTTTTGCTAAGCCGGTTTGATTCAATTGATAGTGTTAGCAGAACTGCAGGAAAAGTATTAAGAACCAGACTACCCAGCCAGTTTGTTATTTTTAAAGCAATCCCATGTCCAGAAAGATTACTTTTCTGAATACTCACAACTCTTTGGTCAGTTCCTTTTGGTAAGCTATTGGACTTTGAATTGCCTTCAAGAAGTCTTTTTGCGTTTGAAGTATATTTTTAATAGTGGTTACCCACTGATCAAGGGTATCTAAAGGTACCTGACACACAAAACCTACATTTGGTTTATTAGGGTCTGTCGATTCAAGGATAAAACTATCTTCCCTCTCTTCTAAGTTCATCTTATTGACCTAAAAAATAAAAAATATAGTCATATAAACAGTGAATATAATTTTTGAAAATAGGTATATGGCCAATTGATCGACACTTTAATAAATGAAAATTTTGTTTACCTGGATATGAGCTCTATAGATATATTGTGGACTTGTGAATTGTGTCTTTTTACCAACTATATCGGAGAAAATAATGCTCTGTTCGAATAAAAATACTTGAAGATCCTTGTTTTTTCCTATTGTTGAATTGTTTGATCCAGGTAAGTCCGAACAAGTAACAGTACCATGCAGTAACAATTTACCTTGGGCTGTAATTTTACCCTGAAAATATATGAACATTAGATGTACATTTTTTATATTGCTATTATGTGAAAATTGATGTCAAGTATGTATTAATCGTGAACATTATCTTATGTGAGCTTTGATAGAAGGGTAATGTATATGTATAACTCATTTAATGTATTGTTGATTTTTAGCCAATGATTTTGATTTCTATTAACATTGCTTCCTCAAAAAAATACTTTTAATTCTATTGAAGGGCAATATTCATACTCCACTACAATAAATATAAATCTGAATTAAAAAGACCATTCAAATTGTTGGTCGTGAGATCCAACATATTTGCGACTGTTTCTTCAAATCATTTCGGTGTATAGATCAAATATGAGTCTCTATGAATGACTCCTACAAAGGTTATATAGGTATTCTCGTATTTTGTCATTTTCCTAGTAGGTTGATATCCATAATCTGTGATACATACAAGTTTGTAGTTTAGGATGCAAAAGTTCTCGAAATCAAGTTCTATACTTGATTTTGAATGAAATATTTCTATTATAAAAGGTCTTCTCAAGTACAAGTTAATTTTATATTTCGAAATTAATAATTACCCAATATGACTTTTGAGGTGGAAAGTATGGAAAACTTACATCGAAACCTTGTAGTCGACCAACATCCATCATATCATTAGCTTCTTTAGGGACTATCACCATGATTTCATAAGCCATTCTTAGCTGTTCTGCTTCAGAAACCAACCCAGCTCTCTCTGTATATTTGAGTATATCTTTAAGCATCAGTTGGTACTTCATTATCCTCTGAACGGGTTTGATGAGTAAATCGCACAGTTGCAGCTTTTGGCCTAGTTTGACTCTGAGTTCTTCGAAGTAGGTGTCGAGGTACTCTGATACGATATACTCTGATACAGGTTTATTCTTGCAGTAAACAACATACATGTGAAGCTTCCGTTGGTACCGCTTGAACAATTGGGCTAATTCTATTGGATTTTTGATGGCTTTCTTGATTGATGTTAGGAAAATACTGAAATAAAGAGCCGAGGTCAAGAAAAATAAATTCTACGAAATATGAACCGATTCAATCGCTATATTGAAGATCAAGAAAAGTGTTTTATTGTTCTTTGAAAGAAAGATTGGAAAGTATTTCATAGCTTCTTAAAACACTTTATTCGATGAAAAAGATTCAACAAACAAATAGATTGATGCAAACTATCATCGAGTTTCTGATGTAATAATAGAAAGTTCATGATACTACGCATGTTCCATCAACAATAAATGGTATCAACATTGAAATACAACAGAGTATCTAGGATGAAGCTGATCTGACCACATAAATCAATCAAGGGTATTTAATTTATAAAAATTATGAGCTCCAATGACTAGGATTGTCTGGAATTGATGCCAGCGGTATGTAACTATCAATTATATATTGGTAATGAAGAAATGATTTCTGAGGATGCAGACATTTCAGAAGCACAAATGAAACCTATTGAGCGAATTTTTACAGAAATATGAACGTACTCTTTGTGCCAGTCGTAGATAGCTTCAACATTGCCAAACACCATTTTATGCTTTCCCTCAGCTAGATCTTCAGGCATCTGTAATTCACACTCAGAATCCTTCATAGTCTTCATGTACCCATCCACTATCAATGACAGATCTCTGACGTATGCTTCCTCTGTATCCACTAATTCCTTCAACACAAATTCCCTCTTCCTCAAGAAACTATCGATCTTCTTGCTGTTGTCTAATGAATCATCTGTGGGTTTATTATCGCTTTCATCCCCGCTAAATGCCAATGCAGATGCTTCGTTTGATGAGTACTGACCAGTTGACAGTTCTTCCAGTTTGGTACTTTGGTCTGTGGATGCTTCACTTGCTTTGGAGTCTCGAAACAAGGCGTTCTCCGAATGTTGTTCCTAAAAAAGAAGGGGTGTGAGTTCGATAGCAAAGTACTGAAAAAACATCAGGAGTCAATATCTTCATATTGTAGAAATTCCAAGTTCATTACATCTGGGTTAGAAAAAACATAGATAAGAAATGATAACAAATTTCATAATCAAGATCTCTTGAGTTTGTTTGAAAAATTATTTACAGAAGAAAACATGAAATTGGCAATACTGTTCTATATGATAGCCAAGTGGTCACTCAAACAAATTTGTAATGGGGATTCAGGAAAATGAGGATTTCTATTTTAACCACAATGTCTAAAAAAAAAACAATTTTCTTCTATCAAAAGATATGCGCACTATATGCAGATTGAAGCAACAGTCTACAACAAATAACGTCGTATTCCTTACGAGGATGTTTTCAACATATTTTTCAATAAACATAGATGTTCGTTAAAAAGTTATGATGAGAAAAGATTAAAAGGTAGCACTTAAGGAAAAGTAAACGGTGAACAAAAAAAATTCTCTGGAAAAAGCTATTCTGAAATAGGAACATACAATGAATTATTCAATTACAAAATTTGAAAAAAAAATTAAAATTATATTTTTCAACTTGAAACGATGTAAACTTGTGACTGAGAAGTTCTTGAAATCCGACAACTAGATATTATTTCAAATATGAAGTTTCATAATTCATTTCATAGACACAGAAACTTTCCAATCCAATATATTCTAATATAATAAAAAAGAAAAGGGGTGAGTGAATAAACTTAATAAGAAAATACGTGCAACTGAAAAAAAAAGAAATATCTAAAAGCAATGACAACTCAACGAAATGTACAGTTGAAGAAAATTGGGAAGAACGGCATGCTAGTTGAGCTGTAAATAAAAGCTTCATGCCTACTGAAAAAAGATGTAAATAGAAAAATGTATCAAGCCGCACCATTCTCTCCTTCACTATCTGCTCTATTTCAGCTAGATCAGCAGAAGTGGCACCCTCAAGCGATTTTAATGTTAGACTAGAGACCTGTAGATGGAAGAGAAAAGTTAGTATAGAAGAAAATATGAATGAATAAAATTGATGAATGATTTCAGAATAAAAATCATGATATCATCGAGGAAACATTTAAAGGAAGATTACATCCTTTCACAATAATCCAAAATGAATTTGCTATAGTTAACGAACACCAAAATATATTCTGCGGTTTACTAAAGATTAAGAAATGATTTGGAAACAGTAATTTTTTTTAATGAGAATCACAATTTAGTCAAGGTGCATCATAAAACATATAATGTGACTCATTGAGGACGAGAATGTAATTTGCAAATGTGTAAATATGATTTATTGATAAAATTGAAACATAATCACTTCGATGAACTTTAGTATGAACCAATCAATTTTTATTTCATTACTATTATCAGTAGTCCTGATAAAAATAATTATTCTGAAGTACAAACCGAGCGACATGCATCTCATTCACCTAGTTTGATAAATATTTTTCCTTGATGAAATATGCATTATTCGTCGATAATATTCCGTTCTTTAATAGCACATAAAAGTAAGTAAATGAATTCATGAAAAAAAAGAACGTTGACAAAGAAGAATTAGGATATTGGAAATCCAAAACTAGTGACGGTGGAAAACAACTATTCCATCATCTACAATACCACTGCTATTGCGATAATGATCGATCTGGGTGTTTTTTCTGTTAGGTTATTATTTATAGGTTTAAAAATCCCCGAATATTTATCGGCCGACTATTTAGTCGGCTGCAAGTTCGCACATCGAGAAAACTGAACAGTTAATTTAGTGAAGGGAAGAAAACTATCCATCAAACGAACAATCGGCCAACTATTCTCGAATTAGTTAGTACTAATCCAACAGAGGAACGAAACTCCTTCATCATTGTCTGCCAAGAATGCTGATTTGCAGATGGAATCCCATATCTATTCGACACACCTAGTATGTGCTGTGCATTTGCAAACTAAGAAAATTGCTAATGATGTTATAGCGTCGGTTTAAAGCTACCCCTCGGAGAAGTGTTTTATTGTCCTACAAATGTTGATAATTCATCATATCTGAAATTCTGGCTATAATTTCCTTCTTTGCAAACTCAAAACATGGATCCGAGTTAGTTATAGATATTAGGTTATTTTACTTCTAGATATGTGTCCTGAGCAAAGAATACAATCACTGAACTATCGGGCGACTGAACAATCGCCACCTATGCGCAAGTGGTTTTAGCCAATACCGATTGATAATTGGCCCACAGATTTGTTTGGTACAATCAGGAAAACCTTTCAAACTTTTGTGTTGATACTCCATCGTACGAATGCGCTCATATGCATTCCTTCCGTTACTTATTAACAAATCAACAAAATTATCGGCCGATAAAAAGTTTGTAATCTACAGGACCCTAGAAAAAATCCCTGTTTGAAAATTGGAAGAATTCTGAATTGTCGAAGGTATCAACAATTTTCGATTAGTTCCACACATATTAACATTGGTGATATTTGTACTCACTCTCTTGCAAGGGTTTTCTTCAATGTCTGGGACGCCAGGTGGTGGTGAGGTGACTAATATTGGCTCTTGGATAGGTTTCATAGGTGGAGGGAGTTCAAGATCTTCGTCTACATCGTCACCAGCGTTAGCACCATTTGCCAGTTCAGATCCAAGTGATTTGGCACTCTTTATCGATAAGGGCGGTCGCTGCTCATCCTCATCCTCACCTTCCGACACTGATGGTTTATTACCCATTTCTGAGGGTACCTGGAATATAACAAAGTGAGTAATATATCGGGTAGTATAAAATCTTTTCTTAGGTTATTTATTTTAAAGATACACATTCTTCCTTGTGAATGTAATTCTCCAATGACAAAAAACGTTTCAAAACAAAGAAGTCAATACAGATTCACTATCATGAACTGAACGAACCGCCTATATCGATAGATCCCAAGAACCCTAGATATAGCCAACTATACATGTTGCAAATTTGTGTCGAATTTATTGCAAATTTTTGCAAGTTTATACAAAAACAATTATTGGTGTTACACCAATCGTTTTTGAATTGAAAAGAATTGGGATTTGATGTTTCATGAATGAACTTGACAATCCACAGATAAAACGATTTCATAATCATAGTCAATTTTCTAGAATTTTCTTTGTTTCAGGTTCCCCATTGGAAGAGGACACTAAAATATACGGCAAAGATGTACTTAAAAAAAAGTCATCAACGTGTTCCGCTGAAACGGTTCTGATCACAATATACAAGGTGTGATGGACCACCGTGTATGATCGACTCACATAATACTACTGTTGCAATTTCCCTCTACTCTTGAAAGTTATCGATACCTTACGAACTCATTCAATCAAAAGAATTATTTATTTTCATAATCATAGAAATACTTGATTCCCTCAATTACATTCAATAAGTCCACAATGATCGCGATGTGAGAACGAACAGTAATCTTTCAGAAAAACCGGAATAAACAAACACATGTAATGTCATATCATTTTGCAATAATTTTAAATAGAACTGACACCTCCTAACCTTGGACACGACACGCAAGCCTGCAGCCTTGCCTAGCTCAATTCACTTTTGATTAAATTTCATTTCGGAGTGGTATTTTTGTATTTTCTGGGTATAACGTTCGATAATGAAATTTTTAATTACACGGAACAGATGTACGTTCGTATGGCAATCTCCTTCACGGTTTTCGTCACGTAATTTTGATCAAGAATCCCTCATATTGTATCGATGAAAACACGTGCGATATATTTTTTTAAAATTTCAATATCCTACGTGGCAGTAAAATTTCGTTCAAACATGCCCTCGGTTTGGTTTAAATCAAAGGGGAAGAAATGAAGAAGAGAGAGTACTTGCAATTACAACACTGAATTTTTTCCTTATTGAAATAAAAATTGTGTTACTAGATAGAAGAAGGTTTACAACGAAAAACCCAAATTATTCCATAATTGTGATATTGTGCAGCTTAAAACAGAGAAATTACGTTTTTATGCGTCTTAACGATAATTTTATCATATAGTGGAGTGATTTTTAAAATTCCGTTGATTAGTGATGGAAAATCTCACACTGACCCTGAAAATCTTGGGGCTGTTTTTGTTGAGATTTTTTCCTCAGTAACTGAGAATGCCCTGTGAGAATATTATAGTTCTGGCATGTCCAGTGCTTGCACAACTTCATCAATCCTGAACTTCTTCTTTCAACCAATTTTGAATCATGAAGTAATTGATGTTTAAAATTTAAAAAATTGCAAGTGTTCCGGAATAGATAATGTTCCTGCACGTGTACTAAGGAGGATAGGAACTTAAATCGCACCCCATTTCGCTCATATCTTGAATTTGTCAATAAGCTCAGGCGTATTTCCCAATCTTTTGAAGAAAGCCATAGTTTTGCCCAGTTACAAAAAAATGATGTACATGATATTGCTAATTACCGACCAATCTGCATTCTTAGTGTCTTCTCGAAGGCTTTTGAGAGAATTGTTTTCAGTTGAATGATGAACTACCTAGACAAGTACAATATATTGGACACCGCCCAACACGGTAACAGGTTAGGTCACTCGTGTCACACGGCAGGACTTTCGATAGCATCTCCGTCGAGTTCATCATAGACAAATGTTACAACATTGGTTTCAGAGTCATATTCTGAACATGGCTTCGAAGTTATCTAGTAAGTAGAATCATATTTGTCAAGGTCAACAAATCTTTTTCGCAAGAAGAGAATATTAATTAAGGTGTACCACAGGGATCCATACTCGGACCACTTCTTTTTTGTTATTTATTAAAGATTTACCTGTAAATCTAAAGAACATGCTATTTTTGTTATCGGGTTATGCAGATTTCAATTTATTCCTGAACATTTTAAGATTGGTCTTGTTTGCTGATGATACCTCAGTCGTGATCAGTGCCGAGACGTTCGAAGAATTACAGACTTTAGTTCAACTGTTGTTGCAGTGTTTTGTAGACGTAAAAACAATATAATAATTAATATCAGCAAAACTGAATGCTTCCACTTCCAAAATAGAAGTGATGGTCGCAATAAATTAACTTCACGGTTTTCGGATTGTGTGATTGAAGCTAAACAAAGTGCAAGATTTCTGGGAAGTTATCTCGATCAGAACTCTAAATGGTGCTCGCATGTATGTACATTCTGTTTGCAATAAACTGAATAGCACCTTTTATGCTATGAGTAGAGTTAGAAACTTGATTCCCCTACAGTATTTGATGAATGTATACTACAGCCTTGTATACACATGCAGACCCTACTTCAAGGATACCAATATTTTGACTATTGCATCTATATTAATTTTCATACTTTTGTATGCGAAGGAAAATAAAAATCATATCACAAAACTCAACATTTCACAGTTATAACACCAGAAATTTTAGAATTATGTCTCTACCGAAGCACAGAACTGCCAAGTTTGAAATGTCACCATTTTATATGAAGCTTTTTAATCACCTTCCAAGTGGTTTACAGTCGCTTAGTCTCAAGGCATTTGGGAAAGCAATTAAAGATACACTTTATGTAAAATGTTATTATACTGTCGGTGAATACTTCTCTGACAGATTGTAAATGTTCTATCACTATATATTATGACTTGTCCTATGCATGTATAATGTCTAACAGGACATATCATATCAACTCATACCATACGATAGTCTAAATAAACAAATTTAAGACGATTGCACAACGTATATAAAGTTCATACAAAATAATTTTGAAACAGTATAATACGAAATGTATCCATTGCTATTGTATAACGTTGAAAGTTTGTTGTTGAAGAGCTGTAGAGAGTAGTTGCAATGGAGTTCCATAAGAAAATTTATAAGTAGACGAAAAACATTACATAATGAATTTTAGTGAATTTTTATCATCCTCTCATAACTACAACATAAACAGAGATTTCTCTTATGAAAAGGTTACATAATTCAAATATAGCTTACAAAAATAAATAAATATCCAGTTTAGCGTTATAAATCGCTTCCTATCCTTTCTCCATATGGGTACTTATTACAAACATATGAACATTTTTACTCAGTGAAACTCATAAAAATGAAAACTAACTACAAAGCCTCGTCATTTCCTAGATGAACCTTGCAAGAGTTAAAAAAAAAAAGAAAACTAACTTCGGAAGAAATAACGAAGAAAAATGTCAGACTGTAGAAAATACTAAGAAATAACGAAGCCGTTAGGTTGTTTCAGATGAAGACTAAATAAAAATTCCTAAAACATTGACTACAAAACCATTACGGAAAGTTTGATAAACGAAACTTTCGTTCGAAATTTGTATTCCAGTCGTAACTATCCTATTTGGAATGGGTTATTCATAGAAAAAAATTTATAAATAAACAATAAACATAATGAAGTCACGTTAGTCAAGCATAATGAAACGGAAAAGCGCTCCAAAATCGCTTGCGTGGAACAAGTGAGTTCAATGATATCAAACATGATAACATGATGGAACACCTAATCTGGTGGTCTGCAGATTGTGCAATGGTTTTCGGGGATTTAATTCGAAGTGTAATAGTGTTGTTCTAGACAGCATGGGTTGAAAATTTATACAGGGTGAGTCTTTCGACTACAATATTAACTGCAAGTGTGATTATCTAAAAAAGGTATATTTTTACATCATTTTCCAAAATTCGGCTAAACGGTGAAAATATGCAGGCTGTAATTTCGAGAACTTTTTTCTGTCTATCCGGTATATTCCACTGAAATTTATTAAAATTAGTTGCAGAGTTACTCAGTCGCACTCAACTTGTTAATTCAACAATAAAGTTATAGCTCGATATTGTTGAAAAACCAGTTTGAGTTAATTTTTTGGATATGTCTGTAGTTGGAGGCTCAAAAACTGAAATACTAATATAGTGGAGCAGATATTTGTAGGTGTTTTGAATATGTACATTATTATTTTTAATTTAAAAGAACAATTCGAGAAATGTCCTCCAAAAAAAAATTTTAAAAATAATTTTCATTCATATACTCAATATACAAATCACATTTTCAATGAAAACTGATGAAACTAGAATTTTTCTTAACTATCGACTCGATACATTATATATAATTTTATTTTAGGGAATAATATACAGGGTGAGTCTTTGACCACTGCGTTAATTTTAACCATAAATTCCTGACGTCAAAAGAAACATTCTCTTTCTATAACATTTTTCCAATTTTGGCCCCGTTCAAAATATATAGGGTCTTGAAATTTCATAAAAAAAATTGCGTTTTCATCTGTAATACTGAAACGACAATATCAATTGAAATGATCTCTTGTAGAAGGTTTTTGATAGCAGTTATGCATATTTTGGCATCAATAGATTTATTCCATTTCTTGTGGGTTTCTCACTACTACTGTACAGATTGGTTAAATTGCATGAAAAACAAATATTACTCGAACTAAAAGTCCGTATCTTGTACTTCCTAGAATCACTAGTCTTTTTTGCAGATAAAATCATTCCTCATCTTTTTTCCTAATTGCACCATTTTTGAGATATTGAGATATATAAGTTGAAAGGAATGAGATCGATATAATCATCTGATGGAACATGAGTGAGTGAATCATTTCTTAGAGGGAAAAATAATGTTTCTAAACAATACAGATTCAATAGTGGGAGGTGTGGAAGGTAATTTTCATTTAAACTAAACTGGACTACAGAGGGGTATTTGCCCAATGTGAAAACTTAAAATGCTTATAACTTTTTAACGCAGCTGAATATGCAAAAACGGTATGGGAAAAAAGTGTTTCTTTTGATCTCAAGAACCTATGGTTAATATTAACTCAGTGGTCAAAGACTCACCCGGTATATAATATAAGAAATACATAGGGCGTGTATTATTGAATTGTAATCAGAACTATGGAAATCTACAATACAATAATTACAAATCGTTTACTCACTGTCAATTTTAAGATGGAAAACCTTCTCATTATTTTTGTCTTCATCTTACAACCGGCCCGCGACATTTCTGAGCCGTACGAACGCACTGTCTCAGGACAAAATATGCACATAGCACGTATGCGGTAAACAGACTGAGTCAGAGAAAGTTCACAAGAAGGAAGTCGTATAGATGATAATAAAAACTCCGATGCAATAAGAGTGGATGTGACAAAGACCTTTGCGAGATTCCACCGCTTATCAACTGTTATCGTAACAGGCTAAACATAGTTTCTTTTCCATGTACTGGCACTTTTCCTCGTAAGGAACTTGGGGTGAGGAATGAAGTCATGAATGAACTACTCCTTGTAATTCTTTTAGTTTCGAAATCTTACTCTCTATATTTCAGGCCTAGGCAACATTGTGTGTTGCTAGATCGAATCTGTTACCGTAATCTTGAACGCGCTCAAAACATTTACACCAATAATCAGTTGACCTACCTTGATTCTCTTATCCGAGCCAGTCTTTTTCAAAGGTGGTCTATCTAGTGGAGTTCCAGCCTGAGATTTGTCAAGTTTACCCTGCGATAGTTTTCGCAGAGGTGGGGGCA
Organism: Micraspis discolor; assembly: GCA_030674115.1. Lineage (NCBI taxonomy): Eukaryota > Metazoa > Arthropoda > Insecta > Coleoptera > Coccinellidae > Micraspis > Micraspis discolor. The sequence continues at coordinate 12,195,208 of JARTUT010001740.1, forward strand.
ACCATTTCCTCCTGAAATAAATTTATCAAGATAAGATATCTATACTGGAATGAAGTTAGCAGCAACTTCAGGCCAAAGTTTAAATTTCGAAATATTTGTAGTATAAGGATATCTATTAATTTTTTCTTTGTCTTTTTTAGATTGGTAGGGTGGATGCTGTTAGTTAAAAAAGTTAGGCGTAACATTTCCGTTAATGAAGCATAAATACCGAATATCAGATCACTTCAACTCAGCCCTGAATAAAAATGTATATATCTAAGTCATTTCATGGGCTGAATTTTCTCCATTCGATTTTACACAAAGTGGAAATTATTTCGACAAATGAGAGTTTAAATTCATTAAACTGGCATTATTGTATTCGATGCATAATTTCATATAGATTTGGCCATTCCAGCCGTAGGATAAAAAGAAAATTATGGATGAATTGCATAATGCTTCTACAGGCATGTACAATAAGGTAGCAACGCAAAGTTGGGACCACGCTGGTATCTGCTCAGCATTACATAGACCTTTGAAATATTGAGTAAGCTTCTGATGTCATTTTCCTGAGTATCTGACAGCGCAAGATAGTTTTTACTGTTTTGATGGATTCAGATCAAATTCAAATCAGTCACGCCTAGAACCTAGATTACTTTTCTCTGAAACCCAAAAAGACCTCAGCTTGGACAAAATTACTTCATACTAGGAGTCCGTTTCTAAGACTACCAAGGCAGACTACAGTACCATGGCGAACAATGAACAAGAAAAAGCACACAAAGCAAATATGTTGCAGTTTAGTTGAGAAGCCAAATTATCAACTTGATCCGCTTAAGTATGACGCATCCAGGTATACATTCAGACAGGCTACTCATATCTCTGAGGTCGAAAATGAGTTCATTACATAAAGAGCCATTATTTGAGCGTTTGAGTTAACAAAAGTTAACTTTTCTTTAACATGCAAATGATAACGTGGAGATTATTATCATTATTATTATTACAATAAATTTAGAGTAGAGGAAATTTTCTATGTTCCTATATGTTACACATATGGACAGATCCATCACAAAACAGGCCCAAGGCATTCTTAAACCCATTGACAATTTCAACATCAACCACCGCATTCGGCAACGGTTCCATCTCTCGATGATTCTTTTGGTAAGAAAACCCTGGCTATGGCGAGCTGCAAACTTCCCCTTCGCTAATTTGAACTTGCCGTATTCAAAGTGACCAAGTAGAGACCTGTGGGCAAATATTAAATCACCCCTATCGCGCCGTGATTGGAAAGTTGGCAAAAGTATTGGGCCTGGTCTCGAAGGTGGGGCGAATCCTTCCGAATGGAATACGAGTGAGCCAGCGCTGTACGGACTCCAGGCTATGCACATAGGCACGTGTGAAAGGCCACCAAACCGGGCCAGCATATTCCAGCAATGGTCTAATGTAGCTGGTGAAGAGGAGCTTCAAAGTAGCAACATCACATCCATCAAAGGCCTTTTGGTTGGCATAAGACAGCTGTCACACCCAGGTCACAGTGATTTGAGACTTGTCTCAGCCTACCGCAGCCGATAAAGTACTCTCTTTTTGGGTTCTTTCTGCCAATATGAAGTACACAGCACTTTTTCACGTTCAAAGGGAGTAAACAGTTGTCACATCAAACCTTTATCAATTCATTAAGATAAAGTTGCAGAGTATCGAAGTAAGACATGGGAAAGTTATAGATTTTGGTATCATCTGCAAATAAGGAACAAGCAGAGTGGAGTAGTGTAGGTAGATCGGAGGTGTATAATAATAATAATATGGGACCCAGGACGGAACCTCGCGGAACACCTGAAGAGCTTCCAAGGCTAGACAAAGAACATTCCACCCTAACATGAAAAGAACGATTGGATAGAGCACTTATAGAAGGCCCTGGGGAAATCAATTTAAACAATATCTACAGTCACACCACGTTCCCACGTCCAAATATATATATTGAGAAATGAATATGAAAAATTCCAAAAAATTGTGCATTCTTTCCAAACACCGGTACTTATAAATATCCTCGTATAGTTCATATAAATGAGTACTAGTGAGGTTCGTTTCGAACCAGATCAATTCACACGTTGAAATCAATTCGAGAGATATCGCAAACCTAACAGCGCATCAACACTTTGCACCTATTTGTCGAGCGATAATCATATTTATTCAATGATTTATCTCCATATACCGATAAATTGGCGACCTTCTGAAAAACCCGATTCCTTTGGCGTGATTTCCACACATAACAACAGAGCATACTTCTTTCGACAGGGCACAGAACACAGGCGACGAAAAAATCTCCTCATCTTGCACATTGTCCACGGCACACGGTACAACAACACCTGATAGGGAACTCCCGCACACTGCATACGTGCGAGACAAATTAATTTTATCTTGTACAGTGGAAGATAAGATTATTGGTAAGATGTTCGGTAATTACTTGAGATAACAATTCACTTGCTTGGCCAGTTCATCCATCCGTGAATAATTCATGAAGCTAATTGAGACCGGACGAGATTAATTGCTATAATATAAAGTATATTATATGTATTAATTCAAGAACCCATTTCGATACTTCAGAGAAGGTAGCTTTGTTTGTGGATATTTCGTTGTTGAAAATAGATGTTCGATTAGCAGTAATAAAATTGCATATATAGTAAAATGACAAGAACATTGTGGCAGTATTTTGATTCTTTATAATAAGAGGTGTTTACAGCTGATGCTGTCTTCCCTCTCTCAACCGGTTTCTCCAATAATTCTTGTAATTCTAGTCGCCATGTCCGAGACCTCCCTTTTCCATTTCAATATTTATCTCATCTCTGAGGTGTTTCCACAGTTTTCTCCGTCTTCAACTACCTGAAGGCTCCAGTCGGTTATTCGGTACATCCATTTATCAGGTCGTGCTGATTCCACATACAAATTCAAAATGACAATAGTTTTTAATAAATACATACAAAATTTCGTTGATATCTGACGATAATATTTCGAGATTTTTTTGTATAGTATTTATTGAGATTTACAATCTACTTTCAAAAGTATTTAGTAAATTTGTTGTATGTACAAACTAAGATGAAGTATCGGGTTTTCCAATGGGGGCTTGACAACTTTTAATTTAATTTGTGAACGCACCTTTAGACTGATCATCGAACGGTCATCGTCAATTTATTCAGTGAAGACAACATTTTCAACATGGTAAAGTACACGAACGAACAACGTTTGCAAGTTATAAAAATTTACTACCGAAATTCGGAGTCGGTGACCGCAACTTTGAGAGCCTTAACTCCAATTTTGGTCGTAATTCGCGCCCTAGTAGACAGGCAATCACAAGTTTGGTACAAAAATTTGAGTCTACATATTCGCTGTTGGATGTTGTCGTGCCAGTGAGACTAAAGACCGGTCGCAGTAACATCGCTGCCGTTCGGACCTCCGTAGCCGACGATCCCAATCAGTCAATTCCACGGCGTTCTCAAGAATTGGGCTTCTGTCAGACCTCTCTATGGCGAATTTTGCGCAAGGATATTGGTTTACACCCGTACAAGATCAAGCTGACTCAAGAATTGAAGCCGTTGGACCATTTGAAGCGACGTACGTTCTCCGATTGGGCTCTGGAAAAGCTGCGCCACGATTATGGTTTTCATCGAAAAATCATCTTCAGCGAAGAAGCTCATTTTTGGCTCAATGGCTTTTTCAATAAGCAAAATATGCGTTATTGGACAGGCAGCAATCCACACGTGATTCACGTGACTCAATTGCATCCCCAAAAAGTTACGGTTTGGTGCAGTCTTCATTGATGCCAACAATTGTCACGTTACGGTCAATGGCGATCGCTACCGCGCTATGATAACGAATTTTTTTGGCCCCAATTGCAAGGTATGGACTTGGCCAACATAAACAATAGGTTCATTGAAGCAGACATTTGATGAGCGTGCAAGAGCCCAGAGACAATATTGAACGCGAAATAGCGGCCGTTTCTGCTGAAATGTGTGTCCGAGTCATCGAAAATCGGGTCCAGAGAATTGACTGCTGCAAACGGGCCCGTGGTGGCCATTTGAACGAAGTCGAGTTTCATTCATAAATGTTATGTTTGTACTTCAAGCCAATAATAAAGTTTTTGAAATATCTCAAATGGTTTGTGTTTTATTTAGATTCAAAGTTGTCAAGTCCCTATTGGAAAACCCATTATCTAGCATTGATGGATACTTAGGTGGATTTGTCAGTTAAGTAATTGACCATGTCCTTTTCAACCTTCGTGATCTGAATGGATTTTTTGTCAGTTGGTCGATCAGTTGATTGGCATGTCCTTGAAGTTTCTGATGATATTTTTGCCAGCGGTTTCCTATTTCTGTGCTGACATATGGGACCCTCAAATCCTCATGGATGGTGTGGATTGGGACATACCAAAGGGCATTACCAATGAACGTAGTATATTAGATTGTAGTCTTTGGATAATTTGAATATTTGATGGCTAAGCGCAACCCCAGAAATGGATACCGTACGTCCACATTGGTTGGATGATTGCTGTGTAAATTAGTAGTTTATCTTGAAAGTCCAATTTCGACTTCCTGCCCATACGCCAATGCATTTTTCGGAATTTTAGATTTATATCATTCCTCTTAGCATTGATGTGTTGTCTACAGTTCAGGCGCTGGTCTAAATGTATGCCGAGATACTTAACATTGGTGTCGACTGGTATTTACTTTTCGAATATTTTGACAGAGGGTATTTCTTTTTGTAGTAAATGTTTCTTGTAGTGATTTAGCCTCGTTGATGCTTAGCGTCATTTTCGATACCATTGTCCTAGGTCATCTAGGTGTTCTTTTAATTGTTTGGAATGTTCCGGCATTTTCATCAGATGCAAGTATGACTAAATCGTCTGCAAAGATGCTGAGGTGGTGTTTTCATTTTCTGGTATCTCTGAAGTATAGATCACATATAAAAGTGATCCCAAATTACTTCCCTGTAGAACTCCAGATTTAACTTCCCCATACTTGACGGCAAAATAACGGCAAGATACGACTTCAGAATCACGTAATATGGATATTGGAGGAGTTGTTTGAGTTTGTATTTCAGTCCGTTGTGCCAAACCTTGTCGGATGCTTGCAGTGAGTCCAGAAACACTGCTGAGCAAAATTTTCCTTTTTCGAGATGTTGAGATGGTGTTCATGATGCGATGGACCTGATGCGTTGTCGAGTAGTTCTCTGGGAAACCTAGTTAGAGGTCTGGTACCAGTTGGTGCATATCCTCAAACTTCTCAAAGAGTTTACCCAGGATTGGCAGAAGACTTATGGCCTATATGATTCCGTATTGTGCTCTGCTTTACCTCAGCATATTTCCACATGATAGAATATACTCATCATTCTATTAAATGATGTTGTGAGTAGTACGACAATTTTCTTGGGAAATTTTTCAGAGTTACTGGTGTTATGAGGTATCCAGGAGCCTTCTTGTTATTCAGTCTTCTTAACTCATTGGCTACTTCTATTAGGATGAAAGTTTTAACTGGTAAGGACTCTGACATTGAACGTCCAGAAAAGTTGAATCTTCTTCATCGATGATACCAGGATAGGGTGTGAAGACATGAGTTATATGTATAGCAAATATATTGTTTCCATTTATCTTTTTTTTTAGATAACCAAAATGAATTTATAGAATTTTGTAAACAGCCTGAGTTGATGTTCAAGAAATTATTGAATAAACCTGATTTTATCATTGAGAGATTTACTTTTTGGTAAAAAACATTAAATAAAGAATAAACTGTTTCTAAGAAAATGAATAGTTGTAACTGTTACTCACCCGCTGAATCCTCTTCTTTTATTAACTGGAGACGAAGTATTAGCAATCCCTCCACTATCGTTGGATAATGTTTCTGGAATAAAGAGAAATGATTTGAAAAAATAGTCCAGCCGATTAATCGATATTGTAAAATTGATTATTTCCCAAATCTCGACTACGACAATTATCACACCTGAATTTGGATTAAAGGATGTTGAAAAAGCTGGTTGATCTAAATACCGCAATATCCGCCACGTGGTCGATTAAATTTTGGAATAAACTTTACCGAATTATATGAGTTCTTGGAACGGCAGAGGAAATAACAAACTCAGAATGTCAATGAAGAAATACGGAACAATAAATGATACCAATGAGTGAGGCACGCCTTTGAAATTATTATATTTAGATGGTATTGTGAGCAAAGCCTATACAGAGTGTCACCGACAAACAGATACAGGATAATCATACAATTTTGATTAGATTGCACTAAATGACTCGTTCTTCTTTGAACATGAGTGGTTCATCTCATAAACGACCGCATTTACAACAAAACTTGGTTTTATATTGGATGTCATCAATTCTAATTTATTAGTACCTATTTCAAATTTTCACATCGATTAGGGGGAAAAGAAATTTCAAATTGATTTGAATCAAAATCAAAAAATGAATAATTGTGGTGAATTATAGGATACTAGTTACCTTCCGTTTGGAATGAAATAAGGAGAACGCCTGGAACATCGAAAACCATCGAAAACATTTCAAAGTGTCCCTTCTGTAATGATCTACTAGTAAGCGAACAGGAAAGCGTAACTTGAAATCGAAAAACAAATGCATAAATTGGATTAAATAGCAGTTTTTGATGAGAGATACTAATAAAACGATAATGAAACACATTGATACCAGTGAGTAATTCTGTTCTAATTTCAATACAAATTTGACAAAGAAAAGTAATTCTCAAGGTCGTTTGTAGCTCAGTATTTGACGTGGAATTCGCGATAACCGCACGTTCTTGCACTTCGAATGATTGGAACGACATACCTCAAATTCTTACGTGGGCATCTGCCGTTGAACTTGAATAACAAAAATATCATTACTGGAGGAACGATCTACCAACCTACTTTATGAAGCTGTAATACATATCACAAGTGATGTATGTTGTGATTAATTGTATTGATGACTTGTTCATTTTATGGAAATCCATTATGAATGTTGAATTAAACGTGCAATATCTATGCATATTACCATAGATTCTTTTAGTAATAAACCAGTCGCACTAAAATTAATGATAAACAGAGCATTAACAGTTCCTTTGGCAAATAATAATCTCCTATCAGAAATTGATACCAACAAATAAACACCAATTCAATAAAAAATTTCTGATAGCCTTGTAAACAAACAAACTGGAAATAAAATGAAACAAATAACCAATAATCTCCTTAAATAGAAATCACCAATAATTTTATTTATGTGAGCTAATTTCGGAAGTTATCAATGCCAATCCGAAATTATTCAAGGTTCAGTATCAATTTTAACAATATTTTAAGGTCATCTAATATTTCATTTGATTGGAACTCAAAACCAAACTCTGTCAAAACTCTGGGTATTTATGAAATTTGTTGCAAATGTTGCAATGCTACGTATGTGGACCAAACTGATTAAATTCCTGATATTAGACAAACATCCAGAAATCTCAAATTATACCGGTCCTGAAAAATATAATTTGGATACTGACAATTGTTGAATCCTTCACAAATGCCACTGAGGCCTGAAAATAATTCTAGGAAGTACAAGATATGGACCTTTAATTCAAGTGATATTTCATTTTCATGCAATTTAACCTATCTGTACAGTAGCAATAAGAAACCCACAAAAATTTGAACATGGCCGAATTTGGAAAAATGTTATAGGAAGGAAATGTTTCTTCTGACGTCTAGAATCTATGGATATAATTAACGCAGTGGGTAAAGACTCAAACTGTATTTTTTGTTTGCTCTTGTCCTTTGAAATACTTTCTTTATTCATGTTCAACTCCAAAGATAATGATTGAGAACTTCCCAAGCAGGAAAGAAATCATTTATTCATCTGACAATTTTGAGAATACGAAAACATACTCATATCGATGATCTCAAACGATGCTAATAAAAACATTTTTCATGTTCCGAGATCTTCAAAAAATGGTGAACTCATAGCTTCCTACAATATTGAAATTTAAGGATATTCTGAATATGAATATCTCGATATACATACAAAATTTTGTGGATCTCTGATGAATATTTTATGAAATATCATGTGATAAAGAAAAAAACAATTGGGGATGTTTTCAACATTTTCTAGGTTGACGATTTCTAAGAAATTTTGCAACTCTATCCGTTTCAACATCATTCAAGCATCTTCCAAGTTACAAATTGATCGGATGGATATTCCAGGAGTTATTCACCTTTGAAAAAGAAACAAGTATATCCCTTGTCTTCATTCATCAATCACTCGCTAATAGAAAACACAATTTTCCAACCACGAGTAAACCCTTCTCCGTCAATTATGCAATTAACACAAAGAGCACTTCACGAAACTCGGGAACACTTCAATACCTCTCACCGAGCACCTATTATTCCACCTGGAGTTCTCGAACGTAACTATATGTATATTGTTGTCTGAGCGAGTTAAATGATTCGACAAGTGAGACTAGTATAGAAGGAAGGTGTACGTAAGATGCCATAATTCATATTATGTTTATTGAGGAAGTTAATCAAAGCTGTATCTACTGGGATTGCAAGGGGAACATCGGAAACGTCGAGTTAGGTTTGAATATTCTCGAATAAGTGAATGCAGAGATTATCTTTTCATTCGAACAATTCGAATAAACATAAAAAGGTATAAAAGTACAGGGAAACTGGATGTATACTTTTCAATTTGGAACTAACGAAACTAAGGGCTTAGTACGGCCCTGCTATATAAGAATGGTCAAATATATCACCGAATCAAAGGGTCTACTTCATTGTAAATGTCAAACATTGCTTCACAATTTTGTGATAGATGAATCTGTGAAATATTTATGAATTATTGCATAGTAAACGTCAAATGAGACAGGGTTCTTGTCCCAAGATTTGGAATGTATTTTCTCTATTTCAGTGCCGTAATGAGAACATTACAGTACTAAAAACAGTGCTGTAATGAACTCATTACAGCATTGTTTTTAGTTATATTTTTCGTTTTGTGGTTGACAACACTGAAATCCTATCCTTTCGAATGTCAACACGCGTCCATTGCATGTCAATTGTCAATATTAAACCATGTAGAGATTTGAACGCACTATTCAAATTCTATAATCCGTCAATTTTCGTATCAGTCACGCCAACTGCGAAAATAAAATACGAAAAGCACTAAGAGGTATAATCTGAATTTCTCATTGAATTCCAATAAATTTCTCACAATTCTTGACTGAAATAGAGAAAATATCGTCTAATACTCGTTGCAGAAGGCAATTCCAACACTCATGCGTTCAAAAACTCGCTCCTTCGTCACTCGATTTCGAATTTCGCATTCGTGTTGGAATAGGTGGCCATTCTGCAACTTGTTTTAGAATATACTATTCCATTTAAATTATAGGAAGTGCTTACACCATTATTTCAGATATTTTACATTTGGTTTCGTTGCGTGGCCACCATTAAAACCATTAAAAGTATTCACTGATTTCGAAGTCACCTAGCAACGCTTATATTCAGGGTTATCAAAAATATTCTAAAAATGATAATTATAGTTTTACACTTTTCTGTTGAAGTATCAATAATATCTTTATTTATTCTAGAAAACAGATGTTATGATAAGAATGAAAAATTCTCTCTTATTCATCAAAGAAAATAGTGTTCTCTAGAATAAATAAAGATATAATTGATAATTCAATCGAAACGTGTAAGACTATAATAGCCATTTTTAGAATATTTTTGATTTATTTATACTTTCAAGAATAGACTTGTTAAATCAATAACTTGAAATATGGGAAGATATCCATTTCGAGTCATTTCCAATCTTTTATAAAATCCTCAATTCTTTAGAACATCATAGAATGCAGTTGTAATTTTATTTAGTGGAGCGAGATAATACTCTATGCTTATATTGCAGGTTAGTTTTTATAATATCAACCGATTCTAAAGTGGCACGTGGAATTTGTTCAGTTGCAGCATGTCACACCGTAAGTTGTAACAAAGAATTGTTTAAATTATTGTTAATCGAACAAGAATGCCTGAAGAATGAGAAATTCTCTCTTATTCAACAATGAAAAGAGTGTAAGGCTTTAATTGTCATTTTCAGAATATTTTTGATTTACCTACACTTTCAAGAATAGACTTGTTGAATCAATAATTTAAGGTATATATTGAAAATGATAGCTTGCCGCTCCGTAACCAACCAGCACGTAATACCCGATAAAAAAAAAAAAACGTCCAATATTCCAGTGGGATATAATCCATTCGTGGATTTTTAAGAAGGATGAATCTGTTTTTACCTATAACATTCTCAACACACCAAGAGTTCACAAGAAATATTCCCGCGATATTCACTGCAACAGAACCAACTCATAACAATTTCCACCAGGTACTGATTTCAAACTTAGCTGGGTTCAGGGTTTACAATTTATTCGAAAAGCATGCTTAGATGGGGGAGATTGCAAAAAGTCGCACGAAAACTGGCCATTTCGTGGAATTTCCGTGTCGACTACCACCTCGCGTTTTCTATCAATTAAAGAGTAATTCATGAATAGCAAACATTAAATCATAAAAGGATTTAATGAAATTATTATGATTTAATGGAAATAGTCCGGACATTTGGGGAAGATATATCACCAAAATCGTAGAAAGCATTGACCTCAGGTAAAAAAGTTCATCCAAAACGATTTAAACCAACAGAGTTGCTTTAGAGATAAGATGAAAATTCATTTGATCGGCGTGTTAAATAAGAACAGACTGTATTCGCTTAATTACTGTCTACCAAAACAACTGGTTTTTCAAAACAACATTTTTCGTGAAATTTGTCCACGCCTGTGAAGAAGAAAAGAAACAAAGACCTTGTCAAAAAAGTACTAGGTGACCCATTTTCTTTATTCGAAAAAATAAAAAAAAAATACGCGGAATAGTCTTAATGATTCAGGCCTATGCTCTAACATTGTTCTTGCTGACTTGCGCATTGAGATCAATTATGCCAAGCGTCAATTATGGTAATGAAGATTTGAAAAACTATAGAAGGGCTCCCTCTACTTCGAATACAATGAAGTCTATGGGTCACTTTTTCACCGAGCGACTACCTAACTGATCATTAAGATCAGTAACCCAGCAACCAGTGAGGAGTCAACTAGCTCAGTACCAACAGACGATTCAATAAATAGCTGCCTCGGAGAACAAACTAAATCGTACTAACACGTGTTCATATCAGGTGAGTGTTGACATTTTCGATTTTCTATTCACTTGTCAGCCTTAGTATTAGAGGGTTGCTTTAGATTTGTTATTTGTCAGTACAGAGTGTCTCAATATTAATACCTATTGAAACTGGCGAATCCAAAAGAAATTTACAGTCCACTCGTTTGAAATTAATTCAACCATCATTCGAGTTGCAGGAAGTTTGGAGGCCAATTGTTCGAAGTAACTTGAAGAAGTTCTCAAACCACAAGTGAGTTCCAATTTTATCTAGTTTTCGTAGTCTGTCAATTTGATTTTTCAATGAAAGTCGAAACATTTTCTTTGAGAGTTAATTTTTAACCTTGAAGACAACAGAAGATCCTAAATAATATAATAATTATACAACCTGTCATTTCCGTCATTTGTGTCAATTGTGGAATCCTGAATCGAATGAACGATCTCGCATGAATCACAACATACATATCAGTAGTAGTCTACTAAATCAATTCCCTCATTCATCTTGAGGCATCATATCCTACAAACATTCCATCAACGACCACATGGAATTTCCTTTTAATTGGACCAAGGTCGATAGAGGAAATAAATAGAAAACGCGTCATATCATCCAGTATCTAGCAGCCGAAAAGCGGGACTCTCAGCAGCAGAGAAAATGAAAATATGGACTATTCACGACCGACCTTGCGCTATACACTGGGATCAGAATTTTAACGACCTGTTCCGATTCGAGGTTTATCGTAAAAGCTTGAAATTGACATCGGCATTTTATGGGGTGCAGCGAATCAGAACATTTAAGCCGATTTTATTTTATTCCTTCAGTGTTACTACGGAGTTATTCTAGTTTACCTGAACTTGCAGGATTTCAAAGAAGATGGGACCATCAATCTTCAGCGTGAGAAACGAACATGTTTGATAACACGGATCAGAACACTTTGGCGACTATATGAATTTCAAATTTTGCTCTTTTCATAAAAGATGATTCGATAATTAATAATAATGATTCTATTTGTTGTTGTTGAATTGTGTTCTTCATTGTTTTTATTGTATCAGCATCCTTTTTTATTTTGTAAATGGTTCCTTAAAATGGCTTTGCCTTTGGTGGACTTTGCTTGGTTTATCCATCTCTTGTTTGATTGTGATTTGTAGTTTGTATCATTTATTTTTTGAATGAATAAACCTATTATGATTATTATACAGCGATGGGCAAATGTGTGGAACCGAGTAAAAATCTCTAAAATTATTAGAGAGATCAAAATGAAATTTAGAAGATGGATACTGCAGTAGATTGCCTATTTGTTTCCATATTTCTCAACAATTTTGAATTTCCGGTTTTACCGGAAGTAATGTCAATTTTAAAATTTGCAATGGATCACCCTTTATATCGGGTACGAGTACAAAAATATCGGGTTCGATATTTTTTATTTCAATACCTACCGAGATATTAACAGAAAAGTATCTAAACATAGTAAACATCTAATATCCATTAAAGAAATAACTAATTATAATTATTAACTAAAATTAAGTGATATTCAAAACATTGAAACTTAACTAAATGAAACCTAAGGTATTAGATGTTCAAACTGAGCACCGTTTACTTCTTTACAATAAGCAAGTTGGTTTATAAATTCTCTACTAACATTAGCTATTACTTTTGGTGAAATTGTCTGATCTCGTGAGTTATTCCAGCATTATTTGGTTTATCAACATAAACCTTAGACTTTAAATAACCCCATAGAAAACAGTCCAGTGGATTAAGGTCGGGACTTCGTGCAGGCCATTCATAAGTACCCCTTCTTCCAATCCATCTGTGATAAAATAACCTATCTGAATAATATCGAAGAATTCGAGCTTAATGGAGTGGTGCTCCATCCTGCTGAAACCAGATATTATTAGGTAATAGTCGATTTACCTCCAATGCCAAAATCACTTGTGTCTCTAGCAGCTGTAAATACCTATCTCTGTTTGAAGTTTTTGTAAGGAGAAGGGTTCCACAATTCTGTTGTTATAAATGCCGGCCAAAACGTTCAATTTTTGGGGATGTTGTGTATGAGCCTCTTAGACCCAATGAGGATTAGTTTGTGACCAGTAGCGGCAGTTATGTCGATCAACTGTTCCGTTTGAACAAAATGCATCTTCGTCTGAAAACACTGCATTTCTCTTAGAATTATTATCACGATTGCAAATATCCAATATCGTTTCACAAAATTGTAAACGTCGGACGAAATTGTTTCCGGGCAGTTCTTGAACGAGGCGAATTTTGTATGGATGTTATTTTTCTCTGTTTATATTCTTCCTATTGAAAGTCGGCTAATTTCGTGCATATTGACGAGGTTGGTAGTGGATGAGTGAGAATTTTCTTCCAAAGATATAGCAACATTTTGATCTACAGCACCATTAGTTGAACTCAACTTTTTGGTACATTGTTAACTGTTCCACTTATATCGTACCTTCCAAAAGTTTTCGTCACCACTGAACGGGATATTTGTACATTAGGATGAACAATGATAATAAGGTCACAAACTTCTTTTGCGTCCTTTTACTCTCCCCATACCGAATCATCATTAATATTTCTATTCTTTCTTTGTCACCTAATTTGACCATTTCACGATCAAATTATAACAATATAATCTTTTACGTTCAAATTCAAACACTTATTTATATTATATTATTATTTACTTATTTATAACTTATTTTGACAATCACGGTCACTTCTACTATGAATTAATTTCATGGATTACTAGATACCATTGAATTTTTTTTTTCTTTAGTTACATTTCGGTAAATATTTCGGTAGGTATTGAAATAAAAAATATCGCACCCGATATTTCATTTAATAAAATGTTTCATCAGCAATTAAATTAATATACAGGGTGTTACATTGCAAATTTTAAAATTTACATTACTTCTGGTAAAACCAGACCTTCAAAATTGTTGAAATATATAAAAACAAATAGGATATCTACTCCAGTATCCATCCTCCAAATTTCATTTTGATGTCTATAATAATTCCAGAGATATTTACTTGGTTCCACGCATTTGCCCATCACTGTATATTAATAAAAAGTTAATTCAAGCAAATAAAAGGAATATCGTATAAAATAAAATCAATTGAAGTGAACATAATTTTAAATATATATTTCTGAATAACTTCCAATTTTCTACAGTAACATATGGGCTGAAAAGTCACGGGTCTAGCAAAGAAAACACAGTTTTTTTGGTTCAAAATTAGCTTTATTCATCAAGGCATGTTTGATTAAGGATGGAAACAAAATTTCGTGGAAATCGTCACACTTGAATTTTTTTTGTGATTCCAAAACGCACAAGCAACAAAAAATATTTCATCATTTTATGACCCCCAAAAAAGGCCTTCCTCAATTGCTCTTTGAACAACAAAATTATTACAGAAAACCACAAAGATGATGGGTCGAATGGTTATTAATTGTAGAAATCTTGGCGGGAAATCCGGTTAACATTGCCAAAAATAATTATTTTGGTTAGTCAGATCGACAGTTGTTCGGATAAATGGAGCATTAGAGGTAAACAATGAATGCTCATGAATCAACCTAATTAATATCATTTTTTTGAAAATTCATTACCGCTCTATGCATAAGGCAAACTTAGCTAATACGTTCCTTAAATTTGAGTAAGGCTTCCCTTAAACCACGAAAATGCGAGCACTCACACATCGGCTCAAACAACTGCATTTTTGAGCACTCAAAACATCCATTAGATGAGTCATCCGTCGTATAGTCCTGACTTGGCATAGAATGAGTTCTTTTTATTCCCGTACGTATTAAATGAAATGAGAGGTCAACGTTTTTCGACACCTGAAGAAGCGGTTGATGCGTTCAGAATCCATGTTTTGGAAATACCTCAATCAGAGTGGCAAAAATGCTTCGACAATTGGTTTAAATGCATGCAAAAGTGTATATATCTTAATGGGGAATATTTTGAAAAATAATAAAGCGTTTGACAAACAAGATTTATAGTGAGAAAATTGCATGTTTGTTGATATTTTCTGTTTAGTCTATGTGAGATGATGGAACTTCCTCATAATGAATGGTTTCAGAAGATTCAATTCTGAAGATTCATCGCTTTTATGACTGGTCCTATTTTCCCTTAGACTATATAAGAATAGACCCCTGTTAAAAATTGCAAGAATTTTTAACCCATCTTCATGACCCACTCTACGCCAATGATATCAACCTCAAGCGGTCACCTCAAGCAGCCAACTTCAAGTCGGAACTGACACCAATCAATACGAAAATCGATGACAATGGCCAACTGTTCCTTAAAAAACATGCGCTGATTCTCGACCTGTGTCAAAATTCATTCATTCACGATTTTCTCGCGTTCCTGAATACGCCATTATTACCCTCGCTCGTTTTTCCTCTCATTTAAAAGTGCTAGTGATTTATATAGTTTTTCAACAGTCTTTTTCAAGACTCCTCCATACATACAGATTTTTTATTAAGTTTCACTCGTTCATCTCAACAAGGCACAGTACAGTTTTTCGTAAAATACATGCACGAGTTTTTTCTGCACATGTGTTCATTTCACCTGCATGGCTTTTCATCTTCTCATTTAAACATTCGCCCAATCCTAGCACATTTCTTCGTTAATACACTCTACCTTTCATTCTCTACACTTCTGCTGCAGGTTACATCGCATATTTTCCACGTTTTCTGACTGTTCTCTTAATTGTCTCTTAATTGCCTTTCGTTGACCAATCTCTGATGTTCACACAAACTTTTCTCTTGTGCATATCATGTTACCATATTTTGTCGCAATTTTACCATCTCTAACATTACTTTTTTTCTCTAATCAAACTATTTCATAACCTGTATGCATTTATAACTCTGTATGAATAGACTTCTCAGGCCTTATAAGTTTCAGATATCTCAACGTGCCAGCTTGGGTACATCGGGGAGGACCCTACAACCACAAGTTTTTACTTTCTACTCAGGACTTTTCAATTTGACAGATGGTTTACATAAACCGTGCTGAACCTGGTTGACAGAGGCCACCCGATGTCTCCAAGTTGGTTGGACTTCGACTATTTAAGTATAATTTATAATTGTTCCTTTCAACCTTCTCATAATTTATAAGGCTTAAATCAATAATGTTCTCAATTCACTCTATCATTTCAAATATCTCAAATCAATTATTCAATGTCATAGTAATCTTCTGCTTTTCTAATAGACTTTGCTATTCCTGTAAGCGTTGATCATTCTATGATGAATTTCTCAAATTAAGTTAGTATGATACAGATGCTTTCTTAAAACACTTAGCAAATTCTCAAATACCTTAATCATTACAGTTTTCTCTATTCTCAATTCTCATCAGATACATGATCAACTCAAACAGATAATATATGTGGTTAACTTCTGTTTTTCTGATAGATTCGACAGGCTATCACTGTAAACGTTGTCACTCATAATTCTTCATTTTCTATCACTCTTAAAGTCTGTCGTATCAATATCATACTCTCAACTTTCTCAAGTTGACAATAGGCAACACATGCATTCTCAAATCTCTCATATTTGTAAATAGGTCTACTCTGTTTAGATGTTGTTAATTTTGTATGTATTTTAACTACGTGCGATTACCTATTTATCATGTGAATGTGAACTTTGTACAATAAACATTTTATTTTAACATCTCTGACTCGATCATTTGGTAACAGTCCACTTTTGAGTAATAGCCAAAAATCTCAACAACCAGATTTTTGAACAACCCCTTTATTTACATTGAAAAGTGTCGTAATTGAAACTTAGAGCTGGTTGATTGTTACGTATCGAGCTGGTCCACTCAGGTCATCAAAAATTTTCATGTTGCCAAACTGAGAAAATAGTAGGTTTCTCTATTCCACTATAATTGTGAATAAAAACTTTTTCTCCAATTTGCATTCAAAATATTATATAAAATGATATAATATAAGATAAAATGAGGTTTTCTTGAATTAAGGTTCCCAGATGACGAAGAATTTGGGCTTCGCTGTTGGGATGGTCAAGTATTTGCCCAAAGAAAGCAATTTTCATTTGTTCATATCATTTTGAGCCTGAAGATATTGTGACCCGACTAAATGACTGAATAAATAAATCCTTATGAACCATATGCAAAAACTTACCATGTTTTACATTCTTTTTTTTAATGATAGATATCATTAATTACATCTGCCAAATTCCTCTTTATTCAATAGCATTTTGTGTTTACTATTAATTTGGTGATAATTCGTATTAAGTTATAAAATCGATCACTATGCCTAATTTTATCAATGAAGATTATTTAAATCTCATTCTACATCATGGAGAATGTAATAAAGTTGTAGATACAACGATTCGACTGTTCATTGAGAGGTTTCCTGACCGACCCAGACCAACGAGAGATACCATTAACAGAACCATGACAAACTTGAGAAATGTCTGATCTTTCGTTAAGAAAACTATACACAGAGAAAAAAGTGTAGAAGAAGATGAGAACAACGAAATTACAGTTCTTGCATATTTTCGTGTGTATCCTCAAAATTCTCTCAAAGATGCCGATATTGCTCTGGGATTATCTCAATCGAGTGTTTGGAGAATATTAAAAAAACATAAAATGCACCCATATAAATTCAATAGGGTACAGCATTTGAAGGAAACTGATTTCGTCAGGAGAACAGAGTTTTGCGAAGCTATGATGATTCGATTTCAAGAGAATGAAAACTTTTTGGACTGTATAATTTGGACAGATGAATCTAAATTCACAAAGAATGGTTCTTTCAATAGGCATAACAGTCATTATTGGGATGAAGAGAACAACCACCACTTCAGACAATGGAAATTTCAAGAGACCTGGAGTTTCAATGTTTTTTGCGCCATCAAAAATAATGCAATTCACGATGTTCACATTTATGATGGGACTTTAACTGGAAAGATAGAACACTACACATGTTTGCATTATTTGAAGAATGTTCTCCCTTAGGAGATAGATATTCTGACATATTGACTCACATACTTGAGCCGCTAGTACAGCACCATAATGACTTATGGTATCAACAAGATGGCGCGCCTCCACACAATTCACTCAATGTGTCAAATATCCTATACAGGCTATTTGAAGATCGATGGTTGGCGAACAATGGTCCACATGTTTAGCCACCACGTTCTCCGATTTAACTCCTTCAGACTATTATCTTTGGGGTAGGATAAAAATATTGTCTACCCAACTCCCTGACTGATAAAGAGGACTGCATAGAACGAGTCAGAAATGCGTTCAGGTTTGTTTAGATTTTTAGATTCATAGTTTTGAAACTCAATTTGGTTTTTAAACACTTTGAGTCTATGTGAGATGATGGAACTTCCTCATAATGAATGGTTTCAGAAGATTCAATTCTGAAGATTCATCTCTTTTATGACTGGTCCTATTTTCCCTTAGACTATATAAGAATAGACCCCTGTTAAAAATTGCAAGAATTTTTAACCCATCTTCATGACCTACTCTACGCCAATGATATCAACCTCAAGCGGTCACCTCAAGCAGCCAACTTCAAGTCGGAACTGACACTAATCAATACAAAAAATCGATGACAATGGCCAACTGTTCCTTAAAAAACATGCGCTGATTCTCGACCTGTGTCAAAATTCATTCATTCACGATTTTCTCGCGTTCCTGAATACGCCATTATTACCCTCGCTCGTTTTTCCTCTCATTTAAAAGTGCTAGTGATTTATATAGTTTTTCAACAGTCTTTTTCAAGACTCCTCCATACATAAGACAGATTTTTATTAAGTTTCACTCGTTCATCTCAACAAGGCACAGTACAGTTTTTCGTAAAATACATGCACGAGTTTTCTCTGCACATGTGTTCATTTCACCTGCATGGCTTTTCATCTTCTCATTTAAACATTCGCCCAATCCTAGCACATTTCTTCGTTAATACACTCTACCTTTCATTCTCTACACTTCTGCTGCAGGTTACATCGCATATTTTCCTCGTTTTCTGACTGTTCAGCCTCAAACCACGTGCTGACTGTGCCAATTTCAATTAATAAGTCTCTTAATTGCCTTTCGTTGACCAATCTCTGATGTTCACACAAACTTTTCTCTTGTGCATATCATGTTACCATATTTTGTCGCAATTTTACCATCTCTAACATTACTTTTTCTCTAATCAAACTATTTCATAACCTGTATGCATTTATAACTCTGTATGAATAGACTTCTCAGGCCTTATAAGTTTCAGATATCTCAATGTGCCAGCTTGGGTACATCGGGGAGGACCCTACAACCACAAGTTTTTACTTACTACTCAGGACTTTTTCAATTTGACAGATGGCTTACATAAACCGTGCTGAACCTGGTTGACAGAGGCCACCCGATGTCTCAAGTTAGTTGGACTTCGACTATTTAAGTATAATTTATAATTGTTCCTTTCAACCTCTCATAATTTATAAGGCTTACATCAATAATGTTCTCAATTCACTCTATCATTTCAAATATCTCAAATCAATTATTCAATGTCATAGTAATCTTCTGCTTTTCTAATAGACTTTGCTATTCCTGTAAGCGTTGATCATTCTATGATGAATTTCTCAAATTAAGTTAGTATGATACAGATGCTTTCTTAAAACACTTAGCAAATTCTCAAATACCTTAATCATTACAGTTTTCTCTATTCTCAATTCTCATCAGATACATGATCAACTCAAACAGATAATATATGTGGTTAACTTCTGTTTTTCTGATAGATTCGACAGGCTATCACTGTAAACGTTGTCACTCATAATTCTTCATTTTCTATCACTCTTAAAGTCTGTCGTATCAATATCATACTCTCAACTTTCTCAAGTTGACAATAGGCAACACATGCATTCTCAAATCTCTCATATTTGTAAATAGGTCTACTCTGTTTAGATGTTGTTAATTTTGTATGTATTTTAACTACGTGCGATTACCTATTTATCATGTGAATGTGAACTTTGTACAATAAACATTTTATTTTAACATCTCTGACTCGATCATTTGGTAACAGTCCACTTTTGAGTAATAGCCAAAAATCTCAACAACCAGATTTTTGAACAACCCTTTATTTACATTGAAAAGTGTCGTAATTGAAACTTAGAGCTGGTTGATTGTTACGTATCGAGCTGGTCCACTCAGGTCATCAAAAATTTTCATGTTGCCAAACTGAGAAAATAGTAGGTTTCTCTATTCCACTATAATTGTGAATAAAAACTTTTTCTCCAATTTGCATTCAAAATATTATATAAAATGATATAATATAAGATAAAATGAGGTTTTCTTGAATTAAGGTTCCCAGATGACGAAGAATTTGGGCTTCGCTGTTGGGATGGTCAAGTATTTGCCCAAAGAAAGCAATTTTCATTTGTTCAGATCATTTTGAGCCTGAAGATATTGTGACCCGACTAAATGACAGAATAAATAAATCCTTATGAACCATATGCAAAAACTTACCATGTTTTACATTCTTTTTTTAATGATAGATATCATTAATTACATCTGCCAAATTCCTCTTTATTCAATAGCATTTTGTGTTTACTATTAATTTGGTGATTATTCGTATTAAGTTATAAAATCGATCACTATGCCTAATTTTATCAATGAAGATTATTTAAATCTCATTCTACTTCATGGAGAATGTAATAAAGTTGTAGATACAACGATTCGACTGTTCATTGAGAGGTTTCTGACCGACCCAGACCAACGAGAGATACCATTAACAGAACCATGACAAACTTGAGAAATGTCTGATCTTTCGTTAAGAAAACTATACACAGAGAAAAAGTGTAGAAGAAGATGAGAACAACGAAATTACAGTTCTTGCATATTTTCGTGTGAATCCTCAAAATTCTCTCAAAGATGCCGAGATTGCTCTGGGATTATCTCAATCGAGTGTTTGGAGAATATCAAAAACATAAAATGCACCCATATAAATTCAATAGGGTACAGCATTTGAAGGAAACTGATTTCGTCAGAGAACAGAGTTTTGCCAAGCTATGATGATTCGATTTCAAGAGAATGAAAACTTTTGGACTGTATAATTTGGACAGATGAATCTAAATTCACAAAGAATGGTTCTTTCAATAGGCATAACAGTCATTATTGGGATGAAGAGAACAACCACCACTTCAGACAATGGAAATTTCAAGAGACCTGGAGTTTCAATGTTTTTTGCGCCATCAAAAATAATGCAATTCACGATGTTCACATTTATGATGGGACTTTAACTGGTAAGATAGAACACTACACATGTTTGCATTATTTGAAGAATGTTCTCCCTTAGGAGATAGATATTCTGACATATTGACTCACATAATTGAGCCGCTAGTACAGCACCATAATGACTTATGGTATCAACAAGATGGCGCGCCTCCACACAATTCACTCAATGTGTCAAATATCCTATACAGGCTATTTGAAGATCGATGGTTGGCGAACAATGGTCCACATCTTTAGCCACCACGTTCTCCCGATTTAACTCCTTCAGACTATTATCTTTGGGGTAGGATAAAAAATATTGTCTACCCAACTCCCCTGACTGATAAAGAGGACTGCATAGAACGAGTCAGAAATGCGTTCAGGTTTGTTTAGATTTTTAGATTCATAGTTTTGAAACTCAATTTGGTTTTTAAACACTTTTGCAGATCTCTTCCTCCCGATGAAATAAGAAGAGCAACGTACGAAGCATTCCTGAGACGTATAAATAAATGTCTAGAAATTAACGGTCAAAACTTTGAGCATCTTCTCTAGTTACAACTGCGAGAGTTTGCCATGGATCTCCTAATAGTAACTTGAAGTCGGTTTCAAGAAGGGGTGAAAAATCTACAGCATGGTTCAAATAACAGTTCCTGAAAATTTCATCTTTTTGGCTTGAAGGGAAAAGAAATAGCTGAAAATTCAAGACGAAAAACAGTTTTTTGTGAATAACTCAGAAAATATCCACTTTAGGGCAAGGGTGTGATGCATACACTCACTCATTCACATTTCCTCGTGAAAGACCCTGTATAGTCTAAGTATTTTCCAATATCGATTCAGTACGTTCAAATTCATCGATAGTTTATGTCCGAGCGACATTTTTCTTTAAATCATTTTATTTTCATTTAACGGACCTTCAGGGTCTTGTCCTGCGACAAACCGTTTGAAAATACTAACTCGAAAACCAAAGCTCTTAGACTGTAACTTCCCAACAATAGAATCTGAAACAATTCCATCCAATGGTGTTTCCTTATGAAATTTCGTGGTACATAGAGCGTCGATTATGCCAGAACCGCCGACGCTATGTCTTCGCAATTGCGAACGGGGAATCGAATAATTTCAACAATGTTCCATTGTGATTATAATAATACCTGTCACGATTATGGGGCGAAACTAACCTTGTATTGTATGCGGAACATTCCGCATTATCATATCCGGTGTGAGGTTATATGGAGGATTATTATTGTGAGGTGGAAAGCATTGGCGTGTAAAGTGCATGTACAATAATTATTTTAATGTTCATCGATATATTTTTTGTCAGAAGAGTGGAGCGAATGAGAGATTATAAACTTATGCAAGTTCCTTTCATCCTACACAGGTGGAGATTAGTACAATGACGATAATGACCTCCTTGAAGATTTGAATGTGAAAACAATGTTTTTTGAAATTAAACACTGTGATCGAGACAAAATCACGTAAGTCTGTAATTGGCACATTGCAGATTATGAAGTTCGTTCTGATTGTCGACGAATTGACTCTCCCGTGCAGATCAACCACTTATTTCATGTTTGACATCTTGTCGTCTACACAAAAGTTCTGAAATCGAATGAATGATAGAATTTTCTGTGGCGGGGAGTTTATAGTAAGGAAGTTTATTAAAGTTATGCATTTTGAATCGAAGGAAGATCCATTATTAACCGCTGTCACGGTTTCAAAAGTCCCGCTCCAGTTAGTACCTGCAAACCGAACTGGTGGCGTTAGTCGCAGTAGTTTGCCAGCTTATCTCGTACGTTTCAATGGACGGTTGTCGGTGGTCCTGTTCTGTGCATGTGACGTAGGTTGTCAATTACGTCGTTCTTCCGGCATATATTTGGTTGACACATCCCGGAGTAATTAATCGCAATTTTGCGGATCTGAACAGAATTTTAACTGAAGCCCTGAGAGAAATCTTATCATGTTGGTTTGGTTTGTTCGTTGGTGAGATTTTTGCGCTTTAGCGGAGTGGCGTATTTGTTGAAAAACGACGTGGGATTGGTGAGTTAACCTTTGTTTGTCACGAGGTATTTTAGATTTTTGTTCGTATTTTTAGCATCATTCTGCTTCGAATTGGGAATTATTATTGTATCGTTGCGAGGTACCGCAGATTCTGAACTGTCTTTGAAGTCTTCGAGCTGTTTGTCTAGGCTGTCTTTGAATTACTGCCGTGGGAGCTGTCTTTGGGGACCTCCACCAGATTTCGCCATCTAAGATACCACACCTGTCGTCTACCCAGGGCGCATTACTGTGAGAAATTGTACTACGTTGGCCCAGGAATATATTTGAGTCCAGTTTACATCTACGAGACTGTGAGAAACTATATCCTTTTGTACTTCAGTCAAGCCACGACCTAGACTGTTATAGAAGGTTAGTCTGTAGAATTTAGTTAAGATTGATTAGTATCAAAGAGGCCCAATTCAGTGAATTCTGTTTAGTACATAAAACCCGACCTATCGAGAAGGTCGCTTAGATATAAGTAAAGAGCTATTTGTAACGATTACCATCGAGGCTCTAAGTATATACCTTGGGGTGATATTACTGTTTGTTTAGTAAGAGATAAAGCCTTATATCGAATATTCGGGTTGTGAAGTAAGAACTAGTTAGTGATCTACCTTCTGTAAGATATATCCTCGTTTGAGGGACCTTGTGTATTTAATTTGGGCTCATTATATTATTAAATAATTGCTCTATATTCTTTCTACCAGCCACTACCTCCCGCTTGTGTGATCGGACTCGTTTGGCATCCTGAGAGTGCGTTCGTTATTTTTCTCTCTTTGCGACCCTGAGATCTTTAGTGTACTTTCCTCTTTTTTTTCTTTGTATTATCATAAAGAGAGTGGCGCCCTTTATAAGTAGTCTCAGCTCTAGAGCTAGCTGAGGAGGTACTTTGTACACTCTCTGGAGCCGAGTGGGTTCAGTGACACCGCTGAGCTTGTTTCTGATTGGTATTTATCTGTGTAATATAATCTACTAGCCACTGATTGAAGAATCCATAAGTATATGTATTTAGAGGATACACCATAAATTGAATAAACTTCTACATTTACAATACCAGCGAATCATTTAAAAATTTGACATAATCATCTGCTGTAAGAGTTGATACAACTGTAATTATAGAGGCATTAGAAGAAGCAGCTGATAGTATTAGTGGAGCATGTTGTATGGTAAGTGGATTAAAATGTTCTGATGCCCAATCGAAGGAAGAACAAAAAATGCAGTGATGAGGACAGCCTGTTATAGAAAAAAACTTACAGGTTATGCCGAACAAATGCTTGAAACGCCAAAATTCAAGAAGCTTAAAAGAAAGCAGAAAGAAATAAGATGTTTACACGATAGAGAACTATAGACTAATTAACCTACTCTCCCATCTCTACAAACTATATAAAGGTTAATTCATTTAAAACTACTCTTTTTGGTGGGGATTTAGTTGCAGATCGAGCATGCGTCGTGTAAACTTAAGTGGTATTCTTATTCAGTAGTGTCTGACATTTCATAATGGAACGACTTAGTCCAGCACAGCAACTTACGGTCCACATAGTCAGCCGAACGCACAATTCGCTCTACTATCCCTAACTTAGAGACTAAATATTGGTTATTGGATTATACTCGACCAAATAGACAACCTCCAGCTCGTAATGAAGACAATATAGAGGATAGTGTACGTGATGACCCTGAAGTGTCGATTCGTCGCCGTTCTCAACAACTTTGTCTTTCGTATTCAACGACTTGGCAGATTTTATGTAAGGATCTTTCTTTGAAAGCTTACAAAATTCAATTAGTTCAAGAACTGAAGCCGACCGACCTACTGAATCATTTAAGTTTGAGTCAATCGGTTCTTGACAAGCTCGCAGAGGATCCACTGTTTTCAACAAAAGTCTTGTTCGCAGATGAGGCCCATTTTTTGGCTTAATGAGTTTGTGAACATCCGTTTGGTGTGGTTTATGGGCCGGTAGAATAATCGGTCCATATTTCTTCAAAATAGAGGACGGCCGGAATGCAACCATGAATCAACGAAATGTGCCACTTGCCATGCAGCCCGTGAAATCATGACTTTACTTCGAGAGCATTTCGGCGAGCAGATTTTTTCACGGTTCGGATCAGTGAATTGGCCGGCTAGATCATGTGACATCACACCTCTTGAATTTGTCCTTTGGTGCTATGCGAAATCCAAAGTCTACATGGACAAGCCGGCTACGCTTGAGGTATTGGAGGCCAATATTATTCGAGTCATCGAAAATTGGAACTAACGAATGGATCTTTTTAACCGCAGTCGAGATCAGCATTTTAATGAAATTATCTGCGAAAAATAATTATAAAGAATGGTTCTGTTATTTGTTGATAAAGATTATAAAATAAAATTGTTCTTTTTTTATTTTTATAAAAAAAATGTACCTCTAAATGAATCATCCTTTATTTGAACATTTCTCTTCAAGATTTTCAAATCTGAAAGCTCTCATTTCTATGAACACTTCCAATGTGTGAGGTTGTCAAATTTCATTTTTCTCCACTCAAACACAGAAAAAGTTATCTATGCTTTTCGAAACACTGATATTCCTGAAGTTTTTTCTCTTTGACATACATTTTAGTATTGGCCTATGAACAGGTGGATGAGATCTTTTGATCTTAATTTGATATCATACCATTAAAATATGGAAATCTCATATCGAATCAAACATATTTAATGATGCCACCGTAAAAATGCATATAACTCATTTAACAACACAATTTTTGATTCTTTCTTTGCTTTCCTTTGTTAGAATTCCAATAATAATTTACTCTGAAAAATTAGCAAGCATTCACTGATTTAGGTGTACAGTTCAACTTGCTTTCAGAAATCTGAGTATATCAGGTAAATTTGCTGAGATATACAAACCTAGGTTTGTTTAGATTTTAAAGAGTGAAAGCTCATATTCACAGAAAAGTTCATATGTCTGACTTTTCAGCACAATTTTAAATGCAGTGTTCGAAATGAAATGTTCGAAAATCTATCTACTTCTATCAATTGAGATCCAGTTACTAGAAGGTCGCAAATTGGGAATAGGGAGAAAGTTATTTCAGGAGAAAGAACGCAATATAAATATGTTTCGAACCACACTTAATGTCGATTTGGATTCGAGCTGCAACGTTGTGACATCCGACATGAGATTCCAAAACTAGCTCATTGTCAGATGAGCGAAAGTCATAGAAACTGCATATCATGATCGCAACTACATCTGCGACCCATAAAATACCAGTTGGTTAGATTGCATCTCGTAAAAATCAATTTTACTCACAGAAATCCGACCACTGAACTCTTCCAATAATCCTCACGCCTCTTCGCTTTCCCATCACAGACCAACCACATAAAAATTTGACCGGACAAATCACAGAAAAAAGGCACTCGAAAAGATCGCGAATCGTCACTGAATCGGTGCTCACGACGGCGCCGCACTTAGCGTATGGTATCTAAACTGGGGAAATCGTCGTGCCAGATCTTCGGAGTGTTTTCAAAACATGTTTAACGTAATTTTAACTCATTTTATGTTAACGCCAGAAAGTGGACTGAGAGAGCGTACTCCAGATCGTCTATAGAATGTGTGGCATATTATTAATTTCTTCGATTTCTGACGTAACGGCGTACGGATGCATGTAAACCAAGAAATAAATCGAAACGAGAGCGCGTGGATTGTTTTTTATTTGGCGACACGATGAATATCTCTTGTATTAAATATTTTCACGAATTTCATGTGGACGGATAAGACGAAAATTAACAACCTAGAGTGTCCGTAAATTTGGTCTAGCATTTTTGCGCGCTTGCGAAATCGTTTCGCACAACCATGTGTGAATTTGAATTATCGAGCCAGGAATGACCTCTAGTTTATAAATTTATGGAATAGGTTAAATCTCTGAATATCTCGGTTTCTTGGTCGAAATCCGTATGGTGATTCCGATGTTATGAGTAGCTTAAATTTGGTCTCATAAATAACTAAAATAACAATAGTCTCTTCTGAGCTTCTTGTAGCTCCTATTACAGTGTGATGTTTACGTTGCTTGAAAATGTTTTTATATGCACTGTAAAAAATAAAATTCTGCGCTCAAACTCCTCAGGAGTTTGAGAATTTTTTTTTCAATCAAACCATTTTAATTTGAATTAATCTAAAATTGATTACTCCAAATGGACTATTTTTCTTGATTAAAACAACCTAGTTGATTATAGAGAACAGCTAAAACATTCGCTTGAAACTTTTCACATTTCAGCGAAATGAAAGAAACAACTGATTCAACATAAACATACAATTACAAGAAATTGTTTATGCACTTGTCTCAATATCCATAATTGATTGATACAAATACATTATTCTAAATAGGTTTTAACGAAACCATTCGTTCGTTTCATTTTTATTTGTTCAATAGAACGAAGGTACGGTTGTCGTAAATTCTGTCAGTTGATGCAACGACTACAGTTTCTTGAGACAAGAATCTCGTGAGATTATATTATTCGCCTCATTTACTTGAAGAAAACTATAAATATTTGAATAAAATTGAACATATAATTGTTGCAATATGAAGTGACATTTGTAAAAAAAATATTGCGTAATTGATTTAATAAAACGAATTAATTGTAGCAATTTTTATATTGGCTGCAATTAAATCAAAACTCTATCTCTTTTATATTAAATATATCCCATTTAAATGCAATTATTTGTGTATTCACAATATTGTTGTATTCGGTGATAAAGATGACATGGAATACATGATGCGCAAGCTAATTAAAGAATACGAGAAGTGGGGCTTAAATGTCAACTTAGAAAACCAAATATCTTTGTGTTGGTGGAGAACCGGGTGATCTGGTATTGGATGATGACAGGGATGAGATGATAACCCACTGCCTGGACTATTGTAGCGGCAAGGGAGTGTATTGGGATCTCTTGGCGGCACTCTATATAGCCACGCATAGCTTAGTTCACAGCGCTTCGGTAGCCTAGAGGTTTGCGCTCAAGTTTCACACCGACTAGGTACTAGGTGCCGGGTTCAACTCCCGGCGGCTCCTCAAAACTTCTAACTCCTGCGTCTATGGCATGGCGCACACAAGCCATACTGATGAGTCCAAATGTGTGCGCCAGGGACGAAACGCATAAGTAGGGATAAATTCCTTCGATTATACATTGGTGACTCCAACGTGATGGGAACGGTTGTCTTTACAACGTGTCTTGGAAAAGCAGACGGTTGACGCTTGAGGTATACTCGCTCCCTCTCTGCAACTACCAACGAAACTCTAGACGCCTTTCCCATTCCGTACAATATTCATGGTCTGCCGCGTTATTGCGGTATTTATTAATATAAAAGAGAAATTATTGTTCTGTGAAGAAAAATAATGATTACATACAAATGTTTTTTTGTTTTATCAAATTATTCATTTGCTAGTGTCAAAAACCCTTCAATTTAGCTCAAATCAATCAGTTTCTTAACCCAAGAAACTTTCACTTGACATAAGAGATACTATCATTTTTATCGACTGAACTAAGATCCTTTAAATCAACTACAAATCGAGTTTCAGTGAAATGTAATATTTATTTACATGAAACCAAAATTTTTATTCTACGAAAAGTATCAATAGTTACATACTAATTAATATTACCGTTGGATCAAATTTTTTTACCACCTGAGTCAATAACTCTGAGCTTGGTTGAAACTAATCAGTTTCTTAGCTCAAGAAACTTTTATTTAGGGTAAACGCCATTCTCAACCGTAGAGGGCGGTAGGGTCAAGTACTTTATGCATTTGGCTGTATTCAAACGTACGGAGTACTTGAGACAAATTAATATGGTTTGAGATGAGGAACTATTTTTACAGTGTGACTTTTTCACTCATTGTCAGATAGCACAATACCCGTCAAAAAGTAGATTGGGGAATTCCAATGATTCCAATGAGTCAACCTGATATGACGGGTCATCCAAATGTGACGCCTAGATGTCAGCACTATATAATTTTTTCACGTGACATCTTTTCAAATGATATAAGCCATTTTGTGTTATTAGAAGGTAGTACAGTTTTAACCATGGACAAGTACACATTGCAACAACGCGTTTACATCATTCAAAGTCATTATGAAAATGGACGTTCTTTGAAAAATACCCATCGTAAATTTCGTGTTTTTTTTGGTGTAAATAATCGGCCAAATCAATCTTCAATTCAAAGATTAGTGAAAAAATTCGAAGAAACTGGTTGCGTTACTGATAAACCAAAAAGTGGAAGACCAAAAACTGTACGCACAAATGAAAATATTGCTGCTGTTAGTGAAAGTTTCGAAAATGAACCGACATTATCAATTTCGCGTCGTTCGCAAGAATTGGGCATACTTACGGCTCCTTATGGAGGATTTTGCACAAAGATTTGCATTTACACGCATATAAAATTCAATTAACCCAGAAATTGAAAGAAAGAGATCATTTACAACGTCGTAATTTCGCTAGTTGGATTATTGAACAACGAACGACAGATCCATTGTTTTCAAGCAAAATTTTGTATAGTGACGAAACTCATTTCACAATGGATAGATTCGTCAATAAGCAAACTTTTTTGAAAAGTCGAGTGTATGCTAATAAGCCACAAACAATTAATGATCTAAAGAAAAACATTCAAGTTGCAATTCGTGAAATAACACCAGCAACATGTAAGAAAGTCATTGAAAATTTCGATATTCGGATTGATGGCTGCAGACGCAGTCGTGGTGGTCATTTGAATGATTTTCTATTCCACTTATAATTAATAATTATTATAATGATGGATCATACTTTTCATAAAAAAAAACAGTTCGAAAAAATTGCAAATAGTTTTTGTTTTATTCCAAAGAAACATGTAGGCGCGTTTTTTGGATGAGCCTTTATTTGGAAATATTTCATCGAGAGAAAAACATAGTGGAATTGCCAAACTAGTGTCTTTCGATACATAAAAAAGAAAAATCTGCGTGGAACCAGTTCACAGAATTTTTTCTGAAAATTAGATAGAGATTCGACTGAAAAAAATTATCAGAAACATTAGAGGACTACTTTTTCAATATGACGAAAAAATTGGAGAAGATTATAAAGAATTCCCTGTGAAGTCTTTATAAGATACCTTGGCACAGATAATTAAAGAAACATTTTTCAAGGAATATGATAGATCCATTTCATGATTTCATTTTCTGCGTCTGGTTAAGGATTCAAAGTGTAAAATGTTGCAAACTTTACCAGATAAAATAAAATCAAGTTCTGAAGCCTTATCGAACAGTTCTTGAGAATGGCAAATTGTTTCGATGAAGATTAGCCAGATGGATTTTTTTCCATATATTCTTTCTCGAATTGGCTTCGCGAGGCAATGAGGCAGGTAATTGCAGAATTATATTTTCAAAACGAATCTCTGGATCTTCTGGAAAACACTGGTCCGGTGGAATATAACCCAATACAGGGTGAGTCTTTGACCACTGCGTTAATTTTAACCATAGATTGACGTCAAAAGAAACATTTTCTTCCTATAACATTTTTCCAAATTTGGTCCCGTTCAAAAAATACAGGATGTTGAAATTTCATAAAAAAATTGCATTTTCACCTGTGATATTCAAACGACAATATCAAATGAAATGATCTCTTGTAGAAGGTTTTTGATAACAGTAATGCATATTTTGGCATCAATTTATTTAATTTCTTGTGGGTTTCTCACTACTCCTCTACAGGTTGGTTGAATTGCATGAAAAACAAATATCACTTGAACTAGAGGTACGTATATTGAACTTCCAAGAATCATTAGTATTTTTTGCAGATAAAATCATTAATCATCTTTTTTCCTGAATTGCACCATTTTTGAGATATTTGAAGTCGAAAGGAATTAAATTGGTATAATCACCTGATGAAACATGAGTAAATGAATAATTTCTTAGAGGGAAAATAATGTTGTTTAACAATTCAGATTTAATAGTGGATGCTGTTGAAGGTAATTTTCATTCAAACTAAACTGGACTACAGAAGGTAATTTGCCCGATGTGTAAACTTAAAAGCTTATAACTTTTTAACGCAGCTGAATATGTGTTTCTTTTGTTCTCAAGAACCTATTGGTTAAAATGTTTAAAATTAACGCAGTGGTCAAAGAATCACCCTGTATATAGATTGACAAATCCAAAACTCAACAAATAACAGACTTTTTTTGGCTAGACATCCAAACAGGGAAAAAGGAATTTGGTACAAAAATATGCCTGTAGAAATAAACTCAATAACGAGGCAAAAGCAAATCTCAAAAGGTATCCAGTGAAACCTTAGATGACTTATAACTTTGCAACGGGTCAAAATTGGAAAAACTGCAAGAGGAAAAAAAAGTTCCTTATCGCATCAAGAATCTGCAGATTGAATTAACGCAGTGGTCGAAGACTCAGCATGTATATAGACGCTGAATTGTATGATATTAACCTCTGCTCAAACCTTCAACTCATACAAGCAAGATTGTCTGACAATTAATATATTGTAACGATACCGAATACAGACCTGGCTGGTACGTGTTGACCAAGGATTGAAAAAGTAAGAAAGGCTGGATGACGAGCGCCGACAAAGAGACTAATGCAGGGCATACACGCTACGGTCGACCGGATTCGAATTTCGAATTTCCTCCGGCGACCTGTACATGCTTGAAAAACTGCGACACACACGCTCTGGTCGACCTGCGCTGGTATACCTGTGCAGTTTTACCTCTCCGGTCGACCGGAGCGTGTATGCCCTGCATAAAGAAGCAATAAATTAAAAAAGGTATGACGTCACTGCTCACATGATGAGAAGTACGCTACTATGAACCAATAATCTATAATATAAAAATGAATCACAAAATGTGTTGGTAAGCGTATAAATCAAAAACGCCTGGACCAATTTGGCCAAATCTTTTTTTAAAATGTTCGTTGAAGTTCAAGGATGGTTTTTACGGCGAGAAAAATTAGTATTATTGCTGGAAAAACCCTAAAAATAGCCCTTTTCTTTTTCCCATACAAATGATTTGTAACTAAAATGTAGTCAATTTGAGCTTTATTGCTATGGTATAAAGTTCATATTAAGTGGTCGAACAGCCCATTCAGCACTCAAATTGCCATTAAATATGCAAAGCAATGAAACTCCAACCTGCAACGTTCCGAAGAACTCTGCAATGGCAAAGGTTTTGCAGCAATGTAAATTGATTGTTTGGGATGAATGCACGATGGCACATAAAAAATCTTTGGAGGCTTTAGACAGAACCTTAAAAGAGCAATAATAACCGATTTGGTGGTGCAATGATTTTATTAGCAGGAGATTTTCGTCAAACATTGCCAGTGATTCCACGATCAACGCCAGCTGATGAACTCAATGCATGTCTAAAGTCCTCCAATTTGTGAAAACATGTCAAAGTACTTCATTTAAGCAAGAATATGCGTGTCGAGTTGCAAAATGAACAATCTGGAAACATATTCTCTAAACAACTCATTGACATTGGTAATGGCAAATTTCCTATAGACATGTTGACTGCATTAACTTTCCTCAAAGTTTTTGTCAGTTAACTCGATCAAAAGATGAACTCATTCAGAAGGTGTTTCCAGATGTTTCTCAAAATTACAGAAACCATGATTGGTTGAGCGAACGAGCTATACTGGCTGCAAAAAACATAGATGTAAATGACTTAAATTTCAAAATTCAAGAACAAATTACAGGCGAATTGAGGATATATAAATCAGTTGATTCGGCTACTAATCAAGATGATGTAGTCAACTATCCACCGGAATTTTTAAACTCGCTGGATTTGCCAGGATTGCCACCTCACAATTTTCAATTAAAGGTTGGATCGGTGGTTATAATGTTGCGAAATATCAACCAACCGCGTCTTTGCAACGGTACACGGTTAGCGATAAAAAAATTACTAAACAATGTGATAGAAGCAACTATACTCAAAGGAAAGTATGAAGGAGAAGATGTTCTCATACCGCGCATCCCAATGATTCCGACTGATGTGCCATTTGAGTTTAAACGACTACAGTTTCCAGTGCGGCTTGCTTTTGCTATGACTATAAACAAGTCCCAGGGGCAATCATTAAGTGTTTGTGGTATTAATCTAGAAAACTCATGTTTCTCACATGGTCAATTTTATGTTGCCTGTTCCCATGTTGGAAAACCATCAGATTTGTTTATCTATGCGCCAGGTAATCAAACAAAAAACATCGTATACCACAAAGCACTACAATGATAATAATATTAATTATGATCCACATGATTAACAATAAAGCGATTACTTACTTTTAAATCCTTATATATGTTTTATTTAATTATTTTTTATTCACAACGCTCTATCACCAGGGTGACGGTTCTGTTCAGGAGAATTTTTTTAAATACGTAGGCACAAAAACTGCCACATTACAAATCTTTTTGACAGGACGAAGTCTGTCGGGTCAGCTAGTTGTTACATAAAAATGACAGGATGAAAGAGGCCGCATGTTATTAATCGAGAATCAAATGGTTTACTAAAACATTCTATTTCTCGAAAAATCCCGAAAATGATGAAAGATTCCGGAGTGTCAATTAGGGCATTTAAACTGCTGTCGCGGTAGATGAAGACGGAGTTGTTTGAAGAACGCTGCCGGCACGTGTTAGCTAGGGAATTTAAATTCTCTGCACATAAATTATTACTTCAAGTGGTGTGAATAAATGAGTTGAACTAGGACTTTTATAATATTTACTGGAAAAACGATATATAAAATGAACACATAAATAAATTTTGAATATAAGAAACAAAAAACCAAACAACTGATGTCAAAAGATATTCGGCTCTACCTTTATATTATAAGAATAAATATTTTATCTAATAGAGCTCAATCTGTATCATCATATTAAAAATTCAAAAACATACCATGCAAGGATTTATAGTCTAAATTGCTCATTCATAATTCAGATGAAATAACGTAATAAGGGCGATGAAGCGGCTTCTCCAATTAGATTGTGAAAATGAAGGCACTAACGATAACCCGAACAATGAAAAACTTCATCTGCGGAAATCAGTTTATTTTTCCAGCATCAGGTCGAGCAATAACAAATGAACGATTTAGTGCTTTCAAAAACAAACAATTCATCGCAGACGTGATCTATCGTGGACGATCTCGTGGATTTTCACATAGTTCGATGAATGAATATAATGATGGTTGTTTGGATGGTTGTCTAGTGGCAGCACTGTTGAATCATGGTCGGCCTTGATCGTCTTCCACAATTAATTTTCAAACGGATTGCGTAATTTGACGTAGCAGGAACATGACGATGGAATTTCGTCTGGAACGATTAGTCCTGTACAATGAGGCTTCAGATTTTCTCTTGCTTCCCATAAAAAAAATCTATACAAAAAGTTTTTGCATAGAATGAGTCATAGATTGGTGCGACTAGGAATTTGTGACTCAAACAAGGAATATCGTTTAGAATAATCGGAAAAAGGAAGATGGAGTCCTGACTATTATTTCAACTACAACTAAAGATCAAAGAAGAGAGATTGTGAGATCAAAGAAACAAGTCTGTAATTTTCGAATTTCAAGCCGAAACTGGTCTCAATCGATTGGGTTCGACTTACAGATAAAAAATCCGTGGTCAAACTCGGATATGTCCGGCCAGCAAGCCGCATAACCTCTAATTTTTGAACAAGTTGACATTTTTTCAGAAGAGGTAAATTACTCAAATATCTCGGTCAAGTTCGTTATTAGGCCAAATCCGTCGAATAGTAAAACAGCTATGAGCATCTGAAATTTGATTTCCTCAACAATTTCGAGATTCGTTCTAATAACGTTGAATGGAAAGAGTGAGAACTTATGTGGAAATCGCTAGGCTAGAAATTGAAAAAGAATATCTGTAAAATTTCCTGAAAATATTCGATTACTCGTATGTTATTTGTCGGATCTCAACCAAAATTCGTGAATATAAGTAGCTCCTAGGATATTTTGCATATTCAGGAAATCCACATTCGTAGAAGATATAAGTTTTTTTCAAAAAATGAAGTCACAGCAGCTAATAGAATGAAGAAGAATGGATATTCCTTTTCCAACTTCTTCCAATAATAATTGGTACAAATTGAATGTTGATTGATTGAAATTTGTAAATTTTTGATTTTAACATAGAGCATCTAATCTCTACAGTAAAATCCTCGGACATATTCAATGATTGCTTGGAGTCGAATTTTTCGTAATTTGGACTTGAATGAATAAGGTATTTCATTATTAGGCGTTGTTGGATTTGGCTCATCTTGAAACACCCATACAATTGACTGCTGTTTACTTTCGGGCGTAAATCCACGATTCAGTACCTGTCACGATGTCACAGACTTGCTTCGAAGCACCGCGATCGTATTTTTGGAGCATTTCGTTCGACCAATCGACACGAACCTTTTTTTGAGCGAATGGCAAATTGTGTGGCATCCAACGCGAACTAATTTTTCTGATGGTCAAATGTACATGCAATATTGAATGTATGCTGGTCCCACTAATGCCTAAGGTTGTCTCAATCTCACAATAGGCCAGATAACGATCATGCAATATCAGTTGGCGTACAGCATCAACGGTTTTTGAGACAACAACTGATTTTGAACGACCTTCAGGAAATTCGACTTGGAGTGAACTACGATCTCGGTTGAATTAACTATGCCATCGATAAACACTGGTCCTTGATGGAGCTTCATCCCCAAAAATTGAATTAAGTTCATCGATGCACTGTTGTTGAGTTAATCCAAGTCGAAAGTTGTAAAAAATAATCGCACGAAAATGTTCACGATTGAATTTCAATTTTTGGGCGAGATGAATATTTCAAGTTACTATAAACAATACAAATAGCGCTCGTATGTTAAAATGTTTTCCAATCCGGATATATAAAAGGAAACCCTCGTAATATCTACTTTCTAAAGTTAATAACTTTATAGTTTCCCTGAAGAAGGGTTCGAGAGAGACCCGAAAGCTTGGTTGAAATAATGAAGAGGATATAAAGATCTTGTCAGACTACATACCCAATAACCAACTTCTTTATTATTAAAAATTAATCGATAATTCGATCTATTTAGATCCTAGCTAATTGAATTTCTTCAAAAAGATGACATGACTGAGGTTTCGAACTACAGACCAATTGCCATCCTGAGTACCTTCTCCAAATATTTGAGAAGATTGTATGTAACAGAATGATGGGTTTTCTCGACAAGTTTCAAATTATTGATAGTGCTCAGCATGGATTCAGAGCTAGCCACTCCACTCAAACTGGAGCGCTGAATTTTGTTGAGTTTATCTCTGACAATCGGGATCGTGGCGCACATGTTGCTGCCCTGTTTTCGATTTGTCACGAACATTCGATAGTCTCTCACATCAGTTTATTTTAGATAAACTTTATAACCTGGGATTCAGAGGTATCTTTCATGATTGGATTCGGAGCTACCTCATTAATTGAGTTGTGTCCGTACTAGTTGAAGATTTTTATTCAAGTGAGCGAAATTTGAAATTGGGAGTTCCACAGGGCTCTGTCCTGGGACCACTCTTATTCCTCTTGTTTATAAATGATTTACCTTCGAACTTGAATGAAGTCTTCACCAAATTATCCAACTACAATAAATCTGATTGTGAGGATAATATTGTTTGCTGATGATTCCTCAATAGCGCTTTCAGCAGAGACGTCCGAAGAATTCAAATATTTGTGTGAGCTTATTATTCAGTGTTTTGTTGAATGGTGTCACAAAAACAGAATCAAAATAAATGTCAGTAAGACGGAGTGCATTCGATTCAGTTTTTCAAACGTTGGGGTGAAACATTTTTTGTTCGGTCTTCAGATGCAGTTATCCGATCAAAAGACCACGTTAAGTTTTTGGGCATACATATTGACAAAAATTTAAAATGGCATTCGCATATTGATGCTCTTTGTAAGAAACTCAATAGCTCCTTTTACGCCCTGAGTCGTGTTAAAAGTTCACTTCCTTTCAGATCTCTGATTGATGTCTACTATTCTTTAGTATATAGTCATCTATCCTACAACATTCGCCTTTGGGGTAATTCTTCAGATGTGAATAGAGTTTTCATTATTCAAAAGAAAATTTACAATATGCCAAATATCTCGGTACCCAAAGTTCGTTATTAGGCCAAATCCGTCGAATAGTAAAACAGCTATGAGCATCTGAAATTTGATTTCTTCAACAATTTGAGTTTCGTTAACGTTGAATGGAAAGAGTGAGAACTTATGTGGAAATCGCTAGGCTAGAAATTGAAAAAGAATATCTGTAAAATTTCCTGAAAATATTCGATTACTTGTATGTTATTTGTCGGATCTCAACCAAAATTCGTGAATATACAGGAAATCCACATTCGTAAAAGATATAAGTTTTTTAAAAAAAATGAAGTCACAGAAGCTAATAGGATGAAGAAGAATGGATATTCCTTTTCCAACTTCTTCCAATAATAATTGGTATAAATCGAATGTTGATTGATGGAAATTTGTAAATTTTTGATTTTAACATAGAGCATCTAATCTCTACAGTAAAATCCTCGGACATATTCAATGATTGCTTGGAGTCGAATTTTTCGTAATTTGGACTTGAATGAATAAGGTATTTCATTATTAGGCGTTGTTGGATTTGGCTCATCTTGAAACACCCATACAATCGACTGCTGTTTACTTTCGGGCGTAAATCCACGATTCAGTACCTGTCACGATGTCACAGACTTGCTTCGAAGCACCGCGATCGTATTTTTGGAGCATTTTGTTCGACCAATCGACACGAACCTTTTTTTGAGCGAATGGCAAATTGTGTGGCATCCAACGCGAACTAATTTTTCTGATGGTCAAATGTACATGCAATATTGAATGTATGCTGGTCCCACTAATGCCTAAGGTTGTCTCAATCTCACGATAGGTCAGATGACGATCATGCAATATCAGTTGGCGTACAGCATCAACGGTTTTTGAGACAACAACTGATTTTGAACGACCTTCAGGAAATTCGACTTGGAGTGAACTACGATCTCGGTTGAATTAACTATGCCATCGATAAACACTGGTCCTTGATGGAGCTTCATCCCCAAAAATTGAATTAAGTTCATCGATGCACTGTTGTTGAGTTAATCCAAGTCGAAAGTTGTGAAAAATAATCGCACGAAAATGTTCACGATTGAATTTCAATTTTTGGGCGAGATGAATATTTCAAGTTACTATAAACAATACAAATAGCGCTCGTATGTTAAAATGTTTTCCAATCCGGATATATAAAAGGCAACCCTCGTAATATCTAGTTTCTAAAGTTAATAACTTTATAGTTTCCCTGAAGAAGGGTTCGAGAGAACCCGAAAGCTTGGTTGAAATAATGAAGAGGATATAAAGATCTTGTCAGACTACATACCCAATAACCAACTTCTTTATTATTAAAAAATTAATCGATAATTCGATCTATTTAGATCCTAGCTAATTGAATTTATCTGCAAGGCAGATTCTCCTTTTCAAATAATGATCATTATCAGTAATCATCCATGGAAAATACTTCATCCTAATAAATCAAGTAGACATCATTCATTATTTCGAAGTGAAAATCCACCACAGTATTAGTGGAAGAGTGGTTCGTCTTCTACAAGTTTAGAGGATTATTTATTTTTATTTGCACGACGGCGATCGATCGAGGAAAAAATTCCACAACATTCCATCTTACAAAGTAATAGTACAAGAATAAAACAAGAGTGTAAATGGGTAGGATGATGACGTACATAAACAACACAAAATTTCCTTTCTCAACAATCTATGAATGAAAGATAACATCTATATTTAAAGCGACGTCGGGATGCCATTAGTAACGTCTGTAGTGTCGTCGATTGTTTTACGTCAATATCACGTCAAACAGCAGCGTTGCCGTAGGTTTTCTTGCACAAACCTGGTTGTTTTTCTTATCGAATGAGGTATAGACTACTTGAAGTAAGGATACTACGCAATAACATTCTTTCAGAATCCTTGCAAAGGGTTTTTTAGTCGAGAGAACGCGTATCGATTTTTTCCTTAGACTCGATAGATTTAACTGCGCTAGCCGACGTCAAGTTGAATGTTAAACTTTATCAACGAGTTCTTCGGAGAAATCAGAATTAATCTGAATTTTTGAAATCAAATTTCATGTGAATTCATCTTTTCCATAAAAAAAACAACAATAATTATGTTATATTCACAATTTTCAAATGCAATTCTTGGATATTAATACCAGAGAATATTTAGAAAAAATTGGGGGGAACGAACATATTTTGGATATATGTGTGGCTGTATCATAAAGATTTCGCCACGCCCTATTTAGTATTAGTTGAGGATTGAAATTTAAATGCAGATACTGTCCTGTAATATTCGGTTTTTAAACACAGTGGTTCTTCGGATTCCATTTTGCATACGTACTAGTAAAGTACAAATGGTTACTGTTTATCTTTCTTGATTTTTAATTTATAAATTATTTTTGATTGTGCAGATGTTGGTTGCCAAATTATAGAAGTATCATATCTTTCCAATATTTAAGCATATATTGGTCGAACGCTTTTCGTTCCATATACAAATCAGCTGCAAATACATGGTGGTCCAATTAGTGACAACAACGTTATTTTTAGATTACCTGGAGATATCTGAAATACCGATTATGTTACGTGATTTTTCTTAGCTTTTAAGTTAGAATTTTTTGTGCGTATTGTTTAGGATTTCAGCCAACGAGGTTACAAAAATTCATATCTTTATTCGTAGTAGCTATTCTGTATTCTTTTTTTTTGTGACATGATTGCCTTGAAAGATATTTTAGTTAAAAAAAAATACTCAGCTTCCTTAATTTACTCAAATTCACTCAAGAAAGGACTTGAAAGTTGAAACTTTACTTTTTAGTAGGATTTTCTCAAACGATCATCAAAAATTCCGGATGCTTCTGAACTGTCAAAATCATAAAAAAATTGCACTTAATCAGCCTATTTTCGTTGTGATTAGCCTTCGAACCCATATAGGCTAATAATCATTGAAGAATGATTAAAGCGTGTTTCAACGATTCTATCTACTTTTTTTCCTGTCATGGTAAAATGAAATTGAAAATATAATTTTGAATTAAAATCGAATGAAATAGCACTAAATAGGCAAATTTTTTTATCATTGGCCTCCGAACGCGGATAGGCTAAAAATCATTAAAGCACGATTCGAGCGTGTTTCAATTATTCCATTTACTTTTTATTATCAATAAACAGGAAAATATAATTATGAATAAAATTTAATTTAAATTCGGTGAGATAACTGATAATTTTATATTTTCCGTTTCACCACTAAGAGCATGAATAAAATCGAAATAATTAGATGGGAAATTAGCTCTTTTTAGAAAACAAAATGAGCACAAATAACTGAAAAATGACTATTCATAACGGTAAATTGAAACCATTCCAACCCAATCGACAAAATCATAAGAAGTTGGAATTATTATAGATATAAGATGAAATTTGGAAGATGGATACTGCAGTAAATTGCCGTTATCACATTTACTAACAATTTTGAACTTACGGGTTAACCGGAATTGATGTCAATTTTAAAATTTGCAATGGAATTAGTGTTTGAATTTGAACGTTAAAGATTATATTGTTTTAATTTGATCGTTAAATGGGCGTATTAAGTGACAGAGAAATAAAAGAAATATTAATGATGATTGGGTATGAGTATAGGAAAAGGACGCATCAAGAAATTTGTGACATAAATTGAACATATAATTGTTGCAATATGAAGTCTTAGAGAAAACCAAATATCTTTGTGTTGGTGGAGAACCGGGTGATCTGGTATTGGATGACGACAGGGATGAGATGATAACCCACTGCCTGGACTATAGCTATTGTAGCGGCAGGGGAGTGTATAGGGATCTCTTGGCGGCACTCTATATAGCCACGCATAGCTTAGTTCACAGCGCTTCGGTAGCCTAGGGGTTTGCGCTCAAGTTTCACACCGATTTGGTACTTAGGTGCCGGGTTCAACTCCCGGCGGCTCCCTCAAAACTTCTAACCACTGCGTCTATGGCATGGCGCACACAAGCCTTACTGATGAGTCCAAATGTGTGCGTCAGGGACGAAACGCATAAGTAGGGATAAATTCCTTCGATTCTACATTGGTGACCCCTGATGTGATGGGAACGGTTGTCTTTACGACGTGTCTTGAAAAGCTGACGGTTGACGCTTGAGGTATACTCGCTCCCCTCTCTGCAATAGTAATTGTTCATCCTAATGCATAAATATCCCGTTCAGTAGTGACGAAAACTTTGCGAAGGTACGATACAAGTAGAACAGTTAGCAATTTACCAAAAAGTGCAACTAATGAAGGTGAAGCTCAAAATGTTGCTATATATTTGGAAGAAAATCCTCACTTATCCACTACAGATCTCGGCAATATGCATGGAATTAGCCGTCCCTCAGTAAGAATATTAGTAGTAGTAGATACTGTCCTTTATTGCAAGCAATTGGCCATCGACCTGAGGTCCTTCAGCCTAGGAATATTATTAAGGCGAGAAAAATATCATTCATACAAAATTCGCCTCGTTCAAGAAGTTCGTTCCGAAATCGATTTCGACAGACATTTACAATTTTATTGAACGATTTTATAAGAAATGTGGAGTTTTCAGACTAAGCTACATTTTGTTTAAACGGTACAGTGAATCGACATAACCGCCGCTACTGATCACAAACTAGTCCTCATTGGGTTCAAGAGGCTCATACACAACATCCACAAAAATTGAACGTTCATAACAACAGAATCGTGGGACCCTTCTTCCCTTCAAATTTCATTTTGATATCTCTTGTAATTCCAGAGATATTTACTTGGTTCCTCACAATAGTCCAACACTGTATATCGATTGTGGATAAAATGAATATCTTATTGTTTTCGGAAAAACATTTACGAAATATTGTATGCACCTACTTTTTTGAGAATCTGAAATTTCGAATATGCTTTGGCATTAACTAAATACAGCAAATTATTTTCATTCATGACGTAAAAACTTTTTTATCTCGAAGCCATAAATAAAGATTGATTAATGCATCGAGAAATAATTCTAATTAAAAGCATTCATAATTATTCTAACCACCGAAATATTCGATGAATTGACAACTCAGCGAATTGTCGCGAAGTAACAGAGC
Source organism: Micraspis discolor (assembly GCA_030674115.1). Lineage (NCBI taxonomy): Eukaryota > Metazoa > Arthropoda > Insecta > Coleoptera > Coccinellidae > Micraspis > Micraspis discolor. The sequence continues at coordinate 12,237,743 of JARTUT010001740.1, forward strand.
TTTAGGAACGAGAACAAAAATAGACAGAATCGTTTATTACGGGCGATTTAATATTTGCTGAACTATTATTAGAAATTGCCCGGATTTTACCACCCCGGCGTAGTTCTTGAAGTGATTCGCCGCAAATTACAGTAGGAGGAAATTGTTTCCGGCTTATATTTAGAGTCACGTGTTGGGTTATTTACGATAATTCCTAAAAAGGTGCCATTAAGGAAAATCACAGCAATTTCAAAACGCCTGAGAGTGACTAGGATTTATTTTGCGCTATAAAACGCATGTTTTCATATTCACTCAATTTTGGTAATTATGAGAATCTGAAATTTAGGCTCCTTCTTAATATCCACTCGATCAGTTCATTCAATTGAGAATGTTTAAATAAGGTTAAAAAGAGAGAGTTTTCGTAATTTTGTGGAAATCGTCAGGATAGTAAATTTTAGGAAAATCCGAAATATTCGATAATATACTCGACACTTCGATATAGCGAAGATTAGGGAGTTTTTCATGTCTAATGAAATAACAGAACTCCTTCGCATTATCAAGTTCTGTTGCAAATAATACAAGGTCAACATAAATAAATAAAATAAAGATTGAACATTCTTCAAGTTTTCCTCTTAATTACTGTAAGTCATGATGCTTTCTGATTTTTTTCAACATATAATGATATTTTTAAACGTAATCGGACAATTCGAATGGGTGTTCGGGTATTTCGTGCCCTTTTATGATTGCATTGATGTGAATCCAAGATCAACATACGAGCGATGATATAAAAGTAATGATAATAAAAATAAAGCACTGTGAGTATTCTTTTAATTTCAGAGTATTATTAGTATTCGTTTATTCATCAAACTGCACTTATTTGTCAAGTTTACTTTTACATCCAGAGAGATCGGTACACATTTTTAACTTATTTTGTATATCGAGATTAATTAATGTTGCTATTGTTCGCGTCTTAGCGCTGCTGCAATAATAAGAGGTTCTCATTTCACAGTTAATCTAGAGATCTTCCTTCATTGGCACCTATCCATTTACGACGGCGTTTATTTTGGATTTATCACGGTGAGAGGCCACCCGCCTCAGTGGATCGCAAGTTAATGAAGGGATACAAAGGCGATCAATAAGTGGCCATATTGGCATATGTCAAAGAGAGAACCGGAGATTACGAAAAGAATCTTTCGGACCGGCGATAATGAGTTAATTCTAGGTTTCTTTAGCAGATTTCCATAAAGTTATCGCATAACATAAATGTACGAGGTTCGGCGAGATAAATGATTCGACAGCTGCATATTGATGAACTGCGTTTTCAAATTGTTACCCCGCCCTCGAATAACGGATCAACTAGAGGAAATAAACATTGAAGACGATATATTATGACTCAGTATAAGATTTTACCACTAAAAATTCTTTGAAATTATGGACTCACAACAATGGTATCATAAAAAAATTCATCAATAATGTTACTAAACTTTCATGAGATCTGCTAAGCCCTCCAATTGGATTTAATTTTGAGAAGGAAACAAATCCTTTATTTTGGCCTATAAAACTGATTTTTGTGAAGATATAGCTTATTATTAGGAGTAACGTTCAATTTATCCCCAAGCGATTCGTTCCATTTTATATTGGCAGCTATGCGTAAAGTTGCAGAGTGCCAACGATTCATTTCATTTTTGTGGTTTTGAGATCTAACACAAAAAAATGGAAAACATCTCAGAATTAGATGCAGACAAGCTGAAATTCAATAATATTCAAGATATCAACCAATTGCCATATGCATTCAAAATTTTGCCAGAATCTTATGAATTCCTTATGAAATACCGAGTATTCAACATGACGATTTACATGAAATTAAGTTAACTTCTTTGTTTCAACCTTATTCAAATATTATCGAAATTACAGAGCGTCCCGGAAATACATTTGGTAATTCGGAAAATACCTTCAGTAGAAAATTCACAAAAAAAAAACAACAAATACATTTCAAAATTTTTTTTCAACATTGATCAAGTTGTGTATTTGAAGCATATTCAATCTTCTGAATTTGAGTCTGCAAGAATTTCAATTGAAAATGATGTTTTTGAATTGATTCGAATTCTAAAAAGTGGTTCTATGGCAGAATTTGGCAGAAATTAAGGGGTTCTTTTAAATAACTTGATGTTCACCATCCTTTTCCATCCAAAATAATTCCGTATCTGCCATTTCGGCATTTGCTTAATTCCTCATTTTATTTACCCAATTATTTTTAGTTAGATTACAGAATAATAGAGAGTGCCAGGTCGATAAAACTGTCATATATGACACCAGTTAATTTGATTTTTCTGAATAAATAATAACCTCAGTGAATTTATGGTAAAAGATTATTTTTTGAGGTCAAACTAACAATTTTATGATGATAGGTCCAGACATAAAAAAGTTGCAGATTCCGTTCATCTTTTCGAATCAATTTTTTAAATGAAAAAATATAATCCCAATAAAAAGTTCTGATGCAAAATATAATAAGGTTTGATTTTCAGCGCCTAGTGACAATATTTTAGGGTAACAAAAATACACATATATCTGCTAAATTTGTTCTGAATTATTACAAAGTGGGTATATCATTTAAAAATATTTTTTTCTTAACTTTGTCTGTCTGTAGCTTGGAGAGAAAAGACTTTTGAAAAAAAAGTCATATGAATCTAATTAATTGAATTTTTGCTAAAGAATCATAATTTGGTAACTTTCGTTTCAATTCAGAAATACCACGTATATCATGGTAGAATTTAAAGTTGCACTCTACTCTAAATTTGTGAACACCGTGTAGTAATGGCTCAATGGAGGATTTTCGTCTCGATTTTGAACTATGATCTTCTCATAACATATTTTTACGTCCATAGACCTTTACTGAAACGAAATATGGCATTTTGAACGAAACTATGATTTTATAACACGAACAATAACATTAAATTGGTTTAATGTTACTTGAATAAACCACCACTGCTTTAATGTGACAGAACAAGCATCGAAAACAATTCTTGTGGAACTTTATCCTATTCTTCAAGAATAGCTTTTCGGAGTTCAATAACTGTCTCAGGTTAACGGTTAAGGCTCTCTAACATGTCTTACACACGCTCAATTGGGTTCAGATCGGGGCCGAATGAAGGGCAATCTTATCGATAGATATTCATCCCATCTATATAACCTTTGACAATTCGTGCCACATGCAGTCTAGGTAGGAAATACATGGCAGTTTTGCTCGAATTTACTTTTAGAAAAAAAAACAACTGCAAAAAGAGAATGTTAAGAGAAAATCAGGATCAAAAATCATATAAAAACCTATGTTTGCTTTATTAGATACCTTAAAAGAGGTTTCATAAATTTAGAGTTAATTTAACATTCAGATTTTCCCTTTAAATCATTAGTTTCAATTGAAATTCCTGTAGACTCGAAATCAATGAATGAATAAGATGAAATAAGTTATAAATAAAAAACAAAATGCTCACTGTACAGGCATCTAAGAAAGTTATTTTAAAATAAATGCGATGAATTTGTTTTTCATTCTTTTTTTAGCGAATAAGAAAGTAATTTCCAAAAGAGTTAAATCAAAGCTTACTGTCGCCAAAACTAAAAGTTTATTTGTTTATAATGTGACAGTGTGAAATTATAACGGCCTTTAAATATTATCCATTATTTATTATTTTCTCCGACCACAAATTTCGGGTTTTGGTGTAATCGATTAAAACTCCTTCTCAAAAGTGACAGGCACACCATCGGAAACACAAAAAATTTCGGTAGATGCAGAGAACGTAGCCAATTTTCCGAAAAAAATTAGTATCCTAATACTTCCAAATGTTTTAGTTCGACCGAAACAAAAAAAATCAATTTCTGGATATTGAGAAGATTCAATCCGCTCTTCTATCTTCATATATCAATATCACTCACTTTTCTTGTCCTTCGTGAACATTTCACAATACGATTCCACATTCCATTCACTGAATGTCTCTAGGATCAGTTCTCGTTTACACTTGAATCGCCGTTGAAAATCTGACGATTATCGTCACGTTTTATCTAATCAGCAGGTATGATGACTAAAAAGGAGGGCCAATCGTACTGAGTTTGAAGATTTGCTCTAGGAACTTGTAAGATTATCAGAAACCACCTGGTATTTATTTTTTAAGGAGTGTTTAATGATGTATTAGATTACATGAAATTCGATCAGAAGAATCCTCGCTTACCTTGTTCTTAAAATATATTTGTAGCAAAGATTTAACGCTCTCAAGATCATAAGTTGATCATCCAAATTATTAAATTAATTTTGTTCCTACGACCTTCACAACAATGACAATCTAGTTTCAATCATTAATAATATATCGTTGTTGATGGTCGAGTATTTATCTACTCCTCAATGATTCACCCGAACAAAGAACCAACTGATTATCGATAGAGCTCACAAACCAGGTATACTTCTTTATTCTTCGTGTCATGAGATGGGGGAAGAATATACAGGGTGAGTCTTTGACCACTGCGTTAATTTTAACCATAGGTTCTTGAGATCAAAAGAAACACTTTTTCCTATACCGTTTATCCATATTCAGCTGCGTTAAAAAGTTAAAAGCATTTTAAGTTTTCACATTGGGCAAATACCCCTCTGTAGTCCAGTTTAGTTTGAATGAAAATTACCTTCCACAGCATCCACTATTGCATCTAAATTGTTTAAAAACATTATTTTACCTCTAAGAAATGATTGACTCACTCATGTTTCATCAGATTATTATATCGATTTAATTCCTTTCAACTTCAATTATCTCAAAAATTACAATTGTGCAATTTAGGAAAATTAACGCAGTGGTCAAAGACTCACCCTGTATAAAATTGAGGCAAATGACATTATTAACTTTGAACAATTAAAACATTCCGAATATCCTTCAATATTTCATGCAGGTTAGTTATATAAGAGGAGGAATTTCGAAGTTCGTGGAATGGGTGGGAAGATGATTAGTGAGGGTACTCATCAAATCTTTTAGGAATTATTAGTATAAATGCCAAGTTTGAACGTTTTGAGGTCATTAGTCATTGAATTATGAAATATCGTCGATAAAAAAAGTCGATCGGAAAGAAATTGTTGAGTAGGTGATTACAAAAACAAAGCTGTCTTCATAACCGGAGAATACTAGTAAACAGAAATTAAGCTTTGACCCCAAATTCAAGACTAGTTTCGATGTCAAAGATCTTGAGGAAGTGCTTGTTTGAAAATTTAACGTTTTTACGAAGGTACCGGTTCATCCACCATTTCGTTCAAATTCATACAAGAAAATACGGGAGCAATATTCAGGCGTATCGAATCATTTTAATCACATGGTCGAATTGGGATTGAAATATGACACATTGAAATCCTCATTTAAACCTTAAATACTATCATCCCTACCTCCAAAAATTAAAAAAAGGCATCAACATACGAAGGACGAACAGCGCTCCCAAAATGAAATAAAATTTTTAACAGAGTGATTTTTATTTTTATTTCGTAGATTGTCCTATGGAATTCACAAAAAATCGAAGTCGAATTAGGATTGCCCGTCACTATCACACACTGCATTTAATAGTTTTGGAGTAAAAAGTGTATGGACGCACGTTTGGCGGCAATCCTCCCAGTAGGACATTATAAGGTTTATAAACATTTTTTGGATCATTGGGCTAAAATGGGTTCGAGTGAGCGGTATGCATGAAGATACAACATAGTTCAATTGGGTTCAACAAAATAATGTTTTCCATAGAAGAAAAAATTAAAAAAAATTATAGAAGTTTTATAAATTTTGAAGATCAAAAGCACAGTTCTTGACACTAAAACCATCGATTACCATTTCAAGGCCAGCTACGGAGTCAATATTTCTTGAATGAACTATAGTAATAGTATACATTTCCGAATCATCTCGCTCATTACGAACTCTAAAGATAGAAATTGAAAAATAAGGCTCTGATTGAAGCAAATAAATTGGCGGTTTCCTTAGCACAGCCGGAAACTCCACTTCTGACAATCGTGTTGTCGTAGCGTGCGGAGATGCTGCAGAAGGCTGGGTCAAGGTCTCTCGAGCTTCGACGGCAAAAACGGTCAATCTATTGATTTTGCACCAGAGGTAGGGATCTGCACGCGGCGGCGCGCTCAAGCGCATTCTACCCGTCAGGCACGTGGTTTGCATAAAGTTGGATGAACGAACACTATGATTTTGAAATGCTCGAAAAATTCACAGCGCGAGTTGTCAAATTCGATTAGAAAAAATTTAGAAAGCACTGACGTGAGGTCAGATTGCTTTGGCGCTCTTGTTGAGCTACTTGCGAGTAAATACTCAAACCATAACAAATCTATAAGCACTCTGATCACGTGAACAATAGTCTTTTCCCGTACTATGGGACAATGTGATGCAAATATGAACGCCTAATGAATGAAAAAACCTAGATCTCAAATTAAAAATAACTACTCATAATTTTCCCCAAGTTTTGTTCGAAGCTATAATTCCCTTTTCCTAAAAACTTATGTCAGTGCTTTTCTGAATTTTGACAACGTATATTATTTCAGCCACCGAGATTGATTACGCCAACTGACACTGATTAATGAGCCCGGCATTTGTCAATCGAATATCGATCTGTGATGACCATCGTTCAAAGAAAATCATCTACGACAATGAAATTTGAGGATGTATGCCATTTTTTTATTTCTCTTGAGTAAATTGAAAAAAATGATCATATCTTTAAATAGAAAAGAGCTACAATTTCAGATGCTAATAATAGTGCACTCATCTCAAACCATGCAATTTGTCACTAGCAAAAAAAAGGGCGAAATATGCACAAAATATACACAATGAAAAAACATTATTAGAATTAACTTTACGTTTGAATACATTATAAAGGTACATAAACAATATGCATAAAGTATTTTTCAAGGACCCTCTGGCGCAAATTTGTGACGTTTGTCTACGGTTGAGAATTTATTTGCTGAAAATGAAGTTTCTTGAGTCCAGACGTTACTGGACAGAACTTAAAATTTGGCGCCATTTCTGCCGAGACCTCTTCAAGCCGTTGATAAATGCGATAACTGTTTTTATTTCAGGTGGTAAAATTTTGATACAACGGTAAATTTAATTTGTATGTAACTTTTGATAAAGTAGAATAAAAGTTTTTACTCATGTAAATGAATTTTCCAACATTTCACTGACAGAGGAAGATTTGTAGTTGATTTAGTATCTCAATGGCATCGGGAATAGTGCTGATAAATGTGTTGCAATAAAAAGAAATATTTTGTTTAAGTGAAAGTTTCTTGGGTTGAAGGATTGAGCTAAATTGAAGGTTTTTGACACTAGCAAAGAATAATTTGCCCGCTATGTAATTTATTTTTTTCACAGAACAATAATTTGCTTATATATTAATAAATACTGAACCGCGGCAGTCATGAATATTGTACGGAATCCAAGGCGTCTAGAGTTTCGTTTTGCAGAGGGAGCGAGTATCAAAACCGTCTGCTTTTCTCAGCATAAAACAATACAGGTCACCAATGTAGAATCGAAGAATTTATCCCTAACGTTTGTTAATATTGTATGGTTTGTGTGCGCCATAGTGCAGGGGTTAGAAGTTTGGCAGTCGCCGGGAGTTGAACCCGGCACCTATACCTAGTCGGTGTGAAATCTGAGCGCAAACCTCTAGGCCACCGAAGCGCTTTGAAAAACACGTGGCTATTTTGCCGCCAAGAGATCAATTTACTCCCCTGCCGCTGACAATGCCGAAACAAAAGCTATAGTCCAGGCAGTGGGTTCTCATCTCTTCCTGTCATCATCAATACCAGGCCGTGGTTCTCCACCAACACAAAGATAGACAGGTTGATATTTAAGCCCCACTTCTCGTATTCTTTTTAGCTTGGCATCAGATTCCATCATCTTTATCACCGGATACTTGAACATGCAAATAATTCCATTTAAATGGGATATATTTAATATAAAAAGAGATAGAGTTTTGATTTAATCAGCCAAAAATAAACACAATTAATTCGTTTTATTTTTACGCAATATTTTTTTCCATAGCAGAATCGAGATTCTTGTCTTAAGAAATAATTTAGACAACCGTACCTTCGTTCTATTGAACAAATAAAAAGAAAAAATAAGCACTTGTCAATGTTTGAAAAAAGTTCTCTATAATCAACTAGGTTGTTTTAATCAAGAAAAATAGTTCATTTGGCGTAATCAATTTTAGATTAAAATATTTTTGCAATAACGCAATATAATCACGAATTTTTATTAAAAATTTTTTCTGGGAATTTTTTAAAAATTTTTAGCGCCACGATTTCAGCAAAATTTTGCGAGCATTATTTCAAGTATCAATTTTATGCGTTTGCATATGCAATAATGCAAATGCATATAATCCGATGTCTACTCATAACTACTGAACCATCCGACGGATTTGGCCCAATAACGAACTTGACCGAGATATTTGGACAATTAACCTATTCTGAAAATATGAAAACTCTAGCTGATTCCTTTTGGATGCTAGAGAGGATGAGGCCGGCCGGCCGGACAGACTCAACTTGCGCCACGAATTATTCATCAGGGAGTCGAACCCAATCGATTGAGACCATTTTCGGCTCGATATTTCAAAATTACAGACATTCGGGCAAAATGATAGGCACTCTGTTCGGGTGAACAAGAGCGCCAAAAAGGACAAAGTGAAGCAAAATACTCGACATGTGTTTTTTTATGTGAATGATTTCAACATTCAGCTTTGAAGATTTTGATTTCGAAATTCAGTTTATTTTCGTAGCATTTGCTGCTATGATGGATTGATTAGTACCCGTGTTTGTAAAACAGTAAAGTAAATTTTTGGAATATTTCATATTTATTTTCAAGATAGTCTCCTTTCTGCTTCATACACTCAGCCCAGCGATATTACAACTTTTGCAAATATAGTTTCTCTATCTCTGTAAAATAGGACTCCGTTTCAGCCCTGACCTACTCGTTTGAAACATTAAGAAGGTGTCGAACGGTGTCAGATCTGGTGAAAATGTGATTAAACAATTTAGTGTTGTGTAAGAGCGTCAAAGCTGAAGAAGAAAAAATTCAGTACATTTTTAAATTTTGCATTGATGAAGGGGAGAATACAAGTCAGGCAGCTGTAAATGTAAATAATGTTTATGGCCCCAATACTGTAACAGACAATTACGAGCAGTTTTGGTTTCGCCTATTTGCACCACGCATTGAGAAGCCCGCCGTCAAGAATATTGATAGAATATTGGAAATGATCGAAGTAAACCGTCATGACAGCTGCCACAGAATTGCCCAGAAGTAAAAGATGGACATTAAAACAGTTCAAAACCATTTGCATAAGGCCGGTTTTAAAGAGACTTGATGTTTAGGTGCCGCACGAGTTGTCGGAAAAAAAACTGATGGATCGCGTTTTCATCTGCAATTCCTTGACTATATGAAACAAAATTGATCCATTTCTGAAGGGGCTGGTCATTGGTGACGACAAATATCACATAGGAAAAAAGGATTGACGGCCCGAAAAGTTATGCTGTGTATTTGGTGAGATTGTAAAGGGGTAATCTACTTTGAGCTACTGCCCAATGGTCAGACGCTTAAAGCGGATCTCTACTGCCAGCAATTAAACCCAGCAATTGATTCGAAGATACCAGAATTAGTAAATAGGAGAGGTGAGACAAAACCAGGGCTCACACGTCTTTGATCACCCGCCAAAAGCTTCTGGACCTTGGTTAGCACATCTGGCACCAAGTGATAATCATTTATTTTTGTCCACGTCTAACGCTCTTGGTGGTGTAAAATCGTCCTCAAGAGAAGATTGTGTGAAATAGTTATCTCAGTTTTGTTCTAATAGAGACAAGTAGGGCAACGAGGCATAATGAAATTACCTTTTGAATGACAAGAAGAAACTGAAAAAATGGGTACATATTTGAACATTAACGAACAATGGGACCTTGGTTGGGAGGTTCTTAGGTATCGGCCTTATAGTCTATATCTGGCATCAAACTGTAACTATTTATTTTTGCACATGTCTAACGCTTATGCTGGTTAAAATTGCCCTCAAGAGAAGACTGAGAAAAACTGTTATCTCATTGCTAATATGGCAACAAGTAAATGAAAAAATGGGTGCATATTTGAGCATTAACGAATGATTGTAACTATGTTATATAAAGCCCCAAAATTAAAGTAAAAATAATGAATTTCTTCCCCAACCTAATATTGTTTTAGAGAGATAATTTCAACGTTTCTCTAGCTTTTCGACACCACCAGTGTAGAACGACCATCGATTCCAAAAACCTGATGGGCTATAAAATGTTTTCTCACACCCATGTGAAACATAATTTCCGAAATTAAGAAATTACTCACCAGCTTCGCTTTCAGGTACAATTCTCCTAGACGGCGAGCTCCTAGGAGCAGGAGGCTGCTTGAGCACAGAGAGCGGTACCAAACCCTCCGGCACGACCGTCGAATCCTGCTCCGTTCCCCTTGTGGGCATCCTCACCAGGCAGAAGTCGGGCTTCGTTGCACAGACCTCCACGACCTCGACCTGCTGACCTTTGGAGACGCTCAGTTCCTGCGGACACGTCGCCGTGAAGTCGTTTATCACCCAAGTCATCTCCAGGACGCCAGCCTGAAAAAAGAGAGGGTCCTTGATTTCATCCGTCAGAGTCTCATGAACGATGCGTTATTGATATGGATGATGGGCGAGAGGTAGGGCCATTAATCTCTGGGAAGTACGTCAATTAATGGCGACGGTTAATTCGAGACTCCACAAGTGTCAATCACGTGTCAATTTTATGGCGGACGGAGGCAACGGGATCGGAATTACTCGCAATGTTTACCAAACTGGATGACGCTTTTTCTTGATCAGGATTGAAAGCAATTTTAATGATATATACAGTGTTCGAAATTTATAAAATCCAGTGATTCGTGTCTTAACTGGAAGTTTCTTCGAATGTATTTTGTGGGTTTTCGCAAGTCATTTTTGAAAAGACGCATCAACAATTTTCACGCTCTCATTTATATTCACATGTGATTTTTTTTGTGGGGCTGCGTGGTTCACATGTAAACAAGTGTACTGGATTTTATAAACGTTGAACGGTTGATAGACCGATTCTATGCCTGGAATTCCGTGATTTTGGCATTTCATTGGTCAATCAATAAGAGGTGGTGGTTTTTGCCAAAATATTAATTTACAAATATAGGGCATTCTTAATAAGAATGTAGGTGCTTTGTGAGATGACTAGACGTGGGCTTCTGAACATTTTGAACCAAACATAGTACAATCCGAGATCTCAAATTTTTGGGATATCAGCGATTATTCATATTACATTCATAGTACATAAAAATTGTAGGAAGTTACTGACGCGTCAGCTCAGAAGTCCTTTCCCGGACACTGGAACCGTGTGCCCTAAAGAAAAACAATCGCGAAGATCATGAAGGACCTAACAAACCTATATTTTGAATTAAAAATTAGCACCAACGGTTTTTCTTCAATTTTGTCCAAAGCTCAAATTCCCTTCTGTTAAAATCGACCAAAATAATGTTTAGCTTTCCTATAAAAATAAATATCTCTCTTCCAGAAGTTCTTCTCTTCTGAAACACCTTATTCACTCAAGTCCAAATTACGAAACGAGAGCCTGAGATTTTCTTAAGGAAAACCAAGGAATGAAACTGAACTGAAATATATATTTTGACACCTGATGTTAGAAAACATATGCTGACTCTCATAAACGATGGTCGCTTGATCAATTCTATGCCCAATCTAACTTTAATTCGAAAAACTTCAGGCGAATCTTACAAATTCTTGAAGGAATTTCAACAATCGATCTCTAATAAGTACCAATCGATGAACTCAGTGTAATCGTAATCTTAGCTTCTGTATGAAATTAAAATTTTCAATCATTCAACGTATTTACATATTGGAGAAACCTAGTTTCCTAGAATGAAATGACGAATTGTGAAATCTAAGGATATTCTGAATATCAATCACCTCGACGTACATTCAAATTATTGTGGATAACTGATGAATATTTCATGAGATATCAAGTACTTGAAAAAAAAAAAAAACCTTAACGAATTTTAAGAAAATATTCTAGCGCAACGATTTCCACGAAATTATGCAAACCCATCTGTTTCAAACACATTCAAAGATTTTCAATGATACAAGTTGATCTCATTGATATTCTACGATTTTTTGAGGCAACCAAATTCTAAAAGCTGCTGAACCATTCTACCGATTTGGCTCAATAACGAACTCGACCGAGATATTCGGACAAATAACCTTTTATGAAAATATGAAAATTCTAGCTCATCTCCTTTGGATGATCGAGACTATACGGCTGGACATACTGAGGTTTGAACTCGGCAATATTTTTTAAAATTTTTTCTCTATCTACCAAATCGCGAATTGGGCAGAGATTTAGTTAGTCGGCTGAATCTCGAAACCTATAATTGAATATGAAATACCGAAAATAATTACATACGACTAACGAAAAATTTATCTCAAACGAGCTCTTTCTAGATGTTGGATATCATAACTAATATTCTATAGACGCAAGTATGAGCTACTCATATAAAAGTAATATTAAATAGAAATGGCGAATGCGCCGGTTTGACACGTTAAACGTTATGAATCACAGAAACAATTGACAGGGCACAGCAAACCTTTGCTGCACTATCATATGATCATTTCACCTCGCATAATTTATATGATAGAGCAACAAATATATGCTATACTCAAAATGAGAGAAATAAAGAAATAAATAGCACCACAAAAATCTCTAAAGTAATGAATATAACGAAAAATTTTCGGAAAAAGCTAAGTAAACATGACCAAAACAACTAGATGAAGAGAACATGAATACCTCACTTCAGCTTTTCCGCTTTTTCCCGGCATTTCGATCGCGCCCAATTGCTTAATTAAGGAGCTGGGTAGCGATATCGAATTTGGTCTACTTGCAATTAAGGGCTTATATCACGCGTAGGGGTGTAACGAGTAGGCAGGAGGTTGGATTAGAAGCAAAGCTGTTCGATTTGTATTCACAGTACGTTAGGGTCGTTGATCACCGTGAAAAGGCTGAAAGGGTGGCATAGAGGGTGGATAATGAATGTCCCCACTATAAACCACTCACTACTTGAATTAATGGCCACGGTTAGAATTTTGTAGGTGAGGTCAGAATTTCTGTATACAATGTGTATATCCAAGCTCTATGATGAAAAATGGATCAGGTGGAATTATCAATCATGGAAATTCTACTTCTAGGATGATCAATCGTTTCAGTGAAGATTCCTTCAGTTATAGTGGCAAGAACAAAAGTCACACTTAATTCCAGCAAAACCCCACATGTATAAGGTCTTCCATCGAGACAGAAAGTAAGTTCAAGAAATTCCACATGAGAACCATTAGCTAAGTCCCTTTTTGAAAATTGAATATCTAATATCCGCTTTTTCTAGAGATAGATGATTCTCATTCACAGTTGGTTGGATCAACTTCGCTCTAATACTTGAGAAAGCTTCTGATGCGCTTTTATTTCTACTTCGTTTTTGGTTTTCATTATCAGGTTTTACTTACTTACTTACCTAATATATTATATAGGGTTATGATAAAGTAATGTACAAAATTCATAAAACGTACAACGATTACTTTTGAAAGAAATGCAAAAACAAGTCAAACGGTGTTTTATATTCCGCATCTCTTGACATAAGTTACAAAAATAACAAGTCAAATTTGTTACAGTTATGACGTCATCAACATATTTTTGTAATGGAAAGCATTATGTGATAAAGCTTGTTTTTTTACACTAGGGAAAAATAGTTGCAGTAGGCCTAATATAAGAAAAAAACGAGAAAATGAATAAAAAACGAAATAACAAAACCAATTATAAAAAAAGGTCAAACTTGAACTTATCTAGTAAGAACATCTGTTCTTATCAATGTTTTCGATTTATTTACTAAAACAACGGTGTGTCAGTGTCAGTCGTACAATTAGTGTGACACCATTTTTATCATTATGGCTCATTTAAACGAAAAAGAAAGGATAGAAATTCTAATGATGGTAGGTTACGGCGATCGCCTTCGAAGTAATGAAGAAGCATGTGCTTTATTTAACGCAACACATTTGGAAAGACCTCCCATTGCTAAAAGCACAGTAAGCAGAATTGTTGCACAATTTAATGCAACGGGAAGAGTGAGGGATGCTCCAAAATCTGGACGACCAGGAATAAGCGATTATGTGAAGTTAGATATTTTGCTGTCAGTAGAAGACAACCCTCAAGCAACTACAACAGAAATTGTCTTACAAGAAAATGTTAGTCAGTCGTTTGTAGTAAAGATGTTAAAAAAAGAAAAACTACACCCATACAAAGTTCAACCTGTTCACGAACTCACAGAAGATGATCCGGACAGACGTTTGGAATTTTGTGATATTTTCATGCGGCATCTTACAAAAATTTCCCTATTACCAATTCGGTATTTGGTACCTGATGAAATTTGTAACCTAATGAAGTAGACCATTACAGTCTTGTTCATGCACAACGTTCCGTTAATTCGAGGTCAAAATAATTATATTTCTCAAATATCTTTCAATTATCGGAAATTATGACGATTCGAGAAAAAATTCGATTTATTTTCGAAACATTTGGAAGGATATCAAATAGATGAAATCGATTGAATTGATGTGCTGAATTATCGAAGAAATGTCCAAACGAAAAATAATTTTTCATTCAGACGTTGAAACCGTGAATTCCATCGTGAAGGTGAGATAACTTATGGAAAATACACATAAACATCAATGAACCTATGGAAATGTTATTCTGCCTTATCTCTCAGCACCGAAATCGAATCCAAATGGAACAGACATCAAAGTGAAATGTTTGTTGTGTGTGCTTTGGATGAGTAGAGTTTATCGATTTCGAAATATCGCACGTCCTGGAAACTGTAAATATAGTCGAGTTATAATATCTGCATCCGTTTTCGGTATTCGCCAAGAATTACATTACGGAATACGTCAAAGAGAACTTAAAAGTTTCCAGTTGATTGTCGCAGAAAATTACAAATGCAGAATAATAAAAATTACCGAAGAACAGGGGTAAATCCCAACAACTATAAAAAATATGGAAACCCCTTATAAAATTTTAATTCCGAATTATCTTTAGGAAGATAAACAATTTTTAATTAAATTTCAACACTGTACCTTTTCGAATCATCTTATTTTCAAAAATATCTCGTTCGCATCATTTTTCGGTCATCAGTTTCACCAGAGTGGCGTCAATATCTTGGTGATTATAGACGAAGAAATATGAGAATACAAGAGATGGCAATTTTTTATGGGAAACGATTCTAAAAAAGTCCTAATTACAAGTAATTAAATTTTAGGAGTCAATAAAACCAAGAGCCTTAACATATCGGAAATAAAAGCATCCGTTTAACTACCATTAATTTTTCATTCCTGTATGATAGATCGTAGGGAGGCGATAAAATATATCTTCTCATAAATTGGTAATGGGCGATAAATATGTCATATCGGCCTTAAATCTGGTTAACCAGTATGCTTTTTGTATTAGATCCCGATTGATGCGTAGTTCATATGGGAAATTCTATATTAGTTTCACTCTTCTGTATGAAGAATAAAGAATGCAGTTTTTACGTTAGCTTCCTTTCATCAAAACAAGATTCACTTGTTTTCGTATAATTAATTTAGATTTTCGGGAAGAAACAGAAACAGAAGAAACAAAAATTAAGAGAGATATTTTTTTTAGAAATAAAAAAAAAGCTACCTCAAAAATTTCAAAAAGCGTCCTATTATCCTATACAGGGTGTCCATAAAGTAAAAACTCAACGTCAAACGGAAAATTACTACAGGGTGGCGATATATTGGACGATATGCTAGGTTATACCAGTTCTAGCAAAAAAAAAAAAAATTATATGTCACTTGGTTAAGTGGTAATAGGTATATTTTTGAAAATGTTGAAAATTGACCCCCTACACTACATCCTTAGGTTTTGTAGTCACAAATTTTCCAATTTTGCAGTGATTTTTTAAAACGTAATCCTAAATAATACTGCTATTGATTACAGTCACAAGTCCATTGTACAGGTACAAATTGTTTTAGTAAAAATAATAAAAGTTTCGTTGAGACATGGTTAAAAAATATGTTTTCAGTTAACTTTGACAAAACAAGTTTGAGAAAAATGTACCGTACTACCCTCGGCAAGTTACTTTAAAAAATGGTCCATTTAATCAAAATTACAAGATGGTATAATACTTGCTACTTATCCTTCCATATAAATAAAATTACTTATTTATTTGCAAAAGGACCCAAAAACAAACAAATACTTTTACCTGATTACTATGAATAATAAGTCTGCACTCAGGTAAGTGAGATGGCCAGATGTAATAGGGTGAGATAGAAAGTGACGCATTTATTAGAAGACGTACCACTCAACATCTATCGAAATATATGGTTTCAAGAAGATGGTTGCCCAGCGCATTATCCTCGCCCCATACGTGACTATTTAAATAATGAATATCCTGCTAGGTGGATTGGGTACCATGGTTCAATTTTGTGCCCTCCGCGTTCTCCGGACCTAAAAACCAAGTTTAGAAAATCTAAAAATCTCGCCCAACTACGACGCAGAATTGTAGAAGCAGCAGAAGAAATAATTACCAGAAGACTTGCAAGTTGTGTGAGAAGATTTTTTCTGAGCATGTATACGTGCCGAAGGCAAACAATTTGAGCATTTATTATAAGTATAAAGAAAGATGTATTTACCATAAAAGTTTTTCGTGTTTCATTATGATTACATCTTACAACAATACAACCATTATATCATACTTTCAAATTTTAATTGTTCGATAATCGGGTGAAAATATTTATATTTTGTATGAAAGGTAGCTGCAAGTATTATACCATTTTGTAATCTTGGTTAAATGGGTCAATTTTTGAAGTAACTTTCCGAGGGTAGTACGGTACATTTTTTTTAAAGATGCAGTATCAAAGTTAGCTGAAAACATAATTTTTAGCCATGTTTCAATAAAACTAATTATTTTTTTCACAAAAAAATTGCACCTAACAAAGATTTGTGACTGTAATCAATAGCATGGCTATTTAGGATTATGATAAAAAAATTACTGCAAAATTGGAAAATTTGTGACTACAAAACCTATGGATGTAGTGTAGGGTGTCAATTTTCAACATTTTCAAAAATATATCTATTACCACATAACAAAGTGACATAGAATTTTTTTAAATTTTTGCTAGAACTGGTATAACCTAGCATATCGCCTAGTAACCGCTTGACCTTGAGTTAGCTTTTATACCTTTTATATTCAACAACAACTTCAAAACAAGTTTTTTTCTCTAAAAAAAATCTCCGTGAGGAATTGGAAAATCTGTTTGCTCGATATATTTTCATACCCATTTTTTTTCTGAGGCAGTTTTAATCAATTTCTGCTTACTTCAGAGCGAATTCAGCTTGAAATTGGCAACAGATGTCTACGGAAAAGTTGGTTAGAAGAAAATCAATGATAGATAGGGAAGATTTGCACTAGTTCCATCACCAAAAATATGTCATCAACATAAATTCAAAGATTTAATTTTGTCCTGAAATCCATAAAATTTCTAGTTCAGAAATTTCTTTCAAAATGATTTCTTCGTTTGGTTACTATTGAAAAACCCCAACAGCAGTTCTTCTACGTAGAGAAAAGCTATTTCCAGTCCAAAACAATAACTGAAAATAAATTTCAACACGAATAATAATTAACCTTGGTACGATAGGAAGAAATAAGATCCATCGTTTCGAATTCTCCAACTTTTAACGACAGTATTGAATGTTCCAGTTTACAAATGTAACCCTAAAAAATAACCGAAATAACCGTACTGGAATAAAAATACCTATTCTCAGGTTAACATATCGCACAATGGATAGTCTGTGAAAGCAAAAAGGCAAACGTCTGGCATTCACTGGTTTGTTAATATGTGATATGTAAAAAACTCAAATTGGCTCGTCCGTCTTACTGTGTTATTTTAAACATAGATTCATGACGTCAAAAGAAAAAATAAAAGTCCTATAAACATGGGGTCGCAAACGTTTCGTTTTCGAGAGACAGGGTGTTGAAGTTTGAATTTTTTCAAGTTTTTTTCTCATAGTATCTACACTTCACAAGATATTCAACTGAAATTTGGCATAGATATTACATTTGAGAGTTCTCACCACGTGACATGGCAATTTCGATAGAAGATCTACAGGGTGATATCTTTTCTGGAACACTGCCACCTGTCTTCTGCAGAACTTTTTTTTGGTGAACAACTGTTAATTTAAAAAAATGTGAAAAGAAGCTTTGTTCTTATACTAAACTTTTCGGTCTCTTGTAGTTTTGTCGTATCTACCAACGATTCTCTCGAGATTCTCGTAACTATGATAGGTAGGCCAGTTTGTAATCTGTGGTGAATAAATTCAGTGCCAGTTTTGACACATCAAATTATTGAACGTTTGTTTTTTTAAAAAGTGAAGGTGGTTGCATTTGTGGCTATTTATTTTTTTGAATGTAGTTAGACTACTATTTTCATTACGATTTTTATGACTGTCACAACAATAATTTGATCAGAAATTAGAACCTCTACACATTTCAATATCAAAACATGCCGAATTTCACGAATTCCGAAATGACTGATATGCATTTCATGTATGGTCTTGCAAATGGAAATGCAAGAGAAGCTAGGCGTCTTTACATGGAACGCTATCCCAATAGAGTGATACCAAATCATTGAATGTTCTCTGATATTCATAGGCGTCTTTCAGAAGCTGGATCTTTTTCCATGAAAAGAATTAATGCTGGGAGATCACGCAGTGTGAGAACACCACAACTCGAAGAGGCAGTTATGAACGAAATAGAACATCATCCAAGAACCAGTACAAAAAAAAATCATAAAGACATTTTTTAGAAAACGATTTGCCCTTGTTATTGAAGATATACCTCTTATGCTACGACGCGAAATGTGGTTCATGCATGACTGTGCTCCTGCTTATTTTTCAGTTTTGGCAAGGGAGTATTTGGACGAAAATTATGAAAACAGCTGGATTGGACGGAGGGGGGGTCATTAGTCATGGCCCGCCAGATCCCCAGACTTTAGATTTCTTTTATGGGGTTACCTGAAATCTCTAGTATACTCGACACCCGTGAAAACTGTAGAAGAACTGAGAAATCGTATAATAGGCGCATTTGATACAGTTAGGAATATTCCGGGAGTGTTTGAAAGAGTTCGATCGTCTATGAGACGAAGATCAGAAGCTTGTATAACAGTTGAAAGAGGACATTTTCAACATTTGCTGTAGTTCAGTCCTTTGCGGTTCTTTGTTTTCTTGTTATGATTTTTTTAGTTTTACGTTTCTTGTTGTAATACATTTTTGTGTTGATTATACGAGTTTATCGATTATGAATCATCGATACAGATCAGGAAAATTTCCATGAAAACTGACACTGAATTCATTCACCACAGCTTACAAACTGACCTTCCCATATTTGGATTTTCACGAGGATTTAGAGAGAATCGTTCAAATTTTTTTCTCGAAATCGTTGGTAGATACGACAAAACTACATGAGAGCGAAAAATTTAGTATAAGAACAAAGCTTCTTTTTACATTTTTTCAAATCAACAGTTGCTCACCAAAAAAAGTTCTGCAGATGAACAGGTGGCAGTTTTCCAGAAAAAATATCACCCTGTAGATTATCTATCGAAATTGCCATCTCACGTGGTGAGAACTCTCAAATGTAATATCTATGCCAAATTTCCTTAAAATCACATAAGGAATCGCCCTTTTCATTTGTACGTTCAATTTGGTATTTTCATTCCTGTTTTTTTTCTGAGGCAGTTTTAATCAATTTCTGCTTTCTTCAGAGCGAATTCAGCTTGAAATTGGCAACAGATGTCTACGGAAAAGTTGGTTAGAAGAAAATCAATGATAGATAGGGAAGATTTGCACTAGTTCCATCACCAAAAATATGTCATCAACATAAATTCAAAGATTTAATTTTGTCCTGAAATCCATAAAATTTCTAGTTCAGAAATTTCTTTCAAAATGATTTCTTCGTTTGGTTACTATTGAAAAACCCCAACAGCAGTTCTTCTACGTAGAGAAAAGCTATTTCCAGTCCAAAACAATAACTGAAAATAAATTTCAACACGAATAATAATTAACCTTGGTACGATAGGAAGAAATAAGATCCATCGTTTCGAATTCTCCAACTTTTAACGACAGTATTGAATGTTCCAGTTTACAAATGTAACCCTAAAATAACCGAAATAACCGTACTGGAATAAAAATACCTATTCTCAGGTTAACATATCGCACAATGGATAGTCTGTGAAAGCAAAAAGGCAAACGTCTGGCATTCACTGGTTTGTTAATATGTGATATGAAAAAACTCAAAATTGGCTCGTCCGTCTTGGAACGGGTCTAATTAGCTGATGTCTCTCAATGAACCCTTGCAATGTCGTGTATTTATAAACGAATGCTTCAAAACTTGGGCTATGAAAAATAAAATGATATTGCAGTTTGTCGTGGTAGGAAAAAACTCAAGATATCTTAAACCTATTGATTACTTCATTATTAGGAATTTATACAGGGTGAGTCTCTGACCACTGTGTTATTTTAAACATAGATTCTTGACGTCAAAAGAAACATTTTCTTCCTATAACATTTTTCCAAATTTGGCCCTGTTCAAAAGATTCGGGTGTTGAAATTTCATAAAAAAAATTGCAATTTCACCTGTAATATTCAAACGACAATATCAATACAACTAAGGTCCGTATCTTGTACTTTTTAGTCTTTTTTGCAGATAAAATCATTCTTTTTTCCTAAATTTTTTGAGATATTTGAAGTTGAAAGGAATTAAATCGATATAATCATCTGATGAAACATGAGTGATTGAATCATTTCTCAGAGGGAAAATAATGTTTTCAAACATTTCAGATTCAATAGTTAATGCTGTGGAAGGTAATTTTCATTCAAACTTAACTGGACTACAGAGGGGTATTTGCCCAATGTAAAAATTTGAAATGCTTATAACTTTTCAACGCAGCTGAATATGGAAATACAGTATTGGAAAAAAGTGTTTCTTTTGATCCCAAGAACCGATGGTTAAAATTAACGCAGTGGTCAAAGACTCACCCTGTATATTTATAAGAGTTTGTGATTATTGAGAATGTAGCAATCACACACGTGGTATTTCTATCAGTGATTGCAATTGATATTCAAGATTGTAATAAAAAAATCACCGTAATAAATTACAGTACTGAAAAATGTGTTAAACCCTTTCGAAAACTTACTTTTATCGCTTCACTGCGTGACTTATAGATTTGCCCAAATGTCTATATTTTTCGATATTTGGGTAAAAATGATATCAATCGTAACACGATAAAATCCGAACGGATTGACCTAAAGAGCTGAAATTTTTAGGGGTAGGTCGAAAAAATTAATATGTCGGACGAATTCGTTATTGGGCCAAAACCGTCCAGTGATTTAGGAGTTATGTGCATCTGAAAATTGGTTCCCTTTATAACACCTAGAATATCAATCGGATAAAGTTGTTAATTGGAAGACATCTGAATTAGGTTGAAACAAATAGGATTGCAACATTTCGCAGAATTCGACAGGTTACAAAATTTTTTAAATATTCAAAAAAAGTTACTTCTTTCCACCAAAATATATTATTATTTTTTCATTTAATGAAGAGAAAAGAGAAATGACAGAAAGTTTGTCAGTAATATCTTTGCTCGATGCATATACATATTCGACTGACTTGGGTCGGACTTATTGATTAGTGTCAGTTGGGGGAAAATTAATCGAAATGGTTCCATACGGTGAAATAACGTAAGCAGACAAAATTTAGAAAAGCACTGATTTAGGTTTTTAGGAGAACAAAACTTAGGGAAAATTATGAGTAGTTATTTTTAATTCGAGATACAGATTTGTTCATTCATTTGTATTTTTATCACATTGTTCCAGAGTACGGAAAAAGGCCTTGTTCACCTGAGTGCTTACATATTTGTTATAGTTTGAATATTTAATCGCAAGTAGCTCAAAAAGAGCGCCAAAGCCATCTGAACTCAAGTCAGTGTTTCTATTGAGAGATATTGTTGATGATGGAGCTCGTCTTGAATGATTGTTTGGGCTATTACCATCATCTATTGTGGATGTAATATTTAATTTATTGACTTCTGTCAATATTGACTTTTTGAAAATTGATAATTTTCAAAAGATTTCTTACTTTTCTCCTTGATAAAGATAGAAGATGTCTAAGGAAACGTCGGAAATCATTACATCCACAATAGATGATGGTAATAGCCCAAACAATCATTCAAGATAATGTATGTTGGCTTCTCGGTCGCAATAAGGTTATCATTTTACTAAGGGATACCCTCTTGATATCATCTTCCAGATTTTTCCTCTCCTTTTACAGTATCGAGTGTGATCATTACATATCCTCAACGTGTTTCACCTTGTGATATGTTCATTTCAGAAATTATAGAAATTGTGTTATAAGATGTAAAAATTAATTAATTTCATATTGGAATATACAGGATATTAGATAAATATGCGGCCAAAATATGTTGCTAGGAATATTTTAAGGATATTTTTCTAAGTAAGCGTTTGGAAATTTTCAGTACCACCTTCAAATTTGAAAATTTTTTTAACATTATCAGCCTTTCTGAAAGCTAGTGTTTTCCTTAAAAACGACAAGGAATGTCGGTCGATACGTAAGAAGAACGACAACAATTAGAGATGATTGTCCAAATAATAATTCCACACGTCAATGTAAGTCAGTGAAATGAATAAAAATATGAAAGTTTTGGTTACATAATTATATATCTTGTCGTTTTCCTCAGGTTATCCCATTTTCATGTACTTAGGAATTTTTTAAGCCAAAATATATTGTTCATCAAACAAGTAGATGAGTGAGCATTGATTTTATTCGAAATGCCATTCAGGCTCATTTGTAATGTTCAATATATCGCAAAGAAATGATTACTTCTAAAAATTTGTCTCAGCAATTATTGCTCATCTGATTTTACTATAATTTTTTTTATTTTTATGTAACCTGGTGTTTCATATGAGTAATAAAAGCTCCGAAAATTTTCAAAATCAGGGAAGTAGGGTTAAAAAATTAAAGACAATAACCAGAGCATTTTGGCTGGGCTGCCTCCTCAAGAGTCTGGCTTGAAAGGAACTCGGGGTGTCTATGGTGTGCTGCCTAGTGAGTGTCGGATGGGCTTTAGCAACAGAAGCCTGTCTGAACCACGGCAAAGATATTTTCCTCCTAGATTTCTGCTTGGGGATCACTCCAGTTAAACCGCTGTTTCCCGGATTAGACATTTTTCACTCCTCAATCAGACGATCCTCATAAATCGAATTTATCAAAAAATTCAATAAATATACTCTCGCTTAACAATAAACCTAAGTTATTTATGATTATTATTTAATACCCGTATTTTATTTAAAGTGCAATGCGAATGTTATCGCGTGCAACTATGAAGCACCAATGATTTCCCCTTTTTATCTTCTTCAATTTACGAGAAGTTGATAGGTTTCCTCTAACCCTAAAATATTCCTCATTGCGAATCACAGAGCATTATATTCGAAAGACTTGTGCGTGTTTCCACTTGTTCGACGATGGAACGGACTGGTTTTCAGCGAGAAGATCGATCGAAAACGTTAGAATCCCCAGCAGAAAACGGGTTTTTTTCGCCACCGCTGATTCGGATAGAGAAACAACGTAACGCACATTTCGCGGTGTCTCACGGCCGGCCTTTCCGGACCATGGTGCGCACTTTCACGCCGCGACGTTTCTACGCCGACGACGAAAGATCATCTTCAGGCGGTCTAACGATCGGTTGTGGCGGATGCGCGAGTTCGAGGTGCGACGCAGCAGCGGCGGCGCACTCGGAGACGGGTCGGATGTTGTTGACGAGGACCCGGCGTCGGATGAACTGACGGCAGGCAGGCTCCGGGAGCGCCTGGGAGAGACATCAAGCGCCGGCGTTTCGGTACCGGAGGAGAAGCAGCAGCAGTCGATGGGCCCACGGATGCGAAATACCAATATGCCGGAAGTTTGGATTTCGATTATCTTTCGATCGACGCGCGGAAAGTGAGCGGCGAACATGTTGGAGAGGAGGAAGGTGCTACTTGTTTACGCGTTCACACCGAATGGTATTTGGTGGGAGAACAAATGGTGTTGCTGTCAGTTGCTCGATAAAGCAATTTGAGCAACTTACAGCGGGAAGCAACTTTTTTTTTAATTCAGCAAAATTTCAGATTATTTCTTTTTCAGCAGAATTTCTAATATTTTTTTTTTATAATAACGAGTAATTATATAAATATATTGACTTTAAAACGATTTAAAACGTTCACATAAGTATTATCAGAGAATTTATCGATTCTCAATTCCACAACATGACAAATGAAGTTGGACCAAGAATATAATTTGCAACTCTTGA
Organism: Micraspis discolor; assembly: GCA_030674115.1. NCBI lineage: Eukaryota > Metazoa > Arthropoda > Insecta > Coleoptera > Coccinellidae > Micraspis > Micraspis discolor. Next base: position 12,262,223 of record JARTUT010001740.1, read on the forward strand.
ATGGTTTCTGTCCTTACTCGAAATTGGAAAGTCGATTTCATTATTTAGAATAGAATATGTTTCGTCATTTCATGACTTCTTCAGCTGAGTATTTTCGAAATATTTATGGAAAATGCAGTATCTGATTTTATATAACGATAAAAGATGGGAAAAGAGAATCTCATCTGAAAAAAAATCAAAAGAGGAATTTTATGTCAATTTGAAATACTAGAAATATAAAAACTAATAGGATATTCGGATTCTGCATCATACAAAACCTTGGCATACCACATTCTGTTAAATTCATGTTAGTCCAAAGTTCTTCAAAAAAACCAAATACAAAAAAAATAACATCCTGTATTTCTTAAAGAAAGCAGTTTCGAACATATATTTTATGACCCCTTATCGCATGGTACTATGCACGGTATTTTCTTCCTCGACACCTTGTATACAGGGTGATGTTTTTAATCAATTCAAATTCAATAGTGGATGCTGTAGAATGTAATTTTCGTTCAAACTAAACTGGACTACAGAGGGGTATTTGCCAATGTGAAAATTTTGAATGCTTATAACTTTTTAACGCAGCTGAATATGGAAAAACGGCATGGGAAAAAATTTCTTTTGATCTCAAGAACCTATGGTTAAAATTAACGCAGTGGTCAAAGACTCACCCTTTATATTATCACACAACGAATAACGACCGTTTTCAATAACGTATTGAAGATTTCGGATAGATACGGATCTCTGATTTCTCTGTCTATCCATTGTGTCGCTATCCCTCTTTGTTTATCCCTTTATTTTTTCTGGCAGGTCCCACAAGTCAGCCGTTAGACTCGTCGACTTTTTGATTTTATTAAATTTATCTTTATAGTTTTTTTATACATTTTCCTATCGAACTGTTGGTTTTGTGTCTATATGTATGTATACGAGACCTCATAAAAGCATTGAAAATTACTATAGTTGTTTGATTTTTTTTTTTTATACAAAACCAGCAGTTGGATAGGAAGATACATAAAAAGCACTAGAGATGAATTTTAAAAGCAATTCGCACGACACAGAATGTATTTAGCGATCTGCAAGTGATCTATGACCAGCATCCGGTGCTGTTTTTGTAGAAATTCAGCTCTAACGGAACGATCCGAGCGGCAACGCGGCTGTATGCCTAATTGGCTCACCAATATCACGAGATATTTTGAGATCACGAGCTATCTCTAACACTGGATTGACGATTTTCGAGCACAATTTCCTTGATTTTTTCCACGTTATCATTGATTGAGGAAGTGGATCTCTTGGCCGTTTTTGAAGGCTTTGTACTTTGTACCATTCGTACATTTGGGTTTTCGATAAAACAGAGTTTATGATTATTTTCTAGCATTTGCAACGGGCCAGCACAGGAAATTTCGTTGGAAGCGCAAAATTTGAAACAAACTCTTTGTTTTGTTTTTTCTTTTGTAACAATTGCAGACTACCACTGAGGTAGACTGGTTTCAATAGCTGTCGTACACAAACTAGTTCACAGACCTTGCTCATGTTTGGCATTGTGATTACGGACAGTCCTACCAACATACAATAACTTCAAATACTTGAAAAAATACTCGAAGCTACTCAACAGCAATTTTAATGAGAATTTACGGATAATGTTTTTATCAGAGTGTAAGGTAAACAATCGATATTCATGCATTGTAGTGCAAGATGACGCAGTTCAATTGAAACTATCACAATCAATTCATATTTCTGAGACATTTCGAACGGCAATAACTTTCATATGAAACTGTAATTTCTTATTATGAACATCCAAGTAAATGCTATCATTCTATCAGAATTGTGTGCTGCTTTTGAAGTTGGGAACATTTTCTGAGAAAACAAAACATAATTTAATCTTTTCAATGAATAGAGCAATGATTTCCGGTGTTTTCAATCAAAACCAGCAACTTGAATGAATTTTTTCTGTAGCCTTTTAAACTAACTCAGTGCCATAGGATATGGTTTATTCCACTTATTGCCAGTTCGAAAAATTATAGGTCATTTGCCCGTAACAGCAAAATAATTAAAACACCATCTCATTTGAACGAAAAAAAAAGTGACGAAGTAACTTGACATCGATAAAAAACAACTACTTCATAAGAATAAATTGCATTTACATGAACAAACCAGAAAATTGTGTATAAATTCATTTGGCTCCGTATAACCTCGATTTCAAGGAAAATATATGAATCCATAACTTCTTTACAGTGAAATCGTCACGTAACACCAATAATGAAATGTTTCACTCCTTAAAAAACCCGATAATGAAAACTCAATCCACCAGATGTGAATTTCCAATCGATCCTCTGAAATTTGTCCTAGTTTCGTTATAATCGTTAGTCATGCTCCAAGTATTTTTCGACATTGAATTGAACACATGTTAGGTACATAAGGATTAGTGTTCATTAACCCGCTTCGAATAAGCCTAATTCAACTCATATCGAACCCATTCTGTATCCATCGGGCAAATTAAATTCTCTCCGTAAAGGGAAAGGGCAAAGGTGAAACCAGGGGACTGGTTTGTTATTATTGTACGTTACTTTCTCTGTTATTGGCAACAGGTGCTCTGGTTACTGTTATTTTCTGGCGAATCCATTAGTCATAAGATTTCTTAGACATCTAGATAATTGATATGAAGCATCATCACAGTTTATCGACATTTTCTGTCTTTTTGAGGTGGTTTGTTTAACCTTTGAAATTAGTGTATAATATACCACGCATCTCCATCCTCCCACGCACCCGGGCCATCCGGGTTCCGTGGGTTGGGATAACTTTCAACCTTTAACCCAAGATATTCAAAAATTCCAATAATATTACGAGAAGCTTTCGTGCAAAATGGTTCAATATAGCTCTGAACATTAGGGATAATTAACGGATTTCAAATTTTCTGCGAATTAATTATTCATCCATTTGAGGAAGAATACTAATAATATAAGAGTTTATTTGTTGAGAACATTAAACTCTAAGATAAACTGTAGAGTTATTCTAATGAGTAATGAATTATTTATTTCCATCAATAATATACAATTATAGTCAAACTTGAATTCTAACAAGACCAATAGTAACTTAAAAACTCGTCTACTGAATAAGAAGTATTTTTCATTAACGTTTCTTTAATTTTTTTCATAAATTGCTTTTCTGCTAGATTCCTCACATCCATAAGCGACCTGTTATACTTCTTGATTACCCAATAAGTCGAGAAATTCTATGTGTACTTCCGTTTATGCAAAGGAGTTAATAGTTCGTTCTTATACCTGGTGTCAAACGAGTGCCATGATCCATTTCGCATCAAGATGTTTATTCTAAAATGGAAAAATTTCAAATACTCTTTTATATAGAGTGATGGAAAGGTAAGAATCCCATATTTTATATAGACTGATCTACATGATTCCTTTCTTCTGATATTATGCATGATACGAATGGCTTTATTCTGCAGGATGTGGTATATGATACTCTCAAGGTCTCGAAGCCCTTGCCCCATAAGAGTACCTCCTACTATTATACAATACACTTTGGAAATTTGCAAAATAGGGAATTCTCACCATCTCATAGGTACCACACTTTTTCAGTCTCCTCAATAATAAGAGAATCCTTGATAACTTGGAACATACAAGGTCCACATGGTAAAACCAATCCAATCTGTTTTCCAGAACCATACAAAAAAAAATTTCATATTCTCGACATTATCTAATGCCAAATATCAAACTTTCTGTTTTGTCGTGTTCAACTTCAAAATATTTCTCGAAAACCATTCTTCTACCTCTCTCAGAACTTGTTCACTTTTCCGTAGACGGACCTCCATTCATTTTGATATAATGATAACAGAGGTATCATCACAATAAATACATAAAACGTCGCAATGCAGAAAATCCATATATTTATATAGAGCAAAAAAAGTATGAGTACCAAAACTGACCCCTGGGGAACACTACAGTCAATCTTCTGCCGAGAAGATATCCCACCCTTCCAATTAACCTGTTGGTATCTATTCTCCAAATAAGACTTAATTAAATGAGCACAGTTCCTCTGAAACCATACGACATTAGCTTATCAAATCATGTGAAACCGCATCAAGAGCCTTGCTCAAATCAAAATTGAGCATATCCACTGCATCACCCCTATCTATTGCCTGTATCAGTTTAGTGATAATGTCCATAAGAGCAGTAGTAGTATTTAGTCCTTTTCTATACCTGTGCTGGTTTTCGTTTCAAAAATTCTTTTTTTTATCCATTTCAACAATTTTACTTTGATGATCACTTCAAAAATTTTCGATATGCTAGGTAAGATTGCAATCGGCCTATAGTTATCGCAATCATTTTTCACACCTTTCTTTTATAGTATAATGGGAGTAAATTCTTGAAGCGATCTATGTACACATCGCTGTATAATTTGTTTCATTGCTCTTGTTCATTCATAATATTCTTGCTATGCTCTCATAATATTATTGTGTGTATTGTGTTCTTTTAATTTCACAGATATTTGATTTGTTGAACTTTTATAATAATTTGTTGCGCATAAATCTGACTTATATCTAGTGCTTTTAAAATTTTGTATATTTTGAAACTAGGAGGTGTGATTTTTTTTCCATACATTATTTTTTACAATGCATTTCTGAATGATGTCAACACTTCCCTTGTGTATATCTAAAACACTACCTCAACCTATTATTCCATATGATAGCTGTGATTGGACTTATGAGGTGTAAATAATGGGCATGTGTTTTTCAACTACATAATTTATTTCTTGATACATCTGTTGGCGTTTTCTGCTTCATCAGTGTCGATCTGCACTGAGTGCAACAAATGACGTCATGCACTTTTACAGGTTATCGAAGGAACTGACATCAGGTCAAATCAAGCGGACAACGAAATCGACACTAGGTGTACTACATGTTTTGAGTCTGAATCTATGTATGAATATTTTTTCTTCCTCCTTTATTTTGATTTTGGAGCTGAATTCAACTAGAGCAATTCTATATTGTTTTATATTAATTTTTCCCTCTTTCGAACGGCATATTTTCTATAACGCGAAGATTAATTTTTTATTACAATTGTTTTGAAAGGAAATATCGAATTGTGCATTTAAAGAAAATTGAGTTAATCGTCACTGATGAATAAATAACACCAAACAGTTTCGAAAATTTTCATATAAACTATATAAGTAGCACAAAACATTCGTTCTTCGCAATATTCTTTTTTCTGATTCAACATATCACTCCAGCTTTCTCATTTTCAAAAAATATAAATCTTCAATAGGAAATGGAAATTCTAAAAAATCTCAACAAACAGTAAAACGTAAACATTCGATTTTTTCAATATTTTCTGCCATATTTGCACTGGAAATGATGCAGCGACTCCTATAGCCAGTGTCGAAAAAATTGCAGGTACAGGTACCTACTCTGTAAAAGTTAGCACCGAAAAGATAAGCTTTTCCTTCGAATTGTTTGTGTGCAGGGCTGATTCATTTTACAAAGTGCTATGGACGTTTAATTGTGTTGTTGTGTTACTTTGAATGTGTCTAAGTGTAAAATCATATACTTCACAAGAAAGTGTGACCCACTCATCTATGAGCATTCCTTTTGGTGTACCAATTTACTCCGATCAGAGCAGAATTTACGAGTGCTATTTGATAGCGTACTTCCATTCCTCCCACATGTCAACAACTTGTGGAGCACCCCTTCAATGTTGTATGGTATCATAATCCGCAATGGATAGTACTTTTTAAATTAGAAAACGCTAATTCTCCTGATTAAGCCCTTACTGCGAACTAAACTTAAGTACGCCTCCTTCATCTGGCGGCCTATTCATTCTTGATATCACAAGGAACGTCTTGAATCAGTTCAGCGCTGATTGTATAAATTTATTGACTATAGAGAATGAAATTTGCCGCTTTAGAAGTTCTGGTTTATTTCTTTGCTGTACAATCTTGATCACAGCAGAGTTGATTATCCATATTTATTGGGTAAGGCGAATTTCTATGTACTGAGATCAATTATAGGAGCTAGACCTCTGTTTTACTTGGCACCATGTTGGACAAATTATTAGCTACAACACCTATGCATTTAATGTGTACAATATTCGATATCATTTGTGCAAATTGTGACATTTTCCATGATTCATTACCTCAATTAGAGAAAGACGCCTCCATCGTATTAAGTGATGATGATTTTTCTATATTATATCTTTTTTTTTCAGTAATTTTTTCTGTAATTGGGTTCTATTATCTGTAGAAAGTATAGGGCTCGTTATTATAAGAAAAACTTCTGCATCTTTTTACGATAAGATGCTGCTATAAAAAATCCAAATATTGAAATATTATGTTCATTTATTGATCACAAAACTTTGTTGTTATATTCGTTATTTTCATTTCATCCAAAAACAAAACGCTTTCAGTGTTCTGTGGGGGGAAGTGTTAATCCTTCTCCCCATGGGACCGCCATTGATGCCATAACTCACGTTCAATAAGGTGAGACTGAGTGATGTGATGATATTCTTGGAAAGAAATATGTACCAAAAACCATTATAGATATTATAAATCAACAGGCGATATCAAGATTGTCTGTTAGGCCAAAGACATTTTGTAAAGAGTCTAATCTTAAGATGCTCGAAAACAAAACTATCAAAAAAGTTTTGCCATTTGACTACATGGTCATACAAATTATTTCAAGTCACAATAGAACAAGTGATGTAAATGGACAGACTACTGAAGCCAGCCGAATATCAGGCATACCTGATGTCTGAAATAACACCAATATGTTGATGACGAGATATTGTTGATGATGGAGCTCGTGTTGAATGATTATTTGGGCTATTACCATCATCTATTGTGGATGTAATGTTTTCCGACGTTTCGATAGACATCTTCTATCTTTATCAAGGAGGAAAAGTAAAAAACCTTTTGAAAAATTATCAATTTTTCAAAAAGTTTTTTTTGAAAAATTGATAATTTTTACATTACATCCACAATAGATGATGGTAATAGCCCAAATAATCATTCAACACCAATATGATTAGAATGTCCAATTTCAGAATGAATGCAACCAGTGTTAGACCGGTGCTGATTTGTTATATAGAGTCGAGAGTTCACAACAAAATAAGGAAAAATATCCTTCATACAATGGGAATGAAAATACCAAGAAAAATCTCATGGTACACATTAAGAGACAGAAAAAGGAAACACATACAACACTACACAGAAAACGTCAAAGTAGAAAAGCCTGGAATAATCACCAGGATAGCATAGGCTGAAGGAAGGCTAGCAAAAATCTTTAGAAGCATTACACCATCAACACTACAAGCAAAGGGAAAGAGTCCCGGTATTTAACAGCGCGGGCTGAAAATTAGGGACTGCAGACCTAGATCTTATAATAGGTGGAAGAAAAATAAGAAGCATAAAGGGTCTTTATATGCCGATGTGAGTTTTGTAGCGAGATGGAAATAGTCGCGGTCTTCAACATCTCAGGCGGGCTGAAGTTGGTGACTGCAGGCCTAAGACCCACAATATATCGAAAAAAAGACCTAAAAAACAAGAAAAATAAAGATTCGTTATGTGATGAGTTTTGATGTGCAAGAACATTAGAATCACTGTCGTTGTTTTGATACCTAGTTTTCAGCAAAAAATTAGAGAAATCGTCTCTTGGAAGTTAAAAAAGCAAATTCACATCGCAATACTAAATCTCAGAGGACAGACTTCTGCCCCCTTTGATAGTAGAACTGTGTAGACTGTTATTGGCCTTTGGCGGGTAAAAAGGTGTCCTGAATCAAAATGATTGAATCTTCATTTTAGGTCAGATAAGATTTGGATTGGTTTAGGTCAGGTTCAGTGTGAAATTGATAATCATTTGTATTGAATCTGCAAGAAAATGGCGAAAAGCAAGGAAATATCGGTTATAATCAGTTTTACTCAAGTGAACTGATGTTTCCCCCACCGAAAAGTGGTTTTAATGACTCGTCTTGGTCTCCTGAACAGTTTCACAAAACACTTGATTTGGTAGGCAAGTTTCTCTAAATTGAAATGTATTTCAATCTTAAAGTTGCAAATTCTATGGAAATATAAAATATGCACTCACTTTGTCAGAGTCAGTGGTGTTGCCTGATCCAAACGACGTCAGAGAATTTCTGTCCAAGTTCTCTACACTTTCATCTAGTGAGATGCACTCCTCAAGATCCCTGAAAATATATTTGCATAAGAAAAATATGAAAAAAAACCTTATAGAATATATTACCTGCTAGACCGCTGACTATGAGGTTTCAACTTAGCTGGACTTTTAGGTAACGAAAGGGGTAGGGCACCGCTGAAATATGTTTCTTGGATAACTTCCCTCAATTTCTTCACCCACAGTTGTTTAGTCTCCAGAGAAGATGCCCTTAAAACTATTCTGTAGTCTGAAATAGGAGCTCTTCCAGTCCAAACAGCAAATTTACATTCATCTCCTTCCATGTGTTCAGTAACACCGAGTTCTGAAGTCTGAAATCAATATAATTACATACTAATCATCAATAGAAAGACACTTTTCCTTAGATTCTAGAAGTCACATATAGAAATCGTGTAAATATTACAATAATGTGGATATCAGATATTCAATACCAATCCTCTTTTGACTAAGTTCATGAAGTGCCTTTCTGATTATGAAATTGAAGTTGTCTTAAATCTTCTAGTATTTTTCAAGTTTTGACCTATTTTTGTTTATGATTGTGTTGATGGATCCCCCAATCATCTTGCCTTACGTAAAATTCTTTCTACACTTAGTTTCAGTTATATTTAAAACATGTTAATGTATAATGGAATATTGATTACTTCACTGTAATTGACTTATAAAAAATTAATGGCAGATTGGGGATAAATAACTAATCCGGGAAATTTTTTCAGTAATTTAAGTATTGCTAGGTATAATGAGGATAGACAATTGGTGAGTTCATATTACGTCATGAGAACTGGGTATTTAATTGTATAAACAAGAAGAATACTGTCAACAGAGCTGAATTATAGTTAATGTGTGCTGCACTTACCATAAGTTTATTTTTGTAAATATATTTAACTTTTCCTGCAGAATCTTTAACTTCTTTAGTAAATAATAGATATAATTCGAACAAGAATATATGTCTTTCTCTTCCTTTTCTTATTATCTGTTTTGGATCCCATACACTGAAAGCGTCCTGCAACACTACTTCACCTAATTTATCTGATGAAACATCACAGCCTTCAAGAAGCGACAAATGCATGGCATCATTTGCCTTCTTTGGTACATTGAGCATTACTTCCAAACCATCCTACAAATAAAAAATTAGATTTAATTCTGAATCCTCAACCCAGAAATTACCTTTGATCTATATATCTATAAATCATATACTACTAACTAGAAATAAAAGTTGAAGCAATTTCCAAATGAGTTTGGTATAGCCGAGAGAATAGCCAACTTTTATGGATGCAAGAAAATAAAAATTATGCAGTTCTATGCTAGTAGTATATGACTTTCAAGTAGGGGATATATCGGTTATTTTAGGAAAAACTAACCTTTATTTCACCTTGTCCCTCCTGACAACATGACTGCAAATCCTTCAGCAAGAGTTGATATTTTGTGATTCTTTGTACAGGTTTTATCAGATATGCAGATAAAGGATGTTCCACTTTATGTTTTTTCTGGAGTTCTTCAAAGAATGGTCCGCCATGTTGCACACAAAAGCTATTCGATTCTGGTTTGTTTCTACAATAATGTACATAAATGTCGAATTTCTGAGCCCATGTGACGAAACAATGTCCAACATCTTCGGGCATTGTTTCATATTTTTCTAATTCTTTCAAAAATATATTGTTATGGAAATTGTATATTTCTTCAATGTTGCCAAATATGAGATTCTCTTTGCCGACGAGCATTTGAGGGATGTTCGCGTTAGGAGCTTTCATCTCGTTCAGGAAGCACCTAATGCAGAGTTCCAGATCTTTAACGTAACTCCTCTCGGTTTGAAGAAGTTCAGCCATAATGAACCTGCAATATAAAATCATGAAATACTTCTTCACGCCAAATCGCATGGCAACAGGTAAGAAATAGAATTAGAACCGACAAATTAAATAAAAAAACCAATATAAACAATGATTGAAAAAAAAAACCACTGCTCTATCACGTGGTGTATAGATTTTGAAAACATCTTGGATAAGTGAAATCTTTGAAGCCCTTCAGATAAACAGACAAGAAATTGATGTCCAGAACATTTGATTTACTGCATCTTGAATTCAAGATTAGCGGAGAAAGGCAAGTAATATAATAAATATAACATTTCATTAGAACATAATAATGAAAGAGAACATAAAATTGAAAGTAAAGGTGGATAAGGAAAGCTTCAGAGCATCAATCTGTTACAGAAGTAACTATTTATTGAGACCAAGATTGAAGATCTGGAAAAGACACAAAATTCAATATTGAAGGGAGCACTCTCTGAAAAATAGCGTTTCTGCATGTCCTAGATTATTATTTGAACCTGAAGGTATATCAAAATTAATTTGTATTTGCAATAAATACACTTTTTGAGCATAAATTGATAAATTAAATCTCTTTGCTCAGACATTTCAAAGACGGAATAATTTATTTCGAGAAGTGGTTGTAATGAAATCTCGAAAATATTTATTTTCACTACTAAATTTTTTCATGTCAGCTAAGAAATCTCATAGAAAATGACTCACTCTTTCCTTCTAGCAGATCTTCGCTTCTCTTCATTCAATTCTTTCAGTTCTTTAGCACCAGCTTCCTTGACTTTAGATTCTAAATTCGGATCGGAATTTCTATCGGCAGATTCTTTTTTTTCAGTCTCACTCTCTCCTCCCTGTATTCCTAACGTGTCTTCAAGAAGTTGCCGATATTGTTCCATTCGCGAGCTGAAGTCCTTATATCTATTATCTACTGCAGCCACCCATTGCTTGATGGAACTTGCATGGGCATGGCCTTTCTCAACTAAACTGTCTGCCAACTGGATCAGTAACTTTACCCTTTCTTTGGTCTCTTTAGCAGTACTCTTGAATTCATTATGCTCTCTGAGTAAACTTTCTGTTTCTTCTACGTTGTTTCCTAGATTTATGGTGTGCGTTGTGAGATAGCATTCGCCGGTGTCGTGGATCCATTCGATGGCTTGTTTGGCGGATCTTTCGAAAAGAACGAACTGTTGGCACTGGTCTAAGCGTTTCTTTCTCTGGGTCCAATGCTCCAAGACTTTGTTTTCCTGGCTGAGCAGTTTTTCAAGGATGCCTGCGGATGAAACATTATGAAATGGTTGAATTCTTCATTCAATGCAATTAAAAAGGTGGTTTCAAACATATAATGTTAATACAAAATGAGATAAATATAACAATAATGCTTCAATTCTTATCATTGCTTGAAGCCATAAAAAGGGATAGAATGTGCTATGGTCCATGTTGCCATCCACCCTGAATGATCATGTCAAGCCTAGTCGAAACATGAAACGTTTAAGTATTATTTACTTGAATAATTATATTTAACTTCCGTTCATCCAACTCACATCATGATCACATCGCCAAATATGCTAATATTGGTTTATATTCAACTTTTGGCTATTTGGGAAAAAAACCCTTAAAATCACTCAATAATCATTTGACTGAAAACCCGAATAGCTGTAACATTACAACGTACATCATTTCATAGTAATAGTAATAATCCAATCGATTGAGACCATTTTCGGCCTGATATTCGAAAATTACACACATTAGGGCAAAACGATAGCCCTGTTTTACTGGAACAAGCGCGCAAAAACACGAAAATCGCTATTGCTTCCACATAAATAAAATATAATGAAATTGTCTGTAAATTTGAGAATCGAGTTGATTGGATTGGTGTTAAAAGCGCCCTCAATTGACAGATTTCCCAACTATTCTTGCGCTGTTGTCGTTAGGGTTGCATACCTGCGCCATAACTTTAAACTGGTTTATGGAACTTGTTATTTGAATGAGTCGCCTGAAGAAAACTTTAAAAAATACTTTTTCTATCCAGTTTTTATCGTTCTTTCAGAAATTTTATCTTATTTACAAAAATTATACGGTCTACTGAAGTTGAACTCTCGTCTCCAGCGCCTCCCTTCAAAATCATAGAATATACTTCACAGGCAAAAACGACAGGTCAAGAAAGCTCTAGGCTCGAATTTTCAGCCATTTGAATAATTCTTGCAAAAGTTGAAGCAATTTTTGTTTTTTTCTGACAACTTCGCCTGGCTAGCGCAAAACGTGAGCACATCTTTAAAGGAAAGCCACATTTGGACATGTAGAATACGCCCCAGCGAGCTTGTTAACAAAATTTCAACACCTTGTATGCAATAAATATTCTTGAATATCTTGGTCAGATAAAATTATCATAACTTATTTTCATTTTTTTTATTAAGTTCGGTTATTCAGAAAAGACTAATAGGCACTCGAACTTAGGACTTCTCACTTCTTTGACAACCTTCATCAAATGCTATGAGTCAATTCAATATTTTCAACACATAAAGTTATATTTATCATTTATCAAACTTTTTATTTTTCAGTACCATGAATCTGATCCGACAATGAAAAATGAGGTTATGACTTAATAGACGATAAATAATCACAACTTAATCAATGATTTAAAAGAAAATAGCATTCACTGACCGCAGTGATCAAGAATATACTTAGAGCATAATAAAAACGACTGAAACTGCAAAAACACTCAATATTTGAGTATCTATTAAACTAGATAGCAAGAAAATTACTGAAGTGTGTATAATCCATTAATAATGAATAAAAAAAAATAATATTTCAAATAATAAAAAATCCAAAGATATATTATAATATTAAATGAAATACAAAACCTATGCAAGCAAATTACCATTGACGTAGCGGATAAAAAACATTTCAGGAAGCAAACATATCCAAAGTTGCCATCTAGTTAATTAATAAATTCGATTTCCACAATCACTCTATTAATACCACGACGGTTTGACGGACTGAGGAATTGGATGCACATTATGTCGAAAATTATCTCAGACACTTCTTTCAGATAAATATTTAAACAAGATTCGGAGAAAACAAGATCGATTAGTTATGCGGCTCCATTGATTGTATTTATTTTATTGTAAGAGCCGTATCGAAAGCATGGCTGTTTATGACATTGATGAACGAAAAATGCATAAAAAATGCAAGAGAAACCGTTTTATTAAGTTTCAGGCTACGAATCGTGAAAAAATTTACGAAAAATTTATTTGATCTTTTGTTTCGAGAACAGCTGTCACGAAATAAATAAAACTTCATAAAAGAACTGACATGAGAACGAGAGCTTTTGCGCGCTTAATCTAAAATCCTTTCCACGACTCTGGAAGAGTGCAATACAAAACAACGAAGAGCGACGATATAAAATTATCAGCAATCTTGAATTAAAAATGACGAAACTTAGTTCTCTTTCAGTTTCATTTCAGCCACAATCCTGTTCCACTTAAAACAGTAATATATCATCTTAGTGAATTCATTTTTTTTCTTGCTAATTATTTATGGTCAATTTAATTTCCTTCGGATACCTTCAAACCAAGCATGTTGGATCAATCTATCAGTGTTCAGAACTCGAAAAATCAATCCATTCCGTACTTTCAGAAGGCAATCACTTTCTCGGATAAAAGATAATCAGCCATAGCGAAATTTCGTTAATGCATTTGTTTTTTCTTTGATTTCCCTTAAAATATTCAACTATAGTTAAATTGGTTCTGATTTTACCTTGTTATTTGGTTGTTGTAATTACATTTTGTTTATTTCCAATTGTTCTCATTTTCTCTCATATATCTTTTCCATTAGGAATTACAGTTTTTTTAATTGTCAAAATTATGGAAATTCATTTTCTCAGAAAAAATTACAGAGAAATCCTGAAACAGATCAATTTATATTTCATTCTTACCGAATATTTATGAATTTGAAGGATTTTTGTTGCACTCTTGTCCCCCAACAATTTTTTTTTAATAGGGAAAGTGGATCATTTGGTACTTTTTGACAAGGTCTTTGTATCTTCTTTACAGGCGTGAAGATTTTTCAAGAAATTATATTTTAGTTCAAAGAGGTTCCCAGTAGGAGCACTTTGTCATGGCTCATTTACTTTGAGATGCTGCTCCCTGATGAAATTTTTCATGTTAAGCATTAACAAAACTGCTATGGTCAACTATCATTCGGTGACAAATTTCATCAGGTACCCATCATCTCAAAGTAAACGAGCCATGACATAATAACTACAGACAGAAAATTTCTTTGAATAAATAAAAAAAAAATAGTTCTCTTGAAAATTTCAACATGCCTGTAAAGAAGATATGAAGACCTTGCCAAAAAAAGTACCACATGATCCACTTTCTCTATTCAAAGAATTTAGAGGGTTGATGAGAATGGCTTCTGAGAAAATGAATTAGTTCCATAATTTTGACGCGAGCTGTATAGATCTGAATAATGGTATACGATTTCATTCTTCTAATCTACTGAGATTTGATCTATAACCTTCTCTTCTACTTCATATAATCACTTGAATCATCCAATGTATATGGCAACATATTAAGGAAAATTGAACTATCGATAAACAAGGTCTTTTTTAATCATTCTTACGGAATTTCCGACAGACAATCCCTTGTGAAATAGTTTAATTGGGAGTTTTAGGGGGACTCTCATAAAATGAACTGCAATATGATATTATTTATGACATTATTGGAGAAACCAAATTTCGGATGCTCATCACTGCAGAATTATTCAATGTATTGGGCACAATAACAAATCAAACCGATATATTTGGACAATTCATCTATTCGGAAAACTCCAGGTTATATCTGAAGATAAGGAACATACGGACATATTCAATTATGATCACAGATTTTCATCAGGAAGTCAAACCCAATCAATTTAAAACATTTTCGGCTCATTATTAGGATATTACTGACATTTGGGCAAGTAAAAACCTGTGGAAGCAGAAAGGTCAGCCTATGTTTTCTTTCTGCATACGCTCGCATTTCAATTCATAAAGTCACATTTATACGAGAAAATCCCTTACTTCATAAGAGCGGAAAAAGCAAATAAGGAATTATTGACCTACACATTACAGAATACATAAAATAATTCTTATAATCTTTCTTTGCGCACGTTTAAGCATTTGTAAAAAAAAACTTCCTGACACATTTTAAACAGTAAAAAGCCAAATGGAAAAAAAAACTTGATACAAATGTATAAACAATTCTAGTTAATTCAATATTTCTTACCTTTGACTCTGCTCTCGTGATTTCCAGTGGTATTAGGATAATTATAGAACTGCAAACTTCTGGTGGTATATTTCAAAAAAGTTTCTCCAGTCCTTCTCGCCAACGTACACGCCTTCAAGAAAGCCTCTTTCTGTTCCTGATGCTTGTTGATCAACTGTGATATAGATGCAGCCTTATCTGAGCTTTGCCCTGTTGCACACCAATCCTCGTCCCTCCTGTATTCCCTCTCCAGACTATCTAGCACCGAACAAACCTGTTCAGCTGTCTTATAGAAGTTGAGACTGGCCGTCACCAACTTGTGCCTTTCTTCCGCACAGCTAACAAGTTGTTGCCAACGCTTGGTGACCTCTTCAGAAATTTCCCTGATACTTTGAGGATCATAGTGATTGGCATTGATCAGTGCGTCAGCTCGGTATTTCACTTGCACAGCAGAAGTATGAGTCTTCTCAATAGCAACTTGAAACTGTTCATGTTCTTTTTTCAGCAATTCCGCATCGGACAGGCTGTTTGGAATGGTGAAGCTGGCCATTAACATACTCTCTCCGTTTCTGATCCAGCTTATCACTTGATTCGCGTCGTTTTGGAACTGACCCAGTTGGATGCACTGTTCCAATTTCACCCTCTTCATCTCCGCCATTTCTTCCAGATCCATCTCGCGATCGTGGAGGAACTCCAGAAGTACTTGAACACGCGTTTGGGCGTTGTATTGAGCGTCAGCCATGACGCAAAGGCCTGAATTTTCGAAGACTTGTATGAGGTCTTGTCCTTGTTGGAGTACTTGATACACGGTGTTCTGCATCTGACTAACGCTTTCGTTGTGAAGTCGAAGGAATTGTTCTGCTTTCGAGATGTCCCTGGTAAGTTCACTGTGTTGGAGTTCTTCCGACCACATTTCTAACTGGGATGATACCTGAAAAATGTTCGAGATATAAATATTTCATGGATTCGGTCTTTACTTGTTGGAAATTCATTTTTATTGCTTGATTAAAAGGCGACGGTTTCAATTTCCAGAAATGTTTATTTTTTAAACGACAGCAGTTTCACCATAATAAGGTTCAGTTCAGGTTGTTTTATTCAAACTATCTGATTTTTTGTGAGGAAGAAACATTTATATATGCAAAAGGAACGTGTCTGAATGAGTGTTATAAAATCTAGAAAACAATTGAACATTGGTGCAACATTAAGTAAAGAAGAAAAAATAAGTTTACATACACAGGATCGACATGTTTTACTCAAACTGCGTTAATTTGCGTGTTTATTATTTCTCTTTTTTCCTTCATTAAAAATGATATTACAGCTTAGTTTTACTAAGAGATGAGCTAGAAATCGATTGGTTGCACTCTGGATTTTGATCTCCATTTTAATTTACTTAATTTATATGTTGGTCTCTAGTGTATTAGAGACCAAATAGGTACTCACCTCAAGAGCGTCCCGCTCGAAGAGTCTTAGCCGTAAACATAGATCGAGCCTGAGTTTTCTTGCGGCCCAAAGTTCCTCCAGATCACTTCTTTGCTTTGTGAGTCTGTCAAGTGCAGCTTCTACAGCGGAAACGGAACCGGTAGAATCCATATCACTAATTGATCTGCAAAATGAAGAAAAAACCTTCAACAGAACGTGGAAACACAGCTCCTTGATGACGAGATATACTCTGTGATGGAACAAGTGTAAAATTAATAGGGCTCTTCCACCATCTCTTATTGATGCTCATCTAACCAACGTGTGGATTGCTTTTAGATTGTTTAAAAATTATCCTATTCTGTTGAAAAGTCAATTTTTCGAAATGTCATGTGCTCTCAGTCGTCACATATGAGTCAAAACACTTAGCACAGCCAGTGTTCTGGAAATGAATTTCCAACATTTTCTTACTCTTCATTTTGTAATTTTTATTGAGAATTGATAAAACACGCCTTTAATAATTATGCAATTATAAGGGTAAAACTATCTAATTTTTTGTGTGTACTCTGTCTTCGAACAAAAGATAACTCCCGGTTTTATAGATATATGCAGTGAATATTTACTAATATTATTTGTTGAAAAGTTCTTATTCGAATACAAATTATACTTTCAATTAGAAAATCTCTGTTTTATTGTGTTTCATCGGTACCATAATTCCATGAAAAATACCCTGCTAATTTGTGAATAATTCACTTCATGAACACAAATTGCAGCTTCATATAAATTTCAATTCATGCATATATTAGTGCTACAAAACCACGGACTTCCCAACATATGTCCCTAGTACTTTTTAGCAATCATGCAAATATTAGAAGGACAACAGGTTGATTAAATGAATCAAAATTCAACAATCGCGTCTACAACTAATCCTGCAAATATACCAGACGAAAAAACTCCTGAACGATCAGAATTTCCGAGAAAGAAAGGCAGGTAGGTATTCCGGACAGGAGAGACGATGGGCAAACACAATCATGCCAATATAATGTTTATTTCACTCTTCTTTAGGTTCGGTTAGATGAACCGGTTCCTTCTTTTGTGACTCATCGATGCGCTAAACAATAGCGCGAAATTATTCAGATGGGGCGCGATGTCTTCAGAGCCTCCGTTTTAGTAGCTCGAAGATATGTGGGATGCAAGATATATATATACTATAAAAACCAGAAGAGTTTTGTCAAGAGAAATAAGTATGCCAACATATTCCGAACAAGTTCGAAATAGAAAATGGCAACAGAAATCTAGAAAATCACTGATGTGAGCTCATGAGCTATTGGGAGCTTGTTGTAAGGTATTTTTCTGTATTCTTGAACAGTGTGATACTAACACAATCGCCACAATGATAGAACAAAACTATGGCTCAAATTGAAAATAACTTTCTGCAGAATTGACCACGAATACTTTCTTGATTTTACAGGGTAAAGTAAAGTAAAAGTCAGTTTACCGTTTTCATATGAGAGAAAAAAAGCAAATATAATTGCAAAAAAATTTATTTTCGAGAAAAATTGAAGAAAAGAGTGAAATGATATAAAATAAATGATATGCAAAACGAAAAATCTAGAATCCGAATTTCGATAAATTCAATAAAGTTTAGTTTCCTTAATTCCATTTTAAATTATTTTTCAATGAATGAACAAAAAGTCTCATAAATAACATTCAATTTTCCAGCATCAATTAATTTTTATTAATTGTCCATCCCACGATAAGATATCTGCTCCACATTTCACCTCCTGAAAAATCTAGGCTATACGGCTTCCTGATTCTAATTAGATGATAGACTATAATCAACGCATGCATGTCTACTTTCCAATCATATAGGTTTACCGATGTGAACAAAAATCGATTCGCACGAAGGAAATGACAAATAAAGAGAAATTTTTTCTGTCTATCAATCAATCAGAGAAGACAATAAGAATAGCTCTTCACTTGGAAAGGAAATGAGCACTCCATGTTGAAAGATAACATGGTCGAAAATGTTTGCTTGAAATATTTTGGACGTTGTCTTAGACCAAGAAACAATCACAGAATTGATATCTTATGTTTGGAAAACATATTTAATGCATGTAACCCTAATGAAAAGAACCCAACCTCGAAATTAAAATTATTACATTGTATAGCATGTAGTCTAGTTCATCAGGCTGATAGAACTATACCATTAGTCCTTGAAATGACAGATCATGATATTGGTTCAAACAAAAAACGTCCAAGTTACTCACGCGCAGAGTGCAACAAGAATACTTACAAAATGCATAAGAATTGGGTAAAAGTGAAACATTTGTTTCGGGATTTTGTTGCCACTGTACATTTGTTCGGTACCCAGCAGCACAAACAAAAATCTCACCTCAATTCTTGAAGGAGTGCTTCTCCTTGCGCTATTGTCGAGGTGCACGCGTCCAAACTCTGATCCCTATGTTGCGATGTTTGCTCCAGAAGTCTTTCGACAGCTTCCAGACCCTCAGCCGGGCTTTCGTCGCCTTGGAGTTCTTGCCTGAGTTCGTCTACCCAATTGCTCAGCTCCTTCTCGTGCGTGTAAAAGAGCACTGCCAGATCGAGTCTTCGTCGCCTCTGTTCGACGCGAGCAGCGAACGACGTGACATGAGCCTCTAATTCGTGCGCCACTGAGTAGATCTCGTCAGGGTCGCACTCGCCCGTATGGGCGAGCTCCTCAGCCGCGGCCAATAGCTTATCCGCGTTGGTGTAGGTGTTCTGAAACGAAAAAAGAAATGCATCTGTAGAGTAAAGTAGAGCTTTACAATCACAACAAAATCGGTATTTGAACCAGAATATTTAAGAAGGTGCCAGCGCCGCGGTGGTGTAATTTCAAAGTTTGACAATGATGATCTTTCAAATTTTTCACATTTTCAGAATAAGTTAATTGTCCATATATCTCGGTCAAGTTCGTTACTAGTAGAATGAATTGATGACTCATTTATTTTGTGAAAATCCATCTTGAATATTGAAAGAAAACAATTATTTTTGTCTAATTTTCACTTTATTGATATTATTACACGACCGGTTTCGGTTGTTAAACCATCTTCTGGTGTTAGGTACAGACTAAAATATTTCGTGAGTTTAAATCTATGGGATATTCAAAAGTGGTGAATGGTTTATTTCTATTTGGGTGTTAAGTGGGGACACATTGGGAATATTGAACAGATTTGTTATCTCCATCGCTTCCAGCAAATTTAATTTCAGGCCTTTCTCGCATTTGTGAAGGATTTTAAAATTTACGATATCCATATGATGTTCTTCAGTCACGATATGATCATAAACTGCGGACTGTTTACCTGATTTCAGATGTTCTTTTAATCTGGTCTCAAAATTTCTACCGGTTTGACCTACATATGCAGCGTTGCAATTTTTACAACAGATTTTATAACACCTGAAGTTTTCTCGGGTTTTTACCTAGGTTTGGACGTCCTGAAAATGTTGTTTTGAAATCAAGTTTAGAAAAATAAGCTCTAGAAGATTGCAATCTACTTTTTTCTACACCATGGGAAATAAGGAAGCATCTTCCAATGAATCCACGACCTCCAGAAATGTATGGTTTAATAAAACTCCACAAAAAAGACAATCCCGTTAGACCAGTAGTTTCCTATATTAATACACCTACAGGTAAACTATCAAAATTTTTATCTAATAAATTCAAAAATCTATCGAAATTTTCACCAGAATATAGTTTAAAAAGTTCCAAAGATTTAATTGACAAATTATCTAAAATAAACAGCACAGAAAATATGAAATTAATATCTTTTGATGTAGAAAATATGTACCCTAGCATTCCAGCAAAAGAATGTTTACCCTAGTTGGCGAGTCACTTCGTAAAAATAACGTTAACCCCTCTTAATTTCAGAAATTCAGGAGTTATTTTCAATTTGCCTATCCCAAAATTACTTTAAATTCGAATCCAAATTATATTTTCAAAATTCAGGTTTACTGATGGGATCACCTTTGAGCCCATTATTGTCAGATCTATTCATTAATCACCTTGAAAATGAATTCATAAAAACAAATGACCTATCAAAAACACGTCATTTTCTGGTTCCGGTATGTTGATGATATTATAGTAGGATTCAACGGAACAAATAGACAAATAAAAATGTTTCTTGACTTCCTCAATTCAATTCACCCCAAAATAAAATTCACATTGGAAATTGAATGCAACAAAGCGATTCACTTTCTGGATTTGACCATAAGTAGAGATAGAAACACATTAGACTTTAACATCTACCGAAAAGACACAAACTCAGAAGCCATAATACCATATGATTCCTTCAGTCCTGATAATCATAAACTAGCAGCTCTGAAATCTATGATCAACAGAGCATTCACCATACCTTTATCGAACGCTAACTTACAATCTGAAATTGATAAAATCAAAGAAATTGCAACTAATAATAATTTTTCGAGAATCCTAGTAAACAAACTAATTGAAAACAAAAGAAAGCTGAAAACCATTAATATGCTTTAGACTACCACAGAAAAACCTACTAATAAATTCATACATATCACTTATTTCGGAGAATTATCAATCCAAATCCAAAATTATTTTTCTAAACTTGATTTCAAAACAACATTTTCAGGACGTCCAAACCTAGGTAAAATATTATATAATTCAAAATCCAAACTAAAACCGAGAAAACTTCAGGTGTTTATAAAATCTGTTGTAAAATTGCAACGCTGCATATGTAGGTCAAACCGGTAGAAATTTTTAGACCAGATTAAAAGAACATCTGAAATCAGGTAAACAGTCCGCAGTTTATGATCATATCGTGACTGAAGAACATCATATGGATATCGTAAATTTTAAAATCCTTCACAAATGCGAGAAAGGCCTGAAATTAAATTTGCTGGAAGCGATGGAGATAACAAATCTGTTCAATATTCCCAATGTGTCCCCACTTAACACCCAAATAGAAATAAACCATTCACCACTTTTGAATATCCCATAGATTTAAAACCCACGAAATATTTTAGTCTGTACCTAACACCAGAAGATGGTTTAACAACCGAAACCGGTCGTGTAATAATATCAATAAAGTGAAAATTAGACAAAAATAATTGTTTTCTTTCAATATTCAAGTTCGTTACTGTCCTAAATCCGGCCATAGTTAAGCAATAATTATGAGAATCAGAGATTCGCTTTCCCCGATAAGTTCTAGAATATCCATCTTAGATATTTCTAAAATGAATTTGAAGGGTTTCATTTTTGACTACCATAGATTCATTAAACAAGTTGTGATTTTTTGTCGATAAAATATTTTTCGTTATTCAGATGATATGTTACATCACAGTTTAGAGTCAAGAAGATCTATTTGTGTTGTTTATAGTAACTTATAAGATTCATCTCGCTCAAAAAAAGGAATTAATTCGTGAACATTTTCGTGCGATTATTTTTCACAACTTTCGTCATGGAGTAATAACTCAACAACAGTGCATCGTTGAACTTTACTCAATTTTTGCGAGATGAAGCTCCGAAACCACTGATGCTATGCGCCAAATGATATTGCAAGATCATCATGTGGCATTAGTGGGACCAGCATACATTCAATATTCCATGAACATTGGTCCGTCAAAAAAAATTTGTTCGCGTTGGATCCCACACAATTTGTCAATCGTTCAAAAAAAAGCTGTAGTCGATTGATCGAAAGAAATGTTCCAAAACAACGATCGCAGTGCTTCGAAGCATGTCTATGACATCGTGACAGGTGATGAATCGTGGATTTACGGGTATGAGCCCGAAAGTAAACAGCAGTCGACTGTATAGGTGTTTCAAGATGAGCCAAATCCAACAAAAATTACTCGCACACGAAACACCTCCAAGCAAATGGTTGCCTGTTTTTTCGGAAAAACTGGACATGTCGCAATCGTACCACTAGAACAACGCAAGACAGTAAATTCTGAGTGGTACACAACTACTGTTTGTCAGTTGTTTTCCAAGAAATCAGAAAAATCAACCGCCGAGGAGGACGGAACATCGGCTCAAACAACTGCATTATTGAGCACTCAAAACATCGATTTGATGAGTCATCTGCCGTATAGTCCTGGCTTGGCACCGAATGACTTCTTTTTATTCTCGTACGTAAAGAATAAAATGAGAGGTCAACGTTTTTCGACACCTGAAAAAGCGATTAATGCGTCAGAGTGGCAAAAGTGCTTCGACAATTGGTTCAAACGCATGTCGAAGTGTATAGACCTTAATGGAGAATATTTTTAAAAACAATAAAGAAATTTTCCATGATTAATATTTGTTTTTGTCCAGCTGATTTTTTTTCTGACGAAGAATTATATGCTTTGTGGTTATGTTAATAAACAAAATTATCGTATCAGGGTTGAGGAAAATCCAAGAATATTTCATGAGGCACCAGTACCCCATTACTTTCTGGACCGGTGCTGTAATTAGACCATAACATTTTTTTGAAACAATGGACTACTGTAGAGCAGCAAAAGTTGGCCATTTGACTGATTTTTTTTATCGTGAATAATTGCCATTCTATAATATGGATATTCTGTGTTTTTTTTTAATTAATGAATTGAAACCTAATTGAAAGACCCTTTAGATGGAGGAAATACCATTTCACAGAGATATTCAATGTTTTTTTCAATTATTAAGACTGAAAATTTTTAAAGAATTTCGTGAATTATTTGCTTCGATAATTCAAGATTTTTTGCTAGTTTCAAATCGATCAGATTGAAAAACTTATGGTTATTTAGTGAAACAATTTTTTTTAAGATATTGGCGGTAAGTGCGACGATAATTGAATTGAGACATTCGATATCCGAATCATTAAATTACAGAGATTTCCTTAAGACCCTAACGCTTAGTATCACCACGAGCAAGCAGCAACAGCGAATAATATAGTAAGTGTTCTAGACATTGGATATCTTGGAAAAAAAACAATCCTCCCACAAAATCATTTCTTACCCTTAAACTCATTGTTTTCAAAATCCCCTGTGGATTTTACGTCGTACGTTTCAAGAATTGAACATATGAAATAGACATAAAAATCCATAGTGCTCACAGCTCCACTATACCGAGAAATCCCCTTTCTCTGTATAATAATCGGGCATGTTTCTTTTCCCACAATACAAATGGTGTTACCCAAATCGCAAAATGGTTTTCGTTTTATTAGATTCGCTGGAGTGGAAAATTTCCAATTTGACAGGTATCAGCTCGGGAAGCTTCGTATATGAGTGGCCTCGGGAAACAGTTGCTGCAGACGACACAATTATGTTTAGGAAGTACGGTTCAGTTATTCCTTCCCAGTATCAATTCCGACGGAATGGATGTCAAAAACAATGGTCTCATCGCAAGAAACCCAGACATAATTCGTATCATGGATGGAAGAACTTTTACACGGCCTATTCTTTCAGTTTCTTAACATTCCTCTATTCGTAAGAATGATTATTCTCAATTTAAAGACTAATTTGAGCATTTAACAATTTGAAAAGCGCTCACGTGAGGTCAGATGATTTTTGCGCTCTTATTGAATTACTTGCCAGTAATTATTCACACTTTGGAAACGTTAAAATTAAAAATCACGTATGCAAATGAGAATTGATGAGTATGATGAAGCTGCACAACGAAAACAAAATATTTGAAGAGATTAACTCGAAAAAAAGTTTTTTTTTCTTGATACTTCGAAACTACAGGGCCGATTAGGCCAAACAACGAAATAACTGGGATCTGTTCCGCGAAACCATATATCTTTTTTTTTTTTCTTTTTAGGCCCCCGACTTTTCAGCTCGTGTGTTTTTTCGAAGGATCGCCCATTAAAACAAAGCAGCATATACATTCACTAGATTCCAATTCGACCTACCCTGTTCATCTGCATTTATTTAATCATTAATAAGACATTACTTACTCGTAAGAAAAGAACATAAAATCTGAGAAGTTTCCATAAAAAAATTAACCAGATCGAATCATTCCAAATTGAAATAACGCCAAGTACGTGTTCTCCTCGTGAAACCATGGCCTACATTTAAATTGCGTTTTTAATGATATTTTTATGAGCCATTATAAGAACGAGAAGCATGGAATAATGGCTGTTTACCCCAAGCACTTTTCCAGGAAGCCGAAATCTGTTTCGAAATATTTCAGCGTAAAGTTCACCCAGCAAAGTGATATTTCGTTTCTTGTGCCATCAATAAAGAAACGTCAATTAGGTCTTTCAATGGGGTTTGCAGGTTTTATTTTTCGAGCCGAACGCTATTCCTAGGAGATTTTCAGATAATGAGATGTTTTCACAGAGCTATCTGCTATTTTCCATGGTGCTTTTCTCTTGGGGAAATTTCTTATTCTTTGTGACATTCATCTTCATGAATGTAATGTTCTATTTCTGTAAATGTTGCTGTCAACATGTTGGAATAGTTTTATTATGGTTAGAGGCACATCAATTTATTCTCTAGAAGATATATGAACAATATATCGGGTGTTTCAAGCTGACCAGTCTATTAAATTATTATGGAAACTATTCAAGCGAAAAATTTCAATTCTTTTAGATCACTATCAATTTCTTGCGAGGTAAATTACTGTAATCATTTTCAACTTCTCTTATGATTCCCCATAAAAATTAAATTATTTTACTTTTATCTCCATACATCTTTCTTCAATGGTTTTTGAGTTATACAAGGTGTTCAGAAAGGGTATAGGGTATTTGTTTTCGCGCCATATTCGGAACGTCTAAAAGAAGCGGGGAGGGTTCGTGGCGTCCACCATTTCATGGAGTTTTAGTCCTGATGGAAAAGTACTCGGCAACGCATCGCGCTATTTGCGTACAAGCGTATTATCGTAATGGTGATTCATTAGTAACTGCTCAACATCGTACGGAATATCGTATGGAAATGGACCAGTATGTTCAAGAATACAGGTGCGACAGATAGAATTCAAAACTCTGGTCGTCCCCGTTCAGTTCGCGATGAAGAAACAATTGAAGAAATTGAGGCGTCGGTTCGTCAAAATCTGTCTTTATCCATCCGAAAGCGAAGCCAAGCTTTGAAAATCAAAAAATCGTCTTTACATTCGATTTTAAATAAACACTTACATCTAAATGCCTATAAAATTCAGTTGGATCAAGAATTGAAGGATGCGGACTATGCTAATCGATTTTGCGAACGAAATGCTGCAGCGATTTAACAACCTTAACCACATACTGTTTAGCTTTATGTAGCGATTTGATCGAGAAATTAATAAAAAAAATTTTTGAAGTGTAGTTGCAAAAACGCTGCAGTTCAACCTGTTTTGAAAATCAAAAACTGATAAAAACGGAAGAAATTAAACGGCGTGCCTTCAATTCCAATTCAAGAAAGAAGTCAAGTCTCCTAGTCTGGAATCAGAGGAAAAAATGTTGAATTAGCGAGAGCATTTTCTGAATGGATATTTACCATGATTCAAAAAGGATCACTTCCTAATTTCAGGGGATTTTTAGGATTCAAAACTCCTCAGACAGCAACATCTCATCAATGTAAATTCATATTCTCTCAATTAACTCGGGCGATATAATCAGACCTTCATGAAAAGAGTGAAAAAAAGATTCTTTCGAGGATTAGTTTTTTTTTCGCCTCATCATGCCCATCTTTATGCACCCCATAAATTCAATTAAAACGAGGAAGTGAAAAATTTCAGCCTTCCTCGGCACCGTTCCATTTGACGTGCTCTTTCAAATATCGAACAGCGGGTCCTTATTGTGTCTGGAACTGTTTTTATTTCCGAGTGGTGTCAACTTCAGACAGTTTGTATTTCATCCCTCGTTTCCGTCGGGGAAGGAGGGGGGAGGAGAAGCGCTTTATTTTCGTACTTCTGTCAAGGCTTCCTTCGTGGAATAATATATTCAGTTTCAATCAAGGTTGACTCAAGCTCATGCATTGGGAAAATAATGGGTGATACTGAGTAAACAGAAGTTTGATAACAACTCTTCTCGTTGAAGTAGTATTTTGAAAATAATGTACCTAACAGGCTGAGAGTTAAAATCTTTATACATACCAATTCTAATTTAAAATGTACAGCGTGATATTTTGTCTATAATGGTGTCCACACACAGTTAAACATTTTCGTTAAATGATAATTAATAATGCTTAATTCATCTTATCAGACAAACATGTGTATAGGATACATAAAATGAAAAACAAAACGGACAACTACACAAAATGGACAACTACAGAAAACACATACTGCGAGTATCTAGAATAATCGTAATTATTTCTTTGAATTCAATCAACTCAAGTTTCCGCAAAGATTCGGGCAAGTGATTACAAATTGATACATTAAATATTGCATTAACATGTCAAAAAAATTTGTTCCCACACAATTTGTCAATCGCTCAAAAAAATTCTGGTGTCGATTGATCGAAAGAAATGCTCCAAAAATACCATCGCGGTACTTCGAAGCACGCTTATGACTTCGTGACAGGTGATGAATCGTGGATTTATGGGTATGAGCCCGAAAATAAACAGCAGTCGACGTATGGGTGTTTCGAGATGAGCCAAACCCAATAAAAGTTGCTCGAGCACGAAGCACTTCCAAGCAAATAGTCGCCTGTTTTTTCCGAAAAACTTGACATGTCGCAATCGTACCACTAGAATAACGCAAAACAGTCAATTCTGAGTGGTACACAACCATTTGTTTGCCGGTTGACGCATGCAAAAGAGGGTGGATATTTATGGAGAATATTTTGAAAAGAAATAAAGCGATTTTCGATGATAAATATTTGTTTTAGTTCTCTAATCTAAATATAAAAGGCAACCCTCGTAGCATGTTGTTCTATTAGTTTTCTGATCTAAAAAAAAGCACGCAAAATCGATCCTAGAGATTGCAGCATTTGCGGAAGAATTTTCATGAAATTTTTTATTTCAATTGATTCAAATTCCTGTTGCTGATCTCATTCAGGGACACCATCAACAAGCTCTCCCCCTAAATGGAGATGCAATGTAACTAGGTTTTCTTTTTCATATTCATCAAATGGAAACCATTATTCTTCATTACACTCAACTTTATCACCGTAAGTACCCACGCATTACAAATTAAATTATGACACCCGGACAAATTGCAACATCCCCTCTGTTCTGCAGTAATAAAACTTCACTTATGAAGGCAATCGTTTTATTGGATGTATATAACAAATGCCCATATGTGTACTATCGATCTCTATTTCACTAGGAAGCTTCTCAGGGAGGGGTTGGATTCTAATTGAATTTTCATTCAGAGAGTATAATCGTAGAAGTTAGCTTATTGCCAGTTGATATACAAAAATGAACTGAATGAAAATTTTGAAGAAAATTTAGAAACAAATAGCATTCCCTTCAGTAGGGATATGTGTCCCCAAACAATCGCAGAATATTATAATGGCAGAGTGGTACAAATCCAGAATGAACAGGCTAAGAGAATCATTCGCATTTTTCTGGAATGAAACAATAGCCTCCAGCTACAATTGATACTACATCCGCCATTTTTAAGCCTTTGTTGTGATTATATAATTAAATGACCGGCAAGTTGAATCAAGTTTTCTCCTTGTTTCATTCTGCGGATTTACTTGTTTGCCCTTTCTGATAATGATTCTATGGATTGGTCAATTATTGAACAGCATCTTCGTTTATGTAAGAAAGTATTAAACAGAACTTCCATGAACGAATATTACCATCACAAACATTTATAATATAATTTTTGACCAACTTAAATAGATTATGGACGATTCCTCTTGGGTCTAATTGGTAGTATGCGTCCTGACATTATTATGATCCTGAATCGGATTACCATTGCAACGGTGTCCCTCCTCGACCAATAAAAAGGAAGAAAATCTAATCGGGGAGCACGTGCAGCATTCGAGAAGTACATATTATGCAAATTTAGCAGCAACTTGAATATGTAAAACGGGATTTCGCATCTGTGAAGGATTAAACAAAACTCCGTTGTGGCTACAGACCGATCAAAACTGAATATTTCAGTAAGAATTAAACTCTTGGAAAAAAAACATAATATTTGAATATTTTTCTGTCTGAGAAAAACTATACGCTTTTAGAATAAATATAAAATTTTCAATAGGACAAAATTGCTTATGTGATACATAATTTGTAAGCTCAGTTCTTTATTATTGTAGGATTAGATGAAGCGTACCCTCAAAATGTTCAGAACGATTTTCATCGCTAGATTTTTATTGTGGAATCACCTCAAATCTAAATTCATTCCACACAGCCTGAATCCTAAGAAGAATTACATCATCGTTGCGTCAAAGAATATCAAGAAATTACTGGAGTGGTGTTTCAGAGTATTATTGAAGTAAAAGTTCTTTATGAGCGACTGGACGGCAATGCAACGGAAGTCCGTTACGGCAATATGGCATCACGTTTCTGTACTATCCGGTTTTCAAATATTTTTGATTTTGTCTATAAACAAATCAATCAAGAATTTTTGAAAAAATAAAATAATTAGTAATAATATAACATTGAATAATAATAACTAATTTTTGGTAACACAAATCGGCAGCCGTATTTGGAAGTACAGGAACGAAGCAGCGCGAAATTTGAATTACCAATGTAGCGGAAATATTTAATTTTCTCAAGCATGCACGGTAAATATGCACTGCATTAAGCCGCTCATGTGAAATTCAGGCATATGCTAGATCATTAAGATAAAGAAAAGAGCTGTTATAAATTTTCATCATTTTATTGCTATTCTGGTGGATATTTCGGAATATAATTACAGAATATTATATCATATGAAATTAATTCCAAAACAGAACAGACAACAAAATTCATTGAATTCAGATTAGTGATAATTAAATTAATATGAAGAAAGCTCAGTTATTAAATGATATGAAAGTAATGAACAAATTGAAAAGAAAACATGAAATGAAGACAAGAAAAACAAAGGATACTGAAGAACAAAAAAGATACAAAAATAAATGAAAGAAGAATATTTTACTCAAATTCGCAATAAGATTAACTCAAAAACTTTGAAAATCATAACATGACATTCAACCATGAATACAAATTATTCAGAAGCAGAGCATAAAGAATACATAGGAAGAGTTGAATCTTCAGTATTGCAAGCACGTAAACAATATAAAGAATAAAAATTATTTAGAGGATTCAAGGTTTTCGATTAGCATACTTTGAAATTACAATGCAATGAAAAAACAGTAAGAAAAATAAATGAAATTTATGTGAAATGAATAAATCTAATGAACCTTCAGACTTCATAAGAAACGAATTAATAAACAACAAAATAACATTTTACATGAAAAAAATAATGCTACATATACAACACTTATCAACCCATTCTGGGGTGGCAAACTAGTTCTGTTTCATTTTCAAAAGGTCTGTGTGTAGAAAAACTTAGATAATTCAAAACTCGTACTGAACGACGGCTCATTGAAACTGACAATTTTCTTGACAATCGATTTAATTATAACTTGTCAATTCTCACCTCGGTGACAAGGTAATATGTCAAAAGATGATTGAAGGACCCAACCTCTGATCCTACAATTTATACATGCCATAAACAAGACAACTTGATTGCATTCAGTAATCTTGATAGTACATCGTTCGTGTTTGAAGCCGTTCAATATTCTTTGGTATGTATACGAGTATTTATAATCGATCTCCATCGAAATATATGCTGTGAGAACAATTCCACCGAAGAAAGAGGGTTGAAAGAATGATAATGAATTTAATATAGTACTAGGCTGCCACTTAAAACTAATTGACGTTAAAATTATACCACCTGAGCATAAAAACCGGACGTCCTGTGTATAGGTATTAGTAACAGACATGATGGAGAAGAATGGACATATGGTAGGAATTATTCCGAAGTCTCATGAGCCTAGATCAATAAATATTTTTTTCAAATTCAACAATTTCGGTATCTACTAGGAATTTAAGAAAATGTTTTTTTTCCGACAGGCTGGTTTGAGCAATTTCCATTCTCATATCGCATAAAGAACCACGGATTAATAGTTGTCATGTGGAATCTTAAATCAACTTACTTTTGAATCATTTTGAAATAAAAAACCTGAGTTTTGTATCTTTTTTTCACTGTGAATAGACGTGACATTCCAGTCCTGGAGTCAGGAATAGTCAAAATCATGAGGACTTATCTTCATATATTGTCCATTTCCATTTCAGAAACTTCATTAAAACAGCATTTCCCAGCCACTCTCATTATCATTACAACCTTTATCCATTAGATAATACGAGTACAACAGCAGGTTTTCTTGCCCATTTCGAAAGTTCTCTCAATATGTGTTTTGGAATTCGGTATTTTAATAAGCAACATATCTTTATTACATGAATTGGCATTTTTGACATTAGAGATAATTAAAATTTTTGAAAATTTTAGAGAAATTTGTTAAGGTGAACAAGAGCATCATAAAATTTATTTGACTAAGTTTTTTCTACCCTGTATATCCGGAAGTGACGAGTATAGAAAATATTTTAGCATAACATCAATTTTCAGATACCAAATAAAACCAGTTCTCCATAAACGTCTAAAAGGCACATAAACTTAAAACAGCCCCCCTAATGTGTAATGGAAATGTGTATCTTTAATTGTAAGTCGTGTGAACGAGATAAGTAATGAGAAAAAGAATGATTTCTCCTAATGCCTATTGAGCCGGATGGCATGGCAATATGTTAAAAAAGAACGGCATTTATGAATAACCATCGTTTTAGGGTGCGAGCTAGTCATTATTGACGCATGGTATTCTCAGAGAATCAAGACCTCAAGTGCAACTGTAGACAGGTTACATGAAGTTTCGCGACATATTGTATCTTTTTTTAAGGTATCTCTCATTATACGACTTCGCGGTATGGAACGGAAAAATACATGGCGTTTTTGAGAAGTACATGAGCTAAGACAACTTTAATTTCTGACTGAAAGTTACACAATAATAAATGAATAGCTAAAATTGATTTATGTTCATTTCTGTGAATTTCGAAGTAAGTTATACCAAAAAACGCCCTCGAGGAATAGTCTTTGAATCTGAGGTACCTTTCCCAAGTCAGCCTTCCTGTAAGAAGTTCGGTAACGACTTTATATTACAATAAAATTGTTGATCAAGCTTAACTGAATATCCGCGAAGTTTCCTTCGTCATTTTTTTTTCTTGTTCAGATCTGCCACGTATCCACTTCAGTACGCCCTTCGTAACTCTCCATACCTTTCGTTGAATACCTCATCAAGTCCCTTCTACGGTGCACTGAAGAATTCTGCTGAAACGAACCAATTAATGTTCAACTTGACAAACTATCCAAGCATTTAGGTGCTCCTGAACTTCGCTAATTTGGGCAATACTCGTAATCCTAAAATTCCCCTCTCTAGAATTGCGGAGAGCCACTTCTGGTTATATGTCATAGTGGTTTTCAGAGAGTTTCCTAGGGGTGTCAGTTCAAGTCTGTTGTATTCAATGCTATACTGATGCATTAGGATTGTTGATAAGATGGGAATACAACGTTGCTATAATGTACGGAAACAAGTTCATATCTATCGAACGAAAAGGACAATATTTAGGAAATTCTCAGGTAAGGTCAATGGCCCAATACGCATCTGCTGTACAATTTTTTGCTGTTAATATAATTCCTGTTGAAACGGGAATACCTTCAACTTTTTTGATATACGTGGATCATCCTGTACAGAAATTGGCACATTTCACCGTACTTATCAAAGAGTTATGTTAGGTTTGTTATTTTACTGTCAAATTATTACGCAATGTTGCTACTTTATTACAAAAATTTAGAAAGCACTGACGTGAGGTCAGGTTGCTTTGGCGCTGTTGTTGAGCTACTTGCGAGTAAATTTCAAACATTAACAAATCTATAAGCTCTCTGATCGGGTGAACAATAGTCTTTTTCCGTACTATGGGACAATGTGATGCAAATATGAACACCAAATTTTGTTCTATGCTTCTCCTAAAAACTTACGTCATTGCTTTTCTGAGTTTTGACGCCATCAAATTCTTTCTCTATGATAAAAATTTTTTTGATTAATATTACGTCTGTGCTTTTCTGAATTTTGACAACGTCATCGACATCGAATTCTACCTCTATGAATTCTATGAAAATTTTGATTGATATTACGCCAACTGACACTGATATCTAGGTCCGCAAGTTGTCAAACGAATATCGATCTGTGATGGCAAATCTTTCAATGACAAAGCTCGGACTTCATGACATTTCTATTTTTCTCTTGAGTAAATGAAAAAAATGATCATATCTTCAGAAGAGGGAAAGCTACGACAATGAAATTTGAGGATGAGTAAGATATCGGTAACCTCAATATATATACAGATTTTTATTTAAATCTAAATGAAGTCTTAGGAGATATTGAGTATTGAAAATTTTTTTTTTGGGAATTTTTTAAAATTTTCTAGCGTTACGATTACTGCGAAATTCTGCAAGCCGTTTCGTTTCAGCCTCCCTCAATAACATTTCAAGTATCAACTCGATCGGATGGATATTTTAGTAGTTATTGAGGAAACAAAATTTCAGATGCTCATAACTACTGAACCATCCGACGGATTTGGCCCAATAACGAACTTGACCGAGATATTTGGACAATTAACCTATTCTGAAAATATGAAAACTCTAGCTGATTCCTTTTGGATGCTAGAGAGGATACGGCCGGCCGGACAGACTCAACTTTCGCCACGAATTCTTCATCAGGGAGTCGAACCCAATCGATTGAGACCATTTTCGGCTCGATATTCCAAAATTACAGGCATTCGGGCAAAATGATAGGCACTCTGTTCGGGTGAACAAGAGCGCCAAAAAGATCGGTTTAAAAATGAATTTCCCAAAATGCCTGAAAGTTTAAATAAATATTGTCGTTTTCGTTCAAAGTATTGGGGTCAGAAATTTTTCCTAACTATGTATATTTTAGAACCCGGTTTTTCAATGGTATAGTCCGTGTAAGAAGTATTATCATCGGAGCATGTATAGAGTAGGTGCATCATTCATATTACAGAATCGGTTTTGATGTTCTAATTTTGATGGTGTCTGAACTAACCCTATATTGTTCAAAATATTTAATATTCTCATGCTATTCCTTTCATTTTTGGTTGCATGAATAAATGAGAAATCTGTTTTTTGACTTCGCCAAGAGTTTCAGGTGATATGATTAATGTAACAAGTTTTCCCCCACCCCTTTATATGATTAATTTATCATACTTTCTAATAAATTTTTCAATATGTTCATTATATCGAAATATAAATTAAATCATCCTGAAAATTGTTCTCAATATAAATTAATTCAGAGCTCCTTCTTATACTCTCTTTTTGTTACAGGGAAGTCAAAATGAATCAAACTAAAATGAGAAGTAGTAAGTACAACCATAATTTCGCTTCATAAACTTCCGTGAGCACTTCAATCTCACGAAATTGTCGCTTTTGTGAGGTATTTCCTGCAATTTCCGCCATTCACTCATCACTAACCCCTCTGAAGGGGCATTATCTCAAAATGACGAGTATCGGGGAAATGGAAGAATACATTGTTGATGAAGGGCGTGCGTCAGCTGAGAAGATCATAAGTTCGGAATGTTTCGCCACAAGTATTAGCCTTGATTGACACATCATTTATCAATCAAATAATATCCCATCGTTTACTGAATTCTCCGCTATATTTTTCTTATTTGGTCTATATATCAAGTGATGGGTTTATGAAGAGGTGATCAATCATATCATCTGAAGCAATAAAAAAAAAATTAGAAAGCACTGACGTGAGGTCAGATTGCTTTGGCGCTCTTGTTGAGCTACTTGCGAGTAAATATTCAAACCTCAACAAATCTATAAGCTCTCTGATCGGGTGAACAATAGTCTTTTTCCGTACTATGGGACAATGTGATGTAAATATGAAAGCCTAATGAATAAACAAACTCATAATTTTCACCAAATTTTGTTCTATGCTTCTCCTAAAAACTTACGTCATTGCTTTTCTGAGTTTTGACAACGCCATCAAATTCTTTCTCTATGATAAAAATTTTTTTGATTAATATTACGTCTGTGCTTTTCTGAATTTTGACAACGTCATCGACATTGAATTCTACCTCTATGAATTCTATGAAAATTTTGATTGATATTACGCCAACTGACACTGATATCTAGGTCCGCAAGTTGTCAAACGAATATCGATCTGTGATGACAAATCTTTCAATGACAAAGCTCGGACTTCATGACATTTCTATTTTTTTCTTGAGTAAATGAAAAAAATGATCATATCTTCAGAAGGGGGAAAGCTACGACAATGAAATTTGAGGATGAGTAAGATATCGGTAACCTCAATATAAATACGGATTTTTATTTAAATCTAAATGAAGTCTTAGGAGATATTGAGTATTGAAAAATTTTTTTTTGGAATTTTTTAAAAATTTTCTAGCGTGACGATTTCTGCGAAATTTTGCAAGCCGTTTTGTTTCAGCCTCTCTCAATAACATTCCAAGTATCAACTTGATTGGATGGATATTCTAGTAGTTATTGAGGAAACAAAATTTCAGATGCTCATAACTACTGAACCATCCGACGGATTCGGCCCAATAACGAACTTGACCGAGATATTTGGACAATTAACCTATTCTGAAAATATGAAAACTCTAGCTGATTCCTTTTGGATGCTAGAGAGGATACGGCCGGACAGACTCAACTTTCGATTGAGACCATTTTCGGTTCGATATTCCAAAATTACAGACATTGGGGCAAAATGATAGGCACTCTGTTCGGGTGAACAAGAGCGCCAAAAAGAAATTCACTGCGAGTTTAATCTGCGATATAGTGGAATCGTTTCCTGTTAGAATTCACCAGTTGATTTCAGTTTACTATAAATCACTGGTATAAAAACTTTCGTATATCGAAAACCGCCTCATTTAAATTCTATCGCAGGAAAATGATTTCTATATGAAGTTTTGTGAAACCAGGTGCGAATCTTTTGATTATAAATTTAGACTTTCAGATTTTTTTTTTGAACAACAATATATTGCTTTTCAAACATATGTTCATTTTTGAATCATCGACTTACACATTTGGAAATATTTTAATGTTCTCTAATCTGAAGTCAGATTCGCTGATACCAAATAATTGCTATTTAAACTAAAAGGGATGTAAGTAACATTTACAAGTCGTGGACGAGAGCAATGTAAATTCCATGAGAAAAATGCTTCGTTGAATTCCCCCATCAAGCTTATGATGTTAGTATTTGATGTTGATGTCCACCCTTTTTATAGAGGAAAATATAGTAAATTTTAAATAACCAAAACGAGCATTCTCGAAGAAACAAATGATGGTTTTAGACACAAAAAATTGAAAGTGTTCAACAAGGAGGATGTGCTTAGGTTCATGCTTGAAACCCCCGATGATACTCGTATTTGATGACAATGGTAGAAAAATCACAAATTTGAAGAGACACAGTGGGTGGAACTTTACAAATGTGAATGAAGGATTAATAAATAATTCAATTGAAATTGGCAAAATCATTCAAAAATCATCATGAGAAAACAATCGATGTGAAACGGAAAATTTGCGATCCTGTTGTGTCATCAACAAAAGGAAATTAAATGTACCAGGCATTTCAAACAAATTGAATCCTTTCAATATTAGTAATTGCTGGTATTTTAATATAAATTAGAATGATTCTGCTAATATGTGACATTTTTTGTTCTGTTAAATTCAAATAAGAATTGAAATGTATATAAAACAATGTTTCGACTCATTGATTTGTTATTCTACACGGTTGCCGAAAAAATATTGTACGCTCCAAAATGGTTTTTTGGACTCACAGACTTCCAGGACTGCTCGCTCTCGTCCTGGAATACTGTCTAATCGACCAAACAAACCCTATTTTCCAGACTTGTTACGTAAATTTCTATTCCGTTATTATAATATATTCTACCGGAAACAATTTGAGTAATTCCTTTTCCATCATAAACGCGAAACTTTTTAATTACTATTAATATCCACTGACATTGAGAAATCCACCTTTAACAGGATCTTCTTGCGATACGGACAAACCTGACCTAACTTTTTAATATACACAGTGAAATGGGTCAAATTTCCATGGCTGCCAGCGGGACAAAATAAAATTGATCAGAGTATACTTTAATACAAAGGTTAATGAGAAGTCATGTCATTAATTTTCAAAAAAAACTACAAGAATAAAATTTCAACGGAACATAATCTTAGCAAAATCAAATGTTATAAAAATTCTTCTTTCCCAAGTCAGATCGATTTTGTGAATCAAATCAAGAAATTGTCGCTCTAAGTTCATTTCACGGAACCATAAAACCGCTAATAGGGATGGAGGAATCCTTTCATGCGTATCGAGAGAAACTGAATTTTCGGATGAGTTGTCATTTGTCAACCGTCTGAATTTACGACCTATGGGAAGGCTTTCCGAGCCGTTTAATTATACCCTTCCCTATTTTTTCAGGGGTTTGTTTACGGGAAACAGGCATTTAACTTGCCACATATGTTACGTGGAGGATGGGTGAAAAAATTGTGTTTGAAAGAATTCCCTTCAAATTAAGGAAAACCGAGCTCGGAACTCGTGTGAAGCATAGTGTTCTACCCAAACTACCAGCTGTGGATAGTTAGTTGATTTGTTAATTATTTTTATGTCAATTGTGACGTCTTGTTTGTAAATAAAGACATTGCTTTAAATGAAGCCATAAAGGAAATTAATGTTTTTCTAGGAGTATACAGCTATCAAAACCTACTGCATATCACGAATGATAATACAAGGGCCGTTTAAGGTACGAGGGATGCCTCTTAATTTCGGGATTAGAGAATAAAATCAAATATTAACAATCGAAAACGCCTTATTGTTTTTCAAAATATTTCCAATAAGATTTTTACACTTTTGCTTGCGTTTGAACTTGTGTCGCTTCTTCTTTATAGTCCAGTAAAGGAAGGGCTGAAATCACTTTTTCTCGGAAAGAGCTGCATTTTTGATATGTTGATTGTTATAACGAGAGAAACATATGGTCAAAAATGCAGGTGTTAAAATTTTCAGGAACATTGAAAAATTCCTGAAAATATAAAGAAAAATACGGTTTTTTTGATATTTTCGCGAATTAGAAGGTTTAGTAAGAAAAAGTTTTAAACAAAAGTTGTAGAGCGGAAAATTCTAGTCCAAATGATGTACTTTAAGGTTCTCGAAAGTGATTTTGTATATTGATTATTAAGGTATTTCTCTAATGCGGCGATAACAGTGAATTCGAAATTTGGCGCCTAGTGCAAACCCGAGCGAGCGGTCCTAGACATCTGAAGTTCTAGAACAGGGTAGGATTCAGCACAAGTTGTCTGGAGAGTGTGATTTGAAATTCTTGGTCTATTAGAATGAATAACAGCTCGCTTGGGATATCAATAACATGTAATCATTGGGTTTAAACTCATTAGCTTGAAATCGATATTTAGGTGACGCATTGAAATGAATAATTGCCCCACCAAAATTTCATTTTCTCAAATAACTCGTTGACGGGATTTTGAATACTTACAAGAACAGATTATTATATAGTTAGTTATGGGGAGAAAACTTTCTCAACAATAATACTTTCATAAAAAAATTTAAAGAGAAATATAGTAACGTCATTATCATCGAACAACATAGTGGGTAGCAACCGGTTTTCTTTTACAAATCTCCCAATATAATGGAGCTTAGTAAATATTGGCTTTTAATCCCGATTCTCTCAGTAATTATCAAAAAAATTTAATTTTACGGATAGCTGGTCAAATCGTTGGAGCTGATATAAAAAAAAAAACAAGATTATAACTATGAAATTTATCCCCTCTCAAGTAAATTCTTGGATAGCACTATATCTGAAATTCCGGAAAGTTTGAAAACTCCCCTATTCCATTTACTAGATTCAAAATGTAGTGCAAGTAAAGATGTGAAACGTGATACAATAGCACATTCCATAATTTCCATTGTTCGTTCAAGAATATTCATTTCCAAATTTCAGTTAGCTGTAGGAACTTATGTCTACAGAAAAACAGGTTCTCGTTTGATAATTGAGAAGACGAGTAAATTAGGAGTATCGGCTTCATACCACAATATTCAATTATATGAAGCTTCCGTTATTAGGCAACCTGCAAAATTAACGCATCCAAACTCTTTCATTCAATTCGTTTTTGACAACATATATCACAATGTAAATACGTCGGATGGTCATGAAACATTTCACTGTTTGGGGGGTATTAAAGTCATTACACCAGAATAGGATGTTGAATATGAAGGAGGTTCCAAAGGCTGATGGAAATGCCACCTGCTTCTATTTTTGCTTCACATAAGAAGATATAATTGATACCATTCAGTTACACGAATCCTGATGAATTGAAGAGTGTAGAGTTCGTTGATAAATCAAAACTTCATATAAAAGTACAACCTGAAGTTCCAAAATCATATGTTGCGTATTTATGTGCGAAATCTCTCGAAATAGAAAATATTCCAACATGGCAGGGTTTTCATGAAATTTTATCACGAGACGTTACATATATGATGTCGCATGTTAATTGACTCCCATTCATTAATGCACCACCATCCAGTTTAACCACATTACACACAGCTTTGCTCTATGTAGTTGAAGAAACGAAGAGAAATAAAAGTAGAACAACTTTTGTAACATTCGATCAGCATCCTTATTTCAAAGCTAACTCTATCATTGTGCAGTCGTGCAATCCTGAATTTAGGAATATTGCTGTGAGATTAGGAGGGTTCCATTTATTGATGTTATATATGGGCGCCATTGGCTTTATCATGGATGGGAGTGGTTTGAAAGATCTTTGGGCTACTTCATATGCTGCATAATCAGTGAAGAAAATGTCTGAAGGGCTTTCAGCAGAGCTTTACGTGCTCACATATTAACTTTCACTGCTATAGGAATTCATATTTTGAAAACAAGCAATACAACTCCGACTGATGTAATTGAGAAACAAGTGAAAATGATGTTCGAAAAATGGAAGGAAAATTCTCCTACTTTGGGCGATTGTAATATTGGCCCAATGATAGTATGTTCAACTTGGAAATTCGAGGAAACACTTCAATATTTGAAGATCGTGATTATTTTACTCCAGTTTGTCGAAGCAGAACGTATTGGAGATTGAGATTTGCACTTAAGCAGTGTCATGAAAATGTTAGCAGTTAGTGCTCAATGGTACTTACAGGATATGGTGCATTTGGAAACAACGATGGATACATTAGAATTCGACAGGTTCACAAAAGAAGGATATTTCACTATTCTTAGGACATACAAAGCTTGGAGTGGTGTCTGGAGTGATATGTGTATAGAACAAACACTAAATAGATTTTTCGGTACCGATTTAAGGCATGGTAGAGAGTCACACCCAGTGTTGTTGCGCGTTATCTTCTGGGGATGCCATCGGCATTTGACGTCATGGAATGTTTGGAGGCATAGGCTGATTTGAGAACAGCGAATAGTGAACAGCACGTGAATTTATCTGAAAGTCGTATGAAGAGAGATAAAGAAGACATAGAAAAAATTGTATTCTGGCTAAAATGCCATAATCCTTTTGAGAAAAGAGATTGTCTGATGTCTCTTTCTACAGGTATTATTGGTAGCGACTATATTAACTGTCATATGGCATTTCAAGGACGCAAAGGAATGGAAGCAATCGTTGGAAAAAATTTGTGAAATATGACTTTGTCATCAAAATTTAAAGTTGAGAATTTATGCGAGAGCCAGAATAAAATTCGTATTCCTGGAGGTACATCTTCTATAGACTCATCTGCATTGTTGCAGAGAATGGATAAAAAAAAAAAAGAGGCAATTTCTTACGAATTGTCGCCATATCCACTATCTCCCTTCGACGAATATGGATTAATAAGAAAAACTGTTAACTCTGACCTCTATAAATTATTCCCAACGCATCTTCAATTGCAATCCTTGCTTACTGGTATGATATATGTTATAGATGGTGAATGGTTATTACACCAAGTTCTATGGCCTCACAGTAAGAGATTCGTAGATGTGTTAGAAATATATAAATAGTCCATATTGAAAAAATTGGGACAGAATTGTAAAATTGTATTTAGCGGTTATTGGGATCAAATCGTCGGAATAATATCATGAACGATTCCGCCGAAAAGAAAAAGTTGTTCCCTCTGATGTACAAATTGATGAAGACAAAATAGTAACAATGACAAAAAAAAAATGTCAAATATTGGGAATAAATATACATTTATCAAAATACTGTCCAATTTTCTACGAAAACATATTGTAGAAGTAAATGTAGCAGAAAAAGATGCCGACGTAGATATAGTAATGGCAGCCATCTCTCTGAAAGAGAACATTCCAGAATCGGTTGCTGTGATTGGCACTGACGTAGATCTCTAACACCAGATCACAGCAATAGATCACGGAAAAAATAGTGAGATATCTGTACAACACAAGTGGGGAAAATTTTAGCATCGGTGAACTGAGATATAAAATATTCACAACCCCAGTTTTAGGAACCAGGAAAACATCACCCCTAGTAATGCTTCCTCCAACAGAGTTAGCATTGATTGAACACACCAGACGAGTTTATTATCAAATTCAGGTTTGGCTAGGACGACCGTAGTTGAAACCTGAACATTGGGGTTGGCATAGATCACATTGTATGCTACTTCCTAAAATGATGACAAAAGCAGTAGCTCCACAGGAATTATTGAATAATGTGATCAAATTCATTCACACCCTAGTTTTATTAGTTTCAAAAATTTCAGAAATTCACGCTTATTCTTGTTTTTATTTATTCACATTTGTTTAAGGTATTCTGCAGCTGTAATGGAAAATGTGATACTTCTCGCTACAGTTGCAAAAAGCAGGACTGAAATGTACAAGGTTCTGCAAAATGTGTAACAGCATAACTTGTGAAAATGTCTCTGACCTGATAAACAGAATATAAATGAACTCTGATGTCGATGAAGACGAATGGGATCTAGATGACGGTGAGGAGATGATATTGATGCATTTAATTGAAGAATTATTAGTAAAAATGAAAAAACAGTTTTCCTGATATTATTCAATGCAGAAACTTTAATTATTATTCATTAATGCCATGGCTCTTCAAATAATTACTACAGTTTTTAATTAAACTCTTTTATCCCATTACTATGAATAAATTTCTTTCTTTCGAAGAATTACTATTACTATCACAAACATACCTACCTACGTCTGAATTATTATTCGTATATCGTATGCATCTTAAGGAAATTCAGCTAGGAATTTGTTCATAATTGCGGCTGAAAACTATTTTAGTTTTTGAATTAATAAAATTTCAATTTCAATTTCGTCAAATTACAAAATTTCCTTTTTATAATTCATCCAATTTTTGACTTTTCTATTTTCATATTACTTCTAGCCTCCATTGAAGAATCTATATCGCCTTCGCTAGCACATCAGATTAGAAAACCGAACATCATTTTACCCAAACTGTCCGTTTCCAAACAACTCAACATTATATGATAGGGTTCCATGTAATAAAAGCAATACAATAACAAAACGAGTAGAGTCCAACTCTGGCGAATATCTTCCAGATGTTTGGTTCGGCCTTAACAGGTAGTCATTTCATCGAGCGCCAAATTTAAAATTCGTTGGTATTGCGCTACTAAAGAAATACGCTGTTTATCAGTATACAAATTCACTTTCGAGAACGCTAATTACATAATTTGGACTAGAATTTTCCGCTCTACAACTTTTGTTTAAAACATTTTCTTACTAAACCTTTTAATTCGCGAAAATATCAGAAAAACCGCATTTTTCTCTATATTTTCAAGGATTTTTCAATGTTCTGAAAATTTTAACACCTGCATTTTTGACCATATGCTTCTTTCATTATAACAATCAACATATCAAAAATGCAGCTCTTTCCGAGAAAAAGTGATTTCAGCCCTTCCTTTACTGGACTATTTTTTCGAACGAATGACAAATTGTGTGGGATCCAACGCGAACAATTTTTTTTGGCGGTCCAATGTTCATGCAATATTGAATGTATGCTGGTCCTACTAATGCCTAAGGTTGTCTCAATCTCACGATATGTAACATGACAATGCAATATCAGTTGGCGTACAGCATCAAGGGTTTTCAGAACAGCCGATTTTGAACTACCTTCACGAAATTCGTCCTAGAGTGAACTACGTCGTCGGTTAAATTGACCGTACCATCGAAAAACACTGGTACTTGGTGGAGCTTCATCGTCAAAAATTGTAAAAAATAATCGCATGAAAATTAATTTCGTGTAAGTCATCCGAAATCAGCTGCTATACCAAAAACCAACGATGCTCTTGTATCAGATAAATTCTTGGGCAAAAATTTCCTCATCCAAAAAATATGGCTTTGCATTTGAAGTTTGAAAGTGGCGCTTTAGCCTTATCTTGTATAGAATCCCATAGGGCTAAAAATCTGATG
This sequence comes from Micraspis discolor, assembly GCA_030674115.1. Lineage (NCBI taxonomy): Eukaryota > Metazoa > Arthropoda > Insecta > Coleoptera > Coccinellidae > Micraspis > Micraspis discolor. The sequence continues at coordinate 12,305,287 of JARTUT010001740.1, forward strand.
GTCCTATCAGATTACTCGGATTGAAATTACAATTCCCACCAGCGTGAAAAAATTCAAAGATTCCATACCACTTTGTATAATATCTAATCCAAAACAAACGACTTTGTCAAAAATAACAAATCTTAGCGAACATAAACAAAAAAAAAACGGGTCTCATGGACTCCACGGTGTAACCGAGTAAAATAAAAGTAGTTAAAAGCCAATTTCCATTGAAATTCTACGAGAATCCTGTCGATCAGGCTCCTGGATTCACCTGGAAATTAAACTTCGTGCCCGGAAATCGACATTTATCGGGGAAGCAGTACGGGCCAGTATCGATTGCGGCCGATGAAGATAGTAAGTAGATTGCGAGAGCAACGGGAACAGGAAGAGTAAACAGAGGGTCCCGCGGGAAAACGAGCTCGAGTCAGTATTTGTTGCCCAAGGTCGCAGGCTCCGAATGGGGATATAACGTTGAGAGAGGGCGTTATTAATGATATTTACTCGCTGGTTTTTCATTTTCGTTTGATAACTTACGAGTATGTGTATATTCTTTTGTTTACTTTCGGAAACAAGGGTTACTGTATCCTACCCCTAACATGGACCATTCACATCTCTTGTGAAAAAATATTTGAACAGTTGATGCTTCGCGGAATGAGATTAATATGGACACATTTGAGGTACAAGTCAGGAGCTTCTGACAAGCCAGTTCATATACGGGGGCCAGTATTTATATTTCGGATAATAAAAACGCGAACTTATAATCAAAAATGGCCATATTGTTTTCAAAATACTTCTCATAAAGATCCGTACACTTTCGCATATGGTTGAAACAGTTTTCGATTGATTTCATCCACTTCGAAACAGATATCTTCGAAATCGTCTATTTGAACGCATTGACCGTTTCTTTAGGCCTTTCATACCGTTGTCCTTAAAGTTTATTTTGATGCGAGGAAATAGAAAGAAGTTATTGGGTGCCAAGTGAGATCTGTAGACCAGGTGGTAGATTAAATCGTATTTTGAATGTTCGAATACACCTTCGTTACAGCCATGTGTAAAGGGGCCGATTCACTTAGAAGGATACAGTGAAACCGGTGTGTGTATGGCGTTCCGGCGTTCGAAATTTGGATAGCTCAATCCCTTGGTCGGAATTACGATAGTTTTGATTTTTAGCGTGCATTAGTGAGTGTGCCCATTGGGAGCTCAACTTATATCGCCTGTTCTACCTTCGACAACAAGAACTTTGTGATATTTTTAGTATCTTTTCGCTCCGAACAATTCTTGTTGGATTTTGTTCATTGTGGAAGGCTCTTACGATCGACTGCAGCCTTTTTTCGGTGTCATATAGATAGATACAAGATTTCTCCACCACTTACGATGTGATAGGCGGCATTTGAAGCACAACGGTTAAATTTCTTAAGGATTTCCGAGCACCAATCGGACCTTCTTTCAAGCAATTGTCAAATAATGGGAAATCTAACAATAAGGTACCTTATTCTATAGACAAATGTTTCTAAATTGTCGAAATGTCCAAGGATGCCACTATCACAAGATATAATACATGACGATCTTCCGTTATGAATTCAGGCAGAGCATTGTTGATTTATGAAGAACAGCTGATTTTGGACTACATTCATCAAATTAGATATGGATCGAACGAGCGACCTCCGAGACTGATATAAAACGTTTTATGACCATTACCAAGAATCAACAAATTGATTGATCAAAAAGTTTAGTGGTATGACCGCTTGTTGTGTTGTTTAGATAAAGTATTATCTTGTGAAAATTTCAGTGCGATAATTTTTCAAAACTATCGACGTTATCGATTATCAGCACAAAAAGGTAATGAGGAATTTGAATCCTAAGATGGTGATGAAATATCATATTATAGAACTGTGAAAAACTGGTATAACCAATGGGATCGTGGTCGCAGTGCAATTAGATGATCCAAAATTAGTTTTACCTAGGTCAATCGACTATTTGGATCTTAATGAAAATATGTCATGTGGCTACTGTCGCTTTTGAAAATCAAAAAACCGCCAACTCGGCTTGTTACACGAACATTAGTTTACCAGAAGTTTTCCATAAATTAAGAGGAACCAATCGGAAACGAGTATTTCTACCTCTGAAAATAGAATTTATGGATCAGCAGTAGAACTGTCCCAACATTGCACCCAATGATTTCTTCTTGATCCCAAAAATCAAAGGCAAACTGAGAGGTTGAAGGTAGTAGTTTTGTCGTTCAAACGCCATGTTTTGGAACTGTCTCCTTCGGACCGACTAACGTGCTTCCACAAATTGTGTTTGAACTTGTGGCAGCCGTTTCTTAAGCCCCACATAACAGCGTCTAAGCGGTTAGGATGCGAACCCGAGATGCGACAAGGAGCCGGGTTCAAATCGTTCTCATATATCATAAAGAATATGAATCCCCAGCTTCTGTGACATGGCTCCCGCACTTACTGCGTGTGCGGTAGGGAATTAACGCATTAGTAGGAAAACGAAATTATCTGTAACCTACAAACGCATGCAAAAGTGTATGAATTATCAGACTGATGTTTTAAAATTCAATAAGTAATTTCTGGTAAAAAGTTTTGGTGTTTTAAGTGTTAGGCCAGATCCAGACGGCTACTCTCCTAATGATAAGATTTTGAAAACTATACAGACAGAAAAATAAAGGGTTTGAATAGAATAGAAAACAAGGTTTTATTCATTTGATTGTAATTTTTTATATGATTCATAAAGTACATAAGATAGGGTTATTAATGGAATAACAAATCGGGCAAACAGCCTCCTTGCCCTGCATATACATACGCATTCGTTTGTCGAAATTTTCCATGGCCGTTCTGCATAAATAAATCACACGATCTAGGGGCCAATTCTGATCACCGAAACGAGAGAGTACACGACCTGGAAATGTCTCATGCAGTAATTGAAGTGTTTCACGGGCTGTATGGCATGTGCAACCGTCTTGTTGAAACCACATATTGGCCACATCCATATCATCCAATTTCGGCAAAAAGAACTGTCTTATCATGTCGCGATATCGAGCACCAGTAACAGTCACTGCAGACCAGTCTCAATTTCAAAAAAGTATGGTCTGATTATGCCTCCAGCCCGAAATGCATACCGAACAGTGACACGTTGTGGGTGCATTTGTTTTTTCGACAATCACATGTGGGTTTTCAGAAATCCAAAAGCGGATATTTTGGCGATTAACATTGCCATCGAGGTGAAAATGCGCTTCATCGCTTAGGATGATTTTGCTTCAAAAATAATTTATTTGCTGTTTTTGCTCGATAATCTATTCAACAAACTCTCTTCGCTGTGCATGGTTATTGGACTATACGCTGTAGAGAGCTACTTGACATTTGCAATTCTTGTCCACGGCGCCGAATAGAGGTTATAGGACTGTCACCAACACTCGCATGCACTGCCTCTATATTGACATTTGAACGGCTTGTTTTTGGAAGCATTCATTAATTTTGAAATATTATTTAACAATGAAGACAAGTTGTTCTATTGCGTAACGCTCCATTTTGACTCCACCTAAACTGTCAACTGTCGATTCGATTTGTTTTTAAGGTTGTGACACCACAACAGCAAATTCAAATCTTGCGTTAATTTTGGCACACCTTTTATAATTTTTGCTGCAAAGACGGAAGCAAGTTGAAGGCACGAATCCAGGTTCTGGCCAAATATTATCGAAAACAGGAATTTTGTCAAACTAATGGGGAGTTTGCCATTGTTTCAATTGAGTGCCCACCTTTGCCCTTCTGCAAAAGCATCGTGAATTAGACTTAATTAATAACACTTTTCTCGGAATCGGCTGCTCCTCGTTGGGGCTCTTCCTGGAACATCATTTCGGAGTCCATTCCCAAAATTAATTACTCACCATGACTGAATAAGATCGCATGGATGCTTTCAATGGCACGAATCAGCCAAGTGGTACAAGGCAGCTTCATTCGGTAGCAAAATCGCAACAGTCGCTATTAGATTCGGTTTTATATGAGAGGAGGGGAAATATTTCATTTCCGATGGAAATAAAGTTTGAGCTAATAATCATGACAGAGCTCTCACCGTTCCGAAGAGGAGATTACAAAAAGCGATTTATTTTATGATTTGAAAAAGATGGTTTTCATGAATGGTTCACTATTAAAACAAACAAGTGCAGGTTCATGATAATAGTTTATCAAAAAGAGAACGCGAAGCAGCATACAAGGAATACCGGTATGAAGTGAGAGTCAAGATACAAATGTCTCGATAGGGAACATTTGTCGTGAACGAGCCTTTATTTCTTGTTTGTTTGCTATGACATCTGTGGAACATATTTAATATACATCAAGTCATTGAACAGACAACATCATTTTTTTTTATTGTTATAAAAATTTCGAATTTTGTACCAGAAAGTGATGATTTGGGGAAAGCATTAATTTTTTGTTTTCATTTGAAGAAAATTGCTGCAGAGTAGCATTGAATGCTTGTCGAGGCATATGGTGATTATGCCCTATCAGAAGCAACATGCAAAAGATGGGTTCAACGGTTCGGAAATTATGATTTTGATGAGAGAAATAAAAAAAAGTTTGAAGACATCGAATTGCAAACGATATTGGATGGAGATGTGGAAAATAGGTGCCACATGAAATAAATGAAAAACAGATGGAAAACCGAAGAAACACTTGTGAAATTTTGCTTCAAAGACACGAAAGAAAATTGGTTTTGCATCGGATTTTTACTGACGATGAAAAATGGATTCACTTTGGGCATCCTAAACGAAAAAATCATGTGCTAATCCGGGACAACCATCAATATCGACTGCAAAACCAGATCGATTCTGCAAGAAGACAATGCTGTGTGTTTGGTGGGACCAGAAAGGTGTAGTGACCACGAGCTCCTAAAACCTAGTGAAACCTTTAAAACTAATCGCTACCGATAACAAATGATCAATTTGAACTTTGCATTGATCTAGAAACAACCAGAATGGACCAGAAGACACGGCAAGTTAATATTGCTCCATGACAATGCATACAAAGCAAAACCGGTTCAGGATATAATTCAAACACTTGGCTGGGAGCGGCTACCCCTCCCGCCGTATTCAGCAGACTTGGTTCCTTCCGACTACCATTTGTTTTCATCGATGGGACACGCATTGGCTCAGCATCACTTTGGTTCCTACGAGGAGGTCGAAAATTGGGTGTCTGGTTGGTTTGCTTTTAAAATTTTAAATTTTATTGGCGTGGTATCAACAAATTGCCAGAAAGGTGGTCAATATGCCAATACTTTGAATGAAATATTTTCTTCTTTCCCATTAATAATTAATGTTATATTTTTACAAAAAAAAAGCTCATTTCATACCGGTATTCCTGATATGTTTAGGTGCTGATGTGAATTCTTCATAGACTCTGCAGATATTACCGCAAACATTAATAATGTTGCCCTTATGTTCCAAGTAAACGGTTATTTACTATCTCGAAGTGAATTTTGATTATTGAATTGCCCATAATTTCAGATTTTTTCGAGGAAAAGGAAGGGAGCACTTCATTAACATCAAGCATGCTACTTGAACTAGGCAAATCCAATTTTTACACACCTTAATGTCTGAATAATTACTTTTTTCAAAATACAACTAAAGACTATAATGGATTTCAAAATACTGTCCTACAATTTATATACTCTCAATTATTGAAAAAATGACCAAGTGCTCGTATTACTTATTAAAAAAAAAAGAATTCCAACAAATTCTATAAATGTAAATGTGAATTCATATTGGACTTCATCACACTAATAAGTAACTAACTCCCCTACTCTTATCCTTCTATGTTATTACAAATCTTAATAATAGCAATTTTTTTAATGAAGTCAATAAGTTCTAAAATATCCTGAAAAGAAACATGTCGAGTTTCAGCTTATTTTGGTAACAGATTTATGCACTTCCAGGAAGGTATTTGTTGAGGGCACAATAGTCCATCATTTATTGAAGAGCACAAGACTGTTGTCCAAAAGTTCCTCATTTAGCATCAAAGAAGAATATCCAGTTTTCGTTTTTCTCTGTTATTTTTAATAGTTTGATTTTTTCAATTGACTTCAGGGTATCAATAATATTTTATTGTCTCACAATTTCCAAAGCACAAATATTTGAGACATCAATTGATCATTCATAAGATAAGATCGAGAAAAAACGAAGTTAGAATTCATTTGAAGGGTTCCAGCCCAAGAGCATTTCAGTAAAATTTTGTAACCAGTAATAAAGCACCGTCTACAATTTCAAGGCTTGCTTTGACGAGAATACATATTGAATGGAATATAGATACATAGTGATAATTAATACACGCAAGTATCGAGTGAATTGGTTGTTTTATTTCAATAATGAGGTAATCTGTAATCAAATCTCGTTTCCACATCACATCCAATTTATCATGTTTCAATGATTTTGCTATCGTGCGTAAGTAAACAGCGTAGACTTTGAGGGTAAGCTTTGACAATCCTGATGGGGACCGTTATTGTGGGAGACTATTGTAATGGAGAAACGAATCTTTCATTGTTGAGTCATAATTTCGCACCCCTCGATAAGAATCACTAAAGAGACCACGTCATAACAGATCACGTCATTCTACAAGAATCGCTGCAGTCTGTCTCACATCTGTTGGGGTTTCTTTGAAATAAGGAAAAAGTACTTCTTTCATTTTAACTGATAAATAATACCCGAATCAAAGCATAAGAAATCTCAGAGCAGTGAATTTAATGAATTATATACATTAACAGATCCATTCTTAGCTACATTATCTCTAAACCAACATTACACTTTTCATCTCACACATTTGGACAGTGTGATCTTGGAATTCAGATTTTCTAAAAACCAAAACTAAAAAAGAATTCATAATTCGACGTGACCAAGATTACCTCTGAGGCAAACATCACAAGTAATGTCTAGATGAGGAAGATTGCAATTACTCCACATACCAGCAGATAAAATGGCAATTACGCCATTTGTGATATAAATTCATGAAATAATTATCAACAAATTATATAATATATTATAAACAAATTATAGCTAACACTATATATTAATATGAGTCGATGAGATCACAAAGTTTTAAAAAAATGAAATTTACATTTGCTTCACTCAATTTTACTTGTGATCAGAGCTTCGGGGAATCCACTTTCTCAACAAAACGGTAAATATCAGAAATGAAATGGTGAAACATTGACACCTCAAGAGCAAATTTAGGAGCAAGTTTCTAGTTTCTATATTTGCATAAAAACGTTTTTGTTTATTACGAGTGACTGACACCAATAAAATAGAAAACGAATTTGTTGTAACTGCTTAAGGAGATATACATATGCAAAGTTAATCTGACTAGACTAGGTTATTCTACCGTTTATGATGATCGTGATATAGCTACTTGAGAGATTTTATCTTCTGAGATGCTTGTTCGAATGGAAATCACAAGATATGAAGGAATGTCGGTTCGGATGTCAAGAGATTTGATGGATTGAAAAACTCAAATCATCAGACAGATCAATTTTAATTAAAAAGAGAGTATTTTGCTACTTATGATTATGAACGATTTTATAAACTGGATGTAGATCAAATATCACCAAACACATGAAGAAATAGCCATCATCTTGAAGTATTCTGGATCAAATCATGGTACTTTGTGAAAAAAACGGTATATTAGAAATAACCTGGTGTATGTTGGATCCAGACTATGAAAAAAAACTGTGTTGAATTCCTTGTTCAAATCGATTAAAAAACTCCAAGGAGTTCGACTTCAGATCGTTCCTTCGAGGGTTCTATCTAAAAAGTATCTGCGAATAGATCGAGGAAGGAGCTTGTTTGCATTCCTCTTCTCATATGATGCACGAAATTGAAGCTCGAGAGAACTTTCAATATTTGCTCCACCAGGGAAGATTCATTTTTATGAGACTCTGAGATACGAGGACCCCGAAGAAATGAGATCACAATGTGGAGATAGATATTCATTTAAATTCTTTCTTTCTTTCAAACAATTCCAGTAATGCAATATGTTTTATATAATCTTGTTTACTGCTTGCGTTTGTAAAGGGAAAAAAGATTACTCCTAATTTTGAATTAAATGAAGAGTCTTGAATGGTTGAGGCCCTCACTTGATGGAAATCCATTTTCATTCAATTTGGTACCGCTATGTAGACGATATTTTACGTTTGTTCATAGGACAATTAGACAACAGTCTATGTTTTTAGATTTCATCAATAAACTTTCACCTCATATAAATTTCACGTATGAAGAGAAAAAATGGCAAAATAAATCTTTCAGATTTAACAATATCAAAAATCAATAGTGAACACGACTTTGCAATTTATCGTGAACCAACCTACAATGACATAACGATCCATATCCACAAAACTAGCAGCATTCAATACATGGTACACAGACTAATCAAAACACCTATGAGGAAACAGAAATTTGACTGAGAGCTCAACACTATAAAATAAATCTCTGTTAATAATGGTTTCAAACCTGACAGTATGAAACAAATATTGAATAAATTCTTATTAAATCAGGCTTTAACATTAATATACCCCAAAAACGAAAAAATAAAACAGAATAGAAATATAACAGTAAATTACACAGGTGAAAAACTAATAGAAGTAGCAAATATTTTGAAAGCAAAAAGAATTTCAATATAGCATTTAAAACCAATAATACTTTAAGTAATTAATCAAAAATAATAAAGACAAATCAGATAAAAACAAAAAATCAGGAGTATATAAGTTGAATTGTGGTTCATACCTGAAAATATATATTGGACAAACAGGAAGGAACTTCGAGAAGAGGATTTAGGAACATTCGAGTAGTTTCCTGATAGAAAACACAACCATCTTTTAGACGATAACAAAGAAAACAAAAGCAGAAGACTTAATACTCCATTAAGTAATGGAAATTAACAGATATAATAGGCAGAATATCTTACTTAATGACCAAACGGATGTCAACAGATCACCATTGATAAACATGCCATAAAAAATCCCAGAAGCATTTAGAATACCGTTCCTCCCTCTTCCATCATGTGAAATATATAATGAAGACTCATTTTTTTTTGGAGTAGATCAACATCGAACTCGCCTGAAGAAGCCAGGAATTTGGCGAAACAATTGTTGCAAATGTAGTGTAGTTTTTATTTAATCACATTCAAATTAAATAAATGAAGAGTATGTATTGAATATCTGACATATCATGCTCAGAAATCTGAGTAATGGCCAAAATGTTCACTTTTATAATTGGCACCTCCAATTTTTTTTCTGTGCTCCTGTCACAGTTGGTGAGAATATATCTATTTTATGGTGAGAACACTTATGAAAATAGCCATTACCAACAAATAGTTTGAAGCATAATGCAGAATTAAATAGATTATAAAAATTACCAACTACTATTTCTAATACGAATTCGGCGAATAAACGGAACAGATAAATCTCAATTTGTACCAGAGCAGCGAGCAAATATTAGACCCGACCTTGAATGCTTAAATTGCTGTGATGATTAGTTATGATGTAGAACCAAATGAGCATAGCTAATGATGAATAAGTAGCGAGAAACAATGATGGATGTATCGCTGTAACCGCCTCCACAACAGAAACCAAGAATGGCTTCAGAATACATTCCATTATGTCGTGTTATGAATTTATTTTCACCTGGAACTCAAGAATATTCTGTGTGTAGATGGACAAATTGAGAGTTATGAAATTTCGGGATTTGTAAGTACAAACGTGAGAAGGGCTTTGGCCTTCTGTATATCGTTACGAAAATAAAAATTCATTTTACAATATTCAACACCTCCAGAACTATAATATAGCAGATTGAAACCCTAGATAAATTGAACTTTTTGAAATTTCAACATCGCATATAACACGTGAGAACAGACCCATAATTCTCATAGCGTTCTAGCTGGACCACAGGAGACCCAACGGGAGATCTAGATTATTATAGCAAAAAAAATGGGAAATGAAGGGAGTCCAGCAAAATTCATTTGGTTTCGTTATGGTGGTAATTAAGACAGGGGATCTTCCAAGTCCAGTAAAATAATGTAAATGGTCAATGAGAAAATAAAGTTTGAGAACCTCTGAGTTAGATAGTATTATAACTAAATAACTGAAACTTGGAATGTTGTAATATATTGAGAAATATCTTTACGCAAAAATTTTTCCGAATCAGCAAGCAAAAAGAATCTTCAGAAAAAGTGATTTCTTATGGAGATTTGATGTCTGCTGGAATGAAAGCTAGGCATAGTAAAAATTGAATTTTATTCTATACGGGGTGAGTTTTTAGCGTATACCATTTTGTACAATTCGATATAGTTCAAAAATCGAAGAGAGAGCGTACTGAACAGTCAAATTGAGCTAATATTTCAATCTTAATACCTTTACTCGTAAATGGTCAATGAGAAAATAAAGTTTGAGCACCTCTGAGATAACTAAATAACTAAACTTGGAAGGTTGTAAAATATCGAGACATATCTTTACGCGAACATTTGTCCGAATCAGCAAGCAACAAGAATTTTCAGAAAAAATGATTTCTTATGAAGATTGATGTCTGCTGGAATGAATTGGACAAGGTCAAGAAATTAAATTTTATTTTATGAGGCGTAAGTTTTCAGCGTAAACCATTTTGTACAATTCGACATAGTCCAAAAATCGGAGAGAGAGCGTTCTGAACAGACAAATTAAGCTAATATCTCAATCTTAATACCTAAACTCGTAAATGGTCAATTGAAAAATAAAGTTTGGGAACCCCTGAGTTAGATAATATTATAACTAAATAATTTAAACTTGGAATATTGTGAAATATCGAGACATATCTTTACGCAAAAATTTGTCCGAATCAGAAAGCAACAAGAATCTCCAGAAAAAGTGATTTTTTATGAAGATTTGATGTCTGCTGGTATGAAAGATAGGCAAGGTCGAGAAATTAAATTTTATTTTATACGGGGGAAGTTTTTAGAGTATACCATTTTGTACAGTTCGAAATAGTTCAAAAATCGGAGAGCCAGCGTTCTGAACAGTCAAATTAAGCTAACATTTCAATCTTAATACCTATACACGTAAACAGTCAATGAGAAAATAAAGTTTGAGAACCTCTAAGATAACTAAATAACTAAAACTTGGAAGGTTGTAAAATATCGAGACATATCTTTACGCGAACATTTGTCCGAATCAGCAAGCAACAAGAATTTTCAGAAAAAGTGATTTCTTATGAAGATTGATGTCTGCTGGAATGAAAGCTAGACGAGGTCGAGAAATTAAATTTTAGTTTATGCGGGGTAAGTTTTTAACGTATACCATTTTGTACAATTCGACCAAGTTCAAAAATCGGAGAGCGAGCGTTCTGAACAGACAAATTAAGCTAATATCTCAATCTTAATACCTAAACTGGTAAATGGTCAATTAAAAAATAAAGTTTGGGAACCCCTGAGTTAGATAATATTATAACTAAATAATTTAAACTTGAAATGTTGTAAAAATATTGAGAAATATCTTTACGCAAAAATTTTTCCGAATCAACAAGCAAAAAAATCTTCAGAAAAAATAATTTCTTATGGAGATATGATGTCTGCTGAAATGAAAGCTAGGCAAGGTCGAGAAATTAAATTTTATTTTATACGGGGTAAGTTTTCAGCGTATACCATTCTGTACAATTCGAAATGGTTCAAAAATCGGAGAGCCAGCGTTCTGAACAGTCAAAATTAAGCTAACATTTCAATCTTAATACCTAAACTCGTAAATGGTCAATGAGAAAATAAAGTTTGAGCACCTCTGAGATAACTAAATAACTAAAATTTGGAAGGTTGTAAAATATCGAGACATATCTTTACGCGAACATTTGTCCGAATCAGCAAGCAACAAGAATTTTCAGAAAAAGTGATTTCTTTATGAAGATTTGATGTCTGCTGGAAGGAAAGCTGGACAAGGTCAAGAAATTAAATTTTATTTTATACGGGGTTAGTTTTTAGAGTATTCCATTTTGTACAATTCGACATAGTTCGAAAATTGGAGAGCGAGCGTTCTTAAAAGTCAAATTGAATATTTTAATCTTAATACCTATAGATATAATAATGTTCAGAAGCGGATATTAATATTTGCAGGCTTGTTCTTCGAGGAACAGCGAATAGCGAAAATTTTCTCTAAATATTCTATGCCTCATCAAAAATGAAACAAATTTTCAGAAAATTCTTCTAATTTGAATTTGCCGTTGCTTAATGAGTTCCAAGATATTACGAAGAGAAATATATCTAGTATTTGGCACACAATGTTCACTCAAATTCATTAGAGTTACGATTGGTGAGGTAAAAAGAGCACAAGATCAGTTAGATATGTTTTTAAATTCTTTTATCTGTGAAGATTTGTCAGCTGCCCAATGAAACTCTACTTACGTACGACAGAAGTTCGGAAAAACTTTTTCAATGGGTTCATCATTACATAGTGATGTTCCATTTCCAGATTCTTCGAGTTATGATACTGTAGGAAACAAACCACAAAGTTTGAACACATCTTGTCGACTCTCCTGGTGAATGGAAATCGCAAAAAATGAGCAGTTTAAAGAGACATTGATCAGTGCTGATAAGAAGTGAGCTCGTGATGTGAACAATAAGAAGTCATTTCGAACACGCCAAGTACCTACTTTAGCATTCCGATGTGAAAAACACGCAAAGCGTGCCTTCTATATAACCGTGCTTGAATTTCGAACGACATAACCGTACCTTACCACGAAATGATTAGAGGAATTAAAATGAACATAAAGAGGAGACATTAGAAATTGAACTTTAATGTATTTCTCCAATTATTGAGAACATCAAATTTTAAAAACTCATAACTATGGAGCCATTGGCCGGATTTAGCGCAATAACGAATGTGACCGAAAGATTTTGGTACTTATTCTATTGTGTAAACATTAAAAGTCCAGTTGATCTCTTTCGAAATTCAGTCGGCCGACCGAATCGGCTGGACATACTTAACTTCTTCATATCCGTTGAGATATAATTTTGAACTGGACATTTGAAAACTACAAACGTTTAGTCCGAAATATAGCAAACAAGTACGCAAAAATCTCCCTATGACGCTCACGATGCAAGTTCAAATTTCTAATAACTCATCTCGCAAGTGCTATTAACCAAGAGCAAAATTTTCAAATTTTACTCTTCTTAGTACTAACTTCTCAAATAGCCAATTTTAACATTATTATTTAAAACATTAATATGACGCGTTTAATAATTTCTTTGTGTAATTTAGTTAGAAAATACCTCTTAGGTACCAACTTTTTATTTTAGGTGCGCTTTATACTAGAGAAACGATGTACTATAGTTTTGCCCAAATGTTTGTATTTCTTTCAAGTCGAAAATGAGCTCAATCGATTGAGTACGATTTCCCGATGAAGAATCCGTGGTAAAACTTGGGGATGTCCGATCGGCCTACCGTATACTCTTCCGAAGGGGATGAGCTAGCGTTTTTATATTTTCAGAATAGTTTAATTGTTCAAATCTCTCGTTCACGTTCGTTACTGTATCAAATCTGTCAGCAGTTAACACCAGTAATTTGGTTTTCTCAATGACACCTGGAATATCCATCTGATCATTTTGTAACTTGGAAGATAACGTTGAAAAAAGGAATGTGCCAAATTATGTGAACATCGTCAGGGTAGAAAATTTTCTAAAAAAATCCTTTTTTTTTCAATTCAATTAGTAATGAGATTGTCAAAATTTTGTGCACATTTGTTGCAATTTTGCTTGCTCTGAAATTTCATCATCTTCAATAATAATCACGAGAAGATATAAAAGTTTTTTAAACAAAATAAATCTTTCAGATTTAACAATATCAAAAATCAATAGTGAACACGACTTTGCAATTTATCGTGAACCAACCTAAAATGACATAACGATCCATATCCACAAAACTAGCAGCATTCAATAGCATGGTACACAGACTAATCAAAACACCTATGAGGAAACAGAAATTTGACTGTGAGCTCAATACTATAAAATATATCTCTGTTAATAATGGTTTCAAACCTGACAGTATGAAACAAATATTGAATAAATTCTTATTAAATCAGGCTTTAACATTAATATACCCCAAAAACGAAAAAATAAAACAGAATAGAAATATAACAGTAAATTACACAGGTGAAAAACTAATAGAAGTAGCAAATATTTTGAAAGCAAAAAGAATTTCAATATAGCATTTAAAACCAATAATACTTTAAGTAATTAATCAAAAATAATAAACACAAATCAGATAAAAACAAAAAATCAGAGGTATATAAGTTGAATTGTGGTTCATACCTGAAAATATATATTGACAAACAGGAAGGAACTCTGAGAAGAGTATTAAGGAACATGAGTAGTTTCTGATAAAAAAACACAACCATCTTTTTAGACGATAACAAAGAAAACAAAAGCAGAAGACTTAATATTCCAGAAGTAATGGAAATTAACAGATATAATAGGCAAAATATCTTACTTAATGACCAAACGGATGTCAACAGATCACCATTGATAAACATGCCATAAAAAAATCCCAGAAGCATTTAGGAATACCGTTTCCCCCTCTTCCATCATGTGGAAATATATAATGAAGACTCATTTTTTTGGAGTAGATCAACATCGAATCTGCCTGAAGAAGCCAGGAATTTAAGCGAAACAATTGTTGCAAATGTAGTGTTACAATATTGTTGAAACACAATAAATGTGAAAATTTTATTAAATAAGTTTTTATTTAATCACATTCAAATTAAATAAATGAAGAGTATGTATTGAATATCTGACATATCATATCAGAAATCTGGTAAATGGTCAATGAGAAAATAAAGTTTGAGCACCTCTGAGATAACTAAATAACTAAAACTTGGAAGGTTGTAAAATATCGAGACATATCTTTACGCGAACATTTGTCCGAATCAGCAAGCAACAAGAATTTTCAGAAAAAGTGATTTCTTTATGAAGATTTGATGTCTGCTGGAAGGAAAGCTGGACAAGGTCGAGAAATTAAATTTTAGTTTATGCGGGGTAAGTTTTTAGCGTATTCCATTTTGTACAATTCGACATAGTTCGAAAATTGGAGAGCGAGCGTTCTTAAAGTCAAATTGAATATTTTAATCTTAATACCTATAGATATAATAATGTTCAGAAGCGGATATTAATATTTGCAGGCTTGTTCTTCGAGGAACAGCGAATAGCGAAAATTTTCTCTAAATATTCTATATGCCTCATCAAAAATGAAACAAATTTTCAGAAAATTCTTCTAATTTGAATTTGCCGTTGCTTAATGAGTTCCAAGATATTACGAAGAGAAATATATCTAGTATTTGGCACACAATGTTCACTCAAATTCATTAGAGTTACGATTGGTAAGGTAAAAAGAGCACAAGATCAGTTAGATATGTTTTTAAATTCTTTTATCTGTGAAGATTTGTCAGCTGCCCAATGAAACTCTACTTACTTCTGTACGACAGAAGTTCGGAAAAACTTTTTCAATGGGTTCATCATTACATAGTGATGTTCCATTTCCAGATTCTTCGAGTTATGATACTGTAGGAAACAAACCACAAAGTTTGAACACATCTTGTCGACTCTCCTGGTGAATGGAAATCGCAAAAAATGAGCAGTTTAAAGAGACATTGATCAGTGCTGATAAGAAGTGAGCTCGTGATGTGAACAATAAGAAGTCATTTCGAACACGCCAAGTACCTACTTTAGCATTCCGATGTGAAAAACACGCAAAGCGTGCCTTCTATATAACCGTGCTTGAATTTCGAACGACATAACCGTACCTTACCACGAAATGATTAGAGGAATTAAAATGAACATAAAGAGGAGACATTAGAAATTGAACTTTAATGTATTTCTCCAATTATTGAGAACATCAAATTTCAAAAACTCATAACTATGGAGGCATTGGCCGGATTTAGCGCAATAACGAATGTGACCGAAAGATTTTGGTGCTTATTCTATTGTGTAAACATTAAAAGTCCAGTTGATCTCTTTCGAAATTCAGTCGGCCGACCGAATCGGCTGGACATACTTAACTTCTTCATATCCGTTGAGATATAATTTTGAACTGGACATTTGAAAACTACAAACGTTTAGTCCGAAATATAGCAAACAAGTACGCAAAAATCTCCCTATGACTCCCTATGACGCTCACGATGCAAGTTCAAATTTCTAATAACTCATCTCGCTATTAACCAAGAGCAAAATTTTCAAATTTTACTCTTCTTAGTACTAACTTCTCAAATAGCCAATTTTAACATTATTATTTAAAACATTAATATGACGCGTTTAATAATTTCTTTGTGTAATTTAGTTAGAAAATACCTCTTAGGTACCAACTTTTTATTTTAGGTGCGCTTTATACTAGAGAAACGATGTACTATAGTTTTGCCCAAATGTTTGTATTTCTTTCAAGTCGAAAATGAGCTCAATCGATTGAGTACGATTTCCCGATTAAGAATCCGTGGTAAAACTTGGGGATGTCCGATCGACCTACCGTATACTCTTCCGAAGGGGGTGAGCTAGCGTTTTTATATTTTCTGAATAGTTTAATTGTTCAAATCTCTCGTTCACGTTCGTTACTGTATCAAATCTGAAAGCAGTTAACACCAGTAATTTGGTTTTCTCAATGACACCTGGAATATCCATCTGATCATTTTGTAACTTGTGAACATCGTCAGGACTGAAAATTTTCTAAAAAAATCCTTTTTTTTTTCAATTCAATTAGTAATGAGATTGTCGAAATTTTGTGCACATTTGTTGCAATTATGCTTGCTCTGAAATTTCATCATCTTCAAGAATAATCACGAGAAGATATAAGAGTTTTTTAAATGGTGTCTTTTCAGGTGAATGAGCTCAGGAATGGACATTTTTCCGTGCCCTTGTTCTACAAATACTAAATAGTGCCATCGTGAAAGACAAGTATTAAGATAGTAGCTAACAATTTCTGTTAGTTTGTGTTAGTCGGTGGTTTGAGAACTGTGTGTTAGAGTATTGTTTATTAAAGATATGTTGATTGCAACTTGAAAAATATTTGAATTAAGTTGTAACAAAGAGGCTTGTGAGATTTTGCAGAAATCGACACACTACAATTTTTTTTTTAATTATACTTTATAAGAAATCCAACGTATTTGAAGCAAAATTTGTGATTGTATGGACGTTATTGATATCTCACATATTCTCAAATTTCATTGTCGTAGATTTCTTCCACCGAAGGTATGATTATTGTTTCAATTACTTGAACTCAAGCAATTACAAATTCAAAATTCACGAACCAAATTCGTGTTCAGAAAAAGTTTAACGTAATGCTCGTAAAACTCACTTAAAGGTTTCAGAAGATTTGATTCCGAAGAATCATCGTTATTGTATAATTCGGCTCTGAAAATATAAGGTGTTTTAAAGGACAAGTGTTTGCCGTCCGAAATTCTGATATGACGATTCAAGAACACCTTTACCGATAGATAAATTTTCCTGATTATGTGGCCATATGCATTCGAGTGATTACATTTTAAAATAGTACAGTTTTGAGTAGTAAAGGATAGTGGCTGAAATCAAACCGAAGGAAAACTGTTAGTTTGGTTATTTTTCATTCAAGATATTTGTAATTTGGATTTGAATATAATATATTAGGTATTTCAAAGAGCTTAGTGAAAGAAAAATATTCTAAATGGTTTTCGATGGAATTGATAAGTCTACGTTCGAATGCTTTTTAGAAGGGAATTTGAGAGTTAAACAAAACTGGAGGAAAACTACGATTAGTAATTTTCGATTTGAGATTAAGTGTGTTCATTCATCGTGGCGGTTGTATTAAAATCACACTGTTTCAGAGTACGGGAAAAGACTCAGTAGTTCCCTGCATTTTTTTCATCTCATTGTTCGATGTGGGCACCTTGAAGAAGTCTCTGTTTCCATCAATAGAAGACCACTCTTGAAGAAAGAAATCCCTAATATATTTCAGCTTATTTTTGTACTTTCACACTTAGGCGGGGAGCCAGGGTTTTTTTTACGGGGTTTTTTTTCCTAGACTTTTATGTGATACGTCGAATTGTATGACACCCCGTCACTAACCCCTGATCTGTATGCTTTATTGTTTGCTAACTAAATATTGTAAGCCAAAAGTTCAAAAGAATATATATATATATATCTCATTGTTCTAGAGAAGCAATTTTGCTGAAATATTATTTCCAATTTGAATCAGGAAAGCTGTTTTTTTGGGATATTCAGATGGGCCACGAAACATTTCCAAGCTTTACAGTTTGTAACATTTTAGAAAATATTTCGTTTATTCCATTATTCTTATGATATTTCCAAATGTAACACTGAAATTTTCAAAATGTGAACTTCAAATTATCCGATACTCCCCTTCAAATGTCAATGCTTCATCGATAAATCAATTAAGAAGCTGAAAATTGAGCACATCGGCTTGATAAACAAATCGACGATTTCTCATCCCAATCAAACATAACTGACCCACTCACTTTTTTTTAATGATCCGTTAATATCCTGCCACAACAAATACAAATATCTCTCAATTTCACTGCAACCAACGACCTGGCACACTCGATTTCTCGAATATCCAACAGGCCGTGAAAAATAAACTAGCAGCACTAAATCCGCGTTGTCGCGATACCTTCAGCAACAGCGCCTTCTCTTCTCAAGTCGCACACACGGAGGACCGGCGAGGACTGTTGCTTAACGACGAGCCGGGCTTCCCGCGTTGGCGGACGCGAAGATACATACAAGAAGCGCCGTTTGCGCGCGCAAACTAAGCGTCGCCCGGAAGCTGCCGGAGCCGAGGCGAGAGCGTGGCCGTGTCCGGACTCCGGGCCTGATTTCGGCCAGTTGATTAATCGAGATCGCGGAAAGCAGATTGCGGCTTGATTTATCTGCGTATTGTTAGCTGCGAGCGGGACCGGTTGAATACCAGGGATGCATACTTTGAATCGATGTTTTTTAAACATCGATATATCATTCATGAATATGTTCCACTATGAACAGAAAAGTGAGCACTTGTGAAGGGTTTTGCCCTAGAGATTATCGATATTAGAAAAATAACGATTTCAAAAACTAAGCAAAAACGTCAATTATACGATAAGTATCGACAGAAAAACATCGATATGCCTAAACCATCACCGCCAAGCGACAGCAAAAAACATCGATATGACAAAAAATAGCTAAATGTGTAATCATATCATCATGGAATGAACGATGAAGGAATATGAAAATCATTTTAATTATTTATTCTTTAAAATATATCATTAATTAATCAATTACAACAGTAACACTAACAAGCAATATCAAACTCTTAATGCTATAGCGTGAACAATATTTTTTGTTAGTCCATCTTTAGCTAAAAAAACAAACAAACTTGATGGGTTACCTACTAGAGAGGATGCCACGTATAATTGCCCGTGTGAAAAACATGGTGTTTTCAAATCTAAGCCACAAATAGACATCGTTTGACCTTGGCATTTGTGTATTGGTGGGGATAACTAATTAAATGACGATTGATCGGTTATCGACGGGGGATAAAAAATGATTGAATTACTAAAATGGTTACTAGGGCTTGAAGATAAAAGGAAAAAATTCAGGGTTGTATGTATTTTTTGATGCAACAGAATAAAAAAATAAAGAAATTTTGAAAAATTTCTAAATATCAAAGAAAAATGTTAAGGGTGAACAAACCTTATCACTAAGGGCTATGAAAAATAAATGTTGGCAGATTCTCCGACCTACTCAATATGCTCACAAAATTTCATGAGAATTGGTCAAGCCGTTTCGGAGGAGTACGGGAACCAACTAAGTAATGTTTTTATTATTAGATAAGAATATATCTCAGTAAGAGTGTACCGTTTTATATTCAGATATAAACACCTAATTTTTGATAGTTTTTACGATTTAATTGGATTCGAATGAAGATTATGTACCGATTAACCATGAAATGAAATTTTTTATTGCTTATACAAAAAAAAATGACACAATATTTAAAAGTTGCACACTTTCTCAGACACTTGAAAATTACAAAAATAATAGGAAAATATTAACATTCTCAGTATTTTTAGTAGACACTTTGTAAAAAAATTTACTTTGATAGGTGTTTTCCTTTTTTTTCTATTGCTCGTAAAATCTCACAAACTTCAGTTAAATCAATAATTGATAAATAAAAAAATTATGAATAATTGACGCAGCGATATTTCATTCTAGTAACATCGATGTTTCGATGATATCGAAGTTTACACATCGATGTTGCCCTCACTTCTTTAGTGACTTAATCTTAAGACGAATTTCTATAAACATTGAAACCATTATATTATATTACAACTGGGTACAGGACTTCGACCCTAAATCACATCAATAGACTCATTATATACTGAAGATTATATACATTATACCGGGTGGTCCTCTACTGACGCGTCGCTCACTTTGAGGGAGTAAATGAAGTTATTTTGAAAATATTTTTTGTGATGTGTGTAGGGTGATCAGAAGCACAATTTAAAATATTCTTCATATATACAGGGTGGTCCAATACAGAGGTTAAACTTTTTAAATGTGACCTCAAGCTCAAATTATGATCAGTATTTCCGGTTAAATTTGCACATTCACACCGTTCACGAGAAAATCGTGAAAAATTAAAACATTTACAAAGAAGCAATTAATGAAGAAACCAGTTACGCTAGCAATACAGACAATATTTATTTGAGTAGACAATTTAACTTTTTGCACTCCAAAAAGAAACAATGAATATTCAAAAGGGGCTAGAGGAGATCAAAAACCAATCGTTCCTTCACCAACAACATTTTCTTGAACATCGAAAATTCACCTTGAGAGAGTCGATAATATAACATCGTTACCTTTAATATGGCATCCCTGGTCGAATGGTTGGATCTTGCAATCAAGTGTCGTTCGGTCGAACGCCGAATTCAAGTTCAAGGTACGGCGTAGCAGATGGAATACGGGGAACTCGTTGATTTTGATGGTCGTCATAAATAAAATCACTACGGTAGGTAATGATTCGTGATCAGATGTGGATGATGTAAAGTAATTGGTCGAAAGTAATCATGGTTTGTATGTTGTAATCCGTTACTCGCATTGACAAGGACTAAACGTGTTATGCCGTACTGCAGTCGACAAGTGAAAAAAGTGTCAAACTGATATGAAGCGCATTACAGAACCAGCGACATCTCAATGTATTTGGACTGAAGTATATGAAAAGGGACTATTGAAAATGAAACAACAAAAAAATATTTCAGATGTTGTAATAATCAAATGAAATAATCCCTTAGGCTCTTTTCTTCGAAGACGTTTAGACTTGAAAGAACACATGCGCCATGCAATGATAGATGAGGTTCTAAGGGTAGGTTCAAATGGTGGGTACTCAATTTTACACGAGCGTATTCAACTACATATAATTCAGAATGATTATTTGTGCTATATCACATTATTCATCCTACTTCAGATCATTCAAAAACAATAAGTAAATATCTGTGTGAAGACCAAAAGACTCTTCTCAAGTCTCGAATTCTCCATAGCTCAATGTAAATGAAAAATAAGAATTTTTAGACAAAAACAGCGAAAACCCTAATATACGGGGTGAGCCTTTGACCACTGCGTTAATTTTAACCATAGGTTCTTGAGATCAAAAGAAACAGTTTTTCCCATACCGTCTTTTCATATTCAGCTGTGTTTAAAAGTTATAAGCATTTTAAGTTTTCACATTGTGCAAATACCCCTCTGAAGCCCAGTTTAGTGAATGAAAATTACCTTCCACAGCATCCACCATTGAATCTGAATTGTTTAAAAACATTATTTTCCCTCCTGGAAATGATTCACTCACTCATGTTTCATCAGATGATTATATCGATTTAATTCCTTCCAACTTCAAATATCTCAAAAATGGTAGAATTTAGGAAAAAAGATGACGAATGATTTTATCTACAAAAAAGACTAATGATTCTAGGAAGTACAAGTTACGGACCTTTATTTCAAGTGATATTTGTTTTTCCTGCAATCCAATCCAATCTGTACAGTAGTAGTGAGAAACCCACAAGAAATGGAATAAATCTATTGATGCCAAATATGACTGTTATCAAAAAACTTCTACAAGAGATCATTTCAATTAATATTGTCATTTGAATATTACAGGTGAAAATGCAATTTTTTTATTAAATTTCAACACCCTATATCTTATGAACGAGATCAAATTTGGAAAAATGTTAAAGGAAGAAAATGTTTCTTTCGACGTCAAGAATTGTAGCAGATAAAAAAAGCAACAGTCATAATAGATGTTGATTCATATAAAATAAATTGTTCAAATACTATACGCAAGAAAGTATAAAAACTAAAAAAAAAAACCTACCTCCACAGTTGAAAGGGAGATTGATAAAAGTTATATAAATATACAAATTCATTTCCTGATGCATACATTAGGAACAGGCTAACATAACACTTCACAGTACGAGTATTCGATAAAACAGAATCTCCATACACCTTAGTATTTTCGAGCATTCGCCAACGAGTGCTATTTCGTTCAAAACACAAAATTTGAGACAAGCTCTTTGTTCAATAAATTTCTTTCCATTGTTACATTCGCAGATTACCACTGAGGTCGTCTGGTTTCGAAATATGTCACAGAACTAGGAGTACCACATGGAAGCATTTTAGGTCCCATCATATTCATCATAATTTTAAATGATCTATATACCATATTTGATGAATCAAATATCAAAATGTTGAATTATGCAGATGACACAAACTTCACAATCATGGCCAAGACATTCCCAGAAACGTGTAAACTTGTAAAATCAACCCTACTGCAAGCAGGCAAATGGTTTGAAGCAAATGGTTTATGTATGAATGCTGAAAAAACAAATGCAGTGCTATTCAAAACAGCTCATTCAGGTTTTCAAACACCAGCAAATATTCAACTTTGCGACTCCTCTCTGAATATGATTAGGTGTTGTAATTTCCTGGGTCTCAAACTGGAGGAAACTCTTGAATGGAGTGAACACATCACCAACCTTTGTGCTCAATTGAGTTCTATTTGCTACTCACTTGGGGTACTCAGTAAATACCTGGACTCAATGTCAATTCAAACCATTTACCAAGCAGTATGGGAATTGAAGATGAGGTATGGCATCATGTTCTATGATAACTCACATAACTTGGACAGAGTGGTGAAGATTCAAAAGAGAGCAATACGTACAATCTGAAAGATGAAGAGAATGGAGTCGTGTAGGGGAATATTTAAAAAAAATGATACTTTGTATCCATCTCATGCATTATATCTCTTATCACACAGTGATTGTAAAAGTTTCCCGAAATACATCGGATGATTTTGTTCGGAGGACATCCTTTGAAATATATTTGATATTTGAAAAAGCAACCTCTGAGAGAGGGCATTTCAATCCCTCAAAACAGAATAGTCCTTTATTCCCTTATTACATGGGTTGATTTTGTCGTCTTAAAACGTCAAAATGGGATAAAAAGGAATCAACTATTCCGGTAAAGGGAGGATGTAAATCTCATAAATGTTCCAGATAATCAGGACATCTAGAACGCAGAGGCTTTCGCTACAGAATCCATCAGTACAGTTTCCGTCTTCATCACCATTGTCAGCTACCGTGAAGATTGATCGAGCAAAAGGAGTTTCCTTGGTAAAGCAGGAAACAAAGGATTCAGCACATTACCCTTTTGCGACAGCATCGGAAAATAATGATTTATTATACCCTCTTCGATCGAATGCTTCTCCCTCTAAAAAAATTACCCCAGACCGTTTACAACGCAACTAATTAAAATTTCGTAACCGAACCGACGTTGATTGCTAAATCGATACTCACTCTCTTGATTGTCGTCAATCAAAATTGGGGTAATTAATTGTTTGCGTAGAGGACATTGAATAAAGCTGGCAGGCAGGCAAGAAACGATAAGGGTGGACAGAACTCACCATCAAATAAAATAGGACGGAGAGCTTAAATACATAAAAAAATTACGAAACTTTAATAACTATAATTGACTGTGATAAAAAAATGCAGAAAAGCCCTGATTCGAGGTCAGAAGCTTTTGCGCGCTCGTTCAGAAGTCTTTTACTGGGATTTGAAAAAAAAATGATATTAGAACAATGAATTGTGAAAGTATCACTAAAAACCTATATCTCAAATTGAAAAAACCACTCACACTTTTCTTTCAGTTTTATAAAGTTTGAATACGCTGCTCTTAATACCCAAGTAAAAGAAGGTCGAAAATCATATAGAAATTGAAAACTTCCTTTCTGTACGTAATTGTACTTTGAAAAACCGTATTCATTCAATTCCAAATTACGATTATTATTGAAATCTTCTTGAGGAAGAAGTTAGAATGAAACAAATTTGTCAAATTTGACAAATAACGAAAATATAGATATCTTCTCATGTTCCATTCATGTTTTCGCAAAGAGAACTTCGAGACGATCATACGGGATGTCTAGTTTGAAAAAACAGTCTTTTACAATTTTGTGAGTAGACAAATTGTAATTTTTTTTACCACTCTGTTTAACTGACAACTGATCTTCCGGAAGAGTGGCGACTATCAAACTAATATCCTAAGTCATGCCAAATTTCAAACTGAAATCCCAAATATTGAGCGAAAGATTCGTTTTCGCAACTCAAATTCAATCTAAAATGTATAAAAATAATTTATACCTTAAAAATGTTTAAAGTTGGATTTGAAGAATTGAAAGTAAATTTTATCAATTTAATTTCATCATGATAAATCATAAAAATATAGAAAGACGGAGTTTCCCATTTAAAATAATATATTTTTGAGCACGAGCTTCCCGAATATTCAAAAGAAGTTGATTTAGAAATGAGAAATGGGATATGGTTGATGCATGACGGAGCTCCGCGTGCGGTTGCGCGTCAAATTCTGGGCGTTAATTACCCCAACCGTTGGATAGGAAGAGTAGGACCACGAGCCTGGCCTCCCAGATCACCAGATTTGAATCTTGAATCATTTTGTGTGGATTCACTTGAAGTCGCTAGTTTATAAAACTCCAGTCAATAAAGAATAAAATCTAAGAAATAGGATATATAAATCGTGTGCCATCAGACGTGAAGTATATTCGCAAAAGTTTGTCAGTCAATGTTATGGCGAATTATTACATGCGTTGAGGTAGGTTGTGGTCATTTACAGCAATTATGTGAATGTTATTAACTAGCAGAAACCAAATAAAATCATTTTTTTCTATATCTCAGTAACCATTACGGACTCATGTTCATATGAACATTTTATCTCAAAATTAATCAGATTCACCCCTTAAAGTTTTTACAAGTACTTAATTATTATAATATATAATAATAAAGGGCCTTTAATATGTATTTTATAAAATACAATTCAGAGGCGGAGTTTAGCTTACGCTATTCCACTCAACCTCAATTTGACGATGAAGACCATAAAAAAAAATACAACATACATATAAAGCAATCAGTAAAAATAAACAAATCATGTACAAAAATGAAAAAAAGAGATTTTTACTCAAAAACAAGATACATTATATATGCAAGCAAATTAACATTATTGGCGTAATAATAAAAAAGCTCTCAAATGCTTCCTCAGACCATTCACCGAATAACATTTAAAAAAGTTATGAAAGCTGTTATAAACACTAACCGCCTGATATGTGAAAGATCGCTGAAACACGGCCGACCTAAACCTTGGCAACATAAGCCGATCCCTATGTCTCACAGATACACCATGGGCATCACCTCGAAATACCAACTTCTCACGCAAATATGAAGGGCCAGATGTTGACAAAATCCTACAGACCAAAGCAGCCAACTGCAAGACAAATAAAACATCAACTCTCAACCACTTGAGTTGATTTATTCTACTTGAAATTCTTTCAAATTTTCGTAGACCAAAGATGAATCGACAACACGCATTCTGGACTTTCTGCAGTCTGTACTTAGTGATCGAATCCAGGCAAGGCAAAATTGACAACCGGTTTAATACCAAATTACTGATTTTTTCCCTTTGACCCCAACTTGACCGGTCCTGTTCCGAAGTTTGGCTTGTTAATCACAAACTTGCATCAACTTCATTTGCACAAAATGAAAAAAGTTTCGTCACGGGCACAAGCACTTAATGCGCGTGAGGAACAATTAGCTAGTTCGACCAGGGAATGCCTGAAATTGCATCGTGGACTTGTCGAAGTATAAATTAACAGGAATGCACAGCGCCAGATTGAAATTTTCCATTAGAGCCCCGGTGCTACGCCAGCTCGGTTAGTTATGTTGAAGTGAGATGATTAGCGGTTGGCTGTCTCATGTGCCCAGGAAATAATTAATTAAAATTCTGCAAGAGTGAAATTATCAAGCACTATATTCATTACCCTGTGAACATTTAATTTATTCTATTGCTTCGTAGCTGGGTTAACAGGCTTTGCAGGGGCACTGTGCTTGTTAGTATGCATTCAAGTTCACACACTATCGAAGGCATAAGAGCAGATATAATCAGTTTTGAGGGCAGAAATTAATCATATTGATATATTATCCGTAGGGATGCAGAAAAAATGAAGAGGGAGTTTAATGCATGACTTTCATTGGATAACCCTTAAGGTGTGAAAAAGTCGGATTTCCTTGAGGTGAAATCATTTAAGTATTGGAGCTGAAGTTGGTTACATGAGAAGAGAGTGGTTCACATTGATCACTTTTTATAAAATCCTTCAATAGTCTCAGATAAATAAGAACTTGTCATCTAATTCGCATTGTCTACTAGAAAGTAATAGAAAAATTCTGCAAGTAACGATTGAAAGAAAAAAATGTAAAAAAGCACTGAGGTGAAGTCGAGAGCTAATATGCGCTTGTCCATGTGCATTTTCAGAATTGGAATAGTGTAAAACTAAAACAATCTGCACTAAAAATGTGATTATTTTTTACAACATTCGATGAGGATTAACTCAACAACAGTGCATCAATGAACTCAATTCAAATTTTGACGATGAAGCTCCATCAAGGACCAGTGTTTATCGATGGTATGGTGATTTCAACCGAGGTCATAGTTCACTCCAAGACGAATTTTGTGAAGGTCGTCCAAAATCAGTTTCTGTTTCGAAAACCATGTGACCTATCGTGAGATAGAGGCAACCTTAGGCATTAGCATTGCATGAACATTTGACCGTCGCAAAAAAATGTATTCGCGTTGGATCCCACACAATATGTCAATCAAAGTGTCGATTGGTCGAAATAAATGCTCCAAATATGACATCGTGACAGGTGATGAATCATGGATTTACGAGTATGAGACCGAAAGTAAACAGCAGTCACATGTATGAGTGTTTCAAGATGAGCCAAATCCAACAAAAGTTGGCCGCGCACGAAGCACTTCCAAGCAAATGGTCGCGTTCATGGTCGAAGGTCGGTAGAGCAGCGCAAAAAGTGGCCAAGCAAGAACGGCCCGGAGAGTTTTGCTGTGTATTTGGTGGTATTGGAAGGAGTAATCTACTTTGAGCTACTGCCTAATGGCTAGACCCTTAATTTGGATCACTACTGCCAGGAATTAGACCAGAACTGCAAACAGGAGAGATGTCGTATTCCACCAGGACAGCGCCAGCCCTCCCACGATTTTGGTGACCCGCCAAAAGCTTCGGGGCCTTGGTTGAGAGCAGAGACAACCGAGACGGTCAACTCCATGCCAATTTTTGTCCGATGTTAAGAATTATGTTGTGTCACTGTTCCATCTCAACTAGCATAAGTCTATCTTAGTCCCACTTTTCGAACCTATTTTCAGATGTCGCTGTATACATTGACTGGATGATTGAAAATATTTATGTGCAATATAAATAAAAAGAAGAAAATTTTCGCATAGACCTAACCTACAAATATTAAAACTTGTATTGAAAACATTTGGCAAGGTTCTTTTAATTTCAACCACCAACGTCTACAGTTGTAATTTGAGAAAAAGTGAGTTAATATTTACTCAAAAAGATTGATGATAATCATTGTATTATATGCGATGCTTCAGAGGACGAAGTCAATAATTTATTTTGTTTTCCTTCCAATCCTGAGCGGTAACAATAAAAGTTATAGTTATTTCATCTGATGCTTGCTTTGGATGGAAAGTATATTATTTAGTTAAAAATTTATTTTGTAGGATGAATTTGTGGAAGAATGCTCTTGGTCATCGTTCTAGTGCTGTGATAAGAAAACGTCATAGAATTTATGATGGACATTTTAGTGAAAATTCTTTTACAAATTCAAATCGCAACAAGTTGAACAGACATGTTATTCCTATGGTTTGGGTCAACCCTTCATCAGACATTGAAGTAATTGAAGTAATGGAGGAATCACATGCAATAATTGAGGAATTACATGAAGTAATGGAGAAATCACGGGATGTAGGATCTATTGAATCGTCAGGTATTATGAATTAATTGTTTGTATCTTCAATATAATGATTTTGTTGTCTTTCATCTTTTCACTTGCGTAATATTTCATTTTTGCATGTGAGAACATTTGAATTCAATAAGTTACATGATTCCTTAAATGTTCAAACCTTGATCATTGTTTTAGGTAACATATCAGGCAGTGAGAGGTCCCAAATAGCTGAGGAACAACAAAGTGCAAGTACTATAACAACTACAGGTATTACATTCTTCCAATCAAATTAGGTTTGTTGGCGTCAGTTTCGAACTGAGAGATGAACAAACCTATTATTTCAAATGCATCATCCTATTACAGTATTGTTGATTAACTGAAGCTTTTCATTTATGAAATATTATTTCATTATTATTTTCATTACTTGCAGCTGATGGTGAAGCACATAATATATTGCAGGAGTCGCATGCTAGTGGATCAGCCCTTCAAATACTTAGATCCGACGTTGTATTTGAGGACTTGGGTTGTTCGGAACACAGGGATCGCATAAGGGATATAACGACATCTGAGATCTGTAGGATTGGATTCCTTGGTGGTGCAAAAAAAATCAGAAGAAATTAAATCCGAAGCTAAAAAAAAAAGCATTTGAAAAAAAATTGAAAAAAATGCGCCATGAGTAATTTTTGATTTATTTTTTATTTCAGCAGTCTGTTCTGTTAATTCAACCTTTGTTAAGTTCCATGTAAAGTCCACTTCTTGTTGAAAGTTGCTCATAAATCATAAATTACTCCAGCCATATCTCAAATTTGTATTGCTAGATTTCTCCAACATCCACATTCTTCATTATTTCTTATCTCAAGCACCCTTGTTATTTTTTGCATCATTTTATGTTTATTTTCTGTACAATAGTTGTCATCAATTCGAGAGCATAGAATAAGTGATAAATGTTCATATTGTTCAATGAAAAGAGCTGTAATCAATAGTGTGTTATAAATATTTTTAATTTTCAAGACGAAAACATCGATATGTAATTTTAAAAATGTATTTTGCGAAAATAATGAAAAAATTTTCATCTTTGATATTGCAAATGTTTGCCTAAATCATACATTGCATATCGAGGATGAAAGTTTTTTCATTATTTTCGCAAAATTCATTTTTAAAATTCAGTGATCCTCTGCTATCGATTCAAATTTGCCGCCATTCTTTCACCGGCACTGATGTCAGCGCCATCTGGCAACAGCCCCATTTTTCGGAGAGAGATAGAAAATTAAATCGGATACAAATTTAGTTCGGAGTTGACCGTCTCGGTTGTCTCTGGTTGAGAGGTTCTAATGCATTCACCTTAGTCTAGATCTGCTAACAAGCCATTATCTTTTATTTTTGTCTAAGGCTCTTGATAGCGTAAAATTGTCCTCAAGAGAAGATTATGATAAATGGATATCTCATTTTTTGTTAATAGGGATGAGACGTTTTGGGAAAGATGCCACTGCTCGTGAACCGTTTTTTTAGCTTCACGATATTTTCACCTCATCAAGTGTCCTCTATTTCAAGTAAAATAATAGTAATCCTACCTGTGCAACATTCTCGAAATGCTCATGGCTCTTCTGGTACACTCTTGCTTTCTGCAGATTTCGTCCAATCCCAGTATTTTTTCGAATGAACACTTCACCATGATTTGAAAGCCAATCTAAGACCTGAAAAAAAAGGGTTTTCATGAAAGTTAAAGTATTATTTTCGAGTAGGGGAATCACTTTCATGATATTGTCTCAAGATAAAAAAATTATCAATGAATCTCAGACCATATCTATAAAATCCATTACCTGCTTAACATCTTCTTGAAAGAGCCGTAACGCCAATCTCTGATGAAGTTTGATTTTTTTGGCGTGCCACTTTTGTTCCAAAGTCCTATGGTGGTTGAGAATTTGATGTATAACAGCCAGAACATGACTTGCTCCCTCGCTGTAATCTGCAGCTGGGTTGCCCCCTGGTCGATTTTCGTAATTAGACTTCCCATCGCCCTGCTATAAATTAGATCAAGAAAATTAGGGTGAATCTCCGCTACCGAATATGATTAGTGCATGCAGAGGAAATTACCATTCAAACCTAATTTTAAAAATTCGAGATACTCAAAACTTCATTGGATGAAGGCAATTTCAGACTGTAAATTGAATTTCGAAATTCATAAGATCAGATTATCACGAGATGATTTCATTCAATCATTACATTTCGTTCTTCACCAATTTCTTTAATTGCAAAAAAACTTCCAGAGTATTTTCAAACATGATTGATTGAATATATCGAAATATTTTTTCTATACACCTAATTGAAATAAAGATCACAATTTGTCAATTCAGATTCGAATAATTTATGTATACATGAATTTTAGTAATTATTATTCGAAATTTCAAACAAGGAAAATATTAATTTTATTTTCACAGAATAAACAAAACATCGGTATCCGGGATGCTATCAAATGATATTCCGGCATCTATCTTCCGAAATAGATAAGCCATGTTTTCAGAAACGGTTAACTGTCCAAATGTCTGGGCCAAGTTAGTTATTGGGCCAAGTCTCTCAAATGGTTCAGGAGTTATAACCATCTGAAATTTTGTTTCCTCTTCAACTCTTATATCTTTCGGATGAAAGTGTAACTTGGAAGATATTTGAATTAGGTCCGCAAAGTTTTTCAAACTTGGTACTATTATGATATGTAAATATTCTAGCAACGCCATAGCGGACAAAGCGCGAATTATATGTTCACTGAATTACATTTCATTATGGAAAGATAGGGTTAACCTTTTTCAAGGTAATACTAATGATAATATATATCATTATATCATAATTCACTTATCATGTCTCATAATAGTTCACAAAACTCACCAACAATGGGTATTTGAATTATTAATAACAAATAAATGGAAATATAACCGTAAAATATGTCAGAGAATCAACCCTTCTTTTATTTGAGAACACTATGTGTAACTGAAAACAAATGATGTTGGAATCGTAAACAGGCTGAGAGATTTATTGATTAATTCTTAATTGAAAAAATCTCCTCCTTGAATACAAGCATGATTCACTGACTTCTAGACTAGGCATGCACAACCCACAGCCTACATTAGGCTTTATACTGAGTGTAGGTGCACTATTGGTTCTTACACCAAACTAGCCTGGATGAAGCTCCTTATAAAATATTGCCAACCTAGTTTCTTATTAGTTTATAGTATTATAACATAATAACTTTGTCACAGTTTTTTTATTTAGTTCATTAGATAATTATAACTCTTTGGTGTATACCAAAATGGGTTGCTCATGCTTATACTAGACATTCAAAAATTTATTAAAAATTCAATTTATATTGATCATATGAAATATATTTACATGTTTCTTTTCCGTTCCAGGCTGATTGCAGACTTGAACCAGGTGATCCAATTGATAGAGAAGCTTCTTACTTGTACTATGCACCTATCACCAACCAACACCAAAAAGTTAGAGAAAAATAACTCAGAAAGTGAATTCAAAAGTACTAAGCTAAAGTGATTTCATTCAAGAAAAAAGTTTGAAGATCCGCAGGCCCCACAAAAGTCAATCTGAAATTAAAGATTGATCATCCATACATTTGCAATTTTCGTTGAGCTATCCAGATCTCCGTCCTTGATTGTTGGTGAGTTATGGCACACTTGCAGCATCACATCAAGACCATTTAGTAAAGATTGATAAGCGTTGTAGACCTGTTTCAAACGTTAAAAAATCGAATGAAAATAAAACATCATTGTCATAGTCCTCAGGTCATTTTTATATCCATTATTTTTAATGCAATAAATACAAATAAAATATGATTAATTTGAAATAATACTCCCATTAATTTTTCTGTGAATTCATACAGTGGATAAAACAAAACCAAGAACCAACTTGTGGAGACTAATTTTTCTTCTTAATGAATAAATAAATCGATATGCTTTAAGAACAAAGAAGATGATGTAGGTTATAGCTCGTCTCATTGATAATTGCACATCTTTGAATTAATTTTGACAAAATATTCATTGAAACAGCTTCGTTCCAGGACATTTCTGCTCTCAAACATCCAACATTCCTCAACTCGATGAATATCATACCAGTTCCAGAATTCTGATTTAATGAGCTAACTACAGTTAAAAATATAATTTAATTTGAAAACCTAATTATTTTACATAGCTATCATCAAGGTTTTTGAGAAGGGTCCTATGAATTATTTACTACTTTAGAATAAATCCTTTGCTATCATTTTTTTCTCATCAATGAATAGATTTTTCTTTTTCGTGTTAGCACTGATATATTGCGAGTTTGATCACAGCTTCTGGATTAAGCCAAGTGAACTCATTACAAGATAACTTGTAGTTGATGTCATAGCAATTTATAAGTTATTTGATAGCTGATTGTCGATGCATTAAAATATCAAATCTTCTTGGATAATTCTTGTTTCCTATTTCCACTATAAACTCTTCATTAATATGTTGAAATTCGTTCCATTACATCCACTCATTTCCTATTTTCACATTTATGTTTTATGAAATTGGTCTCATTGCAAGAATGAATGTTCTTCACCCAAGTAGCAATTGCTCATCATGATGAATTTGTATGTAAGTAGCTGGTTTTTGAGAAATATATATTTCAGGATGTAAAGTAAACTAAAGCATTTATAATAATTAAGAGAGTTTCCTACATTAGGTTTTACAAACTCCAAATTTCAAATGCACATTTTCAAAGAAATCATTTTTATATCATTTTGTTGATTGCCAATAAACAAAAGAAACTTACAGTTGAGAATAAAGTCTACTAATGATATAAGAGCAACTCTAGTGCTCTGAAACAAACTAGATGGTTTCTTTTAATCAAATAAATTAATTAAGTAACAATTGATACACTAAACAGAAACTATGAAACTGACCCAAAATGAATACAAAAGTTTGTGTAGGAATAAATAAAATAAAATCGGATTACTATAGTTGAAACTACGTACTTTTATTTTCATGAAGTTGGAAATCATTGAACGCAGCGCGTGACTAGCGCTTTTAAAAAAGGATGAAAACTCTGCCATGACATCAGCGAATGAAGGGAATAATTGCAATCATGTTATGTCACATAGGTGACATTTTGACTTGAGCTTTTAGCAAAAACTCTAGGTACTCTCAGAATGATTCAAGCTAAATATGTATTACATATTCTTAGCAAAATCCTAATCTACATATTTTGACTGCTCCTCTAAGGCAAGGTGAATAATAGCAGGTTGAAAATTCTTCAAACATAGGGTTTTATCATTCAACAATACCAGAGCAGAACAAATGAATGAATAGAAATAAAATTATGAAGCAGATTTATGTTTTTCCTGAAAACTATGCAATACATTTGTGAAAATTCAAAAATCTTTTATTGATAACAATTACCTCTGTATAGGCTTGGCACATAGATTCGTACAAATTTTGATGCTGATGAATAGAATTTTCCAACACAAGGATTTCTGACGGAATGTTCATGTTTTCGCATGACGATTTCCAAGATGGCACATTTTCCACATATTGTTCTGCCTTGTGATGAAATATCACAGATAATGCTAAAACAGCAGTCCTTTCATCTAGTCCGGCAGCGAAGTCCTTCCATGTCCTGTCTAACCTTGCGGCAACCGATCTAATGTGAGCAGCTGCGTAGTGACCGCCCTCTATGAGACGACTGGCCACTGTAAGTATCCGATTTATATTGACATAAACGTTCATAGAACTCATAGTGAAATGTTGGTGTTCTTCTTGAAATTGCTTCGCTAATTGATACGTGTGGCCTATTTCAACGTAATTCACTAAAAACACATCACGGTTGTGGCAGATCCAGTCAAACATCTGGAAAGAATTCAAAGATCAATAGGGTATGAACATATTTTGCGATAATTTTTAAGTAATCAGCATTTCTGATGAAGAAATTTGTAGCAAGAAAATTAAATAACTATTGAAATGTGATTCACATAAATGTTGAATAATTCTTTATATCTCAAGGAGATTTTCATTGAAATTCAAGCCATTAGTACAAAATATACACATAAATTTCGAAAATTTGAAGAAAGATTGATATCATACATTAAGGAAAGAAGCCCATCAATAATCTCCTATATTTTCACACTGATGTCTGATGAAACTTCTTAAATAAAGTGAAGAACTTATGAATTCAAAGGAGAGTGAAAAATTGTTAATTATTTGTAACACTGATAATAAAAACTTGGGTATCATATCAAAAGTATAAAATGAATCGGATTGCATCATGCATGAAATGTCCAAAAACACTTCTAGCACTGTCAATATCAATAAATGACAAATTCAAACATTTTGAATTGACAGAATATTTGAAAGATTATTTCGTCAAACAAAAGCAGCCTCAATATGCGAATTAAAACGCTGCAATTGACACTTCTGAGATCATTCACCTTTACAAAATTGAATGAAATGATAACATCCACATTTTACATTTTACAATAATTCATGCTATGAGCTGATGATTGAATTATTGTCTCTATTACTTGAGCAAATAGTAAATGATATAAATCCTATAATACTACTCATATATACCAATAGCTTTTTAATATTTTTTTGTACCTTTTCACAATCCTGTTCAAAGAGTCTGAGTTGAAAACACTGATCCAGTTTTAACTTTTTATGGTGCCATAATTGTAAAAGGTGCTGTTGTGATGAATGAACACTATCTAAATTTTGTAAAACTAAATTTTTAACATCAGCCAGATCCGGAGTCAAACTACTCGTATCTCTTCCGCCCTGTCCTGTATCCGGCCCACATGCCTTCTGCAATAACCTCTGACCTGGAAGATAACAGGAATGAGAAAATTCGGGTCATAATCACTGTAATAGACATGATTATTGGTTTACTTACCTAAAATATCTAATTCTTCGATAGGCACCTTCATTATCTTCTTTTTCATGTCATTGTGTAAATCTATCTTGTGCTTGGCTCCGCTTACATCTTCGGCGAAATCATTTCTGGCAAGGTCCTCCTGTAAATCATCCAGACGGTCTAACATATCAGCAGCTTGCCAGGAGAATTCCTCAACTGCTAATCTTGTTTCCAACCAATGAGCATGATCGTAGTTTAAGCTTCCGTCTAAGTCAGATGTTACTTGGGATGTATCTATAATTTTGGATAGTGCTTCTATGCTTATCATATTTGTCTGAAAAAAGTAGTGCATAGGTTAATTAGATAGATATAACTGTTTGTCATCAATAGATACTATCGAAACGCTACCAATCAAATTTCTTCAGCCAATAATAAAATTCAAATTATTTTAATTGTACTAACAATACATATCTAGAGAGAAATGAAACAATTATAATGCCAAAATTAGAAACATTTTATTCTTTGTAGCAAAACGCCAGTTGGAAATTTTTCTACAAGGGTGTTTTACTGGATCGATGAGTTAACTTAAGTTCTCTAATTCTTGAAGCCTAGTCATGAATTTCTTGTTCCTTCATCTTGTTTTGTTCTTTAGGGATCTGGTTTCAGCAACCTCCAGGACCTTCATCACAGACCCTCTACAACGTGCATATTGGTACACATATGGAGTAAATGATTGCAACTACCCGTTTTGTATATTACTGGAACGGACTTCTCGTTCAGACATCATTCGAATATCCTAATTATAGTATGTTGAAGTATGTTTGGTTGAAATTTTTTTTTTGATAGTTCATGATATGTTATATGTTCCTAAGGAACGTTCTTGTTGTGTAGGGTTCCATAGCAACTCCCTTGCTAAGACCTGGAACCGAGTTTCAGCGCCCTCTTTCAATGCGGTAAGAATTAGTGAGTTTATTTGAAGATTTAATCAACAGATGACGCTTTTAATAGAAATGTAAATTTGATATAGCGCCGCTTCAAATTGAACTATACCTAGAACTACCAGCGTTAAAATTTATAATAACATCGGTCCGAATAAAAATTAATTGACAAAATCAGAGCATTTTCGATATAATATAAACAACATATAACTAACTTTGCATTCAAAATTCAGTTTTTTTATTTTCCCGCGCTCGGCCTTATTTAACTTCTTACCAGGTAGAAAGAGGTCGTGATGAACTCTGTTCCGAAATATCGCGAGAGTTTCCTATCTATGTAACTTTGATCTATTGATCTATGATACCACCAAAATTGAACTGCTCTTGAGGCTAAATGGTAGAATCTTGATTGATTACTACTAAAAAGTGTTTATTTGAAAAGGAACTGCCTACCTCGAATTTGTACTTATGAGTTCCTAACGAAGTCCGTTGTTTCTGCCAAAAATTATCGGGTTTGACGATGAGTGCTTGGTGTACCACCCCAGGAGGAAAATTCTCATGTAGCGCCTTCAAAATGGGTTTCACAGTCGACCACGTAGCTCCACGCATGTCGACCAGCACCGTGAAACCCAAAGCACGTGCATCGTCACTGAAAAAGAGAAGACAACATTGAAGGATACATCAAATGAACAGAAATTAGTAAGATGATATGAAACGTGATGAAAAAAAATGAGAAGTTCAAATCAGCGAAATATGTATTTGGGTCAAAGGCTCCCCAAGGTAGTAAAGAGCTTTTATGGCTTTGTCGTTTTGATGAGTTGATAAAAGACCTATCATAAAACACTCCCTGAATAAATTGGTAGGCACGCGCCAGCTGTTCAGGATAGTATTTTTGAAATTTCGTTTGGAAGGACAAATTCAATGCAATAAAAATTTATAAAAGCATATCTCAAAATGGGTGGGTACCAACAGAAAAGAATTTGAGCTCGATACGTCACGATTAAATTAATTAACCAACAATGATTTATGAGGTGAGTCAGAGTAGAATAGGAAGAAAACAATGGAGAAGAGCTAAAATTATAATAGACATGGAGTACAATTCTACAAGCTGCAATGTCAACTGGCTAAAATACAAATAAGTAGAACAAAACAAAAATTTTAATCCATGAATCTAAAATTTAAAAATTCTTGTATAGAATAGAAAACATTCTTCTCCGACAACGACAATGACAAGTAGGAAATAAATATTTTGATGATTTTTAGTACTCTCATTCACCTGAATAATGTGTTTATAGATTACGCAGTTTTCTACGAAAAATTTTATATTTTTTTAAATAGAAGAATAAAAGAAAATTTTGAAAAAAAAAATTGATAGTTTCAGAATGGAGGGCAAGATTTTCGAAGGAAATTAATGAATTAGATTGAATAATGAGTAGATAAATAATGTTTCAATGAATCAATACTCGGGGAAACATTTTGAAGGCAACTCATGAAAAATCAATTCCTCCATGTCTAATAATAGATCTTGATTATTTACATTATTGATGTACAAATGTCGCAGCAAGATCCTCAAACCTCCATTACAGTAATTGTAATAATTTCTCTTCAAGTCTAATCGTTGCGCATCGTTGAAGATTTGATAAATTATACCACAGAAGTATGAAAGTTTTCTTTTTGGTTCAATAAATTAAAACGAGATTACAGTTAATGTCTGTTTAGTATCGTATGCAATTTCGTAGTAAGGCTTCTCGTTATTTCTATTACACAGGGGTCATGCATATTCAATTCGAATGCAGATCAAGTTCTTCGATATTTTATTACTCCTGAAACGTTTTTAACCTAACCGTCGCTCCGACAATCATGGACTAATGAGATTAGACTACACCCCCGTAGGGCCGGAGGAAACACTCTATCTCTCTCTAGTTGCTCAATTAGTAACTAAATTAGATAATTTTCTGTAACTATGCATATTGATTGAATAAACGGAGTTTCTGATTGAAAGTCTAGACGGAGATCGTTCTAGATAATCGATCAGGTTGACGAATCCTTATCTGTTTTAATAATACTACTCTTCGTCAGATTTCAATTGAAAACGAAGATTGTTATTCGCAAGTACATCTTTAATGTGCGACGGTCACCGTTTGTAAAAAATGACTCGATATTAGATCTCGAACTTCGCCAAATAGTAAATGCAACTAGCCGAAATTCAAACCGGCGAATTCGCCATTATGTTGTGCAGTTTCAGACGGGTGCATCCGATTTTCATTGATGTCCGAATTTTCAATGATGATATTGACTTCAAAGGAGAAAAAGAGAAAATTCACTTTTTTTCCAAATTTCAAATCATTCAACATCGAATATCTTGGAAACTGTGCATTTCAAGAAGAGAAATGTGAAATGATATTATTCTTGAATGTTCAAGCATACAGAAACTGCTAGGATGTGTTAAGTAACTGATTATTCTATAGTTTTGATGGTTTCAATAGTTAGTGATATATTAACTCGAAGACCTTAGGGGATACTTTAAGTGTGTTTAATCTGGAGTGTGTCCATTTGTGTGAATCCTCTTGCAAAATTTGAATTCATTCGGATTATCCACTATAAAGATATAAGCAAAACATCAATTTTTTTAAATAAAATTTCAACACCCTGTATCTTTTTAACGGAGCCTAATTTCGAGAAATGGTATAGAAACTCAAGAATCCATGGTTATTATTAATGTAATAGTCAAAGACTCAGCCTGTATGAATTAAATAAAAGCTTCAGATACCAATAAAAAAATGCTCTTTTAAGTATACCAAATAAAACCCGCAAAAATGAACCTGGGCACATAAAATTATAATTTACAACTAGACTTAACATTACTTGCAATAAATATGAACGCAATGCATCTCCATTTAATCACGAGAGTTCGCGTCTTCGGTAGACAGTCTGACCTTAAAAAGGTTATGGGAGAGTATATTTTGATATCGATTCGAAATTTGCGTGCGGAAAATTCAATCATTTTGGTGAACGGTTTAATTTTGATTAAATATCTGAGAAACGAAAATAACTTCTCGGTATATCGGTATCCAAATCGGTAGAATAATTCGATAGCATCGGCAACACTGTATGATAAGACGATGTTAATAAGGGATTTTGCAATTTGAATTAGTCTATGCGCATGAACCGCTCCGATTCTCGCTTTTAGACCTATCTATACTCTGTGATCGCAACTCACTTTAGTGGAATTTATTCCACTGTAGTGAATTTTGCAAGTATATTCTCTTGAACTTTGGGCTTACAATATTTAGTTAGCAAAAAATAAAGCATATAGATCAGGGGTTAGTGACGGGGTGTCATCAGAGATATAGAGTGGGGAGAATGATCTTCGAGATGAGCGAAGTGGCTAATTTTTTGTCCGCCATTTTTATACTTTCGGTTCATTGGCGTAGAAAGCAGTGTATCTGAGGTAGAGTTGGTATTAATGTTAAAATGAAAATAAAATGTATAGAGCATATCAATTTCTTAGATAAATCAATAGCTTCAAAATCTATACTCAGAATATCAGTCCAAACTGTCCTCATATCAACTGATTTTGGGAAACTAAAAAGAATAATATTACTGTGGAAAGTAAACAACACGGCACTGAGCAGATAAACAATGCCATGCGGTTATAATCAGTCGGATAATTTCAATAAAAACTTACGTATAAAATGATATTCCCTCGACCTTCTTTGTTTTATAGTTTTTATACGTTTCAACAATACAAGACATGTTGAAAGTAAAAAGACAAAAACAGAAAAAAGAACTGAATAACAAAAATACGTATCATATTAGTTTGAAATTTATAACCCATTCCAAGAAACCATCTTGAAATTTATATATAGGACAACTACTGATGAGATGAGGTATTGTTTCTTCTGCTTCTCCACATTCACAAGTTGCGCTTGGAACTGAGTTCCATCTCAATAGCATGCTATTGGTACGACCATGACCTGTTCTCAAACAATGTAGAACTGTCCAAATTTTTCTTGGAAGATCAAAACCAGGAATTTTTTCAGAAGTTCCACTCAGTCTTCCAAAATTGTTTATCGCTTATGTTTATATTGAAGAACGTATTATGCCATAATGGTTTACCTGACTTCAATCTGGGAATTCTATTTTGTGGAATATATGAAATAATTGGGAATAAATTGGGAAGAGAATGATATTTGTTCCAAGAATTCAGAGCTACATTCTGTCTGCGAATATGGGAAGGGACAATGTTAGACAAAACTGGTAACCTTAAACAACACAACAAGCGCTCATACGTCGAAACTGAGCACGTGAACTATCAAAAATGTCATAATTCAAGATTGCCAGAAATCAGACAGCAACCCTCCTACTCCGACATCACTAAAGATTAAAAATCAATCCGTGAAGCCCTTGTAAAAATACAAAACTTTCAGCAAAACACAAGAGTTTGCATAATCGTTCAAACCAAACAGATCAGTTTATACTTAGAGTTGATCTTTCTTACGAAAACTAAATATTTCTACCAATTATCACTTCAGGCTACGTAGGTACGTGTTGGAAGTTAAACAGTTGTTTTATTTCTGTTCCAATTTCATCGCTGCCCTGTTTCTAGAGCAATTACAAACAGTAACCCCATATTCTGCTAGTTAAACGAAGATAAATTATTCCGACGTAACACAGAGTTCCTTGTGCTCTGGGAAGTAATAATTCTAACAAGATACGTGTCGGAATGGAGGGAAGGTCCTCCTCATTCCCGTTTTCTCCCAGATTATGAACCCTAGAGGCTCCATCCC
Source organism: Micraspis discolor (assembly GCA_030674115.1). Lineage (NCBI taxonomy): Eukaryota > Metazoa > Arthropoda > Insecta > Coleoptera > Coccinellidae > Micraspis > Micraspis discolor. The sequence continues at coordinate 12,346,224 of JARTUT010001740.1, forward strand.
GCGATCTGAAGTGCATCTAGGATAATTTATCCAGAACGACAGGAATTGATGAGATTCACAAAAATGAAATAATTGGAAAAAGACATTTAAAAAAACAAGGAGTTTCCATTGCTCCTAGCGAAGTTTGAAACTTAACATGCTTCCAAACAACCAAAATCATAAAAAAATTGTACTTAATCAGCTTATTTTAGTTTTATTTATTTCATCATTCAAACACGATTGAAGCATATTTCAATGATTTTATCTACTTTTCATCATTGTTATGGTAAATTGAATTATTATAATAGTCGAACACTTTCGATTGAAGTATATTCGAGACATACATTTTTTATGAGCGTGAAAACAGCATCGAATTTCGTGCAGTTTCATCGTCTTGCGGGCCCTGCATTACAGAGAGGGCCCTTAGCAGGTAGATACGCATTCATCTTAAATCCAGTCAACATAGGTGACAACGTATGTTCAGGAATTCATCTTAACTTATCGAATGGTATACTCCAATTATTTGAATTCCATTCGTACAACCCCAAGCGCACGCCAATGGATTACGCCTAACATTTTCCATTATGAGTAATATCATAAACATCGAATTCAATCCCATCACAATGGGGTTTCTAAGCTAGTAAGCTAGTAGTAAGTAAATTTCGTAACATTAAGCATTAAATTCTTTTTCACCCCCAATTAAGACTGAAAAAACAAACTCAACCTTATCCCATGATTTTTTGTATTTTAATCGAAATTTTTCTTTATTATCTAGTTATTCAACAAGCCAATAGGTAAGGATCATAAGCGAATCATTCAATAATAGTATATTCTAGAACAAGTTGCAGAATCGGTACCTATTCCAACACGAATGCGAAATTAGAAAACGAGAGACGAAGGAGCGAGTTTTTGAACGCATGAGTGTTGGAATTACCTTCTGCAACGAGTATTAAACAATATTTTCTCTATTTCAGTCAAGAATTGTGAGAAATTTATGGGAATTCAATGAGAAATTCAGATTATACCTCTTAGTGTTTTTCGTATTTTATTTTCGCAGTTGGCGTGACTGATACGAAAATTGACATATTATAGAATTTGAATAGTGCGTTCAAATCTCTACATGGTTTAATATTGACAATTGACATGCAATGGACGCGTGTTGACATCCGAAAGGAGAGGATGTCAGTGTTGTCAACCACTAAACGAAAAATATAACTAAAAACAATTCTGTAATGAGTTCATTACAGCACTGCTTTTAGTACTGTAATGAACTCATTGCGAACTGAAATATCAGCCGGGATAACAGTTACGGGGCACCCGCTAAGCGTATATACCTGCTGGGTAAGGGTCCACAAGGCAGTAAAAGTGTGGATGAAATTCACTGCTGTTTTCACAGTCGTACAATTTTTATTCAAGAAAACACATGCATGATGGAAGAGAGAACATTTTCATTGTTATAATATCAAACAATTCAAAAAAACTGTAGAAATATTAATTAAACAATGAAGAAAAAGATCACGACACATGTTTCGATTTTCTGATCTTCAAATGTTTTCCGATATTGTTATAACTTCCTACTTTCTCTTGCAGGCAAACGCTGAGGAAACTCTCCCTAAATTGAAAGCCGATAATAACGCTTATTCATTTTCATTTAATCTATAAATGCAAAGGAAAAGTTTTGCGCTCTTTGAGATAAAACTTTGAAATTTCCATAATTACAGGCAGGAATTTTTAGGCCGACCGCTTCCTCATTGATCGGTTGCTAGATATCCGCTCTTATTGAACGGTTCCTACGTAATTTAAGCATTAAGAAGATTTCTGGTAATTCAATATAATTCAATTATTCGATAGCATGAGAAGCCGGCAATAATCTCACGGATTAAATTAAGGTGAGAAAATTCCATTCGTCGTGGAATTGAAGCCGCCAACAAAAATTTACGAATGAACATAGGAAGGAATATAAAATGCAAATATGAGCTATTTCCACCACCAATTGTGTATCTTATTATCAATAACTCGACAGACATATTCTATCGGTCTCAAGGTAAATCAACTATGAAAGAAGCAGAGTGTTTGAAAATATCTTTAGTTTGATTAAACTTTTGTGATATCTTATTTATTTCCAATTCTTTTAATTTTTTTAATGAACCTTTCACATAAAAAACGACTGATTTTATGATTATGAGTTTTGGTGTTCTAGTTTTGGTTCGAACGAAAAACTTCTGTTAGCAAAAATTCGTGGCAAATATACCCATCAATATTAGAAGAAAACGGACCCCTGCAAAAACACGAAGTTTTGGCGGAAGTGAATGCATCAAATGATGCGAGAATATTTCGATCTAGAGTGATTAACAAATCAACCAAACTAGTGGTAGACGGACATTCATAACATAAAAGGATGAGCGCCATCATCTATCTTTCTTATCCAATGAATGAGGAAACATTTTATGGTGTCGAAAGTCATGTGTGATGGGATATGGAACCTACCTATGAAGATTCACTCCACAAAGACGTGAATGATTCTGGAAAACTGACATCAATCGTTTTGATTGGATTGATAGGTGAATAATTTTTGATAACTGTCGGACTTAATGAGCAAAGGATCTGACATTTTTAGAGTGGGTTTAAGGAAAATTTTCTAGGCCAATTCCGTTATTACCGTTAATAAGGATGAATATATCTTGAGAAAAAATCCACGATGACCGAGCTTCATGTCCAACGTATCGATATTCTAAAAACAGTTATGTATCACCTTTTTGAGCTCAGATTCCTGAGAATTCTCGGCGCTGATTACAAAAATTAAAAGTATGGTATTATTACGTATAGAGTAAGTACCGCAAAGGTATCAAGTGTGTAGAACGTTATATTTTCAACCATTAGAATTCGATTAAGTGTGTCACAACATGTTACAATGCCGACGCTATGAAGTATTCTTCATTTGTATGCGATCTATTCCTTCAAGACATAATAAGTGGTCGTTATGTCCAAGAGGCTAATAGTGAAATTTTACTATGGCAACTACCGATATCAAAGAATAATGAATGGGATTGAAAACAATCTAATTGAGAGGCAACGGTAGTCTCTGACGTGTATGTTGATAAAAGAAGTATTCGAGATTTTATAGGTCGATTTATATAACTTCCTGTAATATGATTATCAATGGATGAGGAGATTCTTCAAAATATAAGATATTCTCATAAAAAAAAATTGAAAAAGATAGCAGAAATCTTCTTAAGGATTTCTTGAAATGAATTTGAATTGAATAGAATAATTTGACAAGATATCAAAAATAAAAATCGAATGCAATCTATGATCTCAATGGCGATCGTAATTTAGGCTTCTCTATGAAATCTAAATACATTATTTTTTCATTATTAAACGTCTTATAATGAAATTCGTAAAATACCTAGCAACTTAAAATGAGATGGTAAAATACTGAAACTAGGGGATGTTCTGAGTTTTTCTTGGGAAATAAATGAGACCCTAGAGCGCCATACCTGTTTAGAGAGCTGGTGAAACATTGAGTACTTTAGGGACATCAAACATCTGCTAGGCGAAGTTTTTCGGATAAATCTTGAAGAAAGGCAAATTATCTAATTTTATTACCATTTTCATTTTCTGGTATGTCTGAAGTATAGAAGATATATAAAAGTGGCCCAAAAATACTTCACCGTGGGGCTCCAGTTTTAACTTTGGAAACAATGGTTAAAGCTTCCCCACATTTCACGACAAAATAAGATCTGCAAGAGCAATCATATAATAAGGTTGTGGGATGAATCCAGAAACCTGATGCGTTGTCGAGTGGTTCCCTCGAAGAACTAGTTGACGGTCTGGTATTAGTTGGTGCATATTCATGTAATCTTTAAGACTTTAAAGAAGCACCTTCTCAAAGAGTTTACCCATGATTGGTAAAAGACTCACAGGTCTTTATGATTCCATATTGTGTTCTGGTTTACCAGGTTTGAGTATTATTATAACCTCAGCCTTTTTCCATTACTCAACATTCTATTTGACATTCTACAACGCGAAAGGAAATTTTTTCTAGATAATCAAATGTTTTTGAAGTAATTTTCTACAATATTAAAATTTGTCGCTTCACTTTCATCAAAAATTTCTTGTTAAAAAAGATTTTTATTTTATTCAGCCTATAGACGCTGAACTTTTTGAGCCCTATATTATCTAATGATCTAGATTGAATTCTCAAGTGAAAAGACAAACGTGCATAAATCGAAGTCGGGTGTTATCGCTCGACACCCCTTGACCTTTTCGTGCGTATCATTTGTCGCGCTTGATTTTTTCCAGTCGAAAGAACAAAAGAATGCATCGGCGTTCACAGTTATCAATATCTGTTCGAATATTCAACTGGAAGAAGTTCAAGGCGTTGTTGTTGAAGTTCCAGAACGGAACTTTGACACTGGTAGATAGATTGAAACGTACACAGGGAGTTCGGAAAAAGGTTTGTATTGAAGTGTTACAATATACAATGTGTTTGATTTAACTACAGCTAAATTCGAGGAGTCAACTCATCACCAACGTAAAAAGTTGTTCATTATCACCTGCAGTGATATCCTTGGCTTTAAAAGAACGCTAAAAGTATTAATGTTGTCAAGCCTTACCAGGGTCCTTCAATAAGTAAACTGAATAAGCAGATGGAGGGGGACTTGCCAGGTATGGAAAAAAGTACATACTACGAACAGTGCGCCGTGATTGATTTCTTGCACGCAGAAAATGTTGAAGCGTGTGAAATTTAACGGAGGTTGACTGCACAGTATAGTATATCATGTATGAATTCGTCAAGTTTCTATTCGTGGGTGGATCAGTTGGACGTCTGGTTTTGAAGTTCGCGCATTACAACAAATGTGAAAATAAGATCTAGAGTCGGTATAATACATAAAATTATTCATAACACCTCATATTTTCAAAAAAGCATGCGCCAGGTAGGTTGCCAGAATGTTGTCGCCAGTTCAAAAAGAAAATAGCTTGAGAATCTTTCACAGCTTAAACAACGGTTCGACGAAGGGGGTGAGTTCTTTTATCAACGTATTATAACGAATGAAGAGACGTAGATCCATTATTACGAGCCGGAATCCAAGCGACAGAGCATGGTTTGGTTACGTCGGAAATCTCCTGCTTTGAAGACAACAAAGACGTCATTTTGTGCTTCCGACAGCAATCCATACTCATGGTATCGCGATGGGAAAAGTTAATAAGTTTAGAGATGGATTATGCCGAGAAGTAACTGTAATTTGATGATTTTAACGATTTTCATGGCAGGTTTACTGTTTACTTATTGAATAACCCTGGTATCATACCGTTTATAAGTACTTGTCTGTTTCATCCATGTACGTCAATAGTATAACAGATTATATTATATTATGGCAAATATGATGAATAAATAAAGAGTTACGGTTAAGAGACAGTATTCAATGTTCGTGTGAGGTTCGTATCACTCGAAAAAAATGCGCTTTCAATTTTTGCGCGCCTGTTTGAATGAAAACGACGGATTAAAATCGACTTCACAATATCGGAAGAGCCAGTATAATTTATCAAATTGATTTCATCCTATATGAACACGAAAATCGCTACAAAGCGAAGTCCGAGACGCGAAGACGGTCGTCAAAAAATAAAAGTTGGTTTACTGGCGCCAGACGACCTTCTATCGTACCCTATCGCATCGAATGCGTTGGAAAAGCTCTGCTCCATAAACTGAATAAAATGGTTTTTCCGACCGGGTTCGTGTTTCTGATGCCAAGAAGTCCGCAGCGATTCGGATATTTCTCATCTTCAGAACTCACAACTGAATTATTTCGTTGTCATTGACTGAGATTTCTAGTCGCTTGAAGATGTGAAGATCCGGTGATTGATCATAGAGAATTATATCCGCGAAAGGAATATACGTAAAGGGAAGCTGGAATGATCTCAAACGGAAATAGGTCTCGTCATCGACTTTCAATTTGTATAGGTTCCGTTACACAAAAATTGAGGAAGCTCAGAAATTACACGATTTATAATGTATTTATCTTTATTCGGTCGCTCAGTCGTAACTTTAGTTTCTTGCGTTGCACATAGGAGTATTTTAGTCGAAGAGTTGTTCAAAAATATTTTAAGTCTCTAAATAGTCAAAAAACAAGATAATATTTTTATCTGTAGCATTTAGAAGGAATTTGGATGGATAAAATTTAAAATAAAAAAATACTCCAAATAATAACATTTATTACTCAAGAAACTAGTAAAACAATTTTTTTATCAATCAATTCTTAATCAGACGATGGTTTCATCGACCGTTCTTCGTCTGATACATCTTTAAGTTTGGTTGGTGTGTCTGGTTCGAAAGCTTTGGTTTGTTCTTTAGGACTTGGTCCATACTTTTAATCAAGTACTAAGTAAGAGTCTGTTAATGACATCTTTGTTGCACACCTCCCATGTGATTTTTTGAGCAAAATTGAGCCTGTAGTATATCGGCTCCTTCCTCAGCAGCTGCCCGATAGGAAATAGAGCATTTTGCATTATGACTGGGCCAAGAATCAAAATTTTATGTTGACGTCATTGGATGCCATGAGTATAAATCAATGAAGAATTTAGCTGTATCCATGGTGTAAGAAGCAATCTTTGGCAAATCAATTTTATAGCCACTTGATATATTTTGCTGCGCACGGTCAATTCTTCGAACGATTTTGTTGGACGTCCGGCTTTGGTGGCTCCAACAGGTATTTCAAAACACCCCAGAGGTGAGTTTTTATTCTTCTTTTCTAATATGTCTGATTTTCTGCTTGCCGCCAACCACATTTGTTTAAATTCATGCTTAAACACGGACAATTTATGTTTTATATCTTTTATTTGATCTTCCGAATGAAAACCTCTGCCTAGCAAATAATCTCCAATTTTTTCTGCATATTTTATCCTTTCCGGTGTTGTATGATGTTAAATAACTTTTTCCTAGACAATTTTCGTATCCCCGATGGACCTAATAACAAAAAAAACATAACTCAACAAAATATGCCTGGCGATATATACATCTTTAAAAAACAGAATTCGCAGATATTCGCAAGTTTTTATTTATAAATACCTAAGATGACGACCCTTTCTTTACTATTATAAGACAAACATCATTCAAAAAAGTTCAAAAGTATTACAAAATCCTTCGATAACATTGAAATTATATGAAAACAAAATAGTAAGTTAATGTCTGCTTTAAAATTAATATATTTTTTTGAACAACATGATTTAATCTCTATTTATATGTAGAGTTTGCAAAAAGCAGAAATTTATCTCCTATCCTAAAATGGTGGCTGAAGCATTCAGTGAGTATTTCACAGAGATCAGTCAGCGATTCTTAGTTAGCTATAAAGGGCAAATTGTTTCCTCGACAAGCCTAGAATATCCATCTAATCAATTTGTAACTAAAAAAAAAGATAGCAAATTATCAAAAAATTCCTCATTTTTGGCGCTCTTGTTCACCCGAACAGAGTGCCTATCATTTTTGCAAAAGAAGATCTGTAATTTTGGAATATCAGCCGAAAATGGTCTCAATCGATTGGGTTCGACTCCTGATGAAGAATTCGTGGCGAAAGTTGAGTTAAATTGGCCGGCCGGCCGGCCGTATCCTCTCTAGCATCCAAAAGGAATCAGCTAGAGTTTTCAAATTTTCAGAATAGGTTAATTGTCCAAATATCTCGGTCAAGTTCGTTATTGGGCCAAATCCGTCGGATGGTTCAGAGTTATGAGCATCTGAAATTTTGTTTCCTCAATAACTACTAGAATATCCATCCGATCAAGTTGATACTTGGAAACGATTGAGGAGGCTGAAACGAAATGGCTTGCAAAATTTCGCAGAAATCGTCACGCTAGAAAATTTTAAAAAATTCCAAAAAAAAAAAAATTTTCAATACTTAATATCTCCTAAGACTTCATTTAGATTTAAATAAAAATCCGTATATATATTAAAGGTTACTGATATCTTACTCATCCCCAAATTTCATTGTCGTAGGATTTTCCCTTCTGAAGATATGATCACTGTTTTTTTCATTTACTCAAGAGAAAAATAGAAATGTCATGAAGTCCGAGCTTTGTCATTGAAAGATTTGCCATCACAGATCGCTATTCGTTTGACAACTTGCGGACCTAGATATCAGTGTCAGTTGGCGTAATATCAATCAAAATTTTCATAGAATTCATAGAGGTAGAATTCGATGTCGATGACGTTGTCAAAATTCAGAAAAGCACAGACGTAATATTAATCAAAAATTTTTATCATAGAGAAAGAATTTGATGGCGTTATCAAAACTCAGAAAAGCAATGACGTTAGTCAGCTTCTCTACAGACATCTTGAGGATAAACAGTGTCAAACTTTTCAGGAAACAGTGCAAGATTGCGTTGGTGGATTTTAGGAGAAGCATAGAACAAAATTTGGTGAAAATTATGAGTAGTTATTTTCAAATTGAGATAAAGGTTTGTTTATTCATTAGGCTTTCATATTTACATCACATTGTCCCATAGTACAGAAAAAGACTATTGTTCACCCGATCAGAGAGCTTATAGATTTGTTAAGGTTTGAATATTCAATCGCAAGTAGGTCAACAAGAGCGCCAAAGCAATCTGACCTCACGTCAGTGCTTTCTAATTTTTTTAAATATCTCAGATATTCCGTACCATAGGTCCTTCAAATTAAAAGAAACACTTTTTTCCCTTACCGTTATTCCATATTCGGCTGCGTTGAAAAGATATAAGCTTTTTAAGTTTTCACATTGGGCGAATACCCCTGTGTAGTCCAGTTGAGTTAGAATGAAAATTGCCTTCCACAGCATCGACTATTGAATCTGAATTGTTCAAAAATATTATTTTTCCTCTAAGAAATGATTCACTCACTCATGTTTCATCAGATGATTATATAGATTTAACTCCTTTCAACTTCAAATATCTCAAAAATGGTACAATTTGGGAAAAAAGGTGATGAATGATTTTATCTGCAAAAAAGACTAATGATTCCAGGAAGTACAAGATACGGACCTTTAGTTCAACTGATATTTGTTCTTTATGCAATTTAACCAATCTGTACAGTAGTAGTGAGAAACCCACAAGAAATGGAATAAATCTATTGATGCCAAAATATGCATGACTGTTATCAAAAACTTTCTAAGAGAGATCATTTCAATTGATATTGTGGCTTGAATATTGCAGGTGAAAAACAATTTTTTTATGACATTTCAACACCCTTTTATATTTTGAACGGGGCCAAATTTGGAAAAATGTTATAGGAAGAAAATGTTTCTTTCGACGTCAAGAATCTATGGTTAAAATTAACGCAGTGGTCAAAGACTCACCCTGTATATCGTGACATTCGTACAGTCCATCTATTATCCAAATATAAAAAATTTCAACTCATTTCTCACGAAATTTAAATCATATTCAGGTAGACGGTCGAACATACTCAGATTTGACCACGGATCCTTCATCTGGGAGTCGAACCCAGTGGTTTGAGACCATTTTCCGCCCGATATCGAAAATTTCAGTCATTTCTACAAAACGATAACACGCAGTTCCACCAGAAATAAATATATATTATAGATGTAATAATGTTATGGAAATCGAAGCAAATATGAGTAATGAAATTTCTTTGAAGATATAATGAAACACAAGCGGTAGAAAAACCCATAAGAGTAAAAGTTCATTCTCTTCACCTACATGTTCCCACACATTCTCGAACGATGTATAAACTCGTTAAGATCTTTTCGAAGAATTTGCGTATCCTCTATATAAACAAGAGGAAATAACACATCACGTCCGAGACTACCTCATGTCCACAATGAATCACAGTTAGTTCAAAGACCAATAAATGACAATTATCTCGATTGTGGAAAATTTCTAGTTCGCTCACTTTCTGTTCACAATGGAAATTTATAGCACAATCAATTTCTCGTTATGCATTCAGACGCAGGTTTTTTGGCAGCACTATGTAAAAATACCAAAAACTTCTTAGTAAAAGTTCGTAAATCAACTTGAAATATGAAACGACATCTGCATATTCCTTTAACGACCGAACATCGCAAATCTCAATTTCTAATATGAATGGGGTGGCTCTCGTAATCGATTTCAATTGGTATAAAAATATTTAATGGTTAAACAGGGTGGGTTTCTGACTTCTGCATTTTAACCATAGATTTTTGAGATCAAATGAAAAACTCTAAATATGGTATAGAAAACTATACCATTTAAAGGGTCATCCAAATGTGAAGCCTAGATGTCAGCACTATATAATTTCTACACGTGACATCTTTTCAAATGACATAAGCCATTTTGTTTTATTAGAAGGTAGTACAGTTTTAACCATGGACAGGTACATATGCAACAACGCGTTTACATCATTCAAAGTTATTATGAAAATGGGCGTTCTTTGAAAAATACCCATTTCAAAACTCGTGACTTTTTTTGTGTAAATAATCGGCCAAATCAATCTTCAATTCAAGGATTAGTGAAAAAATTCGGGGAAACTGGTTGTGTTATTGATAAACCAAAAAGTGGAAGACCAAAAACTGTACGCACAAATAGTGATGGGCATGCTCGGTTATAAATAATCGGTTATCCGAGTATTACAATCCTCGGAAACATCCGAGGATCAAAATACTCGCCTCGCGAAATACTCGGTAATTTCGGCACACCTCCTTATGCGATCGAGTCGGCCATATTCGAGCTGAGTCGTTTGAATCCACATATTCTTATTCGCTTCATTCAAATGAATAGCCGAATAACCGAGGAATCCTCGATTTCATATTCGTATTCGTTTCGTTCAATCGAATAACCGAGGATATTCGGCGAGGATCCTCGATTTCATATTCGTATTCGTTTCGTTCAAACGAATAACCGAGGATATTTGGCGAGTATCTTCGATTTCATATTCGTTTCGTTCAAACGAATAACCGAGGATATTTGGCGAGGATTCCTCGGTTAGTCGATTTCATATTCGCATATTCGTATTCGTTTCGTTGGGCTTTGGGTTTTTTTTTGCGCGCTTTGGATTTTTTGTGTGCTTTCGGGTTTTTTGCGAGCTTTCGGTTTTTTGTGCGCTTTGGGTTTTTGGGCGCTTTGGGCTTTTTGGGCGCTTTGGGTTTTGTGTGCTTTCAAATTAAAATGGTTTTTTGCGCGCTTTCAGTATTTTGCACGCTTTTCGGTTTTTTTTTTTTGCACGCTTTCGGTTTTTTTGCAATTTCAAGATTTATTTGATACTTACGCATTCGAGGATTTATCCTCGAATAATAATCTGAGTATTTGAATACTCGGTTTCCGAGTATCCGAGTATTGAAATAATCCGAGCCCATCACTACGCACAAATGAAAATAGTGAAAGTGTTGAAAATGAACCGACAACATCAATTTCACGTCGTTCGCAAGAATTGGGCATATTTCATGGCTCCTTATGGAGAATTTTGCATAAAAATTTGCATTTGCACGCTTATAAAATTCAATCAACCCAGAAATTGAAAGAAAGAGACCATTTACAACGTCGTAATTTCGCTAGTTGGACTATTGAACAACGAACGACAGATCCATTGTTCTCAAGCAAAATTTTGTTTAGTGACAATGGATGGATTCGTCAATAAGCAGAATTGTCGTATCTGGAGTGATGAAAATCCTCGTGTTATTCATGAAAAATCTCTACACCCACGAAAAGTTAGTGTTTGGTGTGCATTTTGGGCAAACGGATCATTGGGCCATTTTTCTTCGAAGATGATGCTGGAAATGCTGTTACTGTGAATGCTGAACGATACTAATCAATGTTGAGATACCTTTTATGGACACAGTTGAGTCATATTGATGTGTCTGACCTTTATTTTCAGCAAGACGGTGCTACATGTCACACAACTCGAGAAAACATTACGTTTCGTCGATCAAAATTTCCTCAACGTGTAATTTTACGAAATGCAGATTTCAATTGGTCTCCGAGGTCATGTGATCTAAAACCATTAGATTTTTTGTGGGGTTTTTTAAACAGTCGAGTATATGCTAACAAGCCAAAAACAATTAATGATCTAAAGAATAACAGTCAAGTTGCAATTCGTGAAATAACACGAACAACATGTCGGAAAGTCATTGAATCTTTCGATATTCGGATTGATGCCTGCAGACGCAGTGGTGGTGGACATTTGAATGATATTATTCCACTTATAATTGTAATGGATCATACTTTTAATAAAAAAAAAGCTTGAAAAAATTGCAAATAGTTTGTGTTTTATTTCAAAGAAACATGTAGGCTCGTTTTTTGGATGGCCCGTTATAACTTGCAGCTGTGGATACAGCGAAGATTTTAAAATGACATAAAAGGCCCGAGACGATGAGCACGTCACTAGGATGGTGGAACTGACAATTCTTGAACTAGAAGACACTTTGTGGGATGAAAAATTTTCGTGACAGTATATTCAACATTTCTCAAAAAAACCACAAAAAACAAACAATTTTTTTATTATTAAGCACTTCCGGTTATACAGAATGTTTTATGAGATAAAAAAATGTAGTTCAAATATCGTCAAAATTGTCCACACTGTATTTTCTTATACGCCACTCACTCTTAAGCTTCCTTCAATAACATCCTGCGTTCAATCAACATAGCGGAACGTATCGAGAGAAGTTTCCGCCTGAAAAACGGAATAGAATTGGCATCAGAAATAAGAGCAAGAAAAATTGGGAAGCGAAAGATCGGAAATGATTTATATTGCATAGAATTACAGGATATTTCGCATTACAGCCTACTGTGAAAGACATTAACCTATACATCGTTGATCCGTTTCAACAATAGAACAATTCAATCATTTTCATGCAATTCGAATGTTTTTATGAGAAAATGCGATTGTTCGTTACTGCTTGTGTAACAAGGCCTATCTTGTTATTCCCAATGATGGCAGTTTTGAGGAGTTAAGAGTGCAAAACTATTTACGGTTAATTTTAAACTCTCAGAAAGAGTGAAAGAATAATAGTCGAAGGAGAAAGGTAATATTGAAAACCACGACAAAACTTATATAATACCAAAAATTACCTATTCATCAAATACGAGGATGGGCCTTTAAATTTCAGGATAAGAGAACAAATACAAATATTAATAATCGCAAATCACTTTATTGTTTTTCAAAATATTCCCCATTAAGATCTATGAACTTTAGCATGCGTTTGAACCAACTGTCGAAGCACTTTAGCCACTCTGATTGAGGTATCTCCAAACCATGCATTCTGAACGCATCAACAGCTTCATCAGATGTTGAAAAACGTTGACCTCTCATTTCATTTTTTACATACGGGAATAAAAAGAAGCCATTCGGTGCCAAGTCAAGACTATACGGAGGATGACTCATCAAATTAATGGTTAGAGTGCTCGAAAATGCTGTTGTTTGAGAGCTCGCATTGTCGTAGTGAAGGGCGATCCGGCTTCGGCGGTTGGTTTTCCTGATTTTTTGGAAGACAACTGGAAAACAAATGGTTGTGTACCACTCAGAATTGACCGTTCTGCGTTGTTCTAGTACAGACTTTTTCAACGTTTTGTTATCAACGGCACACTTTTAGTTTCAGTAAACTTTCACGGCAATCGGTAAAGAATTTTGGTAGGCGTAGGTATATCAGAGATCTTGATTTATATGTAACCGACGTATGGGTTCAATTGGTACCCTTTAGGTTGAAAACCCTCATAACCAACTTAAAGAAAAAACTTAATTGTTCAACAATTATTATTGTGCCTAATAATAAAAGGCTGGGTTTTTTTTTTGAGAAAATAAATTATTATTATTATTAATTATATCTATATGTTTCAAATAACATGATATAATCAATTAATGCGACATTTGATTGATATATTTGATTGTTTCTGTACATTTTTGTTTTTCGAAATATTTTTTTATGACTGTAATTAAGCATCGCGGCACACCTGAAAGTGTACGCGGAACACTGTTCTAGTGGTACGATTACAGGCGACCATTCGCTTGGGAGTGGTTCGTTCGCGAGCAACTTTAGTTGGATTGGGCTCTTCTTGAAACACTCATACAGTCGACTGATGTTTACTTTCAGTCTCATACACGTAAATCCACGATTCATCACCTGTCACAATGTCTTAGACTTGCTTCGAAGCACCGCGATTGTATTCTTGGAGCATTTATTTCGACCAATCGACACGAGCCGATTTTTGAGCAATTGACAAATTGTGTGGGATCCAATGGGAGCATTTTTTTGGGACGGTCAAATGTTCATGGAATATTGAATATATGCTGAACCCACTAATGCCTAAGGATGTCTCAATCTCACGATATATCAGTTGGCGCACATCATCAGTGGTTTTCGGACAAAAACTGATTTTGGACGACCTTCACGAAATTCATCTTGGAGTGAACAACGACCTCGGTTGAATTCACCATAGTATCGATAAACATTGGTCCTTGATAGAGCTTCATCGTCAAAAATTGAATTGAGTTTATCTATGCACTGTTGTTGAGTTAATCCACGTTCCCCCAATAAGGATTAGTTCGTGACCAGCAGCGGCAGTTAAGTCGATCAACTATACTGTTTCAACGAAATGTAGCTTCGTCTGATCATTCAACACTCTACTACATCGTCCAATGAAATCGCTCAATTTTTGAAAACAGACCAATAGAAACAAACTGCATCTGAAAACACTCAACCTCACAGTGTTTTCAATTTTAGAAATTTGTTTTTATCAAATGCCTAATTTGCATAGGAATATTAATACGTCCGGATAAGCTTTGGCCTTTGGTGGAAGTAGCGGTCGTCATGGTTACGATAAACAAGCAGTTGTTAGCGATAACTTCAACAGCACATTTGGCAGTTCTGTCAGTTTATTTTCGTATTTTACCATAAAGTAGATAAAAATGAAACGTTTTGGGAATTGTAATATTACTTCAATTGAGGAAAGTGTGAAGAAAAGTGTGCCGCTTAATATAGTGAAGTCAAGATCCTACATTTGGAAACACTTTGAAGAATTCTGTGCTGCCCGGGAATACCTTCTAAATGAAAAAACAAGTTTGTCAGAGCTTAATAATATTATGCTAGACTGGGCTTTCAATATGAAGAAAAGAGATGGATCAGACCACAAGGAAAGTGTCGTAAAAACCTTGTGGAATAATACTGCCAAACAGCTGCAGGAAAAATTCTATTCCGAATGGGGCGTTAGGTTCGATCCATTCACAGACGTGACTTTTAAAACGGCGCGGAATGCACGAAATGCCAAGAGGCGTATTTTGCAAGTGGGCCTTGAGAAAGGAAAAGTTAGTGCCAAGGCGCTGTCTTTGGAGCAACACAAAAAGATGGTCAACTTATGTAAAGAAGATAATCCAGACGGTTTGAACAGAATATTTTATTTTACTGTTGCATTGGAGCTTGCTTGGCGCGGAGGAGAGGGTTCATCATGCCTAATTTCGCATTTCCAATTCGAAATTGAAAACGATGGTAATCCCACGGGCCGAATTGCCTACAATCCGATATTTTCTAAAACAAGACAAGGTGGTGCCCAAAAATGTGCGGAAACGAAATGGCTGACTCCCAATATTGAAGAAGATATTTGCCCGGTGAGCTTATATAAGCTACTTGTATCCAAAAGAACTTCAAACATAACCACTGAAAGACTATTCCTTACTCCACATAAGAATTGGAAATATGGTTCATGGTTCAAAAACTCCCCAGTCGGTCCCAATACGATAGCTAAATGAACAAAAGAATCGGCAGAACTCATTGGCATCAACACAACCAAGTCGAAGATAACCAACCACTCGCATCGAGCTACTGCTGTCAGCCAATTAGCCAAAGCAGGGATTGGCGAGGAACAGCTGATAAAGATAACAAGCCATTCTTCTGCAGCGTCAGTGAAACCGTATCTCCAACTGGACCAACAACATCACAAAAAATAATCACAGCCATAAGGAATGAAAAAAATGTTATTCAAGAAACAACATCAGTATCTACTTCATCGTTCGAAAATAATGCTCGTAATGTGTATAATAATTGTACTATCAATAATTATTAATTTGAGAATAAAGATGAATAATTAGTTGTTATGCTTCTATCAGGTTATTTTTAAATAAAAAACTATTTTTTATTTCGTTTGATTTATATTGTTGAATGATCTTTCCAAATATTCGAATTTTTTTTGAGAACACTCTGTCGTTTTTTTAAAATTATACAAATTTCACTCAACAAAGTAATCCCGAAAAACCACTCGCCTTCGGCTCGTGGTATTTTAAGGATAACTTTGTTTCGTGAAATTTAAACGCATAATTCCCAAACAACAAGAGTGTTCTCAAAAAATTCTCACCTCTAGTGGTATTACCCTTGAAAACACCACATTTCTTATAAATTTTTTATTACGGTTGCAAATATTCATCATTGTTTCACAAAATGTCTTCGGACAGTTCTTGAACAAGGCGAATTTTATATGAATGTTATTTTTCTGGCCTTTATATCCTTCCTACTGAACGATGGCTAATTTCATGTATATTGGCAAGGTCAGTAGTGGATAAGTGAGAATTTTCTTCCGAAGATATAGCAACATTTTGAGCTACACCTTCATTAGTTGCACTTTGTAACCGTTCACTTTCTCGTACATTGCTAATAGTTCCACTTGTATCGCACCTTCGCAAAGTTTTCCTCACTACTGAACGGGATATTTGTGCATTGGGATGAATAATGTTAAAAGATCACAAACTTCTAGATGTTTCCTCTCCCCATACCCAATTATCATTAATATTTCTGTTCTTCCCCTATCACTTAAGTCGGCCATTTTACGATCAAATTAAAACAATATAATATTTTACCTTTAAATTCAAGCACTTATAACTTATTTCGACAACTACTGTCACTTCTACAATAAATTTCATAGACTACTAGGTACTATTAAATTTTTCCTTTCTTTAGTTACTTTTCTGTTAATATTTCGGTAGGTATTGAAATGGAAAAAATTGAACCCGATATTTTTGTACTCGCAATAAAATTTTTCACCAGAAACTAAAATAATATATAGGATTTTCCATTGTTAAGCTTGAAATTGACATTACTTCCAGTATAAAGCCTTTTCTTGGTTAATAACCCAAAAAATCATTCTACACGAGTGCCATAGTCGAAAATATTATCAACTTACCTTGGTATGGACATTAAATATTGCAAAAGGCGTCGATAGTCTTCAGGCTTAGCTCGATCTCGCCTGGGACTCGCCGGAAAAGAAAGGACTGGTCCTCCTCTTCGATCTCGGCCCCCAGTTAGGACCACCAATCGCTCCTGAAGAAGAGGCATCAATTCCAGGGCACGTTGTCCATCCATTCTACCTATAAAAAAATTAAATGGTCCTTACTACCTTTGAATAATTCAACAACTTATGGGCAGGCCACTAGAAAATGAAATTGGCTGTACAGTATAATTGTTGAGTATGTTTTTTGAAGTGAAAACTTCTTTAGCGGCGCTGAGCACTCTCTTGTATGGGTAAAAACATCCAAACTCGCGTCAGGGTCACGTGATTGTCATCGAAAAAGCGTAAGATCGAGGAGTAGGAGAGGGAATAATATCCCCCACTCTTTCTACCGTGCCTCCGTGTGCTGTTTCGTTTAGGCGGTGCAGGGCGCTTGTGCGAATGTTTGTGTATGTTAATGTAATATAAATTAGGTTTGTTCGCGTGGCAGTTCGGAACTGTAATTTTTGGTAATTTGTGGTTCCCACCCGTTCGTCTGGGACGGAACAGGAGTTCCTTGTCGTTCGTGTGGTCGGAACACTTGATTTCGGAACTGTTCGTTACTGTTCTTACGGTTCCTGATCTAGAGATGGTACAAGGTACAACAGAAGAAGCGGTAAATTCAAATCATCGTTGATTCAAATTTTCAGTAGTTCTAATTGGCAATTAAGTTATATATTTGGTGACTAGGATATTCGCATAGCTGTTTTTGAGTATATTTGATGTTGTGGGAGTATAAATTTTTAATCAATTCGTTATAATAGCTTCTCAAAATTTTTGTTATCTCAAAGAAGAGGAAGGATCATTTGCAATAGATGAATAAAACAATTGCATAATTGTTGATCAAAGTATGTAAGATAATTATTTTATATTATTTATATATACGATATTTCGTATTTATATACTATATATATTTTTTTGTTATTTCGTGATTGTAGTATCTTTATTTTTTAACCACTCAAAATGTATTGAAAATTTAGGAAGGAAACGGAGGAATGACCTCTTTCAAGAACACAACGACTTGTTAAAACAATTCTTATCTAAAAAATAATTACAAAGCTATGAAAATTGTTAGAAAATATTTTTATTTATTTCCCAAATGCCACCAGTTCCATATACAATTACCTAATTCTATTATATAAAATTTTCTGTACACAGTTTCCACCAAAATTACAATGAAATAACAGAAAAATTCACAGTTTATCCAGATATGAACTAACAAAAATAATTTCTCCACTGATGACCACTACTACATGTATTGAAATTTCAAATTATAATTAAATTAAATCATTTAAATTATATTTACAGTTATTTATATGGATATGTTTATGTTTATTAATTTATGACAAAAAAAATTGTTCAATTTTAATATTTGTAATTTCTATAGTATTTCCACCGTGTTAATAACACAATAACTTATTCAATATCTTTTTAACACTATCCATGATATGATCCATGATCATTGAACTCTATATGAATACCTATATGGTATTTAGAGTTCAATGTCCAACAATGTACAACATAACCTTACTTTCACTTATCTTTGCACTTAACGAAATCGTTTTGAAATTATCTGTTCCCACCTGTTCTCACCCGTTCGTGTCATAGAACAACTTGCGACGATTCCAAGAGTTACAGAACCTGGTTCTCTGTGACCCCAGTACAACTGGGAACTGCCACCCGAACAAACCTATTGTCATTTTTGTGTACGATAGCGCAATAAATGAATATTGTATTCCACCACATAAATAATAGCACTTTTATACTGATAATGAAAGCAATTCATACAAAATTATTCTCTAACCATTCCAAAATATCAAAAATGCACAACGTTAATATTGAAGTTTTCACATCTGCCGGCACTCCAGGAGTGCTACCGGTGTTTTTTTTTTCATTTTGAAATTGACAAGATATATTAGGCATTTAATTTGAAAAAATCTAAGTTTTTTACAATTTTGTAAGTTGACAAATAGTAATTTTTTTAACACTCTGAATAACTGACAACAATGGCGCAGATCAAACTCAGGTCATTACTGAAATCTCGAATATTAAACGGAATATAGCCATTTCCGATACTTAAAAATTGATTAGAATAATTTATAACTCAAAAACGAATGAAGAAAGTAGAATAAATCAATACAGTTCTTGATGGAGAATCCTGAAAAAAAAATTGAAATACCGTGTGTCCCATAGAAAAAATAGAGCTGTTGCCAAATTTGAAACTATTTCAGAAAAGTACTTTAGAGAACTTAATATTGATCCACATAATTGAAATTATTTTGCATGAATAGTTTCCACAATAATTTGATACGCCACCCACGTTGGGACATCCGATATAGTATGCATTTTTACGATTTTTATAGCAGTTTTTCCATTTACTCCTTGAAGGACCCTCATATTTTCTAACCGTTGGGAAAACTTTTCTTTTTCTTAAAAAATTTTGTCTTGAACATCAAAATTTCATTTTGCTCAATTTCAGAAAAAATAGGTGACTCGAGTTCCTTCAAATAATTCGATGAACATTCGGAATTTTGTTTACCAGTCAAATCCACTTTCGACATAGTAGCTCCCTCACATCTTCCTAAACTCCTTCTTCTCACATCGGGTTCCATTTCCCCCGAACTGTGCCAGCTGTGGGGACGATGCGGGGAACATCCCCTGGGAAGTGAATGCCAGGAATATGAAGGTCCAGCCATCAAGCAAGACTCCTTAGGGTTTAAATCGCACAGTATATTAATTCAGTGTTCGGAAATTAGCCGTCACTGCTTCCGAGTGTTCGGATATCCGCGTTAATGTCGGCATCACGTGGAAATGGAGTTTCCAACATGAAAGCTGAGCTCTGCAGAGGTGCGAATATTGGCAGCATTAAGACAAAGCACAGACTGCGATAATATACCGAGAATATCAGAAGTTATCATTCCGAAGATGACTTCGACATTTTCTTGATGGTTGTCGTTTGAATTTGACGGATAAAACTTTATTCTTCCACTTTCAGACTTGTGATCTACTGAAGTAGAAGAACGGTTATAATACAATACGTTGCCTTTTGAGATTAGAGAACAAAAACAAAGATTAATTATCGCAAATCTATTTATTGTTTTTCAAAATACTCCCCATTGAGATTGATACACTTTTGCATGCGTTTGAACCAATTGTCGAAGCGCTTTTACCACTCTGAGATGTCTTCGAAACATGCATTCTGGTGTCGAAAAACGTCGACCTCTCAATTCATTTTTTACGTACGGGAATAAAAAGAAGTCATTCGGTGCCAAATCAGGACTATACGGCGTATGACTCATCAAATCGATGTTTTGAGTGCACAAAAATGCAGTTGTTTGAGCCGATGTGTGGAAGCTCGTATTGTAGTGGTGAAGGGTGATCCGTCTTCGGCGATTGGTGTTCCTGATTTCTTGGAAGACAACTGGCAAACAAATGGTTGTGTAACACTCAGAATCGACTGTTCTGCGTTGTTTTAGTGGTATTATTGCGACATGTCCAGTTTCTAAAAAACAGGCGAACAACTTTTCTTGGATTTGGTTCATCTTGAAACACCCACGCAGTCGACTGCTGTTTACTTTCGGGCTCATACGTGCAAATCCACGATTCATCACCTGTCACGATGTCATAGACGTGCTTCCAAGCATCGCAATCGTATTTTTGAAGCATTCCTTTCAACCAATCGACACGAGCCTCTTTTTAGCGATTCATTGATTGTGTGGGATCCAACAGGAACAAATTTTTTTGACAGTCAACTCTTCATGCAATATTGAACGTATGTTGTTCCCACCAACGCCTAAAGGCCTTCATTGCCAAAAATTGAATTAAGTTCATCGATGCACTGTTGTTGAGTTAATCCATATCGAATATGTTCACGATTTAATTCCATTTTTTGGGCGAGATGAATCTTTTAAGTTACTGTAAACAACACAAATAGAGTTCGTATATCAAAACGTTCTGACTACGTATAACCTCAAAAATTTTAAGCTTTACGATAGAGGTGACAGTTGGCAGATTGTAACACTAGGGTTGTCCAATCCCGAAATATAAAAGGCAACCCTAGTAATTGTATGAATTTCAATATTATCGAACACTGACCTCTGCGAAATCCGATTATCACGAAAATTCAATTGCGAAATCAAACAATCTCAACAAAACAGTATGGAATTTAGCTAATGATCAACTAGGATATAGAACGAGAGAACGAAAGACTATTTCCCTAGAATTAAACGGCAAATTTATCTCCTGTCCTAAAATGGTGGCTGAAGCATTCAGTGAGTATTTCACAGAGGTCAGTCAGCGATTCTTAGTTAGCTATAAAGGGCAAATTGTTTCCTCGACAAGCCTAGAATATCCATCGAATCAATTTGTAACCAAAAAGAAGTTTGAAACGAATAGGTTTGCAAAATTTCTCGGAAATCGTCACGATAGCAGATTATCAAAAAATTCCTCCATTTTTGGCGCTCTTGTTCACCCGAACAGAGTGCCTATCATTTTGCCCGAATGTCTGTAATTTTGGAATATCGAGCCGAAAATGGTCTCAATCGATTGGGTTCGACTCCCTGATGAAGAATTCGTGGCGAAAGTTGAGTCTGTCCGGCCGGCCGTATCCTCTCTAGCATCGAAAAGGAATCACCAAGAGTTTTCATATTTTCAGAATAGGTTAATTGTCCAAATATCTCGGTCAAGTTCGTTATTGGGCCAAATCCGTAGCATTGTTCAGTAGTTATGAGTATCTGAAATTTTGTTTCCTCAATAACTACTAGAATATCCATCCGATCGAGTTGATACTTGGAATGTTATTGAGGGAGGCTGAAACGAAACGGCTTGCAAAATTTCGCAGAAATCGTCACGCTAGAAAATTTTTAAAAATTCCCCAAAAAAAAAAATTTCCATACCCAATATCTCCTAAGACTTCATTTAGATTTGAATAAAAATCCGTATATATATTGAGGTTACCGATATCTTACTCATCCTCAAATTTCATTGTCGTAGCTTTCCCCCTTCTGAAGATATGATCATTTTTTTCATTTACTCAAGAGAAAAATAGAAATGTCATGAAGTCCGAGCTTTGTCATTGAAAGATTTGCCATCACAGATCGATATTCGTTTGACAACTTGCGGACCTAGATATCAGTGTCAGTTGGCGTAATATCAATCAAAATTTTCATAGAATTCATAGAGGTAGAATTCGATGTCGATGACGTTGTCAAAATTCAGAAAAGCACAGACGTAATATTGATCAAAAATTTTTTATCATAGAGAAAGAATTTGATGGCGTTGTCAAAACTCAGAAAAGCAATGACGTAAGTTTTTAGGAGAAGCAAGAACATAGAAAATTAAAAGTTATTTGAAAATTGAGATAAAGTTTGTTTATTCATTAGGCTTTCATATTTGCATCACATTGTCCCATAGTACGGAAAAAGACTATTGTTCACCCGATCAGAGAGCTTATAGATTTGTTAAGGTTTGAATATTTACTCGCAAGTAGGTCAACAAGAGCGCCAAAGCAATCTGACCTCACGTCAGTGCTTTCTAAATTTTTTTAAATATCTCAAATATTTCATACGTTATTCATGATTGGTTTGCAAAATTTGAAAAATACATCAACGTTACTGATATCCAGAAAATTTTTCAATCTCAGCATTGCACTAATTTATTTTAAGAAGCTTGGCTTCTTCGATATACAGGGTGAGTCTTTGACCACTGCGTTAATTTTAACCATAGGTGCTTGACGTCAAAAAAAAACATTTTCTTCCTATAACATTTTTCCAAATTAGGCCCCGTTCAAAAGATAGGGTGTTGAAATTTCATAAAAAATTGCATTTTCACCTATAATATTCAAACAACAATATCAATTGAAATGATCTCTTGTAGAAGGTTTTTGATAACAGTTAGGCATATTTTGGCATCAATAGATTTATTCCAATTCTTGTGGGTTTCTCAGTACCATTGTACAGATTGGTTAAATTGCATGAAAAACAAATATCACTTGAACTAAAGGTCCTTCTCTTGTACTTCCTAGAATCATTAGTCTTTGATGCAGATAAAATCATTCATCATCTTTTTCCCAAATTGCACCAATTTCTAGATATTTGAAGTTGAAAGGAATTAAATCGATATAATCATCTGATGAAACATGAGTGAGTGAATTATTTCTTAGAAGGAGAATAATGTTTTTAAACAATTCAAACTAAACTGGACTACAGAGGGTACCTATTTGCCCAATGTGAAAACTTAAAATGCTTATAACTTTTTAACGCAGCTAAATATGGAAAAACGGTATGGAAAAAAGTGTTTCTTTTGATCTCAAGAACCTATGGATAAAATTAAAGCAGTGGTCAAATACTCACCCTGTATAGGGATGTTTAATGATTGAAAATTTTGATTTCATACAGAAGCCTAGAAGGACTATGACTTATTATCGATGACTGAAACATTTGAAGTACCTTCAACGAATATGTATGATTTAAGTTTCTTGGGTTGGCATCAGTGTTTCTTCGGATTTCGACGTTGCCGATGTCAAGCAGTTAAGCCAATTTTCACTTGTCATCTGTCACATTTGATTTTGAAGAGAATCAAAATATTTCAAAATTTTTGCAAAATGCCTAAAGTAATAACCAAGGAACAAAGACTTAGCATCAAAAAATGCTATCTTGCACTCAAATCTGCGCATAGTGGTCAGGAAGTTATGGACTCAACGATACAGCAAAGTGTATCAAACATTTTCAACGTAAGTGAGATGTAAATATTATGTTTTACCCTAATCGAAATTTCATTACAGGTTCATATTAATTCAATCAGAGGAATTCTTAATGAAGACGGCGATAAAGAGTTTCCTTCATTGGTAGGCCCAAAAAAACACAAGAAGTAGACATTTCATTTTTAGAAAAGACCTGCAACGACAAATTTGGAATTACAATTTGAAAAATGAACACTTTTCTATCGACACACTACTGACTTACGCTAAGGAACATTTGGATTATAAGGGAGAACGCACTTCATTATTCAATATTATTAAATCAATGGGTTATAAATATAAAAAGGTAAATGGACGCAAAATTTTATGTGAACAAAAAACATGTCGTTGCAGCCAAAATTACTTTCCTGAGAAAATTTTTGCAATTTAAGTCGATGGATGAAAATATAAGATTCGTGTTTCTTGATGAAACTTGGATTTACCAAAATGGTTCATCTGTTCGTCGATGGACAGACGAATCTGATATGAGGAAATCCATCAAAAATTAAATCTGAAGGTAAATCGGAATTTAAATAAAAACAACTTTGGAATTTAATATTACCATTTAGAACTGACCGACTGAGACGATACGTTATTGATGAACTTTTGAAAGAGCATGGGCATGAAGTTCTTAGATTACCCCCATACCATTGCCAATATAATCCTATTGAAATGGCATGGACGTTTTGTAAAAACTTCTACAACAAGAACATAAATTCTCATCCTTACACAAGGGATAGAGTGTTCAATTTATGGACTCTGGCTCTTTCAAAATGTACACCTGAAATGTGGCAAAATTTTTATTTACATTGCGAACGACTTATTGAAGACGACTGGACGAAACATATGGGTAATCTACCTATAGATAATATTCCTCCATTTATTATTTCATTGGAGGAAAGTGATTCAGATCCAGAATTATCTGATGATGAGTCTGATTCGTTCACTGAAGTAATGGATGTGGAATAATGTCGAGAAGAACTCAAGTTGTCACTTCATTTAAGGATATAATTTGAAATGTATGTAAGTAAATTATTGTTACATGCTAATATACAGTTATTATTAGGAGGATATGCTACTCATTTTCATTTAGTAAAAGGAGCACAATCTGTTGGCATTAAAAGAAGATTTTTCTCCTACAGGTGGATAAGGTTGTTAAGAATCATCAATCGGATAGCTCAACCTGGACTAATAGGCCCTTCCCCCATACCGAGCTTCTTCACTAGTGCACCAATATGACACAGAGAGCCCACCAAAGGCCAAACTACAAGCACTACCAATTTATGAACATCTAATATCATTGGAATAACTTTTTTTTATACAATATATACAATTAATAAATTATAAATGTAAAATTGGCAGGAAGACTTCGGTCGATAGCCATTTGATGATGTTTTATTATCAATAAAGTTAATTTCTCTCTTCTCTTTCTTTCACAAAGATTTTTTTCACTTTTCGAAAAAATACTTATTGTGTAATTTGTAAAACCCTAATAATAATTTGACAAATTTCATTCATATGATATTTCATTCATGTTTTCAAATATCTATTTTGATTTCAATAATGATTGGAAGTTATTTGATAATAGTAAAAGTCTACACATTGAATATTAATAATTGAATTATATCTAATTTGATTATGGTAGATCGTTATTCTTCATCGTTTTCAGATCATTGATGTTCTATCCTTATTTGTATAATTCAAGTTTATTGAAATTTTTTTCTTAGAGAAATAAAAGCATTTTCGATATTTTTTTATTATATGTGAATAAGTATTGTATAATTTTTCGTAATTGTGCTTTATGCTTCCACTTCAGTCAAGTATGATCAATTCACAATCTCTACTGAATTGTTGACTAACTCAGTGATCAAGGGTTGAGTAAATGAAATTTATTCATATCTCAGTTCTTATTTGAAAAAAGGCAAACGAAGAAATGAACACATACATCACTTTCCATAGCGTAGTAGCGTAGTATTGTGAATGCTCCTGAATGTGTTTATGAATTCTTCAAAATATTCTGTTGTATACATAACATACCTGTAAGAGATATTATTCGGATTGAAAGAACTTTAGAAGTAATCAACATTTATTCGATTCTTTATGTTAAAAGCTATTATTTCAATTTTGAATATTGAGGATGTAATGAGAGCTGAGTATATCCCAGACCAACAAAACTATGTAACAATCACGATAAAAATTATATATTGAATGGAAGAATTAACTCTTTTCGTCAGTGACTCAAAATGAAACCTTCATTTCACATAATCACCAAGAGATTTGCAGAGAACACCTACTGAACGAAGCATGTATAGCTCTCATCGAGAAGATCACAATGAAGGTATTTTTTATGAGGAAAAATAAGAGATTTGAAAACTAAATGTGCCTACCATCACTTTTATGCATTGATCAACTAGAACATGTTCAGAATACAAGCTTGTATTGAATCTTATTTTGTTGATAATTAAATCGAAGTGTTTCATAGAAGTGAGATGCTCTGTTCCAATTCTGCATTCAAGAATATATACCATTCCCTTATTAGCTACATCTTCAGATTCAACATTACTTCTTTGTGATACCTTCCTTAATTCTTTTGAAATGTTGAACCAACTTCCAAACGATTAAAGCAATGTCCTTTCGAATATCAAACAAATTCCAATCGGAAGTTTCATGATGAACAGATTAATGTTCAAACTTCTTCAGATTCCCTGAAAATCACTTAAAATATATTCATCCCTGATATAATTTCAAACCTTTCGAAACTCTTCCAAGGTTCAGAAGTAAATTGGCATGTTGAGTGAATCCAAGTTTACTAGGACCTTTATGTGATATAGACAACAGTGCGTATTAATCTGACAGGAAAATAGCGAACCCAACCTAACTTTTTAATATACAGAGTGAAATGTGTCAAACTTCCATGGCCAACCGAGTTACAAATAAACTTTGAATAGAGTATAGTAGAATTTTTCTATTGTCAATTTGAGTTTTTGTGTTTTTGTAATAAGAATTTGATGAGGAACTCAGAAGTGTTTCGATCCGGAGGACTTGTGTGATGAGTTCGATCATATTGAAAAAAACGCTTTAAAATTTATTTTTCTTTATTCTCGATCGATGGAGCTTGGCAAAATATTTGTCAAAAACTTCATATACACCATTTCCTCAACCTTTGAGAGTTGATCAGAATAAATTTGTTCTAGAGGATTATTCATACACTGCTACAGGGTAAGAAAAATACTTCAGAGCAAAAGCCTGACCTCACGTGCTTTTTCTCATTTTTGGCGCTCTTGTTCACCCGAACAGAGTGCCTATCATTTTGCCCAAATGTCTGTTATTTTGGAATATCGAGCTGAAAATGGTCTCAATCGATTGGGCTCGACTCCCTGATGAAGAATCTGTGGCGAAAGTTGAGTCTGTCCGGCCGGCGGCCGGCCGTATCCTCTCTAGTATCCAAACGAGATCAGCTAGAGTTTTCATATTTTCAGAATAGGTTAATTGTCCAAATATCTCGGTCAAGTTCGTTATTGGGCCAAATCCGTCGGATGGTTCAGTAGGTATGAGCATCTGAAAATATGTTTCCTCAATAACTACTAGAATATCCATCTGATCAAGTTGATACTTGAAATATCGTTGAAGGAGGCTGAAACAAAACGGCTTGCAAAATTTCGCAGAAATTGTCACACTAGAAAATTTTTTAAAAATTCCCAAAAAAAAATTTTTCAATACTCACTATCTCATAAGATATTTTTCGGATTTCAATAAAAAATCGTGAATATATTGAGGTGATCGATATCTTACTTATCCTCAAATTTCATTGTTGTAGCTCTTTTCCATCTAAAGATATGATCATATTCATCTAAAAGAAGATTTTATGTTTCACGTTCCATAGAAATGATTCAGTGTTCATATAAATAAAATGTATTCATTCTTGACATTAATTCAACTATTCTTCAAACTTCATTACATCTCAAATTACTGAGCTCATATCAATCCTCAATCTAAATGAGAATTTATGAATTAGCCGTTTCGAAGGATGGAATCATAAAGAACAGACTTCTGTTTGGAGCTGGCTCGAATTATTTCGGGCTCTTCACTGCAGTCCGCAGTATTTAATTCCAGAGTTATAATGCAATAAATGGAACTCACTGACATTGCACGAAAAGTTTTACCCCATTAAGTAGGTCGTATGATTCATTCGTCTTTCGGATTTTTTTGACCTTCATTTGAATTAATGTTTAGACTAATGGGAGACGTGTCTTGCGGAAAGTCTCGTCTCATGAAAAATCATGGAAACCTTAAAAAAATTTCTCATTACTCAAAACTTACTGTAATCATGATTTGCTGTAACTTTCAATGATTCTCCTATAGAACATAATTTCTATCCAAAATACTTGGGAGTTAAATTAGATTCATCTCTCAATTACAGGGTTCACTTAGATGATTTGAGCCTAAAACTGAAGACTAGGAATTATATTCTTCAGAAATTAGCTGGATCATCTAGGGGTGCTGATGCTTCCACTCTTGGCACCTCATCCCTAGCCTTAGTCTTTTCTACAGCTGAGTATTGTTGCTCTGTTTGGTTTAATAGTGCACATACACAAAAAATCGATGCACAATTGAATACATCCATGAGAATGATTACTAGCACCGTAAGATCTACACCGGTTCATTGGTTACCAGATTTGTATAACATTGTCCCTCCCCATATTCGCAGACAGACTGCAGCTCTAAATTCTTAGAGAAAATATTCTTTTCCTAATTTATTTCCAATTATTTCAAACATTCCACAAAATAGAATTCCAAGAATGAAGTTACGTAAGCCATTCTGTTATAATACATTCTTCAATATGAACATTAGCAATAAATAATTATGGAAGTTTTAGTGGAACTCTTATGAAATTCTCATTTCGAATCCTTCTGAAAAAATTCCGGGTTTTGAACTTCCAAGTAAAATTTGAACAGTTCTTAATAATTTGAGAACAGGTCATGTGGATATGCAGAAGAAACAATACCTCATCTCATCAATAATTGTCCCATGTATACATTTCAAGATGGCTTTAGGGCTAGTCACGATGTTTCCGATTCATTCTTGAAATGGGTTATGAATTTCAAACAAATTTGATACGTATTTGTTGTATTCAGTTCTTTTTTTTAGCTTTTGTCTTTTTATTTTCAGAATCGACATGTGCAACTTGAAGAAGCCTCTGTGTTTATTAATAGAAGACCACTCCTGAAGAAAGTAGTCCCTCAAAAATATTTAAGCTTATTTTGTACACACAACAATACTTATGCAGAGAGCTAGGGTTTTTTTACTGGGGGTTTTTCCCTAGGCTTTCATGTCATACACCGAATTGTATGGCACCCCGTCACCTACCCCAGCTAGCATTTGTTTTGTAAGCCAAAAGTTCAAAAAAATATATATATATATATCTCTCACGACACTACCGGTTTCGGTTAGATCATCGTCAGGTGCTAGATACAGACAATTCTGTTCTTAAACCGATGGGATGTTCAAAAGTGGTAAATGGCTTATTTCCATTTGGGTATCAAGTGGTAAAAGATTGGGGTTCTTGTACAGATTTGTCACTTCCATCAATTCCAGCAATTTACGCTATCCATATGATTCCTAGTGAGTGTCCTCCTTCAGTCAAATACTCATTCTGTAAGTCAAGTTCGACGGGAACAAACATTATCCAAAAAAATCATTGGAGACAAGTAGCAAGGAAGACGAGGATTTATTCTCTCGATAAACTAACAAAAAACTATGAAGCATCCAGATCATTTGTTCCAACAATCGCAGCATTTGGATAAACGAGGCGTCTTCCGAATCTTGGGATTCGTTGAAGAAAACCTTTTGATGGAACCTTATCAGCTCAGGACACCCTTCAAAAGCTTTGCTTAAACGATAGAATCGTTAGATTCTGCAATTTCAGCACAACTCCGAGATCACACACACTCCGCTCAAGTTATAACGAACCATTAGAAGCCCTTTTGTAGCAGAACATCCCTCGAATTTTCCCCGAGAGATGCTGAATCATTAGAGGGAGAGAAACCCACCCGATGTTTATTCATATGGGTTATTAAGAATTTCAATGGAAGAACTCATCATATAATGATGATGATTATTTTTTCATTATTGTATACGAAGAAGGAATTGTGTTGCTAATGAAATATCTGAAAATCACTGTGTCATCATAATAATTTTTGATAGAATTTTAAGAACCGTATCTTTTCAACGGGGACAGATCTCAACAAATAACATTGCACAAAATTTTTCCTTTCATCTTAGGAAAGGTTATACTTTAACCAATAGTTAAAAACTCTCCGTGTATATCACATTTCAACAAATCAGAAACAAACCGATAGAACACTTTTCTTGGTGTAAAGAACGTATGGAAAACCAGCTTAGGGAAAAACAAAAAACATTCCTTCTGTATAAGTTGAAGGATATGTTAATGCGGAATTTGTTATGATTACAGTATTTACAGTAAGTAAATCACGAAAAATATCCGTTGAAATCAATATACGAGGGTTGCCTGTTGTTTTTCGAAATTGGACAACCCTAGTGTTGCAATCTGCCAACTGACAGCTTTATCGTAAAGCTTGATATTACAGTAACTTGAAAGATTATTCTCACCCAAAAAAATAGAATTAAATCGTGAACATTTTCGTGCGATTATTTTTTACAACTTTCGACGTGGATTAACTCAACAACAGTGCATCGATGAACTTAATTCAATTTTTGGCGATGAAGCTCCATCAAGGACCAGTGTTTACCGATAGAATGGTGAATTCAACCGAGGTCATAGTTCACTTCAAGACATTGATGCTGTGCGCCAACTGATATTGCAAGATCGTCATGTGACCTATCGTGAGATTGAGACAATCAGTGTGACAAGCATACATTCAATAATGCATGAACATTTGACCATCAAAAAAAATGCTCGCGTTGGATCCCACACAATTTGTCAATCGCTCAAAAGAAGGGTCGTGTCGATTGGTTGAAAGAAATGCTGCAAAAATACGATCGCGGTGCTCGAAAGCACGTCTATGACACGTGACAGGTGAGGAATCGTGGATTTACGCGTATGAGACTGAAAGTAAACAGCAGTAGACTGTATAGGTTTAGAATTGAATGTCCTAATATCTGGGCGATCAATGACATGAAATCAAAACACTATTCGTTTAACTTTACTCAAAGCGGTTTGTTACACCCGATATTTTTCAGTTAAGGCCTTTTTAAATATAATAATTCCTTTTTTTAAACCGTTTTATATTGTTGACTTTGTTTTATATTATATAATTGACCTTCATAATTTAACTGTTGTTTATAGTTAGTTTTTCGACTTTTGTGAACTATCATTAGTTTGCTTTTACTTATATCTTGTCGCTTATATTGTTTTTGGACGTTTTCGCTTGATTTTTCACTTGGTCCTTGTCTTTCACTGTAGAGAAATTTTACGTTTTCTTCATGAATTTTTATTGCTTTCAGCTTCACCTATGTGATTTATTATACTCCTGAAGATGAGCTGAATTAGCTAGAAACATGTAGAGTTACAAATTAAAATCGCAAAAGTACTTATATCTTGTAACGATTTTACGTTACATCCCGTAGTCCCTATCGGCGTGCCGCCAATGCTTCCGTACTTCACGGAAGAATGAGACCCGATTGTCGCGAAGAGGGAGGAGGTCATTTTCAATTTCCATTTATGAACGATTTTGAAGGTCAATTAGATTTGAGAGAAGACGTTGTGAAGAGGTGACAAGAAGTGAGTGTGATTTCTGGTGAATGATTTTATCTTAATTAACTGATTCAATTAAATTTATCTTTTCTTTTTCCTTGTTCAGGAATTTCATTTAACAAATTTCTTTATTTAATCCTTGCTCACATTCAGAGAGATTGGGATTTTATTTACATTTATTTTTTCTTTCATTTCTTCAGTTGCCAGTACATGCTCCCTTTTTTATCCTCATTTCGATAATCATTTTGTATGGTTCTTTCGGATCATTTATCTAAATTTCAATTCTAAACTTTATAATATTCATTATTAATTCAGAAGATATATTGAACTTGATTTTATTTCTCTTTCCGGAAAGTACACTATAATATATGATTAAAAATATATTTAATTTATGTTGATATTGATTATATTGCTTTTATTTGTCACATTGTTTTTGAAATTGTTTGGGCAGAGAATTTGTGAAACATTTACTGGTTTTTATCATCATATTGCCAGAGGAGTTAGAACAGAATTTAAGTTGATTACCATTTTGACCTAAACTAATTTTCATTTATTCTGCACTGCATGCTGGAGTATCAGTCGACATTGGATGAAATCCACATCATCTAAGCAACTGACTCTTACGAAGATCAGAATATTTTTGGCTAGTATCCAACCAAGGAGCCTCCACCAATTTGAACAAGTCTCCACCAAACTGAATCAGCCTTCACCAAACTGAATTGAAGTATCGGGCCAAAATACCAAAATAATTTGGTTATTATCTACCCAGCGAGCTTTTACAACACACAATAGTCAAAATCTATGGTTCTTGGATTGAAATACCCGGAATAAACACAAGTGAGGCCTCAAAATTCCTGTTTCTAACTTGACATATCCAAATTCTGTCTGGAGTCCATTACCTTTTTATAAAGCCAAATTTGTATCTGTATATATATTTTTTATTTATAAATCAGCCTTCAGCAATAATTGTTAACTACATTTTTTTGTAAATTTCTAGTTTGATTAAATTTTAAAAATAATTTCCTTTATATTGAGTATAAGCAAGATTTCTCTCGGTTTACTTGTTAAACCTGGCGCCCAACAAAAGTTGAGTTCTGTGGAGTTGATTTTTGAAACTCACCCCTCACCGTAACAATCTGTGCAGCCGATAGGCATACGTGCAACCGTAGGTTACAATCTGAATGGTGTTTTGATTTCATATCATGACTGTATAGGTGTTCCAAGATGAGCCAAATCCAACAAAAATTTCTCGTGTACGAAGCACTTCCAAGCAAATGGTCGCCTGTTTTTTTCGGAAAAACTGAAAATATCGCAATCTTACCACTAGAATAACGCAGAACAGTCAATTCTGAGTGGTACACAACCATTTGCTTGTCAGTTGTCTTCCAAGAAATCAAGAGATCACCCTTCACCACGACAATGCATGGTTCAAACAACTGCATTTTCAAGCACTCAAACCATCGACTTGATGAGTCATCAACCGTATAGTCCTGACTTGGTACCGAATGACTTCTTTTTATTCCGTACGTAAAAAATAAAATGATAGGTCATCGTTTTTCGACACCTAAGAAGCGGTTGATGCGTTCAGAATGCATGTTTTGGAGATACCTCAACCAGAGTGGAAAAGTGCTTCGACAATTGGTTCAAACGCATGCAAAAGTATATAGATCCTAAAGAGGAATATTTTGAAAAATAATAAAGCGATTTTTGATTATTAATATTTGTTTTTGTTCTCTAATCCCGAAATATAAAAGGCAACCGTCGTACGTAACTGTATGCTGATCAGATACCATTGTAACAATTACACTAATTTAATTTTCGCGCCAACTTCAATATTTGTACGATTTAATTGGAAGAACTCATCTGTGTTCAAACGAAGAATTTGTCAACGTTAAATATTTTATGAGTGCATTTTGACGTTATCAATTTGCCATAATTCGACAGATCAGAAGTGGAAATTTCCTGAATAGGATCTGTTTTACGATCAGTGCTCCAGTTTACAACAAAATCGCTCAGGAATTCTGATAGGATTGTCCGGAAATGTCCAATAATAAAACTCGTGAAATGTTCTTGAAGCACTTTGGGAAAGTAATTCGCTTTCCGTTTTATGTCTTTCGGACTCTCATTTAATGCTGACTTCTAATTTTTTTTGATCTCCTAAGAATGTGATAAAGTCAGTTCCAGTGAACAAGAGCTCCAATGAATTCTTTTACAAACTTATTTCTCAACCTTAAGTTTCAGACCTTATATGCTTTGATGAAACTTCGTATATCTTAACACAAAATGGGAATTGAAACAAGCTGTTGATTGAAGATGACCAAAACACTGGCTATCCTAAGAAACAAACATGAAATCACGGCTGAAATGAAAAAATAATCCATCCATTCATTTCTGCTGTTCTAGGAAAGAATCCAAACGAAAGAAAGAAAACTAATATTATGAGTGAAAGTGTATTGTTCCGAAATAAGAACTGATGAGGAACGCACTTTATGGCCATATCGCGAACAAGAGACCCTCTGGCTTGAGTTCGCTTGAGGACTCGTAAATACGGACGAAAACTGGAACAATATGAAAAGGAGAATGTGCACAAATTGCGAACAACAATCTTCTGGTTTTTATACTTCAAACTGATACGTCAAAATTGGAAGAAAAATCAGAAGTTGTTCATATAATCTTTTGCTGCTTTCATAAAATGCTAAACAGTGATGGGCAAATATGTGAAACCAAGAAAATATCTCAGGAATTATTAGAAATATCAAAATGAAAGTTGAAAGATGGATACTGCAGTAGATTGCATATTTGTTTTATATTTTTCAACAATTTTGAACTTCTGGTTTTACCGGAAGTAATGTCAATTTTGAAATTTGCAATGGAACACCCTGTATATTATTTTAGTTTCTAATAAAACATTTTATTACGAGTACAAAAATAAAAATCTAATATCCATTAAAGATATAACTAGTCATAATTATTTACTAAAACTAAGTGACTTTCAAAACATTGAAAACAAACTAAACATTAGCTATTACTTCTGGTGGAATTCCCTGTAACTCGTGAGTTATTCCTGCAGCGAATTCTTGCAGACTATTTGGTCGATCAACATATTCGTCCGTCTGCGAGCCAAAATTAAATTAGATTCAGCTAAGGCCTACAGTGGAGAGATCTGAACGGAATATAAAAAATAACCCCAAAAAATTTTGGTCATTTATAAATAATAAGAAGGGTTCAACAACTGATTCTGGTCAGGTGTTTTATGATGGGCAGTTAGTCGATGGACCATTAAACATACTTGATAGCTTTGCTGATTTTTTTGCAAAGTCATTTACTACCAGTACTGCGGATTTTGAAGAAATTGAGGATCCTAACATAACTAATATCAATGTTGCATTGTTTGAGGAACGTGAGGTTTTTACGGTTTTGAAGAAGATGAAACCAACTATTACTATGGGTCCGGATGGAATTCCCTCCTTAATTTAGATTGTGCGTCTGTCTTGGCGTATCCGCTCACAATCTTATTCAATATCTGTTTGAGACGTTGCATGGTTCCCGATGCGTGGAAACTTTCCAAGAAACTTTCCGGTTCACAAAAAGAGCAACAAATTTGATATTTCTAATTTCCGACCGATATCAATAATCTGTAATTCCAGCAAAATATTTGAGATCCTCCTTTACACTCGGTTATATCTGAAGACATTTCTAAATATATTCATGAAGATGTTTTGGATAACCTGAGAAAGTGCAAGTTTTTTAGTTTGGCTTTCGATTCCAGTACCGATATTTCAGCTACATCGCAATGCTCGTTGTTTGTTAGATATTGTACCGAGAATAATCTAATTGTCGAACAAATTTTGAAATTTTTATCAATGAAAGGTCAAAACCTGAGGCATAGATTACCTTGATACTATTTGCAATTATTTAGAGCAGAATGATATTGACATTAAAAATTGTGTGTGTTTGTACAGATGGCTGTCCTTCAATGACTGGGTCCGAAAATGGATTTATTGCGTTGTTTAAGAAAAAATATAATTTAACTAATTTAGTGACATTTCACTGCTTTATCCATCAAGAAAACTTGATCGCGCGTGCTGTGAATCCCGATTTAGAAGCAGTAATGAAGACAGTAATCAATATTGTCAATTATATACGAGCAAAAGCATTGAACCACAGAAAATTTACAAGTCTTTTGGAAGAATTAAAAAGCGAGTATAGCGACGTCCTTTTACATACCTCGGTGCGATGGCTTAGTAGAGGAAAAGTTTTGGAAAGGTTTTTTTCTTTACGCCATGAAATAATGCTTTTTTTAGACCAAAATAATAAAATTTACCCTGAATTACAACAGGATGAATGGTGGTGTCTTTTAGCTTTTCTTTGTGATATCACAGAAAAAATTAAATAATGTGAATCAGAGTTTGCAAGGTAAGGATAAGATAGTCTCCAATATGGCCAAAACAGTATTTGCTTTTGAAGAAAAGATAAGTATTTTTTATAAAGAATTACAGAACAAAAATCTGCAAAATTTTTCCACTATGTTAAAGACCACAGAAGACCTTTCCAACATTTCTGAGAAAAACTGTGTTATATTTTTGGATTATATAACTGCACTGTTAAACGAGTTCCAAAAAAGATTTCAGGATCTAAGAAAATAAGAAAATGTTTGTTACTGGTAGAAAATCCATGGCATTTAGACTATAAAAAAAGGTTGAGTACCGCTGCTCTAGTCTGTAATCGAATAACACCTTTTTCAGCATGGTTTTGTCAAGGGGCGTTCAACAGTTACCAACCTCCTTAGCATAACACAGTTCGCTTCTGAGATAATTGAGAGAAGATCCCAGGCCGATGTCCTGTATACTGATTTTTCAAAAGCGTTCGATTCAATGGACTATGGAATTTTGTTGACGAAGTTGTCCCAATTTGGCTTTTGCTCCAATCTCATAAATCTTTTTGAGTCCTACTTGTCTGACCGGCGGCAATATGTTGAGTTCAACGGTGTGCGGTCTGTGGTATTTTCGAGTACTTCGGGAGTGCCACAGGGCAGTAACCTTGGACCACTGCTTTTCATAATTTTCATCAATGATTTGGCTGATGTAGTGGATGTTAACTGCCTGCTATTTGCCGATGATTTCAAAATGTACCTTGAGGTGAGGAATGCCTTCGATTGTCAGCGACTTTCCATCAATTTGCTGCGCGTTTTTGAATGGTGCGAAAGAAACCGATTGGATCTGAATGTCAAGAAGTGTAATGTCATGTCTTTTACACATAACAAAAATGTAATTCCTTTCAACAATACTGTGGATGGTAACTCGCTTGAGCGTCCGGCGTTGTTGACGGACTTGGGAGTGATTTTTGAGCCAAAACTTTCGTTTGCACCACATATTGACGCCACTCTGTCTGCTGCAAAAGGGATGTACGGATTTATGGGCGCATTTCTCGTGACTTTTCGGATATATCCACATTGAAGATTTTTTTTTTACGCATATGTCAGGTCCAAGCTGGAATATGCAGCTTTAGTATGGTCCCCTTACCATCAAAACCATATTGTTGAGATTGAGTCGGTGCAACGACGTTTCCTCAAGCTTTTATCATATAGAGAGGATAATGTGTATCCGCCCACTGGTTTCCCTCAGGATTTACTTTTGAGTAGACACGGCAGGAAGCGTCTGAAATGTCGGCGGGACTGCCAGTGCGTAGTGTTCATGCACAAGTTGATCAATGGGATGGTTAAAGATTCTAGCATACTCAGTAATATCAATTTTCTGGTTCCAAGACCTGCTTCCAGAGCGGACAACACATTTTACATGCCGACACCGAGAACTAACACTTTGAAATATTCTCCTCTTTATAATTTGTGTCACGCTTGTAATTCTGTTTGCCCTAACTCGGATATCTTTTATTGTAGCATCTCAGATATCAAGTCATACTATTTTGGCCGACTTTGTATTACATGTCTTATTTTGTATATTAAGAATTAGTTTTTTGTTCCTGTTTACCTTGTTCTGTAGTTGGGTTTAACCTGTAGAACATTGTATATTTTAAATAAATAAAATAAATAAATATACCTTAGACTTTAAATAACCCTACAGAAAATAGTCCAGTGGATTAAGGTCGGGACTTCGTGCATTCATAAATACCCCTTCTTCCAACCCATCTGTGATGAAATGTCCTATGTAAAAAATCTCGAACAATGCGAGCGTAAGCGGGGTGGTGCTCCATCCTGCTGACACCCGATATCATTTGGTAATTGTCCATTTACCTCCAATGCCGGAATCATTGGTGTCTTTAACAGCTGTAAATACCTATCTCCGTTTAAAGTTTCTTGTGTAAAGAAGGGTCCCACGATTCTGTTTTTATAAATGCCCGCCCAAACGTACGATTTTTAGGGATGTTGTGTATGAACCTCTTGAACCCAATGGGGATTAGTTTGTGACCAGTAATGGAAGTTGCGTCAATTAACTGTATCGTTTAAACAACATGTAGCTTCGTCTGAAAACACCACATTTCTTTTAAAATTATTATCACGGTTGCAAATCTCCATCACCGTTTCACAAAATTGTAAACGCCTGTCGAAATTGTCTTCGGACAGTTCTTGAACGAGGCGAATTTTATATGGATGATATTTTTCTCGCCTTAATATTCTTCGTAACTTCGTACTCACCGACGACATGCATATTGGCGAGGTCGGTAGTGGATATGTGAAGATTTTCTTCCAAAAATATAGCAACATTTGGAGCTACACATTCATGAGTTGCATTTTTTAACCGTCTACTTTTTGCTACTTTATCGTACCTTCGCAAAACTTTCCTGACTAACGGGATATGTGTGCATTAGCATAAACAATGTTTAAAATGTCACAAACTTTATGATACGTCCTTTTCCTCTCCCCATACCCAATCATCATTAATATTACTATTCTTTCTTTGTCACTCAATTCGGCCATTTTACGATCAAATTAAAACAATATAATCTTTTACGTTCAAATTCAGACACTGATAATTTATTTTGACAACTACTGTACTTCTACAATTAATTCATCTATCTAATCTAATTAATGGACTACTAGATACCATTAAATTTTTTTTTTTTAGTTACTTTTCTGTTAATATCTCGGTAGGTATGGAAATAAATAATATCAACCCGATATTTTTGTACTCGTTATTAAATGTTTCATCGGAAACTAAAATAATACACAGGAAGTTCCATTCCAAATTTTAAAATTGACATTACTTCCGGTAAACCCGGAAGTTAAAAATTGTTGAAAAATATGGAAAGAAATAGGCAATCTATTGCGGTATCCATTTTCCAAATTTCATTTTGATATCTATATTAATTCCAGAGATATTTATTTGGTTCCACACATTTGCCCATCACTGTATAGAATAATACAATAATGTAGAAAAGCACTGATGTGAGGTTAGAAGCCTATGCGCGCCTGTTCTGAAATCTCTCAAGACTCTGGATTGTAATTATCAGTTAACGATTAGAAAGATGGTATTTTATGAATATGTGTTATGATTCGTGAATTTATTTGACAATTGTCAAAACTAGTAATGCCAAAATGTTTCTACCCCTAACAATATCTTTCAGCTCAAGAATGGTTACGTTCTGTACCGTTTGCGAATCCTCGCTGTAACCAAAGCTGGAATTGAGGCATAATACTTCCGGCTATACTTACAGGAAGTTGCAGAAGTATTACAAGATGAATCGTTTTGGCAGAACAAAATCATAATCGAATTCCCGAAATAAGATATACCCTAAAACAAATAATAGTAATAATAATTCATGGAAAACTGTGTTTTGAATTTCGGATATAGGTTTGTTTTCGTGTCTTACGCATTCTTTGTGATGGGGCAAAGACTTTAGATCAAGAACGCAAAAGCTCCTGTCCTCACTACTGTGCTTCAGTGGTCAGATCTAGCCCCTTAAATACGGCATCATCTAGGAAATTTGTATATGCTGATGATATAACTATTGCTTACCACCATTCGGATTTAAACATTTCAGAGAGAATTCTATAAACTGATTTAGAGATCGAAAGGAAGTATTTTGTTGAATGGCGTCCAATAAACCAGGGGTATCTTGTATTCATCAGAATAATCATGAGAAATGAAGCAGTAACTTCTGATGATTCTCCTTTCAAACAAGATTTCAATCCTAAGTAGCTAGTAGTTATATTACCATAGAATCATCTCTTAATTTTAATGCCCATTTACGTTAACTGTGCTTGAAATTAACAACCAGGAATAATATTCTTCAGAAATTAACTGGCTCATCTTGGGGCGCTGAAGCTTCCATTCTGGACTCAGCATTCGTAGCGTTTTTTGAAACTGAGTACTTTGCTCTATTTGATCTACACAGGTCCATAGGTTATCAGTTTCATCTTATATTTTGCTAACCCATATTCGCAGATAAATTGCAGCTCTGAATTCTTGGAAGTAAATTACGTTGTTATCCAATTCATTTTCAATTATTTCGCATTCAACAAAACAGAATTTCAAGTTTTAAGTCATGTAAACCCTTATGGTTTGATAGTTTCTTCAGTATGAACATAAGGGATGGAATAATTATGACAGATTGAATAGAACTCTTATGGAATGTATTTCTGATCCTTCCTAAGGGATTTCAGCTTTTGATTTTTGAGAAAATTTTGGTCAGTTTTGAAAGGCATTCAAATGGAATTCAGTTACGAGTGCGAGTTGCGAATATGGAAAAGCAGAAAAAATATTACCTCACCTCATGAATTTTTGTCCAGAATATAAATATCAGGATGGCCTTAAGGCTTCAGGCTTGATTCCGTTTCATTCATGAAATGGGTTGTAAATTTCAAACGAATTTTATTCCTGTTCATGTCTCTTTATTTTCAGATTATATGTGGGCAACTTGGAGAAGCCTCTGTGTTCATTAATTGAAGAAAGAAATTCTTCAAGATTTCAGCTTATTTCGCAAACATTACAATACATACAAAACACTACTTTGGCGGGGAACCAGAGTTTTTCCACTGAGGGTTTTCCTTGTGCTCTTGTATCATACGGCAAATTGTATAGGACCTGGTTACCTCAATATCGGCTTACTCTTTACGTGATATTTATGCTACATAATATGCTAGAAGAATATGTAAAAGTAGAATAACGAAAAGATACCGATCCGAACAGAACAACAAAAGCCGAAGTCGTCGATTCTTCTAAAATACTATGCCTGTCGTCAATCCGGATTGGACCGTTAGAAATTCCATTTCCACATCAGCAGCCTCAGAAGAAACCCCGAAACTTCATTCTGCACATCTGCCGCGTTGTATTCGATGCGGAAAACGGTTTTTCCGGCACCTGCATCGCGTTCCGCGGAAGTTAAGACTAACTCGGACGTCCGTTCTGGAGACGACGCCGGCGCCTGTTTCTCCAGACGCGTACGCCCCCTTTTCGAATCTGCGAAGGAAATGAACAGAAGGATATTGGGATGAGGATCGCTTCATATTCGTTACAGCAACGAGATTTTTAGAGAGAGATGGTCACGTCGGTTTTAGAGACGGGGCTGTCCAAATTTCATTTACGGAACGCGCCGCGGATATTTTAGGGGGTGGCGAACGGAGAGTTACGGCCGGTTTCTGAAACACTGATCATACCTCATGTCAACTACTACAACGATCATTTTAACAGAGATGTCAAATCAATTTGAGTTGCTGAAAAGATGTTCGTTCAGTGCATAATTAAGTAATCTATGATCAATAATAATAATAATCTTTATTGATCCCTTAAGACTACAAAAGTATGGGACAGATCGGCAAACAAAGGTACAAGAGATACAAATGAAATAATCTCATATTACAAATCCAACATGGCATCATTCATGAATTCCGCCACCGAATAATAAGTTCACCCAACATCTTAATTTTTGTTGGAAGATGATTGAAAAGACGTATGCTCTGATATGAAGGAGAGCGCTCATATTTAGATGTTGCATGAACTGGCACTTCCAAAACACTCGTTATTTCTTGTAGAATAATGATGACGACTCGACAATTTGTGCATAATGCTTTCATTATTCTTAACATAAAGGAGACACTTACATATATAAATACATGACACAGTCAGAATATTATTCGCTATAAAATATGGTCGACAAGAAGATAAATGTGACAAATTGAAAATTACTCGGATTATCCTCTTTTGACAAATCAACACCCTTTCCAGTTCGGTAGTACCTCCCAAGATTAGAATATGCCCTGCGTGGATAAGCTGTACAATAATACACATCCAAGAGTGAATGCAGGGAAAACAAATTTTTGATCTAATTTATGGCAAAATATGAGTTATTCAGTTTTTTTACAAATCGAATCAATATGTTGGTTCCATCGTAAGTATTCGTCTATTTGTACTCCAAGAAATCTAGCGGAGTCACTTG
This sequence comes from Micraspis discolor, assembly GCA_030674115.1. NCBI lineage: Eukaryota > Metazoa > Arthropoda > Insecta > Coleoptera > Coccinellidae > Micraspis > Micraspis discolor. Next base: position 12,388,269 of record JARTUT010001740.1, read on the forward strand.
TAGTTATTGACGAGTTTTCACAAGTGAAGACATACTGTTTTTTCTATGTTCACTATCAAATTATTCCTACGACACCAAGTGGTAAACGTTTGAAATAGTAGGGCTATCAGGTCCTCAAGCTCCTCAAAGCTCCCCGCAGTTACAAAAAATGATGAATCATCCGCGAAAAGTATGATCAAATGAGCAAGAACATGATCCGGCAAATCATTTATAAACAAAATAAAGAATTAAGGTCCCAGCACAGAGCCCTGAGGAACCCCTACTCCCCAGAACTTACACCACCGACCTTGACAGATATTCTGCGATCAGTTAAATAACTCGTCAACCAATTCAAAAATATACCCCGAAAACCCAAGTTATAGATTTTATTAGACATAAATGAGAAATTCAATGAATCAAAATCAGTTCAATTTCAGTTGACATGAAATTTCAATGAAAATTGATAATGAATAATTGGACCCTCACTACTGCGTATGCGCAAAACTTAAAGGTCTGGATCGCCGCTTTTTAAAATTTGGAGCGCATTTTTCAGGTGAACTTGACAAGTAATGTAATTTTTCTGAGAATAACCTCATGATGGTTGTGAACGTGTATTTTTGTAATATTGTTGTCAGTGCGTCATAATTTACACCTGTGCATTTCAATATATATGACATTCTTTCCGAATTTTGAAATGAGCGATTCGAGTTTCCCAACACGGCAATCGGGTGGGCGCATGCGCAGTTTAGACTAAATATTCGAAGGCGTCAAAGCCTAGGTACTATGTTGGCATCAAAGTTTTTATGACATACACAGCAATTTTAATTTATCCTTGAAAATTAACATCCGCGTGCCATAGCCATGTTGAGGTTGAGCACAAGGCTCTGGAAGTTGATAAAATAAAAAGTAAAATTTTAAGGATATATATTGTAGATTTGAATGAATTGTTGTTGAATCTTAACACATCAAAGCACTGATTCCCATTAGAATTATCTCCTAAAGTTAATCATCCATGAAACTATACCCTTGTTGACCAATAACTTTTTCCGGGACTTCTTTAAACATTGTTATTTAAAAAAATTCTGAAATACTTGGCCCAAAATTTTTTCGATTAGTGAAGACTTTCTTGTATACCTACGAAACTAGTTAGTAGTGTAGTGTATTAAAGTTCAAACAAATTCAATACCTTGATTATACCTAAATATTTTTTTATGTTAACAGAAAAATTTCACCGTTATGTAGTGAACATTTTCTGTTCATTTGTAACTTACAGTTTTATATTAATAAAGGACATCAATTAACTAAAACAAAATTCTGTAACCACTTAATTAAAAATTTTGAGTTTTGAGTCAAATGACAGTTGATTTATAAGCTGATTAGTTGATTTCTATGTTGATCAGCATTTCGAAAACCGGATGTTTATGTTATGATTGGTTTCAATCGATCAAGCGCTTGAACGACAATCAACTGCAGTCGATCAACTATTTGAAGGTCTGATCAAGCAATCGAGAATCAACATCACGTGTTTGAAAACTTAGTTTCATAAAAGTTTTTTTTTAATTTTGACATTTGAGGTGACTCTTTCTTGACTGTACATGGAGTAAAATGTAATATAAATGGTGACGCATAATGAATTTCAACATTAGTTTCAAAAATCAATTTTATTTTTTAACGATTTCAACACAACAAAGCACACGAGTTTACTTAATTATTATATCTATACATATGTGATTTGAAATAGACTGGTCCTTATTCATGCTGGAGACCAGCAATATATATCGATTGAGGGGTGGATCATGGGGTCCGAATTTAGTAGAAATGAATGTAAACCATAAAAATAATGGGATTGGAGGAAGAAGTCTGCTCTTGTTACGGGAAGCTCCATTTTTCTGTGCTCATCAACAGTTGAAACCGTAGAAATACTGAGTCTCAGATAAGAAATGGTTTTTGACCATTTTATATCACTAATATTTATACAAATCATAAATGTTGCATATTTTTGAAATCAGGAAAATGTTGCCTTTCTTAAAAGGGCACAGAAATCCAGTGTTCCCATTAAAAAAACATAACTTTGGATCATGGCTAAGTATATAAGAAGAGGAAAAAATGCCTGTATAATATTTAATTTCAGAGCTCCATCATCAGTATCAGTACAGGTGTCATTGCAGCAACGCTTTTCAGCAACGGATTTCGAAAGCTGGTTTATATTTACGATTGCGTGTCATTTGTAATCGGTTAAATGAAATAACCTGATTTTTTTCGAGAATTATTATATCTTTTGTACTTCATTAGTGGGGGGAACCACCTACAAAAAAAAAGACCCCCAGCAACCCCCCACACAACCTCCAACATCAAAAAATAATTTATTTTGCGTTATAATTATGTCAGTTTATTCAATATAATCTACTGAATCCAGCACATCTACTGAAATAATTTGTGACCCCTCGCTTACCACCGCATAGCCCCCTCGAATTCAAAAATTCGGCGGACAGTGAAACTGCGCATTGCTGGCGATTTTTCGATGAAAATAGTATATTTGTAAAACGTCGAATATAATCTATAGGATGAAATAATTTGTGACCCCGTAATCCCCTAAAGCACGACAGAAAAAATCCCCAAAGCTGACGATGGCAAAAACTAGATGGAAACGGCCGTTGCTGGATATTTTTTTTGCAAAATGAGTTTACCTTAACTTATTCAATAAGCCCCATATAATGAAATAATTTGTGACCCCGCGCTTCAATCAGAATTGCCCCCCTGTAGAATAAAAAAATTCCAAATTCTATTATTATACTATTTTCAACGCAAAATCGCCAGCAATGCGCAGTTTCAGTGTCCGCCGAATTTTTGAATTCGAGGGAGCTATGCGGTGGTAAGCGGGGGGTCACAAATTATTTCAGTATATGTGCTGGATTCAGTTTATTATATTGAATAAACTGACATAATTATAACGCAAAATAAATTATTTTTTGATGTTGGAGGTTTTGTGGGGGATTGTTGGGGGGTCTTTTTTATGTAGGTGGTTCCCCCCACTAATGAAGTACAAAAGATATAATACTTCTCGAAAAAAATCAGGTCATTTCATTCAACCGATTACAAATGACACGCAATCGTAAATATAAACCAGCTTTCGAAATCCGTTGCTGAAAAGCGTTACTGCAATGACACCCGTAGTATCAGTCGAGATATAATTTTTTTTCGATATCGAAAGTATCCGATTTTCGCTTATAACTCGAAAACAAAAGAAGGTAATCAAGAGTGAATATTGATCTTTAGTTCCTCAGAAAAAGAGAAGGGGTATCAGATTTGGTCTCCTCTAGTTTAAAAATTGTACTAAAACATCGAAATATGCCCACTGTACATACCTGAAAGAAGTTTAATCCTGTATACAGCAATGACTCTATTAGTAGCAAAATATAACATATAGTAATGAAAACACATTTGACTTCATTTCATACTTGTTTGCCGTGAAGGCTTAAATATACCCAGAGCGATAAAAGGATGCGTACCCATCCCTATACAAAATCGTATAATTATATGGAAATAAGCTGAATGGAGATGAATTGGCATGATTAGGCCCTAATGCAGATATTGAGATTCCTCAACTTCGATACAAAAGTTGACAATAGAAATAAACTAACTGAAACAACCATTCCAGAAAGTTCTTCAGAATTAATACGTACTTCAACTGGAATTAACGTAAAGGACACAATAACATAAAACTACTCTTGTTTGCGAACACATTTATCATCTACTACAAATGCATTCATACAACGTGACCACCCAGATAGTAATCACTTCAAATTTAAATATAAACATTTCGCAAAATGTAATAAAGAGACTCGTGTACATTGTCGCACTCAATTTGAACTTATTAATGAATATTCCCAACTTTCCGACGCCATGACTCATTTATAGCGAATATAGGTTTTATTTTATAAATAGAGCAGAGGAATAACGTTATTTCGCCTCTCGGATAACTGAAGCACGTTCTTAGATTCGAATAAATCGAGACGTGTTATCTCAGTAGGTGTAGGATGCTGTGCGAAAGGATGCAAAAAGACATTCATAACTCTAAGCAGTAGGTGGAAGTGCTGCATTGCGACTAGTCATGGAAGTTTTTTTTTCATTCGACGCACCTTGAGTGCATAATATACAGAGTGTCCCAATAAGTGTATGGCACATTTGTATCGCTATACATATAGATGAAGACGAAGGGGTTGAATCGATGCCTTGTAGGGTATAGTACTCATGTTAATCTCTCGGTAATCTTCATTCAATCAAGCGGCGCTATCCAAAATTGCAACATATTGGGTAATTAAAAATGAGTCCGTGGTTTTTTTTTGTATGTATTTTAACACAAAATTTTTCTTTATTGAAAATTCAATTCAATCAAGTACATATTGACCGTTATCATATTTGACCTTTTGTCATGTTCCGGAGAGCTTCATATTTCCATCAGTTTAGAACTTCTTTATCGGCGAAAAACTTCGCCTAGTGATATTCAGCGGCTTCTCAGTTAGCGAATTTTTAACATTATGAGTTTTGCATAGAACGAAATAAATGGGACTGATGGTGCAAGGCTATGCGGTGGTTGTATCGAAACTTACCAACCAAGCTCCGTCTATGTTTAATCATCCAAGATGTATGTGCTTTGACGTTATCATGATGAAACAAAAAATCTTTTCTACATTAATATTAACAAATTCTTGACGTTTTGGTTTTTGAGTTCTAATCTGGTTAATTGTTGACAGTAGAGCTCAGAATTGATCGTTTCGACAGATTGCAGCGGCTCATAATGAAAAATTCCCTTTCAATCCAACCATCCATTATGCATCACTTTGTTGGCAGTCAATCCAGGTTTCGATGAAGTTTGTGGAGGGTCACCGGTTTTTGGCCAGGATTTTTTTTAATTTCATATTCTCGTATTCAACACATTTTCCATCGCCGGTGATGATTTGTTTCAAAATTTTTCGATTTCTTTGCGTTTAAGTAGAGTTTCACTCATGGTAATTCGGTCAATCGATTTTTTTTTTGCGTTAATTCATGTGTTACCCTAACATTGAGCTTCATTTTGTAGCCAGCCTTTTTAAAATGATTTCAAACTGTCAAGTGAGTGATGCATAATGCCTTCGCTATGTCCTGACAGCTTACATGGCGATCTTACTTCACCAGTTTCAGAATTTTATCATCTTTTTCAGTGACTGGTTGATCAGAGCATGGAGCATCTTTGGCATCAAAATTTCCGGAACGAAATTAAGTCAACCACTCCTTAGTCCGGTGTTTCCTTACAGCATTCTCACCGTGAACTACAATTTTTTTCGGCACGTTTTTACAGCGCCTTCGCCTTTTTTGAATAGAAAAGGCATCATATTACGTATTTCTTCGGAATTTTCAATGATTTTCAAATCAAAAGACCTTCACATGAGATCGACAAATTACAGAAATGTCTTTGACAAAAATGTTGGGGGTAGAATTCAGCGTTACGTGTATGATGTCATAAACTAAGCAACATGTATGAGTGCGTTATCAGGCTAATCGCAATGCTTGATTGGATGCAGAAGTTGTCGTCAGAAGGAATAAAAATTTGAAAACCCTGGGAATTTTTTTTTCGAAATCTTCGATATTGGGGGTTCAGAGTTTCAGGAAGGTAAAATAAATGGAATCATCTGGTAACAAGCCTCACTCAATCTTATTGCGAGCTTGACTAATTATTTAGCATTTGAATATATAATGTACCTAGGTAACTATTTGATAAGAAAAAAAATTGACAGCATCGGGTCAACTAGAATTCATGCAATAATGTCTTATATTGCAAAAAATGAAATGAAATTTCGATTTTCGAAGGAGAAAATACAAATAATGAAAAGTTCCAATAGAAACAGGAAAATATTCCAACATGCAACCAATTGAATTAGTGAATTTCGATGAGAAAATTATAAATTCATCTGTAAACTCCAAGGCCGCCAATTTGCCAAAAGATCCAAAGGCCAAAGTTAGGACAACCCCCGTCCATGAAAATATACCGAATTCGGAGAGTATCAAAAAAATTGACAGTGAGCCAATTTATTTTTTTGCTTCAAAGGTTAAAACACGAAAGTAAAATTTTTGACGCAAACAATATTTATACTCATATGGTAAAATTTTTCACCAAAATGACAATGAGGGAATTCTAAAACGGTTGTGGTATATTTTCGAGCTCTCACTTCATAATTTATCGATTGAATCAGTGAAATTCCCAGAAATGTGTATTTATTTATAAATTGGTTCTCTTGAATGTTCTTGGCCAAACACCTATCCTTCATCAAGAACAGTGTACGGATAATACCTGGCTTTTTCATAATCGATTTTTATGAGCAACATGAAATTGAACATTTTTAATGCTTGATGTGTAGTTGGATCGGTCATACACACATGAGTATACGATCTGCAAAATGGCTTACCCAAGGGCTTACCTGATATTTTGATGACTAAACATCCAAATAGTTATAGACCACAAACATTATTGTCGCGATTTTAGACACAAGTTCACTTAAATTAAGTTAAAACATTACAAAAACACAGAAACTATCACTACTATGATGAACGCCTACCATCTTTGCTTCCGACGGAGCAACTCGATTTTATTACACATCGAATTGTGACATTACATTTCAGGAATAACAACAAAGATGCTTGACGCAGCTGCGCAAGACTCTGCTGGGGACAATGCTAAGATTTTCAAGATGAGAATAATCCTGTCAGCAATTAATTAAAATTATTGTCCATTAGCAAAATAATTAAGAATGAAACATTACACGAAAAAAATTGTGAGTAACACTCAGCAAAACCCGGCTGTGAAAAATCAACATAACCTAAAATTGTTCTTCACAATGACAACTCGAATAGTTCGATTATACCGAACTTTTGAGCTAAAAATGTTTCGAACTTTTATGTTGAAAGCATAGATTTGGGGTAAATTTTTATGTTTTTATGAAAGAATCAAAGTGGTCTGTGCCATTTTCACTGAAAAATAAACGTTTAAATCATTAGCGTACAATGTAGGATAATATAAAATATGAAAAAATAAATAAATATATGAGAGAAACGGACATATGTTTTTTCAATGTGATATTTCAGTTTAATATGATTATGATAACATTTGATTGAAGTTGATTTCATACTTTTCGAGGCAGTTCATGTTCTTTGTTAGATAGAAATTCATTATATTCTGACTATATTCTACTAAAATCACCTCTACAGAACACTGAAAGCGTTTGATTATTATTCGTCTATCTATAAAAAGAAAATAACGAAATTAACAGAGAAATTCAAGATTTTTTTTAATCGCTTCTCCTCATAAGAAAATGCAGAAGTTTTTCCATCTGAAAGCTCCTTTGAATTGGCACCGCTGCAAGCAGAAACTTTTTCTGCTTGGGGAGAAAAGTTTCAATATCCACAAGATTTTCAATCAATTTTTCTGGTTATTATTAGAATAATAATTATCTTTATATAGTAATATTATCTTTATAATATAGTAGTAAAATGTAGGATCTCAAGTAAACTGCAAATTTTTTATACCTATTTATCTGTACAACAATCACTACCTTCTAAGAAGAAAAATTAACGATTTGGAAATTTTTAAACTTAATTTAATATTTAGTCTTGAAATTGCTTACTAATAAGTTGTAAAAGATAAATTGCTGCCTTCGGTAAACATGAGTAATAATTACGATATATGATGAATATTCTCATAGAGAATGTGCTTTTTTCAGATTTAACTTTCATTTTCAACAAAAATGCGCTCCTTATCAGAACTCTAGAATGTTTCATTTTTCATTTACTTTAATGAATTTATAGTTATTTGGCGGTTTTCACAAGTGACAACCCAAAATCGAGCACTGATTCGATTCCGAAGAATCATCTCTTTTAAATTTGGATTTGAAAATATGAGGCATTTCAAAGGATGAAAGATATCTTAAATGTTTTTCGATGGAGTTTATATGCCGACTTCTGGTTGATTTTTACGAAAAGGAATTTGAGCTTCGAACAAAACTGAATGAAAACTGTGAGTAGTTTCTTTTAATGTGTAATAAAGGTTTGTTAATTCATCGTGGTGGCTATAGTAGTAAAACACTGTACGGAAAAAGACTCTAAAACAAGCGCGCAAAAGATTCTGACCTCACTGCAGTGCTTTCCTAAATTTTTAAAGATTTCATTAGTTCAAGTTTCTGTTTAGATAATTTTTCATGTCCTCTGCCTTATAAATAAATCAAATATTTGATGTCCGAAGGTAAAACATTCTCATAAACCTTCTGATATCATTTGCATTTCAGCTCTGCCACTGTTTTCAGAGTTGGATGAGCAGATATACCGGAGCACATTCAGTCTATGCTTCGTAGATCATTCGCCAATCAGTTAAACCAGTGACCAATCTCAACTACCTAACCTCATTTATTAAACAACCTGTTCGGCTGTTTGTGTTGCCTGTTATTTGCACAGTTGTTTGTAGCTATTTTATTGGAATATAGTCCAAATCATGCTGAAGGAAGCTACAAATTTATAATGAATTTCATTGACTTTTGATGTAACTATATTAAATGAATTATAAAGAAAATTTCTTTTTATTTGTTGCACTCTTGTTTTAGTCCATTATTTAGAAATTCAATACATGAAAGTGAAATTATTGTCTGGAATTGGTAAAAAATTTGATCAGCAAAATTCACAAACTTTTATGAATACAATTATTCGTCAGCTTATTTTGTGTAAGTTTGAAATTGCTGAAACAATTCATAAGATAGGAATTAACTTCTTCGTAGAAGAAGTTTGTCATCAATAATCAAAGGACTTCTAGCTTACAAACATAATATAATGGTTCTATTAAAATTTTGATGAAAATATATTATACATTTATCTCACATTCTTCTTAGGAAATACCTGAAAATTTTTAAGAAATGCTTATTAAACAACTTTCATCCACCTATAATAAGATCAATTAAAAGAATATTTCTTCTCATACGATTTTGAAAAGGATATTTCTTATTCGTTTGTTTACAAAACTGCAGTATTCATTCTCTCTAGTCTTCACACATATTCCACAGGAAATAAAATGTTTTGTTATTGAACTCTTCCTCAAAGTTGTATGGCAATGACCTAAAATTTTAAAAGATGTGAACTTTACAGTTTCTCAGTTGAATTGTTGTAGCTTTAAGTTATAAGATATTTAAGTAATAAATTAAAATAGATTGCAAATGATGAAAATACAAATTAACAGTGGAAATATTTCTACTCACGAAATTGCGTATTGGTTCCTGAAGTAAATGGTTCGGAAACACTCGTGATGAAAGAAAGAAAATTCGAAGTGGTTCTATCATATAACAAAAGCTTAACTTACCTAATCACCCCGGACCAAATATCAAAAATACAAATCTAGACTAACCTAATAACCTGACAAAAAACCATTGAATATATAAAAATTGGGCGATAAACTGCAAACTAACCTAATTATCTGATCCTTTCCATTAATTGATGAATAATTTTCATTAAATCGCCAGTCAAATATCGTTGATAAAAAACCCTTTCATTTTCTAAGGACTAATATCGATTTCCCAAGGCTAAGTCAAGGGAGGAATCGTTTTATGCGATTCTGTGGTTTGCTTTACGTGAACCAAATTTTCAGTACTAATTTGACAGAGTGCACCCTCTTGTTTCTACTTTGGTTTGTGTTTCCTGCATAGATGTTTCCTTCAAATAAAGTGGAGGATTTTTTCTCCAAACATATACAATAAAAATGTCGACAATGCCAGTTTCATCCTCTACCTTGCTTCCATTAGGTATGTTTTCATTGTCAACATTCAGAATGAATTCATTTTCCAATGATGCACATCTATTACAGAACTTGTTGATAAATGCATCGGTTCCCGTATTCACATAATTATGAAAAACGACAAGGAAATGGTGGGAACATTAGCTGGTTTTGATGATTTTGTTAACATGTTACTAGAAGATGTCACTGAATATGAGACAACCCCAGAAGGGAGAAGAATCACCAAATTAGACCAGATTTTGTTGAATGGCAACAATATAACTATGGTGAAGAATTTTCATGATTTTGTGATTCAACATAACTAAATACATTGTTTTTCAGTTGGTTCCAGGAGGAGAAATGCCTGAATAGGATGAACTATCCTTAGGGTCTATTCTGAAATAATGGAATTTCCCTACACATACATGTACACATTTACTAAGCCATATTTAAGTTTAAGTTTCAATATACTTTCAAATATATACATATTTGCATTTTTTTAACTTGACTACATGTTCAACAATGCCACAGAATAGCGGTGGTTACGAGTACACTTTGAAATAATAGTTTTGGGCTTTGGGGATTCAAGCCATCATTGATATGCTGTTGGTGGGTCGAAATGGCAGATCCTAGTAATGATTCTGATATGAACACAGTCTGCTTCATTGAATGAATGAACTTCGTGTTAATACTTGGATGTATTCGTATCCTTTGATAGGATTCTTTAATCTAAAGTTGTCACTCTTTAAAGTTATCATCCACATTACATTCAGTAAAGTTTACGAATAACACCAAATAGAAATGTCTATAATCAGCTCTGTTTCATTTTTATCAATCACGGAATTGCAATATTTCAATTACATAATTTGCAAACTCATTATTCATGTGTTCTAGTTTATAAAACTAGTAGTACAAGTGTGCAATCATTTCCCTCAAACTTCTGTAATTTTTTAATAACGAGACCCAAAAAGGTCTCAATTGATAGGGTTTGAATTTCTGATGAAGAATCTGTAGTCAAACTTATGTATGTTCTACCATCGGTCGGACATATACTCTTTATTTTCTGAAGGAGAAAAGCTAGAGTTTTCATAATAGGTGTATAATTATATATAAGTTAATTGTCTAAATATCTGGGTTGAGTTGGTTATTGACCCTATTACGTCAAAAAGTTCTCTGACAGTCGGTTTCCTTGATTTTTAACATTTTCATCATTGTGTGATAATATGAATTTCAAATTTAAATCTCTGTTGTAAAATGAAATTTGAAGATATTGTACTTAGAACATTCATTTTTTAATAAGTTCTTGGGAATATAAATTTGTTGATATGTACAAAATATAAGACTACAAGGCACAAAAATTACATTTTACTTTCAATAATAGAATTCATAGTATTGCTCTGAAAGTTTTGGCTGCAGCTCAGTAATGAAATAAATACCAGGGACTGAAAAAATATTTCAATTACTGAATAATGTGTATGGCAATTTTTTTCTAGCATAAGTGTATTCACTAAGAAATTCCTAGTAGTATTCAGTTTATAACATTAAGACATTTATGATCATTCAAGCTGGCAAAGGTGCTTAGGTGTTAATTATAAATTCTCACGAAATATTGAGAATTAAAATCATTGCACATATGAAAGCTTATTGTTAGAGGGTGGGTACATATATTTTCTCTTCCTCAGCAGTTCACATATCAGCTAATTGTCTAACGGCAGCTATGATTGATCCTGTGGTTCGCGCCATCTGGAATAAAAAAAGCATTGGTTCAGCTTAATTATTAATTTCTCTGTTTAGTTTTGAAGATTAACAGCCAGCTCACAGGACACGGTTTGCCGAACGATAAAACTTCACTTTGCAAGACGATTCGATTATTTTTCCGAAAAGGGACTTAGTTATGTTTTAATATTTTTGGTAGCATGGTAGTATTTTCCGAATGGAGAATGAAGAACATTGAGGAAGTTGATGCTAAAATGATGCGAAGTCAAAGAAGATGAAAATCGTCATCTGACATTTTTTAAAAGTCTTCTTCCGTTGTTATCATTATTGTAGAAACCAGTCAGGTGTATTGGGTCTATTGCAAAATATGAGATCAAAGTAGCAAAGGCTTCAGAGAAATGTACACGTGCCATAACAAAAAGTTGCAAATTGTTTCAAAAACCACAAATGATTTCAAGGGTAGCGACACTGAGCCTAGTCCATATACTCCGAGCCATCATACTTAATAAAGCTTATAAGAAATAAAAGACTTACCTTAAGCATATCACAAATTTTTCCTCAGTGCTAATGCATTATATCATGTTTGTATTATCTTTCTTCAAGTCTGTTCTAAGTCTGTTTAATTAATAACCGGACAACTTTCATATCGTGCGAAAATTGAATACGATTCGGCGACAATACAAATTTTAATTGTCGCGCCGTACCATATCGTGTGAATGGGCTGTAACGCCTAGGATACGACAGGTATCGGGTTCAATTCCTAACGGGTTCCAATCTCAAATATCATAAGAATAAAAATCCCTAGCTGTGTGATGCATGATCTATAAATAATATAAATGCTATAAAAAAACCTAATGCGTTGAAAAATACCATTTTTTATTTTTTCGTAAAATATTCCAATTTCCGGAAGTGTTTCGCACAATCGTCTATGAAGTTATGAAAAAGAATTGATTGATTGACGAAAATAATCAGATCTATATAATTCTCTTCTTTCGTTGAGCTCTTAGATTCAGAATAACTCAAAAAAATGTAATGCCGTCTTTAGTTTCCATTGAATTAGAAATAACCCTTGACCTTCAGTTCCAGAGATCGGGCTTGTTTCACTTTGTTAAGGATATCTGGTCAGAAATTCTTAAGGATGAACATCAATATGAAAGCATGTAGAAGACGAAAGTTGTTTTTCTCTGGTTATAAAGTTCTGGTAGTTGAATGTTTATTTTATTTTTTTGTCGCAACAGAACTTGACTGAAATCTATCACTGTTGTGATTAGTATTCAGACATATCACGTTATCTGGAATTCCCAATATTGAAATACTTACTTGCACCATAGAAGTATTATTCATCATTATATCAAGGCTTCGACATATCAACGGACGTCGGGCATGAAGTAAAAACAGCCAGTACAATTTTTTGTTGGCTTTATTCCATAAAAACCAGGGACATTCACATAGATCCCGATAGAAAATTTCACTCTGGAAAATAAATAATTTATTGCGCTTCATCCGCGCAACCTTATGACGACTCTCAATCAAACCTTATTCTCTTCATGAGAAATAACAGTTGAATTTTCCTACCTTATCTTGTAATTCTTGTCCTTTCAGGCAGTAATTGTACATCATACCGATGAAGATAAAACCAGCTATTATCCCTTTGGTGAGCTCAGTGTTCGTAAAATTCTGGAAGAAGTAACAAAAAAAAATTGGTATTGATTAGAAATCAAGCAGTTTTGTAGCAGTAAAGATGTTTAAAAATTATTATTATTATGACCGCTATTGGATATTGAGGTGGATATAAGTTGGGCAACTTAGGGTATGATTCATATGTACTATTTAGGACATGTCATAAAATACAGAAATATTTCGAGCTCCTATAAACCATCAACAGATAATGATTGTTTAAACCAATATATTCACATAAGTGTTGAAAGCCAAGTGTTGTGTTACACTAAAATTAGAGGTGGGCGATTATGAGATATATTAACGATCATCATCATAATCATTCGATGATGAAAATGTCTCGAGATATCTCGATTACAACAGTTAATAGTTACTAATAGTAAACTTCACAGGACAGCCGCGTCAGGAGGGAAAAAGGACAACACAGTCATCGACTAAACATCTTTCTATTTATTTATATTTGTTTAGATATAAACAAACCAAAAAACTGTCGATTAATTCATATTGCACGTAAAAAATGAACATTTATTCATTTTGAAGTTATTTGAGCAAGCTAAAAAGCGAGCAAAAAAGTCACGTAAAAGGCTAAAAATATCTATCAATATAAAGAACCGTTAAATGAATGTACAAAAAGCCATACCATCCTATCGTAATAAAACAAATTAAATCAATGACTACTACACCTCTTACTACTGAAGAAGTCACGGTTCAATTGTCAACTTCATAAAACACGATTAGTAGTTCTAATTAGTAACATCATTCGATTATGAAAACATATTAGTTACTGATTCCATAATCGATTATGCCGATCATTCATAATCGCCCCCCTCTAACTAAAATGCCTCTAGGAAGTGTGCCTATTGATAGTTCAATTTAGTGACAAAATGCACAAGGACCCATGTGAGTGTGGAGTGGGGCCAATTCCAATCAATCAAGTAGTGGTTGTTGGTGTCGTTAGAAAAATTGTGCAAATTCCTGCGAAGACATTGGTTTGAGGGAGAACAGTTTAGTTGGAATAAGGAAGTTGTTACAGTGTGCATAGTGCCTAGTGCTGAAGGGTGAAAACGAGTCATGACGTATCAGTCGAGAAAACTTTGTAGATGACTTTGATGGAATTTTTTTAAGTCGATCCTCAATGTTGGAACTCCGATCATAATTTTCTTCATTGATTGTGAGGATGCCACAATTTATCAGTTATTTTGTGAAGGTGTAACAATGCGTTTATACGCATCGAAGGAAGTTATTAATTTGGAATGATTCACGTGCGGCATCCCGCTCCGGTTAAGCAGGAAGCGGTAGTCTATGGCGGTACTGAGAAGACCGCTGGCCGGCGAGAGCCAGTCGATGCCCCACTCCTGTGGTTGGCGCATGGCGGTACGACTGGTGGGGGATCTGAGTACTGAATAAAAGTGGACGTCGTGATCAAATTAGGCAGACTGGGACAAGTTCTCGGCCTTTCAAGATCAGTTGAAGCGCTCCAAAGCTCCAAGTGACTCTTCAGTGCTGCCAACAATAGTACAAGGTAGGAAAGAGTCTGGTGGGGTGACAGGAGAGCCGGTAAGAATTAGTTGGATCAGGGTCCAGGCAGTGGCTGGCTTGAACCGACTGAACGAGTGCGCTAAGGGTGGTGCTTAGGACCCCACTCCTACTGCTCTGTCGAGCCTCTCTCGAAGTGGTTGTGGTGTTTTCGGGTGTGCGCCACTGGTTGCACTCTGACTTTTAACACGACCGGAGGTAGCTCTCTGGGCAAAAATAAATGATGATGGTGACTGAACGAGTGCGCTACGGGTGGTGTGTTATGCCCGGAGCCTCTATCGAAGTGGTTGTGGTGTTCGTGTGCACCACTGGTTGCACTCTGACCGGAGGTAGATCTCTGGGCGGGTTACGTGGCCGTGTGCTGCTGCATCGTCGGTTTGGTGCGGTGCACCTGGTTTGACGGGAGCCCTGTCGCTCACGTTCGTGGGTGCGGTTTGGTGTACAGTTGGGCCTCTCATAGTTGCACCTTGCCGCTGTGTGGGCCGTTTGTGGCTGTGCGTCCTCAGTTCAGACTAAGGGGTTCTGTCGCCTTCGCGCGCGGGTGTGGTCTGGTGTACAGTTGGGCCTCTCATAATCACACCTAGCCATTCTCTGCGCCATTTGTGGCCGTGCCTTAGCAGTACCTGTCAATCGACCTGGATTGTCCATCAGTGTGTGTCGGTCTGTCACCTCCTAGCTTACATTTATTTTTGTGTTGCCATCCGCCTAATTTGTTTACGCTCGTCTATTAATTGCTTGCTTTGCACTGCTGTTCCGGTTCTTGCTAGTTCCACCCTAACCCATTCTATAACGGGTGTAGTTAGTTTCAGTTGGGGTTTGCTTGCCGTGGTGAATAGATAGAGTTCTGGTGTCGGGTTGGTAATTGGGGAGGTTGACTGTTTGACCAACTGAATGATTGAGCATAGTAGTTAAAGACCATAGGAGTGTACGCATTTGTATTATTGATAAGGAAGTGTTTGTAAATAATGATTAATAGAGAGTATTATTAGTTACTTTCGTGTTTTATTGTTTGTATGAACTTCACCTCCAATAAACACCACCTCATTCTCCACTGAAGACTGCCTAGACTCGAGCTCAGGGATTTCCGTTTCATTATAAGGAAGAGCTCGATGTAAGGGTGACGCCCTGGAAGGTAAAATAGTCTGGCGCCCGAGCAAGTTTGACCGATCCCGGTCTAAGGGCGTCACAAATGGTTAGAATGAATTGTTCAGCAAAAGCCGGATTTTTCAGCGAATAGCAGTAGTATGAGTGCGTAGTGTTAAATCATTTCCTTTTACACTTGAAACACTAAAATAACTTGATTAAAACATTTAAAATATTGTCAAAATCATGAGTTGAAAATGAAATGATTTATTGACAAGATTTTGCGCTTAAAAGAATTATCTCTAACTTACCATACTGATGTAGACATAGCGGACAGAAAAAGCAAAAACTCCCAACCAAAAAGTAATTACCATGCACTGTGATCCCACGTCAGAGATAATTTCGAAGTACCTTGAAAAACGCGCAAAAAAATTAAAAAGCTTACACAAGCATATGAAAAAATTAGAGCTGTTTGGTGTGGTTGTCATTCCGGAAACGTCATAAGGCCATGGTTTTTCTACGACGATAATGATAACAATACTGTTAGTGGTCATCTTTAACGCTGCATGATTAATTAATTAAATTACCGAATATGGTCCTAGACATCATGTGGTTTCAACAGGATGCTACCACACGATTTATCGAAGAGTAAGTTTGATCAGCGTGTTATCTCAAGAACTGGACCAATCAGTCGATTGGCCGCCTCGTTCGTGCGATTCAACTCCTCTCAATTCATTTATTTGAGCTACGTCAAGTTATTGATCTATGCCAACTAGCCGACGATGTCGGAACAATTTAAACCCAATAATGAACGAGAAGTTGTTGCCGTTTCGGTCGAAATGTGTGGCCGAGTCATTAATTGGGTTTAAAAACAAATCGACCGCTACAAACGTGGCCGCTGTCGGTAGTCTGGAACCTGGAGTGTGTTCTACTGAAATAGGAAGATTTCTTAGCGATTTGTCCTTTTTCAACCTATTTTGTCCCTTTAACTGTATTTGACGGTGGTCATTGGTCGTTGTTGTATATAGTTATTTTATTTTTAATTCTCTATGAGGGAACACCATCATGGATGTTGTTTCATATTTATGACCCTGCACATTTACAACTGGGCCGGTAATATGAAAAAAAAAATTATAGCTGCCATAACATTCGAATTTTACTGCTAGTGCTACCGTGTACCACTAACTACTAGGTAGTTGTTTGGCGTTTTAAATACATCCTTGAGCTTCGGGTCTGATTAAACGTTCCACAAATACTGAAGAGAAACAACACTTTTATGCCGACGGAAATAACAAAAGGTGGCTTATGAGAAATATGCACTTGAAACATATAGCTTTAAATTTCCCAATTCGTAATTTGATCTAACATTTTTTTGAATTTAGAGATTCGATGTTTAAAGTAGATTAGTATTGTACAAGTCCATATCGATCCCACATATTTTCAATGGAAAAGGCGTACAGTAACAAAATACTGCCAACAGATATCGCAACTGACAACATTAACCTCATTACTTCACCCCCTTTTTATATACCCAGTGGATGCTATGCTACTGAGTACATTCAATAAATGGAGCTATACTAAAAACTACACTCAGAAGAGTGTAATAATACTGCTATATTGTTTCGTGGAGTTCCTATGTATGTGAAATGTTTGTTATGATAATTTTTTTATTTCGTGGGTATTTCAAGCGACGTTTCGCAATTTTATTTGTTGTTTCTTCAAAGCTCTACAAATACACACAGATTATTATAAAGAAAATGGTTTTATGACTATAGGAACACCTCGGAAGTGGGAAACATCTATCGAATTTAAATTAGAGTTCATGAATTTTTGAATTTTGATTGTGAAATGATGAACTTATTCCCACTTATAGAAGCAACAAATAAAGTTGCGAAACGTCGCTTGAAGGAAAGCCTTAACGTCTTTTTAAAAAGATTCCATACCCACGAAATAAAAAAAATCATTTATTTACAAGGAATACGAAAGAATTGAATTGAATACAAGATAAATGTTTATTATGATATTTATATTTATATCCGGTGTAGCGTAGATTTTATTATAGTGTGTTTTAATGTTTTAGTTATGCTCATGGTTCGTGACATCATTAATTTGAAGAGTGACTTAAATTTTAAATTTAATGTTGTAACTATTCACTGATTTTGACTCATTCATTGCTGTGTGATTCAATTATTCTGAGGAAAAGTCACGACCCTTCCACAGTATAATTCTGAAGGCCACGGAAATTGATTTAGTTTGAGTTGAATAAAATTTCTGTTTGTTGAACATACTTTAAAATGGGGGTTCATTGAATAATTTTTTTTTATTTTGTAATTTTAATCTACAATATGATGTGAATAGAAAACCGAAATTCCAACCTTTATTGAACTGGTAAATTGAATGAAGTTTATTTGATATTGTTTTTTTGTCTACTTATTTTCTTTTTTAAGACATTCCTACCCATTCCGCTCTTTGACGTTCTAGACTACCCGTGGTGGTTATATGAACGAATTTGACTTCCATTCATAAATGTTTTAATTGTACTTTATAACCCGATAATAAAGTTTTTGGAACATCTCTAATGGTTAGCATGTTATTTGGAAGAAATTGTAAATCCCTTTACGTGAGTCAGGGCTTCGAAAATTCTACATTTCCATTAATTTAATTAATTAAAAAACGATAGTATTACCATTGGGTTTAAATCGACAAGTATCAGAAAACAATGATATAAACCCTAAAAATTCTATAGATACTCACCTCGTGACAAGAATGTGTTGGCGAATACATCTCTTTATCATAATCTCTACATATTTCTGATAACCAACATCATAAAACCATCTGTCCTGGACGCCAAAAGTTTTCTCGATCAATTGAATTTTTTCTCTCATTACCATTAGTGCGTAAGTACAATCGCTTAACATGTAGACAAAAATGAAACAAGGATTCAGAAATGCTATAAAAACAGGAACTTGGAATAGTTTCGAAATTGGATAAAGGTACTTAAACCAATGTTTTGAAGTAATATCCTCAAACATGTATAAGATCCCAATTTCTTCCTTTATTTCCTTTCGTAAAAAAACTATAAATATGCATAAAAAGCTGATCAGGTTTCTTTGACGCTGTTGAAAGCGAATATCTTTTTCAATTATTTTTCGAAGATCTGCTTCAGCGTCCTTTTCAGTCCACAATTCTTTCTTCAGTTCTTGTATAGGTTCAACGGTTTTTTTTGCCCTCAGTGTCATAAAACCCATGTAAGTTATCTGAAATAATATAAAATATAAATCTCATAAAAAAGTTTTGGTAATGATTCGAAAACAAAGAATTCGAACAGCTGGTTTGCTGTAAAATTTGAAAAATTTGCAAAAGGCGACTACAATATTCAAATAACAAAATAAGGTTAACATGAAGTAACTTTCTAGATATTTTTCTTCAAATTCAATTATTTACTCCCTGCTATAATATAAATAGACAGAGTGCGGCAAAAGTTAGTTTGCACTGTTTGGTATTCATGCTTGCGCGTATTCTCGACTAGTATCGTACCTAGGAAGGAGGCAGCTAAAATGTAGCGAGTTGAGTTGTCCGCGACTAGTAGTATTGTTGTGTACGTTTACAGTGCGTTCGTTGCCATGACTGTGCGTGTAAAGTACACGAAAGAAGAACGTGTTTGTTTGCTCACTTCTTACTTAAAACTTGACGGAGATTATGCTGAATTTTAGAAGAATTTAGCCAGCGCTTTCCAAATAAGCAAGTTCCCACCAGACAAATGGTGCAGAAACTGTATCGTAAATCCGTAACTACTGGCTCCGTGGAAGACGCGCCACGTTCAGGTCACCCTGCTAATTTTTTCGTAAAGTTTCATATGCAAACCAGTAAACTGACCTTTGCACACCCTGTGTATGTTTTATAAAAAAATTATTAATTGAAGCTCTTTCTGGGTGTTGCAGTTTCTTTGTCAGTTAGTTTATATATCAAGGATATTTAGTTTCATTTTAGTCGTTTTCCAGTCAGTTGCGTGTGACCACGGGTGCTTCTCGCCCTGTGAATGAAGGGAAACTAGTTTACTGGAAAGTTCTAGAGTAGATCGGAGCGCTCCCGGGGCGCCTTATTTGGTGACTGGAAAGCAGCTGAAGTTTTAGAAAATATTACACACAAAAAATATGTAATACTTACATAAGAGTATATAATAATTCTATAGGCTCTTCGAATAGTTTCTTTGAAATTCCAGTTCAAACATAGGTTAAGTATGTTGCAGAAGATTCCCAAATCGATGAAATACAACAAGGCGTATGTCATTTTCCTCAGAATTGGAACATATATATAATGGCTTACGTAAGGAAATCTGTCATGAAAAGGAATACCTACGAACAAAATACTTGAGATATTCCTCTTTCACTCCAACAAATAGAATTTACTATAACTTAAAATGTTGTGAAATTGATTTAAACGTCTGCGAATTTAAATATAGAATTAAGGTTTAGGCGCTTGCAGACGAAATTCGACATTTAAAAGTCCGGTAAACATACATCCTTGGACGGGACTCGAACCCGCATATCCAAATTGCCGGTCTAACGCTTTAGCAACCGTTATCCAACCGTATCGAGGACCACTTTCTCCTAGAATTCAAATGTTGTTAGTATTACCTTTGAGAACCACGGTGTTCGTAAAGGTTGTGGACATGTTATCAATGGAAGGAAAATCACTCAACATCAGTGATCACCACGACTCGAAAAGTGTCGATGACCCATAGGAAGAAAGATTGATATTATGTCCACAACCTTTACGAACACCGTGGTTCGCAAAGGTGATACTGACAACATTTGAATTCTGGGAGGAAGTGGACCTCGATACGGTTGGATAACGGTTGGTCAAGCGCTAGATCGGCAATTTGAATATGCGGGTTCGAGTCCCGTCCGAGGATGCATTTTATCCGGAATTTCGAATGTCGAATTTCATCTGAAAAATACCTTAACTTATATTTAAAATGCTGTCTGTTTCTTTGAAATTCTAGAGGATTGCTCGCGTCTCAGTCCAGGCAAAGGTTCAAATTTTCAATGTATACAAGGATATTCATGAGAATCTTTCGTTATAATACCTGAAAAAAGTATCGAAAAGTTTGAATTTTACAATAGAGCTTTGTTTGCAAGAATGATTCTTCGAAAAATTTCAGATAAAGCACTTGTGCGAGAGAAAAAAAGTTAAAATTGAGGTTGGCACGGCGTTCCTTCTTCGAGGAAAAAAATTAAATCGACAAGGCCATACCAATGACTGAATATACAGGGTGCCAAGGAATAAAATACCATGCATAGTGCCACGTGATACAGGGCCATAAAATATTAAAAAAGGTCACATGAATAGCGAAACTGCTTCCTTTAAGAAATACAGGGTATTAAACTTAATTTTTTTATTTGGTGTTTTATTCAATAACTTACTATAAAGAGGTAAGAATTAAATAAAATGTGGTATGCGGGGGTTTTGTATGATGCATAATCCAAATATCCTATTAGCTTTTAGATTACTAAATAGAGGGTGCCATAAACAAGATTTCTCCACATTTAAATCAACCCTAACGTTTTTGCCTTACAGTGTATGTCATTCTGGTATACAAAAAGCGCATCGAAAAGTTATAATGCACACAAATTGTCCAGAAGCGATAGAGTAACCTACTTACAATAGCCGGAAACCGTTGGTCCTAGCGACAACAAAGTATACCTTTTTGAAGAAAAAAAGATAGAGGAATTGCTTTTTCCAGTCCAGAATGACATACAGTGTAAGGCATAGAAGTTAGGGTTGATTTAAATGTGAAGGAATCCTGTATGTAGCGCCCTCTGTTAGTAATCTGAAAACTAATAGGAAACATGGATTGAATATCATACAAAACCCCCGTATACTACATTTTATTCAATTCTTACCTCCTTGTCCAAATAAAAAAATAAACTTTAACACCCTATATTTCTTAAATGAAGCAGTTTCGAACATATATTCACAGGACCTTTTTGACAACATGTATACTCATCAGAAAAAATTTTCATTACTTAGAACAATAACTAAGGAATTAATAAAATATAATTGCCTTTGGAATCGGCTTATAGAGAGAAAGCAATAAAACATGACTTGGTATTATTTAAGCAATCGAATTATGAGTTTCATACTTGTTTTAAGTTCATCGCTCATTTTCTGTTTGCAGGAAAGTAAGTTCTTCAAGAATTTCTTGTTTTGATGTCGATGAAATTTTTCATTGTCCTTATATCCTCTAGTTCACCATGAATTTATGAATCTGAATGTTAGAAAAACTGCTAATGTCTTTTTGCTCATTACCTACCATCTTTGATCATATATGTACTTTGTTAAACATTCAATATGTGAACTTGCATTGAACTAAGCCATCGATATAATTCGAAAGAACTAGATGAGACTTTTAAATAATATATCACATATGCGTTTGAAACCGAAAGACTATTTATTTTGCTTAATTATGATTACCTTCAATTGAACAAAGGAGTTCAATAAATATTCAGAAAGGCATAGGTGTGAGGTCAAGAGCTTTTGGGCACTTTTTCTACAGTCCTTTCCTGTACTCTGGAACAGTTTGATCCCAAAACAACCGCCACGATGAAAGAACAAACCTAAATCTCAATTTAAAAATAACAAATCACAAGTTTCCTTCAGTTTTGTTCAACACAAATTACCTTCTTCTAAAAACCAATCCAAAGTAGGCATACGAACTCCATCGAAAACTATTCAGATTGTCTTTATTTCGTAAAAACCTCAAGTATCAAGCATTGAAGTCCAAATTACAAATATCTTGAATGAAAAATAACCATATAATAACCTAATAGTTCTCCTTCAGTTTCATTTCAGCCATAATCCTGGTCTATTTAAAACTGTATAACATATAATCACTTGAATGTATATGGCATAATCAGGAAAATTTATCTATCGGTTAACAAGGTCTTCTTTTCTCTTCATCTCACCAGAATTTTGGACAGGCACACACTTGTGCTTTGAAATACCTTATATATTCAAATTTAAATTACAGGAAAACGATAATTCTTCGGAATCGAAACTTCTGAAACCTTTAAATGACTTTCATTAGCATTACATTAAACTTTTTCATAACACGAATTTGACAAATGAAATTGGCAACATACATTATTCCTCCGTAAATGAACCGTTCTGAATAATTATCTACCAACTGGAACTGAATTAATAAGTCCGACCTATGTCAATCGAATACGTATCTATGAAACATCGACTTTTTGATATTTCTCTTTCGATGTAATACAAAATTCGTATTTTCAGACGAATAATTTGAGGGGAATAGGGGTGCCAGGAGATGGGAATTTTCCTGTAGTTTCGTTTTCTACGGTCGATCCAGAGTTTCAATGAGCCAAGAGTCGACGGTACGTAAATGTCAAAATAATTGATTAACATTAACTTTAACTTCTGTTATTGCTTGCCTTAACGCAAATGAAAAAATAAATATATCTTCTGTTGAAAGAAAGCTACGGAAATGAAATTTGAAAATATGTAAGATACCAATAACGTCCGTAGATGCACAAGTTTTTCTTTAATTCGTTGCATAGCTTTTATAGGGTTTAAAAACAATTCTAGCCTGCCGATTTCTGCAAGATTTTGGGATTTTTGTTCAATCTAATTCAAATATCTTTGAAGTTACAACTTGATTCGATATATATTCCAGGAGTTATAGAGGAAAGCAAATTTTAGATGCTCTAGATAACTCTTGAATTTTCAGATCATTTCAGTTTAATATATCTACTGAAGATGCTTCACAACTCAAAAAGTTCAGTATTGTTCTATATTTGTCGTCCAATCAGAAATACTGTAAGTTATAGATGGTGAATTTTTGTCAACTAGCTACATTAATGTCAGGAACCAATGGAATTTTAGCAGATTTACGCCTACAGCATGCTTAGTATAGTCGTCATTTCTTTACGATTAGTTGAGATATCAGGAACCAATGGAATTTCAGGAGGTTTACGCCTACTTCATGCGTATGTATAGTCGTCATTTATTTACGATTAGTTGAGGTATCAGGAAATTTGTACCACAGGATTTTTGAAAAAAAAAACATTTTTCTCTCATTCCATTCAGGTTTCTAATAGGCGGAACTCGCATAGCAATTGCTCATGCAAAATAAAAAGGAGATTTTGGGTCGGTATATCACAATGGGTAAAACAAGGATTCACTACTTCACTCCTGTATCAAAGTGTCAGTCTGCTGAATGGTGTGCGGACAGAGAAAATCTTCCGAATCATCCAAAGTCTCCAAAATCGGAAGAGAAGGCTTTGCATTTTGGGATGCAGATGGAATTTTATTAATAGACTATTTGGAACATGGAAAAGCAATCAACAGCGATTATTATAATGGTTATTTCGATCATTTTAAGGCCGGAATTCCCATGAAAGGCCTCATTTCAAGAAAAAAAGGTGCTCTTTCACCAGGACTATATACTGTGTCACAAGTCAATAAAAAAAGCCTCTAAAATGACCGACTTGTTTCGCATTGCTACCCAATCCATATCGTTCTCCAGATCCGACCTTCACAGAACCGAAGAAGAAGCTTTGTGGAGAGAGTTTTGACTCAGATGAGGAGCTGATTGATTAAATATATACATACCAATATTGTTGACCAAAATATGAGTCAAACTTTACCGCTCTTATGCTTAATTCTTTAAATACACGTATAATCGTCTCACCTGGCAACATCGCTGTTCATTTTAACAGCGATTCCATGCTTCATGACGAAATTTTTGGGTTACCATGAAACCTTTTAAATAATTTGTATTTCTGGAAAATTAAAAATTTTTTGCATTCAACATAATTTCTTAATTCTGTAATCTGTGACTGCGAATTTTCTTTGACATTCAGCAAATCAGTGAAATGTCAAAGGTGAAAATTTAAATTTTGAATTGATTTCATTGTCAAACCCAAAGTATAATGACCTTTTTTCATTCAACTTCTGTCAGAGAAAATTCATAACAATGGAGAATTTAATTATGTACACAATTTGTGTATTGTCGTGATAAAATTATTTAGGTTGATGATAAAACCTCGTATTCTCGAAGATAATGGACTGTTTTCCACTTCAACTCTTGATTTTCTATCTGTTTCATTGGAATATTTCAAGTTTTAAATATTTATTGTTTAGTTCCCTATGGAGTGGCCAGAGATTAACAAATAGTTATAAATAGTATGCATCAACTTTTGATACACTAATGAAAACTCCTTCTAGTCATGAGTGCCATCAAATATATTTTTTCTATTAGTTTGCTAATTACATGTTCTTATTCTCAAGAAGCTACCAAAGGAATTTTATATCCTTATGAATCAGAAGTAAGAGAAAAATTGTCTTTAGATGGACTCTGGAACTTTATACCAGCTAATGCCTCTCAACCATTAGAAGGGTATTTAAATCATTGGTATAAACAAAGATTTGTAGATCTCAATACTACAGTACATCTCATGCCTGTACCAGCAAGTTACAACGATATATCAACAGATTGGACAATAAGGGATCATGTAGGAATAGTATGGTATGAGAAAAATTTTTATATTCCTAGTACTTGGTTGAATTCAAAGAGAGTGTGGTTAAGATTCGGATCTGTTTCCTATGCGGCTGAAGTCTGGATAAATGGAATTAAAGTTTTATCCCATCAAATTGGTCATCTACCCTTTCAAGTGGAAGTAACAAATGTTGTCAAGTTTGGTAAAAACAATAGGATCACGGTTTCTTGTGACAATACATTATTAGATGATACTCTACCTCAAGGGAAACTTGTGACATTGAGTAGCGGAAGGGTGACACAGACATACACATTTGATTTCTTTAATTACGCTGGTATTGATAGATCAGTTTTCATTTATAACACACCCTTAACATACATTGATGACATTACTATTGTTACCAAAAATATTGAAAATGGAACAGCATTACTCGGCTACAATATCACTTTTTTGAACGATACTGAAGATATTGTACAATGTGAATATCTTCTTTATGATAAAGCTGGAAATAGGGTTGCAAATGGAATATGTTGTGAAGGTAAGTTGAGCAAATATTTATTTAATTTAACCATACTAGGGAAATCCACTTTATTTTTTCAAATAAACAAAATAAAAAAATTGGATGATTTTATAGAGGTTTTGAGAAACTTGATTGGATAGTTTAGATCATGTGATTTCAGGATCAAAAGGATCCATCGAATCATTAAAAGAACGTGCATTGACCTCTGATCACAAATATAGGATCGATTTGATCAAGTTTTCAAAAGCACCTAGTAGTTTTCTTTTGTTATGAAAATGTAGCCACTTGAACTAAATTTGCCTGAAACTGACAGCATAAGGTTGAGCTGTTTTCACTTTGTATTGAATTATTTTTCCTTATGGTGTTATTTTTTGTGTTTTCATTGTTTCTTATAGTGATGTAAATATGCAGTAAAAATAATAATGTTATTATACAGGTGGTGGTGAAATATCTTTGAAAAATGCAACACTTTGGTGGCCATATCTTATGCATGAGGATCCAGGTTACCAATACACGTTTGAAGTTCAGCTTTTGGAACTCGGTGGAAATTTGATTGATGTGTACAGGCTTCCCATTGGTATTCGAAAACTTTCATGGAATTCAACATCTTTCACTATTAATGATAAACCAATTTACCTCCATGGTTTTGGTAAACATGAAGATTCTGATATAAGGGGTAAAGGTTTAGATCTTCCTCTAATAATAAGAGATTATAACCTCATCAAATGGATTGGTGCTAATGCTTTCAGAACTTCACATTACCCCTATGCAGAAGAAATTATGGATCTTGCAGATTCATTGGGTATAATGGTAATCGATGAATGCCCTGGTGTAAATGTAGAAGGTTTCAGTGATGCCTTACTGAAAAATCACAAGAAATCATTAACAGAATTGATACAAAGAGACAAAAATAGACCTAGTGTCATCTTATGGTCTGTGGCCAATGAACCTAGAACTCAACAGGTTGCAGCAAAGGCTTATTTTGAAGAGGTCATAAATCATGTAAAAGAATTAGATACTACAAGACCAGTAACTATTGTAGAAGCTCAAGGATGTATGGTTACAGAGTCCTCCGCATTTGTGGATATTGTCAGTTTCAATCGATATAATGGTTGGTATAATAATGAAGGAAACATTGATGTTATTAGCCAAGCAGTTATAGATGAGGCTACATGTTGGCGCAACCGTTTCCAGAAACCTGTTATTCTTCAGGAATATGGTGGTGATACACTTGAAGGTTTGCATTTTTTACCTGACTACATCTGGTCTGAAGAATATCAAGTAGATTTAATGGCTCAACATTTCAAAGCATTCGATCAAATGAGAGATCAGAGTTTCTTCATTGGAGAGTTTATATGGAATTTTGCTGATTTCAAAACTGCACAAACATATACCCGAGTAGGGGTAATAAAAAAGGGATTTTCACAAGAAATAGACAGCCAAAAGCTAGTGCTCACTTTTTGAGAAAAAGATATTGGAGTTTATCTGAAGTTCTCTATAATGCAACTTTGCCTACTGATCTCAATACTTATATAATTTCCACAAAAGGGAGAAGTCATGAAGAGTTATAGGAAACTAGTAATCTTGATCTCTTCCAACTTTATAAAAACTTTTTGAAAATTATGGAGTTTTGTATTTTTGCTTTCTCAATTAATTTGTCAATCTCATACGTGTAATTTGTAAAAGTGATATTATTTTATTATATTGGTATTATATAAGCTAGCAAAAATTTATTTCAACACCTATTGTGAGAATCCAAAAATTTTTCTGAAATTTTTATTTGGTATTAAGTCCTATAGGCTGATGAAACTGCTCTAATAGTGCTGCACTACACAATTTATTTACCATTCCTTAGTACCGCCCTGGGCAAATTCTAAGGAATAATAGCTAATCTATTCATTATTTGAGTGATAATAAAAAATTTGTTTTGAAGAATTCTACACTTGCGAGCAATACAGGGATCTCCAATGAACAGCAAACATCTACCTTCGATAAATAGCTTCTTACCCTTAGAGGGCGCAAGCTGAAAATGTTCGATAAACCTCTGTATCATGTGAAGCCGGTTTTGAACTAAACAGCAGAAATATATTTTCACGATTACATAGATGACCTCTTTTTTGGGTGCATGTTCTTATTTCTTTAAACTAGTAGAACAGCATGCTCTTGTTCTGATCTATTGTTTATAATTTTCGAATACCGCGGCGAAAATGATCTCAATCGATTAAGTTCGATTTCCTGCTGAAGTATCCGTAGTCAAACTTGAGTATGTCCGTCCGGTCCTAAACTCTTTATCTTCCGAAGGAGACGCGCTAGAGTTTTGATATTTTCAGAATAGGTTAATTGTCTAGATATCTCGGTCAAGCTTGTATCGGAGCGAATCCGTAGAATAGTTCATCAATTAAGAGCATCTGAACTTTGCTTTCCTCAACTCCTAGAACTTCGATCAATTAATTACTTGGAAGATGTTAAAATGAGTTTGTAACAAAAGTTCATTGTAATCGTCAGACTAAAAGAATAAAAAAAAATACAATCTTTATTATAATATGTAAAATATATATATTTTTTTGTAAAGTATTTATGGAAATTTAATTCACAATCTACTTTCAAAAAGTATACATTAAATGTGTTGTATGTACAGACTAACAGAAAGAATTGATGGATTCTTTGTTAGGATCAGTTAGGTCGTTTGGCCATGACTCTTAAATCTTCATGAATGGTGTGGTTGGAAACATACCAAGGAGGATTAACCAATGAACGTAGTATTTTTGATTTCACTCTTTGGATTAGATTTGCTGAATTGGCTTTAGATTTTAACCGAAATTATTCTTCCTCATCTAAAGCAAGCAGGCAGAACAGATGATCTGAATGAGCAAGCAATAAATGACCAGATGGTTGATAACAATAATGAGTGGTGGTTAGAGTTAGATCATGATATAGGATAGCGATCAACAAGCTCGTAGTCAAGTGGACAAAAATTCCCTTTTCTGATAGAAGATAAGGCCTTGGTGGAAATATTTCCTTCAATGTTCCCCACTAACATATTGAGAGTATTTAAAATTGGCCGATTAGTATCGATGTCATTAGAAAAAATGAGTTCTTACAATCTTGGACGATTGAAATCTTCTCATTCAAATTTCAGTTCCTGTTACCTTCAGATTTCAGTATGTTCTATATATTATACATTACAAGATGAACAGGAAGGTTATATAGTTATTGCAGGTGCGACTCAATTGTTTTATAAAAATTTTCTTCATTGTTGTAGAAGCATCTTCTGTATGGAACCCCTATTGTCGCTGAAAGTAGAGGAATGCATACTAAATGGAGATAATAGCATGTTCCTTTAGTTTTCAAAGTTATATTAACGACATTGAAAAATATTTTCTCTGATCAATGTGTATCGGGCACTTACGGTCCACATAATCGGCCTACCGAACGCACAATTCGCTCTACCATCACTAAGTTTGAGACTCAATATTCGTTACTAGATAATATTGCACCAAATAGATAACATCCAGCTCGTTGTGAAGAGAATATAGTGTACGTGATGACCCTGAAGTGTCGATTTGTCGCCGTTTTCAACAGCTTGGCCTTTCGTATTCAACGACTTGGCAGATTTTACCTAAGGATCTTTCTTAGTTCAAGAACTGAAACCGACCGACCTATCGAATGGTTTAAGTTTTAGTCGTTGGGCTCTTGACAAGTTAGTAGAGGATACACTCTTTTCGAAAGAAAATTTTGTTCACTGATGAGGCCCATTTTTGGCTTAATTGGTTTATGAACAAACAAAATGTCCGAATCTGGGATGATGAACAACCCGAAGAGGCTCAAGAATTGTCGTTGAATCCAGAAAAGACAACTGTTTGGTGTGGGTTTATGGTGGGGTTTATGGAATAATCGGTCCATATTTCTTCAAAACAGAGGACGTCCAGAAAGCTACTGTGAATGGTGACCGTTATCGCACTATGATAACAGACTATTTGTTGCCCGAAATTGAAGCCCGTGGTCTCGACGAAATGTGGTTACAACAAGATACAGCCCGTAAAACCATGGCTTTACTGCGAGAGCATTTCGGCGAGCACAGCATTTCAGGCTTCGGAACAGTGAATTGACCGGCTAGATCATGTGACATCACACCTCTTGATTTTTTTTTCCTTTGGGGCTATGTGAAGTCCAAAGTCTACATGGACAAGCTGGCTACGATTAAAGTATCGGAGACCAATTTTACTCCAGTCCTTGGAGAAATATCACCCGAAATACACGCGTCATCGAAAATTGGAATTATCGAATGGATCTTGTTTACCGTAGTCGAGGTCAGCATTTGAAAGAAATTATCTTTAAAAAATAATTGTAGAGAATGGTTCGTTGATTGTTGATAAAGATCACAAAATAGAATTGTTTTTATTAATTTTTTTTATTTGAAAAAAAGTACCTTTACATGAATCATAAACTTGCACCCATTTAGCTGTAAACACGTTTTTGAAATGCCTTGTATAGGTAATGTACAGATATTTTATAAGGAAATGCTCTATAAAACGTTCGTACGACCACTATAAATCAGAAAATTGTTAGTTGGGTTAATATTGATGAAAAAAAATTCTTGATTTCAATTATTTCATACTTTCAGACTTCGCTGAATCTGAATCGGCCATAGAAAATGGTTTCACCTTTGGAATTTTTAAGTACCCAAGCAAACACACGGTTTCTGAAGTCAAAATAAACTCAGTTTAGATACCGACTGAACAAAAGCACAGTGGGATATTTATGTGATCAACTGAACCCAGTTTTATCCCTACCATCTCAAAGAAAAGTGGCATTATCTGTTTTAGAACAAGTGTGCATTGCTCTCACGATACTATGCCACAGGCACTTTTCAAATTGTTGTAGGTGATGATATCAATGTTCACAAATCAACGGTATCTAGAGTTATTTTCAATGTGAGCTAGAAAATAGCCATAATATCTGAAAGATTTATATGTATGCTTAAAAATGATACCGAAATTCTAGAAACTGAGACTGGATTCTATAACATAGCAGGTTTTCCAAATGTATTTGGTTGCATTGATTGAGTCAATATATGCTATTGTCGAAGGAAATGCATTCAGATGATTAATAGCAATTCAATATTTCAGGTGAGTGGCAGGGTATAAAAACAGGTATTCACTTCAAATTTCTTAATTTTGTTAAGTATTTAAGCTTCTCATTTTGTGAAGTCATCTGAGATACAAATATTCAAATTGGTACAATGGTATGAAATTATTACCTTTATTAATGAGGAGAAATGCCATAATTAGTAAGAAATAATATATGCATATTTTATAGCAAAACATGTGTGATAGCTGAGGGAATTCTTAACTGAAAGCTTATTTTTGCAACTCAGATAACGTCACTTTTTGTGAGAGAGACGTCAGAACTTTCTATCTCTCTGCAATTTGTATGAGAATACCTGTCTTTTTAATCAAGGGGTAAATGAGAGAACTTTTAATTTAAGTTATTTATTTTTCCTATAACTTTTTTTTCATCACTTCTAAACACAATTTCGCCTCTTCTATTTCTATTAACTTCAACGTAAGTTCTGCCTCCACCAACTGTTCCCTCTTTGTCAAATAGAATTCCTCTTTCTTAGTTTTCAGATTTTCAAATCAACTCAACTTTTTTCTGTTAATAAGTCCTCATTGGCCTGTTTTGTATTTTTTCTTTTGATAATTGTGTTTGTTGTTGTAATGAGGGCTTTTTTTGTTGCAGTTAACCCTAATCAACTAGATGCTGGTCTTCTTTCACCTGGTCGCCTTCTAAGAGTTTCAGGAGTCACCAGAGGACTATTATGTGAAGAGGGTTCTTTCTGTGAGAGAATTACCTCCTCAGGGAAATTCAGTTCAATATCTGCAATGTATTTTAGTTGAATAAATACCTTTTGTATTATGGTTACCTGTTTGATTGGAATATCTCAATTGTTACGAATCTCACATATATAAGAATTACTCACTTTGCTCAGTAGCACTACAGGATGATTCTTCATGCAAGTGCTGACCATACCCTGCTGGCTGCTTGTAGGCATGTTGATACAAATCTCAGAGCTTGCAGGAGGTAGCTCAATGGCAGAGCCTTCTGATTCCCTCTCTTCCTAATCTGAAATATGTTATTTTTAGTTCATTCGAAATTACATAGTTTATCATATCCAGTAGTTCGTTGAAGGCGCAATAATTATAGTGTAATCCAGATTTCTTATCATACTCACTAAGTTCATAATACCCAGCTGACGAGTCGTAAGGGTTTGTTAGTGGTGTGAAGTGATGCTGCAACAAACCCATTACTTTCTCATCAACTTTCGTTGCCTTTGGTGTAAAGGTCGTTCCACCAGTTTTGTATCTTTCACACTACTAATCGACAGAAATTATGAAAACAATAAAATCCTCTTGCTTGTGTTTACCTATGTATTTGAAATTTGATTTTACCTACTTTGTCGTCGGCGAAATTTTTTCGCTTTTTCTTTATATTATCATATAAAGCACGCAGCTGTTTCTCGCTCCGCGGACCAGTGTCTCCAGCAGGTTTGAATGTTACTCTATCTTCTGCAAAGCTTGTCTTTTCAAATTTAAATTACTGGCATCCGTCTTTTTATTGTCGATAGTACCAATAAAATTTTTAGCAATGTCCAATAACAATATTTTTTCACGCTCAGTGAAATTTTTAGCCCTTTGTCGACTCATTTTGTTGCGTAATTGTTTTTTCGTTTGTTTTTGAATTTGAATTCACAATCTTTGACGCAAAAGAGCGTCACAGAATGTTGAATCCATCTCTTGATTCTGTGTTCTGCTTTCGATATGATTTGTAAATACGATTTTTTCCATATAGAATTATAAGAGAATGATTATTTTATAGTTGTAAATTAGTCTCTCTTTGAAATTATATTGAATATTTTAAAATATGTCAGGTTTGATTACAGTGACATCTATTATTACTTTTATGAACTAACAATACTGTCGATACCGTCGAGTTATCCAATCGATAGCTAACCGAAGCATAAATTTGACATCAGAAACCCGTGCGGCGTTTATCGAGCCGATAAATATTAACCACAGTTAACGGCTGGATAACTATCTGACGTTTATCTGTCGAGTTCAGAAACCGGCCATAAGTCACATAAAGTAAACGTCTATTGAGATCTAAAAACATCTTAGTCTAATGAAAAGCATACAGAATATGTCATTTCCTAGACATGATTTAGATTGATATCCATTCTATGTTTTTAAGAGTGTTTTATGGCACGTAAATTGAGAGTTAATATTTTTGTGCCTATTCGACGTTGAAAAGGCAACTTTCTTCAATGTCGAAAAATGATCATGAAATAAACAACTTGCTACAGAATTTTGAATTAGTTCAGAAAAAATTCTAAAATGAACAATTTATTGAAACTAATCATTTTTCCATCAAGCTCAAGTCGTGATAACATTCGGAATGTCGAAAAGAAACTTCAAGGAATTGAATTCAATCCATCCATTCACGATTGCATTAAGGTGGAGCAATACATTAGTGGGCATCACACTAACATTTTCATGGAAAACTTTCACGTTCTTTTTAGCAAGATTCATTTTCAATCCACGGCGAGTCCGATTGTATCATCGTGTTTTCATGTCTTCAGATCTTCACATGGTTAAATTTGAAAAAATCTTAATTATGATATCGATCATCTTCGGCGTTGATCGATATTATAAATATGCAGCTGCTGATAGCGCTTGCGCCTCCTGTTTCACTGGAAGCGGGAATGCATGAAGTCGTGTCACGTCAGAAAGTAATTTCGTCATTATTCGGCTTTCCATTTCAATCGGCAAAGGGTGAAGACAAAAGATCAAGTGACTATACTTTCGTGATCCGCCATCTTGCTGAAGTTAGATTTCATCAATCAAGTGAATTAAGTGAAAGTTCAACCCTATAACAATACGGTAAGTGGAAAATTTTCGTTATATACTGTTTTGACAATTTTAAGTTCCAACAATTTTTTGAAGCGTTTTCCATGATAATTCAAAGTGAATGAAATAGTGTAATATTGTCTAAAAAGTCTCTTCGATAGACGAGACGATGTTGAAAATGCTTTAGCATGCTTCTACACAAAGAACAGAAGGGGTATTTGGGTAGCAACTTGATAGCTAATAGTTTTCAAGCAATTTACTCCTATTTTATTGCTTTTCATATTTTCTATTATTGATTACGTTACTTGACTTTTCCCGTAACGTTGATTTTTACGCCAATTCTAGGATAATTGAAACTTTCATGCTCATAAATTAATATCCTTTTCAACTTAATTTTTCAATAAATATATTACATCGCAATATGTAGATACATTAGTCAGTACAAAAAAATAAGAATATGTATTTCAAAGTTAGTTGCCAACGTCTATTATTATCTAATTAACATCTAACTAGATGGATATTTCCGTATCGAAATTGTTTGTAGTAGGTACCTATAATTCAGATTTTCTGAATCGATACCAATGAATAAATTGGCGACCTCATTTAGAATTCATTTGCATTTGCTAAATCACAATTTTTTTTCATGTAATTCTTCCAAATTTTTACGATTCATCTTATTTCTGTTCACAAAAATACATCTGTACCTAACCTTCTTCGATTTTGACATTTTTTTCAAAATTTTTTCGATATTCCAATGACGTAACTTTTTTATTGATTTTTCTACATCATTCAACCCCTTGAAATTCAGAAAACATGTTTTTCTGTTACATATATTACCCCAATTCACCCCAAATTCGTTGAAAAACCCGCCTTTCAGTCTTTCAATTCAATGAAAATGACTGTTCTCCTTACAATACCAACAACATCAAAAATGAGAATAGGTGTAAAACTGCAAAATAAATAACTTAATTAATCAGATATTGAACTTGACTTTTTTAAAGGTCCAGTTACTGAAAAAAGAAAGCAGTTTTAAGGTACATTATTAAAAGTGTGCATTAAATTTTTATTATTTAATTTGAATGTTCTGATGTCTCAAATAAATATTCTTATTTATTGTAAGGGTTCTTCGACTCACAGTTGGAGGATAAGTGAATGAATACTATTTATTCTACGCCAAGCTTTCGCAATTTTATTTAATGCATCCTCAGGGTTTCTATGAAAGTACAATAATAATAATACAATAAAAAATTTTTATTTTTCGTTTCATAACTTACTGAATGAAAGATTTCTCAAATTATAGAAAATACATATTTTATAATATGACGAATCTCTTGTTGCTAAATGCCAATAATTTGAAAAATCTAACATTCATTAAGTTATGAAACAAAACAAAGATTTATATTTTGTGTTATTATTATTCTACTTTTATAGAAGCCCTGAGGATGCATTGAATAAAAATGCGAAAGCTTGGCGTTACAATAAATAGTATTCATTCATTTATCTCCCAACTGTGAGTGGACATACCCTTATTTAATTCATATAATTAATATACCTGGGACTTTTAACATACTGCAAATATATATATATAGTAGGAGTAAAAGTACCATATAATGATCATACAAAATTTTTCAGATGCCATATTTCTTCATTTTTCTAATGAAAATATTACGGAGGTCACCATAATCAAGGCGATCCAAGATTGGCTGAGATTAGCTAACCAGCTTTACTGAAAAAATAGAAAATAAAGATGTGATTTTTTATTGTTGAAAGTAAAATTCATTTTAATAAATAGAATATGACACTACTTTTATGTTGAAAATCCCCACCAAATTGATACTACTATAATACTTCATTGAATTTTTTTTGGAAAGTCCTTGAAATGACATGATGAATACAAAATTTCGTTGAAAATGTCCTGAAATTGTTTTGAAATCAATCAATTATGTTTTATGGTCATGAAAATTTATTTGTCTTTATGAACTCATTTCACTGACTCTGGAAAAAGAAAAGACAATTAACGTAAGAAAATATTCAATAAAGATTTACGTCAAATGTTGAGATCTAGTTGAAACAAGGATACTGAGAATATAACCTTAATTTGACATCTATAGAAAATGTTTCAAATTAATTTGATCATCATATAAATTGAGTTTTAAAGAATTGTATTTCATACATACATTATGACAATGAATATATCCACATGTTTAGATAGATGTATCTATAGAGACAGATTAAAAAAACGTTTCTTCATTACATAAACTAGAGTGTTTATAAAACGCATTTTCGACATACATTTTTCAAGGAATATTCTCTCTATTAGATATCTATAGAAACTGATAAAAAATG
Organism: Micraspis discolor; assembly: GCA_030674115.1. Lineage (NCBI taxonomy): Eukaryota > Metazoa > Arthropoda > Insecta > Coleoptera > Coccinellidae > Micraspis > Micraspis discolor. Next base: position 12,424,338 of record JARTUT010001740.1, read on the forward strand.
TTTCCCCATTATATAAATAAGAGTATATCAGACATTCATTATGATTAAAGGTTTATTAAACATAAATATTCGTCTTAATTTTAGATCCCCTCTATCAAATGACCTCTATCTAGCATCTGAAAAAATTATGAGAAATACATAAATTAGATGGACATTTAGATATCGTTTTGATAAAAGAAATCTTTTGAAATATGACTGTCATAAGATGATCTGGTGAACATCTATTATACATCTCAATTATGTTTGTGTGTTACTTGGGTAGGTCCTCGTATCTCATGAATGAGATACTCTTGGACCTAAAATCTAATTGGGCTATTCGATTTCATGAATGAAATTACTGAAGACACAAGTATCAGAACTACGATTTTCCACCTGGGCGTAAAATTAATTTGCCGTTTCCAACTTTTGAACAATTCTATATAGAAAACACAAAATAACTTGCTTTTTCGAGTACTATCTTCCTGATTTTTCCGAACTTGAAACTACCTCTTCCTTACAACTGATTATTTCATAATGAGTCCATGAAAATTACTCTGAATCCGCTCCACTTGTATTTTAAAATTTCCAAATTTCACTTCGTATAGATATTTTGCATAAAGTAACCACTTGTTCCATAATAATGTAGATCAGAAATTTTCCTGGTAGAATGCTTGCATTGTAATAAACCCATCACAACCTTCATTCTACAAAGCCTTGACCCACCTTCGATACACAGACGACATTTTTGTGCGGAAAGTTGGATCTTTTCAAGATATCTCCACAGCTCACTATTTGACTTTGATATTTGGATATCATTCATGCTATCTATGAATTTTGAGTCAACGTATGATTAATCATGATCACATTCGATAGTAACATCTTTAAAGGTTTATGAATGACAGTTATCCCCCAGATATTGCGAGCTAGAGTGATCCTCGAGGATTCTTAGAGTTTTTTAGGGTCGTCGCAGAAATAAAAGTGTTTGCCTTGATGGAATTCCCTATCTATCGGTTACGAGTGTCGTGATAGCATTATATTAGCACCCGAATCCCGTTTAGTGAAATGTTTCTCGTCTGAATTTATCAGAAGAGAATCGACCGCGAACGTGGTAACTGCAAATAGTTATCGCACCAAGCTTTGCCGAAAATATCAATTGAACGTTCGTGGCTGGATTACCGTGTGTTGTGATGGTTAATTGTGTCATTATGTTTAGCTTTTTGTTCCTGACTTTTCTTCTTCCGAATGTTTTTTCTCAGGTTGAGAATGATATTTTTACGAAATCGGACGTTTGGAGTGATCCATACATGTCTACAACTGAAGGAGTAACAGAATCTAGTGAAAACAAGGTACTTAATTGAAAAATATGTGTTTATCTTTGGCATTGGATAGATGTTTGAAGGTGTACAGGTATCGTTTGTTATTTATAGAAACATTCTGATCAAATTAAGTGAAAAAATGTGTCTTAAATAAACAAGCGGGAGATTGATTCTCGATAAATAGTTAAGTGATTTTTATTTCGTTAAAGTTAAATTTGGAATGATTCATTGCTTGAGGAGGTGATTAGTGCATACGTATGAAAAAATGAGAATAGCTTCAACATGAGATATTTCCCAGTATTGATTCGTCACTGACAATTTTTTTGACACTATTTGAGGATCTCAACGTCGATGTACATATTTTTCTTTAAAATGGCCTGAAAGTTAACAAAATCGGCGGAGAAACGGTGCATAAGAAGTTCTTGTGGTTCTATACCTATTGAAATTAGGTCTTTCTCATCCTTATGAATGATTCTTAAACCTCTGAGTAAAGAGTAAGTGATGCTCCGAATATTCAAAATTCGAGAAAATGAATATATTTATCTGATACAGAATATTGATAATTTTTAGGCTGCAAAAACCTAGGGCCTTCAAGAGTTGATTCAAATATTATATGCAAATGGAATCTACTGGAATAATCATCAAACTGTTAGCAATTTTTCTGAAAATGATCAAAGAGTACAAGGTGTCTGATTTACAGGTATAAAAATATAGGCGGAATACTAGCTCTGCCATGAAATGACCCATCTCTTAGCAATAATATAAGCAGAATACATAGTGGCTGAAATCCGAAATATTAACTGGTTTCCAGTCACCAAATAAAGCACTTCGAGAGCGATCCTGGTGCGCTTCGATCTAATCTAGCGCTTTCCAGTACACTAGTTTCTCTTCATAAAGAGGGTGAGAAGCACAAAAAGTTCAAGTCCCTGGGGTCACACGCACTTGACTGGAAAGTGACTATTGTTATAGAAAACTGGTTCCTAATAAATCTTATGGTTCCCGTAATTATACTCAATATATATTCAATTATGCATCAATTTTTTGTGTATGTAGATTGTTCAACCAAGAACAGAGCAACATTACTTAGCTGCATGAAAATCTAAGGCTAATGATGTATATAGTGTGGAAGCAACAGTAAACCTAGAAGATCCAGCTTATTTCTGAAGAATATTATTCTCAATATCAGGCACAGGTCATTGTAATAAGCCTTGAACTTAAGAGATATAATTTGAATCCTTAGTACTTACAATAGAAATTATGTTTGAGAAAAAAATCCTCAAAAGTTCCAGCCAATTGCCTTTTTTTCTCATCACTGTTCTGATTTGATAAAGATAACTCCATTTTATTAGGTTTTGGGACATAAAAGCCATTAAGCAAAACAATTCCTTTAAATCTCCAAATTATCTGATAGTATATACTCCAAACTATGGAACTTCGAATGGTGGTAAGCAATAGCATTTCCATCAACATATGCACATTTCTGACCTCATGCGATTGGTAAATCACTGATAAAGGGTCTTCCAACAAGAACTTTGTATTTTAATTGTGACCATACCTATCGCATGACATCATTGACAGTGAGTTTTTTGAGATATTCGTAGTTGATGCTTTGGAAATTATTACAATGAATTTAATTTCGCTCGAAAATCGCATTGAAATAATTAAAACCCACCATGAAAATGGTGGTTCTGTAAAATTACATTTCGTTAAATTTGTGTGATTTTCGGACAACATAATCGACCTCCTGAGATCGCCATTAAGAATTTAGTCTCTAAATTTGAGTCGATGGGTTTGGTACAAAATGTGCCAAAACCAACGCGTGTTCGACCGGGCCGTTCAACTGAAAACCTCGCAGCCGTGAGTCACAGTGTTGAAGAAGATCCAAATTTGCCAATTTCTCGACGTCCTCAACAACTGGGGTTATCCTTGGCTTTGAAGCCTTACAAGATTCAACTAGTGCAGGAATTGAAGCCGACCGACCATTCACATCGCCGTAGATTCGCTCAATTCATTCTGGAACAACCCGCTGGTTTTTCTGATAAAATCATATTTTCAGACGAAGCCCACTTTCACTTGTCAGGGTACGTCAACAAGCAAAATTGGCGCATTTGGGCTTCTGAAAATCATAAAGCGATTATTGAGAAGCCTTTGCATGCTCAACTTGTCACTGTATAGTGCGCTATGTGGTCTGGAGGCGTAATTGGGTCGTTTTTTCGAAGATGAGGCTGGAAATGCGGTAACGGTGAGTGGATCAGGCTATCGGTAGATGTTAACAACTCAATTTTGGCCTATCATTGATAACATGGATATCACTGACATTTGGTTTCAAAAATACGGTACCACTTGTCACGCAGGTAATTAGACGATCAATTTATTGCAAACCAAATTTGCTGATCGCATAATTTCACGAAATTAAGCTGTTAAATGGCCACCCAGATCGTGTGGTTTAACACCACTGGATTATATTTTGTGGTGCTATCTTGAGAACAAAGTCTATACAGAGCCAATAGAATCGATTGCAGCCTTAAATCTCGAAATCATTGATGCCGAAATAGACCCGACATTTTGCCAAAAATTTCGATAAAAGATTTTACTTCTGTCAGTTTAGTCGTGGTGGACATTTGCCAGATGTCATTTTTCATTCATATAATTGCTGAACTAAAAAACAAAGTTCTGGTTGAAAGACCGTTTATATATGATTTGAAAAGTAAAGGAGCTAGAATTGATTCCTGTTGAAGATGCTTTTCAACGTTTCGAAATTGCTACTCTCTTATTGTCAACAAAAACATGAAATATTTTAACGGACAACAAATTTTCTGATAAGCTTTCCATCTTCCCACACTCAAGATAGGTATAGAGTTTGAAAATTAACCAACGATGGAGATCATGAAAAAGTTTTCATGTTTTATAAAGAGAAAGTAATTTTAACTCAAAATATTCTTCAGAAACCTGCTTGATCCACTTAATCCTCGCGATTTCAACGTCTCTAGCTGGCTTCGTTTGAGTATTATCACAGGAATACCGGATCATTTGACTGGGTAGGACGCTCTCGAGAAAAATCACCAAAATGCAAATATGAATATGTTTCTCATTAATGTTTTGTTAATAATAGTCTGCACCGTTTCGGGGAAATCCTTCTCTTCTGAATATGCGTATTTTGTTGAATCATAATAAGGTGTCCGTGAACTTCCTGGATTGTTGGTAACGAAGCTCGGCTTGTTGAGAAATCCCCGCATTCAAACTTAACTCATGCGATGATGATTCATCTGAGAGTTGATGGCAATGTGGATTAAGGACTTCCCCTACTTGATCTGATAATGACTTTTATAGAGATGTCTTTTATCTGCATTTTTATTGTTGATACTACATGAGTTAGGCATCGCATCCCACTTTTTAATGATCGGAAAATGGTTGAATTATAGAAAGTGAATAATAAATAAAAATATCTCAACGACACAATTTTCAAGAATCCTGGCAATTTAACGTTTATTGTGCAGTAAGAAATGACGGCATTGTTTGCTTACAATTTTATCAAGAGAACTTGAATGGTGAATTAGGTCTTTTTGAATAGTTCTAATATAAAACACATATTTCAACTTGTAGGAGACCGATACCTCAACATCTTGCGGAATTTTGAAGTTGACTATTTAGAGAACTTGCCCCTGGCTGAACTTCGAAAACTTTTCTACCAACATGATGGAGCACCTCCACATAATGCCCATTTGGTCAATATCTGGAAAACTTATTTTACGATCAATGGAAAGCCAACAATGGACCAAATCTTTGGCCACCTCGCTCCCCGGACCTATCAGTGCTCGATTTTTATGTATGGGGAACAGTGAAAATAACGTGTATAAAACATCAGTGACCACCATGGAAGACTGCATGAGACGTGTTAGAACAGCATTTGAAGACCTGGACCCCAATCAATAAGAAAAGCCACCCATGAACAATACTTATTATGTTAATGTTATTGACAAGAAAGAAAACAAGAAATGAAAATAAAATAATTTTTTGAAATTTCAAATAATGATAATCGTATAATCGATTGTTTCAGCCATTACTACTTGGTAGTTTATCAAAATTAACACAATTTTCGTTTTTTCAAAGATTCAGAAAACACAAAACAGATTTTACCAAATATAAGAAAGAATCTACTTTTTCAGCCCATTGTATAGACAACAAATTGATATTATGAAAATACTTTAATAACTTCAAAAGGCAAAAAACTGAATTATTTAGAATTATGTACCAGAGATTTTCAAATCTGTAAATAACGCCAATTCCAATTTGATGAACGAACAGATTGACTTATGTAATTCCAAAATATTCAAAGCATTTCTGTGAAATGAAACAGGGGTAAAAACAATTCGACTTCCTCTTAACCGAAATACTAACTGTGGCGACTATTTTTATCTATACGCGGTCTGTAAATTGAGTAATGAGACTGGCAACGTTGCGTTTGATCTGGCAACACTGGAAGCGCGAGGCTTAGTGGAGCGATAGAGGAACATGTAATCCACCTTCAGTATGAGTTTTATCTCACTCGAGTCATTTGGTTGCGCTTAGCGATTGTTTTTGTGACAGTTTTGTCTATTGTGTTCAAAAAATGAATGACATCAATTTCGGGCAAACGGTGTGCTATCAGGTTTTGCTTCAGACTTGGGCACAGTGCAACGGAAACTCTTCTTAAACTTTAGCAGGCTTACGGAAATAGTGTTTTGTCACGGGCCCAAGTTTTGTGGTGGTTTGAGGCATTTTCAGAAGGAAGGGAGTCGATTGAAAATGAACCAAGAAGCGGAAAGCCTTCATCTTCAAGAACCGATGAAAATGTCGACAGAATCCAGGATCTTGTGTGTTCAGATCGTCGGTTGATGGTCAGAATGATAGGGGAAGAGTTAAATTTGATTCATACCACCGTTCATCAAATTTTGACCAATGAATTGGGAATGAGAAAAATCTGCGCAAAAATGGTTTCAAAAAACCATTTCAATAAACGAGTTTTTTGCCAGTAAAAACAATTATGTGGCTCCTCAGCCTTCTTATCCGCCCGAATTGAGTCCTTGTGACTTTTTTCTTTTCTCAAAGTTGAAAAATTACCTCAAGGGAAATTATTTTGGGACAGTCGAAAAAATTCAAATGGCTGTAACCGACCAGCTGAAGGTTATTTCAGTATCGGAGTTCCAGCACTGCTATAAGGAGTGAAATAAACGTCTCCATCACTGTATGGTCTCAAAAAAAAGATATTTTGAAGGTGATAATATTTAATTGTAATTATCGTTGTATTAAAAATTAAAAAAAATCGGTCTCATTACTTAATTCACAGACCTTGTATACTTCATCCATTCATATCCATAGCAATAACCACATGCTGCCATATAAAGGTCAAAACAAAAAAACCTTAATAATATAGAAAAAGATGTCAGAAAAGAAAAAAAATGTGAAAATTATGAGCAAATCAAGTTCTAAGATAATTTTCACTCGATGAATTTGAAGATTTAGTTTCCTTGTTTCAAATTTTTTGGGTGACTCAATTCTAACGGAAATGAAGCCTTGAGTTTGAATCTAAATCTATTGTATTGTTGTTCATACTTTGATTAATTTCAATTAAGTTAGTGTTCCCATTTCTTCAAGTCATATTCATGTGTCAATTAAATAAAACCCTGAATCTATTTGATTTTTATTGACAAGTAGAGTATAATACATCATTGATAGTGAATGTAATCGTTCGGAGCAAATCGAAGAGGTTAATGTTTTAGAGGAGTCTTTGAATGAATAGGAAATCATTGGCGACATTTTCTTTATCAAATGTATACTTAAATATCACATACCTAGCTATAAAAAATCGATACAAATGATGAAAATTTTTCTTGTTCACAGTAAATAATTTTTATGATCTTCGATATCAATTTCAATAATAATAATAAATTACAATAATAGCAATAACGAAATAATAAATAGCAATAGTAGCAATAAGATTCAATGCATTGAAAATTCTACAGAGAAATGCAGATGAAGAAAACAGAAGCTCTCAAAGTTCAATTTTTAATTTAAAAATAGAAAAATTCAAGTGTAGCATATGAAACATCACGATCAATGTATAAATTAAAAATCTTAAAAGCGGAAAACGTATGCGGAACAATAAAAATTATCTAGTGTTCAATATAGTTTATGAATATATATATTTCAATTGTTTCACTGGTAATTTCATTACGATGATTTTCTTTGAACGATGGCTATCACAGATTGATATTCGATTGACAAATGCCGGGCTCATTAATCAGTGTCAGTTGGCGTAATATTAATCAAAATTTTTCATAACGGGAAATCATAGAGATAGAATTAAATCTCGTGTGGCTGAAATAATATACATTGTCAACATTCAGAAAAGCACTGACATAAGTTTTTAGGAAAATGGAATTAGAGCTTCGAACAAAACTTGGGGAAAAATTATGAGTAGTTATTTTTAATTTGAGATATAGGTTTGTTCATTCATTAGGCGTTCATATTTGCATCACATTGTCCCATAGTACGGGAAAAGACTATAGTTCATGTGATCAGAGTGCTTATAGATTTGTTATGGTTTGAATATTTCTCGCAAGTAGCTCAACAAGAGCGCCAAGAGCAATCTGACCTCACGTCAGTGCTTTCTAAATTTTTTTAGATTTACTTTTCAACAACTCGTTACGAAAGAGAAGTTTCACATGACGCTAAATTCTATCTATCTGCACCGCGGGAATTCACAAACTAACTTCAACTCTCAACTGCAGTTGAAGTTCACTTCAGACTGGACAGCTCCATATATCGGATTTCTATGAAACTAACTGGATGGCACTAAATAGGATTAAATCCCACTTGTTAACAGTTTGTCAACCAATCAGTTATATATCTCATATTGTTAGTCTTCTATGTATAATAAATGAATTAAAATAATAATTATAATAAATAATATTATTTTAAATTCAATTTGTTACAAATAAAGACTGACAATAAGTAAAATATACAAGAATCTATCACTTGCATAAATTTTACAACACTCATATTTGAAAGTATTAAATAGGAAAAAGCATTGATAGATAAGTGAATTTATCTAAAAATCTAGAGCTGATACAGAAAAACTGCTATCATATTTAGATTCAGCAATAAAAATATAGTTAAAATCAGCTCAAAAATTCAAGGCACCAAAAAAATTTTTTTTTAGGCCTGTGTTATTTATGGAAAAGTCTGTAGGGTTCGCTAACTTAATTTAAATAGTAAAAAAAAACTTTTATGAACAAGTGACAAATCGTTGAACTTTTTTTTATGAATGTTAATTCCTGTATTAAACAATTAAACACCTTTTTGAAAACTGTTTTCACCGGGCTTGATCCTTTCAAGTTTATAGAAGATATTATAATTTTTCCAAATACTCTCTTCATCTTTTTTATAGAAAATGTCTTTCTCTCTAAAAAAACTTTTTTCAAAACTACTTAAATATCAATATTCTTCGAATTAGAATCAGCAAATTAAAAGCCATTTTGTTGCATCTTATTTAGTTAAGAACAATCCTAATATTTAAGCTCCACCAAAATCTTTAGAGAACTTTTTCAAATCCAATGAATTCCCATAATACTCGCCAGAGATACCTTTAAGTGAATATGGAATATGGTGACATCGTAGTCAAGAAGATGAATTAATGACAATTGGTTCACGTGAATACTAAGACAATAATTTCTTCTGCAGTGCAAAGCTTTCATATCAGATTTCTTTAGAAAATTGTAGCGAAAAATAAAGAATGTAATAGGGACATTTTATTGTATCACGAACAAACTAATATCCTTCAATAAAGGAAGGAAATTATGATGCTCGAAGCAATGAAGCGTAAACCAAAAGTACCAAACCACTTATAATCATTGGGAATTAAGTTGAGACTCCTTAATCCTGTCCACTTCTCCACATTATTATTCTACGAGAGTCGATATTCACAAGAATTTACTAGTAGAATTTGAATAACTAAAATCCTTCTTGTATTCGAAATTAACCTCTTTCAGTACTTTATACCGATTAAAATACCGGTTGCTATCTGGAAATCTGTGGTTCCCTTCCCATAATGAGAAATGGCACCGATTATAAAATCAAAATTCTGCATATCAGGAAATTAATTTATTCGTGAATAATTCCATACCTAATAATACCTTGAATATACCTGTATATTCTGTAGAATCTCACGAGTAAACTATCTCAACAAGTGCCCGAAGATTATCTGTTGTTAGGGATATCTATCTATTACGTTTCATTTATAGAAAATTACGAACTTTGCTCAAGCGCAGAAAAGATTATATTACCTATTTACTATTTGAAATGGTTTTAATACTAAGGTCATGACACGTCCATTAGCAAGCTCGATTTCGACGTGATATTATGAGGACAGGAAGTTATATCTTTAATTCACACTTTTTGCTTTTCGTCACAGATACTCTGGATGTTTCAGTGTAGCTGTAAAATTGAGAAGGAAATCTTCTTGTTAACGAACTTATTTTGACGTTCAAAATGTTTCGAGACTGATTATTTTGCCCAAATTCAGCAGAATCTTTGATTTCAGCGCTCTGAACCCGTTTTTTCAGTTTCATTAAATGTACCCTTTTCGAGTTTGAAATTTCAACTATCCATGATCTAGGAACCACTGAGTGAATTTCGCTCATGAACAGAAAAGATATTCAATCCATCATGATAATTTAAGAGCTGCAACCCATTTCTTAGTTACCGCCTACTCAGGCAGACATCCTTAAATTTGGCCTTGCATGCATTATCAGAGAGCTGAACCAGTTTGTGGCCAGTTTCTCCATAATATCTTGACAATATCTAACCAAACGGTCTTTTTTGTGTATTTGTCCCAGTGAAACAGGGAGATATCAAATTTTTGCGCCTATAGAAGTTATTCGTATTCTGAATATGATGAAATATTAGTCCTAACAATATACCAAATACCAGTGCAACTGAAAACTTGGTATTCCCCTTTCAAACCAATTATAAATGGCAGGAATCTACCTAATACAAATGCATTCGATTTTTTAAATTGTTATCTCTGACTACTTAAAGTGCCCTCTATTTTCAAGAACTAAAATGATGGCATTTCTTCATACAACCTAATAAATTTATTTTCATTTCAATATATACATATATTTGTGAAAATAATACGAAGCCCATCGGAATATGTTCTGCGCATGAGAACATCGAACGTATATTTTCCAGTGATATTTAAGATATTTGCAATGATTCGAAGTCAGCCCATGAGTTTCAACATAATTGATTATAATATAACATCTTCAATGTAAGTAAAATTCTTGTCCTATGTCCCATGACCTAGAGATCAAGCATTTAAAAGTTGACCTCACGTCAGTACTTCACAACTTTTTCTATAATCCCTAATAGTTATCTCTGTCAGAGGGAGTAAAACCAAGAACTGAAGATTAAGAGCATTTAATGCATTTGTGGTGTTTTATTAGTTCTCCAACCTAAGTGAAATAAATAAAGGGGAAAAACAACATTGAAATGCTTTTAATGATTCTGTCTGTGATTTGTAATTCTTTGCCATCCTATTATGTATTGAGATATAGAACGTAAATACTTGAATCTTCGTCTCTTTGTGAAAGTATTTCTCCGAAATTCTGTGAGGTAGGCCTTCCTTCAACGTGGCCCGAGGTGGTGACCTTAATTGGATTCAACACCTGCATTCCATTCAAGAATTATTAGAATCATAGCAGACCTTGCAAAATTGAAAGTAAAGTCACAGTTTTTTTTAGTTACACAAATTCATAAGAAAATTGTTGAGCTTTCAATCACCAGAATTAATGTTCAATGTACCCTGCATATAAAACAATGTATTTATTATTCTTACTACATATTTATGATATTCCATGTAAAACCGCACTTCGATAATATCTGAGATTAGTTTCTAATCTTCAATTAAATGATTACTCTGGCATATGGAAATCGTTACGCTTAGAATTCTCACTATTTCAGGAGAATATTTTGATATGCCGATTGTGAACATACAATTCAATAATAATAAAAACGTAGGATATAAACTGATGCACTTATGTGTAAATGCTCTCCAAATATGAGCAGGTATTACTCCAGTTGAAGTATTTACCTTTTTCTCATTTCAATTTGAAAATTATCCATGAATAAGCATTGTTGTTTGCAAAAACAATGGAAAGCATTTAATTCCTTTTTTTCAGATCATTGTAACTTTACCAAAATGTTGTCCCTATGGTTTCGCTGTAGGAGAAGCCAATTGTAGCCAATCGAATACCACCTTTCAACCAGACTTCAGCGTCCACAATCACAATGCGACAGCCTTTGACGATGAACCAATAAACGCCACTCTGATCGTTTTTGAAAGTTACATTCATGATCCTTGTCATGGGCTCAAGTAAGTTGAATTTAGAAGAATACTAAAAGTATCGGACCTTCAAAAAGTTATCTTGTTCTTGCATACATCTTACCTTCAATTGTTTAAAAAACACCTTGGAGGGCTTTGGATCTGGTATTTTATACACGCAGTTTGTATTTTCACTTTTGGCATCAGTTTACCCCTTGGCAAAGTTTTTCGTTATTTTATTTTGGTTTAAAATTACGTTCTTACATTATATCTATAACCAATCCCAAATTTGCCATGAAACCTCCTAATATATGGTTTGCAGAAGTTATCATTGTGGAAAGATCATTTTAATTAATAGGTATTTAAGTCTTATTTCTCTGGCCTCGCAGTTTTTTTTACTTTCTTAGTAACATTTGTTTTCAACAAGAATTGGATTTCAAATATTTTGCAGAGCGACTTCGTGGATAATCAAAATAAACCAAACAATTTTCGTAACATTTTGATATTCGTCTGAAACTACAATATATGCTTTTTGCCCCGTCACGAATAAATGCTCTATATCGCCCCAGAAATGACTTCTTCTCTAGTCATTTCTTCAGATGTTGCATCAATTTTTTTGCGTGGTTCTGATGGATTATATATTGGTTTTGAGTAAGTTTTTCTTTTCCTTTTATAAGTCTGCTGGATTTAGGTATGCGGAACGAGGGGCTATCAAATTGACCCAAGGCGTCCGATCCATCTGTGAATGTTCTTGTACAGACCGAGCTTAATGAACCGGGCAACTATTTTGTCGATAACACTTTTCTCTGTATATTGAGGGGTACATTTTCTAATATTGTCGGTAAATTATTTTGGAAAAAATGCTAGTAGTTGACGCCATCTTAATTTTCAGGTAGCTCAAATGGTCCTAGTTGACCGTCCAAAATGTCTGCCGCATGTTGACTTTTAATTCCTACTGGGATCTCATCATTTTATGTGCATTTTTTGAACGTAGATTGGTCAGTAAATAAAACTTCATTCAAAAATTTCTTTGGCAAGTTGTAGGAACGTTGAATGGTCCTTTTATTTGGTGAGTTACAGTGAGTTTTTTCATATTGTCCAACGCGCTATGGATTCAACATTGTAGGTCGAGGTTCGGTTCTAAACTGTGAAATGAATGCCTGTATAATTGATATTTTGCCATCTTTGCAAAACTCGGCTCTCTTGAAATTAAGACATATTGACAAGTATAATAATAGGCTATAATACTTTCCAGTTCCAGCGGAAATTTTTACAGCAATAATTGTATTTCTTATAGGTTTCCTCTTTCACCTGAAGAAAATCCAATATTTCTAGCGAATGGCTCTCTTCTTCTTGCTGGAATGGGCGAATATGACGGCATCTTGGGACACAATCAATTCTGCATAGATAACCTGAATATGATTTCTGAGGACACAACCGTTTATGCATTTGTCTGTGTGAGAACTCAAGAAGATACCATCCCAAGATGGGTGTTTTCTGCTTATTTAACCAGTAAGTTCACAATTGATCAAGTTTTGAAATTAATACACACAGCGAAGTTTGGTCCCTTGATCAAGAAATCTGGGAAAGGATTTTTTCGGCAATAGAATTATTGGATATCAGTAGATCTTCATATAGTATTCGATGCAATGAGTTAAAAAAACTCATATTTCCAAATGATGAGGAGATGATTTTGACTTTCCTAACATATTTAACATATGGAATTTCAATTGTATCAAGTGTTCTGACATATTCATGGCTTTTCTTAAAATAATTTATTTTCAGTGATAACTATATCTGCACTCCTCTTCACTTCATCCGCTGCATTCTTTTACCGTCAAGAAGTACATGGAATTCATAAGAAGTCATTCATAGCGTTTGCTTCTTCTATGGGAACCACATACTTGATCATAGTGTTGATGCAATTCATTTCCTGGGGATGCGAATTATTTGGTGAGTTAATTCCTGCAAAATTCAGCCTTTCAACATCGAAATAAGATCGACATTTCAATTCGTAATTAGAATACTCTGAAATCCGTAAAACCAAAATCTGAATATGAAGAAGAGAGCGAGGGGTCTGTATAATATCGGATTATTTTTAATTATTCAGCAACAGAAATGAAAGGATAAGTGAACCCTGAACAAAATAGAGATATTTTCTTCATCACCCACTCAGATGGATATGGATGGTTTACGTTACCAGAGTGGTGGTTCCTTGAATGCAGAGTGGCCAATAGATGGAACCTTAGACCAAAGCCTAAGGATGGAACATACTCATCCCCGCGAACATTCACAAACCAAATGTCTGGTATCAGAAATTCAATTTTTTTTCGATCTTGAACATACGAATATTTGAAAAGGAGATTTGGGACATGAAGAATGAAGAAATCCTCAAATCCCTCAGAAGTTTTCCTATTTCAGACGAGTCACTAGAACTATTCGTATGTTTCAGTTCAATTGAAACGAGAGATTTTTGATCAATAGAACAATCTTAATTGAGAATTGAATAAATTAACAAAGCAATTATGGACTCAAGAAAAAGGAATTATTAGATAATCTGATAATGTGTCACGATACCTGAGATTTTAATGATCTTCATTATTGCATATATTGTTTCATTCTTAGCATCATCATCGATACAGTTAATTAGAAAAATAATAAATATTTACGCATAATTATTTTTTTCAGGGTTACTTCTGCAATTTTTTGTGATTCATTCTTTTTGTTGGTTAGCCGTGTTGTGTTTCGACCTTGCTTGGAGTATTCAGTGAGTATTTGATTAGTATTTTTTTCAATTAATATGCATCTTAAAAGCAACTAATTCATACATCCATTCAAAGATCAGCATTTGTGAACTAGTTCACCTCAGTGAGCAGATTCAATTCACAATTGTTTTTGATGAGCGTCTGTTTATAAAGTATAGCGTTTTTTTAACTCTTATTATTCGAATTGGATTTAAAAAAAATTTAAAGTTGTAAAATTTGTCAATAACTTTGAAAACCGTATTGACTATTTCAAGGCGTCGATTTTTAATTATCATTTGACGAATAAAACATTTTTCTCTATTTCAGTGTCGTAATGAGTCCATTACAGTACTAAAAACAGTGCTGTAATGAACTCATTACAGCATTGTTTTTAGTTATATTTTTCGTTTTGTGGTCAACACGCGTCCATTGCATGTCAATTGTCAATATTAAACCATGTAGAGATTTGAACGCACTATTCAAATTCTATAATCTGTCAATTTTCGTATCAGTCACGCCAACTTAGAAAATGAAATACAAAAAGGCACTAGGAGGTATAATCTGAATTTTTCATTGAATTCCAATAAATTTCTCACAATTCTTGACTGAAATAGAGAAAATATCGTCTAATACTCGTTGCAGAAGGCAATTCCAACACTCATGCGTTCAAAAACTAGGCTAGGTGCCCATCCTGCAACTTGTTTTAGAATATACTATTATGTCAATTAAACTGATTTACTTCTTTCAGTTTCTATAGAGTGAAGGAAAACTTGAATCGTTTCAACTTCTACATTGGTGGCAGTTTGATTTTTTCTTCCATGTTCACGATTATATCTATTTGCAATAATTTTACGCCTGATATTCCCGCCAGCTTCTTCAAACCTCAATTCGAAAGGACCAGCTGTACTGAATTTGGTAAGGTTCCAAGTTATTTCAATAGAAATATACTCATTGACATTAGATGCGTTACATCTCGAAGAAGTGTTTTAGGTCACCTACAATGCCATAAAAATGTATGTATGGTTGTCATATCTCATGAGTAGGTAGGCGACGTTCGTTCAATTCCGAGGAACCTGGTCGATACAAATCAATCCCAATGAAGAGCCGGTTCGAAATAACACTTCGCAAAAGAGCTGTTCACTGAGTAAATTTAACTTTGTCAATCCATCAGATATTTTTTTGAACAGTTCCTGAATATTTATATTCACAATGCAAATAGTAAAAGTAATAATTTGATTTTAACCATGAATCAGAAATACCAATCCCTTTTACGAATACTAGTTGGAGTTTGGCTTTCCACACAGGTATATAGAACCAGAAGATGGGATGTCTTATGACATAGCATTTCATGTTGAGAGCCATTCATTTCAGTTTGCACCAATTTCAAATGTTGGTATATTTAATTCATGAAGGTTCAATACTCCTAAGAAGACTTAAAACATCTGATTATTTCAAATGAATAGTGAATTGCGATTCATTACAGGTATATAGTACCTGAAGAAAGATGGGATGTCTTATCGGGGGTGACATGACATTGCATTTCATGTTGAGAGTCATTCTTTTCGATTTGCACCGATTCCAAATGTTGGTACATTCAATTTATAAATGTTGAATTCTCATAAGAAGATAACGAACATCTAATTATTTCAAATGAATAAACTTCAAAGATAGTTGGATATTCATCATCATTCACACTACATTACCATAGAATAAAGCATACGTAGTAATTCTTTCTGAGTGTTATGCTACCATGTCAATGAATATAATGTTGATGTACTTGGTACTGATTTCCTGCGAATATTATTTTGAAGCAATGTTTCATTTTGCAGGTCAACAACATTCCTCATTATTTTTCATAGCCATCATTCTAACACTTGTGATCTCAGTTCTGAGTCTGTGCTACAGTTTAATAAAAATGAATCATAATCGATACAGGAACACCCAGGATGGCGTACGAGAATGGAGAAAAGTATCAAAGAAATACAGTTATATGTAAGTGAGCAATTTTTTAATGAGATTATTATTATCAGACCAGGGCAATGTCCTAAGGCAAATTCAGTATATTCCTTGCCTTCACTAGAAGTTTTCTGGATTGCGAGGAAGCCAGCTGCGTTTTCACAAGTTGTCTTCTCAATTAAAAGATGACCTCCTAGGTGTGTTTAGAAACTAGTCAGCTCTGAACCAAGAATACCATAGGAACAATAAAGGGAAATTGTAATGAATGGACTAGTGAAGGAATACTTCTCCATGTAAGGTTTGTTCCTGCAAGGAATATTATTTACGGAACTGGATTCAATTACTCATCCGTCACTAGACCCATGGTAAATTCATGATTATTATCAACCATGGTTGCCGATGGTACTAGGCACTTTGGTCAAAAGGCCACCTAGATAGCTCAGCACTTGCTTTGAAACTTTGCTGTCTCAAGAAAGAAACTGCGACAAGTTTCTAGAAATCTCAACAATGGATGAGATACAAAGGAAGGTAGTACAGGCTATTGAGTCTCCACTGGAAAAAAGGCGAACAGCTCGAAATACTCAGTTCAAAATGTTTGAGAGATATACTGAGTCTGTAGTGTGATATAATCAATCATATTCAATGTTTGAATTCAATCATATTCTATTGTCTTCTAACTTTTCAGGTATGGAAGGAAATTGGTGGTATTCGTCTCAATGATCATTTGGATATTCGATGCTTTCAGCGATCGTTTTCCTCCCAATTCTTCAGTATCAATCCTGATACTCTGCATTCAAGCCTTTCATGGATTCATAGTGGTTCCTTTGTACATAACCTCTAAACTCAGGAAAGTAATAAGTGTGAACAACAAGCCAAGGATAGAGAATTTAGAAGAATTACTGGAAGTGGGTGAAAACCATATCAATCATAAAGAAAAGAGCATGAAATGATTGATATGTGTTGGACATTTTTTAAAAGCTGTGATATATTATAAGTCTCAAATGATCATTTAACAAATATTTATTTTCAAGACTGAAGGAATCAACTTGGTTTGAAGCCAAGAGGTTTATTTGTACAAGTAAGTTTTTTCATAGTTAGTCCCATAATTAATCACAATTAACACTATCCAATGTATCGAATGTAAATGTGAATATCTTTTGATCGGATATTTATGTATGTAACATGACTTTAATCAAGTTCATGACAAATATTTTTATAGAACTAGTCAATAAAATTCCTAAGAGGAGTTAAGTTTTCATGACGAAGCAGAAAATTCATTCCATGTTTTTTCGCCTCAACATTTTGAAATTCCTGGTACCCCCGTAGATATGCAAGTTAGAATATTCACTGTATTAAAAATAAAGAAAATGCAATTTTTGAAATCATTAAAAATATTATAAATCTGAATACAAGTAATGAATTGTAGAAACAAAGATAGGAATAGCTTAAGTACTTAATTTATTAAAAGCTTTTATACATATATTGTCTCTTAATTTCACTTTGACGGTATGGAATAGATGTAGAACTTGTATAATTCCAGTTTAATTTGGTCATCAAGTAATATTAGATCGGTAACATGTCAGAGGAAAGTGTAGTGAATCACGGAGTTCTACAAGGCACCATTTTGGGACCAATTATTTTCATCATATTAACAATTTCTATAATTACATGACCTTTGGAACTGATACCCTTTTAGATATGATGTGATGTGCAGAACAATTTAAAAATAGAATAAACAGCTTTCAGATCTTCAGGTAGCCAGTTTAATTGAGTATTGAGTGCCATTTCAACTAAATTTGCACATGGTCAAGGATTTTATAACACTATATGAGAGTTCGAATGCCTAGAACATCGAAAAGTATTATTCAAAATGAATAAATGTGTTCTTTCTTGACTTGACGTATCTACTGTTATAATGCAGTAATCTGCACATTTTGGCTGGAGCTTCTCGAGAAAACATCACAGAAAATTTTTGATATAGATATTTTTGAGTTAGATATAAGAAACATGTATATGTCCACCAGGTTATTGAGGATAATTTTGCGGAGCGCCAAACTCCAAGATACTTCTACTAGATGGCGCTTCTTCTTAGCAAAATCATAATTCCTCAAGACACAGAAATGAAAAGGAAATGTTTGAGAAAATGCATTCTTTAACTTGAGTTGAATTTTAGGTTTCAATGCATTTATGAATTTTTAGATCAAGGATAGGTACTATGTAACATAGTTGTATTCAGTCTCTATTTCAATTCATTTATGAAATCATAAAACTTTTTGCCTGCTGTCTTTAGAAAAATTTAAAAAAAGACAAAAACAGTACGCTATAAGCTATATATCTCCCCTATAATTAGTAAAAAAAACACATCTAAAATATTCACTTATATTTTATCAGCATATATAAAAATCATTCCTGGATTATAAACAGAATTGAGTACTTTACTTTACAATTATGTACATGAAACTGCGAACAAATAAATAAAATTAAAAAACTTTTAACATCGCATTGATTTCTACTCAAATCGTATTTACAAAACTTACAACTTCTTCAGTTAACGATAACAATCACTTAAGAACCATTCTGTCCACAAATTCATCAATCGAAGAAAGCTGCAATTTTTCTTCTGGACGATGAAACTTTTTTGAAACGTTTTTTCTGTGTGCGTAATGTAAATATTTCGTACTACTCAATATGGAGTTGAAACTTCCAAATTCAACATTCCAACTGAACAGGAAGAGATGGAAACTATATAGGACACAAATCTACAGTATCTTAATTGAATATGAATTAAAAACTCCCATACAAAGTGGAGATAATATTGGATAATGAGGAAATTTTATTAAATAAATTATAATTTCTACAAATGCATTACTTCCAGAACTATCTATTGAGTATTGAACACAGTTTATCAGTCAATCACATTGGCAAGAAAAAGTTATATGAAAAAAATTTTTTAGAGGAAGTACGTCTTTATGATTCCTTAAAACTACGACTAGGTATTTCGTGATCCGAATGTATATTTTACAATGTCCAATCATTCTATATTTTAGTCTATATTTACAGTCATAAAATGAGTTGGGAAAATAAAGCTCATAACAGAAAAAGAATAAATGAAAATTTCATTTATCGAAATATTAAAAAAAAATTATTCTTCTAATTATTGTTTCGATTTCATCTTTGCGGAAACTTATTTCAGATTGTTAGCTGAAAAGATCAAAAGGAAATTCGGTAAATCGTTTGAGAACCATAATGATTTTTCAGAAATTGATGATTTTGTTTTTGATAAATGAATGCACAGTTGTTGACGACATGGCACTTTCAAACACTTCACTTGAATCTATTCGACTGAAATTTGTTAGAGGTTGCTACACCTTCATTAGACGGTCCAGCTTCCGCGTATAAACAAGAGGACTCACTACAGGAACAAGTAGTTTCATGACTACTAGAATAAGAACGTCTTTCATCATTATCTGGGTTGCCATGTTCCCCCCAATATAATGTATTAGCAACTTTTGAATCACAGCAATTTCCTGGGGTATGATAATAACCTTTGGACGGCGGCCCCCGAAAATTTGAAACTTCACTCAGAGCAGATGAGCAATTATTGTATGAACCAGACCTTGATGTCTTTGATGGAGGTCTGTAATCTTTTGGTGTATGAACTGCATAACACGCATAAGCCTCCTCCCTACCAATGTTGCTTCCAGCTCGTATTGGTGGATCTAGAGTATGATCGTAAGGGCAGTCAGGTGGGGGATGATCAGGGGGAGGTGGTATGATTTCAGACCAATTAGGGGGAGGTAACAACATTGTAGTAGCGTACGGAGTAGGATTGTCTAAGGGTTTTTTGTAGAAAGTTGATAAGTTTCTGGTATCAACTTCAGCATAATCAGCAGGTTGAGACAATGGAATGGAAGAGTCTTTGTCGCAATCAGCAGTCCGCCAACCTCGATCTATCCATAAACTGTCTTTCCCATTTAACTGTGTCGCATTGACAACCGTAACATTTAAGTGTCCAAGTTCCTTATTCAAGGACTGACGACGTTTAAAATAATATACACCAAGAGAAACACAAACAAAGGATAAAGCGAAAGCTGCTAAAAGGACTACAAACCATGGTTGTTTCACTAATGGTACCAATGGTCCAAATGTTCTTGGACTCTGTGCCCTTGAAGCAGTTATTAAAGGTATAGAATTAGAAAATGGTCCTTGACCTACACTAGTCAAAGCACAAACTCTCGCTGTATACTGCTTTCCATTTGTTAAATTACTTATAAGTACTGACGTTGTTGTTGCGTTAATCAAGATAGACCTCACGTTGATTCCTTTAATTTGTATCTTATAACCTACTATAACTCCATTGTGATGTTGTGGTGGGGGAGGGGACCACTTCACCCAACCGGCTGTTTCATTGAATACTCCGGCAGTAATAGTATCAGGTGGTGCACTTGGTACATCTTCTAAAGTTTGTGCAATTCGAGAATTAGATGGCTGACCTTCAACAGACTTGTAAAATGGAGAAATGAAGAATTCGTACTTGGTGAATTTTTTCAAGTTTGTTACAGTGTATTGTTTTCCTATAGAATCCAGAACTGTCAGAACGTTGTAATTATGAGGACCCCCAGATAGCTCTCTGAAACGAATATATATACCTTCAACATAATCTGGAGAATTTAGAGACCAGCTCAATTTAACAGAATCGGATGTTTGTGGTTCTGCGTCCACAAGATCTATAATTTTCGTACTCAATAATGTTCTGGCCATATCCAACTTTGCACCGTGATCAGAATACATGTTAGCTAACGTCCTCACCATCGAAGACAAAGGACTAGCTGGTGATATTCCATGAGAATTTTCTGCACGTACTATGAACACATAAGAACTATCTGGTTTTAAATTTTGAACCGTCATATAAGTGTTTAGCACTCGATGAGCAACAACTACCCATCCAGTTTGCAGATCTGGACTCCAATATTCCACAGTGTAACCCACTAAGGTAGGATCTTTTTCGCTTGGTTCCCATGATAAGATAACAGCAGATGTTGTTACATTGATTACTTTTGGAACACTTGGTGCTTTGGGATACGTAGACGGATCCGGACTTCTATGAAGAGATGAAGTTGATCCTTCTACAACGCTCAAGAATGCTGACCATGAGCTTTCACCACTTTCTGAGGCTGCCGAACACGTATACTGACCAGAATCTTCTAAGCGTAAATCTGAAAAATATCAGCGTAAGCATATACTTACGTTTTGAAAGAAATGTGAATTTTTTTTTTATTATAAACCTACCATCAATATCTAGAACGCCAATATTATTTATGGTGTACCTCTCTGGAAGCTTGTTCGGAAGAAGCAATTTACCATCTTTTAACCAACGCATCTTTGGTTGATCTCCTTCAGGACTCAGAGCCTTGCAATGTAAAGTGACCATGCTGTGTAGCGGAAGAGTTTGATTAGAAGGACCAAGTTGTATGATTGGTGGTGGTAAATCTGCTACAGATGTGACCTGAAAACCAGTCATATTCACTTTATTTCTCCTGGGGAGTCCATACAAAAGATGTTACATATGAACTTGTCCACCTGAACATAATATAGCCTGCATGTTGGTGAGAACCGAGTCTGCCTATTAGTCTGCTTTTTTTTAATCAAAATAATTGTTAAGGAATTATTACCTGTAAATATGCCCTAACACTTTTCGATCCAGCAACGCTTAGTGCAGAACATACTAAGTATCCTGTATCCTCTCTTTGAACACCCTGTATGCGCAGTGTGCCATGAGCATTAACATGCATGTGACCGTAGGAAGTGTCTGGAAACATTAGTTGTTGAGAGCCCTCCTTATGCCAAAAGACTGACGGTGGTGGATTTCCTGTGGCTGTACACTGAAATTCAACCACTCCATTTAATCCTACTTTCTGGTCTTGGGGTTTGTCAATGAACTCCGGAGGTGCTGAAAAGAGAATATTGTTTTTCAATATGTCTCATTGCCAATATGTAATAATGTATCAATAATATTTTCTATCTCAAGTTATTCTGATCAAGGGTAGGTATGTGGTGTGGATAGATATCGACCAAGATCCTTATGCAAAATCCTTTCAGTAGGTACTAGACCACCAAACAGAAAATTCTTTATTCCCAAGTTGTGTATATATCCATATGACATGCTCAAAGCGGAATTAACAAGGATTAACGATTCTAGATGTTATTGAGAACCTTGGAGAAATTATTGCAGATGAGGCTTGCTTTGGTATGATGTTGAATGATTATTTGGGCTATTACCATCATCTATTGTAGATGTAATGTTTTCCGACGTTTCGATAGACATCTTCTATCTTTATCAAGGAGGAAAAGTAAAAAACCTTTCGAAAATTATCAATTTCATTTCAGCTTATTTTTGTACTTTCACACTCAGGCGGGGAGCCAGGGTTTTTTTACGGGGGTTTTTCCCTAGGCTTTTATGTGATACGCCGAATTGTATGACACCCCGTCACTAACCCCTGATCTGTATGCTTTATTGTTTGCTAACTGAATATTGTAAGCCAAAAGTTCAAAAGAATATATATATATATATAACATTGGCGATCACACTGATGAATTCTTTGTGTTTTTTTTTCGCAGAATATTAATGATGGTAAAGCACTGTGCATTGCGTGCTATACCCGCTTTCTACTCATTTCTCTGCATCCACAATAGGCATAATAGCTGAAGTAATCATCATCTAACGAGATCTCTAAACAGTTCTTTGCCCAAATGTCTGGTGATGGCTTAGACAAAGAACGTTCCAATCTACTTACAGAGTACAGTTTTCATCAGGAACTTACTGACCTTCGGAACTAGCCATTGACTTTGAGAGTCACTGCTCAAGAAATGAAATAGGTATTACAAAAATACTCACAATTAACAACCAAAGATGCCTTCGCTGCAATTGTTCCAACATCATTTTCAGCGTCGCATATATAAATCCCTTCATCAGTCATTTGTACGTCATCAATAGTTAACGATTTATCGTCCAGTATACGGGCTCTTCCTACAGGCATCTTTCCATCTTCCCTTCGCCAAAGAACTACAGGGGCTGGTTCGCCGTCTACAAGACAATCAAATTTTGCTCGACCTCCTTGTACTGCCAGTATATCGTGGGGCTCTTTCGTGAAGAAAGGTTTCACTGAAAGAAAGAAGCAAGATATCCATAAACATATTCCAGTGAGTGAATACTAGGGAATACAACATAACAACTGTTTCATTTTCTTGAAATCATGTTACTTTTCAAGAAACCCTAATGAAAGTATTATATATACATAATTTACATACACTTTGAATATCACAAGGGAACTTCATGTTATAGGTGAGTGATAAATTTTTTCAATTTTATTATTTCTGTATTCTTGACATACATCGGTAACAGATGGTGAAAATAGACAAGAAAGCATTTCCTATTTATTTATTGTTTTTTTTCCGTGATAATCCCAAAGAATAATTGAAATTTAGTAAGAACATGGCGAACAGGCAAGGCTCAAACCCTAATTGTTATAACCGTAACTGTCAAAGTCACTGTATTTGCTACCAATGAACATTACTGGTAACAGTGATTGTGAAATAACGAAATCTGGTTGTAGAGTATGAATATGGATTGAATTGAATGTAGAAGAGGAACGTAGAAATTGTTTCGGAGGAAAGACTGAAAATAAATGGAGGGAAAGAATGCAAAACAACACAATAGCTGAAAATAAAATTAATACAACTATGGAGGTGAAATGAAGGTATATACATTTCATTTGTATGAGATTTTATTACGATTCTGTACTCACAGCATCTACAACAATAACATTATATTACATACTCAAGTGGGTTGTTGAAATTTCGGATTAAATAGTTCGATAACAACGCAAGACTTCCCGTCGCGTCGTCTGATGGCAGGTCTCCACCAAGTCAATAAGGTTACCCCGACAAAATAGAGTGAATATTCCTCCCATCATTGCTCCAAGTCCTTAAATTACATGAGCACATAAAGTTTTATGACAATTTCGTCTGCAACTTCCGGCGTTATTATCCAATAACCCCTAGCCTGTAGGAGACCCCTTCGAACGCTAATTAAACCGCATCACCCTGCCCTACAGAAGTGAATATGCATAAAGATTTTAATTACTAACATATCAAAGGAATAGTTCCTTTTATATAGTATATCTCACTTAAAATAGTTTGGGAATAGTTTTTTATTAGGAACTCTACTTGTTTCATTCAACATGACATAAAAAAAAATCAGTATAACGAAGTTTTTTCCACTCTTGGTAATATACAGGATGAGTCTTTGTCCACTACGTTAATTTTAACCATAGGTTCTTGAGATCAAAAGAAACACTTTTTTCCCATACCGTTTTTCCATATTCAACTGCGTTAAAAAGTTATAAGCATTTCAAATTTTCACATTGGGCAAATACCCCTCTGTAGTCCAGTTTAGCTTGAATGGAAATTACCTTCCACATTATCCACTATTGAATCTGAATTGTTCAAACACATTATTTTCCCTCTAAGAAATGATTCACTCATGTTTCATCACTTGATTATATCGATTCGATTCCTTTGAACTTCAAATATCTCAAAAATGGTGCAATTTAGGAAAAAAGGTGAGGAATGATTTTATCTGCAAAAAAGAATAATGATTCTAGGAGGTACAAGATACGGACCTTTAGTTCAAGTGATATTTGTTTTTCATGCAATTCAACCAATCTGTACAGTAGTAATGAGAAACCCACAAGAAATGGACTAAATCTATTGATGCCAAAAAATGTACATGACTGTTATCAAAAACCTTCTACTAGAGATCATTTCAATTGATATTGATATGATATGCAATTTTTTCATGAAATTTCAACATATCAACATCAACATCTTTTGAACGGGGCCAAATTTGGAAAAATTTTATAGGAAGAAAATATTTCTTTTGGCGTCAAGAATCTATGGTTAAAGTCATAGACTCACCCTGTATAAGAATGGGTTTTTGGGGGAAAAACAGGAGTTCAACCAGAATAACATTGAAGTAATAATAATAATAATATAATAATAAATCGACTTTATTGGCTCAATTTAACAAAATAAATAATTAAATAATTCACAAAAAAAAACCGAGAAAAACCGCCGGAGCGAAGTTTAGTCAAAAGGACTACTCTTACACTTAACTCCGCCAATTCTTCCATGGCAAATTACTATGAGAATAAAAACATCGAAAGCATATACAACAAACAGCAAATAGGTCGATACAAAAAGAAATACATCCTAGTTTCCTATATATAACAACAGATATCAATATTACGTACAAATTTATTCTCTAGCAAACAAAAAGGATCTAAGCTGAGACTTGAAAGTAAAAACGACGCAAAATTCCCAACATCGATATCGAATGCATTCATTACTCTTGCAGCATTGAAAGAAAAACACCTACGAAACCCAGCCGTCCGATGAGCGGGAATCGTCAACCTGTACGGATGTCTGATGTTCACCGAGTGAGCAGCAGACCTAGGTATCAGATGATCCATGACACCACCATCTATAGGATTCTTATGAGCCTGAACACAAAACATCCCATGTGCAGCCTGACCCTACTTTCCATCCTAAGCCAACCCAAATCCTTGATCTTACCAGACACATGATCGAACTTACGAAGACCAAAAACAAACCTACAGCACCAATTCTGAACAAGCTGAATCCTCCTTTTATGAAAATTATCCAAACAGGGCCCATAAATTATGTCGCAGTAGTTGAAAGTTGACAAAACTAATACCTCTGATAGATTCTTCTTCTTATAAAATGCCGATCTAACCAAATTCGAAACATGCTTCCGAAATCTCAAATCTTCATCAAAATAAACCCCCAGATTTCTGGCGCCATCACATACATCCAATTTATTCCCGTTGAGACTTAGATCCAATCCGGCCCTGATAATATCCCTATCTTTTTCTCCTACAATAGACAATACACTTGGTTTTCGCCGAGTTTATAGAAAGATTATGGGACTTACACACCTGTAAAATCGCTTCAAGGTCCCGGTTAACCCTAGCCGAAGCTAGACCCAACTCGCCCATATTAAAACGGAACATCAACTGAACATCGTCAGCAAATGCCTCAGGTATGCAGTAGTCCAAGCAAGCAAAAAGATCCGTTGCATAAATAATAAATAATAACGGCCCCAATATGGAACCCTGCGGAACGCCTGCCCGGATTGATCTCGGTTCCGCGCATCTGCCATCGACTTGAACTTTCGAACTTGGAATGTTAGGAACGATCTTATCATAGAGACAGCCGAAACAGAGAAGCCAAATCAAACAATATCAACCGATTTGGAATTAATCCTAACGTCTACTTCAGTAATGAGAAATGGACAAAAACTTGGAGAAAGATAAAGCACATTTTGACGAGAAATGATGAGATCAGATTGACGTGAGGTTTGGCGCTCTTGTTGAGCTACTTGCGAGTAAATATTCAAACCATAACAAATCTATAAGCACTCTGATCAGGTGAACAATAGTCTTTTCCCGTACTGTGAGACAATGTGATGCAAAATGAACCCCTAATGAATGAACAAACCTATATCACAAATAAAAAATAACTATTCATAATTTTCCCCAAGTTTTGGTCGAAGCTATAATTCCCTTTTTCTAAAAACTTACGTCATGGAATAGGTTGATTGTCCAAATATCTCGGTCAAGTTCGTTATTGGGCCAAATCCGTCGGATGGTTCAGTAGTTATGAGCATCTGAAATTTTGTTTCCTCAATAACTACTAGAATATCCATCCGATCAAATTGATGCTTGAAATATTGTTGATGGAGGCTGCAACAAAACGGCTCGCAAAATTTCGCAGAAATCGTCACGCTAGAAAATGTTTAAAGAATTCAAAAAAAAATTTTTAATCCGCACCATCTCAAAATATTTTTCGGATTTCAATAAAAATTCGTGAATATATTGAGGTGTTCGATATCTTAACTTATCCTCAAATTTCATTGTCGTAGCTCTTTTCCATCTAAAGATATGATCATTTTTTAATATACTCAAGAGAAAAGAGAAATGACATACGTCCCGATGATTTTCTTTGAACGATGGCCATCACAGATCGATATTCGATTGACAAATGCCCGGGCTCATTAATCAGTGTCAGTTGGCGTAATATTAATCAAAATTTTTCATAACGGGAAATCATAAAGATAGAATTCAATCTCGGTGGCTGAAATAATATACGTTGTCAAAATTCAGAAATGCACTGACATAAGTTTTTAGGAAAAGGGAATTATAGCATTGAACAAAAGTTGGGGAAAATGATGAGTAGTTATTTTTAATTTGAGATATAGGTTTATTCATTCATTAGGCGTTCATATTTGCATCACATTATCCCATAGTACGGGAAAAGACTATTGTTCACGTGATCAGAGTGCTTATAGATTTGTTATGGTTTGAATATTTACTCGCAAGTAGCTCAACAAGAGCGCCAAAGCAATCTGACCTCACGTCAGTGCTTTCTAAATTTTTTGATCTACTAGCGTAGAAAACTATTTTCTGCTCAGCCACTACGAGGATAGGATATCTTGTTTCCATTTGTTTTTTATCGACAGGAATAGATCTGCGAATGGAATGATCCTTGTTTTTGATTCTCGATATTTCAGCAACTAAAATCTCACAGAGAATTAATGAGTTTATACCTCTTTGCGAATTTCGACATTTTTCATTCGATTTTCAGAAATTGTTTTGCTGTACTTTTCGTGAGACCTTTCAAATTCGCGTTTTTAGTCATTTTTTAAAATTGAATCTAGTGTGTTTGCACTAAAGAAACCTTTTTGAAATATTAAACCACTGTCTTTAGTAAAAACGTGGAAAAAGCTAAGAAAATTTTATTTCCCCATTTCGTTAAATATTTTCAAAGCTTTTCAGAGCAAAAAAAGTGATCTTATAAATTTCTCAATAATTCGATTGAATGAAAAAAAAGAATGGCTGAATGGCTCAATTTTGTTTTTACCTAGGATTTTATGGACAGATTGAGCTGTAAAAGGCTGACTCGACATTATAAGTTTATTCAATTTTTTTAATGCAGGGCTTGATTTTTCAAAAAGCACCAATAGCCCTTTTTCGTTGCATTTTTAAATTTATGTGACCAAGAAAAAAAGGCGTCAAAGAATATTCATTCTATATAAGTTTCTGAAACTCAATATTAACTTTCCATGCCATCATTGGATGATAGATATCGAGAATCAAAGACAAAAAGGTCCTTTTCGATTTGAAGACCGATACCTCAGCAGAATATTGACATATCAAGTACTATAAAAGAACAAGTAAAGTTGAATGAACAAGATATCCAATCCTCACTGTGGTCGAGTAAAAAAATTTTTTCAAGAAATTTTATAATTTTTTATTCGATGGTATTTCTGAAATCACTCGAGAAACACTGATAGTGCGAAATTTAAGTTATGATCCAGAAACTAGACAGTTGGAGCTATGATTTTTTTACGGCCATTTCACTCGAAGTTATGGCCTCATGAAAATCGCGTTAAAATTTTTTTTATACCTTTATTTTTCCCGTTTTCAATATAACGAAGTATTTGGCCAATAAAAAACTGCATCGAGATATTTGGACAATTAGCCTACTTCAAAAATATAAAATCTTCAGCTTTTCATAGTATACAGTCTTCGACCACTGCGTTAATTTTAACCATAGATTCTTGACGTCTTCCTATAACATTTTTCCCAATTTGGCCCTGTTCAAAAGATATAGGTGTTGAAATTTCATAAAAACATTGCATTTCCGCCTGTAATATTCAAACGACAATATCAATTGAAATGATCTCCTGCAAAAGGTTTTTGATAACAGTCATGCATATATTGGCATCATTAGAGTTATTCCATTTCTTGTGGGTTTCTCACTACTACTGTACAGATTGGTTAAATTGAATGAAAAACAAATATCACTTGAACTAAAGGTCAGTATCTTGTACTTCCTAGAATCATTAGTCTTTTTTGCAGATATAAATAATTCCTCATCTTTTTTCCTAAATTGCACCATTTTTAAGACATTTGAAGTTGAAGGGAATTCATCTGATGAAACATCAGAGAGTGAATCATATTTTAGAGGGAAAATAATGTTTTTGAACAATTCAGAATCAATAGTGGATGCTGTGGAAGGTAATTTTCATTAAAACTAAATTGAACTACAGAGGGGTATTTGCCCAATGTGAAAATTGCTTGTAACTTTTTAACGCAGCTGAATATGGAAAAACGGTATGGGAAAAAGTGTTTCTTTTGATCTTAAGAATCTAAGGTTAAAATTAACGCAGTGGTCAAAGACTCACCCTGTATATGAAAGTATATGAATCAAATAAAAGTCAATTTGAGGTTAATTGAGATAACTATAGGCGAACAATAAAATATTGAATGATATGTGGAGGAAGAAAAACTAGATGTGCCAATGCCTGGTCTCAGGCACTAATGTGTCAAAGAAATATTTCTTACAATTGCCTTGAAGAATGTTGAATAATTTCTACCACGAGTAATTCTGTAGTGAAAGAAGCACACATTCTGAAATGAGATTTATTTCACCTACATCAAAGCTGAATACATGTTTAGTAGAAAACCAATACGACACCATTCTACACGGAATAATGATTTAAACAACGTTCATTCGGATGAATGGAAGGCTTGTTTAAGAACCAAATGTTAATAAAATTTAGCAGATACTTGAATGAGCACTTGTCAGAGCCTCATACGTGCCCCAATTCTCTTTCAGTTTTGTTGGATTACGAATTACTCCAGGCAGCAAGACGGTGTAATTTCGAGTTTGCCTGTTGCCAACAAACAGGCCGTAAAATTTAATCGTATAACTTGAGGTTAATTTATCCCAATTCCTTCCGCCTACCTCGATCCCCTTAATATTGCTTTACGCTCTCCACCTACCAGCTCAAGTATGTTCGTAACAACCATTAGGTTTCGGAAGCATCCCATTCATCAAATTATCTATGCTTTGTGGTTTGAAGAATGGGAGAGAAGAGTTGTTTCGGTACAAAATTGTTTTCTCTTTCTTAACCCCCGCGTATGATAATGAATAAAAGATTTCGTTTTCGCTCGGTTCATGCTGTCTTTTTCTTTTATAGTATGTACAAAACCAATCAAGATGTCATCTTCCATCCATCTGTTTTATGATGCATTTTTCTGATCTCCCTCGTTTATGTGTCCAATTGTGCAATATTCGCGGATGACACGAAACTCTACAGCTGCCCTTTAGTCAAT
Source organism: Micraspis discolor (assembly GCA_030674115.1). NCBI lineage: Eukaryota > Metazoa > Arthropoda > Insecta > Coleoptera > Coccinellidae > Micraspis > Micraspis discolor. Next base: position 12,454,957 of record JARTUT010001740.1, read on the forward strand.
GCAGAACATCTTCAGGGAGATCTTAATCAGCTAGATGATAAAGTTGTTCTGTTTGATTTGAGTTATGTCACATATGGTAACCATAGCCAGGTAATATGAAATCATGCCCCTCTCACTTTCACGAGATTCCACCACGCATGCGCGTAGCTCCTAAGGGGGTCCAAAGTATTGCTTCAATCTTTGGTACTTTTATTCTACAATAGTTCTGGATTATTTTTCTTTGGTCTGGACTAATTTTTCTACTAGGCCTTTTGAACATAGAGAAACAATTTCAATCCGTGTTTGAACTACACGTGAGAAAGCCACTATCGGAATGAAAGAGCATTCCAGTTGACAATTTGTTACCTCTTCTGAAAGTTCATTGTTTTACTTTGCAGGTGAAGAGAAAGCTGAAAAGCTTAGACATATTTAGAACCAGATTTCGATAGGTAGGGTTTTCAAAGTTAATTTGTACCGGTAAAAAAATTCAACGGAATTCCAATTGAGGAGCTTCACTGCCTAATTGAAAAATAACTTTTGACTGGAGCGACATTTGTCTTGTGTCGAGGACATTTATAAAGATGCCTATACATTAGAGCGCTGCGCGGCAAACGAGCGTCGATTTGTCTGAATTCGTACGAATTTTTATGTTGCGCATGCTCCGTATAGCAGCAGCAGAAGCTCCACGGGTGCGCCGCGCAGCTCTAATGTATACTCCCCTCAGAGTCAATTTGGAGCGAATTTGAAAGACGGTAAATTTCATCACTGGATTGAAGTGTATACATTTTTTGTGTAAGCAAGAATTGGCAGACGGAGATGAAGAATTTTGGTGCTAGCATAATCGAGCCTCTTCTAAAAATAAGAAGTATAATTGCTTGCCCTGAAATTAACTGTTTGTTATCAAATGAGCAGAAATGACGGTTCTCTGGCCATTCTTCGATTTACTAAGATATTTGATTGAACTTTGGTGGAAAATTAATCATTAGCTTCGTTACAACTTATATCCTGACTGGCCTATTTGCAGTCCCGGACTAGAAGCTGCAGTCTACTACGGACGTAATTAAGTGATGCCTGACCGCTATCAGATCAATCTCGACCACCATACTTTACGAGCGGCAATAAAATTGAATTATAACTAGTGCATTTCTGGCGCTTCTATCATAAAACAAATGGAACGATTAATAAAATGAATAAAACAGCTTGGTCACACTTATTTTTACGCATTCGGTGGCTCGATTCTTTCATCGACAAGTTCGTAAATTTTTCATGAGGAAGACATTAGCGCAGCCACACGGATCCGAGAACATGGGCGAGAGACTCTTTCTTCGTACAGCGACAGCTGCAGTGTTGTCAGATCACAGATTTTCCCTTATATCGAAAGATTTTGTATAGTTACGTTGTCTTTTCTCAGAATATAATTTGTTTCTATATAGGACTTTATAATAATTGAAACATAAGACAACTTTATGGCAGTTTGTATCGATAGAAAGCGTCCCACAGAATGAACAGATGTTTTTGCTCGCTAGTTCTAGTTTAGTGATCTAGTGGAACTGTGTGCTATCGTTCAGCCCAAATATCTAGAGTGCTCGAATATCTATTTTAAAATGGCATCAATCGATTTGATTAACCTTCCTGATGAATACTATGTGGTTAAATATGTATCTATCTGTCCGGCCAGCCGAATACTCTCTATATTCCGAAACACAGGATTTAGAGTTTTCATATTTTCAGAATAGATTGATTGTCCCTATATCTCAGTCAAGTTCAATATTGGGCCAAATATCTCGAATGGTTCAGGAGTTATGAGCATCTGAAATTTGGATTCCTCAACTCCTGAAATACCCATCATTTCGATTTGAAACTCAAAACTTATTTTTGGCGGTATTTGATTACTTATCGGATTTTGATGGACCTCAAAAAAATTTGCTATTGTGGAGGTTATTGATATGTTGCATATAATGAAATTCTCTTGGATTTTCGGAAGCCCAAATGCGGAATTTTGTTTGGTTACGTACCCTGACGAGTAAAAATAGGCTTCGTCTGAAAAAATGATTTCTTCAGAAAAAACAGCAGGTTGTTCCATATGAATGAATAGAGCGAATCCTCGGCGATGTGAATGGTCGGTGGGCTTCAAATCCTGCAGTAATTGAATCTTGCAAGGCTTCAAAGCCAAATCCTTATGCAAAATTTACCATGTGGTGATTTGGGATAACCCCAGTTGTTGAGAACGTCGAGAAACTGACAGATTTAGATCTTCTTCAATACTGTGATGTTTTCAGTTGAACGGCCCGGTCGAACACGCGTTGGTGTTGGCACATTTTGTATCGAGTCCGTCGACTCAAATACATAATAGCTGTCTCAGAAGGTCAATTATCAAAAATATCACAAATTTCACGGAATGTAATTTTAACAGAGTCACCATTTTCATAGGGTGTTTCAACTATTTGAATTCAATTTTTGAGCAAAATTAAATTCATTGTAACAATTGCCAAAGCATTTACTACGATTATGTCAAAAAAATTACCCGTCAAAGCTGTCATGTGGTAGGTGAGGCGCCACAATAAAAAACAAAGTTCTCGTTCAAAGTCCCCTTAAATACGAGGTCTGTCAATTTAATTCCCGGAAAGTGGCAACACTGCAGCTCTCTGCTTGTCGCGAAAATGTGTGATAAAAAATCTGAGCAAAGAGTAGTGGTCAAATTTCTGGTCAAACGTGGTGTAAGTTCCGCGGAAATTACGAAACAGTTAACCGACGTGTACAAGGATGATTGCCTGAAAAAAACAGCTGTCTACTAGTGGGCTAAGCGGTTCAGGGAAGGCTCATCGCATTATTCGATATTAATGGACTTGTACACCACGAATACGTTCCAGCAGGTCAGACAGTCAATGGGAAGATCTACATTGAAGTTTTGAAACGTCTGAAGGCCCGTCTGTTTCGTGCACGGCCGGAATTGGCCGAACGTGGATGGGTGCTGCATCACGACAACGCTCCAACCCACTCCTCATTCGCAGTTCGCGATTTTGTGACCAAAAACGGCATTCCAACGCTTCCGCAACCCCCCTACAGCCCGGACCTGGCCCCCTGCGCCTTTCATCTGTTTCCACAATTGAAGTCCTATCTCAAGGGCAACCGGTACGACGGCGTAGAGGAGGTGCAAAGTGTCACGACACGGGTGCTGAGGGACCTATCTTCGGGGGCTTCAGGGGGTGCTTCCTTAACTTAATTTTAAGAATTTATGTATATTCCGGACCGTCCGAGCACTCTTCCGGGAATATAATTGACAGTTCCGTATAGTAGGGCAGAAATCGATTTGATACATCGTAAACCTAGGTACCCAACCTGCAGAATATATAAAAGTGATGAGGATCTACCTGTAGGCACGAATAGGTATAGATCTAAATATAGTCTGACGTTTGAAAACGATTTTAAAGGAGTTTCTATGAAAGATATTGTCATCCTGACAATCGAAAAATTCAGTCATGAACATTTTTCTCGTAGAAATAGGGCCATTGAATATTTCCTACTTTATCTATAGGAGACATGAAGACCATGTCGGTTTTACAAGGTCCTATTTCGAAGAATCATTACTTGGATCGTTGGACCTGGTCAGAAAAGTACCTCCAACAGGAGTTTGTTCAAGATATTCAAAAATGAATTTTTTTCTATTCACACCTTTGGTTGCTTCAGCTTTTTTCAATTCCAGATTGCAGTTTCTTTAGATGCTTGAAAAACATTTGTTTGGCAATTTCAGATGAACTTGAAAATGTCAAATTCGAAATAAATCAACAGAAAACAATTTCCATCTTAACAATCACTAAATATGTACACACGGAAAGGGATTTTCCTGAGGTATTGTCATATGCCCTTGTAGAATACGCTGAATTGTATGCTAAGCTTGCTCATATCTTCAACTTACACAGGCAATATTGTTCTACAACTCATATATTGTAAAGAAAACAGTAAAAAAATTAAAGGAATGAATTCTGCTAAGAAAGAATACCTTCCTATTAGAACCAGGAAAACTGAACTCCACCATCTGGCAACGCTGTCGTAGACTCTTCCATCGTCGAGCGCCAGTTCCTATTTTTAGTTCCCATTTTTATTTCCGTCTGCCGCGCTAACAGAAAGATTATACTCCGCGAGTCGCCGCAATAGTGAAAGATTAAAGGCACAAATTTCGGGATTTACGGAGAATTGAAGTAATTCCCCATTATTTTCCTCGTGCTACGTTGCCGGGCTAATGTTGCGGAAAGGCTTGCCGTACACAACGCTTAATCCGATTATCAATTTTCCTAACTGGGCAATATACGCTATCGGCTGCTTCGGAGCTTTCGCCCCATCCGTTATTTTCATTCATAAGTTTATCCCGGCGACCGGGTAACGTCAGATAACGCTGTCTAATTAATGTGAATTTCCCTACCTTGTTTCCCTCGTAGTAACAGGGTCTTAGCTAGATTGTCTTTTGGTATTGGTTTATCGTATCATCAGATTAAGTCTAATGGAAATTAGTTTCTTATTCGAGGTAATAGGGGTGCCCTTCCAGTTCGGAAGAAAGGTTAAATAGAGAAAATGGTGATGCTGAGAATATAATTATCGTCGTCTTCGCTAGAGATGGAATGAAGATATTAAACGAATTTATGTCATCAGGAGTGAGAATTGGAAATTTCAAGTAGAGGCGAGACAGTTTTGAGGTGTGATTACTGGCTAACGCCTGCAGAATGATCTTCATTATGTGGTGGAGAAAAATGAGAATGAAACTTTTAAAGTAGAATTGAAAAATGAATATCTCAATGGCGTTCATTTCTGTCACAGAGAACTGAATAACAGTAGGGATCATAAGGTCTGAAAGCGAGAATCGGAAAGGTTCATGCGCATAGAGTAATTGAAATAATCCGTTAAGAACATAGACTTATCACACAGTGGAGTGTACCCATATGCTGAAAAGTAATGGGAATCTACCGATTTTCAGTTTCTATTATGTCAAAAAAGAAAATTTCACATGAAAAATTCGATTCTACATCTAAATGTATTTATCCTATATCCTTTAAGAATTTTTTAAGAAAATTATAAGTTTATGTACCCAGGATCATTTCTGAGGGCTTTTTTGGTATACTTATATTAGCATTTTTTAATTTATATCTATAGATTCTCTTCAGAATTCGAACTGGTGATCCAAAATTGTATTTTCCAGAAGATGGTATCAGGATCAAAAACAGGAAAATGATGTCAGTTAGCATACAATAAAAAATTCCAAAACAAACCAAGCAAATATATAAAATACAAGCAGGAATGTCAGACTAAGACAAGATTTTTCAGATACAGTGTAAAATACGTAACATTTAAAAACAAAATTGATTACAGCCAAAAAGTAAAAACAACAATAACAAATCAGCCGTAAAATTAAGAATCTTCTTGATAATTGTATGTATGTACTCACAAAACAAACATTATACTCTCGATATAAAAAATATAATTTTCAAATTTTAAATATTTTGCATGGAAAAAAATTATTAAACCGCAGTAAAAAATAAACAAAACAATAATTTCAAGAGACTTACGGTGGTGAAACCAATACAATAAGTTTCTTGGAATTATTAATTTGTTTATTTTTTAATGCGATTTAATAATCTCTTTCCATGCAGAATATTCGATATTTGAAAATTATATTATGTATTTATATCGAGAGGATAATGGGAAGATACAACTGTTTGGACTGTCAGTAGATACACTTATCTTCTTCTTAATTCTTAATTATATGCTTGATTTGTTATTGTTGTTTATATTTTTTGAGTTCTATTCAATTTTATATTTTCAAATGTTACACATATGACGCTGTATTTGCAAAATATTGTCTTAGTCTGTCATTGTTGCTTGTATTCTATTTATATACATGGTTTGTTTTGGAATTTTTTATTGTATGCTCTATATTCTTTTGTAGAGCCCAGAAGGGGAACATATATATCCGAAACGTAGGCGCACTGATGTAGTATCATTTTCCCGTTTTTGATCTTGATACCACCATTCAATCTTCTATAGATTTTGTTTCATTCATATAATAATTAGGTTTCCAGTTGAAGAAAACGAATCAGTTTGTAATTAAATAATACTATTTTCAAATTTTACATTGTAAAATTCGAGTAAGTGAAAAAATCATACTGCTACGGATTTCCTTTTATATTCTACCGGTTTTTGGTACACATTTCTACCGATATACAAGTGTCCAGAAAGGGTATCGGGTATTTGAAGTTCACTTAAACAAAAAATATTTGTGAGCAATAAAAAAGTTTATTGTATATTATTAACATATGAATTGGAGATATATTTGGCAAAGATGATGTTATCCAAATCATGACCGTTGCGTTGCTGGCACTCTTCTAAACGGGAACGAAGATTGGCGATAACATGTTGCCACATAGCTATTGATATTGGTGCCATTTCTGACCTGATGTTTTGCTTCAAATGGGTTAGATTCGTTAGATTATTTGGATAAACCTTACTCTTAAGGTATCCTATGCAAAATAGTCAAGCGGGCTAAGGTCGGGGCTTCTGGGAGGCCACTTGATGTTACCCCTTCGCGAAATGACTTTATTAGGGACTAATTCGTTAACAACTTCCATTTAATTATTTGAGATAAGGCAAGTGCCCCATCTTGCTGCAACCACGTTCTTGAGTTGAAGTCTGCAAACTCCTGCAACTCTGGAACGAAAAAATGTTGGAACATATCGCAATAACGGTCACTATTCACATTAATTGCTAGGCCTCGATTCAGGAGAAAATTTGCTTCGTCACCAAAAAGTATATTTTGTTAAAGTTGTTAAATCGCTGCAGCATTTAGTTCACAAAATTCAGTCAATTGGCAATTAGTCAGTTCTTGAACCAATTGAATTTTAAAGGGTTTCAGATGCAAATCTTTCTTTAAAATTAAATGTTAAGACGATTTTTTGATGTTCTTGGCTTCGCTTTCGGATGAATAAAAACGGATTTTGACGAACCGACGCCTCAACTTCTTCAATTGTTTCTTCATCGCGAACTGAACTAGGACGACCAGAGTTTTGAATTTTAACTGTTGCACCTGTATTCTAGAACATCCTGATCCATTTCCTAGTGCTATAGTCACTTGGCGCGAGGCGTGTACGATATTCCGCACGATAGAGACGTTGAGCAGTCACAATTAATCACCATTACGATAATAAGCTCGTATGCAAAATACGCGATGCGACTCGTGTACTGTTTCATCGTGACTAAAACTCCACAAATTGGCGGACGCCACGAACCCTTCCCCGCTCCTTTTAGTTCCGAATATTGAGCGAAAACCCGATAACCCGATACCCTTTCTGGACAATTTGTAGTATTCAGACCTTCGGCATCGCTGATTTTAAGACATGACACTCTGGACGATGATATTGCTGCTGAATAAAAAAAAACAATTCAATTACACATCAAAATAAGAAGTGGAAAACCAATAATCTAAAACACCCTTCAACAGAAACATCAAACAGAAAGGTTTGAAATGATTTTCAAAATAAGAATAAGTTTAGAACAATAATGATCGAAAAATATAAATATTTTTTTAGAGAATGGGTTGGGTGTACGGAAAATACAAAGTGCTTAAAACTTATTTGAGAGTTATCGAGCATCTTATATCGCTGATTGCTCGATGCTAGAGGGCAATTGTGATGCCCTTTGAAAACTCGAGGATAATTTGCGTTGACTGGCAACAAAATAATTACCATCCTAATGGTACAATTTTTTCGACAAATAAACCATAAATAATTGAGGGTATAAACAGTCAAAATGCACCGCCATATGGATATTGAAAAGGATTTTTCATCCATTTACCCGTGAAACAATTCCAAAAATATTTCATGCGAATACTCATTTCGGCAACATCCACAACAGCATTCATAATCCAGAATCGCGATCCAATATACATTTTTGGCACGTTTCAATATTTATGACCTGTGACTTTTATCGACAATCCCGTCGAACAACAAGCTGTAGCACATTGTTACCGTTATGGTGTGGAACGGAGGCCGAAAACACCGAAACAGATTTTTAATTATTAACAGCCGACAACAACGTGCTTATGAAAGGGATATAGGATTTTCTGGTGCGTATTTAGAAACGGTTTGTAACCTGTTGGGTTATTGGTTCCATATGATTCCACTTTGCGTATGAGGTTGTTAAGTTTTACAGCGATGTTAATTAAGTATGTTCGTTATTATTTCGTGTTTGTTCAATTATAGGTTATGTGCCCAGGACGTCAATATGTGTTTTAGGATTGTCTGGGTACGTTCGTGGTTTTGTAATGTGAAGATGGAATTTAATCTTCAATATGTAAGGAAATGGCCTAGGTGAAATTTCTATGGATGGTGTAATGCTTGTTAAGTTGATAGGATTGTGAACATAGTTGAGAGATTCTTCTCAGAAGAATACGGACAAATTTCATATCACAAAAGTTAATTTCACATTTTTAATTCAATTCAATTTGGTGATAACATTTTATCTATTTTATTTTTCATTTTGTTCGATTTTATCATTTTCTTAACTTCGAGACCCAAGCAAGGAAGCAGGTTTATACAGGATGAGTCTTTGACCACTGCGTTAATTTTAACCGTAGATTCTTGACGTCAAAACAAACATTTTCTTTCTATAACACTTTTCCAAATTTGGCCCCGTTCATAAGTTATAGGGTGTTGAAATTTCATAAAAATTTGCATTTTCATCTGTTCTATTCAAACGACAATATCAATCGAAGTGATCTCTTGTAGAAGGTTTTTGATAACAGTCATGCATACAGGGTGAGTTTTTGACCACTGCGTTAATTTTAACCATAGATTCTTCACGTAAAAAGAAACATTTTTCTCCAATAACATTTTTCCAAATTAGGCCCCCTTCAAAAGATATAGGGTGTTGAAATTTCATAAAAAAAATGCATTTTCATCTGTAATATTAAAACGGCAATATCAATTGAAATGATCTCCTGTAAAAGGTTTTTGATAACAGTCATGCATATATTGGCATCATTAGAGTTATTCCATTTCTTGTGGGTTTCTCACTACTACTCTATAGATTGGTTAAATTGCATGAAAAACAAATATCGCTTGAACTAAAGGTCCGTATCTTGTACTTCCTAGAATCATTAGTCATTTTTGCAGATAAAATCATGCTTCATCTTTCCTCCTAAATTGCAGCTTTCTTGAGATATTTGAAGTTGAAAGGAATTAAATCAATATAATTTTGTCCAAATTTTCTGATTTTCCCAAATCCAACTCTGTGCTGAAATGATTCAATAATCAGATTTGTTCAATGTTGCCATATTTTATGTCTTTATTAAATATTTCTACAAAAGGTTGGGGAAATCTCTCCAGTCTATGGTTCCACCACTAAACACTATAGATGAAATTAACCACTGAAGAATTTTTGTCTTACATTCACTACAAAATCTAAATTGCCATTTGCTGTATTCATTATTAATGATGTCTAGCACCTTGTTTAATATTTAATCCAGATTAATATTCCATAATAAATAGAGAAAAAGATTTCCATCACTCACATAGGTACTTCGGTATATTCTCATAATGAAATAGGTAATGTATTTTCTGTCAGGACCTGTTAAATTAAAGACTTTTCTTTATGAAGAGCTGGTCCTTTATAGCTTCAGACTTTCAGGGTTCATCAAATTATATCTATTCTAACATAAGAATGCTTCAAATTAAGCTCATATGAGTTTTAAAACTTCTGAACCCAGATTTTTTCACATCATTATTTCATACTTACACCGATTCAACCTGGTTCACAAACTTAGGAGATAATAGAATTTGACTTAGTTTTTATATTTCTGATATTCTGTTTGTTATGATGCATGGTTAATTAAAATTCAATCAATATTGAAACTGGAAGCTATAGGCTCATAAACAAGAAAGGTTAGAATAGAAATGTATTTTCTGACCATAATCATTTCAAACTGAATTGAATAATTTCAAACTATCGAAATCATTATTATTTTTTTATTATAATATTTTCTACATTTTTTTAAGGTACAAATAACTGTTGACAGTTTCAAACAGAATCAAAACAACAAGGAACCACAGAACACTATTTTATTGGGAACTACCCACCACAGAGACGTTATAATAACATTTTAATGTGATAATAATTCACTCTAGTTATTCTGAGAAAAATTATAACTAAAGATCAATAATGGTTACAGATATTATCTTTCATTTAAAAAACTTTGCAATTATTAATTTTTTTCTCTCCTGGGGTTCGGTAATAAATTAATATTCTATGGTAAGGTATTAAAATTTGACATAATCTATGAATAACCATTATTCAATATTTCTGTTTTTGTTTACATAATTAAAACAGATATTCTGATTATAAAAACCAAAAATTTACGCATGTTCAGTAATTAATTATAGTCTAAACAGAATAGATTCATATTAATGATTTAACAAAAAATTTTTTAGTAAAGAACACCTAGTTGATTTTTCAGAATCAAATTTAGGTGATCAAACTCAATTTCTTCAAGCAAGTATAATTGCACACCTAAATCTGGGAATACTTGTAATCTATCCAAGTAAATTGTTATTGGGATTCAGTAGAGAAAATAATCATCAAGCAAAGTAACATCACTTTAAAATAATTATTCGTAGTGACATCATTCATTGTTGTTGAAGATTTCGAAAAAGATTTTCATGTTTTTAACAGTATGATATCAAGAGACCTCATAGAGCTGTTCACTGGTCTCTGTCAAGAAGAAGATACTTTAGAAATATCAGTGTTTGGAAAATCATAGATGATTTTTTCTGGCTTTGAGTGAAAAAAAAAGCAATGTGACAACCTCTTGCCTTGAAAGTTTTCATAGAAATGATGGTTTTCATGATTTGGAAATTACAAATGTATGATGATAACATCCAATAATTCTGAGATTTTTTTAAAATTTCTTACTAGATAGGGTTGGTTTATAATCTTGAAGTAGAAAGAAATTATGGTAGAACAGCAAAAATCTGTTTATGGTATTGAATTTATTTTACTAAAAAATTAGTATTTTGTATCTTCCTTATGGATATGGACCTCATTGGATGAAACATGAGTGAGTGAATCATTTCTTAGAGGGAAAATAATGTTTTTAAACAATTCAGATTCATTAGTTGATGCTGTGGAAGGTATTTTTCATTCAAACTTGACTACAGAGTGGTATTTACCCAATGTGAAAACTAAAAATGCTTATAACTTTTTAACGCAGCTGAATTTGGAAAAACCGTAATGGAAAAAATGTTTCTTTTGATCTCAAGAACCTATGGTTAAAATTAACGCAGTGGTCAGAGACTCACCCTGTATATTGGCATCAATAGATTTATTCCATTTCTTGTGGGTTTCTCACTACTTCTGTACAGATTGGTTCAATTGCATGAAAAACAAATATCACTAGAACTAAAGGTCCAGTTATTTGAAGTACGAAATATTGAACTCAGTAATAATATATCTTCAAAGTTCATACAAATTAGTTTGATGATCGTATAACTCAGAGAACAGGCTCGCAAAAGATTCTGACCTCACGACAATGCTTTTCTACAGATTCAAATGAACGAGGAAATGTATTTATTTGTAGCAAAAAGTAAATTTTTTCACTTCCATAATCCATATTTGAATTTAAAAAGCAGTTGCAGACTCAGTCTGTATATCTAAGCCTCCAGGTATTATGACTTCGCCGCAAAAAGGTCATCAGTTGACCTTCCTATATATTCTGGGTCCTCAATCCCTTTGCCATCTACATTTTCAACGGCATATTTGAAGTGGATCATGGAGCTCTCCTTGCAAAAATTGCCTTAAGGGTGCATATTTCGACATCCCTCCACGAATCTCGATATATGATAATATATTAATTTTTTTTTAGAAAACTTACTTTCTTAAACACTATTATAAAAGTTTTTTCTACGTTATCTTGAATTTTATTCACCATGTATTATATACGATGTGAAAAGTGGTAAATTTTTCAATGAAATAAATTTCTATCGGATGTAACACACCAATCCCCAGATCCGTAATGCTTCAGTGAAGTGTTATGATAAACCACTAATTAGATAATTGAATGCACTTAGTCTTTTAATGAATATTTCCTTAGAAGATAATTGAACCGTCGTAATAATTCATTTCAGAACGATTGATACCATGGCGATGTCGGCGCCGGAACCATTGTTATAAATTCAATTTTCATGAGAAAATGCTTCTAAGAATAACCGACCAGCAAAAAGAGGTTATTCGACTGGTTGGATTAATGTCCGCAAAGATATCAATCAAAGTTTCTACGAAAACACACTATTCACATTAACTTTAGGCGTATCGAAAGAAAACTAATGAATAGACATAGAAAATTTCAACAAGCGAGTTGCTGACTATCTGAAATAAAAAAATTATCCTGAAATTCTACCACGTATCAAAACAAAAAAGTTTTGGCAAAAAATAAGAAATATCCAGAAATTTGAGCAAATAGCGTCCAAGACGCACACTTTGTGAATAGACATTGAATTTCCTTTCAAATTTGTTTATACTCGTTTAGATTCCACCTGGAATAATCAATTTTCAATTCAAGGTGAGTCAGGGTTCGAGCAATAAAATCATATCAACGTCTATTTTAATTCAATATGTGTGACAGAATTTGATTACACTTGAATGCAATCAAATACTGATGGAACCTTAAACTAAAGCGACCTTCTCGTGATGGGATTGCTATGTATATACATATAAAAATGAATCCTTATTATTACTAATGGTGTATGCATGAAGAGGAAGGAGTCTGTCAACATATTGGATTGCTGGAGAACGACAGTCTCTTGGTCTACACTCTTGAGGATGCTGTAATTTTGTCAAATCTTGAATAAATACGAACATTGTTTTCCATTATTTTATAAATTTATAAACAAGCTTTCCATCAATATAGATTGATTCATGCAACATATCAGGTACACCGGTATGAAATGAGCGTTTTTTTGTGAAAATAAAACACTAATTATTAATGGAAAAGAAAAAAACATTTCATTCAAAGTACTGGTCATTCTTTTCTACACATTTTGATCACTTTTCTGGCAACTTATGGATACCACGTTAATGAAATTGTTCGTTTTTTAAAGCAAACCAACCAGACACCAAATTTTCGACCTACTCGTAGGCATCATGCTCAGCCAATGCGTGTCCCATAGATAAAACAAATAGTAGTCGGATGGAGCCAAGTCTCGTGAATACGGGGGGTGGGTAGCACCTCCGAGCCAAGTGTTTTGATTGTATCCTGAACCGGTTTTGCTTTGTGTGCAGGTGCATTGTCATGGAGAAAAATTACCTTGTGTCTTCTGGCCAATTCTGGTCGTTTCTCGATCAATCATTTGTTGTCGGTAACAATCAGTATTAACGCTTTTACCAGAATTCAGGATCTCGTGATACACCACTCCTTTCTGATCCCACCCAACACACACCATTGTCTTCTTGCCGAATAGATCTGATTTTGTAGTCGATGTTGATGGTTGTCCCGGAGTAACCCATGATTTTTTACGTTTAGGATTCTTAAAATAAATCTATTTTTCATCGCCAGTAAAAATCCAATACAAAACCGATTTTCTTTCGTGTCTTTGAAGCAATGATGATATGAATGGTCGGTCGGCTTCAATTCCGGTATCAGTTGAATCTTGGAAGGCTTCAAAGTCAATTTCTCAAGCAAAATTTGCCATGTGGTGGTTGAGAACGTGTTGATGTTGGCACATTTCGTACCGAGCTCGTCAACTCAAATTTAGTGGCCAAGTTTTCAATAGCGGACTCAGAAGATCGATTATGTTTTCTGAAAATAACACGAATTTTACGGAATTTAATTTTAACAGAACCACCATTTTCATAGTGGGTTTTGATTATTTCAATACAATTTTCGAGCAAAATTGAATTCATTGCAACAATTGCATTTACTACGCATATCTCAAAGAACTAACAGTCAATGCTGTCATGTGGTAGGTGTGGCCACAATTAATGAACAGAGTTCTTGTTGACCCTTTAAATCGTCTGTGATTGTGACTGTCGGAATACCAACAAATGTGAAAAATGTTTATATAAGAGCAAGAAAAAAAAATGAGATTATTGATTATCATAAAGCATCAGTTTATTGATTACACATTTTTTCTCAATTATAGCAATTCTAATCAAAGTGATTGTTGCAACAGGAGAACGTCTTTCGGGTCAGCTAGTCAATCATAAAAATGATCTCGAATGAACGATATAGTCTAATGTACTGTTCTTAGTGTGATTTGTTCTCAACGACACTCCGGGGTGAATAGCGGCAACATCCAACCTTCCGGCCTCTTAGATTACGTACACCACGATCTGTTGATTTTCTCGAAGCAGTTTATTTAACCACTATGTATTTCTTTAGCAGTCGATAAGGAGCAGGAACAAGTAGATTGCTGATAGCAAAATGAGCTTGTTAAACTAGAATAACAGAAAGGATGCTGATTGGTCGATAGCTTCCAGGATCTTTAGGATCGCCTTTTTTTGAAAATTGGTTTTACTACAGCAATTTTTAGGTCCTCTGGGAAAACACCATCCTGAATGATTTGTTCATAATATCTGCTAGAGGTGCTGCAATAAGATGAACACATGCCTGTTCATGTGTGACAGAATTTGATTACACTTGAACGCAATCAAATACTGATGGGACCTTAAACTAAAGCGACCTTCTCGTGATGGGATTGCTATGTATATACATATAAAAATGAATCCTTATTATTACTAATGGTGTATTAAGAAGCACATGAAGAGGAAGAAGTCTGTCAACATATTGGATTGCTGGAGAACGACAGTCTTTTCGTCTACACTCTTGAGGATGCTGTAATTTTGTCAAATCTTGAATAAATACGAACATTGTTTTCCATTATTTTATAAATTTATAAACAAGCTTTCCATCAATATAGATTGATTCATGCAACATATCAGGTACACCGGTATGAAATGAGCGTTTTTTTGTGAAAATAAAACACTAATTATTAATGGAAAAGAAAAAAACATTTCATTCAAAGTACTGGTCATTCTTTTCTACACATTTTGATCACTTTTCTGGCAACTTATGGATACCACGTTAATAAAATTGTTCGTCTTTTAAAGCAAACCAACCAGACACCCAATTTTTGACCTACTCGTAGGCATCATGGTCAGCCAATGCGTGTCCCATCGATGAAACAAATAGTAGTCGGATGGAGCCAAGTCTCGTGAATACGGGGGGTGGGTAGCACCTCCGAGCCAAGTGTTTTGATTGTATCCTGAACCGGTTTTGCTTTGTGTGCAGATGCATTGTCATGGAGAAAAATTACCTTGTGTCTTCTGGCCCATTCTGGTCGTTTCTCGATCAATCATTTATTTTCGGTAACAATCAGTATTAACGATTTTACCAGATTTCAGGAGCTCGTGATACACCACTCCTTTCTGATCCCACCCAACACACACCATTGTCTTCTTGCCGAATAGATCTGATTTTGTAGTCGATGTTGATGGTTGTCCCGGAGTAACCCATGATTTTTTACGTTTAGGATTCTTAAAATAAATCTATTTTTCATCGCCAGTAAAAATCCAATACAAAACCAATTTTCTTTCGTGTCTTTGAAGCAAAAAGTGTTTTTTTCGGTTTTCCATCTGTCTTACGTGTTGCTCCAGAACGAATCGAGCGAATCTACGGCGATATGAATGGTCAGTCGGCTTCAATTCCGGGATCAGTTGAATCTTGGAAGGCTTCAAAGTCAACTTCTCAAGCAAAATTTGCCATGTGGTGGTTGAGAACGTGTTGGTGTTGGCACATTTCGTACCGAGCTCGTCAACTCAAATTTAGTGGCCAAGTTTTCAATAGCGGTCTCAGAAGATCGATTATGTTTTCTGAAAATAACACGAATTTTACGGAATTTAATTTTAACAGAACCACCATTTTCATAGTGGGTTTTGATTATTTCAATGCAATTTTCGAGCAAAATTGAATTCATTGCAACAATTGCATTTACTACGCATATCTCAAAGAACTAACTGTCAATGCTGTCATGTGGTAGGTGTGGCCACAATTAATGAACAGAGTTCTTGTTGAAAGACCCTTTAAATCGTCTGTCGGAATACCAACAAATGTGAAAAATGTTTATATAAGAGCAAGAAAAAAAAATAAGATTATTGATTATCATAAAGCATCAGTTTATTGATTACACATTTTTTCTCAATTATAGCAATTCTAATCAAAGTGATTGTTGAAACAGGAGAACGTCTTTCGGGTCAGCTAGTCAATCATAAAAATGATCTCGAATGAACGATATAGTCTAATGTACAGTTCTTAGTGTGATTTGTTCTCAACGACACTCCGGGGTGAATAGCGGCAACATCCAACCTTCCGGCCTCTTAGATTACGTACACCACGATCTGTTGATTTTCTCGAAGCAGTTTATTTAACCACTATGTATTTCTTTAGCAGTCGATAAGGAGCAGGAACAAGTAGATTGCTGATAGCAAAATGAGCTTGTTAAACTAGAATAACAGAACAGAACCCATAATAATTTCAGAATACGCAACGGGAACGTGCTTTTCTGACGGAAACGAGGCAGGTCTCGAGCGCGGATCCACTGCGAAAGCTGAACTTTCAATTTTACAGTCGGCAGTTAGTGCATCACCAGAGGGAACAGTCGCCGCAGTCAAATTGGACACGGTTGGAAAAACAGATGCAGTTCCTGGTAATTTGTAGAGACCGCGTTTCAGGGGAACAAGGTAATATTTCGCATATGGTGAAAAGTTATTAGCTGGCGTTATAGAAATGGCAAGTAGCAATGCCGAAGAAGCGAAGAGGCGGTTTCAGAGGGACTACATGGCGATGTTAATCAAGGGAGTACCTCCAGACTGCCGGCTCAGATGCGTGATGACTCGCATTGCTATGAGATTGTGGATGCTTTCGCCAATTATTTTAGTTCAGTTTTTGGAATATCTAAAGTCGTCAGTCCATCACATGTTCCCCAGTCGGTAGCTTCTTGTATATCTGTTGACAACATAACTGAGTTCGATGTTATAAAAGCCAGTAAGAAACTAAAGAGTGGACAAACAGCGGGTCGGATTGGGTTTTCTAGATTTTTCCGTTAAAGACACTTTTGGCAGTGCTGTTCAATATAATTGTAAGTTCCTCTGAAAGCTCGCGAAGATAATACTCATATTGAAAACTGGAGATAAAACTAACATACAATAAGAAATAATCGTCCGATAGCGTTATTGTCAAACTTCTTCAATATTCTTGAAATAATTATGTATAATAAGATATCTCCTCATATAAAGAAACAGATGAGTCAGGTGCAGCATTTTATGCCTGGGAGATCATGGGTGACGAATTTGGCTTCGTTTTCCCAGTTTCTATTCGAAACTTTGGATGATTCTGGTCAGGTTGATGTCTTCTATCAGGTATACCGGTATGAAATGAGCGTTTTTTTTTGTGAAAAAAATAAAACACTAATTATCAATGTGAAAGTAAAAACATTTCATTCAAAGTATTGGCCTTTGTTTTCTATACATTCTGACTACCTTTCTGGCAATTTGTGGATACCACACCAATTGAATTTTTCGTCTTTCGAAGTAAACCATCCAGACACCCAATTTTCGACCTCCTCGTAGTAATCAAAGTGCTGCTCAGCCAATGCGTATCCCATGGATGAAAAAAATGGTACTCGGAAGGAACCAAGTCTCGTGAATACGGCGGCTGGGGTAGCAGCTCCCAGCTAAGTGTTTTGCTTTGTGAGAGGGTGCATCGCAATGGAGCAAAATTACCCTGCCGTGTCTTCTGGACCATTCTAGTCGTTTCTCGATTAATGTATGGTTCAAATTGATCGTTTGTTGTCGGTAGCCATCAGTATTAACAGTTTCACCAGGTTTTCTGCGCTTATGGTACACCACACCTTAGTGGTCCCACCAAACAGACAGCATTGTCTTCTTGCCGAATCGATTTGGCAGTCGATGTATAAGGTTGTCCCGGATTAACCCAGGATTTTTCCGTTTAGGATTCTTGAAATAAATCAATTTCTCATCGTCAATCCGATGGTCGAATATTAACACGCTCGCTCCGCTAACGTTTCAAAATATCTCGACCATTAATCGCTATCAAAATTAAACTAGTTGATCAAATAACTATTAAGCAATCATACCTTAAATGTTTACCATAATGACATTTTACTTTTGTGTTATTATTTATATTTCTAATGTTAATTTTTCTGTAATTGGGTGTTAACCTGTAGAAAAATAAAGCTGATTATTCATTTATTACTAGCTTTTTACCCTCGGCTTCGTCCGCAGTGGAGCCATTAAATAAGTATGAGTATGAATTAGATATTCAGGGCTATTCACTAACTCAAGTTGCTTTCGCCGTGGCTATCCAAAGCAACTCGTATAACAACTTTCGATAGCCACTGCTACCCTTTTTTGGTATTCTCTAACTAACCATTAACAACTGTTGTTATCATAACAACTTTTTGTGAAGAGAGTCATGGCAACACCGCAAAATAGTTCAAATGTCCGTTTTCTGGATTCAACCATAGACAAATGATTTGGATTTGTCTGTGGAATGTGGAATAAGCACATACATAACCTTCAAAATCACGAAAAATGACTGTTAAAGAAAGTTGGGAAAAGACTTCAATTATTTTCGAGGAATCTGTACTGTAACTATGGAAGAAGGATGAGGTTATATAAAAGACAATTTTCGGTATTTTTAATTTAACATCTCTTATTTTAGACATAACAGGTTTAAAAAGGCAAGCAATGAAAATATCAATTTATGATGAATTTCCTGAGCGAACATAAAGTGATGATGAAAGTAAAACTATCGCCAGCTGAATCAGTAAAAGTTGGAGAACTGTGAATGCAACTCACAAAAGAGTTGAATAATATGAAGACAGCGTTAAGCCTTTGCAGCAGTGGCGCATTTACCCTACAATACTCTATATTAATACCTTTGTAATTCCAAATTCATTAAAAAGTTCATTTGCACTAAAAATGTCATTCTTATTCGATTAAAACTTTTAATTGTTCACATGAATGAAAAAAAACAATAAACA
Organism: Micraspis discolor; assembly: GCA_030674115.1. NCBI lineage: Eukaryota > Metazoa > Arthropoda > Insecta > Coleoptera > Coccinellidae > Micraspis > Micraspis discolor. Next base: position 12,474,033 of record JARTUT010001740.1, read on the forward strand.
AACAGTAGCCGACAAGAGTCGTTATCGATAGCTACACCTATGAAGCAGTTGCCAGTAAACTACTAGGGATAGACACTAGTCGTTATGCATAGTAACTTTCATAACCACTTTCTTGAATAGTGAACACCGATTTCGCGCTTAGCAACTGACCTTGAAGATGACCACCATTTTCGGTGGCTATCCATAGCAACTTGAGTTACTGAATAGCCCTGATTGTCACCATCGGTAATACAGTGGGACGGTCTTATAGTATTCAGAGTTAAAACTTCATTACTATAATGCTAGATGGCGTTGAAGTGGCTAAATTTGCCGATTCTTTGACAATTTTCTCATCTTCCGTAAACAATTTTTTTTTAATAAAAAGTATGCTATCATACTTCTTATACCTTCAAGAGTATATGTACACAGTTGAATGATGATCGATTAAGTAGTTTTTGCGTGAAAGCGTAACGAACAAACTTACATTCGCATTTATAATAGTAGTATAATAAGGCAGACACTTGAATTTAACAATTGTCCTCAAGAATACGTATACAGGATGCAGAATATATTTCAACGTTGTTTCCCACAAGCAAACATCTAATTTTGCAGAAAGTCCGGTCTCTTCCTCCCTTATTCTCGATTGTTCAAAATGGACGATTAAAATATAGCCGGCAGATAATTCCGATGAGGAGAAAAAGTGGGACAATCGACGTTTTCAAGCCATTTAATAATAGGCAGTGAAGACAAATTGCGAGGGAAGCAGAACGATGGAACAACGGAACCAAACTGATGAAGTTGTAATACTTGCCACAAAGCAACTACAAATTATGAATTTTCTGCTCCGCTTTTCTCCCATGTTTTACGGAAAATAATTGTCAGTGAGGAGTCTGCAAAGCGGTTACGTGTCAAATATGGTGATCAAATGAAAGAAGAATACTGTGAGCTTCAAATTGCATTTAAGTATTTAATTTCAGTAGTAAAGAATGCAAAGGATATTTTGAAAGGCAGAGAATTTTGAAATGAATTGAAGAACAGAATAATATCTGTAACAATACATGAATTGGGCTTTTTTGACCGATGGTTCCATGACAATACGCACTGTATAAACGAGCTCTACATCTAGTCCTGTTCAAAATTTTCCCAGACCAGTCGTACAGAATTAGATTTGACAAGGATTTCATCAGTGGATCTTATCGAAAGGTTCAAGAATAAATCGGTTCGAAATAAAAAAATTCAGAAGATCGAAGATAAAGGATTTACGTCAGTAGAGTTTAATGATACGTGTTAGTTGTCAACTTATGGAGTATAAGGCGCCAGTTCTCCAAGAACAAGGTATTCGACGAGAAATAATGAATACTTCTCGCTTTATGTAGAAGCGCGTAGGTGTCGAGAGTTATTCTAATTCTTATGTGACACAAACCGGTAACATTCTTACTGATTCCACTTTGTCCACAAAGCTTAACGGCGTTCTGACATCAGATATTATGCTTGGTTGTGTTATGTAGTTCATTATGTGCAAAACGGATGTAAGATGCTCTAAAATGAAGAAAAGGAGTCAATCAGAAATACGTCTTTCGTGCTTTACTTTATTTACTTATGAATCACAGAATATAATGAAAAAAGGTATTTAAGGCAGAAATTTGATCTCTACTATTTCATAATGCATTTTTCAGGAAAAAATGAAAAGTAAAAATCGATAAATGAACCCAAAGAACAAGAAATCCTTCGATCAAATGAATAAATTCGAGTTTAAGAGATTCTGAAATTTTATCTTTGGCCCAATTCCAAACCTCATGAATATTTATTACTTATAATTGCGAAAGAAACTTCGTGACTAGTGCACCACCAAATCAATAAATCATAAAAATTAATATACCAGGAGTAAATGTGTGTAATCAAAGAGGTGCATTTTTTTTCAGAACGAAGTATCTGACTGAAATAGAATATTATTTGCATGTGAATGAATTCCTTCCTGAATAACTCGCTTTTCGTTCTGAACAATATACAATTCAAAAGTAAATTCAAGGCAGATATAATTTTTCAGAACATAACACGTCACTTTTGAAGTAACATTCTTTGAAGCAAAAAATTATCAGACTATAGATTTCCATACCAGATTTCAATTCCCAGAGTTTTTTATTACCTGTTGCTTGATTCATCTTTTGATTTATAATGCACAAGATAGTGCAGAGAATAACAGTGAAAAGCAGATTTTAGTGAATAAATTATTAAAGTTCGATTTTGCGTACTTGTTCCCGGATTAAAAGCAACCAGACATGAAACATTTCACGATCTTTTAAATGAAATCGAATGTTATTTATGTTTATATATTTATTATTAGGGTATCCAAAATAGTGACAAAGAAGACGTCACATGGAATTTGGCAGCCAGTGGAATCAGTTCAATTAGTTGTCACCAATAATACCGTATAATTAGGTTAGTTTCCACAGAGGTTTATTGTTTTATACAACAATTGATTCGTCGAATGGCTTCTTCAATAGTTACATTTTGAAGGAGGGCTTATTTAATGAGAATTCTTCTTTAAATAAATAATAAAAAGCTTAAAGCTTGAAATTTCCACAGATTTTTTCTATTGAGAAAGACATAATAAGCTATAAAATGGTATTAACCACATATTTTTATTGTTTTAGACAGCAATTGTTTGACCAAACACTGTGACTTCTTCAGGTTTTACATTTTGAAACAAAATGTAACAAACGTGGAATATCAGTTTTACACTAGGTTAATAGATAATGAATTTTTACAAAATAAATAAATCTTCGATACAATCTTTCACTGTGCTCTTATCTTCATTGAAACATCAACACCTTGTATTGCGGAAAGGTAATTTTCAAAATCTTTATGGGAATCTCGTGATTTCCGCTCAGGAAGTTGTTTTTTCCAGAATTTAATCTGCATGCCATCAGTTATTATATTCGATTTTCAAATATGTCAACTTTCATTTCTGTTCAGTAACAGTCCCCATTATAATAATTGTTAAATTTTTTATTTGTAATGAGTGGATCTCAATTCGGTTGACAGTAAAGGCGAACAATAAAATAAATGTTTTTTCCTCGCCACTTCTTTATCGATTTCTCATCTTCACTCGAGGCCTCTCAATTGCATTCGAATAGAAACCAGTTTTCAGGATTGAGTGGGTGAACAACAGATTCTTATTTCGATATCAGGATCGGGATTGGAACAGTCATGGCACTTCATCTTCGTGAACTGCATTCTCCTTCCAATCTTAAATGTTACGTGAGGTAACGTAGGATGACAAATCTGCGTTTGATACTTGAAATTTTCCATTTTTCTGTTTAATCTGTCGACCAATTCGATTTTATTGAGATGAATATTTCAATTAATATTACGAGTACTTATCTAGTTTTAGGATCCAAATTTCAAGTCATAAAAAATGAACAAGAGTTTTTGCGCGCTTGTTATCTAAGCGATTCTACTGGAGGGCTTCCAAGCCAATCAAAAAGCTGTGAATGTGGCCCCAATATTTCTGAGAATTGCTTTTTCTGAAGATATGAGGTGCAAAACTGAAACAACGAAGATAAAATTATTTTTCCCAAGAAATGTCCCTAAATTGAATTCTTGAAAACATATAAGGAATTCAGTATTTCTATTTGACAATTTTGCAAGTGGTTTTGAGTGCTTATTCTAGTAGAACAGAGCCTTATCGTTTTCCCTGAATTTCGAACCGAAAATGGTCTCAATCGATAAGATTTGACTTCTTGTTGTAGAAAACAGGGTCAAACATCAGTATGTCCGTTCGGCCGTAGACTCTCTATATTTCGAAAGAGATAAGCTAGAGTTTTCTTTTTTTCTGAATGTCCAAATAGCTTGGTTAAGTTCGTAATGGTGCCAAATCTGTCCAATGGTTCAGAAGTTATGACCATCTGAAATTTGGTTTCTTCTGTAACTCCTAGAATATATATTTAATTGAGCTGTAACTTGAGATATATTTTAAATTTATTTTAAATTCCCAAAAAAAATTTTTCAATACTTTTCACCTCATGAAATATCCGTCGCATCAAAAAAAAATGTGTACCTACATATATGGACGTTATTGATGTCTTTTATATTTTCAAATTTCATTGTCGTGCCTTTTTTTCACCAGAGGATATAGTTATTTATCCATTTACACTAGGGTAAGCAATCACAGAAGTTAAAGTTAATATTAATTAATTACGTTGACACTTACGTTCCATGTCGACACTTGGCTCATTGAAACGATGAGGCGGCCATCATAAATGAAAGAACAGGACATTTTTACAATAATTTACAGGGTGTTACTATTTCAAGTTCCTATAAGATGTTCAATGGAGACGGGGTCATTTAAAATCTGAGCACTGAGATTGTGATATTATTCGATACTCTACAGAGCTAAAATATTTTCCAGGGCGCCTCTGGTTTACCCGAATAGAGTGCTCTCAAATATTGCTGAATATTTTGTATTTTTGTTAGAAATTGTATCAATAGTTTTAGCTAAAGCCGACTGAATGGGGAAGTTTGACGGTTTGAATATCTCGGCTTATTCAGTTATTCGGTCAGATCGGTCCAGTTGCTTTGATGAAACAAAATTTTTGTCCTAATCACTCACTCTTCAAATTAAATATAGTTTCACTAGCTCTAATATAGATATATTACCGAGAAATGATTTTTCAAAGTCTGAATAATTACTAGCAAGTAGCTTAACAAAAACGCTTAAGTCATCAGAGTTTACGTCAGTGCTTCATACATTTTTGTATTGGCTTTGATTCCACGGCTTCAATCTTTTTGAAGGTAAGTTAACGTGTTAATTGATTTTCCCATTAAAAAACGCCATAATTTTCTGTAATGATGGGAACATAAATAAATCCCAAATATTGCAGAATAAAGTTATGAGAATTCAGTTGAGACGTAATATATACAGCGCGAGTCAAAATTATGCAACAAATTCATTTTCTTAGAAGATAATTATTTGGCAACAACATCCTGAAACAGGTCAACTTTTGATTCACTTTTACGAAATTGTATGCATCTTCGAAGGATCATCAACATCAACCCTCTAAATTTTTTGGATTGAGAAAGTGGGTTATGTGATATTGTTTTGGTAAGGTCCTGGTATCTTCGATATAGGCGTGTTCAAAGAGGTTTTCAATATGTGCACTTTGCCTTGGCACAGTTCTAATTGGTGCATGAACAAAACTGTAGTGGTCGACTTTCATTCGGTGACAAATTTCATCAGGTAACATCGTCCCATAGTAAATGAGCCATGACAAAACGCACATACTGAAAACCTGTATGAACCAATGAAATTTTGAAAAAAAAAAATTTCTTGAAAATTTGAGCATGCTTATAAAGAAGATAACGAAGACTTTGTGATAAAATTATGATATGACGCACTTTTCCTATCAAAAAATTTAGGGGGTTGCTGCGAATGGCACAGGATGCAAAAATATTATTCAAAAATGCATAAAAATTTGATAAAAGTAAAACAAAAATTGACCTGTTTCAGGTTTATTTTTTCCAAGAAATTGAATTGGTTCCATAAATTGTGACGTTCACTGTATACTACAGTTAATAATACGTTGATGGAATAGAAGTTTTTGAATGTCAGCCAAATGTTAGAAGAAGCAGAATAAATTTAAATTGTCAAAAGTCTGAACGGTCTGGACCAAAATAATCCGGATTTCGGAATGAGGAAGAATGATGAAGAAAAGGGATGTATGATGTTCCATGCAGACAAAATAAATAAGGGCTAGTTGATGCAAATTCTCTTAAGCTAACTTTTTGGGAAGCAAACGCAAAGGCACTGTTATACTGGCGTATATTGTTTTGGAAATTCTTCGATTCTTCATCTGTTCCTGTGTAAAGTTCTCTGAGCAAAGCTGGTACTTCTTTCAATTGCATCTGCTCGCTCATTACAACTTTACCTTTCTGGCAGCACTGGCTGAATCCATCTCACCCTTTTTCACCCCTAAGATGCAGAGCATTGCGAAACTGACACGATTCGCTCATTTCGCCGACAGAAAAATTTTACGCTGGACCTAACTCAAAATTGAAAAATCGGACGTGACCCGTTTTCAATTTTTACCCAAAAATGGAGAATAACCATCCAAATTTGGGTTTTCAATATCTTTTTCAATTATAATTTTCTAAATTAACTTACTCGATAGGTTTGGAAATTAAAATCAAACTTAAAATCAAGCTCGTCAAAACACGTCTTTCCTCTTGGAAAGTCAAAGCTGAAATTGCAGAAGCATGGGCGGAAATCAATTTTGATTTGTTGAGCGGTGGCGCCATCTACAGCAAAAACATGCTAAACACCCTTAATTTTTAAGTTTTTTGTGTTTTTTAGAGAAATTATAGATGTTTATTATAATTATTAAACGTTATTAAGTTTGATAATTACTTTTAAAATGAAACTTTTTCAAAATTGCAGTTTCCATCTTATATTTTCAAGCACGTTATATAAAAAATAAAATTGTTATAAAATTATTCAAATGAGTGAGCATTCCAAATCAGGTAGTACTCTTTTTTAACTCGCCCTAACAGTTCAACTTTCACTTAAGGTAATTTTATTCAAATAACAAATTTTGAAATTTTTAACTATTGCAAATTGACAATTATTTTATTCACAAAAATTCATTTCACCCTTTTAAATTGAAAGCCTACATAAAACAACTGAAATAAAGTGTTTTTCCTCTTCTAGCAATGCCACCATATGATTTATAAGTCACATGTTATAATTTAAATACAAATAAAGTTAATCAAATTTACACCTCTTAGTTTTCATGTTGTATCTGAGCCGGAAAAACATAAATAATATCATCATCTGTATGCTTGATTGAGCAGACCATAGTTATCAAACTATTGTCAACAATTTGTGTTTTTAAATGTATCTTGACTTTTTTTGGCATCTTAGTTTATTTCAGCAATATAATTCGACCAAAAAAAATCGGTTTGAAAGATTGTTTAATGGGTCTGAATAAACAAATCGAGTTCCACTGAAAAAAATTGAGTCGATTTTTAAAGTCTTCAAATACCCTGGTTTTTAAATTGAAAGCCTACATAAAACAACTGAAACAAAGTGTTTTTCCTCTTCTAGCAATGTTACCATATTATTTATCACATAAGTCACATGTTATAATTTAAATACAAATAAAGTTAATCAAATTTACAAATGTTTTTAATGAGTTATATGACGGTAATGGTGACTTGGAGTGCAAGAAGAAGAAATTAAAGCCCATATCAGTAAAAATTTGTTGTACAGCGAAAACATGCCAAACACCCTTAATTTTTAAGTGTTTTGTGTTTTTTAGAGAAATTGTAGATGTTTGGCACTTGTTATTATTTTTCTGCATCAGTTAATTCTTATTATAGATAGAATAAATCTGTGAAGAAGCCCTCAACTGCCTGAATCCAATCCAATAAAAAACTAATGAACGATAACTTTCTTGTATCTTGATCCATCATCGAAATAATTCGAAACCTCATAACAACCATTCTCATATTTCTTTCCATTCTCAAAGTAACCCGCTAACTTGACATTAGTGAATTATTTTTTCCCATCTACTCCCGGACTGAGTGGCCTCTGATATAAAGGATCCGAATCAGTGCACCCAAGAGAAATCCCCACTATGTATCATATTACCGGAGTACATTGATTGTCGCCCAAGTTTATGGCCTAATGGGTGTAAAGAATTATTATTTATAGCCCTGTCATAATTCACAGACGACCATAGAGCCGCAACGTGGATCTGACGGGCAGATCCAGCACAAAAACCGTTCACGATCACCCTTCGGGCTTTCGATGGAACCAGGGGATTGGCCGAGTGCTAACAAAAGACTGTAGAGAGAATAATATAATAATGTATATAGATTACACCTGGTGCAAAGAGCATTTGGGACAAAAACTTCCGGACTGTTGTTATTCATTCAACTTTTCGATACCGTTAAGCTTGTTTTGAATCAGTTTTTTGTTCGAATTCGTAATGAGAATGAATTGGATTTGTTTGTTAATTCCTATAACGAACCTATGGAATTTGTACTGAATGAATGTTTATACGAATGAGTCTGAAACTGAGTTTTTGGCATTTATTTAAATATGGAATTTATAGCGATGCGATTTAACTTCGAAGAGAATTCGAATATATGGTTTTTAAATTTTTTTTCAGAATATTGACGGTTTTCATTGAACTTTGGTAACTGAATCATATCAGTTCATAACGGAGTTTTAGTTTAATTCCTCTTTATCAGTATTCCAAAAGGACCCATCACTAATTGGATCATTGTGTTAAAATTAGGCATAGACAATTTAGATTCCATTGAAAAATCTGAATGAAAAATTTGGAGAATTCTGGAGCATTTGCACTATAGTTAAGGACATAACTCTTGAATGAACAGTAATAAAACTTAGTAAAATAAATTTAGAAAGCACTGATGTGAGCCAAAGCAGGGATTGGCGAGGAACAGCTGATAAAGATAACAGGCCATTCTTCTGCAGCGTCAGTGAAACCGTATCTCCAACTGGACCAACATCACAAAAATAAATTTAGAAAGCACTGATGTGAGGTCAGATTGCTTTGGCGCTCTTGTTGAGCTACTTGCGAGTAAATATTCAAACCATGACAAATCTATAAGCACTCTGATCAGGTGAACAATAGTCTTTTCTCGTACTATGGGACAATGTGTTGCAAATATGAACACCTAATGAATGAACAAACCTATATCTCAAATTAAAAATAACTTCTCATAATTTTCCAAGTTTTTTTCGAAGCTATAATTTCCTTCATGAAAAATTTTGATTAATATTACGCCAACTGACACTGATTAACGAGCCCGGCATTCGTGATCGATCTGTGATGGCTATCGTTCAGAGAAAATCACCGGGACTTCATGCCATTTCTCTTTTCTCTTGAGAAAAAAATGATCATATCTTTAGATGGAAAAGAGCTACGACAATGAAATTTGAGGATAAGTAAGATATCGATCACCTCAATATATTCACGAATTTTATTGAAATCCGAAAAATATCTTATGAGATAGTGAGTTTTGAAAATTTTTTTTTTGGAATTTTTTAAAAATTTTCTAGCGTGACGATTTCTGCTAAATTTAGCGAGCCGTTTTGTTGCAGCCTCCCTCAACAATATTTCAAGTATCAATTTGACCGGATGGATATTCTAGTAGTTATTGAGGAAACAAAATTTCAGATGCTCATAACTACTGAACCATCCGACGGATTTGGCCCAATAACGAACTTGACCGAGATATTTGGACAATTAACCTATTCTGAAAAGATGAAAACTCTAGCTCATCTCTTTTGGAACTTTGGTAACTGAATCATATCAGTTCATAATGAAGTTTTAGATTAATTCCTCTTTATCAGTAATCCGAAAGGACTCATCACTAATTGGATCACTGTGTAGAAATTAGGCATGGAAAATTTGGATTCTATTGAAAAATCTGAATGAAAAATGTGGAGAATTCTGGAGCTTTTGTACTATAGTTTAGGACAGGGGTGCTCAAACTTGAACTGCTGGCGATCTACCTCAATATTTTTAGACTACTTACGATCGACTCTGAGAGACTGCAAGTGTGTGTGATGCAGGGTTGTCGTACATACACGATACACCCTACCTTCCTAAGTAGGGCGTACCGTAGCATATATAGATATTAGCTTTCTGCACAATATAGGTACATTATTTTAGACAAGGTTTGGGTTTGGTTTAGTTAGGTTCTTCTCTACAATATCAATGAAAAAACTCAAACGCGCCGCCCGAAACTAGACTGTACTTTCTCTAGTTGTTTTAAACTTGCTGAAGCATGGACAGACGTCTTTTCCAGGAATCTTCGATGTACTCCACGTTGTGGTTTTTTTTAGTCGGTCGGCCTAACACCTCGCCAACCCGACATATCCCACGACACGGGTCGTGGTAGAATCTGTTAGCAGATTTTTTTCCAAAACTCGAAAAAAAAAGTTGTTTTAGACTAGACTGTACTGTGTACTGTCTATTCTAGAAACAACACGGCTTTTCTTTGAAAAGTGCAGGGCGCGTTCCTTTGATAAAGCCATCTTTTGCCGCAAGCTGTGTTATTTTATTACGTAATACATTTTTGTAGTTTAGTTACCTACCTACTTATTAAAAATTGTTTTCTTCTCGAGATCTACCCAAAAAGCACTCGCGATCGACCGTTTGAGCATCCCTGGTTTAGGACATAATTCTTGAATGAACAGTAATGAAGCTAAGTAAAAAAATATAAAAAATATATGATTTTTATCTTTTTTTCAAAATATTGACGGTTTTCATTAAACTTTGGTAAATGAATCATATCAGTTCATAACGAAGTTTTAGTTTATTTCCTCTTTATCAGTAATCCAAAAGGACTCATCACTAATTGGATCATTGTGTTAAAACTAGGCATGGAAATTTTGGATTCTATTGAAAAATCGGAAAAAAGAATGTGGAGAATTCTGGAGCTTTTGCACTATAGTTTAGGACAAAATTCTTAAATGAACACTAATAAAACTAAGTAAAAAAATTCAGAGGGTTGATGAGGATGGCATAGGGTGCAACAAAAATTCTTCAAAAATGCATTAAACTTTGGTAAAAGTGAAACAAAAATTGACCTGTTTTTTTATGAAAGATATCTGTCATTTGGACTTCAATTTACTAAGTATTTAGGGATTGAGGGAAATATATCACACTGTTTCAGAGTACCGGAAAAGATTCTTAGCGCGCAAAAGCACCTGACCTCATGTCAGTGCTTCCCTAAATTTGCCTTGAGAATGATTGGTGACGCATATCGAAACGTCGGTAGGAAAAAGAACAATAACAGTTGAATAACAATTTGAATTAAAACAGTTTCACAAAAGCATGAAGTCAATGTAGCCTTCAAGGGTCTACAGGAGGCTTATAGTCTTTGTTATTATGGAAAAGAAAATACTTTTGGATTGTTATAAATTAGTCAGACTAAATTGAAGGGTGCCGAGCCTACCACATACTCCCCATTGAGGAATGCGGATTGAATCTTCCGTCACCTCCCTACATAATGGATAATGTATCTGCCGACTTGATATGGCCCCAGTCATCTCGTAAGCCTCCTAGCCAATATGAATATAATATGCGATATTCTCGAGGGGCATCGCCCCAGCGCAATTCCGAAAGAAAAACGTTTATCCGATAATGCGGCGGCACAAAAATTAATCCTGTGGAGTGAGAGGGATTCTTATTCTTGCGTCAGGCCAGATATCTGCCCCCAACCACTCTATTCTCATTTAAATTCATATTTGGCCACAGTCAGATTAAAATCCAATTTGTTATGATTACGATTTCATAAAATTCACCTAGCCCGAAAGATCTGAATTCAATTTATCCACGTTATCGATGCAGGACGAGGTCCTTTAATCCAACTTGACTGAGTCCCATCTCCGAGGACCCCTCATGCTGAAAGCTTGCCAGTGTCAATCGGCGAGCCATCACAAAGTTTGATATCCGATCCGCTCTGTCCTTTTCTGTTCGTTCAGAATGCTCTCTTTTTACTCCCTTTTAGGGTTTGAATGCAATGGGGTGGTTTCTAGTGCCATCGAAAATTTCGAGATGAAAGAGTGAAGGGAATGTGTGGATGTACAACTGAAAACACGACTATTTCACTGATAACGAAAATATACGATATTTTTGTGCGATTTTTCTGGTATAACAGCGTTCTATCGTTAGCCCGAATGTTTGTTATTTTCGAATTTCGAGCCGAAAATGGTCTAGATCGATTGGGTTTGACTTCCTGATGAAGATCAAACTTGAGTATATCCGTTCAGCTGTTATGATTATCCGTAGTTAGGTTTACTCCCTGAATCTCCATCCGATCAATTTGTAACTTGAATGATATTTGTGTGAGTTTGAAACGAATAGGATTGCAAAATTTGGTGGTAATTCTAACACTAGAAAATAAAAAAAGACGGGTTGCACTCCGGGAGTGCCGGCAGAAGTGAAAACTTGAATATTAACGTTGCGCATTTTTGATATTTTGGAATGGTTAGAGAATAATTTTGTATGAATTGCTTTCATTATCAGTATAAAAGTGCTATTATTTATGTGGTGGAATACAATATTCATTTATTGCACTATCGTACACAAAAATGACAATAGGTTTGTTCGGGTGGCAGTTCCCAGTTGTACTGGGGTCACAGAGAACCAGGTTCTGTAACTCTTGGAATCGTCGCAAGTTGTTCTATGACACGAACGGGTGAGAACAGGTGGGAACAGATAATTTCAAAACGATTTCGTTAAGTGCATAGATAAGTGAAAGTAAGGTTATGTTGTACATCATGGACATTGAACTCTAAATACCATATAGGTATTCATATAGAGTTCAATGATCATGGATCATATCATGGATAGTGTTAAAAAGATATTGAATAAGTTATTGTGTTATTAATACGGTGGAAATACTTTAGAAATTACAAATATTAAAATTGAGCAATTTTTTTGTCATAAATAAATAAACATAAACATATCCATATAAATAATTGTAAATATAATTTATATGTAATAAAATATTTAAAGAAATGATTTAATTTAATTATAATTTGAAATTTCAATACATGTAGTAGTGGTCATCAGTGGAGAAATTATTTTTGTTAGTTCATATCTGGATAAACTGTGAATTTTTCTGTTATTTCATTGTAATTTTGGTGGAAACTGTGTACAGAAAATTTCATATAATAGAATTAGGTAATTGTATATGGAACTGGTGGCATTTAGGAAATAAATAAAAATATTTTCTAACAATTTTCATAGCTTTGTAATTATTTTTTAGATAAGAATTGTTTTAACAAGTCGTTGTGTTCTTGAAAGAGGTCATTCCTCCGTTTCCTTCCTAAATTTTCAATACATTTTGAGTGGTTAAAAATAAAGATACTACAATCACGAAATAACAAAATAAATATATAGTATATAAATACGAAATATCGTATATATAAATAATATAAAATAATTATCTTACATACTTTGATCAACAAGTATGCAATTGTTTTATTCACCTATTGCAAATGATCCTTCCTCTTCTTTGAGATAACAAAAATTTTGAGAAGCTATTATAACGAATTGATTGAAAATTTATACTCCCACAACATCAAATATACTCAAAAACAGCTATGCGAATATCCTAGTCACCAAATATATAACTTAATTGCCAATTAGAACTACTGAAAATTTGAATCACCGATGATTTGAATTTACCGCTTCTTCTGTTGTACCTTGTACCATCTCTAGATCAGGAACCGTAAGAACAGTAACGAACAGTTCCGAAATCAAGTGTTCCGACCACACGAACGACAAGGAACTCCTGTTCCGTCCCAGACGAACGGGTGGAAACCACAAATTACCAAAAATTACAGTTCCGAACTGCCACGCGAACAAACCTAATTTATATTACATTAACATACACAAACGGTAGAAAGAGTGTGGGATATTATTCCCTCTCCTACTCCTCGATCTTACGCTTTTTCGATGACAATCACGTGACCCTGACGCGAGTTTGGATGTTTTTACCCATACAAGAGAGTGCTCAGCGCCGCTAAAGAAGTTTTCACTTTAAAAATCCCAAAGCTTTTTTTCAGATTTCTTCATATCTACTTACATCTCCGTAAGGGATGAACAAAATTTTGGTCGGATATCGAGAGAGAAACTTATCGATGAATTGCAACAAATACAAATGCTTTCACAAAACGAAATCGAAGAAGAGCACTGAACTCAAAGCGCTAACAGAAAAAGTATAAATAGTCTTATTGGGGAAACGGTCAAAAGTATGTAAAATTGCTTCAGACACTAAATGCATTGAATGTCATCACGCCTCCAACATTAAAATGAATCATATACAGGGTGTTCTGTAACTCAATGTCAAGCGGTTATTGGGCGATATGCTAGGTTATACCAGTTCTAGCAAAAATAAAAAAAAATCTATGCCCCTTGGTTAAGTGGTAATAGGTATATTTTTGAAAATGTTGAAAATTGACACCCTACACTACATCCTTAGGATTTGTAGTCACAAATTTTCCAGTTTTGCAGTGATTTCTTTTTTAATGTAATTCTAAATAACCATGCTATTGATTACAGTCATAAATACATTGTTAGGTGCAATTGTTTTAGTAAAAAAATATACTACCCTCGGCAAGTTATTTTAAGAAATGGCCCGTTTAATCAAGATTACAGAAGGGTATAATACTTGCTACCTTATTCTTCCATAAAAATATAATTACTTATTTATTTGCACAAGAACCAGGAGCCAGGGTTTTTTTTTACTGGAGTTTTTACCCTAGGCTTATATGTCATACGCCGAATTGTATGACACCCTGGAGTTTTTACCCTAGGCTTTTATGTCACTAACCCCTGATCTATACGCTTTATTGTTTGCTAACTGAATATTGTCAGCCAAAAGTTCTAAAGAATATATATATATATATATATATATACTGCAAAATTGAAAAATTTGAGACTACAAAACCTAAGGATGTAGTGTAGGGTGTCAATTGTCAACATTTTCAAGAATATACCTATTACCACTTAACCAAGTGACATAGATTTTTTTTAAAATTTTTGCTAGAGCTGGTATAATTTAGCATATCGCCCAGTAACCACTTGACGTTGAGTTACGGGATATCCTGTATATTAAAATCTTATACGCTGATCCTGAACATCCACTAGGTCTCCATGACGCTCGAATAATTACCGATTTAGCGTTGTGGGCACCCAACTAGTTAGGATTACTCTTAAAAGGTATTTCTTTCCACTTCACAAAACCATTTTCGTGATAATCAAAGTGATTCCGTAGATCGTCACAGAAAATCAGAGAAAGCTCTAAAATCGCGAAGCGACAGGTCAGGCACTCGTCCCGACGCCTCCTTCGATCCATAATGAAAAACGGCTCGACCAAATGGGCCTGAAAGGATGAATGAAGTGGAGAAAGTAAATCGGCTCCTAGACCTATAGGGGCCGATATTTCAGAGTCCAATTGAAATTTATTGACCGGACGCTTTTCACATTCTTTTCCCGTGTCTCGATATATATTGAGTGAGTCATTAGGGTCTCGCAAAAAAAAGATTCAGGTGAAAGATTGTGTGTGGAACAGAAACGATTTCTTAAAACAGCTCTGCAAGGTTTTCACATATCTACGGATTTTCTTTTTGCATGATTAATATCACACATGAAATTTTTGCTATCGCAGGTCCCTTGAACAATTTCATCTGTTACCTCAGTTACATCAGTTATAAATAAAAAAGGAAACAGCCATGTCTCTTAGTGAAGCGATGATAAAAATTTTGCACAAAAATGAATTTAAAATTTGCCAACCTTATTGTCATTTCTGAGAACAGTCATCACAATTTTGCAGTAATTTTTTCTCAATGAGTAATCTCAAAATAACAAATCGAATAAATATCATTGTTGATTAAGTAAAATGAATAAAAGCTTTCAAACGATTATTGTCTGTTCATTTTGACACTCAATGTTGAAAAACAATGTCACACATCCCTTGCTAGTTTTTTTTTAGAAGATGGCCCATTTGGCCTTGATGGTACAATACTTTTCTTGCCAATAAAAATAAAATTATTATTTTTTCTTTTTAAATACACGATACTCTTTTATTTAAAGGATTCGGCATCTCCATTGTAATGAACAGAAGTCACGAATATTTCGACTTGTGTTGATCTCGTTTTTTTCAATACCCTTAAGTACTTGATGAATAATTAAACGAAAATATCCGTACAGATGAATCAGACACCTTGAGTAGATTTTTTCGCCACCTTTTTCCTTGACCTGAATCCAATAGATTTTTGCTCGAAAAAATGAACTCAAAACCTATACAAAATATATCAAAAGAAATGAAAATAGGTTATTTCTGAGACGAAGAAATTGGATTCATGTCCAAGGAAAGAAATTTGAGCATCTACTTTAGGATTGTGAAGATATTAAATGTTATGATAATGGATCATTTAAATTTGATCAAGTTCTCCATAAGACAAATCTGCAGAAAATACAGGGGTGGGGCAAATCAAACAGTGCAGTTTTGAAAGGCTATTAAAAAAAAAGTATGCAACTTACAGGAATTAAATTTATTTAAATTTTTCGTTACATCATGCCATTTATTTTATCATGTTCTAAAAATCAAATCAGAAAGATGATGGCCTTCAGCAGCGATGCATTGATGGAGACGATTTCGGAAGTTTTCTGCCGCATTACGACACATTTCGGTCGGTATAGCACCAATTTCCTCCCTAATTCTTTCTTTTAGCTCTTCTAAAGTGTGAGGCCGATGTCTGAAAACCTTTTCCTTAAGGTAGCCCTACAAGAAAAAATCGCAAATGCTCAAATCCGTTGAGCGTGCGGTCCAACTCTGATCGCCCCTCAGAGAGACGAGGTGCGTAAGGAACATCTGACGCAATTTCGTCATTGAAATTCGAGTAGTATGAGCCGAAGCCTCGTCCTGTTGGAACCAGATCTCCCCCATATCTGTTTCTTCCATAAGCTCTTCCAATTGAGGCTCAAAAAAATTGTCCACTCTCGTCAAATTTTCCGGTGTTCTTGCCATTTTAGGTCTTCCTGAACCCCTAGGTTTTAGTGTAGAACCAGTTGCTTCAAATGTACTCACCCAATTCGCGATTACATTACGGTGAGGGACGGTATCATGACGCGAAAGGTTAAAGTGGACCCGGAAAGCTCGCTGAGTTGCGATGAATGATCGACCATTTTCAAAAAACGTACGGCTGCGAAGCCCCGTTGTTCACCAGACCAAACCATGGTAATGACTAATAATGGCATGGCCTGCCCGACAACATGAAACTATCGTGATAGGATTATCCCCACCACACCGGAAGTACCAACCTTTCAAAACTGCACTGTTTGATTTGCCCCACCCTGTATGAATTTACACTTTTTTTGACAAGAAAAGTAGTAATCATGGTACCGGTTTGATATCTAGTCCTAATGGTACAGTTTCTTTAACAAAGACTACCAAAGTTAATTTGCAATAATTTTATGAATCACAACTCGTCACAATCCAAATTTATTTTATTTTACTTGGATAAGAAAGCTATTAATAAGATTCATGGTTGCCCTTGATAGCACTGTTACCCGAAATCTAATTATTAGAAAAATTGTGATCACAGAACATAGAAATGCCACTTGAAGAGTCAAACTTAAAATTTCAATTATCGATTCACTAAATGACATGTTTTTTATTTATATTGCCCTCTTACCCTGTATCAAGTTAGTTTCGGGATAGCCTGTATAGTCTTCTCATTGATTCCTGTGCATTAAACTACGTTGTTCAAAAGCACTATATTTGAAGACACAATAGGAGAACATTCAGAGAAATCGATGTAGCCTTCTGTAAGAAAGATCTGCATCACAGCATCATGTACGGAAATATAATTTACGAAGGCTTAGATTTTTAGAAATTTTGCTCAAGAGGAAAAATCCATGTAGAATTAGCTATGATGGATATAGACGTTCGATGTCTAACACAAGAAAATATTCAATGAACTTTGCCACACAATGAGTAATAGGTAATCCATTGCTGAGTATTGCTTCTCATTAACTGTGAAAACTTCCAAGAGTTCAATTCAGAAAAAAACATTTGTGTGACATGTAAATAAAAATACACCTATTTTGAATATTTACGTGTATCTATCTGTATATCATGTTTTGAGGAGGAGAAATTTAGAGTTCATTTCATTTCTGAGTTGCCGCTCGTTAAAAGTTTCTTCACAAAAGGACATACTGGATATATGCACCATAAAGTTCATATTCTATTTGTGAGAGTTACTACTTTGAAGTTTGATGTTGCCGGTTCGAGTTTTCAGACCTTTGAAAATAACATTTATTGTCACATTATGACACATACACATGAACGAGAATTGCATTACAATTCGCAAATTTAAAATTGTGTCTGTTTGAAGAGTTCAGGAAAGCACTGACGAAAGGTTAGGAGCTTTTTGGCGCTTGTTCTTAACCTTTACCCGGACTCTGGAACAGTGTGATTCTAAATAAAAGCACAATTATGAATGTGAAAGAATTAACAAACAATTATTTTTGATTCGAAATAACTACTCACAGTTTTTCTTCAGTTTTATTCGGAACCCAAACCTCCTTCTCTTGAAAAAAGGTCTTTTCCATTAAATATCATATATGAATTGATATAATTTTTCCAGAAAGCTCATTATCGTTTGACATACCTTATTTTATCAAGTCCAAATTACTTAGGATCTTCTTGAAGATAAAGTGTGTAATGATTCACTTCATCGAAATAACGAAAAGATATGCCAACTCATTGAATTCAATATTGAATTTATTGTGTCCAGGAATTGTATATTTTTCACTCAAAAGACATAATATGTCATGGTTAAATCAATGAAGATTTACAAACTTCAATTTATAAACTGTCGATATGTAAGTACTATTCATAATTCGAAGAAGTTGAAAATGGAGAACTCCTTTCTAACTTTTATATAATGAACTTCTGTGACTTCATTAACTTCCATACTCAAAAAACTCCAATATCCTCTCCTGAGTTCAGTCTACGACAATAAATATTAAGAAAATGTAATATTGATAAATGAATGAAAATGAATATTAATAAGCTTTATATTGAATATATAATTCGATTTGCCTTTATTTTATTGATGAAATTTATTTTGGGTATTCGGCAATTGATGGTAGGAATCATAATCAGATCTAATTTATCAAATTTCATGTAAAGATTGCAATGCAGTATATATTGGACAAACGTCACAAATTTAAAAAAACGCATTGCCTTACACTAAAGTGACATCAGATTGAGACCTGAAAGGTGTTCATTAGCAAACCATTCATCAACCCTTGATCATTCTTTTGATTTTGACGGTATGAAAATTTTATCTAACAAAGATGACTCTAATAAAAGAATATTTCTAGAAATGTGTTAAATAAATGAAAATAAGAACAACATCAACAAAAAAACAGATATTAAAAATTTAAATATTATCTATGAATACCTACGTTCTTTAGACGTCACTTAATTTAGTTCATCTATGATAATAAATTGTCAAATTTAATATTTCAAGTTCTTGTCAGTTTTTCAAATAATCTTTTGTATGTAAGTAAGCTATTTTGTAATATTGTGCTCAGTTTCTTATATTCATTGTTTCCTCTATAGCATCCTGAAGAAGAACTACAAAAAAGTTCGAAATATAGATGTTTTGATTATTGATCATTCCCAACATTGCCGAATACCCAAATAAATTTCATCAATTAATAAGCTTTATATATGCACAAATTCTTGTTAAAATCCACGGAATACCATTTGAGGAATCGGATAGTTCAAAAAAATTTCAAGAATTTTTGAAGAAATTTCTAGCCTGAGTATTTCAACAAAATTCGGTAGACTCCTTTCTGTCAACTTTATTGAAACGATTTTCAAATTTCGAAATGATTGAATAGATATTCCAGAAGGAATATCTTATATAAAAGTTTGATCTGCGCTACCGACGACCTTACCACCTTATTCATCCATTGTTATAATGGATGAATAATCTTCATCAAAAGTTTTGAAAATGAATAAAAAAAAGAATCCTCAAATCAGCACTTGACCCTGTATAACATATACCTTTCGAATGGTATTTCAGGCTCTCACTCCTTTGTCATTCCTCCGACGATGAACAAATCTCCCGAACGTTTTAGGCTCTCCCCCACGATCTCTCTGAAATCTTCTGAATCGAATTTGAACAAAGGGCTCACAGCTCAGAAGTTCTCCGAAGGAAATAACCTTTTATGCAACTGATTACCCTGGGGATTTTCAGAAACTTATCTCATAAAGTTGATAGCACGAAAAGTCCTAATCAAATCTCCCAAGCGGCTTCTCAGATCTCGCCGTCTCAAAAAAAAATTACAGGTAAAAGCACCATAAATTGAAAAGTCCCGGAAATTCACAAAGCAACTATTATCTGATTAGAGAACGTTGAACTTCGGAGAACTGTATAGACGAAAAAATTACGAAGTTTCCTACAATTCTCTGCTGTCTATTTCAGCGGAAATAAAGTATTATCCAGTGTCCCTGAACTCAACGTCAAGTCCACACGGGGAAAACCTCACCATCATGAGAAATATCGGAAAAAAATGTATCCCATGAAGTGAATATCATTGGGATTTAAGAAAAACCTAGAAATGTGTCCAAACTGTAACAATTTTACGGTTATTCTGGATAGTTTTTGTTAATTAGAACTTGGGAACCGTCACCTTAAATAAAATTTCTAGAATCATAGTGAAAAATAAACACACAATTACCGCCAAGTTTCCAAGGATAGAGTCTATTTGTTAAACTATTTATATTCTTTTGCCTTGAACTTGAACTTTGAACTTTTAAACAAAAGTTAAAGAAAGAATATATTTGTTAAACTATAAATTTTAGTTTTCAATATTCGTTAACCCATTTTACTCAGTTCAAATGTTTTTTATTCGCACAAGCTCTTGGTAAGTTCTTAATTTTACGGGACATTCATGGAGGGCGGCCATTTCGCGGATCGACTACGGGATGTCCTGTTACGGCTTCAGGTTGAGTTTTGGGACACTCAATGTATATTCGATATATCGATGTAATGAACCATAAAACAAACTACTGACCTCATAAAGGGATGATTCTGGTTGGAATTTACAGATTTACGATTGACCACAGATGCAAGATATTGATAGGGCTGATTCCATCGATATCTTTCATGTATTTAATAATTGAAGTAACTCACCATGAACTGTGAGCATGGCTGCTGGCGACTCTCTGGAACCGACCAAATTATGTGCCACACATTGATATTTTCCCTCGTCGTGTTGCCTCACGTCATTTATCATGAGGTTTCCGCCATCAACGATTCGCATTCTTCTGTCAGAATCTACATCCAACTGTTCCCCATCTTTTTTCCAGATGAGGTTCGGTTCCGGATAACCACGTGGAGCGCCACATTGCAGAAGAGCGGTCTCTCCTGCCGCCACTCGAGTATCACTTGGCATTGTCCTGAATTCGTCTCGGAGAACTGCAACAAAAACTTTATATTAAGATACCCACGAAAAAGATATAGAGAAAGTAGTTATTAATGCGTTGTAAATATCAGATATGCCAAAAAGCAAAGTGGCTTTTAAATAA
This sequence comes from Micraspis discolor, assembly GCA_030674115.1. Lineage (NCBI taxonomy): Eukaryota > Metazoa > Arthropoda > Insecta > Coleoptera > Coccinellidae > Micraspis > Micraspis discolor. The sequence continues at coordinate 12,495,171 of JARTUT010001740.1, forward strand.
TTCGTATCAGAAGAAGTAAAGAATAAAAATACACAATTAGAACAAAACTACCAGTATAATTATAATATAAATATCATTAATATAAATAAAAAAGGGACCTTGGTAAATAAAGAAAGAAAATGCGAATGAATGCTTATATTTGTTGTTGAAGGATGGGATGTATTTAGGAATCGATTCACAAACTCGATGTGTACATTCGACATACGCGTTTTTGGAGTTCTTTAGTTTGATTTTCAGTGAGTTGGATTATGTCCTGTGCAAGTGATATTTCTTCTGGTATCTGTGATGAAGAGTTTCCATGAACTTCTTTACCTCCAAAGCACAGATAGTACACAATCAGATATTCCAGACCTTGTGGGCAAGTTTTTAACTGTCGCGAGGAATTATCTGATATGAATGCCGAAGCTTTTCAGCAGTTCATTAAGCGACTTAAAGCTTATTATGGGGTAATACTTGAGAGAATAAGAGTTGTGGTTAAGCTTTTGGAATTGTAATATAGCAGTGATGTCATAGTGGTCTGATCCGCCAATTGCATCAGGACTGCCCTTATAATATCGGATCCATTCAAATTTATTGAAACCTCTAACCTTGAATCAGCGGATTTCCCAATTTGCTATTCGAAAATGACACTGTTGAGTGTCACCAACTCAATTTCGATTCTCCAAAGCCGTCCATGCTATCACTAAATGTTAAATGGACTATATTAGTTAACAATGAGAACATCTCATTCGAAAGAAATAGCGATAATTCAACCATGCAAATTGGGAATCTCGAACCCAATCTTCAAAATCGGTATTTCCGCGTGCCGGAAATCCAGTAGGTATGTGAATTCATTAAATTGCTATAGTTTTCGGCAATTACCCACCGAAGCGCTCTTCCCCGCTAATATAGCTTTTCTATCCCTATCTGGCTTCCACGCTGTCGTGTTTCGAACCCGGAGATGTAGGTTTAATTAGTGTTTGTTCGTTGGGGGACCTGGACTCGAGGGAAAGGGGAAAGGAAGAGTGCACCACGGAATATTACCAGAGTTGCCAGATTACGGGATATTCCTAGAAAGTGAATATTTTTGCACACTGTTCTTAGTGGGATATCGAGCAATCGTTAATTCATAAAGTTTAGTTTAGTTCAGTTTCAATGTTTTGAAAATCACTAAGTTTTAGTTAATCATTGTGATTAGTTATTTCTTTAATGGATATATGACTTTACTTTCTTTAGGTACTGGATTTTCAACTTTTAAAAAAATATGATAATAAGATAGCACTCTTTTCTAAGAGTTTAATGGAGTAGGACAAGCGCGCAAAAAGTCCCATTTTCGAGGCGGTTGATGATGAAAAGAGGATTCAAGTAAAAATCGTCATGATCGATTTAGAATGAACTGGGGTAATTCAAAAGGGTCGGATATTTCGAATAGTTGAATGAAAAAAAATAGGTGCAAAAAAAAACAGTTTCCATTGGTGAAATGATGGCGAAGAGATCTGACAACCTTGTTAGCGGATCTGGTAGATTTTCAGGTTGAACGATGCTCCCGCCTCATATCCTCAACCTCGGATATGGCAGTCGGGTTATTATTTGGCTGAAAGAAGTTATTCCTATGAGAGATATAAGGAACGGTTATGAATATTGAAATGGGCGATATGGAAGTAATAGATAAGGTTATGTTCAAACAGCTCCGCTTCAGCTTCTAGCACGTCAGACAGGGTGAATATTTTATCTCGAGGTTAGCGAGACTCTATTTTACACCTACGGGAAAAGTCTTTGAACTGTCGAGTCTGTAGGTAGACTGTCTACGTGTTTATTCGCGAACAAAAAGTATGGTTTTCCAATCATTTTATATTTGTATCAAGATATTTGTTTGTTGAGACACAACCTTAGTGATTTCATCTGTGTGAAGTACTGATATCCTGGAATATATATTCGATAGCACTGATTTGATGTCACTGGTGTACATTTTTATAGTCCAAAGCCTCTCTTTCAGTTCAAATTATTTCCTTTAACTGGCCAAAGGTGACAACATTTTGGTTCTTGTGGCCAGATTCCACTAAATTAGATATGAAAGCCAAAATTTATTTGAAGTGACTTCGATTGATTATGACAGATAACGAGTTGACATTGTGTAATTAATAATTAAGAATGCTCGTTTTTCAACCTTCTATATTGAAACAGGTTGAGTCTTTGATATTGCATTGATTTCAACCATAGATTTTCCAGGAATTAGCATAAATGCCCACAAATATTCGTAAGTAGTAGAAGAAGAAGATTGCATCCCTTCAGACATATCATTCAGAGGGTTTCACAATAGAGACTTGACGTTTTTGAATCTAAATAAAACACAAACCATTTGAGATATTTCAAAAACTTTACTATTGGCTTGAAGTACAAACATAACATTTACGAATGGAACTCGACTCTGTTCATATGGCCACCACGGGCCCGTTTGCAGCGGTCAATTCTCTGGAGAACGTTCGTCGCGTCGAATGGTCCAACGGCTTCAATTCCTGAGTCAGCTTGATCTTGTACGGGTGTAAACCAAGATCCTTACGCAAAATTCGCCATAGAGTGGAATTGACTGATTTGGGTCGTTGGCTGCGGAGACCCGAACGGCAGCGATGTTTTCGTTACTTCGACCAGTCCTTTGTCTCACTGGCTCGACAACATCCAACAACGAATATGTAGACTCAAGTTTTTGCACCAAACTTGTGATTGCCTGTCTACTAGGGCGCGAATTACGAGCGAAAATTGGAAATAAGGCTCTTGAAGTTGCGGTCACCGACCCCAAATTTCGGTAGTAAATTTTTATAACTTGTAAACGTTGTTCGTTTGTGTATTTCACCATGATGAAATTGTTTACTTTACTGAATAAATGACAGTTGGCAGTTCGATGATTGCTCTAAGGGTGCGTTCACAAATGAAATTCAAAGTATGAGTAAATTAAATCTTACAACTAGCACTAGACGAAGCACTAAAATGAAATGAGAGCACAATGAAGAAAAAAAAACATATCTCAAACACCAACCTGTACATTAACTGAACTTAGATACTAAAAATTCACGATAACTATGAGAACAGCTATCCCCTTGTCTTTTGATAGGTAAGTAATATTCTCATTCATCTAGTCCACTTTATAACCAACGCAACGGCCGAAATAACACTAACCAATTGTGGATTCAACATGATGTATCAACAAATTCTCCATCTCCATCTGCTCTATTATTGATTCATTACCCTTTTTCTACCCCGAAGGATCTCGATGGGATTCTGTGTTATTCCACTAACGAAATTTCATCAAATTATCCAATTAAGAATGAAAATGAAGATAAATGAAATGGGTGGAAATGAAAGTTCGTCAAGAAGGGCAGGCTATCCTTCATCTACGGTCGAATGAAAAGGGGCAGAATTGATTTGATTACCATCAATCTTGAGGTCCAAACCATAAGCCCTAGTCCCCAATCAAGAAGTTTTCAGTTTTTAGGAATTAAGAACCATCACTTAGGATGGAGACTTGATTCAAGTCGTATTTTTTTTTAGTCCACGGTAGCGGAGTTCGAGGTGAGGTAATTTAATTAAAAAAAATCGGAAGCGAGTTTTGAAGAAGAATAATTCAAGTATCATAAGTCAGCGAGGGGGTTCCGAATTGAATCTAACGTAAAATTATTAATTTTTACAGCAATGTCATTGAAATAATTATAATTGCTTGTTCAAACTGAGAGATTTCACCTGATATAATTGATTGTGAGCTTGAAAACAGAATTATTAAAGGATTCAGAGTTTTGAATGTGTGTGAAGTAGGCCCAGCACATTTTGATATTCGAAAAAATTAGTCTAACAATACACTTATCTATTGAACGATAAATTCGGATTAAAATTCCTGTCTTTACTACAACTTTCACACTTACGAACCATTTTTAGTGCGATGAAAAGTAATAAACAATAAAAAATATGAAAAACCTAATACTGACTCTCACAAATTTTCTTCACTTTGCGTATTTATTTTCGATACAGAGGTGGCAACGTGTGTCTTCTAAACATCATATTACCTTTAAACTATCAAGCAGAGAAGGCGTTATGTAATAGATGGCAGCGTTGTCTTGACTTTCATCTGAATTTCTTTCGATATGTGGTCTCTGACATAAGCAGTGAGACATAAGATAGCAGAATCAACTAAAGTTTATCTTTTCCTTCATGCTAATATATCCGATAAGACAGTTTCAATTCAAAATATAAAATTTTATACAATGTTTTGAATGTTTCAATTCAAAATATAAAAAATTGGAGCAAAAGAAGTTTTTATTCACAATTATAGGGAATAGACAAACCTACTATTTGCTCAGTTTGGCAACATGAAAATTTTTGATGACCTGAGTGGACCAGCTCAATACGTTACAATCGACCAGCTCTAAGTTTCAGATGCGACGACACTTTTCAATGTAAATAAAGGGGTCTATTCTTATACAGTCTAAGGAAATACCTTAATCCGAGTGGTAAAATTGCTTCGACAATTAGTTCAAACGCATGCAAAAGTGTATATGTTAGGCCCGAAGACCGAAAACGCTCAGTGGCCGGAAAAAACGGCCACATCGCGTTCTGGCTGTCTTCAAACGCACAGAACGCGTTTTGGCTGTTTTTAAACGTTCGCAACGCGTTCTGGTAATTGTTAAACAGCCGGAACGCGTTTTGTCAATTGTTCAACGCTCACAACGCGTTCTTAATGTTCGACTTGTATTATTTGCCGCTTTCTACCTGCGTAGGATAAAATTAATATTGTCCCTCATAAAACAAAGTTGAAAATTGAAATACAATTCAATTATTGACAACTTCAATTGGATACCTTTTACATGGCTTCCCTTTTAGCTCGAAGGAATAATGTTCCCTATTAAAAAAATGATAAATTATTGAAATAATGTGTAATCCTTCAACTAACTATTCTAAAGAAGAAATTGATTATTAAATATTATGCTTATGATTAAAATTATATACACTGTATCCGTAAAGTATGGAACAAATTCATAATTATTTTCGAGTAATGACACCACAGTCATTTTTTTTAAATTGAACTATTTTGTCTCCATTTCCGGATTACTCTAGCTGAGCTGATTCCGAAAATGTATCACATGTTGATTCCAATAGGTACAGGGTCGACAAATATACAATAGTTTTGTATGTGTTCAGTGCTCAAAAGAAATGCTAGACCACAAGTAGGTACCAAACATGTTCGGAAACAACTTATTTTTATTATTTTAAAAATGTAAAAAACAACAGGGCCTTACATTTGAATCAATTGCCGTTAGAAAAACGCGTTCCGGATGTTTAACAATTACCAGAACGCGTTGCGAGCGTTTAAAAACAACCAAAACGCGTTCTGTGCGTTCGAAGACAGCCAGAACGCGATGTGGCCGTTTTTTCCGGCCACTGAGCGTTTTCGGTCTTCGGGCCTAACATATATATCTTAATAGAGAATATTTGGGAGAACAATAAAGCGATTTTCGATGATTAATATTTGTTTTTGTTCTCTAATCCTGAAATATCAAAGGCAACCCACGTATTGCTAGGACTATTACATTATTAAGGAATTTACATTCACAATTACCTCGTTATCTCTATAAATATACCTGAAACGAATTCCGTGAGAAGTAGTTCCCTATAATTTTGGGTGAGGTAGAAAAAGATTAACCCTGTATAATTATATTACACGAAACTCGATACTATCGTAGCAAATTTGAAGCAATCTAACGTACAAAATAACGAACAGGCCCCCAGCCTGAATGAATACCCAGATGAATTAAAGGATAGAACAAAGCAATGCTCGCTGATTCGGTCAGACCAGCTTTGAACACTTCAGTTTGCTTATCTTGAGAACGCAGCTGACCAAATCTGGTTTTTCGTTTTCGCTAAGCCCGCTACTTATCTGGTCGACTAGTCCAGATACCGGCTTCGTTTCTCTTTATGCATTTCCTTTTTTGTAGGGATTCGAGAAACCTTGAGCATGGTTAGTTACTTTTGGTTCTGCAATGATTAAGATTGTTGTCCTTTTGAAGGAGAGACCCTTATCGTCTTTAAAGACAAAGAGTAAATAATGCATCTTATGATAGTGTACTGAACTCAAGTTGTGATATTTGTGATTTATACGTATATTTCCGCTATCTGCATATTATCGTTGTAAGTGACAAGATGTTTACCAACAACCGAGTTTATGAACTCTAACAGATAAAACTTCAATAACTGATATTTAATTTATCATGTTTCAATATCAGATTCATTGGGTCAAAATGCTACACTATCTGCCAATTTTCAAGAGTTATTCATTTATGTTTTTGCTCAGGAGTTATGTTAATTAACAAACAACTTTGCCTGAGTGAATTAAACTATTAAACTATCAGAGTTTAACGTGATAAAGTACCTCCAAGCGCCTAATACAGCAACAAAAAAATAAAAACATCAGCGAGAAAACTCATTTCATCTATTCGTTTAGTGAGTTGGTAATATTGTGATTGTTCGTAAAAAGATATAGAAAAGCAATGACGTGAGGTTGGCGCTCTTGTTCTGATATCTCATCCTTCTTGTCTCTGGAACAGTGCAAGAAAAAAACGAGGGAGAGGCACAATATAAAAAAAATCAACGAACAAATATCTAGATTTAGAATAAAACCAAACTCAGAGTATACCTTCAGTTTCATTTCAGCCACATACTTAAAAATCTACTATACAAAAATGCAGGCATATACTGGAGTCCGGCAAGAGCTCCTGACCTTACGCCAATACTACTGTGTTCTTGGGTAATATATACATGTAGGTATATATAAGTTGTGTGGAATTCATCTCTGATTAATGTTTATGAAGAATTGATGTATAATTGGTAAACAGAGATTGTTGGTCTTTCAATAATTATACCAATTATTGCAAATGTTTAGCTTTAGCAGTATTTCAACTGCTTCTTCAGAACATCTAAAAAAGTACATATACATAAAGAATCTGTATATACATATATATTCTTTTATACTTTTGGCTCATAAAACAAATGGGGTTGGTGACAGGGTGCCGTACAATTTGGTGTATGGCATGAAAGCCTAGGAAAAAACCCCAGTAAAAAAACCCTGGCTCCTAGCATGTGTTTTGTTGTGTGTATAAAAATAAGCTTAAATATATTTGAGGAACTTCTTTCCACAAGAGTGGTCTTCTCTCAATAAACAAAGAGGTTCTTCAAGTTGCCCATATCGAATCTGAAAATAAAGAGACAAAAGCAGAAAAAAGAACTGAATACAAAAAATACGTATCAAATCGCATGTGTGTTTAAAAATAAGCTTAAATATATTTGAGGGACTTCTTTCCACAAGAGTGGTCTTCTCTCAATAAACACAGAGGTTCTTCAAGTTGCCCACATCGAATCTGAAAATAAAGAGACAAAAGCAGAAAAAAAGAACTGTTTGAAATGTTTGAAATAATTGGAAATAAATTAGGAAAAGTATGATATTTGCTCCAAGAATTCAGAGGTGCAGTCTTTCTGCGAATATAAGGTGGGATAATATTAGACAAAACTAGTAACCAATGAATCGATGTAGATTTTATGGTCCCAGTAATTATTCTCACAGATCTTTTCAATTGTGCATCGATTTTTTGTGTATGTTCACTATCAAACCAAACAGAGCCACAATACTCAGCTGCAGAAAATACTAAAGCTAGAGATGCTGTGCGAAGAGTGGAAACATCAGCACCCCAAGATGATCCAGCTGATTTCTGAAGAATACCATTCCTAGATTTGGGATTGAGGCTCAGTTCATCCAAATGGGCCTTTCAATTGAGAGATTAATCTCATTTATTTCCTAAGTATTTAAGATAGAAATTGTCTTCGATAAGAGAATCATTGAAAGTTACAGCTAATTTCCGATATTTCTTATGATTATTCAGATGGAAACAAGATACCTCTGTTTCGTTGGGATTTGGACAGAATCGCCATTCAATAAAATAATTCTTTAACATCTCCAAATCAGATGACAGTATGTTTTCCAGAGCATGGAAATCCGAATTGTCGTAAGCAATAGCAATGTCATTAACATAAACAAGTTTCATAGTGGACGTCGTGGCTAAATCACTGAGATATAATAATAATAAGAAATATTATCATTACTTGAACCAGCAATATAACGTTTCGCTGAAAAATTAGGCGATCACACCACATAACATAAAGAACATTTTTCCAGGAACCGCCTCAAGCCATCAGCAACCATTATATCGACATTCAATAAATCCAAACGGAACACATCCGCAAACCGTCAACCAATCACAAAAATTGAAGCATTTCGTGTCCTGGAAAAAGATCAGGAATGGAAGTTGATTGTTCTGGATTTCGTGCAGAGATAGAAATCCATCTACCAACGGTCGTAACTTATGGAAGAATGAATTGCCGGACAATCCATCAATCATACACTGGATGCGTGTCGTGGATGTCGAGGGGCCTGAACGAATCACCGATGCGTCAATAAATTATTGGAAACGAACAGTTTTTTTTCATAACGTTTACATGGCTAACGTCGCGTTATACTCGGAAGATATGGTGACCGATAGGTATTCATGTGTGAGGTTTGATTGCGTTTTGGGGGAGATTATGATGAATGGAAGGTATTCGGAGATTGGATTTTGCCACAGATTCAACACGTTAAACTAAATATTGCTGGGTTGTTGGAGTATAACTCAATTTGAAAACGAATCCAACTCCAACTCAGTCTGAGTGATACTATGGGTTCAAATTGAAAATAAACAACGGCTTTAATTTGTTTTCGATGACAATATCGTTATTGAAAAATTAGATTATAATCACCTATATACACCAATATATATTTACTACTTTCGACGTGGGTTTACTAAACAACAGTGCATCGATGAACTTAATTCAATTTTTGGCGATGAAGCTGCATCAAGGACCAGTGTTTATCGATGGTATGGTGAATCTAACCGAGGTCGTTGTTCACACATATGTCGAAAGAAATGATTCAAGAATACGTTCGCGGTGCTTCGAAGCATGTCTATGGACTACAGAGGGATATTTGCCCAATGTGAAAACTTAAAATGTTTATAACTTTTTAACGCAGCTGAATATGGAAAAACGGTATGGAAAAAAGTGTTTCATTTGATCTCAAGAACCTATGGTTAAAACTAACGCAGTGATCAAAGACTCACCCTATATACAAACATAGTTTCATTTGAATGATAGGCAATAAATATTTTGGAATTTCTTAAGTCAGTCTATTCGTTCATTATATTAGAAATAGAATCATTTACGACTGGAACAACTTCAAAAATAAAACACTAAGCTTTCTGTTTCATTAAACAGTACATAATATTGTAGATAAGTTGTTATAATGTTTCATCTCGAGCCAACCGCAAACTCTAATTCATTAAGAACTGAAACAATTCTTGCCCTGGCTTGTTGAACATTTGCAGCGTAATATGATCTATCAAAGCTTTCTGGTGACAATCGTTAATTGAAAAATCCTGTTTTTAAGTGCCCCTTGAAACATAAAAAGATAAAAGTTAATTTATTGGCACCCAAAATGTTAAATTGAAACGCAGTTCTGGTAGGTATTTGACATGCCATCAGATAAACCATCGCCACATGGCGATATCTCTGCGACAATGTGCCCGCAGAACTTTCGTTTACCAATATAACTTTCTTACATAAAAAATGTAGGAAAGCGCCACATGAGGCCAGGAGATTTTGCGTGATACTTTTCTATGTGGTACAAAAGAAACACGAATTTGTACGAGCATTAAAGAGGATAGATTGTATTGTTCCAAATTCGTTGTTTAGAACGAAACATATGGAAACGTTCTCGGGCTCAAATGTTGGGACAATTAATCACTAGGATATTCTTGGACATATGGAGAATTTGGACAAACCACTTATGAAAAAACGGAGTATGAAATAAAAATTTTACCTCATTTCCTTCGAAAGCTATAGCATTAAAAAGCCGGACGACCAAACATAGTCAAGTTTAAATGTGTGCGAAGGTAGCTAAGTAAATAAAAAAAAATTAGAAAGCATTGACGTGAGGTCAGATTGCTTTGGCGCTCTTGTTGAGCTACTTGCGAGTAAATATTCAAAACATAACATATCTATAAGCACTCTGATCAGGTGAACAATAGTCTTTTCTTGTACTATGGGACAATGTGATGCAAATATGAACGCTTAATGAATGAACAAACCTATATCTCAAATTAAAAATAACTATTCATAATTTTCCCCAAGTTTTGTTCGAAGCTATAATTCCCTTCCCCTAAAAACTAACGTCAGTTCTTTTCTGAATTTTGACAACGCGTGTTATTTCAGCCACCGAGATTGAATTCTATCTCTATGATTTCCCGTTATTAAAAATTTTGATTAATATTACGCCAACTGACACTGATTAGTGAGCCCGGCATATGTCAATCGAATATCGATCTGTGATGGCCACGTTTAGAGAAAATCACCGAGACTTCATGTCATTTCTCTTTTCTCTTTACTTAATGAAAAAAATGATCATATCTTTAGATGGAAAAGAGCTACGACAATGAAATTTGAGGATAAGTAAGATATCGATCACCTCAATATATTCACGAATTTTTATTGAAATCCGAAGAATATCTTATGAGATTGTGAGTATTGAAAAAAATTTTTTGGGAAGTTTTTAAACATTTTCTAGCGTGACGATTCCTGCAAAATTTTGCGAGCCGTTTTGTTGCAGCCTCCCTCAACAATATTTCAAGTATCAACTTGATCGTATGGATATTCTAGTAGTTATTGAGGAAATAAAATTTCATGACTACTGAACTATCCGAGGGATTTGGCCCATAACGAAATTGACCGAGATATTTGGACAATTAACCTATTCTGAAAATATGAAAACTCTAGCTCATCTTTTCGGATGCTAGAGAGGATACAGCCGGCCGGACAGGCTCAACTTTCGTCACGGATTTTTCATCAGGGAGTCGAACCCAATGGATTGAGACCATTTTCGGTTCGATATTCCAAAATTACAGACATTTGGGCAAAGTGACAGGCACTCTGTTCGGGTGAACAAGAGCGCCAAAAAGGTAGGTAAGCACTTTGTTTTATCTAATCACAAATGAGGGTAAAAATTTGTTTTATATTTGTGCTTAGCAGCGCTGTTAATATTGTCAAATACCTCACATTTTCTGGAAAATCCCCCAAATTTATGAAAAGCCAGCTCAGCACTTTTGTTTTCCTTTGTTAATCAAATTATGTAAAAAAAATTGTGCTACTCGTGAATGCACATGAGCTGTTAATCTTTTGACAAAAATCAAGATGAGTTTCGAATAAACAGTAAAATTAGAAGAAAGCTAACCCAGTGCTTTCGGCCCTTGTTTTCAACAATTGTTTCAATCACTTGTGCTGACTTATGCTGATGATATTTCCACAAAAAAATCTATTCTTCTGAGATGTCAAGCTGGCCCATTTTGTTGATTGTTCAAAAAATCTAAAAACTATATGTAATTGAAAAAGAATTCGAACAGTTCAGATCAGCCCAACAAATCAACATCACATGTTTAATTGTTAACAACTTCTGAAATTTTCAATATATTTGCTAGTGTAATGAGATATAGCATATGATTTTAGTAAAAGTAGAATCACTAGAAAAAATATCTAAGGTACCATAACTTCAGCTAGTCAGTATTAAAGCCGACTTTAAAGAATGTTAAATAAAATTAATCACAATCGAACAATCAATAAAAGCTTAAATAGAAAGCCATCCAACTCTATTACGACAATCACGAACGATACTTAAACACGATAATGAAAGTACCTCGAATCTCCAAACTTGCATTCAATTTCCCTAACGGAGGTATTTTTCGTTATTACCAGCCATTCCCATTCGATTCAATATTGAAAATATCCCATTTTCTTTATCTCCAACGCCATTCCCAAACTCGGAGCAGATAGCAGGTTCAGGAAACGTAAGTAATTTTCGTAAATCCCAGATCCTAGATCTCAGAGATTTTTATCATCGTTCCAACAGGGATTACGTTTGACGTATCTCAGCAGGATGGCATAAAACAACCTCCATCTGTTATAGGGCAATTCGTTTAATCTTCATCGAAATTGAAAATGTCAACAATTTATCAGATAATAAATAGACTTAAGTCCACCAGTACCGTTTCTATAATGAGAACGATTAAATTAATCGATGCTTAATATTTGACTGTTATTTTGGGGTAGTCCGTTAGCACAGTTGAATTATTTCAATTTATTTATTTATTGTTCTGATCGATAGCTTCACAACGTATGAATTACAAATATTGCGGCATCTCACAAGTAAGTTGCAACCAAGACTTATTTAAATTATTGTTGATCGAATACGAATGCCTGATGAGAGAAGAGTGTTATACACAAATCTCGAAACACATGTGTCGTTCTATTTTATTATTGATTAATTTTTCAGTAGTTTTTTTTTTAATTGTTTGATGTTATGATAAGAAAAAAAAATTCTCTCTTATTCATTAAAGAAAACAGTGTTTTCTAGAACAAATAAAGCTATCATTGATAGTTTCAACTGTAAGACTATAATTTTCAATTTTAGATATTTTAAAAAAACTCCACTTAAAAAATGCAACTTCAACAAACTCACATGTGAAAACTAACCTCTATCATCATCAAAATCACAGAATTCAATTCAAAAATCAAAGAATCCTTTTACTTCATAAACAATCAAAATCAATGACATCCATAACAAAATACAGTCATTAGCACCACCAACGCCTTCTGTGCAATGTCATGATTTGATTACAATTATCATGGGATTCTTTCTAAGAGATCGAAATAAATTCTACTAAGACTCTCTATATCTGTTCTAAAGTTTGCTGATTTTTCCTTTTGAATGTTATTCATTTCAGGTATCATTCTTTTTGTAGTTATTTTCTTGGTGTAAAATTTCTCATCATCTAGTTAAAAATTGAAAGAACTTTTTTGTTTCCAGATGATGATTATAATAATTTTTTGATATGTTGGATGCAATGAAAAATAGTCTCTAAACAACCATTGACAGGGTTCCTCTTTATTAGTACATCTAAGAATAGTAGTAATTCATGCTTATCAATTTCCACCTCATAGGCGAACTTCAGTTTTGCCCCTATAGAATTAAATATTCCAAGTACAGATTTAAAGAATATCTAGGAAAACATGCAAATATATTATTCACATACGAGTATGAGATTAGGAAAACAAAATTTACTTTTTCAACCACTTCCTCTAAAACAAAAAGGATTGGCCAGAATTGGCGAGCATGGCGCAAGCCGCTCTCTGTTCATTAACACAATCATTTAAAGTCAAATACCTCATATAAAAACAAATCTCAACAAAACCTAATCTAACATAAAAAAGGTCTCATAATCTATGTTAGATCAAAAGACCAGTACCTTATTCTGAAGAAAAATGACAGCCACCTAAATAGCTGGATATTCAAGGGTAATACCACTAGAGGTGAGAATTTTTTGAGAACACTCTTATTTTTTGGGAATTATGCGTAAATTTCACAAAACAAAGTTATCATTTTATAACCTGAAAAAATTTCAAAATTATCGGGAAATACCAGATAATTTTGAAGCTCGTGTGGTAGTTATTTTTCTGACCCAAATGTCGGCCAATAGAATTGCACCATGAGACGAAATGTACAGTTAACAAATAAGAATTTCATAATGAATAAAACAACATTTAATTAAGAATCAGGGTAGTGCAATTAAAAATACAATTGTTATAAACATTGGTGCATGTTTTCTTCAAGTCAGAGTTATCGGTAATGGTCCCAGAAGAGGTAGATGGCATGAGGTTTATGCTGTTGATGGCATTTTCTGCACTCCTTCGCAGTTTCTTGACAATTAATTCGTGGTATTCCTGGTCGAGTTGGAGATACGGCTTGATGGAGTTACTGTTGGCATGTCCAGTTATTTTGATTATCTGCTGCTCTCCCAGGCCCGATTTCGCTATATTGGAGACGGCTGTTGCACGACTGGAGTGATTGGTGATTTTTTTTGTTATCAAGGTCAAGCCCAGCTTTTTGTGCTGACTCCTTAACCCACTTTGAAATAGTGTTTTGGCCTACTGGGGAATCCTTGTACCACCTAGCGCCTGGAACTTTATTCCAGAATGGATTTTGGGTCAGGAATAGTCTGTTGCTTTTGATATTGACATCTCTCTTCTCTCTCAATTTCTGGAACAGTCTCACTGGGCACTTGTCAGGGATTTCCCGATTCTCCACTAGCAACTTGCTGTCTGATAATTTTTTATCACCACCTTGTGTGGTCTTGTTGAAAATTGGATTGTATTCAATTCTCCCAGTTGTTTCCCCGTCATTTCGCTGTTCTGCCTTGAAGTGATGTATTGACGCCATGCTGCCCTCACCACCTCTCCAAGCCAATTCCACTGATATTATCATGAATATTTTTTTCTGGAGGCCATCAGGAGTTTCCTCGTCCCAAACAGTGGTCATTGCATCCCAATATTTTTCCTCCAACGCTGCTGCACTTGCCCTCCGTTTTTCCGGAATAGATTGTAAAGCCTTACGCTTGGCATCACGAGCTCCTCGAGCGGTCTTGAATGCAGCATCCGAAAATGGGTTGATTTTGATGTCGAAATCGTTCAAATACTTTTCTTGAAGTAATTTGGCAGTCTGATTCCACATTGTTTTTATTGTACCTTCCTTATAGTCTTCTCCATCCATTTTCTTCATATTGTAAGCGTAATCTTTCATAATGTTTGCCAATTGCGCTTCACTCGTTTCAGCACTCAATGTGTATTCCCTCTCAGTACAAAAAGTAGTAAATTGGTTCCAAACTGTTTTTTTTGCCTTCTCCGTATCAATGGGGACATTTCCTTTGACTTTTTAATCGATGGTGGATAGAGAACAAACTCCAAATCGACTCATTTTCATGCAAAATCTCCAATTTTCACAATTAAATTCAACCTGTCAGTTTGACGTGTGCTTAATTTGACTGGATCATGTTTTGTTTATATATAGCAACTACCAGAGAAAATTTTCAAAAAATTATCAGTATAATACCATGTAGGTTGTACCACGTGACGTCGAATGGTGCAATTCTATTGGTTGATATTTGAGTCGGAAAAATAATCCTTAAAATACCACGAGCCGAAGGCGAGTGGTATTTCGGGATCACTTTGTTGAGTGAAATTTGTATAATTTTCAAAAAACGACTGAGTGTTCTAGAAAAAAATTCGAATCTCGTGTGGTATTTGGAAAGATCATTCAACAATATAAATCAAACGAAATAAAAAATAGTTTTTTATTCAGAAATAACCAGATAGAAGCATAACAACAAATTATTCATCTTTATTCTCAAAACAATAATTATTGATAGTACAATTATTATACACATTACGAGCATTATTTTCGAATGATGAGGTAGGTACTGATGTTGTTTCTTGAAGGGCATTTTTTTCATTCCTTATGGCTGTGATTATTTTATTAAATTTTTTTGTGATGTTGTTGTTCCAGTTGTAGATACGGTTTCACTGACGCTGCAGAAGAATGGCCTGTTATCTTTATCAGCTGTTCCTCGCCAATCCCTGCTTTGGCTAATTGGCTGACAGCAGTAGCTCGATGCGAGTGGTTGGTTATCTTCGACTTGGTTGTGTTGATGCCAATGAGTTCTGCCGATTCTTTTGTCCATTAAGCTATCGTATTGGGACCGACTGGGGAGTTTTTGAACCATGAACCATATTTCCACCTTATGTGGAGTAAGGAATAGTCTTTCAGTGGTTATGTTTGCAGTTCTTTTGGATACAAAAGCTTATATAACCTCACCGGGATCTTCTTCAATATTGGGAGTCAGCCATTTCGTTTCCGCACATTTTTGGGCACCACCTTGTCTTATTTTAGAAAATATCGCATTGTAGGCAATTCGGCCCGTGGGATTACCATCGTTTTCAATTTCGAATTGGAAATGCGAAATTACGCATGATGAACCCTCCCCTCCGCGCCAAGCAAGCTCCAATGCAGCAATAAAATAAAATTTTCTGTTCAAACCGTCTGGATTATCTTCTTTACGTAAGTTGACCATCTTTTTGTGTTGCTCCAAAGACAGCGCCTTGGCACTAACTTTTCTTTTCTCAGGGTCCACTTGCAAAATACGCCTCTCGGCATTTCGTGCATCCCGCGCCGTTTTAAAAGCCACGTGAATGGATCGAACCTAACACCCCATTCGGAATAGAATTTTTCCTGCAGCTGTTTGGCAGTATTATTCCACAAGGTTTTTACGACACTTTCCTTGTAGTCTGATCCATCTCTGATTTCGTTTTTCATATTGAAAGCAATATTGACAGTCTAGCATAATATTATTGAGCTCTGACAAACTTATTTTTTCATTTACAAGGTATTCCCGGGCAGCACAGAATTCTTCAAATTGTTTCCAAATGTAGGATCTTGACTTCACTGTATTAAGCGGCACACTTTTCTTCACACTTTCCTCAATTGAAGTAATATTACAATTCCCAAAACGTTTCATTTTTATCTACTTTATGGTAAAATACGAAAATAAACTGACGGAACTGCCAAATGTGCTGTTGAAGTTATCGCTAACAACTGCTTGTTTATCGTTACCATGACGACCGCTACTTCCACCAACGGCCAAAGCTATCCGGACGTATTAATATTGCTATGCAAGTTAGGCATTTGATAAAAACAAATTTCTAAAAGTGAAAATACTGTGAGGTTGAGTGTTTTCAGATACAGTTTGTTTCTATTGGTCTGTTTTCAAAAATTGAGCGATTTCATTGGACGATGTAGTATAGTGTTGAATGATCAGAATAACACATCCCATTGGAAAATGCATGAATACCGATGTTTGAAAAGTCTGGAGTGACTGAAATAATGGACTCAAATCTTCCCATCACAAAAAATGTGTCAAAGATCATCAAAAAGTCAAAAGCAATTGCTTCCCTTCATCCTTGAACTCAATCAATTAAAAATACATCGTTCGATCATATCGGAGGACAACTAAATATTTGATTGACCTAAATATTCTCGACAGGTTTTCTCTTGATCCCGAGAAATCGATATCCAAGCTACTCGACTAAATAGAAAGCGGCATATTCCATCATAGGATGACAATCCCTGGAAAACCGAAGTGAGCCAGATATTTGAAGTTTTCTGATTTCCGGAAACCACAATCCGTGCATTATTTCCTTCTCGGATTACAAATTGGAATCCAAGATAAGGGTTCCCGGTGCGGCAGCGTGACAATAGGGATGGCAATTCGTATTCCCGAATTGTCTTCAAACTGAAACCCTTTTCCAGCCATGATGAACGCCTATAAATATCATCGTTCCGGTTTATAGGATTTCAAGGGCTTTAATTTATGACGTTTGAATGTGTCATTCGGGGATATTGATGGGGCTAACAAACCGGGATAGTATCAATAAAAAGTATTTATGGTGACATTACCGCCTAATAACATGGATTTTTTTTAATAACCGATAATATTCAGGAATTTTCTTCACGGAGGTTCTCTATAATAGGTTTTCCCTCAGCATTTATTATTCA
The DNA here is from genome assembly GCA_030674115.1 of Micraspis discolor. Taxonomy (NCBI): domain Eukaryota; kingdom Metazoa; phylum Arthropoda; class Insecta; order Coleoptera; family Coccinellidae; genus Micraspis; species Micraspis discolor. Next base: position 12,512,710 of record JARTUT010001740.1, read on the forward strand.
GGGAGAGTCTTTGGCCACTGCCTAGATTTTTAATTACATATTCTTGAAGCGAAAAGAAACACTGTTTCTAATTCTGCCCCGTTCCAAAGTTATAAGCGATTTAAGGTTACAAATTGGGCTAACCCACCACAGATTTCCTTCCAATATTGCACAAAAAATTCAGCTCTTACTTTATAGTAGTGAATGAAATTATGGCGACGTACTTACATGGTTAAGTACCCTGTGTTAGTTTAATGCTGCAATGTGTATTATAGAATATTGTAATTGATTTTTTTTTGTGTTAAGTCGTTGTTTAATGCTGCAATGTGTATTATAGAATATTTATGGCTCTTCGGATAATGTTATACAATTTTCCATTGAAAGAATTATTATAGCTGAAAATCATACAGAATTCATCAATTAGTTAGTGATTTTGAATATGAATATCTGTGATATCTTCTAGAATACAAAACTCATATTTAACATGAACTTTTAATGGGAATATCAAATTAACACTTTTGTCATGATATTAATTTATCATGAATATCTGTAATATCTTCTAGGACAAGTTTTTAAGGGGAATACAATACATTTTACATAGGAATCAATTTGATAAGAGGCACTTTCGAATACAATTGGAACAGCAGTAGAGTCAGAAGCTATTCGGAAAATTTTTTTGAATGAACTTAAAATTATTCAACATCGAAAATCTTGAAAGCAGGGCATTTCAGGTTGATAAATTTGGAATAATATATATTAAAAGAAAACAATTATTTTTGTCCAATTTTCACTTTATTAATACTATTACACGACCGGTTTCAGTTGATAAACCATCTTCTGGTGCTAGGTACAGACTGAAATATTTCTTGGCTTAAATCTATGGGATGTTCAAAAGTGGTGAATGGTTTATTTCTATTTCGGTATTAATTGGGGACACATTGGGAATATTGAACAGATTTGTTATTTCTATCGCTTCCAGCAAATTTAATTTCAGGCCTTTTTCGCATTTGTGAAGGATTTTAAATTTTACGATAAAAACAAATGACTTATCAAAAAAACACGTCATTTTCTGGTTCCGATATGTTGATGACATTATAGTAGGATTCAACGGAACAAATAGACAAATAGAAATGTTTCTTGACATTCTCTATCAATTCACCCCAAAATAAAATTTCATTGGAAATTGAATGCAACAAAGCGATTAACTTTCTAGATTTGACCATAAGTAGATTTAGAAACACATTCGACTTTAACATCTACCGAAAAGGCACAAACTCAGAAGCCTTAATACCATATGATTCATTTAGTCCTGATAATCATAAACTGGCAGCTCTGAAATCAATGATCAACAGAGCATTCACCATACCTTTATCGAACGCTAACTTACAATCGGAAATTGATAAAATCAAAGAAATTGCAACTAATAAAAATTTTCCGAGAATCCTAATAAACAAACTGATTGAAAACAAAAGAAAACTGAAAACCATTAATATGCTTTACACTACCGCAGAAAAACCTACTAATAAATTCATGCATATCACTTATTTCGGAGAATTATCAATCCAAATCCAAAATTATTTTTCTAAACTTGATTTCAAAACAACATTTTCAGGACGTCCAAACCTAGGTAAAATATTATATAACTTAAAATCCAAACTTAAACCCGAGAAAACTTCAGGTGTTTATAAAATCTGTTGTAAAAATTGCAACGCTGCATATGTAGGTCAAACCGGCAGAAATTTTGAGACCTAATTAAAAGAACATCTGAAATCAGGAAAACAGTCCGCAGTTTATGATCATATCGTGACTGATGAGCATCATATGGATATCGTAAATTTTAAAATCCTTCACAAATGCGAAAAAGGCCTGAAATTAAAATTGCTGGAAGCGATAGAAATAACAAATCTGTTCAATATTCCAAATGTGTCTCCACTTAACACCCAAATAGAAATAAACCATTTACCACTTTTGAACATCCCATAGATTTAAGCCCACGAAATATTTCAGTCTGTACCTAGCACCAGAAAATGGTTTAACAACCGAAACCGGTCGTGTAATAGTATTAATAAAGTGAAAATTAGACAAAAATAATTGTTTTCTTTTAATATTCAAGATGGATTTTCACAAAATAAATGAGTCATCAATTCATTCTATTGGAATAATATATTCTTTTCAAATGCTCAAGCATGTATAAAAAAGTAGGAGGTGCTTCGTAACTACCAACTTAAGTTTTGATTGGTTTAGGACTTGGTGATTAATTTAATCGAGGACTTTGAAGGCTGCAAGAGTGTGTTTAATTTTAAAGGGTACCCCAGTTATTGAAAACCTCCTACAAAATTTAAATTCATTTGGATTATCTTCCACGAAGATATAAGAAGAAGAAAAATCTATGGTTAAAATAAAATAAGAAAACAAAGACACAACCTGCATGGTTATTTTTCCTGAAATATTAAATGGAAGAGTTCATATAGCCTTGGGTGGAAAATAGTTGTTTTCTTAACAGTGAACGTGTAGTATCCTCCATAAAACAATAAATGAAAATAATTGATTACTATTGACCCAACTCATAAGAATAAAGATTAATCTTGGAAAATAACCGTTTCGGGTTAGTACTTAACATTGTAAGTATACAGAGAAATGACTTTCGGAAAATATCAATATAAATGGCTTGGTCTCAATTTCAAACTATACATACTTCAGTACTCTGTATTCATTAACATGAAAGATGATATTTTCGTAATGGATTCCATCCCCTCATCTATTATACGCTGGACTTATTTGCAAACAACAAACAGATTCCAGGGAACCAATGATCGCATTTGGGTTGCTATTTGCATTACTGTCCTTGGCAACAGCGAATGTTGTGAACAATACAGCTGATTTCATAAGCAGTTCGGGTCTTTTTGAAACCTAATCTTGATAAAGCGATATGAGCCGCATCAAAGTATACTTATTCCTCTTAATAAGTTGCAAATCTCGGATATAATATTAGATAAGGCAGAAGGCAGCCAAATTTTTTGCTGCCGAAATGAACATATAATTTTTTCTACGAATATTGATTATGAAATGTTATGTAGGATACTTTATATTTTCAAAAAATAACAATTCTCAAATACCTTCAATTTTTTGTAGTGATAAATTGAAACTAATCTGATGGAAATGATAAATATAGGTAATATTGCTTGCTCTTAAAATAATTGTACTTAGACCACTCATCTGGCGACTCGAAAGAGTTCTCACTCCATCAGAAATAAGGGTGGCCAAACTATTGAATTGAATTTCATGCTGGATAAATCTTGAGAATGATTGAAACGATTTGCAAGGAGAAAGAATGCAAATTCTGATGTATTATCTGAAACAGTGAAGAGTTTATCAATTCAAACCATGTTGAAGGCAACTTTGAAGAATAAAAATGGAATAGATAACGAAAATATTTGAGGTGCGAGCAAATTAAAAACAGATTTTTGAAGGCTTTATGGCAAATAAGAGTTTTAAAAAACATTATAAATTTCATACTGGTTGCTCCTGATGATGTATAATCATCATTAGGTGAAAATAGCTTCATCATGACTCTCGAACATATATGGCTTTTTTTTTTCAATTCATAAAATAACCGTGAAAAAACTATTGAGATTGTTTTATTATTTGGCAAATTTTTGTGGCTTTCGTTCAAATCTGCTCGTTTTCTTCTGCTATCCTTGAAGTTAGTATAATTTGAACTTCATCTTTATTACTTCCCACTGATTCTGAATAATTATGCAATGATTTGAGTGGAACTTAAGAGAAACATATTTTTCTTCATGATCAATGAAAATAATTATTTTGTATTTTGTCAGCAAGTCTCAAAACTGCCTATCAACGGATGATATCGATTTAAAAATTAATGAGCAGTTAATTAATCAGGAATTGTATAAGGGAAATTCCTTGAAGAAGCAAGGACCAAAATGTAATATTAATGGAGCATTAATTTAATTGGGCAGTTCTTGATTACTATGACAACAAAAGGAAAATGAGAATTCTTAAAATATATTTCAAGAATTCCTCACTGTTTAAATCAGAACAACTTGAAATAAATGCATCCCAGACTCTGAATATGTGTATACAACTTTTGAGCAGAAGTTTGTTATGAATGGGAAAGCATGCAAAGGCAACTTGTACATTAAAATGTTACAGACCACTTCAGTCGATGCATGCGAAATATCCACTCACTTGAATTTAACCATACGTATTTCCTGGGGGGAACCACTTATCATTGGCGCCTCTGAATCTATACATCTGCACCATAAATCGTTGAATAATTTGGTGCCTGCTTAATTCCCACAGAAATATATTCATGAGTCACTTGTTTCAACCGAGTGGTAGTTTATACTTTAATGACGATATTGCTTTCGGTTATTCGGATTTTCATATTTCCCAGAACGATTTATTTTATTTGGAAATTCAGAAGATTAATTTCGTTGAATGTCTATGTCACCATCCGAATGAAACGGAGGTATCATGTTTTCATATGGGTAATAATGAAAAACAGAGAATAATGATCGATACTTCAGGAATCTGAGACAAGTTATGACAAAACAAATTGACTTCGTTTCTGAATTTCATATTCTTGATATTAATTGGTGAGTTGAAAATAACGAATAATTATTTTCAAAAATAAGTTGGACCATCTATGAGTGCTAATGTCCCTACGCATGAGCCTTACATAATACTGTGAAGCCAGCAACTAAAATCTTATCCACAGTTCACCGCTAAGCGGGTGCGCTGTAACTATTGATCCCGATGATTCGGTTATAAACTTAAGCTGTTGACTCTTTGCATAATTATTAGATGATGAATAAACTCTTGGAATGTGAAATCAACAATCATTCAAGATCGTTAAAATTGTTTATTTTTGTCAAAAGACGGTGTGAATAAAAATCCAATGCAAACAAGTTATCGCGGTTTATACAGATTTTTCGAAAACGTTTGACAAGATTAATCATACAATTTTTGAATAAGTTGTGTAAAATGGGAACTGGTGGTGGATTTTTGAATTGACTCAGCAGCTGTATAAGGTTAAGGATGGCGGCAGTGAAGTTGGGAGATCTAACTTCATGTTAATACCTTGTAAAATCTGGTGTTCTACAGGGATCCTCTCTTTGGGCCCACCTCGTTCATTTCGTTTGTAAATGGTTTGAACTCTGATATTCTGATTCTTCAGTTTTTGGGTTTTGCTGAAAAAATTTCATCAAATTTATAGACATGACGTTGAGTTACTTCAGGTACTTCATATTAATCTGTTGTACGGTCTTCTGATGACAGGATTTCTCGAGCCCTTCTAAGAGTTTGGAATGAACATTTGCGTTTTATAACCTTCTCAGTAGTTTAGAAAGCTAGCAGAACAGCGTTTTGCCCAAATGTCTGTAATATTTGATTGTCGAGCAGAAGGTGGTGCCCATCAATTGTAATTCTTGATGAAGAATCCATGGTCGAATTTGAGTCTGTGTGGACGGCCGTGTCCTCTCTATCGTCCCAAGAAGATGTACTAGGGACCCCGGTTATAGTTTTCCGATAAATGTGAACCCCTTGATGATAAAGACTCAAGTTATTAACCCCTACCCGAAAAAAGAGACATTAAAATATTTTTTTATCGAGCTGCCATTCAGTAAATCTTGTCACAACTCCCTTTCTTCAAATGGTGAACGACAAGAGGTTTGGGAACCCCACTTCGCGAAACCTTGACTAAGAACATAAGCGCCAAAGCCCCTGACCTCAAGGCAGTCAGTCCTTTTCAACATTCTCCAGACATGGTTGAAAGCATAGACGAAGCACTAACACACCGCGTTTGTTCAGTAGAGCACCGAACAAAACGATCCCAAATTATTATGAAATGATTTAACGTAGGTAGAACTTCTAGGCGCCGAACAATTTTCAATTCATTTTCAACCGTGTTTCCTGATAATGGTCATCCCTTCCTTTGTTCATTGTTACACGTTCCACCGGGTAACGTAAAATTATTATTTATTACCCTTAGACCCAATTTCAACCTCCATATATCAGGCGGTATGCATTATCAGCAGGAAGTATAGTCTAGGAAGTCGATATTTAATCAACAGGACCCCCAGTCGACTTGCTCCGAAATCGACCAAAATGCTGGTCGATCTCGTTCCCACACGACCTTCTGCCTCATATTACGGAGAGAGATCAGCTACAAGAAACAATAAACCCTAATGGGATGTCCGTAATGAATGAACTTAATCCTGGCCTTGCACACAGAATCCCCTTTTGTTAGAAGGCATTAGATTCTGTCGAGTTTCTGTGTTTCAGAATACATAAAAAGCAGTAAATCTAGCATTCTGGGGATATTATGGCAATGGAGGAATAAAAATATTTGAAATTAAGTGTAAAAATATCTGACATATTCCGTATATACAGGGTAGGGTGGAGCTCAAAAATTTTCATTTTGATTCGGGCCCTTTTCTAGTCAGCGACTGCCTAGGCCAACCCTGGAATACCTGTAATACTTTATTGCAATTATTTTCGAAGTTACAATACAAATTTGTATTTTATTAAATGTGAACCACATATATTTCTGTACTAGATGAAATTCCGTTTTTTTTTTCGTTTAGAAAATATACCTCATATAAATTCCTTATCAAACTAGGAAAATCATCAAAAATTGAATTTTTACAGGAAAAATCAAGCAAGTGCTTGTCTATGACGATCTGTGATATTCAAATAATTGAAATATTCGATGGTGGACAGTTTATCTTCATAGTTTTTACAATTTTTGTTTATAGGATACTAAATAGCTCTTAGGAACAAATTGAAGAAAACTTTTGGTGATTTGATTTCTATGAATGGTCTAAATGAAGATTAAATCAAATAAATACCTGTGTTTTGAAATTCTTTTATTATTTACTTTCATGCACATGACTTGGTCTAGATGAAATATTTTAATGTTTGAATCGGGGAATCATTTTCAAAAGATTTCTAATTGAAATGATTAACCGAAACGGGAATTTAATTTGGTACGGAAATGTTCGTGGTAACTTGAAAAATAATTGTAGTTAAAAAAAATTTATTACTCCAATGAAATGAACTGAAAAGAAAGTGGCTGTATAATTTATTCGTTTCATCTTAATAACATCAGTAACAAAGAAGTTATGAGAATTTTTCATTTGACGCAGTATTCCAATGTTTTCTAACAGCTCGGAAACGGTTTGACTAGCAACGTTGCAGTTTTCCCCAAATGAATTCAATAAAAAATCGAGCCCTTAAATGTGACACTCATTTTGTTCTAGCTCAAGGGTTTCTAAGATTCCCTCAGTAGAAAACGAATTTGGGACACCCGGTATATTATGAAACCTACCAGAGCAACAGTACTCGGCTGCAAAAAGGATAGAAGGTTGAAGATGCTGTGCGTAGAGCGGAAGCATCAGCACTCCAAGATGATCTAGCATCGAGCTACTTTCTTAAAAATAATATTTTAATTGAGACAAGATAACTCTGTTTTGTTGTTGTTGGGACATAAACCTGTTTGAAAACAACACTTTTCCTTGTGCCGCAATCGAAGTAAAGTAGAAAAAATATCAACTACACCTTCGAAAGATAATTTTCCCCCTGTCAATTGAATTCGTGGTCAACTACAGATTAGTTTCCACCAGATCCCCACGCTGCATGTCCAATAAACTGGGGAATGTTCCTTCCGTATACGTCCCCAAGGTCATGCAGCTGAAAAGAGGGGATCTCCCGGATCAATCTTTCTTTCTACGCTATGTTATTCCGTTTCTGGTCACAAAAACTACTTCCTCAAGACGATAGCTCGCAGGTAGGGTGTAGTAGGAGAGAGACCTGAAGGAATATCTTCACGAAGCGAAGGGTGCTTCCCTACCGTCGTATTCCCTGTCTTGTCGTCGAGACTTGCAGGGTAGCAAATTGAACGCTACGCTTCCCAATTATTATCTTGCTGCGTTTATCTCGGAAGAGGATCAATACCTGAAGCCATTGGAGCAAGGGGGTCTTTGCCAGTTCCGGTCCTCGCACAGGTCATAAATTACTGTTCCGGCTTGGACAATGTCTTCATTGTGGATGGTGAGATTATATTGAAACAGGGATTCATCGCGACCACCTAACAAAACGTGAAAAGGTATTGTTGGGTAGGGGTCAATGGAGATTTTTACCTGATAATCCTGGGATTATATGGTTTATTTTTCATAATATGTTGTTTATATAGAGAAGGTGTGAAGTCACAATTTTTGTGAAAAGAATGAACACCTGGAACATCGGAGGATTTACTGAGGGAGTAATCGATAGAAAGTCAAGCAATACTTGGTTCTTTTCTTTAGCTTTACTTCGTAACTAGATTGGAATCGACACATCTAGAAGTTTTTCATTTTGGGACGAAAGTACTTAAAAGGAGGATAGGTAAGAGGATGCTTCATGATTTTTGTTAATTTTCTTAAAACGAATCACCTATTATTTTTGCTTTATTCACCTCACCTGTTTCTTTTTCGATTGTCGAATCAAATTGTAATAACTTTTCAGGGAATCAAGAACAATGTAATAATGCCAAAATGAATATGAAAAAATCGAGAATCCTATATCACGAATCCAAAATACTACTGTCAGGTTTCCTTCAGTTTGGTTTGAAGCTAAATTTTCATACTCTTTAAAACTAACCAGAAAAAATTATATAAAATTTCCTCAAGTTAGCTCTTGTCCTTTAAAAGACCTCATTTATTCAAGTTAAAATTAACAAAAAATCACGCGCTAGCAACTAAATCCTATCATCGAAGCAATAATGATTGAGATAATATTGAGAAGAAAAGAGTTAGGCAATTGAACAAAAAACGAACACATAGAAAAGTCGATCGATGATTTCAATTGAGGCTGGAAATCAAAACTTTTTTATGTTCTGAAATCTTAAAAAGTGTGGTAAACTCATAGCTTCTTATAATAGCTTCGTTCCAACAGAGAAAATTTTGCAGTTATGAATCAGTAAAAAAATTAGACTTAACATTATTATACGCATAAGCAAGTATTGTCAATAATTGTATAGTATTATTATCTATTTGTTCTCAAAATATGACAAATTATTGAAATAAATTAAGTTTGTCGTTTAAATTGATCAGATTACAATAACCAAAAAATCGAAAAGCATACAGGGTATCCCGTACCTCTATTCAAGCTGTAACTGGGCGATATGCTAGGTTATACTAGTTCTAGTAAAAATTAAAAAAAGGAAAAAAAAAATAAAAATTAAAAAAAAATAAAAATTGAAAAAATAAAAATAAAACAATTGTACCTAACATTGGATTTGTGACTGTAATCAATAGTATGGTTATTTAAAAAAATAAAACAATTGTAGTTAACAATACATTTGTGGCTGTAATCAATAGAATGGTTATTAAGGATTACGTTAAAAAAAATCACTGCAAAATTGGAAAATTTGTTACTACAAAAATATACCTATCACCACTTAACACAGTGTGGCAGGATTTTTTTCAATTTTTGCTAGAACTGGTATAACCTAGCATATCGCCCAGTAACCGCTTGACGTTGAGTTGCGGGACACCTGTATATCCTAAACAATTAAATTAAGAATGAAATAAGTGTCAGTAAATAACTGCAAAGTAAATACGAAGAAATTTACACACACATGAATTATAATAAAAGGAATTACATCGGTCAAAACATTTTATTATTATAAATATTCAACCTCAAATCATTTTTTTAATGTTGCTATCGTACAGCGCGTCAAAATTATGGACAAATTCGTATTCTGGGAAAAAATTATTTGGCAACAAAATCCTAGAACAGGTCTATTTTGGTTTTACTTTTATCAAATTTTTATGCATTTTTGAAGAATTTTTGTTGCACCCTGAGCCATTCCTATCAATCCTCCAAACTTTTTTTATCCTCTCTACTAGGGTGTAGAAATTTTCATTTTTTTCGAAAAATTAGTATGATCCAATAAGTTTTCAGGATGTGCACTTTGACATGGGCTCATTTACTTTGAGACGATGGCACCTGATGAAATTTCCCACCTAATGAAAGTCGACCATTACAGTTTTGTTTGTGCACGTCTTTCAACCCCCTCACGTGAAAAATTAGAAACACTGTGGTTCAGTTTTTTCTCTATAAAAGGGTTCGTAGGGGTAGAAAGTTGTGCATGAATAAAACTGTAAGGGTCAACTTTCCTTCGGTACCATCGTCTCAAAGTAAATGCGCCATGACAAAGTGAAAATACTGAATATCTCTTTGAACTATTTACTTATTCTAAAAAAAGTGTTTTCTTGAAAATTTAAAAGATACAGAAACCTTGTCAAAAAAGTACCACATGACTCACTTTCCTTATTCAAAAAATTTAGAGGGTTGATGTGGATGGCACAGGGTGCAACAAAAATCCTTCAAAAATGCATAAAAATTTGGTGAAAGAGAAACAAATATTGACTTGTTTCACGATTTCGTTGCCGAATAATTCGTTCCATAATTTTGAGGGGCAGTGTAATTATAACAAAATAAATAAATATTCAGGAAATAATTACAATATCGACCAATTTTGTCATAAATATGTTTCTACAATTTTTGACACAGGGTGAGTCTTTGAGCACTGCGTTAATTTTAACTATTGGTTCTTGAGATCGAAACAAACACTTTTTCAAAAAATTGAGTTAAAAAGTTATAAACATTTCAAGTTTTCACATTGGGCAAATATACCTCTATAGTCCAGTTTAGTTTGAATGAAATTTACCTTTCACAGCATCCACTATTGAATCTGAATTTTTAAAAACATCATTTTCCTTCTAAGAAATGATTTACTCACTCATGTTTCATCAGATGATTAAATCGATTTGATTCCGTTCAATTTCAAATATCTCAAAAATGGTGCAATTTAGGAGAAAAGATTATGAATGATTTTATCTGCAAAAAGACTAATGATTCTAGGAAGTACAAGATATGGACCTTCAGTTCAAGTGATATTTGTTTTTTATGCAATTTAACCAATCTGTACAGAAGTAGTGTAAAACCCACAAGAAATGGAATAAATCTATTGATGCCAATATACAGGGTTTCATTGATAACCGTTCAACTAGGGTAATCAAAATACTGACAAGGAAGACGTCACATGGAATATGGCAGACAGTGAAGATTTGGCAATGTCAACCGTTCAAAGGGCGGAAAATGTTGTGAACTCCATAATCAATGCAGTTCATTCAATATTGGGGTAATAATAATAATTTTTTTTTGTTCATTCCTCATTTTAGGGGACAAATATGCATTTGGGTGGGGGGTATGCTTAGTTCTTATTAATTTTATTCTGTGGTTTAAATTCAATGCGAGATGCGCTTGTTCGAATCCCCTCCTTTTTTTTTCAACCTTAATTCCTGATGTCACGCGTGTAGAGGAACAATAAGAGAATATTAACGAAAGAGTAAGGTGTGAGGTGCGAAAGCGAAATTTAAACGAACGTAAGAATTATTGTTAATAATTATAAGTTGTTTAAGAAAACAAGGTTATCTCGCAGGAGAGTGTACAAGGGCCTACTAAGTCCTTGCTGTATGGAAAAAACAGCGACTGGTTGCAACCGAAGATCTGGTGCCGATTTGACCTCGACAAGTAGTAAGTGACACTTCACCCTAATACATTTTTTCCATCTGTTATATGAACAGTGCATTTCGATTATTCGAGAACCTTGTCGCAAACATCTACTGATGCCAAAATATGCATGACTGTTATCAAATTCCTTCTAGAAGAGATCATTTCAAGTGATATTGTCGTTTGAATATTGCAGGTGAAAATGCAATTTTTTTAATGAAATTTCAACACCCTATGTCTTTTGAACGGGGCAAAATTTGGAAAAATGTAATAGGAAAAAACTGTTTCTATTGACGTCAAGAATCTATGGTTAAAATTAACGCAGTGGTCAAAGACTCACCCTGTATATTAGTTCAACGATTTGTCCAAGAACTAAATCGTATAGTAATTTACAGTTCGAATTACGTTTCTATGTTGGGACATCTGACAAAAATTCCTCGCGATTTTGAGCTATTAAAAATTGAAACACGCAGTGGAAACCAGGGTCAGTAATTTTTTATATGTGCATGCTCAGCGGTAATATGACTGATTCATATGTTGTTGGGACGAACCTCGATATACCTTTAACATTTTGTGGATCTCTGGTTGATATCTTATGGGATGTCAAGTAATTAAAAGAAATTTTTGCAAAATTTTCCAACGCGAATCTATTCTCGTTTCTGCTGCAAAGGGACTATCAGCACCATCAATTAATCAGCACTTGTCACTATCGAGGATAATCCTCTCGATTTAAGCCCCTGAAAGCGAAACGTTGAATGAAAGAATAAACTCGAATTGACGATATCTCTGGCAAATTCCACCATAAAAGAAATAAAAACAAATTGCAAAAAACTTCGCATTCGAAAGGTATTTGCATAAAATCAATCAGTATCCGGAAATTCCGACAAACATTCAAAACCTACCCTTTGTAAATCCCTAGCTACGATACTACTCCTATTTTCCATCAGATTTCTTTTCTGTTCTACGGGCCGGAAATTTCAATTGGCCGATCCCGTAAAAGGTATTCTACGTTCTTCGATGTCTTCTTCTTCCACTGCCTTCTTGATCATGCGATCGGTTATGCTGCACGCGGTTCGATTAAGAAAAAGGTCCTCTCATTCGAATTTCCTTTGTTAGTAGATTGAAAATCGGATGGGCGGATTCTTCCCTTGATGCCCTTCCTTATGAATATATTATTTTTTCTTTTCATCGACAAACTTTTCAATTCCGCTGGATTATTGTGTTGTAGATGGGAAAAATGGGGGATGGTATGAAAGGAGAGGAAGAGGGTATTCATGTGGCGCACGAGGTTGTTTAACAAATTGAACGCCGACAGCAGTTTCTAGTTACACTTTTATGTTAGGTGGAGATTATTAGGCCTTATAAGGATTCATGCATTGTATGGTAAAAGTGTCGTATTCCAACGACAGAATTGATGTATTCTTATTCGAATTGGATATTCACAATGGTTACTGTGTTGCTGACAAGAAAAAATATATAAACCATTGAATCACTCGAAAATAATAATCAATTTTTCAAGTGAAAATCTAAGAGAAGATCGAATATCTCTTCTGAAAAAATGTCTTTAATTCTTACCTAAAGAGATACCAAAAATTGAAATTATGTTAGCAGCAGAAGAAACAGCACTAAAAATTCAAAATCCTGAGAAATCTGAAGTATATAGATGGAAAATCAGAACCCAATTAGACAGAAACAACTAAAAGCCTGTTTTTAATATGAACAAAGCAGAATAGAGAGCTCTGAAAGAGTTGAAATCAGATAGTTCCATTAAGGTACTTCCAGCAGACAAATTTGAGTAAATGCAACGGTCATCATTGATATTGATACTTATAAACGGAAAAATAATGAAATATAAACGCAGAAAAATATAAGAAATTGAGGAAAGATCCCACCTCCACAGTTGAAGTGAAGATTTATAAAATCTTGTATGAAAATAGAAACGAATTTCCTGATTCAATTCAAAACATTCAATCGAGGCTAACATTACACTACAGCAAACCTCGACATGATATGATTTACCTAAAACACATATACAGGGTGAGTCTTTGACCACAGCGTTAATTTTAACCATAGATTCTTGACGTCGGAAGAAACATTTTTTCCTAGAACATTTTTCCAAATTTGGCCCCGTTCAAAAGATGTGTTGAAATTTCTTAAAAAAATTGCATTTTCACCTGTAATATCAGTCAGGCATATTTTGACATCAATAGATTTATTCCATTTCTTGTGGTTTTCTCACTACTACTGTACAGATTGTTTAAATTGCAGGAAAAACAAATATCACTTGAACTAAAGGTACAACCTAGAATTATTAGTATTTTTGCTGATAAAATCATCCTTCATCTTTTTCCCTAAATTGCAGCACCATTTTTGAGATATTTGAAGTTGAAAAGAATTAATAAATCGATATCATGAAACATGAGTGAATCATTTCTTATAAGGAAAATAATGTCTTTAAACAATTCGATTCAATAGTGGATGTTGTGGAAGGTAATTTTCATTCAAACTAAACTGGACTATAGAGGTGTATTTGCCCAATGTGAAAACTTGAAATGCTTATAATTTTTTAACGCAGCTGAATATGAAAAAACGGTATGAGAAAAAAGTGTTTGTTTTGATCTGAAGAACCTATGCTTAAAATTAACACAGTGGTCAAAGACTCACCCTGTTTATTCCTGTACGACCTATTGTGAGTTCCAGGAATTCTCCATGTCAACAATTGGCTAAGTTTTTCATGGAGAATAGATTTCCCACAAAAATCATTGAACAAATATGAGTGAAAATACGAAAAATTTCATCGACATAATGAGAAACCAAGAGATCTTTGAACAGACATCATGGTTAGCTGTGACGTTACAAGCGTGTTTACCAATGTCCCAACAGATAAAGCACTTACAATCGTAAGAAAAAAACTTGAAGATGATCAAACACTAAGTTAAAGAACTACACTTAGCTCCAATGCAATAATGGAAAAGCTCTCCATTCGCATCGACACAACATACTTTCAATTTGACATTTTTATCAACAAGAATTTGGAATGGTCATGGATTCTCCTCTGTCTCCGATTTTAGCTGATTTATATATCGAGATTTTCGAACAAAAAGCTCTAGAGCAATATTATTAAAACCGAAATTATGGAAGAGATATGTAGATGATACTTTCATCATTTGGAAACTTGGAGTAAACACTATAGATGGATTCATTCAGCATCTTAAAAATCAGGAAGAATCTATTGAATTCACAATGGAAATCAAGGAAGATAAACAATTTCCATTTTAGACATTCTAAATTTTATAATAGGTGCAAATCTTATTTAAGCGATGGAAAGCAAAATATTCACTTATAATACCACAAGAGCTTCAAAATTATCGGGTATTTCCCGATAGGTTCGTTGCAAACAAATTAAGGAGTCAAGTTTTCAGGTTAAAAAAACACAAGCGCGAAGCGCGAGTGATTTTGCTGAAAAACTTGACGATTTTATTTGTTGGCAGAGAACCTATCGGGAAATACCAGATAATTTGAAGCTCGTGTGGTATTCGGGATTATTTTTCTGTCCCAAATGTCAGCCAATAGAATTGCACCATGAGACGAAATGTACAGTTAACAAATAAGAATTTCATAATGAATAAAACAACATTTAATTAAGGATCAGGGTAGTGCAATTAAAAATGCAATTGTTGTAAACATTGGTGGATGTTTTCTTCAAGTCAGAGTTATCGGTAATGGTCCCAGAAGAGGTAGATGGCATGAGGTTTATGGTGTTGATGGCATTTTCTGCAGTAGGCTCACTCCTTCGCAGTTTCTTGACAATTAATTCGTGGTGTTCCTGGTCGAGTTGGAGATACGGCTTGATGGAGTTACTGTTGGCATGTCCAGTTATTTTGATTATCTGCTGCTCTCCCAGGTCCGATTTCGCTAGATTGGAGACGGCTGTTGCACGACTGGAGTGATTGGTGATTTTTTGTTACCAAGGTCAAGCCCAGCTTTTGTGCTGACTCCTTAACCCACTTTGAAATCGTGTTTTGGCCTACTGGGGAATCCTTGTACCACCTAGCGCCTGGAACTTTATTCCAGAGTGGATTTTGGGTCAGGAATAGTCTGTCGCTCTTGATATTGACATCTCTCTTCTCTCTCAATTTCTGGAACAGTCTCACTGGGTACTTGTCAGGGATTTCCCGATTCTCCACCAGCCACTTGCTGTCTGATAATTTTTATCACCACCTTGTGTGGTCTTGCTGAAAATTGGATTGTATTCAATTCTCCCAGTTGTTTCCCCCGCATTTCGCTGTTCTGCCTTGAAGTGATTTATTTTGGCCCTGCTGCCCTCACCACCACTCCAAGCCTATTCCACTGATATTATCATGAATAATTTTTTCTGGAGGCCATCAGGAGTTTCCTCGTCCCAAACAGTGGTCATTGCATCCCAATCTTTTTCCTCCAACGCTGCTGCACTTGCCCTCCGTTTTTCCGGAATAGATTGTAAAGCCTTACGCTTGGCATCACGAGCTCCTCGAGCGGTCTTGAATGCAGCATCCGAAAATGGGTTGATTTTGATGTCGAAATCGTTCAAATACTTTTCTTGAAGTAATTTGGCAGTCTGATTCCACATTGTTTTTATTGTACCTTCCTTATAGTCTTCTCCATCCATTTTCTTCATATTGTAAGCGTAATCTTTCATAATGTTTGCCAATTGCGCTTCACTCGTTTCAGCACTCAATGTGTATTCCTCTCAGTACAAAAAGTAGTAAATTGGTTCCAAACTGTTTTTTTGCCTTCTCCGTATTAATGGGAAAATTTCCTTTGACTTTTTATCGATGGTGGACAGAGAACAAACTCCAAATCGACTCATTTTCATGCAAAATCTCCAATTTACACAATTAAATTCAACCTGTCAGTTGACGTGTGCTTAATTTGACTGGATCATGTTTTGTTTACATATAGCAACTACCAGAGAAAATTTTCAAAAATTTATTAGTATAATACCATGTAGGTTGTACCACGTGACGTCGAATGGTGCAATTCTATTGGTCGATATTTGGGTCGGAAAACTAATCAAGAAAACCCGATTTTCACGACGTTTGACCTTAGTATAACTGTGCTATGGTCATTATACGACGGTCGCCTTCTATATTTCGGGATTGGACAACCCTCTAGTGTTGCAATCTGCCAACTGACAGCTCTACCGTATAGCTTGACATTTTTGAAATTATACGTAATGAGAACGTTTTGAAATATGAGCACTATTTATGTTTTTTACAGTAACTTAAAAGATTCATCTAGTCGAAAAAATGGAATTAAACCGTGAACATTTTCGTGCGATTATTTTTTAGAACTTTCGGCGTGAATTAACTCAACAACAGTGCATCGATTAAGCTACATCAAGGACCAGTGTCTACCGATGGTATGGTGAAAAATATGAAAGCGGTGCCTCGAAGCACGTCTATCGCGGATTTACGCGTATGAGCGTAAAAGTAAACAGCAGTCGATATAATTTCAAAAAAATTGAGAAAGTTCTGACGTGAAATCAGGAGCGTATCAGTCATAGAATGTTCTCATTTCAAACAAAAATGTATTGCCTTGAGCTAATTCCCGGTTTTTTCGATATATCCCAATCATAATAAAAAAATATTACCTTCGTGACTTCCCGGCATACCCGTAAACATCCGTAGAAGAGATATGCCGTATATCAGTTGGAAATCCTCCATCACTGTCCGTACGTTGGATTAGATTGGAAATGGAGGTCTAATGAAAGGGGACCTGAATGGATAACGGCCATATATACCTTGGACGCTCAGCTCGGCGGACTGCAAAACTTCCCCAGATATCACGAAATGTGGGCAGATGATTAAGTTTTACCGTTCTCACTCATGGCCAGAATGAGAGTAGCTTTTTTGTATTCCATACGAGAAGCAAAGACGATGAGAAAAGTTTTGCGAATCCTCAAGCAAGGTATGGAGCAGACGTGAAACGATCGATGACGAAAATTGCAATGTTTTGTCCATGTTTCTTTTCGTCGCAAGACGACAGTGTTTTTATCCCGTTTTTGAATGGTCGGTGCATTTATGACGCTGTTGGGAAGAAATGGCCTTCCGACGTCTGACTCCTCGAATAATTTGCTGTTTGATGAATAACAACGAAGACAGTGAAACGTTGGGCAGGTTTCATGTTGTCTCGTGAGAAATATCTAAAAATAAACGGGAGTTCTGGAGTTAAATATCTCTTGAACATTCTCCGGCTATTATTAGATACGGATTTTGCTTATTCTTATTTCGACAGAGTTATACAAATACAGGGTCGATAATTTCATGAATAATTTTATTTTCTATCTCAATTTCCTTAATGATTTTTCAATACATAATTCCAACTATTGAAAGCCATTGATGTACAAAGTTATTCTGAGCGCTTTTTGCTGAATAAACCTCAAGCTATCGTTTTGTCCAAATCTTTGTGATTTTCGAATATCGGCTGAGAATGGTATCAATAGATTGGGGTCGAATCACTGATGAAAAATTTGAGTACGTCCGGCCGTGTATGTACTCTATATCTCCTGAAGGAAGCTGGAGTTCTTATATTATCAGAATGGTTCAATTGTCCAAATATGTCGTTCAAGTTTGTTATTGGGCGAAACCTATTCGACTATTCAGCAGTTGATAGCATCTGAAATTTGGTCTTCTCAATAATTTCTAGAGTATCCATCTGATAAATTTGTAACTTGGAACATGCGTAAGCGAGAAAGCAAAATAGGTTTTCAGAATGTCAGTTGCTTATAATTCCTGAACTCGTCGACGAATATGACCCAATAAAAAACTCCGAGATGTTTGGAAAATTAACATTTTCTGAAAATATGAATGTTCAGCTCATCTTGTTCGAAAGATAGAGATTATAAGGCCCGTCGGCCGAACATACTCAAATTTTACCAAAAATTACTAATCAGGATATCGAAACCTATCGATTGAGAGCATTTTCGGCTAGGTAGTCGAAAATTACAGACACTTTACTATTAAATTAGTTATGGCAAATGTGTGGAATTAAGTAAATATCTCTTATTACAGTTATCTAAATGAAATTTGGATGTTGGATACTCCAGTAGATTGCCTATTTGTTTTCATATTTTTTAACAATTTCGAACTTACGTTTTACCGGAAGTAATGTCATTTTTAAAATTTGCATTAGAACACCTGCTGATAGGGTATGGAGGGAGGAAAAGGACGCATCAAGAAGTTTGTGACCTTTTTGAAGTTTAACATTGTTCATCTTAATGCACAAATATCCCGTTCAGTAGTGACGAAAACATGGTATGATATAAGTGGAACAGTTAGCAATGTACCAAAAAGTGGAGGGTTGAAAAGTGCACCTAATGATGGTGTAGCTCATAATGTTGCTATATATTGGAAGAAAATCCTCACTTATCCACTACCGACCTCGCCAATATGCACGGAATTAGCCGTCGTTCAGTAGAAGGAATATTAAGGCGAGAAAAATATGCTCCATACAAAATTCGAACTGTCCGAAGACGATTTCGACAGACGTTTACAATTTTGTGAAATGATGATGGATATTTGCAACCGTGATAATAATTTCATAAGAAATATGGTGTTTCCAGATGAAGCTATATTTTGTTTAAACGGTACAGTTAATCGACATAACTGCCGCTACTGATCACAAACTAATCCTTATTGGGTTCAAGAGGCTCATACACAACATCCCCAAAAATCAAACGTTTGAGCCGGCATTTAGAACAACAGAATCGTAGGACTCTTCTTCCTACAAGAAACTTCAAACGGATATACAGTTGTAAGAGACACAAGTGATTTCGGCATTGGAAGTAAATGGACAATTACCAAATAATATCTGGTTTCAGCAGGATGGAGCACCACCCCGTTACGCTGAC
This sequence comes from Micraspis discolor, assembly GCA_030674115.1. Taxonomy (NCBI): domain Eukaryota; kingdom Metazoa; phylum Arthropoda; class Insecta; order Coleoptera; family Coccinellidae; genus Micraspis; species Micraspis discolor. The sequence continues at coordinate 12,532,160 of JARTUT010001740.1, forward strand.
ATTGTGTAGATTAGTTAGACAGGACATTTTATCAAGGATGGATTAGAAGAAGTGGTACTTATGAATGGCCTGCATGAAGTCCCGACCTTAATGCACATTTTCTGTGAGATTATTTAAGGTTTAAGGTTTATGATGATAGATTAAATAATTTGCAAGAATTAGCTGCAGCAATAACTCACGAGATACAGAGAACTCCACCAGAAGTAATAGCTAATGTTACTAGAGAATTTACAAATCTACTGGCCTATTGTCAAGAAGTAAACGGTGCTCAGTGTGAACATCCTATACATTAAGTTTACTTTAATTAAGTTTCAGCGATTTAAAAATTCAGTTAATAATTATAATTCGTTATTTTTTCAATGGATGGTAGATTTTTACTTTCTTTTGATACTTTTTAAGTATTGTATGTTACTATTGATGTACTGTAATAGTGAAGATTTGAATAAGATTCAACTAATGCAAGGCGCATTATTTTTAAAACAAATGACGAGAGCCCTGTCTTTGCTTCAGGTAGCTTTGCCGCTAGTATTGACTTACATGAGAGAGGTTAGCAGTTTATAAATCAAATATGAATTAGAAGAAGTTGTCCTAATTTAGAGTGCTGAAATCACTAATTTGTAGTAACAAAAAGACAAAACATCAAAAAACTTCCCTCTTCATCAAAAGTCACCTCATCTCTCCGAATAACATGGAGTTTCTTCAAACCATTCAGACATTTCTGGCGCATCATTTCACACAACTTAATAAATCATGATTTCGAAAGAATAATCATGCCAGGAAACCGAAAACAATGAATGCCATCGGCATTATAGGGTTAACGTCTTATCTCCCCCTTGAACATTCTGCAGATAGCAAAACATCCCGCACTAAGATGATCTAATCCTACCATCCCCCATCTATTAACGATTTGCCCGATAGGAATAAATAACGATCATTTGTTCTTATCTCTTTCGGTGGGAATAAATTGGAATCATTTGTTCCTATCCTTTTCGGTAAATACTAACGAAGGCGCGTTAAGTTTAGGGGAAGACTAATAGCAGGATCGCGAATCGATAAACGCCTCTCGAATTCGTCTTTTATCTCTCCTTGGAGTTTTATCTTGGACGGGTCTAAGTTACACTGAGGAATCTCCTTGTTCTTAAATAGGACGATAAATCAAAGTCTGGTAGAAAAAACCGGGATTGGGATTTCGAATATGAGACCCTCTCTCGGATAGCTCACTCCAAGTTGTTTCTAACTCATCTTATTGCCTTATTCAATAATTGATGATAATAATATAAAGGACCATCTAAAATTCAGTTCTCCAATATACAGTGAATCTTGACCTTGCTCCCAACTGCTAAAAGCTTAAGGCTCTGGAATATAATAGATTCAAGGAGCAAGTAAAATCGCTCCTGCTTAATCGATCCTTTTACAGCAGGCATCACTATTTAAGTTCAATTATTGTCCTATTTGTTATGTTGTTGAGGTTGTGGAGCTCGCTATTATTCTCAATTTATTAAATACATAAATATTACTTTTATTACTATTATGATATTTTATTATCATTATGATTCGTCTTTAACCTGTCGGCTGCGGAAAGCTACTGAGCTAAGGGCCTTAATAATAAAAAGTAAGAAGTGAATAAAATTTTATACAATTGGAACCAGCCAGAAGTCTCTTGCACTGTTTCTACAGTTACAGAAACATTGGTTAGAAAAGAAGGATCTGTGAAGTCAGAAAATATGTAATACACATCGAGAAGAAACGACAAAGATGTTTCAGAATTTTGTTGAAAATATAATTAATTGTAAGAATTGTACCTTTAGTACTCATTTCAATTAATATCACCGGACGATTGGCCGGATTTTCGTAATATGTTGATGAAATCAAAAATCGAAGTTGAATAAAATAAATTCAGATTATTATTTAGATATTTAGATGTAGGTTGACTTACAGCTCTTGTCGTTAAGGTAAGCAATTAATTGTTGAGTTACTTTCACTTACGTTGGTCAAAACAGTGCCAAAAGAGATAGCATACAATACAAGGAGGCGAAAATTAATCGTATATACAAATAGATAGAAAATCAGCAATTGCTGTGCATATTTCACATATCATATTAAACCAGGTATTAAAACCCCAAAAAAGGCAAATATATTGAAAATAATTATTGATGTGTTCTTACCTGCAATCTGTAATGAAGCATTTCTGCTGGTAACCGACCCGGCGATATTCTTAGCGATACACCAGTAAGTTCCAGCATCTTGTTCTTTCTTACTGTTCATAGTTTTGAGAAAAAACAAAGAACCAGCCGGTAGGAGAACACGATGTGACTTGTTGTCCGTAGGACTTGTGCGTACTGGTTCTCCATCCTTGAACCACTCAATCGAAGGTTCTGGCCTACCTTCCGCCTTGCAGTTGAGAGTCACTGGTTCGTTTTTCGCAACTATAGTATCCGAAGGATGCTCCGTTATCCTCGGCGATCGGTATTGTGCTGAAAAAAAAGTAGGGTTAATTCATGAGTGAGATTACATGGAGATTATTACGTTTTTCAGGTGAATGGACTTGAAAATCGCTGGAGACTTTATGACCCAAAGGCGATAAAACAGAGAATATAATCAAACAGAGGAAAGGCATGCTTGATTTTTACGATCGGTTAATAGCCGTGAAAAATCCAGACAATCATTGAGTTCAGAGACCCGGCGCTTAGCTCATTTTCAATATTTGAACCAGATTTGAAAAAATCTAATTCGAAGTGAATTGAATAAAAGCAAGAGGGCAAGATTATTTCCAAAAAGCAACCCAAAATTGGAAAGCACTGACGCACTTGTACGAACAAACATCTTGAATTAACATTAATAAAACTTCAGTTTTATTTCAATCACAAACCTCTTTTACAACTGAAAATTACGACATTCAATAAAACTATAGATATTTCGATCATAAGCAGAGAAATACCAAATGATGAATCTCAAACAGACTTTTGTCAAAGGCGTTTATATCAATATCAAAAAATTGTATTATTTTTTCACGAAAGATGGAATGCCTTAATAATATTTATTAACGTTAATTCATTTCATTTCGATGAGAACCATTTTTGTTCTGAAATCTGAAAGGCTCATGAAAAATTAATATCCATTCTTAACTTTATTCTATATAAATTTCAGTAATTTCATCGCAAAAGAAATTCCTTTATCTCCTCGTGGGTTCACACTACGAAGCTGAAATTTCAGAATATGCAAGATCTTAGCAGTAGTCGACCATTAAAAACGAATTTTTCGGATTTTTCTTTAACTTTCTGGCTTGATAACTTTCCCAAATCTTGTAAATTTCAGTCAACGTTATTCAAAAAATTTTGGCACCCAATTCGAAAATGGTCTCAATCGAATAGGTTCGACTTACTGATGTAAAATACAGGTTCAAACTTGAGGGCGTCCCTCCGGTCGGCCGTATACCTACTCTTAATCTTCCGAAAGAGATGAGCCACTGGCTACATATTTTCTGAATAGGTTTACTGTGCGAATATCTCGGTAAAATTCGTTATTGCGCCAAACAGATAGTACATAAAGTTGTAACTTCAGTATTACATTATTCCAAAGTGCAGGAAAACACTTTAGAAGAAGCGTGACCTCACGTCATTTCTTTTCTGAATTTATAATAATGAAATTAACTTGTTACGACACTGAAACATAAAATAACATAAAGAACAGATTGATCCTGCTCCAACTGAATTTAAATAATGCGAACCACTAAATATTTTCCCACAAAAACTACGGGGAGTAACTACTTCAATTAATTCATCCCATAATTGAACAATTATTGTCAAAAGTCACTCGATTAAAAGTTCAATTGAACTGACCTATCTCTATTCAGGTGAATTTCAGCCAAAGACATTAATGGAAGTGAATTACCGATGTTCCAAGGAGAAGTAACAAGCGTGTTGAAACTTGAGAACGCGTCATCCACACTGCCACCCTTGCTTTGTTCATTACATCTTGAACCCTTCACGCTTCAAGGATGCTCTTCCGACTATCCAGGACTTCATGCTGAATAGGGAAACTTATAATAGTCAACGATGTTAACAATGTTCAAGGAAGTTAATTACAGGACGCAATTCAGTTGCAGAAAAAAATTAGAAAAGTACCGAACAGAGGTCAGGACTCTATCTGTTACAGTATGTATATATGGTTCAGGTATGATCAGAATTTCAATAATTTTCCATTCATGAAATCATAATTTTTATAGCCACCGCTTCGCTATAATAAGTGCATAAAAAAAATTAATGGATATCGACAGCATTCTTCACTGAAATTATATTTTCAATTCAAAGCTTTCAGTTTAATAAAATAGAGGATTCATCTAGAACAGGAATGAGAACTTAGCTTAAAAAATTATTGTAACGAATCTACTCTCACTCCAAAAATTGCAGCTGCCGGTTTATCTTTAGAACTGAGACTATTAAAAAGTTCAGCAATTCTACTTTTTGTGGTAGAGGAAAACCCAATTCGTAAGAAGTAGGAGGATTGTCTTTTATATTTCGGTATTAGAAAACGAAAACAAATATGTATTAATCGTCGAATATCGCTATATTGATTTTAAAAATATTCCCCATTAAGTTATATACAATTTGCATGCGTTTGAACCAATTGTCGAAGCACTTTCGCCACTCTGATTGAGGTATCTCCAAAACAAGCATTCTGAACACCTCATCCACTCCTTCAGGTGTCGAAAAACGTTGACCTTTCATTTTATTTTTTACGCACGGGAATGAAAAGAAGTCATTCGATACCAAGTCTGGACTATACGGCAGATGACTCATCAAATCGATGTTTTGAGTGCTAAAAAATGCAATTGTTTGAGCCGATTAGTGAGAGCTCACAACTTTTGTTGGATTTGGCTTATCTGGAAACACCCATATAGTTTACTTTCGGGCTCCTACGCGTAAATCAACGATTCAACACCTGTCACGATGTCATAGACGTGCTTCGAAGCACCGCAATCGTATTTTTTGAGCATTTTTTTCGACCAATCGACACGAGTCTCTTTCTGAGCGATTGACAAATTGAGTGGAATCCAACGCAAACAAATTTTATTGTCGGTCAAAACTTCACGCCATATTGAATGTATGCTGGTCCCACTAATTCCTAAGGTTGTCCTAATCTCACGAAGATCACATGACGATCTTGCAATATCAGTTGGTGCGCAGCATCAATGGATTTCGGAACAACAACTGATTTTGGACGACCTCCACGAAATTCGTCTTGGAGTGGACTACGACCTCGGTTGAATTCACCATACCATCCATAAACACTTGTCCTTGATGAAACTTCATCGCCAAAAATTGACCTATATTTTTCGATGCACTGTTGTTGAGTTAATCCACGTCGAAAGTTGTAAAAAATTATCGCACGAAAATTTTCACGATTTGACTCCATTTTTTTGGCTGAGATAAATGTTTCAAGTTATTGTTAACAACACAAATAACGCGCTTATGTCAAAACGTTCTGACTACGTATAATCTCAAGAATGTCAAGCTTTTTGATAGAGCTGTCAGTTGGCAGATTGCAACACTAGAGTTGTCGAATCCCGAAATATAAAAGGCATCCCTCGAGCAAGTTCAAATACAGAACCTTTTGCCTTCTGGTAATTAAGTCTACCTTGAAAACCGATTATTATACATATTTTTTATGGTAAAAGTCTGCTATGGTAGTTTTTCAGAGGAAATATTACCCATATGAAGCATTTAAAACAGAGGATAAACCTCGAGATAAACATGTCTGAGTGACGGTATCCAGTCGCTGAAATGGAATATTTTTGTGATTTTTTTCTCTTCAAATATGTGTAACTCATTAAGAATCTCTTGATTGGCAGCTACGATGATGAAATTTCAGGATGCTAAGATATCAAAAACCATCAGATACAGAGAAAATTTCCACTATGATAATGTGCTAAAAAGCAACAGCCACAATGGGCTAAAACTCAACCAAGCATGCCGTAACAATTCATGGTTAAGAAAGAATATTAAATTCTCTTGCGAGTAATGCACCGATTTTGCTCCAGGCAGCAAAATAAGTATTCCCTACACAGCAAAAAAACTCTTATTATGTTCTCAGACTATATTCCATTAATGAAACGTCCGACGATAATATCCCAGTGCCATTCTCGAATATCAGTCAAAATTTCCTCTCGAAAAGAAATTAAGTCTGAACATGAAATAATAAAATCCGTTTCATAAGGCACGAAACTGTTTCCATGAAACGAGTTTATTAAAATATACCGCTCCGAACAAGAGTACTTCCGCTTCGTCGGAATTTATGACCCGAAAGTGAATAATCAATTTTTCTCACCCTTCTATTCGTTATTCTCCCGAAGACCGCCTGCCTAGAAGGATTTTCCGCGGATTCACCATTCAAATTGGCTTTTCGTCACCGGCATTGTTCGATATGAATGCTCTCCAGATATTGGGCATTTTTCCCGAAAACCCATATTTTTCTATTCGACGGAAAATTAAATTCTCGACAGGCCATGTTCATTTATTTTCCTATTCAGCGGATTTTTCGCAATGCTCGACGCTTTTATTAGGGATGACAAGTAATTTATTCATTATATGCATCAGCCAATTTTGCACAATGGATGGAAAATTTAATGAAGTTCTCGACACGGAATAATATGTTGGGTTAAAAATTCGATGCTCGTTCTCTAATTTGTATTGGGTTTTGAATCAGGGTCCAGCAAATCATTTTTCCGATATGGAATATATAGGATGAATTGAAATGGCTTTTATCAATTCAAGCTCCATCTGAATACATTGTCTATGAAACCAATTCCGCTGATTTCGTTTATGATTACTCTTTTCTGTGTTACTGGCTTTCGTCAACAATCACCTTATTATTGAACTTCAATCTATGAAGTACCACTTAATCCAGAACTGCAGTAATAAAACTACTTTATTAAATTGTAGAATAATGAAGAGAAATTGATCAATTTTCGAAACTAATATCACTATTTGTAAATGTTGATATTTTTCTCTGCATCATTATATTTATTTTTGCTTATATCAGCAACTGTTGATTCTATATACAGTGATGGGCAAATGAGTGGAACCAAGTAAATATCCCTGGAATCAAAATGAAATTTGGAAGATAGATACTGCAGTAGATTGCCTATTTGTGTTCATATTATTTTACAATTCTGAACTTCTGGTTTTACCGGAAGTAATGTCAATTTTGAAATTTGCAGTGGATCACCCTGTATATTATTTTAGTTTATAATGAAACATTTTATTACGAGAATAAAAATATCTGGTTCGATATTTTTCATTTTGATACCTACCGAGCATAGACATATTTATATATTAAAAAAGAGTAACTAAAGAAAGGAAAAATTTAATGGTATCTAGTAGTCCATGAAATTAATTGTAGAAGTGACAGTAGCTGTCAAAATAATTTATTATTGTTTGAATTTGAACGTAAAAAATTATATTGTTTTAATTTGATCGCAAAATGGCCGAATTAAGTGACAGAGAAAGAATATAAACATCAATAATGATTGGGTATGGGGAGAGGAAAGAGACACATCAAGAAGTTTGTGACCTTTTTAACATTGTTCATCCTAATGCACAAATATCCCGTTCAGTAGTGACGAAAACTTTGCGAAGGTATGATACAAGTGTACCAGTTAAGAATGTACCAAAAAGTGGACGGTTAAGAGGTGCAACTAATGAAGATGTAGCTCAAATTGTTACTTCATCTTTGGAAGAAAAACCTCACTTATTGATTACAGATCTCGCCAAATGCATTGAATCAGCGGTCGTTCAGTGGGCAGAATATAAAGGCGAGAAAAATATCATCCATACAAAATTCGCCTCGTTCAAGAACTGTCCGAAGACGATTTTGTCAGACGTTTACAATTTTGTGAAACCATGATGGATATTTGCAACCGTGATAATAATTTTATAAGAAATGTGGGGTTTTGAGACGAATCTACATTTTGTTTAAACGGTTCAGTTAATCGACATAACTTTCGCTAATGGTCACAAACTAATCCTTATTGGGTTCAAGAGGACCATACACAATATCCTCAAAAATTTAACTTTTGAGCCGGCATTTATAACAATAGAATCGTGGGACTCCTCTTACTACAAGAAACAAGAAACTTTAAACGGAGATAAGTATATACAGTTGTTAGAGACACCAGTGATTTCGGTATTGGAGGTAAATGGGCAATTACCAAATAATATCTGGTTTCAGCAAGATGAAGCACCATTTCAATACGCTCGCATTGTTGGAGATTATTAAGACAGGATATTTCATCACAGATAGATTGGAAAAAGAGGTACTTGTGAATGGCCTGTACGAAGTCCCAACCTTAAGCCACTGGACTATTTTCCATGGGGTTATTTAAAGTCAAAGGTTTATGTTGATAGACCAAATAATTTGCAAGAATTAGATGCAGGAATATCTCACGAGATACAGAGAATTTTACCAGAAGTAATTTATGTTACTAATGTTACTAGAGAATTCACAAACCGACTTGCTTATTGTCAAGAAGTCAACGGTCCTCAGTTTGAACATCTAATACAGTTTCAATGTTTTGAAAATCACTTAGTTTCAGTTGATAATTATGATTAGTTATTTTTTTAATTTATATTAGATATATATATTTTCCTGTTAATATTTTGATAGGAATTGAAATGAAAAATATGGAACCCAATATTTTTGTACTCGTAATGAAATATTTCATCAGAAACTGAAATAATATACAGGGTGTTCGATTGCAAATTTTAAAATTGACATTACTCCGGTAAAACCAGGACTTCAAAATTGTTGAAAAATAAAAAAACAAATAGGCAATCTACTGCATTATCCATCTTCTAAATTTCATTTTGATATCTCTTATAATTCCAGAGATATTTACTTGGTTCCACACATTTGCTCATCACTGTAGAGTAAACTAAGTCAACACTGATGGCTTCAGAGCACTTGATGGAAACATAAGCTATTCTTTCTATATTGATGAGTCGATTGATACATTCAGACATTTCTGCTAGACATAATCTGGACAAAAAGTTCACCGCAAAATATTACTTTCTTCATAGTTTTGGTGACAATAAAGCTTCAATAATATCATCAGTATACAAGCTTGTTAAATTCTTTTATTCGTTTTTTCATGTTTTTTTGTGCTTGTTCTTGTAAAACAGGATCATTTTGCTCAAACGTCTATGATTGGGTAAAGTTGAAATGGACATCAAATTTGCTCAAGTGCTGTTAACAAGTTGGGTAAGCCCATTTCTCAGCAAAACTATGTCAACAAGTATAAGGGTCAATAAACGAAATTTGATTTTTTTATGTCTCAAAGTAAACGAGACCTGTTTGAATTGATATTCAAAATTCCCTTAGTTACCAATGATTTGACTTTGTACTTATGAAGGCCAGAAAATTTCTTAATTGGTTTAAATTTTATAGGCACCAGGGGAAAATTTTTATCGGGGGAATGATACATCTGCCAGATAAGTGACCAACAGCTCAAGATGAATTCGTAGCGGCAAGGCATTTTGTTAAGTCTGCGATGTATTTATATCAGAAGGTCTCTATCTTGATCTTTTTTCATTGAGTCGTTGCATTGTAAAATAGTCATTTTAATATTTGTGTTGTTCTCTATGAGTCTTCTCAAAGTTAATCCGTTTTAATTCTTCAGCTTTTTAATTTCTGTATCTGACACCAACAGTTTCTCAATTGTTCTCTTATACTGATAAGGTATTCATATAAAAATCTCTTAACAAACCTGGTTTTAAGCTAGACGCGTCTTCTTGATGTCCATTTACACATCTTTCCCCAAATGTTTCCGATCATGGATCTAACACCAATAATTATATAACTTCAACCATAATCAGACTTCATTCCCAAGTACATTCAATCAATATTTAGATTAGATATGGCCGCTGTACCGAAAATGCATACTGATAAATTTCAAGTGAATATTACGAATTCGATTTGAAACATGTGATCGATAACAATTACAATTCCAAGAACTGCAGTCCATTTATTCGTAGCAGACGACTTTAACGATTGAGAAAGCACACTTCGAATAAGTTCAGTATTTTTATGTCATTAGAGCTCATTTTATATTCCCCCTATTCGAAGAATTGCATGACCATTATTACCGCCGGTATCCTGAAAGCTATGAAGATCTTTATGTGAAATTCGATTAGGACAGGATGATTTGCATCTTTGAAGATTAAGAAAGTATTCCAACAATGACAAATTGAACCGTTTGTTCAGTGATATTTCAGTTATTTTTGGTTTTATTGATTGATTCTTCAGTGTCTCCACCCGCCTTCACATATTTTAGTTTGGGAACAAATAACCCTGCGTTGGTCATCCCTGTTCTGGAAGGATTATTCTTCAAGAAAGAATCTTATGAGATATCTAGTATTCATGCAAGCAAGTTCTAGATGTTAATCATTTCAGTTTGACATGTTTCAGGAAACTCTGCCAATACCATGGTTTCCATATCTCTCAAATTATAAGTTCGTTTTTTTCAGATGCTCGTAAATGCCGAAACCAGTCCCGAACCATTAGACGAATTATGCGCAAGAATCGATGAAGCTGAGTTATTTGAACAACTGATCTGTTCTTAAAACTCAAACTCATATACTACGAATGTTATTGCATAGTCAGCAGAACATAAGCGAGTTCAACCAGATATCCTTTATCAGTCATTGCTATGTTTTGGTTCTCCTATCGATGATTGAAGGTATTTTCACCAAAAGATAACATGCTACATCAGGAACAAAAGCTCAAACAGTACTCTGTGTCGCAATATAGACTAGTACGGATTAAATGCTTGTTTATTTCCATTATTTTATCTTGAAGGATTCCGATTTTATCAGCTGGGTTAATTGGATCAAATATGCAGTCAATTTGCAGATGGACAATTAATAAACAGAGTTCCAGTTTACATTCTCGAATCACAATGTGAGGCATTTGATAACAATATTATTCGTTCATTATACAAAGGGCATACAGAGTATGTAAATAACGTCACTTGTGACTACAACAACTTTTAAGGACCAAGATTAGATTGAGCACCTCCAGAAATCAGAGAGATTAGATAAATCGCATTTCCTTCTGGCGAAACCACTGTTGTTGCATGTAGATTGACCAGACACTGACCTCGATCAGGTTCACTGAGCATAGCCTATAGAGAACAACACATTTCCCTCCTATTCGCAATTTCTGATTAAGATAATTCAATGTGATGAGATAATACAATTATTTCGAACATCGAAGATGTGGAAGACACTCGCGTTCTTTCTCTATTTTAGCTGATATTTCTTTCTGGAATACACCTATAGATCCAGCTCTTTTATCCTAACCTCTGAGCGTGAGATATTGATCGGAAACACATAGCTCTACAATGTAAGAACTCCAAATCAAGAGAGTTGCAATGAAGAATATATGAAGCAAGATGTAGGCTCTCATCCTAGATAGGTTGAATACCAAAATCAGCTTAAGAATCTTTGTACTTAGAAAACTCACTAAAATGCGCTCACTGTGTAGTGGCAAACGCATACGAGTAATCACCTGAAGAATTGTTAAAATCACTTATAGGACCCAGTAATTTTTCTTGAAAACCAACACATTGATACTGGCACTCGCACAAATTTTTGAAGCATAAGGAGAAAAACAACAGAATAACATTTGCACGTACTACAAACAATTGTGTTCGATCTACTTTTCCTCTGTTTCAGTTTGCATTTTTGACCTATTATGATTTCAAATAAAACAACTTTGTTAACTAAAATAGATAATAACTTTATTATACTGATATCACCACATATTGCTCAAAGCATTTCAGTTAGCTGATCTTGGTGGTCAATTTTGGAGACACATCTGCTTCGCGCATCTGGTCTGCTCAAATTCACTATATCGAATGAATACACTTGCAATCTTGTTTCGTGGTTCGAGTTTTGGAATGCTTTGTATTCCATTAATTTCGCACTCGGTTTCTTCTATCTTTCAGACCATGCCATTTTTTGCTCTTGAACCTCGTTTTCAAATATAGGTAACCCTAAATTTTCAGGTCAGTTTCCATGATGAAACCAGTAATTGGAATATGTTCTTTTCTTGCTGTATACTACTGTGTCCAAGAAAGAAGGTGACTTTGCATTTATTTTGACTTTTCTCTATTTATTCTTTCGAATCATCGCCTTATTCCAACGGATTTTCTTATGTTTGAGAGACTTGAAAAAACCTATTTAGGGAATTGCTTTCAGCTTCTACTTCGTTGCGGCTTCAATCTGTTCTATCATCTGAATATCTTGGAGCGGTCTTTGGAGTTCGCTGAAAACCCAGAAGACGCACGATCCTAAATAAGTCGAATATGCTGCTCGTGGAAGGATACAATTCAAGATTTTGGCGGCATGGTCACAAAGATTGAGTGCAATGTGAGACGACGATTTAGGGACCAGTAGAAATTTGACTCGTTTTAAATGTATAACATCCTTCAAAATGATATTGACTAAGCCTTTCGCCATGTTGATATCATCAACACTGCCTCTACTCATGGATCGACTGTTTCCAACACCAAATCTTCAAATTTTGAACTGATCTTAGTCGGTTGACGATGATGGCCGCCCAGAGCGCTCTTAGTCTCCAACCTGTTCACGACCAGCTTGAAACTCACTAAACCACTTGTAAACAAACTTTTTTCGACTTAGCCTTATGGCCAAAGGCTTTCTGGACTATCCTCACCAAATCTGCAGCAGAAAATTAGCAGCTTACAAAACGGAGCGTTATCCAAACACGAATGAATATTTCGACATGAAATTCGGCGATCGGATTTAATAGTCATACCAACTAATTTGCCAACTTCTTTGACGAACGCAGTTTGAATCCAAATGTCACCTTATTTCTGGGCCACGGTGGTAGTATGTCATTAGATTGGAGTTTTCTTTTTTTCATTCAGATATCCTTAAGGTCCATGTGATATGTTACTATGCTTACTTGGCTATCTATCTTCTTCTGAGTATCAATAGTTCCTGTATCCCTCAGGTAACATGAAGGGGTTGAACAAAAGTTCAACAATTTTACTCTTCGGATTAATCTAGACTTTTAGTTGTAGCTCCAGAATTAGTTATGGAGTCAAGAGTCAGAAATCAGTAAGTACTCTGTTCAGTACTTATTGCAAGTGTATCATCAGATTCAATAAGTTCACATACAAGTACATATTGTACCTGTTCAATTCATACTCTTCGAACCAAAGACTTCAGTTTTCGTTTCAATTCTAATTATGGACTTGTCACTTTAAAAAACAAGCAACAGTGTTAATTATCGATGAGAAAGCAGGTTTTATTCACACTAGAAGGCACTTTTCTTCTTATCCTAATAGGGTTAATAAGAGAAAGTTAGTATAATAAACAATGATAAATATGCGTTTAATTGAATCAAACTGACCTTCTGTTAGATATCCTAGGAAGTGCCATTGAAGAGCCAGAAATATCCAAGTTATCACAGAATAATTAATATTAATGATATCCATCACAACCACTTAAACCGAACATGTGAGACAATTACCCGCTTCAACGAAATAACAGTTCACCATGACTCAGAATGTTTACGGAACGCACGAACGGCCGTACGCGCACTGTTACTTGCTGACAACAACTGACAACCGGACCAACCTAACCTAGAACTTGGCGTACGACCCGTACGAGGGCTATCCCCTTCCCCTTCTTTTAACCTGATTACGTCATTAGACGTACTAATTATCTCTTCTGTTTGGCATCACACATGTAGCGACTTAATTAAATAAAATTCTTGGCGATCCCTTCGTGAAGCCACCCCCTAATGCCCGGTTGTTAAGATACGGCTATGTAGCGAGAGAGATAATTTTGTTAGAGAATTGGTACCCCGTATTTCTGTTATCGGCGTATCCCTCGTATGCTGGAATAATAATTTTCCGAGATATGGTGGATAGTTTTCGTTTCGGTTTAGCAGGGTGAGGATTTTAGGGGGATTCAGCCGCTAATAGTTACGAGCTACTCGAAAATTGAGTGCATGTGTCATGGATTGCTCTATATGAGCCAATTTTATGGGTTGGGGTGAATGCTTTACTGTCATGAGTTCAGAGCTCAGTCGGTGGATAAACAATCACAGTGTGAAAGAAAGAACTTGTTGTCTCTGTCATCAAACAGCGAGACAAACGTGTGTATGAACGCCACGTTATTATTTTAACTGGTTTGTAAGAGAGTATCAAATTCAGATTTCCGACAAAATCTCTGCTTTCTCATAGGCCTTCATTTGACACTACTTTGATTTCCTTAGGGAGGAGATGAGAGGGTTAAATTCACCCCTAAACCTGTTTTTCGTGGATTTTGCTATGAAGGACTTCTTGTATCAAATTCGGATTTTCGACAAAATCTCTGCTTTTTCATAAGCTTTCATTTGACACTACATTGATTTCCTTAGGGAGGGGATGAGAGGGTTAAATTCACCCCTAAACCTGTTTTTCGTGGATTTTTTCATGAAGGACTTCTTGTATCAAAATCGGATTTTCGGCAAAATCTCTGCTTTTTCATAAGCTTTCATTTGATACCACTCTGATTTTCTTAGGGAGGGGATGAGAGGGTTAAATTCACCCCTAAACCTGTTTTTCGTGGATTTTGCTATGAAGGACTTCTTGTATCAAATTCGGATTTTCGACAAAATCTCTGCTTTTTCATAAGCTTTCATTTGATACCACTCTGATTTCCTATGGACTTGTCACTTTGAAAACAAGCAACAGTGTTAATTATCGATGAGAAAGCAGGTTTTATTCACACTAGAAGGCACTTTTCTTCTTATCCTAATAGGTTAATAAGAGAAAGTTAGTATAATAAACAATGATAAATATGCGTTTAATTGAATCAAACTGACCTTCTGTTAGATATCCTAGGAAGTGCCATTGAAGAGCCAGAAATATCCAAATTATCACAGAATAATTAATATTAATGATATCCATCACAACCACTTAAACCGAACATGTGAGACAATTACCCGCTTCAACGAAATAACAGTTCACCATGACTCAGAATGTTTACGGAACGCACGAACGGCCGTACGCGCACTGTTACTTGCTGACAACAACTGACAACCGGACCAACCTAACCTAGAACTTGGCGTACGACCCGCAACGAGGGCTATCCCCTTCCCCTTCTTTTTAACCTGATTACGTCATTAGACGTACTAATTATCTCTTCTGTTTGGCATCACACATGTAGCGACTTAATTAAATAAAATTCTTGGCGATCCTTCGTGAAGCCACCCCTAATGCCCGGTTGTTAAGATACGGCTATGTAGCGAGAGAGATAATTTTGTTAGAGAATTGGTACCCGTATTTCTGTTATCGGCGTATCCCTCGTATGCTGGAATAATAATTTTTCTGAGATATGGTGGATAGTTTTGTTTCGGTTTAGCAGGGTGAGGATTTTAGGGGATTCAGCCGCTAATAGTTACGAGCTACTCGAAAATTGAGTGCATGTGTCATGGATTGCTCTATATGAGCCAATTTTATGGGTTGGGGTGAATGCTTTACTGTCATGAGTTCAGAGCTCAGTCGGTGGATAAACAATCACAACGAAAGAAAGAACTTGTTGTCTCTGTCATCAAACAGCGAGAGTGTGTGTATATTTTTAACTGGTTTCAAGAGAGGATGTTTCGAATACTCTCTTGTATAAATAAATAGATGTGGAGAATCCAGTTACTGAGGAATCTACGCGAACGAGACCCCCATAAAATTGGCCTATTTCGTGTGAAATATTGAAGGCATACTGGTTGAGTTTGAACTCTCGAGTTATATGTTATAATTAGTGCATTATTGTTTATGATCTTTTGAATGGAGCCCATATGCTTTACTTCGTTGTTCTGAACATCTCTCTTTCATTAACCCATTCAGTCAAGGCGTTATGAACAGACATATATTTATTTTATTTGCGGTCGATGGCGAATTCTAAATTTAGGTAGACTCATTTTGTGGAATTAAACTAATTTTCATTATGCAGAAATTATGTACATCGGCTCTAAAATTAACATCATCCCAGTAAACATTTTTACACCTCAGAAACATATCCTAAACATTCCTCTTGAAACATGAAACATTTCATTTATAGATTGAAATGAAATTTTTATTTCAGTTCTTTTTAAAACATGAACATGAATAATGTAAGGTTCTTGTCAATAAATTGAACTAATTTAAGAAAAATTTTGTTTTATTCATCTAACAAATTGCACAGAACAAGAGTGAAAACCAAAAGCAGTACCCTAAATGAAATTCAATAAATATTAAATATAGTACATTGTTTACCGGGTAGGAAAAGCTTAACATTCCTGGACGACTGTGAAGATTGCTAAGTCCAGGCGCAAGCCGAGACTTAGCAACGCAGAGTCCAGGAATGTGGCTTTTCCTACGAGGTAAACATATTATTTTTCCGCAAATCGTTTAAAATTCGACAGATATTGATTGATTTAAAAAAAACGCGATAATTTTATTCCAAAATAAATGGTGCTTTGAAATTCCTAATAAAATTACTTGGGTTACTATGGAAACGTATTGAGGTTGAATTGTCAAACTTGACGCTTATAAATTTAATTGCTGGTGTTCTCGAAAGTAAAATGATAAGTGATGATGAAATTTCCATTCCTGGGACTCCTCCAGAGCTGGTTGAGGCAGTGAATACTGCTTCATTAGAATTATTGCCAAAGAAATCAAGAGAAAAGTACGAAAATGCATACAGACGTTTTATGGATTATCGCATGGGTAAAAATACGAGTTCTTTCTCAGAAAATGTTGTAATGGTATACTTCCTAGACCT
Organism: Micraspis discolor; assembly: GCA_030674115.1. Taxonomy (NCBI): domain Eukaryota; kingdom Metazoa; phylum Arthropoda; class Insecta; order Coleoptera; family Coccinellidae; genus Micraspis; species Micraspis discolor. The sequence goes on from JARTUT010001740.1 coordinate 12,548,992, forward strand.
TTGTTTAAAGATGAAATCTTCAACATTATCGGCTAATAATTCAATGCTGAAGTCAACCCTTGCACTTAAACACAATGTAGATATATCTACATACTCAAAACTTCGTTCTTTATTGAAACGGCAAGCTCAAGGTTATAAGGCAAAGAAATCTAAGATTTTAACGAAGGAAGAAATTGAAAAATTTATCCAGGAAGCTCCAGATAAAGAGAATTCAATGATTAAGGTAATTTACAAGTTTTCAATTTCTATTTAGATTATAGCTTTATTTATTTTTTTAGGTGGCTGTAATATTTGTTATTTCTGGGGCCTGTAGAATGGATGAATTAGTCCGAATGACTGTACACGATATAGAAGACTTAGAATCTAAGCTTTTAATCAGCATACCTGATTCGAAAACCAACAAACCAAGATCATTTGTAATTAATCAGATCTACTTGAATGTTAATCGAAAGTATGTTTCGTTAAGACCAGAAAATATGAACAGTGACCGATTTTTCTTTAAATATCAAAGCGGAAAGGGTTGTAGACAAGTGGTAGGAATTCATCAATTTAGAAAAATGCCCAAAATAGTTGCTACTTATTTGAACTTGGTAAATCCGACAGAATATACTGGTCACTGCTTCGTCGGTCTTCTGCAACAATATTGGTTGACTCTGGTGCCGCCATAACTAGTTTAAAGAGGCATGGCGGATGGAAGTCATCAAACGTTGCTGAAGGATATATCGAAGAATCGCTTAACAATAAGGTTGAGGTGGCAAATAAAATTTTCACAGTACAAAATATTCAACAAAATGACCCTTCCACCCTGCATGTTGTCCAAAATGTTTCTCATAGTTCTAAGAGTGTTTCTCCAATGTTCAATAATTGTACTAACTGTCAAATTACTGTAAATATAACAAATTGATCTTAAAAATGTATTCAGCAATGACTTGATGTTTTCAAAATATAAATTAATTCCTTACAAGCAATGTGTTTTCTATCATTTATGTAGAACACTAACAACTGTACAGAAATATCATTTCCTTACAGTAAGGAAATGACATTTCCTTACAGTAAGGAAGTCCTGACTTTTTCTTCAAGAAATTTTGACAGGAATGTCAAAATTTCCTGACGATTTGCGGAAAAATTATTATCTTCGCTGGAAGAAGTCATTAATAATAAGTATTTATTTTCAATAAACTTATTTATCCCTACACAATTTCACTTAGAGTAACACACGTATTCCCAGAGATAATCGTATTCCATTCGAAAACAGATGTCAAAAGAGTCCAAACCATTCAAACAACCACTTTTGTAACTAACTACTAATTAACCACAAACTACGTGACTTCTGTGATGCCTCTAACCCAACAGAAACGTAAATGTCTATGAGCAAATGCGTATATACCGTCAACCAATCAGAATCAAGAATTGTTCGTCATGATGATGCAAAGCGACGTTACATTCAAACGTTTGCGGTATGTTTCTGAAACATTACTTTGAAATGTTTCATTACTATTATAATATATCTTGATATCACATGTCTGATACGTCTTTCCTTGAGATCTTTTCTTGTTCAAGTTATTGCATCCTTCACATTTAATCTTATATTGGGTGCCCCAATGTGGGTTGCCTATTGAATGATTATGGAAAATATTCGTGCAGAAACTTTAGAATTCTGTAGACCAATATTAGGTTATGTGAGGAACATTTCTGATATACTTCTAAATTTTAATGTTGCAGATATATATTAATTTGGCAACAGCTCTGTTATTTTGAATAGGACTCCCCGTATTTATATTTTTTTATGATTCGTCATAAAAAATTTATTTCATTCACTTTATTTCCCTATATCTGTAATCGACCATTTTTCAGTAATAAATTTTTTTTGATACCACTCTGATTTCCTTAGGGAGGGAATGAGAGGTTAAATTCACCCCTAAACCTGTTTTTTGTGGATTTTGCTATGAAGGACTTCTTGTATCAAATTAGGATTTTCGACAAAATCTCTGCTTTTTCATAAGCTTTCATCTGACACTACTTTGATTTCCTTAGGGAGGGGATGAGAGGGTTAAATTCACCCCTAAACCTGTTTTTTGTGGAATTTGCTATGAAGGACTTCTTGTATCAAATTAGGATTTTCGACAAAATCTCTGCTTTTTCATAAGCTTTCATTTGATACCACTCTGATTTCCTTAGGGAGGGGATGAGAGGGTTAAATTCACCCCTAAACCTGTTTTTCGTGTATTTTGCCATGAAGGACTTGAATCAAATTCTGAAATCTCGTATTAATTGACGCAATCCAAGTGATATCTTCCGCACTTAGAGTCGGGTGGATGAAAATGACATTTATGAAGTGAGTTCGATTAATGCTTACGTAGCGGAAAACTATTTCAAAATGAAAGTGTTCGATGAGTTTTGGTTTCAGTAAGCTTAGGTTTGAATTACAAATTGGGGGCTCCTGTTATTGAATAAAATATTTCTGAGAATGTTAAAAAGCACTGACAAAATATCAGGAGCTCCTGCGCGCATGTACTCTAAGTCATACGATCCTAACAATGAACTTTGGGGCATACAAATAAAATACTGGGGTTAAGATTTTGTCGAAAATCCTAATTTGATACAAGAAGTCCTTCATAGCAAATTCCACAAAAAACAGGTTTAGGGGTGAATTTAACCCTCTCATCCCCTCCCTAAGGAAATCAAAGTAGTGTCAGATGAAAGCTTATGAAAAAGCAGAGATTTTGTCGAAAATCCTAATTTGATACATGAAGTCCTTCATAGCAAAATCCACAAAAAACAGGTTTAGGGGCGAATTTAACCTCTCATCCCTCCCTAAGAAAATCAGAGTGGTATCAAATGAAAGCTTATGAAAAAGCAGAGATGTTGTCGAAAATCCGAATTTGATACAAGAAGTCCTTCATAGCAAAATCCACGAAAAACAGGTTTAGGGGTGAATTTAACCCTCTCATCCCCTCCCTAAGAAAATCAGAGTGGTATCAAATGAAAGCTTATGAAAAAGCAGAGATTTTGTCGAAAATCCGAATTTGATACAAGAAGTCCTTCATAGCAAATTCCACAAAAACAGGTTTAGGGGTGAATTTAACCCTCTCATCCCCTCCCTAAGGAAATCATAGTGGTATCAAATGAAAGCTTATGAAAAAGCAGAGATTTTGTCGAAAATCCGAATTTGATACAAGAAGTCCTTCATAGCAAAATCCACGAAAAACAGGTTTAGGGGTGAATTTAACCCTCTCATCCCCTCCCTAAGGAAATCAGAGTGGTATCAAATGAAAGCTTATGAAAAAGCAGAGATTTTGTCGAAAATCCGAATTTGATACAAGAAGTCCTTCATAGCAAAATCCACGAAAAACAGGTTTAGGGGTGAATTTAACCCTCTCATCCCCTCCCTAAGGAAATCATAGTGGTATCAAATGAAAGCTTATGAAAAAGCAGAGATTTTGTCGAAAATCCGAATTTGATACAAGAAGTCCTTCATAGCAAAATCCACGAAAAACAGGTTTAGGGTGAATTTAACCCTCTCATCCCTCCCTAAGGAAATCATAGTGGTATCAAACGAAAGCTTATGAAAAAGCAGAGATTTTGTCGAAAATCTGAATTTGATACAAGAAGTCCTTCATAGCAAAATCCACAAAAACAGGTTTAGGGGTGAATTTAACCCTCTCATCCCCCTCCCTAAGGAAATCAGAGTGGTATCAAATGAAAGCTTATGAAAAGCAGAGATTTTGTCGAAAATCCGAATTTGATACAAGAAGTCCTTCATAGCAAAATCCACACAAAAACAGGTTTAGGGGTGAATTTAACCTCTCATCCCCTCCCTAAGAAAATCAGAGTTGTATCAAATGAAAGCTTATGAAAAAGCAGAGATTTTGTCGAAAATCCTAATTTGATACAAGAAGTCCTTCATAGCAAAATCCACAAGAAACAGGTTTAGGGGTAAATTTAACCTCTCATCCCCTCCCTAAGGAAATCAGAGTGGTATCAAATGAAAGCTTATGAAAAAGCAGAGATTTTGTCGAAAATCCTAATTTGATACAAGAAGTCCTTCATAGCAAATTCCACAAAAAACAGGTTTAGGGGTGAATTTAACCCTCTCATCCCCTCCCTAAGGAAATCAAAGTAGTGTCAGATGAAAGCTTATGAAAAAGCAGAGATTTTGTCGAAAATCCGAATTTGATACAAGAAGTCCTTCATAGCAAAATCCACAAAAAACAGGTTTAGGGGTGAATTTAACCCTCTCATCCCCTCCCTAAGAAAATCAGAGTGGTATCAAATGAAAGCTTATGAAAAAGCAGAGATTTTGTCGAAAATCCGAATTTGATACAAGAAGTCCTTCATAGCAAAATCCACGAAAAACAGGTTTAGGGGTGAATTTAACCCTCTCATCCCCTCCCTAAGAAAATCAGAGTGGTATCAAATGAAAGCTTATGAAAAAGCAGAGATTTTGCCGAAAATCCGATTTTGATACAAGAAGTCCTTCATGAAAAAATCCACGAAAAACAGGTTTAGGGGTGAATTTAACCCTCTCATCCCCTCCCTAAGGAAATCAATGTAGTGTCAAATGAAAGCTTATGAAAAAGCAGAGATTTTGTCGAAAATCCGAATTTGATACAAGAAGTCCTTCATAGCAAAATCCACGAAAAACAGGTTTAGGGGTGAATTTAACCCTCTCATCTCCTCCCTAAGGAAATCAAAGTAGTGTCAAATGAAAGCCTAAGAGAAAGCAGAGATTTTGTCGGAAATCTGAATTTGATACAAGAAGTCCTTCATAGCAAAATCCACGAAAAGCAGGTTTAGGGGTGAATTTAACCCTCTCATCCCCTCCCTAAGGAAATCAAAGTAGTGTCAAATGAAAGCAAAAGCAAAAAAAAGCAGAGATTTTGTCGGAAATCCGAATTTGATACAAGTTTTCCTTCATAGATAAATTAATCAAAAGTAGTTGTAGGAGTGAAATTGAGCTGTTTACGGGCTTAGATAGAATCAAATGAAACTTCCTGTGGTATAATTTTTCCCATATGGCGAAGGCTTTTCAATCGCATGGGATACCAATTTGTAAATATTAACCAACATCTTCATTCTAAACTAATCCTATTTCTCCTTCTTGATCACTTAAAATAGTAACTTTGCATCTCAATATGAAAAAATGAAAAATTGTAGGTGTTAACTTCCATATACATAATCAACATCTCGCAGACAATAATTAACGTGGCGTTCATCTACATTTTCGTACGCGGCATCGTTTGTGAAAAACTACCTACGCCAATGAACCTTCAGGTGAACTCGGCTATTTCACAGGATAACTTTTCCGTACAAATTCACACAGGTTTCAAGAGAGGATGTTTCGAATACTCTCTTGTATAAATAAATAGATGTGGAGAATCCAGTTACTGAGGAATCTACGCGAACGAGACCCCCATAAAATTGGCCTATTTCGTGTGAAATATTGAAGGCATACTGGTTGAGTTTGAACTCTCGAGTTATATGTTATAATTAGTGCATTATTGTTTATGATCTTTTGAATGGAGCCCATATGCTTTACTTCGGTATTCTGAACATCTCTCTTTCATTAACCCATTCAGTCAAGGCGTTATGAACAGACATATATTTATTTTATTTACGGTCGATGGCGAATTCTAAATTTAGATAGACTCATTTTGTTGAATTAAACTAATTTTCATTATGCAGAAATTATGTACATCGGCTCTAAAATTAACATCATCCCAGTAAACATTTTTACACCTCAGAAACATATCCTAAACATTCCTCTTGAAACATGAAACATTTCATTTATATATTGAAATAAAATTTTTATTTCAGTTCTTGTTAAAACATGAACATGAATAATGTAAGGTTCTTGTCAATAAATTGAACTAATTTAAGAAAAATTTTGTTTTATTCATCTAACAAATTGCACAGAACAAGAGTGAAAACCAAAAGAAGTACCTTAAATGAAATTCAATAAATATTAAATATAGTACATTGTTTACCGGGTCGGAAAAGCTTAACATTCCTGGACGACTGTGAAGACTGCTAAGTCGAGGCGCAAGCCGATTGTGTAATCAATTCATTACACAGAAATATTCCAGTCCCAATTCGTGAAACGATTTCCGACTTAATTATGAAGTGTTTTCTCAGTTGGCCTCAATATGTTTTCATTTTGTTGATTATTGAATTCATATCTTTTTCAAAAAAATGAGAATCGATAATTTTTTATTTATTACGAACAGATCATTAAGTTGGCTTACTGGTTCTTTGACATGTGAATTATTCTTAGTTTTGAATCGAGACTTGTATGTGTTCTAATTCATTGTTCGACATGGTTTATTCAATTGCAGAGCGGGTGGAAATAATTTCACTTTTTTTGCAAACAATCAATGTGCGAATAGAACCGCAGAATTCTTCAATCAACGACATTTAGATAAACATGTAAATAGGAAGTATGTTTTGAAGCTCAAAATGTCGATTTTTCACAAAAAAACACTACAAGTGCCATGAAAACACCACTTCATTTTCAAATACTTAGTTAAGAATATTTCGAGAATTAATGCATAAAATGAAAAAACAATTACTTTGCTGAAATCAATATAAGAATACCTTTGAATTGAGGTATAACTCACCCCATCTTCCCTATTCAAAAATTGGGGGTGGGGTTGTACCAGCAAGGGTTGAAGCGCTATGCGTCTGTAACCTACATCTTAAGTTGTCCCCCTCGAAACAAAAATCGACCTGTCCGAGCATTTCTATCGAAAAAGCTTATTTCGTCTGTAATCTCGTCTGTTTCGTTTTCAAATGGCCACCCTGTATTTTTGGCTTTACGGTCGTCAGCACTTGCAATCCTATCAAATTTAAACACACATCAAAGGCCAATATAGGATAATGATACAAAACCATGGACGTTCGAGATGTACGCCACAAATTCAAATTCCGTAAGTTGTAAGTCTGCTGCCAAGATTCAAAACAAAATTGCGTAGGATGTACAATATGAATTTTTCAACAGATTTTTACGAAAATGTACCGAAACAGAGGAACTGTCTAAATCTCGATGCAGAAGAAAATTCCAAGAAACTTCACGAACTTCTACGAATGATAAATGTTTGGAATCGAAAGTTGATTAAATAATGTTTACAAATCTTTACTCATTTCAACACAACGCTTCCTATCTTCAGAGAGAAAAATTATATAATTCCTTGACATTTTTGAAATCAATTTCTTCAGTTCTATTTTTGACCTCCTTAGATCTATCTGGTCAAAATAATTTTGTGATTCCCTTAAGTCTTGGTTTCAGACTTTATCCTCTAGATATTCACAATAATGATAGCTTTGACCAAAAGATCCAGTAGCCAGAGATTTTTTTTTGTAATTTGGACTTGAATAAATAATGTGTCTCAAGGTATAAGAGCTTAATGGAAAACATATATAAATATCTATATGATTTTCGAAGGAATAACCTTTTTTTCAAGAGGAGAAAGTGTGGGCTTCGAACTAAACTGAAGAAAACCTGTGCGTAGTTTATTGATGCTTTCAGATTCATTGTGAAGGTTTTTTTATTCCCAGGGTAAAAAAAAACTTGAACATGAGCGAAAAACTCCATATCCCATATTAGTGCTCTTCTACTTTTAATCGTATCATTACAATTGCGAGCTTTTGAAATTTCGAAATGCATCACCGACTAAATAGAATCATTAAAGGTTTTTTCAATGAGTTTTCGGGATAAGTACACACACTAATGATAATTGCAAGAATAACTGATCACTTATACAACCATCTGTCGATCATTCCCATTGTACCTCTGTTCACAGTGTTCACGGGATACCAAAATTGAACTCTTCAACAGTTCGAGTTCCAATCACCAACCGTTACTAGAAGATGATGAAATCAATCAAGCAAGTTTCTTAGACGACAATATTTCAATCTCGAAAAGACGCTGGGAGCGTTTCCATCCTCATCTACAAATGAGTTTCATTTCCAATCCAAACATTAGAATGAATCAGATAACACAACACCGCCGAAATCTCATTACTCACTGAGGCAATTCATTGTTTTGATAAATGATCCATGTAGCAGAACATATCCTAAATGATGCTGAATTCCTAGTTGGAACATCCTTCTCTTCATCAGTAACATCATTCTGACACAGAAATTGATCATCTTTCCGAGTTATATTTGTTTGCCTTTCAAATGTTTACATTAGCGATAACAACATTTTTCCGTAATGGCTAACACATGTTCTGTTCATTAAACTACCAGTCACGAGTAGTTGAAAACACAAACATGTCGATATGTTGAATGAGCCGGAACGTAGGGGACCTTATGCTGCATATGGAAAGTACGATCTGTGACATTTCCAAGGAGTGAAAGGTTTGTTCAAGCTGGCATATTGAACCCTTGTGAATTTCGCAGACGATTATTTAGGTGCTTGAACATATCAACACTTGTTACCGAAGTTGAACACACATCGATTTGAGAGAGTAAATTTAACCCAGTCAGATTTTCCTTTTTAAAAAGTTTGATTGATTTGAGGCACTTTCATTCTTCATTGTTTGCCTGAAATAGTATAGAAATTGGCTGCGTTAGAAACTGATTTGGTTTTGATGTTCAATTTTTCTTTTTCTTCTTCATCAATCATCATTTCTTCTGCTTCTAAATCTCCCTACGTTGCATCTTTATTCTGGAAATCTTCTAAATAAACTTCTACATCAGTCCACATTTCTTCATAAGAAGTCTGTCTCCGGATTTTTTTGCATCTCCATCGACTGAGTATGACTTTCTGGTCAGCCACATACTGTCTATCTTACAAGAGCGATGAGCTTCGACAACTTTTCAAGCAAAATATACAAATAGCCTCGTACGGAACCATCGGTGGGCAAGTCAAATTCGCAACTAGCAATTTTTCTTCGTGAGTAGTTTTTAATCACGATTCAGTTCTCTGCAGAATGAAACTTTCATTAAGACAAAACTCAACACTTTCGAAGGAAATAAATATCTCATAAATGACAGTTGAGGTGGAATGGGTTCCAAATTTAAGGCATGTAATTATAATTGAAAGCCATAAAGAGCGCCGTTTACAAACGAAATGAGTTGAACGTGAAGGTTATTAGTCAGTCAAACGACGCCTTGTGTTATTAATCCTTCTGTCCTCTTGAGTTTAGAAGCAGAAACATCATTTTCCTCATTATCTCACCCGTATCAGGTTAGCAATGTGTTCTAAACTTCAGAACAGAAATCTTCAAAGCAGTTGCATAGATGTTGGTCGAATCCATGAAAACTGCAAAGAAATTACGCAGCTTCATTTGATAATAAATAGAAACATTTGAACTTGCTCACATGCTACATACAAATTCAAGGGAAGGTATCCTCCTAAATACAAGGTGATTCATAGCGGTGGCTTATTAGACGTTTATGAGTGAACTTTTAGATGAAGATTTATGAGTAAGGATTCGAGATTTTGATCTTTATCCCTACTTTTTTTTGGCTTATTTAATTTCCGGTTGTACCAGAAATTGGTTACTGCTTTCGTATTTCTTATACCCGTTAATAAATATATCCTTACTTATATCGTTTGATGAAATTTTCAGGAATATATTATGCAGCAAAAACTCTACAAACTTCAAGTTATTTAGATTTATGGGAAAAAATCTAGCAAAATACTTACGTGAGGTCAGGAGCTTTTTAAGCTCTTGTTCTGAAGTCTTTATTCATACCCTAGAACAGTGTAAAAACAAACAAACCTATACAGGGTCTTTCACGAGGAACCACACCCGTATTAATAAGGGAAACTACTGAACGTATTTTCATTAAATTCAGCACTTATAAGTATTTCACGATGCTGATGAAATCTAAAATATTTTCAAGGCATGAGCATCTGCGGCTTTTCAGGAGTTGACGTCAACTTCCGTTTTTCAAATTAGAACACCATTTTTTTATTGCAGAAATAGATGCCTTAGAAAATTTCAAGTTATTTTGATGTAACATTTTACAGTTTTGGTTGGAAAATTCTCTCTGAGCGGGAAAATTAAAAAAAAATCGAAAATAGAGCTCCGCTGAAACAAGAATAACTTCGAGATTTTTTGATGGAAAATTTTCATTTCTGGGATGTTTCAAGATGTAAGATTGATATATCCACTTTAAGAATCGAAATCGCGATTCATGATACAGGGTGTGAAAAAATCGCTTTCAAAGTTAGGGATGACAAAATTGTGAAAAATCAATTTTTTCAAATTAGAACCCCATTTTTTTTATGGCAGATATTGAATCTACGTTAAAAAATAATGTGAGTGTATGCATCACATCCTTGCCCTAAAGTGGATATTTTTTGAGTTATTCACAAAAAACTGTTTTTCGTCTTGAATTTTCAGCGATTTCTTTTCCCTTCACGCCAAAAAGATGAAATTTTCAGGAACTATTATTTGAACCATGCTGTAGATTTTTCACCCCTTCTCGAAACCGACTTCAAGTTACTATTAGGAGAACCATGGCAAACTCTCGCAGTTATAACTAGAGAAGATGCTCAAAGTTAATTTATAGACATTTATTTATACGTCTCAGGAATGCTTCGTGCGTTGTTCTTCTTATTTTATCGGGAGGAAGAGATCTGCAAAAGTGTTTAAAAACCAAATTGAGTTTCAAAACTATGAATCTAAAAATCTAAACAAACCTGAACGCATTTCTGACTCGTTCTATGCAGTCCTCTTTATCAGTCAGGGGAGTTGAGTAGACAATATTTTTTATCCTACCCCAAACATAATAGTCTAAAGGAGTTAAATCGGGAGAACGTGGTGGCCAAAGATGTGGACCATTGTTCGCCAACCATCGATCTTCAAATAGCCTGTATAGGATATTTGACACATTGAGTGAATTGTGTGGAGGCGCGCCATCTTGTTGATACCATAAGTCATTATGGTTCTGTACTAGCGGCTCAATTATTTGAGTCAATATGTCAGAATATCTATCTCCTAAGGGAGAACATTCTTTAAATAATGCAAACATGTGTAGTGTTCTATCTTACCAGTTAAAGTCTCATCATAAATGTGAACATCGAGAATTGCATTATTTTTGATGGCGCAAAAAACATTGAAACTCCAGGTCTCTTGAAAATTCCATTGTTTGAAGTGGTGGTTGTTCTCTTCATCCCAATAATGACTGTTATGCCTATTGAATCTTTGTGAATTTAGATTCATCGGTCCAAATTATACAGTCCAAAAAGTTTTCATTCTCTCGAAATCGAATCATCATAGCTTCGCAAAACTTTGTTCTTCTGACGAAATCAGTTTCCTTCAAATGCTGTACCCTGTACCCTATTGAATTTATATGGGTGCATTTTATGTTTTTTTAAAATTGTCCAAACACTCGATTGAGATAATCCCAGAGCAATCTCGGCATCTTTGAGAGAATTTTGAGGATTCACACGAAAATATGCAAGAACTGTAATTTCGTTGTTCTCATCTTCTACTACACTTTTTTCTCTGTGTATAGTTTTCTTAACGAAAGATCCGACATTTCTCAAGTTTGTCATGGTTCTGTTAATGGTATCTCTCTTTGGTCTGGGTCGGTCAGGAAACCTCTCAATGAACAGTCGAATCGTTCTATCTACAACTTTATTACATTCTCCATGAAGTAGAATGAGATTTAAATAATCTTCATTGGTAAAATTAGGCGTAGTGATCGATTTTATAACTTAATACGAATTATCAACAAATTAATAGTAAACAAAAAATGCCACTGAATAAAGAGGAATTTGGCAGATGTAATTAATGATATCTATCATTAAAAAAAAGAATGTTAAACATGGTAAGTTTTTGCATATGGTTCATAAAGAATTATTTATTTATCACTGGAGAGAAAACCGATGGCCGATCAGTTGAAATAAAGAGGTTTCCGATACAAATTCGAATCCAAATTCGCCATCCATTTAGGAATAACCTGTAACTTTTTTCTCTTGCATATTAGGGTAGTGAAATAAACATGGTTCGAGTAACAGTTCCTGAAAATTTATATCAAAATCAAAGTAACCACTCATAGTTTTCTTTCAGTTCAGATCGAAGTTCAAATTCCCTTCTCTTAAAAATTAACCAGAACCTTGGAAATACCGTATATATTCAACTCAAAATTACATAAAAGCGATGATTCTTCGAAATCGAATATTCTGAAACCTCTACAGTATCCTGAAGAGAGGTAAATTTTTTCAGAGCACGAAAATCTTGTTTTATTTTCGAAGAGGAATGGCGTGAGTGCTATGAAGAGGCTTTTGATGCATATTTTCATTTCTGCTTTTTAGACAGCTGCTCTGTATCCTGTTTCATAAAAAATTTTCATGTTTCATACGAATTCGTGTTAGAATCAATCTTAAAGTGAGCTCCTGAGCTCAAGTCAGTGCTCTCAAATATTTTTTTATTATGAGGCCATAAATACAAATATAAACCCTCCCAAACGAATAAAAAAGAGAAGATATTGCGGTCGATAAGGCCAATAGGGTGCGTTACTGTAGTAAGGGACCCCTAAAAAACGAGAAAAAATTCTACCATCTGGCGACTCGAATTATGTTTGAATCTTACCGTTTTTCATGCCTATCTCAAGGATATCTCCTTACTCCGAAAGATTCCTCACCTTCTCACCCCAATAAAAGGAGAGGAAAAAAAACGAATATTCATATATCCGACGAAGAATTGGCCATTGTCGACTGAAAATAACGTATAGAATGGGAGGGCCGGGCAATGTCAAATTTATTCCTTCACAAAGGTGACGTTAAGCATAAATTCGAGGAAACTGCCGGCGCTCCGGGGCACCAGGCAATATCGTATTTCCCAAAAGCCCTAAGTGCTGAACGGGATACGTTATAGTGATGAATTCCATTTCTCGAAAGTGGAAGCAGTAGGAAAATGCATCCAGGAAAAGTCACCGTTTATCACGAAGCGAATCCATTACGAATTTCGATGGATGCATAAGGGCGGAAATCGTACTTATGAGGGAAAAACTAGGGTAGTTTAAATTTTCCCTGTCGATATCCAGGAGAGCAATAACGGGGAACATTCAATATTCGATTCTTTATTTCAATAAATTTTGCGGAGGATTTGTCTTCATCAGAATTTTTATACGAAAGTTAGTTTCAACGCATCTGGCCTGATGACGAAAAAATTTGAAATAATTGAAGTGAAAAATATTTAGGGAATAAAAGTTTATGAGATATCCTCGGTAATTGTGTAGAAGGATTTACTCCCATCGTCGACAGTATGTGAGATTTTTTATTGTCGATCGATTGTATCAATCCCAGTAACCTCCCTGCGATTTTAAGCAGTGACTTCACATTGTCTCTGGAAATTTTTATTTAAATTGCCCGCGTTAAGTATTTTCAGGGTTTATCTGCATGTTGTTAGGACTGTCCGAAATTACTATGCTAAACATGGGCGCCGGCTGTCAACTAGTTTGATTACGACAGCTGTTGAAACTAGTAGACCTCAGTGGTAGTCTGCGAATGTTGATTGAAGAGTTTGTCCCAAAATTGTGTTTTGAACGAAATTCCGTGTATCGACTCGTTGCGAAAATTGGAAAAGGCTTTTGAAGTCTGTTTCATCTAATGACCAAGTGTACGAATGGTATAAAGCCTTCAAAAACGGTCGGGAGGACGTCGAAAATTTGCCTAGTTCAGGCGACTGTCGACCTCTTAAATCAACGATAACGTCGAAAAAATTACAGAAATAGTGCTCGAAAATGGTCATGCCAAAGTTATGAAAGGCATACACGCTACGGTAGACAGGAGAGGAGGAAAACTGAGCAGGTATACCTACGCAGGTCTGCCTCGTGTGTGGGGACGTTCCGTTTGAATTTGCTCCGGCGACTGTGCAGGATTGAAAAACTACGACACACACGCTCCGGTTGACCTGCGCAGGTTTACCTGTACAGTTTTCCTCACCGGTTTACCGTAGCGCGTCCGCCCTGCATTAGAGAGATAGCTCGTGATCTCAAATTCTTTCGTTAAACTTTCGTCAGAGATGATTTTCTTCAAAAACCATTCCGGATGCAGGTAGCTGAGGACATGCTGGATTGTGCAAATGCTGATCCCTCGTTTATGAGCCGGATCATAACTGGTAATGAAACATGATCCTATTCAGACGACACTGAAACGAGCCAACAATAATAGGAATTGGTGGAAAAAATGAGGCCAAACCGAAAAATACAACAAAAAAGTCGTTCCAAAATCAAGACGACGTTTATTATTTTCTCCGATATTTGTGGTGTGGTTCATCTTGAATTCGTTCCGCAATATCAAACGGTTAATAAGGTCTTCTATTTATTTGTTTGCCTGAAAATATTCACCGTAAAGCTTTCTATCGCCAGAAGATTTGAACTTTCCTCTATATACTTCAGGGCAGGGAGTCACAAAGTTCAGTTAATCTAAGGTTGTCCGGATTGACAACCCAAAATAAATTTTCTGAAAAAGTTCAATGTACGTTTTGATCCTACACAGGTTTGAGAAGATTCTATTCTGAAGAATCATACTTTTTCTGTGATTTCGATTAGATTATATATGAAAACTGAGAGTGTTTATCCTTAATTTCAGATATAGGTTTGTTCCCCCATTGTGGCGGTTGTATTAGTTCACACTTCACGTCAATGCTTTTCTACATATTTTTCTAATTATTCATATTATTAGAAATGATCTCCAATACATATCTTCACTACGAAAAATACACTTTTAGGGTTTCCAACACGGCTTGACCCAAGGTTTCAAGAGCTTTCAAATTATTTTACTCTACCAATCATGCAAATGGAAGTGCAAACGTAACGAGAGCTGAAATATTCAGCAAAACTCATTTCACTAATTTTATGTTAAGGCGTCATAAAATATTCCCTTTGGAAATCCATTAGCGGAAAAAATTCAGCTACATTCAGCTTAACTTGATTTACCTAATTCAAAGCTTTCATATGCGAACATGCTTCACCTAAATGGTATGAATAGTAAAAATAAATCTGAGGATCAATGAGATGTGTAGATATCTGGGCTATATTTTTCGATAAAAAAATATGCTGATGAGTTATTCTAAACATTCAATGCAAAGCTGTATAAAATATATGTGGCATTCTATCCAAGTACGTAATAACTCACAGAATATCGAAGTAATAGAGTGAAGTGGAAAATGAGTAACAACTGACACAAAAATAATATAAAAATGTAAAATATATAAAATAGAATTACTAAAACATTGAAGATCCTATGAGTGTTTCAAACTCAGCAGAATGCCACAAGACTAGATGTGATGCAACATAAAACATGAATTCTGCACATGTTGCTCAAACTTCTTTTGAGTTATGTAGGGCATACACGCTCCGACCGACTGGAGAGGAAAAACTGTATAGGTATACCCGCGCAGATCCATTCTGGATTCTACACTTTCTGGCCCAGAAGGACGACTTCTTTTTTTGCTAGATTTCTTCCACTTCCGTCAGGTATTCACTAGTATGAGTAGAATAGTCAAATATCGACGAAAAGTAAAGTCAACTATTATGTCATTTTGGAAGCCTTCATTGGTGTCTTAGTTTGGATGGAAGCGTTTATTGGTGGCATATCATTTACATCAACTGATGTTTCTGGGATGCAAATACTATCCTTATCCTCCTCTAATATCCTCATTATAGCATCGAGAGTTAAACCACTGAAAAGAAGTATTTAGTGTTTGATCATCTTCGAGCTTTTTTCTTACGGTTGTGCTTTATCCGTTGGGATATTGGTGAATAAGCTCGTAACATCGAAACTAACCATGATGTCTTCTAAAAAGATTACTTTTTAATTTCCAGAAGGAACTTAGCCAATTGTTCATGTGGCGAATTCCTGGAACTCACAATAGGTCGTAAAGGAATATTCATTTCATATATTTCAAGTAGTGTGGTGTTATCCTCGATCTAATGTATGGATCAGGAAATTTTCAGTTTTAAATACTGATCAGTTTTTCATGAACGTCCAGTAGGCCTTCGCTGTTGATTACCCTGTATATTTAGAGTTTCAAGCTGATGTTCACTGAAAGTAACCAATTTCATTCTTACCGTCATTCAACCAAAATTGAAGAAACTCGGAAGATTCAATTCGAGAGACTTATGAAGGTCATTCAAAAAATGATTGTGCTATTGTGTCTATAATGTAACCGCAAAATGAGGATTTTATCTTAATTAATTCATCCTCGATGGAACAACCGTAATTAAAACATCTTCCAGCTGTAATATTCACCATTATGTAGTGAAAAACGTATAATTTTACAACGTTTCCCAACCCACTATGCCTCGAGCTTTATCATCAAAGTAAAACATTCTCTTACTTCGTTCCATAAAAAAGCCCGTTCGCAATCTCCGAGAAGAATCCAAAGCAGAAATATTTCGTAGCTAACGTAACAAAATAAGCCGCGATAAAAAGCTCAGAGACGAATACTGTCCTCTTCCGCTTGTTTCCTTGATAAAACATTTCAAAAATCCCCTCGCAGAAAAGATGCGGGGGAAGAAGAGGAAGCCGCAACTAATGAATCTCGGAGCACGGATGATCCACCCATATTTTTTCATCATCTGCGAAGCGAAACAGTGGGGTGGTGTGGTTCTTGTCAGTCGAGTTGCCGTTTAGTCAAAAATAATTGACAAGAGAAGCTGAAATTATCAAATGAAGTGGTAATTAATTCGTTTTAATATTTAATTGGGAAGCGAGGGAGAGGAAATGCCGAAACCGGGGGTGGAATTCCAATTCCGGTACGGGGAACAACCACGCTGAATCGACAGATCGAGTCTGAATCCACGTGGGCGTTATTGATTGGCGGCGTACATGCTGAACAGGACATTTCTGTTGAATCTGGAAGCTAGACGAAATCACAAAGTACTTCGTTTTGTGTGTATAACTCCGATCGAGGGAAAAATGACACTATTTTGATCTGTTTTCTATGGGTAAAGCTCAACATTCAAGAATAATAGTCATTTACTAAACAATTATGAAACAACAGTGCGGTAATATTCTATACCGCACTGCTGTAGCGTGAGGTAATGTTACAAATGGGTTATAACAATAAAATGAGGCAATGTATGATTTTGATTTTTATATTGATAAAGCTGGCATCTATCAAATGGGTTGCTGATGATCATCGGGAATAATGTCCTGTATATTCTGTCAGATTTGGCAACTCTAAATAATTAGCAATAATTTTCGGCATTTATGGCATCTCTAGCCCTTGTCTTTTCTGCAGCTGAGTATTGTTGCTCTGTTTGGTTTTATAGTGCCCATACTCGAAAAATCGATGCACAATTGAATACATCCATGAGAATAATTACTGGCACCATAAGATCTACACCGGTTCATTGGCTGTCTAACATTGTCGTCCCTTCCCATATTTGCAGACAGACTGCAGCTCTGAATTCTTCGGACAAAAACCATTCTTTTCCAAATTTATTCCCAATTATTTCATATATGCCACAAAATAGAATTTCCACGTAAACCATTATGGCATAATACGTTCTTCAATATGTACATAAGTGATAAAGAATTATGGAAGACTGAGTGCAACTCTTACGAAATGTTCAATAAGCATCTCGTTTCTGATCCTTCTGAAAAAATTCCTGGTTTTGATCTTCCAAGAAAAATTTGGACAGTTCTTGATCGTTTGAGAGTAGGTCATGGTCGTACCAATAGCATGGCTATTTAGATGGAACTCAGTTCCTAGCGCAAGTTGTGAATGTGGAGAAGCAGAAGAAACAATACCTCATCTCATCAATAGTTGTCCCATATATAAATTTCAAGATGGTTTTAGGGCTATTCATGATGTTTCCGATTCTTTCTTGGAATGGGTTATAAATTTCAAACGAATATGATACGTATTTTTGTTATTCAGTTCTTTTTTTTCTACTTTTGTCTCTTTACTTCTAGATTTGATGTGGGCAACTTGAAGAAGTCTCTGTCCCCATCAATAGAAGACACCTCAAATATATTTCAGCTAATTTTTGTACTTTCACACTTAGGCTGGAAGCCAGGGTTTTTTTTACTGGGTTTTTTCCCTAGGCTTTTATGTCATACGCCGAATTATATGACGCCCCGTCACTAACCCCTGATCTATATGTTTTATTGTTTGCTAACTAAATATGGTAAGCCAAAAGTTCAAAAGAATATATTTATAAACATTTAAATAGGTTTCGTTAATGATAAATAATCTAGGTTATTTATTTTTTGTTTCTAGTATATTTACCAGTATTCTGAAACGAAATATTCTATATCCTAATAAGATTTTTTTTATGAAGGAATGTCTAAAATAAAACTACGAATGCTAAGATTATTTCGTATTTTATTGAATAGGAAACAAATCAAGATTCCCAAGATAATTTCAGCCCTTATTCAAATATGTGCTAGTCAAATTAGTAAATCCAAAAGTCTCACGAATTACAATGAAGGATCACAGTCTCCCAGACATCCTGAGATTTCTTTGTTTAGGACACTCCGTATACCTGATATTCCGAGTATAATTCCACACTCGGCCTTGTGCAAATATGGACAGAACATATTGTTAGATATTGTTCCAAGATATCTCCAGAGCTATATTGTCGGGTACATATTTTCCTTATTTTCATATCTGTAAGTAGGTAAATTCGGTACAAGTCTCCATGAAATATGAAAATATGGAAGCAACACGTTCATTTGAATGCCGCTATATTTCACACCTGTCACATGAGGGCGGTACAAGTGTCACTTTTTCTTGGAAATTATTATTGCTCACCTCAGAATATATGGGTCGTTTCAAGATGTTTATGGGTCACCTGCGAATGTGACATGAGATTGTAAAACAAGAAGATTATTATACGTTACTTGGGTATTCGTATGAATTTTTTTCTCACTTTATATGTTTACTTGAAAGGTTTGTTCACTCGGAGTGATAAACATTCGGTTGTTTCTGAATTTTAGATTGATGAATTGAATGTGAAAAATTTCAGAAATGAACTAATTAACAGTTCATTCAGGAATTTTCACTAGAAAATTTTCGAACCTTATTTATTTCAAAATAACTGATTTTCCAAATTGTTCAAGTTTCACTTCAGAGTATTTATCAGGAAGTGCAACTCAATAGATTGAGGCCATTTTCTGCTCGATCTTTGAAATTGCTGTTTTACTAGTTCAATGGAATGGCATCAACGAACAAAAAGAAGCTCCTATATCTTGTCGTAAGTTTACTTACGCAAAAGAAATTTCAAAATATGCATTATATCAATATATATATATATAATATATAATCTTTGCTTATTTATTTCCAATTATTTCATTCATTTCACAAAATAGAATTCCCAGATTGAAGTCACGTAAACCATTCTGGTATAATGCGTTGTTCAATATGAACATTAGCGATAAAGAATTATGGAAGATTGAGCATGAAATGCTCAATAAAAGTCTCATTTCTGATCCTTCTGGAAATATTCCGGGTTTTAATCTTCCAAGATAAATTTGGACAGTTCTTAATCGTTTGAGGACAGGTCATGGTCGTACCAATAGACTATTCAAATGGAACTCAGTTGCAAGCGCAAGTTATGTATGTGGATATGCAGAAGAAACAATATCTCATCAATAATTGTCCCATATATAAACTTCAAGATGGTTTTAGGGCTATTCATGATTTTTCCGATTCTTTCAACAGATTTGATACGTATTTTTTGTATTCAGTTCTTTTTTCTGCTTTTGGTTTTTTTATTTGCACGCCTGTGAAGAAGACCTTGTCAAAAAAGCACCACATGACCCATTTTTACTATTCAAAAAATTTAGGAGTTGATTGGGATGGTAAAAGGTCTGACAACAATCCTTCATAAATGCATAAAAATTAAGTGAAAGTGAAACAAATTGACTTGTTTTATGATTTTGTTGCCAAAAATTTTTTTTCTGAGAAAATCAATTTGTTCCATAATTTTGACGAGCACTATACAGGGTGAACCACGACGAACTGCATCGATCGATATCTCAGAAACTGAATGTGGGAAAAATTTGAAATTTTGGGAACTTGCCAGATGTCTTGGGTCCTATAGAGCTAAAATATTTTCATCTATTGGGCACTTCCGGTTATACCGGAAATAGACCCTAAGTCGCTTATTTTAAATGGGATACCCTATATATTATTACATTTTTGGATTCTACTTAACATTCTAGGTAGATTTCATGTATCATGTCCTATCCCTAAGTCTGAACGTTTTTGACATATTCAGGTTTCTATGTCAAAAATTACGATTGCAAGCCCTAACTTAATTATCAATTGTTCCTATAAGGAAGCCCTTTTTACTTACTTTGGGTTAGATGTCTTGTTGAAAAGGACCTACTTCAATAGATTTTGTATAATACTTGGACAAATAATCATACAGAGTGTTCAAAAAAAAAAATCTAGAATGAGATTGAGAAAACTGACAAAACTCAATTTTTTCAAATGGAAACCCCCCATTTTTATTATTTTGTAGCATTAATCATCAAAAATGAAGGTAACTTTGTATGAGGTTATCTATACCTAAAATTTGAAGTTTTCGAAATATTGCCAATTTAATATTTTTCTATGGCGGTTTTGCATTTAATGTGTAAACAATTAGATCTAGGATATCCACGTTTATATTTGACATTTCAAATCATCGTAATGCGAGCCCGGTTAAATTATAGAAACGAGGATTATTTAAACTTATTTATTATTTATGGAAAATGTGAAAAAGTTATTTCAAGAACCTGTGATACATTTGCTACCCGATATCCTCATAAACAAAAACCATCACCAAATACTGTTAAACGAATTATAGAAAACTTCAAGAATTTTGGATCCGTAAAGGCAAAAATGTACAAAAAGAAACCAGGTGTTGACAATGAAAATATTGAAATAGCAATTTTGGGATATTTTGAAGCATATCCAACAAAATCTTCAAGGCAAGTAGCATTAGAATCAGGATTATCTCAATCGTCAGTTCTAAGAATTTTACATAAACACAAATATCATCCCTATGCAATTTCATTAGTGCAGCATTTGAATGAAAATGATTTTTCAAGAAGAATGGAATTCTGTGAATTCATAATACATCGTTCACAAGAAGATTTTTCTTTTTTGGATAATATCATCTGGACCGACGAAGACAAATTTACAAAGAATTGTGTTTTTAATCGACGTAATTGCCATCATTGGCGTGATAGAAATGTACACCCATTTAGGGAACACAATTTTCAAGAATCCTGGCAATTTAACGTTTATTGTGCAGTAAGAAATGACGGCATTGTTTGCTTACAATTTTATCAAGAGAACTTGAATGGTAAGTTAGGTCCTTTTGAATAGTTCTAATATAAAACACATATTTCAACTTATAGGAGACCGATACCTCAACATCTTGCGGAATTTTGAAGTTGACTATTTAGACAACTTGCCCCTGGCTGAACTTCGAAAACTTTTCTACCAACATGATGGAGCACCTCCACATAATGCCCATTTGGTCAATAATTACCTGGAAAACTTATTTTACGATCAATGGATAGCCAACAATGGACCAAATCTTTGGCCACCTCGCTCCCCGGACCTATCAGTGCTCGATTTTTATGTATGAGGAACAGTGAAAAATAACGTGTATAAAACATCAGTGACCACCATGGAAGACTGCATGAGACGTGTTAGAACAGCATTTGAAGACCTGGACCCCCAATCAATAAGAAAAACCACCCATGAACAACTGCTGCTGAGATGCGAAAAAGGTTTAGAAGTTCAAGGACACCAATTTGAATATTTACTTAAATAATTTTTAAGCCTGATTCAAATGCTACTTGAAATGTCAAATATTAACGTGGCTATCCTAGATCTAATTGTTTACACATTAAATGCAAAACCGCCATAGAAAAATATTAAATTGGCAATATTTCGAAAACTTCAAATTTTAGGTATAGATAACCTCATACAAAGTTACCTTCATTTTTGATGATTAATGCTACAAAATAATAAAAATGGGGGGTTTCCATTTGAAAAAATTGAGTTTTGTCAGTTTTCTCAATCTCATTCTAGATCTTTTTTTTTTTTTGAACACTCTGTATGATTATTTGTCCAAGTATTATACAAAATCTATTGAAGTAGGTCCTTTTCAACAAGACATCTAACCCAAAGTAAGTAAAAAGGGCTTCCTTATAGGAACAATTGATAATTTAAGTTAGGGCTTGCAATCGTAATTTTTGACATAAAAACATGAATATGTCAAAAACGTTCAGACTTAGGGATAGGACATGATACATGAAATCTGCCTAGAATGTTAAGTAGAATCCAAAAATGTAATAATATATATGATATCCCATTTAAAATAAGCGACTTAGGGTCTATTTCCGGTATAACCGGAAGTGCCCAATAGATGAAAATATTTTAGCTCTATAGGTCCCAAGACATCTGGCAAGTTCCCAAAATTTCAAATTGTTCCCACATTCAGTTTCTGAGATATCGATCGATGCAGTTCGTCGTGGTTCACCCTGTATAAGATAAAACAATCTTACAATATGAGTATGCTGCAAATCCTTCTATTTGGAAAATAGAATTCAAATTGTACATTGTTACTTTTTATATACTGATGATAAATCGATTCAACTAATTTACTGAAGCAACTAAATTTACATTGATGCTTTCAAGATTATACCGAATTCTCCACAATTACCCCCATATTTTTTTCTACTCAATTGGAAAAAGCTGCGAAAAATCCATTTTACTAAAACTTCTACAGCATCTGAATACTTTCATTCAGAATTGAAAGAGAAGCAGAAGCGAATAAAGGAATTGGTAGTGCAGACATAAATAAATAAAAAACAAATTTCTGAAGACATGCGGAACGATCAGAGATGGATCTACTAAGGGCCGTAACCTATAACTCAAATACATATACATCGGGGAAGTGGGTACTTCCCGGACGGTTGCCGAAAAAATCCATTTTACTAAAACTTCTACAGCATCTGAATACTTTCAGAATTGAAAGAGAAGCAGAAGCGAATAAAGGAATTGGTAGTGCAGACATAAATAAATAAAAACAAATTTCTGAAGACATCACTCCAAAATTATCCAAAATTATGGGCAAATAAAATTTTATTTGGACGATAAGGTAGCGATTGTTTGTGCCGACTTACGATTTTAGGGTGCCCCAGCACCTACCATGAATTTTATTCGGTTCAGTGCGTCAGTTCGATTCATTTCGTATATATATCGAGATATTCATATTTATGGCGAGGTCTTCTGGAATATCAACTAATGCCATATAGAATTGAAACATATTTGTAGAAGTAGAAAATATGGATAATATTTTGATTGGAATTCTCCTGTCAAGTACTGAATTCTTTGAAAGGAGTTCTTCATGATAATATATATGTGTATTTAATATCAACTTTTCTGAATTCTATGATTTTTTCTATTCCTTTTGATTTCAAATCATCATGTTAACCCTATATGATTATGTATTTTATTTTCCATAAATAACAAAGATTTCTATCTGTTTAATTTTCTATGTCTCATTTTGAACCTGCACCTGAACCTGAAGTCTAAATAGGTTACCAACAGAGGAATCATATCGATGAAAGTCACAATGGTCAACCAATTTGGAAAATTATTGGAATCACACCAACGCTAGTAAGTATAGAATGAAATTCAGACTTTTTTTCATCATTATTTTTCTATAATAATAATTATCTCCAAAACTATGGAACACCCTTAAAAACTCGAAGGAATTTCAATAAGTATATTGTTGATTCATTTCAGTGTAGAAACTTGGACATGCACATAAAATCAGAGTATTAATATTTGTTATAATTTCTTTTAGAAGCTGAATTTCACCAGGTAGTCGAAGTATTCATAATGGGAATGAAAGTCTTTTCAAAGATTATGGATCATACGATTCTTTAAAAAATCTTCAAGATCATTAGATATTTCAAAAATGTGATTCATTTGTACTCATTAAATCTAGGAAAGAGCTGCATCAAAAATTCAATTGCGATTTTCACAGTTCTTTGGATTGAAGAAAGAACTTAATAAGTTGAAGGTTGTGTTTTTTTTCATAGAATAAACTAAATATTCATACTTCATCGCTTTGTTACAGGAAATGAATAATATATTTATAAGAATTAGAGATGAAATATTAAGTATATCATATTAGAGAATTAAAACGGATCAAATAACATAGCGAATAGTACGTATTCATTTATTTTG
Source organism: Micraspis discolor (assembly GCA_030674115.1). NCBI lineage: Eukaryota > Metazoa > Arthropoda > Insecta > Coleoptera > Coccinellidae > Micraspis > Micraspis discolor. Next base: position 12,573,168 of record JARTUT010001740.1, read on the forward strand.
GTGTTATATCCCAAAGGACAAATTAATATTAGTATTATTAGTTGATCACCATTGATTATCCATAATGCATCATAATCAACAAGCTCTCACGATGTGATTGAACTACAATATCCTCAAGGATCAGTTCTATCTTCAATATTGAAAGAAAACAATTATTTTTGTCTAATTTTCACTTTATTAATATTATTACAAGACCGGTTTCGGTTGTTAAACCATCTTCTGGTGTTAGGTACAGACTAAAATATTTCGTGGGTTTAAATCTATGGGATATTCAAAAGTGGTGAATGGTTTATTTCTATTTGGGTGTTAAGTGGGGAGACATTGGGAATATTGAACAGATTTGTTATTTCCATCGCTTCCAGCAAATTTAATTTCAGGCCTTTCTCGCATTTGTGAAGGATTTTAAAATTTACAATATCCATATGATGTTCTTCAGTCTCGATATGATCATAAACTGCGGACTGTTTACCTGATTTCAGACTGGTCTCAAAATTTCTACTACATACGCAGCGTTGCAATTTTTAAAACAGATTTTATAAACACCTGAAGTTTTCTCGGGTTTAAGTTTGGATTTTGAATTATATAATATTTTACCTAGGTTTGGACGTCCTGAAAATGTTGTTTTGAAATCAAGTTTAGAAAAATAATTTTGGATTTGGATTGATAATTCTCCGAAATAAGTGATATGTATGAATTTATTAGTAGGTTTTTCTGTGGTAGTGTAAAGCATATTGATGGTTTTCAGCTTTCTTTTATTTCAATTAGTTTGTTTACTAGGATTCTCGGAAAATTATTATTAGTTGCGATTTCTTTGATTTTATCAATTTCAGATTGTAAGTTAGCGTTCGATAAAGGTATGGTGAATGCTCTGTTGATCATATATTTCAGAGCTGCTAGTTTATGATTATCAGGACTGAAGGAATCATATGGTATTATGGCTTCTGAGTAATATCTCAGTCATCTCAGATATTTGTTTATGCTAATGACATTACTATTGCTTACTATTCGAACCTCCATGCTCTGGAAAACATACTATCCTTTGATTTGAAAACCTTAAAGAATTATTTTATTGAGTGGCGATTATGCCCCAATTACAAGAAAACAGAGGTATCTTGTTTCCATCTGAATAATCATGAAAAATATAGGAAATTAGAGTATTGTTGCTCTGTTTGGTTCAATAGTGTACATACACAAAAATTCGATGCACAATTGAATACATTTATAAGAATAATTACTGGCACCATAAGATCTACACCGGTTCATTGGTTACCAGTATTGTCTAACATTGTCTCTCCCCATATTCGCAGACAGACTGCTGCTCTGAATTCTTGGAAGAAATATCATTCTTTTCCTAATTTATTTCCAATTATTTCATACATTCCACAAAATAGAATTCCCAGATTGAAGTCACGTAAACCATTCTGGTATAATATTGTATGTTCTTCAATATGAACATTAGCAATAAAGAATTATGGAATATTGAATGGAACTCTTATGAAATGTTCGATAAAAATCTCATTTCTGATACTTCTGAAAAAATGCAGCGTTTTGATCTTTCAAGAAAAATTTGGACAGTTCTTAATCGTTTGAGAACAGGTCATGGTCGTAACAATAGCATGCTAGTCAGATGGAACTCAGTTCCAATACCTCATCAATAATTGTCCCATATATAAATTTCAAGATGGTTTTAAGGCTGTTCACGATGTTTCCGAATCAAATTTCAAACAAATTTGGTACGTTTATTTTTATTCAGTTTTTATTTCCGCTTTTGTCTTTTATTTTCAGATTCGATAATTGCAACTTGAAGAAGACTCTGTGTTTATTTATAGAAGACCACTCTTGAAGAAAGAAGTCCCTCAAATATATTTCAGCTTTTTTTTGTACACACAACATCACACATGTGAGGCGTTCGGATTTTTTTTACTGGGGTTTTTCCCTAGGCCTTCATGTCATACGCCGAATTGTATGGCACCCCGTCACTAACCCCTGCTAAAACGACACGCTCTATTGTTTGCCAACCAAAAAATTGTAGGCCAAAAGTTCAAACGAATATAAATATATCCATTATTATTGATTTCATCTCCATTCAACAACAGAACGAAATATCTGTTTCTACATTATTCATAATTTCCAATTCATACTGAGCAAACTGCTTGAAAGATATAAAACACATTTCAAGACGTCTTATTGAAAAATTATTACCATAACTTCCTTTTACAGGATAGATGGAGTTATCCATCGCCTCCCTTGGAACTCGCGCGAATACCATTCTTCGGCGGGTGGATTCCAACAGTCCATCATTATTACGTGAAACAAATTCTACTGACGTTTCCTTACATCCGTCAATTTCTCGTTAAAACTCGAATCACGATGAAAAATTCGGTCCCGATCTGCGTCACGTCAGTGGGAATAGGGACAACCGACACATTTGGGGGATGATAAATCTGACATCCCTTAGCGCCTGGAGGATCATTCTGTGTTTTCGCAAGAAACCATATAAATAGATGTGACTTTTCTTACCAGGTTGACATTTACTTGCCCTCGGGAACACCTGATGTGCGGCTGTCACCCCGGACGTGGATAAATAAATGTTTTGTTGGGTATTATTAGGAACAGGGTTGCGGTTGCTAAATCGATAGGGTGAACCCACCACGGGGTATTTATAGGGTGGAGACAGGGCAATCTAATTTTTGAAATCCTTCAGATGCTGACGTCTGACGGCATACAAATATGTTATCTGAGAGGAGCTGAGGAGTGAGTCACAGATTATAACATTCGTTCATATTTAAGGTCGAGTTTTATCTTTTTATCACTAGCAAGAAGAATTCACTTTGATGTTGAAATTGAAGGAAAACATTTACTTGAACTCTTTGTAATGTTCGTTGCTTCATTGGGAACAGACGCTCACATATTGGTACAGCTGCTGAGAGTACTCGAAGACGCAGACGCACGAGAACATAGTATCTATCTGCAATTTATATTTTGGGATGCATCAATTCTTTTAGCGACATAATTCTATAGATTAATTTGATTCTCCAAAATTATTCTCATTCTGGGCGCTTTTCAATGTAGTTGGGAATTTCCAATCCTCTAGAATAATTCTGCAGGATTTGCAGAAGTCTGAAGGTCATAGGCACTACCGGAGGAGTTCATTTTATCAATGGTTATTTGATTCTCTTTGTCTGTTGCTTACAAAACTATTTTTTCGTACGTGAAAATTCATCCTTATCAACTCGCATTCTCCAGCAATATGTGACTTATACAGACATCCTTCCTTCGCTGAGCTGGCAAGGGAATAGAGTCCTCATCCGATCCTCACATCCATTCCCCGTTACGGTAATTGAGCCCTGTTTCACTGCCCTGATGGCTAGTCATTAACTAAATTTCACGTCATTAGGACGTTAGCTCATAGTCCGCTGCCTTCTTCGGACTTCCAAGGGCTTGAAATTTCCAAGAAGAATGGGCGGGACTCCGATCATCAATTGCACCTTGCTAACACGCAAGCAAAACTTGGAAGGAACAAGTTACACGCACAGTTCTGGACCCCCACAGTCTTACGATCAGGGCCGGGTGCGATATTTATTTCGCAATCATGATTACCAATTTGGTGTGATAGCTCTGTTTTATATGTTCTAGGCTTTTCAACAATAGCACCTACACCTTGGGAGCTAGGGGGTGTTGAGTGATTTGAAATTGCCCAATTTCCTGGGGAAAAAGGTCTACAGGATTTGGATTCTTTTGCTTTTCTTCCATCTTCTCAACACAGTTTCTATCGGAGTAGATAGTCTCTAGATTGTTGTTGGTGTCCAGGTGGTCCATAATCCTTTCTTCCGATACGTTTGATGTGTGGTTATTATCTTCACACATATCTTTATGATTCTAACGAAACTTACATAAATTTCATTCGAATCGAGAGACAATTGGCTAAAAAAGTTTAAGCGTTTGATATATCAATTCCTTGACGACATCTTAAAATATGAATGAGTTCAGGCAAAGATTCGGGTCGATGCCATCACTTTCTAGGATAACCAAAACATGCAGTACAGTTTATTTCACTCTATTTCAATTCTTTGGTTTTTTATTACTTTGTAGGCCAGATTCGCCTCTTCCGTTGTTATCTCAATGTTCTGCTGAGGTAATATATCTTGGTTTTTACTGGAATATGATATCATATTAAAAGGTAGAATTTTCCAGTACATCTCTGAAGTTTTGGCTTATAATAACACCTCATCAGATAACGTGTCCAACACTGCCTTCACGTGATACCGCATGGCACAACTTAATGGGATTTGGATATTATAGATCGCCAGGTTAGCATCGCTTCTGTTCAAGAGCGCCAGCTTATGTAAATGGCCTCTATTAACACGAGGTTTGCATGCCTTTTTTTAAATGGAAATATCAATAACTTTACTTGTATTCATGGAAATAGTCCGTTTCATTCAAAGTCGGTTGATAGAACGAAAACATAGTTTGTACATATTCAACTCAGTCTTTCATTTATGGAACAATTCATTTCTCTAGTTCTTACAGGAATTTTCATTCTGAGGCCTTAATGTATTAGGTTGCGAGGTCTGCCAAGGTGGATTCATTAATCCATGTTTGTCCGTTCTTTATAGACTGTGGTTTTTGATGTTCCATAGCCAATTTATTCCTTTCAACTTCACAAAAGCCTTAGACAAAATTCATCATGATGTTTTACTGCATAAGATATTGCATTTTGGCTTTACCCGTGATGCAATTGAGCTAATGAATTCATAATAAAACGATCTAATTTTGAAGCATAGGTACAATGGTTCTATTGGCTCAAACTATTTTTCAACTTCTGGAATTCCTCAGGGTTCGAATCTTGGACCATTACTGTTTATTTTATTCATAAATGACCTTGAAATTATATGTTGTTAACGACTATGCTTTGCAGACGACCTCAAAATTTTCTCGCCCATTATGAGCATTCAAGATTGTATGAATCTAGAAGATCAGATAACTATCATACAAAATTGGTGTAATATATTTCGACTGGTACTCAACATAATTAAATGTTAGATTGTATCTTACACTAGGAAAAATAATAAAATAATTTATAAAAACAGATGCGGTAATAAGCTTCTTTGTAGATGCGATGTTGTTAAGGATCTGGGTGTTTCATTTGACACTAAACTTTTCTTCATTGAACATACGTCACAAATAATTGAAGAAGTCTCTTGGTCGTATGGGTTCATTATGAGAAACTGTAGAGAATTTAGGAATATACAACCCTTGAAGGTTTCATATAATTCTTTCGTTCGGTTTAAATTAGAATACGCCGCCGGCATAGTATCCAATGGTCTTGTTCATACGTGGCAGAAGGAATCTATGTCCATGCCGAGTTGCATAATCATGACTGAAAGTACACAATTCATTTCTGCTATTATATTGAAGGACTGCAATGTTCACAAAATAAATCTGTCTAGGATCAAGCTGTCCGGACTCGGAATAAAGTAGATCGCTCGGATAATCATAACTCCTTCTCAGGATGATTCTAAGGAAACGCTTCTGTATCACCTCGAGAGAATGCAGGTGAGTCTTCGACACTCCACCCCAACCAACAATGCCATAGTTCAAATGAGTCTCCACCAAACTCTTATAAACAGCAATCATCTGTTCCATATCAAGGATATTTTTAATTCGTCTGAACTTATATAATATACACCTCAACTTTTTAACAACATACTCTATGTGGTGGTTCCATCTTAAGTGGCTGTCCAGGATAATCCCAAGGTACTTGATCTTATTTGTGGGTTTGATGGCTCCTACATTTTTGAGCGACAACTGAAAGGAAGCAAGGAATTGCTGCAGCTACTGAATGGCACAAAGAACGTCTTCGAGAGGTTGACCGACAGGAGTCTGTGCTCTAGATTGTTGTTGGTGTCCAGGTGGTCCATAATCCTTTCTTCCGATACGTTTGATGTGTGGTTATTATCTTCACACATATCTTTATGATTCTAACAGAAACTTACATAAATTTCATTCGAATCGAGAGACAATTGGCTAAAAAAGTTTAAGCGTTTGATATATCAATTCCTTGACGACATCTTAAAATATGAATGAGTTCAGGCAAAGATTCGGGTCGATGCCATCACTTTCTAGGATAACCAAAACATGCAGTAGACAGTTTATCTCACTCTATTTCAATTCTTTGGTTTCTTATTACTTTGTAGGCCAGTTCGACCGTTCCGTTGTTATCTCAATGTTCTGCTGAGGTAATATATCTTTTACTGGAATATGATATCATATTAAAAGGTAGAATTTTCCAGTACATCTCTGAAGTTTTGGCTTATAATAACACCTCATCAGATAACGTGTCCAACACTGCCTTCACGTGATACCGCATGGCACAACTTAATGGGATTTGGATATTATAGATCGCCAGGTTAGCATCGCTTCTGTTCAAGAGCGCCAGCTTATGTAAATGGCCTCTATTAACACGAGGTTTGCATGCCTTTTTTTTAAATGGAAATATCAATAACTTTACTTGTATTCATGGAAATAGTCCGTTTCATTCAAAGTCGGTTGATAGAACGAAAACATAGTTTGTACATATTCAACTCAGTCTTTCATTTATGGAACAATTCATTTCTCTAGTTCTTACAGGAATTTTCATTCTGAGGCCTTAATGAGGCTGCGATGTCTGCCAAGGTGGATTCATTAATCCATGTTTGTTCGTTCTTTATAGACTGTGGTTTTTGATGTTCCATATCCAATTCATCCCTTTCAACTTCACAAAAACCTTAGACAAAATTCATCATGATGTCTTACTACATAAGATGTTGCATTTTGGCTTTACCCGTGATGCAATTGAGCTAATGAATTCATAATAAAACGATCTAATTTTGAAGCATAGGTACAATGGTTATATTGGCTCAAACTATTTTTCAACTTCTGGAATTCCTCAGGGTTCGAATCTTGGACCATTACTGTTTATTTTATTCATAAATGACCTTGAAATTATATGTTGTTAACGACTATGCTTTGCAGACGACCTCAAAATTTTCCCGCCCATTATGAGCATTCAAGATTGTATGAATCTAGAAGATCAGATAACTATCATACAAAATTGGTGTAATATATTTCGACTGGTACTCAACATAATTAAATGTTAGATTGTATCTTACACTAGGAAAAATAATAAAATAATTTATAAAAACAGATGCGGTAATAAGCTTCTTTGTAGATGCGATGTTGTTAAGGATCTGGGTGTTTCATTTGACACTAAACTTTTCTTCATTGAACATACGTCACAAATAATTGAAGAAGTCTCTTGGTCGTATGGGTTCATTATGAGAAACTGTAGAGAATTTAGGAATATACAACCCTTGAAGGTTTCATATAATTCTTTCATTCGGTTTAAATTAGAATACGCCGCCGGCATAGTATGGCATCCTATATATGGATGTCATAAAAAAAGAGATGAGAAAATTCCTAAGTATTTGATATTCCAGATTGACGGAGTCTATCCTTCTAGAGGATGTATCTTTAACAGCGACTGAATTATTAAAATTTGAGTATTTGTACAAAATCCTAAATGATAAAATAGATTGTCCCAAATTCTCAGCAAATTGAATTTCCCATACCATGTTTCAATACAAGAAAATTTTCAGTTTTTGAATGTGGAAGAGCTAGAACGAATATCCTGCGAAAGGCTCCAATAAATGTAATGTGTAATAGCTTCAATGTTATCTGTACCTGTTGTGATATATTCTCGAGTTCCCAACAAAATTTTATGAAAATTACATATCTTCAGTAGAAGATTTGTCAACGACTGACATGGGTAATTTCATGAAGTGCTGATTGGTCTCATTAATTTATTTTTATATTCATGGATTTCCAGTTGATCGTTTATGTGGATGATTGCCAAAATTTATATAATTCTCCATGTTAACTCTGAGTCATTTTTTCCTTACTTTACATTGATCATTTATCTATTCAACAATATTTAGATCTTGAAATGATTAATGTTTTTCACTTAGCAATATTTTATCATACTTTGAGTTTGGTTCAAAAACTCCGACCAGTTTAACCGTCATTATAGAATTCATAAAAAAATCCTGCGAAATGGATTACTTGTGTAAATAACGGTGGGTTTAATAAGCAATCTTTAAACATCTTACTTGTGCTTTGATATTATCGGAATAATCTGATTTATCTTCGATTCATTTTATGAATTCGAACTCAGTAACTTCTTGAATACAAGAAAATTTTCATTTCAAATTTTGTCCTCAAATGATATTGAGGCATCAAGTTCTTGAACACAATTTGTAGGTACTTGCTCTTATTATTCGCTTTTTATTATCTAACTGAGACACTTATATTCTTAGTCTTTCAAATTTTAGAACACATTAAACTTTAAGATGCGAAACCGGCAACTAACAACGGCAACCGATTTATCATGTATATATCGTTAGGGAAGCTTTCCTTCCCACAATTTATCTGGAACTTCTGGTACAATTCAACGCATTTCTCTGTACTGAAAACTCAGAGATGGCTGATTGCGCAATCAGAAAGTTTCACGAAACTTCAAGATTGACGCAATAAATCATGGACACCCTGCACAGTAACCTTCCAAACGATCCACATTTTCTGGGAAATTTATTTATGAACCTGAGTTCAGCCACGCTAAGAATCCCGCGCCTGGGGCAGTCGTGATCACATCTCAGAAATAATACACATCACATTCCGCATGAAAAATTCACAACTACGCATTCTACGAAATTCTTTTACGTGATGGCAAGTGGAACGTGCGACGCTTTCCAGAACACTCAGCCGGGTGTTTATCTGGCGGAAAACTGAAAACAAAGAGCTTTCGTTTCACCCCTTTCTGGTGCATGTGGCGCTCACTTCGTTAGAAATTCAAAACTTTATAATAACTTAATCTATTTAGTTAGAGCACCCCTTGCAAATGCGTCTCTTGGTTAGATAAGGCGCTTGTCGCGAATTGGGAGCTTCCCTTTAGCTAGGGGGTGAAATTACTAATTTGTCCTACTATAAGAAAGATGCTACTATAAGAAAGATTATTGATTGCTGCTGATATAAGATTTATCTCATGATAACCAAAAGTTTTCTCATTGGTTATCATCGCAAAAAAATATAAAAATAACAGGTAGTTTTGCAAAATATTATTTCATCTAGAAATAATAAAAAACATAGATGTAAATGAATTAAATTTCAAAATTCAAGAACAAATTACAGACGAATTGAGGATATATAAATCAGTTGATTCGGCTACTAATCAAGATGATGTAATCAACTATCCACCGGAATTTTTAAACTCGCTGGATTTGCCAGGATTGCCACCTCACAATCTTCAATCAAAGGTTGGATCGGTGGTTATAATGTTGCGAAATATCAACCAACCGCGTCTTTGCAACGGTACACGGTTAGCGATAAAAAAATTACTAAACAATGTGATAGAAGCAACTATACTCAAAGGAAAGTATAAAGAAGAAGATGTTCTCATACCGCGCATCCCAATGATTCCGACTGATGTGCCATTTGAGTTTAAACGACTACAGTTTCCAGTGCGGCTTGCTTTTGCTATGACTATAAACAAGTACCAGGGGCAAACATTAAGTGTTTGTGGTATTAATCTAGAAAACCCATGTTTCTCACACGGTCAATTGTATGTTGCCTGTTCCCGTGTTGGAAAACCATCAGATTTATTTATCTATGCGACAGCTAATCAAACAAAAAACATCGTATACCACAAAGCACTACAATGATAATAATAATAATTATTATTCACATGATTAACAATAAAGCGATTACTTACTCTTAAATCCTTATATATGTTTTATTTAATTATTTTTTATTCACAACGCCCTATCACCAGGGTGACGGTTCTGTTCAGGAGATTTTTTAAAATACGTAGGCACAAAACTGCCACATTACAAATCTTTTTGGCAGGACGAAGTCTGTCAGGTCAGCTAGTAATATAATAAATATAACCCTCATTTCCTAAATGTATCAATATCAAAACGCAATTTTAATGAAGTTGGTTATTGGGTATGTAGTCAGACAAGATATCTTTATATCCTCTTTATCATTTCAACCAAGGTTTCGGGTTGGAATCCATCTTCAGGGAAAATAAAGTGAGGAAATAAGTCTAATTTGACATTCTGCATCTGATTTCATTCAATGTATATCACTAAATATCACAAAATAGATTAATGAAAAATTGAATTGTAGTAAGACATTTATGATAAATTTCAATGGAAATTATATTTTATCTTGTCTGACTAGATATCTAATTATCAACTTTATTATTATTGAAAAATTAATCGATAATTCGATCCATTAAAATGCAATTTTTTTGAGGTAACACGTTTGAATATAAAATTATCTGATCGTTTTGAAGTAACAGTCCATACAAGAGAGAAGTGAGAATAATTTTTAGATGCGGAATCTGATGTCACATAAACTCATGAAATAAACTAAATAATTGGATATTTGTGAGCAGCTGGACAGTTTATTTGAAGTTGCTAAAAAGTCTGGCAAAATAATCATGTTCTGAGAAAATTTAATGTTCCAGCTTTCTCTAATAATATGTAATCCTGTGTGTCATGTAGAGGCTCCAGAAAATTATATAGAGATGGATATCTTCTTTTCCTAATGTCCTCTGGAATATTTCATATACTCAAGTCCAAATTACGAAAAAATCAGGTGCTGGCATCTAAATCTTAACGTCAAAGCGATTGATATCCTCTTAAGGAGGAAGTTTGGAATTAAACCTAGTGCAAGAAAAATATTGAGCTGATGCATTTTGACGATTTGACAAGGTTAGTCGATGAAAAGAATTTTTTTATGTTTTGACGACTTCTTGTATGGAAAACTCTTTGTTGCTTACAATAAAATGGTACATTGGTGAAATTTGAGGATACTCTGAATATCAAGAATCTCGATATACATTCAAAATCCTGTGGATCTCTGATAACTATCTAATTAAATATCAAGTAATTAAAACAAATTGGGATTTTTCTTTCAAATTTTATAACGCCTCGTTTCCTACGAAATTGCATGAACCTATTTTTTAAAATAATTCAAATATCTTTCAAGTTAAGAATTAATTGGATAGATATTCAAGTAGTTCTTGAGGTAACAATATCAGATGACAATAACTGCTGAATTATTTGAAGGGTTTGGCCCAATGACGAACTTTAACGAGAAATTGCAACAATTAACCTATTCTACAAATATAAACACTCTAGCTCATCTCCTTCGGAAGAGAAAAATTAGACGACCAGACATACTCAAGTTACCCATGAATTTTTTATCAGGAAGTCGCTATTTCACTGTGTGAATAGATTATCGAAAAAGACCTTTTCAATTGCAAAGTATTTGAATCTTTTGTACGCAAAACAATACAGAGCAACGTTCCAGGCATTATTCTACTAGCTGATTCTAGGGCAGATTTGACAGGTTTGAAGAGACATAGTAGATGGCGCAAAAGTACGTGTGTCCTTAGTAAAAGAAATGAATATTTATCGAAACAAACTTGGTGGGGTTACAGAAATCGAGTTTCTAACACAGAATTGTTTATTTCAGAAGGTTACGAAAAGTCCACAAACATATGTATTATTACGACTGTGTGTGCTTCTTTTGAGAGAGGTCTTCTTGGTAATTGTAATAATCACCTCAATGAGAGTGGTCAATTTCATCCTAGTAATGAATAAAAAAAATTCAATCATTCAGTAAAAAAAACTCAGCTTAGATTTGTCGCCATAAGATGAATAATGTCGTATTTAAACGTCAAAATGAGCTGACTGAACTAAACTCTGGACAGAAAATATTCAATTCACAAATTCCTGATAATTCAACTAATCAGAACCTATTAATTCCGAAGAGTTCATCATCTTTTCCTGAAAGACAAAAGTAAATGGAATATATCCTCCGGCGGCAGGTCATAAATTCAAAAATCTACAATTAAATCCCCTTGGCATATCCCATTTCTCGATGTGCGGCCTAGCCTACGCCGTAAAACGTTCCTATATTGAATGTGATTGGAACTTTCACTCCAAGTTCCACCAAAATAAACTTCCAAACTTCCGGAGGCCTGGACAACGTTATAATTTATTAATGTAGACGACGAGACTACGATGAGGTTACTCGAAAGTTACATTTCAATCTAAGTTTCAGCTTCTCGCCGGAGAAGCCCTTGGGGTTCTTTCATGATCTCCGTCGAATAAATTCAAACTGCTATTTAATTAGAGAATGTCAATCAAATTTCCATACTTGGAGTAGAAATTCAACGAATGTTCTGCCAGACACCGATCGATGGCGGTCTCATTAATTGTCGAGTTCATCAACCTATTTTCATTATGTCTACTTCGATTACGAAATAGTCATGGATAGGAAGGATGAGAGAAGATCCACATCGTGAAAACTGATTTGGAATGCAAAGATTTTGAATATTATTAGGCCTGTTTTCATTATTCATGATGTTGGTAATTTCTTCCGATGTTACGGTACGGATTCGCCTACCGGTCCTTTGATGACTAACGTCACTAAAGAAGCCAAAAATCATGAAATATCAGCTGTTTTCACATCATTTCTTTTTGTGGCAATTTTTATTTTATTTTAATCACAAGGGTGGAATTTACATGTGTGGATTTTCATTTTAATCGGATCCGTTTTCTAATTCACTCATGAATGCTATTTTTATATTCCCTTGTACCTTTGAATCTGTATTTTACGTAATCGATGCTCATATGAATTCATTCGTACAACTAAGTTTTCATTCGTGTTTCCATGCACAAGAAGGTTTCACCAAGAAACATCATATCATTGTTCACAATTTCAACGTGAGCTTCAAAGTCAAGATCAAGAATTCATTAACTGAAGCAAGAAAGACCAGGCTAGGTTTCCTCTATAACTAATTGAATATCCATCGGATCCAGTTGAACCTTAAAAGATATTTGAATTAGGTTGAAACAAAAAGACTTGAAAAATTCTTTTTTCATTTCTTTATTTAATTAAGAGAGAAGTGAAATGTCAAGAAGTCATAAAGAAATTTCATTGCTCGATGCTTTCACAGACTTTCCGACATCGGTCAGATCTATTAATTAGTTTATCAGCTCACTAACTCATTCCGTTCAGAAGTAATCGTGCCTGCAGACGGACGGACGGATTCGATTTTCACCATGGATTGATACCGCTTTCGCCCAAATATTCGAAAGATACAGATATTTGGGTAAATTCGTTAGCATTCTGTGAGCAAGAGCGCTGAAGAGAGATCAGAGAACTTGGCCTTTGAATATAAAGAACAAAATAAAAAATACGTGTGAAAAACTAAAAAAAAACCCACAAAATATCACACAACACATCTCAACGTTGCACCACGAACCCATAATAAATATTCTTGAAATAGAGCACAAACAACACTTTTTGATAAAGAGTTCAATAACTTGTTTTTTATTTTTCAACAGCTGACACTTACATGATGAGATGGAAACATCGTGTCAAGTAAACCAAAGGCTACACGTACCTGAAACAAAATTATATTAGAGTGAGTGAAACTAAGAGTATGCAATATTTGTATTATTATACTATTTCATTTTGTTCTCTAATCCCGAAATACCCTCGTATAAATAAATACCTACGATGTGTATTTTAGATTAGTTGTTCCTTCATATGAATCAATTTATTCTTTCTATTCCATTATAATTCATCATCGAAATTTTATATTCAGGACATATTATGTAGTGAAATTAAATTAATTTTATGCTGAACATTCCGATTTATCATTACATTGATAGCGAAACAAGTTCAGTTTTTGCATTCGGCGAAATGGCGAATCCGCCAGTCCGTGCAAAATCTTATTTTTTCAGAATACGGATTCTCAACTGAATTTCTTCACATAAAACTGGCACGATTTTGAGAAATTGAGGAAGCAAGCTGTCCTCCTCAAGAAGAAGAAATATCGAAACGATGCAAAATATATATAATCATACATAATATAAATGCAAATTTGTTATTACAGCTGTACTTCATAAATGCAAATAACCCTTTAAAACATCGATATAAATTTTAATGAATTTTTTCACATCCTCCAAAAAACAGTATCTATGGAAACACCTCCGTTCGCGTCAGACGAATGTAATTAAATCTGGGCGGAAACTGTGAACAATCTAATGCATAATCTTGTAACCTTATTCGAAAAAACCCGGTGTATCGTTTTTTACCACCGACCTGTTTCTCTAATCAACCCCCGTATTTCTGCATCACATAATTACGGAAGAGAAATTGAAACGGTTCGCCATGAAATTCACTCCAGATACGGTGGTGGGTAACAAAGGTTATTACGAGTGATGTCAGATACACCGGGTCATATATTGTTGCGCCGTTTGCAGGAAACACTATTAGCGACATCGTATTTCACAGTATGCATAGAGCAGGAAGATTGTACTGCGTTTAATATACTGGGGTAGCATAAATTTCGAAAGAACGGAAATTGCCAGACCCCGTTTATGGCAACCTCTGAGGTAATTTCTTTCTGGGTAGCGAGGAGCCGTCTTCGAGAGGAAAGTCAGGTTATACCTATTTACATTTTATTCTACCGACGATAATCTGAAAGTTTCGTGGGGAATGTAGATATTAGCATCGAAATGGCGTGGTGTATCTCAGAAATTTTAAGTAGTTTGTTCGAATGAGCTTTGAACCATTAGTGGTATAATTTCAGTTTGTGAAAAAAGTTGATGAATATCTTCTTTTTCTGTTTTTATATGTTGTTATAGGTTCTGAAATTAAATGTCGAATTGTACAAGTAGGTCGTAATGTCACGGCTTCGACGCATTTCTTTTATTTTTGCGAGCTTCTTCTAGCAGGACAGCGTGCTATCGTTTTGCCAAAATATCTGTTATTTTCTGACATCGTTCTAGAAATGGACTCGATCGATTGGATTTGAGCTTAAGTTTTATATTTTCAGCATAGGTTAGCAGTTCAAATATCTCGGTCAAGTTTGTTATTGTGCCAAATTGTCCATTGGTTCAAGAGTAATAAGCATCAGAAATTTTGGTTTTCTCTATGACTTCTTAATTATACTGTGACGCCCTTCCTCCGGGATCGGTCAAACTTGCTCGGGCGCCAAACTAATTTACCTCCCAGGGCGTCACCCTTACATCGAGCTCTTCCGTATAATGAACGGAAATACCTGAGCTCGAGCCTAGGCAGTCTTCAAAGGAGAATGAGGTTGTGTTTATTGAAGGCGGAGGTCATACAAACAATAAAATACGGAATTAACTAATAATACTCTCTATTAATCATTGTTTACCAACACTTCCTTATCAATAATACAAAGCGTACACTTCTATGGTCTTTAACTACTATGCTCAATCATTTAGTTGGTCAAACAGTCAAACTCCCCAATTAACAACCAACACCAGAACTCTACTCTATCTATTCACCACGGCAAGCAAACCCCAACTGAAACAACTAACTATAAGCGTTATAAAATGGGTTAGGGTGCAACTAGCAATTACCGGAACAGCAGTGCAAAGCAAACAATTAATAGGCGAGTGCAAGCAAATGAGGCGGATGGCATCACAAAAATAAATGTAAGCCAGGGGGTGACAGATCGACACACACTGAAGGACAACCCAGGTCGAGTGACAGGTACTGCTAAGGCACAGCCACAAACGGCGCAGAGAATAGCTAGGTGTGATTATGAGAGTCCCAACTGCACACCAGACCACACCCGATCACGAAGGCGACAGAACCCCAAGTCTGAACTGAGGACGCACAGCCACAAACGGCGCAGACAGCAGCAAGATGCAACTAAAACAGAGGTCCAACTGTACACTAAACCGCACCCACGCACGTGAGCGACAAGGCTCCCGTCGAACCAGGTGCACCCGAAGTGCAGCAGCACACGGCACGGCCAATGGAACGGTGCGATTACGAGAGACCCAACTACGCACCAAACCGACGATCCGCACACGTAGGCAGCAGAACTCCGCCAACACCCGTGACCAAACCGCCTGGAGAGCTACCTCCGGTTGTGTTAAAAGTCAGAGTGCAACCAGTGGAGCACACCACAACCACTTCGAGAGGCCCGACAGGGCAGTAGGAGTGGGGTACTAAGCACCACCAGTAGCACTCGTTCAGCCAGGTTCAAGCCAGCCACTGCGTGGACCCTGGTCCAACTAATTCTTACCGGCTCTCCTTTTACCCCACCAGACTCTTTCCTACCTTGTACTATTGTTGGCAGCTTAAAAGAGTCACTTGGGGCTTTGGAGCCCTTCAATTGATCTTGAAAGGCCGAGAACTTGCCCCAGCCTGCCGAATTTGATCACGACGTCCGCTTTTATTCACTTCTCATTCAATTAGTTGAGATTAGTTGAGATATCAGGAACCAATGGAATTTCAGGAGGTTTACGCCAACTGCATGCGTATGCTGAAGAATGAAATTTTTTTAGATTAATATTTGAGTGTGTATCTATATGATTTTTCAATTTTATATGAATATAGACTAAACAATGGTCCATACACTCTGAATATCACTGAGAAAAACGTTTACCAGCTTAAATCAAAACATTTAAGTTTTCAGATAACGCAAATAACCTCTTCTAATCAATTCTTAAATTCGCGGTTGGTAAGATTAGATGCGCAGGGAGGAATGCGCAAGTTCCCTTTGATGTATGCGATTTCAGATATATCATAAGATATCCGACGTATTCTAACCAGAATTTGAATATGTTTTTTTTTTGAGGGATAAATTTGTTCATCCATCGTGGCGGTTGTTTCAATATCACATTGTTCCATAGTACAGAAAAAGATTTCAGAACAAGCGCACAAAAGCTCACGACTTCACGTCAGTGCTTTTCTATATTTTCAATGCAATGATAAATTTGAGAAAATTAAGAGAAAAATAAAATGTTGATAATAACCAACAGGCGTTTTTGCTAACTTGTTTTCCAACTGATATGATTTCTGGCACAAATGGGTTCGTTCAATTTAAGCAAAACATTTAATTTTCAATTGTTTCCTTTGGCAATGCTAACTATTTCTGTTGAATAAATAATTGTAGGGTTGCAGCCAGTAAAAAAAGAACGCGTGTAACGTTCACAAGCGATTGAAGTAAAACTTTTTTGGCATTGAACAAGATGGCAATTAAGTTTAAAATCAATACATAATATAAAAATTTAAAAAAGTATTTATTGGCAATGTAACACATATTATTTATACATTAAGTAACTTCGACTACTATACATTTTAATACAATAATTTGATTATTATCATAATTCAAATATGATAAGATTGGTTTATGATAATTGAAGTGAAAGACATAAATTCTACTCTGCAAATTGTCTAAATTTCTTGAGAAAACTGCATCAATAGTCGTACCATATCTTGTAATTGATTGAACTGGAGAATTAATCATTGTTAAATTTAGTTCATTACCTAAAAAATCAATCAACGGTCGAGATTCTTATAAATTAAAATTGACATTAAAATCTTCAGCAAAAATTAGTGGTATCTTATTGTACGAGTATTTCAAAGTATGCTAATTAAAAACCTTGAATTCTCTAAATAATAATTCTTCTTTCCTTTGTTTACGTGCTAGCAATACTGAAGACTCAATTCTTCCAATATATTTATGTTCTGCTTCTGAATAATTTGTATTCCTGTCACGTTATGACTTTCAAAATTTTTTGAGTTAATTTTATTGCGAATATTGCGAAATTATTCTTTCATTTATTTTTGTATAACTTCAGTATCCTTTGTGTGCCAATTTGTTTGGAAGCCAACTATTCGATCTAACTTGAAAAAGCCTCCATACCACATTTAACTTAATATTGAATTTGGTATCATAAGTTGACAATAAATGAATGTAGAAAAATTTTCAAAGTTTCTACTCCTTTGATAGCTAACTCAGCTTGAAAACGACAGAATATGTCTATCAAATCTTCGGTGGAAATCAATAACAAGTGGTGAATTATGTAGCTCAAGTAATCATTCTAAACCAATAAAAAATAACTGTCATCAACTGTTATTTTATGTTATAGAATTATTCAGAAAGCACGTGAAATGATGAGATCTACTCAGAGGACTCTTTCGATTTGTTCTTAATGTTTTTTCTGATTACTTATTATTTAAAGTATAGAAAAAAATTCATCTTCAGTCGACTGTTTAGTTATTAACAAATAGCATTAAATATGCAAATTATTGTTATTCATTAAGACAGGACTCGACAATGCTAAAAACTGAAACAGTGAATAAAGCTCCATAAAGCGTCTGACATGGAAGCACCATATGTTCGAAGATTATTCACAAATCCGAAAAGCCAGAGGGACGAAAGGAACAGAAAACTAATCCTTTCTGAAATTTCCAAGCTTGAAGCGTGTCATTTCGACAGTTGGAGCGGAAACATTTGGTGTCTGCACGGATGCAGAAGTTTCTCACTTTCATTCGTAAACACAAGTTCAGTAGGTCGGAACACAACCGTGTAAAAAAGCGAGCAAAAGTATCATGTTTCCCGAGCCGAGAACCAAATCTTACGGCATTTCTCCGCCCTCTAATATAAAGGGGGTTGGTTCACGAAGTGAACTATTAATAGAACTAATTTATAGACGTAGATTTGTTGAGGGTGCGTTTCTGTCATGTGCCGCCGCTGGCTCTGCATATTGCCGAATCCAGGGGGGCTGTTTTAGTCAATTGGTTTTGGTTTATTATGTCTAATAATACACTTCTGCAATCGACACAAAATAGCTCTTATAGAATATGAAATTTTGATTTAGACAACAACGAAAATATTTCTGCACATAGTGTGATTTTCAACCTAAAATATGCATTTTCTCAAATTTAGGTTAGTGTTAATTAATTACGTTCACATTTGAGTTGTGTGTCTATAGGAACGTTGGTAACTCGATCAATAAGAAATAGTGGATATAGCGTAAATAATAATTCTACATGTGTTCCATCATCAAAAATTCCACGTCAACAACAATAAAGCTTGAATAGGAAATTAATACCAAACATATTACATTTTTCTTCCATAAACATCTAGACGTTCTAACTAGATCATCTTCACTGGAGAATTCTCAGAAATATCTTCCATAGTTTGCGCCCAACAGTTATTTCAGTTAATTGTATTTTATTGAAGCTGACGTAGCCAGGGTGATGCCACAGTCAGTCTTGTTAATTGACCATGTAACTGTATCTGACAACGGAAAATTGGGAATGATTTGTGAGTTCGACGAATGTTCCTCACAGATTTGTTACACGGAGGCTGTATCTTTGTTATTGTCGATGAGGAGACTCATGATCGAATTTAAGAATATCTTTTAGTGAGAAAGCGCAGAATATTTTATACAAGGTGAGTCTTTCACCGCTGCGTTAATTTCAACCATTGGTTTTTGAGATCAAAAGAAATTGATTTTAACTATACCGTTTTCGCCAATTCAGCTGTGTTAAGAAGTTATAAGGTATTTTAATGTTTCAAATTGGGCAAATACACCTCTGTGGCCCATTTTAGTTTAGATAAAAATTACCTTCTATATTGTAACGGTAATAAAACTTTGCTTTGCATCATCATAGCGACTGTGAACCATCCAACCATTTTTAATCAAACGGTAATGATACATTAATCATAGAATGATTTTTATATCTATGATATAAATATACTTTTATCGTCGAATATCTCAAAATGATTTTCCCGATTTGAGAATTTTTTGTGAGACTGTCATCATGTCATCATAATTTCAAAAAATTCTTGATTCTGATTGGTTGACAGAATAGACGTTCATTTGTTTGAGGTCTGTTTTTGCGTGGACAACATGTGTTTCTGTGAGTGAAACTTTGAAATGGTGTAGTACAGCGTCAAACTAATCTGAGCTATAGGAGAGGTAATCTATATATAAAATTTTAATGAATATCTTCAATCGATGTTTATAGATGAAGAATAAAATTTATTTGATATTGTTTTATGATTGATATATTATTTCATATTGAATTATATTTATTCGTTACGATTTTTTTGATATCTATGTATTGTTATTTCACATGACATGTTTTCATTTCAATATTTATAGAATATCATTTAGGTTATATTTTAACCTTTGCTCTATGCAATTTTTTTCTAACATTTGTTCAATTTATTTGCAAGAACCTTTGTCATTATTCCTGTTCATGGTTCAACAAGGGCAATAATAAAAAATTATTTCAGTGAAGAATATTTCTAAAACTCCTCAATGGCATGTAATGTCATGTTGCTCTGAGATCAAATAAACGTTGTAAATAACATACACTGTGTCCGTAAAGTATGGAACAAACTCATATTTAGCTAAACCGACCATTCAAAGAAATAATGCTGAAACACGTCGATTTTTTATTTCAATTTACCGTATTTTAAAATAATAATCTAATATACACGCTATATCGATTATGAGCTCAACTAAGAAATGATTTCGATTTAGGAGCAAATTAAATTCATCCTGAAAATTGTAAAGCAATGAAGTCTAATAACTTAAACAAGAAATTCTGCTGCAACATTAAATATCTGGTAATAATTATACTCCAAACAAAACTTCGCCTCTGGCATCTGGAAATTGCCAACATGCTAAATCGATTTTGGTACCTACAGAAAATCTGAAATGAGAACGTAGCTCTGGAAATGTAATTAGCTGGCGCTGTTTTGAGATGTAGACATCAAGCAGAATGACAAATTATTTCAGGAAATTATCAAACATGGTAATAAATCATGTCCATCAGTGCGTCATGTGAAATCATCCATATGACAAAAGGACCGTTTGCCGACAATGGGGGGCAGAATGGGTCGGAAAGTATCCATCTGGAAACTCGTTGACCATCATGGATCACGTGAGATTTATCAATTCTGCTTCAGGAAGACTATCTCATTTAACAGAATATTTTGAGTCGTGTGGTTATTAATAAAAATATCGAATATTTAATTGTACAGGTTTACCTACTACTATAAAATAACATACTCAATTTGATTTTGCCCATTAGTAGTAAAACACAGTATTTGTTATAATAATTAAGTCATATCTATAACTCACACTAATAATTAGGTAAAAATTCTTAGAATTACTCAAAAATGAAATGTAAAATGGTCGAATCGATCAGAAACGATATTTCAGACCAGTTTGCGTTTCTAATTTTCAGTTCTACAATTTCTTCTGTTTGAATATTACGAGGGTTGACTATTATATTAGGGATTAGAGATTAAAAACTAACATTAATCATTGAATTCGCTTTATTGTTTTTCAAAATATTCCCCATTGAGATCGATACACTTTTTCATGCGTTTGAATCAATGGTCGAAGCATTTTTGCCACTTTGATTGAGGTTTCTCCAAACGATGCATTCTGAACGCATCAACCGCTTCTTTAGGTGTCGAAAAACATTGACCTTTCATTTATTCAATTATTTATTTTCACGAGTCTAATTCACCTTGAAAACTATAGGAGATGTCTATAGAGACCTCGGAAGGACTGTTGCTCAAATAATCATTTCAGAGCAGAGCTTCGTTCTTCTTCAGTCACCATGTTTAGAAAGCGGAATGAATTCTGCCTCCCTAGCCTCATATTCACATCAGCAGCAAAGGTCCAAGTGAATTCGAATAGAGAACAGTTTTCCACCTGAAATCCGACCGCTTACCCTCATGTTCATAGGGGTAATGAGGAAATTCGCATTAGGAATCCCTTTTCGCGGACCTCAATTTGAACAAACAATCCCATTCCCCAAAAACCCGAAAACAAACACCGTGGTGGCCAAGCTTACATTTCTGTAACGTAGCAAATGAAATGTCTGCGTCCGGCCAACTATATAATGGCTAATTGAGTGAACACAAACTGATGGCGGAAATAAATTAGGGTGAGTTCATTTCCTCGATGCAGGTTCCGTGTTTAATTTCCTCGTATTCTGATCGATTATGTCGTGAATGGCGAATATGCATGCGTATAATAGAAGGCCAATTGACGATGACCGGTAGGTATGGCATTCAAATGAAAGTGAAGATAAAATCAATAGGGCAATATCCAACATCAAGGTAATGGAAAAATGAAGGTAGGTTGTGAATTTCTACAGCTAATCAAGAATCTGTGTAGGGTATCCTGAATTGTTCAATATTAGCTTTTTCTGGTACAACACTAGATGGGTAGAAAAGATCCTCTTTGGTGTTGAACGAAGGGAATTATATCAAATAAAATTTTCCCATTTACACCATTTATTGAAGCTTTTGCACACAATTTTTTTGATACACAGTGTCATCATCTCTGTTTGGTTTAATAGTGCACATACACAAAAAATCGATGCACAATTGAATACATCTATGAGAATGATTACTGGCACTAAGATCTACACCGATTCATTGATTACCAGTTTTGTCTTACATTCTCCCTCCCCATATTCGCAGACATACTGCAGCTCTGAATTCTTGGAGCAAATATCATTCTTTTCCTAATTTATTAACAATTATTCCATACATTCCACAAAATAGAATTCCAAGATTGAAGTTACGTAAACCATTCTGGTATAATACGTTCTTCAATATGAACATTAGCGATAAAGAATACTGGAAGATTGATTGGAACTCTTAAGAAATGTTCAATAAAAATCTCATTTCTGATCCTTCTGAAAAAATTCCGGGTTTTGATCTTCCAAGAAAAATTTGGACAGTTCTTAATCGTTTGAGAACAGGTCATGGTCGTACCAATAGCATGCTATTCAGTTCCAAGCGCACCTTGTGAATGTGGATATGCAGAAGAAACAATACCTCATCTCATCAATAATTGTCCCATATATAAATTTCAAGATGGCTTTAGCGCTATTCACGATGTTTCCGATTCCTTCTTGGAATGGGTTATAAATTTCAAACATATTTGATACGTATTTTTTGTATTCAGTTTTTTTCTGCTTTTGTGTTTCTAATTTCAGATTCGATATGTGCAACTTGAAGAAGCTTCTGTGTTTATTAATAGAAGACCACTCTTGAAGAAAGAAGTGCCTTAAATATATTTAAGCTTATTTTGTACACACAACAACACTTATGGGAGGAGCCAGGGTTTTTTTTTACTCAGGTTTTTTTCCCTAGGTTTTCATGTCATACACCGAATTGTATGGCACCCCGTCACCAACCCCAGCTAACATTGATTTTGTAAGCCAAAAGCGCAAAAGAATATATATATACAGAGTGCGGAAAAGTCAGTTTACACTGTCTGGTATTCACGCGTACGCGTATTCTCGACCAATATCGTACCTAGGGCGGAAAGAGACAGCTGAAACGTAACGAGTGGAGTTGTCCGCGTGTAGTAGTGTTGTTGTGTACGTTTACACTGCCTTCGTTGCCATGGCTGCGCATGTAAAGTACAATTTCGCCAGCACTTTCCAAATAAGCAAGTTTGCATCACACAATGGTGCATAAGTGTATCGTAAATTCGTAAGTACTGGCTCCGTAGTCGATCCGCCGCGTTCAGGTCGCCTTGCTAATATTTTTGTAAAATTTGTTTCACCGTGACTAAACGATGTCGCATATGTATTGAGGAGGGGGGTAAACAATTCGAACATAAAATGTTAGGCCACAAGTAATTATTGATGTTATATTCTTCTCGAGAATAAATTATTCATTTGCAATTATTTTTGCTTTTTTTTTACACATATGCAAAACGGTTAACTGGCTCTTGGCGCAGCCTCTATATACATATATCCCCTTTAGAGCGACTTATAAACTGATTTTAACAAAATGTGATGTTTCTTTAAATAATTGTGGCAGGTAGAGGGTTTTATGTATACACAGCAATCTCAAAGGTTAGTTGGGCCTTTCTGTATAATTGAATTCATTGGTGGCAAATTGTAAACGCCAACCTAATCATTTAAAACTGAACTTTTCTAATTTCAATGTATTCTAGTAAATTTGATTTCAAACTTTTTTATTGTATGCGAAGTATTTCGGGATTTTTAATGAATCTGTGATTGTTTTCATTGAGGCGGATGTCATAGTTTATATCTTGTTTGTTCAGTCTGTAACTTCTCAAATGTTTTTCAAATCTCAATCTTCACAACCTTGTTTGACGTAAGGATCACCTGAGTATGATAAACATGCATGCCGACTATTAGGTTTTTCTTTTATCTGGGGATATATCAAATTCGTTGCTTTTTATTTTGTTTTTGTTTCAGGATTTTATCTATTGAGGATTTTTTGTATCCATTATTGAGGACAAGTTTTTTTAATTCCAATTGATTCTAATTTGAAACTGGATTGGTTTTGAGGTATATTAACCAGTATATCAACCTTAGAGTGGTATACAGCTAATTTGCGTGAAAAGGGGTGCATCCATTTTTTGTGTGATGTGGTATCTTTATGAGTGGATTCGTGATATTTGAAAAATATGGGCATATTTTCATCTCTGGAAATCGTTAAATCTAAGAAATTGAAGGAAGTATTTTTTATATATATATAATATAATACAATACATTATAATTTAATATAATATAATTTAATATAATATTTTATAATATAATATAGCATAAAAATATGCTGCTAGAATAAAGATTTATAGCAATTTCAATTATCAATAACCATATAAAATAAACACTAATTGAAATGAAAATGAATAAAATGAGAATCTTCATAGTCGAATAAACATTTTTTGAAGAGAAGATGGAAAATTTTGAATAATTGAAACGTCTAACCAATAGCTCAGATAGATTTCTGGTGGCACGATAACTCTTCACCCTACGTACGTACAGACCCTCGAAAAAGCTCAACCCACTAAAAAATCTGACGCCTGCACACGTCGCCATTCCGTACGGCTGCAAAATCGAATCAAGTCATATGTTGCTGCACAATTCAGGTTCATTTAATTAGCCCTCGGCTGAGTGATTTACGATCGTAATTTTTAGAGTAAACGGGAGTAAAAAGTAGGGCTGATGTCAAGCATCATTCGCGTCAGCAGCCATTATTAAATATTTTTTAACAATTCAGCCCCAAGCAATTACGCGCTTGGACGATTTGTAATAACAGATTATCAATTTTGCTGCAATTTTCCATGTTGACAGCAAAGAACATCTGCTACTAGTTAGTTTTGAAATTGAACAGTCAAGGTGTGAATTAACTTTTTGATCGATGTGTTGATGGTAAATTGAAAGAATTATCTGTGAACCATCTCTACTCAGTCAATCATGAATTATCGTCGAAGGAATTGTTCATTTCTTTAATGGAAGTTTCACGAATTTACGGAATTGATAATTGAACCACACATTCCTGAAAGAATAAAATGTGTTTCGTTTTTTTCACTTCTGTTCCATTGTTCCACTCAATATTGGCAGAAATACATGAAACAGGAGTACCTTATTTTCAGTTTATTGTCAGTGCGCTCATCAAATGAGAACAGTATTTCGATCTACTTAGTATTAATTGCTACGAAGATGGAATTGCAGTTCAATACCAGTAGTAGTAGTCATAGTAGAACCCAAATGTGTAGTGACATGCAGAATATTTCATGAGTATTTTCAGGAACATTTGAAATAAACTGATATAAGGCTCTATTTAAAATGTTGGAACTAATATCTGATGGTCGTCATACCAGGTTTACCGGTATGAAGTGAGCGTCAAGATACAAATGTCTTGATAGGAAACATTTGTTGTAAACGAGCCTTTATTATGTTTTTGTTATTTATTGCTATGAAATCTGTGAAACATATTTAGTATACATCAAGTCATTGAACAGACAACATCATATATTTTCATCGTGTTATAATGTCAAAGTTTATACCAGAAAGTGATGATTTGCAGAAAGCATTAATTTTTTGTTTTCATTTGAAGAAAAGTGCTGCAAAGTCGCATCGAATGCTTGTCGAGGCATATGGTGATCATGCTCTATGAAAAGCAACCTAGACAACATGGTTTCAACGGTTCAGAAATGATTATTTTGATGTGAGAAATGAAGAACGTTTCCACGTTCCAAATAAGTTTGAAGACACCGAATTGAAAACGATATTGGATGGAGATGACACTTCGAATCAAAAGCAAATAGCAGAAATGTTAAATGTTGCTTAACAATCAATTTCTGACCGTTTAAAAGCAATGGGAAAGATCCAAAAGTGTGGAAAATTGGTGCCACATGAATTAAATAAATGACTGATGGAAAACTGAAAAAATACTTGTGTCATTTGCTTCAAAGACACAAGAAAAAATCGGTTTTGCATCGGATTATTACAGACGATAAAAAATAGATTCATTTTGAGAATCCTTAACGGAAAAAATCATGGGTTATTCCGGGACAACCATCAACATCGACTGAAAAACCAGATCGATTCGGCAAGAAGAAGAAGAAGCTGTGTGTTTGGTGGGACCAGAAAGGTGTTGTGCACCACGAGCACCTGAAGCTTGGTGAAACCATTAATACTGATCGCTACCAATAACAAATGATCAATTTGAACCATGCATTGATCGTGAAACGATCAGCATAGGCCAGAAGACTTGGTAAGGTAACTTTGCTCCATGGAAATGCACCTGCACACAAAGCAAAACCGGTTCAGGATTCAATCAAAACACTTGGCTGGGAGCTGCTACCCAACCCACCATATTCACCTGACTTGGGTCCTTCCGGCTACCATTTGTTTTCATCAATGGGACACGCATTGGCTGTGCAGCACGAAAGGCGGTCAAAATGTGTAGAAAACAATGGTCAATACTTTCCATTCATTTCATTAAATGTTCTTTAGTTTCCCATTAATAATTAGTGTTTTATTTCACAAAACACGCTCATTTCATACTGGTATACATAATACAGGGTCTTTCACGAGGAACCTCACCCATATTTATACGGGAAACTACAGAACGTATTTTCATGAAATTCAGCGCTCATAAGTATTTCACGATGCTGATGAAATCTAAAATATTTTCAAGGCATGAGCACCTCCGGTTTTTCCGGAAATGACGTCAACTTCCGTTTTTCGAATTAGAACACAATTTTTTATTGCAGAAATAGATTCCTTAGAAAATTTCAAGTTATTTTGATGTAACATTTTTCAATTTTGGTTGGAAAATTCTCTCTGAGCGGGAAAATTCGAAAAAAAATCGAAAATAGAGCTCCGCTGAAAAAAGAATAACTTCGAGGTTTTTGGATGGAAAATTTTCATTTTTGGGATTTTTCAAGATGTAAGATTGATGTATCCACTACAAAAATCGAAATCGCGATTCATGATACAGGGGGTGATAAAATTGCTTTCAAATTTAGGGATGACAAAATCGTGAGAAATCAATTTTTTCAAATTAGAACCCAATTTTTTTATGGCAGATATTGAATCTACGTTGAAAAATAATGTGAGTGTATGCATCACACCCTTGCCCTAAAGTGGATATTTTCTGAGTTATTCACAAAAAAACTGTTTTTCGTCTTGAATTTTCAGCTATTTCTTTTTCCTTCACGCCAAAAAGATGAAATTTTCAGGAGCTATTATTTGAACCATGCTGTAGATTTTTCACCCCTTCTTGAAACCGACTTCAAGTTACTATTAGGAGAACCATGGCAAACTCTCGCAGTTATAACTAGAGAAGATGCTCAAAGTTTTGACCGTTAATTTCTAGATATTTATTTATACGTCTCAGGAATGCTTCGTGCGTTGCTCTTCTTATTTCATCGGGAGGAAGAGATCTGCAAAAGTGTTTAAAAACCAAATTGAGTTTCAAAACTATGAATCTAACAATCTAAACAAATCTGAACGCATTTCTGACTCGCAGTCCTCTTTATCAGTCAGGGGAGTTGAGTAGACAATATTTTTTATCCCACCCCAAACATAATAGTCTAAAGGAGTTAAATCGGGAGAACGTGGTGGCCAAAGATGTGGACCATTGTTCGCCAACCATCGATCTTCAAATAGCCTGTATAGGATATTTGACACATTGAATGAATTGTGTGGAGGCGCGCCATCTTGTTGATACAATAAGTCATTATGGTTCTGTACTAGCGGCTCAATTAATTGAGTCAATATGTCAGAATATCTATCTTCTAAGGGAGAACATTCTTTAAATAATGCAAACGTGTGTAGTGTTCTATCTTATCAGTTAAAGTCCCAACATTAATGTGAACATCGAGAATTGCATTATTTTTGATGGCGCAAAAAACATTGAAACTCCAGGTCTCTTGAAAGTTCCATTGTCTGAAGTGGTGGTTGTTCTCTTCATCCCAACAATGACTGTTATGCCTATTGAAAGAACCATTCTTTGTGAATTTAGATTCATCTGTCCAAATTATACAGTCCAAAAAGTTTTCATTCTCTTAAAATCGAATCATCATAGCTTCGCAAAACTGTTCTCCTGACGAAATCAGTTTCCTTCAAATGCTGTACCCTATTGAATTTATATAGGTGCATTTTATGTTTTTTTTAATATTCTCCAAACACTCGAATGAGATAATCCCAGAGCAATCTCGGCATCTTTGAGAGAATTTTGAGGATTCACACGAAAATATGCAAGAACTGTAATTTCGTTGTTCTCATCTTCTACTACACTTTTTTCTCTGTGTATAGTTTTCTTAACGAAAGATCCGACATTTCTCAAGTTTGTCATAGTTCTGTTAATGGTATCTCTCGTTGGTCTGGGTCGGTCAGGAAACCTCTCAATGAACAGTCGAATCGTTCTATCTACAACTTTATTACATTCTCCATGAAGTAGAATGAGATTTAAATAATCATCATTGGTAAAATTAGGCATAGTGATCGATATTATAACTTAATACGAATTATCACCAAATTAATAGTAAACACAAAATGCTACTGAATAAAGAGGAATTTGGCAGATGTAATTAATGATATCTATCATTAAAAAAAAAGAATGTAAAACATGGTAAGTTTTTGCATATGGTTCATAAGGAATTATTTATTTATCACTGGAGAGAAAACCGATGGCCAATTAGTTGAAATAAAGAGGTTTCCGATACAAATTCGAATCCAAATTCGCCATCTATTTAGGAACAACCTGTAACTTTTTGCTCTTGCATATTAGGGTAGTAAAATCTAAAACATGGTTTAAGTAACAGTTCCTGAAAATTTCATCTTTTTGGCGTGAAGGGAAAAGAAATAGCTGAAAATTCAAGACGAAAAACAGTTTTTTGTGAATAACTCAGAAAATATCCACTTTAGGGCAAGGGTTAAATGCATACACTCACATTATTTTTTAACGTAGATTCAATATCTGCCATAAAAAATGGGGTTCTAATTTGAAAAAATTGATTTTTCACGATTTTGTCATCCCCAACTTTGAAAGCGATTTTTTCACCCCCTGTATCCTGATTCGCGATTTCGATTTTTAAAGTGGATACATCAATCTTACATCTTGAAAAATCCCAAAAATGAAAATTTTCCATCCAAAAACCTCGAAGTTATTCTTGTTTCAGCGGAGCTCTATTTTCGATTTTTTTTCGAATTTTCCCGCTCAGAGAGAATTTTCCAGCCAAAACTGAAAAATGTTACATCAAAATAAATTGAAATTTTCTAAGGAATCTATTTCTGTAATGAAAAAATGGTGTTCTAATCTGAAAAACGGAAGTTGACGTCATTTCCGGAAAAACCGGAGGTGCTCATGCCTTGAAAATATTTTAGATTTCATCAGCATCGTGAAATACTTATAAGTGCTGAATTTCATGAAAATACGTTCAGTAGTTTCCCGTATAAATATGGGTGAGGTTCCTCGTGAAAGACCCTGTATATCAGCTGTACAGAGCGGACAGTTTTCGTGATTTAGTGCAATGTTACCTAATTTAATGGAGGTGCAATAGAGGGAAATACACAGAGTGGTCAGAATTATTAATGGGAAAGTAAAAAATATTCCATTCGAAGTATTGGCCAATATTTTTTACATATTTTGACATTTGACATTTTATTGAGCTCGTGCTACACCACCTTCTTGCCGAATCGATCTGGTATTGCAGGCGATGTTGATGGTTATCCTGGATAAACCCATGATTTTTTCCGTTAAACATTCTTAAAATCAATCCATTTTTCATCGCCATTAACAATCCGAAGCAAAACCGATTGTCTTTCGTGTCTTTGAAGCAAAATTTAATAAGTGTTTTTTCGGTTTTCTATCTGTATTTCATTCAATTCATGTTGCACCTATTTTCCACACTATAAGATCTTTCCCATAGCTTTTCAACGGTCAGAAATTGTTTTTTCTGCAATATTTAACATTTCCGCCATTTGCTTTTGATTCAAAGTGTCATCTCCATCCAATATCGTTTGCAATTCGGCGTCTTCAAACTTTTTTGATGAGCTCAACGTTCTTCATTTTTCTCATCAAATTCATTATTTCTGAACTGTTGAAACCATGTTTTGTAGGTTGGTTCTGATAGAGCAAGATCACCATATGCCTCGACAAGCATTCCATGCGGCTCTGCAACACCTTTCTTCAAACGAAGATAAAAAATTATCATCACTTACTGGTTCAAAATTCGACGTTTTTAACATGATGAAGAAATATGATATTGTCTGTTCAATGACTTGATATATATCAAATATGTTCCACAGATGTAATAGCAAACAAACACAAAAAATAAAGGCTCGTTCACAACAAATGTTCCCTATCAAGATATTTGTATCTTGCCACCCACTTCATACCGGTATACCCGGTATGCCCCTGAATACGCATTATATATACCTTGACTGAACTAATCGATAATGTTCCCCGTACACTTCCCCCAATGGACACATTATACGAATAATATAATCAACAAATCATCTCCATTTTCCATCAGCCTTACATCTAGTGCACCGCGGAAAACCCTTCTCATCTTGAGTTTTTGCCCGAGTTGTAAAGATCCGGTACGTCACAACTTTCCGAGTCGTTCCTTCATGAGACGGTGAATAATGAGCGTAATTTATAGCTTCGAGAAGCGAACACCGCAAGCTACCGGGATGGAAAGAGCGGAAATATTTCAAGTCTTTGAAAAAAAATTCAGCTTTCATTGTGAAACCCTTCCACCTCTGAAATATTCAGAACACCGATCTATTTCCAGACTGAAAAATTGAAGTATTCGAAATGTGTCATTGTCTTTTTTCATAAATATGTAACAGAGGATGGGACAGTGAAAAAAGGAGTTGCTGAATAATGGTAAACACTGTGTAGGTCCTTGTTTTTTGTTCCAGTACGAATTTTTCTTGATGAATAAGTGATTCACTATATGCTCGATATTTAAACCATCCTGGGTCAGTTTTTTTTTTCAGACAATAGGCCATGATATTTAACTTTTGTTTTTCATCAATTCATCACAGACAAGGTTGAAAACCTCGAATAACGAAGTTATTTCAGGTGAGCTTCTAGGTCAAACTTGAAATATCTTAGCGAA
This sequence comes from Micraspis discolor, assembly GCA_030674115.1. Classification (NCBI taxonomy): domain Eukaryota; kingdom Metazoa; phylum Arthropoda; class Insecta; order Coleoptera; family Coccinellidae; genus Micraspis; species Micraspis discolor. Next base: position 12,604,502 of record JARTUT010001740.1, read on the forward strand.
GAAGTTATTTGCAACCCGATCGACTGACGAGATACCACGTATGTGTCACTACCAGGGAAGAATTAACTTTGTAGATAAGTTGATTAGCTATGATATGGAATACTTCATGAAAATTATTTTCTATTGCCAGCGTCAGATGATTATCTGAGTTCAGGAGCAAATAGAGCACAGCAAATTGTTCTATTAGGCTTGTCTCTATAACTGAGAGGCATGTGGATATTTATCGAAACACCAGTGAGAAAAACATTAACAACAATTGATCGAAATGGCCTAAATAACAATTCTACACTAGTTCAATCCTTCAAAGTATACCGTCATCATTAACAATGATATAGACTGTAACAGACATGATATAATATAACACTTTTTCCATTACGTAAATTTTTCCAAATTCAGCTGCGTTAAAGAGTTATAAGCATTTTTAGTTTTCACATTGGGCAAATAACCCTCTGTTGTCTAGTTTAGTTTGAATGAAAAATACCTTCCACAGCATCCACTAATAAATCTGAATTGTTTAAAAATATTATTTTCCCTCTAAGAAATGATTCACTTACTCATGTTTCATCCGATGAGGTCCATATCCAGAAGGAAGATACAAAATACTAATTTTCTGGTAAAAAAAATTCAACACCATAAACAGATTTTTGCTGTTCTACTATAATTTCTTTCTACTTCAAGATTAGAAACCATCCCTTTTTAGTGAGAAATTCCAAAAAAAACTCAGAATATTGGATGTTATCATGATACATCTGTAATTTTCTTCTTAAAATTTCCAAATCATGAAAACCATCATTTCCATGAAAACTTCCAAGGCAAGAGGTTGTCACATTGCTTTTTTTTCACTCAAGCCAGAAAAAATCATCTATGATTTTCCAAACACTGATATTTCTCAAGTTTCTTCTCCTTGACAGAGACCAGTGAACAGGTCTATGAGGTCTCTTGATATCATACTGTTAAAAACATGAAAATCTTTTTCGAAATCTTCAACAACAATGAATGATGTCACTAAAAATAATTATTTTAAAGTGATGTTACTTTGCTTGATGATTATTTTCTCTAGTGAATCCCAATAACAATTTACTTCGATAGATTACAAGTATTCCCAGATTTAGGTGTGCAATTATACTTGCTTGGAGAAATTGAGTTTGATCACCTAAATTTGATTCTGAAAAATCAACTAGGTGTTCTTTAATGAAAAATTTTTTGTAAGATCATTAATATGAATCTATTCTGTTTAGACTATAATTAATTACTGAACATGAGTAAATTTTTGGTTTTTATAATCAGAATATCTGTTTTAATTTTGTAAATAAAAACAGAAATATTGAATAATGGTTATTCATAGCTTATGTCAAATTTTAATACCTTACCATAGAATATTAATTTATTACCGAACCGTAGGAAAGAGAAAAAATCAATAATTGTAAAGTTTTTTAAATGAAAGATAATATCTGTAACCATTATTGATCTTTAGTTATAATTTTTCTCAGAATAACTAGAGTGAATTATTATCACATTAAAATGTTATTATAACGTCTCTGTGGTGGGTAGTTCCCAATAAAATAGTGTTCTGTGGTTCCTTGTTGTTTTGATTCTGTTTGAAACTGTCAACAGTTATTTGTACCTTAAAAAATGTGGAAAATATTATAATAAAATAATAATAATGATTTCGATAGTTTGAAATTATTCAATTCAGTATGAAATGATTATGGTCAGAAAATGCATTTCTATTCTAATCTTTCTTGTTTATGAGCCTATAGCTTCCAGTTTCAATATTGATTGAATTTTAATTAACCATGCATCATAACAAACATTCAGAAATATTAAAACTAAGTCAAATTCTATTATCTCCTAAGTTTGTGAACCAGGTTGAATCGGTGTATGAAATAAAGATGTAAAAAAACTATAAAGGTAGGTACTAAACAAATCTAGGAGACTGGGTTCGGAGTTTTTGAAACTCATATGAGCTTCATTTGAAGCATTCTTATGTTAAAATAGATATAATTTGATGAACCCTGAAAGAAACAGCTCTTCATTAAGACAAGTCTTCAATTTAACAGGTCCTGACAGAAAATATATTACCTATTTCAACGGTCATGAGAATATACCGAAGTATCTATGTGAGTGATAGAAATCTTTTTTCTATTTATTATGGAATATTACTCTGGATTAAACATTAAACAAGGTGCTAGACATCATTAATAATGAATACAGCAAAAAGCAATTTAGATTTTGTAGTGAATGTATGACAAAAATTGTTCAGTGGTTAATTTCATCTATAAGGTTTAGTGGTGGAACCATAGACTGGAGAGATTTCCCCAACCTTTTGTAGAAATATTTAATAAAGACATAAAATATGGCAACATTGAACAAATCTGATTATTGAATCATTTCAGCACAGAGTTGGATTTGGGAAAATCAGAAAATTTGGACATAATTATATCGATTTAATTCCTTTCAACTTCAAATATCTCAAGAATGGTGCAATTTAGGAGGAAAGATGAAGAATGATTTTATCTGCAAAAAAGACTAATGATCCAGGAATTACAAGATACGGACCTTTAGTTCAAGCGATATTTGTTTTTCATGCAATTTAACCAATCTATAGGGTAGTAGTGAGAAACCCACAAGAAATGGAATAAATCTGATGATGCCAAAATATGCATGACTGTTATCAAAAGCCTTCTACAGGAGATCATTTCAATTGATATTGTCGTTTGAATATAACTGGTGAAAATGCAATTTTTTTATGAAATTTCAACACCCTATATCTTTTGAACGGAGGAAATATTTGGAAAAATGTTATGGGAAAAAATTTTTCTTTTGACGTCAAGAATCTATGGTTAAAATTTATGCAGTGGTCAAAGACTTACCCTGTATATTATTATAAAAACTTATTGGACATATAACAGACATGATATAATATATATTATTATAAAAACTTATTGGAATTGTCATTTTATCGAAAGTCTGTATACTATCCGCCCCCACAGAAAAACATATTGCAATTTTCATACTAATCTGTCCTTTCAAATTGATTCACTCGGCTTTTATATAAATCTACGATAAGCTCCAATGTCCTTTTAATCACCACTATCAATTCCAACGCTATCAGAGGTGGGATTTTATATGGGGATTCATTCATTCTGGCCATTATTGCTTCCGTCTGTGGCTGGATTGGTCAGGGCTCTGCGACCTGTTCGGAGTCTGTTCGAGAACAAATGGCATTCATGAATTTCGAAACGGAATTGAATCAATCCATATCTGTTTATAGTGTCCTAATTGAACTTTATTCTTTATAAAAGCAATTGCGGGGACCAATGTAGTTTCGGACATGTCAGAGATCGCTCATGGATTTAGCTTGATCCATTTTAATCGTTGTAAATAATAATAGCTCTGGATTATAAACATGAACACACCTGCGTTCGGATGAATTGCTTTAATGGCTGTCATTGTAATCTGAATCATCGGTTTACCTATGAGATGGTCAACAGAGGATAGATAGATAGATAACCACGTTATTTCACATTACGATGATGAAGAATGCAAATGATATCCAAATAAACACATGAGAAAATGAAACACAAAAACGAAAAAGTATGAATTCCAAAAATATCGACATAAACTCTCAAACCCAAATATTCGTTCTGATCATTGGGCTGATGTACCTCACAACATGTATAGAGGTCGTTCTGACATTAACTTCATGCACTTTTATTTTCATAAGTTGACAATAACTCTATAAATCAAATTATTTCTGGAAATTATTTTGAGCTGGATATTTTAGAAATTATTCTGAATCGAGACGGGGTCGAGTCCACTGGAACTGCCACAAGCTTGAGGAATTCAACAGAGGTTTTTCACGAGGCGATTATAGCTTCATAGGTAATGGATGAGGATGAGCTAAAAAAAAGTAAATCGACTGTTTGGAATTTCCAGTTTGTACAAATTCGAAGAACTACTTGTTTCCTTCTTCACGCACACCGTTCATATGACAACGGGAGTACTTGAAAATCAATATTCCGTAAACTCAGCTTATTACGGAACCAGTTTTTTACAAGAATTTTCGATTAGTTTAGAGGAACCGACCAACGAATCACTTTGCATCATGGCCATACCAGCTCATACACATCACGTCAAACAAGTACGTACTTGATTGTTAAAAAAATCGCCCCTACATACAGTGTCCGTGTTCGACCTCCAATGGTTTTCTTTTTTCTCGAACTCCATCAAATTCTTCACCGTCTGTTAGAAAATCATTATATATATATATATTCTTTTGAACTTTTGGCTGACAATATTTAGTTAGCAAACAATAAAGCATATAGATCAGGGGTTAGTGACGGGGTGTCATACAATTCGGCGTATGACATAAAAGCCTAGGGAAAAAACCCCAGTAAAAAAAAACCCTGGCTCCCCGTCCAAGTGTGAAAATACAAAAATAAGCTGAAATATATTTCAGGGACTTCTTTCTTCAAGAGTGATCTTCTATTCATGGAAAAAGAGACTTCTTCAAGGTGCTCACATTGAATCTGGAAATAAAAAGACAAAAGCAGAAAAAAGAACTGAATAACAAAAATACGTATCATATTCGTTTGAAATTTAAAACCCATTCCAAGAAAGAGTCGGAAACATCATGAATAGCCCTAAAACCATCTTTAAATTTATACATGGGACAACTTTGATGAGATGAGGTATTGTTTCTTCTGCTTCTCCACATTCACAACTTAGGAACTGAGTTCCATTTAAATAGCATGCCATTGGTACAACCCTGACCTGTTCTCAAACGATTAAGAACTGTCCAAATTTTTCTTGGAAGATCAAAACCAGGAACTTTTTCAGAAGGATCAGAAACGAGATGCTTATTGAACATTTCGTAAGAGTACCACTCAGTCTTCCATAATTCTTTATCACTTATGTTCATATTGAAATTACTGCGATTAGAGAGGGTTCTTAATTAAATTCGACCTTCTCAACCCTGTTTATTGATGAATAAATTGAAGAGCACCGGAACTGCCAATGATCTCAATAAATCAAATTCTGTTGTGATAAATTCGACAATTAAATACTCGGAGATTCGCGCTGTAGGAATTTCATTAATGTTCTCGGTCCCCTGTTCGTTACTGATGATAGATAATTGAGACAATATAGTATCTAGGTGTGGTTTGATCAAACAAATAACTGATTTCGAAAGGATTCGATTTGTTTGAAATGCCTGAAATATTCAAATTCCATTTGTTGAGGCCAGAACAAGACACAAAGTTCCCGTTTCACATCTATTGTTTTCTTACAATTAACAGGCGTCCATAAGCTACAGATCTCACGGCGGTGCTTATGTACATTTTTAATGGTTGAAGTTGAATCACAGACATTCTTCAGTAAATATTTTTTCAACTCGGAATAAGACAGTGACTACACTATCAAGCGTTACTTAAATTACTCAATATGTTGGACGGCTTATGGTTATTTTAACATGTGCCCTAATTTTATAGCGGAAAATTAGATTTTGAGCTGATTTAATATTCATAAATACCCTGAATAACAGCCCTTCAGAATGTACTACATAAATTAACCTTTTCAACTTCGGAACCATACAAATAGGTTGTGCACGTCAACGAATTCATGTAACGATATGAATATAGATAAAAGTATTAACCGAATATTCTATTGTGCCACATTCAACAGTGGCCAGGTTGGTCGTTAATCAATAGAGGCAATTTAGCCAACCCTCACGTACTTGGATGAATCGATATCACTTCATTTCCTCACATTGTGTTCCATTATACTCTTCATCTTCATCAAATCCATAAAATCTGGACATCAGTCGAATCAGAATTCCACCAATTTATATTATAACCGTGATGAATGTATCGAATAGCAAGCAGCTTATATTATGATTGACCGCCAACGACTGAAACTGCTCAATTACTTGATCCAATTTGCCGATTATCCAATTTGACGGATACACAGATCGGAATGACAGTTAGCCAGCATGTTCGTTGCGCATAATTGAGCAATGACCTGACGTTTACATATCCGCCATTTGGGGGTTTCCTTATTGTGTTCTGACTCCTTGTTGGTCCATACTGCCGAATTGGGAAATTCATTGTTGAATGAACATTGGGTTTGATTAAGGGGCGATCTGAATTCATGTTTATTTTCTGTGTAGGTAATACTATGTTCATATTTATTGAGTCACTCAGTTAGCCATGACATTAGTTTCATGTGTTGGTACCCTGTATTACTGACATTTCTTCGGATGAGATGTTGTCGTCTGTCGTGGCCCGTTCCAGTTAGATATAAAAATAATGATCAAATAACAAAAATTCTGACAGAGCCAAATTGTGGAAAGCTTGGATTGACCATCAGGAAGGAAAATTCAAAAGCTCCAATCGATCGCATGCCTGCTACCAAAGTTATTCGGGGTCAAAGGCCAAAATTTTTGTTTTTCTAGATTTTTCTAGAAAGCACTGAGTTTTATCAAAAAATTATGCCAGATTTAAAAATTCTCTACAAAAATGGTAATGATTACTTTCTTTCTAAGAGTCACTAGTTCTGAGATATCTCGATTGTAAGAGTGTTGTTACACAAGATATGCACATATATGCCACGTTCGTACAATGTTAGGTATTCAACACAAGTGAATATACTTTATTTGTATTCCTTTCATGTATACAATAATATTAACTGTACTATTCCGAAAACATCGACTAGAAAGTGTTGCATGGATAAAGCTGTGATAAATCACAATTACCATGCAATAAGCACAATAATTGTAGTTGATGAAGATGTTGATTTGTGACTTCAAAGACTCCGATTGATGATATTATACAGGGTGAGTCTTTGACCACTGCGTTTATTTTAACCATAAGTTCTTGAGATCAAAAGAAACACTTTTTCCATTACGGTTTTACCAAATTCAGCTGCGTTAAAAAGTTATAAGCATTTTTAGTTTTCACATTTGGCAAATACCCCTCTGTAGTCTAGTTTAATTTGAATGAAAAATACCTTTCACAGCATCCACTATTGAATCTGAATTGTTTAAAAACATTATTTTCCCTCTAAGAAGTGATTCACTCACTCATGTTTCATCCGATGAGGTCCATATCCAGAAGAAAGATACAAAATACTAATATTCTGGTAAAAAAAATTCAACACCATAAACATAGATTTTTGTTGTTCTACTATAATTTCATTCTACTTCAAGACTATAAACCATCCCTTTCTAGTGAGAAATTCCAAAAAAACCTCAGAATTATTAGATGTTATCGTCATACATTTATAATTTTCTTCTTAAGATTTCCAAATCATGAAAACCTTCATTTCTATGAGAACTTCCAAGGCAAGAGGTTGTCACATTGCTTTTTTTTCACTCAAAGCCAGAAAAAATCATCTATGATTTTCCGAACACTGATATTTTTGAAGTTTATTCTCCTTGACAGAGACCAGTGAACAAGTCTATGAGGTCCCTTGATATCATACTGTTAAAAATATGGCAATCTTTTTCGAAATCTTCAACAACAATGAATAATGTCACTCGGAATAATTATTTTACAGTGATGTTACTTTGCTTGATGATTATTTTCTCTACTGAATCCCAATAACAAATTACTTGGATAGATTACAAGTATTCTCAGATTTAGGTCAGCAATTATATTTGCTTGAAGGAATTAGGTTTGATCACCTACATTTGATTCTGAAAAACCAACTACGTGTTCTTTCATTAGTAAGAATCTATTCTGTTTAGATTATAATTAATTACTGAACATGCGTAAATTTTTGTTTTTTATAATCAGAATATCTGTTTTAATTATGTAAACAAAATCAGAAATATTGAATAATGGTTATTCATAGATTATGTCAAATTTTAATACCTTACCATAGAATATTATAGAATATTAATTTATTACCGAACCCCAAGAGAGAAAAAAATTAATAATTGCAAAGTGTATGAAATAAATATGTGAAAAAACTATAAACCTACAAAATAAATCAAAGAGACTGGATCCGAAGATTTTAAAACTCATATGATCTTAATTCGAAGCATTCCTCTGTTAGAATAGATATAATTTGATGAACCCTGAAAGTCTGAAGCTATAAAGAACCAGCTCTTCATAAAGACAAGTCCTCAATTCAACAGGTCCTGACAGAAAATACATTACCTATTTCAACGGTCATGAGAATATACCGAAGTACCTATGTTAGTGAAGGAAATCTTTTTCTCTATTTATTATGGATTTATTACTCTGAGTTAAATATTAAACAAGGTGGTAGACATCATTAATAATGAATACAGCAAATGGCAATTCAGATTTTGTAGTGAATGTAAGTAAGACAAAAATTGTTCAGTGGTTAATTTCATCTATTAGTTTTTAGTGGTGGAACCATAGACTGGAGAGATTTTCCCAATCTTTTGTAGAAATATTTAATATAAACATAAAATATGGCAACATTGAACAAATGTTATTATTGAATCATTTCAGCACAGAGTTGGATTGGGGAAAATCAGAAAATTTGGACAAAATTATATCGATTCAATTCCATTCAACTTCAAATATCTCAAGAATGGTGCAATTAAGGAGGAAAGATGATGAATGATTTTATCTGCAAAAAAGACTAATGATTCCAGTTAGTACAAGATTTGGACCTTTAGTTCAACGATATTTGTTTTTCATGCAATTTAACCAATCTGTAGAGTAGTAGTGAGAAACCAACAAGAAATGGAATAAAGCTAATGATGCCAAAATATGCATGACTGTTATCAAAAATATTCTACAGGAGATCATTTCAATTGATATTGTCGTTTGAATATTACAGGTGAAAATGCAATTTTTTTATGAAATTTCAACACCCTTTATCTTTTGAACGAGGCCAAATTTGGAAAAATGTTATAGGAAGAAAATGTTTCTTTTGGCGTAAAGAATCTATGGTTAAAATTAACGCAGTGGTCAAAGACACACCCTGTATATTTCCTAAAACATAGAAACGCTCAACCTCAATTTGAAATTTATCGCTCACGAAGGTCATCTACTTATCCCAAATGCCAAATGTAAATACTATTTTTGCATGCGTTAATCGGTTTCAATACTACATCTACAATGTACCGACGAGGTAAAACTTCTGTAATAAAATTATTCAAGAAACCAGATTTAATTGACATCGCAAAAGTATTTTTCTGATTCTTTACCTCAAACAATAATTACCCAAGGAATTCACTTTTTTCTTGCTGTTTATGGAGTTCCGAAAACAGCTCATTGCATAGATAAATACCGATATTTAATTTTTATTGAATATATACGTAACAAAAACAAGTAAAACGGTAATGTCTTCCCCCAACGTCGGTATTAGCGATTCAACATTTGTATCGGGTAAATTATCAAGTTTAGACGTGGCTAGGCAAACAATTGAATCCAGAACACTGGGGATGGAAATTAATTAATAATTATTCGGAATCGATTTCAACTCTACTGCAACCCGCTCTAGAACAACTTCTAAACACCATTTTCTGTAACTGTAAGAAAGGCTACAGTGGCAAATATGGCTGCAAAAAAGTAGGCTTGTCTTGTTCTCCAGCAAGTACCAGTTTTCGAGATCCGTCTTGTAAAAATATTGATTTAAAACCTATACAGGAAGATTCATGTGCTTTCCATGAACATACTGACAATTCACCTTCATTTGAGTAATTTTTGAACGTTCAGGATTAGAAAGAAGAACAAAAAGACATGGCTATTGATGAGGACTTGGAAGAGCCTGAATGTAATTGAAACAACGAAAACATTCAGAGTTGTATATTTATTGTATATCTTTATTTATGCATTTACAAAACTATTTTCTTTGACATTTACATAATGACATTTCGTGGTGTAGACCTACTCGGAAAAGCACTGTAAAAAAATCGCGCCAAGTAGACTACCTCAGAGGTGGCGTGGAAATGTGTACCCATCATGTATTACCTCACTCTAGCAATCGCGATATCTCAGGACTGGCGCCTCTTGAAAAAAACCCAGTAAGACCAGTTTTGAGAATAATTTTTAGGTCCGCAAATTTTGTCTGGAGTTAATTTTTGATAAAAAACAAATTTTCGATCTTTGACCCCGAATATTTTGGTAGCAGGAATTGGATCTATGGGGACTTTTCAAGATTCCTTCCTGATGGTGAATCGGGCTATCAAGTTTCATTTCGATATGTAAAATCATTATTTGGGAAATAACCACCATCTTTTATTGTTTTTTCCACCAACGTTTCGATAGCTATCTTGTACAGTTTTCAATGCGAAAACTTAGCTTTTAAAAATGATAGATAAGACATGATGGTGTTAAAAATTGCAAGAATTTTCCAGTACCCTACAACTCAACCTACTCTACGCTCATGGATTGTCTACCCTCATGTATCCCCATAGCTAACCTACATGATCTCATGTGATCAGTTGCATTTCTTACGATAGCTGATCGATCAGGAGCAACTCATGTGATCATTTATACTTACGATCGATGAAAAGTCAGCTCTATTCTATTTCTTGTGGGTTTCTCACTACTACTGTACAGAAAGTCAGTCCATCAAAAAAAAATAACAAATCATGTGTGATTCTCTCAATTTTGATTGTTCGAGTTTCTTTTTCAATTCATTATTCTCTTCGAACTCCTCATTACAAGTGAACCTGGTAGTGACTAGTGCTCTATATTGCTTTTTCACAGTCTTTTTCAAGACGTTTCTACTTTTATTTTACAATCAAAGACATTTTTTCTCTGCTCAAGACACCTATAATCCTCTCTAAAAGGTACAGTACAGTTTCCTCAAATACATGAATTATTTTCAGCACGTGCACTTGTGAAACTGCATGACAGTTATATCCTTTAAATATCTCGTTCATCTTATTACTTTTTCACTCAAGTTACACTCCATATTACATTCTCGACACCTCTATTCATGTTTTCAGTCATATTTTTCTTAATTTAAAATATTCAACGTCCAACCAGGTGCCAATTTTAGCTATCTTTTCCATATCTGTTCTTTTGTAAATCACCCCCCTACGTTAACACTGAATTCCTCAAATTACTGCCAGATTCACTTGTAATTTACTCATTTTCACTCACACATATTTCACTCAACTTTTAGACATGTTCATCTCTTTATGATTAGACTTCTCAGGCCTTACAAGTTTCAGATATCTGTACGTGCCATGCTGGGATCATCATGGGATTCTGCAACCAGGATGTTCACAATATTCATTCAAGACTTCTGATAACAAATATGGATAGATTACAAGTATTCTCAGATTTAGGTGAGCAATTATATTTGCTTGAAGGAATTAGGTTTGATCACCTACATTTGATTTTGAAAAACCAACTACGTGTTTTTTCATTAGTAAGAATCTATTCTGTTTAGATTATAATTAATTACTGAACATGCGTAAATTTTTGTTTTTTATAATCAGAATATCTGTTTTAATTATGTAAACAAAAACAGAAATATTGAATAATGGTTATTCATAGATTATGTCAAATTTTAATACCTTACCATAGAATATTATAGAATATTAATTTATTACCGAACCCCAAGAGAGGAAAAAATTAATAATTGCAAAGTTTTTTTTAAATGAAAGATCTGTAATCATTATCGATCTTCAGTTATAATTTTTCTCAGAATAACTAGAGTAATTATTACCACATTGAAATGTTATAATAACGTCTCTGTGATGGGTTGTTCCCAATAAAATAGTGTTCTGTGGTTCCTTGTTGTTTTGATTCTGTTTGAAACTGTCAACAGTTATTTGTACCTTAAAAAATGTGGAAAATATTATAATAAAATAATAATAATTATTTCGATAGTTTGATATTATTCAATTCAGTATGAAATGTTTATGGTCAGAAAATACATTTCTATTCTAATCTTTCTTGTTTATGAACCTATAGCTTCCAGTTTCAATATTGATTGAATTTTAATTAACCATGCATCATAATAAACATTCAGAAATATTAAAACTAAGTCAAATTCTATTATCTCCTAAGTTTGTGTACCAGGTTGAATCGGTGTATGAAATAAATATGTGAAAAAACTATAAACCTACAAAATAAATCAAAGAGACTGGATTCGAAGATTTTAAAACTCATATGATCTTAATTTGAAGCATTCCTCTGTTAGAATAGATATAATTTTATGAACCCTGAAAGTCTGAAGCTATAAAGAACCAGCTCTTCATAAAGACAAGTCTTCAATTCAACAGGTCTGACAGAAAATACATTACCTATTTCAGCGGTCATGAGAATATACCTATGTTAGTGAAGGAAATCTTTTTCTCTATTTATTATGGATTTATTACTCTGAGTTAAATATTAAACAAGGTGGTAGACATCATTAATAATGAATACAGCAAATGGCAATTCAGATTTTGTAGTGAATGTAAGTGAGACAAAAATTGTTCAGTGGTTAATTTCATCTATTAGTTTTTAGTGGTGGAACCATAGACTGGAGAGATTTTCCCAACCTTTTGTAGAAATATTTAATATAGACATAAAATATGGCAACATTGAACAAATCTTATTATTGAATCATTTCAGCACAGAGTTGGATTGGGGAAAATCAGAAAATTTGGACAAAATTATATCGATTCAATTCCATTCAACTTCAAATATCTCAAGAATGGTGCAATTAAGGAGGAAAGATGATGAATGATTTTATTTGCAAAAAAGACTAATGATTCCAGGAAGTACAAGATTTGGACCTTTAGTTCAACGATATTTGTTTTTCATGCAATTTAACCAATCTGTAGAGTAGTAGTGAGAAACCAACAAGAAATGGAATAAATCTAATGATGCCAAAATATGCATGACTGTTATCAAAAATCTTCTACAGGAGATCATTTCAATTGATATTGTCGTTTGAATATTACAGGTGAAAATGCAAGTTTTTTATGAAATTTCAACACCCTTTATCTTTTGAACGGGGCCAAATTTGGAAAAATGTTATAGGAAGAAAATGTTTCTTTTGACGTAAAGAATCTATGGTTAAAATTAACGCAGTGGTCAAAGACACACCCTGTATATTTCCTAAAACATAGAATCGCTCAACCTCAATTTGAAATTTATCGCTCACGAAGGTCATCTACTTATCCCAAATGCCAAATGTAAATACTATTTTTGCATGCGTTAATCGGTTTCAATACTACATCTGCAATGTACCGACGAGTTAAAACTTCTGTAATGAAATTATTCAAGAAACCAGATTTAATTGACATCGCAATTCTTTACCTCAAACAATAATTACCCAAGGAATTCACTTTTTTTCTTGCTGTTTATGGAGTTCGAAAATAGTTCATTGCATAGATAAATACCGATATTTAATTTTTATTGAATATATACGTAACAAAAACAAGTAAAACGGTAATGTCTTCCCCCAACGTCGGTATTAGCGATTCAACATTTGTATCGGGTAAATTATCAAGTTTAGACGTGGCAAGGCAAACAATTGAATCCAGAACACTGGGGATGGAAATTAATTAATAATTATTCGGAATCGATTTCAACTCTACTGCAACCCGCTCTAGAACAACTTCCAAACACCATTTTCTGTAACTGTAAGAAAGGCTACAGTGGCAAATGTGGCTGCAAAAAAGTATGCTTGTCTTGTTCTCCAGCAAGTACCAGTTTTCGAGATCAGTCTTGTTAAAATATTGATTTAAAACCTATACAGGAAGATTTATGTGCTTTCGATGAACATACTGACGATTCATTTTCATTTGAGTAATTTTTGAACGTTCAGGATTAGGAAGAAGAAGAAAGAGACATCGAAAAAGACATGGCTATTGATGATGAGGACTTGGAAGAGTCTGAATGTAATTGAAACAACGAAAATAATCAGAGTTGCTCAATATATATTTATTGTATATCTTTATTTATGCATTTACAAAACTATTTTCTTTGACATTCACATAATGACATTTCGTGGTGTAGACCTACTCGGAAAAGCACTGTAAAAAAATCGCGCCAAGTAGACTACCTCAGAGGTGGCGCGGAAATGTGTGCCCATCATGTATTACCCCACTCTAACAATCGCGATATCTCAGGACTGGCACCTCTTGAAAAAAAACCCAGTAAGACCAGTTTTGAGAATAATTTTAGGTCCGCAAATTTTTTCTGGAGTTAATTTTTGATAAAAAAATTTAAAAAAAAATAAATTTTCGACCTTTGACCCCGAATAACTTTGGTAGCAGGAATTGGCTCTATGGGGACTTTTCAAGTTTCCTTCCTGATGGTGAACCGGGCTATCAAGTGTCATTTCGATATATAAAATCATTATTTGGGAAATAACCACCATCTTTTATTGTTTTTTCCACCAACGTTTCGATAGGCATCTTGTATAGTTTTCAAGGCGAAAAATTAGCTTTTAAAAATGATAGATAAGATATGATGGTTATTGCTGGAAGAATAGTTCTGCTAAAATCTCTTATTCACTCAGGCAATATTGTTCGACAATATGTTCCAGTATACACATTAAAAAGGTCAACATCAAGAGTCTAGATGGATAATCGGTAAGGTATCCAATATCTATTCCATCTTCGAAAAATAAATATAAGAAAGTTTTTCACAGTATAAACAGGTGTTAATTTCTCGTTTCAATCTGTGATCGATAAAGATGGATATATTGGAATCTGTTTATATTCGCGGTGCGAAACTTCCTGGAGAAATATGCAGAACATGACTGCAAACACTCCCGAAGTTATCAGTGGGTCAGATTATCTCCTTTCCTCATCCACATTCAGCAAACTTACTCAAATATTTAGCATTCACGGCATTAACATCCTACAAACAGTCAGGATAAATTCCTTAGAAACACAAGCAAAACACCAGACAGAACACATTTATAGGTGAACAAAGAAAAAAGAAGAGACTTAATTATGTCATGTTTTAATGCTCCTGAGAAAGAGTTAAATAAAATCTGTTAAACATTTAAGTCTTTTTATTTCTGCATTCACAAAAACAATCTAGTGTGTTATATGTATATATAATATTTTCCGAAAAACTATAAGACGTCATTCCCAACAATTTTGTTAGATAATAAATTAAACGAGAAGATTCGCAAATATACCTGTAGTACAGTCATAATTTCATAGGTGAATGTCCAGCTTTCATACTTGAGTTCAGATCTCCATAACATCCACAATTTTCGACACATCTGAGGCCAGAAGGTGAAAGGATAAAAGATTTTCCAGTACATCCAACCGAGTCATCGAATTGTCTCCTTCGGATTCTGTATGTCCTCGAAGATCCCCTAGCAGCCCTTAGAATCCCATTCGACATCTCATCCTTATATCGAGGGTGCATTTCTTACGACGTTGTAGGATCAGGGGCAACTCGTGAGACGAATTTTTCTCTATCATTTATATTTGAAGAAGTCGAAGAACAAGGAAATCGAATAGATCTCGAATGAGATTCTCTGCAGTGAGATTTCAGCTAAAGTTTCCTAGAAATTCAATGAGGGTTCATCATCAATCAGAAGGATGCAGATTGAGTGGAATTCATCCATCATATAAACATTCAAACGATTTAATTCCGAAGAATCATCGCTTTGTGTAATTTGGCTATGAATATATAAGCTATTACAAAGGACAGCTGCTCACTGGAAGAAATATTATATACAGGGTGAGTCTTTGAACACTGCGTTAATTTTAACCAAAGATTCTTGACGTCAAAAAAAAACATTTTAATCCTATAACATTTTTCCCAATTTGGTCCTGTTTAAACTATATCAATATTAATTGAAATGATCTCTTGTAGAATGTTTTTGATAAAAGTCAAGGAAATTTTGGCATCAATAGATTTATTCTATTTCTTGTGGGTTTCTCACTACTACTGTACAGATTGGTTGAATTGCATGAAAAACAAATAACAAATAAAGGTCCTTATCTTGCATTTCCTAGAACCATTAGTCTTTTTTGCAGATGAAATCATTCATCATCTTTTTTCCTAAATTGCACCATTTTTGAGATATTTGAAGTTGAAAGGAATTAAATCGATATAATCATCTGATGAAATATGGGTGAGTCATTCATTTCCTAGAGGGAAAATAATGTTTTTAAACCGTTCAGAGTTCAATTGTGGATGCTGTGAACGATAATTTTCATTCAAACTAAACTGGACTACAGAGGGGTATTTGCCCAATGTGAAAACTTAAAATGCTTATAAATTTTTAACACAGCTTAATATGGAAAAACAGTATGGGAAAAAAGCTTTTCTTTTGATCTCAAGAACCGTAAAATTAACGCAGTGGTCAAAGACTCACCCTGTATATATACTGTTAGTTGGTTTTTAAGAGAATGGAATTGGATCTTCGAACAAATTTTAAGGAAAACTTTGAGTGGTTAATTTTCATTTGCTCATGCATTGTGGAGTTTGCATTAGTATAACATTGTACTAAAGTGCGAAAAAGACTTGAAAACAATTGCGCAAAGGTTTTAGGGTTAGGTTTCAAAATCAACATAAACATTATTCTGAATTATTAGGGTATACTCAAGTCGTTCAACACTGAATATCAAACCGGAAATTGTGCGCCACTGGTTTTGAATAAACGATGATCCGCAGTTTCAGGTTATTGGTTTGGTCAATAGCTGGATGTCTGGGGGCTCGTATTATAGATATTATCATACGAAGTCGAGTATCCCATATTTACATATACTCCATTTTCACATCGACCACTCCCTACCAATGAATTTCCTCATAATACAGTTCCTTTGTTATAGGTATGGAAACGAAGAAAGATCCTTTCAGAATTACTTACTATATTTCCCTATTTTATCAAGCGAATAAACAACTTCAGTGGAAATTCTTAAGGAATATTCAGAAACTTCAACTGAATTAAATTTTTTCCAGTAATTTCACACAAACATAGAAACTCGAAAATAGTGTACAACAATCTGTATATGTACAGTAATATTATGTCTTAATAGATTTTCTTGATGTTCTATTCAATTTATGAAAATCCATCATAAATTTTGAAATAAACAGGTATTTCCTCAAATTTCACTTTACTAGTTTCGATTATCAAACCGTTGTCAGGTGCTGGATACAGACTGTAATATTTTTCTGTTTTTGAACCTATGGGACGTTCAACAGTGGTGAAAGGTATTAAGTGGTGCAAAATTGGGGTTCTTGTAGAGATTTGTTATTTCAGTCAATTTCAGCAAATTTAGTTTGAGGCATTTCTCCCATCTGTGAAGGATTTTAAAATTGACAGTATCCATACGATGTTTTTCAGTATTGATTTGATTATAAACTGCGGACTGTTTTTCAGATTTCAGGTGTTCTTTCAATGTGACCTCAATGTTTCAACCAGTTTGGCTCACATAAGGAGCATTGCAATCTATACAATTGATTATATACATATTTTCCTAGGAAATTTTAAAATCCTTCTCAGATACGAGAAACGCCCAATCTTCCACCACTTAATGCCCAAATAAAAATAAGCCATTCACCACTTTTGAACATCCCCTATAATTTTAGAACAGAAGAACTGTATCCAGGCACATGATGAATAAGCGCAACCGGTGTTACTGCAACTCAGTGTTGTTAGTTGCATTCATTTATTTTCTATTCCAAAATGCTTGTTCGTTTCATGCGGCCCACGTATGTTCATTTCTTTCTCTATGAACGCGTAACATATGTTGGAGATATATGACAGTGCCAGACGAAAGAAGTAGTAATTCGAATACAGACATCGACGCTCGTTCGGTGCAGTGCAAGACTTTTCTTCGTTTCTTCGCAATTTTTCTCGTTAATTCTACAAGTTCGAACGCCAGTGAAAAGGTGACTATTTCTCGCTCGTGAGTGACACATTGATTCAGCCGTGCTGTGAAACCAGGTACGCAAAAGTCGATACTCCAACATTTCGTATTTTCGTATTCAGTCATTTTTTCTCACCGGAATTTCATTATTAATTTCTCTTTTGCTTTCATTTGATTTCAAAGGCCGTGTCGTGCCATTTTGGTCCTTCTTGAGCCGCATATTTTCGAACCGCGTTTTCAAAATTATTGCGATCAAGCATTTTGGAATTTTTTCATTTAGTTTTTTCATTTGCATTTATTTCAATCTGTCATTATTCACGTGACCTCGAAAACTTGATAAGATATCGAACACATTCATAAATCCTTTAATATCTGCGCATGTTAAAAGAATTTAGCTTTCATTACCTTTCATTTGTTTTTCTCATCTATGCTCATAACCTTGATTCAAAACATAAACAAAGATTGACATTCTTGTTTTCGTTTATTTACATTTCATTATTTTCATTTGTTTATTTTCAACTCGATTTTCAATTTAATAGATTCAATCTTAATTATTTGCTTTATTAATTAATTTAGTTCTTTTCAATCGGTTAGTCTATTTACTCTTTTTTCGAAATTACTCAAAACAAAATTCATATTGTTTTCTGCAGTATACCTTGAATAATAATAATGGCGACAAAATTGAAACAACTCAAAGCTCGTCGTCAAATTGTTATTGATGATCTCGAGGAAATTCTCAATTTAGCACAATTCGCTGTCACTGATGAAAGTCTCCATGTTAGATTCAAATTAAGATGTGAAATACTTGACGATATTCTCGTGGACTTTCAAAATTTACATACGTCTATTGTCTCTATGATAGTATCTTCCGAAGAACCCGAATTGAACACTGAGAAGGTTATTCGAACAGCCTTTATGGATAATTATTACACCATCAGAACAACTTATGTTAATTTATTTCCTGTAGTAAACATTCCAGTAAAAAACCAAGACAGTTGCTCTATTAGTTCGCCAAATGTTAAACTTCCAAAGATAGTATTGCCCATTTTCAATGGGAATTATAAAGAGTGGCCTACTTTTTTTCGATATGTTCCAAAGTTTGGTACATGAAAATTCTAACTTGAGTCAAATAGAAAAGTTTCAATACCTCCTTAGTTCACTTTCTTCTCATGCTTTAAATTTAGTTAAAGGATTTCCATTGACTGCTGAAAATTATGAAAGCGCTTTTCAGACATTGGCGGAAAGATATCAAAATAAAAGACTTCTCGCTAATACGTGTTGGAAGGAAATCTGTAATGTTCCAAAGCTACAGGGTGATTCAGCTAAAGACCTTAGGCGAATTCTAGAAGTTTTTGCGGAAAACTTATCGGTATTAAGGAATTTAGGTTTACTCGTTGACCAGTGGGACTTTGTTTTATTTCACATTCTCATTCAGAAATTAGATTCAGCAACGATCAAACGTTTTGAATTACAAGAATGTTCAACCGATATTCCGTCGTTTGTCAATTTGCGAAATTTCCTGACAAATCAGTGTATAGCCTTGGAGGCAGTAGCTCTTTCTCTTCCGTCGAAAACTCATTCAGTTTCGAATTCTCAAGTTTTGAAATCTAGTTTCTCTCAATGAATAAAAGAAATTCGACTCTTCTCGTTCAAACGGAAACTGAATCATTCAAGAAACGTATAACCTGTAATTATTGCAAGTTAGCTCATAATATTTACAAATGTCCATCATTTTTGGAACAAACTGTTCAAGATCGGTTCAAGATTGTGAAGAACAAAAATTGGTGTATCAATTGCCTCCATTCTGGACATAAGATTAACAATTGTTCTTCAAGGTCAAATTGTCGTACTTGCCACGCAAAGCATCATACCCTGTTGCACATGCGCAATAGTGCGGAGAATGATTCTTCATCAGAGACGTTTCATTTCAATGCTGCAAATTCATCGGATTCAGGCTCAGCTCAAGTTTTAACCAATGTTTCTTCAAATTCTACCGTTCTCTTGGCAACCGCTGAGGTCGAAATTCGTGATGCTTGGGGTAGATATCAGAAGGTCCGAGTTCTGTTAGATGGAGGCTCTCAAATAAATATTATAACTCAATCGTGTGTAAATAGATTAGGCTTGAAAATTTGTGATGCTTCATTTTCGATAAATGGAATTTGTGAAAGCTCATCTTCTGCTAATTGCAGCACTGAATGTACTATTCGCCCATCAGGTCAAATAAATCCATCTTTTACATTCGATGCCGTCGTGATTCCGAAGATTTGTGCGGAAATGCCGAGTTCTTTCGTAAATTATTCGTTTTGGAATTGTGTCCATAACAAGAAGTTAGCAGATCCGAACTTTTCCATTCCGAAATCAATAGACCTTCTCCTCGGAGCGGATATATTCTCTTTAATAATTCGACCGGGTCGTATCGAGGGTAACGGTTTGGAGCCAACAGCACTTGAGACAGTGTTTGGTTGGGTTTTCATGGGAAAGATTCAATCACCTAACATATCAGTTAACAATTTTCATTTGTCATTGTCTGAATCAGGTTTAAACTCCTCGTTGAAAAGATTTTGGGAACTTGAAGAAGTTTCAGAGAATGTCATTGTATCACCAGAAGATCAATTTTGTGAGAACTTATACGCTCAGAACTATTCTAGAAATACATCTGGACGGTACACTGTGGCATTACCATTTAAACCTGATCAGTCAACACTTTCTTTCGGTGACACATATTCTCTCGCACTACGTCGTTTTTTATCCCTTGAACGTAAACTTATTAAAAACCAGAATATATACCGGGAATACTCTACTTTCATGCAGGAATATTTAGAAAAAGATCATATGTCATTAATTTCTACGAGTTCGGTTTATGAAAATACTTTTATATCCCTCACCATTGTATAATCAAACCAAACAGTCCATGCACAAAGTTGAGGGTTGTTTTCGATGCGTCAGCTCATGTACCCGGTCATTTATCTTTAAATGATGCTCTATTGATAGGTCCTAAATTACAAAAAGGATATTATTGCCATTTTGATGAACTTTCGTGTTCATCGGTTCGTTTTCACAGTTGATATCAAACAACTGTATCGTCAAATATTAGTCAAAATTCTCGGTTTGAGGTGGTTTCCTTCGTCGGACGAATTTTCTTATTTTGCGGAAACTACTGTTCAGGTATGTACTAAACGTAGCATACTTTCAGAACTTTCTCGAATTTTCGACCCTTTGGGGTTCCTTTCTCCATTTACTTTTCTTGCTAAACATTTGATCCAGCATCTTTGGACATTAGGTTTGCAGTGGGATGATACACTTCCAGACGATGTCAGCCGTCGCTGGAATCAGTGTAAATCCGAATTAACCGAATGGGTAAATTAAAGATACCTCGAAACTTGCATCGAAACCATTTTATCGTTGCGAACTTCATGGTTTCGGAGATAGTAGTAAGCGTGGTTGCGCAGCCGCGGTATATTTCAGGTTTTTCAATTATGACGGCTCCATTGACATCTCTTTCGTAGGTGGTAAATCAAAGGTCTCCCATTGAAGAGAATTTCACTTCCACGACTGGAATTGTGTGCTTGTCTCTTATTATCAAAATTCATTAATGTGGTTTCCTCTGTTTACCAATCTCTGTCCAGGGTTCAAGGGGTGGTAGCTTACATTTTCAGATTCGTTAACTTCATAAAAAACTCTGAAGCTCCTAGGATATATAGATTTTCCGCAGTTCATCTCAAAGATGCACTTTTCTTCATTATAAAACAGGTTCAACGGGTTGTGTTCAAGGAACAGATCGATAATCTCATCTCGGGAAATCCCATATCTAAATCACTTCGAAAATTGAATCCATTTATTGGAGAAGATGGTGTTCTCAGGGTGGGCGGTCGTCTGTCTTTTTCTGGTCTGGCTCTTGATCACAAACACCCAGCTTTGCTTCCTTCATCTCATCGTCTTACTGGGCTCCTTATTCAGCATTTCCACAAAATATGTCTGCATCCAGGTGCCCAGACTTTACAGTTCCTTCTGTCTCAACAGGTCATACAGGAGTTTTATACAGTCCACTTAGAGATTGAGTCTGTGCTCAATTCTCGCCCTCTATGTCCGCTTAGTTATGCTCCGAATGACATATCTGCACTGACACCAGGATATTTTCTTACTTTGGCTCCATTAACTGCTATTCCTGAACCAGATTTATCACACCTATCTATCGGTCGATTGTCGCGTTGGCAGCTTTTAACTCGTATCCATCAGGATTTTTGGAAAAGATGGAATTTAGAATACCTGAACACACTGCAACAACGACAAAAGTGGTTCAATAGTAACTCGCCTCCTTATTCAATAGGTGCACTCGTCTTGATAAAGATGATCAACTCCCTCCATTGCGCTGGCGACTTGGACGCATTGAGAAGTTGCATCCTGGCGCTGATAAAATAGCTAGAGTAGCTACTGTTCGGACTACTCAAGGTGTACTGCAGAGATCAGTGGTTAAATTATATCCATTACCTCTTCAATAGTTATGACATATGTTGATGTATATATGTATATATATATTTTTTTTTTCTTTTCGCGTGTCGTGGTCCGGTCTTGTCGAAAAATCAATAAAATGAAAATTGGACAAAATTATTTCTTTCAATATTTTTTTATTTCAGTAAATATAATTTCGAAATTCGGTAAACTCAACCCAGTAGTTACGAAGCCACAAGAAACTTTTTTTCCAATTACCGTTGTCAGTTCTATCGTACAAATTCATTGATAATATTCTCAATATTAACTGATATTTGAGGAAATGTGATTTTTAAGAGTTAGAATAATTCTCAATTCATCAATCTAAAAGCACTCTTGCGCAGGGGTTAAATACCTCTATCATACGCAAAGGATGAGCTGTTAAAAATCTCGTCACTCGACCCTTTCTGAGTAACATTCCATAGACACCCTGTATCTTCCTTTCTAAGGCCATATTACGTCACCAAAATATGAAAATTACCAAATACCGGTGTCACGAACTTACATAGCACTTGGATAAACAAAACTGAAGTGACTGTCAGGTGTACTCTTGGAGCGAGGTTTGAATGAAACCAATTTCAGGAAACGTATGAGATATTTGCCACTAAACCAGCTGAGAAAACATATCGCTGTCATCAAACTTGCTCTGATGTTAGGCTCTGTGGCTGATGAATTACCACAATCCCAAGTTAACACAACTCGGAATCTGATTAAATCTTACGTTATGTAAATGCTTTCGTGAATTTCATTAAGCACTCAATGAGGTCGTTCCCAGACGATCATTTCAATATTTTCGACGACAAGAAAAAAGTTGGGCATTTTATGTTTGTCGAAAGGTAATAAAATATTTGTGGGCTCTTGTTCTAGATTAAAAAACAGGAAGAACAACATCTTGCCCATATTTCTGTATTATTCGAATATCAATCTAAAAATGATTTCAATCGATTGGGTTCGACTTCCCGATGGAGAATATGTGATCAAATTTGAGTTTGTCTAGTCGGACGTGCACACTGCCTTTCACCAAAAGTTTGTGCATGTATAGAGGTTATTGGTATCTTTATATTATTCTCAAATTTCATTATCATAGCCTTCCACCACAATACTGGTATGTTGGAGTTTTTTCATTCACTTAACTGTATTTTACTAAAATCTGTCCTTACTTTGCTATTTTATCTAAAACACTATTTGTAGTATTTTTTCATTTATTGACTAACGTAAATAGCATATGGTTAGCAACGTTATGAACCAAAGAACATTTTAAAATAAAACTAAGTTTGTAATAGCTGTAACTTTTTTTTAAATTTCAATAGGAGTGGAGATGTTTTCATACCTTCATAATTTTTTTTTAATAAAAGGCCCACGTGTTAATTTTGTGGTGTTATCTGTAACAATAAATACGTTTTTTTTAAACACACACGCATGTAGACTTAATAGAATAAAAAAAATGCATGTAAAAGCACACGCAAAAAAAGTTATGGGGCTTCGAAGGGTACATTTTGGGTAATTTAGAAAAACCTAATAAAAAAATCATACCTCCGTAACCGTAATACTGAGGACCCAGGTTCTAAGACTGAAAAGGTAGCAAATGACCCTACCAACGCCCCAAAAAAATTTGATGGTCCATGTGCCGAACACCCTGTATTTAAATTATTTGAGTCCTTTGTTTATTACGAGGTCTGGCAAAAAATTCACAATCCGCAACTAAATTTCTTTGTTTTACCAAAATATCTAAAATTGACAATTATAGTATTACACTTCTTGAAAGTATCACTGATACCTATATTCATTCTAGAAAATACTGTTTCTTTGATGAATAAAAGAGAATTTTTCATTCTTATCACAACATCAAACAATTGTTTCGTCTGCGGCATCTCACAGAGTGAGTTGTAACCAAGAATTGTTTGAATTATTGTTAATCGAATATGAATACCTAATGAGGGAAAAGTGTTATACACAAATTTCGAAACACATGTGTCGTATTCTATTTCATTTTTTGATTAATTTTTCTGTAGTTTTTTCGAATTGTTTGATGTTGTGATAGGAATGAAAAATTTTCTTTTATTCATCAAAGAAAACAGTGTTTTCTAGAATCAATTCAAGAAATGTAAGACTATAATTGTCAATTTTAGATATTTTGGTTTATTTTACACTTTCACGAATAGACTTGTTGAATTAAATTCTTTATTTTAGTAATGAATCCTTATCCTTATTGTGTATTATTTGTCTAAGGAAGCGTATGTTAGATGAATGTAAGTCTTCATTGCCGTCACTGTTACACAATGCAATTATCATTTTTCATTGATTACACAGTATCACTTGGTAAAATCGCCATTTCACTAATATCCTGTATGACTTTACAATATATATGGTGTTGAAATATTTTCATCTATTTATTTGTTTCGTCAGTATAGATTCTTCTATTTGTAGGTTTGAGATCAGACAATTCTTCTAGGCCTTTCTGTAAAAGAATCACGTCTTCTTTTTGAACTAAGTTTTAAGTGTTTACCTGTACCCACATTGTTGTGATTAATATTTTTAAGAACTACTTAGTTCGCAGTTTTTGAATAAAATCACCATATCAAACTGATAGATATTCGTTTACTTCAGGGGTCCAATTGTCATACCACAAAGCCTACCATTTGAATCTTCACATCGATAATTTCATGATTTTTATATACAGTAAGAATTATATGCTTCAAATTTTTAGTAAATATATTGTGATAATTATAAGATTTCAGCTCTTGACCTGGAGTTAAAATTTAATGGTTTTTCCTTGAATAATAAATTACTATTATGTGGAAAAATAGAATCAAATTACTACTCCTAAATATTGAACCAAGGCAGTGAAACTGAATGGTCGTTAAAAATAGTTTAACGACTTGAGTGACTTGTCAGTGTTTCATTCGTGTGGTTATTTAAAGGTTTAATGTTCAAGGATCAATACACTATAAACATTTTATCACTTTCAAAATTACTTTACGAAGTTTTTTATTCGGTTGAAAGGGTTGATCATTGTGAGGATCACCTCCTACATCTATGATTTAGTGATTATAGCAGTCGGCCAAATTTCTGAACTAGTTTCGAATTCTAATTCATCAATTAGAAAAAATTGAAAAGCATTAATGTGAGGTCAGGAGATTTTGCGCCCTTGTTTCGAAGTCTTTTCTCTGACTGCGAATCAGCGAGAAACAAAAACAACGTAGATAGATAATGTAAAAGACTCAACGACAAAATATCTGGAATTAACAATAACCAAATTCACTCTTTTCCTTCATTTTTATTTCAACCACAATCCTCCGGCACTCAAAAAATGAATATACAGGGTGAGTCTTTGACCACTGCGTTAATTTTAACCATAGATTCTTGACGTCAAAAGAAACATGTTTTTCCTATAACATTTTTCCAAATTTGGCCCCGTTCAAAAGCTATAGGGTGTTGAAATTTCATAAAAAAATCATAAAATGATCTCTTGTAGAAGGTTTCTGATAACAGTCATGCATGTTTTGACATCAATAGATTTATTCCACTCCTTGTGTGTTTCTCACTACTACTCTACAGATTGGTTAAATTGCATGAAAAACAAATATCGTTGAACTAAAGTTCCGTATCTTGTACTTCCTGGAATCATTAGTTTTTTTGCAGATAAAATCATTCCTCATCTTTTCTCCTAAATTGCACCATTCTTGAGATATTTGAAGTTAAATGGAATTGAATCGATATAATTTTCTCCAAATTTTCTGATTTTCCCCAATCCAACTCTGTGCTGAAATGATTTAATAATCAGATTTGTTCAATGTTGCCATATGTCTTTATTAAATTTTTCTACAAAAGTTTGGGGAAATCTCTCCAGTCACATTCACCACAAAATCTAAATTGCCATTTGCTGTATTCATTATTAATGATGTCTAGCACCTTGTTTAATATTCCATAATAAATAGAGAAAAAGTTTTTCATCACTCACATAGGTACTTCGGTATATTTTCATGACTACGGTTGAAATAGGTAATCTATTTTCTGTCAGGACCTGTTGAATTGAAGACTTGTCTTTATGAAGAGCTGGTTCTTCAAAGCTTCAGACTTTCAGAGTTCATCAAACTATATCTATTCTAACATAGGAATGCTTCAAATTGAGTTCATATGAGTTTTAAAAAATTCAAACCCAGTCTCCTAGATTTGTTTTGTAGGTTTATAGGAGTTTTTTCACATCTTTATTTCATACACCGATTCAACCTGGTTCACAAACTTAGGAGATAATAGAAGTTGACTTAGTTTTAATATTTTAGAATGTTTGTTATGATGCATGGTTAATTAAAATTCAATCAATATTGAAACTGGAAGCTATCAGCTCATAAACAAGAAAGATTAGAATATAATGCATTTTCTGACCATAATCATTTCATACTGAATTGAATAATTTCGAACTATCGAAATTATCCTAACAATATTTTCCACGTTTTTTTTAAAGAAAGCTACAAATAACTGTTGACAGTTTCGAACAGAATCAAAACAAGGAACCACAGAACACTATTTTATTGGGAACTACCCACCACAGAGACGTTATAATATTTTAATGTGATAAAAATTCACTCTAGTTATTCTGAGGAAAATTATAAATAAAGATCAATAATGGTTACAGATATTATTTTTCATTTAAAAGAACTTTGCAATTATTAATTTTTCTCTCCTAGGGTTCGGTAATAAATTGATATTCTATGGTAAGGTGTTAAAATTGGACATATTCTATGAATAACCATTATTCAATATTTATGTTTTTGTTTACGTATTGTAATTAAAACAGATACTCTGATTATAAAAACAAAAAAATTTACGCATATTAAGTAATTAATTATACAGAATAGATTCATATTAATGATTTAACAAAAGTTGAACTTTCAGAATCAAATCTGGGTGATTAAACTCAATTTCTACAAGCAAGTATAATTGCACACCTAAATCTGGGAATACTTGTAATCTATCCAAGTAAATTGTTATTGGGATTCAATACAGAAAATAATCATCAAGCAAAGTAACATCACTTCAAAATAATTATTCGTAGTGACATCATTCATTGTTGTTGAAGATTTTCATATTTTTAACAGTATGATATCAAAAGACCTCATAGACCTGTTCACTGGTCTCTGTCAAGGAGAAGAAACTTCGGAAATATCAGTGTTTGGAAAATCATAGATGATTTTTTCTGGCTTAGAGTGGAAAAAAAGCAATGTGACAACCTCTTGCCTTGGAAGTTTTCATAGAAATGATGGTTTTCATGATTTGGAAATTTTAAGAAGAAAATTACAAATATATGATGATAACATCCGATAATTCTGGGGATTTTTAGGAATTTCTCACAAGAAAGGGATGGTTTATAATCTTAAACTAGAAAGAAATTATAGTAGAACAACAAAAATTTATGTTCATGGTGTTGAATTTTTTTTACCAGGAAATTAGTATTTTGTATCTTCCTTCTGGATATGGACCTCATCGGATGAAACATGAGTGAGTAAATCATTTTTTAGAGGGAAAATAATGTTTTTAAACAATTCAGATTCATTAGTGGAAGCTGTGGAAGATATTTTTCATTCAAACTAAACTGGACTACAGAGGGGTATTTGCCCAATGTGAAAACTGAAAATGCTTATAACTTTTTAACGCAGCTGAATTTGCAGAAACCGTAATGGAAAAAGTATTTCTTTTGATCTCAAGAACCTATGGTTAAAATTAACGCAGTGGTCAAAGACTCACCCTGTATATCATATTAAATATCGACAAAACCAACAATTATAGTATTTGTTTTTCATAAGCAAATGTCAACAATACATTGAAGGTAACCACTTCAATCACTCGACAGCAACTTCTTAAACCCACAAAAGCTCCAGTTATGACGTCTGTGCTTACCACCGTGTCATAAACAACATTGTAACAAGTTGTATTCGCTCTTTATGTTGCTTCTCTTTTGACGCCGAAGAGGCACGATCCAGAAAATCACATCTTGGTCGAAGAAGCCGTTAATTTTCATGAACTTGTCGACGAATTGTATGCAGACGTTAACTGGCACCAACAAAATTAAGTTGTTGGCGTTTCTGAGATTTACATCAGTTGCTGAATTTCCTTCGCGCCAAAGTTGGTATTATTATCATCTCAACTCATTCAATGTAGAAAATATCTTTTTTCTTCGGCAGGAAACAGGATTTATAAGAGTTTACTGATGAATGTTGACAAAATTTGTTTGAAATAACTTGTTTCCGTCAATAAGTTCTGTGAGTTAATTTCTATTTGTTTGTAGGTTTTTCCTCGACATTTTCCGATCAGAAGAGCAAGCAATTGTTTTGGAGGAAGTTCCATATTGGGTCCGGCTCCGAAAGAAATTAAAATAGTACGAAAGTAATCCGAACTTTCTCCAATATTCCACTTTGAACAATCTACAGGCGAAAAAATTCTACAGAAAAATACACCGGAAAACTTTTCGTTTGAAAACTGAAGTTCAAACAAACCCTTCGTCCTATCAGGAAATCATACTGCTCCCAGTTCTAACTTCGAACTTCTGAATAAAATTTTTTCTTCATGTTCGATAACTGCTGAGAAACAAAGTTCTTCAACTGAAAGAAGGTTGAACCTCATTTTCAGAAAGCGAGGCACCTCTAATGTACTTTGGATTGTAATGGCGGATTTCCCATGAAAGTAACATTAGGGCATGATCATTTGTGCATTAGGCGTTTAATTAATAAATCCTCAGGATGAAAAGACTTTTTATCATATAAGGAGCGCCAGAATACTGTAATAATTAATCAAAACTTGGTTGAGATGCCTAATTACTTCGACAAAGCGAGTAATAATGATAGTTACTAGGAGTGTGAATCGAAGTTGAAAGTGTTCACACTTTATTATGAAACCATCAGGATCTGAAGGTATTTGCAAAAAATAATAATAAATTGGAATTTCTATTCCAATTGGTAAAAAATTTTCACTCTATAAACTTTCCTTGAACCTTTCATATAAACCATCAATTTTTAATATCATTTCCGAAGGCGTATCTGTTGACAGGCAATTAAAATGTCTTGTGGGGGCCATTCATGATTCAATAGCTAAGAATTTCTAAAAACTAAAATAATATCGAGAACGTCGTCTTCAGTGTGAGGCGTTTGTCCTACAAAAATTTAGTTGAGTAGCCGGATTTATAAAAACGAACACGAACAAGAGACTTTTAAATGGACAACTCTTACATATACAGAGTGAGTCTTCGACCACTGCGTTGATTTTAACCATAGGTTCTTGATTAAAAGAAAACTTTTTTCTCATACCGTTATTTCCATATTCAGCTGCGTTAAAAAGTTATAAGCATTTCAAATCTGACTTCAAAAAACTGATTGATTTATACGACGATTAAGTAGCAATATATACAGATGGCTCTAAAAGTAATAGTGAGACCACAGCTGCAATGGTCACTCCCTATCATACTGCACGTTATGAACTCAATAAGAATAGTAGCATATATGAAGCGGAACTCTTTGCTATACTAAAAGCATTGGAATGGGTCAATGAAAATGAAATCACCAAGTCACTCATAATAACAGACTCTTTGAGTGGTATACAAAGTTTGAAACGTATATATAGCAGAAACCCAATAATAAATAAAATAAAGGACTTAATATCTAGCTCCAACATCGAAATAAAACAATCACATTAATATGGATACCAACCCATACTGGCATTGAGGGTAATGAAGCTGTGGACTTAGCAACTCGAAATAAAGAACTCCCAACCATCGAAATAAAGAACAGCATATCCAAAAATGAAATGAAAAATGCGGCTAAGAGAAAACTCCTTCAAATATGGGAAAATCAGTGGAACTCATCAAATCACAAACTACGTGAAGTGAAGAAGACCATTAGAAGATGGAGAGTCTCGGGCCGAAATCGACAAGACGAAGTACTGCTAAATCGACTTCGATTGGGCCACTGTCGATTTTCACATGAATACCTTATGGCAAGAACTGAGAAACCCGTTTGTGAAAAGTGCCGGTCGATATTAAGTGTAAGACATATTTTGGTAGTGTCCAAACCTTAACAACCTTCGGTAAAGATTTAATATCAAAAAGGACATTAGCGATATTTTAGGCCAACAATGTGATATAGATTCCATTAAGAACTTTTTATCATCCTTAGGTTTATTAAGTAAAATTTAATGTACCAATGTCCCTAATAACCGAAAGTGGTTGATGGGACTATAAATATGAAATTAAAAAAATACCCCACTGTACTCCAGTTTAGTTTGAATGAAAATTACCTTCCACAGCATCCACTATTGAATCAGAATTGTTTAAAAACATTATTTTCCCTCTAAGAAATGATTCATTCACTCATGTTTCATCAGATGACTATATGGATTTAATTCCTTGCAACTTCAAATATCTCAAAAATGGTGCAATTTAGGAAAAAAGAATATTTTATCAACAAAAAAAACTAATGATCCGAGGAAGCACATACAGACCTTTAGTTCAAGTGATATTGAACAAATCTGATGATTGAATCATTTCAGCACAGCGTTAGATTGGGGAAAATCAGAAAATTTGAACAAAATTATATAGATTCAATTCCATTCAACTTCAAATATCTCAAGAATGGTGCAATTTAGGAGAAAAGATGATGAATGATTTTATCTGCAAAAAAGACTTATGATTCCAGGAAGTACCTTTAGTTCAAGTGATATTTGTTTTTCATGCAATTTCACCAATCTGTAGAGTAGTAGTGAGAAACCCACAAGAAATGGAATGAATCTATTGATGCCAAGATATTATGCATGACTGTTATCAAAAACCTTCTACAAGAGATCAATTCAATTGATTTCATTTAATTCCTTTCAACTTCAAATATCTCAAAAATGGAGCAATTCGGGAAAAAAGATGACAAATGATTTTATCTGCAAAAAAGACTAATGATTTTAGGAAGTACAAGGTACGGACCCTCAGTTAAAATGTAATTCGTTTTTCATGCAATTTAACCTATAAGTACAGCAGTAGTGAGAAACCTACAAGAAATAGAATAAATCTATTGATGCCAAAATATGCATGGCTGTTATCAAAAACCTTCTACAAAAGATCATTTCAATTGATATTGACGTTTGAATATTACAGGTGAAAATGCAATTTTTCATAAAATTTCAACACCCTTTATCTTTTGAACGGGGCCAAATTTGGAATAATGTTACGGATGAAAATGTTTTTTTGACGACAATCTATGGTTAAAATTACCGCAGTGCTCAAAGATTCACCCTGTATTTTGAATGCGTTTTCACTGATCAACAGAAGCGAAGAATCTCGTAGCATGCAGAGAATAATTAGAAATGACATCGCTCTGGAATAGTAACATTACTGAAACTGATCTCGTACGCGAAAAAAAAACTCTAAACATCTCTATTATTACGATGTTCCCCTTCCCACACACAAATACGATGTAAAACAAACATTCGAGCCTTTTGTTCGTTTCTCTCGTGCTTTTTATACGGGGATATAAATCATCGAGATGCCAACTTCCCTACCCACGTGACAACATCGCAACCAAATGAAGTGGGAGGAAAAGCAAGTCGTCGCGTGTTCGCAAAAGCTAAATCAGCTGTTATCATTAAGCTTATCTAAACATAAATAATAAACAACTTTGAACTACGTACACAAAGCACGTGAGATAGGACCATTTAGAGTTATGTTAAAAGATTAATATGCCTTGTTTCAACCCGCTGTAAATATTCAACAATATTGTTTTTATTAAATATAACCTGAGTTTGTTGCGATAGCGAAAGCAACGAGGTGTTTTCATAATGGCATATTTTCACTGTTCTCTTATTAAAATATAGGTAATTGACACAGTTTTCATAAGCGTGTTGAATTTCATTCAATATCCTCCAAACTTCGAGTTCAGTAATTTATATTGCTATAATTATTTTGATTCACTCGACTAGGAGTAGAAAGATGCTTTTTTCCACAATATCTTTCTATAAGTAAGTTTCAATTTTATTACCTTTCTGCTTTTAGAACCCCTTATATCATTTTGTCGAATTTTGACAAATTGAGTGACGCATTTCAAAACTCATCGACGCGACGTTTCTGTAATTACGAAGGTGGCCTTTTATATTTCGGGATTGGGCAACCCCAGTGTTGCAATCTGCCAACCGACAGCTCTATCCTAAAACTTGACATTTTTGAGATCATATGTAGTCAGAATGAAGCTCCATCATGGACCAGTGTTTATCGATGGTATGCTGAATTCAACCGAGTTCGTAGTTCACTTCGAGACGAATTTCGTGAAGGTCGTCCAAAATCAGTTTTTATTCCGAAAACCATTGATGCTGTGCGCCAACTGATATTGCAAGATCGTCATGTGACCTATTGGGAGATTGAGACACAGTTTGGCATTAGTGGGCCAGCATACATTCGATATTGCATGAACATTTGACCGTCAAAAAAATTTATTCGCGTTGGATCAGACGTTCAAAAAAAAGCTCGTGTCTATTGGTCTAAATAAATGCTCCAAAAATACGATCGCGGTGCTTCGAAGCACGTCTATGAGATCGCGATAGGTGATGAATCGTAGATTCACGTATATGAGCTCGAAAGTAAACAGCAGTTGACTGTATGGGTGTTTCAAGATGAGCCAAATCCATTAAAATTTGCTCGCGCACGAAGCACTTCCAAGCAAATGATCGCACTACGAGCTGGATGTTGTCTATTTGGTGATGGTTGAGCGAGTTGTGCGTTCCGTAGGCCGATTATGTGGACCGTAAGTCGCTCTGAGTGCCCAATACATATTAATCGGAGAACGTCCATTTTTGTGATAAAGCTGAAAATCTTTGACGCTGTGCTAGGATAAGTCATTCCATTATGAAATGTCAGACACTACTGAACAAGAATACCACTTCAGTTTACACGACTCATGCGCGATCTGCAACTAAGACACACCTAAGAGTACTTCTAAATGAGTGCAAGATAAAGCTTATTATAGTTGTACCACAGAATAGATACCAACCAGTAGTCGCACTCTGTGGATTTTCTTACACTAAATCTGACTCGCGCATCTCGCAGGGATTCTAACCTCATCTTTTGGTCCTTGTTCATTGTTTTCATCAATAATTCTAAGATGTCTGGAATAATTGTCATTATTAATATTTCAGACATCTTAAATAATTCCTTTGTATAATTTATTCGTTTAATATTTAGAAGAATAGAATTCTTTTGAGATCTATTTAAAATTCAAAGAAGTTGAAGAAAAAAATTCAACCTAACCTCTAATTCAGCGGAATTTCTTGGAGTCAAAATCTACCATGAACCAGCAAAGCTCATTCATCAATCATTTATATTCATTCAAGTGAGTATTCTGTTTCAATTATGTGATTTTTTCAAATAAATTCCAAAATGATTAACAATTGTAACGTATACAACTGCAAAAACAATAGTTTCAATAATCCCAAACTTTCTTTTTTCTCAATACCATTAGACACCGACAGGTGAGTGATACATATAGTATTGTAGAAGATGTTGTTTATTAAAAGCTCCGTTATTTGAGTAGTGCTTTATTCAAGTAGTTGAGATTAGTTGAGATATCAGGAACCAATGGAATTTCAGGAGGTTTACGCCTACTGTCGTCATTTCTTTACGATTAGTTAAGATATCAGGAACCAATGGAATTTCAGGAGGTTGACGCTTACTGTCGTCATTTCTTCACGATTAGTTGAGATAATAATAATAATAATAATAATAATAATATATCTTTATTTCCACAATTGCTAAAATTAACAAATAGAAACAAGTCAAATCCATCACAAAAACCCGAAAATTATAACCTACTACAGTAATCCTTAAATTCTAGTATCGTGTAAGGCTCACACTCAACTATCAATGCAAATATTTTTTTCCTAAAAATGTTATAAATATTGATACCTCTTATGCTACGGGGTAGAAAGTTAAATAACTTTATACACATATAAAATACATTCCGCTCAGTTAGAGAAAGTTATTTACTTTATTGTGTTCAGGGTGGTGTTCCCTCCGAAAAAAATTCTTAAAATTGAACTCTCTCAGTATAACTCCCCTCGGCCATGATTCCGGTTTAGACAACTCAGAGAACAAATCATCAGAAGGTACCCCAACGCTAAAAGCTGAGTTGCAACCCTTAGTGACAAGTTTTTTTACCTCGAAATCACTGCATTCCGTGGAATCTTGAAGAAAATCCTTTATATCTTTCTCACTCACATCCTTTCCACATATTCTACCGATGTACAACCATTTCTTTCTCGGTGCGCCCTTGATTTTTGATTCAGGTGTGATCTGTTTCGACCCTATACAAGTCATAGGAGGTTTTCGGTTCGCCTGTTTCTTTCTAACCACCGTCTTCCACTGAGATTCACTCTGCCGTGAAGGATTAATATTCGATGTTTGCCTATTTCTATTATTTTCCTGTACATTAGCTGGTCGGATAGTTTCAATCGATCGAACACTTGAAGATGTCGATGTATTTGTGATAAGATCATCAGTTACAGCGTGGGATGAAGAATTAACCTTCGTTTTCATCATGCTATTTGGATCATTAGTTACAGCATCGGGAAGAACATCATTTATTTCGTCGATTTTGATGACCGGTATTGAACTGTGCATTGGCACGTGAGACATATGTTCGTAATCGGTTGAAGGTTTGTATTTATGTACCTTTTATGTAATGGATCTTGTTTACCCTCGATATAATTTATTCTTTCCAGTAGAAGTGAATTATTCAATTTCAGTATTTCATTTTTTTCCCTTGAAGATTCCAATAGTTGGGTCAAGAACTGAACTTTCATCTCAAGCATCTTCCTATCTGCAATATCTGATGTACACATAGTCGATTTTTCAACGTTCTTTGACTTAATTTCATTAGACTGGCAGCAATTTATATGAAAATCATCAATGACTTTTACATTCTCCATTCTTTTAACGCAAGATTTGTGCACTACATTATCACAGATCACACAAACCATAACACTACATCGTTTTGAGCAGCAAGAATAACTTTTCTCGATTTTGAGTTCATTATTATCAATATAATTATACTTTTGAGAGCCCGCCTCTGAAACATCATCACTCTCGTCCGCCATCGTGCGCTGTATTCAGGAACCAATGGAATTTCAGGAGGTTTACGCTCACTGTCGTCATTTCTTCACGATAAGTTGAGATATCAGGAACCAATGGAATTTTAGCAGATTTACGCCTACAGCGGGTTTAGTATAGTCGTCATTTCTTTCAGATCAGTTGAGATATCAGGAACCAATGGAATTTCAGGAGGTTTACGCCTACTGCATGCGTATGCAGAAGAGTAAAATTTTTTTAGATAAATATTTGAGTGTGTATCTATATGATTTTCGATTTTATAAATAGCAATAATAATAATGTAATATATATATATAACTATAATTCAATAGGTTTTTAATTTTTTTCCCACCATAATGAGGGAACCCTTTCTAGAGAACACTCAGCATATTTAGCGCAGGAATCTAAACAGTTCAATCGCCGCGGTCCCCGTCGACCTGCCTCGGCAGAAACCGTGCTGTGCTGCCGCCAGCACATGACTCGACTCAAGAAACGATATAATTCTATCATACAGCAAACGTTCAACAATTTTACTTACTGTGCTGAGTAATGCTACAGGTCTATAGTTTTCTATGGCCTCCGGATTCGATCTTTTTAGAATAGGGATCACTACTGCTAACTTGAGGGCATCAGGAAAGATGGCCGTTTCAAAAATCATATTTACTAAATGAGTGAGAACCTCCAACAAATTTTCACGAAGAAACTTGAACAAGCTAACTGAGAGACCATCAAATCCAGAACTATTCCTACTTTTCATTTTTTAATCACGTTGTCTACTTCACTCTCATAAACATAGGTCAAGAAGAAACTACGAACGCTACTCTTTATTGGCAGTGAACAAGAATCAGATAAATTATTGCCATATCTATTTGTAAGGGCAGACTGAGCAATAGTTGAATAGTAATGCCCGAAAGAATTAGCAACCTCAGCAGCATCAGATATAGTTCTGTTTGCATAATTGAGTGTAATAGAACTATTTGTTTTTTGTCTATTCAAATCCAAGTTAACTAAATTCCAGATTTTCCTTTGTCTGTTACTACCGATATCAATATAGGCACGATTAAACTTTCGTTTAGTGTGTAGAACTAAGTTCTTGTAATATTTTCTTTCAGAGATATATAATCGATAGATTTCCGCATTAGAAAGGTTCTTTGCCAACCAGAAAAATCACTTTTCAGTTCCCGCCCACGCGACATAATTTCATCGGTCATCCATGATTTGTTTTTTGGGATACTTTCCCGTATGTCACAATTACTTTTAATTAAAAAATCTAACGAGTTAAAAAATTCGATATATTTATTGTTAGTTCCTGTTACCTGGAACACGTCCTGAAAAGTATTTTCTGTAATAGAAGCTCTTATCATTTTGAAATTTGGTATTGATTTCTTTTTACTTATTTTGATCTTCTCGTTGAGATCAGCGAATGTGAATTTGCCTATCTGTGCTAAGTGATCTCCAAGGTTTGATTGTGTGACCAATGCCTCAACCTGGTCCACATCCGTGACCATATAGTCTAGTTTCTGCTCACATTTTACATTGTTTCTATCAAAATATATTCTAGTTGGGTCTGTAGACGTTACCCTTAAACCAAAGCTATCAAATAAGTCAATTAAAGCTTTCTTCTCTTGATTGTTCTCGAAATATTTTATATTGAAATCTCCGCAAAATACCAGGTGTTGACATGATCTACTACAGAAAGCCAAAAACTCAACAAGATTTGTCCAAAAATTACCAAAACTGCCACTAGGCGACCTATACACACATATTATACAACACACAATTTTACCAACATTGAATCTTACTGCACTACATTCAAAGTCAATATCAACTGCCCAGGGGCTGCAGTCAACTGTTCTGACAGTATGCTTAGATTTTGCGTAAATCATAGAACCTCCCACTTAGAGTCCTTTCTGACATAGTTTGCCCACACAGTATAGCCTGGAACACCAGCAAGACCCACATTAACTCCATTACACCAATGTTCCGTGATACATACAAAGTCTAAATCCATCGATTTTATGAACGATTCGAATTCAGAACTCTTATTCAATAGGCACTGGACATTTACATGACCAATTTTCAAAATCGTTTTTAACTGATCGTTATTGCTATTCCCCTCTTCGGTCACGAAAAAATTTAAATCTTTTCACTACCACACCACTCGGCCACACAGAAGCTTCCATCAATTGCGGTAATAAGGTCGAATCTGCTCCCACTTTGAAAGAACTACTAGTTGCCTCCACGTGAGTTGGTAGTTGCTTGACAATGAAGTCTCCATTTCCAAACCTTGATTTCAAATATGATTCTATTTGTGAGTCTTTTACATCCTTTTTTACTTTTCCAACATATAACCATGCTCTTCTCAAAGCTGCCGAGAAAGCATTGCTGTGATTGTCAGTAATTTCATTAGAACCCAAAATTAACGTTGGGCTTTTATTTTTGTTGAGTACATTACTGACTACTGGGTGATTAACGGTCCGATTTCCTACCACATTAGCGATATTAGGGTTTTGTTTTAAATTTGTTTCATCTTTGTACTCAAGGTCGAGTTTTTCAGATTTTTCAGACAACGTGGCAACGCCGCTTTTGTTCTTATCTACTGCATTGTTTACATTTCGGTTAACATTAACCAATTTATTGTTTTTCAGAAGAGAAATTATGGTGTTTTTATCACTCACCATTTCTTCTAAATTTTTATTTAATTTCTGAAGACAGTCAATTCTTAATTTTGCCAACTCCAAGTCACCTTTCGCTTTATGAAGAATCACTGATTCTTTGTTTGACGTAGGCTTATCATGAAAGTCTGCAAGAATTTCCTCATCATTTATGTTACCACTTTGTTCTATATGTAATTTTAGTTCACTGGACACTGCAATATTATCAGGAACTTTCTTGTTAATTATAATAGAAATTAACGTGTCTTTTTCAGTTTATTTAGCTCAGCGTTTAACTCGACAACATTATCACAATTCGCCATGTTGCCATAATGAATCTCCAACATTCGTGAATATCGCTCTCAATCCCATATCAATTGAGTTGCCGTAGTTTTGGAGGCCAATTGTTCGAAGTAACTTGCAGAAGTCTTCAAACCACAGATAAGTACCAATTTCATCTGGTTGTCGTAGTTCTGTCAATGTCAAATTTGGTGATGTTAGAGCAAATTGTGCGTTCGGTAGGCCGATTATGTGGACCGTAAGTGGCCCATACACATTAAACGGAGAACGTCCACTTTCGTAATAAGGCTGAACAAGTTGTAGACGCTGTGCCGGGCTGAGTCGTTCCATTATGAAATATCAGAACCTACCGAACAAAAATACCATTTCAGTTTACACGACGCATTTGCGATCTGCAACAAAATCTCCACAACAAAGAGTACCTCTGAATGAATCGCCCTTTACTTAGCTGTGGTTACATAGTCAAAATACGTCTTATGAAGTGGTTACACTAGATATATAAGGCTAATTCAAGATCAATCCAATGGATACTTTGCTATCCATGATTTTTTTTATTCTAAACTCGGCTGCCATACGGCATTCGCATCTCAACTGAAGTCAACTAAGCGCAGATGATAAATTTATCATGAGCCATCTTCGTAGAGCAGCTACTACTTTCAGTATCTAAGTTATAATGATAAATAAATAGGTTCCCAAGTATTCGAGGCGAAAAAAACTTTTTGCATCGCGTAAAAAATGTTCGGCAATGTTAAGCTATCCTGCTTAGTGCTGATGATAAATTTATCATGAGCCATCTTCGTCGAGCAGGTACTACGTTCAGTCTCCAAGAAATAAGAAAATTCCTAAATTTTCACGGCTAATAAAAATTGGAAATGTTCGGCAAAATTGGGTTATCCTGCTGAGCTGTTTCTACATTAATGTTAATTTTGTGTCAATGACAATAATATGTTGTTTTTGGTAGTTTTACGAATTTTTGAATATTGCAAACTTAAAAAAGACGCTTGTCTAGAAATATCCGCTAAATATATCTCATAGTCGAGGATAATGAATATTTCCGATAGTATGGATGTAGTTTTCTTTATTTTATAATTTGTATTATTTCAAGTAATTCAAAACTCATCATTTTCTGGACTCCGTAATGAACTTCGCCGATAATTAGCAGCCATACTGGCTGGAAAAATATTATCTCTTTCGTTGAATCGACGCTATCTCCATATTATTCGTATAATAGACTCTGTAATATGGAACCCATGATAAACGTGAACCAATGGACAATTATTCCCAGAACTAATATTCGCGTTTGTTCATTCTATCGGAAACACCGAACAGAGTTGCTGAGGATAATGATGTTTAATAATAGAACTGGTGTCTAATTGCTAATTACTGAGACCACCAAACACGCCAACGAATATCAATGCAGCTTTTATTGCAGAAAGTTAGAGATAGAAAGTTACCAGGATTGCAGTTGGATAAAAATGTGGAATGTAATTCGATATTAAAATTTTATATTCAAAGGAATGAGTACTTAATATTAAAGCGATAATTTTTTTGCTTGAGAAATGGAAATATGGAACTTTCCAACTATACGATCATCCCAACTGAGTCATTGTAACCTGTTCATTTCTTCTTGTTAAGTTAACATTTCCTTAAACTTCAAAAAATAAGGATGAAGATACATGAATATAAGAATTTTGTATATAAATAAACCGTATAGTGTTAGTGAGTTATTTTCTCTAAAATGTCCTCAACATGGCTTTCTATCTTAAAAACACTTTCCTGAGGTACACTCACAGCAGATGTACCAGTACTGAAGTCCAAAAACTTTTCGAGATTTAAAATGAGACAACTCCTCTTACACCATCTACTTACACCAGTATTTGGTGAACAAAAAGACAGGGATCTCAAGAGACGATTAGCATCATCCGCAAACAGCACAGACTCCGAAAATCCATAAAAAATATGATCACGCAGGGCTGATGGAAGATCGGTTATATAGGCTGAGTCTTTGACCATTCGTTTATTTTAACCATAAGTTCTTGAGATCAAAAGAAACACTTTTTCCCATACCGTTTCTCCATAATCAGCTGCGTTAAAAAGTTATAAGCATCTTAAGTTTTCACATTGGGCAAATACCCCTCTGTAGTCCAGTTTAGTTTGAATGAAAATTACCTTCCACAGCACTCACAAATGAATCGGACTTGTTTAAAAACATTATTTTCTTTATAAGAAATGATTCACTCACTCATGTTTCATCAGGTGATGATATCGATTTTCAACTTCAAATATTGCAAATGGTGCAATAAAAAAGAAGGTGAATGATTTTATCTGCAAAAAAGACAAATGATTCTAGGAAGTACAAGATACGGACCTTTAGTTCAAGTAATTACGTTTTTCATGCAATTTAACTAATATGTGCAGTTGTAGTGAGAAACCTACAAGAAATGGAATAAATCTATTGATGCCAAAATATGCACGACTATTGTATGTTGTATGTTCTTCTTCTTCTTGACGCTCACTTCATACCGGTATACCTGGTAGTGTTCTGTGGTTGCTTGATGTTTTGAATTTGCTTGACACTTGACGATTGTTGATGTGGTTTCTTTAAAAATATTTGAATAATAATTTCAGTAATTTCAAATTATTGAATTTAATATCAAATAAGAATGGTCTGAAAATGCATTCTATACTTTCTTGTTTATAACTTTAGAGCTTCCAGTTTCAATATTGATGGAATTTTGAACTGATAGAAGTATTACAACAAAGTCTAATTCTATTATCTCCTTACTTTGTAAGCTAGGTTGTATCGGTGTATGTAAAAAAAACTCCTATAAACATCCAAATGCAAATCATATGAACTTCATTTGAAGCATTCCTATGTTATAATAGATATAACTTGATGAACCTTGAAAGTCCGAAGCTATAAAGAATCAGCTCTTCATATAAACAAGTCTTGAATTCAACAGGTCCTGACAGAAAATACATCACCTATCTGAACGTTCATCACGAAAAT
The DNA here is from genome assembly GCA_030674115.1 of Micraspis discolor. Taxonomy (NCBI): domain Eukaryota; kingdom Metazoa; phylum Arthropoda; class Insecta; order Coleoptera; family Coccinellidae; genus Micraspis; species Micraspis discolor. The sequence goes on from JARTUT010001740.1 coordinate 12,645,841, forward strand.
ATACCTATGTGAGTGATGGAAATCTTTTCTCTATTTATTATAGAATATCACTTTGGGTTGGATATCAAACAAGGTGCTGGAAAACCTCAATAATGAATACAACAAAGGATAATTTATTTTTTGTTGTGAACGTAAGCCAAAAATAGTTCAGTGGTTAATTTCATCCATGGTGTTTATTGGTGGAAACCATGGACTGAAGATATTTCCCCAACTTTATTTAGAAATAATATTTCATTCCAAAATACATAAAGTATGGCAACATTGAACATCAATTCAGCAAAAAATTTTGGGGAGATCAGGAAATTTGAACTGAATTTTACCGATCAAATTCCTTTCAACTTGGAATTTCCCAAAAATGGTGCAAATTAGGGAAATTATAAGCAATGAATTTATCTGCTAGAATGTTTAACGATTCCAGGAAGTACAAGATATTAACCTTAAGTTCGATTGATATTTGTTTTCCATGTAATTTAACCAATTTGTATAGTAATAGAGAGAAAATCAGGGAAATGGAGTATATCAGCTGATGCCAAAATATGCACGACTGTCATCAAAAATCTTCGACAAAAGACCATTTCAATTAATATTGTCGTTTGAACAATACAGGGGATAATGGAATTTTCTATGAAATTTCAACGCCCCAAATCTTTTGAATAGGGCCAAAATTGGAAAAATGTTCTAGCAAGAAAATGTTTCTTTTGTCGTCAAGAATCTATGGTTAAAATTAACGCAGTGGTCAAAGACTCATCCTGTATAAATTAGAAAGAGCAGTGGTCCAAGAACACTACCCTGTGGCACACCGGCTTTGCTTACTTCCAAGTGTGTGGATTGATATTCATTTTCATTCATTACCATTTTTACTGTCAGAGGCCTATTCTTTAAGTATCTCTCCATGAGCATTTGCTGTTTATCTCTTATCTCACACTCCTACAATTTTTCCAGTAATATTCTTGTATCAACACAATAAAATGCTTTTGATGGATCCAGAAATAATCCAATTGGCAATTCCTTTTTTTCTAATGGTGTTACTACAGAATTATGTAGCTCAAATATTGATGTCTCGACACCCTTTCCCTGAATATATGCATGTTGACATTGTGTAAAAACGTTGAATGTTTTGAAGAATTTCAGAAATCTTTTGGACTAAATTTTTACAAATATTTTGGTAAATGTGTACCGAATGCTGATTGGTCCATAGTTTCCAGGATCTTCAAGATCGCCTTTTATTTCGCCTCGTATTTCAAAAAATTTAGGTTAGTTCATTTATTTTCCTTTCAAATTTAAATGTATGCTATGGTTTTGCACCCCCAGGGGGTCAGTAACTACTCCGATATCATATGCTATACTACCTTGATCAAAAAGTTCCCGGAATCACTATCATGTGACGCTCTCAGGCGCTCGATTTTGTTATCTTATGTTTTTAGGTTGCTACATTCCTCCGTGACATTGTATACAATTTTCAGGTTCACAGCTTGACATTTGTAAAAGTTACGCCGTCTCGAATACATCTGTGATTGTGCGGGTACTCGATTTTGTATAGTTTTGAAAATGGAATTAAATTTGCAACAACGGATTTGCATTAAATTTTGCGTGAAAAACGGTTTCAACGGTGCGACGACATTGAAAATGTTACAAAAGAGTTTCGGCAAAGATACTTTAAAGAAAACTGTGGTTTATCAGTGGCACGAACGTTTCAAAAGTGGCCGTGAGTCCGTGAACGATGATGAGCGCAGTGGCAGACCATCGACATCGAAAACTGACGAAAACATTAAAAAAATCAAAGAATGGATGACCGTAGACCGTAAATTGACAATTAGAGAGATGGCAGAGGAGTTGGACATTGCTTTTGGATCAGTTCAAGATATTTTGGTTAATGATTTGGGCCTCAGACGTGTCGCTGCAAAGCTGGTGCCGAAAGAGCTGAATTTCATGCAGAAAAGGGACCGCGTTGACGTCGCAAAAGATATGATTTCCAAGGCCGAATCCGACCCAACCTTCATCAAACGGATCATTACTGGAGACGAGACATGGATTTATGAATATGATACGCAATCTAGACATCAAGCGAGTGAATGGCGTGCACCGAATGAGCCGCGACCGAAAAAACCACGTCGTTTTCAGTCGAAAAAAAAGGCGATGCTCACAGTTTTCATGGATTACAAAGGAATTGTGTATCATGAATTCCTCCCACAAGGGCAGACCGTCAACAAGGAGTATTATTTAGGCGTTCTGAGGCGTTTGCGTGAAGCAGTTCGTCAAAAAAGACCGGATTTGTGGGCAAACAACTCGTGGATCTTGCACCATGATAACGCGCCGTCACACAATGCCATCGTTATCCGTGAACATTTGGCTAAAAACGAAACAAATACTATTCAACAACCTCCAAATTCACCTGATCTGGCTCCCTGCGATTATTTCCTATTCGGTCGACTCAAGAAACCGCTCCGTGGAACGCGTTTCAGCACCCGAGATGAGATCATGGAAAAATCGAAGATGACTCTGATGGCCATACCGCAAACCGAATATGAAAAATGTTTCCAGGATTGGATCAAGCGCTGGCATAAGTGCATTGCAGTCGATGGGGAGTACTTTGAAGGGGACAACATCGATTTTCATGTATAATCTTGTATTTTTCATTTTTGAATAAATTCCGGGAACTTTTTGATCAAGGTAGTATTGTGTGCTACTCATACAAGATCCTTGTTGTTTTTGTATCACACTGTTTCATAGTTAATAGATATTTAATCAACTAATTTATTAATGATAGCGATTAATGGTCGAGACCATTAATCACGTGAGCGGATTAATAAACGAGCTGATTAATAAGAGTTTTTCGTCGACCTCATTATGAATTAGAAATATATTATTTATTCAAATATATTTTATTTCTCACAATATAAAATTTGACAATGAAAATCTCGATGCTCACTTTGACATATTTATATTTATCGACTGACTTTTATTATGACAAGTGTCATAATAATGATGCACAATTGAATACATCCATGAGAATAATTACTGGCACCATAAGATCAACACCGGTTCATTGGTTACCAGTATTGTCTAATATTGTCCTCCCCATATTCGCAGACAGACTGCAGCTTTGAATTCTTGAAATAAATATCATTCTTTTCCCAATTTATTCCCAATTATTTCATATTTTCCACAAAATAGAATTCCCAGATTGAAGTCACGTAAACCATTATGGCATAATACGTTCTTCAATATGAACATAAGTGATAAAGAATTATGGAAGACTGAGTGGAACTCTTGCAACATGTTCAATGAGTATCTCGTTTCTGATCCTTCTGAAAAAGTTCCTAGTTTTGATCTTCCAAGAAAAATTTGGACAGTTCTTAATCGTTTGAAAACAGGTCATGGTCGTACCAATAGCATGCTATTTAGATGGAACTCAGTTCCTAGCGCAAGTTGTGAGTGTGGAGAAGCAGAAGAAACAATACCTCATCTCATCAATAGTTGTCCCATATATAAATTTCGAGATGGTTTTAGAGCAATTCATGATGTTTCCGACTCTTTCTTGGAATGGGTCATAAATTTCAAACGAATATGATACGTATTTTTGTTGTTCAGTTCTTTTTCTGCTTTTGTCTTTTTATTTCCAGATTCAATGTGAGCACCTTGAAGAAGTCTCTTTCTGCATCAATAGAAGATCACTCTTGAAGAAAGAAGTCCTTGAAATATATTTCAGCTTATTTTTGTATTTTCACACTTAGACGGGGAGCCAGGGTTTTTTTTTTTTTTACTGGGGTTTTTTCCCTAGGCTTTTATGTCATACGTCGAACTGTATGACACCCCGTCACTAACCCCTGATCTATATGCCTTATTGTTTGCTAACTAAATATTGTCAGCCAAAAGTTCAAAAGAATATATATATTTATATTTATGGTTCCAATTGAACAATTCATAAAATTCATAGACGGAATTTTCGAGATGCGACATTATGAATAGTCCGCATTTACATCGTAACTGACGATTTGCGATAAGGAATGTGTGGAACTGGTGGAAGCTGATGTATTAATTACTGGCGAACGATTATCGCATAAATTTTTTTAGCAGTTTCTAATCTATTTCTCATCGAATCAGGAAAAAAATATCGGGTGCTAAGTCACTTATTAGGTCTCAGTTACCGTTCTTTATTGATAACTGCCAAGCTTTCGGCCACTTTCATGGCCATCTTCAGGGCACTACAAATCAGAGGAATGTACATAATGTCAACAAAATAAAACAATAAAAACTTACACTCAAATTGAACAAAACCTCTTTACGACATTCGGAAAAACAGCCGAGAAAAAATACAAAAATTCATCAAATCTTTCAACCAGTCAATCAAGAATTCAGAGCAACAAAATGAAATCAACCGTGCAATATAATCTAATAAGTAATCTGACACAATAAGATATAAAACTTAACCTCGAAGAAAGATCGAGTTTTCGATGTACCCCTCTGCAAAAAATGTTGATTTCCATCCACCAAGCCGTTTGATGGCTGCAAAATCTGCTCCACTGTTCGAAAGGATAAAAGAATGGCGAAAACAGTGACCTGTATACAGATGGTAATTTCGAAAACGTATCGATTCCTAGTGGCTGTATTGAGCATTTAAAGTTCTTGTAAAAGACGAAAAACTTTTCTTGCAGAATGAGAATTGGTCTCAAGGATATATATCTCTTGATTGGATTCAAAAGTGTACGTTCTTCATTATCCACCGCAGTGGATATCCTTTTCTAGTACGTTTTGGATGAATTTACTATTATTAAAAATTTCGAGCCCATATCCCTGCACATCAGTTATCTGCAACTCATCTTTTCGCAATGCCCCGGATACTCCAAATATCAAAGCGACCTTCAAATAAAAAACTTGAAGTTGCATATTTTATATCCACGTGACAATGAGAAAAATCTAGAAAATTAATTTAATGTAAGTTTTATATTTACCTTTGACATCAAGAAAATACTGTCTGGAGAATTTGTTATAAACTCTTTTACATGATCTTCCTCGAGAACTTTTGATTTCTTAGGAATATAACCCACTTTTTGTCCCTCAATGAACATCACCAATTTGTGATATCTGCTTATATCAATATTCTTTTTAACGTTGAATGATTGTTTGGGCTATTACCATCATCTATCTTTATCAAGGAGAAAAGTAAGAAACCTTTTGAAAATTATCAATTTTCAAAAAGTAAATATTGACAGAAGTCATGAAAGAAAAATGAACGATGTTATATTCTCATCTGTGATATGATGATCTTTTTAAGTTGGATCGAACTATCGGCGTCCAAACTTCTGGCAGATCCATAGATGGAGCACTTATGGAATCAGGTGTTATTTTCATAAATGCTGCTTCTTTGATTTTTCTTCTTGCAAGTTTTTCTTCTTTGGATATTATTGATGCTTCATCCCATTTTATACGATGATTCTCATCTACAGCATGTTGGACCAACCTGGATTTGTCGCTGTCTAGTACTCGTAGAAGCTTCTGATGTTCTTTTATTCGTACATTCAGAGGGCGTTCAGTTTCTCCGATGTAAGATCTTCCGCACTCGCAAGGTAATTCATATATGCAGTTCTTTGTCCTTTGTGTCTCATTATTAGGCTTAACTTTTGTAAGTTTAGCTCTGATAGTGTCTTGAGTTTTGAATGCAGTCGTTATGTTGTATCTATTTCCAATTCTTCTCATTTTCTCAGACAAACCTTTCACATAAGGAATTACGGTTTTAATGGTCTGATTTATATCTGTTGGTTCAGGTTGACATTCTCTTGTTCGTTTAGCTTTTTCTAATATCTTTTTGGGGTAGCCATTAGTTCTAAAAGTTTTCGAGATGTTATTTATTTCTTCATTTTGGTCTTCTTCAGTGCAACAAATATTTATTGCTCTATCAAATAAACATTTTGCTACTTCCAATTTAGTGTTTAGTTGGTGGTTTGAATCAAAATGTAGATATTGTCCTGTGTTCGTTGGCTTTTTATACACAGTGGTTCTAGGGATTCCATTTTGTTTATGTACGAGTACATCTAAGAATGGAAGTTGTCTGTCCTTCTCGATTTCAATTGTGAATTTAATTGATTCCTCTTGATTGTTTAGATATTGAAGGAATCCATCTATAGTGTCTCTTCCATGTTGCCAAATAATGAAAGTATCATCTACATATCTTTTCCACAGTTTGGGTTTAAGTACATATTTTTTTAATGCCTTCTGTTCGAAAATTTCCATATATAATTCAGCTAAAATTGGTGATAGTGGTGAACCCATGGCCATTCCGAATTCTTGTTGATAAAAGATGTCTTCAAATTGGAAATATGTTGTTTCAATACAAAGAGAAAGCATTTCCATAATTGCATTTACGCTTAGTGTAGTTCTTTCACTAAGGGTTTGATCTTCTTCTAGCTTTTTCCTAACTATGATAAGTGTTTTATCTGTCGGAATATTAGTGAACAAACTGGTGATGTCAAAGCTGACCATAACGTCTTCTTCCATGATTTCTTGATGTTTCATAGAAATAATTTCTTACTTTTCTCCTTGATAAAGATAGAAGATGTCTATCGAAACGTCGGAAAACATTACATCCACAATAGATGATGGTAATAGCCCAAACAATCATTCAACACGAGCTCCATCATCAACAATATCTCGTCATTCCTTTTAACGTTCAATGTTGCTTTCAGCATTGAATACTTTGGCCATAAACTTGCCAAGTATCCCTTTTCTGCAACATTCTTTAAGTATGCCAACAAAACTGTTTCAGAATAATTGAAAACGTTCTTCTCCTGCACCATGACGAATTCTGCGTAGGTTTTGTTATACAAATGTCGGTTTTTTTCAGGTAGCAGGATCAAAGTTGCTGCTTTAGCCATTTCTGCAACGTCCGAGGGAGTTAAGGGAATATTGACTTCGTTACTCATTGTCATTAAAGTAACTGGCTATGTTAGATTAAGATTGAATGCAGCTATATTACTCGTAATTTGACAGATCGATTATGTTTGGATTTGTTTCATTATTTCTTTTCTCTGTGGAATAACAATGGAGGCAGAGATGAATACGCGACTATTCTGTGATTGAAGAGTGAGAGTTACAGGCCCCATCAGTGGCGGCTCGTGACAATATAGTATGGTGAGGCACATATGAAAAAAAAAAAAAAAATCAATAATGTAATATATATTTCGTCCTCGATTTGTTTATTCACTACAAAAGCAACCGAATCAATTAATTCATTTTGAATGGTTTTAGATGTACCAGAAATTACTGATTTATTGTTGGTGTCATTTTATAAAAAGGTTTTTAAATTCGTGTCAAATTTACTAACAAGAACTACCAATTCTTTGAAATTTCCGCGATTTAAAGACTCATTCGATTCATCGTGCCCCCTAAAAGGTAACTCTTGCATACAGAGGTGCATCGTAATATCTATTAAACTTCTTAGAATTTGTTGATTTTCTTTGAATGTAGCATTGAAATTTTCAATTTCTATTTGACGCGCATTGCTGTGGCGATGTTTTGTTTTTGCTTTCTCATAACGGTAAGCTTGCAATTAGATGAAATATGTTGAGCACTTTTATTGTGTAGCGATAGACCCCGAGATAAATTTTTCAAATCACTGAAACCACTTTTCGTCCAAATTCTGTCGGAATTTCCATTAGTTGCTGAGAATAAAATGCACAGCCAACAAAATATTTTTTTCAAAGTAATACTTCCAGTAAGCCAGTCGTACTTGTCATACCACGTATTTTGGAATCCCCGATTTGATTTACCGACCCCATCACTAGACACTAGAGATTTACTCAAATTTGGAACAGGTCGCTTAACTTCCTTAATTAAATATAATTTATCATCATACGAATGAGTCGAAAAAGTTGCTTATTCATTAAAAAATAACAATATCACAAGTACGCCGAATATGTTGCTCAGGAACTTCAAAAATTTACTATTACTAGGTCCCGCTGAATCCATTTCGAGATCTGTTAGTCACTTTCGCTAAAAAGATTTATATTTCAGAAAAAATTCACATGAAAAAGATTATAATCATACGCGATACACAGCAAACGCGATACCACTAAATAACGACAAAGTGAACTAACCCTATTTCTCTATTTCCCGCTTCCCGATTAACTCGAATAAAATCCTGAGGCCAGCCTCTAATTGATTTGTTATGAATATACAAGGAACATGACATTAAAAATGAAAAATATCAGTCGAAGTTGTGACGTTACTCGATATTACTTCTAGGAACTGGGCCCCTCTAAAAATGAAATATCAGTCGAGTTGTTACTCATATGACAATGCTCTATGCATTATGAAATGCATTAAAATGGGTCATTAATGCATGATTTTGTAAACGTTAAACAGAGCTTTTATTGGGAGTTCAACGGAAAAAAACAATTATGAAATCACATAAATCTCTCACGAAGACGATTCGTAAACAGTATATCCCAAATCAATCAGCTCAGATCTAAATAAATCCTCAAAAATATTGGTCAAACTGGCGACTGAAAGAAATGAGGAATAAAGACACGGTCGACAAAAGAAAGTATTTTCGGCTTTAAAAGAAGATATGTTTCATGTTATCCGCTTCAGCGATTTGCAAACACCTCTTTTATTTATTGCCCATGTTTTTGTGAGGAAATATATTCTTGAGTAAGCCGGCTCTTATTCGTGTTTGTCACAAATATAAGACGACAGCTCGGATAGATAAAAATGAGGACGAACACTCCAGCCCACCGTTGATTCTCGTTGTCTGTTGGAAGAGACCGTAGAATTCCTGGTTTTCGAACTATTTGTCACGGTAATGTCTTTTATTTCCTTCGCAAGATTGCTGCGACGGAACGGTTCCGAAAATAGACGCGATGATACCGAAATGTGTTGAGATTTATGACTGTTTCGGAAAAAACTTGCGGGAAAATGAGTTCTGGATTATTCTTTTCACTGCCTTTGTGCTGTGGAAAAATAGGTTCTACATCATTGTGCGCGGGGTCATTATGGGAGGGTTGATGGTGTGCCATTTCGGAATTAAAAACATTGTAAACACAGTTTTCAGAGAATAGTTAGACGACATCATAAAAAAACTTAGAAAGCACTGACGTGAGGTCAGGAATTTTTGCGTTTTTCTTCTAGTCTTTTCCCATACTCAGGAACAGTGTGATACGATTACAACCACTACTAAAATACATTCTAATATTCCTTGTTTATATGTTTATAGCTTCCAGTTTCGATATTGATGCATTTTTAATTGGTATACCGGTATGAAGTGAGCGTCAAGATACAAATGTCTCGAGAGGAAATATTTGTTGTGAATGAACCTTCATTTTTTTTCTGTTTGTTTGCTATGACATCTGTGAAACATATTTAGTATACATCAAGTCATTGAACAGACAACAACATATCTTTTCGTCGTGTTAAAAATGTCGAATTTTGTACCAGAAAGTGATGATTGGCGGAAAGCATAAATTGTTTGTTTGCATGTATAATAAGTTGTTTATTTTCAACAGGTTCTTACCCAATTACAGAAAACAACTAATTAATATTCAATCAAATAGAGACGTCAGTAAACAGCGTCACTATAAAAGTGAAAAGAAAATGTATAGAAGCCAATATTATGAAAGAAAATGGAGTGAAATCAACAAAATTTACAAATCCATCGACATATCGACAAAAAGAAATTACCACTCATTTGCTCCATACTGTACAGTAGTATTAAAATAATAATAAAGGTGACCAAGATAATTGCATCAAAAGCTACTACAAAATACAAAAAAAAATTATAAAAGTATCACAAAAATAAAGGTGACCATTGCATACATAAGTTCAATTCAACCCTCGCAAATAACTCGTAATGATACTTGATAGCGAGTCAAAGTGAATATCACAGCTACCAGCAACCAAATTGAATGTAGATTCCATGAACCAAATCGGCGACCGCAACAATGAGCTACTTCTGGTTGTGTCAAGATGGAATAGTTCCACAGAACGAGAGCTCTGCCTTGGAACTCGGAAACCCAGAGCAGACAAGAGAGGTGGGCAATCGATGGTGTCGTGCAGCAAACCATACAGAAACTTAAGTGATAATATCCCTCTCCTTTCCTGCAATGAAACGCTATTGAATCTACACAACAACTCCCGGTGATCAAACCCTCTGGGTGGATAAACTCCATCCTCTCTCCAAACTAAGAACTTCAAGAACCTCCTCTGGACGGCCTCAAGGTGGTATTGATGGCAAAAGTAAACAGGATGCCAAATCACGCTACAATACTCCAATTTGCTCCGAATTAGGAAATGAAACAGACTGATGAACGTTGAGGTCTTTCTAAAATACTTCCCACTGCGAATAACGAACCCATAAATCTTCGAGGTAGTTGAAATCAGTTGCGTGATATGCGGAATAAAAAAAGAGAATTTCTGATCAAAGATCACACCAAGATCCCTGATCCTGTCAAAACGAGACACCAACTGACCATCGATAGAATAATCGTATTGTAACAACTGCTTCTTTCTTGTAAAAGAGACGACTGCACACTTTGAAACATTCAAACTCAAAAAGTTAACTTTACACCAATCAGCCACTCGATAGAGAGCAAGCTTAAGCTGAACACAGTCATATAATCATATTATATAACGATTGAACCGCACAGAAAAACTTTAAGTCATCCGCGAACATCAGATGGAGAAAACCGACAACATCCATCATATCATTTACAAATAATATGAAGAGCAAAGAACCAAAATTAGACCCCTGCGGTATTCCAAAGGTAGGTATGAACTCAGACGATTGAACACCCTCCAGTCGAACCACCTGCCGACGGTCAACAAGATAAGAACGAATCAGATCAGCCAGTCCATCGGAGAAACTAAACTTCCTGCGCAACTTTAAAATAAGAAGCTCATGAGCGACTCTATCGAAAGCCTTCTGGAAATCGGTGAAAACCACATCGACCTGTCCTGCATTTGAAGAAAAGTGCTCGAATGTTTGTCAAGGCATATGGTGATCATGCTCTATCAAAAGCAACATGCTTAAGATGGTTTCAACAGTTCAGAAATAATAAATAATTTTGATGTGAGAAATGAAGAACGTAGAAGACCCCCAAAAAGTTTGAAGACGCCGAATTGTAAACGATATTGGATGAAGATGTCACATTGAATCAGAAGCAAATGGCAGAAATGTTAAATGTTGCACACTAAACAATTTCTGACCATTTAAAAGCTATGGGAAAGATCCAAAAGTGTGGAAAATGGGTGCCACATGGATTGAATGAAAAACAGATGGAAAACCGAAAAAACACTTGTTTTTTGCATCGAATTGTTACTGGCGATGAGAAATGGATTTATTTTGAGAATCCTAAACGGAAAAAACCAGATTGATTCGGCAAAAAGATAATGCTGTGTGTTTGGTGGGACCAGGAAGATGTGGTGTACCACGAGCTCCTAAAACCTGGTGAAACCGTTAATACTTATCGTTACCGACAACAAATGATCAATTTGAACCATGCATTGATCGAGAAACGATCAAAATGGGCCAGAAGACAGGGTAATTTTGCTCCATGACAATGCTCCTACACACAAAGCAAAACCGGATCAGGATACAATAAAAACACTTGGCTGGCAGCTGCTACTCCACCAGCCGTATTCACCAGACTTGGCTTCTTCCGACTACCATTTGTTTTCATCGATGGGACACGCATTGGCTGAGCAGCACTTTGATTCCAACGAGGAGGTCGAAATTTGGGTATCTGGTTGGTTTGATTTGAAAGACGAACAATTTTGTTGGCGTGGTATCCACAAATTGCCAGAAAGGTGGTCAAAATGGCCGATATTTTGAATGAAATGTTTTTTACATTGCCATTAATAATTAGTGTTTTATTTTCACAAAAAAACGCTCATTCCATACCGATATACTTGATACATGCATCATAACAAATATGCTGATCGAATAGAAATATTATAAGAAAGTCAAATTCTATTATCTGCTTTGCTTGTAAACCAGGTTGTGTCGGTGTATGAAATAAAGAAGGAAAAAACTCTTATAAACTTCCAAAACAAATCTAGGAGACTGGTTTCGAAGTTTTTGAAAATCAAATAAGCTTAGTTTGAAGCATTCCTATGTTACAATCAGACAGTACCTGAATGGTAGGTTGCCTGGAGACGTGCGAAAGGCAGAAGAGACCCTGTGGAGTGGCCTGCACGATCGTCGGATTCAACAACGTTTGATTTTTTCTATGGAGTCATTTGAAATCACATGTTTAAAAAACCAGTTGCAGATTTAGAGCACGAATTGTAGCAGAATATCGTAACAGTACTCGTGAAATGCTACAGTATGTACGAAATAATTTTGTAGAATAATTATACCGCTATATGCAATATAATGGAAAGAACTTTGAGCATTTGAGGTAAAGTTTTATTAATACTAATTGTTAAGAAATGTTTCTTTAGTTAGAAATTATACAATAAATTAGAATGTCCCTGTATCATTTAGGTTTATCGGTACCATGTAAACCCTGCAACTTTGTGAATATGATGCAAACTGTAGATTAATACCAATTTGAATTCATGCATACATTTTTGCCATTATACTTCCCAAATTTCCTGTTCGATTCACAGATGAAGTTGCAACCCTCTCCGGGGGGTTGCTAATAGAAACAAGCCTTTTATCCCAGATCATGTCTACCTGTCATAAAAAATCGACCTTTCTGAGTGTTTTGACCTTGTATATGGAAGAAGTGGTAGTGCTTGATTTCAAAGTTGTCCAAAGGCTAATAGAAAATGAACACAGTCAGTTTATTTGACACTTATTTATGAAAAGTGAAAAATTTTCTGAACTTGACAGCCTTTTTAAAGAATATTTTTACCTTGAATACAACAGAAGATGTCTGTTGAAATGTTGGGTTGAAGGACAATGAGAGATGATGGATATTGCTATTAATTCTACATGAGTTACATCATCAAAACTTTTTCGTCTACAGTAATTAGTTGGCCTGAGCATCTAGCTACCACTTTGGGAACTGTAAGTAAATGTAGCACATGCACTAACTTTGAGTTGGTTTTGCTGGATATACAGCAAGAGTCTTTGACCACTGCGTTAATTTTAAGCATACATTCTTGATGTCAAAAGAATCATTTTCTACCTATAACATTTTTCCAAATTTGGCCCCGTTCAAAAGATATAGGGTGTTGAAATTTCATAAAAAAAAAACATTTTCACCTGTAATAATCAAACGACAATATCAATTGAAATGATCTCTCGTAGAAGGTTTTTGATAACAGTCATACATATTTTGGCATCAATAGATTTATTCCATTTCTTGTTGGTTTCTCACTACTACTGTACAGAATTGGTTAAATTGCATGAAAAACAAATATTACGTGAACTAAAGGTCCGTATCTTGTACTCCCTAGAATAATCGGTTTTTTTGCAGATAAAATCATTCGTCATCTGTTTTTCTGAATTGGATTTTGATTTTTGATTTTGAGATATTTTAAGTTGAAAGGAATTAATTCGATATAATCATCTGATGAAACATGAGTGAGTGAATAATTTCTTAGAGGGAAAATAATGTTTTTAAACAATTCAGATTCAATAGTGGATGCTGTGGAAGGTAATTTTCATTCAAACTAAACTGGACTACGGAGGAGTATTTGCCCAATGTGAAAACTTTAAATGCTTATCACTTTTTAACGAATCTGAATATGGAAAAAATGGGAAAAAAGTGCTTCTCAAAAACCAATGGTTAAAATTAACGCAGTGGTCAAAGACTCACCCTGTATATATCGAATTTGAGATCAATTCTATTTGGAAATCGCAATTTATGTTTCATTTGCATTGAAAACTAGTCACCCGTCAAGCAGCAATCATATCAATTTTTGGACCGGGCCAATATTTTCAAATTGGAATGAGCTATTTACCTTCCATCTAAGACTATATCGTAAATCGATTCATAACATCAAAGAACGGAAACAGATTGAAAGAAAATATTTCGAAGGAGATGAGGCTCTTTCTGTTAGGCCCAATTCCAGAGTAATATCGAATCTTAATGATGTGAAGCTTGAGAAATATAAATAGCGCTGTCGAATCCGTGGAGCAAACCACCCCAAAGATATACAGTGAATGCTCTTAGGATAAATACGCACTGCAAACAATAGATAGGAATTACCATAAATTGATCTCTATTTATTCACAAAAGCCCCATCGATTCAATTTATGGCAACGTCAGAATTTCAAAGGACGCATATCGAAACAAAAGGATGCGATTCAATCGAGTGTAAACGGCGTGACTTATTTTGTGGAGTTTCGACGAATCCTACGATATGGAAGGGGAATTTTCATCAGAGTTGAGTTTCCCCCAGAGAGGGACAGGAGTTTCGCATTCTTTCCACGCTTTTGGGGATTGTTCGGTATGAGATATCTAGGCAACACTGGGACGACGACGTTTTTGAAAGCACTATTTCTTAGGTCGTTTCGTATAACGTGAAAATTGGATACGGACCTTTTTGAATATCTTTCAGGCTCACATCAATCTCTAGAGGTTGCCGAAGTTTTATGATTGTCAATTGTTTTCAACAACATAAAGTTTTTTCTCAGATGCAATTCGGACTGGGGTTTCTTCCTATACTTTGATGGAATAAATATTCATATCTCTGTTGAGACGAATGGTATTTTTTGGCGCTCTTGTTCACCTAAATTAAAAACTTATAGATTGATCGAATTTGAACCAGTTTTCGATTTTACCACACCTATAATCGATTGTTTGGACTCACTGTTGAAGAATCTGTGGTCGAAACCAATTCTTTCCGTCCGTGTTCACGATAACGCCCGAAAGAAATGAGATGACTGCTGCAATTTTAAAGGTTGGTTTCACGGATTCTAGCTAAGTTCGCTCAAATCTACCTAGTTTCGGAGTAACCGAAATAACCGTCATAAGTATATATTGATTCCATTCTCAACTTTGAATACTCCCAAGTTGTTCGATACAGTACACACCTATACCGGACCCAACGACAGTGCTTTCGCCATTTTTTCTTAAGGAACAGTTTGATTTATTTTGTGTTAGTTAATAGGCTGCCCGTCTGCAGGTTTTTCTCTAATTTGTCGCTATTTCATAATCTGAAATATATAATTATTCGAACTTGATGCCACCTGTTGTTTCATTTCACAATTTAAACTTTGCATATTTATTCTTCCGATGTTGAGCTTATTATCTAAATGAAGGTCACATTTGCCTGAATCGAGTTGAAAATTTTTCTATTATTTTAAAACTATTTCCGATTGATTATGGATACGTTCTATCAGTAATAAGACTAGATTGAAAATTTTACTCTGCATGATCAAGTAGTATCAGTGAAATCAGAGTAATATTCATTTGTTGTTGGGACACATCGAAAACGGTTCGGTTTATGTGATACATCATTTTGTTCAGTTTCGTTTTTAGGCGCTCTTGTTCACCCGAACAGAGTGCCTATCATTTTGCCTGAATGTCTGTAATCTTGGAATATCGAGCCGGCCGTATCCTCTCTAGCATCCAAAGGGAATCAGCTAGAGTTTTCATATTTTCAGAATAGGTTAATCGTCCAAATATCTCGGTCAAGTTAGTTATTGGGCTTCGAACAACACTGGGGGAAAGTTATGAGTAGTTATTCTTAATTTGAGATATAGGTTTGTTAATTCATTAGCCGTTCATATTTGCATCACATTGTCCCATAGTACGGGAAAAGATTATTGTTCACGTGATCAGAGTGCTTATAGATTTGTTATGGTTTGAATATTTACTCGCAAGTAGCTCAACAAGAGCGCCAAAGCAATCTGACCTCACGTCAGTGCTTTCTAAATTTTTGATAGGTGTGTTCAACTAGGTTTTCAGCAGCATATGGTTGAAGGGTGGGTTTGATTTAGAAAATATTGAACCAGAAAAATTAAAAAATTTGACAAACAATGACATAGGAGCAGATGATAGAGATGCAGTCAGGAGTTGCAGCTAGTTTGCCGAGATAATTTATGACAATATTCATTCCATCAAATGCGTATTATGACATTCAATTCATTCATTTATTCATAATCAGAGAACAAACGGTGAGATATTTGATATTGATCAACTACTTTTGTATAATTAAAATTGAAGTTTGAAACTGAATAAAAAGAATGCAATTAGAATAATGATAAAATTGAGAAGCATGAATTATGGTGACAATACTGATCAATCGAAAATTTCCAAAAATAGATAACTCCGAAAAAACATAGAAATTAACACCAATAGGATTTCAATCAAAGTACTTGGACGGGTCAAAAAATTGTACAATAATAAAATATTTGATCTTTACAATACATAAATATATTTGATCTTTAGTTATATTTTTGGCGCTGTAATTTGTTCACCCGAACAGAGTGCCTATCATTTTGCCCGGATGTCAAATCGTAATTTTGGAATATCGAGCCGAAAATGGTCTCAATCGATCATGGTGCTCCGACTCCCCGATGAAAAATCCGTGGCGAAAGTTGAGTCTGTCCTTCGTGTCCGGCCGTCCGGTTGTATCCTCTCTAGCATCCAAAAGGAATCAGCTAGAGTTTTCATATTTTCAGAATAGGTTGATTGTCCAAATATCTCGGTCAAGTTCGTTATTGGGCCAAATCCGTCGGATGGTTCAGTAGTTATGAGTATCTGAAATTTTGTGTCATCAATAAAAGTCGACCATTATCCCTACGAACCCTTCAATGAAGAATACAAATGGAGTGACATTGGAAATTTATTTGTCAAATTCAACTCAGAATACCATCTTGAAGTGAATCAAGTTGATACTTTGAAATATTGTTGAAGAAGGCTGCAACAAAACAGCTCGCAAAATTTCGCATGAAATTTTCGTAAAATGCAGTTTCAAGAAAATTTAAATTCCAAAAAAATTTCAATCCTCACTATCTCATAAGATATTTTTCGGATTTCAATAAAAATTCGTGAATATATTGAGGTGATCGATATCTTACTTATCCTCAAATTTCATTGTCGTAGCTCTTTTCCATCTAAAGATATGATTCTTTTAAATATGATTCCTTTAAACTAATTCTGATCGGCTTACTTTTAAAACTTTCTCTATCTTTGTATTCTAAAATTAGTGATTTGTAAGTTGCCAGATTTATTTCGCCACCCTAGATGTCAATATTATTAAATAAACAATCGTGAGTTTCTCTCGTACCCAATTTATGAAAACTATCCACATATTGCACCCCATTTTTTTTTTATAGAAGGTTTTTTATGACAACAATTTATTCAGAAGGACAATTAGATATGGCTCTGTTTGTTTCTATTTCTGGTGGGCCCAAAACGTTCTATCCAGGGCGGAGGGGTGAATATTTTATCCTAAACGATGCGGATTTCTTTATCTGAACATCTGAATTCATTTCAGCGATTGCGGGGTGGTATAACAGAACAAAAGTCCGTGTAGGATATGGGAATGAAAGCGAGGTGATTTAGAATCCTTCCATAATGCAGGTGATGGCTGAATTTCGTTATCTTCTTACAACGATATAAAAAACCATTTACAGTCCAGTTATCTTGGAAATAGTGGATTTGGGTGGAACGGATGAGCTGAGAATCCGGCATCCACTAGGGATATCTCAGAATCGTTGGAATGTTCTTCTGAAGAGGTTTATTGATTTGATAAAAATAACCAATATGAAATAACAACTTTTTTTTCTGTTCGTAATTGTATACTCAATTTATTTCAGAATTGGGAATCCAATAAAATCTTACAATCTCAAGACAGTGAACTAATATAGGGGTTGGGAGTAAAAAACAGAACCAAGTAAAAACCTTTGGATCAAAAGGACATTATTTATAACATTTGTAGGTGATCACAATGGTACACAATGCATTTACAGTACAATTTCTGGTTGAAAATATACTTCCGGTTCAACTGGAAATACCCTTAACTTTTCAATATACAGGTTGAGTCTTAGACCACTGCGTGAATTTTAACCATAGGTTCTTGACATCAAAAGAAACGCTTTTTTCCCATGCCGTTTTTTCATATTCAGCTGCGTTAAATAGTTATAAGCATTTTAAGTTTTCACATTAGGCAATACCCTCAGTAGTTCAGTTTAGTTTGAATGAAAATTACCTTCCACAGCATCCACCATTGAATTGTTTAAAAACATTATTTTCCCTCTAAGAAATGATTCACTCACTCATGTTTCATCAGATGATCATATTGATTTAATTCTTTCAACTTCAAACATCTCAAAAATGAGGCAATTTAGGAAAAAAGATCATGAATGATTTCATCTGCAAAAAAGACTTATGATTCTAGGAAGTACAAGATACGGATCTTTAGTTCAAGTGATATTTGTTTTTCATGCAATTTAACCAATCTGTATAGTAGTAGTGAGAAACCCACAAGAAATGGAATGAATTGATGCCAAAATATGCAAGACTGTTATCAAAAACCTTCTACAAGAGATCATTTCAATTCATATTGTCGGTTGAATATTACAGGTGAAAATGCAATTTTTTTATGAAATTTAAACGTATATTTAAATTTAAATGTATATCTTTGGAATGGCACCAAATTTGGAAAAATTTTATAGGAAGAAAATCTTTCTTTTCTTTTGACTTCAAGAATTTATGGTTAAAATTAACGCAGTGGTCAAAGACTCACCCTGTATATAAGACACTATATATTTGCAAATGTTAAAAGAACATGAGAAGTAGAATTGGTATAAACTAAATTCAGTGTGAAAAATTTGTATACCGAGCTGTTTATTGTTCCAGTTAGCAGAAGTTCTCGACACAAGAGAATTATACATTATGAAGATTTTGACAAATACATTCAGAGGTAAAATACATTTGAGCAAATTGGATCACAAGCATAACACCAGAAGTAGAGAGACTGCATACAAGACGTCAAGAAGTAAGAAGAGTATTGGTAGAAGATCTTGTTTATATATAGCACCAAGAATATATTCCTTGATACCCACCGAAATGAAAAAGAAAACAAGTTATGGAATTTTAAAAAAAAAACGCCCTCAAATGGTTAAAAATCCCAGCCAACAAGGGAAAAGTTCTAGATATTGTGAACTTTTAGTCCAAACGGGTACATAGCTTTGAGGGGATGAACAGACATGCATCTGAACAATTATATGACACAACAGTGTCAACATACATACCCGATTAAGAAAATAATACTTAACTGATTTTGACAAACACACCCAATATTGACAAACGTCTCAATTGTGTATTATTGATATAATGTATGACTTTAATTATTATAGATTATTATAGTGTATTATTGATATAATGTATGACTTTAATTATTATAGATTATTATAGCAAACAACGCTAACAGTAAAATACTTGATGTTTCGGTGATCAACACGATAATAAATTACAGATAGTAAGAAAAATTATTTGATAGAAGACTTTCAGAATTGTGGTTTACTTTCTTTTTTTAGGGTTAATTATTCTGGCAGATTATGTGTAGAGAAAAAGTGCTTTTTTTTTTTTTAATTATAGTTACGAACAGGTTATTGCTCTACCTTAGTCAATAATACCTCTGTAACTTTACTTGTTTATTTTATTCGATTATTAAAATAAACATTATTATTATTATTATTATTATTATAATTAATTTATGTATGCTATGATAAAAGAATACAATCTTCTGTTTCTTAAGTGTGAAATTCGAATTTACATAAATTCAATTTCTCTCACATGAACCCATTCTTCATTGTAAACTACAACTTTTAAACTAAAGGAGATATAAAAATCTGAAACCCTCTTCTCGAATTTTTTTCTGACAATATATTTTGGATTACCTTTTTTGTTTTAGTTATTTTGTTGAGAGCGAAACTTTAAAAAATTACTATTTCGAAAAAATAATAATTTCTCCAGTAGTACATGTACATGTAGAATCCAGTGACGCGCTCGTCTTTTCAGTAAGATTTTCAAATGCGAAGCTATGACGCAAAGTTATGTTTTCTCAAATGGGATCAATAATTTTCTGATCCATTTTTTCAACGCTCAATTTTTACTGATTTCAAAAATATATAGCACTGTAGCTTTTATCAAGATAAATATATATATATATATATATTCTTTTGAACTATTGGCTTACAAACAAATGTTAGCTGGGGTTGGTAACGGGGTGCCATACAATTCGGTGTATGACAAAAGCCTAGGAAAAAAACCCCGTTAAAAGAAACCCCGCAGAAGTATTGTTGTGTGTACAAAAATCAGGTTGAATATATATGAAACCCTTCTTTCTTCAAGAGTGGTCTTCTATTAATAAACACAGAGGCTTCTTCAAGTTGCACATATCGAATCTGAAGATAAAAAGACAAAAACAGAAAAAAGAACTGAATACAGAATAGACATATTAAATTTGTTTGAAATTTAAAACCTATTCCAAGAAAGAACTCGAAACATCGTGAATATCCCTAAAACCATCAAGATAAATAATATAATAGTCGAGAACCTCTTTTCATGATTAGAGAAAAATATAGAAAAGCTTGTGTGGTTGAAAGATATTCGGATGAGGTGGAAAAAATTGGTTAAGCGTAATACTCTATCTTGAAAAATTTCTTTTTACCGAAAAAAACGATCTATCCATTGTCGAGTTATTTCAGTTTCCGAAGGGAAACATTCAGAAGATCCCTCGATAGCATCAAGCATTTGAAAAACCATTTAAAACGAGCGTATCGATTTTTCCACTCGAACAAACCTTCGGGCTTCTATTAGAGACGGAGCTTTCGGAAACCTCATTTTCCGGATGTCATTCCATTTTATTATGGTCACTTGCCACAGTCGAACGGAATAGATTCTGAAACTTTCAACTTTTCAAAGAGTCGCTCGTCCGAGATCTTTTTAACGAAGTGAAGATAAAAAATGACTGGAAAGAATTATAGTTTTTGGGGAGAAGGCCGAAAAACTTCTTGGCTCAGTTTGATGGAGAGAGAATTTATGTGCTCCAATATTCCAGATTCGGTAGAGAAACTCGATATAAATCATGAAATGGTAGAGTGTTTTATGTTCAATGACTTGATTAGAACTGTCTGGAGAAATTTTTTCAGCTATCGATTGATTATAAATGGACATTGTGTTTCGTTCTGTTATATTGTTCTGAAATTCAGTGCGTAAAAAGATGAAACAGCTTAATTTTAGTTTCATGAAGTTATTCTATTGATGTTGAGCTCACAATATTTCAGATGTCAAACAATGTTGCCGGTGTAGGTTGATGGTTTGAGCAAATGTTAATGTAACAGAGTACCCAATTTTCAGCGTATAATACAAAGTTTTAACGTGAAACCTCAGTAATAAAATATTTCCTTCAGTATGACTAGTTATACAGGGTCTTTCACGAGGAACCTCACCCATATTTATACGGGAAACTACTGAACGTATTTTCATGAAATTCAGCACTTATTAAATTAATTAAAAAATAATGTGAGTGTATGCATCACATCGCCCTTGAAAAATCAATTTTTTCCTAAAGTGGATATTTTCTGAGTTATTCACAAAAAACTTTTTTTCGTCTTGAATTTTCAGCTATTTCTTTTCCCTTCACGCCAAAAAGATGAAATTTTCAGGAACTGTTATTTGAAAAACCGGAGGTGCTCATGCCTTGAAAATATTTTAGATTTCATCAGCATCGTGAAATACTTATAAGTGATGAATTTCATGAAAATACGTTCAGTAGTTTCCCGTATAAATATGGGTGAGTTTCCTCGTGAAAGACCCTCTATAAGAGGTTTTCCAATAAGTACTTGACAACTTTATTTTTAATTGAATGCAAACCATTTGAGATATATCAAAAATGTTATTATCAGGTTGAAGTACAATCCGAACATTAACTCACCTCTTTCAGTTTCACTACATATGTAAATATCCAATTCTCCTTGTTTCGAGATGTGGAGAAATGTTAATATTAAATATGAAAATGTAGAAAAGATGTGACGTGAGGTTGGCATTCTGAAGTATTTTTTTGTACTCTGGAATAGTATTATCCGGATAGAAGCAGTACAATGGATGAAATATCCTCTAGAATGGATTGATTCATTCTGATCAGCTCTCCAAGGTTGAGAAAATGGTGTATTTGAATCTAATGGCGAACATTCTTGACTAGCTCCATCGATCTCTCAAAGAATTAAGAAAAATAAATGGTAACTCATTTTTCAATTATGTTCGAAATGTCTTACAGAATTATACATTCATTGTGCAGTGAATTTTCGTAGGGAGACTCGACACATCACATTCAAAAAACAGCCTTCTCTTTCATTTGGGATAAAGAAATATAATGGTTCTCTTTTATTCTGCTGCGATTTCAATAAAATTCTCTCTGAATCGAAATTTCTTTTATTTTTATATCACAATCACACGATAATATCAACAAAACTCAAATTAACACTAGAAAAATTCTATTTGACATATTCTCTGAAAAAACTTTGAATATTCCAATCATCGATTTATAATAAGTCACAATCGTTCAAGGCTTTTATGTGAAATCAAGATTTCTAATCATTAAACGTATTTCTACAATGAAGAAACCTAGCTTCTTGAGATGCAAGTGTACGATTCTAATATAGAAGGATTTTCTGGATGTCAATATCCTTGATGACATTTTCAAATATTGATTGTCAATCTTGAATATTAAAAAAAAAATTAGGAAATTATTTAAAATCATCTAGGGCGACGATTTCCTCGAACTGTCGCAAACCTTTTGGTTTCAACCTCATCAAAACCTCATCCGAGTAACGAATTGATCAGATCGATATTCTGGGATTGATCGAGGAAATAACATTTCAGATGCTCATGATATCTTAACCATTTGACGGGTTTAGTCCAACAACTAACTCGACTGAGAGCGGACAACAAATCTATTAAGAAAATATGGAAACTCTAGCTTATATCACGGAAGATAAACAGTATACGGCCGGAGGCCAGCTGGGTGGGCATACTCATGTTCGACCCTGTTTCAGGAAGTCAAACTCAATCGATTGATACCTTTTTCGGCTCGATATCCGAAAATTATAGAAATTTGTGCAAAGCACTGTTATGTCCTTGGTTTTTTGTAGTTGCTAGAATGACACATCATCAAAGGGTTATTTAAAATCAACAAAACGAATAGATTTGTCAATCATAGCTTCAGAACAGTGTTATCTAGAATCGGTCTCATCCAAAATCAAATCATAAAACTCGCCAAATTAATAAAATGCATTTAATGTCAATAGGTCAACATCACTTCTGATTTCCCCTTAAATCTGATCACTTGCAGATTCTTCACCCTACCAGGAAGATTATTGTACAGACAAAGATCCTTCCAAAGCAAGTCAGAGCCCAAATAATGTCTTCATTCATTCTGTCATGCTGAATAATTTTTCAATATCGAATATACTTACCAGTAAAGATTGAAGTACACAAAGAGCCCAGATGATAAAGATAAAATTCTGTGTGAAATTTACAACGCTCTTATACCAATGCCTTTTTCCGTAGCAACATCGATTACAAAGTAAACACCAGCCGCACAAAACGATTTGAATGTAAAATATGCACCCCCTCATCAGAGCCTTTCCTTGTTCTAACTCGCTGAATATTCAAAATGGCCACGAGGTTGGTTCGGGACAAAAACGGGAAATTTCAACCTTTTGCCGACATCGTATTCGCAAAATTTGCAGGATAGGGAACTTAAGAAGGAGTTTGAACTCCAAGGCATTCATTTTGTTCATATTACAGCATTTCACATCGATAATCAATTGCTGTGGTGTGAATTATAACATATATGCTTGAATATAATCCGGGATATAAGTTGAAGCGGTGAGTTTAAGAAGAAATGCGAGTCATCAATTTCGCCATACGATAAATGCAATATCTGCATATTTTACTTATTTATTTTGTCTTCCCAATAAATCTTCAAGAGCCTCCTCTAGTAAATGATATATCGAGCAGGATCATTTTTCGATATTGAAATCCCGTTTCCACTTCACGTCATCCAGGGATATAAATATCAGAAAAAGTGTATCGAATGGGATCACTTTTAGCGGCGCAACGTCTTATTCCGCCCATATATTGAGCCATCACAGGCGCCTCACAGCCTATAAGCAGGAGGAAGCTCCAACCGATTTAGGTCGGCTACACGAAGACTAATCAGTATGGATTGATGTATGGGAAAAAAAGCTGGTCAAGTGCGAGTCACGATAGCATTATTGATGGCTTTCTCGACTCTGGAAGTCAATCAGCGTACTTCATCTACCGTTGAGGAAAGTAGGCTTCAAGAGTTTTTATTCAATGAAATCGGTATAACATTTATACAGGTTGAGTCTATGACAACTACATCAATTCGAAATGATCAAAAAGGCTTGCCAATTTTTTTGGAAAAGAAGAACCAAAATTATTATTATGAATTAAACTAACAACAACTTTGGAGTTAGAATGACTCCAGATACAAATATTTGACCATTTCATGTGATAGTCTAGCAACGGTAAGACAACGGTATGTTCAAGTGAAAATTCAGATTTGTGATAATTGAGTTTAGTGAAAAAAGTTGGGAAACTAAGATAGTAAATAAAACAGAATGGTTAGATTCAAACGATTCACTTTCATTCAGGGTCTGAAACACTGAAGGGAAAAAATCCATAGTCAACAAAAAATTCTTAACAATAAAAACGATTATGTTGAAAGATTACAAGATGAATCTATTTGATAAGAACTTGATTGAACCATAAGATAATTGTGAAGGTAATTCTAGGCTAATGAAGGGAGTATCTGTGGTTCTATGCATGACTTCGGTGTACTGATGTATTATTTAAAATCCATCGTAAGGGTAGATGCCCTTAAGTATCTAGTGTTACTTCTATTCTTGATGAGGATAGTTATCAGATATCAAAACATAGTGATTACATAAAATTATCGATCATAGGAGTTATGGGATTGACTTCAATAATTTGGAATATACAAGAATCATAGTCATGGTAACAACTTCAATAAAGTAGAATAAGCAACAATAATCGCTATTGGTCCCAGTAGTACTCTCATCATTTGATAATAATGAAACATATAAATAACAGTAAGGAAACATAGACACAAATAACACTAAGAAAAAGAAATAACAATAAGACAACTTACACCAAAATTACAGGAACAAAACCTAGAAATAAATAAACAAAAGATGGAGGATATAACTGACGAGCCCCAGGCGAGTCAGTTACCTCCTTGAGTCAGTAAAACCTGTTACCAAGCGTGTACTGTTTTATATTTTATTTGTTTCTCATTTGTAAAAGCGTTAAATAAATTAAAGATGCTTGGAAATAAGAGAAAATGCCCCTGTTCGCAGGTTTGTTTTCCTTAAAAAATTTATTGAAAAAATATGACGTTTAGTTGTCATTTGCAGATTTCAAAAGATAACAGCGTTTCTGAAACGAAAAAATGAGCGTTATACGCCATAAAAAGCCAAGGTATTAAGTAAAGAAGAGGCTGAACAATTTCTTTTCTATGCTTCTGATGACCAGTGGTTGCCGGAGAAAATTATAACATTATTTGGGATGTTGTCGATGTGACGAAATTCTCTCCTTAAACATAAATGATGAAGAAGATATGGAAAAATACGTTATTGCGACATTGCGTCAAACAAAAAATTCACCATAACCGATGATGGCTGCATCTTCAAGCCCTGCATGTTTTACAGAAAATATGTAAAATCTTCGGCCTCCTGGAACAGAAATCCTAAGATTTTTTTCGACATACCGACATGAAAAGTGCATTTCCCTTAATGCTGGCCAGCATACTATTGGTGATGTCCCAAAGCAAATAGCGAAATATTTAGGTTTAAAAGACCCAGAGTTATACACCGGCTCTTTTCGCAGAACTGGAGCCACTATGGTTGCGGATTCGGGTGGAGATATTTTAGCACTAAAGCGTGCAGGAGGGTGGAAGAGTACCGAAATTGCGATGAGTTATGTCGATGATTCGGTCAACAAAAAAATCGAAATGTCTAGCACATTATTTGGTAGTAGGGAGAGTACAAATGTTCTGCAGTCCTCGAGTTAAACAGTTTCTGAGTCAACAGATGGTTCATCATCATCAGTATCAACTCTTTCATCATCGAAAATCTGTGTTACTGGAAATAACAATTGTACCATGTTTTTCAACATATATGACGATAAAACTAAATTTTCTAATGTAAATAATAATACTAACTTGTAAAAATTTTACAAGTTAACTGTCAGTTTTACAAGTTAGTGACTTGGAAACTGACGTTTCCAAATGAGAAACAAATAAAAATAATAACCTTCCACAACCTAATTATACGCTATATCTACTACTTAATATGAAACATATTAGCAATTCAATAGGTTAGCAACTAAATATATTCCTTGCGTTGAACGACCAATCCTAGACTTCGGAGAAATTGATCGTCGATAAGTTGAGCTGTGATGTGAAGTATAAGAACCCTAGATTTGTCCGCCACAAGTTAATTTATTTTGTTTAGTGAAAGGAGTGCAATATTATTTATTTAATTCGAGCTGGATCGATGACATCAAAGGGTTGCTGCAGTTGAAGGGATATAACAGCATGGCAACATCTTATCATTTGCGGTTTCCCAGGTAGTGAGATAGACTTAAAGACACTCAATATCTTTAGGTATCTACAAGGATAAAGAGATTAATTCACCAAGTCCTAATATAATCTGATCAATCTAATATGTATACTCCGAAATTCAATTAGCGGTTGACCAGAAATTTTTCGCAGATTTCAAAAAATGCTGTTAGCAAACTGAGTCATATTTGACAAAACCCCTTCTTATACTGTGTACGATAAATTTATAATTACCATTTATTTTTCGAGCCGTAACACTTATGCCATGAATTGCATAAGTTCATTATATAAACAAATATACAAACTTATCATAAACCGCACACCTCTAATCTGTGTGTCATTTTCAGGTTCATGCAACTTCCAGAACTTTTTCGGATATCTTTCCGTCTCAGTGCATAGCTTGTCAGCGTCGATGTTTCCTGAACAGTTGGTTTCCAACTAAGAGTTTTCACGAGTTTGGAGTGAGGCTGGAATTTCCGAACAACAGACTAACTGCTCTTTTAGAAATGCCGGTCGTACTGACAAGAATTCAAGGGTCACCCGCTGTTCGGAAGTTGCTGAACCTCATAGAAGGGAAATGGGATATTTATTTCCTCGCCGAAATTCATGACGGAGATTAATTACCAACGAAATTGCTGATAGAGGTCAAGCTTCAATAAAACAGGAAAAAATTATAAAAACTCTTTTTGTAACCCATTAAATTATTCACCTTCACTTCTCCACATTCTGACCAGAACTTTTCTCTAATTAATAAAATGTTTGAAAAACCTAATTGTGAAATAATCTGAAATATTTGGAATTAGGCATTATAAAGTTCATCTGAAAATTTCAAATATAAATTTACTCCACATCATCTAAAGAAACTCCTATTAGAAATTCGAAAAAAGATTGAAAGAAGCTAACGAGCGAATACAAAAAAATTAATTAAGATACATATTTGATCAATTCCTGTTAAAGAAGTTCTGTATGCTGAGAGGGTTGATGGGGATGGCACAGGATAAAACAAAATTCTTTGAAAAATGCGTAATAATTCTTCAAAAGTGAAACGAAAATTGACCTGTTTCATGATTTTCCTGCTGTAAATTGCGAAATGGCGAATGTGCTAGTCTCTTCTGAAATAATTCGAAAAATTAAATTAGGAAGACTTTCAAGGTACGAAATGTGTAAAGGAAGGCAATATTTACAATTAACACTTTTTGGGGAGTGAGAAATTTCAAACTCAATAATCCTCTGTAATCCAGTTCAATATGAATGAAAATTACCTTCCAAGTAACCACTATTGGATCTGAATTGTTTAAAAACATTATTTTTCCTCTGAGAAATGATTCACTCATTCATGTTTCATAAGATGACTATATCGATTTAATTCCTTTCAACTTCAAATACCTCAAAAATGCAGCAATTTAGGAAACAAGATGATGAATTATTTTATCTGCAAAAAGAGACTAATGATTCTCGAAAGTACAAGATACGGACCTTTAGTTCAAGTGATATTTATTTTCATGCAATTTTACCAATCTGTACAGTAGTAGTGAGAAACCCACAAGAAATGGAATAAATTTATTGATGCCAAAATATATAGAACTGTTATCAAAAACCTTCTACTAAATCTTTGAAAAATGTTATAGGAAGTGAAGATTTCTTTTTGCGTCAAGAATCTATGGTTAAAATTAACACAATGGTAAAAGACTAACCTTGTATAACCCTACAAGAAAAATCAGAGATTCCAGCACATGGATCACTATATTGAAGAAAGATATCCACACTATAAAAATATTTACAGTAGTAGCGTCGTCTAAATATCCCATGAATCATTTCAACTAGATTCTGCATGTTTCCATTCTTGATGTTTTGAGCGATAAACAAAAATTTTTTTCGATTATGCTCTGAAAATTTTTCATCACGTAGAACAGCAGATCAACCTGCATAATTAATCAACCTTCATTTTCATTCAAAAGCCATATTCCCAATGTGTAACCTGAATACCAATTTTTTTCCTGGAAATTCCAATCCTAAAACGTAATCACCATTTCCTCCATCTCCTGAAATAATGGTATCTTCACGTCTCCCTACAAGAAAGAACTCATTCTTCGCATAGAATCGTTAGGATGTTATTTTACTCAAGGGACATCTAACTCCGGTAGTATCCAAGGCGACGTACAAAGGGTCTCGACAAAGAGTTATAACTTCAAGTCTACGAAAAGGAATCTAATCAGCGCTGTATTTCGTTTTACACATAAATACCATATTCCTGTGTCGAGACTGGGTCCCGTACATTTTTTATGAGCTAAGGAACGAATGCTAATGGGCTATATAAGCTCAGGATTAATTCAATCCTGGAATTCCTACTTCCTCCCTTCCGTTAGTCATTTTCGAAAATGGCAGAAAGGAGAAATCGAATTTACTAAACAGGCACTGTGGCAGTGACGTCGAAACACAGTTTTTGAGCATTATAGGTGAGATTCCCCGCGAAGAATGGGATTGTGCCTTCTGAAATAGGTCAATATTCAGTTTTCCATTCATTCAATTCATTCCAATTTCTTCATTTCATTTTTTGTTAAAATGTTTCTGCTTTTTTTCAAAGTGTTCTTATAATTTTTCATTTTTCTATTCTTTCATTCCGTATTATATAAACAAAGTTAGTATTCAACCATAAATTCTTGAAGTCGAAATCAAAATTTTTTTCCTATACCATTTTTCAAATTTTTGTTTCATAAAAAAATTGCATTACGCCTTGTATTGTTCAACAGACAATATCAATTGAAATTGGTTCGTTGTAGAAGGTTTTTCATGACAGTCATACATAATTTGGCATTAACAGACTTATTCCATTTTCCTTGGTTTTCTCACTACTACTACTCTACAGATTGGTCAAACTGCATAAAAATTGCATACAAAATATGAAAGTTTCCATCATACAATCTGAATACTGTAAATAGAGCTTGTACCTTACATTTTTATGAGGCAGAGAACGATTTCTACTATGGATACAAGCTCAGGATTAATTCAATCTTGGAATTCCTATTTCCGGCCTTCCATTAGTTATTCTCGAAAATGGTGGACAGACGAAATCGAATTTACTAAACGGGCAAAACGAGAGCAACGGCAAATCAGTTTTTCAACATCAAAGGTGGCAATTATCATGACTAATCGAATTATACCTTTTGAAAAAGTAGGAATATTTTCGTCTTAATTGAGGGACTAATCTATGAAAAGTCTTAATTCGTTATTCTGCAAAGAGAATTTGTAATAATTGGTCAAATTTGTTTCACTTTTCAAAATATCTTTTGTAGGAATATCATGTGGCGGCACTCCAGGTTAGCGCTCGTAGTTTCATACCGACTAGGTGTCGAGTTCAATTCCCGGCGGCTCCCACTCTCTAATATCCCCTGCGTCTATGGCATGGCGCACACAAGCCATACTGATGAGTCCTAATGTGTGCGCCAGGGACGAAACGCATAAGTAGGGATAACACATTACGATCCTACGCTTTGATCACTTCTAAGCTTTCGTGATGCCTCACATTCAATTGCTTGATATTTGTTACTTCAGCATATAATAATTTCGCTTCTCGCAATGAATTGTTCAGTTGATTATTGTTATTGAGATGTACGAGGGTTGCCTTTTCTATTTCGTGATTGGGCAAACCTAGTGTTGCACTCTGCTAACTGACAGCTCTATCATAGAGCTTGATATTTTTGAGGTTATATATAGTCAGAATGTTTTGACATACGAGCGCTATTTGTGTTATTTAGAGTAACTCAAAAGATTCATCTCGCCCAAATAATGGAATTAAATGGTGAACATTTTCGTGCGATTATTTTTTACAACTTTCGACGAAGATTAACTCAACAACAGTGCATCGATGAACTAAATTCAATTTTTGGCGATAAAGCTCCATCAAGGACCAGTATTCATCGATGGTATGGTAAATTCGACCGAGGTCGTAGTCAGTGGCGGCTCGTGACAATATAGTATGGTGAGGCACATATGAAAAAAAATTTAATATTGTAATATATATTTCGTCCTCGATTTGTTTATTCACAACAAAAGCAACCGAATCAATTAATTCATTTTGAATGGTTTTAGATGTACCAGAAATTACCGATTTACTGTTGGTGTCATTTTCTAAAAAGGTTTTTAAATTCGTGTCAAATTTACTAACAAGAACTACCAATTCTTTGAAATTTCCGCGATTTAAAAACTCATTCGATTCATCGTGCCCCCTAAAAGGTAACTCTTGCAAACAGAGGTGCATCGTAATATCTATTAAACTTCTTAGAATTTGTCGATTTTCTTTGAATCTAGCATTGAAATTTTCAATTTCTATTTGACGCGCATTTTCTATTGCTGTGGCGATATTTTGTTTTTGCTTTCTCATAACGGTAAGCTTGCAATTAGATGAAATATGCTGAGCACTTTTATTGTGTAGCGATAGACCCCGAGATAAATTTTTCAAATCACTAAAACCACTTTTCGACCAAACTCTGTCGGAATTTCCATTAGCTGCTGAGAATAAAATGCACGGCCAACAAAATATTTTTTTCAAAGTAATACTTATAGTAAGCCAGTCGTACTTGTCATACCACGTATTTTGGAATCCCCGATTTGATTTACCGACCCCACCACTAGACACTAGAGATTTACTCAAATTTGGAACAGGTCGCTTAACTTCCTTAATTAAATATGATTTATCATCATACGAATGAGTCGAAAATGTTGCTTATTTATTAAAAAATTGACAATATCACAAGTACACCGAATATGTTCCATAGGAATTTCAAAAGATTTACTATTACTAGGTCCCGCTGAATCCATTTCGCGATCTGTTACTTTCGATAAAAAAGATTTATATTTCAGAAAAAATCACCTGAAAAAGATTATAATCATACGCGATACACAGCAAACGCGATACAACTAAATAACAACAAAGTGAACTAACCCTATTTCTCTATTTCCCGCTTCCCGATTAACTCGAATAAAAACCTGAGGCCAGCCTCTAATTGCTCGAGAAGCCGCCTTCAAAGCTGTAGATATGTTCTCACCGCTTCGACGCAGATAATCCTCTGGACATCGCAGAAACGAAACGATCTCAGATCGGCTAAGATCGCGCAGAGGCCAGCCTCGGATTAATCCTAGAACGGCTTTCCATTACGTTCTCGTAGGTCATCGAAGTAGATAACACGCTAATTCAGTCAAAGAAGCCTGCGTTAGGCACAGTGGCGTATCCAGAGATTGAGTTTGGGGGGGGGGTGGATTAGTGGCAAGTTTTTGGGAGTTGACCTGAACTATCAATAATAAGATAATGAGCTTGAGCGAAAGCGCGCTAGGAGGGGGAGGGGGAATTATTGTAGCTCATCTATAATTTGACAGTTTTTATTCTACATTGAGAACATTTAAAACAAACAATTGCGAGAACAGTGCATACAATAATCATCATAAAATTTGAAGAAATAAAATATAGGTATATAAAAGTCAAGAAATAAAATATATATAGGTAAAAAAATATACAAAAAACTCAAGAAATAAATCATTCGAAAGGGAAAAATATCAGAAATATTAGTGAATGTTATATTAATTAAAACATACCCCCGCTCCTTTTAGCATCAAACATGATTCAAAAATTACAAAACGAAATCAATCCGCCTCTTTTTATTATTAGCAAATCTACTTATAATATTGTCCACCTTTATTGAAATATCTCTATGTATAAATAGCAATGATAGCCCAACTAATCTATCCTGACCCATTGTTGAACGAAGCCAGGTTTTAAGACGCCGCAGTGAGGAGAAACTCCTCTCAGCGGAGGCTACACTAACGGGCAGAGTGACCAAAACTTTAAGACATTTTTTTATAAGTGGAAAGATACTATCATCGCAGGACGAATATAACGCCATACCATCTGTTATGTGTTCTGTCATGATTTTCCAAATACTGAATTCTGCTTTCAATTTCAAAAGCATCAAGTCTTTATTTTTGACATTCTCAAGGTTATTTATATACTCCGCGACTATTCCAAGTGAAAGATTGATTTCTGTGTCCGTTTTCCTATTGAAAATTGAAGAAAAAAAATATTAAACTCGTAAGCTTTCAGAGATTCTTCGTTAAATCGATATTGTAGATCTTGTAAGATATAATCTAACATAGCAATAATAACATTGATTCTGAAAAAACATTCATCATTTTCAGTAGTATAGGTATATTTGAGCGATGTGATTGTTTCTGTGTTATTCTTGGTTTAGTAATTTCTATATTTAATTTTTTATGAATATCGGCTATCAAAGCCAATACATTACTAAAATGAGTTTCGGAGTTTTGACTTCTTTCTTTTAAAACTGTGATAACATTAATTATTGGCATATTTGCATACTGTTTATCAACTGACTTGGCTTGCAATATCTAATATATAATTTATAAAATCGGTTTCAAAATATCAAATACAAAAGTTTTTCTACACTTAATCTCTCAGCATTCAGCAATCCCAAGTTTCAACTATGAACTGGCAGAAAAACGCATCAGATGTAGCGTACGTCACTTCAGGTTTTACCCGATTGAAGTAATTCACATAGAGCACAGAACTCAAGGGATGATAACCATAATTCAGGGATTTTCTTTCTGCAGAAAAGAAATCATCTTCGATAGAATTTGCTCAACAGTTTAATCAAAAAGGATTTGATTTGTTATGAATATACAAGGAACGTGAGATTGGGAAAAATATTGAGGAAAAAAGTGATGATGAAAGGGAATGAAGAAATATACGGTTCAGAATTTTTTTGATGAGGCACTGCCTCACCTGCCTCATAGGACAAGCCGCCACTGAGTTCACTCCAAGACGAATTTCGTGAAGGTCGTCCAAAATCTTGTTGTTCTTCTGAAAACCGTTGATGCTGTGCTACAACTGATATTGCAAGACAGTAATGTGACCTATCGTGAGATACCTTCGGCATTAGTGGGACCAGCATATATTCAATATCGCATGAACATTTGACCGTCAAAAAAATTTGTTCGGGTTGGATCCCACACAATTTGTCAGTCGCTCAAAAAAATGCTCGTGTCGATTGTTCGAAAGAAATGCTCCAAGATTACGATCGCGGCGCTTCGGAGCACGTCTATGAAATGGTGACAGGCGATGAATAAAGAATTTTCGCGTATGAGCCCGAAAGTAAACAGCAGTCGAGTGTATGCTTGTTTCAAGATGAGCCAAATCCAACAAAAGTACGAAGCACTTCCAACCAAATGGTCGCCTATTTATTTTTTGAAAACTGGATATGTCACAATCGTACCACTAGGACAACGCAGAACAGTGGATTCTGAGTGGTACACAACCATTTGTTTGCCAGTTGTCTTCCTAGAAATCAGGAAAACCAACCGCCGAAGACGGTTCCCCTTTCACCACGACAATACGAGCTCTCACACATCGCCTCAAACAACTGCATTTTTGAGTGCTCAAAACATTTAATGAGTCATTCGCCGTATAGTCCTGACTTAGCACCGAATGACTTCTTTTTTTATACACTCTGGTTTTTAGGATTCCAATTTTTTAACTACAAGTAGATCTAATACTGAAAGTTGTCCATCTCTCTTGATTTCAATTGTGAATTTAATCGATTCTTCACGTTTTAGTTTCCATTTTTTTTGAAAAGCTTCATATTAAAACAAATCAGACACATGAGACAGTGGTGAACTCATGGTCAGTCCAAATTCCTCTTGATACATCGTGTCATCCTATTTCCTTTTCAATTGATATTATCGTTTGAACAATACAGGTAATAATGCAGAAGTTTTTATGACTTTTTTATGCTGTTACTTATGAACCTAACAGGATTACCATTTGTGGTTTCGTTTAAGGCACAATAAAGAATTTGAGATCTTTGTTGAAAAGAGATATTTCATCCAATACTCCAGTGTTGGATAATTGATTCAATGTTAGTCAATTTGTCTGTTAAGAAAGTATTGAAAAAATATTACGATGAATAATGGAAATAGTTCACGACGAAATGGAAATGTCCTCTATCAACGGCATAACTTGCTCAATAACTCCAAATCACTGCTGAGTTTATAGCATGAATAAACTAATACGTATACCCAATAAAACTTAGATAGAGCCGGAACACTGTAATTTCGTTTAATACCCTCAAATGAGCATTGAACATAGCATTGCCCTCAAACCCATTCGTTAATCTTCGTTAATGCCCTGACCCTCTGCTGATCCTCTCGGCCATAATGTTGTAGTTGGAGTGGACGTTAATATCTCATAGGGATGCAGTTGCTGAGGCATCCAGCATTTCGGTAATCCCTTACCGATTCCCAATATTCCAGACACGTTCCACAATTCTACTAGGAACTGCTATAACTTGGTGAGGGATTCCTACAACTTGTCCAATTAGCGCTTCTCACCTGCTTCATTGGAAATCTCAAAGGATTTTGTACCTACCGAAAATCTGATTTCCAAGAAAATAGATTTACTGATGAGCTTTGACATTTTCTTATAAATGTAGACGTTTCATGGAACATTTTCTCTTTTCGAATTCAATGAAACAGAGCACGAGTAATAGAAATTGTCATTTGTATAAGTGACACTTATGACGAAATAAATCATTGTGTCTCAAAGGCAGAAAAGATGCATTTGTTGACCTGAGACTGTTTGATGCCCAAGAAAATCGAGGGCATTAGGTAGCTGAGTGCCAAAAAATGCCTTTTTGCCTGTAATGTAGCTCCGTTTACATTCATTGATATTTCAGATAAATAAAAAAGTAATAAATTTTCGGTTGCATTAATGGCTTTCTTCGATTTTCTCCGGTAATAATATTCATACTATTTTGTGTACCTTTCTTTTGTTTTTATTGGTAACAAATTATCAGAGACATTCTTACTTGTTCGTACAGCTCCGGTGGAGTACAAGTAGATACTTCTTCGTCTGATTCTGAAACTTCGTTCATGTTCTCTTTTTGGCAAAAATCGTATAAACACAAGGTAGAAAACTGGTTTACTTTTAATGAATATGAAACAGACGCTTGAAAATTAATTCTTGTGGTTTTCCCACTAGTACTCTATAGAAGGGTACAATTGCATGAAAAACAAATATTGCTTGAACTAAAGGTCTTGTAATTCCTGGAATCATTAGTCATCACTTTTTTGCAGATAAAATCATTCATTATCTTTCCTCCTAAATTGCACCATTCTTGAGATATTTGAAGTTGATAGGAATTAAATCGATATAATTTTGTCCAAATTTTCTGATTTTCCCAAATCCAACTCTGTGCTGAAATGATTCAATAATCAGATTTGTTCAATGTTGCCATATTTTATGTCTGGTTTGGGGAAATCTCTCCAGTCTATGGTTCCACCGCTAAACACTATAGATGAAATTAACCACTGAACAATTTTTGTCTTACGTTCACTACAAAATCTAAATTGCCATATGCTGTATTCATTATTAATGATGTCTAGCACCTTGTTTAATATTTAATCCAAAGTAATATTCCATAATAAATAGAGAAAAGATTTCCATCACTCACATAGGTACTTCGGTATATTCTCATGACCGTTGAAATAGGTAATGTATTTTCTGTCAGGACCTGTTAAATTGAAGACTTGTCTTTATGAAGAGCTGGTTCTTTATAGCTTCAGACTTTCAGGGTTCATCAAATTATATCTATTCTAACATAAGAATGCTTCAAATTAAGCTCATATGAGTTTTAAAAACTTCGAACCCAGTCTTCTAGATTTGTTTTGTACCTTTATAGAAGTTTTTCACATCTTTATTTCATACACCGATTCAACCTGGTTCACAAACTTAGGAGATAATAGAATTTGACTTAGATTTAATATTTCTGAATGTTTGTTAAGATGCATGGTTAATTAAAATTCCAGCAATATTGAAACTGGAAGCTATAGGCTCATAAACAAGAAAGATCAGAATAGAAATGTATTTTCCAACCATAATCATTTCATACTGAATTGAATAATTTCAAACTATCGAAATCATTATTATTATTTTATCATAATATTTTCCAAAATTTCCAAAATTTTTATTAATTTTTTTCTCTCCTGGGGTTCCGTAATAAATTAATATTCTATGGTAAGGTATTAAAATTTGACATAATCTATGAATAACCATTATTCAATATTTCTGGTTTTGTTTACATGATTAAAACAGATATTCTGATTATAAAAACCAAAAATTTACGCATGTTCAGTAATTAATTATAGTCTAAACAGAATAGATTCATACTAATGACCTAACAAAAATTTTTTTATTAAAGAACACGTAGTTGGTTTTTCAGAATCAAATTTAGGTGATCAAACTCAATTTCTTCAAGCAAGTATAATTGCACACCTACATCTGGGAATACTTGTAATCTATCGAAGTAAATTGTTATCGAGAGAAAATAATCATCAAGCAAAGTAACATCACTTTAAAATAATTATTCGTAGTGACATCATTCATTGTTGTTGAAGATTTAGAAAAAGATTTTCATGTTTTTAACAGTATGATATTAAGACACCTCATAGACCTGTTCACTGGTCTCTGTCAAGGAGAAGAAACTTCAGAAATATCAGTGTTTGGAAAATCATGGATGATATTTTCTGGCTTTGAAAAAAAAAAAGCAATGTGACAACCTCTTATCTTGGAAGTTTTCATAAAAATGATGGTTTTCATGATTTTGAAATTTTAAGAAGAAAATTACAAATGATGATGATAACATCCAATAATTCCGAGATTTTTTTGGAATTTCTCACTTGAAAGGAATGGTTTATAATCTTGAAGTAGAAATAAATTATAGTAGAACAGCAAAAATCTGTTTATGGTGTTGAATTTTTTTTACCAGAAAATTAGTACCTTCCTTCTGGATATGGACCTCATCGGATGAAACATGAGTGAGTGAATCGTTTCTTGGAGGGAAAATAATGTTTTTAAACAATTCAGATTCATTAGTGGATGCTGTGGAAGGTATTTTTCATTCAAACTAAAATAAACTGCAGAGGGGTATTTGCCCAATGTGAAAACTAAAAATGCTTATAACTTTTTAACGCAGCTGAATTTGGAAAAACCGTAATGGAAAAAGTGTTTCTTTTGATCTCAAGAACCTATGGTTAAAATTAACGCAGTGGTCAAACACTCACCCTGTATATTAAATTAGATGCTAGTGCAAATTTGATAAAGTCTATCAATATCTCTCATTAAAAATAGTATACTTTTTAGACCATTATAATCATTTTGATAAGTTATGAAAACTAGTTGAAATACTAATTAGAGATTGTGAGGGATTCGCCTTCTGTAACATTCAATATTTTATTAATAAAATTGCTAGTAAATGTATGAAAATATCAATTTTCTATATATAAAAAAATCAATAGAATAAATTTTGTATCGAAGGCCATTATAAGAAGAGGATTTTTTTTCTCAGAGCAACGTTACAACAAACAAGAAATAATAGTACAGTGCATCATGAACTTGACCAACTTTTTCTTGGTTTTGTTTTCGTATAATCTCTCTGTAAGATTTTTTCAATTTTCCTTTCAATAGAAGACCTAGGTGAAGACAAATCCTGCGAGGCAGATTGGGCAGGTGAGAATGCAATTTTTTACGCAATTCCAACACCCTATATCTTTTGAACGGTGAAAATTTGGAAAAATGTTATAGGAAGAAAATGTTTCTTTTGACTTCAAGAAGCCTTGGGCCAAGTTAACGCAGTAGTCGACGACTCATCCTGTATATCAATAACTATAATGATAACCAGAATCTTATGGAATCAATAAAAGTAGAGAAGTAATGAATTGAGAACCCCAAGGGGGAGGAAAATGTTGCTTTCACATATATTTTTTTGGGTCGTTACGGTGCAAGGCGAAAAATGTTTGTATACAGCATTTATCCATTTACCGAATATACAACTGAAATAAAAACAGTCGAAATTCGTGGAATCAGATTGTTCTTTATAGCAAAATCAACGTCATGGACCCCTGGGGAGACCCTTCCGAAAAAATTATAGTTACCATCAACTAGTTTGGCCACTTCTAGAGGTTGATTTTCGTTTAGTTCTATCAGGTCTATGATTAAGCGTAGCAGTGCATGTGCAGTATTGCTTTTCTTATTTCTGGTCGGTCTGTGATGTCAGAAACCAGCAAAGTGCAGATGTTCTAAGTAGCACAAGTGAAGGATTCGAACCTTTTCTTCTCAATTCCAATGACTTATTTTTTAAGGAAGCTTTTGCCTTATTTAACTTACAAATACCTGATATGTTTTTTGGATACCTTTAGGGAATATACAAGATGGACGAATAGATTACCATTTTTGCTCAGCAGATAGGGACCCTGTAGGACGCGAAAGACCTTGCTTCGCTTCGCTGAAACATTTCCATTTTCCCATTCATGATTTCTATATTTCCGTGTATAGAAAAACAAATGAAACTCCATTGTGAAATCGTTCTGAATAAAATCATCCTATGAAAATACCCTGTGCGGAAACACTGTACCGATGAAGAATCTATTGTAAGTATCCTGTATAAAATAATTGTGCCATAGTCATAGCGGTGAGAACGTTTCTAAAAAAAGTAGGTATATACCTACTAACATTCTAATGAATGTTGAAAAAGGATATTAAATCTCTAATTTTGAAGTCATTATTGGAAAACGTGCTCGAATTAATTTATGAATAGCAGCATTATTGACATCAAAACTGACCAATGTTCCCATAATTCAAGTATATTGAAAAGGTTTTTCTATATTCCGTCAACTTCGTTTCGGTGTTAGGCATACGAAATCAACGATTATTGTCTCCAGGTCAATGGAACGATTTGACACTATTATTGAATAAGTACTGCAAAGTTTTTCTATTCTAAACGTCAGTCTGATATTTAAGGTGAAAACTATTGCCATATCACAATGTTAAATTTGTTTCTAAAAATCGTGAAATCTATTCCTCCTCTGCCTTATATGGAAAAAAATTGTTTCATACTACAAATAAAAAGGTGCCCAGGTACTGCTAAACCTTTAATCGAATACACATGCTGTACTATTTACTATAGAAGGCGTCACTGACCACTGA
Organism: Micraspis discolor; assembly: GCA_030674115.1. Taxonomy (NCBI): domain Eukaryota; kingdom Metazoa; phylum Arthropoda; class Insecta; order Coleoptera; family Coccinellidae; genus Micraspis; species Micraspis discolor. Next base: position 12,685,460 of record JARTUT010001740.1, read on the forward strand.
TATTATAGTTACCTTCAGAATTCCGAACATATGTCAGCAATATTGCCACCTTCAAAAAAGTCAACATATTCAACCAGACGAAATCCATTTCACAAAATCATAACAATAAGAATGAATATCATCATTCACAAAGCTTATTGAGATAAGTTTTCTCATTCAAACCACAGAGCCGCACGAATTCACATGTTCATTATTCCGTACTCTTAAACATAAAAGTTTTTGCAACCAACTTAATTCTTCTTCACTCAGTTCCTAGTTTTTATGTTCGCACGAAGTCATGTTGATAATTATCGATGATAAGAATTATTCCCAAGCCGCACGGTTAGCTGGAACATTTCTAAAATAGTAACGATGAAAGCGCGCGAGGGTACACGCGGAGCACGGAATTTACGGAAGGGTTTCGACCTCACGCTCCGCACTCAGTGGCCGCCATCTCACAACTGGAGGCGGCGAGAATGACGGCCATAAAGCAGGCATGCGAATCCGATGTTTGCACAGCAGGATCATTTCCTGATTTCCTGCATCTCTTCTTTTTCGGGTTCCCTTGATACTTGGCAAATATTTTCTGCCGGGAAAATATAAATGTGAGACTTGACTACACATCGTTTAGCTGAACATCGATTCGAGCAAAAAAAGCGCTTCTCTTCTCTCTTTCATTGTATCGAGGATCTCCAATGTAAATAAATTTCCGTTTCAGCTGGCAATTGGATGGCCAATCGACGTAGAAAAAATTCAGAAAGTACTGACATGATGTCAGATGGTTTTGGCGCTCTGATTAAACTACCGAAAAATTGCATCTATGAAATATTTTTTATTCGAAGGCCTGTTGACTTTGCTAATTAACAAGCAAGTCTAAATAGTTGCTTTGATAACGAGTCTGACTCATACCAAATAAGAACTAATGCGAGTAAGATGGTTTCAAGGATTTCCTTTGGAGAAAGCAGTTTCCAGAAAAATTGGTTCTGGAAACCGTCGAATAACGAATTAATCCAAACTTAAAATCTTCCTTCACATTTCAGTTCTTCAGATCTGATTGAAGATAAGACTACTCAAACTATCCTTTCTCCAAAAATTCGAATATAACAAATATTTGGACAAATTTAAGTGCACTCTGTTCAGGCGAACAAGAGCGTCAAATTAATCCGCTCCCTGTACAAGTAGAAGCGAATATTTCAAGTCTGTAGAGAATGGCGAATCATATCATGATCTCAATTTTCAGATTCCAAATATATCAAGTACTCCATTAAAGTCTACGAAGCAATTGAACTTGAAACTTTCGACCAGGCTATAGCACAACTGGTCCTCTTCTTGATGTTACCGATGACATTCAGCATGCACTTGATGACTCCAAATGTGCTGCTTTACTTCTGCTCGATTTTAGTAAAGCTGTTGAAACTGTGAGGCATGACATTCTTCTGGCCTTGTTGGAGCCTTCTGGAGGGTTTTGGCCGGCTCTGGCTCTTTTCGAGTCTTATCTCGGTGAGCGCTTACAATTTGTGAAGCTGGGTGGTAGATTTTCTGGGTATAGGCTCGGAGCGAGTGGAGTTTCTCAAGGTTCAATTCTTGGACCTGTACTGTTCATAGATTATACATGCCGATTCATAAAGTTCATTCATCACTGCAAGGTGCACATGTATGCCAATGACTTCCAACTCTTTTTGGATTTCAGCATTGATGACAGCTGCGGAAGTTAGGCTGAATGGAGATTTGGGTAGTTTATGTAACGTAGAGAGGAAGCATGGTTTGATTTTGAATGCGCAAAAAGCATATGCACTCGCTTTTGCCTCCAGAAACGATAAGCAACTTGTCAAGAATAAGCTCAAACCTTCTGTTTCTGGTAGTGTTATCGATTTCGTTAAAAGTGTGCGTGACTTAGGTTTGATTTTGGACGAGTCACTGCGGTTCCGGGAACATATTGAGAAAGTAATTTGTGGTGCTTATGGGGCTCTTAGAATGATGTTCCTCATAGATCCTACTTACCGGTCGATACAAAGAGACTGCTTTGTGAGTCTTTGGTTCTGTCAAAGTTTGATTACTGTTTATGCTTTTTGCCTAGACCAGGAGTCTCTCAGCAGAATTCAACGTGTTCAGTACAGGTGCGTGAGGTTCATCATTGGGATCAGAAGGTTTGATCACATATCTCACAAATTGAAGGAGTTGGGTTGGCTGCCGATAAAGTTTCGATTCAAATGTTATGCTGTCCGTATCAATCATAAAATAGTAGTCAAGAGATGTCCACCTCATCTCTTTAGTTAGTTAAGGTATAGAGCTGATGTTCCTAATATAATATAAGATATAAGGAATTTACTGTCATATCCCCATCACAGAATAACTACTTTTCAAAGAAGTTTCAGAAATGATATTCATAGACTGTACAACAATATAACTGAAACCTAAAGCAACTCACTAAAAATCGATTCAGGATTGACATAAAACATTACTTCCTTAGCCGTATCAAATTATTTTTAAAAATCAGTCTCCGAGGATAGAATGTAGAATTATTAAGTGTGCTCAGTCATGTATTTTTCATTTTCGTTTTTTATTTTATGTTTATAAATGGTTTGTGGGAATTATTTCTTCACCGTCAGTGGCGAGCCCTGTGGGAATTAATCTGTTCCCGCAATATGCGCAGACTACCGATTACTGGGTTACGGTCATGGTGTCATGTTAAGTCATGTTAAGCTACTCCTAGCGGAGATACGCCACTTGGGTGTCAACCCTACCAAGGCGGATAGATGGCTTCACGGAATAGGCACTGCTAGTAACTGTTTTTCTTTAGGTTTTATATAGTCGAGGAAGCTCGACCGAAGGCAGAGTAACAAAAGTAACAGAGAGTAACCGTCATGATGTTGTATTGTGCTTAGTTTACCTGTTGTGTTGATGAGTATAAATATATATTTGTTCCATGTTTTTATACTAATTATTTTTCAACCGTCTAACAAGGAGTAGGCAGATTGAGGCATGATTAAATCCCTGCATCGACCCAAATCGACCTTCTGTCCCAAAACTGTGTAACTGTAACTAAGGATAAGTGGTAGAACACCTCTGGGTGAACTTCCCCTTGGGATTTCTATTCAATGGAAATAAAAACTTTTTTATTATTATTATCTTGTGAAATGTATAGTGAAAATGTACATCTTAAAAAGACCTACAAAATGTTCCACGAAACCATATGCATTTCCTAATTTAACTCAGATATTCATTCCTCAAATCTACTCTGAAAATTTCATGGCCGTTGCTCTTTCAGTTCAGACGTAATCATTCTTATGGAGAGACAGAACCAATTTTGACCTCAAATTACTCATCAGCGAGTACAAACAAAAATACTGAAGCCATTTTTTTCCAAAAATTCCAAATATAGACACATTTGGGCACACCTATAGGCACTCTGTTCAGGTGAATAAGATAGCTGCAAAGAAATAACTATTAAACAGAGTTTTGCTTATCAAAAAATTATTTCAAATGTTGAATTACTTTCAATGAAAGTATCTTTGATAACCACATTTTTATTTCAGAAACACTGTTCATAATTCTAAAACCTGCAGAAACAATTAACTGATCTGAGCGCAGGAGGTTTTGCGCGTTTGATCAAAAATCTTTTTGCGTACTCTGAAACAGAGTAATTTTAAAGGTGCGATTCCTCTGAAATAGTGTACATCACAATTGATAGTAACCATTTTGTGCAAAACTCCAGCACTACACGTATTTCGTTCATTTCCTTCTGCTACTTGTGGATTCAACCGATAAACCTTTCCTACATATATTTGATCTCCACGATGAATATAGTGTTTGAATATTATTTATTAATCCTCGGTTAGAGTATCATCATACAGGTTGCTTATGTTTCCTTCATGTCAATGTGTTAGATTTCCCTCCGAAAGAGAGGTTCGAGTGTTGAAAACATAAATTGGTCGCTCGCTCCTGTTTGTGTACTCCTATTATCTATTCTGTCTTCTAACCATCTCATTATTCCTTAGGTTACCTTGCCCTGACGAAGTCAATCAGCAGCAACACGTGTCGAAAAGTATCAACTTTGTTCAATTCTTTCTGCTACTTGTGGATTCACCGGATATATCTTTCCTTCGAAAATTCATTTATTTTCAGAGACGACAGACCCATCTATAATCAAGATATCGTACTAGCGAATTTCTAGCTTCGTTTGTTTGAACTGCGTTTCCTTTCTAGGTATATTTATACTCGATGGTGTAACTCTTCTACTAGAGCCACATTCATTTCGTCAACGCAACCATAACAACAAATTTATAGAAATCTACATCACATCGTTTCAATGATTGAATATATACTTTTCATTCAAATGAACCTGAATAGATGGCGCTTCTTACCTGGCTTATCGATTATATTTCGTTGAATTATTCTTGGCGTTTGTAAAGAAAGACCGAAATTTATTTTAATAATACTTCAATTATATTATTTGAATATTGTCTACAATTATGCATGTTGAAAATTTGAAAAGAAAAAAATATTCAATTAAAAAAAAAGGTGTTTATTTCAATTTTGAGCCACCATATTTTGAGATTATAAATTTTAATTCGAACTGCATCTTATTGCATTCCTTCTGGTATAATATAACAATAGTGTATATTTTTCATTTTAAGTTTTAATTTTGGGCGAATGTATGGAAGAGATAAAATCAACATCATTTCTCGAAAACCATCTCGCTTTCCAAGTCTAAGTGACTTTTACATAATAATGGAGAAATGAAAATGAATGATATTACTTACCCTCCTAATGATTGTGTGTTCCACCATCTTTGAATTATTGCTGAGAAGAATTAAAGTATATTTCAAAGATTTTTCTGATTCAAGAACTGCAGCTTAAGCTTACTGCCGATGTGATAGTCCTATACAGTTCCATCTAGTGTTCATGCATTATGCAGAATTGGCTTTAAAAAAAACAACTTATTTTCTATACTTTATAGTTTCTGAGTTTATCCATCCAGAAAAATAAAGGTCAATTTTTTTTTTGTTGATTATTTTGCATCCACCCACCCCTATTTTAGATTTGGCATCGAATTTCTTGGTTTAGCAGGTACTTTTGATTTTCGCCTACCTATTTATTCTGCAGATAGACCATCAATATAAAATACATCAATGCTTTTACTCATTCAATACGAATAACATACGAGCACAATTTAAATTAGAGACAGGTAAAAAATTCTTGCTCCTTTGTATTTCATTTATTGTTTTTGCAAAATGTGGTTTCTATATTTATTTTTCATTCCTTATTGTAAAACAATGAAGGCACAAGGCGATAGTGGCACTAAAATTTCTATGAATTACATTTGATGGGATGTGTTGGGATCTTTTCACCATGCCTAATTGTATTTATATTAGGTGTTTTACATTCTTCCTTTCCTAACTCCTATTTCTATAATATATGTAGGAAAATAATGATACCTTAATCATCCATCAGCTAATAATTATTTTGGAATCATTAAAACTTGGTGAAAGGATGAAGTAACTCGATATATCTCGAAAGAAAAAATTCTATCACGAAGAAATAAAGTAAAATACGATTAAGGTAAAATATTATTTTTCTACTTCACAAAATTGCTTTTGATGGGCCTATGGCTTAATTTAAATCATTTGTGGTTCCATCAAAGCTCCAATATGTTATTCTGAAGAGCTTTTGAATCCGTTCAAGTGGAACAAAGAAGTAGTTCTCACTCAGTTCAACTTGAAGTTTCTGTCGAATCTTCATTATCTATTTTGTATATTTGACGTGAATATATCAATATGGATGCAATTGAAAATATTTTCCAACGAATGATTGAATTCAATATGATTTTTCCGTTTGAATTAAATGAAAGGTATTCAATTAATTCATTTCGAATCAAGTGCTATATTCGAATGATATTATACGATCTTCCGGAAATATGTGTGTGGCATTACATCATTCATCATTCGAAGCAAAATATGCATTCAAGGATGTCATCAAGTTTGGTTCATTCACTATTAAGAGAAACATTTACTGGAAAAATTCTCATCACTAGGATTTCAATTCCATTGTGAAAATACACTATATTCAGCACAAAACTAGCATTTGCACAGTCAGTCCATGTAGCTTTTTTATATTTAAACTCATATTTGATGTTATATTCATGTATCTTGAAACATAGCGAATATCTTCATCGATTAATTTATCACAACCTGTATTTCTGTGAGTTCTACTTAAACGAACATTGGTACTATTTGAAATTCACTAATTTTCTATGTTCACCATCAATATTATCCATGAACATATATATATATATATCCATGAACATATCTTTCATCTATCAGAATAGAGCATTTAAAGATCATCGGTATGGAAATCGGCAGTTCTGATAAAGTAACTAAAGATTTGGATACGTCTTCAAGAAACATTGTGACACAATGTTACCAATAAATGGAATGATGAGACTGATATATCGTCAACAAAGTTTTACAACATGTGAAATAAAAAGATACACCTGTGAATGATTTCCTCGTCTGCTTCTAAAGATTTAACTTTTTTTTTCAATTATTTGATCAATTATTCAGACTAAGTAGATTCTTCGACATTTTCTGTTGTATCTTCAACATCTACACTAGCGCAAGCTGCTAAACTTTGTCTTCGATTTCGGTATTCTGTTGGTGTTAGCATTCCTCTAAGAAGAGTATCATAATTCACTTTCACACCTTTATCGCTCATTTTCTGGTAAAGCTTCCAGCATTCTTCTTCTTTCGCCGTGAAGAACTGTTGACCGTCTTGATTTTCAGATACAAAATGCTTTATTCCGTCAGTCTTCAGATCTGGAGTGATTTCATTTGTTTTATGTTCTTCTGCTTTTTTGTTTCTTCATCTTCCCGACTCTTGTTGGCTTCAACATCGGCTTGCGATATTTTTGTCGGCTGTTGTATTGTTATCTGACTGCTTTCCTCCTCAGGACTGTAAATTGGAATCAAAGTCAGAAAATTTCAAGGAGACGAATAATTCTTTAGTTTTATTAGGTAATCCTGAATATAAAAAGTGTTTCAATGAAAGTGCAAAACTTAAATTTAGCGCCAAGTTTGACAGTTTCAATGACACATGATTCTGATAGGATGGATTAAAAACTGACAGACGGTGTAAGCACGGATTAAATCCTGTCCTCAGATATCAGGACTATTGGTTTATTTCAAATATACTACTCGATATTAAACATAAATTCACTTGTTGATGAGGGACAAAACTCTCACACATGTCACAGAGGTCAATGGAACCAGCTATGGTCAACGAATTTTGAGATGCAATGTTCAAAACGAGGAAATCACATTTGTAAGGCGGGGTGTCATGGCAGAAATAGCTGTCAAAATAATCGACAGACTGGTCACATAGTCAAACAATATAGCCACAAACACCACATTAAATTGGAGAACTGTCAAACTACGAGAAAGATGATTAGACTACAAGATAGATATCAAAGAGTTCTTCTTTCGTGTACATTACACGCGCAGCCATGGCAACGAACGCACTCTAAACGTACTCAACAACACTACTACACGCGGACAACTCAACTACGTTTCAGCTTTTGTTCTAGAAATAAATTTTCAACATTTTTTTCTCACCAACAACGTAGACACAATTCAACATTTGTTCGACATTTTAGAAAATAGAAGAAAGTAGAACTAAAGATTCAGACATAATCACGAGAAAATGTATAAAAAATCCTATAGTATAAAAATTATTTGGTAGCCATAGTGAGTTTTTCATATCACGCTGTATACCTACGATTATGGTTGTTGGTAAGTTTTTTTACGTATAATATTCGTCAACTAAAAAGATTGTTTCGATTCAGGAAAAGGGGAAAGATTTGCTGAAGTATGTATAATAAATCGTATTTTACACATGATCGACATGGAGGGAATTGGACCTTATGTTCCGACAATAAATCATCGAACCTTCTCAACACCAAATAACGGGCGAAGGTTGTGATATCGCTAAAGCAGTCCCCGCTAAGTTCCTCCCTCTGCATATTTCCACAAAATCGTTCTTTCCTTTCTAGTTGCGAATTAATTCCATGATATTTTGCCACGTGAAACACAAGTGAAAGTCCCAAATCCTTGAAGTGTTCCTAGGAAGTTCACGTTTTGACAGGTTATTAAAGTATCAGGAACTTTCCCACGAAAACCGTTTTTACAAGGTTGTTATCGTTTTGAAACTGGAATTTTCCACGGAATCAGAGGGAAACTATTTTTTCCTCTGTGCTATGGTGAACGGTTGAAGGCGTTTGGAGGTCGAGTAATAAGCTGGACAATCATATACCTACCAATTCACGGAAGTTATTGTAACTGAACAAAATTAGTCAAAACTTCAGAGACCAAATTTTAATTATTCTTGCATTTCAAAATTGATAAAAATAATAAGAATCTTAAAATGACTATAATAGTTTTACACTTTCGATTGAAGTATCTTCGATAAATACCTGTTTTTTTTTTTCATAAAACACAGTTATATAAGGTATAAAAGAAAATATCTTCATTCTTATCATAATATTAAACAATTGAAAAAAAAGAAAACTTAATTAAACAATGAGATAAAACACGACACATATTTTGACTTTTACCTTTTTTAGCTTGAGTCCCATCAGGTGTTCATATCCAATTGAAATAATTCTTGATTGAAAACTCATTGTGTGATATGTTGAAAAGAAATAACTTTTACTCACCACTTTGAAATCAATTAATGCTCAAATGACAACCTCAAAATGAGCCTTAAAAGGCAAAAGTTGAAACACGTGTCATGTTCTATTTCATTGTTTAATTAAATTTTGTGTAGATTTTTCAATCTGTTTGATGTTATGATATGATGTGTTCCCTGGAATAAAAAATGCTCGTATCGAAGATACTTCAACTGAAAATCTACGACTATTATAGTAATTTTTCTGTTTTAATAATTTTTTCAACATATCAAGACGCAAGTTTTTAATTAAGAATCATTCCAATTGAATATGAAAACCTGGAGAGACTTAAGCTCAAAAATGCAAAAGTCGGAACATGTGTCGCAGGCTATTTCATTGTTTAATTAATATTTTTGTAGTTTTATTGAATTGTTTTATGTTATGATAAGAATGAGAATATTCTCATTTTTCTTCTTAATGGAACTGTGTACATGACAATAAAAAAAAAATTTTTCTAAAATTTTCCGTTCCTTTAAAGCTAATTTACGTTGAGAATGATGAAAGATGTCAATTCAAAAAAAGGTAGGAAGAAGATCAATAACAAATGGTGGAAATAGCCCAAATATTCATTCTACACGAATATATCATCATCGAATATTAACTGTCTTTGTCTCCACGAGAATTGAAACCAATGAAGAATGGATCCCATATTATAATTAGAAAGATTTGCAAACGTTTTTCCGAATAATCAAACAATGGAACTGATTCCATAAAATCAATAATAACTAATAAGTTATTCATACAAAAAGTTCAATTACAGATTTCAATATCCATCAAGTTCCAATGGTACCAATCGCGAACAGGGATATTGTAACATTTCATGTCGATGGATGGAAGAAATAAACTTTGGTTTTTTATGGTATTTGGTTTCGGTCGGAGAGGGATGATTTGCCATATTATTCAAAAGGGATTGATTTTATGCTCACGAGTATATTACCTACTGAATATTTCAGGGGGATTAGCATAATTAGAAATATACAGACTGACATAATTGGAACTTTGTTCCACTTTCGGTATTATGCTTAAACGATGATTGTATCTGTAAGTACGATTTATCTGCCCACAAAGTGTGTTGACATACCTTTCATTTCACAAATATTTCCAGTAAATGAATGAAAAATACTACCCAAAATATACTATCGTATCTGGACAAGCAGTGTTTATCACAAAGTTTGGCTCTAATGCGAAATCCTTCGACTCCATGAAAGAGGAAGATCAAAAATATTTTCTGAATCTTATAGAAATATCATGCATAATTACATCATGAGCAAAATTAATGGAAGAGATAATCAATAGAAGAATTATGTGGACACTGGAACATAATAATCTGATGATTCCCGAGAGAAGTGGCTTTCGAAGAAAAAAGGTCGACCGTACATTACCTTGTCGACCTCTAATCAGAAATTCAGTTTTCGCCAACAAATAAAACTTTGAAGCAATTGCTGCTCTGGAGCGTAGCATTGAAGAACACCCGATTGAGTCTATCCGCGATCCAGCACAGGAATTAGATCGGTGTCCATCCACTTTATGGAAGATTTTGCGGAAGGCTCTTGGTTTGCGTGCTTACAAAATCCAACTCGTGCAAGAATTGAAGCCAAACGATCATCAAGTGAGGCGTAGATTCGTCGAATGGGCCCAAAATGAGATTGCCGTTGTCCCCGATTTTTATTAGCAAATTTTGTTTAGCGAAGAAGCGCACTTCTAGTTGAATGGTCAAGGAACAAAACTGTCGCATTTGGAGTGCAGCTAATCCAAGTGTATGTCGAAACATATCCAGAAAAACCGATTGTTTGATGAGCTTTATGTGCTGGTGGATTTAATGGACCGTACTTTTTCAAAAACGATGAAGACCAGAACATTATACACAATGGTGATCGATATAGAGCCATGATTACTAACTTCTTCATTCCTGAATTGAGAAACCACGATATCCAGGAGCTGTGGTTCCAATAAGAAGGCGCAACATGTCACACAGCTTGTGCCACAATCGATTTATTGAAAGACACGTTTGGGACCCGCCTAATTTCACGTTTTGGACCTGTGAATTGGCCTCAAAGATCTTGTTATTTAACACTGCTAGACTTTCTGTGGGGCTATGTAAAGTCTTTGGTCTATACGGATAAGCTACAAGCCCTTGACCATTTGGAAGACAGCATTCGCCGCAAATATTGGAATAAGTAATCTAAAATTGGACTTAATCCAAGCCAGCCGATGCGGTCATATGCCACAAATCATATTTAAAATGTAATGCCATAAGATCATCTTGCAGATAAATGAAATTCATTTCAATCGAATAATCCATACATATTTGAAGTTCTATACTTCTAAAAAAACACCCTTTACAATAGCTGATCGTTTCGAAATATCTTAGAAATCCCAGAAATGATCCACCTTTTTATAAAAGACTGAATAAATACCTATCAAGATACAGCACCGCCATTCCAACTATTGGAAAAACATCGAGTCTTCAGGATCCACCACCGTGTACAGTTCCCCCACCTGAATGTGACTATAGTCTCACTTCCATAAAAATATAAATAAACCATGAAGCTATTAAAGCAATTTTCTATGAACACATGCAAAAATACTAAAACTATATATCTTTATAGATAGACACATTGAAAACAGGACATGGAGTTGGCGCAGCATTCACCACCGAAGACTGCAACATTATTCACCGGAGAACTTTGAGCTATATGGAAAGCTAAAGATTCATCATCATCGCTGACCCCATCCTCTACTATCAAAAACTCTACACTGACCACCCAATAATAAATTTTTTGTGGATTCCATCACACAGAGGGATAAGGGAAAACGAACAAGTCGACTATCTAGCTGAGACTGCCACAACCAACAAAGACGCTTTCTACGTTTTTTATAAGGTGTACAAACCGATTTAAAACCATTTCTTGAAGAAACACAGAAGAGACTGGGCAAGCATGGAACTCGTCTACCGCTAAATCAGCAGAAGTGAAAAAATACCACATATAATACATACATAAGAATAACCCATAAACCAGACTGCAGGTGATAGTAAGTAGGCTTCTCCAGGTTCAGTAATACACTTCAATATGATTTTCCCCTCAAATGGAGATTCAAAAATTACAACTATCGAACTCACCTTAAAATCTCCACATGCGCAGAATGACTTCGTAGTAAGCGACGTTTTGGCACTCTAGTGTCGTCATCAGTGACCGAAGTGTTTGAAATATTATTTTCATGTTTCTTCTGGATTGTGTTGGACCTTTTCAAGTTTCCTCCCAACATCAAAGAAGTAGCGATGGAGTTCTTCCTTCCAGGAAAACCAGCTGAGAAGCTCCTGATTGCGTGGATGGTCGATTGTTGAAAAGACACTGGAATGCATATATAAAATCGATGTGGTGCCAGCCATCTTCAGACATTCGTGTTTTTGTCGACTACGTTTAAGCGCAGAAAAATGTTCATAACTTATTGGAACAGTCGAATATTGCGTCATAAATTATACGATGTCACGAACGATTATATGCATAAGAAGCCTTTGAGTCGTTATCACTTCTGTAATTCGCATTTTACCCAACATGAGTATGAATCATAATTTCAGACAATATTTTTTTTTATAATGATAACCTTCTTTCAGTTTGGCTTATGTACTTACAGCTATTTTCATAAGTGTTTAGACCAGTCATTTTAGGAATTTGACCTCGGAATAAAAGATAATGAACTGAAAATTCATATTAACCTTTGTTTTGTTGTTCTAAATTTTATCTCAAAAGTCCTCCAATATCTTAAGACGCCGACACTAAAGCTCATGTGACTTCTGATACAACATTTAGAGCGACAAAACAAAGGTTCTTACCAATGTTCAGCTCAATAACATTCAAGGTTGACCTTTTTTTACCAAGTTAAAATCTGTCTAATTGGGTTGATGATATTCGAAGATATAAGTACAAGGTACGTCAAAGGAACATATGTTTTTGAAGGGGTAGTACATCGGAGAAGTATTTCCACTGTGGATGGGATAGGCGTGTTGGATAGTGGGAATAGTGAACTTTTACTTAGCAGCATGGTTTGAAACGTCCAGCATTTCGTGTTTACTTTCACTGCACGCCAATACATTCAAAATGGTGAATCTGTCATTCGTAAACAATGTTTCGCGTTCACTTTCGTATTCCATCATGGGACAGTACCGCCTGGACGCAATCTTGTCTGTGACCATACATAAGAAGTCAATAAATGAGTACCTTTTGGACAACCAAAAATCGAAAGTTCCTCTAAAATAAACGACTATGCTAACGCATGTTCATCTTCACATTACATCAAATCGACCCATTGATTCAGGTAGTTTTTCCACCTGGAAAAACATATAGCTATTTTTCCCAGAAATATAGATGAAATTAACTTGAATACAGCTATAATTTTGTTCTGAAGATTATTTAATAGCTTCACTCCCATTGTCAGCTTTATATAAATCTTTTCTATCAGAACTATATGAAATACTTCACACATCAATTTTAACGATAACTCTTCAGAATATAGAAAATTAATGGGGTGGTTTGATTAGTAATCACAAGGGCGTAGAGGCGTTTCTTCATTGTGAATGCGTGACTAACTCTATTCCTTGAATACTTCAATTATGAGTTTCCAGTAATTAACAAGATCGACCTCGATTTTCCTTACACAAAGAAATCCCTAGACTTCGAGCCATTGGCTGACTTCTTGATTAGTAGCCAGCTATGAAATCGTCTCTGGCTGTCAGTCAGAATGATTTTTCATTTGCATGGTTTAGGAACAACTTTGGCAGTGTTTGAGGTGTGAAGGTGGAAATCCTGAATTCTTATGTATTATCCTTCAGACAGCTTAAAGTTGTAATCTACAACTGAAACATCGTTCTTTTCGAACTCAAATTGACTTCAATCTACTAAAGTTGTTCAAATTTTCGAATCTGCGGAACATTGTTCTGGAAATTATTGGGGATAACGCATCATCTAGCAGCTCCACAGCAATCCTAATTCACTATGGATATAGATCTCAGTTCCGAGAATTATAATTCAATTTGTTCAATGTTAGTTAAATGCGTAGTTTGGTGCTATTACGACAAAAATCAGACTTCTTCCACCCATCTCAACTTAAGATATGGGTGTTAATTTCCCGTGAAAGGAAAATAAAAAAAATCAGATGAAGATATGCAACGTGAATAGTAATCTACAGAATGGAAAATTCAATGTATCAACAGATACTGATGATTTAGAGAAAAAATTTATATGAGTATTAGGTACTTTAATTTTATAGTTTCAAAGGCTAAAATTTATAGATTCAAGAGCAAAAAGGTTCTGATACCTTAGGAATTATTCAGTAGAGAATCCCCAAACCAAACAGCATTTATAAAAATCAAATTCAATCACTAAAATTAGGCCATCCCAAGCGGAATTCTCAATTTTTTTCTATATCTTGAGGGATTTTGGGAAATGTGTTCCTCCAGTTACCCTCTGGATTCTGTTTCATCACATTACGGAAATTGAAAACCAATATCGACTACTTGTCCACTCAAAGACAATCACAAAATTTGCGTCCTCATTTGAATCAGATACAAATAAATGGCAGAAGATGGGACTTAAAGTATTATCAGATTGTTAGAGGAACTCTGTAAGCATTCAACCGATATTGTTGGTTTCCATAAAGATGGGTAGATAAAATTTCATTCCAGCACTCTCAAAACATCGTCAAATCGATGTTTTAGGAGCTCAATGCATCATACAGAAAACTCTCACATCTATATGGTTCATCTTAAATACAAAAAAGTAATATTCCTTCACGACCCATTGTGAGTTAAAGGAATTCACCATGTCAACAATTGGCTTAGTTTCTTCTGGAAATTATATCCCCCATAAAAATCATTCAACATTCATGATTAAAAATACAGAAGATTTGAAAAGATCTTTGAAGAAGACATCATGGTTAGCTTCGATGTTACGATCTTGTTCACCAATGTTCCAACAGGATAAGCACTCACAATCGTAAGAAGAGTTTGAAGATGGCCCCTATTTCAGCTGATTCATATAAGGAGAATTTCGAACCAAAAGCACTCGACCAATATATACTAAAAACCAAAGATTTGTTCTTCATTATTTGGCAACATGGAATGAATACTATAGATGAACGTTTTTAGATCTGCTTGTTCATAAACAAAATCAAATAACGAAAAACTGTATATATGAGATACCATGCTAGCGCGGAACATCTTATATCGCAGTAACAAAGCGCCCCTTGAAGGTAAGAATAAATAATCAACTCAACTGTTAGACAACGATAGATCCAAGTTGGCCCAACATGCTGTGAATGAAAATCACCTGATAAAATTGAACGAAACATCTATAATATCCAAAGACTGGGTTCTAAAGACCTAGGTTACTTGAAAAGTACACCCAGAAACCTCCGCGATTACATAATTGTTACAACCTCAGATGTTCTGCTTGATATCTGTTAATCCCACCTTGTTTTACAATCTTCCTCAGTGATGGTACTATTATTGGTGTACACTCTTGCTTGGTAGGTGATGCGTGTTTCTTTGGTGAGCTGGATCTACTCTTGGAAATATCTTCTTGACTTTCAATTATTTCTTCCACGTCGCTAGAAGCAGGACTGACTAGCGAAACCATCGTGATGATCTCTGTTCCAGTTCTTGTTATCCCAACGTTTGAGTTTGAACACTCCTAAAAACAATACAGTTTACTATAAAATTATGTCATTCTTTCGAAATGCAGAATTTTAGACTGAAATGAAGAAGAGGAAAATGCTCGGAATTGGGTGGATTCGAGAGTAAACATTTTGGTGATAATCGAAAAAAATTTAAGCCACTCAAGTTTCCCATACATATATTCTTTTCTCAGTTGCATTTCAGGAATCTAGTATGAAAATTTGAAAGATCCATTCAGTCATTTTTATTGATTGTCCAAAGATTCATTCAGTAAATTCA
Source organism: Micraspis discolor (assembly GCA_030674115.1). Classification (NCBI taxonomy): domain Eukaryota; kingdom Metazoa; phylum Arthropoda; class Insecta; order Coleoptera; family Coccinellidae; genus Micraspis; species Micraspis discolor. Next base: position 12,701,113 of record JARTUT010001740.1, read on the forward strand.
TGAAACCGTGAGCTGTAAAGCATGTGGCGTTAACATTCTGACCATCATGGTATTGGAGGACCTATATCTACAGAACAAACGTTCACTTCTACTCAATGGCCCACTAGACTACTTGAAATAATATGGGTAATGTTTTTTCCCAAAGAAAGAGGAAGTAACAGATTTTCGCTCTTGTTTTGTGAGATAAAGGTGTACTTAAACAGCAAAATGTATCCGGCCTGTATACAGGGTGAGTCTTTGACTACTGCGTTAATTTTAACAATAGATCTTGACGTCAAAAGAAACAGTTTTTTTCTATAACATTTTTCCAAATTTGGCCTCTTTCAAAAGATATAGGCTGTTGAAATTTCATAAAAAAATTGCATTTTCACCTGTAATATTCAAACGACAAAATCAATTGAAATGATCTCTTGTAAAAGGTTTTTGATAAGAGTCATGCACATTTTGGCATCAATAGAATTATTGCATTTCTTGTGGGTTTATAACTACTATCTTACAGATTAGAGGTGGGCGATTACGAATGATCAGCATAATCGATTATTTCAGTACTACTAATTTTAATAATCGATTATGGAATTAGTAACTAATAGGTTTTCATAATCGAATGATTTCATAATCGAATGATATTAGTAGTAAGAACAACCTATGGCGTTTTATGATAATAAAGCGTACAATTCGATGCTGTGAAGCGTATACGTTTTAATTTCAATGTGATTACGCTCAATAATAATAATATTATTATTAACATTCAATTTTTATTACCTGAATATTTGCAAATCTGCAAATTTCACAATAGTTCGATGGTATAATCTCCAAATTATTATAATATGCTTATCTAATAAATAACTTATATCCAAATTTCAAAACATGGAGTACACTATTATGTGTGGCTGACGGGAGACGACTCGTATAATCGAGTGCTGCATAATCGTCTCTCGTCTTAGACGAGATACGAGAGACTGCATAATCGTCTCTCGCTCGTATAATCGAGTGATGCATAATCGAGAGATACGAGCGAGAGACGATTATGCAGTCTCTCGTATCTCGTATAATAGAGTGCTGCATAATCGTCTCTCGGCTTATCTCTCGATTATGCATTACTCGCGGAGTGCTGCATAATCGTCTCTCGGCTTATCTCTCGATTATGCATCACTCGATTATACTCGATTATAACTTTTATCCAAATTTCAAAACATGGAGTACACTATTATGTGTGGCTGACGGGAGACGACTCGTATAATCGAGTGCTGCATAATCGTCTCTCGGCTTAGACGAGATACGATTATACGAGATACGAGAGTCTGCATAATCGTCTCTCGCTCGTATAATCGAGTGATGCATAATCGAGAGATAAGCCGAGATGACTTCTCGGTGAATAATATCTGTAATAGAGGTGGGCGATTATGAGATATACTAACGAAATCATTCGATTATAGAAATGTCTCGAGATATCTCTATTATAAATAACGGTTAGTAGTTACTAATACTAATCTGTACAATACAACTGCGTGGGGAGTGGGGACGAGACATAGACGACAACACGATCTTTCGCTCGTATAACGGAGTGCTGCATAATCGTCTCTCGGCTTAGACGAGATACGATTATAGACGACTGATAATCGTCTCTCGCTCGTATAATCGAGTGATGCATAATCGAGAGAGCCGAGAGACGATTATGCAGACTCTCGTATCTCGTCTAAGACGAGAGACGATTATGCAGCACTCGATTATACGAGTCGTCTCCCGTCAGCCACACATAATAGTGTACTCCATGTTTTGAAATTTGGATAAAAGTTATAATCGAGTATAATCGAGTGATGCATAATCGAGAGATAAGCCGAGGGACGATTATGCAACACTCCGTTATACGAGCGAAAGATCGTGTTGTCGTCTATGTCTCGTCCCCACTCCCCACGCAGTTGTATTGTACAGATTAGTATTAGTAACTACTAACCGTTATTTATAATAGAGATATCTCGAGACATTTCTATAATCGAATGATTTCGTTAGTATATCTCATAATCGCCCACCTCTATTACAGATATTATTCACCGAGAAGTCATACCCAATCGATTTAGACTATTTTCGTCTTAGTTTTCGAAAATTACAGACATTTGGCCACGCTGTTTTACTAGCACAAATGCGCAAAAAATGAATTCTCTATAAATTTTCGCTAGACGTGGTAGCGATGAAATTGTTTCCCAAACTATGGAAATCCTAAGGTCAATATTACTGAAATGCTCACTCACCGTGATAATTTCATTTTCTTCATTCTGTACCTTCTTAGCTGATTTCGTCTCTCTTTTCTTGATGCTTTTCAATTTCCTCTTTGTTGCCAAAAATTTTGATTTGGCCTGTTCTGGTCTTATAGGTGCTGACGAAACACGTTGAAGCGGTGGTCTTTGATTACTTCCTTCTTTACCAGAGAAAGAATTAAAAGCTGAATTAGTCCTCTTGCCAAATAACTCTCTTCTAGATTTTGCGGTTGTTGGTCTTATTATTACATTATTGATGGGTTGAGAGTTGTCGGTAATTATAGAGTTAGTTTCGATATTATGTTCCTCCTCCATTATAACTTCTGAGACAGGTGCTACTAGAATATTCGGTGGCTGTTTGTGTTTGTCTGTTGAATATTTATCATCTGATTTCTTCACTGAATTTTTTCTGAATTGGAAGAGGCTACTAGAAGAAGAATTTTCTGACTTACTGTTCACCATCTGATTTTGAGCATTAAATTCTTCACTCATTCGAAGTTCTTCACGTGAATGAAAATCTTCTGTTTCATCTTGTCGAGGTTGTTTAGGATTTGAATTAAGAAATATACTCAGATTCGGTTTTTCAGGAATTTCAGGTTCTTTCAGCAATAACCTCAATTTTGTGATTATATCTTCCTTGCATGAAAGAATGGAATCCTGGTCCATTGAACTTTGTCTTTTCAGTGATCTCATCGGTTTTCTTATTTCTGGACACTTTCTAGCAATGAGAGGTTGATCCTTTTCTTCTTTCTCCTCTTCCTCCCAAGCAACCTTTGGTGCAGGAGAACTGTCCAGTTTCTTCTTCGATTTGGCATTTAGAGTTATTTTGATTTCATTGCATCTTGGTAATGATAAGTCTTCGGAATATTGTTTCACCAGTCTTTGTCTTAGTGGGTTGATGGTAGGAGGTTCATAATTCAGTGAAGATTGTCTTATGTTGAGTTTGTTTCTATTGGAGGACATGATCCAAATACGAACTTTCCGCGTGTCATGGGACCAGCGCGCTGAGGAACGACAGTTGTCTACCGCTCGCTTTCAAAACTTTAACTGAAACGTGTTTCACATGCTTCCATCATTTATTTATTGATTCCGATCTCCTTGGCTTCGGGGTTGATTCTTTTTCATATTCGGATCGCGAAATGAACGAATCGCCAGATTTTAGCGCCGGTTGGAAATTAATGTGATTTTTCCTATACATGTAACCCAATTCGTTGCTCATGCCTTTCTTTTTGAGACCGTTTTTCGAGGGTCGACGATCCTCAATTATTGTTGGTTGTCATGGTTTCTTTTCACGAATGGGTGTATTGCTTAGTAATGGGGGTCCGTTCAACTGTAATGAAATTCTGCGAATTCACCACGAAGACGTTTCCTGGTTTTACGAGCTTTATTGTGACCGAATTGATGTGTCAAGGTTATACTTACAATTTGCGCGAAAATTTTTGCATGATATCCTACTGATGTTTTGTTGTATAAGAATTTTATTTCATGTTGAAATTATTCACTTCAGTAGATAAACACGTCATCTTTAGCTTAAATATAAGAATATCACATAATAAAAACAAATTTTTTCCTGTGACGGCAAAAAATTTGACATTTCATCTCTGTTGACAGGTAACACAATATAACTTTTCACGAAAAAAAGTATTCACTTTTTTCCCGGGATATATATATATATATATATAGATAATGGAAGATATTTGATTTTCGAATATTTTATTGAATATAAGTTACATTTCTTTTATATCAAAAGTACAATTATTAAATGTGCATTGCGTGAATGACATGTTCCTTGAACTATTCGGTACAACAGACGAATTTTCTTGTGTTGAAATAATATTCTCTGACATGGACACAACTGCTGTTGATGTACCTGGTCGCAAATCGGGTGTTATTTCAGAACTGCCACACGTTCTGAACACTTTATCAGCAATTTCTGTTCTGTGTGCCACCGATTCATCAACATACCCTTCAGTGACCGTTGATGACTTCCAACCGCCATGTTTCTTTAGTGTCATCAAGTCTCCCCAGATTCAACTAAAAGTGTAGCAGACGATCTTCGAAATGAATGACCTGTATATGAGTTAGCATTTTCAAGTTGAAGAAAATTAGCTACTCTTTCAGGTACCTTATAAAACTGATTTTTACCCACAACCTAATTGATACATTTTCCATTGCGATACGCATAAAACAGGCGGCGATCTTTTGCTGCTGTTGGACGAAGAGCTATGTACCTACATTCGGTAATATTTAATATATTCTTCAGTAACTACAAATCTCCTGTTTACATCATTCTTCGTTTGCTTCAGTTTCACAATTAATAACTTTCCCGAATCTTCATTAACATCTAATGTTACCTGGCTGATTTCACAAATTCGACAAGCTCCTGCAATCCCAAATACAACAACACAACCTTGGCCATTAAATAAACTTCATCGGGTGCATTATTCAAAAAATCACTAATTTGTGTACACGTAAAAATTGCAGCTTTCTTGGGCGTGTAACCTTTCCTATTTTGTTTCAGAAATGTAATTAGTTGAATATTTTGAAATGACTACATTATTATTGGATCGTAACATTCTTTAAATCATTGAATAATTCGACCACACTGTAGATGGCTTTTGTTGTTTTGCCCGTTTCGAAAAATAAGCCATTAACACTGTCTCCAAGAAAGAACTGCATAACTTTTTAATTTTCCATTCCATAAATCTTGAATACGCGGTTTCGTAAATTTTCCGCGATATAGCTGGCAATAATTTTTGTGACGCTACTTGCTCTGCTTCTATCAACTCCGGTGGAGTCAGAGAAAACTCAGAATCAAGCATTTTGAACTTTATAGTATTCAGAATATCTACTAAACAATAACTGAGTTCGCAATTTTTGAATCAAATCACAAAAATAAATCGACAGATATTTGATTACACTGAAGTTTTCCTTAGCAACGCAGGTCTAATAGCTTAACAGTTTAAAAATTTAAATTTCATATCGATAACATCCTGACTAAAATCGTTGTTTTTCCTGTCACAGAAGAAAATAGTGTATTATACACGGGAAAAATATTAGATTTCAGCTCTCGGTTTTCTGTCTCCCTCAGCTTCGCGTCGGGAGACCGAGCTAAAATCTAATACGGTTTCCCTTGTATAATAAATAACTATAAGTGTCCTAGGTCATAAAATTAAAATAAACGACATGAAAACATTTATGATATATGTGTAATTCGCTTCCCACGAGTGATAATTTTATGTTTGAATTTCAAAGATTTAGAAAAATGTGGAAAAGCACTGACGAGAAGTGTGGTCCGTTGCACTCTTATCCTGATGTTTTTTCCGGAATTTGGAACAGTGTGATACTATAACAACTGCTGCGAAGAATGTGAAAGTATCAAAAAACCTATACTTTTCAAATTAAAAATAATTACTCACAAGTTACCTTGAGTTCAGTTCGAAATCAAATTTCCTTTACCCGAAATCAACTAATAGAATCTTTCCTTTGTAAAAAGATATATTTCTGCCAGTAATATTTCTTGAGAAACCTCATTTATTTCAGTCAAATTTACGAAAAAAGAGCCTGAAATTTTCTTATGGAAAATTTAGGTATGAAACTGCATAAAAATGGATCTTCTGATATTTTGACAACTTATATTTTTTTTATGAGGCCCTGCCGGAATTCTTGCATTGTCGACTGTCCCTTAGATGTTCCCATCTATTGCAGCTCTTTGCAGCGTTTTAAGTTTTGTATGCCTGTCCACTGAGGGATGTTTCGTAGCCAGGATAGTTTTTTTCTATCTACTCCTCTTCTTTCACCTTCGATTTTACGTTGAAGGAAGAGATCTGCAAAAGTGTTTAAAACCAAATTGAGTTTCAAAACTATGAATCTAAAAATCTAAACAAACCTGAACGCATTTCTGACTCGTTCTATGCAGTCCTCTTTATCAGTCAGGGGAGTTGAGTAGACAATATTTTTTATCATACCCCAAACATAATAGTCTAAAGGAGTTAAATCGGGAGAACGTGGTGGCCAAAGATGTGGACCATTGTTCGCCAACCATCGATCTTCAAATAGCCTGTATAGGATATTTGACACATTGAGTGAATTGTGTGGAGGCGCGCCATCTTGTTGATACCATAAGTCATTATGGTTCTGTACTAGCGGCTCAATTATTTGAGTCAATATATCAGAATATCTATCTCCTTAGGGAGAACATCCTTTAAATAATGCAAACATGTGTAGTGTTCTATCTTACCAGTTAAAGTCCCATCATAAATGTGAACATCGAGAATTGCATTATTTTTGATGGCGCAAAAAACATTGAAACTCCAGGTCTCTTGAAAGTTCCATTGTCTGAAGTGGTGGTTGTTCTCTTATTCCCAATAATGACTGTTTTGCCTATTGAAAGAACCATTCTTTGTGAATTTAGATTCATCTGTCCAAATTATACAGTCCAAAAAGTTTTCTTTCATTCTCTTGAAATCGAATCATATCTTAGCAAAACTCGGTTCTCCTGACGAAATCAGTTTCCTTCAAATGATGTACCCTATTGAATTTATATGGGTGCATTTTATGTTTTTTTAATATTCTCCAAACACTCGTTTGAGATAATCCCAGAGCAATCTCGGCATCTTTGAGAGAATTTTGAGGATTCACACGAAAATATGTAAGAACTGTAATTTCGTTGTTCTCATCTTCTACTACACTTTTTTCTCTGTGTATAGTTTTCTTAACGAAAGATCCGACATTTCTCAAGTTTGTCATGGTAATGGTTCTGTTAATGGTATCTCTCGTTGGTCTGGGTCGGTCAGGAAACCTCTCAATGAACAATGAACTCCTCTGAATGAATGGCCCATTAGTTGAAATAAAGAGGTTTTCGATACAAATTTGAATCCAAATTCGCCATCTATTTAGGAACAACCTGTAACTTTTTTCTCTTGCATATTAGGGAAGTAAAATCTAAAACATGGTTTAAGTAACAGTTCCTGAAAATTTCATCTTTTTGGCGTGAAGGGAAAAGAAATAGCTGAAAATTCAAGACGAAAAACAGTTTTTGTGAATAACTCAGAAAATAACCACTTTAGGGCAAGGGTGTGGTGCATACACTCACACATTATTTTTAGCGTAAATTCAATATCTGCCATAAAAATTTAGTAAGCACTGACGTGAGGTCAGATTGCTTTGGCGCTCTTGTTGACCTACTTGCGAGTAAATATTCAAACCTTAACAAATCTATGAGCTCTCTGATCGGGTGAACAATAGTCTTTTTCCGTACTACGGGACAATGTGATGTAAATATGAAAGCCTAATGAATAAACAAACCTTTATCTCAATTTGAAAATAACTACTATACATAATTTTCACCAAATTTTGTTCTATGCTTCTCCTAAAAACATTCGTCATTGCTTTTCTGAATTTTGACAACGTCATCGACATCGAATTCTACCTCTATGAATTCTATGAAAATTTTGATTGATATTACGCCAACTGACACTGATATCTAGGTCCGCAAGTTGTCAAACGAATATCGATCTGTGATGGCAAATCTTTCAATGACAAAGCTCGGACTCATGGCATTTCTATTTTCTCTTGAGTAAATGAAAAAATGATCATATCTTCAGAAGGGGGAAAGCTACGACAATGAAATTTGAGAAGGAGTAAGATATCAGTAACCTCAATATATATACGGATTTTTATTTAAATCTTAATGAAGTCTTAGGAGATATTGAGTATTGAAAATTTTTTGGGAATTTTTAAAAATTTTCTAGCGTGACAATTTCTGCGAAATTTTGCAAGCCGTTTCGCTTCAGCCTCCTCAATAACATTCCAAGTATCAACTCGACGCATAGAATAGAAAGTGAATAGTAATTGAAAGTGAAATGATTATCCTAATTTAAGATGAAAACACTGTTTAAATCTCGGATGGATATTCTAGTAGTTATTGAGGAAACAAAATTTCAGATGCTCATAACTACTGAACCATCCGACGGATTTGGCCCAATAACGAACTTGACCGAGATATTTGGACAATTAACCTATTCTGAAAATATGAAAACTCTAGCTGAATTCTTTTGGATGCTAGAGAGGATACGGCCGGCCGGACAGACTCAATTTTCGCCACGAATTCTTCATCAGGGAGTCGAACCCAATCGATTGAGACCATTTTCGGCTCGATATTCCAAAATAACAGACATTCGGGCAAAATGATAGGCACTCTGTTCGGGTGAACAAGAGCGCCAAAAAATGGGGTTTTAATTTGAAAAAATTGAGTTTTCACGATTTTATCATCCCTAACTTTGAAAGAGATTTTTTCACCCCCTGTATCATGAATCGCGATTTCGATTTTTAAAGTGGATACATCAATCTTACATTTTGAAAAATCTCAAAAATGAAAATTTTCCATCCAAACACCTCGAAGTTATTATTGTTTCTGCGGAGCTCTATTTTCGATTTTGTTTTCGAATTTTCCCGCTCAGAGAGAATTTTCCAGCCAAAACTGAAAAATGTTACATCAAAATAACTTGAAATTTTTTAAGGAATCTATTTCTGCAATAAAAAAATGGTGTTCTAATTTGAAAAATGGAAGTTGACGTCATTCCCGGAAAAACCGAAGGTCGTGAAATACTTATCGTGAAAGACCCTGTATATGTAGTAATAGATTTTATCTCGATGAGAAAAATCTCATAACATATTCCAACGAATTATTGATCTACGACTACTGAAGAAATGAAGGCCGTATTTAACATCATTGATCAATTAGTTCATATCTCGATTGTTATATAAGCTTATGAACAATTTCAGTAGGTAGAATATGTTTGCCGCAATAAAAAAAATTAGCCTCGTTTCGTAAAATTTAAGAACGCCAAATTTCGAATTCTGTTGCAAAATTCCTCTCAAAACTTCTGCAATTGGAGTTGAACTCATCAATAAGGAAATGAAAGCAAAGTTTCAACATAATATATTATAAAAAATCTATAACACACTATTCATATTTCCGCAAGAGATGATTACAGGAGAATCGCAAATTTCTTGCTCACTTTTCTGTGACTTATTCCAGTCTAGATCTTTACTGACTCTCATTCGCAAGATCTTCCCCAAAATTGCAGTTATTACTTGAAATAACGAGGAGAGAATAAATTTTTCCACTTAAGTTGCAATTAGATAATAGAAACGGAGAAATTGAATCCGGTTGAAGATGTGGTAATTGCAGAGATAACAAGGTACTCGATATATTCAATCATTTCACCGCGACACCATCCACCAGCTTGGCGGAGATCTCTCTACGGTTAGTTTTTTCGTGGAGGAATGTCGAGATAACTACCGACAAAGTCTTAACAGTATTCATTACAAGCTATATGAGACTTCCGCAAAAAATTAATGAATGAAGTGTGATGACAGACATGTTAGGTTTTATTTTGATATTTTTATCGGATAGAAATCAGAAATGAACTTTTCAATCATTTTATCAAACCTAAAATACCAATTAATAATAATCAGATATTTTCTAAGGTTCTCCACGAAGTTCTAGTTGAGGCCTCTCTTGTACTGTATTGCAGAAGTGTTTATAGTTGTTTTCTTATAGTATTAGGAAAACTTTATCGGATTGATTCAATAGTTGACCTTAGAATGAGTCCGGATTACAAACTTATTATTTTTACATTTCACATTAAAATATACCATTAAACAAAAGTGAGACCAATAAAGATCCTTGTGGTATGTGAATACTTATAATTTCACTGAATAAATACCTTCATCCTTGTTGGATTTTGAGTTATATTCTAAGATTCTGAATATCTATGTTAGGAAATAGGCAAACTAAGAATATTTTCAAGACTAGTGCATATTCCTTCACTATCTGGTTTGGTTACAAGATAAATATTTGTATGAGGTGTTCCAAGGACATTCTCCTATATCAATATAGGTGAGATATTTCCCGTAGTTTATTTGACAACCAGAAAGCATAGAATGAGTCAATAACCTAGTTCACGATGGAGAACAACTCTGAATCAAAGCAATAAATTACTAGGAATGGTTATTTTCTTCCAATTTATTCCAAACGAAAGGTGAGACCCTAGTCGCAGCACATAAATTACAATAAAGTTTCAGTCAATCTATAACCAAGTTCCCAATAATCTGAGCTATCTTGCTTTCTGTTATGGAAGACCTTTATTAAGCGAGATAGTCAGTCTCTTCATATCCATCTAGAGGCTCTCACTTTATCATACGATATGTCGATGTGTCAAGCTTCGGTTCAATTTTGTTTTCAAAATTATTCCGAGTTTCCTTCCGGTTTTATTTTAAAAGGGCACAGCACTGACCTCAATTTTTACAAAATATATTTCTTTATGCATAACTATTGAGGGAAATCTAAGTCTTAGTTTTTTCATGAAAACTTAACAATAACCTGAGATTTTTTAATTTCTTACACAAATTATGACATATTGCAGAGTTTGTCACCAACTAAGCTATATAATATTGGGAGTACAAATTAATTCGGTCCGTTTTTTTTTCGTTAAAAAAACATTTTATTTATTATCAAAATGAAAAAACATGTTATTCAAAGTATTGTCCATCGGTAGCCACAACTTTTGTCCACCTTTCTGGCAATTTTCGGATTCCATCTCTGAAAATTGAGTCCTCTCTGGACGCAAACTATGAATCGAGCCATTCTTGAATTTCTTGGAAAGAAGTGAAGCGGTGTCCAGCCAAATCGTGATGCATCCGTCGGAGCAACCAATAATCAGAAGGAGCAATGTCTGGCGAATATGGCGGGTGGGGTAGGACCTCCTATTTCAACCTTTTCTTTGCTGTCGTTCGAGCAGCAGTCCACTGATGAAAAATCGCTTTTCAACGTCGCGCGGTTTCAACTCGTATGGGACCCAATTTCCTTGCTTTTGAACCATTCCCATGTTCTTTAAGCGCATGGAAATGGCTTGTTGAGTGACTACCAACGATCCTGCAAGCTCTTGTTGCGTTTGGCACGGATCTTGAACGAGCAATTCCTCCAATTCGGCGTCTTCGAACTTTTTCGACTGGCTCGGGCGCTCCTTGTCTTCGACACTAAAATCTCCATTTTTGAAGCGTCGAAACACCTCTCTACATGATTTATCAGATGGCGCAGATCCACCATAAACTTCCACAAGTGATCGATGCGCTTCAGCGGCACTTTTCTTCCAATTAAAAAAGAAAATCAAAATTTCCAGCGAATGTTGTTTATTTAGCACAAAACTCGACATATTGTATGCTCAGAAAACCAATGTTGTTGTATAAAACTCGAAGCTTCGTTGACTGAATATGGTTGACAAAGGTCAAACCTTCCTAACAATGCCAAAACATCTATCATTATTCAGTAAACAAATCAGCCAGAGCCATCTTTTTGAAAACGGACCGAATTAATTTGTACTCCCAATATATTCGGTCTACCATTTAAAATAAGGACGTTGAAGTCAGGAAAGTCTTATGGTATGGAAATATTTCAGGAATATAGATCATTCAGATGCAGATTTTCAATTCAGTTTTCCATAAATGTCTAATAGGTCATCGTCGTGATCCACTCTGTATAATCTATTCAAAAATGAGAGTCTACCAAGAGATTCGGAGGATAGCAGTAAGAAATAACGAGCTTGAAAATATGTTTCCACTTTCATCCTACTACGTCTGGTCTCTAGACTGCTCAGTGGATGAAAATATTTTGCCTACCCTGTATATTTTATATCTTCATCTCCTTCCATATTCTCGCTGAATTCGTGACAGTTGAAGTTATCTCCTATATAATTGATCGGTAAGTCTGATGCACCCATTGGAGACTATTGCAGAATGAAAATACGTCGTAATTATATTCAGAAGAAATGAATGTTCTAAAATAAAGATCGAACAGACAGAATATCCTTGAATTGTAAAGACTAACCAGTGTTATGGGTTCTTGAAATTGGAATGAATTACCTTTGTCTGATCTTCGTTCACAGTGACCGACTCTCGTACAGACGCTTTCTGAGAAACTATAAAGTATAATGCCTATGAAATTCTGGGAAAAATCACATACATGTGGCCATTGTTCTCAAAGGTTCAGGTTTCGATACTGAGAAATGTGAAAAATGTCTGGCATATAATAACGAAACTAATATATCTCGTTCTCTTTCTGATAGAAGAGCAAAACTTATTATTTAGGGTTTTGGGAAATCCCCGCCGAAATTTCTTGATCCACCTCCAGGTCAGGAACGAGGTTAGCTACCTGAGCCCTTCCGGCTGCGCCATCCTTTTGATATGTATACAAATATCCATGCAGGAATTCAAAAACTTCTTACCACGTAACCAATAATACCCATATTATAATAAGCATGATAAAATTGTTTGGAAAATATTTTATAAATGTTCATACTGTAGCGTTCTTAATACTGAAACGAATTTCTATTAGGATCATATCGTAACGTTTTTCAGTCAACAGCACGAAAATAATTCTATTATCAATGAATAATTCTTTCAAAACCCCTTAAAATAATCATTAATGTACCCAGAAAATTTATAATCACAAATTATCACTGAATACGTGTCTGCAATTTTCTTTGAACAATTCTTTCTTCCTGTACCCAGGTACCTGCTTTCATTTCGACTATTATTTCCAGATTATTCCAGGGAATTTTTTCATGTTCGAGTTCCATATATTTTCCGAATATTCTAATGCTGCCCCTTTCATTATGTCTTTGTATGTGACAGTTATGGCCTATATTACGGTCAGATTGCTATGAAATGGATGACGTGATTAATTCGTTGCTAGTTTAATTTTTGAAGAAACTCTTCTTTCTAAATCATTTGAGATTCCTCTCTTTTAGACCATATATCCTAAAATCAGAACTATCATTTCATCTTAGCAGAACGAATTCATAAATAAAAGGTCGTGCTCAAACAACTTAATTTCTTTTTCGCAATTTGTTTATAGGAGATTGGATTTGGGTGTGCAAGTTGATGTTATGTATACAGATTTTCAAAAGTCGTCTTGTGATAAGTTTGATCAAAAAATTCTTGTTCTAAAGTTAAGGACCTCTTTGGTTTTTTCCAGTGGCGGATTGCCCAATAGGCCAAGTAGGCCAATGCCTAGGGCGGCAGATTTAGAGGGGCGGCAAATTTAGCCATTTTTTTTTAAAGATTTTTTTTTATAATTATACGTGTACACAATCTATACTATAATAAAATCGTAAACCTAAAATAGTATGTACATTAAAAAAATTCACTAGGATGGCTTAAGATGAGTAACTGAGTAGGATTAGATTTTTTTTTAATTTCTTGTCTGTCTGTCTGTCTGTTCGTTTGTTTGAATGAACATCACGCAAAATTTACTGGGCACTTTTACATGAATTTCCTTGAATTGTGTAGTCTGGAGTCCAGTTTAACATTTAGCATAAAATATTTATCAAAATTGTACCCTTAAGGGAGTCAAAAAGGGGGTCAACCTTTGTATGGAACTACGTGATTCCGCGGTCCAATTTCTTTGAAATTTTTCATGGATATTCTTTAAAGTAATTGGTGGAGGACCACATATTTATTGTTTTCAATTCGGCGGTTGTGGGGCGGCAATAGCGCTGGTGAGGTGCGGAGCGGGAGCAGATACCCGAGTGAGCAACCGGAACGCGGCAGACGCGTGAAGGCAGACGTTGTTGATGGTCGGGTCAAATATTGAATTTTGCGGGCGAACTTTTCACTATTCTTGGATGGTTCAATTCATTACGATCTTACTAATATTTTATAAATGTGGAAGTGAGTTTAGATGTTTAGTTGTTTGGATTGTTGCTCGATCACACCAAAACTACTAGACCGATTTTGATCAAACTTTGCATTAATAGTAAAGTCTATCTTTGTTTATGCGAAAACTGAATTTGCAGCATATTTATCCAAATTCGGAAATAGCACTTCGCATGGCTCTGTGTACAGTGGTGACAAATTGTTCAGGTGAGAGAAGCTTTTCTTGCTTAAAACAGGTTAAAAACTATCTACAATCTACTTTAAGTCAAGAAAAGCTTAATGCTTTATCTCTTTTGTGCATAGAGTCAGAACTTATGAAAGAGATTTCATACGATGATATAATTGATGATTTTGGAAATTTAAAATCCCGCAAGAAAATAATGTAAAACTTATTTGATTTCATTGTCTGTCACCATTAACAGATTGTTTACATGTTATATTTTAATAGAAATTGTTTGTATTGTTTTTAAACTGTTAAAGTGCAATAAAAAATATGTAACAAAAACAATGTTTTCTATGACCACTCATTATTTTGTCTGTGTTCATATAGTGTAGGTATTTTTAAGGCATGCCTTTCCCCACCTTATGATTTGTACATGCTGCTATTTTTAACCTCCGACGCAAAAAGAGGTATGTTATAAGTTTGACGTGTCTGTCTGTCTGTGACAACATAGCACCCGAACGAATGAACCGATTTCAGTTTTTTTTGTATAACAGGTATTTTGTGGCGAGTGTTCTTAGACATGTTTGATGAAAATCGATTGAGCCGTTTAAGAGTTACAGAGGTTTTACGCTTTAAAGTCGGAGGTTTTTGTTTTGCCTGTCAAATAAACTTGTTAGGTCAACATTAAACTCTTCAGTACATAGCAGGTTGCAAAAATAATCTAGTAACTGACAGAAATATCATTAAGTTCCCAATCATACTAATAACGGGATTAAACTAACGTATTGAATTTCAAAAGTCAGGGGCGGCAAAAATTGAATGGCCTACTAGCGGCAAATTTGTTAATCCGCCACTGGTTTTTTCAGTGAACTGATCTAACTGAGCTCCATTTGAGTTATCGTACGCAATTTGCGCAAATCGAAGATAGTAGAATTTGCTATTTGCTCACGAATACCTCAGGAGTCAAACCTGGGGCCCATTTTTTTCGCCATATTCATGAACAACCTTCTGACAAAGTTGAATAAGTTTAAATTAGCCTACTCTGATGATCTCAAGATTTATGCCGGTATATCATTCACTGCCGACTGTTGGAGTCTGTAGGGAGACATGGATATTGTTAAATTGAGCTATGAATATAATAAACTTCACTTGAATTCACTTAAATGTAACGTGGTGTGTTACTCCCTAAAGAAACAATATTCAGGGTGGGAGTCAAGGATCTGGGCGTGGAATTCGATAAAAAGTTTTCATTATTATCGGCAACGATGACTTACTTATTTAATGCTTTGATTGGAAGTAATACAAGTTGCAGAATGGGCACCTATTCCAACACGAATGCGAAATTTTGAACGCACGAATATTGGAATTGCCTTCTGCAACGAGTATTAGATGTTATTTTCTCTATTTCAGTCAAGAATTGTGAGAAATGTATTGGAATTCAATGAAAAATTCAGATTATACCTCCTAGTGACTTTTGTATTTTATTTTCGCAGTTGGTGTGACTGATACGAAAATTGACAGATTGTAGAATTTGAATATTGCGTCCAAATCATTACATGGTTTAATATTGACAACTGACATGCAATGAACGCGTATTGATATTCGAAAGGATAGGATGTCAGTGTTGTCAACCACAACACGAAAAATATAATTAAAAACAATGCTGTAATGAGTTCATTACAGCACTGCTTTTAGTACTGTAATGATCTCATTACGACACTGAAATAGAGAAACTCAATTATGGTTGCCTCATTTGGCACCCAATATTAAACTGTTACGTTCACATTCCGAATACTGTACTAAGAAAGTTTTTGAAGTGGCTTTAATTTCGCGAGGATGGACAATACGTCCTAGAGAATATGATCAAAACATATTGTTATCCGAATTGAACTCGAAAAGCCTTGAATCCAGAAGAGTATAACATGCCATCAAATCCCTGCATGGTCTTTTAAATGGCAGACTTGACTATGCTGAGTAAACTTGATTTTCTCTTGCCTCACCAGGGTGCCAGAACTAGATGTCTTTTTTATCTAAATGCACCTAGGATAAATCTAATTTCACAACCACCAATAAGATTTGTTTTGCAGAGTTGTTGATAGTATATCGGTCATTGGTGATTTCCGTTTTCAATCTCTTGGCTATGTTAAAAATTTATATTCGATTGATATTGTTCAATCACGAATAAATGTATGGTTTCCTGATCTTTTAGTTTATATTTTATGTTATTGCCAAAATACTAATTTTTTTTTTTCATCTATGCAATTCACTTTGTAGAATGGTTACATGGTGTTCATACACTTGTGTTCATGCTCATCACATGAAGTAATATTATTAGTAGTAGTCCAATTCAAATTATATAAAACGTCACCAATTCGTTCCCTCGTCTGAAAAACACATTTTCCTTTTTAACGAACGTGAAATCTCCCACTTAATCACCTTCTTTTAATTTCGGATTACTGTAACGACTATGTTGGCACACATGAAACATTCCCCACATACCATAATAAAAATAATTAAATTGAACCTCATGTGTTTATGTTTCGAGTTCAATAAACTGTTATGACCACTCTGTAAAAATATGAAAATTACGACTGAAAATCCATCAGTTCCAAATAGAAAAGTTCCTGTTTATACTTTCCGGCCAACAAAAACGGTACCTTAAATACTAAACACGATCAACTTCCCTCCGGCAGGAATAGTTAATCGCAGTTAAAAAATGCGTCAGATTGAAATCTGAATCTTCTTCGCCGAGAAGAAGTTTGGATCACAGAGAGCAAGCGAAATACCTGCCTACTCCCAAAACACGTCCTCTTTTACCCGACTGAATGTTAATGAAACGAAGTGGCACCTCAAGAGTTACAACAACTACGGAACCACGATATGGCCAGTCAGTATGGCTAAAACATTCGTCGTGTTCGCGACATACCTGTCGCTATCACTCGCGCAGGACCGACTCGCACGTTCCGGAGACCTGGACCGCGGGCCTTTCAACAATTCGGATTCTGCATCAGCCAAAAATGCAGCTTATATCACGAGATCAATAGACTTTTTCGAAAGTGACAGTTCAGATTTACTTACCAACTTAGTTCGTAGTAAGAAATATAAAAACAATGCGCTTAATGATAATAATCATAGTTTGACTGATCGAGAAATAAAAGGTGTTAGTTACGTATCGAGAGTGCCCATTGAACCCATGAGACTTAACCGTTTAGACGTATGGAATTCAACATCAGCCCTCAAGCGTCGTTTGGAACTCAGTACTGAATTCTTCCTGGTGCCATCTACCGCTAATCCAAGTTCAACCACTCAAAAACATTCAATTTATACAGCTTGTGCGGGATGTTCCGTGAAAAGCACGAAAATAGGAGCTTTTTTTCGAGATGAAGTATGGGTGGTGCCTGTTTTATCTCTGTCGGCGGTGACAATGTTGCTTATTGCAGGATTTGAAGTTTTTGTTTTGTGCAAAGCATATTATACAACTCCTAGTCGAAGACATTTATTTCTAGGACAAATGCTTCTTTTAGGGTTGTTTTCTGGCGCTGCACTTGCTAGTGTTTTCACAGCATCTCCTACGCAGTTCACCTGCGCTATAGTACGTTTTGGTACCGGGGTGACTTACGCGATAATATTCTCAGCGCTTCTTGTAAAATGTGTTTTTTTAGTGAGCTTAAATGGCGGTGTTTATCTTCCTGCACCATACCAAGGACTCTTGTTACTTTTCGCTATTTTAATCCAAGTAGCAATTGGCGCGCAATGGCTTTTAACAAATCCTCCAATTGTGGACGAAGTGACATTCGATAATGTAATGTTAACCGGTAATAAATACGAAGTTCTCGTAACGGCAGAAGATTTAGGTAAACCGATAACGGTGCACCTATGCCGAACCCCTTTTATGGAAATGCTTTTCAGTCTGATCTATGTAATATTCCTCGTGCTCTTCGTGACAGTTTTGGCGGTCAAATCTCGTGGTATACGAGATAACTACAGAGAAGCTACCTATATAGGCATGTCTGTGGGTTGCAGTATAATGATATGGATAATATGGACCATGTCTGGATTTATAGTGCACGAGAGGCACAAAGATGCATGCATAGCTTTGGGATTGGTTGTATCTTCGATCGTCGTATTTTTAATAATGTTTATGCCCAAGGGAAGGCAACTGGCTGCTATGGGCAAGGAGGGTGTTTACGTTGAGGATAGAGAGGAGAGATTCAGCTCCTTGAGCCATGCTGGTTCTGGTTATTCCCCTTCTTTTTTCCATTTCAAGCCGGTGAAGTATGGTCTTAGCCATGGGTCATCGCAAAAAATCCCGCCAGTACTAACAACAACACACGGACCAGGTAGGTAACAAGTCGAATTTTTATGTTTTAACATCTTTCTTTGCATGTCTTTGCAATGTTCGTTCTTATTCAAGATCGATTCAGGAGATTGCATGGAGATTATTTGTTGAGACAGTCCACTTTTTCATAATCTTTCAATATCGAATTATATAGAGTGGGTCTTTGACTACTGAATTAATTTAAACCATAGATTCTTCATACGAACAAACAAATTTTTTGAAATTCGGCTCCATTCAAAAGATACAGGGAATTGAAATTACATCGAAAAAATAGTTTTTGCGCGCTTGTTATCGTGAAACAGCGTGTTATATTTTTGCCAAATGTCTGTTATTTTCGAATATCGTGCCGAAAAGGATATCAATCGTTTGTTTTGACTTCCAGATGAAGAATACAGGTTAAAACTTGACTAAGTGCTTTCAGCCGTTTAGTCTCATCATCCAAAGGAGATGAGCTAGGGTTTTCATATTTTCAGAATATATATATTTTCCAAATATCTCGGTCAAGTTGGTTATTGGGCCAAATCCGTCCAATGGTTCAGGAGGTATGAGCATCGGAAATTTGGTTTCCTCTATAACTTCTAGAATATCCATCGGATCCAGTTTTAGCTTGCAACATGTGTAGATTAAGTTGAAACCAATAGGTTTGTGAAATTTCGCAGAAATTAGTGCTCTAGAAATTTTGAAAAATTCCCAAAAACAATGTTTTAAAACTACATACCAAACAAGAAATTTGTGGTATTCAAAGGAAATTTCGTGCATGTGTGGATGTAATCATATTCCCAAATTTCATTGTCGTTGATTTCTCACACCAGACTCATTTTTTCATTTACTTGAAGGCAAGCAATAACAGAAGTTGATATTGATTATTTACGTCGACATTTACGTTCCATGTCGAGTTGAGGGTGATTAAAATTTTGGGGTAGCCTTCGAAAATGAATCTACTGAAAATTTATAATCTCCAAGTACATTCCCGTCAAACTTGCAGAAAAAACCCATTCATCTGAAAATAAGAATTTTTCATAAAATGTGAGAAGAGAAATGCCAAAAAGTCCATCAGAAATTTTAATGCTCGATGCTTTCACAGATACGTATTCGATTGACATAGGTCGGATTCATTAATTCAGTTTCAGATGGGGAAATATTAATCGAAATAATTCATTTACGGTTAAATAAGGTATTTTGTCATTAATTGGTAATTTTTAGTTCGAGATATTTCTAATTTGGAATTGAATACATAAGGTTTATCAATGAACAATAGTTTACTGAAAGAAAGATATTTCGAAAGGCTGTCCATGGAGTGATATGCCTACTTTTGATTGGCCTCTAGGAGAAGGGAATTCGAGCTCCGAAAGAATTTGAGGAAAACTGTGAGTCGTTATTTTAAATTTGAGGTAGTGTTCATTATTTCTAATTGGCGATTGTATTCGCATCTCACTGCACTAGAAAAAACTCTATAACAAGCGCGGATAAGACATGATTTCTTTATCGTCACAAGAAATCAGTTTTATACAATTTATTCAACAGCGACGTTTCGGGACATTCCAGTCTCTTCTTCAGGATGAAATATATTAAAGTTACAGAAACAAAATAAATGTTCATTTAAATTAAAAATGAATAGAATATTTTATCCTATGATGATTTCAGCCAAAGCGTTTTATTGCAAAGAAATGGGGCGAAAAACAATTTCCAACAAATTTATCGCCGTGATCCTCAGGAACGACCGTTCATACTAGCCTCTTGGAAATTAGGACTATCTAAGTGATGGTATGAATGCTACGTGTAGCTCAGAAAGAAACTACCCTGCTCCTTCTGAAAGAGTTCTACAGTCTCTTGTGAAAAAATATACATGTTTAACACAAATCATGTGAGAATTTGGCATATTGTGGAACAGTTTTGAAATTATTCTTAAATAATTACAGTTTTTCTATCTCAAGGTATTGAACATCGTATGAATTTTTTCAGTGCAAAGGACAAAAAAATTAGAAAGCACTGACGTGAGGTCAGATTGCTTTGGCGCTTTTGTTGAGCTACTTGCGAGTAAATATTCAAACCATAACAAATCTGTAAGCACGCTGATCAGGTGAATAATAGTCTTTTCTCGTACTATGGGACAATGTGATGCAAATATGAACGCCTAATGAATGAACAAACCTATATATCAAATTAAAAATAACTACTCATAATTCTCCCCAAGTTTTGCTCGAAGCTAATATCCCTTCCCCTAAAAACTTACGTCAGTGCTTTTCTGAATTTTGACAACGTATATTATTTCAGCCATCGAGATTGAATTCTATCTCTATGATTTTCTGTTATGAAAAATTTTGATTAATATTACGCCAACTGACACTGATTAATGAGCCCGGCATTTGTTAAAGATCTGTGATGGCCATCGTTCAAAGAAAATCATCGGGACTTCTGTCATTTCTCTTTTCTCTTGAGTAAATGAAAAAAAATGATCATATCTTTAGATGGAAAAGAGCTACGACAATGGAATTTGAGGATAAGTAAGATATCGATCACCTCAATATACTCACGAATTTTTATTGAAATCCGAAAAATATCTTATCAGATAGTGAGTATTAAATAAATTTTTTTTGGGAATTTTTTAGAATTTTTCTAGCGTGACGATTACTGCAATATTTTGCAAGCCGTTTTGTTGCTGCCTTCCTCAACAATATTTCAAGTATAAATTTGATCGGATGGATATTCTAGTAGTTATTGAGGGAACAAAATTTCAGATGCTCATAACTACTGAACTATCCGACGGATTTGGCCCAATAACGAACTTGACCGAGATATTTGGACAATTAACCTATTCTGAAAATATGAAAACCCTAGCTCATCTCTTTTGGATGCTAGAGAGGATACGGCCGGCCGGCCGGACAGACACAACTTTCGCCACGGATTCTTCATAAGGGAGTCGAACCCAATGGATTGAGACCATTTTCGGCTCGATATTCCAAAATTACAAAAATGAGCACCCTGAGTTCTACATTTCAGTAATTTTCACTGACGAAGCAGTGGTTGATTTGGAAATATTTCGGCCTGAAGAAACCAAACATCATCATTCAATTCCGTATTCAATCTCAATATCTCCTCGATTATTCATTATTTTCTCATCGAATTTCACCTCAATCGTACGGAAATATCTTTAAACCATTATCGCCTGCGAGGATATTTTTCGCGATATAAATTTAGTTTGCAATTGCTTCAGTATGTATGAAGTATGCATTTATGTTCCATTCCCAATAATAATGATATGGAATTTATATTGGAAAGTAGAACATACAAATTACACTTTGCTTTTACTGTTTGAATAAACGATAGATAATTAACATTTGTGTTCTTCCATCAATCGAATCTCAAAATCATCTAATCTGATATCTCTATATCATTGAATCCGATATCTAAACGATGAAAGTAAGAAGCTATTCATCACGACCATTGCTGCTTTCAAAAGCATCTGAGATATTGGCCTGCAGGTCTACTCTTATATGTAGAAAAAATTTTGAAAAGCACTGACTCTATTGCGCTCTTGTTCCAGAGTATTTTCACTGATGCTTGGAACAGTGTGATACAAAAACAACGAAAATATATAATAAAATTAAAAATAATAAGGAAATCAACGAACATCTTGAATTATCAATTTTTGTTGTTGTTGGTATTGTTATTGACGCTTGTGATACTACGCATGCCTTAAGATTTCATACTCCAGGCGCTAAATTCTCTAATCTTTACATTTGACAAGTAGGAATGCAAAAATTTTAATTTGAATGAAAGTTGGATTGATAAACACATAGCAATAATGAGATTGTCATGAAACACTTGTTGAATGCAGAGTAATCCATTTACAATAAGGTTTTCATGAAAATTAATTCTGAAATGACTTGAAATTCTTGATCGATTTTAAAGTATTGCCTAACCGACTTTGTACAACTGATATCCTGATGTATCTGTTTTCATAATCATTCTCAAGAACGACAACATCTTCATACGGTCGTGTTTTTGCCACATAAGGATGTATGTGTGTATTGATGGTTTCTTGTTTCTTCATGAAAAATGGAGTACTTCTAATGTCAGGTTGCTTTTACGCGATTGAGCTCGTTCGACACTATGTTAACAATTTTTTTCAGAAAGAACCATAACGAGTGTGAACGTAAATAAAAGCAGGTGATCATTTCAAAATAAAAACGCCTCACTTGCAGATATTGTGTTCATGCTAGAAAATTTAATCTCATTGACAAGCTTGATTGAAATTGTTAGAATGACGCTACTCAATAATTTTTCGTATGTTATCACTGAAGGGCTTCATACTGAATCTCGAAATTTCCAATTGTACAACCCAGTTAATGTGCTGCACAATACATTTTATGCTTAGGGTACCCGTCCACTGGAACCGCATTCGACCGAACCGTTCGGCCGTCGGTTCGGTTGAAATTTCGGCCGTCAATTCGACCAAACACGATCGTCCATTGCAACCGTTTTCGTCAGTCCAGTTCAGTAGTACGATGCCAGAAAGTGGCAAGTTAATTAGTACGGAAAGTGATTTTTCTTTGTGTTACTTACAAACTCCGCGAGATTGTAATGCATTTCGATGAGATGATGTTACTTGAAAATACCTACGTGATGAGGAGGGAAAGGAAAAGGAGTAAAAGGTATTGGGTGCATTCGATACTGACTGAAAGGAGCCGACTTGGCAAGTTTCATCATTTGCATAGTCGTCTTGAGGAAGATAAAATTAAGTTTTCTGAGTACTATCGTATGAGTGAAGAGACATTTAATCATATATTAAATAAAATTTGGTACTCAATAAAAAGATTTTCAAATTTTCGAGAAACTATATCACCGGAAGAATAAGGTAAAAAATAACAAATAATTCTCCAAGAAAAAAACTGAAAAACTCTAAAATTTTATTTAAAAAAGGTACAATAATCTGGAATTAAAAAGAATTGAAGTACGTTTGGACAGGGTTACAATCCATTTGTGTGTCTTGATTGTACTCAAAAGAATTGCTCTGCTGTGGACATACAGGGGAAGTTGTAGACCTGTAAGCAGGGGAAGTAGAGCTGTACGAAGACAGACGAGAAGGAGAAGCCAAGGGACATGTCACTGACGTGTAACTCGTTTGCCTGGATTGTTCGTCAATCAGAACGTTTTGTAATTTATTTCTAACTTCCAGTTTCCTGTTCTCCGGAATCTTCATTAAATAAGGAAGCAGACTTTGCAGAAACAAATAATCTGGGTTTTGTTTCAACGCAGAATTTTCTTGAAGCAGTTTAATTTTTTGTTTTTTTATGTCAAGAAAAGGATCCTCAGATGAACTTTCAAATTTTCTCTTAGGCTTGGTTCTAGAAGCTCTTCCACAGGCTGGAGGAGGCTGATTCCTTTGAACATCTCGACGATGATATCTTTTGTCTCGCATATCCTACAGTGGAACATGTTCTTCAACCAAACTTATCAACTTTTTACTGTCCATAGTAAGAACTTCATAAAACAGCACAACTTCAAAAAACAGGAACAAA
The DNA here is from genome assembly GCA_030674115.1 of Micraspis discolor. Classification (NCBI taxonomy): domain Eukaryota; kingdom Metazoa; phylum Arthropoda; class Insecta; order Coleoptera; family Coccinellidae; genus Micraspis; species Micraspis discolor. The sequence continues at coordinate 12,725,113 of JARTUT010001740.1, forward strand.
CAAGAGTGTGGAACAATTTCAGATTAGGAACACTACACTAGGTTGTCTGGACTTGACTAGTTCGGCCGAATAGGACCGAAAAATCCCATTTATTTCGGATTGAGAAATTCATCGGCCGTACACGGCCGAACACGGCCGTATGAATCTGTCGCAAAGGACGCGCATCTATTCCTTTCTTTGTTGGGGGATCGTTCGGTCGAGTTCTGTCGTGTTCGGCCGATGCTAGTTCGGACGAAAACGGCTCCAGTGGACGACCCACCTTAGAATATTAGTGGTTTGAATAATGCAGTGCTAGCAAATAAGTATTGAAGGGAAATTCAGCTTTTTAACAGAAAAAAGCGATATACTTGTTTCTACTTTATTTGGCATCATCAATACCGCATAACCCCTCGACAACAACCAATATGGTGAATTCTGGCAGCCGCTTCCGAGTATTCGGAAATAACCGCTTCAAAATTGGTTGCTATCGAGGGATGGGTCATGGAATGCGGTACAGATGACAATCCAGCCGAAAACACATGACCAGCAATTGAAGATGTGAAAAGTTGAAAGAATTTCATATATTGCTCGGAGTACGTATTTAATGCAGTTATTCAACCAGCATACTTTTCCAGACAATAAATTTCACTGACGGTTCATCATAAAAATATGCCGTCGTATTATTTGTTTAATACCTGCAGAAGAACCCACAGGCAGACGAACGTTACGGTATATGAATAAATTATTCCGCATGCAATTGAGGAAATGACAGATATCATATTCTCAAGTGACGTGATCAGTCATAAACTTCATTCTTGGAAGTATAAAACCCTCTCATTGAATTTCTGCACAGATGGATTTGTCCAAAGGAACAATTTAATTATACTCTGAGCTAACCTATGGTTAATAATGGTTTGATATTTATTCTTGTCACGTTGCCAATTTTAGGTGGGAATGAAAATCTCTTGATAAGCTGAAGCATAATATTGTGCGGTTTGAATTTTGTTGAGTTAATAATGAACACCTGTTGTTATTTATCTATTCTCTTCATCTAAAGCTTCACAATATATCAATTGTCAAGCAATAAAGCATGTAATCATAAAAGGTTAAAGCAAAGGATAATGTAATGTGATACCATACAATTAAACGGGTAGATAATACAAAAGCTGCGGAATAAACTTCAGTAAAAGCATGTTGAGAATACAGAAGTAGAGATAGTTTTCTTTTGTGCATCTTGGAAGTACATGGTGGGCATATTTCGATATTTTAGCACTTCTAACTCTAAAACAAAAGAAAGTAGCCAAAAATTAATACTACTCTTGTTAGTTTCTCAGAAAAAGTGTACGAGAATGAAGTATCAGTTTTCGTCTATCTCCTCTGGTTTAAAAGTAGTATTAAAACAGTGAAATATGCCCACCTGTACATCTAGAACTGGAAGTTGTTCATCTACCTCGATTTCCATTGTGAATTCAATATATTCTTTCGATTGTTAAGCTATTGAAGGAATCCATCTATAGTATTCATTACATCTTTCAAATGATGAAAATATCATCTACATACCACTTCCATTGTTGATATGGTTTTACTCGAAATTCTCCAAATATGAATCAGATTAACTAGGAGACAGTGGTGAACCCAAGTCCATTCCAAATTCTTGTTGATTGAAAGTGTCTTCGAGTTGGAAACATGTTGTTTCCATGCAAATGGAAGGCACTCTCATTATTGCATTCACGCCTAGTGTCCCTCCTTCACTTAATGTTTGATCATATTCCAGTTTTTTTTCTACGATTGCAAGATTTTTTATCTGTTGGGATATTGATGAATAAATTCGTGACCTTGAGTTGCCGGAAGTTTGGAGGCGAATTGTTCGAAGTAATTTGAAGAAGTCTTCAAGGTATATTTTTAATATTAGAATGGAAGGACAATTTTATTATTACTATTATTTAAATTTTTGTTGGTAGCAATGATTTTATGTTATATGGTTTCATCATTGAACTATTAAATATGGAATCGTATTCTACGTACTTGATTTTATGTATTTGTGAGATCCGTCCCGACTCGTGTTCTGAGCTTCATTCACTGCCAAGTGCGATTCTGTCTCTGCTCCAGGCACTTCTCTGATCTTTCAAAAAGCCGCCTGATTTGACAGAGCAGGAACGCTGTCGAACATTAAAATTGCACCTTATTGCCGAGCTTTCCCGCCAATATGCCGAGCGATCGGGGACTCCCCGATCGTCGATCTCCGACGGGGAGTAAAACAGCACTGGCTGTTGATTGTCGTTCATTCATTTGTTATTATTTGTCCCGACGAGTAGTTGTTTGTTTTGTAGTTACTATTTAGTTATCGTACCTAGTTGTTGTGTGGAATTCGAGCTTACTCCTTCATTTATTCCTTCTGCCAATTTGAACTTGTGAATTCATCTAATAAACAGAACTCTATTGCAAGACAACAAACCTCATTATCTGTGAAGAAGCGAAAAATAGGTGATGAAAAATGGTCAATGAAAATGGGAATTGGACTATCTGATCTGCAACAATAACAATAAAATTCAGTGTATGATTTGTCTGCAAGTTTTGTCGGTGAATAAGGAATAGAATGTGAAACGGCACTATTCTGCTTTACATGAAGAAAAGTTTAAAAAACACATCGGTGAAGCAAGAAAAATTATTGTAGCCGAGTATAAAAGAAAACTGATACATCAAACGAGAATGTTTTCAAAAGTGAGTACAGATAATGAACAAAGTTTGGCAGCGTCTTATGAAGTTTCTTTACTATTAGCCAAAGCAAAAAAACCATTTAGTGATGGGATCTTAATGAAAAAATGCGTAGTTTCAATGGCTCAACGCTTTATGCAGCCGAAGTTGGCAGAAAAATTCGAATCTGTAGCATTATCTCACCAATCAGTTAGTTTCATATTGCGAATACTTCTCAATATGTTTGAATAAAAGTACCGACCAGACAGATATCAGTCAATTATTGATATTTATTCGTTGCATTTCGAAAGATTTTAATATTACGGAGGAAATGTTAAATGTGATACCTTTCTACGGAACAGCTAAAGCTGATATCTTTTTAGCTGTCAATAAAACTGTCATAGATTTCAAAAATGTTCTTGCATAGTAACTGATGGAGCAAAAGCTATGACGGGAACAGGTACAGGATTGGCGGGACTTCTTAAAGTAAATGGCATTAATTGTCTGTTGGTTATGTGGAAAATCTTTGCGCCAAACGAATGTAATGAAAATTGTTGTTAGAATAACAAATCCCATTAGAGACGAAAACTAAGCTTTGACTCATAGAAAATTCCGAGATTTTTTAAGTGAAATTGATGCAACCTATGGAGATTTGTTATTACACTACGAAATAAGATGGCTTAGTGCTGGGCGGTGCCTTGAGCGTTTTTTTGCTTTACGAAAAGAAATAATTTTATTTCTAAAAAATGAAATGAAATCAGACACTTCTGAACCGCAAACTTCCATGCAAGATCCTTTATTCCTGGCCGATTTTGCGTTTTTAACTGATATCACACAACACTTGAACGAATTGAATTTGAAATTACAAGGCAAAGGACACAATATTGCTAACTTGTATGGCTATCTGAATGGTTTCAGAAGTAAACTAAAATTGTTCAAAACTTCACTAGAGCAGAATGATTTTTCTTTTTTCCGAGCTGTCATTACACAGAGATTACGCAGAGATGGAATATTTTGAAGGATGGAACTTTAAGGATCACCTGAAATATATATTGACGATATAATTGTGGAATTTGAGCAGCGATTCAGAGATTTTGAAGAATTAGAGAGTGATATATCACTCAGCCGTTAACAATTGATATCGAGGGTGTAAGACCCTTTTCACAAGGGCAGAACAGAGTCTGGAATAGATTTTTATAAGCTCTTTGCCGATCGCTTCCCCAAATTAACCAATCTCGGCTTAACAATAGGTTCGATGACTCATCAAATACTTGAAGAGCTATGCATGTAGGCAATTTTGCTAAGTAGATGTTCATAAATGCTAATGCAAATGCAAAGTTCTTTAATGCGGCTTTTATTTGAAGTGAAAATCATTCAAGTTCCTATTAGATTTCAGTGCGAGTGAACTTTCACAGAGCGTTGGTTTTTGAATGAAATAAACGATATTTATAATTGTACTGATAAGAAAACGTAAACACTGGAAACAAGTGAGTGTTCATCGGATGTGGTCCACTCACAATCCGAAGATTTGAAATACATACTGACTGTTCATCGGATGATATCTCTTAGGACTGGGGACGTTGATATTTGGATGTGGTTGTGAATATGAACTCTCTTACAAATCAAGAGTTGTTCAATAAATTAGAAGATCTTGTAATTAATAATACAGCTGAAATTAGAGCAGAGATAAAGGCTCTACATTATAAGTTCGAGAGTCTAGAAAGGAGATACCTAAGGTTGGAGGGAAGAATTACTTATTTGGAGCGATCCAGTAGAAAGAAGAATATAGTGGTATTTGGTATTCAACCGGACAGGGAAAATCTGTTGAAAGCTACGCTTGAGAAATTGAATTTTATATTTGGAAGTAAATTCACTGAGGGGGATATAGACGATATATACACATTTGGAAGAAGAAATACCATCATAATAAAGTTCGTCTCATATCTAAGGAAGCAGATCATCTTCAGACAACTGTACAAATTGAGGGGGACTGGAATCTCAATTACAAACGATTTAAGTCCTGAAGACCGGCAAACAAATAAAGTCCTTGTTAAACATCTTAAGGAAGCCAAATCAAAAAGTTTGAACGCATACATAAAAAACTCTAAACTCTATGTAAGTGGGGTATCGTATACAGCTGAAGAATTGGAACCCCGATGTGGTGCTGAAATTCAATATAACCGTGTCCCAAAAAATAACAGTGCCCCCCCAACTCCCACTGCCAGAGGGAGCCCTATAGAGAGTGTTTATATTACTGAGGAGATTAGTGCAAAAGTGGATGCAATAGAAGACGCTGATCATATTGCGGAGATGCCACCCAGGGAATTATCAATCCATCAGGTTGTGGCGTCCACATTCAAAAATACTCCTCCTGGAACAAAACCCCCATTAGGAAAGAGTGGAAACAGAGGTGCGAGCGGAAGTGTGGAGGGTAGACAAACCGGGGAAGTTAGAAATTTGAGAACCAGCAGTCGGCCAGGTAGGAACAAAAATTGATTAGTAGACAGTATAATGTAGGGCAAAAGCTGGGATGCAAAGATTATAGTTGCAATTGTTCTACATTTTATTTTATATTATGGACCCGTATATACGTGATTTTGACGTGCCCAGGTTGGACACATTCCCTCTGGGTAGAGCTGAGGAGGTAAGGGAGGTTCTGAGGGTGAATTGTGGATTGGAAAATTTCAAGCTGGTTCACATGAACATATGTAGCATTTCTAAGAATTTTGACGAGTTTCTGCTTCTTCTGGGTGAAGTTGATGCCTCTTTTGAGTGCATTATTTGTACAGAGACTCATGTGATTCCTGATATTGCGGTGTGGAATGTACCTGGGTTTAAAACATTGTATAATTTTGGTGGACTAAATCGTAACGATGGTGTTGTGGCCTTTGTGAGGTCGGGTATCTATAGGTCGCATGATGTGGTTGAGCTCAATGGAAGTTATTTGCTGAAGATTAAGGTGTGCTACTGCGACAAAACTTTTGACATCAATGCCGCCTACAGGTCACCAGCCACTGATGTTTTGTCTTTTATTGAGGAGTTAAACCTGATAATGGATGGAGTGAGGGAGGTGTCTGATTATGCTCTGTTCGTTGGAGATATAAATATTGACTTGTTGGTAAGTTCAAGGGAAGTTGAATATTATTTGGACACTCTGAGTGAGTATGGGTACATATCTGCCATAAATACACCTACACGAGTTCAAGGGGGATCTTCCACATGTCTAGACCACATATTCGTCAAGTCTAAAGATCAGACATATGATTCTGTGTTGCCGATGACATTGGAAGCGGATATAACGGATCACTTCGCGGTTATGGTGCAGATCATGGTACGGCATAGAGTAAATGTGATGCGTCGATCTGTGAGTTATTGCCCGAAAATTGATGAAAAAGCACTCATGGAGAAGTTGGCATCTGTTGTCTGGGATAAGGTTTTACCAAAGAGTTGTGACTTGGACTCAGAAACAAATGCGTTCATAAGTATAATAGAAGAAAAGTTAAGAGAGAGTACAAGGTATGTGAGAATAAGAGGCGACAATAAAAAACGGAAAAAATGGATAACTCTATCTTTAATCAATTCTATAAATAAAAAAAATGCTATGTACTTTAAACTCAAGAAATCTCCGGAAGACCAAATTCTGATGAGCGAATACACTCAATATAGGAAAATACTCAAGAAACTAATCGAAAGAGCTAAAATAACTTATTTCCGTGGTTGTATTGCAAATGAAAAACTTGACTCTCGAAACTTGTGGCGAACTGTGAATGAGGTGTTGACGACTCCGGAGCCAGCCCGTATAACGTGCATAAAAAAAAATGGCTGTCAAATTATAAGTGATCCCTTTGAGGTTGCAAACTGTTTCAATGAATATTTCATTGACGTCGGCAGAAAACTGGCTGAGCAGGTGCCAAAAAATCCCAATTATGTTGAAAAAAGGACTGTTTGCAATCATTCAATATTCTTGAACCCGGCGACGGAAGGGGAAATCCGGGAAATAATTTCAGGACTCAAAAATAGGAGGGCACCTGGATTCGATAATCTCAGAGTGGAAACAATCAAACTTGTATCGGATCACATATCTGCTCCACTCGCCAACATTGTTAATAGATGCTTGCTGGAAGGATACTTCCCATCGACTTTCAAGACAGCAATAGTATCACCAATTTATAAAGGTGGAGATAAGGATGATGTGGCTAGCTATAGACCGATTTCTCTGATAACAAATTTTGCAAAAGTACTAGAGAAGGTTATACAGAAAAGATTAAATTCTTTCCTAGGGAAGCACGGATTGTTGTCACCTTCACAGTACGGCTTTCGTCTGGGTGTGTCTGTCCAGGATCCAATCAAAATATTGACACAAAATGTATATAGATGCTTAGATTCCTCCCACCCATCGATTGGATTGTTTATAGATCTTTCAAAGGCTTTCGATACTGTCGACCACATGAAGTTGTTGGGTGCACTGGGTGATTTGGGAATGAGAGGAACGGCTCTTGATCTGTTCAGGAGTTACTTGGTTGATAGGAAGCAACAAGTAAGAATTGGAGATATTGTCGGTGGGGAAAGGATCATTACATGTGGTGTACCCCAGGGAACTGTACTGGGACCAATTCTATTTAACATCTACATGAATAATATGTTTCTTTTAGATATCGACTCCATGATTATCAGTTTCGCCGATGATACTGTTTTATTCTGTGAAGATGAAAACTGGTTTTATTTGAAGCGTAAACTTGAGGCCGATTTGAGTAAGTTGAAGGACTTCTTTGATCACAGACTCCTGTCGGTCAACCTCTCGAAGACGTTCTTTGTGCCATTCAGTAGCTGCAGCAATTCCTTGCCTTCCTTTCAGTTGTCGCTCAAAAATGTAGGAGCCATCAAACCCACAAATAAAATCAAGTACCTTGGGATTATCCTGGACAGCCACTTAAGATGGAACCACCACATAGAGTATGTTGTTAAAAAGTTGAGGTGTATATTATATAAGTTCAGACGAATTAAAAATATCCTTGATATGGGACAGATGATTGCTGTTTATAAGAGTTTGGTAGAGACTCATTTGAACTATGGCATTGTTGGTTGGGGTGGAGTGTCGAAGACTCACCTGCATTCTCTCGAGGTGATACAGAAGCGTTTCCTTAGAATCATCCTGAGAAGGAGTTATGATTATCCGAGCGATCTACTTTATTCCGAATCCGGACAGCTTGATCCTAGACAGATTTATTTTGTGAACATTGCAGTCCTTCAATATAATAGCAGAGATGAATTGTGTACTTTCAGTCATGATTATGCAACTCGGCATGGACATAGATTCCTTCTGCCACGTATGAACAAGACCATTGGGCAGATGAATTTCAGCTACTTGGGACCTAAGGTGTTCAATTTTATCCCGGTCGAGATACGACAGAGTCCCGTTCTTCGCCATTTCAGGAGGGCACTCCGCGTTTTTATGAAGAAAACCCACCGTAGTATAATTACACGGCTGATAGAAAAATGACTATTCTTCTTTTATGGTGTCTTGATACAAAATGCTAATGCTTTTAAAATGTTTATTGTACCGTTATTTTTTACCGCTGGTGCTTATCTGTTGACTTATCCAGGATCCTTTTTTCAAACCCAAATTGTTGTATTGTATTCTCTCTTTATCACTCACACACAAGCATTTTCGTGCTTCGTGAGTATTTTTTTTGTTCAGTGTAAAATAATTTTGTTGTCCATTTGAAGTATCGAAACTGTACACTGAATAAAAATTATTATTAAATTATTATTATTATTATTATTATAAATCTCTCATCTCCCTTGTGATTACCATTTTGGGAGTAATATTTATCAAATTATCTTCCACACGATGTTCTACAATATATAAATTTACTGAAAGACTCTGGATTGGTAGAATTACGCCAATATTCGAGATTTTATGGAGCTCAGATTCAACACACGTCTACTCGCCACAACGCATAATACGCATAATGAGACGCATTAGAGACGAAAACTAAGCTTTGACTCATAGAAAATTCCGAGATTTTTAAGTGAAATTGATGCAACCTATGGAGATTTGTTATTACACTACGGAATAAGATGGCTTAGTGCTGGGCGGTGCCTTGAGTGTTTTTTTTTGTTTTACGAAAAGAAATAATTTTATTTCTAAAAATGAAATGAAATCAGACACTTCTGAACCGCAAACTTCCATGCAAGATCCTTTATTCCTGGCCGATCTTGCGTTTTTGACTGATATCACACAACACTTGAACGAATTGAATTTGAAATTACAAGGCAAAGGACACAATATTGCTAACTTGTATGGCTATCTGAATGGTTTCAGAAGTAAACTAAAATTGTTCAAAACTTCACTAGAGCAGAATGATTTTTCTTTTTTCCGAGCTGCCATTACACAGAGATTACGCAGAGATGGAATATTTTGAAGGATGGAACTTTAAGGATCACCTGAAATATATTGACGATATAATTGTGGAATTTGAGCAGCGATTCAGAGATTTCAAATAATTAGAGAGTGATATATCACTCAGCCGTTAACAATTGATATCGAGAGTGTAAGACCCTTTTTACAAGGGCAGAACAGAGTCTGGAATAGATTTTTTTAAGCTCTTTGCCGATCGCTTCCCCAAATTAACCAATCTCGGCTTAACAATAGGTTCGATGATGGGCAGTACCTATCAGGTGTACAAATAAGTTTCCGCGGTTTTTTATAAAAAATTAGGAATTTATTGTGAAGGAAAAGTACATTACGTTTTATTCAAAGTATTTTCCATCATTTGCCACTACTTTTCCCCATCTTTCTGGCAACATTCGGATACCCCGTCGAAAAAACTCTTCATCTTTTGACGCTATCCACAAATCTACCCAATTTTTGGTGTCTTCATATGATGTGAAGCGCTGCTCAGACAGACCATGTGCCATCGACCGGAACAGATGATAATCAGAAGGGGCTAAGTCTGGTGAATACGGCGGGTGGGGTAAAACTTCCCAGTTGAGTGTTCCCAAGTATGTTTTTACCGGCGCCGCAACATGTGGACGAGCGTTATCGTGTAAAAGAATAATTTTGTCGTGTCTGGAGTAGTAATGGGCGCGTTTTTCAATCATCAATTCAATTCATCAATTGTGTTCGGTAGAGAGCTCCAGTAATGGTTTCGCTTGGTTTCAGCAATTCATAATACACGACACCAAGCTGATCCCACCAAATACACAGCATGAGTTTTTTTCCATGAATATTCGGCTTAGCTGTCGATGTTGATGGTTCGCCGGGCTTAACCCATGACTTTCTCTTCTTTGGATTATCGTAGTGAATCCATTTTTCGTCACCAGTGACTATACGATGCAAAAAACTCTTTTTTTTATTCCTGGCAAGCAGCATTTCACTCATGCATAATCGGCGTTCAACGTCTCTCGGCTTTAGTTCATATGGAACCCAATTTCCTTGTTTTTGAATCATTCCTAACGATTTTAAACGATGTGAAATTGCTTGTTGAGTCACTTGTAGAGTAAGTGCAAGTTCTTTTTGCGTTTGGGACGAATCTTCCTCCAATAGTGCTTCTAATTCCATGTCTTCGTAAATTTTTGAAACCATTCCTGACAACTTCTCTCACTTAAAGCAGCTTCACCATATGCTTCTAGAAGCAATCGATGCGCCTCAGCTGCAGATTTTTTCAACATTAAAGAAGTAAATCAAAAGTTCCCGCAAATGATACTTATTCGGAATAAAACTTGACATTTTTGCACGAAAAAAATTAGGTGATGCTGATACGGAATCACTAGTACTTTAAGGTTATGGTGTTGCCAGATGACTAAACTTGGGATATTACGTTTTACATCTGACAATTTCTCCATAACCTTCTGGTGGGGCCATCTTTTGACAAACCGCGGAAACTTATTTGTACACCTAATATCTTTGTGAAAGTGTGTATTCCACGATGAATTTTATAAAATCTAAATATAGATCCTCACTACCGGATAATTCACGCACTGCGTCTGGCTAAAACTAATATTAATATTGATATTGAAAAGATTGTGAAAGATAAATTAATGGAGCACATATACCATTGTATAAAGATATACAATGAAACAGTTAAATATTAACTATATTGAACGTTATTAAACCTTTTCAAAAATATGTTTTTTATTTGTGCGTATTTGTTTGGACAGCCCTGATCTAGAGTTTTGTTAACCTTGACACTCAAAGAAATTTGAAAATTTTTCAAATATTGCCAGCATTTTTAAAGGCCATCTTTTTGACTTCAAAACGACAGAAGATGTCTGTCATAACGTTGGTAGAAAGAACAATAAGAGATGGTACTTTTCGTCCAAATAATGTTACACGAGTGTCATGTAATATTACTTGGTTTCGAAGTAGAAGTGCTGACGGTGCAACTCATCCCCAGAAAACTAGGTGCACATTCTAGACTCAACCCGTATATGATTTAAACCCGATCAGGAAAAGATACTAATTTTTTAATCGAAGATGGCAAAGACCACCTCACATTATTTTGTCGTACGCTTTGGTCGGTTGAAAAGTTCATAAGTGCTGATTTGTTGCAGGTCATCTGTTTTCTAACAGCGGATATCGGACGATATCAGAGCGTAACGCGAGAAAATAATTGATTTGGTTAATTCAAATTCGTTTCGGTCTGATTATTTCCAATAAGATGCTAATTTTCAGGGAAAAGCTTAACGAATGGATATAGCAAGGAAAATTGCCGATATCACTGATGGGACAATCCTATAGAGAAATACTTTTTCTCTCATTAGAGAAATTATCCGTGATATTCGCTACAGTTAGGGAATTACTGACTGGATCACTATCTAAGATGAAAGAATAGTGTTCAAATAGTAACGTGTGCTTGAAGATCAATAAATGAAAAAGTTCTACTGTAGGGAAAATTCAGATGAGCACTTACATAAGGTGAGGAACTATTGCTAGACTTTGGAAAGATATAAAACTAAAACAACATCCACAATGAATGAGAAGCTCAATTCCCCCTCTGAAAAATCAACCTAATGAATGTTCCATTTCCATCGAAAATCATATGGAGGTAGATATCTTCCTTTCAGAAAGCTCTTGCCCTTTGAAATACTTTAATAATTCCACCTCAGTATAAAGAAAAAGTTTCAAGAGGGCATTCAAATCGTTGTCCATCCTCAGCAATGCATAGTCGACACATCATTCTTGATACTTTACACATCATTCAAAAGATGAATATTTGAAAGTGTGTTTAAACCGCTTAAGAAATTTTTTTGAGTGGTTTGAACACACTTTCAACTGGCAGAGGTTATACGTAGGCAGAACGTATTGACATACAAGCGCTATTCGTGTTGTTTACTGTAACTTAAAAGATTCATCTCGTCCAAAAAATGGAATTAAATCGTGGATATTTTCGTGTGATTATTTTTTACAACTTCCGACGTGGATTAACTCGACAACAGTGCATCGATGAACTTAATTCAATTTTTGACGATGAAGCTCCATCAAGGACCAGTGTTTATCGATGGGATGGTGAATTCAACCGAGGTCGTAGTTCACTCCAAGACCAATTTCGTGAAGGTCGTCCAAAATCAATTGTTGTTTCGAAAACAGTTGATGCTGTGCGCCAACTTATATTGCAAGATCGTCATGAGACCTATCGTGAGATCAAGACAACCTTAGGCATCAGTAGGACCAGCATATACAGGGTGTTCGGCACATGGACCGTCAAATTTTTTTGGGGCGTTGGTAGGGTCATTTGCTACCTTTTCAGTCTTGGAACCTGGGTCCTTAGTATTACGGTTACGGAGGTATGATTTTTTTATTAGGTTTTTCTAAATTACCCAAAATGTACCGTTCGAACTTTTTTTGCATGTGCTTTTACATGCATTTTTTTTATTGTATTAAGTCTACATGAGTGTGTGTTTAAAAAAAACGTATTTATTGTTACAGATAACACCACAAAATTAACACGTGGGCCTTTATTAAAAAAAAATTATGAAAGTATGAAAACATCTCCACTCCTATTGAAATTTAAAAAAAAGTTACAGCTATTACAAACTTAGTTTTATTTTAAAATGTTCTTTGGTTTATAACATTGCTAACCATATGCTATTTACGTAAGTCAATAAAAAAAATAATACTGTAAATAAGATTTTAGTCAGAAGAGTGAAGAAAGTCGCACCTAAATAAAAGTACGGATTTCGACACAACACAGCGAGCAAGGAAATTTTACCTACCCGTTTTATTACTATTTCTGTCCTTAGGTTGGATTGGGTTAGTCGCCGCTGACTTGACCCTACCGTCATTCGAGATTTAACTGTCTCTGCTGTTGGAAGTGTCTGTGCCGCGTTGTTCAGTTTTTTAAATTTGTATTTTTCTGTTTTTGTTACTTTTATCGACTTTTTGCTACTGTTGTTTTAGTTTTGGTTGTTGATATGCCTAATTTCACCAACGATGAGTATGCTGATATGGTGATGGCATATGGCCAATAAATTAGGCATATCAACAACCAAAATTAAAACAACAGTAGCAAAAAGTCGATAAAAGTAACAAAAACAAAAAAATACAAATTTAAATAACTGAACAACGCGGCACAGACACTTCCAACAGCAGAGACAGTTAAATCTTGAATGACGGTAGGGTCAAGTCAGCGGCGACTAACCCAATCCAACCTAAGGACAGAAATAGTAATAATAATTCACACGCGTCTAAAATGGGCAGGTGAAATTTCCTTGCTCGCTGTGTTGTGTCGAAATCCGTACTTTTATTTAGGTACGACTTTCTTCACTCTTCTGAATAAAACCTTATTTGCAGTATTATTTTTTTTATTGACTTACGTAAATAGCATATGGTTAGCAACGTTATATACCAAAGAACATTTTAAAATAAAACTAAGTTTGTAATAACGTTTTTTTAAACACACACTCATGTAGACTTAATACAATAAAAAAATGCATGTAAAAGCACACGCAAAAAAGTTATGGGGCTTCGAAGGGTACATTTTGGGTAATTTAGATAAACCTAATAAAAAAATCCTACCTCCGTAACCATAATACTAAGGAGCCAGGTTCCAAGACTGAAAAGGTAGCAAATGATCCTACCAACGTCCCAAAAAAATTGACGGTCCATGTGCCGAGCACCCTGTATAAATACAAAAAATGCTCCAAAATACGATCGCGGTGCTTCGAAGCACGTCTATGACATCGTGACAGGTGATGAATCGTGGATTTACGCGTATGAGCCCGAAAGTAAACAGCAGTTTACTGTATGGGTGTTTCAGGATGAGCCAAATCCAACTAAAGTTGCTCGCGCACGAAGCACTTTCAAGCAAATGGTCGCCTGTTCTTTCGGAAAATCTGGACAATTCGCAATCATACCACTAAAACATCGCAGAACACTTAATTCTGAGTGGTACACAACCATTTGTTTGCCAGTTGTCTTCTAAAAAATGAGGAAAACCAAGCGTGGAAGACGGATCACGACAATGCGATCTCTCACATATCGGCTCAAACAACTACATTTTTGAGCAATCAATACATCGATTTGACAAGTCATCCGCCGTATAGTCCTGACTTGGCACCGAATGATTTGTTTTTATTGAAAAAATATTATATTTATTGAAAAATAAAATGAGAGTCCAACGTTTTCCGACTCCTGAAGAAGCGGTTGGTACGTTCAGAACGGAGGAGATATCTCAATCAGAGTGGCAAAATTTCTTCAACAATTGGTTCAAACGACAGCGATTTTGATGATAATATTTGTTTTTGTTTTCTAATACCGAAATATAAGGGGCAACTTTGTAAGAATGAAAGAAAACTACGACAGTCGCACACCTTTAATATTCTGGATCCATTCATTTCAAAAATTATCCAATCTCATCCAATGGCAAATGTTAATTTCCAATTATTCTGGATCGATAGTCTCAACCGTTGGTTATTCCGTGATCCGAGCATATATTTTCAAGGTTATCATGAAGACTTGTATTTATTTTGATAGGTGGCATGTCAACGATATCCTGTGATGATATCTTGATAGTTTACCCAATAGGTATTCTCTTTTGTACTTTTCCAGGTAAGTATAACAATCACGACATTTCTTTCATTTTAGATTCCAACAGATAAACTACTTTTGGAGTCCTCTGAAGATGAAAGGAACAGTTCTAGAGTATTTTCTGCCCGTCTGTATATTACGTTTTGCGATAATATCTCCGTAACACATGGGTACATCTAGTGGTTCATCCGATAAAATAAAGGTACTGAAGAATATATGAATAATAATTGAAATTAAAGTCAGCAGGAGGCACAAAATACTAGAGTACGTTTTTGTTTTTGTGAGCCGAATTCAAATTATAAAATATACATCAGAAACTCAAGAAACTAGCAATATTGTAGTGAAAGATTTTGCGAATTTTTGTGGAAGTTTGTTTAGTTAAAGAGAAACTGGTGTCACTCTGAGCAGTCAAAGTATGCTGATACTATTCATCATTATAGAAAGTGTCGCACGAGTAACAATTATGGTTCAGTATTGCAGACTAAATTGTAACAATCTCTTATACCGTTACGCTTCACCGACATATTTTAAACGAGATCAAGCAACAGATGAAACCGTATAAATATATATTTATCAATCATCTACCTGTAATGGAAAAAAGATTGGCAAACATGAGGCTGAAGTACCAAGTATGTATAATATTCGAGAACATCCGTTATACTTCAGGTGTCATCGAAATAATTTCTTAAGAATTTGGTTACTGCTGATTTTGAAAGTCTGAACCAGAATTTGGTCATTTGAAACACAAAAAGTAAGAATAAATTCTTATGAAACTTATGATGTTGAAATTTCGATAAGTTTTATACGACAAGAATTGTTTTCACATACGAGGGTTGCCTTTTATATTTTAGGACAACCCTCGTAAACATGGTACCTTTTAGTGTTCACTTTAGCTGATATTGAAAATTCGAAATGAAATTTAATATTGAGAAAAAAAATTAAGAAAACAACTCTGCAACACAATGAAAATGCGCGAAAATTATGATGAATGAATCAACAAAGCTATACCTTAACTCAATTATGTATTTATTAATATTTAAATATTGTTGATATAAAGGTACAACTCACAAAGAAATAGTCTTCTGGCAAATACATTTTATCGTCGAGGTGATTATTTTAGACATCTTCTTGAGGAAAAAAATGGATATGAACAAATGATCGTGACAATTTACCAATCATAGACAATTTTAGTTTAGATTGTCATCGAAATTAACATTTTTATGTTTGGACTTCTTCATCTATGGAAAATCCATAGATTCTTACAATGCTGAATTCTGAGGATGTTTCGAACATCTATAACTTCGATAAACATTCAAAATTTTGAAGATCTTAAGAGACAACAAGTATTAAAAAAATTTAGAAAGCATTGACGTGAGGTCAGATTGCTTTGGCGCTCTTGTTGAGCTACTTGCGAGTAAATATTCAAACCTTAACAAATCTATAAGCTCTCTGATCGGGTGAACAATAGTCTTTTTCCGTACTATGGGGACAATGTGATGCAAATATGAACACCTAATGAATGAACAAACCTTTATCTCAATTTGAAAATAACTACTCATAATTTTCACCAAATTTTGTTCTATGCTTCTCATAAAAACTTAGGTCATTGCTTTTCTGATGATAAAAAACGCCATCATATTACGTCTTGCTTCATGATGAAAACGTCATTGACATTAATTCAACCTCTATGAATTTTCTGAAAATTTTGATTGATATTACGCCAACTGACACTGATATCTAGGTCCGCAAGTTGTCAAACGAATATCGATCTGTGATGGCAAATTTTTCAATGACAAAGCTCGGACTTCATGACATTTCTATTTTTCTCTTGAGTAAATGAAAAAAATGATCATATCTTCAGAAGGGGAAAAGCTACGACAATGAAATTTGAGGATGAGTAAGATATCGGTAACCTCAATATATATACGGATTTTTATTTAAATCAAAATGAAGTCTTAGGAAATATTGAGTATTAAAAATTTTTTTGGAAATTTTTTTAAATTTTCTAGCGTTGACGATTTCTGCGAAATTTTGCAAGCCGTTTCGTTTCAGCCTCCCTCAATAACATTCCAAGTATCAACTCGATCGGATGGATATTCTAGTAGTTATTGAGGAAACAAAATTTCAGATGCTCATAACTACTAAACCATCCGACGGATTTGGCCCAATAACGAACTTGACCGAGATATTTGGACAATTAACCTATTCTGAAAATATGAAAACTCTAGCTGATTCCTTTTGGATGCTAGAGAGGATACGGCCGGCCGGACAGACTCAATTTTCGCCACGAATTCTTCATCAGGGAGTCGAACCCAATCGATTGAGACCATTTTCGGCTCGATATTCCAAAATTACAGACATTCGGGCAAAATGATAGGCACTCTGTTCTGGTGAATTGTGTTTTTAGAAATGTTCTAGCGTTATCATTTCCATGGAATACCTTTTCGTTCCAACCTCATTCAAACATCTTACAAATTACAGATTGATCGGATGGATATCCTGGGAAACCAACTTTCAGATTTCCATAGCTGCTGAACTATTCGACGGATTCGGTCCAAAAACGAACTTGGCCGAAGTATTTGAACAACTAAAATATTCTGAGAATATGAAATCTCTAGCTCATATCCTTTGGACGTTAGATATTATATGGCCGGATAAACTCAAGTTTGGCTCCGGATTCTTCATCAGGGAGTAAAACCCGATTGAGACTATATTTGGCTGTTCTACTAGTTCTTGAACTAATGGGTTTTCCAATAGGGACTCGAGAACTTTGAATCTGAATAAAGCATAAACCTGTTGAGATATTTCAAAAACTTTATTATTGGCTTGAAGTACAAACATAACATTTACGAATGGAGCTCCACTTCGTTCATATGGCCACCACGGGCCCGTTTGCAGCGGCCAATTCTCTGGACACAATTTCCGATGACTCGGCCCCACATTTCAGCCGAAACGGCCGCTATTTCGCGTTCAATGTTGTCTCTGAGCGTCGTCGGCTTGTTGGCATAGACCAGAGAGTTGACGTAGCCCGAAAGAAAATAGTCCAGAGGCGTCAAATCGCACGAACGAGGCGGCCAATCGACAGGGCCGTTTCTCGAAATTAGACGCTCACCAAATGTCTGCTTCAATAAACCGATTGTTACGTGTGCTGTGTGGCTAGTGACAGCGTCCTGTTGAAACCACATGTTGGCCATGTTGCAATTGGGCCAAAAAAAAATTCGTTATCATGGCGCGGTAGCGATCGCCATTGGCTGTAACGTGACGATCATTGGCATCAACGAAAAAATACGGTTCAATGATGCCACTGGCTTGAAAACCGCACCAAACCGTGATTTTTTGAGGATGCAATCACGTTTGGATTGTTGCCTGTCCAATAACGCATATTTTGCTTATTGACAAAGCCACTGAGCCAAGAATGAGCTGCATCGCTGAAGATGATTTTTCGATGAACGTGGCGCAGCTTTTCCAGAGCCCAATCGGAGAATGTACGTCTCTTCAAATGGTCCAACGACTTCAATTCTTGAGTCAGCTTGATCTTGTAGATTGTAAACTAAGATCCTTACGCAATATTCGCCATAGAGTTGTCTGACGGATGCCGAATTCTTGAGGACGCCGTGGAATTGAGTGGTTTGGGTCGTGGGCTACGGAAGCCCGAACGGCAGCGATGTTTCGGTTACTGCGACTGGTCCTTTGTCTCACTGGCACGACAACATCCAACAGTGAATTACGACCAAAAATTGGAGTTAAGGCTCTTAAAGTTGCGGTCACCGACTCCGAATTTCGGTAGTAAATTTTTATAACTCTCAAATCTTGTTGAATGAATGAATGATGATGAAAATGTCCACTTTACTGAATAAATTTACTTTGACAGTTTATTGATTGGTCTTAGGGTGGGTTCACAAATTAAATTCAAAGTTGTCAAGTCCGCATTGGAAAACTCGATAGAACAAGCTCGCAAAATATGAACTGATAAGTAGAGTTATAGTATACTGAATATTCTATACCGTCGATCTCAGCGGCACCTTTATGAGAAAGAAACTAAAGAATAATGAAGCAACTGGTCCATATAAATGAAGGGAAAAAAGTTATAGTTCCTCTGAGAGCACATTGCGGAGTATTCCTTACAAGGAGTAGATGATCACTTTCAACCTAAGTGATTATTCGGCAATTGATCACTTCAACGATGGCGATAGTAACGTAAGCTATTAAATACAGAACGATCCTATCTGGTTTTTCTGACTGTCCTTACTCATGATGTAGCAATTGAAGCGGAATAGACTTGAGATAAATGACGATATAATTCTGCATTAAATCTGTGAAATAAGAGGTTGCCGAACGAATAAAAACTGAAGATGGTGAAATTGGAACTCATTAATTTTGACTAAATAAGTATGATATAGGAATGTACAACGACTTTACACCCATTAGACTTGTGTGTTATCATTATCATTCACACTGTTCTTGGTCAGCCTCTTTCATAATCGGGTCCAGAATATCACAGGATAAATTTGATTAACCGCGCATGTTTTGATGACTTTTTCGTTTAATGAACACCCATCATAATTTTGAATTAAAGCACATTTTTCAGCTGCATAAGATTTATATACGGGATTAGAAAATTCGAACATGTGTCCCATAAGTTAGTGGAATTAGGTTGACTTCCTATGAGACTCCGTTTTAACTTTCATGCTCTTTGTACATTCCACAAATAAATAAAGCAGAGAAAACCATTTTTCCGCAAATCGCCAGGAAATTTTGACATTCCTGTCAAAATTTCTTGAAGAAAAAGTCAGTCCTTACTGTAAGGAAATGTCATTTCCTTACTGTAAGGAAATGATATTTCCGTACAGTTGTTGGTGTTCTACATAAATGATAGAAAACACATTGCTTATAAGGAATTAATTTATATTTTGAAAACATCAAGTCATTGCTGAATACATTTTCAAGATCAATTTGTTATATTTACAGTAATTTGACAGTTAGTACAATTATTGAACATTGGAGGAACACTCTTAGAACTATGAGAAACATTTTGGACAACATGCAGGTTGGAAGGGTCATTTTGTAGAATATTTTGTACTGTGAAAATTTTATTTGCCACCTCAACCTTATTGTTAAGCGATTCTTCGATATATCTTTCAGCAACGTTTGATGACTTCCATCCGCCATGCCTCTTTAAACTAGTTATGTCGGCCCCAGAGTCAAGCAATATTGTTGCAGAAGACCGACGAAAGCAGTGACCATTATATTCTGTCGGATTTACCAAGTTCAAATAAGTAGCAACTATTTTGGGCATTTTTCTAAATTGATGAATTCCTACCACTTGTCTACAACCCTTTCCGCTTTGATATTTAAAGAAAAATCGGTCACTGTTCATATTTTCTGGTCTTAACGAAACATACTTTCGATAAACATTCAAGTAGATCTGATTAATTACAAATGATCTTGGTTTGTTGGTTTTCGAATCAGGTATGCTGATTAAAAGCGTAGATTCTAAGTTTTCTATATCGTGTACAGTCATTCGGACTAACTCATCCATTCTACAGGCCCCAGAAATACCAAATATTACAGCCACCTAAAAAATAAAGCTATAATCTAAATAGAAATTAAAAACTTGTAAAGTACCTTAATCATTAAATTTTCTTTAGATAAATTTTTCAATTTCTTCCTTCGTTAAAATCTTAGATTTCTTTGCCCTATAACCTTGAGCTTGCCGTTTCAATAAAGAACGAAGTTTTGAGTATTTAGATATATCTACATTGTGTTTAAGTGCAAGGGTTGACTTCAGCATTGAATAATTGGCCCATAATGTTAAAGATTTCATCTTTAAACAAAGGTCTAGGAAATATGCCATTACAACATTTTCTGAGAAAGATAATCCATAAAACGTCTGTATGCATTTTCGTACTTTTCTCTTGATTCCTTTGGCAATAATTCTAATGAAGCAGTATTCACTGCCTCAACCAGCTCTGGAGGAGTCCCAGGAATGGAAATTTCATCATCATTTATCATTTTACTTTCGAGAACACCAGCAATTAAATTTATAAGCGTCAAGTTTGACAATTCAACCTCAATACGTTTCCATAGTGACCCAAGTAATTTTATTAGGAATTTGCGGTTTTTTTAAAAAAATAGTATTTTTAACTCGTAAAAATAGTATGTTTACATTCCTGAAAAGACATTCCTGGACTCTGTCTTGCTAAGTCTCGGCTTGCGCCTCGACTTAGCAATCTTTACAGTCGTCCAGGAATGTTAAGCTTTTCCTACCCGGTAAACAATGTACTGTTATTTATCTCTTTGACCGGTTGCAATTCAGAGCCGATGTCCACAATGTCAATATTAGGTATAGAAATTTACTCACTTGCCCACACCAACAGAACCTCTACCTTTTAGAGAAGTTTTAGGTACAACATGTGTAAATTGTATAATGAAATCCCGTCAAATTTGAAGCTGCTTGAAAATGGAAAATTCAGGATCAAAGTCAGAGAGTACTTGCTGGCTGAGACCTTTCAGTCTCCGTCAGAGTAGGAGGGCAAATTTAGTTTTTTTAAATTTATATTATTTGCTCTGTTTAGTTGTTTTCTTATAGCATTAGTAATAGATTGCATATAATTTTTTTTTTCTCACTCATGTATAACAAGGGTTAAGTGGTAGAACACCCATAGGTGAACTTCCCCTTGAGGTTTCTGTAAGAAATAAAGGCCTTTTTAATTATTATTACTTGAACTAAAGGTCCGTATCTTGTACTTCCTAGAATCATTATTCTTTTTTGCAGATAAAATCATTTATCATCTTTTTTCATAAATTGTACCATTTTTGAGAAATTTGAAGTTGAAAAGAATTAAATCGATATAATCATCTGATGAAACATAAGTGAGTGAATTATTTCTTAGAGGGAAAAAAAATCTTTTTAAACAATTCAGATTCAATAGTGGATGCTGTGGAACGTAGTTTTCATTCAAACTAAACTGGTCTACAAAGAGGTATTTGCCCAATGTGAAAACTTGAATCTCTGTATGATGAACTCGAAAAAAATACTTCTGTGTACTTCTGTTCAGAAAACCCTAGGAGGATACTTTTCATAATGGTTGAATTTGTTCATTCATTGTGGCTTTTGGATTAGTATCACACTGTTCCACAGTATTGAAAAGACTTTAGAACAAGCGCGTGAAAGCTCCTGACCTCTCGTGAGTGCTGTTACACATTTCTCATTTGGCTTTCTACCCTAATCAAAGTCTATCTATCGTAGTGTTAGTGCCTTATCTACAATATGTTTATTTAGTCTATGTGTTCATTGCCGATTATAATTGTTTCACAGAGATCTTTGCTCGGTAGTGCAAAGAATATAATTCAACCGGTAACTCCCGTAACATTACTACGAGGACCTGAAGGTAAATTTTTCATTCGTTTCTCCGAACAGTAATTTCATTAATCTCCCACAATCAATTCACTTCGTGTACGGCCAAACGCGCCACTGGCAACAAGTGAGATTATTTCAGGATCACGACACTTCAACGTCATTTAATCGCTTATTTACGCTCATTTTCATCTGAGTGAATTCACCTATTTGCATCTAAAGCAGATTTGTTTTTGCCACGACTTCCGAAGCATCTTTTTGCTGGTATCTCTCTCTTCGGAGGAATATAAATTACGGTGTTTGATCAAGATCGAGATTAGCAGCTATCTAGTCCGGGAACTTGGTTCCGGGCAAGGACATCTAATGCTGCATAAAGAGAAAGAAAATTTATTTCATCGTGATCCTGGGTTAATAACATCGGTTCTTAAGGATCAGAGTCGAAATTATTGTCTATATATATCATCGCAAGTATGAAATATAATATTTGAGTCATTTTAAATCCATACGAATCAAAACTATAGATTGCGACTTTTTCTCCTTATCGCTGTTTCGTTCTTTGTAAATCCAAGGAGCCAGCTGCTTATTTAACAGTCCTATGCATTTCGTAATCATTTGGTTTTGCCATTTTCTTCGAAATAATAAAATCTCGTATACCATGTCAAGCTTTGTTAATCCCATTCAGTCGATAAACTGCCCTCAAATTAACTTTTCCTTATTCACGTGTACTGGCCATATCCTGCATCGAAATATAATGAGGACCCTAATTTTCTTCGCCAAGCAAATTATAAACCTTCCGAAAACTGCAAAGACCGATTTTCTTAATACCCTGTCACACCGCATGGTCTCGTCGGGTGTAGTAAAGATCAACGAGGTATAAAAGCGAAACAACCATCACTGGACCATTACGCAGTAGTCATATCCAATTTACGGTACCTCTTCAAACCGGCATATAAAGATTTTTGTTCCATTTGGAGCAACTACCAGTACATTAAGTTTGCATGAGTTTCACATGACAAGCATGGTTAATTGAAATACTGCTAGAGTTGTTAGTAGAACTTGGGAGTGTGTATAATAATAAATTCCCGAATGATGTCCAATAACCTTCAGATTTCATATAAAGAATGTCAATATTTCTCGTGAGAGTTTTTTGCGGGTCTGGGTTTACAGGTTAATGGTCTTGATCATTAAAGATACGTTGTAACAGGATCCATCGTTTATGCCTTTCTTGGCACGATCTAAAACTCACTGAAAACGAGTAGCTTATTTATATTATGCCAAAAATCAATTGAAATTTACATTTCACAGTAGTATTTCATTTCCAAATATGATCTTCAGAAGTATTTTTTTTATGAAACTTCACAACTAACGATTGTCAACAATACAGCTTGTGTAAGGAGAGAGTTAAAGCAGAAATAGATGTAACAGGTTGCCATACAATTCTAGGTACTTAGGAAAAAACTAAGTGAGAAACCCTGTCACCCTCGAGCGCAGTGAATTTTTTATAATATTAGGGTTTCAATATAAGTTGAAATAATTCCATCATGTTATATTGAAGAGTATCTGGCATAACTGTGAGGAAAAACTGAGGTAAAACCCAAATTCAACAACTACCAAAAACATTTCAACCTTCCGTTCAATCCTACATCAAACATTTTCAATACCCCTATCGAAAAATAACATGAAAAGAAAAAATAAAATCATTGCCGAAGATAATGGTTTTAATTCACAAATCATAACAAAGCTAATCTCGCGTTAGCTTTGTTGTTTCCCATTAGAAATATTCCATAAATATTTTCTCGATTTTTTTTCATTCAATTCATATGGAACCCATTTTCCGCACTTTTGGATATTTCCCATAGCCTTCAAATGGTCAGGAATTGTTTATTGTCCAACATTTAACATTTCTTGTTGCTTCTAATTCAAAGAGTCATCTCCATCAAATATCGTTTGCGATTCGGCGTCTTCAAACATTTTTGGTGTTCTTCTACGTTCTTTATTTCTTACATCAAATTCATTATTTATGAACGTTGAAACCATCTTTTGCATGTTGCTTGTGATAGAGCATGATTACCATATACCTCGACAAGCATTCGATGCGATTCTGCAGCAATTTTCTTCAAATAAAAAAAAAATAAATAAGGCATACCTGGTACATCAATATTGGAAACCAAGAAAACAGGACAAGTATCAGCACAGCAAAGGGACAAAGTTAGGGATTAGATTACGGCAAGTGAAAACAACAAACGGCTTTAGGAATATTTCAATCAATAGAGATCTTGAAGAGTTTTTATTTGAAGAATAAAGAGAAAACTTGGTTCTAGTAGGGCACCCATAATAAAAAAAGGCGAATACCATAATTTTTTTATCTCTAATGAATGAGAAGACATTTTATGGTATTAAATGTAATGTGTAAAAGGAGATAGAAGCTACTAATGAAGATTCACAGTACAAAGAAGTGAATAAATATGTGACAAATATTAAGTATTATTGAAAAAACGAGTTACAATTTAAATTAAGATCGATGGAACTTTGCAAAAATATTTGCCATTTTATTTAGGTACATCATTATTTCAACCGTTGAGATTCATTGTAGTGGATTGTTCATTCATCGTGGCGGTTGTACAGAAAAACACTTTAGTTTTGCCGACTCATTATAACCTACCTACATGTTTACTGATGAAATACTGACAGTATGTGATTAAATTCGATTTGAGAAGAGTTGTATTTTATTGCAGTCGAGGAGAAAGGATTTTCTGATAATTCCTGCTAATTTTCTCATATTTTATTTGTACAACTTCAAGTGGGCTCATAATGTGTCAGATAATTAACTTAACAACATCGGAAAGGAGGTCCGCAGTCTACTACCTAGTGTTTTCCTGAAAATTGAGCACAAGCATATTTTCTGCATCCTCAAACGATTGGTCAAACGGATATTTTCCTATCATTAACATAGTCATGGATGGTACAACACGGTCATTTAAAAAGCTTCTACGAAGATCATAAATATCTGTTCAAGTTCACTCAGGTTATATCCTTATTTGGTTCCTGAAAAATAATACCTATTGATTGTAAACACCGAAACAGTAAAATGCTTTTAATTAGCTAGAAATTGAAGAAACGCAGATTCTTAATATAGTAAGTTACATCTTTCCTAAAATAAAGTTTTATGCAGGAATACAATAGCACATTTACATCTTCCAATGCTCACATAAAACACTTTTCTTTGAAGATGTCTGATATCTATAATCTATAATACAATAATTTGATCATGTAGAATTAAGTATAATCCAAAATATGTATATGCAATTAGGAATTCGAACCCTGAAAACTATAAACGTCAGTTTCGAGGAAAATGGTTTTTAGTACATGACCTCTTTTTCAATTTTTGTCCAAAGAAATGGAATTTTGCCATAACTATCATTGAATGAGAAGATATGGATACCTATATAACATACATAAAAGCCTAATGTGCCGTGTCCAGTGGTGAAAAAAATTAATTGATTTCTGATAATTAGTAATTTCAGTTAATATCAATACCGGCCTAAAAATCATAATCTCAAATTTAATGATTGCGAACTACTTATTTTATTATAATGAAAGGTTAGTGAATAGAGGCATCGCCTCTAATCCTGATATTAAAATATGACATAGTGATCATAGCCATATTTTATCATCAAATTTAAGTGAGCTGAAATAGAAATCTGAGTTATTATACTTTCGACGAATTCAAGATACACTTACCAGTAATAACATTATTACCTACTTAATGAGACATCCTCAATGGAAACCGTAAGATTCTTTTAATGTTGTTGGTTCACACTTCAGAAGTATGCTACTCTCTATTGGATTAGTTTATGATCTTCATATTGTACGGATTGTATGCATTGAAATAACTCTTTGGTTAGAAGTAATCTTCTTTCATTCGAATTATCAGAAAAAGAAGTATCCGGTATACCGGTTGTAATGAGCTTTCTTTGAAAATAAAACATTAATTATTAATGGGATAGTAAAAAACAATTTGTGGATACCACGCCAATAGAATTGTTCGTGTTTTAAAGCAAACCAATCAGACACCCAATTTTCGACCCCCTCGTAGGAATCAAAGTGCTGCTCAGCCAATGCGTGTCCCATCAATGAAAACAAATGGTAGTCGGAAGGAGCCAAGTCTGGTGAATACGGCGGGTGGGGTAGCAGCTCCCAGCCAAATGTATTGATTGTATACTGAACCGATTTTGCATGTGCCGATGCATTGTCATGGAGCAGAATTAGCTTGCCGTGTCTTCTGGCCCATTCTGGTTCTTTCTCGATCAATGCGTGGTTCAAATTGATCGTTTGTTGTCGGTAGCGATCAGTATTAAAGGTTTCGCCAGGTTTCAGGAGCTCATGGTACACCTTTCTGGTCTCATCAAACACACAGCATTGTCTTCTTGCCGAATCGATCTGGTTTTTATTTGCAGTCAATGTTGATTGTTGTCCCGAATTTTCTCCATTCAGGATTCTTGAAATAAATACATTTTTTATCGCTAGTAACAATCCGATGCAAAACGGATTATCTATAAAGTAAAATTTCACAAGTGTTTTTTTTTGGTTTTTCAGTCTTTCATTCAATTCATATAGCACCCATTTTCCACACTTCCATCTTTTCCATAGCTTTTAAACAGTCCGAAATTGTTTGTTGTTCCTTAAAAATTTAGAATTCACTGACGTGAGCATTTTCTTTCCAGTAAATTCTTGTTTTTTGAAATACCTCATTTTTTCAAGTCTAGATTACTGAAAAAGATGCCAAGTTATTAGTGAGATCTTTCCTTAAGAGGCAACGTGTAATAAATTCGTCAAAAAGCTCAAATTTGCGGGTTTATCTCTCAACATGAATAGAAAAATGCAAGATCCCAGTCGTTACCGATGAAAATATTTTTTTTTAGCGTTTTTCACTCAATTTATCAATCGATAATATCAATGCACAAAAAAAAATTAAATTTTTTTTATTATGACCAAACATTAGTGCAAGTTACCTAAAATTAGTCACCATCAGTCATATAGAAGATTAGGGAAAAAATAAAATTTTTTATCGAGTTCAAACCCTGTCCTAGCCGGAAGGAGTTGAATTTCAAAAACTGAATTAGAGGAGAGTTTTTCTTTCGATCTCAAAATTCGATGGTTAAAATTAATATAATATCCAAAGACTCGCCCTGTAGAAACAATTCTAACGAAAGTTAAATCTCTTCAATTCGATATTAAAAAAATTCAATTTTCTTCAATTCGTTTTACGAGACATTCAGTTCATTGCATTTATGTTCGGATTTGACTTCGATTAGGTGACAGCAATGGATTCATTGCAGCATCTGGTTACCAGGTTTAATGAGTCTATAAACATTTTTTTCGGTTCTACTATCGATCCCACTATTCGATTATCATTTTGCCTTTCCACATTATTCACATAGCTACGTAAAAAATACTGCTTGCCATTTCTACCATGAATTTCTTTATTACTGAAACAAATTGAATGATTAAATTCGAAATGATGTTGATCCAACAATAAAGTGTCTAATTAAACGATGAAGTTATGTGAAATCGACTGGTGATCAGTAAAAAAAATGTTAAAGCGGTTGAGCAGCTTCTAAGAATATCCGTGATAAACATGAATTCAGACACGCACCATTTTATGAGATATGTTCTTCTATGGTAATATCCACTTGAAATCAGCGATTTGATATTGTTGTGGAATTTCAAATGGAAGTGGTGAAAATATTCATTGAGAAATATTTTATGAATGAAGTTACAAGTGTAATGAACACCTCTTTCCAACGTCCCAGTAGAAGAGCGGCTTTCCACCGACGAATAGGTGTTCAAAATAAAATTGAAAATTTAAAAATATATTGTTTATTTAGAGTTTCTCCGAAAGAACGAGTCTTCAGTTCTTAAGATTAGGGAACTCAATAAAATTCCTGAATAACAAAAATTAATTTATTCGAAGCACACTAAAAAACAAAATGACAATTTTAGCAAGCACAAAAAATAATTAAAATAATTTCTGACAAAATATTATTGGAGGTTTCGGACAATGGACTTTGACTGTTTATTAAGTTTATATCTGACCTTTTTCCTTGAACTTCTAGCACGGAACTTCATTAGCGAAATTTTCGAACTCACTCAATTACAACACAATAAATATTTTCCTAGAATTTTACAGACTGATTTCTTCTATACTTTTAAGTGTTTTCCTTTTTACCGATCACGTTGAACTGACTTTCCATTCCCTAATTTTTCCTAATATCCCTTTGTCCGTGGGCGTTATCGATCATAATCCGGAATTCCCTAATTTCTCCTAATTGGTGCACTTTTTTCGATAGTTCGAAATTTACCCCAACTATTTCGAAAGTTTCATTGGCTTTAGTCAATTGGGTCTCTCGATACAAACCTCTGATTGGTCCACTGATTTAATTTTAATTTTTTACTAAAGATCCACCTTTTTCCCATCGTAAAATTAGGAAACATAAGCTCTTAAGGTCGAGAGGGTCACGTAATTATATCATATGTCGAACTCCCCTAGTTAATTCTGAAATTTTATTACGTCGTACATCCATCAAGATTTCCATGTAGGGGATCAATAAATTTTGTTTTAAATCTTAGGTTTTATGATTATTGGTGTGATATTTTTGAGAGGTTTATTACTGTCTGGAATGTCTGGGAATTTCGATTAGATATGGTCTTTTGCTTATCAAGACCCATTATCCAGCATCGCTAGATATATCATATTACACAAGTATAATTTTGAGTACTGTGAAGAACGCTATACAAATTTTTCATCAATGTTTTGATTTCAACGTTTTTCTTAAACCAGTAAAATAATGTCCATTCACATCAATCATGGATATGTACTATCAATCTTCTATCGTTTTCAAGGCAAAAAACTAATTTGAAAAATATTATCAATATTTGAAAATTGTGAATTGTAAATTTTGACTTCGTTTTTTGTTATTACTGAACTTAATCGTACCTAGCATAATAAAAAAATAGCAAATCTAAAAAAAGGTTTTTTTCTCGAATATTAATTTCATTTTTTTTCTCCAATTTTGGCATTGTTTTTTTAACCTAACTGAAACTAACCTAACCAGACCAGCAATTATGTAACATAAACGAAGGGTCCTCAAACTGCAAATTAACTTCTTCGGGCTATAAAAGTTTTACAAAATCCAAATTAATTTTTTTCAATATTCGATTACTCACAAGATATTAATCGGATCCCAACATTAATTTGGGCATGTTATCGATATCTTGCATATTCTGCAATATCATGTCTATAGAGACAACCCACGAGAAGATATAGAAGTTGGATATTCTCTTTTCATTAACTACTATGTATAATAAATCAATGTCCATTCGTCGCCGTTCTCAACAGCTTGGCCCTTGGTATTTAACGATTTGGCGAATTTTACGTTATGATCTTCCTTTGAAAGCTCACAAAATTCAATTAGTTCAAGAACTGAAGCCTGTCGAACTACCGAATCGTTTAAGTTTTAGTCGTTGGGCCAGTTTCTGCCAGTGTGGCCAATATATTATTATTTAATATTATTTTTGAGTTTTATAATATTTTTCCTAGGTTAGGGCGTCCTGATAATGTTGTTTCAAAATCAAATGTCGAAAAATAATTTTGGTATTTGTGTTGATCGTTCTCCGATATATGGATGAACTTGTCTGTAGGTAATCCGTAATTATATGATGGAGATTAATTATATTAATGAAGATATATTGGTTTTCAGTTTTCTTTTATTTTTTGTTCCTTCTGTCAATTGGAAAATTATTATTAATCGCCATTTATTTGATTCTATCAATTCTCAACTGCAGGTTATTATTTGTATAAGGTATAATAAATGCTCTGTTAATCATAGATTTAAGTGCTGCCAGTTTATGACTATCCAGATTGGAAAATCATTGGTAATATGACATCATCAGAACAACTTTCGAAATAGTCTGCAAAAGCGCCTGACCTCGCATCAGTGTTACTACATGTTGTGAAATATTTTTGGAAATGCATCACGTCTCATGATGTGTGTCTACAGGCAACCTCATTCGAGCACATGATCTGGAATGCCTTGTTTGAAAATCAATATGGCCGAGATACCACTCATTCATAATGAATTTATTTGCTTCAAAGTCGGTCTCCGGTGATCATCTTCCGATATTTAGTGCAGCTGTTACCCAAGAATAGTTATGAGCCACAATTTACTATCATAACAGTAGCTCACGTACCCACCTATTTATTCGTCGGTCAGTTGTTTGACAGTAATTATACTCAAGACGAGTTGATGAGATATCTTTTCTAGGTATGTAGTTGTTTGTATGCATTAATTTGTTTTTATATCCGTTATCTTTTCGAGCGACTGAGAAATTGTGTATTACCTATGTAAAAGTGATAAATGGTCAGTTTAATATCTTTCAATTTGACTTAATTCATGGTATTCTTCAAGATCTTAAATATTTAATGGTTCCAGTCAGAATGATTGATGTGAGCGCTGGTGGATCCTCAATTTATGTGCGGATAATTTCATGGTTACTCAGAAGAAATGTGTTGGTCTCACTACTGTGAACTACTTGCTGAATAATAAAGTTCAAAAGCACCGATGTGAGGCAAGGAATTTTTGAACGCTTGCAATTTATCAATTCAGCAATGTCTCAACGTTCAAGAGTCTGTTTTATTCCCGAATTCCGAACAATTTGAGTATTGTAGCGTGATTTAATCACGCTAGATTGGGCATCTTGTTCATTTCTGCCATCAATACCACCTTGTGGCCGTCCAGAGAAGGTTCTTCAAGTTCCTAGTTTGTAAGGAGGATAAAGTTTATCCTTTCTTGTATAGGGCTGATTATACTCTTCTTCCCTTCGTTTGGCATCGTTTCATGTCTCCATATCAACAAGATGAGTCTGTGTAGGTGTTGTACAATGTCTCTCCTCCATTTTTGATACATTCAGAAGGAATCATATCGTTTCCAGGGCTTTATTGTTCTTGAGCTTATTTATTTCATGAAATTTTTGTAGCTCATGAATCTTCTTTTTCCTTCTCAATATTCTTTTTGCTTCCGTTCTTTGATCTCTATACCGTTCTCTATTGTTTTCTGTCTGGTCTTGCAGCATTATTTTTCTTGCTTCATTACGAAGCTCCAGTACTCTTCTGCACTCATCATCAAACCATTCTCTCCGTTTAACCCTTGGTTTTGTTCCTAGTGTGACATTTGCTGCACTCTTCACAGCATCTTTGATACATGTCCAGGAATGCTCCACTTCTTCTCGTTGCTCCATTGTTTCCAGTCGATTGTTTATATGGTCCTGGTATGATTGTTTATGGATAGGTTCTCGTAGTTTTTCAATGTCCCATTTTGGCGTTGAAGTAGTCTTTTCCTTTCTTGTGCTCGATATTCGCTCCATAACTTTAGCACGCACCAAAAAATGGTCTGTATCTCCATCTATTCCTCTTACGTCTATGATATTATTCCCATGTCTAGCATTGATCAAAATGTGGTCAATTTGGTTCCTTGTAATCCCGTCATTTGACAACCATGTTTGTTTATGTATGTTCTTATGGTCAAACATAGTTGACTTCACCATCATATTATTAGCTGCTGCTAGACCGCCTAGTCTCAAACCATTATCATTTGATACGTCATGAAGACTGTAATTGCTAACATGTGGTTTCAGAAAATCCTCCTTACCAATCTTAGCATTGAAGTCCCCACATAGTACTAGTCGGTCTTGTTTTGGGACGTTTGTAATTACTCTTTCGAGTTCATTATAAAAAGCATCCTTGGCGTCTTCATCATGTTCTTCGGTTGGTGCATAGGCTGATATGAACGAATGATTGTACCAATTACCCTTAAAACGGATGTAGCATAAGCGTTCGCTTATTGGTTGAAATGATATGAGAGAGTCTACGAGACGATCCGCGACTACAAACCCTGTACCGAACTCATGCCTGTTTTGTTGGCTGCCACTGAAGTAGACCATGGACCTACTAATTCTTACGCTTCCAGATTCGGGCCACCTTACTTCCTGTATAGCTGTAATGTCCATTTTGTTCTTTTCCAATTGTTCTATAGCGTGAAGGGCTGCTCCAGGTCTATACCAGCTTAATACATTCCATGTTCCCACATTCATAGTCCGTTTTCGTTGCTTGGGTCGTTTAGGTATATGTTCCGTCCTATTCCGAGGCTGTCTTTCAGTTTTCATAACAATGGGTTTTTCACGAGGAGGGGTTGTTGGCCCCTCGCTCAACCCTCCTCCTTTATCCGGGCTTGGGACCGGCAGTGGTGGTTCCTGAGTTACTTAGTTCACCCATTCTCCTCCACTGGCGGAGTTATCTGAAAACCAGGAGTATAAAAAGGTTCCGTCGTGTAGTAAATTCTGCTCATAAAATTATTTGCAAGGTTAGTCATAAAAAAAAATATGTTTGGTCAAATGAAAGTTTTGGTAAAAAAAGTTTTATATTAATGGAACTTTTTTGAAGGTTGCCAATTATATTTCGGGATTGGACAACCCTAGTGTTGCAATCTGCCAACTGACAGCTCTATCATCAAGCTTGACATTCTTGAGGTCATACGTAGTCAGAACGCTATTTATATTATTGTTTATGCATCAAGTGTAGTAGTAACGTTGACAATTATTGTTTTGCTATCTCAGTGTAACTCTCATAATAACTATTAATCATTCCTGTTTTATTAATAACAATAAGATTATCAATTTTGAGTGTGTTTTGCACGATTAATTGATCAAGTAATTTTCATAAACTCAAAAGTACTCACCACATAACACGAGCTTTCACCAACAACGGTTGGTTGTGTTGTAAGCATACATTTTTTTTTATATCGAAAATGTTGTTGGAAACGGTCAGAAAAGATTCGGTGGAATTTAGTTTTTATTAAAATTGTTCAAACTTTTTTTTTATTCATTTTTTTTTACCATTTCTAACCATATTTTTACGATATATTTATGAAAAATAAAATTTTTTGTGAAACAGTCTAATGTTTACATGCATATGTATGTGAATGTGTGTAATTCAAATATTAAAAACATTACAACTAGGGCCAAAATTTTTGCCGTGATTTCATTTAGACATTTTACAATAATTAGGTTTTTGACATTACGCCAAATATATTTGATCTTATAAAGATATAATTTCAATTTAATTTTATTAAAAAGATGTAATTTAACAATTAAGATTTCCATAGTTTCTAAAAATTTGAATCAATTATTATGAATCTTTATTTTGAGATATCGATGTAAATATTGATTGATGCGAAAATTATAGGAGACAATTTTTTCGTAATATTTAATTTTTTCAATTTTGTTTGTGTGTTAGCTAAAGATGGACAAACAAAAAATATTGTTCACGCTATAGCATTAAGAAATTGATATTGTTTGTTCGTATTACGGTCGTAATTGATTAATTAATGATAATTTTGATTAATAAATTATAATAACATAAAAATAATGTTTCCCTTTTGTTATTTTTATATTCCCTTATCGTTCACAGCTTACACACTTACAATAAGTGCGCTATTTTTTGTCTATACTAGAAATTATTTAAAAATTATTTATATGGACAAACAACGTTTGCCAAATCAGCTAGTCATTTATATATGAACTCAGTCTTCAGAGGTCGAGAACTGAAGAAGATTGATTGTATTTATTGATCTCTCAGTATTCATTTAAAAAAAGTCGATTAAAAGAACAATAAAATATTGACCTGGTATTTTCATACTGCTCAGAATTTTAAAAATTCAACTATTTTACGGCAATGATGGGAGAGCTAATGTAATTATAAACCCCATTTGATTCTTATTACGCAATTATAGTTTTCTTCATTGAAAATGAAAATAGTAGATTTCAAATCGAAACTGCTTTAATGCACTTATTAATTCAAATATGTTCAAGAATATCATGCCTTATATAAAATCCATACTTGATAACCAAATGCTATGATAGGAGGTTTTTTTTTCAATCAGAAAATATTCAGGAATTGATATTTTGCTACACTTATTGATGACAACCAAAACGTCATCTTTCTGAGAATTGAAATACTAATTTCGTTCTCTTTAATTAAATCTTCATCTGTCTTTTTGAATCGTTTAGAATATTGAGTCAATCTATTTTTTTACTAATTGATACTTTCCACCGATCTCCACCTACAAAATATCGATCCAATTCCACTTAGATGGATCATTGTTTTGCATAAAGAAGTTTAACCATCTTAAAACTTCTAGTGTCCTTGATAATATATTTTATATTCATATTTTCATCACTGAAATAATATTCTCCATTATAATACTTTGCCGAAAAGAATTTTTTTTGTTCATCACATTTTCAGAACTTTTTAAGTCCTATATCAATATCCAGAATTAAACTGATACCCTGAAAATGAAAACTTCAACTGAACCTTTCTGTGATGTAGACACCATATCATAAAGTATTCATCTGAGAAGAAATTATCAAACCTATCCTAGCTGTTTGATTTACACAGTGAAATGTAGCGAATTTTCATGGCATCCCGAGTGACTGAATAAAATTGAACATGGTATAGACTGGCTAAATTTTTGAGAGAATATGTATATAAATACTCAGAGTATTAAAATTGATTTCTTAACTCTTTCTGTATCATTGAATAAACTCGCTTGTTAAAGTTTTCTGCTATGATTAATTCATACTGACTGCATTGAAGGGATCGTCTTTGTTATCAATATGTACATGTTCTACTATTATTCAACCAATTAAGCAACATTTTGTGTGCCTTTAAAAAATATAACTGATTACTGACTACTGATTTCGTAGCGAAGATGTCGATCTCTTAATCCCTCTGAGTCATTTGTTCCATTTGAATGTTCATTTGCATATATTCTGCGAATATACTCGCCATATTATTATAACATAATAAATAATAATTGAATCGCGATAACGTACCTTGTTGAGTAAAGTTAATTTATGATTTCATACTCGGTGAACAACTATATGATAACGGACTAGAAGCAGTTAGTGGCACAAGATCCTCCCGATTGTTATGTATTTTAAATCGATCAATTTACAAACCATTAATATCAACGAGAAAAGGATTGAATTGAAATGAATTATCTGAAGAATAATTTGTAGCCTGTTTCCTCATGCGTTAGATTAAAATTTACATCAATCGTCATGACATATAATCAATAATTTTATTTTTATTAGAATACCTTCAATTGATATTTTTAGATACATAATCCAATTATTCTCGAAACGAATGTGAAATACAATATATTGTAACATTTTTCAGTCGATAACACCAATTTAACAATACTTAATTTTTTCGATTAAGATCTTAAGAACTGAATGAGATAGGTTAGACGGTTCTCGGCTTATTCAGTTATTAGGTGAAATTGGCCCAGTAGTTTTGATGTAACAAAAAAAACTTTTACGAATTACTCTCTTCAAATTGAATACTTTTCACTATGCAGTTTCTCCATCCTAATGACTTCTTATTCGGATACATAGTACGGAAATATTGTTTTCAAAGTTTGAATAATTACTCGCAAGTCGGTGTTTTTCAATTTTTCCATGTGATAATTACGGTTTTTATTACAACCAGAATCTCATTATGCGGTTGCGACGTCATTCGTGACTATATTTATGACTGGTCTAATTCTTTGACCGCTGCGTAGTAAGGGCAGTATTCAGTATCTGTTATAATACCAAATTCGTTATTCATGTACGATAACAACACTTGATCCCAAAAAACGTAGTAAATATAACTATTATTTAAAATTTTTGTAAAATTTCGAATGTCAAAAATAATGACTCATGAAATGAAATGAATTCCTCACTTGTCAATGATATGAAGATTTCAATGAGTTGAAACGAAAAATTGGCCTCAAATTTGACTTGAAGAGATCTTCACATCACAGACAAGTAACAAATTTCCCTCGATCTTGTCATAACATAAAAATTGAAAAATTCTCAATAAGTCTCCTCATTTTTCAAAATTAATTCAGCTTGGAAACTATAAGATCGAAACGTTAGTAGGAACATTCATGATAGATGGTGGAAATCGCCCAAATCAGTATTGTAAAATTATTACACTATTGTATCCAATCAGTGATTTTCACTTCATTTCCTACTTGGCGTTAATTTTCAGCACGACTGAGAACTTAAGAGTAATTTTTCATTGGCAGGCATCTGCAGAAATGTAGTCAGGAAAAAGATAGAAGTTAGAAATACTGTATACTCATGGTGATCAGCGAAAATTGGATTGTGACCGATTATTTTTTATTTCTTTTCGAAATAAGGAAGGTGCTGGCTTATGTTTGAGTCCGACACTATAAACATTTTAACACACTACACACCTAAACATATCATCTGTGAAGAGGTCACCAAGGTGACTGTAAATAATCTATGCTTTATGGGTTTCTGTCCACTCATTAACGAGTCACGAGGTGTTTTATAAAATCTGAGCACTTCCTTATTATGTCGTGTCTTCACGTCCTAACTGTTTTTTTGTTTCGTTCTTGTTTATAACTCAACATGAAATGAGTTTCTTGCAAAAGTAATAGTCATAAATCAACATCTGGCGCATTCAAATGTACGATCTGGATTAAAATCTGAATTATCAGGGCAATACTTTGGTATAAACCTTACGTAATAAATGGGAAAAGAAAATTATACCAGTTGAGCGAAACTGCAATTGCGATTTCGAAGAAATACAGTTTCATTAGGATACTAGCTGACCCGACAGACTTCGTCCTGTCAAAAAGATTTGTAATGTGGCAGTTTTTGTGCCTACGTATTTAAAAAAATTCTCCTGAACAGAACCGTCACCCTGGTGATAGGGCGTTGTGAATAAAAAATAATTAAATAAAACATATATAAGGATTTAAAAGTAAGTAATCACTTTATTGTTAATCATGTGAATCATAATTATTATTATTATCATTGTAGTGCTTTGTGGTATACGATGTTTTTTGTTTGATTACCTGGCGCATAGATGAACAAATCTGATGGTTTTCCAACACGGGAACAGGCAACATACAATTGACCATGTGAGAAACATGGGTTTTCTAGATTAATACCACAAACACTTAATGATTGCCCCTGGGACTTGTTTATAGTCATAGCAAAAGCAAGCCGCACTGGAAACTGTAGTCGTTTAAACTCAAATGGCACATCAGTCGGAATCATTGGGATGCGCGGTATGAGAACATCTTCTCCTTTATACCTTCCTTTGAGTATAGTTGCTTCTATCACATTGTTTAGTAATTTTTTTATCGCTAACCGTGTACCGTTGCAAAGACGCGGTTGGTTGATATTTCGCAACATTATAACCTCCGATCTAACCTTTAATTGAAGATTGTGAGGTGGCAATCCTGGCAAATCCAGCGAGTTTAAAAATTCCCGTGGATAGTTGACTACATCATCTTGATTACTAGCTGAATCAACTGATTTATATATCCTCAATTCGCCTGTAATTTGTTCTTGAATTTTGAAATTTAATTCATATACATCTAAGTTTTTTGAAGCCAGTATAGCTCGTTCGCTCAACCAATCATGGTTTCTTTAATTTTAAGAAACATCTGGAAACACCTTCTGAATAAGTTCATCTTTTGATCGAGTTAACTGACAAAAACTTTGAGGAAAGTTAATGCAGCCAGTCAACATGTCTATAGGAAATTTGCCATTACCAATGTCAATGAGTTGTTTAGAGAATATGTTTCCAGATTGGTCATTTTGCAACTCGACACGCATATTCTTGCTTAAATGAAGTACTTTTTTGATCGTGGAATCACTGGCAAAATTTTGACGAAAATCTCCTGCTAATAAAATCATTGCACCACCAAATCGGTTATTATTGCTCCGTAGATCTTTTGAGGTTCTGTCTAAAG
The DNA here is from genome assembly GCA_030674115.1 of Micraspis discolor. Classification (NCBI taxonomy): domain Eukaryota; kingdom Metazoa; phylum Arthropoda; class Insecta; order Coleoptera; family Coccinellidae; genus Micraspis; species Micraspis discolor. The sequence continues at coordinate 12,763,067 of JARTUT010001740.1, forward strand.
TCTCCAAAGATTTTTTATGTGCCATCGTGCATTCATCCCAAAAAATCAATTTACATTGCTGCAAAACCTTTGCCATTGCAGAGTTCTTCGAAACGTTGCAGGTTGGAGTTTCATTGCTTTGCATATTTAATGGCAATTTTAGTGCTGAATGGGCTGTTCGACCACCTTCAAGCAAAGTTGCTGCGATTCCCGACGAAGCGAGTGCAAGTGCAATTTTATTTTGTGAGCGAATTGTTGCTAATATTAATGAAATCAAAAAAGTTTTTCCTGTACCACCAGGTGCATCTAAGGAGTAAATCCCTCCAGTTTCATCAGTTGTTACTTTCATAAGAGTTTCAAAGCTCAAATTGACTACGTATTAGTTACAAATCATTTGTATGGGAAAAAGAAAAGGGCTATTTTTAAGGTTTTTCCAGCAATAATTCTAATATAAAACCATCCTTGAACTTCAACGAACATTTTAAAAAAAGATTTGGCCAAATTGGTCCAGGCGTTGTTGAGTTATGCGCTTACCAACACATTTTGCGATTCATTTTTATATTATATCGTAGATTTAACTGCTCACAACGCTCGATAAGTCTGGAAATTTTGTTAAAATTGTTGAAAAAGGTCATCATACTTGAAATTCACATTCTCTTCTCTGAAATTACTCAAAACAAAAATCAAATCGAATAAAAAGGATGAGTTTTGATGCGGAGAACAATGATGGGACCTTCACACCAATGCTTTTCTGTATTTTTCTGTCTAAAATTTAGCCAAAGCTGTAAAATATTTTTATTCCAATACAGGGTTACCCGTAAGTCAACGTCAAGCCGTGACTGGGCGATATGCAAGGTTATATCAGTTCTAGAAAAAATTTTAAAAAATTTAAAAATTATAAAAAAAATTAAAATGAAACAACTGCACCTTACAATGGATTTGTGACTGTAATCAATAGCATGGTTATTTAAAAAAAAAAAAAAAAAAAAGATAAAACAATTGTACCTAACAATGGATTTGTGACTGTAATCAATAGCATGGTTATTTAGGATTACGTAAAAAAAATCACTGCAAAATTGGAAAATTGGTGACTACAAAAATATACATATTACCACTCAACCAAGTGACAAAGAATTTTTTTTAATTTTTGCTAGAACTGGTATAACCTAGCATATCACCCAGTAACCGCTTGATGTTGAGTTACGGGACACCCTGTATATAGCATTATTTCACCAAAGAATGTTTTTGCACTGATGTACATGAAACTGCACGTTTTGTTATTCCTTTCGGTTTCTTATCCTGTATTGCATGCAAAATATAACTCTTTATATCAAATAGTCTTAAATTATGCTCATGATTGTGATAACGAATTATTATTACCTTCTCTTATTTCTATTTTCATTTTACACTGTACATAATATTACACGACTTCTTGCACATATGTTGTATATATTTCAGATTTGGCACTTCAGCAACCTCCTCCGAGCTACAAAGGACTATATCAGTACTATCCCCCACCACCTGGCTATTACTCAACGAGATATATTTCAGGTGGGTAATTATTCGAAAAAGCTGTACCTTCTGAGTTGTTGACGTTCAACAACAATTATTATTAGGCCAGAAGGGTTTCGAATCTCATATTCTAAGCATGAATAAAACTAGCTTGGAAACGCATCTGGTGACCTGAAACTGAGTTTTTCTTCTCTTCCATTGTGAAAGGGCGGTCAGTAATTTGTAATCACGTAGCGCCAGGCATTTCGATTATTTTACTGGCTACGATATGGTGAGCTTAGGTTTTATATTCTTCTATAATGACATGTTCCTGGATTGTATTCCATATTACTTATTCACTGATCATCAGATGAATTGCAATATTTTTGGGGGTTTCAATTTCAATAGCTTCATTCAGAATCAGAATTGAAGCTATACACAACGTCAACCCAACTTGCGAAGACATTAATGATCGAAGTCCTACTGAAGGTTAACGAATGTTTAACTAGAAACTAAGAATGTTCGAAACAGTGATCCATCAACAACAATGAATCATTAATATGTGTGAATTTGCAAATTTAACATTTCGTAGAACATTGACACCGAGTCCAAAGGATCTATTCGGCCCCAAAATTGTACATGGGTACTCCTTCGAAAAACATAATGCAGGCGTCCTTAAGAAAGCGCTAGATGGGTGCCTCTGAATCAATTCAAGCAGAAAATTAAAAATAAAATTTCATAGATCACACCTACTTTCCTACTGTTTTTGCTAGCATGCTAACAGGCGTAGAAAGTATGAAAAATTCTTGTTAGAATTATTTGTTAGCAATCCTGCGTGCAAGCAACGGTCGATTAACTCCATCCAATGGAAACTGTAGTGCTCTATAGATATAAATCTGCTTTGCATCATGCTATTTTTCACCAATGAATTCAATGAAAGAATGGGTCATATATTATAATGATTTATGCTTGTCTTGGATTGCATGATTTTTTTCCCTATTATCGAAGGTGAAATTCCTTATAATTCAATTCCAAGCAATTCATAATTCATGTTCTCCTATCAATGAGCAACGAAATCAACAGAATCATAATTATTAATAATCGTATGGAAGTATATTACATTATTAATAATAATTATATATTATATATCTTAGGGGAAATCATTCATCTGATTTTTTTGAAATTGAGAAATGAGGACAAAAAATTAAGTTCTACTTGGAATAAAATTCATCATACGAAATCACACTAACTCGGAACAAATATGGAGTTAATATATGCTCAAAAATATCATGCTGTTCATCAATTGAGTAATTGCAATTTGCAAATCTCGATAAACTATATGAATTCGATGATACGAAACCGAAGTCATTATTTGAAATCTTTCCTTGGAGACAATCCCCATTTTGAAACTAGAAAGGCTAGAGCCCGGAAAGAACAATAATTGAAATCAAACCTGAGGTAAAGGAAAAGAAAAGTTATATGTCTTGAGCTAGAGTGATGAGGGATATGAGTAAGGAACACAACTGCATCAACTTTTGAGCTACAGAACCTATTATTAGCCTTGTCTACTCTATGCAGTAACACAAGAACATGGGGGTACTCAAAAGTTCTTTAGAAGCCAGCTTTCGAGTTACAGAGCTTGTAGCCCAGTCTACTCGCTGCAGTTTTTCCACTACACGGGGCTACTCACAAAGTCGGTAGCTAAAGAAGATATGTCTAAAGTACGCATGGGAATTTTACAATCTAAAATCGGTTTTCCTCACAAATAATAATAAATGTAAAGATGGGAATTGTCGGTGTCTGTATGTCTTTGAATATTGCTTACCAAAATGTTCGTGGATTGCTAACAAAACTGTGTACCTTTAAACTTAATGTTGCATCTAACTTCCCTGACATTATTTTTATAACTGAATCGTGGCTCAATAGCAGTGTACTTGACTCCGAAATAATACTCAGTTTTTCGGAGGGATCGTGATACTTCATCTTCCATGAAGAAAGATGAAGGCGGAGTACTAATTGCCGTCAGGAATGGTCTTAAGCCTGAGGTGCTGGGAAACTTATAGTGAGGCTGAGGATGTACGGATTAAAATTTTTGTAGGTCGAGTTAAGGAGTATTTGTGTTGTGTCTACTTGCCACCGGGTGAAGAATATGCTGCGGAGTCAGTCGTCACGAAACTAGAACAGAATAAATCAACAATCGCGGATAATACTCTATTAATGTGCGGTGATTCAATTGCCCTAGCGTCAAATGGGTAAGTCAAAATGACAATGACCATAATATAATGTTACCAATTAACGTTGATGGTTACTCCTCCAATATAGTTGATAGATTATTGTGAGGAGAATAGTATTTTCCTGAATTATATGGTTGACCATATTCTGGATTTGGGAGTGACATTTGATGGGAAACTTTATTTCGACCAACATATCGAAGTCCTGCTGGGAGATGCAAATCGCTTGCTCTGGTGGGTTCTTCGAAAGTGCACATAATGCACCTGTAGGATCGTAAGTTATCCCTACTTATGCGTTTCGTCCCTGGCGCACACATTTGAACTCATCAGTATGGCTTTGTGTGCGACATGCCATAGACGCAGGGGATATTAGAGAGTGGGAGCCGCCGGTAGTTGAACACGGCACCTAGTCGGTGTGAAACTTGAGCGCTAACCTCTAAGCCACCGAAGCGCTGTGATTGAGCTACGCGGGGCTATATGAAGTGCCGCCAAGTGATCCCTACACACTCCCCTGCCAGTGACGGAGTGCCGCTACACACCTATATTCAGGATGATAACATCTTTCAACAACCTTGACAGTGACATAGATCTTTTCAACATACTACTCGGCAATCTAAAACAGTGTCTCAGTCTCAGTGTTCTCACATTATAAATCAAAAATTGAAAAAAAATTATAATTATAATGATAGTATCGGTAAAAATAATATGTGTATTGACTTGATTATTTTTTGTATAAATTTCATGTGTATTTTTGCAGTTAAATTAGGTGAATACTTGTTTTGGGCTCTGCCTGTTTGTATTCCTTGTAAAGCATTAAATAAATAAATAAATAGAAGTCAGCTTTCCAGCTATCAAGTAGCAAGGTGTACTCGACTTAACCTCACTGCCACACGGAGCTGCTCACAAGCTGCTAAGCTGATAAAAAATAAAGATAAAATACACATGACTTCTCAATAATTTTTGAGATACCGAACTTGCGAGTGTCCTAAACTACTCAACGTAGCCACTCCACTACACGGAACTTCTCAAAAAGTCGAGAGCTACGGGATATATGGAAGAAGTACATGGCACTTTTTAAAGCTATGAGATCCACTTTTGAACTATAGAACCTATTATTAGCCTAGTCTACCGAGCACGTAGCCCAGTCTACTCGAAGCAGTCGCTCCACTACATGGGGCTACTCACAAACTCGGTAGCTACCGAAGATATTTCTCAAGTACATATTGGGATTTTACAAGCTAGAAAAAAATAAAGATAAAATACACATGACTTTTCACAAGTTAAGAAGCCAATAATTTTTGAGATACCAGGCTTTGGATTGACCCCTTCTCTATTTCAGAATGCAATTAGAGGATATTAAAGCCAATAATTAAAATTGAGAGCTTCCAAAAATGACTTAGAAGGGTCTAATTTGGCGATAATTACATTTTTATGTCGTTATTCATAAATGAATGTGGAAGCAGATGTCACGTTACTCGTTAGGTTTTTACTGGAGAAGTACGTAATTGTTCAATATAGTAAGTACATTTTCAAATTATTTCGATTTTCAATAAATAATTTGGGGAATATACTATTTCCAATTCTCGTGATCACCCAATTCTTCCAATCAGCTTGATTGTGAATCAGCATCCTCTTTTCAGGTTTATAGATCATCAATAGTATATTATATACCGCGGGACTGAAGACTGAAGACATTTAATCCTGAAGGTAAAGTTTATGGCCCGACCGCAGGGAGGGCCACTTATTGCACTTATTTTGGGGCGTTGCGGGAGCTTGTCGTGGAAAAGAGTTGGTTGATTTAGAAATCGACGATGTGAGAGATTTGGGCGATTCCTTCCTTATTGCGATTAGAAACACCAAAAATAAAATTGACCGAAATTTTGTGATCAAAAATTCAGAAAACAGTGCCATCAGTTTTGCGATATTTCGAAAATATGTGGCATTGCGAAAGACAGGGACACCTCATTCAAAATTTTTTGTTCAATACATCAACAAAGAATGTACTACGCGAGTAGTAGGAAAAAACATGTTTGTTACATTTCCACGGCAAATTGCAGCTTTCTTGAAATTAGAAAATGCGACGTCTTATATGGGACATTGTTTTAGACGCACATCTGCGTCTTTGTTAGCTGATTCGGGAGCAACAATAGACGTGCTGAAGAGACATGGAGGATAGAAATCCTCCAACGTGGCCGAGGGATATATTGAATCGTCTATTAAAAATAAACAAAAAATTTCAGATAAAATATTTGGTCAAGTCGCCGATTCGTCCACTATAGTTATGCCACAGTCCTCATTCTCGCTTCCTGTTTCCGCAGGATCTTCGATACAAACACCAGTTCCATATGATAAGGACCTATCTGTTACTCGTCAGTTACCTGCAGCATTAACCCAGGAAAGACTGGTCAATATGACGAACTGTCACAACATTAATTTGAATATTAACGTTAATTACCATTCTAATTAATTGTATTTTTTAATAAAATATCCCTTAAATTCGTTTGTTTGTGATTTAATCGTTCCGGGAGTTTCGTCAATATTTAATCCCTCCGGGATTAAATGTGACACTTCAGTACCTGTCACAAGGGAGTGAAGTTGTCACTTTAGGCCCGGAAGTACGAAAAATATTTTATGAAACCCTTATTTCGCTTGATCAGTAGTCAAGCAGCGTTGATCGTTCGTTCTTGGGATGCCGATTGTCGATTGCTTGATCGGACCGTCAAATCGTTGATCGAAAATGAAATTGGGAAATGGAGCATAGAATGCCATGGCTGATTGTCGATGAAGCACTTCTTGGGCCAATCAACGCTTTATGATACCCACCGTTAATCATTGTTTAGTTAATATTGTTTTAGAGAGAATTTTGCTAATAGCGAATTTTCCAATTTCGGGAACTCACAATTGATCGTAAATGGGGTGTTTTAGCTAGAAATTATTGATGTGGAAGTCTGCTGGAGTGAATGTTGGCGTCGTTCTAATGTTCAGTTTTTTATATTTCCCAATATCGAATATAGATCAACCAGAATCATCAAATATCATGCGAAATGATTCATATCTTTTCAATACTTTAAATTTCCATCCAATTTTGAGGGTTAATAATCATCCTTAAGTGATGTTCATCAATATTCGAGCTCTGATGTCTCTGTAATCACTATTCATGTCTTCTTAAAACGACAGACGGCAAGCAAATAATGTAGCCAATTCTGGACAACTATAAAAACACCCTTTGCATATCCTCCATCGTTGTTCCCGCTTCCTAACCAGTTTTCTCGTTTCGAAAGCCCATTTGTTAACACACCCGTATGATAACAAACCCATAGAAAAAAGACGAGGCGGTTTCTTTCTCTCTGTGCGCCAGGGTTTGAATCCAACATTCCTAATAACAATCGTAATAAATTTTCTCTCATCCTACCCATTGCTTATTGTTCAGACATGGTGGTCGGAGTGGTTTACGCCAGTGAATGGTCAATAAATCAAAAGCTAACTTCAATTCATTCTGCATGGAACATATACGGCTCTGTGGCTCGGCCACGAGTGAATGACTGCTCCTACGCATCCATCATATGGTTGATAGTTTTTTCTCTATCAAGCATGCAATGCAACGCGTTCACCAATTTGCATTGAATGAAAAGTCTCACGTGAATAAATTATCAGAATTAATGTGTGTATCAAATGCAGAGGTGCTGCTTGGGCATGAGTTCCTGGAATAATGGGTTCGAAGAGGAAGTAAGCGAACATCGAAAGTTACCTGATTATTTCGGTAATTACTCCGTTCTGAGTAATTATAAACTTGCTAATTAGGAATTAATCCATTATATAATACTCCAAAGTATGTGTGAGAACGACGCAAAATATTTGTGCCATTAAGTATTAAGACACTAATCTAATTCCGTGAACTCAAATATACGAATCTTCTTCAACTATTACATTAATTTAACCATAGAGTAGTAAGATTGAAACAAAAACTTTTTCTCATGGTAATATTTCATAATTAAATCATATTCGAGGGGTAATAAGATAATTTTGAACACATCGTTCTAAGCATACTTCACCAAAATAACAAAACTTGATTACTATATATTTACTAATTTCTTTTACAAGACTCGATTATTTCGATTTTCAATGTATATATCTCAAATTATTCTTAAGTTGAAAGTGCTGTGACATATCCCAGTAATTGATCATCACACTGAAAATAAATATTGAAAAGCACTGAAGGGAAATCACGAATACTTTGCGTGCTGAATCTATAGTATTTTCCCATACCTACTCTTGAACAGTGCGATACTAATTCACCTGCAACAATCAATGAACAAAGCTAAATGTTAAATCAGAAATAACCAATGACAGTACTTCTTCAGTTTTGTTCGAAGCTCAAATTCCCTGAACTTAAAAACCAACCAGAAGTAGGCAAATCAAGTCTTTTGAAAACCATGTTTAATATCTTTCTTTCAGTTAGCTCTTTTGCTCTGAAAAACCTTATTTTAGTCGAAATTGCAACATAGCTGAATATATTTCGTCCCACTTCCAGCAGTGCTTGCAGCGAAGATTTGTAAATGACATAAAAGGTCTGTGACGATGAGCAACATAAAGAGGTAGTGAACGTGGCTATTTTCGGGCCTAAAGATATTTTATCTGATGGCATGTCATAATGACAACGTTATGTCACTCAATTTTGATGACATAAGCTCATTATGGGACTAAGTACCATAATGAATTCATTATGAGACTAAGTACCATAATTAATTCATTATGGTACTAAGTACCATAATGAAATTCTATAAGGAAAACATGTAATGGTTAGATCAAAAAAGTTTATTCAAAATGCATAACTATGTACAAAACTATTTATTATAAGTGGTAAAAGAACAATTACTACAATTTGTAATATTAATTCCAATGGATTCTACAGTTTTTACATCAGTAGTTGATGATTGTTGGCAAACTTGTAATCCTGTTTGGTTGTTGGTACCAAAAATTGCTTCTGATATTTTTTTCTTTTGCTCTTTCGAATTTTCGATGTAACCTTCAGCGACAGTATTGCTTTTCCATCCGCCATGGCCTTTCACTCATTTTTTAAATTATATTAAATTCTACCTGACAATAATTATTGAGTTTGGCAGCGATAAATAAATATTGCCGTTACAACCTGATGACGTTGTCAAGGAAATGGCAAAGCACAGCTCACTCACCTACTAATATTTGAAACTACACAATACTTACTCCTTTAAAGATAGTTGTCATTGTGACATGTCGAAAATGCAGTTTTTAATTTTTCGAAAATGTATTGATATAAATACATAAATACAAACCAAAAGAGCTTTAAGAGACTTGTCACTCAATGGCTTTTCTCAAAAGGAAGAGGTTTTATTGATGAGGCCATAAATGTGTGGCCAACTCGTTGAACTCCTGTAAAGTCCCAGACTTTATTGTCATATAGTTAAAATCTTTTATCATGTTACTACATCCTTCGACTTGTTACCTGATTTTTGTGTTTTTTCACTCATTTTAGGAAAAGAATATTATTGTTTATTTATTTGTATAGTAGGAACACTAGCTAAAGCCCAGTTTATACTTTCATCTGAAGTAGCGTACAGGCAAGACGAACCTTATTCAAGGAACGTTCAAGCCTCTGCTACTAAATGTTTATTTGTACGTAACTGATAAAATAAATTATACATATACAGATATTTGATGTCAAAAAATTTTATAGTATGCAAATAAACTATTATTATTATTAAAAATGCCATCAGATAAAATTTTGTATGTAATACGAATCATAAACAATCATTATGGCACACGCCGTAACATTCACGACTTGTACCATAATGATCGTCTTTATGATCCTTATTACATAAATAACTATTGAGGAGCCAAGGATGTTTCGTGACAGTAGCTTTGACAATTTTTAAAAAAAGTCCCTGAACCATACACCATAAAGTAGGTATTTGCAACTTGCTCTACTACTTCACGGCACTAGAAGAGCGCACAAAAAACTCTTATATTATCATAATATCATCCAGTGCGTTTACTCTACGAAGATAAAATTCTAGAATATAAAGGGTGATCATTTAGAGGTACTTTTTTTAAGTAAAAAAAATTATTTTATTTTATTGTCTTTATTAAGAAATAAAAGAACCATTCTATACAATTATTTTTTAAAGATAATTTCTTTAAAATGCTGACTTTGACTACGGTTGATAAGATCCATTGGATAGTTCCAATTTTCGATGACGTGTGAGTATTTCGGGTGATATTTCTCCAATGATTCGAGTAAGAGAGAGAGAAAATATTTATTGCTATAAGCAATATCCATATTGTCCATGTAGACAAAGGAAAAAATCAAGAGGTGTGATATCACATGATCTAGCCTGCCAATTCACTGGTCGGAAGCGTGAAATGATTTGCTTTCCGAAATGCTCTCGCAGTAAAGCCATGGTTTCACGGGCTGCATGGCAAGTGACACCATCTTGTTGGAACAACATTTCGTCGAGACCACGGGCTTCAATTTCGGGCATCAAATAGTCTGTTATCATGGTGCTATAGCGGTCACCATTCACAGTAGCATTCCGACTGTTCTCTGTTTTGAAAAAATATAGACCGATTATTAATTCAAGTTTCAAATCGATCGGATAGATATTCTAGGAGTAATTCAGGAAACCAAAGTTCAAATGCACATAACTAACCTCTTCAGAAAATATGAAATATCTATCCCATCACTTTCGGATACTGGAGAGTATACTGCCGGAGATAAACAAGTTTGGCTTCAGATGTCCGAAAATTACAGACAATTGGGCAAAACGTTAGCCTGCTGTTCAACTAGTTTTTAAACTACAACAAACAAGTTTTCGATCCAACAGCCGGGAATTGGCATCCTAAGTTTGGTAAGGAAATAAGGTACTTAACAATAAATTGATGATATGATCAATGCTACAGAAGAATTAATGAAATTTTTATAAAGTTGTCGAAGAAAAGAATTTGTAGAGTTCCGAACATTCATTGGAATTTTGACTTATAAGTAGTTGGACTCATATTGAGGAACACCTTTATATAACACTTAATTCAACTTCTCGCATATATTATTAGTTATTTAGTTATTAGCATAATATTTCGATACTCTGAAGATTACTGTGTGATTTTTATATCTTTACCACACAAGTATACACAATTATGTATCACATTTCGTAATTTTAATTCATAATCCTCGTCATCTTTATATTATAAGTTAAGTAGAGCCTAATCATAACGGTTTATATTTCTTCATAGATTTCATACAGGAGATGAGAAGTAGATGCACCTTCACTTTGATATAGTCACATCTATCAAACCACAATCCGATTTTGTTAAACCAGAAATTGAATCCAATACTCATTTTATTCGTGCCCTTCTATGGTTATATTCCTCTCCGCAATGTTTCAACAGAAATCGTTGTTTTTTGTTCACACGAGACTATTATATCACCACATTGTGATATTGCTTTTTTCTTGTCGAAGAGAGCCCCGAACATTCGCTTGAAGTTTACAAGTTGATGATTTGCCTAGAGTAAATTGAAGCAATATGGACATAAAGAGTTTTGATCATTCGAAATCCATAACCATAACATCTTTTATTATAATAATATTCATTTTAATCAAGAATCTGGAAAATTAAATTTTATTCGAATATGCCTTCTAGTTTGGAAGTCATCGAAATTTGTGAATTTGTATTATCAGATTCGGGTCAATCTATGAATATCAAAATTTTGGTTTAAACTGAGGGTATTTTATTAATATACAGGGTGTAACTAAATAAGTGTAAAATATTTAAGGAGGTGATTCCTCATCGAAAAAAAGATCTTTTATATAAGCCGATAACCTGTTTCATTGTAAACAAAAAATGTCCCATGAGTTTTTTGCCCAAAATAAAATAAAATCACAGCAAAAAATTATTTTACGAACATCTACAGAGATAGGTACATCGTCATAAATGCGAACTGGATTTATTATTATTCTGTAGTTAATATCTGCATTTCCCACCCTTACAACCATGGAGTAAACCAAATAAATAACTGGATAAGTGTCTTTTTGCTAGTATGAAACGTTAGGTTAATTTCAATATTGTAACTTTTTTGTGCTTGTGAAAAAAATTGTTATACAAATTTTATGTACTCTCTTTGAGGGGCTGTATCTTAACAAGGGATGCTCCAATAAAGTTTCTTCATATGAAAGATCATATCTTTTTTTCGATGAGGAATCACCTCCTTAAATATTTTACACTTATTTAGTTACACCCTGTATACGAAATGATTAGGTTTATGGAAAGAAGATTCCTCAGATCAAACGAAACTCAAGAAAAATGTGTTTGGTTATTGTTAATCAATCCTGCTTTAAAATTATTCGGAAAATTTTTATTGCTTGCTATTATTCTCGAAAATAGTTCGTTATGATTTTTTTTTTCGAAAACGGCCTAGCAACCCTGTATAATATCTGCGGTGTAATAACTGCAAAGCGACAAGCAATCCTGGGGTTGCCTTTTATACATATTTCTGGATTAGATAACAAAAACTAATATTAAGAATCGAAAATCGCTTCGTTGTTTTTCAAAATACTCCCCATTAAGATCTATACACAATTGTAGAAGCATTTTTGACACTCTGAAGTATCTCCAAAACATGCATTCTGAACGCCTCAACCGCTTCTTGATGCTTCATCTCTAAAAATTAAATTAATTTCATCGATGGGCTGTTGTTGAGTAAATCCACGACGAAAGTTGTAATAAATAATCGCACGACTTAATTCCTTTTTTGGGGCGAGATGAATATTTTGAGTTACTGTAAACAACACAAATAACCAGTGACGGCTCGTCAGGGTAGGCAGGGTCGACCGGGCCGACCCAAACGCAACCGAAAAAGAGAAGGTGAAAATAAATATTTTTTTAATCGAAACTTGTTTGAAATATTAATAGCAATATTTAAATCTCGAGAAATTCCCTTTGTATCTTTTCCTCTGCCCTTTATATATCTCATATTTCCACTCAACACATCGAAGTACACATTATTTCGGTCAAACACTTCAAATAATTTTTATTCCAAGTTCCCGCAACTGTCCTTATACGTAATAACGCAGCTCAGCCAGCCGAGCCATAGCTTTCAGTTTATGATTTCATCTAACACATACGTCGCTCGAAGTTCCTATCATGGAACTCTACAATACCTCGACTGTGACACTTGCGAGAACCCTTGGCAGTCGGCCGTCCCTATGTGAAACGGCAGGCGGGTGAAATTGTTTACTATTATCGATGTTTATTGCAAATATCAAATTAAAAATTGTAATTTAATATCCGACATCTTCATATGTTTATCCTAAATTTGAGATAGGAAGAGAAATCATTATGTATTTAAAATTTCACGTATCCTGTTAATAATTGAAATTTTCACCCTCAAATCTCAAATGACTATTATCATAAGTACTTGAATATTATTTCAATTTCAGAAAAAAAAGTGTATTCGTACTGTATGGAATAAATTTTGTGATTTCTGATCATCATTCATTCTTAGTAACTATAAATAACAAAACAGCAACCCACGACTTGCTCATTTTTCAAAGACTAGATCGGCCAAGATACCCTTGGGGAGGGGGTATATGAGAATTGCATTGCGTGTGTTTACACTTTGATTATCATAGTTCAGTTCACTAGGTCAGTAGTTTGGAGTAAGATGTTAGTGTGTAGGGCTAAGGGTTGTACGAGTTTTCGTTCGTTTTCGGTTACAAACCAGATGATCCAGATGGCAAGTGTAAGAGAGGTAGTGTCAAATTACGGTGATTTGATTAGTTTTTTAGTAGATAACAGGTTTTCCATTTTTAGAATAATTTACAGCGTTCACAACATGATGAATATTCATAATAATAATCATATGATTTTAATTTTACTAAGTTTTAAGATGAATTGTTGGACAGTTATACATTTTAGATATGATTGTCACTGTATTTGTAACATGTAAACTTGAAAAAGGCTCAATGTACGCCGAAACATATGTAGTAAAGTATTAATAAAAAAAAGGAGAAATCCTAATTTCAATACAGTGCTCTAATCCCAAGAAAATTGCTTCTAAATTATATATATACATATATTGAATGAATTTTAAGGGTCTTTAGGCTCGGATTTGGGAGTAAATGATTCGAATACTCTTTATTCTATGCCAAGCTTTCGCATTAATTTAATGCTTCTTCAGGACTTCTACAAAAGAACAATAATATATAATTTATAGACAACCAATTTTAAAACAAATCAACTCACTGAATGTGAGGTTTTACATGGATGACATCTGACACAAACGTTATAATTAATAAAAACAATGGAAAGTTAATTTTTGATTCCATAGGAATTCCTCACAAAACACGTCATCTAAATCTATTTTAAAATTTCGAAAAATTCTTTTTGTTGATGCTCTTATTCTCAAATTCACAATCAAATCACATAAGAATGTGTTCAGAGAGGATAACATCAAAATTGCAGTCCAAAATCAAAAAACGGTGAGGACATTGTACACAAAAATCAAAGACCCCATTCCAACATCGACAAAGTAATGTCGTCTACGATGTCGCGAATACGTGGTATAAGTTGCTTCCGTTGTTTAAATAAAATTGATCGATATGACGATACAATTTTGTGCCAGAAATGTGAAAATAGTTTTCATATCAAGTGTGTGAATATTTCTATCGAAGTATACAATGAAATGCGTGAAAATGGATCTGGAGGAAATTGGATCTGTGAAAATTGTTCACTGCCAACTGATTCCAGTTCTTCCTTGATTGGCGATCAGGAAGAAATTGAGAATGCAAAAAACCCGATTGAGAAGGCTATTCTGGAGGCTTTGGAAAGAATTGTTTCTCCCTTGTATTCCGAAATTGTTGAGTTGAAAAGTTTGATTATTTCCCAAAATAAACAAATTAACGATCTTACTGAGGAAATCCACATATTAAAGGAATATAAAAACAATTATCTGGTAAATGAAACATCTGGAGGAATTCCGTCAACGATTCGAATGAACACCGTACGGATTATTCTATAGACCGAGTATCTCCGGTGATCCCACCTACAGTACGGGTAACCCCTGACGTTCCTGAGTCAACCGACGACTCGAGAACAGATTCTATAGACCGAGTATCTCCAATGATCCAACCTACAGAGCGGGTAACTTCTTACGTTCCTGAACCGCCCGGACCAATTCCGGTTATACACATTGATGGGGAACTAGAGTCAACTCAAACTTCTTCTGGTGCAGGAGATTGGAAGATCGTCAATTATGGAAGGAAATCTAATTCTAAAGTAAAAAGTAAGGAGAGAACTACAACTAAGACAGAACTGAAAGATCGAACACCAAAACGATTGAACAAACCAATTATTGGCTCCTTGAATTCGGGTGCACTTGTCAGTGTTCCGAAGAGGAGATTGTCACATATTCATGTCTCCCGGCTGAGTCCCTCAACGACAGTTGAGGACTTGATTAAATTTTTCAATAATAGTATTCCTGATCTGTCGTGTGAAAAATTGAATTCTAAACAGCCTGAAATTTATGCATCATTCAAGCTATCGTTTCCAGCCGAATTCCTAACACAGATTATGGCACCATCCTTTTGGCCGGAGGGTATCATGGTGAACAAGTTTTTCGTCGATCCAACCAAGCAGCAGTTAAAAATGACGAAAAACAACGCTAAATCTGGCCTTGGTGTTAGAACAAATCTGAAAATCATCCAAATAAATGCCCAAAGCATTGCTAATAAAGTGGCTCGTCTTGAGGTCTTTGTTGATTCTATTCGGCCTGATTGTGTGAGTTTAGTGGAGCATTGGTGTTCGAGTGAGAGGATAGGTTTTATGGCTCCGGTTGGATATCGAGTTGCTGCCCATTACTGCAGGCCCAAGCGAGAGCATGGTGGAAGTTCTTTGTTTGTGCGATCCGGTCTCCAAATACTACCCTAAATGTGGACAGCTTCTCCATCGAAATGCATTGCGAAATGTGCGGAATCAAGATAAGATCTGGTGAACTCCTCTTCATTGTACTCAGTGTATATAGACCACCTTCAGGTGACTACCATTTATTTCTGAGAACTATAGAGTATGTTCTAAATTACTGTGCTTCTATCTCTGATATTATCTTTCTCTGTGGTGATCTGAATGTAGATTATCTTGTTGATGATGCCAGAAAGAAGCTTTTAAAAGATTTGTTTTCAAGCTTTAATTTAAATGTAAAATCTCTTGAGCCCACAAGGGTATTTACTGATAAGTGGGGTAATACATCGTCCACTAAGGTGGACTACATTGTTAATAATTCTTTACAGGAAATGTCTGTGTAGATGTCAGGGAATCGTTTATCAGTGACCACAGAGCTGTGATTCTTAACTATTACTCACAAAGCGGGTTCGACCTTGATAATAAGTATACCAGAGTCTCCAGATGTGTCTCACCGGACAACCTGGAGTACCTTTCTTTGCTTGTTGGGCAGGCAGAATTTGGGACTATATATGGTCACCAATCGATTGATACTAAGTTTGAACAGTTTTTATATATACTTAAAACGCTTATTGACATAGCTTGTCCTTTAAGGAGGAATCATTACTCAGTTTGTAAGAGACCCTCATGGATAAATCTCGATATTCTGGAGGCCAGGGAGCGCCTAAAAAACCTTCACTGGCTCACTAAAAATTTGAGAACATCAGATTCGAGGGAAGTCTACAAAACTGCAAAATCCGAATATTCCCAGTTAATAAAAAGAACTAAATTGAATTTTAACAATAGCATCATTCTCACCTCCGAGAATTTAAACAAAACTGTTTGGCATATGGTTGGTCATGAGCTTGGAAGAGATAGTGGAAAATCCAAATCTTTATCCATCATTCAGAATGGAGAACGCGTTTCGTGCCCAAGGCTTCTGGCAGAAGCATTTGGAAAATATTTCACAGAAGTTAATAAACAGTCCATTCTTGACTTCTTCGGGAACGATATCTCGAAAAATTGTACCACTCAGAAATTGCTCAACTGTAGCTTTTATTTCTTTCCGGTGACAGCGGATGAGGTACTGTCAATTATACGAAGTCTCAAGAACAGTAAAAGCCCAGGGATAGATTATATCTCGGCGAGAATTCTCAAGTCAGTGGCGCATTCCATCTCAGAACATGTGGCACATCTTATAAATTCGTCTGTGTCGGCTGGAATCTTCCCATCTATACTGAAGCAGGCCAAGGTCATTCCTGTACACAAGAAAAACGCCGCGGACAACATTGCTAACTATCGACCTATATCCATTTTGAGTCAATTATCAAAAGTTTTTGAAAGAATAATGCACCATCGTATGAGTGAATTCCTGACCAGATTTACAGTACTGTCTAAGCAACAACATGGCTTCAGAATTGGTAGGTCCACTCAGACGGCATGCACTGAATTCGTGGAATTTGTGTACGATAGTCTGGATAAGGGTGCACATGTCGCAGGGATCTTTTTGATCTTTCACGTGCGTTCGACTGTCTTCAACATAAATTCATCGCTGATAAATTATACCAAATAGGTTTTAGAGGCATAATTCTGGATTGGATTCTGAGCTACCTCTCTAATCGTTCCATATACGTCCATGTAGAGGAACACGTTTCCACCGAGTATGAGAACAATCTTGGTGTCCCTCAGGGATCAGTTCTTGGACCACTTATTTTTATTCTGTTCATGAATGACTTGCCTGAATATCTTGTAGAGTGCATTCTGATTCTCTTTGCAGATGACACCTCTTTGGCTATCAAGGCTAATAGCCTAATCGAATTAATATATAAATGTGAGATGGTGATCCATCTCTTCAATAAGTGGTGCAGAGCTAATTCACTCATTACGAATGTGGATAAGACTCAAGTGATCCGATTCCGCTTACGGGATTCGTTATCACTTTCGCCGTTGGTTCTCAGTACTCAGGGGGGAGCTCTGAAGTCCCTCGAATGCATCAGATTCCTTGGGTTGTATGTAGACGAGTTTCTGAGATGGAATTTCCATATTGAACATGTAGCAAAAAAATTGAACCGGGCTTTTACGCCATTCATCGTCTAAAACAATCACTACCCATGGATGCTTTAATAAATATATACTACGGTATGGTAAACTGTCACCTACGTTATAATATAGTTTTATGGGGAGGGTCTTCTGGTAGCGACCGAATTTTCATTGCCCAGAAGAAAATCGTCAGATTAATTTTTAATCTGCGCCCTCAAGAGTCCTGTAGACCGACATTTAAAATTTTGGAATCCTGACATTTCCATGTCTTTACATCTTAAACTGTCTCCTGCATGTAAAATATAACATCAATAACCTTATGAAGTGTTCTGACTTTCACCAATATCAGACAAGACATAGTAGTATTATCTGCATACCACGACATAACACAAGCAGATATGAGACCTCTCCTACATTTGCAGGAATCAAGTTTTATAATCATCTTCCGAACGAGCTGAAATCGCTAGATATCAAAAATTTCAAAAAAAGCTCAGCTGTATATTAGCTGATAAATGCTTTTACAGCACTCAGGAGTTTCTTTCTGACTCATTAAGTTGATCATATTAGTATTGTTTCTTTGTAATGTTAACTTTCCATCTCAAAATTTGTAACTATGCTATTTTTTCCTGATGTTGACTTGTCCCATACATTATTCTATGTCTTAGGGATCAATAAAGAATTGAATTGAATTGAATTGAATTGAATTGAATTGAATTGAATTGTATACAAAATAAATTGTGAGACTTGCGACAAATGTTATGTAGGACATACCTCCCAATGGGTAAAAAGTAGAGTGACACTGCATAGATCGGACATAAGAAAATACCCAGAGAGATGTGCATTGGCTGCTCATGCACATAATCTTGACCATCAAGTGAATTTTGAGGATGTTGAGGTACTCAAATTAGAGAAAAATTATCAAAAAAGATTGATCCATGAGATGATAAACATAAACAAAGAAGAAAAAACCATAAACAAGAAGACAGATACAAACAAATTAAGCTCGATATACAGTTATTTGTTGGAAATGATAAAGATGAAACCTTTTTATGACGGCCCAGTAGATGAATGAAGAAGATCAAGAACACAGAGAAGTGAGAGACTAGTTTTCCAGGAAAGAAAAAACATAACCTTAAAAAATAAAATGACATTGTGAGTGAGTTGATTTGTTTTAAAATTGGTTGTCTATAAATTATATATTATTGTTCTTTTGTAGAAGCCCTGAAGAAGCATTAAATTAATGCGAAAGCTTGGCATAGAATAAAGAGTATTCGAATCATTTACTCCCAAATCGAGCCTAAAGACCCTTAAAATTCATTCAGTATATTTATTTTGGCTCTGAAAACAATAGTTATTATATACATATATATATGCTTGGTCTGGCCGACCCACTTCTAGATGGCACGAGCCGTCACTGCAAATAACTCTCGTTTGTTAAAACGTTCTAACTACGTATAACATCAAAAATGTCAAGCTTTACGATAGAGCCGTCAGTTGGCAGATTACAACACTAGGGTGTCCAATCCAGAATTATCAAAGGAAACACTCGTAGTTCTAGTCCGTTCGAAATGATTATTCTAAGGAAAAAATCAATTTCTAACCGCTACCTTGGTCTTCCTTGAATTGAATAATCATATGTGGTGCATGTTAATGAAATTACTACACGCTCCGTAAATTGCTTCGTAAATGAAATCTATTGTCTGATACTTCATAATCGAGCAATTAGCTTCTTGAAAGATTAGCACGCAAGTTGCAGTTGTATGCTCAGTCTGATGAAACAATCAGCAAACTTTTTTCACCCGATATAATATGCTCTATTATTAAATCTTGAATAGGATCTTGAATGATATGAAACACTCATGATATGTAAAATATGTTGTTGGAAATAAACTATTTCCTGATGCAGAAAATTACTGAAAAAAAGGAATGTAATTCAATGAATTCGATATTTTGAAATTATTTTATGGTCGAATCTGTAGGCTTTCTATCCCAACGTGTTTCGTCCCTGGCATTCACATTTGCTCTATTATTAAATCTAGAATAGGATCTTATTGTTCGAAATAAAGTATTTCTTGATGCAGAAAATTACTGAAAAAAAATGATGCAATTGATTGAATTCGATATTTCGAAATAATTTTATGGTCGAGTTTGTATGTTATCTATCCCAACGTGTTTCGTCCCTGGCGCTCACATTTGGACTCTTCAGTATGGCTTGTGTGCGCCATCCTATAGACGCTGAAGATTTGTTATATGTGATAATTGACAACCGCCGGAGTTTGAACCAGACACCGGTCGAATTTCGGGAATTCAATCTAACCACTAAGATACCGAGTTCGACGTTGATACACGCTATGTAGCGACTTATGTAGCCACATGATCGCCACAAATTCCTCAGTTGTTGCAGTGATAATCACGGCTACTTGAATATATATTTAGACAAATGTGTATACAGGGTGGTCCAATTAGTGACGTCAACAAAGCTTTTATATTCCTCGCACCTGGGGTATCAAAAAATACTTAATGTATGTTAAGAGATTATTTTTAATTTTCGACTTGGTTTTAAGAATTCATAAATTTTTGTAGTACGTATTTCGTATTCTTTTTTCGTCTTGAATGATGTTTTATTGAAATAAAAATTACCCAGCCTCCTGGAATTACTTGATGTTACTCAAAAAAGTTTTGAAAGTTGGAACGTTAGTTTTTAGTAGTATTTACTCAAGCATTAATCTTCAATTAACAAATACAAAAAGGATTTTCCATAGGATCTGGCTAATTTTGAACACTCCCCATGCTTCTAAACTACCAAAATCATCAAAAAAGTACTACTTAATTAGTCAATTTTGTTGTGATTGTCCTTCGATAGGTTTGAAATACGATTGAAGCGTGTACAAAAAGGAATTTCTCCAGCTTCTGGCTGAGCTCCGTATGCCTCTGAACTACCAAAATAATCAAAAAATACTACTCTTGGCCTCTATCTTTGTTGCAATTAACCTTCGAAGGCGGATACGCTAAAAATCATTGAAAGAGGATTGAAGCATATTTCGTTAAAAACTACAATTTCGAATTGAATTCAATTGAAATTCTTGTAAAGGAGCTGTGGCATGTTTAATTTTATAATAATAAATATTTCATCTACTTTTAATCATTGTTATGGTAAATTATCTGATATAATGGAATTAAGCAGAAATTATATCTAAAGACTAAAAAATCTTACGAGATGAAAAATCAAGGATACAGCATTTATGAAAATCACTTCTGAGTCAAGCAGTATTCCATCAATAGGATTACCAGAAATTTGGTGGCCAATTTTTCAATCAAACTTGAAAAGGTTTTCATACCAGAGATGTCACTCATCAATTTCATTTTATTTCATGAGTTCTCCCACAAGTTGTTCTTGACAATCAATGAAAATGGAAAAATTCCCAAACATTTGCTCCCTTTTCAAGACTTATTTACTCACCTTGAGAACGAGTTCGATCATCGAATATTTTTCATCATTTAATTGAATCCTTTTCTGTAGTGTACAGGGGGAGTTTTTAATTCTCGATCGATCCATAAATTGTAGATAAAGGTAATCATTGAAAAAAATAGGAAAGGTCCAAATATAACGCAGTTTGATGAAGAGAGATTGGATGGATAAATTGAGAATGAAGGGAGGAATATAGTGATTGCTTTTATAATTATTGTAAATGTATTTACGTTTTGCTGACTGTTATTGCTCATTACAATCAATTAAATTATCCGAATATAATAAACATAGCCGTTAAATAAGAAGTTACTGGAAAGAGTTATGTGAAAAGTGACTGCACACTGAAGAATGAATAAGCAAATAACTTTCAGATAACTCAGTTCAATGAGCCATCTCAAATATCTATTATTTACTCAACGAAAACATGTTGATGGCTTCATTTCTGTTTAGGAATTGGAAATTTCTTTCATTATCAGGTATTTTTCAACGCTTTGTTGAACCACTTCTATCCTGCCTCGAGGAATTGAAAGTAATTATCGAATATTTTGTTTAAATTAGAAGTGAATAAAATGAATTTAATCAATTATTATGAAATAAGCATTATGATATAAGTTTCTGAGGTGAACTCTTAAAGGTGCATTGCAAGATGTACCAACCTATGAACAGGGTATCTCACGATTTATTGGACAGGTTTTCAGTGCAGATGCGAGATATTTTAAAGCATCGTAACTAAACCAATGTTCGACATATGTCCGAGTGTATTCATTTAAATATGAGAAGAATAGCACTAACGTGAGGTCGGGATATTTTAAGCGCTTGTTGTATGAACAACAACCGAAATGAATAAAAACGCCTATATCTCGAATCATATCAAATGTCCTTTTCATAAAAAGTAACCAGAAGAAGACATACTTAATTCTCCGATAACCTTCTAGTATTTTTTTTCGGTAGTTTCCGATGGTCGTACAAATTGGTATTTCCTGAAGAATAGGAACATAAAATGTTTCTCAATATTTTTTTCATTTTCTTTTCACGTTGGGAGAATAAATGTCATTAGGAATATCCATTATTCTTTTGTGGATGCACATGATTCCAGTTTTTGTTTCATTTTCAGGTGGTGTGTTCCTCAGTCCCGATGACGGCAATGTCTATACCACCTTGGAGCCAACATTGAGCAGCAATCCGAATGTCTATTTCCAAAGAGGAGCTGGACTCCATCCTGGAATGATGTACTGAACCAAATCAATTCTCGAATGGACACATCATTATTGATGGTTGATTGAATTCATCATGCGTTTATCTACTGACGGAATCTAGGAGAAAAAATGGCGATCTACACTTGTACATTATTTTATTATATGATTGAAAAAAGTGTGTTCCATTTTTATTTCATTTACTTGATAATTGGGAGGTTTTAGAATTCGCCGATTCGTCCTTTCAGAAGGAATCAAAATAACTGAATTCAATAGGCTTTCGATGGCGTTTAAATTTTTACAGTGAAGATCATCTATAAGATAAATAGTATAGTAATTTCTATGTGTTTGGAAAGCTTATTCCTAGTGTAATAGCTGATAATAATAATAATAATAAAAATCCGAATTGTGTACAGTCAGTAGAAACACACACTTCACACGCTCAAGCAATTTTCACTATGTAATCGTTCCCCAAATATTGCTAATAAAACACAACACCCAATTTAAATATCATTCCGAAGGAATATCCATTGACAGGCAACAGGAATATCTTACAGGGTGATTTTATTTCTTCAAAATCGCAATATCGATGACTTCTACAGTGTAGTGAACATCATATTCAGGCGTTCGTCCAACAAGAAATCAGTTGAGCGTGCCGGGTGTACAAAAAAAAATTAGCCATGAATAAAATAATTCCTTTTACATATAGAGAATTACTACAATACTCGTATCATGTCATCAATTTTGAATCTTCTCACTGTTTGTTATGTATTGTATGTAAAGGGTGTGGGATACGTATTGGATAGTAGGTTTAGTTTCCCATATTCCTGATGTTCATTGAAATTTTATATCAATAATGTCAACAGAAACAATTTCTTTGAGTCCATAATTACAATGGTTCCGAAAGAAAAAAGAAAGGTTCTTGAAAAATTTAGTCCATCAGCCATCCTTGTCATACTTCTAGCTTCTTCATTTATAAATTCTCCTCCGCAGTCCAGGAAAAATGGAATTCATATACACAATAAACAACAGAGGGCCAAGTTCTTTGCCCTGCGGTACACCGGAATGAACAGACGTAGAAGCACTGACAAAGTTACCACCCTGAACATACTGGCTCAGAGAAAGAGTTTGACTCTTCAGTGAATTCTTTTAGACAAGTGGCTTCTGTGCCAATCCAACACGCTACTCCTGGTCCCATAATCTTCTCGAGGTTCTCGTGATTCACCTGATCAAATGCTTTTCGTTTTATTTTCAACATGATGACTATTCCTAACTTCAAAAGAATTGAACAACGTCGTCATAAGGAAGCTAACGAAGATTTGTGCAATTCCTGGCTAAATAATTTTGAATATATTCCGGAAACTATGTTTGAATAAAATAAAATAAAAATAAAATTGTCTCAAAAAATGATAACTCAGATGTCGCGAACATCATTACCACCATAGAGAGCGTTGAGAGCCCTGGAAAATGACATCCAAGGAAGTGCCTGATGGGTCGGAACTAAAGATATATCATGATGTCTTTGTACTTTCTGTTATTACTAGGGCCAGAACCTTTTTGTTGGCAATGAAATTACCAAGAAGAGAAGAAATCTGTAAAAGAAATACATCACAGGAAGCATTGTTTATAAATGAACATTGCAAGAAGCTAGTTAATATCACTGAGTAATAGAACTGTTTGTTCACCTCAACGATTAATAGAACATTTGATCTAATCATATGATAAATATATTCTTCGCGAATTCTGTAGACTGTAGACGAATGTTAAAAACTCTAATATTTGTTTCACTCAGAGAGCCATCTAACGCATGTTTCTATACTTAGTTCAGCGAAGATCAATTTTAAAACTGTAGATAACTATAGCGGTTCTGCTGCCACCTATACGTTCCCAGTGAATATAATCATTGTATAAAGAATACCTTCTTTTCTTGTATTCTTTATACAATGATATAATGTATGTAAAGTTCTTTGGGTAAATTAGATCTCTCCAAACCTTTCGCAAGGAATGAAGGAATACTCAACAGTTATTTTTTGGAGATTTATATGAGATCTATAATTGCTGTTCCTGGTTCAGAGAATTCGCAAAAATTAATCCTCCGCGAGATCTATCGCATTTTACAGCGCTTTGAAATCTCTTGAAATACTTATTCTATGTCAAATTACTATCCATCAAGGTTTTAGTTTGCAATTCTCAGTGACAAAATATAATACGCCAAGTAAATGAGAGGTGGCGCTGCAGGTATCCAAATCGACATTTAATTTGGAGATTAAATTCTACAACAGGATGAGCCTCATATCGTTTTGCAAAAATTTCGATTATTTTCGAATATCAATCCGAAAGTGGTCTTTAGGAGTTTAGGAGGGGTTCTGTCAAAAAGTCTTCGAGTGGCGCCAAGAAGATGTTCTACTCCTATGATGAGACTTGACTTCCTGATCAAGAATCTGAGGTCAAACTTGAGTATGTCCGAATACTCTCTATCATCCGAAGAAAATGAGTTAGATTTTTTATATTTTTCGAATAGGTTAGTTCCTGAATATATTGGTCAAGTCGTTAATGGGTTAAATCCGTCGTATGGTTCAGCAGTTATGAACATCTGAAATTTGATTTCACCAATAACGATTCGATAATCTTTTGAATAACGAACGTTGAGAGGAGCCTACCAGATTTTTTTTTGAATCCTCAGGTGAGAAAATTTAAATAAATTATGATTATACCAGGAGGTATTCGTCAGATTTCAACAATATTGTGCCTATTGATATCTTGCATATTCTTAGAATTCATTTTCGTTGACTGATACCACGAGAATATATAGAAGTTTATTTTAAGTATTAAGTCATTAATAATGGCTACCAAAAATTTTCCGTGATTCTGAAGAAGTGTTTCATTTCATAGTCTTTCTTCGAGAAGATCCAGAGGCAAGTGATTTGGACTTTAATAAAAAAAAAGCTTACTGAAAGAACTATATGAATTACCACATGATTTTCGATAGAATTTTATTCACAAATAAAAATTAGTGCTCTTTTTTTGCCCCATAAGAATTTTTGCTAAGATAAGAGAAGGACAATTCATGTAAGAGACAAATTTTGATCTCATCAAACATAGTACTCAACATATCAGGAGCTGCATACTATAATATTGAAGGTACTGGTTTCAGGACTATTTTCACACATCATAAATTGCAAAGGCAACCTTGCCTATGCAAATTACCGCGAACATATAGTTCAGACAAATTAGAATATTTTGTATTCACAAAACTGCAGGATGTGTTTATAAGCACACAATTCAATTTATCAATATAAAATATAATATGTTAAGTTTCAAATTGACTAACATTGTTTTAATAAGAAATGTAAAATAATTATTCGAACAGTCATTCGTGCATGCGCCCAAAAGGTAATCTATAATGAAGGTCCCTATGCCTAGGCGGGTGTGGTGTTGCCTATGTTACTTTTATATCCTGAACATATGGCCATTCTGGCAGAATACAACTCATGAAAACCCAGAGGGAACTCGAAAGCAATGATGAAGTAGAAATGAATTATACAAAAACCAAGAAATATTGTTATTTTGATGTCGCACTACAATAACCAGTTTTTTCATTTAAATTTTTGAAACTTTATGAGTAGAGGTGAGTTTTTCCGAAAAATAGATCACTTCAATCAATAAGGAATATAAATTGCAATTTCAGTGACGCAATCCGACGATACCACCCGGAATTGTGGAAAATCAAAACTGCCTTCAGCTAAATCGACACACCAATGATGCCACAGTCATCGTATTACCCAGACCTTGTCTCCTGTGTGAAGAGACCCATGAAAGAATGATGTTACGCCACGATTGAAGAGATAAAGACTAAGGAATTAAAAAAACACAAACAAAAAATGATATTTTAGTGCTTCGAGGAAAAGGAGAAAATTTTGTATTATATCCGAGAGAGATCACTTTGAAAAGCCGAAAAAATAATTATGTATAAATAAATACTTTTTGAAAAAATAAAATCACTGAGGTGAGGTCCGGAGTTTTTCAGCATAATCTGGAACAGTGTGAAACTGATACCATCGCCACGATTATCTCAAGATGAAAATAACTACTCTCAGTTTTCCTTCCGTTCCTTTTGTACGAAGCGAAAATTCCATTCTCCTAAAAATCTATCAAACGCAGGCATATCAACTCCATCGCTGATAAGGAATACTACGACCTCACGTCAGTGCTATTTCTTATACTTTATTCCACTGTAAATGAATCATTTCGTTTTATTTTCCACAAATTTGATCTAAATTAATAAGTCCGACAGATGAAAGTCAATATCTGTGAAAGCATCGAAAATTGAGATTTTTGATATTTCCCTTTTCCGATTTAACGAAAACTCAATATTTTTATAATAATAATTTGGGGGTTTTCTGTTAGTTTGAGGATTTATGGCGGGTGCCATAAGATCAAAATTTTTTGTAGTTTCGTGTTCGACTGCTGAGTTTTAATGAGTCAAGAATCGAAGGGAACATAATGTGATTGCTCGTCCTCGAATAAATGAAAAAGCTATTTTATCTTCTTGTGAGAGAAAAATACCTCAATTAATATCGATATCTATGAATGCACATATTTTTGTTTGAATACGTTGGAAAAGATTATAGTATTCGAAATTTTTTTGTGGAAACCTTTTTAAAATGTTCTGTCTTGTCGATTTCTGCGAGCCTATTTGTTTCAACCTAATCCGAATATCTTCCAAATTACAACTTGATCCGATGGATATTCTACCAGTTATAGAAGTGTGGAAAGGTCGTATACTCCTCCTCTGAAAAAAAAAATAACACAGCGATTAATGGTCCAAGAAGTTTACTAGTTACATCACCAATTATAAACTTGACACATTATTCAAATAAAAATCAGTTATGACAGTAAATAGCGAATAGGGGTGAATGCAACTGAAACTAATTACTACATCCTGGAAAAAATCGATAACATACGGATAAAACATACGAAATAAAATAAAAAACACTATACAATAATATAACGATCCTCACAGTATCAGATCAAACACTCGACTAAAGCATGTCTTGCAAGGTACTTCGCTGTTCTTTTATCAAGATATTTGTGAATATGTTGAGTATGGTATTCCGTCTAGCTCCATCTATTGGCAGTATTCGATGGCATAGCATCCCGTTGGTATAGTTAAAAAGGGTAGCGAAGTTTTGAAATTGATATAGATAGTGATAGTGATATAGGTAGTGTATATATCCATTGTAATGATATTAGGACATAATTGCAGGTTGGTTCAGCATCAAGGAAATGGTCGATATTTTCTGAGAATTAATTCAAGTTTCTTTAATTTTTAGGATGCTCCATACTCTTCTGATGTTTCCACGCAATTCGTACTCCATGAAATATCTATCGGCAACGCCGCCTCGAGTCAATAACCAGAATCAACCTCCACTATACAGGCCTTATTCCATCTTACCTCTTGCTGTTCGCTTTATTTTAAGTGTTAGTGGCTTTGCTACCTGCTTAGATCAATGGTAATAGTAATTCGCTTTTAGAAATTGATATTTGGTTGAAATAAGTAACTAAAAAAAGTTCACGCTATTTTTCTTCCATCATAACAATGAAGAAATCAAAAGCAATACGCCAAATAGAACCAGCTGTTTACGTAGAACCCGACAATTTTCCGTACTTTTGTGAGTATGATTTGCATAACTTCGCAGAGCAAGAAAATTATGAAGCTGTGAAGGCGATATTAGAAGAATATCCGGAATATGTGAATTTCGTTAATACTGCCGGCTACACCCCACTGGCTGTTGTTGTGAAGACAAGATGGGAGGTGAATACCACTATCGAAAAGAAAATCATGGAGCTTCTTCTTTCATATGGAGCGGATCCAATGATGCCTCATTTTGATGGAAAACTAATTGCCGCACATGCATTTGTTAACGGCGGTGAGTATTTGATTTTTCTGCATATTTTTTTCACAAAAAGAACTCTGACAGGTGTAAACATTCAAGATGGGCATCAACTAATTAAGGAAGAAAAATATTTTTTGCAATACTTTCACAATACTTTCAATGAGTGTATTGAAAAAGTTTCGGCACGCTCATTGAAAGTGACGTCAGATTGTGCTACGATGATTACTTTGCATCAAATATCCCTACAAAGTTTTCCTAATGTACTGTATATTTTCTGTTCCAATTTGCTCATGTTAAGATCTTTTTCCGCAAATCGCCAGGAAATTTTGACATTCCTGTCAAAATTTCTTGAAGAAAAAGTCAGGACTTCCTTACTGTAAGGAAATGATATTTCCGTACAGTTGTTAGTGTTCTACATAAATGATAGAAAACACATTGCTTATAAGGAATTAATTTATATTTTGAAAACATCAAGTCATTGCTGAATACATTTTTAAGATCAATTTGTTATATTTACAGTAATTTGACAGTTAGTACAATTATTGAACATTGGAGGAACACTCTTAGAACTATGAGAAACATTTTGGACAACATGCAGGGTGGAAGGGTCATTTTGTTGAATATTTTGTACTGTGAAAATTTCATTTGCCACCTCAACCTTATTGTTAAGCGATTCTTCGATATATCCTTCAGCAACGTTTGATGACTTCCATCCGCCATGCCTCTTCAAACTAGTTATGTCGGCACCAGAGTCAACCAATATTGATGCAGAAGACCGACGAAAGCAGTGACCAGTAGAATATTCTGTCGGATTTACCAAGTTCAAATAAGTATCAACTATTTTGGGCATTTTTCTAAATTGATGAATTCCTACCACTTGTCTACAACCCTTTCCGCTTTGATATTTAAAGAAAAATCGGTCACTGTTCATAATTTCTGGTCTTAACGAAACATACTTTCGATTAACATTCAAGTAGATCTGATTAATTACAAATGATCTTGGTTTGTTGGTTTTCGAATCAAGAATGCTGATTAAAAGCTTAGATTCTAAGTCTTCTATATCGTGTACAGTAATTCGGACTAACTCATCCATTCTACAGGCCCCAGAAATACCAAATATTTTAGCCACCTAAAAAATAAATAAAGCATAATCTAAATAGAAATTAAAAACTTGTAAATTACCTTAATCATTAAATTTTCTTTATCTGGAGCTTCCTGGATAAATTTTTCAATTTCTTCCTTCGTTAAAATCTTAGATTTCTTTGCCCTATAACCTTGAGCTTGCCGTTTCAATAAAGAACGAAGTTTTGAGTATGTAGATATATCTACATTGTGTTTAAGTGCAAGGGTTGACTTCAGCATTGAATAATTGGCCCATAATGTTGAAGATTTCATCTTTAAACAAAGGTCTAGGAAGTATGCCATTACAACATTTTCTGAGAAGAACTCGTATTTTTACTCATGCGATAATCCATAAAACGTCTGTATGCATTTTCGTACTTTTTTCTCTTGATTTCTTTGGCAATAATTCTAATGAAGCAGTATTCACTGCCTCAACCAGCTCTGGAGGAGTCCCAGGAATGGAAATTTCATCATCACTTATCATTTTACTTTCGAGAACACCAGCAATTAAATTTATAAGCGTCAAGTTTGACAATTCAACCTCAATACGTTTCCATAGTAACCCAAGTAATTTTATTAGGAATTTCAAAGCACCATTTATTTGGGAATAAAATTATCGCGTTTTTTTTTAAATCAATCAATATCTGTCGAATTTTAAACGATTTGCGGAAAAATAGTATGTTTACCTCGTAGGAAAAGCCACATTCCTGGACTCTGTGTTGCTAAGTCTCGGCTTGCGCCTCTTCACAGTCGTCCAGGAATGTTAAGCTTTTCCTACCCGGTAAACAATGTACTATTATGTGCAAAATATAAGTTCAAAATACCCCAAATAACAATATTTTTTACAATGTTAATGTACAATTATTGGATCTATATAAATATTTCCTTAACAAACATTTTGAATAAATCCATATTATTCATATGATAATTACATAAATATAGCATTCTCGATATTGGCGAATACTTTGCACTGTTGGTTCGATAATGGTCAGGTAAAAAACAGGGGGTCTCCAGTAAACTTTGACGACAATTTAGTGTCGTTTGAACCAATCATTTTGAAATGTCTCAAACGAACATCAAAATTATCAGGATCGCGAGGTCTCAGGTAAAATCCCGTTCTATAACTCATAAACCTAAAAAATCTAGCTTGGGCTCTTTCAAACCCTTTCGATGTAGACAATATAAGGATACCAAACCAAAGACGCAAAGGTGAGCTTACTGTGAACGAATATTTTTATCTAGTTCTCTTGAATTTGATGGGTTGATTTTACCGGATTCACAAATATTTGAAAGTATATCAAGGTTATTTGATATACGGGAAATTTTCAACCTCAGCATTGTATCTGGAGGCTGGATTTTTTCAATATATGAAGACGTCTAATGAAGAAAAATTTGGATTTCATAGAGAAACCTAGATTACGATTGTGAATCATTATAGATCGATGATTGAACCAACGGTCTTTTGATTTTCAACAGCTATCGTAGTTACATGACTGCCACCATTTGCTTTGCAGTGTTTCCAGTTCCCACGACATTCATTAGATTCTCTTCAAATTAGTAGATTCAAGCAGTCGATGCACCTCTGAAGATTGTATAAACGGCATTTGAAGCACCTTTGTTGGTTTCCACTAGTATCTGGCGTGTCTAATTGACACCATCTCGTTTTTGAGCTTCCATAAACGAATGTGAGATTCATGGAGCATATAAAGAGTGCGGCAAAAGTCAGTTTACACTGTCTGGTCACGCATGCGTGTATTCTCCACCAGTATCGTACCTAGGGCGGAAGGAGGCAGCTGAAACGAAAACGAGTTGAGTTGTCCGCGTGCAGTAGTGTTGTTGTGTACGTTTACAGTGCGTTCGTTGCCATGACTGCGTGTGTAAAGTACACGAAAGAAGAACTTGTTTGTTTGCTCACTTCTTACCTAAAACACGGAGATTATGATGAAATTTTCAAAGAATTGTACCAGCGCTTTCCAAATAAGTTCCCATCAGGCAAATGGTGCATAAACTGTATCGTAAATTCGTAAGTACTGGCTCCATAGTCGACGCGCTGCGCTCAGGTCGTTTTTTTTTTACCGTGACTAAACGAGGCCGCATGTGTGTTGAAGGGGGAAAGCAATTCGAACATAAAATGTGGAGCCACAAGTAATGATGTTATATTTTTCTCGAAAATAAATTTATTTGCAATTAATTTGTATTATTATTCTCTTGCAAAATTGTAAACTGACTTTTGCCGCACAAACAAATATTCATCCCTTTCATACTAATAACGCGGTTCAGCTTAAGTTACAAGTAACATGAGTAACCTCTTAATCAGTTTCCACATTGCGTCGATGCTTTCAGGTACAACCACTGATGTTGGGTGACCTAGATCTCTACGACCACGATTGAATTTGTTACATCAACTTGTCACAGTGCTATACTATGGTGTTCTATCGAAATATAAGAATTTGAGTTCATCAATACACTCTTGTACTGATAATCAGCGCCGAAAGTTGTGGAAAATGATTTGGTCGATAATAATTTCTCAAATGACTGTTTACATTACAACACAAGCGCTTATACATCGAAAAGTACTGAGCATGTTTTCAGAGTTCAAGATGGGGGTAACAGATGCTGAGGAATGATTGGATAGAATGGAATAAGGTTGTAATATTATCTCAAGAAGCAATATCAATGAAGGAGCATTTTATGATAGTCATTTCTGATCCTTTAAGTACTCCATCAATAGAGTTTGCGGAAGGGCGGAACACAACCGTTCGATCTAACTTGTAGAGCTCATCATATCACAAGTAAATGACAAATCTGATCTCCTTTCAGCCTATTAAACTTGACGTTGAACAGATTTTGCTATTTCCAAGCCAATTAATTTCCTTCCTAAGACCGTCTTCGGTCCAATTGCCATCATTGACATGTTTGAGTCATTGTATACGTAAGTGTGGTGACTAGCAAGATAGTGGCGACAATAGAATGCTAATTTTCTCTGTTTCAGTTCTAAATTCTTCCGTTTTCGGTACATTACAATGTAGATTTTAAAGTAACGAAGGTAAATTCAACATAGGAATCAGACATCTGATTCACAAATTAAAAAGTTTTTACGGTTCAGAAAGTGTGGTACATAGTTGCAATTGATTTCAAATATCATATAAAATCGACAAACGTATTAAGTTACTTTTGTTTTTCCTAAAAATTTCAGGAATTGATTCTAATTCAACAAAAGGGTGACAGATGGGCGAGACCTAAGGTCATCACTGACATGTTTGAGTCACTGTATACGTAACTACTACGGCTAACAAGAAAGTGGCGACAACAGAGGGTCTTGTTTTTTATTGAGTTGCTTCATGAAATGACTAATATCATCTCTTTCAGTACTGAATCCTTGTGTTTTCAATATATTTCATCTTTGAATTGGCATTCTAAAATTTCGTATTATTTGTGTTGGCAATTTCGATATAGGAATCAGACATTTTGTTCCTCCAAATCTTTGCATTTGTCATATATTAACTCAAGTTGAGGAAGAATATGGTAAAAGGGGGAAGATTAAGGGATCTTATTATATGGTTACAAAACACCTGAACCTGAACCTTTTTCTACGAGAAAAAGATTATTGGTTATTACCAAGTATACCGAAAGATAACATTGTAATTTTAAAGGAGAATATATTCCGATTTGAGATTTCCAACAACCGTATCTTCATATCATTGCCTTTTGTGGTATTAACTGACTCCACTCGTCCGTAACATGAAAACTAGATCTGATATAGAAAAATTGCATTCTGTTTTGAAATCGGCATATCCAAATATTCCTTCATTACCTCTCATATTCGGCACCAAAATAGCAATTTTTGTTGTTGACTTATTCTTTTTATTGTTTAATTTACCAAAATGTATAAACGATTTAGTGGAGGAGAGGCAATTTTAGACGAGCAGCAATGAGCAAGAACGCATCTCTGAAGGAGTTATTGATGTAGTTACTAAAACCCAGATGCCAAAAACTGCCGAATCATTGTACGGATTCTTTCTAATATGGAATATTTAAATTATTCACCTTTATCTTGTGGTCTTGAGAATATACACTTTGTAGTTATTTAAATTATTGTTTTAATTTTTTTTCGTTTAATTTCAGAACCGGAGGTGCTCTTGCTGTTCGCCAGATATCTAGAAGATATCGACACATTCTTGGATGGATGTCCACCACTTTATTATGCCATTACCCAATGCGAAACCGAACTTGTAAAGTATTGCTTGAATAGAAATGCAAATGTGCATCTAATGTATCCAAATAGCAAGACAATTTTGCACGTGGCTGTTTCTACCCAGAATTTTTCACATATACCTCTCCTAATAGAATATGGTTGTAATGTGAATGCAAGGACGGATGACGGAAATACAAGCTTGCACCTAGCGGTACTAAGTAACAACGGTCATACAGCTGTTAAAACACTCATCCGGTACAACGCCGATCTCAATGCTCAAAATAACCAAGGAGATACCCCACTTAATACACTAGCACGGCAACCATATTTCAACCACGCATCATTCGAGCAATTGATTAAAGCCGGCTGCAATGTCAATATTCCAGATGACGAGGGATTTACGCCCCTTCATAACATTTCTTACAACTTTAGATTTGGCAAATATGACAAAAAGTTCAGAGCTGACTGCAGAAGTTTCGTAAGAACTTTATTGAAAAGAGGGGCGAATGCTTTCGCCCTTACAAATTACGATGAGACTGTAGTAGATACCGCAATACGAACCAACAGACTGGAATTAGCTGAAATAATGATTAAGCATATCACTCCAAGATTATTAGGTAGATATCAGCAAAACGATCCTATGATATACTCATTCGAAAGGCATCCGAAATATAGAAGTATAGCTAAAAAGTGCATTGCCGAACACTCTAAATTAGAT
Source organism: Micraspis discolor (assembly GCA_030674115.1). Classification (NCBI taxonomy): domain Eukaryota; kingdom Metazoa; phylum Arthropoda; class Insecta; order Coleoptera; family Coccinellidae; genus Micraspis; species Micraspis discolor. The sequence continues at coordinate 12,797,369 of JARTUT010001740.1, forward strand.
AAATTAATTGGGGGTACGAATTTAAGTTACAAAGACTTAATCAACAATTATAGGAAAGTAGTTAAATATGCCACTGACGAAGATGTGGCAAATGAACTCAAGTTCGTCCTGAAACAGAGAAGTCGACTGGTCAAAGATGTGCTGTGTGAAGAAGGCAAAAAAGTTCTGATAATGGCACAAATGCATATATTGTTGACTGAAATCTTCGAATATATTTTACCCTCTCCCTGTATAGAAAACATTATGAAATATATCAATCCATCAGATTGTAACAAAATTTGTGAAATTCGAATAAAACCGAATAATAGGAGGAATTATAGAAGATATATTTGAAATTATTATGTTGTACTCAGGGCCTTCGCTGCAAAGTGGAAAGAAGAGCCTCCCCTTTTTCCTGAAGCAAATTATAAGGGGCGGCAAATTGATTTCGTAGGACTGAATAATAGTTCCTTCTATATATATTATATGTATATTTTTTTTTGTTGTAAAATTTCTGGAAAACAAGGGTACAGAGTCCATCTCCTCCCCCAAGAAAAACAATTAACCACGGCCCTAGTTAACAATACTGAAATTTCGAAAACTATTTATTTCATACACAGGTATATAGGGCTTTCCACTTGAGGTGGATTGAAATTGAAATAGATGAAGCTGCTGTGCTGAATTTTTGGAAAAAGGTAGTTATAAACATTCAAGACCAGATCTCAACTCTATAGGGCGAAATAAATATGCTTTTGCAATTTTCCCTGTTTTTCTCTTCAATTGCTTCTTTACATAGCTCTAACGGGCATTCCCTGGTTATTGTAGCATCTTCATCTCCATTATCAATCAATAATATTCATTCATAGTCACCCAAAACTGTTACTATGAGTATTCCTGATTACCGTGATACCACAAATAATATTTTAGATTTGGCTTAGTTCCGCCGAAATATCATTCAGTGTATTTTGTATTTTTATTGTAATAACACTAACAAGAAATGATCGCCAAAACTTACCCGTGACATATGGAAAGCCTTATGATCTCCATAAATAGTGGTAAATTGATATTATTTCTATTTGTTAATAATTAATTATTTTTAGGCAATTTTTAATGTATCATATACCTCATGTTTTATAGAAATATTCAATTATAATACTTGACTATCTACTGGCATTTCATTTATTCATTAGACGTAACTTATACCACCAAGGCTTGAAGAACGTTTTACCTTTAAGATGTTTACTGCACACCCTATTATTTTTCAACTGAGTAAGTTTCCAACTTATGCAAAAAATTTTCTCGCCTATACTTTTAAGCTTATTGCGCGGCCCTCGAAAATAAAATAGACCATTTGTGGAATTCAAACTATTTCAATAAATTTTATTCCAATGGTTTTCAGAAATCTAAAGAATCTCTCCTTAGAACTTCCCTGACAATTACTACAATTCTTAGTTGAACTCTTTTAATCAGCATACGCATGCATAAATAAATAATTTGAATAAAATGAGAGATTTGAAGCTCTACGCCTATGTTTCAACTCAGACTACACCACTGCTTTCAATTTACTTTGTGTTGTAAGCACCTTTCTAAGCTCATAGCCGTGTTCTGTGTTGTTAGTGAACAAAACCTCACTTTCAATGTATCAAGTATAGGGATACTCCGAACTTCAGAGGTTCACCCATGGATGTTCTCCCACTTAAGTGTTGTTATACTCAAAAAAAAAAAAAATCAATGTCTTATTTATGCAAAGTTGCAAAGCCATATAAAAGAATCACAAACCATACTTCAAGTGCTTAATAACGCAACATTTCTGAATAATTAACAAGTCTTATCGAATTTATTTATACTGGTACCTTTAAATAATTTAAATTGACAATGATTACCTATCTCAGCGAAGCTGGCCATCTTTGATATGTTGATGATATTGACATGATGAGAATGCTGGTGCGAATGACTCTGGTTTGCGGAAGATAGCATGAACGCCAAAGAACTATCTTGAAGAATACTAGTAGTATTGAAGTTCCTCAAAACGTATGAGAATCTAAAATTCATGCAATTTCTCAAAAATATTGAGTTGCGTATGGTAGCGTCCTGTAAAGATTATTGATTATTCAGCCGTTGGTAAAGCAGATGCCTTAGGCCAGCTAAGAGTGTGATATTTTACTACAACTCAGATAATTTCGTTGAAAACACTGTACATTTGTCCATGGGGCGAACCTTCAGTAATATTCTCAACATTTTGTGCAGTATAATTAATTCAAGTCTCTTGTTTGAAATAATGGCGCCATCTAACGTGAAAATCATTCAAGAATCCGCTAGACTAGAGTTTTGAGACTAAGAAGAAATCTGCTATCGAAGATCATGAAACAGATCCGTAATGAATTAATTTAATAGCTATCTAATATAATTATTGATCGCGGACCGGCAATGTTTTGCTCATATACATAAATACGTTTCAACAATTTCTCGTCAGAAATTAAAGTGGGAAGTGTTGTACCATAAGTATCATTTTGAAATCTATACTGAATGAGTCATCTTCCGGAAAGAGTAGTGTGGTGGTACATTATTCTCACCAACATAGTTTCAAAAAATTATTGTCGGTTAACAATTATATCTTTTCAAATGATATTCGATCAAACTTAATTTAGTTCACTTAGTTTTCTATGATATTACATTTATTTGTGGTTGCAATTGATCTATTAAGTTGTGATTACAGTTCTCACAAGGTTGGATTGATAGGAACGAGTGTTTGGTGGAACCTTTAGGTAAAAATCTGTTAGTGCCATCATGAACAAGTTGGAATACCGCTGGTCCAAGTGTATCGAGCTTTAGCAGACTGTGTTGAGAAATAAATATGAAGAATACCATAAATTAGACTTTTTCCAAGCATGGGTACTTATGAATCTATCCTAGTGAGAATGCGAGTTAAGGTGATAATTATAAACTTTTTCGGTAAATTTCTCTTATTGCTTCAGTAAGTGACATAGATTTATTTTCATTATTTTATTCAAAACTGGTCTAACGCCCACTACCAGGATATAATTGACTTTCGGGAGAACTGTATCTAGTGTTGAAATACTTCAAAAATACTGTGAGTTGGATGATGTTATCAGCAATTTATCTTCAACTGAGTTTCAATTCAATAGAACATATTTTATCTTGAACTCTGTTGAACCCAAGTGACGGCTTCTATTTTAATTGAAACCATGTAATGGGTGATTCATTTAGAGGTACTCTTTGTGGTGGGGATTTAGTTGCAGATAGCGCATGCGTCGTGTAAACTGAAGTGGTATTCTTGTTCAGTAGTGTCTGATATTTCATAATTGAACGACTTATCCCTGCATAACGTCTACAAATTGTTCAGCTTTATTACGAAAATGGGCGTCCTCCGATTAATGTGTATCGGGCACTCAGAGTGACTTACGGTCGACATAATCGACCTATTGAACGCACAATTCGCTCTACCATCACTAAGTTTGAGTCTCAATTTTCGTTATTGGATAATACTCGACCAAACAGACGACATCCAGCTCGTAGTGAATAGAATATAGCGGCGGTGGGGGAGAGTGTACGTGATGATTCGTCGCTTGGCCTTTCGTATTCAACGACTTGGCGGATTTTATGTATGAATCTTTCTTTGAAAGCTTACAAAATTCAATTAGTTCAAGAACTGAAGCCGACGGACCTACCGAATCGTTTGAGTTTTAGTCGTTGGGCTCTTGACAAACTTGCGGAGGATCCACTCTTTTCGACAAAAGTTTTGTTCACAGATGATGCCCATTTTTGACTTAATGGGTTCGGGAACAGACAAAATGCCCGAATCTGGGGTAATGAACAAAGAGTCTCAAGAATTGACGTTAAATCCAGAAAAAACAACTGTTTGGTGTGGTTTATGGACCGGTGGAATAATCGGTCCATATTTCTTCAAAACAGAGGACGGCCGGAATGATACTGTGAATGGTGATCATTATCGCACCATGATAACAGACTATTTGTTGCCCGAAATTGAAGCCCGTGGTCTCGACGAAATGTGGTTCCAACTAGATGATGCCACTTGTCATACAGCCCGTGAAATCAAGGCTTTACTGCGAGAGCATTTCGGCGAGCAGATCAATTCAGGCTTCGGACCAGTGAACTGGCCGGTTAGATCGTGTGACATCACACCTTTTGATTTTTTCCTTAGGGCCTATGTAAAGTCCAAAGTCCACATGGACAACCGGCTACGATTGAGGTATTGGAGGCCAATATTACTCGAGTCATTGGAGAAATCTCACCCGAAATACTCACACGCGTCATCGAAAATAGGAACTATCGAATGGATCTTGTTAACCTAGTCGAGGTCAGCATTTGAAAATAATTATCTTTAAAAAATAATTTAATCTTTTGGTTGTTAATGAAAATTATAAAATAAAATTATTCTTATTATTTTTTTTTAAATAAAAGTACCTCTTAATGAATCATCCTTTATAAGGCTTGAACTTTATATTCCGAGAGGCTGTTTTTGTAAGTATAATTTAACCTTTAGATCACTTATCCTTCAGACCGACAATCCTTTGTTATTGCCTGAATTTGGATTATTTGAGATATACTTTAACTAATTTCATCATTACTGTAACATATCTGTGCGTTATTGATTCTGAAGGCTGAAACGAAAAACTGAAGCCTAGTATCCCTAGAAGAGAAAGGATAGCAACATTTTCAGTGAAGGAATTGCATGAAGCAGCAACCTGTATCTAATTGTACGAACGCCCAAGCGCGAGCTAGCTCATGAAGCCTCTTGCACCCTCGCCCTTCCTTCTCGCTCCATCAAATCAACCCTCCGCTATATCCATTGCTCTTTCCCACCCTCCAACATGCAGTCCCCAATCTCATGCCAAACGACATTATCGAAAAACGCGCATGCCCCGTGAAGCAGAGTCAATGAATGGATTTCAGTGAGTATCGAGGCCTCCGAATTAAAATACATGTATGTAATTCACCGTGACCATTTCTTATCAGTATGAACCTTAAAATGTCATAGCCCGTGGTGTTATTGTCGGGACGTTATTGATTATTGCGTTTACCTGAACGCCCTCAGTTCGATCTTTCCAGTTCCTACGTCCATCACCCCCGAAATCCTTGCTGAGCCTGGAAGGAAGAAAACTGGAGAAAATCATCCGGACACTAAAAACACAGTGAAAGAATACAATGAAATAGTGCTCCAGTGCATACGGAACCACATCACGAAGCTGATCATATTATCTGGAGAATGACTTCTTGACATACTGAAAGGTACAGGTTTCCTAAATTTTGCACATTCAAAAATAATAATTTTTACTGGATTGGGGTGTGTCGAAGATTTTTATCCTTGAATTTCGCATTTTATGTTATCGTTTGTGAATGACAATCCAGACGTTCATTGACTGAGGAATTTTATTGTGTTCTTCGATCTATTAATTAAGCTTCTGGTAACTCTCGACCTTCATGTCAGAACAATCAACAATGAATTGAATTATTCAATTGCGCTCGAGTAGCGCCTTTCATGACTAGAAAAGATTCAATAGAATTAATTATCCGTTTCATCATTTATGTGGTTACCAATGGGTTCATAAAAAAATAATTGTTGATTTTAATGGGTTTTGTGTTTTGTCATTTACTTCACATTCTAGTGGACATGTTGCGTTTGATTTCTCTTTTTATGGTGTAGAGATGAAAAAAGATACAAGGTCAGGAATGCACATGCTCACCTATCATGTCTGCGAGATTTTTGGCACGAATGACATCACAATGCAACATCAAATTCACAGAAGTTTGTGCTACTTGACTTTGTCCTGCTGTCATTATCAAAAACAACAATCGAAAGTCGATATCTCGCAACGATTAACAAGATCTAAAGTCATAATAATCCGTGTCTGGAGGGATGAAATCATGCTAAAATATCTTCATATATAATATCAGTTTTCGTACCCAATTCCTATTTAAATAAAAAGGCTGTCAATTGTTACGTTTGGATTTGTCTATAGACAATATATATATTTTTTCTATGAATTTGTATAAGCGAATTCAGATAATTTATCAAACGATTTCAATTTAAATTTGAAATTTGTAGAAAAAGATTAGACATTGAATCACAGGATCTTCGGAAAAATGTTTCGAATAAAATCAAGTTATCGTAATTAGAAATGTCTTGAAAATATGTTGTGACAGTTCCAGTTGTATTATTACATACAACGGTCTTGCACTTTGAAGCATAACCATATAATTTTTTTTGGGAAATATCTTTTTTTATCGATATCATGGACCCTGTAATATTTCTGCTGGCCTCTGGATTTGGACATTTATTTATATACAGGGTGAGTCTTTGACCACTGCGTCAATTTTAACCATAGATTAAAAAAACATATTCTTCCTATAATATTTTTCCAAATTTGGGCCCGTTCAAAAGATATAGGGTGTTTTCATAAAAAAATTGCATTTTCACCTGTAATATTCAAACGATAAAATCAATTGAAATGATCTCTTGTAGACGGTTTTTGATAACAGTCATGCATATTTTGGCATCAATAGATTTATTCCATTTCTTGTGGGTTTCTCGCTATTACCGTACAGATTGGTTAAATTGCATGAAAAACAAATATCACTTGAACATCTTGTACTTCCTAGAATCATTAGTCGTTTTGGCAGATAAATTATTCATCATCTTTTTTCCTAAATTGCTCAATTTTTGAGATATTTGAAGTTGAATGGAATTAAATCGATATAATCATCTGATGAAACATGAGTGAGTGAATCATTTCTTAGGGAGAAAATAATGGTTTTAAATAATTTAGATTCAATGGGTGATGCTGTGGAAGGTAATTTTCATTCAAATTAAACTGGACTACAGAGGGGTATTTGCCCAATGTAAAAACTTAAAATGCTTATAACTTTTTAACGCAGCTGAATATGGAAAAACAGTATGGTAAAAAGTGTTTTTTTTATCTCAAGAACCTATGGTTAAAATTAACGCAGTGGAGAAAGTATATATATACCCCCTTATCTTCGTAACCATGACAACATCAAGAAAACCTTCCAGTCAAAAAACGCACAAAAGTGAAGAATTCAGAGAAGAATCCATTTCCGGCGAGAAAAATTGGTGATTCTATTTGATATTCCAAAGCTGATGGTAACTTCCGGTTTAAAAAGATGTGAGATTTCAATGAAAATAATTCAGCATGATTTCCTCCTTCCGGAAACTGCCGGCTGCCAAATTTCCGGAATATATTCCGTTATATAACCAGAAAAGGGTGTAATGCACGGATTTTTATGGTAACCCTTTGTTTTGAAAGATCAATAATTAAAATTCTTTTTAGGAATATTAGAATAGAATAGATTTATTCATGTTTATACCAAAGAAGTTCACATTCGTCACAATATACAATAAAAAAAATTACTGTCATTTATCATTTTAAACTTTAAAAATTCTTCTACACTAAAAAAAAGTATTTTCAACAAGAAAAGACTTTAGGTTGTTTTGAAATATCTTCAGGGGCAGATTTCGTATATTCTTTGGGATTTTATTATCAATTTGGCTGCCAAATAAAATGGAGCGTTCTGCGACCTACGGAGCCTTGCGTAAGAGCGTAAGACAGGATCCCATACAGGAACAGACAGTGCAGCGTTAAGATCTTGAATTTCTTAAATGATAATTTACAGCAGTCTCTGTATCCCAAATTATCCATCACTCGAATGATCTTTCTCTAGATCACTGCAGGAGCCCCAAACTTCAATACCATACCTGGCATGTGACTAGAAAAGAGCAAAATATGCTGTCCTCAAAACGGACAACGAAATGGAGGCCGACAGATTCCTCATGACAAAAGTGTCTTTAGGCAATCTACCATACAGAACATCAACGTGAGCCACCCATTTGAGCCTTGTATCTACATGGATCCCCAGAAACCTGATATCCCTCCTTCCAGCTTCTCAGTCTTCCCATCATTTACGCTCAGGGCAGTACCGTAAACCATTTACGTGCTTCCGCCTCCATCTCCCCAAAAGTTTATAAAATATATTGAGTTTATATATAGATTTATCACACTAAACCCACTATGTACCCATTTGGAAACCCTAATTCATTCATTATCTGCAAATATATACAGAATGAATTATATAAATTGAAAAAATTCCATCAAACAAAAAATTTCGTCTTTTTTATTCAATAGTAACTTGATTTCATGCTTCATCCCAACCCTGTATATAAGAATATTAAAATAATTATATGTTTCTTTTCAAATAATACAGACGGGAGTAATTTCTTGTAATAAGAATTTGATCGTGATGCATTTAAAGGGCTTGCAGAGAAATGAACGAATATCGACAGGTAATTCAGCACTTCTCAACCGCCTATATCACATCCTGTTGAATGGAAGCTGGGATACGATATTCCAAGCTAATGAGCCGTCATAAAGGAATTCTTCCATCAAATTCACATGTTGAGCATGTGATGAAGGGTGGATAATGACCCTTCGCAATTTTCCACGCTTAAATTATGTATTAACTTAGGAATATGCAGCTATTGTCATTGTCTACAAGCTTTTAGGTATCATAATATTTTTTTATTCGTTGAAAATTCTGCATAAAAGGGTCATGGAATAGATGTTAGGATTTTACTATAATTTTATAATTCTTTTCTGTTGATCTGGCAACGTATCATACTCCGGTGTCTGCGTGCACCTTATCCGAATGATACATATGGAGCACCCATTTTTATTCGTTCAATTTAAACAGTTCACAAGATACACATCGCCAATTATAACCATTGAACTATTAAACAACCAATCTATTCTATTTTCATATTCAAAAAATACAGTCCACTAAATTAAATAACAAAATCAGAACCAGCAAATACCAAACAATAGATCGAGTTCGAACATTTATGAAGTTGTTGAGAACTTTCTGGTGATTGGATGTGTTGTTGTTCCAAACGTATGGAATCCGAATTCTCAGGTGACATTCCTTCAGAATAGTTAACATCGAAGTGACTGATATCAGAGAATTTCATTGACAGCTCTTTAAATCCTAGGGGTGTATTTCCGTCCTGTATTATTCATAGTTCATTCGCTGGAAATTTGGTTCGTTCCCAAGCGATACAGTTAAACTTCTCACGTGCTCTATTTTTCAAAATATTTTCTCTCCGAAAATAGTCTTCGATGGATAATGGCTTATGGCATGTAAATTTGTGATCAATTAAAGCATTTCCTGGATATATTGTTGTTACGGTAAAAAATTTTTGAATGTTATTAATTGTATTTAATTAATTCGAAATTGCTCCGGCTAGCTAGAGCACAAAACCATCTCACGTTTATCTTTAGGGAGTTTAAATAGATGCTTCCACCCCACTCAATGATAATCAATACTCAAACAATCGAAGTTTATTGCACTCTTTTACAAATAATATATATTTACAGTGTGTGCAAATGTTAAATGGTCAAAATTAAAAGTTGCAAGTGGAACTGATTGATTTTTGACTCTAAAAATCAACAGGTGACATCTACAATTGTTGGTGGAACATATCTTGTCTATCTTGAGTCCTAATTCATGTGATAACAGGACCATACAACCATTCTGGGTATTGGAGATGAGTCTGGTTTCAAAAATGGGTCTTTAGTCTTCCACCCTATAGACATACTTTCCATTAAAAACTATTTCTTCTTTCAGTTTTCTAGTCCTCAGGGAAACATCTGCTAGTACGTCGTAAAATTTAACTTCGGCAAATTTGTTCAGCCTCCGTAAGGTATGTCAAATTCGGCAGATTTGGTTCAGTTCTTCGGTAAAGTTTCTACTCCGGTAGGTTTTGTTCAGTATTTCGGTAAAACTTCAGCTCCAGCAAAATTGTCTGTGAAAATCAATTTCAGAAGTTCTCGAAACGATAATGTTCTGTTAATTTTCAGCGATCCCTGAATGTATTGACTCACAAACAATAATAATTTTAGAAAAGAAAAAATAATCATGTGTTCGAAAGAAAGAGGAACACAATGGTACAGATAATTCTATAAAAATTCACCAGAAAAGTATAGAAACTGGGAAACTTAAAAAAAACTAATCATTGAACAACAAAGTAAAGCACGAATAATGAAACAATTAAGAAGGTAAGTTGATTCATAAGATACCTCTCTGAAAAATACGCAGAGAACCAAAGATGTCGGTCCAAACAAAAATGAATGCTCGGACCTTTTGTGATCTCCTGCACATAAAACATTTAAATACGACATTTAAAATTGAACAAACTTTGTCTGATCAAAAACTGGACTTACCGAACGTTATAAAACTGTTCGCGACGACAAACTTTATTTGAAACATAATTTCAATTCGAGAATGACCGACACATGCACTCTCCAACATTTCCATATGTGAATGATCCAGAATCGAAGAAGGTCGATCGAAGTCAACCCCACCTTTCCATCCTGAGCGCAACGGGAACACAAAGTCTCGATCTAAATTTCGTCGAAGATTTCCGAATCGGTCGCCATCGGGAAATTAGGCCGTTACATGGTCACTTGCAAAAAGATTCACAGGTTAAACTTTCATCCCCTATTTTTCATAATTACTTGTCTCCGATAACATTCAACGTAGCATAATGACACTCGGGATGTAGACTTGCTTATTCTATATGAAAATTCTATAAAAATAGTTCCCTTGCAAAAAATCCATACGGTGATTATTTTTTCACTTTAATCATAAGCTTCCAATGGAAGCATGTCAGTCCTGACAAACTAAAATTTTCCAAGATAAGTTTCCGCAAAATTCGAATAATTACTCCCAAATAGTTTGACGAAGGCACATAAACAACCCTACTTCACTCAAGTGCTTTTGAATTTGTAGCCTGCTTTCATCATGAATTATTATATTGACGGGAAATTTCTGATGACGGAACTCATGTAAAATTATTATTTGAGCCGTAAGTATCATATTTTATTTTTTTTTCTTTCCAACGTTTCGTCAGACATCTACTGTCGTTTTCAAGGCAAAACTTTCTAATATTTTCAGCTTTTTTAGAAGATAATTTTTTGCCTTGTTAACGACAGAAGGTGTTTGCCGAAACGTTGGTAGCAAGAACAATAAGAGATGATGATTACTGCTTAAATAATAATTCTACATGAATTATTTTACCAGCTTGTATCTTTCAAACTGCGACCTGATATTATCTTCGTTTTGAATTCTGCTTATTCCAGTGCTCCACAATTTTAAGTGTTATTCAAGCTATAATTCCGTTCGATTTCATAACATAATGTTGTTGATCATTAAACAAGAAATTATTGCTTTATTTTATATTGGCTATAATCAAAATGACTGCCCTACTATCGTAAAAATTATATAACATAAAATTCCTTATTAGATACTCTAATGAAAATAAAGCCAGGAAAGTTTAAGCAGAAGGGAACATATCAGTGGAATTTCCCTTGCTTCTAGAGAGAACAGGGAAGTTCTGGCGGGTTCCTTTCACAGATGTCGTTGGTAGTAAGCAACCGTACCAACATAATGACTATTTTTTTAATTCGAAGTGTACCGTGTCAGATGAAACCGACGGCCACTAGCCAAGACCGTTCGTGGTCAGAAATGGTATTTTGAGAAGAACCAACACACTGCTATGAAGAAAGCCATGATTGCGAAATATCCAACTACACCGTGAGGTACGCAGGAATGTTGAGTGAGAAGAAGTTTATAAGTTCATTAAGTTGCAGACAAAAGTCATGGCCTGTCATCATCCTTCGGCAATAGTTCATGAGCTGATCCTCCTCTTTTGATTTCTTATTCCTTATGATTGTTGCTTGAAAGCTGATTGGGAAACCTAAAAATCACTTCGGCAATATAAACGAACCTATTCCTCTCATACCCCATCTTCCATATAAAGTTGACCTAATAATTAGTCCATGCCTTTGGGTGAATATTTGTATTCCTCAGTCAGTTTGTTCATACTAAGCTTACATACATAATAGATATTGGATGTACTTACTCGCTTAACCCAGTTTTACACAGTTTCCAATGCACTGCAGTGAAACCTTACTGCTAATCCCTATGGTTCCAGAGATCCTTAATTGTTGAGCTTACAGTAGATACAACAGATTGTTAATGAGCTGGGTTGAACAGCTAGTAGCTGCATAGTTAGCTGCCACCATTCGTTCTAGTTGGAATGATCAGAAGTAACTAAATAATAAGACGCTAACCAGCAATCTGTACACCCCCATTCCACCCAAGTGTCTATCTAGTCAGCTAGTAAGCTCTCATCTCGGTTCCCTTTGTACCTGCACTTTTTTTTTGCGCTCAAGAGGTCGGAGGAAAGCATCACGTGTTTCACGAAGTGAGCTATGCAATCCTGATACTCCGTGTGGGACTGTAACCCATTACAACCCTGCCTCAAAACCATATTATCATTATGCAAGCACTCCGCTAATGCTGGCTCTTGACTCTTTTGGAAATTGGGAATGTGAGAAAACGTTAGTACTGACAAGTCGATGAATTTTTGTTGAGACGCGATCAGTATTCATCTGTTTCTGGTTACGGAATTCGAATATGCTAGGTATAGATCCTCAGAAGGTCTTGACAGCTCCATTCTGTTATGTAGCACCATCTCCTAACAAGGGTTTCTGCCATGACCAATCGGGAAGAATCGAGTACTCCTTCCTTCTGCCTCCAGTACTCAGTTTTAGGTATGAATCCTTGCATGTTATACCAGCAATACTTTTTGGGTGTACGTCATGTCCTTGAACTTGAGTAACATAATTTCCACACCACACTCTTAGGGATGATCGATACCAAGGTATTACCTACATATAAGTGCTGGTTCGGTACCTCCATCAAAGTCTACTCTACTCATATCGTCATTTAAGATTTCATAGAAATTCCAAGGAAAATGTATTCTCTATAACTGGATCAACACTGATTTATTGATTAGTTAGCCGTATTGTCATATGTTTGATGTTAATCAATTTGTTTTCAGACATCAAACCAGCTATGCTATACCAGTTCAGGGTGAATTGAATAATTTTTTGAAATCAAATTATATAGAATTACGTTATATATCTTTATTAATAGAACCAATAAGAAAAGATCGTTAGGACAGATTTTTATTTGTTTATTTCAAATATACCTTCCAGGTCAAGTTTCCTTAACTCACCTCTGAATATCTAAATGATGCTCCTGCTTGGAAAATGTTTAATGGCACCGATTACCAATTCAGTTGACGGAAAGTTTGCATCTTGCAAAAGTTTTGCCCACTTTTCGTGGTGATACAAAGACTGGTCTCCTGACTGAGATCGGCTTATATTGACGCTTTTTTGAACGACGGTTTTAAAAATATCTTAGATTTCGACTGAACACGAGAAATGTTGTACTCTGACTACAGCAATGTCACATCTGCATGACAAGAGTCATTAGGATTTTTTGTCACCACTGACCCTATAGTATCAATCATTTGTTGGAAGAAATATTCAGATATTTTGGTTCATTTTGTTTGACATTCTTTATTGCGCAAATTGATATCTCATTTGCGTATCTTCGGTTATGGAAAAAATTTAGTACATCGATTCGATAACTTTTCTTTTTAGGTATCGCAAAATTGATTCGATGCAAAAAGTACTTGGTATCAAACAAAAAGTATCGAGTACCTACTTGTAACTTGTATCGGAACATCCCTACACACTCTATGATCACACAAGGTATTTACTTGCTGGTTCGGTCTCCATCGTCTTCTAGGTCATTTCTGCCAAGGTGTATTCTCAAAGGATCAACATTTTTAGTTCCGTTTGTCATCGTTGAGAATCAACACAACATCAAGCCCGTATACCACGGCAAAGTTATGACCTCTTATAGAACCTTAGTATCTTATATATTTGTAACTTACAGTTTTACTTTCCCTTCCAGGTGAGTTTGTTTAACTCACCTCTGAATATCTAAATGATGACTCGCTTGTGTTTAATAACCTTACCATTCAGTTCCAGTTTGCATCTTGAAAGTTTTCTTTTCGTGGTGATACACTGGTCTCCTGACTGAGATCGGCGTATTGATTTTTTGCGACGGTTTTAAAAATATCTTAGATTTCGACTACCAGCAATGTCACATCTGCATGACAAGAGTCATTAGGATTTCTTTGTCACCACTTCTATAGTATCATCATTTGTTTGAATTATATTCAGATATTTTGGTTCATTGTTTGAATTATATTTACATATCCATTTCTATCTTATAAAAAATTTAGTACATCTTCGAATTTTAACTGGTCCAAGGCTTCAGTCGAGCCTGTAAATTATATACGCTGATTTGTTTCATTCCAGCTATTTTTCCACTACTTGACTTAATACAACCATACCGTTTACACAAGATCTCCGTAATCTGAACCCCTGTTGCTCGTCTGACATTAAAGTATCCGAACTAATCCGATTTACTTATGTTTCTGAGGTATATACATGTGTAATTATTAGGTTTGCACTTGTCCGACTGCTTGAACATCGGTATGACTTCTGGATTTCCATTGTTGTATTATTCTGCTTCAAACAATATCTTCTGCATCAGTTTCTTTAGTTCCATTTCAGTTGTTTTTCGTCAATCTTTGGGACTTTCTTTTAAAAGTTTGATGTCTTCTTACTTATATATCCCCCAATTTGGTTCACTTTGAATCTATTGAATCCCGCGACTAACCGCATGAGGAAAAAGAATTGAAATTATGTTGGAAAGAAGTGATAAAACCTTAGTAAGATATATTGGAAATAACATAGTAGTTAATCACTCACTGTGTATAACTATGGACTTCATCAACCAGAACAATTATTATCACATTTCTGAGGTTGCGACGTATTTTAAAAATATTATTTTAATATTAATATTAAATATTACTAGAATATTTTCATATTCAAGTATTTTTATAAGAAAAAGGAACAGAAACAATATGCTAGATTTAAGAAAAAAAGTTAGGTTCGAATAGGTACAACAAATTCGAAAAAACACTTTATTCAATTACAGATCGATATCAATCTGTACATTGCACCAAAACGTCAAAAGAATAATAGGTATATACATAGATCCTAACGAAACATAATTTAAAAAACATAGTCATGAATTATTCCGTAATTTTAGCAAGAATTTCGGGTTCTCTAAAAACGTACAAATCCTTTAGCTCTCCAATCTCCAGTTTGGTACCACCATATTCAGGCAGAATGACGCTGTCTCCAACTTTTACGGAAAGGGGTATTGTCTCTCCTTCACTGTTCATTTGCCCTGGTCCTACAGCCACCACTGTACCTTTCAATAAATTTGCCTTTACGTTATCTGGTAGCACGATGCCTCCTTTAGAGCGAGCAGCACACTCGGCTCTTTTAATAACTACCCTGTTGGCCAATGGGTAAAGTTTTGCTAGACTTTGAGACATGTTTGTTTGAATGAAGATAATTTGACGTAATCAAATTGACATTCGCCACAGAGCAGAAGTTTTCAAACATACTGAACATTTGGCGTCCATGACGAAACTGATATTTTCCCCAGTTCATAAATCTTTGTCACTACAAAATTGAGAAAAAATTGTAGAAAATCGCAAACGTGAAGCCAGGAGCTCTTATTCTGAAGTCTTTTCCTGGACTCTGAAATAGTGTGATACTAAAAAAACCGCCATAAAAATTTGAAAGAATCATCAAAGTCATATATTTCATAATTTTTGAATTACAACAGACCTATATTTTGAGTTCAAAATAGCCACTCACTGCTTTCCTTTAGTTTTGTTGTAAGTCCAACCTTTCTTTATAGTTCTTGTACTTCGAAATAAAGGGTGATTCATTTAGAGGTACTCTTCGTAGTGGGGATTTAGTTGCAGATCGCTGAAGTGGTATTCTTGTTCAGTAGTGTCTGACATGAACGACTTAGCCCGACACAGTGTGTACAAATTGTTTAGCTTTATTACGAAAATGGGCGTTCTCCGATTAATGCGTATCGGGCACTTAGAGCGAGTCACGGTCCACATAATCGGCCTACCGAACGCACAATTCGCTCTACCATCACTAAGTTTGAGACTCAATATTCGTTATTGGATAATACTCGACCAAATAGACAACATCCAACTCCAAGTGAAGATAATATAGCGACGGTGAGGGAAAAGTGTAAGTTATGACCCTAAAGTGTCGATTCGTCGCCGTTATCAACATCTTGGCCTTTCATATTCAAGGACTTGGCGGATTTTACGTAGGGATCTTTCTTTGAAAGGTTACAAAATTCAATTAGTTCGAGAACTGAAGCCACCCGACCTACCGAATCGTTTAAGTTTTAGTCGTTGGGCGCTTGACATGTTTGCTGAGAATCCACTCTTTTCGACAAAAGTTTTGTTCATTGATGAGGTCCATTTTTGGCTTAATGGATTCGTGAACAAACAAAATGCTCGAATCTGGGGTGATGAACAACCCGAAGAGTCTCAAGAATTGCCGTTAAATCCAGAAAAAACAATTGTTTGGTGTGGTTTATGGGCCGGCGGAATAATCTGTCCATATTCTTTCAAAACAGAGGAAGGCCAGAATGCTACTGTGAAGGGTGACCGCTATCGTACCATGATAACAGACTATTTGTTGCCCGAAATTGAAGCCAGTGGTCTCGACGAAATGTGCTTGCAACCAGAGTTGTGCCAAATTAAATTTTTTTTAATTTCCATTACCGATTTACCATGGATTTTACTTCTTCTTTCATTCATAACTGATGTATCTAGTCCCTCACGTAGTACCAGGTAATCATTAAGTTCCGGGACACCCTCTATACCTTCAGTTCCTTAAACTTGAACACGAGACACGTTCCATGTCAATATTCATTGCAGTGACAGACATTGAGAACGAAAAGGCTATTCAAAAAAAAGAGAAATGATATCCCTCTTCAATAATGATCCGGAATCCATCTCGTTATGTTCTGCAATTGGGTACAAATAAGACAACATGCTTCAGCTAGTCTTCCAAGGTTTATCGATCCAACATCCAGTTCTGCAGTCGTCCCTGAACAACCCCCAACAAACACCTGCCGCAAATAATAAATTCCAATTTTATGATAGCGAAGCTATTCGTGCTTCTCTCGCGTCCTCAATTTATGAGGGGGAAAACTCTTAACCCCATAGATTTTGAAGATACTCAGGATGTGAGTTTAATTCAATAATATTATGGAAATTCGCCAGGATATGAAGTTGAAAATTTTCACGTCCTTTTTCTTTCGATTTTTTTGGTCTTTGTAAGCTGAAACATGGCTACTGTTTGCATTCTTTGCACATATTAATATTTTCTACATTAATACAGGGTGCTCCACTGGACACCCGGATATCGATTATTTTCAAGCAGTGAAATTTTCTTGTTCTTTTTTCAATGTAGAATCATTGAACTTCATTAGGATTTTTGCGAAATTTCGCGAGGCTATTTTGATAATCCTTGTTCAAATATCTTTCAAGTTGCAACTTGATCCAATGGATATTCTAGGCTTTATAAAGGAAACCAACTCTAGCTCATCTCTTATGGAAGATATAAAGTATACGGCCAGTCGACCGGACGGACATACTCAAGTTCGACCCAATCGATTGAGACCATTTTCGTTTAGAAAAAGTCTTTCCTTCAGTTGACTACTTGCCCAAAAAAATCTACTTCTTTTCTTGTTAGGACAATAAGTGTTTTAAAATGAGTAACCTAATGCAATCCTCCGAAGACCCATACGTTTGTCAAAAATCTGATTAAATAGTGAAACAAAACAAAAACTTTTTTAGCATAATATATTCAGATTTTGATGTTCCACCTAGTGGCAATATGATTATCTGAATTAAAAAATAGGCAAATTATTAACAGGTTTCTTTGTGATGAAGAAGCTCAATAATAGAGATTACAGTAAAGATACTAATTGAACGTTGAAGTTTAATGAAAATAATTTTGAAATTTTCATTGCCAGTCCCCTCCTGTAGTTTCCGATTCAGGCTCTCGTATCCAATATCATTAACTAGACTATGAGGGTTAACTTCTTGTGACAAGAAGTTTTCTCATTACAGTCAGTTCAAGACTTCTGTCACAGAGACATTCAAGATTTAATATATTTGGAAGTTGGGGTTCCCTTCAGACAAATGCTTGAGGGTGGGAAATGTTTGAAGAAGGTAAATTAATAATATGATTATATTGCATGACGGAAGCTCATAAATAAAAAATTCAAACTCAATAACGGATTATCGATTTGGCAGAATGCGTTTTATATACTTAGCTCAATATCGAAATGCTGATATCACTTCCTATTTCTGAAACCATTATGTCATACGTTGCTATAGAGATATAAGATAACAAGTGTTTAAATAGGACCTGAAATAGTCCAGAGACAGAAGGTTACAACTAGTAATATATGAATCAGATCTTCAATGGATATCAGTGTTATCTCTTTATAGTTAATATTATTTTATTCAATACACCATTCCATTCATTTTACCATTATTGAAGGATGTTCAGCTTGAATTTGAAGCATGAAGTGAACATTGATAATTTCAAAATGAAGCTTCTGCTCTTACTTCTGTTAATTACTCTTAGCTGATTTTTTTTAGATAAATTTCTGTAATTTTCGAATATTAAGCTGAAAATAATATCAATCGATTGAGTTTGACTTCCTGTTGAAGAATCCAGGGTCAAATTAGTGGAATTTCATTGACCAATAGAGATGAGCTGGAGGTTTCATATTTTCAGAATATCTCGTTCAAGTTCGTTATTGGGCCAGATCCGTCGAACGGTTCAAGAGTTATGAGTATCTGAAACTTGGTTTCCTCAAGAGCATCTAGAATATCCATCGAATTGAGTAGTTACTTGAAAGATATTTGAATGAGGTTGAAATAAATAGGTTTGCAAATTTCGTAGAAATCGGCTAAAATGTTGAAAATATTCTTAAACCTTTTTTTCGATACTTTACACCTCACAAGATACGCGCAATTCATGGAGGTAAGGATGTTATTGATATCTCACGTAATCTAAATTTCATTGTCATAGCTTTCTATTACCAGAATATAAGGTATTTCAAAGCACAAGTGCTTGCGCATACGAAATTCTTATATGATGATGAAAGAAGTTTAACTATAAGTCAATTTTCCTGGTTAGGTTGCCATATGCATTGGACGATTCTAGTGATTATATTGTGAAGTACTAATGGAACAGGATTGTGTCCGAAATGAAACTAAAGGAAAACTGTTAGTTTGGTTATTTTCAATTTAATGTATTCGTAATTTGGACTTAAGTTACATATAAGTTATTCCAAACAACAAGAGCTTACTGAAAGAATGATTTTTTCGAAGGAGTTATTGGTTTTTAGGAGCAGGGATTTTGAGCTTCGAATAAAACTGACGGAAAAGTGTGAGTATTTATTTTTAATTTGAGATACGGGTTTGCTCATTCACCGTGGCGGTTGCCATAGTATCACACTAATTCTAGAACAAGTGCGCAGAAGATCCTAACCACATGTCAGTGCCTTTCATTTTTTCTTGGAAAACGGCTCTACAAAATATATAATTCCCGGCGCATGCACCATTTCATAAGCTCTCAAATCAAACCTTGTTGAACACCGAATTAATGAATATTTCAACTGAATGTGATTTGGAGCCATTATGTAAACTCGAACCATCATCGACATGAAACGTTGTTGAAATTAATTACTGATTCATGACTTACTCTCCCGAACAACACTTGGGGTTAGATGGGATACCATTATGTTGAAAGACGTAACAATGAAGATTCAAGTTTTGGAAAGGGGCCCAACTTGATGGACAAGCTTGTTGTCAAGACGCCGTGTTGGATGATGTTAATCTTCTGTGAGCAAATTGGCAATTTACATTTCACAACAAGCGTGCAAAAAAATCTAGGGCAAGGGATTTTGATGGAGAGTAGACTAGATTTTTTCAGCGGTATGCGGCTTGACAGCTATGATAAGACTAGGTACTCCCTTCTCCAATGAAAAGATTTATACTATAGCAATCCCTTAATTTCACAATGAAAATATGAACTGCAGAATATCATTGAGGTAAAAATTTTGAGTTTGTCCAAAATGCTTAGTGTCAATACATGTTCAATGGGGGATCTCTGCTAGGGAATCTATATTGCCTCCATAAAATTTTGAATGCCAAAGCCCTTACTCAAATTCGAAAAAATTTTCATCATTTTTCGGAAAAACAATATTTCGCTACCTTAGGCCTTGGATAATAGAAATAAGAATTGGAACACTATGATCTTTTTTAATTGATTTAGATTTGTTTAGTTCCCCACAAGATTTCCATCTTTTGTGTATACCTCTTCTAATAAAATATTGACTACAATTTGAGACTAGTAGTATTTATCGTTGAAGAAATGGGTCTCTGCTCAACTTACACGAAAGAAGAAAAAACTTTTGTAGGTTCTGTTAAATCAATTAGAATAATTTAAAATTATTATTATATTCAATTACCTCAATTACTCTGCAAGGTCAATTTAGGAAGTTCATGACAAATTATATATTGCTACGAATACTTTATTTTAGAAACAAAAATCTATAACACTCAATGACAAACAGATTGTAGGAGTGTTCGGATCCACGAATTATTGTAAATTTCCCAAACTTTTAACTCTTTTTCCTAAATCATATTTGACGAAGGGAAACTCTATAACCTGCCCCACTTGGTCCCCAATTTCTCTCAACTTCATTGTACCTTCCTTCACCGAAAATTCATCGCAATTTTCAATTCCACTTGACTGAGATTCAGTCGTTGGATCCGAATCCGTCATGGTCCTACATTCATGAGGATTTCTGTAAGTAACTTTCAAAGCCTTGAGCTCACCTTTATCAAGTAAATCTTGTTGATTTTCTAAGTTTTTAAATGTGACCATCTGCTTCGTTGCAATTTTATTTTCGACAACTTCTGGTTCCTTCGTATTCTCACATTGCTGTCGAATATCCGTTATACTGGAGTTCTGGCTTTTATTGATTTTTTTGGGGGACATATGCCTAACTTTAACACATACTAGAGACTCATCTCTTATTTTTGTAATGTCATTCACTTTACAATTACCTTCTAGTGTACTCTTGATTGTTGCTTCATTACCCTGCTTGGAGGAATGAAATTGAAAAGTTGTTTCAATATTTGTGTTGGGCACTTCTAAATTGATACCCCCGACACTGATAATTGACTTTTCTGGGGTTGAAAAAATCTTACTCTCGGTAGAAAAATTGGAGCCTCTGTTATCACTAGATGTTTCTAAGGGAATATTATAATTTGTACTACATTGACAATCATTTAACGAGTTTGTTAAATCTTGAATTATATTGTTAGTAATTTCGTCTAATTTTTGGCTTCGTGCCAATTTCTGTATATCTTTCTGGGACAAATTGGATCTATGGAGTTCTTGTAGGATTATGCCTCTTTCCAGATCTGTTTTTTTGCCACATGAATTGCAAGAGTTTGTCTTCGGTAACATCGAGTCATTTTCGTTACCTACATCTCCTGAGCCGACATCTTTGGTTTCCATTTGATCGACTCCAGGTACCTGAAAATGTGAAAATTTGAATTATTTAATATCTTATCGATTTGAAATCTCACCTTTTTATTATAAATGATTTTTTTCAGGTATATATTTCGAAAACTTCATATGAAATCAAATTACACATGGGGGTGAAAACTGGAAGATTTTGACCCGATTATTCGGATTTCTAAAAATCCCATCCAATTCTTTCATGGGGAAGAAAAAAAATTTAGTTTGGCTAATATCTGAGAGGAATTAGTGGAGTTTACGTGAATATCTTTATGAATTTTAGGTACTAGTTAACTATTATTTGAGTCGACTCCTTATTTTTGAATGAATAAGTGACATTAAAAATACTCAATTTATTCCATCTATTTATGATAGAAAATTGGTAGATACATAGGATTTTAACTGAAAGCAATGTTGAACCGATGTGTGAGAGGTTTCTTCGAATTTACCTTAGGATTACCACTGAAGTTCAAAATTTGCTCAGATAATCTTCTAATTTTAGTTTTCTGTTTATTTGTCTCCTCCTTCAGTAAAGTCAGTTCTTTCTTCAACTCCAAGTTTTCTTGTTCTAACTCTGTAAGGATAGTTTAAATGAGTTAAACTGGATGCGTTTTTGATGAAATTTTATTATTTTCTGCAGAATCGTATTATATATTCATTTGCTATGAGACATACTAAAAAGCCTCTTTCTTTTTCATATATTCTTTATTTCTTAATCCAACATAAATAAATAAAGCTTGATGAATGAAAGAGGTTGATAAACGAATAGCGTGACTGATATTCTTGATATTATGAAATTTCAGCTTAACGTGGAATGATAAAGATGTTTTGTGTTCTTGATGGGGTCACTGAATTAGTTAGCATCTTAATCAATAACTTGTCATAGATCAACAGAATATGTGAACGTTTGTTAAGTTTTTAAGTGTCATAATATTTTGTGACAGAAATGCTGTACCTGGTTATGGTATAACGGCTTCAATATACGTCTTTTAGATTCATATCACTTGATCATCAAGTCGAAAATGCTCCCGAATCAACGTCAGGGATCCCCCTAGACTTTTCACACTTATCTACATGTTCCTTCAATGAAAAGTCTATAAATTTTAGACCTACATATCAGACTTTCATTCCACCACCAGTTTTTTCAGCACAATCCAAACATTTGTAACTATTTTCATTCAAGCGCACCAATATAATAGATAAAGCAGTAAAATGATAGCACGATGCAAATTTCCATTTCATCAATATTGACAAATCCACCTGTTTCAATGTTTGAAGCGATTGGCAACCTGAACAATTTGAAATTCGGCAAATAGTAACCAGGAAAACATAGAACGGTAGGAATGTCATATTGTCCAAAGTTTAATAATCAACCGTGTCAGATCAACGGTAAAGTTAAGCGTTCGCATGATATTATGGTAGTTCGGAACAATTTCCAATCATTGCTGACTGTATATCGTTTATACCCATTTCGTATATTACAGGGGTTGGTCTCCATATTTTTGGACAAGTCTGTTGCTCCCTTCTTTAAAACTACCTCTTTGACAGTTCAATTGATCAGATCGTGTTCGCGTTCGAGCATTTTTTGTCCTGTTATTGATCACTTGACAAACTGATCTCGGCGAACAAATGCAATTTAATCGCGAAAATTTTCATAACTTTTGACTTGGATTATCAAGACAAGAATGTATTGATGAACTTGAACCCTCTTATAGTGATGAGACACCATCCTATAGCTACGTACAAAACCGTAACGTGTTCAATCGCGAAATTAGTTCCATCAAAGAAGATTCCCGTGAAGGTTACCTAAATTGAGTTGTTTACCCTAAAAACATCCATGCTGTGCGGAAACTGATTAAAAAAAACGCCAGGTAACTAATCGTGGAATTGCGGCATAACTAGGATTTGATATGGAAAGCATACATACGGTTTTGCATGCAAATTTCTCTATACAAAAACTATGTGCACAATGGATCCAAAATTTTTTAACGGACGCTCGAAAGAGAGCAGCGAAATGCTTAGCGAATGCCATTGAATTTATGTGTATGTACCACTCGACTATTTCTATCTTCTCATTTAAAGAGAAGCCAACGAAATCTGTACGAGCTTAAAGAACTGCGAAACAAATGGTGGCGTGTTTCTTCATGTGGCTACTTGAGCTCGCGGAAACTGAATGATAGTTAGGTCAAACTTGGTACGTGATCATTTATTCACCAGAAGTTCCAATAAATTAAAAGGGAACCAACCGGAATCGACAAATTATTTTTCATCATGACAATGCCAGCTCACACACTTTGCGTCAAATAAGAGAGTATTAGGCGGCTTAAGACCTCGAATTGATGAGTCATCCGTCATATACTCCCAATCTGGTATCCTATGATTACTTATAATGAAGATAACCTGTGAGATCCAAGAATTCAGACGACCGAAGAAGCAGTTAACGCTTTTAATAGACCTTTTTTGGATCTATCTTCTTCGGGCTGACAGAAGTGCTTCGACAAATGGTTCAAAGACATTAAGAAGTGCATAATTCTTATCAGAATTATTTTCGTGTTGAATGAACCTGACCTGTTTCGTTCCCAATTGAAGAATTAGGAACAACGGAAATATTTGAATTATTGATCTGATATATTCAATACAAACTTGCATCATAAAACTGGACATAGTACTAAATCGGCCATTACCAACTTAATTTCGATTTTCTACAGACCACCGAATTTTCAATAATTCTTGAATAGACCATATTTTTCATCGAAGTCGGACGTATGAGATGTGAATGGCACTCCGGCAGTCATGTAGTCATTAAAGTCTTTCTAGCCACTTTGTTGGCATTTTAAGCTTTCACTCCGAAGTTGGTTACAACAGATTTTACGGCTTGATTGCTGCCTGGTTATGTTTCATGGAGCGTGAAAAAGGGAACTGAAACCCAAAGGCAATCTAGAGCTTAATTTAATTCGGAGAGTGATTTGAATTTGTGTACTTCGGAAACTTTTCGAATAAATCTGATTTTGATTATCATCGGGATACAACGAAGTTTTTGAGCACGTTTTGATATCTTCTGGATTCGCTTGTTGAAAATAGCTGCCAAGAGATCTATAACTTTTCAAGTTTATCAACCGCCATTGGCGATTGTTGAGAAAGACTCTCTTCTACAGTCCGGTAAGAGACTTTAAAACAAGGACACAAAAGCTTCTGACATCACGTCAATGCTCTTACATTCCATGACAAGGTATTATTGTGGAATTGTTCTTGATATCAACCAATTACAACAACTACTGTTTTTATTTACTCTATAGATTTAGTCTGTGCGAAATGGCGGAGGAAGCGGTTAATTCGATCATGAATGTATTACAAAATTCCATTATATTGGTCGAGATTTCACCTATTTTATTTGAAAATTCAGTGAAAAACTCTAAAACTAAATGAATCTTCTCCTTAAAGAAAACCATAATATCGCATTTCGTTTCCGCGAGCTGCAATAATGATAAATATTATTATAATTATGATAAATAATGCCATACATACACCGGAAACAAAAATTTTTGATAAAACTTTCATAAGTGAGATCCTTTCCTTTGATGAGTTTACTTCTATATTTGCGTTCTTTTTTCCAGGTAACTACGAGCTATCTTTTCACCCAGGTGTCGGTAATTTTCTGATATCGGTTTGTGAACGTGAAATTCTTGAAAACGAAATAATTTGATCAAAATTATTAGTGTTTGCTGCATTTTTCGTTGTAATTGTTAAAATTCAATGAAAGAGCTCAGTCAGTTTGACATTAATTACCAAAATGAATGTAGTAGAGTAAGTAAAAAAATCTTCTATGTGAAAATTTGAATGTGGATATCAATGAATAAAACATTTCTACAATGAAGAGTAATCAAATATAAACAAATTTATATAAATATTGTTATAAATGCTTTCCCATTCACCTCCTCAATTTCATACAACACTTCCTACATTATATTATCAAAAATTAACACCTAGTTGCCTCAGGTGGCATGAGGTGATAGTCGTGCGGTCTAGATAGAACACAATATAATCTGTTAATATGCATGCACAAGCTCTGAGCTTTTGAGGGGTACCAGAATATCCAGGAGATTCAAGATAATAATTATTACAGCAGGAAAGGAATTATGTTTTTTCATCCTTCTATTCGTTATATGAAATGATGAATTGATAGCAAGAATTCTTCTGAAAGAGATTCTGTCTTGTCAAGTAACCGAGATTTGAGTTGAAGAAAATAACAAATTTTTCGACCTGATTTTTCAGAAAATCAACATATGGGAAATCGATCTAGTCCTTTTCGGATATCGAAAATCGAGATAGATAAACAACTTCTATATTTAGATGTACTTGCTCATAAACAAAATGGAATCCCATTGTGTACAAAAAACTAACAATTGCATCGTTTGATGTTTCTCACCTTCTGTTTAAGCTGTGCAAGACGTAGCCTAGAATTATAATTTGGTTGGCGTTGACATATCATTCCATTCGTTACCAACGGAAATATAAAATCGTCCCCTGAAAATCCATAAAAAAACACTGCACCTTGCTTATTTGTGAAGCGGATTAGATTTCATAAATCGCCGAAACAATGAGAACATCGCCCCCAATTTCAAAAGAGAAAACTACTCGGTTCAGATTAACTTCTCAGGCAGGCGTTTCGGGAAACGTACAAGTATTTAGACTGAACAAAGCCGCGAATGGAACTTGGGACGAAAACTTTACCTTAATAATCCTTGACGCCCAATTTGATGCGATATCTTCACCTCGTTAAACCTTACAACGTCATAGTCCGCAAGCCAAGTTCGCAATGTTCCCTATGCTTTTACCGGTTGTATTCTCGAATAGAGATGAAAGAATTTTTTTGCAGGTTCCTTAGGAATACTTGGATTTAATCACAGAACACGGACCGGGGAAATAACTGAAACACCCACTGAAACATCATTCTTTATTTGAAGCTAACGTGACAGATGAAAGAAATGATGGCATAACTTTATTCGTAACAGCTGTTGACAAAATATTTTGTTTTGGAACTTGAATATTATTCTATAGTAAGATGCACATATTAAAAAAAAATTATAAAAACGAAAAACAATTGTTGAGAAATTTTTGATCATGGAACTCCAGAAGAATTATTATTTGGACTATGACAACCATGTCTTATTGTTCTTTCTAACAACGTTTCGATAAACACCTTCTACGAGTATGGTTCAGCTCTAAAAATGCACAGAATGTGTGAATACTTTTCAATTTTCATTAATTGTGGTTATATTTACTTG
The DNA here is from genome assembly GCA_030674115.1 of Micraspis discolor. Taxonomy (NCBI): domain Eukaryota; kingdom Metazoa; phylum Arthropoda; class Insecta; order Coleoptera; family Coccinellidae; genus Micraspis; species Micraspis discolor. The sequence goes on from JARTUT010001740.1 coordinate 12,824,115, forward strand.
TGTTTTCGTGATGCAATACATTTTCTAATTTTAATCTATTTATCTAAGTGTGTTGTTAGTCTCGATATAATCTACGATGTACCTGGAAATTCATTTCTCTATTGACGTAAAAAATTCGTTTCAACTGCAGACTTAGAATCCTACTACAGTTTCTCATATTTTTCTGAGTCTACTATCTTATCATTTTTTTGTTATAATCAACATGGTACTCTTATTGGGATTCTTTCTTCATTTGGAGTTGTGAGATCTAAGTTGAGATGGCTTGACTTACATATCTAATAGAAAACAATATGTTGTTGTGGACGGTGTTTCCTCGGATGTGCCAGATGTTACTTCAGGAGTACCTCAGGGCTCCCATTTGGGTCCCCTTTTTTTTGGTATGTATATTGACGATGTGTCTTCATGCTTTTTGAATACCTATTACGAGCTGTATACGGATGATCTCAAGATTTTCAAGCGCATTTGCTCACCGGGGATTCTGTTGGTTTTCAAGAAGACCTTGATCGGTTTTCCAGGTTCTGCTCTGGTCGATACTTTATTACTATATTAGCTTCACGAAAATACGAATCCTAAAGATCATCCACTCTCTATTGAGGGAAGAGCCATAGGTAAAGTGACCAGGGACAGGGATCTCGACATAGTATTGGATTCTAAATTATCGTTAGAGGCGCATCTGGAGCAGATTGTCGTAAAGGCTTTCAGAATGCTTGGATTTATCTTAAGGATGACCAAGCAGTTCCAAAATGTGACTGCTTTGAAGAACCTTTCTTTCAGTTTAGTGCGGAGCGCTCTAGAATATGCAAAAATCTGGTCACCTTTTTATTATAAATATGTTGAAAGAGTGGAGATTGTCCAAAGAAAATTCATAAAGAATCTCAACTATAGGTGCCGTCATCCGTGTCACCTAGATTATGAAGCCAGCTTAGTGCTGCATAAGATGTCGACCCTGGAGCGGAGGAGAATGGTCTCTGATGAATTTTTTTTATCGAATTTTGAATGACAAATTCAATTTTCCTCTAATTAATTCTATAACATTTAATATTCCGAGCGTCAACATTCGACAAAGGGCATTTTTCTCTGTTCCTATGGTTTGCACCTCATTGTTTTACAACTCTGTTTTTTTGAGGTTGATGCGCTTTTATAATACATATTTGGGTAAAATTAATATTGTATTGATGGATCGATGGCTAGTTTTAGGAAGAGTATTAACTCTTGTTTATTCCGCATTCCGTAAGATGGGGTTTTCTGTGGTTTTAACTATTGAATTTCTTTTTTTTTATTTAGATCAATTTTGATTTTGGAGCTGTTTGTGTACCAATGTATTGATTTTTCTTTTTCTTCATGTAAAATTTTTGTTTTTATTCTATGAACCCCCTTGTAAGTAAGATATTTTCCTGTTAGGGTTCCTATTTATAAATAAATAGATAAATAAATTATGACTGCAGCGTTTCTTATGTCTGCTGGAAGTGTCTTGATAGAATTATCTGATTTAAGATCTTTCACAGCTCTCTATTCTACTTTCTCTTCATCAGATACTGGGAAACATTCACTAATTTGGGTATGAATCGCACACCAGATTTAAGAAGAAAACAAATTGATTCTAGACTACGGAATAAGTGGAAATTGTGGATCTGCAAATGAGTAATTTCGAAAATGGAAAAAGAAGGATATTGCAGCCGCTCATAAGTTAATCCACTGTATCCCCCTTTTCTGGATTAATTCATGTCTCATTAATGTTTGCTTTAAACAATAATATTTTGATGGTAAAATTCCTTTCATTTCAAAATTCTTGAATATTTGTCATTTGAATGCGCATATTTTCATGAGGTTTCTGGTGGTGTTTGAGGATTTCAATTATCCATCATGAAATAATTCTGATTTTGATCTCCATTTGGAGAATCCCAAACAACTCTCAGAATGAAGATGTCTCTTGAAGTTTGGTGATAAGGTTGTTCAGATGTGCTAATTCATGAATTCTTAAGTTTTTTTCAGATATATTAGGAAAATCTGAATTTTGCCAAATATTAATGTACACAAGGATATAATTTAAATGGAATTGATGAATGGCACGTTTGAAAACAACCCCTTTATCATCCAAGTTTCTGATATAACTCTCCATTAGACGAATGGAGTTATGTAAACAGGGCTGCATCAAACTATCAACAGATAACAAATTTCCCTGCATAGGCAGATGCCGAAGTGAAATATTTTGCGTCGAAATTCGTTCTTACATGGAATCAGCCAAAATCATTAAAAGTAAGGCAAATTCCGTGCTCTTTTGAGCATATTTGGAAATAATAGATTTGATTACAGAAATCCGAAGAAATAACCAAAAAAAAATTTTTTAGTAGAATGTTTTTTTACTCATTTCAATCAACTTACCCTTATTGTGCAGTCCCGTAAAAATCCTGTCTTCTCCTTCTGCCATATTCGCGTGACTGTCAACCAGCTGCGCGTAAGCAGCTCGAATGGCTTGTAAATCTTCCACTTGAGCCTTATATTCATCCCTTTCCCGCTGTGTCGTCTCCAAATCATTTTCCCATTGTCGCCTAGCCTGCAGAAAATGTGGTGTCAGTTTATCGATAACTTTCATTCATACCATTATTCAATCTTCCATGAAAAATGTAGACGGAGCAGATTCTGCGAATCGGATAAGATTCCTTCCTTTGAAGGAATTTGGAATGAAATGGTCGAACCTTATGGAGGGTGACCTACTTTGAAGAAGCATCGAGCCAGGAGCGAAACTAAATTTAGTAGATAAGAATTTCAATGGAGATTATGTAGTTCTGGACAGAAAAAGTACACTGGACTCATTGTGGACTATTTATATTCGAGGAGTTCATTGATTCGAAATTTTCATTTTCTATTTGTAGCCTTTTTCATTTTGCAGAGACTTCGAATTTGCTGGTCTACAAGGTAAATCTGAAAGATTCAGTTTGTTGAGTTTGATGAGTCTTAATATGAGTCTCTAAGTCTGATGTTCTGCTTTTTCATTTTTTTTATGTCAATAGCTCTTGACTAAATGGAAATGTGGTTCCTCAAACAGAGATATGCAATTTATTATACTAATATATGGGGATCATCGATCTCCTTATGTATAAAAGAAAAATGTGTTAGTAACATCATTTATAACTTAAAAATGGTTGAACTGATTTGGCTGAAAATTGGTGGGAAAGTAGTTTAAAACCAGGAGAATATAAGATAGTTTTTGTTGAAACAGGCTATCCTATTTTTGTTATTACAAAATGGCGAACTCGTCGGGTTAAATGGACCGTGAAATATAAATTTGTAATTACTTGATATTGTTAGAGAAATGTTGAGAAAAAAATTGAGAGGTTCAAAACATAATAATGACAATTCGTTGGCATAGATCTAAACACAAAATGAGATGACCGAACGTTGGCTTCATCTGTATAGCTGTCACTTTTCTAGAAAGCGGACTGCACTTACTATCTTGATATTATCACCAAACGTGCAATACAACGACGGGCCAGTTTGTAACATTGATAATTTGTGATGAATGTACAATAGCACACAAGAGATCACTGGATGCACTGGACATGACTTTGAAGAATCAACGTAACATCCAAAACATTTTCTCTTTATGATTGCTTTCTTTTTCTATTTAATTGGTCGAGGGGATAATGTTATTCCCGAACCTTCAATTCATCTTTATCCTATTAATAGGAACGTTGAACAGATTTTCAGATTTCAGATTTTTGTACAGGAATTCATATTTCTTACTTTGGTGACTTCTTTGACTGTTTTTTACACGAATACTTAGGGGACTTGGAAATGAAGAAAAAATAGCGTACACTGTTCTCTGGAGTATTTAGGTCCTACACAAATTATTTAATACTCGTTTTTGTAGATTGAACTATGGTCGACAATATATTTCGTATAATGAACAAACATTTTTTGTTAAGTAAATCACTTGAAAGTCGTAATTTTTCAGCTCTGTACATCTTTAAATATTGTCATTCAGTTGGATATTGCTGATTAGATAGAGCATAGTAAGAAATGAAAAAGCTTAAATATTAAAGAATTAACTGTGAGGCGCTACGAAGTTCGCCGAATCAGTAAAATAATATGTAAGAATTCCAATGCAGAAGTTCGATGATATTGACATGCAGTTTTAACAATCATTTTGTCATTAAAATAGCCGACAGACACCGATATCAATTTTTATCTATTAAAATCAGAATTATAAATGCATTCAAGAGTGTAAAATTCAACCCACAATTGTAGAAAAACCGAAAGATTTATCAACAGTTGGAAATTTGGAAATGTTTTTTATGTTGTCTTTCGGAAACTCAAATGAGATCGTTTGTTGCAAGCGAAGATCAATATAAGCCAACACAACTCACTTCCGCGTATTCGTTTTTCACATTATCGAGCTCTTTTTCCAGCAAACTATTCTCATTTCGAGCATTCTGCAGTTTATGAGACAATTCCCTGCACTCCGATCTGATATTTTCGATTCTTGAATCCTTGGTCATTTCGTTATCCTGAATGGCCTGAAAAAAATTGGATCCATTTATCCCTCAGTTCATTCATGATTCTGATAGGGAAACCATAAAACCTACCTGATTGATTTCTTGATCGAGTGCTTGATAGAGTCCCGCTGAAAATATTGTATCCAGGTTAATGGAATCTTTGCTTACGCCTTTCTCTTTAACTGAAGCTCTCAACTGTTCGACTAACTTCAATATCCTTTGATTTTCGCACTTGAGTTTCACTATTTCCTTTGTATACTTTTCTTTCTGTTGATTCGATTTCGCTATGAGAGCAAGTGCTTCGAAATTTACTCTTTTGAGCATGTCGGTCATATGCTCTGAAAAATTATTGCTTTTGTAATTATATTCAAAGTAAAACTAGAATAATAATTCTTTTTTGAAACTTTTACATATATATTTTGGAAAATAAAAAATAGTAGTTCCAGATTGAACGCTTTTTTTCAATGAATGAAATATAAGATAGAAGTAACATTAGTGATCTCTATTTTATTTAAATAATATTCAAAAAATAAATCTAGTTTTAAGGTAAAGACATAATATTCAACAGAAATCACTTTTAAATCCTTCAAAAGGAAAGTCAATTATTGGTTCATTTCTTAACGACTAAAGTATGTTTTTTAAATTCTAGGGACCTAGGTAAATGTGGAACAGGAGCTATCATTTTGTCCGAATTTCTGTTAAGATTTATCCTGAACTCTTGTATCATACCCAGAATTGTTTGATAGTAGTGAATACACATGCTATATTATTAGCTACAAGAAAATGTAAGCCAATAGTTTAAAAAAATACTAATGAAATAAAACAATTGTTTGGATAGGGTAAGTAAATCCTATAACCTACCTGTAGTTGTTGCATGAAGAAATGAGCAAAAATATAATAATACCTGTACAACTCTTATTGGCATTTTTATATTCAGCTTGAAGATTTTTCAGTTCTCCCTCGATTTCGTTTAACTGCTCAATTCTCTTTCTCAGCTTTGTTTGATCCCTCATGATTTCTTTCAGTCTGTTTTGTAATTGAACTCTTTCAATTTGAATACCAATGAGATAATGACAATTCGTTCGCTGCTCAACAGGTAGTGAGTACACTTGTTCGGCTAGAAATTGAAAAAAAACAAACGAGTGAAGATATTTTACCTGCAACTGAGTTAGGAAGACGTTAATGATTATTTTTTCAATATGGATCTGCTGAGCATCAATTCAATCAACTGCGTGATATCGAATAGTAGATCTTTATGATTCTCACAGCCTACCTATGTTTCTGAATTAGTATTAGAAAAGTAACACCATCAGTTACACCCATAAGGGCACCAAATGGTTGGGCACGCTCAAAGTATGAAAAAGCAGAGTCCTTTACATCAAACCTATCAGAAGTATTCACAGAGCTAATGGAAATACCAGGCTTTGAAAACAATGTTAAATAATGCACCCTGTCAGATGTCATTTCCTATTAAGGCAATATCTCCCAAAGAAGTAAAGGCAGAAATGCGCAGACTCAAAACCCACAAAGCGCCTGGACACGCCTTTCTATTAACGCAAATCCTGAAAAATCTGCACAGAGAAGCAATATCTTTTCTCACTACCTTTTACATCCGTATGTTGAATTTGGGCTATTACAAATCTTATGAAAACTCGCACATATCATTATGATAAACTAAATCGGAAAAACTCCACATGAACCAGCATCCTACTGACCCATAAGTTTCCTGTCTATCCCTGGAAAAATCTTCGAGTAAATAATCAATTCAATTCAAGATGAATCAACGAGTGTCATTACCAATCACTAATTTGGCTTTCACCAATATATGTCTACACTTCACCACTCACAGAAGAGTCAATCAAATAGCAAGTTCACTGAAAAAAAAGCAATTTTTTAACAGAGGTGAGAATTTTTTGAGAACACTCTTGTTTTTTGGGAATTATGCGTTTAAATTGTATAATTTTCAAAAAACGACAGAGTGTTCTCAAAAAAAATTCGAATCTCGTGTGGTATTTGGAAAGATCATTCAACGATATAAATCAAACGAAATAAAAAATAGTTTTTTATTCAAAAATAACCAGATAGAAGCATAACAACAAATTATTCATCTTTGTTCTCAAAATAATAATTATTGATAGTACAATTATTATACACATTACGAGCATTATTTTTGAATGATGAAGTAGATACTGATGTTATTTCTTGAAGGACATTTTTTTCATTCCTTATGGCTGTGATTATTTTTTGTGATGTTGTTGGTCCAGTTGGAGATACGGTTTCACTGACGCTGCAGAAGAATGGCCTGTTATCTTTATCAGCTGTTCCTCGCCAATCCCTGCTTTGGCTAAGCAGAAGCTCGATGCGAGTGGTTGGTTATCTTCGACTTGGTTGTGTTGATGAGTTCTGCCGATTCTTTTGTCCATTTAGCTATCGTATTGGGACCGACTGGGGAGTTTTTGAACCATGAACCATATTTCCAATTCTTATGAGGAGTAAGGAATAGTCTTTCAGTGGTTATGTTTGCAGTTCTTTTGGATACAAGTAGCTTATATAACCTCACCGGGCAAATATCTTTTTCAATATTGGGAGTCAGCCATTTCGTTTCCGCACATTTTTGGGCACAATCTTGTCTTGTTTTAGAAAATATCGGATTGTAGGCAATTCGGCCCGTGGGATTACCATCGTTTTCAATTTCGAATTGGAAATGCGAAATTAGGCATGATGAACCCTCTCCTCCGCGCCAAGCAAGCTCCAATGCAGCAATAAAATAAAATTTTATGTTCAAACCGTCTAGATTATCTTCTTTACATAAGTTGACCATCTTTTTGTGTTGCTTCAAAGACAGCGCCTTTCCACTAAATTTTCTTTTCTCAGGATCCACTTGCAAAATACGCCTCTTGGCATTTCGTGCATTCCGCGCCGTTTTAAAAGCCACGTCTGTGAATGGATCGAACCTAACGCCCATTCGGAATAGAATTTTTCCTGCAACTGTTTGGCAGTATTATTCCACAAGGTTTTTACGACCCTTTCCTTGTAGTCTGATCCATCTGTTTTCTTCATATTGAAAGCCCAGTTCAGCATAATATTATTGAGCTCTGACAAACTTGTTTTTTCATTTACAAGGTATTCCCGGGCAGCACAGAATTCTTCAAATTGTTTCCAAATGTAGGATCTTGACTTCGCTGTATTAAGCGGCACACTTTTCTTCACACTTTCCTCAATTGAAGTAATATTAAAATTCCCAAAACGTTTCATTTTTATCTACTTTATGGTAAAATACGAAAATAAACTGACAGAACTGCCAAATGTGCTGTTGAAGTTATGGCTAACAACTGCTTGTTTATCGTAACCATGACGACCGCTACTTCCACCAACGGCCAAAGCTATCCGGACGTATTAATATTCCTATGCAAATAAGGAATTTGATAAAAACAAATTTCTAAAAGTGAAAACACTATGAGATTGAGTGTTTTCAGATACAGTTTGTTTCTATTGGTCCGTTTTCAAAAATTGAGCAATTTCATTGGACGATGTAGTATAGTGTTGAATGATCAGTCAAATACAATGTATCATTGTGAAATTATTTTTGTATAAAATCCAGCGTATCACTAGGTAATGTACAGAGGCCATACCTGTATTTACTTCACACTGCTGATAAACCAGAAGATCAGGATACAATCAATGCAACATCTGGAGATGACGTCTCAATATGAACTTCCTATGATGACCCGGATATCTCCTCTAGAAGAGTCCAAGAGCACCTTGACAAACTGAACAATTGGTATAAAACCAAGAGGATGACATTAGATCGCTACAAATCAACACAAGCTATCTTCGCCAATCGCATAAACACCTGACCCAGCTAAACACTGAACGCCATTACTATACCCTCAAGGAAAAATGTCAAATACCTTAGACTTCACCTGGACCAGCGACTCACACGGCAAAAACATACATAGATGCTAAAAGAAAACAGCTTATTGGAAAGAGAACGAAGTTGACCATCCAGAATAAACTGCTGCTGTATGAGGTGGTGTTTTAACCTGTCTGGACTAACAGGCTGCGCTGTGGGGCTGTGCAAAACAATCTTCCAGAAACTCCACCAAAGGTTTCAGTCAAAAACCCTTCGGCTGCTTGCCAATGCTGCATGGTATGTCAGAAACCAAAGAATTCATGAAGACGGCCAAATACTAAAATACTATACATATCACAAGTTATACAATCCACCGCAACTATCTGCTAGGAAAGACTACAAGCTTGCTCCAATTAGTTAGTAGAATAATGTCAATGGATATTTCACTCTCATCTTCTCCTTTCTTTGAATTTTGTCTCCCTTTTTATTATAGCGAACACAATTACTCAATACCTATATGTGTAGATTGTATATGGAGCAATACATGTTCAGAAGATAATGGTAAATACACAAACATAACTGACCAATAAACATCTACAATTTTGATGAGCGGTCAGGTCCCTTTAGATTTAAATAGTTTTCTATGAGTGCTTAAGAAATCGAACGAAACATTGTAAAACGTATTGCAGCATTAAATTGATAAACTACCAAGTTTTTAAAATTATTTTGAAAAAAATTCAGGATAACCCATACCAATTGAATTCTTCTCCTCCTCGATAAGAAGAAGTCTATCACAACAAATGCGGAATGTATCAAGATTCTTCCGGAGTCCTACACTGGTGTTCAGTAAGTTGTTGAATAAATGCATATATTCAGGTTTCGATATAATACTCCTAATCTGGATCTGCATCTTCAAGCCTTTTTCCTTCCTCACCATGTCACACATATTTTCAACGACTCTCCGTAACAGGCACTCTTGTATGCGCAACAGATTATTTATTCTTCCATCGATTCTGCACATACGCTCATATAGACCGAACATTTTATTTTTCATACCCAATTGGATGCAGAAACGATTCACTGCAAACATAATGGGTATGTTTTCTTCTACCATTAGAGAGTTGCACTGAAAAAAAAATTGAATACACCTATATAATACACACTTTGACTAAGAATAACATGGAAGCAACAGATAAAAATGGCTACAATATGGGTCAACATTAAATTGGTTTAAAACTCACGCTTTTGGAGAACTCTATCATTTTCTTATTTCTGAATGTCTTTCCAAGGTAATATTTCAATTGTAATTTCTGGAAATGTATCTGCCTCTGTAACTTTTCTATAATTTTGTTCTTATCATGTAAGATACTAAGTAATGAATCGCTTTTAGACTGTTTTCTTCCTGAGTGTTCATCCTGAAAAAATATGCTCCTTTGTGAACATTTTGGACACTTTAGATTAATCGCACCTGTTGCTTGATGACTGTTATTTCTTGACTCATGGCTCAAATATATGGTTCACTTAATGGGATGCACTTTCAATTTAAACATTGGCTCGAATATTTGTACTTATTGCTCTTCACATGTCAAATATAAAGCGACGGATCAGAGAAAAATTATTGAACTGTCATTATCATGTACACCATAAATTCCAAATACTTTCGAATATTCTGATTCGACAGATATTTCCTCAAAATTATTCATGTATCTTCTCAACTATATTACAGTAACTAGGTATATGATATAATTGATGCTGGATCGAAACTGAAATTTTGTGAAATTATTGCATGATTGTTATATTATAAGCTAGAATCAGCAAGTCAATCGTATCAGCAGATTCGTTATTTTGAAGATATTTAAGGAATGCTAAGAGTAGTTATTACTAATTTGAGACATAGGTTTTTTTCCCTTATCGTGGCGGTTGTATTAGTATCACACTGTACCAAAGTACGAGAAAAGACTCTAGAACACAGCCAGAACACAGTAGTTTTACTTCAGTGAAAAGGCGACAAATATTATAATTGTTTACGAAATTCACGTCAAATAAATCAACCATTACTCTTGAAGGAAATTGTTATTTCAATAAATAAAATTTCTCCATTACAGTTCAATATGAAGCTTTGTATGCACTTGTACATAAATAATTAATCAAATGAGGATCATCAACAATTAAACTCTTCTAAAATCCTCATTTACGCCTTCATTACATAAGTGTTTCTGATTAAATTTTGTTTCGATTCATTCGGTCTCAACTAACAGGAGATTAATTAAACCACTGCTATTAATGAATCTACAGGCCACCATATTCGACCACTTGTTCTGGAAAATATAATTCTGAGATTGAATACTGTGGAACCAATGTTCTCTGTTTTATGAACAAGTTGAAATTTCTCGTTAAATATCAAATTTTCCTCATCGCAAGTATCAAAGCTCCAGAACCAATTTCTCTTATGATTGAATTTTTTCAAGGATATCCCCAATACTACTTCTCATTGGTTTGACAGTAACCCACTAACACCAGTTCCCTCGTACAAAGCCAAAGGGTAATAGATCCTGGCGCTGGGCTTGTTCAATTTACGTGCCTGTATAAATCAACCCAAGCTTCACAATCACAATCGGTTCCACAAAACGCTATAACTGGACGTCCATTTCCACCAGAATTATTCTACACGAAAATATACTTCCATACCGCCATTAGTGATATTACATTCGGAATTTATGAAATTCCAATACGAATTAATGGATTCAAATTTTGGTGGATCCATGAAAACTCTGATGGGGTTGATGAATGGAAATGGGGTAAAATCTACTTTCATCTAGGAATAGAAAAAACTTTAATCAATGAACTTTATCATCTACTACAACACCATATTATATGTAGAACATTATCATTTATGTTTGGAACTATAAAGAATACATTGAGCACAAATCGAAAACAAAAGATTCTATTTTTAAACTTTCGATTTTAATTCCGTTTCTTCAACACCTAGAGCAATTTTCTCTTGTTTCAATAGATGATGTACTTCAGTCTCTGTACCCACAGCCTTTCCTGAAAACAAAAAATATATGTTTCATTTTGTAATGAAATTCAAACTGTTATTTAAAAATTTAAAAAGAAAAAATTGATAAACTCTCCTGAATTTAGATCAGAGTTCCTACTCTGATCTGTGACCTTGAAATGATTGATAATAGACATTATTCATTTATAATGAACGTTGTTCCTCAATTTGGGTTGAAAAATACTAACTAAACAACATAAAATAAAGATGAAAAAAGCCGACGCCAAGTTGATTAACGATATTTGTGGGCTTTTTCAGCGATCTGAAGATTATTATAATTTCCGCCTATTGTTATTTTCACATGTCGAGTCAAACAAATGGCCGATACTGAATTCCCGTCTCTCGAGTTTTCTGTCAGAGTTCCATGTTCCAAAAGTGCCCTGTTTATTGTTATTTTGATACATTCGCCATAATCTTTGAAGGTACTTTGTTAACACACTGTGATCTACAGGTCCTATGAAATCATCGCTCCTTCAACAATTTCCACTTGTTACAATTTTGGATACTGCATTTAACTGTTATTTGGTTGGATGATAAAAAAATACTTTTGACATAAGTCCGCCCACAAAACAATCTGTCTGTTACCTCATCACAAGGACATACGTTTCAGCACTCATATAAATCACCGTATACAAAGTCGAGCCTGTGCAAGTTTTATGAATTCGAAGCACCATCCAGGCATAAGTGTGTTATCTCGATATTTCGAAAATCACAGAGTTCCTACACAAATGAAGTTTATTACTTCGCACAGTGGTTACGGGAAATAATTCTTGACCAGTTGGTCTTAAGGTACTTCCGCCCTTTCTTGAAAATCGATCACTCGCATAAACTTCATTCTCCAGACAAAAAAATACATTTTAAACAATTTCTTCGAAATAATTCATGTTTCATCAATGAAGTTCGAGCTCACCTTGCGCTTTCCTCTTTCTACATCTTGATCGATACAGTAATTTATTCAGCTTGTTGATATTACCCAAAATCGCTCCAATCCAAACTGATCCTATAATCCACCATTTGCATTTCATAAATTTACAATTTTCTCGCGTAATCGATAAATTGCTCCTTTCAACAATGTTCTCATCTCCAGCTTTCAATCTTCCCATGAAATTGTTTGGTTCAGTGGAACAGAATCTTTCTTTTAAATCCACGTGCTTCTTTAGATAATTTTTCCAGTTGATATCATCACAGTTCCATGGATTATTTGAGGCGTATAGGGAGAATATTGGATCGTTCTGTATTTTAGTCATGATCGATACAGGGAGATATACCAGTTGATTTCCTAAAAAAAAATTCTCTAAACTGTCTAATAGAATAAAAAAGACAAAAGTTCAGGAAGAATTTCTTTGGTATTACCTTGTTATACTACCACTACCACAAATACAGGGTGCGGCAAAAATCAGTTTACCGTTTTGCATATGAGAGGAAAAAAAGGAAAAATAATTGCAAATAATTTTATTTTCCAGAAAACTATACTATCAATAATCACTTTTGGCCTCACATTTTATGTTCGAATTGTTTCCCCCTCCTTAACACACATGCGGCATCGTTTAGTCACGGTAAAACAAATTTTATGAAAAAATTAACAGGGCGACCTGAACGTGGCGCGTCGACTACGGAGCCAGTACTTACGAATTTACAGTTTATGCACCATTTGTCTGGTGGCAACTTGCTTATTCGGAAAGCGCTGGCGAAATTCTTCGAAAATTTCAGGATGATCTCCGTCAAGTTTTAGGTAAGAGGTGCGCAAACAAATACGTTCTTCTTTCGTGTACTTTACACGCGCAGCCATGCCAACGAACGCACTGTAAACGTACACAACACTACTACACGCGGACAACTCAACTCCCTACGTTTCAGCGGCCTCCTTCCATCCTAGGTGCGATACCTCCTGGCCGAGAATACTCGCATGCGTCAATACCAGACAGTGTAAACTGCCTTTTGCCGCACTCTGTATTTGTTTGCTAAAGATGTGTTTAATATTCATGTGAAAAAGAATGCCAAAACAGTTGATTCGATAACGGATATGCGCTCTATCTAAAAAATACAATGAAGTATTTTAACCAACTGTTAGATCTAGCATGAAAAGATCTTCAAGTTACCGATAAGTAATAGTATATTATATACCGCGGGACTGAAGTAGTACATTTAATCCTGAAGGTAAAGTTTATGGCCCGACCGCAGGGAGGGCCATAATTTACCTGAAATTACCTGAAATTAAATGTACTTCAGTCGCAAGGTATATACGATACTTTTCGTACTTCCGGTATGATTTTATTAATTATTTCAATCAGTTTTTTCTCTCTTCAACTCATTTAATAAACTGTCTTTAAAATAAGTTACCATAGGAACATTGCGTTGTGACAATTACAATTTAGAAACATTGTCATTACTAGTGTCATTGTAAAGAAACATTGTTATTGATAATTATTGGTATCATGAGTGAAGAAGGTGTATCTGATATTGATAAAAGAGCAGCCGAAGTAGGTGAAGAATTGTTACCACCGAAATCTAGATAACTATACGAGCAGCAGTACGATGCTTTTAAAAAGTTAAAATGTGAGACAACCTACTGAAAATGCGCTGTTAGTCTACTTCAATGATAAATCAAAATCGGTTTGTGCCTCAACTCTCTGGGCACATTACTCAATGCTGAAATCGGTTATTAACATTAAAGAAGATATTGATATAAGTAAATTTCCAAAATTATTAGCTTTTTTGAAGAGAAGAAATGAGGGATTTAAGCCAAAGAAGTCAAGAATTCTCACGTCTGAGCAGGTAGATCAGTTCTTACGGGAGGCTCCGGATGATAAATATTTAATGCTTAAGGTAAATTTGGAAATGTGTTAATATTCAGAAATTTTAAGAAATCAATTTTCTTGTAGGTTGCACTGTCGTGGAAAAGAGTTGGTTGATTTAGAAATCGACGATGTGAGAGATTTGGACGATTCCTTCCTTATTGCGATTAGAAACACCAAAAATAAAATTGACCGAAATTTTGTGATCAAAAATTCAGAAAACAGTGCCATCAGTTTTGTGGCGATATTTCGAAAATATGTGGCATTGCGAAAGACAGGGACACCTTATTCAAAATTTTTTGTTCAATACATCAACAAAGAATGTACTACGCGAGTAGTAGGAAAAAACATGTTTGGTACATTTCCACGGCAAATAGCAGCTTTCTTGAAATTAGAAAATGCGACGCCTTATACGGGACATTGTTTTAGACGCACATCTGCGTCTTTGTTAGCTGATTCGGGAGCAACAATAGACGTGTTGAAGAGACATAGAGGATGGAAATCCTACAACGTGGCCGAGGGATGCATTGAATCGTCTATTAAAAATAAACAAAAAATTTCAGATAAAATATTTGGTCAAGTCGCCGATTCGTCCACTATAATTATGCCACTGTCCTCATTCTCGCTTCCTGTTTCCGCAGGATCTTCGAAACAAACACCAGTTCAGTATGATAAGGACCTATCTGTTACTCATCAGTTACCTGCTGCATTAACCCAGGAAAGACTGGTCAATATGACTAACTGTCACAATATAAATTTGAATATTAACGTTAATTACCATTCTAATTAATTGTATTTTTCAATAAAATATCCCTTAAATTCGTTTGTTTGTGATTTAATCGTTCCGGGAGTTTCGTCAATATTTAATCCCTCCGGGATTAAATGTGACACTTCAGTACCTGTCACAAGGGAGTGAAGTTGTCACTTTAGGCCCGGAAGTACGAAAAACATTATATTGACTGATTTTATGAGTTATGACAATTTCGATTATATGAAAATTGAAATATTTACAAATAGCTTTTCTCGGACTAAATATTACCTTGAAAACTATAAAAGATGTCTCCCGAACATTGGTTTGAAGAGCATCAATAATGGAGGAGGGAAATATACCTAACGATCACTAGACTTCACAAAAAAATATTTATTCTCGATATATTTCATATCATTTTTTGAAAAAACTAATAACTACCGAACGAAACTTACAAACAAAACCAAATAATATTTAATGAATGGTTTATTTTCAAAATATTATAGGTGCAAATAAAAAAAACATTATGATTTCTTTTCCATTACCCACCTGAAATATCCAATACCTTGAGCTTTGGAAAATCTGCTAGATTCAAGTTATTTAAGCTTCTGAGTAAATTATTGGACATTATGAAAACAGCCAATGAATTAATCTCATCAAACGCAAATTCATTGAATCTTGTTAAAAGATTATCAGATATGTTGAGCTTGATGAGTTTCGGCAGATCCGTGAAAGTTCCATTCTGGAAATGTTTTATTCTACAATTGGCAAGATTCAGTTCTTGTAAATTCCCATATTCTTTTATAGAGGACTCGACGTCTCCGTCTAAAGCAGTTCCAGATAAATCTAGGATTTTTATATCACTCTTCTGAATTGTTAATGATTGATCTTCTTGAGGATTGTATGTGCAAGTGAGTTTGTTTGAAGACATAATACAATGCTTCTCTGTTGAGATCCTGGAATATATACCTTCATCAAATCATTGAAAATTCGTTCGAATATCCAAGAATCGTGCGGAAAAAAATGAGTACGGCCTATTAAACTTTTTTAGGAAAATGTAGAGAAACAATGAGTGAGGTCAAAGCTTTCGCCATTCTGTTATAAGGTCCATTCAGTCTCAAAGCTTCTTCTTTCAGAACACCATTTCACATTATTGCATGAGATCTGAAATATAACTCAATATTTTTAAACATAGATGAAATTTGATTTCATTCATATAACACATATAACAACATTATTTCAGAAATACTAAACAGAATTCAATGAATCTTGAATCTTTCCATCTATAAAGTATATTAGAAAATGAATGAAACTTGAAAAAGTATTATTGGTAATAAGCAATACAGATTTACACATTTCAATGTGTTACCTTTCGATTTGTACCATTTATCGTTTGTAAAAATTCATAAAAAAGAACTTCATCACATAGATCTCCTATATCTCCTCGTGGTTTTATTGCACGAAGGTGACAGAATATGCAAGATATCCTCCTAGCAGAGTGGTTCATTTAGTGAAATCAACATATTTTTTATTAGATTTCTTGTTCCTGAGGGTGTCCGAAAATACCCGATGTATATCGTGCAGTTTCTTTTATTTTCTAAGTAATATATGTTTTGTGTATTTTTAACTCGGCCTTCTGAAATACTTAAAGTTGCTCAACATAGGCTTGAAAGTTAAGTATTTAGTAGGGTTTAATCGAACATTCAACTTCGATTTGAAAATACAGAAAGGACTTGCCATAGCTTCTGACTGAGTTTAAGAACTCAGCATGGTTCAAAACTACCAAAGTCATAAAAAAAAATTATATTTAATCAGCTTATTTTTGTTGTCATTGGCATTTGAGGGTATGTAGGCTTAAAATCACGATTAAAGCATGCTTCAATAATTTTATCTACTTTTTCTCCTAGTGATGGTGAATTTTACTCGAAAATGTAATTTTAAGTTGGCATTCCTGTAAAATAATTGTAGCATGTGTAATTTTATAACAACTTCGCTTTTTTGACAACATATGGAAAGTACAAACTTGAAAAATGGCTATATATTAATCAATTTTCAACCCTCTTCCTCCAACTTGAATACACATACGCATTCCCTAGTAATAAGTAATAAGATCACAATATTTGGTTTTTTCAAGTGAATTTTGATAATGTAATCTCAAATAAAAGTGTTATCAGTCGCAACCACAAATCGAAGTAATTTTTGTAACGTAGTAACATAAATTATGTTTTCCAAGTTCTAGTGCAAATAATTATTGCCAGTTAAATTTGACACTCCATGTTGTACGTAAATGTACCACTCTACTACGGGCAAACTTTTTCAGAAGATGGTCCGGTTAGTCTAGATTTCAGATTGGTACAATATTTGCCAATTTTCTTGTGAAGAATAGTGTAATTTCATATAAGTAAAGAACACTCGCAGAAAAATTAATTGAAACAAAACAATTAATTTTCGTTATATTTCGATATCCTCCTTGAGCTGAATTAATTTTTCTGAAAGAAATAACTATTCCTTTTCGATGTCTGTTATTCATTGGTTGTAATACATTGAAAAAATAAAAAAAAATGTTCATCTTTCGTAGCGCCAAGATGTGATTGATTATAAAAAACTCCTATATCTGTCAAGATGAAATTATACAATGATGCAATTGAAGAATAATCAAAATATCAATAATCTTGATATATGCGAAAATTTCGGAATTCTTCTTAGATGATATTTGTTATATATTTGTGAATAAAAATTATCAGAGATTGATATCGGGAAGATAAGATACATGTGTAACCAAGAAGTAATTTTTAGTTTCAAATTAAACTCTGTGCTGAGAAGGTGGTTGATTTAATTAATTCCTAATTCCTATAATTGTCAGTATTCAAATTCTTTTATCATAAAGTGAAGTATTTCCATTCCTTGCATAAATGGAAATTATTGTAGGATTTAGCATTTTGGACAGAGTTGGGTGCCAGTGCGGACCTGTGCTTCGCAGTCGAAAATGTGAAATCGGATATTTTCTTAGTTTAAAAAAAAAATTCGGGACCTTTCAAAATTTTGTTTAGCCATGCGGTTTTCATTAAACAGGGCAATTCCTTGGTCAAACGCTTTCTGAGTTACAAACGGATCAAATGGAAGTTTTTCCAGTTATTGATGAAACCAATTCGAGACTATAATTGACCTCCTTCGAAAGATAGAGAGTTTATGGTCAAATTGACTTACTGAATTTCTTCGCCAATTTTTTGAAACCCTTTTCGTCTAGAGATTAAAAATTGAAATGAATGGAGAAAATTATTTCTTGAGAGCAGCCTGAACCTGTAGACATCAGTTGGATCATGAAATAGTGCTCGGATGTCTATAGAGCTCCCTTATTAATTCATTCACAAAGTTTGAGATGGGAAATTCTCGCATATACGTACCTAATGTAATGAACGTTGCCTTCCCATAATATGATTTATGATGATGTAATAGAAAAGCATCCTTTGTCTCCTCTTTTATCAGAATAGATTAACCGACCAGCTAATTCAGTGATTTATTCGCTTCTCTAAACCTAGCAAGGAAAATTATTCCGGATTATACCATAAGGGCTTCCTCGCGTTCAACAAAGAACCCTCTGTAAGGTTTCTGGTTTCCGAATAACCGTGGTATTAATAACTGAACAAAACCTAACTCCGCAATAATCCTTGATGGAAAGTTATTTCAGTCAATATTGAAGCATTCGAAATTGGATTATGACTTGATTCGAGATCAGCAACCCTGATATGAAACGATTAAGATATTAATTGAAATTTCATTTCGATATGTTGACAATGAAACGATATGCGATGAAAAACGCTGATGTCAAGTCGCCAGCTTTCCAGTAATACGATTCTAACGGGAATTTCTGCTAATATTGAATATTATCTTAGACTCCCTCATTAAAAGTCTTAACCTCATTGAAAGTCTCTTGTGAAACCTCACCGGGCAACACCGCATAAAATCTTTTTCCATTTACTCGGGTCATAGCATCTTCTGGGTCAAAATGATCTGAACAAATGAAAATTGCTTTCTTTGGGCAAATACTTGACCATCCCAATAGCGAAGCCCAAATTCTTCTTTTTTCATCGTCATCAAGCAGCGTTGTGTTGACTTTCACCTGAATTTCTTTCCATCTGAGGTCTCTAACATAAAATAGCAGAATCAACTGTAGGATCGTAAGGTATCCCTACTTATGCGTTTCGTCCCTGGCGCACACATTTGGACACATCAGTATGGCTTGTGTGCGCCATGCCATATAGACGCAGGGGTTAGAAGTTTGAGGGAGCCGCCGGTAGTTGAACCCGGCTCCTAGTCAGTGTGAAACTTGAGCGCTAACCTCTAGGCCACTGAAGCGCTGTAAATTAAGCTATGCGTGGCTATATAGAGTGCCGCCAAGAGATCCCTACACACTTCCCTGCCAGTGACGGAGTGCCGCTACACAACTAAAGTTTTTATTTTACTTCTTGCTAATATATCCGATAAGATAGTTCCATTTCAAACTATAAAATTTTATACAATAATTGAAGGAAAATTGGAGAAAAAGTTTTTATTCACAATAATAGCGAAGAGTCTCAAGAATTGCCGTTAAATCCAGAAAAAAACAACTGTTTGGTCCAGTTCATGGGCCGGTGGAATAATCGGTCTATATTTCTTCAAAACAGAGGAAGGCCGGAATGCTACTGTGAATGGTGACCGTTATTGCACCATGAGAACACACTATTTGTTTGCCCGAAATTGAAGACCGTGGTCTCGACGAAATGTGGTTCCAACACTTGCCATACAGCCCGTGAAACCATGGATTTACTCTAAGAGCATTTCGGCGAGAAGATCATTTCACGTTTTGGACCAGTGAATCGCACCTCTTGATTTTTTCCGTTGGGGCTATGTGAAGTCCAAAGTCTACATGGACAAACCGGCTATGATTGTGGTATTGGAGGCAAATATTACTCGAATCATTGGAGAAATATCACCCGAAATACTCACACGCGTCAACGAAAAATGAAACAGATCTTGTTAACCGTATTTTGCAAGAAATTATCTTTAAAAAATAATTGTAACGAATGGTTCTTTTAGTTGTGAAAAAAGATTATAAAACAAAATTGTTTTTTATTGTTTTTTTTTATTTGAAAAAAAGTACCTCTAAATGAATCACCCTTTACATACGGAACTCTTTCGAGATCAGCCAAATGCCAAATTTCAACTCGATCACGTATAACTTCAACCCGAAAACGTATCGGAATATAATGAAATCTTTTCACTACAAAAAACTCTTATTTCCTAATGTCAATTGAAATGTCATTTATTTGGCTCATAAAAACTATTAATTCTGAAGAAACACCTAAGTTCATACTGATGAGGAATACGGATTCGTTGCTTTTACCATTGGTACATCAGATTGAGGTGACATTTAGATAAAATTTTCTGGAAACTCTCAGAATATAACATTTGAAAGGAGGAGTTGAAAAGGAACTATGACAAGACACGATGAAAAAATCAGGATTAAAATCCACAAAATCCAGAATGTGTATTGAAGTTATTGATATTCAGTACATTTCAAAATTTAAGCATTATAGCATGTTAATATATCATAAGTTTTCCAAATATGAACTGGTTCGATCATAAGAATGTCTCTAACAATCTCAATCAATATTATCTAAGATTGTTCCACAAATTGAGAAATACATTTTTATACTAGACTTACTCAAAGGAAGATATCATTTCTATATCATTAATGGGGAAAACCCTTCTTTCGGTGTGGAAGTTCGAGCATCACACGAAACTGGGAGTGGTTATTTTCAATTCGAGTTATAGATTCTTTCATATCCATTGTTGACGTAATCTTGGTATAAGAGTCCAGGAAAAGACTTTAGCAAATGCAAATTCTTTCATATCCATTGTTGAAGTAATCTTGGTATAAGAGAACGGGAAAAGACTTTAGCAAATGCAAATGCACCTGACCTCACATTTAACTCACTCTTTTAAAATTTTATTGGTTTAGTCGTGCAGTGAAGAAGAGAATATTTTTCGTGATTTTATATTCGTGAAGTATCTGGTATGTTTATAATTCTCATCATGAAATGGTTGATAATTTGTATTGAATTGTCTGATTATCACTTACATTCTAAAGTTTCCTAGTAGAAGCAGCAATGGTATAACAAAAAGCATTTTTTGCTTGTTCACATACGACTTACTCATTCTTCTACCCGTCAAATCTGTTTCACAACAACCACATTGTGAGATTAGAATATCATTGACATAAGTGTCATATCAAATCTCTGTGTTCATTGTTAACAAGTCGATATATTCGAAATTATAAATATTCAATAGTTTGAAATTTGTGCTCCCGACTAATATCTCTTCCTTTATCTTTCAGTTCGATGAGGGAAATCGATTAAATGAGCCATTGCACAAAGTCGGTAAGTTATCTTGGCCGGATCAAATGAGTTATGTTTTTTCAGTTTCAAAATAGAAATTAAACTTATTTTTTTCATTCACATATTTCCATACTGTCTCGTGAGGTTTAAAAGATAATTTTTGTGTCTCTTTATCAATATATAGCATACATATTATGGGTTGCAAAATCTGATCTACTAATATAACAGAGGTCTGACACCATGTATGTTGGATTGCTGACAAAATCTCTGCCATATCGATTGTATCGTATGTCTCAGGAAAAGTGGTTTATCATGCATTTGCCTTTGGCTTATATCACCAGAGATTGGATATTCATAATGCCAGGGAAATGGAAACGGCACTTAAACAGACGGGTCTGATTGAGTTCCATGTAAACTATCAAATGTAGAGGAGATGTTCGAATTGGCCCGATGTCAGATTATAAGGATATATGCATGTATCAATTCCATGAGGAATCCATTGAGAGAACTGATGACCGGTTAACCAACAATCTTTCACACAAAACACCGTATGGACGAAAATTGATAGATATCTAACCTTATGATAATGAAATATTGACAATATGCTCGAGTTTCATCTGAGAGGATCATGTTCTGATGTGTTATGTTTCTGATAGAAAAGTTTGACTAATCAAATGAGGGGCATATTATATAATGTGATACGAAAGATATGACAAGAATAGCGATCATATCTATCAGTTTATGGATTATTCTAACAACAATGCAGGTCTATTATAACTTCACTAGGTTAACATGGAAATTTTTAAATTACTAGAAAAGCACCCGAAGTTTCATCGATCACTACGATTACTATTGTTGACTCTATTAGATATTTCACGTTGAAAAGGTGTATCACTATAAGAACAGCAGTAACCAAAGATGGAAGATCAACAATGAAGGAATCGAAATTCGGTGGCGCTGACTGCAGTAGGTGAAGTCCACGGTTACTTAGGGTCCAATGAACTGAGATCTGCTCTAACACTGTACATGAAGGGGTCGATACTGCAATTATGCTTCACTTCAAGGAATTATTTTCACTCTCAAAATTTCATCACTCATAATCATTATGTGAAAACAGCAAAATAAATATAAAGAGTTTATCCACATACACCCAATAACTGACTCCGTTTCCAGTATATATATTATTTCGAACTTTTAGTTTACAACTTTGTGGTTGCAAACTATTAAACATGTTAGCAGGGTTTGGTGACGGGGTGCCACACAATTCTGGGTAGACAATAAAGCCTAGGGACAAAACTGTCGTGCAAAAAATCCTGGTTTCCAGCATAAGAGTTGTAATTTTTACAAAAATGAGCCAGAATATTGAAATTACACCCACTATCATGCAATTATATCATTTATCAATTAAAAATAAATCAAAGTTCTTCAACAATAAAAGCAAGCTGTTTAATCATACCTGGACCGGAATTTTGAAGTTGACTATTTAGACAACTTGCCCCTGGCTGAACTTCGAAAACTTTTCTACCAACATGATGGAGCACCTCCACATAATGCCCATTTGGTCAATAATTATCTGGAAAACTTATTTTACGATTAATGGATAGCCAACAATGGACCAAATCTTTGGCCACCTCGCTCCCCGGACCTATCAGTGCTCGATTTTATGTATGGGGAACAGTGAAAAATAACGTGTATAAAACATCAGTGACCACCATGGAAGATTGCATGAGACGTGTTAGAATAGCATTTGAAGACCTGGACTCCCAATCAATAAGAAAAGCCACCCATGAACAATTGCTGCTGAGATGCGAAAAATGTTTAGAAGTTCAAGGACACCAATTTCAATATTTACTTAAATAATTTTTAAGCCTGATTCAAATGCTACTTGAAATGTCAAATATAAACGTGGCTATCCTAGCTCTAATTGTTTACACATTAAATGCAAAACCGCCATAGAAAAATCTATCACAAAACACTGGATGATTATGAAATAACATGGATATTTGGAGATAGATCCAAGAAATGTAAACACCAAAGTGTATGCAGAAAATGTTAATTTAATGTCAAATGATAAATAAAACATAAATGCTGCAATTTATGTCAATGTTCTCCATTGCACAAATAGCCATGGGACCCTTAGATAAGTTGAAGATGGGCTTTGGGGTGGATTCTGCTTCGTTTATCGGAAATTTTTTCATGCTGTCAGTTGCAGACCAAATGCAAGCTTGAAGTGTTCTGACAGGGAAGTTTTCAATGCGTTTTCATAGTGCCTTCACCGTCTTGGTTTTATTGCTGCTTCAATGTTTGTCCATTAGGAACTAAATCACGACTTAAGTTTTTCAATACTGTGAGTAAGTATTCCAGTACACACACACGTTTCGCGCTTTCTGAAAGAGATTCTCGTTGTATCCTTTCCTATATCGAAATATTTTGATGGATTTTCTTTATTTTGAAACAACTGAGATGGAACACTCATCATCTTTCCTAATTTACGTACTGTAATCGAGGTTTTTTTACCACGTAATTAAGTGGTAAGTAATTTAGTAGTTTCACGAAATCGAGATGTTTCACTCAACGATTTTGAGTGAAATTACTTTTATGGATTTTTCTGGTCACACTAGCAGTCATTTCCGTCTGCTACTCTTGGATTCACCCTGTAGGATCGGAAAGTGTTATCCCTACTTATGCGTTTCGTCCCTGGCGCACACATTTGGACTCATCAGTATAGCTTGTGTGCGCCATGCCATAGACGCAGGGGAAAAATTTGTGAAAGTGGGAGCCGCCGGGAGTTGAACCCGGCACCTAGAAGGTATGAAACTTTGAGCGCTAACCATTCGGCTACCGAAGCGCTGTATATTGTTGCTATGTGGGGCTTTATGGAGTGCCGCCAAATGAGATCCCTACAACCCCATATACCTTTCCTACATAAAATCCATCAATTTGATTTGTGAGTGGGTGATTACTGGTGACGAGAAATGGATCACCTACGACAATGTCAAGCGAAATAGTTCATGGTCGAAGGATGGTGAAGCAGATCAAACGGTGGCCAAACAAGAATTTTCTGTGTATTTCGTGGGTTTGGAAAGTGGTCATCTACTTCGAGCTACGGCCCAATGGCCAGATGCTTAATTCGGATCTCTACTGCCAGCAATTAGACCGATTGAAAGCTGCGAAAGATTAGAAAAGACCAGAATTAGCAAATAGGAGAGGTGTCGCATTCTATCAGGATAACGCCAAGCCTCACACGTCTTTCATGACCTGCCAAAAACTTCAGCACCTTGGTTGGAAGGTATTTATGCATTCGCCTTATAGTCCAGATCTGGCACCAAGCGATTATCATTTATTTTGTCCATGTCTATCGCTCTTGGTGGTGTAAAATTGACCTCAGAATTGTAAAAAATGGTTGTATCATTTTTTGCTAATAAAGACAATACGTTTTGGGAACGAGGCATAATAAAATAACCTTCTAAATGGCAATAAGTAACTGACAAAATGGGTGCTTATTTGAGCATTAAAGAATGATTGTAACTCTTTCAAATAAATCCCCAATTTCAAAGTAAAAATAATAGATTTCTTTTTTCCCAACCTAATATAATACGAAACATGGATGATATCAAAATCCAATTTTGAACATTTTTCCGCCTTCCAGATAAATGCATGCTTTGTTGGGATATCGTGCCAGACGTCCATAAATGACTGATAGTCTACAAGATGGGGAATAAAGGATAACAAAGGATGGAATGTAAAAATCGAGTACAAAACGTGGCCGTTATAATGTGTTTTATATCCTCTTAGCCATTAATGGAATTATGTCTACGTTATTCAACTGGAAGGTTAGTGATTCAGAATAATTGATCGACGATGAAAATATTCCGAATAAAATATGTTTTCTACTTCCATTACGATTCATATTGTTGGATTCATTGTATGATTCAGTATTGAGAGAATCATCCTAAAATATCATGAGGAGTTCGTTGCAATTTGATTAAAGAAGAAATGCAATGACATATATATACATAATTACATACTCGTATTCCATAAGGAGTTCTCCAAGAACCTGTTTTGGGTCCAATAATGTTTTTTATAACACTGCACTGCGATAGTTTTTACAACTGACTAAAGCGTCGAAGTGATTCTTTAAAATTATAAAAGCTAACATGCTCACGATCGCATTCATTGTCGAGAATAAAAGCCTACAAAAAATAAAAAAGAAAAACTAATTGTTGATGAAAGATGCAATATTTACCCCCCTCCTAGAATATTCTATGAAAACAGCTCTTCTCGCTCAACGAGTGCCAAAGACAAAGAAAATAAAAATGACTAATTTCAAATCGATACACCTATATCGTGACAATTGTCCGTTATAATCTCATTTTTCTGAAGAAAACTGTTCTGAACTTTACCCAATCACCCATGTTTTGTTTATTGAGCTCAACAGGAAACACTCAAGTAGATGAATAGACACCCATTTCCATTTTTATCGCAACGTAATCAAGGGGCAAGTTTTGTCTCCTTCATTTATAATGGAGGGGTGGATCCTGAAAGGGTCGATAATCTATGCCTTGACTGGAAGAGAAACGAACACCGGCGCGAAGTTTTCCCTCCTACACTTGTTTGTGACAACAAAAGTATCTGAAGTGAACTCGTTACATTTCATAAGTGCTTAGATAGAGTTGTATGATGTACGGAGGCATAATGTTGTATAAGCAAAGGGATATATTTTCACCAAAACTTCGTGTCAATTATCCGGTAGTTATCCCTTGTTTCATCAGCCTTGTTCCATAATTATTAATTAAGCAAATTCATTATTATTTCATCGCCTACTATCAACACTATTATGGAAATGTAGGCATTTCATTTGAGGATAGAGGGTTGTTCTCTAAATTGCTGCTCTATGCAGTGTTGCCTGACCAAATCTGATGCAGCCATCTTGGACTATGTCTTGAGATTTCTTAGCAATCCCAATTGCATTATAAATGCCTTGCAACAGAAGATAAAAGTAAATGTGTTCAATTAATCAGAGTTCTGTATCAAACAAAACCCCCAAATCTATAAGAACAACACACCTTTCAAGTTCATACTCATTATTCAAAATCTCAGCTTTTCTAGAGAAACATTTTTGGATGTTCAGACAGAGCTTTGCATCAGCATCAACTGCACCTGAAGGTTGACGTAAACAACAATATTCCTGATGATGGAAAACAACTACAAGTCATCTGCAAAATAAAGCTTTTTACAAGAGATGACATCGAATAAATCATTTATGAACAGTACGAATAAAAGTGGTCCAAGATTCCAATATATATATATTTATAAAGAAGGTAACAAGGGAAATGATATTCACCACCATTATAGGGAGAAAACTGTGTGGTAATTGAGTCAGTCAATCACCAAAGATAAGAATTTGACCACTGAACTGAAATGTTAAAGGTCCGCTAAGAAAACTAGACCGAATACCAAATCAGGATGTAGAAGGAGGAAAGAGAAAGAGAGAAAAAACATGAGATCATTTTGAGATGAGGTGAATAACGCAACATTGCGTGTAAACGCCCTATAAGAAAAGACTCGTTATTGCTTCAATAACCTCATATCGAATTACAGTAACTGAATTCAAGTTAGCAGATGGTGCATTAGAAGAGGTTGAATAACAGTCCCCATAATGTCATTATATTAAGTATTATTTATCTAACCACTCTTTGTGTTGTTGATTATAGTATGGCAACATTTTCATACCAAAAAATCATTAAATGGCTGCACCAACTGACAGTACAATAAATATCGAAACTTTTTGTCAAAAACGGTGCAGAATTCTAAGTGGAAGTTGGTTACTTATGATTCTTGATTTGATTTCACAACGCATATTTGAAACCAGAAATAAATTAGAAAGTTCCTGATTAAGTGACACCCAGGTAGTCGATTATTTACAGAATAAGAGTGCCGTTTGATAGAAGCTTCATCCCACTCGTCGCGTTTGTGAATTATTTTCCAATGAATATTATATGAAGTTGATGGAATACCGAGCTGAATGAAGTTCGTGCTTCAGGGCAAATTAATTTACGGAAGGCAAACAGGAAATTTTTGATTAACATGAAGATAGGAAGAGTACGTTTGTATTCTGTGTGTTGATGTTCAACCATAGATAAAACCTTTTTACATTCAACTGGCTCTAGAACAACTCTCCTGAAGCGTATAAATGCTGAATAATTTCATAATGAAGAAGTTGAAGTTCATAACTAAATTTATTTCATGAGTGAATCAGTTATGCTGCTGCATAACATATTTTACTCCATTTTTACCTCTTCGTTGGTAACTTTCTCTGGGTAATACGTAACTTCCCTTTTTACAAACCACATCTGAAAAATCTTGCATTGGATATGCGGAAACAGGGTCCATAGGAAGAGAATGAGGCGGTATGTCATTTAACTCGATATTGCAGGGTGAGTCAGGTGTGCAGTAGGGTCGATCTTTCGATTTATTTGGGCCACCCTTATATAGGGAGACGGGTCCCCTCTATTGGAGTTACACAGTATTTGTTATTTTTGTCGATTGTGGTTCATCAGAAATATACTGAAAGTCATAGGTTTGACGTAAACTTGATATGATGTGAGAGAAACTTCTTTCTGTCCATTGGAGATTTAACTCTGAATATTCAGTTACTCAGATGGGATATAATCGAAGTGGATAACATTTATCAGGGAGTATTTCGGCTTTTATTTCACCACTTTTCTTCTGCTACTTGCATGTATTTGTAAGCCAGAATTTCGAAGGAATATATATGTATTTTCCACTAAAAACTGGGCCTTTCACCGTGGATTGAAATACTTCATGTGTCGAGAAATATTCAAAATAAAATCTGGCAAAAAAATCAACGGACCTGGCATTCGATATTTTCAAGTAAAAATATGAGAAATATAAGAATTTCACACTGAAAATAATCTTGAATATCACTGCAAAGTTACTGATGGAAAAAAAATACAAGAAGTAGAAAGAATGATATTACTTTCAATTCGTTTATCGATTCAAATCAGTAAGGCACCTTAAATACACCGAGAGAAAGCAGTGG
The DNA here is from genome assembly GCA_030674115.1 of Micraspis discolor. Lineage (NCBI taxonomy): Eukaryota > Metazoa > Arthropoda > Insecta > Coleoptera > Coccinellidae > Micraspis > Micraspis discolor. The sequence continues at coordinate 12,852,505 of JARTUT010001740.1, forward strand.
CGTGGTAAGAAAGGCATTGCATATTGAACTTCTTTTTTCCAGGAAGAGGTGTATAATAATGAAAAGTCCGAACACATTGGTTCTTTCAAAATTGGATTTGGGTCTGATACGTAATTCATATTCCAGAAGAAGCTGGGGAGACTTTTTGTAATTGTGAATCCCACTGGACGTCAGGCAGAGGATGGTATACAAATATTTATGTGGAATGGAATACAATGAGCTTCCAGGAAGCCAAGCAAGCAGCAAAAACTCACCTGAATATATATACATGGAGATAACTAATCACACTATAGGGTCCACAGCTCTCTCCAGTCTAGCAAAAAAAGGGGCCGGTGAAGAGCATCTTTATAAAATAAAGAGATACTCCTCAAAACTATAATGCCACTGCTTATCACCGTTTGGCATAAAAACTACACAATTTAAATATTCGAAATTTCAATGTATTTTTCATTATGTGTGAGAAATGGTCGGATGTGAAAATTGAAATCCTACGAACTGAGACGGAATTTGAAATTTAATTGAAACATTGTACCTATTCCAATGTTCCTTCTCTTCATTAATTTGGCCTGAAAGGAATTACTCGAATATTATTCTCTAATTCTAGTTTATTTATTTCGAAGTTCTAAATTTATTAGATACTAACGAGCGTACAGAACGGTAAGTACCTTGATATAACTTTCAAACACTGTTGTAAACTCTGTTGTACACAGACCACTTGTGAATAAATTCAATTAACCATCCAGAGTTTTGAGTGCGACAACTCCTGTATATCCGAGATAATTAAAATCAGAATTTTCAACTTACGTCTTCTTCCTATGTTGCTATGAATATCAACTTTCTAACAGGCAAACACTAAATTCTCTTATCATTTCTTGCTGATTTTTCCATTTTGTGTTCTTGTCCTAGTAAAACTACTATCGTTTTTCCCAAATATCTGTAATTTTCGAATATCGGATCGAAAATTGTCTCAATCGATTGGATTCGATTTCTTGTTGAAGACTATAGGGTCAAGCTTGAGTATGTTCGGCCGGTCGTATACTTTCTATCTTCCGAAAGAGTTGAGCTAGAGTTTTCCTATTTTAGGAATAGGTTAACTGTCCAAATATCTCGCTCAAGTTCGTTATTGGGTCGAAACCGACCAATGGTTCAGGAGTTATATATGAGCACCTCAAATTTCCTTCACACTATAACTCCTAGAATATCCATCGGATCATGTTGTAACTTGGTAGATATTTGAATTTTGTTGAAACAAATAGGATCAAAAATCTACACGCCAGAAAATTCTCCAATACTTTATACCTCATAACATGCACAAAAAATCGATGCACAATTGAATACGTCCATGAAAATAATTACTAGTACCATAAGATCAACACCGGTTCATTGGTTACCAGTTTTGTCTAACATTGTCGTTCCCCGTATTCGCAGACAGACTGCAGCTCTGAATTCTTGGAGCAAATATCATTCTTTTTCTAATTTATTTCCAATTATATCATTCATTCCACGAAATAGAATTCCCAGATTGAAGTCACGTAAACCATTCTGATATAATACGTTCTTCAATATGAGCATTAGCGATGAAGAATTATGGAAGATTGAGTAGAACTCTTATGAAATGTTGTGGATATGAAGAAAATACAATACCTAATCTCATCAATAATTGTCCCACATATGAATTTCAAGATGATCTTAGGGATATTCATGATTCTTTCTTGAAATGGGTTATAACTTTCAAACAAATTTGATACGTATTTTTTGTATTCATTTCCCTTTTTTGCCTTTGTCTTTTCATTTTCAGATTCGATGTAGGCAACTTGAAGAAGCCTCTGTGTTTATTAATAGATGACCACTCTTGAAGAAAAAAGTACCTCAAATATATTTCAGCTCATTTTTGTACACACAACCACACACATGCGGGGAGCCAGGGTTTTTCTCAAAGGCTTTCATGTCATACGCGGAATTGCATGGCACCCCGTCACTAATTCCTGCTAGCACTACACGCTCTATTGTTTGCTAACCAAAAAATTGTAAGCAAAAGTACAAAAGAATATATTTATACCTCCTAAGATGTCGGACTCATTGAAACAAAAATTTATGCATGTATGGACGTAATTCATGTCTCACATATTCTCTAATTTCATTGTCTTAGCTCCTTTTCACCTGATGATATGATACTTTTTTCACTTACTCAAGAGAAAAGATAAATGTCAAAAAGTTCGTCAGAAATTTCAATGCTCCATGCTTCCACAGATACGTATTCGATTGACATCGGTTGGACTAATAAATGCAGTTTAAGTTGGGGGGAAAATAATCGAAATGCTTTATTAAGGTGAAATAATGTACGTTGTCAAAATTTAGAAAAGCACTGATCTGGAGTTTTGGAGAAGAGAATTTGTGCTTCGAACAAAACTTAAGGGTAACTTTGAGTAGTTATTTATGATTTGAGATATTGAGAGTTTGTTCCTTCATCGTGGTTTTTGTATTTGTATCATATTGTTCCAGAGTAGGGGAATAACCTCTAGGACTGAAGCTCCTGACCTGACGATAGTGCTTTTCTGATTTTTTTTTCAAAAATGTGATTTCTGAACCAGAAACATAATAGACAATTGAACGTTTAGGGCGTTATAGTTTTCGAATGGTACTAGTGAGCCCTCATATTCTGTTCGCCTATGCTTAGCTTGCAGACAAGAAAATTATCAGGAAACAAACAAATATTTACAATAAGGGAGCATTTATAATATCTGACATTGAAACGACATTGATAACAGTGAGGAATTATAAAATGAATGGTTTGAATTTTTGTCATAAAAAATCATTGAAATAAAAAATATCGAAGAATTGACTATTTGTAGTCTTACACTTTTCAATTAAAGTATTAATGATACCATTATTTATTCAAGAAAACAATGTTTTCTTTGATGAATAAGATTTTCATTCTTATCATAATATCAACATCATTATAGTTTTTTTAAATTTTTGGATGTTATGATAAGAATGAAAAATTCTCTCCTATTTATCAAATGAAACATTTGATGACTAGATATTGTTGATGATGGAGCTCGTGTTGAATGATTGTTTGGGCTATTACCATCATCTATTGTGGATATAATGTTTTCCGACGTTTCGATAGACATCTTCTATCTTTATCAAGGAAAACATTACATCCACAATAGATGATGGTAATAGCCCAAACAATCATTCAACACGAGCTCCATCATCAACAATATCTCGTCATCAACTAGAAATTCGGTATGGGCCCGAATTGTTTCGAGAAGTTAGAAGTTATTAAAGAACCAGCATAAAATTGGCAAAGGAATGCAACCATTTGACATTCATCCATCTTGCAAGAGATCGAAACCTAATTCCTAAAGGTCTCAGAGTGAAACTTCCTGTCAAAAGTTATAGAGCAGATAGGATTTCAAAACGGACAAGTCAAGCCCTTATGAGAGAAAGACTGAATCAACATCGATTCAACAAAGCCAAATTACTTACAACATGCGAGAACCTTAGATGTAGCATTCAATCAAAAACTAATGCTGAAGATTATGAAAATATTCTGGGAGCTATTAAACATAGCTATGAATGAATATATGAACAACAAAAACAAGTCCAAAAATGGAAAATTGAGAAACTTATGAAGGAGTCAAGAAAATATGAACCCTTAGATCATTCAAAAACCGTGATCAATTTATCTAATAAGAACTTAAGTGAAGATCAGATATCTCTCCTCAACAAGGGTCTCAAGTTCTCTATAGCCCCTAAGACGATACCAAAAATTGAAATCATGTTGGCGGCAGAAGAAACTGCACAGAAAATTCGAGAACCTGAAAAAGCCGAAGAGTACAGATGGAAAATCAGAACCTTGTTAGACAGGAATAACAAAACACCTCTACCCAATATAAATAAAGCTGAACAGAGGGCATTAAAAGATCTTAAATCGGATAGTTCCATAAAGATACTTCCAGCAGACAAAGGAAACGCCACTGTAATTCTAGATGTTGGCCCTCATAATCAAAAAATCAATGAATTATCAGAAGCAGGAAAATACAAAATACTAAAAAAGGACCCTACCACCACAGTTGAAAACAAGATTTACAAAATCCTTTATAAATATCGAAATGAATTTCCAGATCGATTCGTTAGATCAAGACTTACACCTCACTTCAGTAAACCACCACATTTATATGGTCTACAAAAAATACACAAAGCAAATATTCCTCTAAGACCAATTGTGAGTTCAAGAAATTCAGCATGCCACCAATTGGCTAAATTTCTGCTGAAAATTATATCACCATTAAAAAGTAATTCAACATCGATGATAAGAAACACGAAACACTTCATAGAAATAATGAAACATCAAGAAATCATGGAAGAAGACGTTATGGTCTGCTTCGACATCACCAGTTTGTTCACTAATATTCCGACAGATAAAACACTTATCATACTTAGGAAAAACCTTGAAGAAGATCAAACCCTTAGTGAAAGAACTACACTAAGCGTGAATGCAATTATGGAAATGCTTTCTCTTTGTATTGAAACAACATATTTCCAATTTGAAGACATCTTTTATCAACAAGAATTCGGAATGGTCATGGGTTCACCACTATCACCAATTTTAGCTAATTTATATATGGAAATTTTCGAACAGAAGGCATTAGAAAAATATGTACTTAAACCCAAACTGTGGAAAAGATATGTAGATGATACTTTCATTATTTGGCACCATGGAAGAGACACTATAGATGGATTCCTTCAATATCTAAACAATCAAGAGGAATCAATTAAATTCACAATTGAAATCGAGAAGGACAGACAACTTCCATTCTCAGATGTACTCGTACATAAACAAAATGGAATCCCAAGAACCACTGTGTATAAAAAGCCAACGAACACAGGACAATATCTACATTTTGATTCGAACCACCAACTAAACACTAAATTGGGAGTAGCAAAATGTTTATTTGATAGAGCAATAAATATTTGTTGCACTGAAGAAGACCAAAATGAAGAAATAAATAACATCTCGAAAACTCTTAGAAGCAATGGCTACCCCAAAAGATATTAGAAAAAGCTAAACGAACAAGAGAAAGTCAACCTGAACCAACAGATATAAATTAGACCATTAAAACCGTAATTCCTTATGTAAAAGGTTTGTCGGAGAAAATGAGAAGAATTGGAAATAGATACAACATAACGACTGCATTCAAAACTCAAGACACTATCAGAGCTAAACTTACAAAAAGTTAAGCCTAATAATGAGACACAAAGGACAAAGAACTGCATATATGAATTACCTTGCGAGTGCGGAAGATCTTACATCGGAGAAACTAAACGCCCTCTGAATGTACGAATAAAAGAACATCAGAAGCTTCTACGAGTACTAGACAGCGACAAATCCAGGTTGTTCCAACATGCTGTAGATGAGAATCATCGTATAAAATGGGATGAAGCATCAATAATATCCAAAGAAGAAAAACTTGCAAGAAGAAAAATCAAAGAAGCAGCATTTATAAAAATAACACCTGATTCCATAAGTGCTCCATCTATAGATCTGCCAGAAGTTTGGACGCCGATAGTTCGATCCAATTCCATCATATCACAGATGAGTATATAACATCGTTCATTTTTCTTTCATGACTTCTGTCAATATTTACTTTTTGAAAATTGATAATTTTCAAAAGGTTTCTTACTTTTCTCCTTGATAAAGATAGAAGATGTCTATCGAAACGTCGGAAAACATTACATCCACAATAGATGATGGTAATAGCCCAAACAATCATTCAACAAATGAAACAGTGTTTTCTAGAATAAATAAAGCTATCTTTGATATTTTAATCGAAAAGTGTAAGACTATAATGGTCAATTTTAGATATTTTCGATTTATTTACACTTTAAAGAATAGACTTGTTCAATTAAATAATCATTAAAATAATTGAAATAATACGATTGTCAAAAAGCGGAAGGGAAGCTGTCAGAAAAGAAGTGAATTGAAGAGCTGATGAATCTTATTTACATGTGAGCATACCTGAAACAAATAGATATAATAAATTGGTGAGAAATTGATAGTTTCTTAGACATTCGATTTATCTTGAAGAGTTGATACACCTAGCTTCTTTCCTTAGAAACTCTTACTGTGCATGAATGGATGGCTTTACGAGCATATTAAAATCCGATGTCATAATGTTCATCATGCAGTCAGTCCCAAGAGTTTTAGCTCCTTTTCGTCTCGATATTCCAAAACAGCAAGCATTCGGGCTGATCAATGCTGAACAAGCACGCAAAAATATAATGGCACTGTCTTTCTAAGAGCTCATATTCTCAGGAATTTCAATCAAAATTTCATTATAATTCTTGACTATGTAATCATATTTGGAATGCTTGTTTTTTCGAATAAATGGTAAGATGGTTGAATATTGACTTTGTATATTGATGAAACATGAATCTTGGTGGATTGGATTCCATGGAACATGGAATATTGAGTATTTTTAATGAAAAATTCTATAGTTATGACTTAAATCACGAACATACCTAGACGATGTATTTGTCAATGAATAACTGCGGATTCCTGCCTAGAAAATAAATATCATCACAGATTCCAGTGGAATGATATAGTAGATTTGCTATGGTAGAAAAAGCATCTTATCATTTTAATATACAGGGTCGCCTTTCAGACGTTGATGAAAAACTAATTTTGAGCTATTTTAGTGATTAAAAATAACGATATTCGTCTCTAAAAGAAATGCATCACTTAAATCCAAACTCTTTTTGAAACAATGCCAACATAGAACGCTTGTTATAAACAGGGTGAGTCTTTGAGCTGCTTTAAAAAGTTATAAGCATTTTAAGTTTCCACGTTGAGCAAATACCTCCCTGTAGGCCAGTTTAGTTTGATAGTTTGAATGAAAATTACCTTCCACAGCATCCACTGCAGCATCTGAATTGTTTGAAATTTATTAATTTTTTGCTGACATAGTATATCTATAATAGTACTTGTTCATTTTCATTGTCATGTCAATTGGAAATACTTTATGAGTGCCAACTGAAGAGTGGCATCTAATCATGGAAAACTGCAAAAAAATTGTTTGATAGACCCGTATCTTAGTCGAAAATATTTCAATTTTTTCATTACGTTCGTATATTCAAAGATTTTCTCTTCGAATTATATAATGTAAAATCTCTCCAGGATTCTGAAACAGTTAATTTTCAAATGTTCTCTTTTCCACATGGCAAATCGAAAGAGAAATTTTGCAGATTTTGCATGAGGTTGTAAATTCTGTAAAATCTGCAACGTTTTTTTTTCAGTGAATGAGAAAGGAACTGTAACATAATATTCGTGTTCCCGGAGTTTTCCTATTTTTCCCTAGCAAGCAGAGAGAAAATGCGTATTTGATAGTTATATAGGGTTAGCACTCACCCCAAACCAATACTTCTTGTGGACTCGACAGAGCATTCAAGAATATAACCTCCCCTCTGTATATGTTTACCTCAATATTGATTCTTTTTCAGCACTAACTGATCGCCGTAGCTTCCTACGGATGTGCTTGTGAATAAAAAGTCATTCAAAATATATTATGGAATGGAATAACATCTAAATGTGAACCTTGAATCAGATCTAAAGAAAATATGGATAATAACATGTTTTTATGGTATGGTCTGGGTGTAATAAAATGTCGCCTAATTTAAATGACACTATTTTTGCACCTTTGTGCCTAATAGAACAGCGCCAAATCCCAAATTTCGTGAAAATCGTCTGGATAGAAAATTTCAAAATTTTTAAAAATATTCGATGCTTCATAAAATATCGTTTGATCACCACAAAAATTTCTGCATGTTTTCGATATCTTGCATATTTTGAAATATCATCGTAGTAGCCTAAAATTACTGGATATCGGTTTATTATATGATTTTTAATTTAATTCGAATCGTGTTGATTGATTATTACAGGTGATCGATTGTTACTATTTGGTAGTTTATCATGATTCAAACTATTTGGGTTTTTTCATTACTATGTCTTTTCTATAAACAGTTTTCATGATTAGACCTGAACATACTTCTAGAGATGAGACAACACAAAGTGGACATCTGCGCACTGTCCGAGACTAAGCGGAAGGGCAGGGGCACTATGAAGCTGCCGGGCTATATCTTCATCGACATCCGATACATTGATGAAAAAATCCTTGTAATGTCATTGAATACAGAATCCGGAAGAACACATATTATAAGTGATTATGCCTCAGACAGCAGTCGGAAGAAAGAAGAAACAGATGCCTTTAACGAAAATATTGAGGCAGAACTGACAAAAATACCGCCAACCGAAAGAATTATAATTTAAGGAGATCTGAATGCTCGAGTGGGCAACAACGTGCTGCCTGGGATAATGAATCGATTCAACGAAGTTCAAATCAATGATAATGGTGAATTTCTTATCGACTTCTGCGCGCGTCACTCTCTAAGAATAAATAATACCTTTTATCCGCACAAACTTCAGCAAAAGATAACATGGCAAAACTCCCGAGGTCAGCACTCAATGATAAATTTTGTTATAACGAACAGAGCCATACATTCATCCCAGGTCTTAGATGTCCGAAGCATAACATCAGCAAATATCGGCTCGGACCATAATCTTGTTCTGTGTAAGCTACGAATGAACATGCAGAGAAAAAGCAGGATAAAAATAACATAATAAAAACTAAATTCAACATCGAATCTCTCACCAACGCATCAACAAAAAACCTGTACCAAACACGTCTCTAACAGAAAATTGAGATAAATGGGGTTGAAGAAATAGATGACGTAGAAACATGCTGGCAAAAAATAAAAAATAACATCAAACCAGCGGCGATAGAAGCAATTGGACAGAGACAAGTAAAACCATTAGAGAGATCCAACAACAAAGAATGGTATTGTTCAGAAATAAAAAAGCTGGTGAACGAGGAGAGGTTAGCCTACATCAAATATAGAAGCAAGAAAACATCAGAAGAGAGGAGTCAATATATAGAAGTCAGAAATAGGGTCAACGCGGAGATAAGGGACATAAAGCTGAAATACTGGGAACAATTCACTTCGGTGATGGAACACGACCTTTATGGAGCCTAGAAAAAAATCTGGGGTGTTCTGAAGAAGAGGAGGAAGGAAGTGGCGGAATACACAAGAACGGTGCAGATCGATGGAAAAACGTGGGAAGAATACTTCGAGGGGTTGCACTGTACACATGAAGAGCAGGATGATAATCGCTATAGCGAAGATGCGGAAAATACAGGGGCGTCCGAGATCACGAACCAGGCAGTGAAAGAAGCAATTGAAAAACTGAAAATCATAAATCCCCAGGTCCGGACGAGATACCAAATGAACTTCTCAAGTATGGAGGACCCATACTTGGCAACGAACTGAAATCTCTCTTCAACAGAATACTCAACACAGGAACGGTTCCGGATGAATGGAAAAAGAGTGTAACAATACCAATTTTCAAGAAAGGAGACAAAAAGAAACCTGAAAACTACAGAGGAATCTCCTTGCTGAACTCTACCATGAAGCTGTTTACAAGGATTCTGACGGATATGATACAGCGGCACACGAACATCTCCGAAGAGCAGCAGGGATTTAGGAAAAATCGATCAACTCTGGACGCAATATATATAGTACGACAACTAATAGAAAAGTCCATAGAGTACAACAAGCCCATGTACATGTGTTTCATAGACCTGACGAAGGCTTTTGATCGAGTCCAACTGAGAGATGCCACTCGTATCATGAAGAAAAAATACGTCTCTAGTGATATTGTAAGGATTGTAAGAGGACTGAATCGTGAAACATCCACTAGGATAATGACAAACAACGGTCTCACAAAAGAAATACCAACACCGACAGGAATAAGGCAAGGAGATTCCTTGAGTCCCCAATTATTCAACATGATAATGGACGACATTATTGAAGAACTGAAGAAGACAACAAGGGAATACAAACTAACAACAGGTGAAATAAATATAATCTGCTAACCAGACGATGCAGTAATTGTGGCTGAGAGCGAAGACGATCTACAGAGGCTCCTATTTAAGTTCTACACAAAGGCAAAAAAACTGAATATGGAAATATCTACCACGAAAACAAAGTCACTCGTTGTTTCAAAGGAACCAATTAGATGTAAACTTGTAGTTGAGGACCGACCAATTGAGCAGGTCATGACGGTTGCATATTTGGGCGTGCAGATCTCGTCTAATCAGGACAGAACTAGGGAAATCAGAGACCAAACAAATAAGGCAGCGAGGATATCGAGAGCTCTTAAAGACATTGTGTGGAACAAAAGATATGTGCGTAAGGAATCCAAGACCAGATTATATAAAACCATTGTGAGACCAATTATGACATACGGGATTTAAACGAGAGCCGATACTAAAGTAATGAATAGCGCACTGCGAACGGCCGAGATTAAAGTGCTCAGAAACGTCCTAGGTCTCACATCACGAGATAAAAGGAGAAACGAAGAAATTCGCAGCGAATGCGATGTCCCGGATATAGTCCGATGGCGTCGCAATAGGAGAAGATCATGGAATGCCCACGTGGAAAGAATAGACGATGGAAGAATTGGGAAGATCGTGAGAGACGGAACACCAGGAACACGCCGACCATTGGGGGGACCACCCAAACGCTTGAGAGACTCATGGACATCGATCTCACAGGAGGCACGATAATTGGAAAATACAAGCCAAAGGCTTAAAATATGAAGAAGAAGAAGAAAGACCTGGACATGCATTAAAAACTCCATACAACACACAGAAAAACTAAATAACTTCATAATGACACCCAATTCCTACCTACTTAGACTGGATATAGATAATATGTTTCCGAATTATAACTTGAAAGGAAGCCGCCAAACTAACCTCCGAAACCCAAGACAATCTCATATAAACCCCCTTATAAAAAGTGTATTATTTTAAATTCAACAATAAAATTTATGAGAATAAAAACAGATATGCAAATAATTTCAATGCGTTGATAGATAATATCCTTTTCAAAAAAGATTATATGATTACAATTCACATTTGGTATAGATATTTGAATGACATATTAGCATGTATCACAGAAACGTCTGAACAATTCAGCAAGTTTCTCAAACTAGTTCACCACCCATCAATAAAATTCAAACTAGAAATACACCGTTTCGATAGACATCATCTAGCATTCTCAAGGTAAATTTGCTTTGAAAAAAACAGAAATTTTTTGAAAATTTTTAACTTTTCATTAAAAGGGGAATATTGAAAGAGTACATGAAATTGAATGGAATGTCTGTGGCATTAAGAACTCTTCAAGTTAGAACAATTGGCATTGTTTCTGGCAGTTATGCCTGTGAGATCAGAAGTGATTTTCATGGATTCTCTTTCCTCTATTTTTTTGTAATTTTTATTTCTTTAGATATTATTAATGTTCATTATACGTTTTTTTATTTGTTTTGAATTGAGTTTTGAAATATGTCACTGAGTCAGATAATATTTATACTTCATGGTAACTCTTACTTCTTTAGATGTTCCCCAAGCTTCAATAATATCTGAAGGTTTTAATTCCTCGGTTAAAAGGAGACATTTTAGGAAATTGATTTATATAAGAGGAAAAAACAGAAAATCACCTATGACCTTATGAGTGATCGATGAATGGAGTTGCCGAAAGTTTGGAGGCTGATTAATCGATCAAACTTGAAAAGGTTCCCATACCTCAGATAAGAGAAAAATTTTATAAAACTTTTCAATCTCAACATGAAATTAAAATTGAAAATTTTCCTGCCTTTTCGTAGCAAATTTACCCTAAGATCGATACAAAATGTCTATCGAAACGTTGGTTAGAAGCATATCAGTAATAGAAATTGGGAATGGCCCAAATAATCCAGATCTTGTACGCTTCATATTTGGAGACGTATTGACGTGCGTTGGGTTATTTCTGGAATTCAATATTTTCTCTTACTTTCAGAGTTCGTCATACAATTGAGGAGCTGAGGATGTGGGCGAAAAACAAAGTAAGGCAATCTGCGACGCCTCCATGGCGATGCTGATGCTTCGCCTACTTATAGATGCATAGGTGAGTACTCCGGAATATAGAAAATATTTTCATTTATGTTGGATATCGCTGATGTTGGGTCAAACGTACAACGAAAACGTCTTTTTTCGATTGAATCATGAAAAGTTCTTTTTCAACGCCAAAAACTGCCGCTTTTTTCCGGATGGCGGCAGGAAACATGTGAATTTTCAAAAGATTAATTAATAGTAATAGTAGTAATAGTGTCTTTATTCATTTCATCACAATTATTGATTACAATAAAAGGGAAAATCGTCAAAAATGCAGAAAGGAAAAAAATCAGATCAATGTGACATCTTGAGGGAGCGGCAGTAGTTGAAAAATTCCTGAGTATTGTATGGTTCACAACCCAAGATCAAATTACAAATTCTATTCTTGAAAACACTGTCTTTTTCGATTTTATGATATGATGTTGGCAGACTATTGTAGAGCTTCAGGGACATAAATTCCACCTGATGCTGCGATAATGTGAGATGACACTTGGGCAATAAATATCGTTCTATTCTTCTCGTATTGTTGCGATTTACATAATCAATGAAGAGTTCTCCATGTTGTCGGGGAAACATTAAGGATCTATATATATATAAGCCAGTAAGAGTCATCAGACCATGCATCTTGAAAACACCTCCACAAGTAGGTATCTGTTTTCTTCATTCCATAGATGGTTCGAATGGCCCACTTCTGATCCAAAAATATCCTATTCGACGAAGAGCTGCCTCCCCAGAAAATAAGTCCATATGACATTTGAGATTCGCAGTTTGCCAAATATATCACTTTGAGAACAGGTACCTTCAAACGATATTTTAAAACATTCAGTGAATATATCACTGAATGCAGACGTTTACTTAGCGAAATACAGTGAGTTTCCCATTTCAAGTTATCATCGATAAAAAGACCCAGAAACTTTGTTGACGGGTGTACTACTATCTCCTTGCCATCCATTTTTATTTCACCGGGAGGTGTGAAATTTGCCTTTTCTGTTCGGTAAAATACTGCCTCGGTTTTTTCGAGATTCAATCTTATATTATTTGCTTCACACCATTCATTCACTTTCTTTAATTGTACTTGAGTAGAGGAAATAACTTCATCGATAGTATCACCTATAGCTGTTACATTTGAATCGTCTGCATACAAAAGGACCACCAGAATTCCAAGAAAATCCGGCAGATCATTTATATACAGGAGGAAAAGAATAGGGCCCAAAATGCTACCCTGTGGTACCTCAGTCCGAGACTGAGCACCTTCACAAACATAGGTAGCACCATCCCTCTCGATTACTGTTCTCTGAATTCTGTTCTCCAAATATGACTTTATTAGTTTTAATTGATTACTCCGCACGCCTCAAGTTTTCCCAACAATATTGCGTGGTCAATAGAAACGAAGGCTCTAGAAAAGTCCATGAATACTGTCAGTGGTATTCTGCCTTCTTCCTAGGCACCCATCACGTTTTTCACTAAGTTGGATTGCATGTTGATCACCATAAACAAAAATTTCTCTATTTTAAACGTTAAAGTTGCAAAACAAAATGCCTGCAACTTCGAATGTTTACCATTGTATTTTTCATGTTTTTTCGCTAGTTGAAACTTCATAATTGATTATGTGGTCTACAATGTAGGACTTCCATTTTTTCGCGCTTGTTATTGTGCAAGAAACAAATAGAACAGCGTACCATCGTTTTGCCCAAATATCTGTCATTTTCGAATATGGAGCCAAAAATGGCCTCAATAGTTTGATGAGAAACTCTACGCCTTTCTTGAGTATTATTATCCGGCCGTATGCTCTCTATCTTCCAAAGGAGATGAGCTAGAACTTTTATATTGCTTTTAACGGATAAACTAGAGCTCACCATGAAACGTGACACTTTTCTCCCTAATAATATACTTTTCTCTCTTGTAGTCCAGGAATCTCGATACTCACAAATGATTTCAATTTAATTTTCAACTTTTCGAGGGTTGCCTTTTATATTTCGGGATAAGAGAACGAAAACAAATATTAATAATTGAAAATCGCTTTATTGTTCTTCAAAACAATTGTCCATTAAGATCTATACACTTTTGCATGTGTTGGAACCAATTGTCGAAGCACTTTTGCCACTCTGATGTATCTCCAAAACATGCATTCTGAACGCATAGACCGCTTCTTCAAGTGTAGAAAAACATTGACCTCTCATTTCATTTTTGACTGATCAAGTCAATGTTTTGAGTGCTCAAAAATGCAGTTGTTTGAGCCGAAGTGTTGGTTTTCCTGATTTTTTGAAAGACAACTGGTAAACAAATGGTTGTGTACCACTCAAAATTGCCTGTTTTGCGTTGTTCTAGTGGTACGATCACGACATATCCAGTTTTTTCGAAAAAACAGGTGACCATTTGCTTGGAAGTGCTTCGTGCACTAGCAACTATTGTTGGATTTGGCTCATCTTGAAACATCGACTGCTATTTACTTTCGGTCTCATATGCGTAAATCAACGATTCATCACCTGTCACGATGTCACAGACGTGCTTCGAAGCACTGCGATCGTATTTTTGGAACATTCCATTCGACCAATCGATAAGCCTTTTTTTTAGCGATTGAAAAATTGTGTGGAATCCAACGCGAACAAATTTTTCTGACGGTCAAATGTTCATGCAATATTGAATGCTGGTCCCACTAATGCCTAAGATTGTCTCAATAGCACGATAAATTACATGACCATCTTGCAATATCAGTTGGCGCACAGCATCAATGATTTTCGAAACAACAACTGATTTCAAACGACGTTCACGAAATTCATCTTGGAATGAACTATGACCTCGGTTAAATTCACCATACCATCGATGAACACTGGTCCTTAATGGAGTTTCATCGCCAAAAATTTAAATAAGTTCATCGATGCACTGTTGTTGAGTTAATCCACGTCGAAAGTTGTAAAAAATAATCGCATGAAAATGTTCACGGCAGAATTGCTTTGAATGCCAACTTATAGTAACTCTGCTGTCACTTCAGATTAACGCGTAACATATGTTGGAGCATATGACCTATGTCGAAAAACAGGACATTGTCAAGCCCTAAATATAAAAGACAACCCTCATACAGTCTCATGACTGTGATCGAATTCTGTCTAATCCCTTACTTAAATGGTAGCCAACATATAGCGCTTTTTATACTGTTTATGTATATATATGATATATTCCTAAATAAAAAATTAAGGTCAGTTAGAAGAAATATATATAAATGGTAGCCAAATATATATGTGTGTTGGACTACCATTTTTAGAGTTAATCTGGTACTCACATCATCTGCAATATTATATCAATACAAGAATGCAAAAAACCAAATGAAAACATCTCATTAGAATACTAAACATTATTGTTCTGATTATAATAAACAATGATAAGTTTTATATACTAGTGAATCAAGAATAATTGCTGTGAATTTAGTGAAGATGTTCATGAATATTTTCAAAACCTTTCTTGGATACTTTAAACTGTCGACGAGTAGTCTTCCATTGAATAATACTGTCACGTCGTGCTGTCAATAGATAGCCAATTCTGTGGGTCCAAAATTGCACACTCAGTAATTCCAATATTCCGCTCAGATCGCTCGAATGGGTTCAACTCCTCTTGCGCTTTGGCCAAAATGGCGCAGGCATCCGCATGGACGATTAATTATTGTGATCTAGATTCTTCGCAAGCTGTTGTGACCATATAAAAACTATTTCTGTGAATAATCGACTAAGTTTCGGACGCATATGAATTACCGAAATGTCCAACAAATTCCACAATTAGATGAATAATTTGTATATCTAGTTAACCCAACATTCAAATTGTGATAAAGCAACTAGAAACGAATTCCGCAATTAGATGAATAATTTGTTTATCTAGTTAACCCAACATTCAAATTTTGATGAAGCAACAAGAAACCCATCATAGAGGGGTGATTCACGGTGATGGACTACTAAATTCTTATTTCAGAAGGCACATCAAGTATATTATGCTATCACTAAATACCTCATTTAATGAAAATTTCAGCATTGTGCCATGACTTGGGAAAAAACTCGAGTTGTTTTTTTCTTCAACTGAATCTCAAGGAAAATTAAGGGCAACTGCCTTGTCCGTATCAACCTGAATCGGCCATCATCCAATGTTTGCTTACTTTCATTGCGAGACCGATGGTGCCATATTCTATAACTGTTCACCAATAAACTGGGTAACGTTGTATTTTTCGAGTTACACCACTTACCGCAAAATTTCATTCAGAAAAGCGTTTCTTTCAGGTTACTCTCTTACAATATCATCACTGCTATCAAAATCCCTATGTTGAATGGTTACCGCGCACCATTGCCAAGAGAAATAAATCAAGGAAATTTCATAAATTTCTATATAAAAGACTCATAGTATAGCAGAGACGATGTTTCTAACGAATATTAATGATAATCGGTTTCATATACTGAAAAAATAAAAAAATTAAAACAAAAGATGTGAAATATGAGTCAAGTATGTACAATATTGTTGCTGCTCAGAATGGTGATTATAATCAGTTTTCCAAATCGTACTACCACTACGACTATTCAACATTGAATTTCCACTGTGAAATACGTTGAAATTTTGTATTCCATATAGAAAATAATAAACACTCCTCATTTATGTATCTTCTACATTGAATATGTAGTTGCTTAGTGGAAATGGATCAGTTGAAACTATCCTGCAAAGTTCCATTGAACTTTTAAAATACATATTGAGCAACGACTGTCATTCGTCAGTTTTTTAAACCTTCTAATTATATTTATTTTCAGTAGCCATTGATATTTTATTATTTCACATAAACTAATAACATTTCTCCATTACCCGCTTTCTCAAAAAATATTCTATGAAAGAAATATCGAAAGCATTTTCTGGAATATGTTTTCGTACCTTCATCAAAATATAGAGAGCAAAGAGAAGATGTGCGGTTTGATAGATAGATAGAAAGTTGTGTAGAATGCTTGGTACGTTAATGTTTATTTCAAGTTAAATAAAGGTTCTTCGTATGTAGAGTTGATTGATAGTAACTCTTGAACGTTTATATAATGTTGGTTTATCCTTGTTGAATTAGCATGTAATAAATCCAATGAAGATACGTTACATAAAGGTTGGATGAAGCAACCGTGTACCATGCACGTTTATTATACGTAACTCAACGTTTGGATAGATTCAAGTTTGAGGGATAACGTTGAAAAATTAAACGAACAACGTTGAATAAACTTACCATTTACAAACGTTCAGTAGAGATTATATTATAGGTGTATATTTATTTATTTAAGATTCAATAACGAATCGATGCTTACGATTTTTCCTTCCGATGTCGCTGATCGCACAATTATTATCTTAATTAGGAATGTCTGTTTCAATATATATATATATATACAGGGTAACTCTTTGACCATAGATTCCTTACGTCAAAGGAAACATTTTCTTCCTTCAACATTTTTCCAAATTTGGCCCGTTCAAAAGATATATAGTGTTGAAATTTCATAAAAATATTGCATTTTCACCTGTAATATTCAAACGACAATATCAATTGAAATGATCTCTTGTAGAAGGTTTTTGATTACAGTCATACATATTTTGGCATCAATAGATTTATTCCATTTCTTATGAGTTTCTCATACTAATGTACAGATTTGTTAAATTGCATGAAAAACAAATATCACTTGAACTAAAGATCTGTATCTTGTAGTTCCTAGAATCATCAGTCTTTTTTGCAGATAAAATCATTCCTCATCTTTTTACCTAAGTTGCACCATTTTTGATATAATTGAAATTGAAAGGAATTAAATTGATATAATCATCTGATGAAACATGAGTGAGTGAATCATTTCTTAGAGGGAAAATAATGTTGTTAAACAATTCAGATTCAATAGTGGATGCTGTGGAAGGTAATTTTCATTCAAACTAAACCGGACTACAAAGGGGTATTTCCCCAATGTGAAAACTTAAAATGCTTATAACTTTCAAACGCAGCTAAATATGGAAAAACGGTATGGGAAAAAAGTGTTTCTTTTGATGTCAAGCACCTATGGTTAAAATTAACGCAGTGGTTAAAGACTCACCCTGTATATATGTGTCTTTTTCACAATAAATGTCTTGCATGTGCTCTGCATTTCAAACTAACAGATTGCAGCATTTTTGTCTTTTTTGATAATACGTCACGAGTAACTTTCAATATATTTTTAATACCCTATTCAATCTTGCATTTCACGTCATTCAGGAGGAAAAGTCAGGTTGTGACTTAATCCTCTTTTCTCCGCTTTTGTTCTGTAATATAAGACTGTACGGACGGATTATTGTCCCCCTGTGGGATCTTTTCGGATTTCATTACCAGGGTTCCATAACATATAGTATCTTTGAGACCTCTAGAGGGCAAGTAATGGATGAACTGCAAATTCCAGCTTCCACCATTCTATTTTGAATAGTCAATTCTCATAGGAGTCCAGAAGGTAAGGGCTATTAATGAATGAGAGTAGCTCAGCATTTCTTGACTCTCATTTTTGCAAAGGATTTTAAATAATTGCGCAATAATTGAATTGTTTTACAAAGTGGTGGAAATTGTATACTTTTGATAGGTAACACCAATTTCTGCAGTAATTGCTGGGGTAAATCTTGTGGCAACAGTTCTTGAACTATTTTATAGTGGTTTGAGTGGAATTTTTCTTGCTTCGAAGTCTTACGAGTACATAGTTTGCTCAGCGAAATTCTTCATTCAGTAGATACTAATTTGACTAGTCCTATTAGACGGTTCCTCTTTCACTGTTTAAGAATTTGATTGGATATTTATTTCGAGTAGCCCTATCAATGTGCTCTGCCGTACTAGGATAATGACTAACTTCTTTAGCAAAATGAAATACCTTTATATGGATGTCGTCGGTTGGGAAATCGTCTTTGGAATTCCATTTTCTTTACAAAAGCCATAAACAAAAATAATAATCTCATCGCCTTGGAGGAAAAATACGGTATTGTTCATCTTTAAAAATTTTATTTGTTTCTCATTCGTAAATATCAGTTTCCAAAAACACAATATTAATCAAGAAAGTTTATTTTATCAAGTCACTAACTTATAAAATTGACAGTTAATTTCCAAAATTTTTACCAGTCAGTATTATTATTTACATCAGAAAATTTTGTTTTATCGTAATATATGTTGAAAATCATGGTACAATTTTTATTTCCAGTAACATAGAATATTTATGATGGGAGAGTTGATACTGATAATGATGAACCATCTGTTGACTCAGAAACTGCTGAACTCGAGGACTGCAAAACATTTGTGCTCTCCTTACTACCAAATAATTTGCTAGACATTTCGATTTTTTTGTAGACCGAATCATCGACATAACTCATCGCATTTTAGGTGCTCTTCCACCCTCCTGCACGCTTTAGTGCTAAAATATCTCCACCCGAATCCGCAACCATAGTGGCTCCAGTTGATGACGAGATATTGTTGATGATGGAGCTCGTGTTGAATGATTGTTTGGGCTATTACCATCATCTATTGTGGATGTAATGATCTTCTATCTTTATCAAGGAGAAAAGTAAGAAACCCTTTGAAAATTATCAATTTTCAAAAAGTCAATTGACAGAAGTCATGAAAGAAAATGAACGATGTTATATACTCATCTTTGATATGATGATCTTTTTAAGTTGGATCGAACTATCGGCGTCCAAACTTCTGGCAGATCTATAGATGGAGCACTTATGGAATCAGGTGTTATTTTCATAAATGCTGCTTCTTTGATTTTTCTTCTTGCAAGTTTTTTTCTTTGGATATTATTGATGCTTCATCCCACCTTATACGATGATTCTCATCTACAGCATGTTGGACCAACCTGGATTTGTCGCTGTCTAGTACTCGTAAAAGCTTCTGATGTTCTTTTATTCGTACATTCAGAGGGCGTTTAGTTTCTCCGATGTAAGATCTTCCGCACTCGCAAGGTAATTCATATATGCAGTTCTTTGTCCTTTGTGTCTCATTATGAGGCTTAACTTTTGTAAGTTTAGCTCTGATAGTGTCTTGAGTTTTGAATGCAGTCGTTATGTTGTATCTATTTCCAATTCTTCTCATTTTCTCCGACAAACCTTTTACATAAGGAATTACGGTTTTAATGGTCTGATTTATATCTGTTGGTTCTGGTTGACTTTCTCTTGTTCGTCTAGCTTTTTCTAATATCTTTTTGGGGTAGCCATTGCTTCTAAGAGTTTTCGAGATGTTATTTATTTCTTCATTTTGGTCTTCTTCAGTGTAACAAATATTTATTGCTCTATCAAATAAACATTTTGCTACTCCCAATTTAGTGTTTAGTTGGTGGTTTGAATCAAAATGTAGATATTGTCCTGTGTTCGTTGGCTTTTTATACACAGTGGTTCTTGGGATTCCATTTTGTTTATGTACGAGTACATCTAAGAATGGAAGTTGTCTGTCTTTCTCGATTTCAATTGTGAATTTAATTGATTCCTCTTGATTGTTCAGATATTGAAGGAATTCATCTATAGTGTCTCTTCCATGTTGCCAAATAATGAAAGTATCATCTACATATCTTTTTCACAGTTTGGGTTTAACTGCATATTTTTCTAATGCCTTCTGTTCGAAAATTTCCATATATAAATCAGCTAAAATTGGTGATAGTGGTGAACCCATGGCCATTCCAAATTCTTGTTGATAAAAGATGTCTTCAAATTGGAAATATGTTGTTTCAATACAAATAGTGAATGCAATTATGGAAATGCTTTCTATTTGTATTGAAACAACATATTTCCAATTTGAAGACATCTTTTATCAACATCCTCCATTCGCCAGCAAAAACCCTCTTACCTTGGTAGTAATGTTATATACTATTTCAGGAGAACTGAACGTGTGCAAAAAAAAAATAAAACCGCTCAAGTAACGTGAATTTATGATCGAATCTGAAGCAAGGGGCAAATTTTTGTAAACGGAATGTACTTAGTGTGCGGTTTCAATCAGCAAATTTGATCTGAATTTATCCGTATTTCCACCCTGTATTTTTGCATAAATATTAGAATTACACAGAGTAGACAACAATATTGTTTTACGTTGAAAATTTCATCTATACTGATCAAGTCATACCAAAGTTATGAATAAAAGAAAAATCGGTCGAATCGGACAATTCAACCATAACTGCCTAGACTAGCATGAACTTATCCTTAAATCCGACGGTCTGCTGCAGAATCACCCTGTATGTAATAGTTCCTACTTCTCCTCAAAAACATTATTTTCCGGTTATTTTTCAATTCTTCTTGATGTATTTTCAAAATATGAATTGTATGTCAATTTGTAGGTCTATAGTTCAGAAAAAACAACTTGCGCATGTTAAATTTTCCAGAATTTCCTTTCACATCCTCTCAACTCGATATATCCGATAGCAAAAACAACAGAATTCACAACTACGTATATAAAATCTGCCATGGCGCCACATAAAAGTAAACCGTTCAATAGGCTGGATGTAGAAAATAACCTAATAATAATGTTTTTTCAGGCAGACCCTCGCAGAATGGTAGAAGAACACTCGGCCAACCTCACATCTCGGATAAATTCCGATTATCCCAATACCATTCCAGCTCCTTTATCCAGCCCTTCGTCCCAATTCGACAATCTAAAACTGTCGAACTCCTCTTCGGAAGCCTTGGACTCCTTCGTAACTCCCTTGCTCGCCGCAGATAAAGAAAGGGACACCACTAGCGATTTGGACGTAAGAACTGCTATCGGCGAGCTCAAGAAAGAAGGTTATCGTTCCTCCAGGCCCAGTTCTATTGAATCCAGGCGTAGCAAATCCCTGGTGAATGCTAGTTCCGCTTCTGTTGACTCAGGTAAGGAATCGATAGGGGGTTGAAGTGAATGTACATTATAAATCTATAAATAGTCAATAAAAGTTGCCTTCTTGTTGCTTCCAATACAAATTCAGTGGAGGTGTTATCGATTTCTGATTTCGCTGCTGAAGAGGTGCTGGACTCAGTTCCAATGAGTGTTACTGAATTGAAGATTTCATCTCGTATTCATAGTGAAAGATGTGGTTAGGGGACTCATTAGGTGTTTTTATATTTCAGTTGCTCACTTTATCTGTTATTTGCCATGCAAATTATGAGTATGCTCAATGTGCTCAATAGATCAGGAGTTCAGATCACTCAGATATATTGTCAAGACTCAAAACTCTGAAATATTAATGACTTATTAAAGAAAATATTATTCATACTATCCCTGAGGGTCGATCTCCAGGCCGAAGTTAGAGCTTCTGGGGTAGCTACTCTTGATAGGAAGATCAAGTTCAGGAAGGCACAAATTTGTACTCGAAGCCACTCGAACTCATAAGAGTTCCTCGAATGTTAAATAGTGACGAAAACTCTTTGAAATAGTTGAGAATAATGATTATAATCATGTAGAAAATTGTCTATAACTAAAATAAGATTCGAGAGGAAAAATGCGATGAATATTCAAGTAGCTAGAATTGCATTTCAAAAGATTATGAACAATTAATGTATCAATCCAAAACTGTCTGTCACACTCACGTGTCCCCTTGTTATATGCCTCGTACCAATACATATGCGCAGAAAAAGTTACAATAAATAATAAAAGAAACAGCAAACATTCAGGTTGGTCTCATTTAAATGAAATATTCCTTTAGTTAAATTATCAATTATCACCAAAAGGAATATATTAAAAACAATAATACACAAATATACATGAAACCTAATCATTGTCCATATAAAAATTCTAGATTAGCTCCATCATGAGAAATTTTTCGACAACAATATCGAATGATTTATGAAAATAGAACTATTATACAAGGTGAGTCTTTGACTACTGCGTTGGAACATTTCCTACGCATTCCAAAAAAAAGCTGAAAAAATAGAAAAGGATATACAGGGTGAGTCTTTGACCCCTGCGTTAATTTTAACCATAAATTCTTGACATCAAAAGAAACCTTTTCTTCCTATAACATTTTCCAAATTAGGCCCCGTTCAAAAGATATAGGGTATTCAAACGACAATATCAATTGAAATGATCTCTTGTAGAAGGTTTTTGATAACAGTCATGCAAATTTTGGCCTCAATAGATTTATTCCATTTCTTGTGGGTTTCTCACTACTACTGTACAGATTGGTTGAATTGCATGAAAAACAAATAACACTTGAACTAACGATCCGTATTCTGTACTTCTTAGAATCATTAGTCTTTTTTGCAGATAAAATCATTCATCGTATTTTTTCCTAAATTGTAGCATTTTTGAGATATTTGAAGTTGAAAAGAATCAAATCAATATAATCATCTGATGAAACATAAGTGAGTGAATCATTTCTTAGAGAGAATATACTGTTTTTAAACAATTTAGATTCAATATTGGATGCTGTGGAAGGTAATTTTCGTTCAAACTAAACTGGACTACAGAGGGGAATTTGCCCAGTATGAAAACTTAAAATGCTTATAACTTTTTAATGCAGCTGAATATGGAAAAACGGTATGAGAAAAAAGTGTTTCTTTTGATTTCAAGAACCTATGGTTAAAATTAATGCAGTGGTCAAAGACTCTCCCTGTATATGTGGTAGCATTTCACGAATGAAAATTTATAATTTGAGGAATTTTGAAATAACAGCCAATATCGGTTTTTTTTGAAGAATTCTTATGTAGAAATTCAATTAAAGAAGTCTTCAATTGGGCTATGTTTAAACAGTAAATAAAAAACACCTTGTATTTTAAGATTCCATCATATTTTTTCATGATCAGAACTTCTCTTTTGGCTTTCCACGATTACATAATTCGAAATTTATTGAAAACCCCATTACACTTGGGAAATCTAAAAGATTATATTCCTTTATTCTGAAAAATGAAGCAGTATAGACCACACTTAATAATTTCTAGGAGTTATTGAACCCTAGACATCTTCATTTTTCTTAATGTTAGAGAGTAATTCTAATTTTATTCTACAGGTGAAGAAACAAAACCATCAAAAAGAGACGTGAAAAAGACTAGATCAAATCCTGTTAGGTGTAGTGAACCACAAAACGTTTTCAGTGATAGAGTTAGTGACTTCAAGAACAATATCATGACGGTGGACGAAAACGTGAGCCCTCTGAAGGATAGATCTTCGCCAGACAGTGGGGACAGATTGAGTAAAACTGGATCTCCTAAACCAGGATGTAGTAGTCATCCCGATGCAGGTATAAAATTTTTTCTACTGTCATAATTAATATTCGTTAACCTACAGAAAATTTTAATTATGAATTCGGATAATCTTTCCGCAAGGATAATGAAAATATGATTTTTCCTCTACTCGTATGAAATTTAAGAAATTATAGTGAAGTTTATTATGATTATAACACAATGCAAATCATGAATGGATGTTGCTGTATGATCATAAAACATTCATTAACAGATATTAATCAACAATTCTCATTCCTTCATTGATAAGTTCGGACATTTATGCGAATATAATCTAATATTTACCTCTATTGAAGAAGTCTCATTTCAAACTAACAAAGCAACTCCGCAATATTTCAAACAAGCATTTACTGTCATAGTATGTCTTCAAGAAGTTAAGAAAGTAAATGATGAAAAACTCAGCAGCGTTTTTATGTCTCGCAGATTCCTCTTCATCTCGTTCTCCACGGAGCAGCGACGGAAATCAAGATGAAATGTCTTCTATGATGTCATCCCCTACGTCGTACCCAAAATCAGCACTCACCATTAGGAAATTGAGACTGGAAAATGAACGTTTGCAAGCTGAGCTCACAAGATTACGCAGATTAGTTGTGTCCGGTGCGAGTTCAGTTCTAGCGGATAAGAAAACGCCAACAGAAAGTAGTGCAGATCCGACGGGAAAAATTCATTCATTAGAAATGGAATTGCAGTTGGCGAAAGAAGCTCTCCTGAGTAAGTGAAGAATAAGTTTATAAATTTGTTGAAACATTCAGCAAATTCACAGTTCACAGTATGATCTTATGGGGCTTCTTCACATGAAGAAACTCCTTTATCTTCTCGTGGATCATTTTATGAAGATCAGGATTTGCAAGATGTTAATGACCTATATTCATGTTCAGATTTTTGTTGAATTCCGACAAATATTTTCAAACAAAGTTTTGTGAATGCTTATAAAATTATCTAGCTTGATGTATCTGACGCAATTTGGTAGAATCCTTTCTTCCAACATTAAACAAGTAATAAATTGAGCAGATTTAAATTCTAGAAGTTATTGGGGAAACCAAATTTCGGATGCTCATAACTGCTATCGTTTTGCTTAAAAGTATGTAATTTCTGAATATCGAACCTAAAATGTTCTAAGTCGACGTCCTGATGACGAATTATTTATTGAGTATGTCTGGCCATATACTCTCTATCATATGAAGAGAATGAGCCAGAGTTTTCATTTTTTCAAAAACGGTTATTTGTTGAGATATCAAGTTCGGCAGGAGCAAAACCTTCAGAACTAACGTCAGTGCTTTTGTACAGTTTTTCAATCTCTCCTTGTTCAGAAAAGATAACGCCATGCTTAATCATCAAAATTTGGCTAGCCTGTATGTGCTTTAGACAAATATCAATAAAATTAACAGATTAGGTAAACCTTGCGCATTCGCCATTTTGCAATCATAATAACCTAAACAAAAGGCATATTCAAATTGAAAGACTTATAGAGGAACTAATTATTGAATAATATGTTATCACCAATCAAGAGCATGAATTCCAAATTTTCAAAAGAGTCATCAGCAGGAATCCTGCAGAATGGTTTAGAAGTCTGATGTAAGCAAAGAAAAGAAGAAGAATTTTGAATAAATATTTTTGGAGTAATCGAAATGAATATTTTCAAAAGTAGTTATTCCGTTGATAGTGTGAAAAAAACTAGACATTAAGGGAAGGTCCGAAGCTGATTCGCCCTTGTTCTCTGAGTGGTACACAAATATTAAATCAGTTAGTTTTTCTTCTTACAAAACCTTGTTTTTCGAGCACTTGCTCCTTGTGCGAGATTTCATTCGGCTCAAATGTGTGTAATTCACTAATATAAAGTCCGAATTGGACTCAAATAATCGTTATAGACTCTGTGATAAAGAATGAATGGTCTAATTGTACCCATAATATTTTGTTTAAACTTAAATATAGAAGAATGATTTTTCAAGAAACGGAGGTATCTGGTTGAAACAAAACCAGAAAAAATTATGGATTTGGTTATTCATTTGAATAAAGAGAGTGAGTCTTTGACCTCTGCGTTAATTTTAACCAGAGGTTCTTGAAATCAAAAGAAACACTTTTTTCTCACATCGTTTTTCCATATTCAGCTGCGTTAAACAGTTATAAGCATTTTATGTTTTTACATTGGGCAAATATCCCTCTGTAGTTCGGTTCAGTTAGAATGAAAATTACCCTCCACTGTATCCACTATTTAATCTGAATTGTTTAAAAATATTACTTTCCCTCTAAGAAATGATTCACTCACTCATGTTTCATCAGATGATTATATCGATTTAAGATCTTACAACTTCAAATATTTCAAAAATGGTGCAGTTTAGTAAAAAAGATGATTTTATCAACAAAAAAAACTAATGATTCTAGGAAGTACATACGGACCTTTAGTTCAAATGATATTTGTTTTTCATGCAATTCAATCAATCTGTACAGTAGTAGTGAGAAACCCACAATAAATGGAATAAATCTATTGATGCCAAAATATGCATGACTGTTATCAAAAACCTTCTACAAGAGATCATTTCGATTGATATTGTCGTTTGAATATTACAGATGAAAATGCAATTTTTTATGAAATTTCAACACCATATCTTTTGAACGGGGCCAAATTTGGAAAAATGTTATAGGAAGAAAATGTTTCTTTTGACGTCAAAAATTTATGGTTAAAATTAACGCAGTAGTCAAAGACTCTCCCTGTATATGTTTCTCTATTCTTTCAGTTTTTTTTTTTTGGAATGCATAATATTCCAAAGTCCTGAAACAGACTCTAAAAGAAGAACACAGAAGCTTCTGACATTACGTTCTCTTGTGAAGTTTCATTTGAAAAAACTCGTAAACAGAAGTTCCACCAACATCAATCATTCTAAGGTCAAATATGTTTCAGCATTGAAATCTGATAGAAGAAGGTTGAAAGCAGAAAAGTACGATCTCCTAAATCAAATGAAGGAGCTTTATGGGACTCTAGATGATAAAGAAAAAGAATTACGAGATTTTATCAGGAATTTCAACACAGTGAGTATATTTGCGATTTTAATCAGAACTCATTTTTCTCTTTTAACTTGTTGAATTGGTGTTCAGTATTCATTGTTGTGGCCCTCTCCATTCGGAAAATAAAAATAACCTCAAGAAACCAATTTCAAATATCAATAGTAAAAAACCAATTACATTCAATCAACTATGTTTCATATAAAGGTGAACGAGCATTCATCGTATTGAAATGCGTGGGAGTCTAAGAAATAAGGGAGGTTAAACACAATCAACAGCACCAAAGAAATGGAAATCATTTTCATCTCTTTTGTATTAAATATTTGTTAGTAAAACATCTTGATGATCAAATAGTAATCCACTGCGAATGCATGAGTCGAATAGACTGCATAATAAACAGAAATCTCATTCTAAAAGTACTTCTTGTGTCAGCTTGGCAGACCGTTAATTCGGGCTTATTTCAGGTAACCACTCTCAGCGTTATATTGCGTAAAAGACTTATAATCCCAAGAGTACATGCTATTATCTGGGAATAGTGAGTTTCTGTCCAACACAGTTGAAGATGAGCTCAATTTATCATTATTTTGGAGCCTAAAAAATTTCACATTACGTGAAATTTAAGAACGAATCTATTTTTCCAATTCCGTGGATTAAGGTGAAATGTAGTTTTGCCACTTACCACTCCTGAGAGCACAAAAACTTTTTTAATGCTTGTTCTGGTCAATTGATAATGAACTTGCACAGTAATAACGCTGCGTGCTAGTGATGATTGTCCAAATCATCAAAGATCTGATTTGCGATGGGTGGTGCTTTCGTGATGGAGTTTTTCTCTTAAATTAATTAAAAATGAATTTCAAGTTAAATGAAGGAGATGACGAGATATTGTTGATGATGGAGCTCGTGTTGAATGATTGTTTGGGCTATTACCATCATCTATTGTGGATGTAAAGTTTTCCGACGTTTTGATAGACATCTTCTATCTTTATCAAGGAAGAAAAGTAAAAAACCTTTTGAAAATTATCAATTTTCAAAAAAGTCAATACTGACAGAAGTCATGAAAGAAAATAAACGATGTTATTTAGTATACTCATCTGTGATATGATGATCTTTTTAAGTTGGATCGAACTATCGGCGTCCAAACTTCTGGCAGATCTTTAGATGGAGCACTTATGGAATCAGGTGTTATTTTCATACATGCTGCTTCTTTGATTTTTCTACGCGCAAGTTTTTCTTCTTTGGATATTATTGATGCTTCATCCCACTTTATACGATGATTCTCATCTACAGCATGTTGAACCAACCTGGATTTGTCGCTGTCTAGTACTCGTAGAAGCTTCTGATGTTCTTTTATTCGTACATTCAGAGGGCGTTTAGTTTCTCCGATGTAAGATCTTCCGCACTCGCAAGGTAATTCATATATGCAGTTCTTTGTCCTTTGTGTCTCATTATTAGGCTTAACTTTTGTGAGTTTAGCTCTGATAGTGTCTTGAGTTTAGAATGCAGTCGTTATATTGTATCTATTTCCAATTCTTCTCATTTTCTCCGACAAACCTTTTACATAAGGAATTACGGTTTTAATGGTCTGATTTATATCTGTTGGTTCAGGTTGACTTTCTCTTGTTCATCTAGCTTTTTTCAATATCTTTTTGGGGTAGCCATTGCTTCTAAGAGTTCTCGAGATGTTATTTATTTCTTCATTTTGGTCTTCTTCAGTGCCACAAATATTTATTGCTCTATCAAATAAACATTTTGCTACTCCCAATTTAGTGTTTAGTTGGTGGTTTGAATCAAAATGTAGATATTGTCTTGTGTTCGTTGGCTTCTTATACACAGTGGTTTTTGGGATTCCATTTTGTTTATGTACGAGTACATCTTAGAATGGAAGTTGTCTGTATTTCTCGATTTCCATTGTGAATTTAATTGATTCCTCTTGATTGTTTAGATATTGAAGGAATCCATCTATAGTGTCTCTTTCATGTTGCCAAATAATGAAAGTATGATCTACATATCTTTTCCACAGTTTGGGTTTAAGTACATATTTTTCTAATGCCTTCTGTTCGAAAATTTCCATATATAAATCAGCTAAAATTGGTGATAGTGGTGAACGAATGGCCATTCCAAATTCTTGTTGATAAAAGATGTCTTCAAATTGGAAATATTACAAATAGAAAGCATTTCCATAATTGCATTCACGCTTAGTATAGTTTTTTCACTAAGGGTTTGATCTTCTTCAAGCTTTTTCCTAACTATGATAAGTGTTTTATCTGTCGGAATATTAGTGAACAAATGAAGGAGTTCGCCTGGTTACTCCTAAAGAACATAATCGCTCGACTATTCAAGCAAATTGAATGAAATCGTTACTATTTATCGTAATTTTTTCTCAGCGTGTGAGAGATACCAATAGTTCTGTACAGCAACTGTCAACTGAAAGAGAGGAACGTGAGAGAGAAAGGTGGAGTTTATTGAGACATGCTAGAGACGAAGCTGAGAGAAGTTTATCATTAGCCGCCCAACTCAATGCCAAAGAAGTTCAGCTTCAAATTGCACAAGAACAACTGCAAGAGGTAAGAACTCACATAAAGTTGTTTTCATTAGGCTGGAAATCAGTCGAGCTCTTTGAAATTGCATAAATATTGAAGATGTTGAGATTACAATGAACAGTTTCGTTTTCGTCCAATCAATTATAGGCATATAAGGCACTGTGTGAGATGTTTCCATATAAAGAACTTAATGAATAGTTTTTTGAATTTTTTCCTGCCGCATCAATGTAAATTTAATTTAATTTCTTCATTTCCAACTTCTGCTGCAAACAATTTCTGTGATCGTAGCTTGAGAAGTCATCTTCACCAGATATGAACTAAATACAGGTTTCATATTCTTCTGAGTTCATATATGTAGTAATACAATTTTACAAACTCTACTTTCACTGAACCAAAGAGCGATCTTAGAGCTGAAGGATCCTGAAATTCCATCTCATATTGGCATAGTCAATAAAAGCTCTATACCTTCTCCTTAAAGTTTCACCAGATTAAGAAGATAGTAATAAAATTAAGATAATAGGTTAACCTTGCGCGTTCGCCATTTTGCACTTATAATATCCTAACCAAGATATTCAATATATATTAAGACTCATAGAGGAACTAATTATTAAATAACATGTTATCATCAATCAAGAGCATGTATTTCAAATTTTTGAAAAGCAGGAATCCGGCAGATTGGTTTAGAAATCTGATATTTGCAAAGAAAAGAAAATGAATTTTGAATAAATATTTTGAAGTAATCGTTATCTCATTTATGTTAATAAAAAGATTATTGGATCCTCGATGCTCACAGAAGTGGCTTCTGTCTGCATTGAAATGAATGTTATTTCTATGTGGTATTCATGCAGGATCAGAGGAAAATTCTTTATTGTAACGGATGCAATATTTTTGAAAGAATCTTCTATGTGCCATCCACAAATTAATAGTTTTAGGGCTAGTAAATGTATATCATTTATTCTTTTAATTTTGAGCTTACATAAATAATTATACATATAATATGTTATTATGTTCGTTATAGGCCCGTCGACAGCTTGCTTCTAGTGGATGTTTATCTGATCAAGAATCATTGGCTTCCCTGCCTCGACACGGCATAAACGGTGGAGCTCTCACTCCAGGATCAGGTGGCTTGATATCAGGACACCACGGCTTAGGCTTAATTTCTGGGGATCGTGGTAGTTGCAGTGCTGATTCTGGAGTCAGAGTCAGTTCTGATCGTGAAAGTGGTGCCACTTCGATAGCTGGTAACCTTTCGGATTCAACGACAGATGGAACACCAACAATAACTATAGAAGGAGGAAATATTGATGCCGATTCCGTGTCCATAGTATCGTCATTACCACCTCCGCATATGTACCAAAGTGAGTACATCTGAGAATTGATACGAGGCATCCTTCATACAGATTCAGCAATCTAAAATTTTCAGATCTGATTTCCTATCATAGTTTGCGAATAGAGATGATTTAAATATCACATTAATTCAAATTAAACATGAAGGTAGAGTGTGAATTTAGGTATGAAGGATATTCTCATTTGCAAATAGATATGATATTAATGATGAGAAAGTTTAATCAACTAATATTAGCAGAATGTAGTGGTGTATATTGTGTTAGTTGTGTGTTAGTTTGTATACTAACCAGATATACTGAGCGACTTTCTTGATATTTTGCAGCTATTACAACTAAAGACTGTAGTCCAACTTTATCTCCACTTAACGCTAACAATTTCTCTAGATCTATTGATTCGAGTGTTTTATCGAGGTGAGTTTTATCTTATTAATAATTAATTGTAGTACTATAAGGTTTTGTAAAGAGTATTAAAGATAAATAAACAAGATATCATTTCCAGCACTTTCTGCGCAATTATCAGTACATCTTTCTATCAGCCTCTTCTATGTTCTGTCTATACAACATCATTCGATTCTCTGTGATCAGTTTAGGTCAAGGTATTTGCATCGAAAGTATTCAATTACCCTCTTCAGTCAAGAGTATCAAAGTTGACTATTATAACTAATAGTGATTTCAACCTATGTACTCTAATCTATAAAATTGATACTCTAATAAAGTTTTCAGCTAATTTCATCGTTATCTTACATTAGATGCTCCTTTCGATATTATTTTAGAATCTTTTTACACCACACTGATGTAGATCATTCGAGCTGGTATTATTCGACCTTGTTCCTAGTGTATTTTATTTCTTGTTTTCGAATTATCTCAATATCTCTTACATAATATATAATCAAACATATGCCACATCCGTATTTTGATGTATTTCAAATTCCGTATTCTTTCTCCTGATTAATACTCAGTTCAAATCGAATTGTGTATTAGGTAGTTCAAGAATTGTTCACGAGGTAACGATGAATCTTCCAATCCCTGATCCTAACAATCCATCACAGTATTAATCATGAATTACGTGACGGTTTTCATAGATATGAGTAAGAATCCTAATCAAGAATCTCGACAGATTCGTCAGACATAAGATCTATGGTATAGGTTTTAAATTCTGGTTGTATAATACAGAGATTTTGAGTAGGAGCCTCCTGTAGTGTGCTATTATAAAACATCAACTTATTCAAGCTAATAAAATAGAAATAGACGAACACAATCGGCGTAAAGAACAGAAATATAGAATTCCAATTTGGATAAATATATCAAGATATCAAATATTATTGAAAGAGCATTCCCAGATGTGTCACATTTGAAAAAGAAATATGCATAATCAAACAACGATTTGAATATTAATAAACCTTCAGAATTTCTCCAAAAAAAAATTCTATTTCAATGTTCACCAGCTAAATTATTACAGAATCAACTTGGAAGACAACCTTCCTCTGGTCTCAATTTCTCACCTTTGTAAGACATTAATTGTTTCTATTTCTCTCACTGGACCATTCAACCACCAGACGAACTTCGGGTGTGTGCGTTCATTTCTCATTGATCTTTACAAAACCGGATGGTCACAGGACACTAAGGATAGCAGGCCTATGCAATGCAATGTATTGATGGAAACTTCCAAAAAAATTATCGCAACAACGAGATTTCATTCTGTAGACCTGGTTACACAGTGCGAGTAGACAGGTACTCAAGTCATCTAGTCGCACCTTGTGACCGTTACATACCCGTTACTACCATATGCAATTAGACCACTTGCTCGCATCGAAGGAACTTGAATTATTTTTGTCTCTACTCGACACACTTTTTTCCCAACACGCCAATGAAAATACTTGCACCCGACTTTTCCCTCAAATATCACATCATGATATAATTAGAATGTGAAGTTAATAGAATTGTATGGGAATCGGTCCTCTTAAAAACATTAAAATAAAATGAACTCTCCCTTGATCATGAATTTATAACTACTATTGACCTACTGTCTTGCCAATGTGTATACGAGTGCTGGGTTCATATCAGTTCAGCAACTCTATCTGTGTTACCAGGCGTTTTAAATCTTCGCACACGGGAGATTAAGGAAATGTCTTCTCGTTGCTGTGGGTATAAGAAAGAAAAATAACATGGCTGCAGTCGTAAAGTTAACGTTTTCAATATTTCGCATGAATTTTTAATAGTTTTGTGAGTTCCCGTCGAGATATAGAAACAATCCATGTGGAGGCAAATTCATAATTATCTAGTGAAAACTCTCATTATAGATCTGTGGAACAACTCAGTTCGCCAATAGAACCAGAACCAATTAATATAAGCCGAAGACCAAAACAACCACAAACTAGAACCGGAGGAGGCCGTGGAGGTACTTGGGGTAGTATTTCAAGAGTATTCGCCCGATCTAGGCATAGAAATAAAGCAAGTTCGCTCCAGGAAACAAGTGAGACAACAACTTAAATCAACTTGTATCATCTCAATAAATCACACTTAAATTGATTAAATTTCCAGGTGAACACGTTTTCGAACCCTACAGAAGCTGGTCTCCTTTAACGGAAGAGGGCTACGCTGAGAAATTGAGGCTACTCAGAGAAGCATCTACAATTCCTATGGAACGATGGAGAGCCCCCACTGTTTTGGCGTGGATGGAAATTGCCCTGGGTATGCCTCAATATGGTGCCAGATGCGCTGAGAATATTAAAAGCGGGAAGGTAATCTGAAAAAATACAAATGAGTAACAGAGTAGAAGCTACGCAGAAATAGCATTTTTGTCGGTTAAGTTCTATTACTCGGAAGAATAATAGCATTTGAATTTGGGTTCATCAACCATACGCCAGAGTAAATTAGGATGAATTAGAACCAGTTCAGTACTAGTGCTAGTATGAGAAAAGTTATCAATTGTGTAGGTTTTCAGTCAAGAATTATTGGTTTTGAGGATGTTCTAGTATCATGATCATAATTCTTTTAGAGTAGTTTTTATCATCCCATCAGTACGGTATCTGTTCAATATGATAATCTTTTGAAAATAACAAATCCTTTGGAAACTAATAAAGATCTAAATAACCGTCAAAGCTCTTATGCTTTATACTCTGTCCAAAGTTGCTCAATATGTTTTCCTTGAATTAAGTGTTCAAATCAATTCAGTTTCTTACCTTTCACGAGAGCAGTAAAAACATAGCACAAACATATAAATGAAAGTTTCCTGGACATAACTACATGTTTTTAAATAACCGCTCCATATTCAATCAATCCTAAGACTTGCTAAGCACTTATCAAGTTTTTATATCAGACGATCTGAATTCAAAAACTTGAAACCATCCTGTGAATACGTGCCATGCTCATGCTTTAGGATCCCTTTAGCATCATACAATTGAAGAAGACAAAACGAACAGGTGTATTTATGACGTATTGATGAACCCAATTTCAAATGCTCCGAAAAGTCCTGAAGTCTGGTATATATTTAAATTTTTTCTTTTTCATTTAAAAACATACACTCCTTCGCTTTCGCAATGATTGGCTTCATGAAACTCCTACCGGGTGAAAGCTATGATTGTGTGTATAAACCTTATAGATTGGTCCTTTGCATGGCCAGGTGCTCTTAGAGCTCAGTGACCTGGAACTGGAATGCGGTCTTGGTATAACTCATCCAATGCATAGGAAAAAACTACGACTTGCAATTGAAGAACATAGGCACCCTTCTCTCGTCAGATATCCAGCCATTGCTCAATTGGGACACACTTGGGTATCTAGTGAATGGTTGCCCGATTTAGGACTTTCTCAGGTTTGTTCAATTTATGATTATATTAAATTATCCTAGAAACTCTTATTTCGAATCAAACAGAGTACTCATCTCTGTACCGTCATTTCAATTCACTTTTTTATAAACCTTCCGTTTTTTTACATTTTTTGAGGTCCATGTAGAACAAAATCCTAATATTCAATGATTTAAGTGACGTAGAGTCCATTGAAATTGAAAAATTTAAATTTGATTCCTGTTATATTCAAGAGAGAAATGATGAAAGTGAAAATATATATCCCCACGTTGGGCGCCAAAGAAGCTGCAGATGTGGCATCATTGTCAAAATCATTGAAAAAAGACTATTATTTACAAAATAAACAATAACCTGAGTTTGGAATCGGGGAATTAGAGTCTAAATAAGTATTCAATAATCATCAAACGGAAACTTCAACTACTACTAATTCAGTCAACAAATATTCAAATTGTCTCTTCATTGCTTTTTGGATGTGCTTTTTATTAATGTAAAAGAGGTCACTTATGTGGATATATCTTGCCTGTCCTATGTATTTTACATATTTGGTTGTATTGTTGTCTGTTCCTCATAGTATGGTGAGAACTTCACTTCCAATATGGTGGATGCCAGGATGTTGGAACATCTCAGTAAAAAGGAACTGGAAAAGTACTTGGGAGTAACTAGAAAATTTCATCAGGCTTCAATAGTACATGGCATTCATTTGCTTCGAATAATGAAGTATGATAGGCAGGTCAGCATAAAAATAATAATCAAACTCCATTTAATACCTGATTGGTTTGCGGAAACTTTTAGGCACTAGCTGTTCGGCGCCATCAGTGTGAGACCATGGATGCTGATCCATTAGTATGGACGAACCATAGATTCATTAGATGGGCTAGGAGCATAGATCTCGGAGAGTACGCCGATAATTTGAAAGGTAATTGTAACTAGTGATAAAGGATGTATTCAAATAGAGCATTTTATTTCGCATATATATATTGGCATAAGTGTTCCATCTAGTCATCTTTTGAATCACAAACAAGTTCCTTAAATTGGCCTCAAATAAGAATTCATTGCTCAGGACATTGTAACTGGAGAATAGACAAAAGGCTGGGAAGAAGGATCTCACCATTAAATATTTAGGTGGTAAGCCTTCAATTGTCAGTAACAAACAGGATTCTCGAAAAAACTAAGCACCCCTAACGATTTCTGCGTCTACTACCAGAATTTTGGCGGAATGACGACCAAGCTGGACGATTACTATCAGATGCTCCTGCATAGTTCCTACGATGCCGTCATTTTGAGTGAAACCTGGTTAAATTCGAGTATTCTGGACTCTGAATTATGCCCGTCTAATTATGTCATCTTTAGAAATGATAGAAATTCTAAAAATAGTAGTAAAAGTGAGGGGGTGGTGTGTTGGTGCTCGTTCGTGCTGGTGTCTGCGCTGAGGTTGTGATTAACTCCTTTGAGAGTGTAGAACATCAATTTGTGAAGATTAAATCCCATTATCCAAGTTTATCCTCGGTGGTGTTTATATACCCCCTAGATCCGATGAGTCTGTATACATGTCGCACGGGCTTGCGATGGAGGAGATCTCCCTTGCGTTACCAGATACACCTATATTTGTTTGTGGAGACTATAATTCACCTGACGCCAGATGGAAGGACCAGACCTTCGTTTTGTGTGACAACGATGCTTCGGCGCGTTATCTTCGTGATTCGTTAGATTTTCTGGGACTGACACAGGTTAACCACGTTCCGAATAGTCGCAGCGTGTTTTTGGACCTTTTGTATACAAACGAGCCACATACCGAGGTTTCTTCGGCTGCTGATCCTCTCCAGGCTCCTGGGATTCATCATAATGCTGTTCAATTTGTTGTTGTTTCTGGGAACGTCGTGACCGATGTTTTACTCTTTGAGAATGTTGGTTTTGATTTTCGAAGTGGCGACTACGATGCTCTTAATGCATATCTGTCCTCTTGCAGCTGGAATTTCGACAGGCTTGGTGCGGATGAGGCTGCCTCCTTGTTTTATACGTGTCTCTATGATGGAATTTCACGCTTTATTCCACTTAAAAAAAAAACAAAAATTCTAATTATCCTGAATGGTTCAAC
Source organism: Micraspis discolor (assembly GCA_030674115.1). Taxonomy (NCBI): domain Eukaryota; kingdom Metazoa; phylum Arthropoda; class Insecta; order Coleoptera; family Coccinellidae; genus Micraspis; species Micraspis discolor. The sequence continues at coordinate 12,889,534 of JARTUT010001740.1, forward strand.
ACAACTTTGAAGAGGTTGATCAGTGCAAATTACATTGCTACAAAGGATAGATCGGACTACTTGGTATTTTGTCAATTACTTTCCGAATGTAAATCTCTCAATCGTGCTTTATTCGAAAATTACATTAGTAATATTGAGCGTAATATACGGTCAGATCCACAGTCCTTTTGGAAATATGTTAACCAGCGGAAGAAAAGTTTTAACCTTCCTAATAATATGTCTTATAATGGTGCAAATAGCTCTAATGGTACTGATACTGTGAATCTTTTCACCGATTTCTTTTCCAGCGTTTATAAAAAGGATTGTGTGGTACCTCCGAATATTAAGTATCCTCAAACAGTGAACCTATCCAGTTGCGAATTTTCTAGTGTCGAAATTTATGAGATAATTGAGCGACTAAAGCCAGGCCTGTCGGTCGGAACTGACGGTGTACCTGCTTACTTACTGAAAAAATGTATTTGCACTCTTTCCACTCCAATCAGCAGTCTGTTCAATGTCTCATTGAAGCAGGGTAGATTTCCCGAATTTTGGGAAAGCAGCTTCATCATAGCGATCTTTAAATCAGTAGCGAAATCTGAGGTATCTAACTACAGGGGGATTTCCATTCAATCGGTTTTGCCCAAGATGTTGGACAATTTGGTGTGTAGTTACATGACCTGGCACTGTGATCCCCTTTTGTCTGATGAACAGCATGGATTCAGGCGTGGGAGGTCTACCTTGTCCAACCTTTTAGTGTACCTCTAGGATATAGTTGCCTGCTTGAAGGGGGGTCGCCAGGTTGACGCTGTGTACACCGATTTTTTCAAGGCGTTTGACACAGTGAACCATAATATTATGTTGGCCAAGCTGGGAGCCTTTGGAATATCTGGTTCTTTACTGAGTTGGTTACGAAGTTTTTTATGTGGCCGAACGCAAATTGTCCGATATAAGAATTATTTCTCTAGGTTCATCGAGGTTACTTTGGGTGTTCCCCAGGGTAGCCATTTGGGATCTATACTTTTCAATTTGTTTATCAATGATGTTAAGGACTGCCTCAATTCTAACTTTTTGATTTTTGCGGATGACTTGAAATTATACCAACCAGTGAATTCTGTGGCTGATTGCCTCTATCTTCAGGAACAGGTTGATAGCTTTTACGAGTGGTCAACTTCTAACTATCTTAGGCTAGTTACACACACATCGATTTTGGACGTACGATAAAAATTCGTACGACCAAATTCCAATAGTGGCGCAAAGAAATGATTGTGTCTTTACACACACATAGATTCTCAAAAGTTTCTCAAAAGTTATCGTACGGACGCCGTGTTGCGGTCGTTCATTGTCTCGACTATACACGACCGCCGTCTAGTGGTCGTGAAAACAGTGGCTCATGTGATCAAATTGGCGTCTTCACACACATCGAATTTCGTTCGTAAGACCGAAATTCGCTTGGCTTTACTAGTTGCGATTTAACCGCCATCAGAGAAGGAAGTTAATGCAATGCGCTTGGTGAAATTATTTAGTTTTTTCTCATACAATTCATCAAAGCTTGCTGTTGACATTCTAAAATAATTAAAAAACTTTTCTTCGTCACTTCGAAATTGTTCATAAAGCGTGTGAAAAATCCCTGCATCTAGTCTTCTCTGATTAATAGGATGAACCCACTGACTCCTGGTTTTAAGCCTTCGTCTACGCCGAAGGTACAACAACCACATAGCAAGAACACGAGTCTTGAAAGGGTTCATGCTGACAGCAACTGAAGCGAATCATCAAAAATGTATGTCCACGATACAAAATCGACAAGTCTGAAAGCTACTTTACATTTTGGACGTACGATAAATGTTCGTACGAACTTTTATCGAACGTCCAAAATTGCTGTGTGTGTAACTAGCCTTCGTGTTAACATCAATAAGTGTAGCTTAATATCATTCCACAAGTGCATTACACCTGTCCAGTACAGGTACCGGTTGAACGAAATCGAATTGACTAGGCATACATGTGTTCGTGACCTTGGCATTTCACTTGATTGTAATTTGAATTTGAAGGAACAAGTTCAAAGTGTATGTGCGAGGGCTTATTGGTCTCTCGGTTTCATAATTCGTAACTCGTCTGTCTTCGGTCCTGACACAGTGAGGTTTTTGTACAGCTCTTTATGTAGGCCTATTCTGGAGTATGCATCTGGTGCGTGGAATCCGTTTTACCAGTGCGATACTGACAGCCTGGAGAAGGTTCAGCGCAGATTCGTGCGGCATCTGGCCTTCAGATTGGGTTTTCCCAGAGGGAGTGTTGGGGCCGCCAATCTATCATCTAGTCTGGACACTCTCCGTAGTAGACGCCACCGGATGGACTTGACCAACCTCTACAAAATTTTGAATGGCAGCATAAGCTGTCCCAAACTACTATGTGCTGTAATTTTTAATTTGCCTTCGAGGATAACGAGGCAGACTCCAGTCTTTTACATCCACACACATAGGACGAATTATGCTACCAACTCATTCCTCAATAGAAGCATGTCTGCGGCGAATGCTCAAGGTTCAAGTTTGGGTTTTTTCTCGGGCTCACTTTCTTCATTTAACGCAAGGTTGCGGCGCATCAATCGAAATTTCTAAAATATGGTGAAAGACTTTATTATGATAGTGTTTGATTGGCTTGTTTGTTTAAACCTGTAAGACTCGTGCTATGATGACATACAGTCACGTAGTATGGGTCCATCTTTTCATCTGATTTTATTGTTCAAAAGGGGGTTATCCCGTACATTCTTGTTTCTATTATTATTTAATAGGTAACATGTAATAAATAAATAAATAATTTCGAATCTTTGTTTTTTCATTACAGACAGCGGCGTACATGGAGGACTGGTCGTGCTCGAGCCTTCTTTCAACGGTGATACAATGGCAACAGCATTAGGCATACCCGGTAGCAAAACAATAATAAGACGTCATTTAACTGCTGAACTGGAAGCTTTGGTACTACCTGCCAGGTACGTTATCTTCTGTCAAATGGATGAACTCCAAGCTGAGGCGACAAGAATATTAGCCAAACACAGATGAATCCATGAAAATATCCTCGATTAGATATTATATGAATATCCGATATATTCCAAAGTTATTTCGACAAACACAAAATTGTTTCACGATGGTTGTAGCAGCGGTTAATCGGTCCATTGCTTGATGTTAATACAACGAATAAAATCAACCCTCGGTAAAAAAATTACAGCAAGAGTACAATAATAAATATTTCAAAATTACTGAGCAACTATCAAAATTATAACTTGTTGTGATGTTAATATTGTTTGGCATAAACCTGATTTACTCATCATGTCCTTCAAATTGCCATTATATGCTTATGAAATAGCTTCGAATTGATGTTTGTAGTTTAATAACTTGAATGTTATCCAATCCCGAGAAATTTTTATGCAGCAAAACAATAACTCGAAATAGTGTATGAATCAAACATGCTAAGTGATAGAATGAATTTAAATAATACATAAAACTTATATCATCTTGAAAAAACTTGAAGATTAATGAAATAGATGTCCAAATAATTGTGGAATAAAATGACATATGACAAAAATTAAATAAGAATTATAATGTTTTGTTCAAATGTTTTTTGTCGTGGAGATAGGTCTTCGCCATTGTGGAATCTTATTCAATAATTATGGATCCTTTTTATTTCGAATAAAGGTTGTGAAATGTATTAAGCTTTGAGATTAATAATACACCACTCCTTATTACCAAAATCATCATTCAGTTACTCTATTTTTCTTGATGTCTACGAAATAATTTCTAAAAATTATTATTTAACAATTTATGGTATTTTAATGATTCACTAACATTAAATTATGAAATATAAAGAAATATATTGTAAGAACTATCGTCTTAAAAAACATAGATTTGGCAATATTTGAATATTTTATGAGTATCTCGGATATAACAACGAAGCCAGGTAGGTTTTCAAAAGGCAGGTACGATTTGGACTTTGTCTCATATTTCAAACCGAACTTCACTCCTGAACTGAACATTTACACAAATATTCTATGTTATTCTGTTGCTTTGCTTTGCACTGCAATGTTTTATCCTTACCTCGATGTCTAGAGCACAAAATGAATTCTTACTGTGACTAGTGAAACTAACCTCAGAGTGAATACTGATTTGATGATTCTATTCTTTCCGTACTTTTAATAAGCACGTACCGCATTTTTTTACCTTCCTGAAAAATATATTAAAATATATGGAGGGTCAGTTGTGAGAACAATTATGGATTCATAAATGTCGTTCATTATAAAGCGATGTAATTGTATATTTATCGAAAATATATATTTTCAGTTCTAAGGAAGCTCATAACTCCCTGATTTGAGAAATGTTGAAAGATAAAAGATATTAGAAAATGGTCAAGAGCGAAGTCGGTAAAAATTGTTAGAAGAAAATCTGAAGATTCCAATCGAAAATTCATAGATGAGGAAAAGCCAATATTTAATATTTCAGATTCAATAGTGGATGCTGTGGAAAGTAATTTTCATTCAAACTAAACTGGACTACAGAAGCGTATTTACCCAATGTGGAAAGTTATAATGCTTATAACTTTTTAATGCAGCTGAATATGGAAAAACCATAATGGAAAAAGTGTTTCTTTTGATCTCAAGAACCTATAGCTAAAATTAACGCAGTAGTCAAAGACTCATCCTGTATATATCGAATTTGAGATGAATTCTATTTTGAATTTGCAATTTATGTTTTCATTGAAAACTAGTCACCCGTCAAGAAGGAATCATATCAATTTTTGGACCTGGCCAATATTTTCAAATTGGACTCAACCTGTATATAAATGATTAAAGGAGTATTCGTGAAATCACTAATATGTATTTTAAGTATTGAAACTCAGCGATATTGGGGCTAGTTTAATAAGGATACAACATTGGCTGTTTTATTGTCTAAATTTCGATCCTCAGTTTTGGCTCTTCATCAGGACTCTAAAAAACACAAATGAAATTTTATAAAAGTATTAACGAAAAGGGAAAAAAGACGAAGCTCACAAACAGCTTGGTTGAAAACAAGAAAAACCACCAAGAACATACCAAGTGGGTTATTTAGACTAGAATACATGAATCTAATGTGGTCTGAAAATAACTATTAATTGGTTCAGATAAATTATCATTGTTACTGTTCTTGTCTAAAAGCAATAAATAATATATATATAAATGTATATATCCTTTATTATGCTGAAGTAGAAGGGCCCTAAGTTAGGGATTTATCCTTAGGGCTCTTCTACTCCATTGCGGTATGAATTGAATAGGTATTCAAACAGCTGTATGATCGACTCAGATAAAATTAGCAAAAAATAATATAATGAATTGAAGATACAATGTCTGATGGAAAGAATAGAATTCAATTCAATAATTAATTCACTCAGAGCTCAATTTTCACCAGTCATAAAAAATTTCAGATTGAATGTTCTACATATCTTTAGAAAATCCTTCTACTGAATCTCAGTGCATGTCCCTTAAGTGTTAGAATAGAACAGAATAAATGTCAACTCCAAGTACCTATAATGATGAAACCTGCATTGTTGAATGTATTCTTCGATTCAACGAAATATGCATGTTTTTGTCTCCGTTTTATGGAAAATTTTTTTCGATAATATTTTTCGGATTCGAATCGTTCAATTCAAATACATTGCAGTAAAAGATGAAATGATTGCAATGCAACTATAACATAGAATGCTTGTAGTTATCAATCCTGCACTGCTTCTATCATTGTTTTTTGATTTTGCACTATTTCCTTACGTTAGATCCACACTTGAACACTATGTTCGTCTAAGAGCAAAATCACGTGTTCCTGGTGGCTCCTTGGGAAGAACCTTCTCCCGCTCATGTGCAGGCCTTACCGCCCCCCACCCACCCTCAATTCTAAGTAGAGACCAGCACATGACTGAGACGCGAAGGAGTACCATAAGGGTGAGTTGCATATTTTTTTCTTTATGTCTAGAACAACTATTTGGTAGTTTTATCTGGAAACTTTTCTGGGAGTTAAGAAAGGAACTTTACCTAAGAGGACGCATTAAATTGTTCTCGCTATCACATTATACATTCATCCATACACATATAAATGACAATGGTAGTGATGCCAGTATTTCAATCTCCAATAGGGTAAATGTGGAAATGAAGCATGACGTTATAAATGTCGGTATTCGGTCATCTAGTATTAGTAATTGTTCCAATTGTTATATTATTATTAACTATTAGTAACTTTGTCCTCGCGCGTTTAGTGCCCTTCGACTGCAAGTACACATGCGCGGAAAAAAAGATTCAGTGCTGGGATATGGTCGTACGATTCAATTGTTTAGTGATCTAATTATTTTGAATTTCCGTTACTGTCTCTCTTTTGTCAATGAAATGTCGATTTTCCGATAAAGTAGCGAGAAAAATTATTCGATTCCAAAAAGTTCCCGTAATCTGGTGAAATCTAGAGAATGAAATTTGGATGGCTTGGCATATAGAGCTATTTTAATCAAACAATCATTTGTTAATGCACCTTTATTGCGGAGCTCAAGGTTGGCTCCTTCTTCAAGGTGCTGAAAAACATCAGAAAACTCTTTGTGGAACAATAAACTGAATTAAAACAAAGTTTGATATATCCAAAAGTACCTAAAATAAGTTGTGAGATCAAAGAAAGAGCAATTTCCCTTTCAGCCAATTATAAACTTCGCTATAAATCCTACATTTTAAGTCAAAAGAAACAATACAAAAAGAACCAGCTCAAAAATATTAATTAGTGAGAGTGTTTTCATAGGATAGGAGAACCACAGAGAGGAGAGAACACAGAGTGATGATTTGTGGTTCTCCTTATCTATAAAAACTCTCTTAATAATTCATAATTTTGTAATTAATTTTATAATTGAATTATATATTGAATTTTATAATTGATATTTTTCCCTCCTTGCTGATTCTTTTTGCCTCTTTCTCACAACTTGTTATAAGTAAATAAAACAATATTCATGTAGTTGGTCCTGAAATGTTTGTTGGATTTTTCTAACTTTGTTTGATTATAGTTTATTGTTCCACAAAGAGTTTTCTAATGTATTTTAGCCAACCCTTAGCTCCGAAATATAGGTGTATTAATCAATAGTTCTTTGATTCAAATAGCCCTATATGCCGAGCCACTCAAATGTTGTTCTCTAGAGAAATTATTTTATACAATAGACAAATCTCAAGCAATCTTTTAATAGTATACAAGATTTACTTCAATCTCATTAGTTTGATTCGTTTAATGCAGGAGCTGTTTAGTTTTTTACTCAGAGTATCGTTGATCTCTGTTTTTTCAGATAGGATAGGTAAATGCAATTTATGAAATTCAGTTCCATCCTGGTGTTGATGAGAAGTTACTAGTGAGAATGAGATGTTTTGTACTTACCCACACCGGTTGAATAATTCTATTAACTGGATGCGTCAATCAAATGCGGTCCCAAGAAAAATTTCTATGGAGGGGAAAATCTCTTCTAATAACAAAAACGTCTGCATCTTTTCTCGATAAGATACTAGTATAAAAAATCGAATATTCAAAATATAATGCACATTCATTAAATCAGATAATTTTTTTGCTATTTTCATCAATTCCTTTTTATAAATAGGCGAATAATAATGAAAATCAAACGCTTCCGAGGGCATAATCATCCCCTCTACCACCCTTTTAGAACTGCTATTGAATTGAGCCTCGCTCATCTTCGATTTTCTTGATAGATTTGAATCAATTTATGAAATTTTTACAAAAAACTACAATAACTTGCTTGTTGATTTATTGTAATGTTCGAAATCAATCACAACTATGTTTCTCTCATTAATGACTATGAAAATGCTAAATAGTTGCGAGGAAAAAAGTCTGATTTCTACAGGGTGTCTCAAGTTCGAGTGCCTATTAGACGTTTCTGGAGAACTACACATATTTGAAATCTGAAAATTGGGATTATGATATTGATCGAAGTTCTCTACAGAGCTAAAATATTTTGAATAATTCTGTCACTTTCACCATGTATATAAAATAGATCCAGAATTTCGTAATTAGAATAACTGTTCATTTTGTTAGTTCCCATGGTTTCGAAAGAATATTCATTGAATTTTTTTAGATGCAATCAATTTGACTCTACGTACACCATAAATCCAGAAAATCTGAAATAACTCAGAAATTATTGAATTTAGGAGCATAATCATGTGAGAAAACTATCATTATTTTTGACCGCAGAATCCAACACAATTATAAAAAAACAGGGTTCTAATTTGAAAAACAGTTATGGCCAGTTGAGATCACAATTTTCAACACAAAATTTGAAACACCCAGTGATGATATTTTCGAAATCCAAAAGATGCATGACCTTTTTACATCCTTCCACTTCGATGTTGTAAAAACGGTTTACGCTCAGGATATTTAAAATAAGAATAATGAACATATTACTGACTGAACATATTTGACTTTTTTTACAGTTTTTTTGGATATTTTGAAAACTATTCGATATATTATAATACAATGGTTTCAACAGAAATGTATTCACAATTGAATACTCGATCATACCAGGAATGGAAAACTTGTAAAAAAATTTTTTCGTCGAATTTATTTTCACTCCCTGTATAACCGGAAGTTTTTGGGCTTCGAAAATATTTTAGCTCTGTAGAGAACTTCGAACAATATCATAATCCCAATTTTCAGATTTCAAATATGTCTAGTTCTCCAGAAACGTCTAATAGGCACTGGAACTTGAGACACCCTGTATATTGAATTTGTTCTCAAAAATAATTCGAAACATCACGAGTATACTGTACTGACCAATCAAAAACGTGACCCTCCATATGATCACGAAATTTTCGTTTTTTTCATTTCATTTGAAATTAAAAGGCTTCCTGTATTCTGTGGGAGTAATTACTTCCGGGTAAAAACGCCATTAGAGTAAGTGGAGGAAAGAATCTCACAATAAAGATATAATATTTTTTATCATCAACTAGTTATAGCAGGAATAAAAGAGAGGACATATAAAACTTCATAATAATGTAATCAATGAACAGTAGTGCATAGTGTTATCAATTTTAAGAAATTCGACCAATATCCATATGAATGACATGAACGCGTGTCGACCATAATCTGTCATCAATTCTGATGTACTCCTGTAATTCTAGGGATCCATAACGCGAGCTCTTGGACTGTCGAAGGCAAAATGCGAACGTGATAGAGAGAAGCATTCACCCACTTCAAGCTCCGAAAGCTCTTCTATAAGAAGTAGAGCTAGCCCAACCTACTTCTATAAATCTTCTCGATCTGGAGGGGAATCCCCAATTTATGCACAACCTTTCGCCAATCAACAACACCCATCAACTTTGTACAACAGAAAATCGGAAGATTATGATATTTATCTCAACCGAAGATCTATGGATGATTACGAAGCAAAAAATCCGCAGAAGACTGATAGAGATTCCACCCATTCTGGGAAGTTGAACCCTTTCGAGACATACGTTGGTGGAAAGCCGCACCACAAACCCAGGAAACAGCATAGGAGAGTGAGGAGTATTAGCGACATTGACGCTATCAGTAATGAACCTGCTCCAACGTAGCATATGGAGAATTCAAATCAACGATATGAACTACACTTCTGATCGGAATGACTTCATCTTATTCAAATTTTAATGCGTGGTTGTTCAGCAAGAATATTCTGTTTTATCCTAGCTAGACCGCCATATCATGCTGAAATATTAGGGTTTTTTAGAGCTAGAACACCCAGTCTTACTCGTAATGATCCAATATGCATAGTTCCTCTACACCTCATAAGTAAAGTAAAGGTTTATGTTACAAAGAACGTCAGTACTTCACCAACAGAATACAAAGGAAAGTCTTCCTGCACGATCTTTACGTTCACTTTGGTTTGACTGTACTTGGACAACTTCTTTTTTTATAGAATATTAATTTTCAATACGCCCAACCTGTCTAAATAAATCTTTTACATATTCACGGCTTTTAGAGCCATTTTACTGAAAAATTCGTGCCGAACCGCGCTTCAAAACATGCAACGCTCAGAATTATGGTCTTTCTCAGAATTGATATTTTGTTTTCCCGTGTAGCGCTGGAAGCTGATCTTTATTCAGTAGATCTTCAGGATGCCCACTAAAAGTTATGAACATCATGTAAGTCTCAGATGCATACAATTTTCTGCATTAGTCTGGGCGCGCGAATCAGCTACTAGTCACTTCCAACATTTTCGACGCGCACAATTCCTTTGATCCTATTCCAGGATTCTGATAAACAATGGATCGCTGAAAAATAGTTCGCCGAAAGCTCATTAGACGCTGAAAAGTGTTAGCAGCACCGTACACGCAATTGCGGTGCTATTTCATACCAAAGAATTAATTGAACATTCTGAAAATTCTGCTGAAAATCTAACTAAAGTTTCAACCACAATAATGATGAATAAGCTTGTTAACAAATATTTCCTTTGTTATTCACTCAAAATATAAATCCAATTACTATTTTCAATCGATGTTATGTCTGATTATTTTAATAAGCTGTACAAAATTTTGTTTTTCAAAATAAAAACTGCATCCGATTTTGATAGGAATAGCTACTTGCTGGACAAGATGATATGAGGAATTAATACTAGTACTATCTGATAATACTGAAGTGTAAATCTAATCGACGATTTGAATATCTCTAAAGTAAAGTGATGTTGATTCAAAAGATTTGATTTTCGATATGGACTAGATTCCTATTTGTATGTAAATCGATGCACACCAAGATTTTGAAGATACAAAGCTCAAATTACAAATTGAAAGATAAATCAAATTCATAATGTATGATTGAGTTTTAGTTGAGCCAACAATAATGGGTCATTCTTCCAGCGCAGTTGATGAGATGGAGGTTTCTTTATCCAGAATTATGAGAATCTTAGGAATGTAGAAACCATTACAGAAAAATGTTTTTACACAAATTTCATTTCAATATCCAAGTTCTCTAGTAACATAAAATGTTCATTTGAAGGCTCAAATTTGAATTATGCCTGTTTTCTTCAAATTACTGTGAACTTTATTTGCAAATTAATAACAGAAAATAATATGGAATTCAAATATTCGGAAATATAATATCAGAAGGTTAACACCTTAGTACAAAATTTCACAAACACACAAACAACGTTCTGAAAATGTTTGGAATTACTATAATTTTCAACTCAGTTCCTAAGTTTAATGCTGATGACAATAATTGAAATTTGGGAAATGACAACAATAACTAGCATGAGGCACTAGTTCGTGAATTATATGTGGATCATTGACAATCTACATACTCAGAATAAGATAACACACTTCAATACACTTCTGATTTTTCCTTACATATTAATGACCGGTATAGAGATTTTGTCTGTCGTTTTTTTATGGAATGACGGTATTATCTCATGTAGTAACAGTTTACACAAATTCATTTACCTACCATATCGTCAGCCAAAAGTTCAAAAGAATATATTTATATATATATATACCTACCATATATTCCTGTAGAGCCGGCTCAGCAGGAAAACTACATTTCACTGAGAGTGTACTTTCCCATTCAATTACTCTGTGACATCATATATCTCGTTTAAATTTTACAACCACACATATTTCACAAACCACAAGTCACATCTAAGCTGTGGAAATTCTTTCCATCCACGTTTTCTTTGTTCGATGTCTGTCATGGGAGATCCATCTTTTCTCATTCTTGATCGAACATCTTCATTCCGTATTCGGTCTCTTCTAGATATTCCTAATAACCATCTAAATATCCAATTCGGTAGCTTCCAGTTTTCTCTTATTGACCTCCATAATTTTCCACGTTTCTGACCCACATAATCAAGAATTCTTTATCATCGACTCATAGACGTTATCCTTTCATTTCTCTCCTATTTCGTTACTTAAGAAAATTTGATTTAAACAAGAGATGAAACCCCTAGCTTGGTTGATTCGTTTTTTTATTTTTCGATCTTTCTTGCGTATTATGTCAAATTCTACTATGTATAGTTGGAGCAAGCAGCTTCTTATGGAATTCTGACAATTAGTCAGATCCGATTGGTAAATATTTTGTTTTCTTGATATTGAGTTCTTAACCCAACTCTTTATATTTTTCTTGTAATTTTCGTAGAAAATCCAAAATAATCCACAATATCTCCAGGACCTGTTATCTCATTTTTGCATTGATATAATGGTGTTATTCTGAAATAAACCTTCCATTTTTTAATGTAATGATTTTGACCAGCTGAATTTGATTCCAATTCTTTTTAATGAATTTCAGAGGGTAGACATTAAAATCAAATTGTAGAAGTTGTTCACCAAGTTAATATAAATATACATAAGTCTTTTCATCAATCATAATGAAATAAAATATTTTCAATCAAACTTTAACACCATATATCCGAGTTATAGTAGCTGGAATAATGAGAATTGAAGCTCGATTAAAACTCCTACAACAATCATGTGAAGAATTATGTTAATTTAACAACAATGAAGAATAAGTGACATCCAAAATTTGGAATTTGATATTATTAACCAAATGAGAGACATCGAAAATTATTAGCCTTACAAAAAAATATGTTTTCGTGGTATGAAAAATGTCTTGAACTACGAATATAATATTGAATATATTCAAAGGAGAAATATGAAAAATGATATTATAAAGTGAAAAAAAAATTAAAAACTGTTAATGTGTTCAGATCTCAATTATTCCAATCCATAGGTCTTTTTTTGAGCACCTAAGTTCCTTTGTCTCATAAAGCTCAACATCTTTCTGATTTCTCATATTTATTTTCAAATGAACTAAATTGATGGAAATGTATGCAAAGTTAAGGCTGAAATTTCGTCGAACTACAAAACGAACATTCCTCAACCTCCAATGCTTATGATCAAACCAATGTCTAGTCTTAGAATTATCCATAAATTAATTACATGTTGAAACCAAAAAATAGTTGTTTGAATGTGTTAAAATTTGATTTCCGAATAGTGAATACTATGACATGTTGATGTGAATGCAGATGAGAAATGTTGCTTGAATCGAATGCTTTTTAGATAATTAAATGATATTTTTGTGTTCGGTCTATCAATGTGAATGTAACACCAGTTTGATGAGCTGAAAATATAAATTGAGTCGAGAAAACGAATATATATTAACTTATTGAATATTGCAATTATTGTTGCTTTGATTGAGTGGAGATTTACTTCAGATAATCTGAAATTCAAGTATTTGCATATGTGATGTATTTCCTATTTGGGATGGATATAAAGTAGAATAAGAACTATGTAAAATATGTTGATCGTCATATTTAACTGCTGTATTTATATTAATTTAAATAAATTTCTCAGAAAATTTTAAGTTTTGTTCGTTTAATTAGCCCTTTTGACACAACTACAGGCAATTAATATTGTAATAGTGTAATATTTTTAAGGTTCTTGTGAGTATGCAGTTTCGATGTTGAAGAAGATGAAATCCCTGCGTCATCCGAGTAATATACAATGTGGAACTACCATGGAATAAGATCGATAACGAATGAATAATAATATCAATAAAGTTATATATACTAGTATATAACACTAAAGCTTATTGAAGTGAATAAAAAGTATATCGTATGAAATAAAATTAAGAAAACTATTATGAAGTACCTGTTCAATGAACTTCAAAGAACAGATTATTGCACATATAAGTTCAAGACCGTTTCGTGAAGAACAAATTGTAGGTACTTTTTTGAATAACATAATTTAAGAAACATCTGTCTATGGTGAAAGTAATGATCCAAATTTGACATAATTCGAAATAAGTGAATTAATTATATAATAATAACCATTTTAAATGAATTTGATCCGGTTGAATTTGGTTCTCCAAAATTCAAGATTCCATGATTTGATCCTTTTTTTTTATATTTCCAATGAATACTTTTCTAGAGTTATCTGCTTTGATGTTTGGTTAAAGATATTTAACAGTGGCGCTAGATATGTGATTGTTCGTAATCCTAAAGTTTTCTCAGCTCGTGGAAGCTGGATTGCCTCTAATTTCATATAATTTCCTATTTTTCGATCCCATCTTAGGTGAATATCAATTTAACTTTGTCAATTGTACTATTGTCTATGTTCAAACTAGCAAAATTATTAAATTTTCTCTTTTTACTCGTGAACCTTATGAATTCAGTTTCATCAGAATTTAGTGTTAGCTTATTCTACGGTGAATAGTTTATTAATCTCTTCCAATTTTTCAATGTTTCCCAACCTTGTGCTTGTATAAAAATAACAGTATTGTTTGCAGAGCGAATGATATCACACTCCATTTCAATGTCAAAGAATGTATTGATATATATCAAAAATTATACAGGTCCTGGTACTGGAACTTGAGGTATTCCACATGTTACTGTACTTTCTTCGCTAACAACTCGATCTATCTTCTCTATTTGCTTCCTGCTTGTAAGATAACTTTCTTGCAATCTATATGTAAGACCTCTACAGCGCATAGTCTCTTATTTTTCCAATAGTAGTTTGAGATTAACTGCGTCGAAACTGCGTCAATACATAACATTAGATTAGGTAGTATGATTAATTGCTTCAGATTCTTGGAGTAGATTGATTTTTTCAGTGCTCATGTTTCTCCGAATTAAAAAAAATCATTAGGTGTATATAATTGTTATTTATTTTTTGTATTTTTCAAAAACATCTTCATATGATTCGTGTATAACGCTCAATACGTATCTTCATCTGTTCATACGTAATAAATTTTTTCAGAATAATGAAAAATCATTATTAGATTAAAATGATCTTATTACATAACTTTAATTTATTATATTCGATACTTTTTTCACATCCAGCCATCAATTTTGAGGTTAAAATACCTGCATTTCTGTTAACTGATATGAAATCGATAAGAATTGCAGAACACCTCTAGCAACTTATCTTCCAACACCAATGAAGTGATCGGTATCAGTACACAATAGCTTATACCTCTAACATCCGTGTTTTACCTATATTCCATACTATATTATATGTAGGACAAATTTATTGTGATGGTACAACGGCAAAAAATAACTTAGATGAAGTCCAAATGAAACGCTTTTAGCAATGTCACCAAAACCAACATGATGAGTGTCAGTAACATAAAGTTTTACATTTAGAAACAAATCTCTCGTAACAGAACTCCGTGATACAATTTTTCAATATCAATAATTTGATAGGCATTTATTTCAAAATCTATTCATTTGTTAGAAAGAGTATTGATATCTTATGGATCTATAGAGTTGATAACATTGACTAACTGCTACGAACAAATTCACACTAAATAAACTATAATTCTTAGGAATTACAACAAGTGAATACCTACACCATATTATACCGGTAGCAGCTAAAGCTATAGTTTGAAATATACTCAAATTTTCAGCAGGTCTTCCTAAATCACTCAATCCTGCTATGACCAGAGCCCATTTCATGGCCGGAGCCCAGAAAAATATTGTTAAGGGACCTGCAGGGTGATTCCAGAAATTTTTTACATATTGTACGGGATCTCCACAAAGAGTTTTTGTCTGCCTAATCTCGTTTTCACTTACATCCACATTTTGTGCATTAGATGTTCGTTCTTTTTCTTGGTTTTCATCGATTCGTTCTGCTGCTATCTCTATATTATGAACATGTCCCAATTCCACTTCATTTCCATATGTCTTAGGTGGTTCTTCCATGCTAAGTTTTTCGCTGTAGGCGAATGAAAAATTTAAAGACAGTTTCTCCTGAAAAAAAGTTATTTTATTCTGAGAGGAAAATGAGCACTTGGAGATGTTTTTAATTTATATCAGACTATCGAAAACATCAAGAATTTCCTCCGATTTGATAAACCAATTACCTGTCAAGCCCAGTGTTTAACAAACAACAGATTCTTTCTCAATCAATGTTTTCCTAAAGATGGATCGGTTTGATATAATATTGTTGTTTTGTGTATTTAGTTCATCCTCATTGTTGTTCATATAATCAAAAGTTTATTATATGTACAATATGTTTACAAATTCCATCTGGAAACTGGACTCATATCAATGTTTCAATTCTAGAGATTTAGAAAAATAAGATAAGACAATTTTGCACTCCATATCGTTTTTTATGAACAAATTGTCTTTTCCTAACGTGAATATGGGTAGATTTAGGTGTACTGAGACCAATTATAGGAATTCGTCCTCTATCTGAGCAACACAATTCAATTCTGAATCAGAAAGTTAAATTCGTAATAAGAGTAATTTATACGTAACAATAACAGTCGGCTGTCGCTATCAACAATTCTATTTTTCCAGAACCAATTCAGTTATCTAAATTGATGCAATTTCAGTGGCATACTGGGTGTTTCACCTTGAATTGGAATCTCAATGATTGTGCCTTCAATCAAATTTCATCAAAGAAGACCTAAATTTATTTAATATCCTTTTAAAGTATAAGACTGTCCCAGAAAAGATAGAGAATATATAAGAAGACGACTGGACATACGCCAGTTTGATCAAGGATTCTCCATCAGGAATTCGAACCCAGTCGAACGAACGCGTATTCCATAAACAGCATGACCTTGTATATTGAGTTAGTAGATTTAAAAGCATTTATTTGATCTTGTCCTTAAATTCTTTTCTGTAACATCTTACTCGGGGCTTTGCTACGATCTTCATTGATCTGAGGTGGCCAATCTTCCATTTTGAGTTAATCTATGAACGAATGATTTCTATGTTTGCTTGTAAAGCGTATGTAGTGGAATATTAATTCAATTTTTCTGTTACAACTGACAGAAGAAGAAAAAAAAGTATCACTTCAGTTAATGGGTCTACCAGCCGCCATCTTCAATCACGTATTCTTGAATTCCTGTACTAGTCAAAATTTACAAACAAAAAAGGTTCCAGAAGAAAGCAATTGTCTTTCTGTATTTCACATAGAAACAAAATTATAACTCTTTTGGCATCAGATTCTTGCTTACAATGGAAATCTACATAACTGGAAAAAATTTAGGGATCAAAAAAATCCAAAATTTTAGACAAATTTCAACAGGCCGTAACTTGAAGAGAAATCATTGTATAAGAAATCAAAAACAAGAAAATTGTAGCTCCAAGTGTCTAGTTTTTAGATTAGAACTTGAAAATTTTGTAACTTCTGCGGTTTTTGAGTAATTTCAGAAAAACCAGTACCAAACAAATTTTCAAAATTTTTTATGTTTTTGGTTTGATCTACTAGCGTGAAAAAAATTTTTTTAGCTTAACCATTTTATGTATGGATACTTTGTCCATTCAGCTTTAATTCCTTTTGTAGCGGCACTCTGTCAGCGGCAGTGGAGTGTGTAGGGATCTCTTGGCTGCACTCTATATAGCCACGCATAGCTTAACTCACAGCGCTTCAGTGGCCTAGAGGTTAGCGCTCAAGTTTCACACTGACTAGGTGCCGAGTTCAACTCCCGGCGGTTCCCTCAAAACTTCTAACCCCTGCGTCTATGGCATGGCGCACACAAGCCATACTGATGAGTCCAAAGGTGTGCGCCAGGGACGAAACGCATAAGTAGGGATAACTTACCATCCTACACTTTTTTTAACCCTTGATAGGTCCATTTCCTGCCGAGATATCGGTCTTGAAATGGAAAAGCGTCCATTTGTTTTTGATTATCGATATCCCAGCAACCAATGATTTCACAGAAAGTTAAAGGTAGGTTTCTAGAACTCGAACGAATTCTACCTAACGACTTTCATTGCTTTTCCAAAAAAGTTTTGTTTTTCTTTTTGTCACATGGATTTGAAAATGCAACAAAAGAGAGCTTTTGGTGGTTTTTTGGAAAATCAAGTGCTAGATCGAAGATATTGAGGAAACCAATAACGTTATGTGTGCCTTTTACAGTTCAATATGTCCACAAAAAGCTCACAAAAAACCAGATCAAAGGATCATGTTTTTTGCTCATAATTTCTTTAAATGAGAAAAAAAAACTTCCGAGGTCTTCTCACATTTTGGCTCCTGAAAGTGCTCAAATTTAAAACAAAAAAGGTTAGTTATTCAAATTCTTGAAACCCACCTTTAACTTTCTGTGCGAACATTGGTTGCTGAGATATCGATTATCAAAGACAAATGGACGCTTTCCATTTGTAGACCGATATCTCGGCAGGTGTATAAAAATGAAATTAAGGCTAAATGAACAAAGTATCTGATCCGTCAAATGGTTAAGATGGAAAAATTTTTTCCACGCCCGTCGACCAAAAAAACTTTTTTTATTTTTGAAAATGTATTGTTGCTGGTTTTTCTACAATTACTCAAAAACCGCAGAGGAACCTACTTGGGTGTAACAAAAAAAGAATGGTGTGTTATTAAATCATTAATAAAAATACGAACCACATTGGAGTCTTAGTACAAGTAATCAATAAATGAACACGTCAATAAAAATCAGAACATTGAAAACCACAATTACAACCCATTTTAACAATTATCCGAACATCTATTGCGGTGAGAGAACGCGTTTTCAGAGATTATTTTTCGAAGAATGTAGTAACAATCTCAGATTGATATTTGCATAAGCATGGTAATAATTCATCAGTAAATAATGAAAATTAAAAATCAATATTTTTTTCCTAGCAAACAATGCATTTGGAAATGATCAAACTTCTACCAGCACTAAATCAATCATTCTTGGTTACGATAAAATCACATTATCCACTCACAGGTACTTACCTAAAATATTTGCGGGCTGTGTTAGAGCACTTTCTAAGGAAGGTTATACCAGATCACTGAAAACATCACGTATTCCTGCACAAAATAACAATACTCCTTTTTCTAACTGTTCGGATTACGGCTAGGCATAAAACTGACATTGAACGTGATAAATTTTATGACAACCAGTTTTGCATTTCTCATTGCAAAGTAGGTCATTCCATTCAAATATTCACCGCTTATCTTAATGAAACGTGAAAGTGCAAAAGCGATTGTACCTATTCATCCTATAATATTGAGTTGTAAATATAAAATCAGAGATCGCATAATTTTTAATTAATTCAAATTTTAGAAAAAAAAAATTTTCACGAAACAAAAGCTTTAGCGTTTTTGGATATAATGGAGTAAGTTATTAAATTTCTTGGGATTGAATAATAATTTCAAAGCTCTTTATTGATTAGTACAACAGACTCGAAAAAATATTCGAGATTAAGAATAGATATCAATGCAAAAGATCCACAATCCGGAGTTGGACAACAGTCTTGCTTATCAGGATGAGGACAATCAGTTCTCTTCTTACACATGTTTCTCTTGTTATGGCAAACTCGTCTAGATTGAATCTCTGTTAATGGTGGACAACGGTCGGCTGTAACAGGCTCAGTAGCATATTTTGGTGTTAACATGAATAAATCTATTCTATTCTATTCTATTCTATTAGATATTGATTAGTTCAGTGGGCGCGAGATTTGAAGATGATGAAAAGAGTTACAAATTACCATCCCCTTCCCCCAAACCCAATGCTCAAAATGGTGTACCGTATATCGAGTAAATATTCAAAAAAAATATGTATGCAATACTTCCAAATAACCTCCAACCATTTGCAACCATTTTATCAGTCTGTGATCAAAATTTTATTCAAACCGGTTTCGAAGTTTTGGCCAGAATGCGTGATGAACAGACAAATTCAAATTCGAGTTCATAATTATAAGTAAGAATTCAAAGCTCACCACTTTTGTAGAAGGCAGAATTTGTAATATCGCAAAAGATCCAGAGAATCACCAAGGAACAGATCTTCATCATGAGCATTTTATGGATTATTCAGAATAAATCGGATAGCTCACTTTTCTTCAAGGCTGCCTAGATGCAATAATGAGACTCGTACAAAAAAAGGAGGTGAATAATTATTATACTCACTATTGAATTAGTGGAGTAATCGTTTATTATTAAAATAGGAAGTTGATAGCATTGTTTTCAGAGGCACAAAACCCAAGTTATCATTCGCAACTTATAATAAATCCAGGAGACATGTCTCATTAAGACAATTTCTATAAAGCGATAATCATTACTGTAAAGCTATGCGATAGTCAGAAATGGTTGTTTCCACTAAACACATCGTAAATTCTACCGGAGATCAAAACTTCACAGTCACTGAGGCTTTCTCTATGGAAATAAAATTTTGGAATATGCAAAACATCAATAACCTCTATGCGAAATTTTTTGTTGGGTCTTATGAATATCTTAGGAGTAATAAAACATTTCTAAAAAAAATTCGGAATTTTTTAAGAATTATCTAGCCAGTGGATTTCCACAAAATTTGGCGGACTTCTTTCTTAACGTTATTCAGGTTATTTTCAAGTTTCAAATAGGTTGGATGTATATTGAAGGAGTTATACGGAAAAACATTTCCTGATGCTCATAACTGCTGATGCATTGGACGGATATGGTGCAGTAACGAACTTGAATGAAATATTTGGACAACTTACCTATTCTGAAAATATGAAAACCCCAGGTCGTGTCTTTCTGATGATAGAGATTGTACATAGGAAATTTTAGTTTTCAATATAAACTGAAAACTCAGTTGTTCCATGAAGTAACCCACCTTAAACCAAATTACTGATACTATTGTACCTGTCTTCCTACTTTTGCTCTCTGAAACACGAAATTAATAAAAGACAACAAATTTTCAAATTTTAATCATTCATCCAATATTTTTACATATCGGTTCTGCTACTTCTCGGCATTTCTGCAATGTTGGGAAATTATTTTTAGACGGTTTGCAACCTCCATAAATATCCTCCTCGCATCGATATCGATTCCAGCGGTAAACTCTAAATGATGCTTTGCAGTGCCTTTTCCCAAGCTGTACACCCTTGTCGCAATCTGTAAGTTCAAGATTATAATTCTTTATTACACAAAAAATACTTATCAAGAAATACAGTTATATGCAGGATTATTTGAGCATTATACAATATTTTGCATGATGATTCTTGAATAATCCAATCATTGATCACCAGTCTGGCAGTCAAAACATCAGATTATTCAGAAACAGTCATGCTAAACAAAATATATTGTAAGATCCTATATCATAACATATATTTTCAACATAATGTGTGAATCAAATAACTTATTATTATTGCCAAATTTACATATATCTGGCAACACTAGAAATTCGAAAGTAGGTATTTCAGAAATTTATCTTGGGATAATCGGAAATGGTTGTGTCCACTAAACACATCGTTTGTTCTATCGGAGATCAAAACTTCACAGTCACTGAGGCTTTCTCTATGGAAATAAAATTTTTGTATATGCAAAACATCAATAACCTCTATGCCGAATTTTTTGTTGAGTCCTATGAATTTCTAAAAAAAAATTCGGAATTTTTTAAGAATTATCTAGTAAGTAGATTTCCACAAAATTTGGCAGACTTCTTTCTCTTGACGTAATTCAGGTGATTTTCAAGTTTCAAATCAGTTGAATGTATATTGTAGGAGTTATGGAGGAAAATATTTCCTGATGCTCATAACGGCTGATCCATTGGATAATATGGTGCAATTACGAACTAGAACGAGATATTTGGACAGACTTACCTATTCTGAAAATATGGAAACCCCAGGTCATGTTTTTCGGATGAAAGAGATTGTACGGACGAACTGCCGAAAATATTTCTCATCATTATAATTTGAGTTTTTAATATAGACTGAAAACTCAATTGTTCCATGAAGTAACCCAACTGAAACCGAATTACTGATTCTATTGTACCTGTATTCCTACTTTTTCTCTCTGAAACACGAAAGAAATAAAAGACGAATAATTTTCAAATTTTAATCATTCATCCGAAATTTTTACATATCGGTTCTGCTACTTCTCGGCATTTCTGCAATGTTGGGAAATTATTTTTAGACGGATTGCAACCTCCATAAGTAGCTTCCTCGCATCGATGTCGATTCCAGCGGTAAACTCTATAACTTGCAAGGCAGTGCATTTGTCCAAGATCTACGTCCTTGTAGCAATCTATAAGTTCAAGATTATATTTCTTTATCACACAAAAAATGCTTATCAAGAAATACAGTTAAATGCAGGATTATTTGAGCATTATACAATATTCTGGCAGTCAAAACATCAGAAACAGTCATGCTAAACAAGATATATTGTAAGATCCTATATCATATCATAACATATATTTTCAACATATCTATACCTTTTTACCCTAATCTTGAGACGTCTTTAGGGTAGAATCGAACATAGACTGAGAATCGGTCAGGAAGATCGAAGAAATGACAAGCGTTCTGTGTTACTCGTGTGTATATGAACACAAAACAAAGAAAGCAAGCAGTGGAGATTTGTCCATTTTTCTATTTTCGGTGCGTTTTCGAAGTCCTCTTAGTTGAATGCTTGTTTAAGTTCCGTGACTTACTTGTTTTCTTTGTTTGAAAAATGTTAAGTGTGGAGTTCCATATATTTCCATCCTATCTTGAACGTAAGACCAATATCTGAGAAAACCAAGAAATTGTGCCAATAATTTATAGAGAAGATAAGTCTAAACCTTGAAAACAATTTTATTTGATAGTTATCAATTATCGTAGGTATTTCTGAGACGTTTGATAATATCATGAATGTCAATTCTGTAAACAATCCATTTAAGGGATATAGTGGATTTTATTTTGAAAGATACCGAGAATTCCTCTGCATTGCGGCATAAAATCCCAACTCTTCTAGGGAAATTCGTTTATTTGCATTTGTTTTAATGACGGTTTAATGAATAGAATAAAATAGAATAAGAGTTTATTCGATAAAAAATATATAATAAATAAACAAACAAACAATAAGCGATAAATAAACTGCAAGGGTAACCCCTGTTTATAAGGACGGTGATAAACAGCTCGCCTTAAACTATCGTCCTATTAGTTTGACACCCATCGTTGCTAAAATTACAGAAAAGGTAATTTATTCGGCAAATGGTACCTTTCTTGATATCCAATGGAACCATTCCTGACTATCAGCATGGTTTTATTCCGGGACGGACGGTCATCACGTGCTTGCTTCGGTGGATCGAGTCATTTTTGAGCGATCGAGAGTTTTCGGTGAAGGTTGGCGGGTCCCTTTCATCTGGTAGGCCCGTGGCAAGTGGTGTTAGGCTCGGTGCTCGGTCCGGTGCTTTTTCTCGTTTTTGTTGCCGATCTTGGGCGGGTGATTTCATCTAGGTGCGCTGCATACGAGGATGATTTTGAATTGTTTTCTGATGCGTTAACGTCTACATTTCAGAGTGATCTGGACAGGATATGCGAATGGTGTGAGGAATGGTTGCTTCCTCCTAATGTCGAAATGCTTTACCTTGGTAGAAATAACCCTCGGCGATGTTATAATGTCGTACTGCTCCGGCCGGTAGCTCAACATAGTGACCTGGACGTTATTATGACGTCTGATTTATCGTAGTCAGAGCATATAGATAGTGTCGTGGGAAAAGCTCGACGATTGGTGTATTTGATCCGGAGGTCGTTTCCACGATGTACAGTTGAGATGGCCAGAATACTTTACACCATTTACGTGAGCTCTCTTATGTAGTTCGCTGGTCCGGTTTGGACGCCTTCGCTGGTGAGAGGTCGGGAGCGACTTGAGTTGGTTCAGATATGTGCGACACGTTTGCCGTACGGTAGTGCGTCCCTGTTATGACGACAGACTCCGTCTATTTGGTCTCCGGTACTTAATGGACCGTCACGAGCGAGGTGACCTTATTATAACTATTAGTGCCTTGCATGGCTTCATCGAATGCGACTTGCGCGATCTTTTCAATGTCCACACCGGCAATTTGCGAGGCGATTCGTTGAAGTTGTACCATGAGAAGTTTCGAACTTCGCAGAGACAGCACATCCTCTGTAACAGGGTCTTTGAATGGTGGAATTCCCTTCCAGGACGCGTCGTTAGTGCACCGAGTGTGAATGCCTTCAAGAAACTGTTAGATGAACTAAAGTGTTGATTGTTATTTTTGTTAGTTGTTTTACAATTTCTTTTCTTTTATGAAATGTAACGCATGATTTTTTCTTGAGAGGTTATAGGCCTAGCCTCCCTCTTATTTACTGTTTCATAATAATTGATAATAATAATAATGATGATAATAATAATAATAATAATAATAAACTCTGACACTGTATAGTTAATTTTAGGAACATTAGCTATGTAAAGTCTGAAACAAAATTCCTTCTGATCTGCGTCAAACTAACTCAATTATCAATAATATTCACTTCCAAGAAATGTACAAAAAAAATTAATGTTTTATCTTATTCTGAGAATTCGTCATACCAATTTATGAATTATTCAAGAAGTGAGTATTTAGTAGGAAGAACTGCAATAATTCGGTGCTTTTCGAGATGTGCTATTGAAAATTCATACCTTTATACTGTAGGACAGAAAGAACTTCTAATTTATTTTCGAGAAGAATCTTCTTGCATACAATGTTTTGTTTAGCCATTATTGTGATTCTATTCGTCCATTTTTAAGAACATTTGAATTTTTTCTATTAACTGAGAATAATATAAATTTGAAACGAAAATGTTTTTGGCGCTCTTGTTCACCCGAACAGAGTGCCTATCGTTTTGCCCGAATGTCTGTAATTTTGGAATATCGAGCCGAAAATGGTCTCAATCGATTGGGTTCGACTCCCTGATGAAGAATTCGTGGCGAAAGTTGAGTCTGTCCGGCCGGCCGGCCGTATCCTCTCTAGCATCCAAAAGGAATCAGCTAGAGTTTTCATATTTTCAGAATAGATTAATTGTCCAAATATCTCGGTCAAGTTCGTTATTGGGCCTAATCCGTCGGATGGTTCAGTAGTTATAAGCATCTGAAATTTTGTTTCCTCAATAACTACTAGAATATCCATCCGATCAAGTTGATACTTGGAATGTTATTGAGGAAGGCTGAAACGAAACGGCTTGCAAAATTTCGCAGAAATCGTCACGCTAGAAAATTCTTAAAAAATTCCCAAAAAAAAAATTTCAATATCCAATATCTCCTAAGACTTCATTTAGATTTAAATAAAAATCCGTATATATATTGAAGTTACCGATATCTTACTTATCCTCAAATTTCATTGTCGTAGCTTTTCCCCTTCTGAAGATATGATCATTTTTTTCATTTACTCAAGAGAAAAATAGAAATGTCATGAAGTCCGAGCTTTCTCATTGAAAGATTTGCCATCACAGATCGATATTCGTTTGACAACTTGCGGACCTAGATATCAGTGTCACTTGGCGTAATATCAATCAAAAATTTCCTAGAATTCATAGAGGTAGAATTCGATGTCGATAACGTTGTCAAAATTCAGAAAAGCACAGACGTAATATAATAATAAGTTTATTTACCTAATAAACTGAATACATTGCTGAGGTATATAAATATTAATCAAAAAATTTTTTATCATTGACAGAGTAATTTGATGGCGTTGTCAAAACTCAGAAAAGCAATGACGTAAGTTTTTAGGAGAAGCATAGAACAAAATTTGGTGAAAATTATGAGTAGTTATTTTCAAATTGAGATAAAGGTTTGTTTATTCATTAGGCTTTCATATTTGCATCACATTGTCCCATAGTACGAAAAAAGACTATTGTTCACCCGATCAGAGAGCTTATAGATTTGTTAAGGTTTGAATATTTACTCGCAAGTAGCTCAACAAGAGCGCCAAAGCAACCTGACCTCACGTCAGTGCTTTCTAAATTTTTTATAATTGAGTTTTTAAAATTTTTTACCATGTGAAATGTAGAAAAATGGATTTCCCTGGTTTTTGCACTATAGAAACTAACATACATAATAATATACACGAATTATAACTTACCGCTTTTCGTGAAACCTGAAACGGAATCTTCAAAAAGGATGCAGAGAATAGTCAGAACAAGGAACATGATAAATCATGTACTATTTTAAAATGTATTTGAGTTCGGGATTCTTATCAACATATGATAATGAAATTTGTGAGGAGTCATTACATTATATATCGATGTATTTTCCAAATGATTGGAGAAGCCTGTAGTTATTACAAAAGCAACAATAGATCCTCAAGAGCATTGTTTTATGGAGCATGAAATTGAAGCAATTAATCTACAGTTAATTCACTATTACATTCATAATAATAACATAATGAACGCTTTTCTCATTACACCAATATTTGTGGAACGACATAGATGGTAGAGGAAAACCCTACAGCCTGAACACTGAAGTCCAAAATCGGATGTTTAGAATTTACATCCGATTGAATTACTAGAAATGACAAAATTCGAGTATATTGGAATTTACCGACCGGAGAATGAATCATCTGACGAATTATAGGAATATAAGCATTCAAGCTAAAGGGGTACGTAAAATTCTTGGTCACAGTTACCTCATTTAAAATAATGAATAACTCAAGAATAGATGAAGATAGATATAGGGAAAATAGGTAGATTAAATAACTTATTTAGTATTGCCAAATTTAATTACATCTGGCTACACTAGAAATTCGAATGTAGTTATTTCAGAAATGTATCTTGGAATAATCAGAAATGGTTGTGTCCACTAAACACATCGTTAATTCAGAAATGTATCTTAAAACTGTTATTGATTCACAAAATTCGAAATATTTTACATGAAGAGTTTCCGTAATTATTTGATAGGCTACCTATCTTTGGAAACCCGATATTCTGTATCCATTTTGTCTTTACTTATTTTATAGATACAGTGCTATTCCGAATATATGTCTAGTTTATCCATTGGGTTTTGACGGTTTTGAGAACCCAAAAATTAGCTCCAAATCAACTGAAATTTGTCAAAAACATGTTTTTCAGAGGTGAATTCATCATTACAACAATGGAAAAAGAAGACAGAGGAGCTATCAGGGATACCGGTATGAAATGAGCGCTTTTTGTGAAAATAAAACACTAATTATTTATTAATGAGATAGTAAAAAACATTTCATTCAAAGTATTGGCCATTGTTTTCCACATATTCAGACCAGCTTCCTGGCAATTTGAGGATACCACGCCAATAAAATTGTTCGTCTTTTAAAACAAACCAACCAGACACTCAATTTTCGACCTCCGAGTAGGAATCAAAGTGCTGCTTGTAACCTATGGTTGCACGTATGCCTATCGGCTGTACAGATTGTTACGGTGAGGGAAGAGTTTCAAAAATCAACTTCGCAGAACTTAACTTTTTTGGGCGCAAGGTTTAACAAGTAAACCGAGAGAAATCTTGCTCAGACTCAATATAAAGGAAATTATTTTTCAAAATTTAATCAAACTAGAAATTTACAAAAAAAGTAATTAACAATTAGTGCTGAAGGCTGATTTATAATAAAAATATATATACAGATACAAATTTGGCTTCATAAAAAGGTAATGGACTCCAGACAGAATTTGGATATGTTCAAGTTAGAAACAGAAATTTTGAGGCCTCACTTATGTTTCAATCCAAGTACCATAGATTTTGACTATTGAGTGTAGTAAAAGCATGCTGGGTAGATAATAACCAAAATATTTTGGATGGCCCGATACTTAAATTCAGTTTGGTGGAGGCTTGTTCAGTTTGGTGGAGACTTGTTCAGTTTGGTGGAGACTTGTTCAGTTTGGTGGAGACTTGTTCAAATTGGTGGAGGCTCGTTGGTTAGATACTAGCCAAAAATATTCTGATCTTCGTAAGAGTCAGTTGCTAAGATGATGTTGATTTCCTCCAATGTCTACTGATACTCCAGCATGCAGTGCAGAATAAATGAAAATTAGTATAGGTCAAAATGGTAATCAACTTAAATTCTGTTCTAACTCCTCTGGCAATATGATGATAAAAACCAGTAAATGTTTCACAAATTCTCTGCCCAAATAATTTCAAAAGAGATATGACAAATAAAAGCAATATAATTAATATGAACAAAAATTAAATTTATTATTAATCATATATTATAGTCTACTTTCCGGAAAGGGAAATAAAATTAAGTTCAATATATCTTCTGAATGAATAATGAATATAATAAAGTTTAGAATTGAAATTTAGATAAATGATCCGAAAGAACCATACAAAATGATAATCAAAATGAGGATAAAAAGGGAGCATGTGTTCTCTGGCTATTGAAGAAATGAAAGAAAAAATATATGTAAATAAATTACCAATTTCTCTTGATGTGAGCAAGGATTAAATTAAGAAATTCGTTAAATGAAATTCCTGAACAAGGAAAAGATAAATTTAATTGAGTGAATTAATTGAGATAAAATCATTCACCAGAAATCACACACTCACTTCTTGTCACCTCTTCACAACGTCTTCTCTCAAATCTAATCGACCTTCAAAATCGTTCAAAAATGGAAATAAAAAATGACCTCCTCCCTCTTCGCGACAATCGGGTTTCATTCTTCCGTGAAGTACGAAAGCATTGGCGGCACTGCGATAGGGATTACGGGATGTAACGAAAAATCGTTACATGCTCAGCCAATGCGTGTCCCTTCGATGAAAAGAAATGGTAGTCGGAAGGAGCCAAGTCTGGTGAATACGGCAACTGGAGGAACAGCTCCCAGCCAAGTGTTTTGATTGTATCCTGAACACGTTTTGCTTTGTGTGTAGGTGCATTGTAATGGAGCAAAATTACCTTGCCGTTACCTCGACTCTTTTCAACAACTGTCGTAAACAAACTACAGAGCGCGCTCATGTTTGGCGCAGTAATCATGGACAGTCCTATCAACATACATTAACTTCAAATACTTAAAAGACACGAGCAATTTATCAGGTATACCGGTATGAAATGAGCGTTTTTGTGAAAATAACACACTAATTATTAATGGGAAAGTAAAAATATTTCAGTCAAAGTATTTGCCATTGTTTTCTACACATTTTGACCACCTTTCTGGCAATTTGTGAATACCACGCCAATAAAATTGTTCGTCTATTAAAGCAACCCAACCAGACACCCAATTTTCGACCTTCTCGTAGGAATCAAAGTGCTGCTTAGCCAATGCGTGTCGTATCGATGAAAACAAATAGTAGTCGGAAGGAGCCAAGTTTGGTGAATACGGCGGGTGGGATAGCAGCTCCTAGCCAAGTGTGATTGTATCCTGAACCAGTTTTGCTTTGTGTGCAGGTGCATTGTCATGAAGCAAATTTACCTTGCCGAGTGTTCTGGCCTATTCTGGTCGTTTCTCGATCAATGCATGATTCAAATTGATCATTTGTTGTCGTGAGCAATCAGTATTAACGGTTTCATCAGGTTTAGGCGCTCGTGGTGCACCATACCTCACTGCTCCCACCAAACACACAGCATTGCCTTCTTGCCGAATCGATCTGGTTTTGATTTTTTCCGTTTGGAATTCTTAAAATAAATCTATTTTTCATCGCCAGTAACAATCCGATGCAAAACCGATTTTATTTCGTGTCTTTGAGACGAAATTTCACAAGTGTTTTTTCGGTTTTCTATCTCTTTTTCATTCAATTCATGTGGCACCCATTTTCCATACTTTTGGATCTTTCTCATAGCTTTTAGACGGTCAGAAATTGTTTGTTGAACAACATTCAACATTTCTGCCATTTGCTTCTGATTCAATGTGACATCTTCATCCAATATCGTTTACAATTCGGCGTCTTCAAACCTTTTTGGTGGTCTTGATTTGTCACATCAAAATCATTATTTCTAATGCGTTGAAACCATCTTCTGCATGTTGCTTCTGATCACCATATGCCTCGACAAACATTCGATGAGACTTATAATTTTCTGATATAACACTTTTATAAGCTTTTACAACCAATAAGAATTCTGAGTGTGAATGCCAAGTACATTGAAATATACATTATTATATCTTGCGGATAATAATTCTGAAATTTCAATTTTTTTCCGTATTTATAGTAAATAGGAAGACCTAGGAATATCAAAGATTTGGAGATCTTTGTTCTGACCAATCTCATCCAATCTCATCCTTGGAGTAGCTACCTTTCGTCCAGTATGCCCATCCCAAATCCATTAATCATTAATTCAATGCCCTGTTCCACATCAAACTAACTCCTTCCACTGGGAGTACTTTGGAACTAATTTGTATGTTTCAGCCAAAACGACTTATGCGTAATGTTCATGATGAGGATTGACTGATGAAATGTGATCATTGAGATAGTTGGAACAACAAAATGGAAGTAAATTAGTACAAGATGCTATTCAGATTTCAAATTTCCGATAATTCACATTGGTAATGTTCATTTCAAATATTGAAATTTCTTACAGTATCATGTGAATGGTATGAGTTCTCTGAAATTGATTTTCACAAAGCCCCTTCCTGCTCTTTCAAAGCAATATACCTTGATGACTTCATATTAAATGTGCCAAAGCGTTGGTGTCAATAACATCAATTTTGGGTGATAGAATGAGGGTCTTTCACGAGGAATTGTTGCTGGTTTTTCTACAATTACTCAAAAACCGCAGAGGAATCTACTTGGGTGTAACAAAAAAATAATGGTGTATTATTAAATCATTAATAAAAATACGAACCACATTGGAGTCTTAGTACAAGTAATCAATAAATAAACACGTCAATAAAAATCAGAACATTGAAAAACACAATTACAACCCATTTTAACAGACAATTATCCGAACATCTATTGCGGTGAGAGAACGCGTTTTCAGAGATTATTTTTCCGACCCAAATATCGACCAATAGAATTGCACCATTCGACGTCACGTGGTACAACCTACATGGTATTATACTGATAATTTTTTGAAAATTTTCTCTGGTAGTTGCTATATATAAACAAAACATGATCCAGTCAAATTAAGCACACGTCAAACTGACAGGTTGAATTCAATTGTGAAAATTGGAGATTTTGCATGAAAATGAGTCGATTTGGAGTTTATTCTCTGTCCACCATGAATAAAAAAGTCAAAGGAAATGTTCCCATTAATACGGAGAAGGAAAAAAAAAACAGTTTGGAACCAATTTACTACTTTTTGTACTGAGAGGGAATACACATTGAGTGCTGAAACGAGTGAAGCGCAATTGGCAAACATTATGAAAGATTACGCTTACAATATGAAGAAAATGGATGGAGAAGACTATAAGGAAGGTACAATAAAAACAATGTGGAATCAGACTGCCAAATTACTTCAAGAAAAGTATTTGAACGACTTCGACATCAAAATCAACCCATTTTCGGATGCTGCATTCAAGACCGCTCGAGGAGCTCGTGATGCCAAGCGTAATGCTTTACAATCTATTCCGGAAAAACGGAGGGCAAGTGCAGCAGCGTTGGAGGAAAAAGATTGGGATGCAATGACCACTGTTTGGGACGAGAAAACTCCTGATCGCCTCCAGAAAAAATTATTCATGATAATATCAGTGGAATTGGCTTGGAGAGGTGGTGAGGGCAGCATGGCGTCAATACATCACTTCAAGGCAGAATAGCGAAATGACGGGGAAACAACTGGGAGAATTGAATACAATCCAATTTTCAGCAAGACAACACAAGGTGGTGATAAAAAATTATCAGACAGCAAGTGGCTGGTGGAGAATCGGGAAATCCCTGACAAGTGCCCAGTGAGACTGTTCCAGAAATTGAGAGAGAAGAGAGATGTCAATATCAAGAGCGACAGACTATTCCTGACCCAAAATCCATTCTGGAATAAAGTTCTAGGCGCTAGGTGGTACAAGGATTCCCCAGTAGGCTAAAACACGATTTCAAAGTGGGTTAAGAAGTCAGCACAAAAAGCTGGGCTCGACCTTGGTAACAAAAAAATCACCAATCACTCCAGTCGTGCAACAGCCGTCTCCAATCTAGCGAAATCGGGCCTGGGAGAGTAGCAGATAATCAAAATAACTGGACATGCCAACAGTAACTCCATCAAGCCGTATCTCCAACTCGACCAGGAACACCACGAATTAATTGTCAAGAAACTGCGAAGCAGTGAGCCTACTGCAGAAAATGCCATCAACAGCATAAACCTCATGCCATCTACCTCTTCTGGGACCATTACCGATAACTCTGACTTGAAGAAAACATGCACCAATGTTTACAACAATTGTATTTTTATTGCACTACCCTGATTCTTAAGTAAATATTGTTTTATTCATTATGAAATTCTTATTTGTTTACTGTACATTTCGTCTCATGGTGCAATTCTATTGGCCGACATTTGGGACAGAAAAATAATCCCCCGAATACCACACGAGCTTCAAAATTATCTGGTATTTCCCGATAATTTTGAAGCTCTTGTGGTATTATAAGTGATTATTTTTCGAAGTAGTAACAATCTCAGATTGATATTTGCATAAGCATGGTAATAATTCATCCGTAAATAATGAAAATTAAAAATCAATATTTTTTTCCTAGCAAACAATGCATTTGGAAATGATCAAACTTCTACCAGCACTAAATCAATCATTCTTGGTTACGATAAAATCACATTATCCACTCATAGGTACTTACCTAAAATATTTGCGGGCTGTGTTAGAGCACTTTCTAAGGAAGGTTATACCAGATCACTGAATTCATCACGTATTCCTGCACAAAATAACTTTTCTAACTGTTCGGATTACGGCTAGGCATAAAACTGACATTGAACGTGATAAATTTTATGACAACCAGTTTTGCATTTCTCATTGCAAAGTAGATCATTCCATTCATATATTCACCGCTTATCTTAATGAAACGTGAAAGTGCAGAAGCGATTGTACCTATTCATCCTATAATATTGAGTTTTAAATATAAAATCAGAGATCGCATAATTTTTAATTAATTCAAATTTTAGAAAAAAAAAATTTTCACGAAACAAAGCTTTAGCGTTTTTGGATATAATGGAGTAAGTTATTAAATTTCTTGGGATTGAATAATAATTTCAAAGCTCTTTATTGATTAGTACAACAGACTCAAAAAAATATTCGAGATTAAGAATAGATATCAATGCAAACAGATCCACAATCCGGAGTTGGACAACAGTCTTGCTTATCAGGATGAGGACAATCAGTTCTCTTCTTACACATGTTTCTCTTGTTATGGCAAACTCGTCTAGATTGAATCTCTGTTAATGGTGGACAACTTCTTGGAGCTCGGTCGGCTGTAACAGAATGATTTTAAGTTGAATGGATCGTGTTTGATCGGATATTGGAAACAGGTTGTCAAAGTTTGGCTTCTTACTACTAAACCAAGTTTTGTATCAAATACTCAAACTGTTGTAACAACATCGGAACTTGTGCAACAACTTAACGAAAGAAGAAATATTCAAGTAAGTATAGTTCTGTGAATATATTGTACATTATATACAATGAGGACAATTGAACATTTCAAAGCGGGCTAATTGAAACAATGTCAAGAGAATTGGCTGGAGAACGTGTCGTCATCGATCACAAGTAGCAGGCAGACCATAGTTTCGGAATTATTATTCCTCATCAGTGTGGTTTAACTTGATTGATGATGACGGCCAAAAATGAACCCACAGAACAGTGGCGGCTTGTCCTATGAGGCAGGTGAGGCAGTGCCTCATCAAAAAAATTCTGAACCGTATATTTCTTCATTCCCTTTCATCATCACTTTTTTCCTCAATATTTTTCCCAATCTCACGTTCCTTGTATATTCATAACAAATCAAATCCTCTTTGACTAAACGGTTGGAGGCATGCCCAACGCAGGCTTCTTTGACTGAATTGGCGTGTCATACTTCGATGACCTACGAGAACGTAATGGAAAGCCGTTCTAGGATTAATCCAAGGCTGGCCTCTGCGTGATCTTAGCCGATCTGAGATCGATTCGTTTCTGCGATGTCCAGCGGGTTATCTGTGTCGAAGCGGTGAGAACATATCTACGGCTTTGAAGGCGGCTTCTCGAGGAATAAGAGGCTGGCCTCAGGTTTTTATCGAGTTAATCGGGAAGCGGGAAATAGAGAAATAGGATTAGTTCACTTTGCCGTTATTTAGAGGTATAGCGTTTGCTGTATATCGCGTATGATTATAACCTTTTTTAGGTGATTTTTTCTGAAATATAAATCTTTTTTATCGAAAGTGACTACCAGATCGCGAAATGGATTCAGCGGGACCTAGTAATAGTAAATCTTTTGAAATTCCTAAGGAACATGTTCAGTGTACTTGTGATATTGTTAATTTTTTAATAAATAAGCAACATTTTTCGACTCATTCGTATGATGATAAATTATATTTAATTGAGGAAGTTAAGCGACCTGTTCCAGATTTGAGTAAATCTCTAGTGTCTAGTGGTGGGGTCGGTAAATCAAATCGGGGATTCCAAAATACGTGGTATGACAAGTACGACTGGCTTACTGGAAGCATTACTTTGAAAAAAATATTTTGTTGGCCGTGCATTTTATTCGCAGCAACTAATGGAAATTCCGACAGAGTTTGGCCGAAAAGTGGTTTTAGTGATTTGAAAAATTTATCTCGGGGTCTATCGCTACACAATAAAAGTGCTCAGCATATTTCATCTAATTGCAAGCTTACCGTTATGAGAAAGCAAAAACAAAATATCGCCACAGCAATAGACAATGCGCTTCAAATAGAAATTGAAAATTTCAATGCTTAAGTCAAAGAAAATCGACAAATTCTAAGAAGTTTAATAGATATTAAAATGCACCTCTGTATGCAAGAGTTACCTTTTAGGGGGCAAGATGAATCGAATGAGTCTTTAAATCGCGAAAATTTCAAAGAATTAGTAATTCTTGTTAGTAAATTTGACACGAATTTAAAAACCTTTTTAGAAAATGACACCAACAGTAAATCGGTATTTTCTAGTATATCTAAAACCATTCAAAATGAATTAATTGATTCGGTTGCTTTTGTTGTGAATAAACAAATCGAGGACGAAATATCACAATCATTGTTTTTTTCTTGGCAAGTTGACGAAACAACTGACATAAGCTGTCATTCCCAGTTATCAGTCATTTTTCGTTATTTAATAGATGACCAACTTGTTGAGCGCTTCATGGGATTTTATGATGTTAGTTCTGGGCGTTCTGCTGATGATCTATTTCATTTATTATTTATTTTTTATCTTCAAAATTCGGAAAATTTGACAACTGCTTCCACAGAAAGAAGTTTCTCTGCGTTGAAAAGGATTAAAAATTATATTAGGAATACAACTGGCGCAGCTGGGTAATATGGCTAAAATTTCGATCGAAAAAGGATTCATAAAATCACAGGACGAAAATATTTTTATTGACAAGGTTATAGATCAATTCGCTGATCAGAAAAATCGTAGAATTCCATTGATTTACAAAAAATTTTAATATTGAGAACTCAATTTAGAATAATTTTCAACTTTTTTAAAGACCTAGATGCCCAATCAATTCAAACTCAATATATATATATATATATATTACATTATTAAATTTTTTTTCATATGTGCCTCACCATACTTTATTGTCACGAGCCGCCAGTGCCACAGAACTTAACTTAAACAAATTCTCTTAACATTGTTTCAATTAGCCCGCTTTGAAATGTTCAATTATCTTGGTCTTATGACATTATCCTTTTCTCATATACTTTGTATTAAAATGCGATTATTCGCTTATTAGGTAAATTTCAACCTCCGGAGTACATTAAAAATGCCTCGATCAAGGCAGGAGAAAAGAATAGAACGTTGAATGATGTCTTGAGGAACTGGTTTGGAAAGAATCGCAGACGCTTGACCGCTAGATGGCACATGATGGTGTATATGGTTCCAATGTGCATTCCGGTTTGTGTTACGTTCTGTGGGTTCACTTTTGGCCGTCATCATCAATCAAGTTAAGCCACACTGATGAGGAATAATAATTCCGAAAATATAGTCTGCCTGCTACTTGTGATCGACGACGACACGTTCTCCAGCCAATTCTCTTGACATTGTTTACTCAACAAACAATTTCTGATCATTAAAAAGCTATGGAAAAGATCCAAAAGTGTGAAAAATGGGTGCCACATAAATTGAATGAAAACCGAAAAAACACTTGTGAAATTTTGCTTCAAAGGCACGAAAGAAAATCGATTGTTAATGGCGATGAAAAATGGATTCATTTTAAGAGTCCTAAATGGAAAAAATCATGAGTTAATCTTGGACAACCATCGACATCGACTGCAAAACCAGATAGATTCGGCAAGAAGACAATGCTGAGTGTTTGGTGGGACTAGAAAGGTGTGGTGTACAACGAGCTCCTAAAACCTGGTGAAACCATTAATACTGATCGCTACCGACAACAAATGATTAAGTTAAACCATGCATCGATCGAGAAATGACCAGAATGGGCCAGAAGACTCGGCAAGGTAAATTTGCTTCATGACAATGCACCTGCACACAAAGCAAAACTGGTTCAGGATACAATCACACTTGGCTAGGAGCTGCTATCCCACCCGCCGTATTCACCAAACTTGGCTCCTTCCGACTACTATTTGTTTTCATCGATACGACACGCATTGGCTAAGCAGCACTTTGATTCCTTCAAGGAAGTTGATAATTGGGTGTCTGGTTGGTTTGCTTTAAAAGACGAACAATTTTATTGGCGTGGTATCTACAAATTGCCAGAAAGGTGGTCAAAATGTGTAGAAAACAATGGCCAATACTTTGACTGAAATATTTTTTACTTTCCCATTAATAATTAGTGTGTTATTTTCACAAAAAACGCTCATTTCATACCGGTATACCTGATAAATTGCTCGCGTCTTTTTAAGTATTTGAAGTTTCTGTATATTGATAGGACTGTCCATGATTACTGCGCCAAACATGAGCGCGCTCTGTAGTTTGTTTACGACAGTTGTTGAAAAGAGTCGACCTCAGTGGAAATGTGCGAATGTAACAATGGAAAAAATATTTTGAGCAAAGATTTTGTCTCAGATTTTATGTTTTAAACTAAATTTCAGGTACTGACTCGTTGCGAGTGCTCGAAAAGGCTTATAGATGGATTATAGACCAGAAGTTGTTCAAGAGAAGCATAAGGACACGGAGAATAATATTCGAAAAAAAAAAAGAATTTGGAGCGGTTATAAAAAATTCATTTTTTCATCACAAATGTCGGGATTAATTAATCAATTAATCCTTAAGTCTCAATTAATGAAGAGTTGCGTGACCTACTAAAAAGAAATAAGTATTACTTAAAATTGTCACAAACAAAGAAAGAATAATTCAAAAAATAAACTCACCTACATCACAACATAGGTTTTGATAAGTACAACAATATCCAACTATGAGACGAGTACAAGGAACACAAGTGTTTTGGTACATTAATGTATGAGATGATGCAGTGAGAATTACGAAAATAAATGACGAATACACATTAAACGACATTTCTAAGAAACTACTGGAATAGCATTGGTTAATGAAGGTGCCCACCTTCCCATTTTAGTTTATGCACGTATTACCTTTATTTGACAAGGTTTTTAATTGCTTTTGGGCGACATCGCATACAAATAAAGATCCACTGTTACATTGGCAAAAATTACCCGTGCTGGACGTCGATATCACTTTATATTTTAAAGAATTTTTTCATTCGATATTCAAGCATGTTTGTTCATTTGATTTTATGTAATAACACAATATAATGTAGTTAATTATAAAAACAACAAAAGCACGTTATAAAAAACACCTTACCATTCAGAATCCTCAATATGAAATATTGTGTGCTTGAAGTTAGAAAATATGACATTGAATATATCCACATTGTAGATGTAACAGCTATAAAATGTAAAAAAAACACTGACGTGAGGTGAGGACCTTCTGCGCATTTGTTGTAAAGTCTTTTCCCGAACTCTATAACAGTGTGATGAAATACCAATGAATTTTATTATTATTTTTGTAAATATCGGAAATCCTCTGATGAATGGTAATAGAAATTTACAGACTTAAATTTTCACCTTTCGATTTGTACTATATATCATTCGTAGAAATTAATGAAGGGAGAATATACATTCTTAACCTTATTCTATGAAATATGTGATTTCATCACGTGGAGAAATTTCTTTATCATCTCGTAAATTTACTCTACAAAGATAAGATTACTTAATATGCAAGAATTAAATAATCCCCATAAATGTACGAATTTTTTTTTCAATCCGACGAATTTCATATTAATTATCGAATATTTGAAAAGGGAAAATTAGGAATTTCTGTCATGATTTTTACAAAATTAGGCTTAATCCTTTCTTTCTACATTATTGTAATATTTTACAACTCTAGTTTATATCCTTCGAAAGAGAAAGAGAATATATGGTCGGTCCGGCATACCTTTGAAGGAAGTAACTGCCAATATTGAAAATTATATCTGGGAATTCACTTAATAAAGCTTCTTCGTGAAAAAAATTTGATATGAAACCCCTGAAAAATATTTGTTTTCGGAAGACCGAATTGGCTCAGTAGTAGTTGGAAAATTGGGCTGACCTAGTACCGTAGGTCACCGTATTTAATTGAAAAATCGTCATTAACATTTTCTCTCCAAATTATCTGTTGCAAAGTACTATGTTCATGGTGCATGAGAATTTGTCTATACATTTGACAAATATCTGCAGATACAACATACTGAAAAATTCTAAATCTCATTAGAATATCAACTATATCATTTTGTACTTTTGGACCGATATACTGTAGGTCATTGAGAGACCACCCAGAGGAGCTTTTCGAACCACCATCAAATACTGTCCTCAGTTTAGTAGTGATACTTTCAACTTTCAAAATGCCATGATGGGGAAGAAAATATTGGATGGAATTTGATGCATTTGTTATTTCACTCATGTGACCTAATTGTAAATATTCATGAATAAAATCAAAATATAAATTTTTAAAATTGTTATCACTGAACCATTTTTCTAATAGTTTGAATCTATTAATAGCATTTTGTTTTGAATCACGCAATAATTGTGGAGAGTGTTTCAAAGGATATTTGACAATAAATCAACCGTCAGTATTTCTTGTGGTAGTTTTTTTTTAATATTTCTTCGCATTGTTCGTCATCATGAGTCAAAATTAGTTTTTTATTTAAAATATCTTCTAATTCCCAAAACTTTTTTAATTGTTCATCTTCAGGGATAAATACTTTAGAAAAATTGCACAAGTGATTGGAAGTTTCAGGTACAATTCCCGTAAGTATCCAACCAAACTTTGTATTATGTAATGTAGGCATATCTCTACCCATCGAAAATTTTCCATCTTCAAGTAAGTCCCAGAAAACATTAGCACCCAATAGTAAATCTATTGTGTAGTAGTTCTGCCA
Organism: Micraspis discolor; assembly: GCA_030674115.1. Lineage (NCBI taxonomy): Eukaryota > Metazoa > Arthropoda > Insecta > Coleoptera > Coccinellidae > Micraspis > Micraspis discolor. Next base: position 12,928,631 of record JARTUT010001740.1, read on the forward strand.
ACACGAAATTTTTTTACAAGACATTTTTTGTCATTCCACCGAGAAATCATTATTGCCATTATATAAAAAGATGTGCAATAAGTTTTTTTTATTATTCATTATCAATAATCCTAATTCCATCATCTCGGCATACACTTTCTGCACAATGGGTAAAGGATATAGCTCAATTAGTAATTTTAAATTATTATCAAGAATTTTAAGCAATAGAGATCTTGTATCGTTGATTATTATAAAATATACTTACGCCCCAATACGTCACAGCACAAATCATTGAAAGTACAACAATAATTCAGCACTGCTGCAGTGCAGGGGTTACACGTACCTTTACATTCAATTTCCTTATTCATTAACACTAAAAAACAGGCCATTACCGCTAAAAATCACGTAGTTGCACCATTTCCTTGAGATGAATAGAAAACTGAAACCTTAAACCAACTATTTATCACTTCCTATTGCAGAGAGCTGTAATTCTTTCTGGGAATTTCTACTTGAAAATTTAATACAGATTATGTGCAAAATTAGAATTAATAATAATCACCCGCTTAATGAAATACAATTAATACATTTTTACTTAATTGTGAACTTATTTGATTGATACCAATAATTGAATGATCAGTAAACGATGAAGGAATATTAAGTTTTTGACACAATTTTCAGTTATTAAATTTGTTTGAGCACCACAATTCAATAATGCTCTCAGTGTCATGAACTTACCATTACCATCCAAGACCTCACAAGTGATTGCTGATAAAAGAACCCGATTAGGTGAGGCGATTAAATTATTTTCCGCATTTATCATAGTGTTTGCCGTGGAAGATGATGAAGGAGTATAATTATTATTATTAAGATGCAACAATGTATTATGTTTCTTATTCTTACAAATAAAACATGGTACAAGTTTACATTGAATCTTTGTATGTCCCGTGAGGAGACAATTTTCGCAATAATTCAAGGCCTTGACCTTCTGAATTCGAATATCGACAGGCAACGCTAAGAATTCAGAACATTTATAAATGGTATGGTTTTCCTTTTTACAGTAGTTACAAACAACTTTGTTGTTCGCTGAGAGGAACATATGCGAATAATTGTTTTTACGCGAAGGAGAATCGGGTTTATGTCGAATATCACAATCGTTTTTATCTCTTGAACGGAGCGAATCGTTCAAGCACTGTAGAACATCTGATTTATTTTTAAGAAAATTTGTAAACTCGTCCAAGGTTGGCATATCATTTTTATCTAATTTATTTGCTAATACGTGAATAATGAAAGAATCATACAGATCTTCCTTCGATAAATTTAATGCATCTAACGCGGTTAAATGCAGACAAATTTCATCAAGAATTTTACGGAACTCATAATAATTTTCTCTATGCAAACTTTTTATGTTCAAAAGTGATTTGAAATGACTGTCGACCAAAAATTGTTTTTTATCAAATCGATCACATAATAGTTCCCATGCAAGTTCAAAGGGCCTAAGTGAATTGTCCACACCTTCTACATATCCAGAAGCATAGCTTTCTAGAGATGCCTTTAACAGTTAATATTTTTGATTTTCATTCAAATTCTGATTCAATGAAACAGTAGATCAAACATTGTTCTTGAAATTTATCCAATGTCTGAATTACCCAGAAAAAGTAGGCAATTTAACTTTTGGAATCAAAACATTCAGTAGAGGATCCGAATTGGTAGGTTGTTGAGGCAAAGATGATGAACTGTAAGAGCTACGGCGTAATTTAGTTTGCAAATAAAAATCTTGGGCAGAATAATATCTTTCCTGAAAATCTTCTCGTTCCAGAAAATGCGACGGTAATTGTTCATCAGTGCACAAAGATTCTATCATCGATTGAACAGCATCGAATTCCGACAAAAGACCTGAACTATCTTTACACCTTAAATCAACCTCATTAATAGAAATTAGCTTATCTGAAGTAGAATTTTTAATGGTTGTGATAAATTTCCCCAAAAGAGTTTTTGCTTAATAGTGCCCCGTTTACGGGTTAAAACTCTTATTTCTGATTCGGACATTTTGTGAATATTTGTTGATTGATAAGGTTATTGATTGAAATGAAATAGAAAAATAAATTGAATCGAGAAAAAATGTCGAATAATCCAAATGAATAATAATGGAAGGAAGTAGGAAAATAGTCAAAATTGTCAAACGGTTAATAGTCACCCTCGTGGCTCCTGGGATGTAACCTTGAATTATTCGGATATCTGGACAACAGCTACTGGAGTTTCGTTCTTGACGAATTTTCCTTGGGCTGATGATCAATGGAATCAATCGGCGTAGAAGAATACTCGATAATTCTCTTGAAGATGGCTCCAGATAGTCTGGATACGTCCAATAATTGCCGCAGAGTAGTGTTCTTTCTTCTTTCTTGAGGTGAATTGAATTGAAAATCCGACCGATGGATCAAACTTTTGTTTGTTAATTTGCTGGTTCTGAGTTTGGTATTTTATTTAGCGGACGGTTTAATTGTTATAATTGACGATATGTATCTCGTGAAAATGGAAAATTGAATTAAAATAAAATGAGTGGTCCACATGCATTATTTTGATAAGGTGTAAGCAGACACCGGAGTATGTTACGTTGGGGTCTATTTTGTTCTTCGCCATACTCCCACATTTTACTCTATTTGTTGGACAAGTTATATCAAAGTGTCTTGAGTAAATTTTCATAAATTCATTTCATTAATCAACTCTTTCAGAGTTTCAATATTGATTACTTCATTCCAATCTACTTCATATAGTCTACTTTTAACACTTGGAGATTACTGTCATATTACATCCTACTTTACATATATTTTACATCATTCAATTCCTCCTCAATACTGATAAATTGTGTAGTATCGGGGTCAGATATGTTCGTCCTAAATGTCTCGGATTTATAAGGTAAATGTTCGTTAAGGTGTTATCGATACATATGTGCTACTATAATATGTAGTTATTTGAGGATATTCATCGAGTTCATGATTTGAAGTAGAAACTCATCTGATTTTCAAGAATTTGAGATGATTAACTGTCACGTATCAAGACAATTAAGTCAAGATGTGTTCAGTGCAGTCCTCAAGACTCCAATCGAATGATGATTGCTACCTTGTTGCAACGCCACTGATAAAATTAATTCCAAATGATTAATTCGAATAGGTATTGCATTCAATCTCTCAAAATAAACAAAAGTTCTGCCAACACGAAATTTTTTACAAGACATTTTTTGTCATTCCACCGAGAAATCATTATTGCCATTATATAAAAAGATGTGCAATAAGTTTTTTTTATTATTCATTATCAATAATCCTAATTCCATCATCTCGGCATACACTTTCTGCACAATGGGTAAAGGATATAGCTCAATTAGTAATTTTAAATTATTATCAAGAATTTTAAGCAATAGAGATCTTGTATCGTTGATTATTATAAAATATACTTACGCCCCAATACGTCACAGCACAAATCATTGAAAGTACAACAATAATTCAGCACTGCTGCAGTGCAGGGGTTACACGTATCTTTACATTCAATTTTCTTATTCATTAACACTAAGAAACACGCAATTACCGCGAAAAAATCACGTAGTTGCGCCATTTCCTTGAGATGAATAAAAAACTGAAACCTTAAACCAACTATCATCATCACTTCCTATTGTGGAGAGCTGTAATTCTTTCTGGGAATTTCTACTTAAAAATTCCATATCAGATTATATACCTGGTGAGTCTTCTATCATACAAGTGGATTGATGAAAATCTCAGGAAGAATTTCATTATGAGCTGTTCCAAAAGGATAATGGAAATTTTTAAAAGCACTGACGTAAGGTGAGATGGTTTTGGCACTGTTGTTGAACCAATTGTCAGTAATTATTTCAACTTCGAAAAATCACATCTTCGATATGATTCGGGTATGGTTCACATAAAAATAAGAACTAATGGGCATGATAAAACTGCATAATCAAACAAAATTTATTTGCAGAGAATAATTCGGAAAACAATTTTCTTACTTGTCTCTTCAAACTTCTGGGCTGATTTGGCTGGATAATGAAACAAGCCGAGATATTCAGAATAATCCTCACATTTCAGTTTTTAAGATCATTCGCTCACGGACGACAGATTCAATTTTAGCTGGTACGATTGATACCATTTCTATCAAAAATTCCAAAGTTACAAATAAAAAATTCGAGATCATTCTGTTAAGGTCGAAAAAAAATTTTTTAAAAACTTATTTCTCGCAATATCATAGTCTCAAGTTATAGATCACAAATAGATCCAATTCTCCATACACGTCTAATACTTAAACCTATATCATTTTTATGTGCAAGGCGTTAAAGCCAAAATAGTAAATATTCAGTACAATCGGGAATATGCATAAAATTTTTCAATTAAAGTAAATTGTTTTAAAATCTATTATTTTTATTTGGATCATTAAGGTCATCTAGTAAATATCGCCCACAAAAGGAAATTTTGGTCCCTCATGCAATATATAGGTGATGGCTGGCATACCCTGTGACCAATAGCTATTATAGTTGCTTACTCTATTTTATTGAAGTTGTTACCATGACGATGTTTACTGAATCTACTGAATCCATAATATTGAAGTAGTTACTATGTTTCTTAAGTGCTCCTGCCCCTACCATGGATCTCCAATAAGTCACGAGTACACCGAAGTCGCTTCCTAGGCCCAGAGATATTGCCTATTGCCTTCAGGAGCCTGAAATTACCTTCATATTGCATGGTTCAATTTAGCTCTTATCAAATAAACTTATTCTTATAGCGCCCTCTTGTAATTTTCAACAATTAGGTATTGTATTAACCGTAACCGTTTCTAGTTGCCCGAGAGTTTTTTTCATGCATTTTTTTTTACCCTGAATAAAAAGTTAATTGTTTTAGTCTAACCATTGTGTTAGTTAACCATCTTTGTTTCACAACAATTTTTCACTAATCTTAATTTTTACGAATCTAAATTATAACCTAAACAAAACGTAGAGTTTTACCCTTGCTAGACGATCACATTAAATGGCCAAATATTTGTGCCTGGAGATATTCTGACTCCTTCGTTATAGTTAGTTTCACAATATTTGTTATTCTTTCCAAGAAGAAAGTGGCATATGTTAAAGAGTTGACCAAATAAGTAACAGCATGGTTCTCAATCGCATGGCTAAAGATGCAAATTAGAATATTCTTGTCATAATGATTTTCCCTGAGAAATATCAGATCTCACATTTTATTATGGAGGGAAAAATCTTAGGCAGGCATAGTCCAGGAAGAAGAACATTTTGGTAGAAAAATTTGAGACGATGTTACGGGAAACCTACAATCCAACTTTTCCGAGTAGCTGCCAGTAAAACAATTGTCAATTGATAACCAATGATCGTGAAAAGGTCATCGTACCAGAAGAAGTCATGAAAACATTGTTAGGTCACAATGACGAAAAGCAACCCTCGTGATACTTAATAGGATTATTTTTTGTGCTAATACTTCCAAAATTGAGAAAATTTGCGTTGCTCACCTGATACAGTAATGGGAACCTGAGATGGCCTCGGAGTCGTTATAAATTCGCAACATGCACCTGTGTATTGACAGCAGTAAGACAATGTTGCGCTCAAACATCGATCACAGACATCATCACATACGATCTCATGAAACATCAGCATACAGGTTATGATGGCGAAAATCGTACCGTGTTCCATTTTATCCACAATTGGTATTAACACATAAAATGTTTGAAAAAACGCCTTTATATAGAGTCTTCATTAAAATTCTTCAACCATTCCAAATGCACTTTTTGTTAAACACAATAATTTGTCAGAAGTATTAGTTCTTAGAATTTTACATGCAGGTTCCTAAAATAGAAGCAAAATATTCAAAATATTCTGCATAACAAATGAAAAATTTCCCTGGAGAAATTATCAGCGAATTTAACTATAGGTTGAAGCCCAGCAAATAGAGTGTTCAGAGAACGCTAGGGATGTAAGATTTAGTCCCAAGGACAATCTGATCGAAATTCTTCACTCATTTCGAAAACAATATACTGGTGGATTATTCACAAGAATTTCTCAACGTCTATGCTAGTTTTAATTAATCGTAGTTACCGTTGAACTAAGTGCATTGGGACTTTAAGTGATAATTCTGAAAATGAAGTTATTTTCAGGATCATGCAAATGAAAACAACAATATATTAATTTAATTTATTAAATTAATATTTGATTCTATAATTTCTTTCGCGAAATTTTCATCAATTTTTGGCGTAGGTATGTTTAAACTTACCTGATACATTATTGGTAGTTTTAGTGGGAAAATATATATGATCGCAGCATTCTCCTCTATATTTACAGCAGTATGGTGCTGTACCTCTTAAACATGTATCACAAAAATCATCACATAGGACCCCGTGAAGAACTAACATTGAAGCAATGATGACAAAAATTGAATAGCATTCCATTTCATCAGGAGTGAGGAATAACTTCTAAAATTTTCGATTGAAAACCTATATATAGAAATCACATTGAAATTTTTCAACAATTTCAAATACAATTTTCACAAAATATATAATCTTATTTTTAGAATTCTTGAAATTTTGTTATCCTTGTTACCGAATATAGAAACAAAAATATTCAAACTATGTGTCATAATGAATTGAGCATTTCCTTGGAAAAATTGTCAATGAATGAAATCATAGCTCAGTAAATGGAATACCAGGGAAACCTGAAATTCGTTTTGCAATTTCATCAATTTGAATAAGTAGGTGGTTTCTCTCTTTATATTTCTGATATTACCATCTTAAAATATGGCATTATTGACAGTTCATGAATGAGTTCAGAGCAAAATTTATTTTAACCATTTTAGTAAAGGCTAAGATCTCTGAAATAATGTTGTGGACTGCATAAGAATCCTAACGATTAAGCATACAAAAGTGTGAGAGCAGAATTATAACGAGTTAAAAATCTATTTTAAACATCTTAGTGAAGGCTATGATGTCTGAACTAATGTTGTGACCTATACAAAAATACTAATAATTAAGCATTCGTATATTTTCAGAGTACCAACAATTCAATTAAGTGGATGAACTGGATGACCTTCAATTTCCGATGATGGAACTATTGTAGATTGATTATTTGGTTTCCATCTACCATCGGTGGGGCTATGTGAAGTCCAAAGTCTACATGGACAAGCAGGCTACGATTGAGGTATTGGAGGACAATATTACTCGAGTCATCGAAAATTAGAACTCTCGAATGGATCTTGTTAACCGTAGTCGAGGTCAGCATTTGAAAAAAATTATCTTTGAAAAATAATTGTAAAGAATGGTTCTTTTATTTGTTGATAAAGATTATAAAATAAAATTGTATTTGTTAATTTTTTTATTTACAAAAGAGTACCTCTAAATGAATCATTACATGCTGTAAATGGGGATCATTTGATAAAATGGATATAATGCATCCATAATATTCAAAGAAGGGAACTTACAACAAAAAAATCTGAGCAATATTAATGAAAACCATTTCTAATCTCATAAAGCTGAAAGTTTGGAGACCAATTGTTTGATCCAACTTTTTCTTACCACAGATGAGTACAATTTATGATTTCTGCTATTCATAACAATTATTGAAAAATTTCTAAAATTTTCTGCTTTTCAGAGCTAATTTACCTGAAGAACGAGAAAAGGTGTCTATCGAAATGCTGCTATGAAGAATATCAACCTCAGATGGTGGATATAGCCCAAATAATCATTCTATATGATTTACCAAGTGCTGAACACCTGAAAAGGCTATTGCTGGCAAGATTCTTCCCATAAGCCTGTCAGCCAGAGTAAAACTAGTATGTTTTTTTTCATAAGAGTTTTATTCGTTTAAAAAGTCAAATGAAACATTTCAAACTTAAACTAAAGAAATTAAAGAATACCAAAATGAATTGTGGCACAACTAAATTGCCACTATTTCCCATTTTAACGAAAGGATAAAAAAAATCAGAGGGTAGTTCTATGTTGAGAGAAGGAGGATCAACAATTTTTCTGAATTTTGGCAATGTTATATCGAAGAAGGTCACTCTATTATCCAGATCGATCTCGTAGGTCACTTTGTGGTCTAAAATATTGAATGTGCGGCTCATATTTTTCGACCGATGGAATTTGATTGTAATTCCGAGTATTTTTTCTTGATCCACCAATTTATCAACATCCACCTTGGTATGATAAATATTTATATCCAGTCCAAGTACCAAGCCAAAACATTGAAGAGTTCTGTTATCCTTCGATATATATCCGGTGATGTTATTCGAAATATTCTGCAACAAAATCATTTATAAATTTTATTGAATTGTACTAATAAATGGAAATATTTTTATGAGTACTGAATAAATTCAGTCTGAGGGTGTATTAGTGCTAACTCCGAATCAAATATAGAATTTTCCTTTAAGGTTTTGACAAGTTTTTCCGAAGCAAAATCAAAAATTATTTAATAATTTATAATTCAAAAGCTTAAGTATCGGGTTGAAGTATCTACATGGATCAATAAGTCCCAAGACTAACCCAGAAATGGCGCTCGTAGTAAACCAGTGTAACACGGACACCAATCCGAGTTCAATGAATTCGAATAGGAGAATCAATCGAATAAAGATATCCAAATGATCAAAGTGGTTATTTTATTCATTACATAGCGATCCTGCCCAAGAAAAATAATTTTGGAAAGTTAACAACTACGTGGTACGTACCTATATTGTGATTCAATAAGTTGAAAAGTTGCCGATTACATAAATGGTGATCGTAAAAATTCTTAAATTGAAAATGGGATCTTCCACTCTGAAGGACACGAAACAAGACGTGACGGAGAAATGGTGCAGTAAATTCAAATTTCATAGTGCGGAGAGCGAATACAACATCACGAAAGATGTTAAGATTGTAATGTTCTTATACTGGCAATACTGGTGATGGATATGGTTTTCAAACTGTATAAGGCTCACAAGAAAAATATGGAGAGACGCATTAGAAGGAACCTCAACATGTCCCTGGGTTCTGTTGCTGAAAGTATGAACAAGAGTGCTACATGACTTCATGGTGTGAGTGAACTATTCAGGAACAACAATAAGGTTTTGTACTTAACATTCCCCATACTTTGTTAAAAATTAATTGCAGACTCTTATTTACCTATGTTGAATATCAATTATCAGTTCTATCCCTCTTTTTCTTTTTCGCCATGCTTCGCCAGGAATAATCCCACTTCTGAATTTGTAACACTAAAAGTACACTCAATTTGTGAACATTGATAATACACTCCGATATTGTTCAATACTTTATTTGATAACTCTCGCTGATGTCTCGGAAACAGAAAATAATTATGTCTCGCAGCGAAAGGTGATTTCTGTAATCGGTCACCGGGTCGAATGTCCCTATGCTTCATCCCCTCGGTCCCATATATAGTTCCCCTTTTGCCGATACTGCGTTAATGGTTCCTGGATTTCTGCACCTTCGGCATTTCAGATTGTTACATGAGTATCAGCGAAACTTTGTCAAAATTTTAAATCGATCGGACCAGAAACAGCTGGAGTTATCCCCAGATGATGGATATAGCCCAAATAATCATTCTATATGATTTACCAAGTGCTGGAACACCTGAAAAGGCTATTGCTGGCAAAAGATTCTTCCCACAAGCCTGTCAGTCAGAGTAAAACTAGTATGTTTTTTTTTCATAAGAGTTTTATTCGCTTTAAAAAGTCAAATGAAACATTTCAAACTTAAACTAAAAGAAATTAAAGAATACTAAAAATGAATTGTGGCACAACTAAATTGACCACTATTTCCCATTTTAACTGAAAGGATAAAAAAATCAGAGGGTATATATTTGAGAGAAGGAGGATCAAACAATTTTCTGAAGCAATGTTATATCTGGGAAGAAGGTCACTTTATTATCCAGATCGACTCATGGGTAATACTGTGGTCTAAAATATTGAATGTGCGGCTCATATTTTTTCGGACCGATGGAATTTACTGGCAATTCTGAAATATTTTTTCTTGATCCACCAATTTATCAACATCCACCTTGGTATGATAAATATTTATATCCAGTCCAAGTACCAAGCCAAAACATTGAAGAGTTCTGTTATCCTCTCGATTATATATCCGGTGATGTTATTCGAAATATTCTGCAACAAAATCATTATAAATTTTATTGAATTGTACTAATAAATGGAAATATTTTTATGAGTACTGAATAAATTCAGTCTGAGGGTGAATTAAGTTAACTCCGAATCAAATATAGAATTTTCCTTTCAGTTTTTTCCAAGTTTTTCCGAAAGCAAAATCCAAAAATTATTTAATAATTTATAATTCAAAGCTTGATATCGGGTTGAAGTATCTACATGGATCAATAAGTCCCAAGACTCAACTCCAGAAATGGCGCTCGTAGTAAACCAGTGTAACACTCAAAAGTACACTCAATTTGTGAACACAAATAATACACTCCGATATTGTTCAACACTTTATTTGATAACTCTCCAAGGATGTCTCGAAACAGAAAATAATTATGTCTCGCAACGAAAGGTGATTTCTATTGTAATCGGTCACCGAGTCGAATGTCCCCTGTACTTCATCTCGGTCCTGATATATGATTCCCCTTTGCCGATCGTGCGTTAATGGTTCCTGGATTTACTGCACCTTCGGCATTCTGATTGTTACATTCAGCCATCCTATGAAGATCTGTCCGCAGATCTAAAGTATGTCATCATCTGAAACAAAGGGAGATATAATATCTTTAAAGATTATACCATTATGTTTTCGCCTTATCTTTTGTAACACGTGTTCATCTCACATGGCCATCATTTGGCTACTTTGATCAGTGCCTATCATGTACGGCAAACCTGATGCTTTCACAGTGTACAACCATTTTTACATGACTCCACTATTTGATCATCGTAGCTCAATGATTATCTTGTAAAACTTGACCAGCAGTGCGATTTTTTGTTGATCAGTGCGTATCGTGTAAACTCTGATGCTTTATAGAGTATCCATTTACAGTGACCCACTATTTGATCATCGCAGGTAAAAGTACTATCATGTAAACCTGATGCTTTTATAGTATCATCCATTTTGTTATGATCCATTATTCGGACTACGTTGATCAGTGCGTATCATGCAAACCTGATGCTTTTATGGTATCATCCATTTTACATGACCCACTATTTGATCATCGCAGGTCAGTGCCTATCTGGCAAACCTGATGCTTTTATAGTATCATCCATTTTACATGATCCATTATTCGACTACGTTGATCAGTGCGTATCATGTAAACCTGATGCTTTCATATAATGTACAACCATTTTACATGACCCACTATTTGATCGTCGCAGGTCAGTGCTTATCATGCAAACCTGATGCTTTTTATAGTATCATCCATTTTACATGATCCATTATTCGACTACGTTGATCAGTAAAAATCATGTAAACCTGATGCTTTCATAATGTACAACTATTTTACATGACCCACTTATTTGATCATCGCAGGTCAGTGCTTATCATGCAAACCTGATGCTTTTATAGTATCATCCATTTTACATGATCCATTATTCGACTACGTTGATCAGTGCGTATCATGTAAACCTGATGCTTTCATAATGTACAACTATTTTACATGACCCAACTATTTGATCATCGCAGGTCAGTGCTTATCATGCAAACCTGATGCTTTTATAGTATCATCCATTTTACATGATCCATTATGGGACTACGTTGATCAGTGCGTATCATGTAAACCTGATGCTTTCATAATGTAATCCATTAAATTAACATCACTTATTTCCAAATTTAACCTTCTTAACATTGACAAACTTTTGGAAACAATAATCACTGAATTTCTGATTGGGTATGTGGACATAAATTGCCGCATTAACAAACAATTTTCCAAATCTATTTTACACGGAAATGTTTCCAATAACGACATTTTCAGGTCGATCCACCTTCTTGAACTGCTTTTTCTGTGAATCGTACCATTTCCTTACGTCACCTCTCATTCTAGAAGCTGTAAGCTTTATGAGTAAATTATTGTCCCAATTATAAATTTCACTGAGTTCATCAACCTTTGTCACCCAATCCTCTGAAGTCATATTTTCATTGGAACCATCGAAGATGGGTATCAACGATTCATCTACACTTAAACTGGTATATCTACTTACAGTTTTCTCGTCTTAACTTTTCACTTTTCTTTAACATTTTTTTAACTTCCTTATTTGTCTCTGAGTGCACTACTAGAATCACTAGATGACGAAACTGAACTAGAAGACCGTCTTCTACCTCTCTTTTGTTTTTCGCCATACTTCGCCGTGAATTGACGTAGCTAAATACACAAGAGAGTGTCATAAGTGTCAAATCAATAAAAAGGTAAAGGTCATATAGAACCACTAGTCTTGACTCCCACACCGCAAAGAGCTTTTGACATTGTATCCATTGATACAATAGGTCCTTTTCAAAAATCAAACATTGGAAATTCTTATGCAATAACTATTCAATGCGAACTGACGAAATATGTAACCATCATACCAATTGTCAATAAAGAAGCCAAAACTGTGGCGAGGGCAATAGTAGATGACTTTGTTCTGATATACGGCCCCATGAAGGAGGTTAGAACTGACATGGGCACCGAATATAAGAACGAAGTATTCACAAATGTTATTAAATTGTTAAATTCGGGTCATAAAACCTCAACAGCTTACCACAGCCAAACTATAGGCGGTTGTGAAAGGAATCATCGTGTTCTAAATGAGTTTATACGGATGTATGTGAACGAAACAGTTACAGACTGGGATATCTGGACCAGACATTTTGCATTCTGCTATAATACTACTCCAAGTACTTATCATAACTATACACCTTTTGAACTAGTCTTCGCAAGGAAAGCAAACCTAGATACTGAATTGTTCACAAAAGTTCGCATAGATCCAGTATACAATCTTGATGCCTTTGACCAGGAAACTCGTTACAGACTTCAGTTTGCCTTGAATAGAACTAAAAATTTCCTAGACAAAGTAAAGAAGGAGCGGAAATCAAAATTAGACCAAAAATCAAACAATTTAAGTTTGGTTCCCGGTGATCTCGTGCTGGTATATGTTAGGCCCGAACACCGAAAACGCTCAGTGGCCGGAAAAAACGTCCACATCGTGTTCTGGCTGTCTTCGAATACACAGAACGCGTTTTGGTTGTTTTTAAACGCTCGCAACGCGTTCTGGTAATTGTTTAACAGCCGGAACGCGTTTGTCTAACGGCAATTGGTTCAAATGTAAGACCCTGTAGTTTTTTACATTTTTAGAATAATAAAAATAAGTTGTTTCCGAACATGTTTGGTACTTGTGGTCTAGCATTTCTTAATGAGCACTGAGCACATACAAAACTATTGTATATTTGTCGACCCTGTACCTATTGGAATCAACATGTGATACATTTTTGGAATCAGCTCAGCTAGAGTAATCCGGAAATGGAGACAAAATAGTTCAATTTAAAAAAAATGACGGTGATGTCATTACTCGAAAATAATTCACGCTGTATATTAGATTATTATTTTAAAATAAGGTAAATTAAAATAAAAATCGATGTGTTTCAGGATTATTTCTTAAAATGGTCTGATTAGCTAAAAATGAATTTGTTCCATACTTTACGGATACAATTCAAATGTACTATGTAATTCGAAATGTCATTCAAACAGTTCTTGTGAAAATAAGTAACGTACCTATGTAAAGTACACTAAAGTTCGGAAAAACCCGTCGTTTGTATTTAATTGTAGTTTTCAATAATTGAATTGTTTCTAATAAAGTAATTAAAAGAGTTATAAGTTTGTTTTGTTCTCCACAATAAGTTGGATTTGTAGAAAATAAATTGAAATTCATTTGTTCAATAAAGAACTTTTCGCTTTTTCATTCATGCATTTATATATTATATGCTCGACAATATAAGTTTATTAGTGTAACTTTCTTCCTAGAACTGAAAAACAATTATAAGAAATTTAATATTGTTGAAATAATTCGGCAAGAAAAACCGAACCCATCTTTGGTATCCAATTGTAGTTGTCAATAATTGAATTGTATTTCAATTTTCAACTTTGTTTTATGAGGGACAATATAAATTTTATCCTACGCAGGTAGAAAGCGGCAAATAATACAAGCCGAACATTAAGAACGCGTTGTGAGCGTTGAACAATTGACAAAACGCGTTCCGGCTGTTTAACAATTACCAGAACGCGTTGCGAGCGTTTAAAAACAACCAAAACGCGTTCTGTGCGTTCGAAGACAGCCAGAACGCGATGTGGCCGTTTTTTCCGGCCACTGAGCGTTTTCGGTCTTCGGGCCTAACATATATAATTTAACTCCTAGGTATTTTGTATAGAAATTGTGTTCGATAGGATATTCATTGAGACTTACAACTAATTTCCTATATTTTTCATGACTATTCAGATCGAAACAAGATTACAGGGTGTATACAGGGTGTCCGGGGAATAACTGTACATACTCATACCAGAGATAGAGTTGGACTAGCTGATTACGAATTGACTATAAAAAATTAATTTCTGGATTTCCCTAGAAAGCTACAGGGTGATATTCCAGCTTCATGGAAATACTAAGACCATCATAAAATCCAAACTTATTGACGGATATTATTGAAACTTGGGAGGCTATTGGCATATGCTAAGGCCGAGTCGGAAAGATATCAATTATTCCATTATTCCAGGGCCGGACTCATTAATATTCATTCAAAGTGTTCAGGGTAAAAAAATCACTTTGTATTTCGAATTACAAATAACTGATTCGCTTTTTAGAAGGAAGCTAAATTATGCTTCAATTTGTGATATCGCTCAAAGTTGTCACATCAACAATTATTTTTTTATGAATTTCTTATTTTGGATAAAGTTCGAAAATTTTAATTCATTTTCCTGAACAGGACTTAGTCATTTTATGGAGGTCGAAAATAAATAAAAAACTTTCTTAAAATAGTCACTGAAGGTGAGGAAGACTATAATAATTTGTTGACATACTGGGTGGCCACCCTAGACACGGATCTCATTGCGATGGAATTAATGAAGGTAAATTTCGAAAAAAAAATTGGCGATGTGTATAGGTTATACATAAGCATATTTCAAAATTATTCGTATGTATACCGGGTGTTCGACAACAAAGATATAAGTAGACCAAAGTGACACTTCTTCTAATGTAAAAACCTCTAACTGAATTAGTAAATCGAGTAGTATGAGCAGTGATTTTTCAATTTGTTAGTCTGTTTCTTTAAAGTTTACTTATTCAATATTAAATATTATGAAGTACTCTGAGAAAGAGGAGATATGATTTTCAGTTTGGGAGAATGTTTCAAAATATCTTACTAGATTCAAAGATTCAATCTCAAAAATGCACAGAAATAAAAATTCCTTCAAGATAAAACATGAATTCCTATAACATATTCTGTGATAAATTTCAAACATTTTGACAACTGAAATTTAAGATTGTTCGTTGCTTGTGTTTTGATTATTATAAAATAGTGAAATTATCAAAATGGCCAATTTCACAAATAGAGAATATGCTGATATGATGTTCGTGTATGGTAAATGTGAGGGAAATAGTCGAGCTGCTGTGAGAGAGTATCGTCTGAGATTTCCTACTCGCAAAATTCCCAATCACCAAACATTTTCTGCAGTATTTAGTTGTATAGCGCAATATGGTAGAGTGCCAGATAGGAAGAAGGATCGCCAAAGGAATCTAGAAAGAGGTGATGAAGTACTCCAATTAATTCAAGCACAACCTTCAACTAGTATAAGGAGAGTAAGTGCACAATTACATTTGCCGAAGCATAAGGTGCACAGAATAATCAAAGAGGAAAATATGTACCCGTACCACATACAACAGGTACAACGATTAGAACCTGGCGATAATGTCTTAAGACTGAATTTTGCACATTGGATTGCAAATCACAGAGTCACTTTGTACAGAACAATATTCAGTGATGAGGCTCAATTCACCAGAGATGGTGTGTTCAATACTCATAACTCGCACATTTGGGCCGAAAATAATCCACACAGTATAAGACTGAGAAAATCACAACAAAAATTTTCAGTAAATGTTTGGTGCGCTGTGATAAACAAACATTTGATCGGGCCTCATTTTTTTGACGGTCGCCTCACAAGTGCGATTTATCTAGATTTCTTGCAAAATATTTTACCCGGCATGCTACAAGGAATAAATATTAGAGGAATTTATTTCCAGCATGATGGAGCTGGCCCTCATTTTGGCTTGGAAGTTAGAAGTTACCTCGACAATACCTATCCAAATAGGTGGATAGGTCGAGGAGGACCTATTCCATGGCCTCCTCGATCTCCAGATTTCAACCCGCTAGACTATTTTGTATGGGGAAAATTGAAGGATATGGTATATTCTGAAGAAATCCAGTCAAGAGAACAGCTGATGAACAGAATTACCAACTATTGCGATATTTTAAGAAATAATGGCGATATGATTCGCAAGGCTGTATCCAATTTGAACATTCGGCAAGAGAAATGTATACAAGCTAATGGTTTTCATTTCGAACCACTTCTAAGATAACGTTGAATCAGCAATTCATTCGTTCCTATTTTCATTTTTATTAGGTACTCTTTACTGTATTTTAGTTTCTTTCATTTGTTATTGTTTAGTTATGGAATGTGCTTATTAAAGCTCTGAACATTTTTGAAAATTTTCTACTAATACCTTCGCATTTTATATTCAAACATGTGATTTTCAGTTCTCTTCATGGTGAAATATTCAATTTATCGAACTTTATCCAAATTCAAAAATTCATAATTAAATAATTGTTGATGTGACAGCTTTGAGCGATACCACAAATTGAAGCATAATTTAGCTTCTTTCTAAAAAGCGAATCAATTATTTGTAATTCGAAATACAAAGTGTTTTTTTTTACCCTGAACACTTTGAATGAATATTAATGAGTCCGGCTCTGGAATAATGGAATAATTGATATCTTTCAGACTCGACCTTAGCATGTGCCAATAGCCTCCCAAGTTTCAATAATATCCGTCAATAAGTTTGGATTTTATGATGGTCTTAGTATTTCCATGAAGCTGGAATATCACCTTGTAGCTTTCTAGGAAAACCCAGAAATTAATTTTTATAGTCAATTCGTAATCAGCTAGTCCAACTCTATTTCTGGTATGAGTATGTACAGTTATTCCCCGGACACCCTGTATAGCGTTGGAACGAAACCAATAATTTCTGTTCCATTGAGATCCCTGCATTCTCTCAAATTCTTTTCAGAGCATATCTTCGTTTTCGGTTTCACACAAAGTGGCTCTGGACAAGCCTGCAAATTTAAAAATATTGAATAAATATTATAAGCACGGTTAAACATATGGCAATATCGGTCATATTTATTTAGATAAAACTAAATCTGAAATTTCTTCTCGTATTTGTACCTTACTCAAGAGAATGGTCAAAAACCTCGTGACACTCAGCATCAGTTTTAACACTACTCTGTGTTTTGAATACAGACGATGCTAAAGAGCTCAGTTGAAAATTGATACAGTGTAATGATGCATTTTTTTAATCGGACTGATTCCGCGCCACCAACCGTCGCCAGTGCTCCGTATGGATGCCCCACTCTTGGTCGCACATGACGGTGACTAGCGGTGGGTGACCCTGACTTAAAGGGAGAGTAGAGAGGTAGATATCCCCCCCACCCCCAGAACACTCAAACTGTTTTAATTTTCTTCATCTGTCTACGAAATGAAAAAAACAAAAAAAAACCAAAATTGTGATCATATAAATACTCATGATGTTTTGAATATTTGAAATTTTTTATAGGGAAATCTTATCGTGAAAAGACGCAGAAGTTTTTTTATCCTAGGATCGCCTTTGTACTCACCTCATTTGTTATTATTTAGTTAATTACCGTATCATCTGACGTAACAGTGATATATCGATAAAAATTATTTAGAATTAGACTTAGCTGCGACCTTCTAGAAAATGTGTTAAGGTTTCAGGTAAATCAATCAAAGAAAAGCAAGTGAGTGAGCAAGAAGCTAACAGAGCAATTCAAGGACGCCTAAAAGATTTTGAAATAGTTAATAGAGCCCATTTTGGACATTCAATAAAAGAAGACTGTCTCTTAACGTCTCGTGAATTACATAAATACTCAAGTAATTTGCACTCACCATTAGCATATTCTCCATTGTAGTTAAGTTAAGTTTGTCGGGTTGAGCTACGAAAAGTGTATTATAGTAGTACTCCGCGTTCAGATTATATCTTCTTTCGTTCAAAATATGCACACATTCTCTGTCAATATCTAGAAGATAGAGAACTTTGCTTTGAATATCACATGCGTCCATGAAAAAAGCTTCAGTCAGATCTGTCGAATTATAAAAAATATATAAATACGAAACTGAAGATGTATGTGGTCAACAAAAGAGAATAGAAAGCGTATAAAAATTTTTTCTGTAAAAAGACTATTTATCATGGTACAACAAAATTATTAAACTAAAGTCCAAGTCAACTCACTGAATATAGCCAAAGTTGAATTATTCAGAATATATTTCAATGGTACTCCTTGCATATAAGGTTCAGAATAATTAACTGTCATCGAAGCTTCCAAAAATGTCTCTGGCCAGAAATTAGGTGTTTTAACTGCTGAAACCGTCTCAGTATAACTCCGAAATGGCTAAAATTAGAACAAGTTAGTTGTGTTGCTGTCCATATTTTGAATTTTTTTATCTACTCAACACTCACAAACACCATATAGTATTTCGTGGTGCCAAGTATCTAAATAATTTTGACGGTGATATTTTTGACAAATTGTAATACCCAGGACTTCATATCTTCAAAAACCAATGCCCCTTTAGACGTCCCTGGTGTGTGAACCTAGCAAAATCGTAGAAGAAAAGAAGGGTAGTTCTGTCTTACAGTTTAGAGGAGTAAACAAAGAAGTACGTTCTGCTAGGAATAAAAATGGGTTATTAGTTCCTTTTTTGTTTTGGCTAGTTGTATTCGAATACAAGTTCAAGATAAGTCCCGAATTGTAGTGACTGGTTGGTTTCTTATATTTAGAAAATGTGTTGTGATCATGGTAATTGTGTTACGAAGAATGCTCATGTTTATTGAAGTATTTAACTTTTATTTTTCAATCTAATTTCATTATAAAGTCTCTTTCATCCATTCAAACTTACGTGTATATTGATGCTTAGAAAGAATTGTTCTTTTTGCTCTTTGACTGATGTATTTTATCAGAATGTTTATTATTAATGATTTATATGTGTTTCTTTCAATGTTACTGCTTATTGTGACGTTTTCTCACCACTCATTGCTATCTCGCAATTGCTGATAAATACGTCCTTGATCTTAACAATTTTGAATTAGTCGATGGTAATTGCATACCCATAGGCGGTGACTTCGATGCAGATTTTTGGAAACATTTGAACTGGGTACGTTTGATTGAGGTGAGAGAACTCGATCTGTAAATTTACTTTCGGAAACTTTATGTTTTTTATGACTCTTAAAAGTTCTGAGACTGGTATTAATTCCTCTATGTAACGTATAAAATTTCTTAGAACCTGGATCAAGAGATCATGGATGCTGAACCCACAATTGACGAGCAGAGTCAGCACTGGTCTTATTCATGGGCACTCGACGTAATCGCAGAAGTTTTGCACAGCAGTTACGAAGCATTGATCTTGATTCCTGGCCTGTAGGCACATTTCTGTGCATAAAACTGGTTACTCCGGTAATACATTTTCATACAGATTTCACATGGCGCAAAAATACGAACAGTAATAGAAAATTGTCCCCATTCCTTGTCTCAATCGATACTTATGGAGATTAGCTCGAGAATTCAGAACTGTTCTAAGTGCCTATTGTATTATTCTATCTAACCACAACTACTTTTTATATTTGCTCAGATCTAATGATCTGATGGAAATCTACTTTATAATTATTCTATCGGATAGGGAGATGCTGCTGTTCTGAAATACGAGGGTTGCCTTTTATATTTCGGGATTGGACAACCCAATCGTCATTAAGCTATCGTGAGATTGAGACAACCTTAGGAATTTGTGGGACCAGCATACATTCAATATCGCATGAAGATTTGACCGTCAAAAAGATTTGTTCGCGTTGGATCCCACACAATTTGTCAATCGCTCAAAAAAAGGCTCTTGTAGAAATACGATCGCGTTGCTTCGAAGCCCGTCTATGACATCGTGACAGGTAATGAATCGTGGATTTACGCGTATGAGCCAGAAAGTAAACAGCAGAGACTGTATAGGTGTTTCAAGATGAGCCAAATCCAAGGAAAGTTGCTCGCTCACGAAGCACTCTTAGGCAAATGGTCGTCTGTTGTGGACATCTTGCAATCGTACCACTAGAACAACATAGAACACTTAATTCTGAGTGGTACACAACCATTTGTTTACCAGTTGTCTTCCAAGAAATTAGGAAAATCAATCTCAATGCAAGCTCACACACATCGGCTCAAACAACTGCATTTTTGAGCACTCAAAACATCGATTTGATGAGTCATCTGCCTTATAGTCCTGACTTGGCACCCGATGACTTCTTTTTATTCCCTTACGTAAAAAATGAAATGAGAGGTCAACGTTTTTCGACACCTAAAGAAGCGGTTGATGCGTTCAGAAAACATGTTTTGGAGATACCTCAATAAGAGTGGCAAAAGTGCTTCGACAATTGATTCAAACTCATGCAAAATTGTATAGGTCTTAATGGAGAATATTTTGAAAAACAATAAAGCGATTTTCGATGAATAATATTGGTTTTTGTTCTCTAATTCCGAAATATAAAAGGCAACCCTAGTACTGGAGTTACTCGAAGGCACCTTTCTCTGCGGTGAACCTCTTGTATGGCGTCAGTACACTGAACTGGCCTACCTGGATTACAGCTCTTACTCTTACCTTAGACTATAAAAAAAGTCTATGGCTTTACCCCTTCTCTCTCCAATATCAAAGAAACGCCACCATTATTATTATGGGTTCTGATTTACCAATTATATCAATTTTTTTATGTCTATTAGCTCAACGTATATTTCTTTACTCATTTTCAAGGTTTTTTGTTGCCTAAAGCTTTATACCCTTTACTTTCAGACCTGCAATTCAGGAGAGTTCATTATTTGGGTCTAACCATTATGTTTTCTATCTTTATTTACCACCTATTTGTCACCTACCTCAGTTATTACCAATCACCCGTAGAGTCCTAACCCTCAATGGCCAAATTTTATATCTGGAGTCTGTTTAATTCCAAGGGTAGTAATCAATGTTATTTCATTTTATATTCGTCAATTTTTCAAAAGAAAAAGTAGAGAGTATAAATAATAATAATACAATGAAGTGGAATATAAAAGTTTCCTTAACTACAGGTATGAATTATATTTTAAAAATGAGTTTGTCTTACCTTATCCTTCTGCACGGTATAAGATGGAGGTAGGTTAGTTTTGGCAACGCATAGAAAATCATTATTAAGAATTTCCCATTCATGGAGACTATAATTAACATAAGATTTTTCATAATACTGACATGCATTCCTATCAATGTACGTTTTCGTGGATTCTTCGCAATACTCGAAAACCTTTTTCATTTCATAAGAACAGTCTTTGTCACAACAACATCCAATATCACAAGCCCTATTATGTAGATTGCATAAGCAGCCAAGTTCGTGCTTATAAGTCCCCAAGCTTTCTCTTTTGGGCGTTAGTAACTTCAAGGTTTTATTTGTGGTCGTTACAGGTGTTTCTGTAGTATTGATGACTAAAGTAGATACATTATATTCATATTCGGTGGTGAATTCAGGTGTATTTGTAACCTCTGTGGGTGTAATAGTAGTGTTGCTTTTTGTGGCGGATTGCAAATTCACTAATGTTACATGACTTCCTGTCACCATCAGAAGAAGTATAATCTCTACTGCGATCATTCTAATGGTACTGTACGCCGTAATCAGATATATTCTTGAAAACTATTGTCAATTTGAACGTAACAACTCCCATAGCCTCCGTAGTGATTTTATATCTATCTGATGTAGACAAAATAGTTTGAGGATCCTTCAACTGAGGACTGCCCCCTAAAAAATATTGTACAAATCTCTCAAAAAGCGTTCCAATTGGTCTCCAAGTGTAACAATCGAGATCGTGTCTTCCTGGTGAAGTTGGAATGGTCAATAATCCATAACCATATAGATGGCTTCTACCTAGCCAGTCCAGATGAAAAACTTGAAGATATAATTTTGGCCAGCCTGAAAAATAAACTTTTTATTTGATATTCAGACTAATTATTTATTGAATATCGAGCGTGAACGGTTAAGGATGCTTTTTTGTGATAAATCTTTTTTCAGAACAGTATTTGGATATTAAAAAAATATCAATTTTTCAAGTGTAATTAACTATTTGGATTTCTTCCAAAAAAGGGGACCTGTCGGGTTATGATAAAAATCACTTTAAATCATTTCGAGGAGCTTTTAACCACATGAGAATGGTTTGATGGTGTTATCATAAAAAAAGTTTTTTCAATATTTAAAAGATTTATATTTTTTTTATTGTTGCTATTGTAACCATCATATCGCCATGTTGCATTATGCTATGTGGATATATGGAGGATTCAATTTTTGCTCAATGTGAGGCAAAGCTTTCCAGAAACGTATCGAAGCCAAACAAGTTTGAAACACCTTGTATATGAGCAATATTAATGTAATGTAATTATTTCATTCCTTCTTAACACTTAATTATGATAAAACTAAATTGATGTTGTTGACGAGTAAAAAGAGAAAATTTAATCATTTCGATAGTTCGAACATAGACAATACTAAAATACTAAGAATTAAGAATAATTTTTCTGAAATATTACTTTGAAATGTTTCATAATGATTCACCCATATCTCATATGAAATGTATCAGTGATGTATCATGTTTACTGGGAGGCACTTCAGCTACTAAGCTAAGGCTAGTGTTAGGTACCTCTTACAAGAGGCGGCTCATTTGTCCCGTACAAGACGAGGAAATGTAAGAGCGGCTTATTTTTATATGATGTACCACCTCACTTCAAATGTCCCACTTCGCCTCCAATAGAACCAGGAAGCGATGAAGCCACGCGGGTCATGCGACAAATACAAAGAGGGAGAGGGGATAAGTCCTGGTCACCGGTACAAAAACGACAGAGACGGAGGTAAATGAGGGCTGAGGGGATGTACTGATTCATAGTAGACCGTAAACAGATGTCGTAAATTATGGAATAACTGAAGGTTTTATAGCGCAGCGGCGTCTTTGTCGCTTTGGCATCTCTTACCGAACATGATGGGAGTTTCTTTGAACTCAACAGAAAACCATTTTTTTTTCGATGTTTGTATGAAAATTTTGATTCTTCAGAAAATGAATAAAACGCTAAGCTCACGATTACCTTCTATCTGCTATTTTTGTACCAGTATCTCATGACATTATAGTGTTGATTTTTCCGATTTAAAAATATTAATTATTATTAGAAATTCTGTTCGTCATAGATAAAGAAAAATTAGAAGACATAAAAAGTCGATTCGACGAAAAATTGAACGAGTTGTTATTATTATCAAAGGGCGAAATATTCAGTTTCTTATCATCCAAATTAACACAAATGATGAACTACAAAGATGAAATTTTCGGAATAATAATACTCAATAAATGACCCTAATAAATGTTAAAATTGCGAATTGCGATGAGCCATAAATGAGCAATATATCTTTTCTGCATAATGAAGTCCCACAAAAAGAATTCAGCCCGAAATTACTAGTAATTGGATACATTTTTATAAAAACAGAACTTTGAATTTTTTAATTACATGAGAATATATAATCACGGTAAGCTTCGATTATTTTGAATAACAAAACTCTCATATTCAGTAAAATTTTCCCCTCACTCGCTCATCGTCCTAAAGTTTCAAAATCCAACAATTAATTTGCATTCTAAATTTTGCCTCTTTTATCACTTCAATTCTGTCGACAGTTAACGTTACCCTCCGTTTGCATCGACATATTTGAAATGAGACAGACCATCAACGTTGCTAGTTCTTACCTACCTCGCCCTCGCTACTCTACACCGCCTCAACTACCCGTCGTCTATACTAGTACAAAATTTGTCGCGACATCGTATCGGCTATCGCGTCATGAACGGCCAGACCCCCTCGCCTCATTTGAAGTGGTACAATTTACCGCTTCAGTACAAAAATAGGCACCTCTTACAAACTCAATTTTAAGACGTGTACTACCCAACACTACCTCAGATATCAAAGCAGAAAAGTCTAGAAAAGTATTCATTGGAAAAATTAAAGAATGGATCATATCATGGAATCTTGATTTTGGAGAACCCCATTAAATCAGGTCAAATTTATTGAATCGTCATTTCCATTTAAATTTTTTTTTTACTTCTTTCGAATTATGTCACATTTGGATCATCACTTTCACCATTGACAGATGTTTCTTGAATAATGTTAATGAAAGGAATACTATTTATTACCCAAGAAAAAGTCTTGATTTTCCGGTTGTAATCTGTTTATTGAAGCGTAGATGTTATAGACATTATATAGTTTTTAGCTCAGTTAATTTTATTCCTTACGATATACTTTTTATTTACTTTAATAAACTTAATTATCATCATTATTGTAATTATTCAAGTAAAAATTTTATTCCTCACCTTGTATTCCAGATGTTGCTAGGTGCAGATCTATTGGGTATGACCACTTACAACTGTCTTCGAATTCAGTATAGCCAACTTGTGTTTGTCCTTCTTTTTTTCCAGACAAAACTCGCCAGTTATTTCCTACAGAGAAAAATCATAATTATTCAGAATACAAAATTGTATTACTTATAGCAATCAGAAAACATATTGAATTTCACCAAATATAAAGAGATATAGACGATGGAACAACGTCAAGCTCTATTAGCGTTATATGGTATTTACGGTACAGCGCATGCTTACTTGGCATTTTGAGATAACGTGCTGTATTAACGTTACCGTTACGCATAACGTAATTTACGTATGGATAGCGTATCACGTTAAACGTTATTCGTCGTTGTCGAATCATGCGCTTTAATTATGCATTTCTATATTATTTGGAACCCAAATCATCTTGTTTGGTGCTATCAATTAATACTATGAAAATAATTTGAACCTTGAAATTCATTGTGGAGGATCTAGCTAGTTCTGCCGATCGGGAAATGTTAAATTACGAATTGTGAGGTTAAATTTTCATGATTTTTTTGACATCGTTAAAATGAAAATAGGATTATTTAATGATGCGGTTATGAAATTGAAATATTTTAGCGTGCATTCCTTTATTTTTCATGTAACAAGTACTCACGTGAGTACTTATCTACATTTTTTTTAATATTTATTTTCCACAACGTTCGTATACTATTATTTTATACGTCTAAAGAACATTGAATTTTTGTTTTCTTGCCTGTGGGAACAAGCGCTTCAAAGGGATATAAACATAACAAATAATTGAGGCTTGTACTCACCTATCTGTATATACCATTTACAGAACAAGTGTTGTTTATTAAAATGCTTTGCTTTCTCCACTTCACCAATGACGTGAATTTCAGCCATGTGTTGAATATGAACTGAAAATTTTGAAATAATCCTTAATATCACATTTCATTCTGGACAAATACAACTAGTTCCATTCTTCACATTGAGCTTGATTGTTTGAATTCATGATGCGGTGCAATTGTTGCTTAGCAACCAGAAAATTGTTCTTCTGGTAATAGTTGATACCGAATGTAACTCCTTTAAAGGTTTTCACTTCCCTGCATTGAACTATTTTCAATTTTGAAAATTGAAATTATTCGTTTGAATGTTATATTGCACGATTTGTTATTATTAATTTTTTGATTTTAAATGATTGAATGTATGTAGTCTTTTGAAATTTGAAAAACTACCGAGATACCCTTGGCCAATAGGGAATGACTAGTTCGTTATTTGAGACGGCGCAGCTACAATTCCTTGACAACTGGCAGCTCCACGGCCCGGTATTTGCTTTCATTTTATATGTACTGGTTTAAGATGGCCGTGAAAATATAAACTAATGACAATTTCTTGTGTTTGATTACTTCATTACTACTGCATTACCTGGAATCATTTTGTGTAGCCCTAAAGAGGTAATTGTCAAAAGCAATCAAACCCCTTGTTTGTTTTTATATTTCTTCAAATTTAGTTTCTTTCATGAAATTGTTATTTTTCAGTTCTTGATGTAAATAAACATAAATACGTTGTGCCTAAGAGAAAAATACTCAATGTTCCCAAGCATCAAAAGATTAACTGATTTAAACATCGATAAATCTTGGAGGTGATTCTGATAATGTCGTGTTTCAACTACTACATATTCAGTCTCCTCTGGTAGTTAATACATGAGAAATTTTAAGATTGCAACTGCTTATACGAATTCACAGACTATTATATTAAAATGCCTAAAAGAATATGTAACAGAAATTCAGATGAGCCTACTAATAAGAAAATAGACTTGGATATTTCTGGTTGGGACAGAATCGAATTGGCACCAGGAGAAGTTCTCAAAGATTTATCTGGAAAACAGTGGGTTCTCGGAGAAAATATTGGATTTGGTGGATTTGGCGTTATTCACGAAGTTGAAGAAAGGCACTTTGGTAGAAAAGGAACCAGAAAAGATAAATATGTTGTGAAGATTGAAACTCACACTAATGGACCTCTATTCACAGAAATTAATTGTTATTTGAGAATAGGAAAAAAGGAAAAGAGTGAGTCACATGTTAATTATAAAAAATCTTCGCTAATGCGATTATTGTTTTTCAGTTGATGAATGGACAAATCGAAAGAAACTTTCAATCTTAGGTATGCCTCATTATGTGGCTTCAGGCTCTCATATCTATAAAGGAGTTAAGTATCGGTTTCTGGTCATACCTCGTTACAAAAGGGATTTAGAAGCAATCTTTGAGGAGAAGAAGAAATTCAATTTGAAAACTGTTCTTCTCATCTCAAGCCATATTCTTCAAGTGCTTGAATATATACATGAGAATGGCTATATTCACTCTGATATCAAAGCTGCTAATATTATGCTGAATCCTGTGAAAACATTTAAAAATAATAGTGATATGTTGAGTGATTTATCTGCTTATTCAAAATCACCTGTGGTGGTCCCAAAAAGGAGAATTCGTAAATGCAGAAATAGTAAAGTTAGAAAATTAACTGATAGATATAAACCAGTGTTTGGAACTAAACGTTATGAGACCAGAAGTATGAAGTGTATTGACTATAATGTAGATAATTTCTTTGGTGATTTCTCTTTTTTTGACTCAGACGAGGATAACTATTACGAAAAAATAGATAGTGAATTTAAAGAGCCCCAAGAGATTAAGGAGGAATGTACAGAAGACCAGGTAAGAATAAATCTTTGATTTCACAAAGAAAACATTAACATTAAGTTTGCAACGAGCAATCTAGGTACATTTAAAGTTGTAGAATTCAAGTTATTTGTAATGAAAATTACTTGTTGCTAAAATATCATTGGTTTTTGACTTAACAATAATCGATTATGTTCACATGATATATTTTATTGACTTTGAGTGAATTTTTGGGAAAGTTGATCTTTGGTTCAAGTATTTCCACAGCTTCATTCTCTTATAAAATGTCTGAAATTATTCATAATAACTCTCATTTATCAAAAAGAGAACACATAGCTGAATTTAGGTGTTATTGTGAATTCTTCAGAGACTGCAGATATTACTGCTTGCTTTGATGACAATATATCTTGAACAGACTAATGTCAAATACTCTTGTATGTGTTTCGCATAATTTGAATGGAAACGTCATTCCAAATCTTAGCACTAACAGATTGGTTCCTATGAAGTTTACGTGAGGGTGCAACCATGCAAATCATTTATTGATATTTGATAGATCTTTGATTGTACCAATTTGTTTCAACGTTGTTAAGGAATATTTGAAATTTTCAATTACAGAATTCTTTATTTCGAAAATTGCAAGATATTTCATGAAATTTTCATTGACTAAGATCCATTTTTCTTGTAGAACTGAATTGAAGAATTTACTACATAGCTGTATTTCACCTGATGTACATATTCAAATTTAATGTGCAAAACTGATACTAGGCTTGTCAATTCGACGTAAATGCTGTGTGGAGATATCTTAAGAAAGAGTCCTCTTGTCGCCAAACGTGTAAAACAAAATAGAAAGAACTTTATTCTAGACATCTTACTTCAAACAGGGCATATTGAATTAAAGTAGACATAGAATTAAAACAGTGATAATAACAAAGAAGTTTATCCATGGACCAGATTCAATATGAGTTCATTCCATAAATCAACTGATTGAACAATACTTACCAATCTAGTAGGCAACATTTTAACAGATGGTTGTTAATAGCAGTGAACTAATAATCTATGTAAATAACCTGAAATTACAGCTCGTAATCTGTCATACCAACTTCCAATATACAATACGAATGTCACTAGGATGTATAATCTGAATATTTGATTCAATTGCACCATGATTTCACAAAAGTTGTCTGAAATGGAGAAAACATTGTCTAAATCATTGCAGAAGGCATTGTCTGTTTTCCAATTTCGCATTCATGTTATAATAGGAGCCCATTCAGTAATTTGCTGTGGTGATATATGTCGAATCTAGTTATCTTGTTTGGAATATTCTGTGTAAGTTTCTCAGTGTCATTTTTGGACTTAGCACAAAATATATGTCCCTTAATCTGAATATATAGAAAACACATCAATTGAAAAACAGAGTGTTTGGTAGGGAATACAAGGACTTTGTGAGATGATCACAATGGACATTTGTCCTTATTTAGCATACTACAAAATCTTGAAGTTTTGAAAATTCAGCATATTATTCATATTTGGATTAATTTCTGATTTGGCGGACAAAAACGTTGAACTTTTGTGGTAATTATATTAATTTGATTTGAAACTTGAGAAAATATGGCGCAATTTTTCCTCATCAATAGAAAAATCATGAAAGATGGAAGGTATGAAATAATGTCAATTTTATTGAATGTGTATTCAATTTAGTTGACTCACTGAAATTTTTAAATCTATTCGTTTTTTCACAGCTTTATTTATTAGATTTTGGTCTTGCATCTAAGTATAAGTTAGCAAATGGACAGCACAAAAATTGTGAAGATGAACGTAAAGCACATGCGGGTACATTATTATTTTGCTCCAGAGATGCCCACAAAGGTATGCAATCAAGAAGATCAGATTTAGAATCATTAGCCTACAATATGGTTTATTGGTTAACGGGCTCCCTTCCATGGATTGATGATTTAGAAGACCCTGAAATGACACAACGGAAGAAGAGGCACTGCTTTATTGATACATATGGATTTTTACACTTCTGTATGGCTGATCCTCCAAGAATACTAAAGGACTTATTTCAGTATATAAAGGGTTTGGATGTGGAAGAAAGGCCAGATTATAATGCGTGCCAGCAAATTATTGATAAGGCTTTGAAAGAGCATGGTTATTATGACAGACAGTTTGACTTTGATAATCTGGAAGGATGGAGATTGGGCAAACTCAAAATTATCAATAAGGTAAGCATCTTCATTATCAACTCATTAATATGAGTACAGAGATTTGAATGAAACCTTAGGTTGAGATTAAAATTGGAGCACTGAAGCCTCAGAAAGGCCTACTAGCCTTGTTCAATGCGGCATATTATTTCTTTTTTATTTCCCTTTTTCCTGAAGCTAAATGTTCAAATATTTAAATTTTTTTATTTCTATGGATATGTGATATTAATGTGAAGTTTTCAAATATAAGAGGGTTTTTAGAGTTTTGTATTCAAGCCTGCTGACTTGCTTTATCATTTATTTGGTGATATTTGTTGTGATTATCAGCGTTTTCAACATACTGTAAGCTTAATTTAAAAAAAAAACATTTTCTTATTGGAAATAAAATCTTTATTATTTATTAGCTTGGTCCCAACAACATGAGAATTACAGTAATATTAGCGATCAACATGTGCATTTAAAAATTACTGCCTCAACGGCATATTTTGATAGCTCAAAATTTGATTCATAATTGGAAATGGTCTTTCCATTCAAATAAGGGACAATCCAATCACATTTACTTTAGAAATCTCAGATCTTATGCCATTTTCTGCCATCATTCACCCCTTGTTTAATTTTTATGTGAATTTCCATTTGTTGTTTTTTGCTTCTAAAGGAAATTATGTTGTTAATTTTTTATTGCCAATTCTTTCAGGTTAACCTTGCTCTTGATGATTTCAAAAGGCCTCCTCTGCTTTCAAATATGGCAGTCAAACCAATATTACGTAAAAAGACAAAGAAGAGAAAAACACAAGCTGCATTGAAATGGTCAATGATGCTTTCGAATCCGGAAGTTCTTCTTAAGAAAGTTAGGGACAAAAAATTTGAAACCAATGATGTACAGACTGTTTTGGATTTTGACTTGGAGGAAATGAATCCTACATACGCTATGCGGGATGTTTACAGAAAATATGAGGAAAGAAAAGGACTGTCTCCTAATTCTTATGGAGAATCAGATATTGTTGACTTACCAGAAGGCTACACACCCGCTATGGCTGCTGTGAGACAAAAAATGTTGGAGTCAAAAGAAATGGAAGAAGCCATGAAACCCAAGAAAAAAGCGAAGAAAGCAAAAGTAAACAATAGTAAGCAACACAATTGATTAGTTTCCTTCTCAATTTGAATATAAGGTGTAGTAAAAGGAATCTATTATTATTCTGATATCTTGAGTTAATCTCTTTATCTCGCATTTTATAGGTTCGCTTGAGTTACATTGAATGGCACTTATGTTTAATTGTCTATTTAGAATGAAAGATCTTGCCGATATGTTTGAAATATTGAAAGAATCCATTATCAAAATTTTGGGGAAAGTTTACTGACTCCAGAAAACACTGAATCAATAACTAAGAATATGATTTGGAGCACCATGTTCCAATTGTATAAGGTTGCTTGGAAAGTATTTTTTCCCCAACAGAGGATTTTATTGTTTTTTTTTAGCACCCAGCTTCACAACTAAGCCATATAAATTTTTAAACCTCTGAACGCTCATATAACAAGGCTTGTGTGTAAAAACTTGGTTATTGCTCTTTTAGGCATACCTTACTGTATTACAGAAAAGGTAAATATGCTATTCAATCCAGAAAAATTGATTGATAAGTGTGGAGAAGGTTGTGGGTGGGCAATTTTGATGTCGAAGAGGGACCACGTACAGGAAGGCTGGTTGAAGCTTATAAAGGCACCAAATCTCCTATTATCAATAACTAAGATCAAATTGTCGTTAAATGCATCAAATTCAACAGTTTATGACTATTCGAAAGGTCTGGGATTATCCTCAAAGCTCGATGTATGAGTTTACCGTGTTCTCACAGAGAGGAATCTGTGTTGCCCCATTGACGTATGCGAGACCTCTTGGTTTCTGCACTGTTTCATGTATCATTGAAGTTTCCTCATGATTCCACAAAAACTTGACAGATATTATTCCACATGGCAGAAATACTTTGCTTGTAGCAATAAATATTTTCTCTTTCTCTCATTTATTCCACATCCAGCTTATTCTCCTGATTTCACATAAAGCGATTTCTGACTATTCTTCAGTTCTTAAACACTGATTTTGGTCTATAGAACAGAAACAAGCATCTAAGAGAGATGTAAAATCATCTTTAGAATAATCTCATTATTGATGACTGACTGAATTTTTGCCTATACAGGAATCAAGAAAACGAAGCAAAAACCCGTTCTTCCAACAAGGACCTACTGCTTGAGGGGATGATATCCAAAATTAATTTTTTACCTAGAATAAATGTTTCATATTGTAAATTATGAAAAAATGAGCGCATCTCGCTGTTTTGGTCTCATTTCTTAAAGAATGTAATATTAAATACTTCCATTTAAAGTTTGCTAAGCGAAATATTGGTTGTGATACATTTTAGGTGACTTTCCGAAATAATCTGTATAAAAAAATTCAAATGCATAGAAAATAGTATTTTTTGATATTTGTAGTTATCATTGTATTGTAATAAGTTACTCTAGGTATTTCCTCTGTATATTATATTTATTTTGAAATCTTCAGCCAATTCAAGACTTGTGTTTCAGCATTCTTTGTAATAATCCAAAGTACCATGATTTGTTCCATGCTACAGAAGGAAAAATAACAAGGAAGTGTAATATTATGTATGTAAATTTTTTTTCTATTTGTTTTATTTGTTGGAAGATAGAATTATTTTAATATTGAGTTTAGTTGTTATGTTTAATTTTTATGTGTTGATATTGATTCCTATTTTTTATATGGCCGTAATTGCTTTTATACCGAATCATGATACCTGATCCAAAAATAAATTTCACTTCTCCATTCAAATTCAATTGATCAAACCCTAAGCAAAAACATTGGACCAAACCATGGTAAAATTCACAAAGATGAGACTTAACATACTGCATAACATGAAAATTTGGAATCTTGGTTATGCATTATCAAGAATTAATATCAAAAATTTCAACCAAATGTAGTTATAAGTTCACCGAAGGAAGGTTAACTTGTGATGAAGTTTATTCCCTTATTAAGAGACAGGTACTAATGAAATATCTTAATATTTTAATAACAATGTGCCTTCTTGCTTTCAATAATAGAGAAAACATAGGTACTCAAGGCTGAGAAAGAGCACTGAAAAGTGTAACAAATAAAGCCAGTTTTGAATCGGCTTATATCACAAAAAATGGCTGTATTAGTCCCATGGTGAGGTGTAACTCCATAAATTTGTGACTGTGAGCTTACCACACCATGCTCCTATCCATACTTAAAAGAGTTTATTTCTGATTTATGCAACATTGAGTGTTGCCGCCATCTTGAACTATGAGATTATTGATAGTTCACGTGCTCAGAACGTTGATTAAGCGATTCTATGCCTGAAATTCTGTGAATTCGGCATTCCATTGATGAATCTGACATATCCGTGAAGTAATCTTTGATCAACGATCTTTATAAAACCCACTCCACCAGTTCGGGAAACCCCAGATAGTATCGTTATTGTCTGACAGATAAGTCAAGGTTGTAAAAGGAAAAACACAAATAATTATTATGTACAGTACTGAATAATAATTCAAATACAAGTGACAGTTCAATGAATCTTTCAATAATGAAACAATAATTTAGGATGCTATTTCAGGAAGATTCCGATTATGTACAGTATTGAATAAAAATTCAATTAAAAATGATTAGTCAACTTCTGCAATTCAGCCAAATCATCCAACAGTTCATCAATCTTGGTACCAATTTTCTTGGACACCTCTACTTTTTCGGTGAGAGTTAGATTGAGGAAATTCCAAACTAATTCACCATCTATAACTGAACGACAAGGGTTTCCTGACAGCTTTTTATGACTCTTGTAAGTCCTGAAAATGATAGAGATTAATCAGACTCATTATTATGAAAGCTTTTTTCAATGAGTACAAAAAAATGCAATGAGAATTCCAATATCAAGAGATACGTATTAAATTGAATGAAACTCTCGGTTGGCTAGAGATGAAACATTATAACAATTTTATTATAAACACAAAGCGTTTAATCAAATTCGCAGAATGGGAATCTGAATGAATTAATGAAAAAAACGCTTTGTTTTTACTAATAATAAAACTGAAATATTTATCACATCACATATATATCTATATTGGGACACCCAACATGTTTTGGAATGTCTTTATTCTAAAGCTTACCTATAAGCTTTGGGGTTCAAACCAGCAATATGAGCACCATGGGTGACCAGAACATTTTGTAACATAAGGAGTCGACGATATGTTTTTTCAGGTAATGGCATAATATAACCCATGCCTCCATCCAGCGAAGCTAAAAAAATAAAATTATAATTGAATAAGGTGAAACACATCTATCAAGTTTGAGATAAGCTTATGAACTACTAAACACATCCTGTTCATTCACCATTGACAGTTAAACTGTATAATTTATCAAGGTGTTGTGTTGACTGTAACTCACCATTTTGATTTTACATTAGATGCATTGTTTATTAATACTCACTGTAAAGAGTGCACTAGCTACTTGCTGTTTAAACTTTAGGTAACTAAATGTTAGAAGAAAGTCGATATTTTTAATATTGTAACGATTTAAGGTACTTTTTATCTTATAATGGACTATCTGCTTATGTAAAAGGAGCTAATAAAATGTGTTAAGCTAGCATTATGACCTTAGGCAACACTGCTGCAGCTATGCAACATGCTCAACAGTATCATAAAGATTTGCATGCAACATACCCTACAGTGATGACAGAGGGTATGGAAAATAACTTACCAAACATTGTCATGTGTCTTCTATCTCCTCCAGTAAAAATTTTTGTATCCTCATCTCTTTCTGTTGCTTTAACAGCTAACCGGAAAAATGTGCTAACGCCTTGACCAAGATGAAAGTCTGCTTTTCTGAGTAATTTTTGGCCCCCTAACGATTCACGGGCTTCAGGTTGATACATATATAGTACAAAATTTTTTTCTTTATCCGATACTAAGAATCCCATTGACGTATTATCAATAACATATTCAATTGAATATACTTCACATGGTTTGAAATCCTGGAATATGAATACAGAATTTAGAAGTTATTAAACTTGAATATCCAGATTATGAATATCAATACTCAACAATGATTAATCAAAATAACCTCATATTTTGCGTCAATTCTGTTACTTTCAAATAAGATGTCTAGAATAATGGTGTATGCACTAATTCAATTTTTTTTTACTGGTTTGGTGACAAGAGAACTCTTTCTCTCTTCATCTTCTAGTTTAATGTTGCCACACAGTATTTAGGTCAAATTGACAAGTCTTACATCATTTTCGCACTTTATTTTTGAATATATCAGGTGAAATACAGCAATGTAGTGAATTTTTCAATTCAGGTCCACTAGAAAAGTTGTTCATAGTCGACCAAAATTGCATGAAATATCCTGCAAGTTCAGAAATGAAAAACCTGTCAAACGTCAATGAATAACATGCATTATTGCACTCTACATAAATGTTGTCCCCTTGTCGAAGATTCAGAATGACATTTCCATTCAAATTATGCATACACCAGTATTTTATATGGTTTGCAGAGTAGACTAATCCATGTCGGAAGATAAATGTCAAACATTAACATTGCTAGGCGATCTTGTCGTCGCCAATGAGAACGATGCTATTGACACTTTGATTTTGCATGTTGTAACACTGTCATAAGTCATCAAATTAAATGACTGGAATTGTAACTGCATTGAATTTGCATCGAAAGAGGCAAAATGAGAAAATTCCAAAGTCACCCACGATCTTACAATAATTTATAAAGACACAGTACTATATTTTAGATGAGCTTACCCTTGATACAAGAGAAAGTGTTCTATGTTCTTCTTGGAATCGAAGTAGTGAAATAGATTTATAAACATCAGCAATCAAAAGCAAATTTTTGATAGCCAGAATTTGATGTGTATAGATTTGTGTGTCGATGAATGCTACCCCGACTAAATCATTATCTGTCAATTGCCATATATAAATTTTCTGTCCAACAGCTGAAACTAAGAAACCACTGACTTGAGACAAAGCAGTCACTGGACCTTTCTGTTCTTTAGCATATATCTCTTTGAACCTGTTCTTTGTTAAAGGCTGGCCAGGTTCAGGTACAACTTCAATGATATCGTAGATCAGGATTCTGCCTCTTGAAGTTATATCTTCTCCGTAATTATAATTTGTACCTGAAAAAGACATGTATAAAAGTAATTGATAAATTAATACATTAATTTCATATTCTCAATTGCATGGAGCATCTATTATTAGTTAACTCACCCACAGCAATATAGCCTCTTAGACCAGACCGTGTACCTTCATATGCTAAAGATACAGTTTTCAAACAAGTCACATGTTCCCATTCTTCCAAATCAATTTTAGTGCTTGGAATGATATCCCATGAAACTGGAGAAAAAAGCATGATACTGAAAATTTCTTGTGGAGGATATGGAAATCTTTCTCCTTTATCTTCAACTGACAGTTCCTTATCTTCACCATTAAATTTGTAATATTTATTTGAGGGCTCAGCTGTACTAGTAACTAAACAGTAAGTTTTGGATTCCAAGTGATATGTTACAAAATGAGGAGTACATCTCAAAGGTACCTACAATTGAAATTGAGTTTTATTGATGTGTTGCTTGGTAGAAATTTAAATAAAGGTGATTGTTACTGCAACTCAATGTTAGTAGTTGCATTCATTTATTTTCTATTCCAAGTTGCTTGCTCGTTTCGTGCGGCCCACGTATGTTCATTTCTTTCCCTATGGACGCGTAACATATGTTGGAGCATATGACCCTATGTCGAGCAAAGACAATGGTACGAAGTCGTCGTTCATCCACACATCGTCGTGCAACACTTTCTTCGCAATCAATGAATTTCTCAATTTCTACAAATTAGAACTCTGGTGAAAAAGGTGACTATTTCTCGCTCGTGAGTGACACGTTGATTCAGCCGTACTGTGAAACCAGGTAGGCAAAAGTCAGTGCTCCACATTCGATTTTCGTTTGAGTCATTTTTTTCTTATCAGAATTTCGTTGTTAATTTTCTTTCGTTTTCATTTAATTTTCAAAGGCCCTTGTCGTGCCAGTGATGTCTGTCAAAACAATTTCCTGAACAACATTTTTCTTTTGATGTAGTATCATCATATAAATTACATTGATAGTATTTTACTCTCCATAAACTAATACTTCCGGAGATATGATCTTTTAAAATTTGGATAATTACTTTCTAAGTTATATACCATTAGGTGAGAGAGTTACGAAATACCAAATATAGGGTATTGCTTCTGTGCCCTGGTTTCTGTCCAGAGCTCCTCGGTTCGAAGCCAGACAGAACTTGATATGAATTCCATCATTATGTGGTTGAGATATGGTTTTTGAAATGATAATGTACTCCATGGGGGAGTGAACAAAAATATATATCCGAATGAAATAAATATGAAACTTTCAAATTGCAACATATGATATTTACTTACCTTTCTCACCGGCCAAGGTGCATCGTAACTTAAATTTACAGGTAATAACCCAATTCTTAATT
This sequence comes from Micraspis discolor, assembly GCA_030674115.1. Taxonomy (NCBI): domain Eukaryota; kingdom Metazoa; phylum Arthropoda; class Insecta; order Coleoptera; family Coccinellidae; genus Micraspis; species Micraspis discolor. The sequence continues at coordinate 12,965,717 of JARTUT010001740.1, forward strand.
CATGTTTTTTATTTATATATAAAAACCCATACTGACAGTTGAGATTGTTGAACGAGGCAAAACAATGCAATTCTCCATCTATGCTCATGGGATGTATTCTTAACTCTCCTCTAGGGGGTAGAAACACCCATTGCGGTTCCACCCCACAGATAAATACTCCGTTGTATCCAGCCACATTAGTGAAATACCTTCAACAATGCATAATATAGTATATTATCTAATCTACTAATTCTCATATGATTTGAAATATAAAACATTGGTAAAGCTTCATAGAATGCCGCAATCCACAGGGAGAACTCAAATGGTTGACGAATAATATTTAATCAATTGAATTGAAGTGTTCGGTTTCAAATTGGGTATATCTGATTAACTTTTGTACGTAATTTACTGTCTCAAGTGGAATGCCATACCCTGTAAATTCTATCATATCTTACCTCATCTTGGGAATATTTTCATGTACATAAAACCAATCTGAGTTGTCAGTATCTTGCAAAACATTAGTGTTCTCTTCATAAATTATGTTATGTTTCATCTTTCTGAAACGTAACTTAAGATTCCCTCTAGGGAATCTAAACACTTCGTATATGTATATGTCTCTCTCCATTCTAATAAACAACAATGGTCTCGATCCTTTATTTCCTAAAGAAGCCACTAATATTTCCTTGATTCGATGATCTACACCTGGTTGCAGCTGAGTGTTGCTTCCAGGAAGCACAGATTCTAAATTATCCACTAATACTTTGGGTCCATGACAAATATTGGCTACATAGTAACAAAGTTTGAAATTGGGCACCGAGTATATTTCCAAATGGCAATTATCTCGAATCACAAATAACCAATAAGGTTTTTTATACTCGTTTAAATATTTCTTCCACCAATTATGTCTCAATCTGGGTTTAGGCGGTGGTGGATTGAGGGAAGGCATTTTGAAATCACTATTATCTCCATACAACAAATCGTCTTCATTTTCAACGTCTGGTTTCACATCACTTTCATTTACGAATGGTTGAGGAATGTAAGTGAAGTCTTCTGGAATTTTACTGCAAAATAATCCAGATAGATCCTTGTAGAGACAAATATTTGTCACAGGGGGAACCTGAAAAAAATTAGTATGTACATCTAAAAATATAAGAGTAGGTACAAAAATTTGAAAAGCACTGACATGAGGTGATATGATTCTAACCTCAATCTGTCCTAGCATTGAAAACATTATATTGCAAACAAGTATGAGACTTCATTCCTGAAATAACCTTTATGGACTGACATTTATGGAATCGTGAATCATTGAAAAAATATATATTAAATTTGGATTCTGTTTCCAACTAAATCTTTTATAAGTACAATATTGTATAATGGGGTAATACTTACATTCGACAGAGTAGACTTGCTGATAACTAATTTTGCTGCTCCTGTTTGTTTTGATTCTCTCAACATGAATGTAATTACTTGACCGTCAGTGGTTAAAAGAGCAATATAGGGATCAGCACTTGTTGCAAAAACTACGGCAGAGCCAAGATTTAAAGGAATATGCTGAATTTGAACAGGTCCTTTGAGTAAACGGATTGACGCTGTTGTTACTTGCACAATATATTTATTGTGACCAAGATTTCCTGCAAAAACAGTTGGGCAATCTACAGCAAACCCACTATTCGTAATTTCGTCAATCTCTTGACCAGTCTATAAAAAAAAAATTATTTATGAGTATATTTTAAAAATTCTGAAATCCATTCAGTTTTCATAGTAGAAATGAGAATAAATCTGAAGTTCATTTATTCTTTAATATTCAAGCAGTTAAGCATTACTTGGAAGTTATAGTTATATCCAATTATATCGATTGACCTGATAGATTCGATGATATTAGATTGTAGCTGTCACTTTAATTCAAATTTTTTTAATAATAATACAAACCTGCAAAACTAAGGTATCTTCTTCTCTACCCAGCAATAAAAAGGCATGTTTATCTCCTCCATTGCAAACAGTCCAAACATTGTAACATCCAGGTAAAGTGTATGTGGTAACAACCTGAGGCCTAATTGACCTTTGCAAAATACATAATGCCCCATTCTTGCCATATCCAGAAGTCGTAGCAATCTCGAGATCGATATTTACTCTGTTGGAAAATTCTTCACTGAGAAAAGCAGGCTCTCCCAATGTTAAATTACCACATGGGCCAATATTCAATAAACTATCGCAGACCTAGATATAAGAAAAAGATAACTAGTAAAGTGTTCTATTCAAGTTTTTTCAATTTTACCTCAAATGTGTAACTTTTCAATTGCAAGCTAGTTTCTTGCTGACTTCCGTACACTTCGAATTCTTCAGGATCTCGAATATCTTGTACATCAGAAGCAATACAATCTGTTAGAGAATCTCTTATCTTATCATAATCCTCATCCGTTTTTGAACGTTTGGCTGCTGGTTCTTCACTGTCATCAAGAACTATAACCTCATTGCATTTTTCTTGAAAACGTAAGAGCAATGAATTTCCCAAACGAGATCCAAGGAATAAGAAATTGTGTTCACAAACACAAAGCTGAAAAAAATTTGTTCATAACTAAGATTTATGAATTCAAACATCAAGAATCCCATTTTCCATCAGGCTCAATATCAGGATTGACCCAATCCATCAATTAGTCTTATTAAATGTACTTCATTGAACTAAGAGTGATTTATTTATTACTGCATTCTAATTAATTTCTAGGTAGTAAAAAAATTCTTAAAAATTTTCCATTATTAAGTGCTTTTTTTTAATACTCACTATTATTCATTGTTCTATACTTTGAAGGAGCTTAGTTAGAAAGCAGCAATTATAGATCACTAGAATTCAATTTTTTTAAGAATAAATAATTTTGTATTTGGAAGAATTTTTTTATATGGCTTGATACACTTTTAAATGTTGTCAAACTGTAATTATCTCTCTCTTTGTTATTTCTTGGTACTTTTTTTGAAAAATGCTGTCTTTATATGAAATTATTTTATTGCTATTCAATGGCAACGTTGAAATTTTTAGAGAAATATAAAAAAATAATACTTACACATGTTGTTAACACACTAGAAGCTGCAAGATGAAAATGAAAACTTCTTACATATCTCATACTATCAGCCAATAAAGTTAACACATACAAATCACCATTTTTCAATGATAACACCAATGTGTCATCTTCCAAAAATCCAGTCTGAGCACAGTCCAAACTAATTTTGATTCCTTCTTGTGGTTCTGAAACAAGCACATTTTAGAAATAACATGATTTACTTATTGACTGAATTTTTAGACAGTTTCTGAAATCATCATACAAACTTCTATATCTTATCAATCCAATAAACTTATTAAGCATAAAACAATAAATAGGTTTTTGCCCTAGCTCTAGTTAGCAACTGATCTGATAAGTTGTGGATCAGTTCATAATGTGCTGAATAGATGTCACATTAATTGATGAATTACTTTTACTAAATGTGAAAATGCAAAACTTATGAAGTACATCAGAATAGTCATTATCTTCTAGTAATATTTTTTAAAAGAAGAACTTAGTTAACCTATTGAAGTGTTATATTCACTGAGAATCATTGAAATAATATCACTTTAAAACATATTAAAAAACTAATGCTTTAATTGTTTTGTGAAGTTAATCTGCGCCAGAGAAAAACTTTGTATGTAAACATCAATGGCAAATAAAGATATTTATATTTCACCATAAATTATTTGAAAATGGCGGTTTTTCACATTTTTTCTCAGGAAACATTGAAAATCAGAATTACGGAATATTCTCTTGGAATTGATAATGTTGGTGATTTATGGATGAAACTAATATACAGATGGCATTACTGCTAAAAACTGATGTCAAAATTCTGTAGTCCCAATGGCATTATTTTCATTCATCATCAAAACAGTCAGTATTTGGAATGACCAATGAATAGTGCCTCTGAAACTAAGCATTTACTTACTTAGTGGAAAGTTTGTACAGCTATCAGCAATGCTATTCAAGGAGACACCATATGGAGGAATACTTTGATTCAAGTAAATCATAGCATTTACTGCCATTATTAATGTTCCTCCTATGGGTTTTTTTATTGGGATTGCCTTTGTGCAATCAAACGGTAAATTTGACACGCTCCAAATCACGGGATGCACTTTTTGTTGCAAATTTAGTGAAATAGCTGCCATAGCACAAGTGTCAGTCCTGACAGCTACACGCCTGAAAAATAAAGCATACACTAACATAAAAAAATAAATATAGTTAAAAAGAACTAAAAAAACACGCTTATAAAGAATATCGGACTAAAAAAGTTATATAAAACATACTAGTAAAATTGAGAAAGAAGCGGGAGCTTTGTGCCATAATTTTCGTATATCAAGCGTCCCATGCTTCTTTCTGAATTTTACTAGTATGTTTTATATACTATTGTCATAAATTGATTTTTAAAATTATTTCTAACTTTTTTTAGCCTAATATTCTTTATAAGCCTGTTTTTTAAGTTTTTTTAAACTATATTTAATTGTTATTTTTTAGTGACTGTCATAAAAATATTAATGGTAACGGTTTTTTTTTCGGCGTGAACGTGAATCGAACCCACAATCGATGAATGCA